>CM055983.1:6687500-11545000 GCA_029531755.1 Holothuria leucospilota
ACTATGAAATAAAATAATGGTAGATCAGTGGCGGAGCATCCATATAGTCAAAGGGTGTTGGCCCTGGCCCCTCGACGGACTCAAATCGCCCGCCCTTTTTAGGTTTTTACCGCATCATGGAGCATAGGGTGTCTACCTACTTCAAAGCGCCCCTAAAGGCCATCAGTCTCGCCCCTCTGACCGAATTCCCCAGCACTGTGGTAGATGTTGTTTCATGGCGTCTGGAAATGAAGATAAGTTAGCAAAGAAACTTTTCAGGGAACATCGCATTACCTATAAAGTGCTACCACTCAGTGGCGTAGCTACGAGGGGCTTGGGGCGCAAGCCCCCACAAAATCGTCGCGCCCCCAAGCGCTTCCCCTCCCACTGGCGATCTGGGCCAAAAAATCACCCACTCTGAATAATTTTGAATAAATTCGGATAGATTGTGACAAACTTAATGTGTCTGAGAATAAAATAAAACCAAACTTTACATTTGTTCACAACAATTGAACATCTTTGTGGCTGCCATCAAGCCTGGCAAGTGCCATTTCCGGCGATCTGAAATGTATTAAGATCTCCAATTTTCTTGGTACGCTCCGCGCCAACCTAAGGTGGCGCTCCGCTTAGATAGTAAACGGGAGTCCCCCCCCCCCAACACACACACACACAAACACACACACGCACACACACACACACACACACAAAGCTCCAGCACCCCCAGAGCCCCAAAACAAAGAATCCTAGCAACGCCACTGCTACAACTCTGCATGCAACTTTCATTATACGCCAGATTTTTAATTTTAGAAATACTCTACAGATCTACTGATTTAGTATAGTTGTGTATGCTGTTATATGTGCATGCGTAAGTGCTCTGTACACCGTAGATGACTGTAATAGCTTTGACACCCAGGCCCCTTTTTCATAAAGAGTTACGATCGATCTTAACTTTTATCTGCCATACAATCCTCCTATTGAAATCAAACTTAAGATTGATCTTAATCCTTTATGAAACAGGGCCCAGGTCTAAGTGATGAACAGACGCTACTTTTCATGTAGGAAATATGTAATAGAATACCATGCATCTTATCACCCAGCTTTGCCCCGATGGTCTCGTGATGACCCTTCCATGACTGAACACACTTTCAACTGGGAAACTAGGGCTCTCATATAGCAACAGAACGAGGAAGTCGCATCATTTCTTGCAATAATGCACAAGATGTGTATTAAAGACCAAAAGCAGCCCCCCCCCCCCAAAAAAAAAAAAAAAAAACTTATTTTGAAACAATAGCCAAATGTCACAAATTTCCTCTTATTTCTCTTCCAAGTATCTTTCATAATATTTTAGGACATAAATATTGCATATTCAAGGTAAACCAAGCAGTTGTTCCTTGTAAATTTTACAACTGAGTGAGAAAAATACTGTCACATGATTCTCAAGAGCCATTCAGGAAATAGGATAGTCTACTATACAATTCCTTATTGGGGTGACTGCATTTTGCCTTTAATTTGGTGCCAGCAAGCCATAAGGTGGACTACGCAGGTAACGTGTCGACTCATTCTTTCCCCTGCCATATACCTTGTGGCAGATATATGTACTTTTAAACTAAAAGTTTTCATATGAAAAAGATACTGATATACATTGCTTCCGGTCCATGGAAAAAAATACTTAAAACTACTGTTCTTCGGAGTGCTTCTATTATATATTTCATCCATGGCAGAGATTGTTGTAGGACAATCGGACGTGGGGTTCGAATGCGTCCTCTCCGACTGCTCCCCCCCCCCCTCCCCCAAAGAAAAGTAAGAAAAATGGACCATTTGTTGTATTGTTTCATCTTTAAAGTGGGGTATTCATTTTCTATCTTCCTGAGCTACTGAGCGAACTATCACTGCAAATCTGAAACTTCAGACATTTCCACAATTTTGTCAATATTCGATATTTTCGGGAAGGGGAAGGGGACGAAAATACAGACAAACGCAATGTGAATTGGTAACGTGTATTCCGGCTTTCTGCGACCCGGTTTCAAGGGAAAATGTTGTTTTCGTCCCTTCAGCAATAAGGCTTTATGTGCGGTGAAGTTACTTTAAGCTTTTTTTCACACTTATCTGGCTTTCACAGAGCAAGGAATAATACTGATTTAGGGAAAGACGGCACTATATGATTTTTTTTCCATATGTCAGAATGAATGGAAGAGTGGGGGCGACTGAGGGGATCCACAAAATAGTCTCTTATAATCATATAACACTCAATTTACTCTTTCTGATAATAAGATTATCTTTTAAGCCTCTCTATACAAGGTGCAGATAGGATCCCACGAGGGTGTTGCGGTGGCGCGCCATTCACCAAAAACTCGATTTTGAAAGCTAATGGTAAAGCTTGAGGTAGGGAAGCCACTGCCTCCAAAATATGATGCATTCATTTTGTGCCCGGTGTACCATAAAATAAGGAAAGATATTGGAATAGCTGTTTTCCTTTTTCGGTCAATATGCGCCGGCCAGAGAAAATTGGAAGGCAACACACACACACACACACACAAAAAAATGCACACACCTACACACAAAAAAAAAAAAAAAAACGGGAAAGTATAGCCTTTCCAACAACATGTGAAATGAAACTCTTTCTCCGTATTTGAGGACACTACGGGAGGAGAGTCTCCTTTAACTGAGTAGCAGCTACCTAAGGAGAGTATATTCAAATTTTTACATCAAAATCTTGCTATTTCCTTCTTCTCCCTTCCCTTTCTCCACGTTTGGAGAATATAGTTCAAAACCGTAGACTGGGCAAAATCCCATGGGGTAGTTAATGGCACCGCCTAAGGGGAGCCCCCAGATAGTTGACACCAGGACAAATCCTTCCTTTGTCACCTAGCCAGGGAGTGGCTTAAAGGAAGGGTCAAACCGGTGGGGTGAAATTTACGTAAGTCAGCTAAGTTGCAATCTGGTGCTATCTTTGGAAAAGTTTTGAACTGAAGATATGTTTAGTATTCTCATTGGGCAGCCAACTTCTTGGCTGAGTTAAAGGGAAAGGGAGGTATAGTCCTAGCAGAAAGGGTGACGCCTTCACCCTTCGAGAAATTTTGGTTTATGTATAGATGAAAACGGTATTATCTTTGTCAAAGCTCTGGACTGAGTATACGGTTTAATTTTTTTTTTTTTTTTTGAAGGGGGGAGGGGAAGGGGAGGTATTGCCGATTTCGAGTAAATTTTGCGTATGTAGGCTATGATGCTTTAGCTGCAAAATGGTGCTATCTGGCAAAATAGACTCATAGCTTTGAACTTATTATATGTTTGGAAATTTTCTTCGGTCATTCCATGGCATGACTCCAAGGGCACCATTCGTTGTCTCGTGCAGGAGACCTATCAAGAAAATGCTTGTCATAAAATTCCTCCCACATTGTGGGAAATGATACTTTGTTAGCCTTGTAACTTGCAGCTTGAACATTCTTTACTTTGAGATTTCATGCTCTAGAAATCTAGACTTCAAAGGGAAATGGTAAATTCGAAAAAAAGTTATATAGTAAAATCACTTTATAGGGGAAACAAGACTTGAAGTTACTTTACAAATTCACTGACTTAATCATAGAAAAAAGGAAATCTGGTTTATTTCGTAAAAGCATGCTGTGGCAAGCGTAGAAAGAAAAAGAGAGTACAGGCCAACTAAAGAGCTCTAGCCACAGGTCTCAGGAGTGTTTTATACATCACATAGTTACAGCAAGTGCAGCATCATTTGTAACTGGACATGAGTGGATCCAATATTTAAGGAAGAAGCTCATAATGCGACTATGGAATATTCTGCATTTTCCGTAATTTTTCGAAAATAGGCCAACTTTTATTTAGGGTTTGGAAATCTCGAGGGGGCAGCTGCTTCCCTCCCCCCCCCCCTTGCAGGCTATGGCCCTGCAGTTATGTTAGAACAGTCATCAGGACCCAAACTGAAAAAACTTTTTCTTACAACATATGTTTGCCACGATGGCGAGGCTGAAGAAAGAATCTTCGAAAAGTTAGGAAAAAGAGGAAAGAACTTCCCAACGATGCATTTTCGTGTTTCTCTAGAATCACACCTTCACGGAAGAACAATATTTGTGGAAACATTGAATAAATCCATGTGTTTGAAACGGGAGGCTTTACCACTAGATAGAACCATAGATGAAAGCGCGCATAGAACGCGAAAATTTTTTGAAGTTCATTGAATAAGATTTCCAGGACAAAACCTGCATTCAGAATCTGCATCGAGTTACTTTCAATTGCCCAACAAAGAAAGCCAGTCTTGTAAACAGCTTTCAACTTCTGCTGTTGTGCTTCTCCGAAAGTTTCTATTGGAAGATATTGATAACAAGAACAACACTGAGATAAGGTTTGAAGCGCGCGAAAATTTTGATAGTTTGAGAAGAATTTACGAAAAAGGACAGTTCTAAATCGATTTTACGTGTGGCAAATAACGTTTGCTATTATTCTCACTTGATCTAGTTGAAAATATATACAAAGTTGACATAGGCTCAGTCGGAAAAATGTACTAGACTGAGATATCAGAAATTCCAACTGGAATTTCAGATATTCCGACTGTCGTCGCTCTGACGAACTTTGGGGGGTGGGGGTGGGGTCGTGGGTTGGGGGTGAGACACCCCCGGTAGCGACGGCCCTGACAGTCATTAAGACATTCCTTTGCCACTGATCTCGGAAGAACCCCAGAGCTTCGGGCACATCAAACAATCCATTATTTCATGTTCTGAATATTGCTGGAAGCAGACCTTTATACAAACAAAAATTTCCTTGTACACATTATTCTCCCCAACAAGACCAACGTAACAAAGGCACAAACTGAGGGGGAACAGACACAAAGCTTGGCAACTGTGGACGCCGAATATCGCAATCTAATGCATTTCGGTGAACTTGAACCGTTATATGGCATATTCCTACTCTCCAAAAGCTACTGATGCTTGGGGGTAATGGGGGGTTGGGGGATGGGTGGATGGGATGGAAGAATGCTCACTTGGATACACCAATGACATGAAATCTTGGAGGTTGTGACGAACAAAATCTTTTTAAAAGAAATGCTGCATAGAATTGGTCAAAGGTAATTAGGGATGAACATATATTTAACATGTACTGACAAACATTCTAATTCCAACATTAATATTTCATTGCATATTTTTGCCATTTATGACAAATATTTCCAAGAGGCTTTCCCATACGTTTTCTGTTTCTCATATTCCTTTTAATGTTATGTTCTATTTTCATCTGGGTCATCAGCTTTGTTAACAGTTTTCTATTTTTCCTGTTTCCCATTGATGACTTCTTGCTACTATGTTTTGTAAATCGATGTTGTTTATGTTTTGTTTTGAAGTCAATTTTTAATAAATTTGAATTAATGGAACTTAATTATTTCATGGATGCAGACAGATCTTTATCAATTTACATTGAAAATAAAGAAACAAAAAACAACTGTGTCATGAAATTAAATACAAATTTGGAACAAAGAGCTGAAATATCAGAAAAAATATACAAATATCAGAAAATAAACTTTTTTGAAGGTGACACATTTGACCTATTTACACAAATATAGCACACTAAGGTATAGAGGATATAAGGTCAGCTTATAAAAAAAACTCTGGTGCACCTTAACACACTTTATAGTACAACTTACAATAAATAAATTTAAATACTGTTCTTGGAATGTTTTCGACCAATTTCTCTAAAAACTAAAGCTATGTTAGATGGGTATACCACTGGAAGGTGTGTTAGAAGCAATGTTGAAGTATAATGACCTAAATCTGAACAGTGGGAGATTTTTTTTGCTCCGAGAATGAATGAAAACTACTTTTTAAAAAATTCCATACTAATCATCAAAACTGGAATATAATGTTCAGCTTAGCATCAGTAAAAATTGTAGATGCCCTCATCTATGGGGAAAATGTGTGGGTAGGGAAGAGGCAGGGAAGCTCAAGGATGACCTGAGAATAACTGGCACTTATTGCAATTTTGCTCTTTACACACCTTACAGCCCAGTTATGTCAATGTGACATTCCAGCACCCTCCAGAAACACAACACTTTAACCTCTCCTAACAGTTCAAAATGGGATGTAAATTGTTTCTGTCCAAATGCTTCAAGAAAATTAATCAAACTTTTTCAGGAAATTTGACAAGTAAAATTTAAAAAGAATGTGTTTTTGAGGTAGGGGGAATTGCCAACCATCCTTTATCTTTCACATGTATACAATTTGAATTTTATGTTCTATGAACAGTGAAATGATTACATCCATTGATCTATGGAATGATTGAATGTTTTTTTTTAGGAAAACAATTACTTCAAATGCAAAAAAACAGTTACACCTGAACAAAACTTTACCAAGAGTGCAAACACAATTTTCCAGAAAAAATCTTTGTTCCCCTCACAAATTCTTACTTTGAGTAGACATATGTTTTATTACAGATGTTACTTTTTTCATACATTCCCCTTCATGTGTCTTTACTTGGTTTAAAATATTTTAAATTTTCCTGTAATCTGGCAATTTTGTCATCTAAGTTGCTGAGACCTAACTGGAACTGTGCCTCAAACAAGGATGTTATTGAAGATGCAGTTGATTCAGACACAATGGAAACTTGGTCAATTGCTTTTGAAACTTCAAATGGCTTCATTAAACAACCCTGGTAGGAACTGGTAGCATTTTGGTAGGGACTGGTAGAATTCTGGTAGGTACTGGTAGCACCCTGGTAGTGACTGGCGTCATTATGGTATGGAGTAGGAGCATTCTGGAAGGAACTGGTACCACCCTGGGAGGAACTGGGGGCATCCTGGTAGGGACAGGGGTCATCCTTGTAGAAACTAGTGGACCTGGGGTAGGAACCTAGCATACTCTGGTTGGCACTGGGCACATTCTGATACGAAACATAGCAACCCTGAGAAAGCCCCAGAGGGGTGGATGATGGCCTCTGTTTGTCTGTGCTTTTAAGATGACTGTAGGAATGTGTAGAAGAATAATCCCGTTCATCATGAGCAGACACATCACATGCTCTTAACCTCTCGAAACTTTCGGAGTCTGACACCAAGGGTGCAGTCTGTAGGCTTGCTTCCTCTAGCAATACATTGTGGAATGGAGTGTGGACAACACCATGAACATCTTTTATTCGTTCTTTGGGTTTCTCACCACTTCCCTCTTTGAAATGAGTCTTATCAGTTTGGATGAGAGACACAACTTGCTGCATCCTCTTTATGCCATCATGGTTTATCTTCCACTTTGCCTCAGGGTCTGACAGCCAGTTCAAGTTACCCACATTCCCATCTCTTGCTAAAAAATATCTTTTCAAGTCAGACACTCCTTCTAAAGCTCTCTCTTGCTTATGATGTCTCATTTCTGGAAGGTAACTTTCTTCATGATTCTCATTGCTAGATAGAATCTTCTTTGTGCTCACATTTAAAGGAGGAATGTTTTCATTACTTCTTCTCAAGTGAGATGGCAAGAACCCATTCCTACCACTTCCTTCTGTATCTTCCTTGGTGTCAGCTTCTCTCTCAGACTCACTAGCATCTTCTACATCAAATCTGCTCTTTATGTCAGCCCCTCTTGTAACTTTTGGCATATTTTCTAACTCTTCAAACTTACAATTCCTTTTCCTGCCTGGAGATATTCTTGGTCTGACAATAGAAAACAGAACCACAGATGGAAATGCACAAAACCTTTTAAAGATACCAATCAAGAATGGTTTGTCATAAAAGCAGAACAGAACGTTTGATATCGTTTGATATCTGCTGACACACCTGTGATGTCACTTGAATAGGATGTTCCCACAATATATAAATAATGCTTCCCAGTACTTACCTATAGCTCATACTTTTAGCCTAGCCTAACACTCAGTGATGTTATAACTGCCTACTACACTACTACAGACAGTTCTTTGCCTAAGCTACAATTAAACCTACTAGGTGATGAAAAATATATATTGAAATCTATGCAGTATACCAAAACCAGTCACAAGTTTGACTCTCACTGTTACAGTCTAGTACATTCAGGGATAGGAAACCATTTGGACTTATGGAGGATTCTAAACCGAGTTGATTATAGGTGAAGACCAGCACAATCTTTTTGATGAAGTATTCAGAGGGCAACAGGGTAGGGGTGTACTCATCACTCCCATTGCTGCTCCCAGGACTGTTATTCAATGTCCCCATATGAATGGGCTAGTAAAAATGTCCAACCAGTTATGTATCAATGCTACAAGAAACAAATGTTCTCCTTTTTGCAGAGTTCCCCTTAGCAAGTTTTTTCCCATCCAGACTCCTTAGCTTACGCCTGCTCAGTTTAATGTGTTATCTGCCAAAGTGTGTCAGTAACTTTTTCATTCACTGTGTTCTGCAGTAGGTAAGAAGAATTGGTTGTTACAGCAGATGCATGAACCACTAACAATTTACAATGGAACTATGCCTCAGCACAAAGACAAATATTTTCCTCACAGGTAATCACAAGTTTGGGTGATATTTAAAACAAAAGGATCTCACCCTGTTTCTTTAAATTTTTGCATTATTTCCTTTGATTCTTCCAGACTCTTTAAAAGGAACACATTCTCCCTTCTCACATTGTCAAGAGTTGATTTGGTAGCTTCAAGTTCCTGTTTGCTGCAAGTCTGTTGCTTCCTTAGAGAGGCCATTTCAGTAATCCACTCTCTTTGACTTTTCAGATGACTTTCATCCTGAGGGAAAATACCAAAGCAAAAAACTGGAAGGAATGTGACACAAAGGACAAAAGCCAAAAGCAGTAATTCTCCAAGTTTCTTCACAGTGCCCTACCCAGTCTTTCCCTAGCTGAACTGTGACCCACCACCCAAGATATGTGGGGGAGGGTAAGGGGAAGGGGAGGGTAAGGGGAAGGGGAAGGGAAGGAGAAGGAGAGGGGGAGGGGAAGGGTAGGGGAAGGGGAGGGAGAAGGGGAGGGAAGGGGAAAGGGAGGCAATCATGTAGCCACCACCTTATACCTGGCATTACCACATATTTTTGACAGGATTGCTTACAGGTCTATGCACATGTAGCCAAACCAGTTAGTTTAACTCAACAATGTCAGACTAAGACCCCCTGATGAAAAATATGTTGGAATTATTTGAATATTGTTTACTGTTCACAAGATCCAAAGTTTGACAAATTCTGAGATTGCTCATTAGCTTTGCAAAAATTATGATGTGGAGTGTTGCACAGGATCCATACTTCTTTAATGAGGGTATTTTCAAAGCAGGAAATAGCTGCTTCCAAAAAACCTCTCTGGGCATGCCACATTACGACTGACCTTGGAATGAAGGCTTAAACAAACAGAGGATAACATAACACCTAACTCATGAGTCTCTCTCTCTAAATCACAAATTTGCATACTGTAAGTAGGTCATGTTTTTAAGGGAGAAAGTGCAAAACAGTAATGTTCTTGTAAAATGGTCAATTTTTGATGGATTTTGAAGGGAATTGCAGCTATTTTTAAAGTTTTTAATGCTTTTTACATCAAATAGCAAGGAATTACATGTACATGACCACAGACCTTTAACCTCAATACAATAAATTACCGTTGGTAAATAATGATTGTTTTTGTAAACTTTTCACTGTGTCATTTTTATGTGGCAGCTCTTACCTTTCACATGTACTCTTTTAGGCCTCAACTAGTAATTCACAACCCAACAAATGTTTTTGTGGCCTCCTTTGGGTCAGGACTGCAGTCTTTGAGACAACCCCTCTAAACAGTGAATGCATTACCTTTGAGTGAAATTAAATGAGATCAGTGCAATCCAGTACTAGCCACCTAAAGATATATGCTTGTCCACAGATTTGCTATGTGAGGAGGTGGGGTAGGGGAATGTCCCCCACAAGCCCCCCCCCAGTCCACAGGAAACTACTGACTGAAAAATATATATTGCTCCCATATTTGAAGCCCCTACAAAGTGGCAGAGCCCCATGCACCAATCCCCCCCCTCCCTCCACAGAAAAAAATTTCTGGCTAGAGCTCCCTGCACCACCTCCCTGCCCCATAGAAAAATGTATGGCCGTACCACTGGATTTGTGAACATTAGGTATAACTCACTTGTCTGATACCAGCATATGTAGAAATGTCTGGGGTATTGACAGAAGTTCTTGCAGGATAACACTTTAAAGTAGAGTTATATGTCACTAGCCCTACTTGATATTTTAAAATAAGCCTAAGAGTGACAACATATGCCCTTCTGAGTTGAGTTACACCCTAAGGCACACATATCTGCTGTGAGTATTATGACACTGACTCTAAATAAATATTTATCTTCAGCAGGGTGTATGTCACTGCTTACTGACTTTATGAAACAGGTTTTATGAAGTAACCTCTGCCCTAAAAGATCCTAACCAGCATACACTTACTACACAAACTCCAGGTATCCTGTGATACTGGGCACTTGCCATAGACCCTTTTCCAAATAGCAATAACAAAGGATTATGGGATAGAGTTATGGTATGTGTCATTTTTATCAATGATATATTACTGTGGCCAAAAACCACGCACATCAAATCTGTATCCCAGAATTCTTTGTGATTGCTATTTGGAAAAGGGTCTATGCAGCACCTTTTGGGTACACTGATTCAACGGGTGCATGGAAGAAGAGGAAATGCTGGAACAGTGGGAAGTCCAAGTGGGGATTATTGAGGCCTGTGGTATCCTCATTATTCAATGTTGGGGGTAGACATCTAAGAAGATTCTGGAACCTGCCAATGTCCTGGGGTAACCCAGTATGTGTTACAAGGTATAAATTGTTTATAAACTTAACACCAGAGTACCCATAAAACCCTCTCTGAAAAAAGTTCTTATGAAGATACACTCCCACAGCCCCACAACAAGCCCCCCTCTCCCTCTGCCCCTCTTATGATACAAGCCTTCTTCATCACAATACACTTGATCTATGTATCTAAACTGTTTCACTACTGCCAACTTCCTCTGGGTCCCTAGAGATGTTTATCGACCCCCAAATAACAGTTGGCCAGATTTGTTTGGGACATGACGTAGGCAAAGCTCTGCCACCAGTTGGCACACTACCATCAATTGTTTTGCTAAAAATACCTCCTAATATATAATTGCCAGAAATGACACTTCCCGGGATAGATAAGCTGCACCTGACGATTACATTATTTTGAGACTTCCTGTCTTGGAAATTTGAAATATATTGGTTACATGATCCACCATGATCCACCATGATCCACCAGCTGATCCCTAGGGCCTCCTATACTGACTACCTGGGTGTACTGAGTGAACTCCTGGATGAATTGATCAGCACCTGAGGGTCAAACAACCCGTTTATTAAATGATTCTGCACTAAATAACCCTGCTGGGCCCTTTCATATGCCATTCTATTAAGCCTTAAACAGCTTTTACAGAAATAACTCTGTCAACTGAGCTTGAGAGAGTAAAAGAATAACTCATAAGTTAAAGTTAAAAATTGCAACAGAACATTAGCCACATTCAAACCACAAGCATTTTCAATGTGACATGTATGTATAAAATATGCCATGTACTGATGCTTCACCAGCAGTGAACACATCAAGGATGTTGCCCATATTATGACTGCCAAAACCTTTCAGATTAATGTAGAAAAGAGAAAATTTTCAAATTTAAATTGCTGGTGATCTAACAGGAATAGCATCTCTCCATACAGAAAATATTTGTTTTTGTTAGAGCAATTTTGTTCGTATTATTGTTTTTCACTGGCTTCTTACTCAGGGTATTATATATAAACTTAAGTATTTGAGCACTCATGTCCTTGAATGACCTCCAGCAGTGGAAGTTATACAAAAAGATCAAAATGAAGTGCACAACTTAACATCAAGGTTACCCCAGACAACTCCCTACCCTGACTAAGCTAAACTATACCTTTAATTTCAGCAACTGAGTCAGCTCTTCACACTGTTTACGCAATGTCTCCACTTCCTGTGTTAGTACCGCCACCTGTTCTTTTAAAGCTGCGGAGTCTTTCTGTTCTGTCTCTAATTGTCCCTGAAGAGTGGTGTTGAGGGTCTTTAAAGCAATAACTGAATATATAAACAAAGATGAATTGAAATAAAACACAACTACTACATTGATATCTTCACAAAATTTGACCTTTTTATTCTCTTTACATAGACAATAGGGACATATCTTTATAACAAGTTGCACTTAAATACCAGTTAGCTAAGGTGACAAGCAGATAGCAAATTCAGAACTTAACACACAGTTCCTGCAAAACTTCATCATAAAATTCTATCACTTACCTTGATCTTTCTCAGGGACAACAGTTTTAAAATTAAGACGATGCATTACACAAAAAAAAGATATAGTTGTAAACTCATCAAATAGTTCACAAAGAAAGTATTCACATGGTTAAACTTTGCTTCAATTTCTCCAAATTACCTTCAAAACTTTGTTGTTGTTGCTCCGTTTTCTGTATTTCCTTCATTTGCTGATTAGAGATGCGGAGTTTTCGACGAAGCTGTGCATTTTCACTTCTCAAAGGTTGCAGTCCCATTGCGATTTCTGTCTGAACATCACAATCCATTGTGAGGTAAGGTAGTGTTTCAAGAGTTTCCAAGATTTCACCGAACAAACGCTGCACTTCCAAGTTCTCTATAAAGAATTATGGAACATCTACAGGGCTTAACACGACAGAACCACAGACATATAAGTATGGCATACTTATCTCATCTGCAGAAGTATCATTTCAGAAGAACATCTGTGAATGTTTGCATTCCTTAGCAACCAATATATAGGCAATCCTAATCAAAGGAGCAGCACCATTAAACCCACTGCTAAAGGATAATTTGTCAAATACTGCTTGATTTTAGCAATGTCTCCACAAAAAATCGAAGTTCTTTTAAAGTGCACTAGCTACTACGAAAAACAATCACCACAAGCAGTATTCCTGACAAAAAATAAAAAGACAATTCAACCCCCAATTTCTAGTAATAAAAAATGCCCAGACTTTCTTTGGTAACAATTAGGCACATAGCTATGTGGGTGCAAGGGGGAGGGGAGCTACCCCAATAATTACATAGCTCTGAACCCCTCTTAATGTTGATTTCCCCCAAAAAAATTCATTCTGGGTATGTTACTACTCAAAATAAAAGCAATTCTCTCACATTAAACATGAAATATACTTTTGGCTAATTTATGGCTCTGACAGTCACCACATAATTAAAATAACTCTATTTGATAAACTGAAGTAAGGTACAAACTTCCAAATGACTTCACACAAAGCAAACACGCAAATATGGAATGGCTTTTACAGTGCAGCGTATCATATTTATTTTAGAAAGATATGTAAACCATCCTTCCTCCCCAAGGTTTTCTCAAGCCCAGAAGTTAAAGTGTACCTAAACTCTTCAATGACAGGAAAATATATTTCAGGTTTGGAAATGAATCTAATTCTACAACTCACATAATCATAGCCTTTACTGCTGAATGTTGAAAATTTAAAAATGATGGAAGTTTATTCACTTTATTTGAAATAGCTGATTATGCAATAATATGTGATGCCCTTCTATACACAACTCACATTACCTGTTTTTGTTTTCCATTTAAAATCAGACTGTTTATTTAATCTTAAAACAAATTATAATTTGTAAGGGGAGGGTTTGTACAGTCAAGTTTTGTTCTAACAATAAGACAGTGCTCACATATTTACACAAGGTGCAGTTACTTTCAAAGAAAAGAAAAAAATAAAATCACAGAAAATTTGATGATGATCTAAGTAGTACAAGAGTGCCATCACAATTATTATTGTGCCATCTACCATTTTCAATTAAGTGATTTAACTTCAACATTTTAGATCTCAGCTCAGGAATGTCCAGTGAAGATGGGAGTTGGACCACTAGAATCACTTTTCTAGAGGCTCTTTTTAAACATATATGTTTGAAATTTAGACATTAGACACACTTAAACATGTTCCTTCAGAAATAATCCATACCAACCTTTTTGTTCTGTAACTGCTTTCAGTTCCATTAGAAGACATTTTAAAACTCTTTGTTGCTCCCAAAGAGCTCTCTTTGTCTTAGATTTTGCTCCAGCAGAGGCACTTTGAAACTTCCTCTTTTTCTTCCTACCCTCAGGACTCTTTGTCTGATCCCTTTCACCAGGTATGTTCTCATTCTCAACCTGTTCAAGCCTTTTCCTAGAAATACAACTTTTTGGAGATATTTCCCCATTCCTCATCATTTGTTGGTTTTTCATCTCTGGCAGAACAGTGCCTCTTTCCAACTTTCTCTCAGGTCCAAAATCTTTTAGAGCGTTGCTATCCTGTTCTTTGTCATGTCCAACAGAATACTTTTCAACTGAGGTAACTTTTCGGTCCTTTTTAACCTGTGAATCTTGTACTTCAATGAGTACATCCTCTGGCCATTTATCAACTGACTGCGACCTTTGCTGTTTAGAATTTTGCCCAGCTGTATTAAACGGAGATGACTTTTCTCTTTCTCTCTCATTTCTTGAAGCACCGTCAGTTCTCTCTTTTACCCCTAAAGTTTGATTATCACAATGACTCATCCCTCCTGGCTTCATTTCCCCATCTGCCACAGTGCTAGTAGCAATAACAGTCTGGTTTCCCGTTTTTGGATTTACTGACAAACTGGTAGCTTCTCTTTCATTTATACTTTTCAAAGTGTTGACCAAGTCTCTTAGGACATTTCTAGCAACACGGTTTTCATCGGCTGGTGCCACAGAAGTTTGGATGAATGCATTATGGGTGCCATCAACATGTGGTTGAGGTTCCACACCACTGTTATGTTTACCACACTGTCCATCCTCCTTTTGCATTCTTTCATGCATAGTTGAGGATATGAAGTTACCACCATGTGATTCAGGTAAAAGTTGTCTCATCCTAACATCTCTACCCTTTGACCATTGTAATCCATTTTGCATATTACTTTGTGGATTATTTAGAAGGCTGGCAATTTCATTTGATGTAACACTTTCAACATCTGCAGGGACACAGTCATCTGTGTAACCATGGTAACCACCCTGGCCCACAGAAGACTGTCGACCACTTGAGATAGGTCTATATCTTTGCTTTACAAACTCTACTTTGTCTTGATCAGTTACTCTTTGTGAGTTTTCATTCCCGCTACTTTTATTCTGACCTCTCAGATCCTGCCCCAAGTGTCTGCTTCCTTTGCTTGTATCTCTCTCGGGTATCATTTGATCTCCATAATGTCCAGCACTACCAACTCTACTAGACTGACCAACAAACTTGCTGGGGCTATTGTAAACTTGACCCCTGACCTGATTATTTTCTTGAATTGCTTGTGCGTGTAAAGTCGATGCTGTTTCAAGTACCTGCTTTGGATCCTCGTCCTTATTCACTTCTCTCTGAGGAGTGGACGACGCCAGTCCTGGCTGGAAAACCACTTGATGATGAGCCAGCTTTGCTGGAAATTAAAAGTAGTGCTGAAGTTTTGAGAATTTGTCAATACCAAGCCTTTGTTTGATAGTAACTATGGGCATAGGCATATGAGCTAGGGGGCTGCAGCTTCCTCCCGCCGCCACCCCCACCCAGAGTTTGGATAAACCTATTTCTCAGGCATATTTTTAGTAAAAATCAGGCAAATGCCTCACATGATAAAGGTTTTCTCCAGCAAAAATGACTCTGTCCCATAGAAAAACATTCTCCAGACACCTCTGACTTGGATATTCTTCGTTATAAAAAATGTGTTAGTCTACCATTGTCTGACTGTCATAATAATGTTCCTTTGTGCCATGCATAAGTGGTAGTTAAGTATGTCAGCTCCCCAGAAATTGTGTCATAGTATGTGTAATTATTGATATGTAAAGGTTGTATCTTACACATACTGTGTGGTTCTACTAGGAAGTTTAATGCATGTGATTTTAAGGGAAATGTTGGTACAGAAATTGTGGTACAGAAAAGTTTCATACAGCTCAGTGTTCACACTTAGGTGCGGGATTGCGCGATTCCCACTTCTGGCTTCTAAAATCCTGCAAAGTTACAATTTCTACGAGGGGAATTCTTGCATCATTTTTCCTTCCTTATGTGTTCAGGTTGTTGTAAAAGTAGGCCATTCTCCCCTGTTCATAGTACAAATAAAATTCTTGCAAAATGAGTAGAAAAAATGCTTTGTTGAAACATATGTTGTGATTGGCTAGTAATACCGCTATTCTTAAAAGAATGACACCTGAACCAATGGAAAGTTCGTTTTCATTTGTGCACTTGTCTGTTACGAAGACACATAAGCTCACTAGCTAGCTGCACACATGCATAGTACATACTACACACATGTTACATTCAATTACCACAACACGACGCAATCACTAACTACATAATACATACTGTAAGCTAGGCCAGGCCTAGCCTAGGGTACCTAAGCCTAGTTCTGACATACACTTTGCTCCCTGAACTACTGTAGGCCTAGGTTATTGCTGTACAAAGTTTGTCCCGCATGAAAGTAACATCGTCTGCGTGTGTTTCTGCAATGACTGTTGCTACATGTATACGCGTATGTGCGTACATGATCGTAACCATAGCTATGAAGTATGTCACAATTGAACAGCAATGTGTTCTATTTAGCATACAATAGTGTGAACATCCTAGTAACACGATTTAGCTTTTTCATAGAATGTTTAAAAAAAAAACATGATCATTTGTGTCAATCAAAATTTTTGGTCTCTTTTTGGATACTAAGTGCAAATAATCTTAGAATGAAGGGCCTTAAACATATAAATCAAAATTTCTGAAGGTGCAGTAGCCCAATTTTGCCAATGGGTATATTGCTGACCTAGTATGGGAAGCCCCAATGCGACCCAAATACTAGGTCAGCAGACTGCGGACTAGGCTAGGCCGGCCAATGTAACATACTGGCTACTGTACCTCATGACTGTACCTTGCCATGGCTACCACAACCAAGGATTTGTACTCATTTTTGAAATGAAAAACAGGCGAAAACAATGAAGAGGCTGATGAAAATGGATCGCAGCCATCCACTTCAAGAGACACCAGGCCTATGCCTAGTAATGTTAGTGAAAGTGCTCCATGTAACGTCAGCATAAGCAATCTCAGCAGTGACAGTAGGTCTAACGTTAGCACTGCTAAGAGTTTCACATGCGATCCTAAGAAGAAAGTGAACAAATTCCAAATAAACTGGTTTAAACTTTGGTTGTTCTTCTTCCAAGGCAGCTTAAAGAATGACCCCACAAACTCCTGTTTTGAAGTTAAGTTGACTTTTTTATTTTTCTAAAATCCCTCCTTAAGAATGAAAATCCCTCCCACATTTTTTTTGAAGGAGGGCATTTCTCTCCTTAATTCTGAAGCTTAGCGCTAACGCTCATACTGTACAGCCGCTTTAAAAGTATGATATATAGATATAGAATAGTAGGCAATTTAAAGGAAAATAGCTGTGTAACATCATTCTCAAGAAATAACGATCTTACCAAAAAAAAAATTGGTTTGTAGCTCATGAACAATTTGTTCAATCACACTTTCAAATTTTCAAATGATGCCACATTCAGAAATCTTGTAATGTGTAATATTTTTGGGAAGGAGAAGTAAACTGCCAGTTTACAGGTAAGTCTGAATAGTTTAAAAATTATAAAAGCTACAGATTTTCTGTGCCATTTTGATGAAATATAAATATTTCCTTTTAATGAGTATTAAGTCATGTACTAAAGGAAAGACATGCTCAGTTGACAGAGTTATCTCTAGCTAGCTAAGCACTGACTACCAAGCTGTGCCAACATATTAAAAGACAAGGTGGGTATGAGGAAGCCTCAACAAATATGGATAAGTTTCTCAACTGAAAGAAAGATGATAACCTCACAAAGATATTAGTTTCAATCAAAAGTAAGTGGAAAGTTTAGTTTACACTGCAGTTCTGTACAAAGTCATCTCACAGTTGGGTAGTAAAGATAGACTCAACTTTCCATTTTCTCTGTAAAGTGCACAGTTTGTAACAAAGGGGCTTTTCATATGCACAATCTTTATCAATTGTTTTTCAAAATCTTGTTATCAATTACAAACTTTCAATGTGGTATATAGGAAGCAATCTTCACTTGTATATAAACATACAATAATGGTGCTATGTACATGGAAAACAGAGTTAACAGTTTGGTATAAATCTCAGGTAGTAATCTTTCAAGAAAACCCACATATTCTCACCATTCATTACAAAGATGGTTTCTTAAGTTTCCTATACATTATCTTCACAATTTTGTTCTCACATTTTTTGCATCCTGGCTGTGTCTTTCTTTCTGCTCTTATAGTCTGTGCATTTTTGTCTACTTTAGGCTGAGCTTTCACCCTGGACTTGTCTTCTTTACAGGATTTTTTCTTTACTCTTTTCTTTGATTTGGTTTTTAGGCCAGTGGCTTCATGTTGTTTGTCTCTGCCTTCAAATCTTCTGTCTCCATCTGTTGATTTAAATGAAATACACTGCAATCATTCATTGTCCAGTTTTTCTTCCAACCTGGAATACTAACATACATAGTCATTTCTACGGAAGATCTATTTTCTAGCTAGGGATGCTACCAAAAAAAAAAAAAAAAAAAAACAGCTGGTAAGTTTCAGTTCTGAAACAGGATTCTTGGTCTAGACTTAAGTAAGAAATTTCATCATACATTGAATCATGACTACATATTTTGTCAGCTTGAGTGAAATTTTTCATTAATGTGGTCATATGCAACCAAAAATAGATGTTCTCACTCAAAAGCTAAAGAATAAAATCCCCTACTTAAAGATGCATTGCAATTTCTTCAGTATAACAGTAAACTGTAAATATCACCAGGGCTGGAAAAATGTTTATTTCCCAGGAAGAGAGGGAAACTGCCTGTAATTCCTTCCATGTTTTTATGTACAAAAAGTGTAAATTTCCCTCTAACTGACAAAATTTCCCTCCTAGTACACACACTTCCAGGGAAGGAGCCTCCTAGCTTCCCAACTTTCTCCACCCATATCACAATATAAACAGTTCTCAAGATATACCCCTCCACTGAACAGCACTTATTGTAGACTGAGCTTATAAACTTGTCAGAATAAAGTTCACACCTTAAATAGTGGCTACATATTTGAGTTATACAGAAATGCAAGCACGTTCAATTACTCTGCCGGCTTCCCACTTCACAATGCACTGCCGTATAAAAGAATGTTTCCCTGAAAATTCAGAATTTCTAAACACTACATGCCATATTGATGGGGCTAACACCAAATATGTCAGTATATCCCTTCAACATAATTGCAAGATCAGGAATCCAACTAGGCTTTTCAAAGACCAGAGAGATCATGGGTCAAACTGACAAGATTACTTTTCTCATTTCAACTAATGCTCAGAGGATTACAATGCATGGGTGTACTAAACAATCCTGAGACTGTCATGTTATGTCCCCATCCAAGAAGAGTGTATTCTAATTCCCCAGTCTCAACCACTATCCCACAGGCAGGGAGAGGTAGAAAACCCTCATTCTGCACCACTGCTCAACAGCTGAACTGAGCAAATGCCTGAAGCTGGTGTGATCTGGATCAGACAAACACCGAGTGGGACAACCAGAAAACCTTTTTAATTCAGTAATTCTTTAACCATCACAGCAACACTGCAAGCAGCTTCCAGAAACAAGAAATTTTTCTGTGTTTTCACTTGTCCTATCCACAATACAGGATTGGTCCATTTTTAGTATGAAAAATAGCTATCCTCTACTAAAAAAATATGTATGGCCTGTTTTGAAGGAAATAAGACGGTAGCAATCATCATAATTTATATTACTTTTGCATTAAGGGAAGTTGTTTGAACTGATAAAACCAGAGACTGGAGGCCCATATTACAAAATACATATGTTAGCATGTACTTGTAGATGTATACATCATGTATACATAAATTTGCTGAAATGATGCATGCAAATGAATTTGACACTTAATTTCATGTTGAAACTGATCATACACTGCAAACCACACTGGTGAAAAGGGGTAAGAATATTGTACCATTCTGGCACCTCCTGTGGGCAGCTACTCTAATCCAAACTATTTTGGGGAGAGAGAGGTGTCCTTCCTCTCACACCCTTCCTCCAAGCCATCCTGTAAAGTGCCCCCTTATCACCTAGGACAAACACTGTAAGCATAAATTTTGTCCTCAGAAAATTTCTCAGTTGTTCTACTGGAATTTCATGCATAGACTTGTTGAATGCATGTCATGTACTCTGACCAATGAGCCACCTCTCCACCTTCTTTCCACCAATGGAAGGAACTGCAAAAACAATGAGTTAATCCAAAAACTGTCCAGTGATCATTAGGATGGCCATCCCTGTTTCTGAATAGACTGTTTTCTTCAGCATGTCCGACACAATTTCAGCTTCATTTCAGTGTCTTCAGCAAAAGTTGAACCAATCACTTCAGACTCATAATTGAAAGTTTTCTGCATGGGTGGATGGGGGTGGGTTATCAGGAGGGGTTACACCCTTAGACCCTTAGACTCCTCCCCACGCCCCCAAATGTGAACTTCCTGATCTGAAATCCTTGTGATGCGCTGACTGTTACACAACTTTGCATAACTTACTTATAAATACTGTAAAATTTGCCATCACTTGATCTTACCATTTGAAGGACTTTCCATGATATGGGCAAGCAGGGAGGCACATCTATCTAACCCTTTGTGGGTCATAACCACTGGATCTTCAGAACCTGAAGAGTACAATGAAAATCCACGGCTAGGTACCTTCAAGCACTTTTTCTTGCTCCTACGGGAATAAAAATAGACAAGAAAAATTTAGTTCATAGAGAAGTCTTCGAAACTGAGAAAATTGAGCTCCCAGCCTCCTCTCTGATGAGAAGTACGGTATATAGACTACACCCAATGTCTTCCAAGTGACTGACTTAACAACAGTTTCATGGTATAATTTTCCCTCCTTTTGCATGTACACACTGTGCATAATTACACAGTAAACCAACTGGGCATGGGTTTACTAACAAACAATATTCTCTGTGTCATCACAACCACGTTTCCAATGGGACATTTTCACAAATAGCATGGACAGTTCAGTACAAGGATGCTTTGGCAGAGGGATATTTTAATTGGTACGTAGTACAAGTATCTGGATGTTATGCGTTTGACACTGATTTTGTGGAGTGAAAAACAGGAGGGAAAACATCATGTTCCTTTTCTGGAGATGCAGGTGGGATAAATTTATTCAACATTATCAATTACTGTAAACTTTGAAATCATAGCTTTGTTTCATTTGAACAGGGAGTTGTCAGGGAAGGAGATCCAACATTTAAATCTGCCAGACAATATGCAGCTTGAAAAAATTTAATCCCTTTTCAGGTAGCAAAATTTGATTGACAGGTCCCTTTATTCCTATTGTTTAGCCTTTTCTGACTTATACTTGTTAATGATTGTCTGCTCCTTTCAAATCCATGTAATCCAGAGAGAAAGTTATTGTTAACACCTTACTTTGAAGTGCAGCTTCTTTGCCGAAAAGGTCTAAGCTTTAATTAATAAAGATTTTAAGATTAACGACTGTCAATAAAGGTCTAACTACTATGAGTTACTTGTCTTCCTATGACCTTGATGGGTCACCTTCTTGACACACTGTTCAAGCCTAAAAATATAATCACAATTTTCACACCTTTCCACATTAGTATCAAGCATTGTCAACAAAGGAGGTTTTAAAAAGTTCTTGATTGAAGTTAATTGACATGACTTTTAACTGTGACGACAAACGACGAAAGCTTAAATATTTTGAATTTTTCCTTGATAACTGGCAATGTAATACCAATTGGTGAAATCATCATGAGTTTTTCAGATGTAGCAGACGACGTAAAACATTGTCTTCAGTACCATAATTCCTTTCACGTCTTAGAGCGGTTAAAAGAGCAAGACAATTGGCAGCTTATATCGGCAACTACCTAGTCTCAAAGGACATATAAATGTTGGATCTCCTTCCCTGACAACTCCCTGATTTGAAGTTGTTGTGCTATAAACCTCAAGTTTCTTAAGAGTCCATCATGATCTCCATGTCAGTACATACCATGGAAATATGTCAATAAAAAATAAAACTGTAAATACTGAACACAACCGGAATAAAAAACATAAAATGCAAATCAACACTTGGGGGAGAAGAATGTATTTTGCTACCAGAATTGTCTCTTTTCTTTGGCTTACCTCTTTTCAGTTTCAGTGTTACTAGCTTATCAAACCTTCACTATTGCAGTTCCTCCACTTTTGCCTCTTTTTTGTAAGTTTTTCACAGCTTTCTTCTCAAATTCCAATAAATACATCTTTGAACCTTAGCCTTGGTCTACCTTTAGCTCTTTCCATAGACCAGCTCATGATACATGTCCCTCAGAATTCTACCACATCTTTCAATTGGATTACATGGCTGACCTTAAGCCCCTTTGTATCAATATGCCATGAATCTTTTTAAGCCCAATTCTTTGTAGGACTTCAGTGTTTGTAATATGTTCTTGCCAACTGATGTCCAGAATGCATCAAAGGTTTCTAATACAAAGCTTATTCAGCTGTTTCTCCTATGGGGTGTACAAGGGCCAGTAGGTTCCCTACCATAAAGTACGTAGAACACAAGCATTGTAAACTGATATTTTTGTTTTCATGGAAAGAAGCTTGTTTTCCTTATTTAAATGTTTAATTTTCAGTCTACAAAATGTGGTGGCTACTATTCTTGCATTAATTTTTGGTCCTGTTGAGAGGTTCTTTGTCATTGTTGAAATTGGGTAGGTGAACTGGTCTGAAATCTCTAAGAGATACTCTCCATTTGTAATGGGGATGGCTGCGATAAGTTCTTGTTATGAAACTTTGTGTCTTCTTTAAAGGCAACAGGCAGTCACCCCAATGAGAGTTAGTGTGCCCCATCACTCTAGTTCATGAAAGGCCTATTTTGATCATGTGACAATGTTTTTGTTAGTGAATTGTGAAATTCAAGGAGAATTTCTCCTTGCTTTACCTATTGTTTGTAATAGTTATGTTCAAAACGTCTTCAGAGGTGCTTGTAATGCAATAAGAGAAGATTTGCAAGATTTTGCTGATTTTGCAAAGCAAATTTTGGGGTGACTGCCTAATGCCTTTATGGTGGTAGTTACTGAAAAACTCATTACATGCCTTAGAAAACCTGTCCAACAAGCTTCTACATGTCCTGTACTAAATAGGCAGTGAGAGCAGCTTCACCTGCTAAGAGGAGATCTCTGATTTTGACAGCACATACTTAAGTCGTAGCCTTAAAATGTTAAATCAAGTTCATATACATTTTGTAAAACCATCAAGGAATTTTTTCACAGGGTAACAATCCTCAAGCTGAGCCACTGCATTTATTTTCTATTATTATTCCAAGCACTTATCAATTGCTTTTCCCAAGAACAAAGCGCTATACAAAAGTTTAAATGACACCTAAAATCTACAAAACAAGTACAGTACTTCAAGGAAAATGAGCAAGTAAGATCGAGAAAATAAAAACAGTTAAAATTAACATAAAACGTTAGAACAGTAAAAACATGCAAAGAAAACAAAAAGGTTGAAAAAATGTTTAAATGTGTCAACACTGAAAGAAAAAAAGAAATGGTCTAGCTTTTCGGGAAAAGATAAGTAATTTCTTAAAACAATGAACTTTCAGAGCTGCATGAATTGTCATGAAAATGCATATTTCAGCTAGAGTATGCCCGTACCATGTGTCTTAGATTCAACGAGTTCCACAGTTTTGGACCTATTGCAAAGAAAGACTTGTCACCAAGAGTTCATTAAGTGATGGGGATGACAAGACCTGTGTGGTCATACAGTAGCTTGACCTGAGCCCCTGATGCAGGGATGTATTAAGTACAGTAGGCCTATATATCTATAATGTAGGCCTATAACTGTTTACCCTCATTTTGTTCTTCCACATTTCAAGATGTAATTTCTGTTTATTTAAATTGATGAAATGGGGCTGCTCACAAAAGAAGTTCTTTCTCCAGTCCTCCTTCACTCACTAGTTGTGATATCTGCAAATGTATTATGTTTTCCGAAGTGGAAATAAAACTGAAACTAAACTGAACTGAAACTGAAAACTGAAACAGTCAGCCATAACAGAACTGAGGTGAATATAGAGCTGAGTCAGGTAGCAAAACTTCGGAACCGGGTACCTGTTTTCATTATCCGGTCGGGTAATGGGTACCCGAATCATAAAGACTAACTCTGAAAGTTACTGACTTTCAGAGCTAAAACGGTAAATACATTACACGGTTGATACCGAATATTAACACCATTTGCATGGTAAACGAACATTATTCCGACCCTTTTAGGGCATTAAACGGAACTTGACAGCACTGTTTCTATATGTACAGAACAGTTTCGCATATTTTTACACATAAGACAGGTACCCGTTTTGTTCATTTTATGGTCAGGTACCCGTATGTTCGGTCGGGTTTCCAGGTATCCGGGCGGGTAGTGCAAAACCTGCATATTACAAGTAGACCTAATAAAGTAATATCTGCAGGTTTAAAAAATCAAACAAAGGGATGTTAGCTTGACAGCAAATACCTTAAGCAAAGATTAAGAGCCTACAATGCCTACAGCATCTGTCTGATAGCCTACAGTGGTCAGAAAAAGTACTTAGACCAAGATCTGTCAAGAGAGCAGTCATCGAACTAACTTCACAGGAGTACTCACTGGCTATAAATCTAGCAGATCTTCATTACAAGTTTTCCCTCCAATCTTTCTCGAAGTGAAGTCTGATTTGGGTCCCAAACAGAACAAGCATACTCCAACAAGGGCCTAAGCAAACCTTTGTTAATTGTAGGCAGCCAACTTGACTTCTTAAGAACAAAATAACATAATATTTCATAACAGGTTGAAGGGCAAAGGAGGGCTAGCTAAGGTCCCATAAGATGCCCTGAAGTCCATAAACCCTTAACTGAAAACAACCAAACAACACCAAATGAACCCAGTACAATTAGATTCTACCACAGTCATGGAAGAACTTATCAATGTTAACCTTGACGGAGTGCACTGAGTGATGTGGAGTTAGCTACCCACTCAGGCAGACTATTCCACTCGTTGACAACTGTATGAGAGAAGCTAAACTTCCTCATGCCAAGCCTTGATTTGTAGGCTAAAATCGACACGTAAAAAAGAGGTTGTTTGTGGTATTCTCCCTCAGTTTGATAGGAAGGTCTCTTAGGGCAAAATTTTCTCTTTGTTGATACCTGGGCTGGTTTTGTAAATAGGAGGGATCTTTTTGCTAAAGATGGGTTGCATTTGTCGAGCATAGGGGCTAACGAGTTGGGTAGGCTGGCAGGGTTGGTCGATTTAAATCAGGCCAATTAAAATCAAGATTTTAATTGAAAAAATCAAGATTTTAATGATTTAAATCGATTCACGATTTTTTTAAAACAATAACAAAAATCACCAACCCTGTAGGCTGGTTTCTCGGGCTTTTGATTCTCAGGTGTCAAACTAGAGTCAGGGGTGAGGTCAGCCAAGAATGGGGGGGTTTCTGAGTTTTATTTTGCTCAGAGAGATTGTGTTAGTAGCAAGGGGAAGCATGTATCTAGGGCAGTTTATTAAGGTTAACATTGACAAGTTCTTCCACAACTGTGGTAGAATCTAACTGGGCTGGGCTCGTTTGGTGTTGGTTGGTTGTGTGTTTTCAGTTAAGGTTGTATGGACTTCAGGGCATCTTATGGGGCGTTAGCCCTCCTTTGCCCTTTAACCTGTTATGTTATGTTATGTCACTTTACCAGCTTCTTACAATGGCCTCTAACCCCAGAATTACTTTGAACCTTTAAATAACTACAAGATAACAGAAGATTCCTTTCACATCTATAGAATTTTACACCTGGAGCATGTCCCCGTAATCCTTCTCAACTCCAGGGTGGTAGGAGTATCACCAACAAGTTTTCTTCTGGATTTTCTAACTGCTCATGGCATGAACTTAGTTTTGTCAATGAGTCTAGCACAACTTTAGTTGTAGGTATTATTTATCGTCACCAAATTCTTGTGCTGATAATAATCAGAGTTTGTTCGAAAGCTTTAGGAAAGTCTCTTCGAAAAGGGCAGAACGGATTTCAACTTTCCTGATATTGATTGGCATTCATGTACTAGTGGGTCACATGGGAGGGATTTTCTTGAGGCAGTGTCTGATGGTTTCTTTACCCAGCATGTTCTGTTTCCCACTCATGAGGATAATTATCTGGATTTGGTGCTTAGTACTGATGAAAACATGGTTAGAAATGTAGCTAGTGGTGGTAAGATAGGATCTAGTGACCATGACCTCATTAGCTTTGAGTTACTTTGTTTCAGCAAACTTCAAGGTAGTGACAAAACTGTTTTAGATTTCAGCAAGGCTAACTTTACTCATGCTAAAGAGCTTCTTACCATAGACTGGATTGCACGTTTGTCTCACTTAGGCCCTGCTGGAGCATGGAGTGATTTTCGTAATATAGTTACTGACACTACAAAGTTGTGTATCCCACTTAACTGAAAACAAAGAACCAACCAACACCAAACGAGCCCAGCACAATTAGATTCTACCACACTTATGGAAGAACTTGTCAATGTTAACCTTAAAGCAGTGCACAGATGTGGAGTTAACTACCCACTCAGGCAGACTATTCCACTCATTAACAACACAATTAATGAGAAAAGCTGAACTTCCTACTGTCGAGCCTTGCAAAACACTTAACTAGCTTCTTACAATGGCCTCGAACCCGAGAATCACATTGAACCTTTAAATAATTGCAAGATGACAAAGGATTCCATTCAGAGAGAAATTTGTACACCTGAAGCATGTCCCCCCGAATCCTTCTCAACTCCAGGGTGGTAAGCCCAAGATGCTTAAGTCTAACATGATAAGGTAGGTGTCTCACCTCGGGTATAAGGCGAGTGGCTCTCCTCTGAACTTGCTCTAAAAGAAACTTGTCCTTTTCATAGAAGGGACTCCAAGCCTGGGCTGCATAGTCGAGGTGAGGTCTTACCAACTGCTTATACAGATTTAGTACAATTTCTTTACTAAAACTACTGAAATTCCTCTTGATCAATCCAAGCACCCTATTAGCCCTAGCAGCAGCAGCTGCACACTGTCTAGATGGCTTTAAATCACCTGTAATAACTACACCCAGATCCTTCTCAAAAGTCACATCACTCAGAATACTACCATTCATGTTATAAACATAGCTGAAATTTTTAGGACCAAAGTGAAGGACTTTGTACTTATCTGCATTAAAAGACATTTGCCAAGTCTGAGACCATGAAAATAACCTATCCAAGTCTTTTTGCAGTAATGAGGCATCATCCTTATCACTAACCTTCCTATAGAGCTTAGTATCATCAGCAAACTTACTAATACTAGATGTGAGAGAGCTATCAATATCATTGATGAAAATTAAGAAAAGAAGCGGGCCAAGAACAGAACCCTGTGGAACTCCACTAGTAACTTCTTTCCAAGAAGAGAAATTACCATTAACAACAACTCTCTGAGATCTACCACTGATCCATGAATTTATCCAGTCAGCACAACAACTGCCCTTGATGCCTAACCTATGCAGTTTAACCATAAGTCTACCTAATGGTACTTTATCAAAGGCTTTTTGAAAATCAAGGTAAATGACATCAACACTGTGACCAGAATCAAGAGATAAGGAAACATCCTCAAGAAAGCTTAGTAAATTAGTAACACAAGATCTACTTGGTAAAAAACCATGCTGTGACAGATTGAGTAACCCATTATCTAAAAGATATTTAAGCAAACAATCCTTGATTACAGATTCCATAACTTTGCACACAACACTGGTTAAACTGACAGGCCTATAATTGGAAGGCAAGCTCCGATCCCCCTTTTTAAATATTGGAGTAACATTAGCAATCTGCCAGTCAGCAGGTACAAAGTTTGAATCCAGAAACTTCTGAAAAATAATGCAAAGAGGAACTGACAAAATCTCGGAGCATTCATGGAGAATGGCAGGATGGATCCCATCAGGCCCAGGTGCCTTACTAGCTTTTAAACTCTTCAACTTATTACAAACCAACTCTTCAGAGAAGACAACATCACTAACTAAAGAAGAATTATCAGAATCCCTACAAGTCCCCAAAATAGATGATTCCTTGGTAAAAACAGATACAAAATAATCACTTAACAAATTAGCCATATCCTGATGATCAGTAACTAGTGTGCCTTGATTACCTTGAAGAGGCCCAACACCCTCCTTAACCTTCTGCTTAGACCTGACATAGGCATGAAAAGATTTTGGATTTACCTTAACCTCCTTGGCCAACTGCTTTTCAAACTTAGCTTTAGTGTCAATAACCAAATTTTTAACTAAGAGTTCCTGCTTCTTGTAGACTGCAAAGTCATCAGAATTCTTACTGACCCTATATCGATGCCAACACTTACTTTTCTTCCTGGCTGCTCTAAGTACCTCTCTAGACATCCAGATTGGCGTATTTTTAACCACAGCTTTCTTGAGTGGGATACACAACTTTGTAGTGTCAGTAACTATATTACGAAAAACACTCCATGCTTCAGCAGGGCCTAAGTGAGACAAACGTGCAACCCAATCTATGGTAAGAAGCTCTTTAGCATGAGTAAAGTTAGCCTTGCTGAAATCTAAAACAGTTTTGTCACTACCTTGAAGCTTGCTGAAACAAAGTAACTCAAAGCTAATGAGGTCATGGTCACTAGATCCTATCTTACCACCACTAGCTACATTTCTAACCATGTTTTCATCAGTACTTAGCACCAAATCCAGACAATTATCCTCACGAGTGGGAAACAGAACATGCTGGGTAAAGAAACCATCAGACACTGCCTCAAGAAAATCCCTTCCATGTGACCCACTAGTACATGAATGCCAATCAATATCAGGAAAGTTGAAATCCCCAAACACAACTGCCCTTTTTGAAGAGAGTTTCCTAAAACTTTCGAACAAACTCTGATTATTATCAGCACAAGAATTTGGTGAACGATAAATAATACCAACAACTAAAGGAGTGCAAGACTCATTGACAAAACTAATTTCACACCACAAGCAGTTAGAAAATCCAGAAGAAAACTTGTTGGTGACATCAACACAATTTATGCTATCCTTAACATACAGTAAAATCCCTCCACCTCTACCACAGGCAGTATCAGCCCTATCTTGCCTGAAAATTTTGTACCCAGGAACCTGAATTTCAGAGTTGCTGATATGAGGCAACATATCAGAAAGGTTCCAAGATAACCATGTGATGAAAGCTTTCTCAGTGTTTTCTGATCCATCATACTTTAAAGCAGAGAAGTTAGATGGTGTAGTAAAATTTGTTAACATTTTAACAAAGCAATATGGTCTTAACAGTGATGAGGCCTATGCAGAAATCAGCGATATCAGGCACTATCTTCCAGCTTTAGAAAAGGGTTCATCCTCTATTTCATTATCATTTATTGATTTGCTGATCACAAAGGAAACTTCATCAATGTTCCCAACACTCTCAAAACTTGCACGTATCCATAAAACGCTGCCACCCCATACAGCCGACTGTGAAAGAGACTTTTCCAGAATGAAACTGATAAAGACAGACATAAGAAATAAGATGGGGGAAGACAGTTTGGATTATCTCATGCGCATATCTAATAATGGACCCCCATGTGACAAATTTCCCTTTGATGAGGCAGTGAAAGTCTGGGCAGAAAAAAGGAGAGGAGATACAAAATTAAGTTACTTTGAAAAGGTAAGTCTTTAATTATGTTCTGAGTTTTGAACTGAAAAGAGTACACAGCACACCTGAAATCCACTTAAGTCTTATACCATATATTTTATTGTTAAATTGTTTTAACAATTTTATCATGATTTAAAGTAAAACATGTAGAGAAGTTCATGACAGGGGTATCATCAAAGCTCCTGGGTTTTAGCATTTTGAAAGCCTTACGTATGAAGAGGACACAAAACACAAGATTTTCTTGTCATTTATTTATTATTTTTTTTTTTAAAATACAAACACTAACTACCTCTAGAGGCTTACTCTTACACTCTGAAAATGCTAAAACCCAGGAGCTTCCGGGGGCGCTGCCCCCTGGACCCCTGCCGGGGCATTGCCCCTGGACCCCACCGGGGGCCCTGCGGCGGGCCCCTGGACCCCACCCAAAGAGGTGCTCGCTCCGCTCGCTCCAGTACTCCTGGAGCCCACCACTAAAACTGAGTTAGCTACAACCCTGCTGATATTGCTGTGGAGCCAAGTTTCAGTAACCCCAACTATGTCTGGATTGTCTATATGGAAATATGAGCAAGGAACTCACTGAACTTATTGAAAAGGCTGCGAACATTGGCAAACATGACCTTCATTCCACAAACAGCCCTATTTACATGCTTCCCCTTATTACTAACACAATCACTCTGAGTGCAATAAAACTCAGAAACCCCCCATTCTTGGCTGACCTCACCCCTGACTCTAGTTTGACACCTGAGAATCAACAGCCCTAGAAACCAGCCTACCCAACTCGTTAGCCCCTATGCTCGACAAGTGCAACCCATCTTTAGCAAAAAGATCCCTCCTATTTACAAAACCAGCCCAGGTATCAACAGCATTTTTACGAACGCAGGATTTAGCGTCCGGGACGCAAGAAATTTTGTAGGGACGCAAAATGTGCTACTGCACTGCGTCCGCGGGACGCAAGATTTCTTGCGGCTTTTGCCTGACACTTAACTTACCACCTAACCCATGCAAATACAGCCTACAATGACTGCAATGCAATGCATGCACAAGTAACTTGAGTAAGACTGTTTTCTTTTCACTTTTGAGACAGCGCGATGTAATGGCATCGTTTTCCAACCTTGCTTTCATTTAAGCACAAACAACGTTAAAGTGATGCCGTGAGATTGCAAAAAGTAAAAAACATTACAAAATCGAGTTTAAATTTCAATGATTCCCTTGAGTGACCCATATGGACAGTAAGGGAGAAAAAATAAGGCCTGTTGTGCGAATTCTGGCAACAGCCTTGAAATTTTCGTAAAAATAACGACTAAACTCGAGGAAATCAAAAATGTGCTGCGGACAAACACTATTCAGTCTCCTAACGAACATCAGTTGAACGGACCAATGAGAACGAAGTACTAATGCATATTCACTAGGTGTAAACAGCTGGTCAATTTAGCACAACAACACAAGTGAACAAGACGCCTGTGTGGATCTTGAAGAGGTAACGTTGATATTGCAACGAGTGCTATCCCGTTTTACTGTAGTAGCCTTAGGCTATAGTATACTGGCTAGTGGTACCTCTGTGTAACTTAAGCCTAATTTAGGCTAACGTTAGATGCTCTGCCTTTATGTGCACTTACTATTGTCTTTGACGTTCTTATACTCATGGCGATAAAAGAGATAGTGTTGGTGTAACCTGTAACGTCCAAATTCAAATCGGTACTGTAACGCGTACCAAAGAGTGAAAGACTGTGGCCTGTACTACGTAGTATTGAAGAAGCTACATTGAGTGTATACATGTAAGTTAGTGTTATGAAGCAATTATGCAGGAACACGCATTCTCTGGTCGTGAGCACTGTTATTAGTGGTCGTGAGCGAACAGCTGTAGGCTACCGTAGAGCTAGTCAGGCTGGAGTGGTATGGTACGTCTTTTTTTAACTTGATGACACCTCAATAACATTGCATATTCAACATCAGGTTTGTTGTAGGCGTGGTTTAATGCCGTATAATAAGGACCGTTTTTTGAAAAAGGCCTTCAAAAATTTACCGATTTTATGCTGTTTAGGTTACTTCCCGAGACTACTATCATTTTGAGCTTTCACATTGTATTCTTCAACTGTGTAAAGCACTCGTGGCATTTTTAAGAATAAAGAAAGACATAAGAAGAAGCAAAATCTTATGTTTTTCCTTTTTGCAAACTCACGGCATCACTTTAAGATGTACTGTTCCGTGATGCAAGCATGTACGTGGTTTGAATTACGAGATCTCGTTCAGCGACCATATCACAGTGCCATGTGCCACTTGCAAAGTTGCAGCTCGATTGGGCGTGTGTCACTGCACAAGGTTACGTACGGTATTGCTTGTATGTACTATGTAAAATTAGTGTTTGCACCGGGTAGAGAACCCGAAACATGATCCGTCGGGGTACCCTGACCGTAAACCTTGCAACATGTGACTTCAGAAGTTCAGTGCATTGTATGCACGTTAAATTTTAGGCCTACTTTATTTGTGCCATTGGTTCTTAATATCGTGAGTTTGAAAATCAGACGAGAATACTTGATTTGACCATATACTTTGAGTGCCATTAACTTGTGATGTGCGATCAGTACTTTCATTACCTACTGTGGTTTTGTGTCCAGTGTGCCTTAACGTGTGCATCATTGCTATCGTAACAAAAAAATAAAGATAAGTTTGTCCCTGCAACTTCTGCACTGTCAAGTTGTTAAAATTTCGCGTAAATTGCTTTCTTGTTACTCTTATCAAAAATCCACTACGTAGTGTGCAAACTGTTCCTTCGTGGTAATGACAGACTTGACAGTAAAAATCTTTCCGATGCAGCTTCCTGGGCAGAGATTTCACCCGCACAGTACCGTTAACTATGTACGGCACGATACGGCAGACACTGTGCATGTCGTTATCACATACGAACGTTCGTTCGTTGCCTGGCTCTGCACGTTCGATATGTTGTGGCGAAGCAGTGCATGTGACTCTAGCACGCTCCACTTTTACATATAGGGGGTACAGAAAAAATGGAGAAATATTTTCTTCAATTTTGCCATATATTTAGAAACTTTGGGGGCAAAAAGTTTGCAATATAGTTTGAGTAGCAATGAAAAATTACGAGAAATGTAAAGGTCGGTATCATCTTAATATTCAAGTCAGTAACAGGATAGAAAATTTTTTTTTCGTGCACACGTTGCAAGGTACCACCTTGAAAGAATGTGTACGATGCTACAGCTGACGAAGTGAATTTTATTTCCAAAAAATAAAACTCTACCAAAAATATGAAGTTTTAGCGATTGATTTGATACAAAGAATATTATTTTGGTTAAAATATGTGCATAGTTTATGTATACCTAACTATAATACCAAAATTTACTTCTTTAGATGATGGAAGCATGTCATCTTAATTTAAGCAATAACTATGAGATCTAGTAACATAAAAGTCGAGCCAATTGACGTATATCTACCTGCGTATGAGACTGTATAGCAATGAAATGTATTTCAAAATTCCAGCACTTTCTCTCACGCTACTTCTCTGCCTTAGTTTTCACATGTTCCCGATCCACACGTGCTGCGTGCTGTTTATGAGCTGTCTTTTGACGTTCATTTATCAAGGGAGATTAGGCCAGCTAGCAAACTATCGTACGGAGTACCTGCTGTACAATAAAAGATTTTCTATCTGCAGGAACTAAAGGTATCGTGCGATACCGATCTCAGTCCTTCATTATGCAAGTTCTAAGCTACTGATTCAAATGTTGTAGGCACCTTCATGTTTGCCATTAAAGTTGATGATCATCCATAGTTTGATTTAAGTGATGGTTTTAGCTGGTAAAATAATTGGCTCCTACAAGAAGGCTACAGTGAATTGCACAGGGTTTGGCACAGACATAGGCTACAAAGCAAGTTACATCTCACAACTTGGTCAAACCATAGTCATACAGTGAATCCAATGGGACGCAAACTCTCTATGTTGGGACGCAAACTTTTTTCAGTACTTGCGTCCCGGGGACGCAAACTTTTTTTCTCTAATAAAAACACTGTATCAACAAAGAGAAAACCCTCAAACGCACACTCGTTTTTCAACCACTTATTAAATCCCAAAATTTTGCCCCAAGAGACCTTCCTGTCAAACCGGGGGAGAATACCACAAACAACCCCTTTCGTACGTGTCGACTTCAGACTACAAATCAGTTCCTTATACTTTGACCTAAGTGAAATTTGATTGTCCCGACTGAGATTATTAGTGCCCACTTGCACAGCTACAACTTCCTCGTCCACAACAATTTTGCTAACTCTGGCCGAGATGTCCTCAATTCTAGCACCAGGGAGACAAATCCTTACCCTATTTCTTTGGTCCCTCTTACAAAATTCCCTATCAGTATACCGAGTAATGGAGTCCCCAACAAACAGAACCTTACCCTTAGCCTTTTCACCCTCCCACAGACCACCAGAAATACCAAAGTCCCCTTCCTTTGATTCCTCTACAACCTCCTGAACAATATCCTCCACTGATAATCCCGCAAAAGAATTTGACGTCTCAACAGCTGGACACCCCTCTGCAATTTCAACAGGCTTTCTGCCTTTCTGTACTGAAACCCACCCGTTTGAGCTGTCAGCAGCAGCCAGAAGTCCTTCAAGTTCCTTTAGGCGGTTACACTTCTGACACACAAAAACAAAGGTATCTCTAGATGCTCCTTCAAATGTACAATTTAGGCCCAAATTAACAAACTCAGCCCACATACCACAATCATCACAACAAATAAGTTGGTCTTCAGCCATAGGTAATCAACAAAAAGGTACAGTAAGACTGAGAACTGGCAACAATACAATATATATAAAAACTTAGCTATAAAATTAAAGGAAGAGCTACAGTAGCTAACCTCTATAAGCTAAAGCCTCAAGTATTGGCTAGGCCTAGGCCTAGGTCTAATATAAAGAAAACTAGCCTAGACCCTCTAGTAGTTAACTCTCTTCTTCTTCTTCTTTCGGATCACGGTGACACATCCAGAGGACATTACTACACCGCGCATGCGTCAGGTGGTGCCCTAAGCCCTAATAAAATTGGTTAAGTAATGAACGGGGTCTAAGTGACCGTCTAAACCATCAATCAAATCAGCAGGGAGATTATTCCAATCCTTCAAAGTCTTGGGAAAGAAACTAAATTTATAACAGTTAGATCTAGAATAGAGTTGGCAAAAATGGAGGTTGTGCATCCCACGAGTAGTCTGGGTAGGGTGTCTAAGTCTGTCCATGGGAATATTAGCCTTACCAAAAAAACCTTTCGAGAAGAGAATAAGTCTATTTTGCTTGTGACGCTCAGCAAGCGTGGGGAGATCAAGGTCCTTCAAAATGACAGTCATTGACCCTGGCTCACAAGAAAATTCTGAACTAATAAAACGAGCCGATCTCCTCTGAATGCTCTCTAGCTTATCTTGTAAATAGGACTGATGTGGATCCCATACGCAACAAGCATACTCCAAGACAGGCCGGAGGAGACCCTTGTTGGCAGCTAACTTCACATCGCGAGAGCAAAAAGATAGGTTTCTATAAAGTACTCCCAAGATCTTATTACCCTTGTTGCAGATAGACTGAATGTGCTTATCCCAGTTTAGGTCATTAGAAATCGTAACCCCTTGGTACTTTATCGAGTCCACCTTAACTAACTTTACATCGTTCAGGACATAATCGAATTTGACCGGGTTTTTTTCCTGGCGAATGTAATGATGTTACACTTAGAGGGCTGGAATCTCATGCCCCAAGTCTTAGCCCAAAGACCTAGATTGTGGATGTCATTCTGGAGCATACCACAATCATTAACATTCTCTATGACCTGATAACATACACAGTCATCAGCAAAAAGTCTAATATTAGAGGAAGCGGCATTTACAATGTCATTAATATGAACAAGGAAAAGAATGGGTCCAAGGACAGACCCCTGGGGGACACCAGAAACAACATCGTCAAAAGGGGACCGGGTACCATTAACTACAACAGCTTGCTTACGATCTGAAAGGAAGTCGTCAACCCACCGAAGAACCTGTTTGGAAACACCAAGGCTAAACAATTTGGTTTTTAGCAGCTCGTGAGGCACGGTGTCAAAGGCCTTTTCAAAATCCAAGATAAAGACATCGACCTGCTTTTGTAAATCCAAAGATGAAGCCCAGTCTTCGACGACAGATACTAGTTGGGTGTCACAGCTGTGTGACTTTCTAAAAGCATGTTGTTTGTTGATAGGGTATTATTCGACTCAAAGAAGTCCATCAAGTTGGAACTTATAATATGCTCTAACAATTTACAACAAATACAAGTGAGCGAAACAGGCCGGTAGTTGCTAGGGAGAGAACTATCGTTCTTTTTGTAAATAGGGCAAACATTTGCCCTCTTCCAATCGACGGGTATCCTTCCGTTTGAGAGGGATTGTTGATACAAGTGGCTTAACATAGGCGCAAGATCAGAAGCAATTTCACTAAGGACCCAAGGAATAATATTATCAGGTCCCACGGCTTTGTTTTTATTAAGGCCTTTTAACAGCTTTTCAACTCCATGAGTAGATATGGTAATATTAGCCATTCTGCTGCAAGTTGGTCTACAGAAAGGGATAACATTAAACAAGGTTTTGGTAAATACACTTGTAAACTGAGCATTGAAAGCACAGGCCTTATCCAAGTCAGTAGTAGCTAGTTTGCTATCCGTTTTAAGAGGGGGAATACCATGTTTTTCTTTTTTTTTTTGCCATTTATGTACCTCCAAAAAGGTTTCGTATCATGTTTTATATCACCAATCATACCATTGACATAATTTGTGTGGGAGATTTGGACCTCTTTTTTGATTCTAGAGCGCAATTCAGCCCACTTGTCACGCAACTTGTTGATGTTAGTTTTTTTGAAGATAGCATGCAGCCTGTCCCTTCTTCTAATCAGCTTACGAATGCTATCGGTAACCCACGGAAGGGATGTTTTAGTTCCAGTTCTTTTAGTGGGAACGTTCTTCTTAACTGTTCTTTCAAGAAAAGACTTAATCAGTTGCCAGTTTTCATTTACAGTACGATTGTTTTGCCCCCCATTGAAGTACCCCAAGGCGAAGCTCCGGGTATCATTTCTCATAGCACCATAGTCGCCATTAGAGAATTGCCAGATAAGCCTACGAGGTTTCCTTTTGATCGGAAAGAGACACCTCAATCTACAGAATAAAGCCACATGATCACTAAAAGGGTCTAAGGGGGAGATTTCAGTAAACTGGTTAGGTAAATTCGATATTAATAAGTCAAGGGTATTTGTGCCTCTGGTTGGAAAATTTACGAGTTGCTCTAAAGCAAAATCGTTTTAAATATCCAGAAGCAGTTTTCCGGAACTGTTGGTAAGACACAGTCCATTATCTTTATGAAGCCTAGTACTCCAATCAATTTTACCGAAGTTAAAATCCCCTAAAACATGAAAGCACGGCTGTTTTCTAGTTTTGTGAGTTGCCATGATTTTACTTAATTGCTCCCGGAACAAAAGGATATGCTCAGAAGGAGCATCGGGGTCCCTATAACATGAGGCAACATAATGTATGGTACCATTGACAGAGAACTTGGCCCAAACTGACTCAGAACCATTTGTGAGGTTACTGACATTTGTGGGAGATACTGTAGATTGTTTTTCACCAGCAACATAGTACCTCCACCCCCAAGAGTACGATCATTTCTGAAAATGGTATAGTCAAGGCTCGAGGGAACCAGTTCACTCCTTGTTATAGAGTCATCGACTTTAGTCTCCTAAACTAGGTGATAGCTAGCCTAACGTTGGGCTATTGGCCTAATGTTAATGTTAGAATGAGAACTTAGAAGCTAACTTAGGCCCCTAACTTAGGCTTGCGGAGTAAAAGCCTAAATCTAACTGTTAGGCTTTACACATAGGCCTACGACAAAACACAAATGAACAGGTATGGTTAAGCTCACACAAACACTGACACAGACAATGTGATAGGATAGTAACAACGACAACAAATACCTGACAAGAGACGAAGGAAAAAGAAACACGGAGGAAAAGTCACCAAAACAAAGCAACAGACAACAAAAACTGACAATTAAGAAAGAAATGAAGCTTTCAAACTAAACCAGATGAAGAAATACACAAAGATGAAAAATAATCAGTGAGAAAACTAGCAAAATTTACGAGCACCGAGTTAAGCATTGTTGTCACTTCGAAAGTTCGAGTAGCCTACCAAGAGTTTATGAGAATATGTTTACCTAGTCCTTGAACAGGACCGTGTACTACGTTAACGGTGAACCTACTCCGTACCACGGTCCTTGTCCTGCCTACACAAAATTTCCTGTCATTAGCCGGTCTGACCAGCAGACCGGCATTCCTCACAGCTTCAAATATTCACCTATGATTACCATACTTTCCATGAACGTTCTTTGTCATTGCATCTATGCTTCTTGACCAGTTTTTCTTGGAATAGAGGGGAGCAAGAAGGTGAGATTTGGAGGTAAAAACTGACCTTAACACTAAGTCAGTTACAAGCTTTTAGAGTGTCGGTGCAGTCACATGACTGACTTCCCTGTAAAAAGTTGTAACCAGGGTAGTATGCAAATGGATATAGTATGTCGTATAGATGCACATTTTTCGACTTTGGAGAAAATATTTGTATATTAGAAATGGATCTTCACCTCAAACCGGTAGATATTGACTTCAAAATCTGAAATCAAGAAAATGTGACAAAATTTAAGGAAATCCTGCAAATAATTTTAGGAAATTGGACATCCAAATGTGGAAGTGCTACCATGGGCCATTCTGACAATATGGCTGCCGTTTTTTGACGAACGTCGAAGCGAGTTTTGTGAGTTTTGGCATTAGAACACACCTGTGAGCTGTGTGAATGCATATTTTTCTACAATACTGTATAATGGTAATAAACTGAGTTGCATGGTTTTAGAATCGGAGAAATGACAATTAGTGTAGGAACGATCAATTTCTGATAAATTTTCCTCTCAAACCTTAACTGCGGGGTTTTTTGTGTAGGCAGGACAAGGACTTTAGTGAGGAGTAAAATAAAGTGTACGTAGCATAGAGTCCTGTTCAAGGACTAATGTTTACCATAGTTGAGAGAATCAACCCTCATCAGATTAGCCCCATTAAGAGTACAAACATATATTCCTGTTTCAAGGCCTGACGTTTATGCCTAGGCCTAGCTAGAACCTAATACTTAGGCCTAACTTTGTAGCAGTGATAGTAGTATTAGCCTAGTAATAGTTGAACGTACCGAAACTTTCTCGCAAAATTAGTACTCACATATTGTTGAACGAGGGTTAGCCACTCAAAGTGTCAGGTATTTCAAAAGGGACCACGGAAATACCATGACAGCACTCTTTTGCTGTCGGTATTGTTTGAAACTGTCCAGATGAAAAAAGGTTTCTAGTAGCTTAACGTTAGGTCTGTACTGATCTGAGTGATTTCTATTAACATTCTTCTATGCTAGGATTAGTACCCAACTTTCTTCACGACAAATAGCCACGTTTGGTTTAGGCCAAGTATAGTACAGCGAATGGGGTACAGTAACATACAATCCCAGGGTACTAGATCAGGCGTACATATATTATATGCGTACACTCGCCTACCTAGCCTACAAAGTGCAAAATATTACCTCGCGAAGCGAACGAAGTTTTTCGTTCAGCCCATCGTTGAAGTCTGAAGCTAACACATGAAATCAGCACAGGATTCGCCCAGGATTCAGCACAGGATTCGCCCAGGCAGAATTCACGACCGGATTCGCCTAGCATTCAAACCAGGGAGTTGCAAAAGACTCCTGTTCAAACGACGTAATACAGATTTCAACAGTCAACCGCCCAACATTCAAGCATCAGCATAGGATTCACCACTGAAAATCCACTAACATCAGCAAACTTAAAGTACCTCATGTTATCCATTGACGATGGCCAGGATCAAAATACCTCATTAACAAAACTTTGCCACCAGGGTACAGAGATAGCATGGATAATACAGCAGGGATGTTAGGTAAGAGGGAAAGCAATAGTATCATATTTTCTTACGAAACTGTTTTAAGGAAGTATTTGGTTGTTATCATCAAGACCATCTTTAAAATAATATTTTGATCATATCAACTTGAAACTGTTTCGATAGAATATTGTCTTATTCTTACTCAGTATACGCGGTATTGTTCCAAAGTTGGTGTCCATAGTCCTCCAAAGTTTCTTTAAAATTTAAACTGTTCCTAAGCAGTACATACTTCGTTAACAAATACGTTATTGGTTCTTATATCTCTTTGACATAGAAATCACACGGGAATAAATAGACTTTTCCCTTACCATTCAAATACAAGTCATAAAACTCAGTCTTTTCACGATCCTTTCGAGTCACTACAATATCTCTTCCCACACGAGCATGTTAAGCTTTTAAGAAAAGTTGGAACATTAATGACATTGTGCGCTCCTTTTAACCTTGTCCCGTTTGCCAGGCTGACTATATAATTTTCCATCTTCTTGATAAATTTCTTGGGTGGGTTTGGGAGGATTTGTAAAAGATACACCATAACTGCCGGCGATAAAACAAAGGACTTAAGAGTTACTTTCCAAATAGAAGTAAGGTCACGTTGTGACTAGTAAATTAAGGATACTTTGGAGATGTGAAAGCTTCAGGGAGTAATGGATGCGGAAAATATTATCCTTCCTATGATCAAAAGTGATTCCCATAGTAGTGAGGCCTGCCGTTCACTTGGCATCGCTTAGAAAGCGGGGCTTATGATGAATCAAAGGATCTATAGTGGAAAAATATTGGACTTATCAAAGTTAACTTGAAGGCTGGACGACACCTGCAGATCTGAAGAAAATCAACAACCCCTACAGAGAAGAGTGAGAACCAGCAAGAAAAATACAGGTGTCGTCGGCATATAGAAAAATTTTGATCTCCTAGTCCAAAATGATAAACCAGGCTTTTACTATAGGTGAAGAGTTAATGCGTAACACAAGATGTTCGGCGCAAATTATAAAAAGGTAAGGACTAAAGGGGCAGAACTGCCTCAGTCCTCTAGAAACTTTAAAAAAGCAAGAAGAGTAACCATTATTACAAACACACGATGTACATTAGCTTACGGAGTGGAAATCCATTAATGAAAATTCTTGTTAAAATAGATGGAATGTAAACACTTATGAATAAATCCCCATTCTACCATGTCGAAGGCTTTCTCAGAATCAACTAAAAGGCGAAAACCGAGTTTGTCATTTTCTTTACAACAATCGATTGTATCTAAAATATAGGCTACTGGACAATTTTACCAATAAACCTACTCTTAATAAATTCAGTTTGATTGTCATTAATAATAGGCTAGTGGAAATGCCGTTCTTGATTCTAGTGGCGAGTACTTTTGAACACATTTTAAAATCCACATTTAACAATGAAATATTGTGGGTCTTTACTTCTTTACAAGAGTATGATCTTCATTAGGCTTAGGAATTATGGGGATGACTCCCCCGCTTTGCTACTCTGGCAATTTTACATTTACATGTGCAGCGTCATATCACCTACCACTAGGCGCCACAAATGCTTATAAAATACAACTGAGATCCATCACTGCCTTGAATCTTACACAAGCAAGCCTGCACTCCTCCAAAGTAAGCTGACCGCCTCAGGCAGCAGGATTTTCATCATTGAGCTTCTTACTATTATTTATGTTGTGACAAAATGGGGAGGGTCAGAGTCGTCCCTTGAGGGGACGTGGGAAGTGGGGGTATGGCGCCCCCCTCCCCCCATTGACAGATCCAGTCGGCAAAATCCTGCACCAGTCGGAAAAATGAAGGGAAGGGGAGAGGGAAAAGAGGGAAGGAGAGGGAAAGAGGAAGAAAGGAAAGGAAAGAGAAAAGAATAGAAAGAGGTGAGAGGACGGAGAGAGGGAAAAAGAGAAAGAAAAAAAAAACAGCAAAAACGAAGGAAAAAAGCCGGCCCGGGAGTGTGTGTAAGGGGGCTCCGGGAGGAGCAATTGGAATGCATGATGTAGACCGTAGACAACTCATGTCGTAATATTTGAAAAATATCGTCAAAAAACACATTCAACGTAAGCATATTCGTTCTGCGGAACTGCACTACAACTTACAGGCTTATCAGCCAGCCAAATGTTCATGGCAGTGTGATATCGTGTCAGGCTGAGACGACAAATCTTCCATCAGTTGGCAAAATGAAGGAAAGATGGGGAAGGAGGGAGGAAAAGCAAAGAAAACAAGGAAAGCAAAACGAACACGAGTGGTAGCCAAGCATGGTTTGACGATGGAATTTGAGGCACCCTTTTTACCATACTGGCTGGCGTCTAAAATCTTCGGACACCCCATTTGAGCTCTGGTCAGGTCATTGAATGCACGAAAGGTCTGCACGAGTCAACTGGATTGTAAGGGGTAGCAACTCGAGTCATTACTTGCTATACAAAGCCCGCGGCCTTCCCGTGCGTGCTGGTAGATGTTGAGTCGCAATTTGTGATTTAGAGTGCAACTTTATAAAATGTACAACGTTTGGAATTAGGGGTGACGCTTTGTGAGGAACAGGGACAGTAGTGCCGGCTTGAGGACATGGGGGAAGTATGGCCCAAGCGATTTTAGACTTTGTTAAATAAACGCAAAGGCGATTAAGCTGTACATTTCTGTAGGGGGTAGGATGAAGTGCTTTTCCGACTGACTGAGTGAATGATGAATTTATCTTAATAATTTTCTATCGCAAATCCTTTCAAATCTATCAAAGTTTGCTACGCTCCTGGCGATCTAACTTTTTAATGCCATTCCGAACGCATTTGTTCAAAGGTACTTAACGGGTTTTGTAACAACTCCTATGCAAAATTTTGGCTCTTTTCGCGCGCAATTGCAACAGTTATACACTACATGCCAGAAACCGTTAGTAGGACGATAGTGCACGGACGGGATGTTTCGGGCGAGAACTATTTTCTGTGAACTTCAAGCCCAACCTGAGGTTATTCAAGACGCGATGGTAATCTTGTATTAAGGCAAAATTTGTAGCGCGATGTTTATTATTTGAAGTATATTGCCCAATGGCGTAGGCATCAGGTGGTGGTGGGGGGTAAGGTCGAAAGGAACACAGTCAAAATGAAGTGGGCAAAAGTATGCTTCCGTCCACCTAAACTCAAGAACGAAATCCCTCATATTTTCCTCTTTAAAAATGTCTTAAATTTGCCGCCTATTTTCCTTCAGATTTTCTCAGAAATTGCACCAAATTGCATCCAAGGGCCCTCAAATATTCAAAACTTTTCCAATCCTCCCCTAAAGTGTCATTTGGAGGTCAATTAAAATCATCACACGAACTTCCCCAGTTTAATTACCCCAGAGCTTCCAGGAGGCCCTGTGCCGTTCTCACCTTACCGCCATGATCGGAGGTGTGCCTGCCACAGCCAAAATACCACAAGGTAGTGACAATTTCTTAAAATTAAATCAGTTCAAAGCTTTGGAATAAAACGGACCAGTTTTGGGAGGAGTTTCAACCCCTCCACTTAGACACCATACCACTTTTCTTACACCCATCTGCAAAAATAAAAGCAATATATTGTAACATATGAACAGTTCAAAACTTTGCCAAAGGTATCATCATTTTGCATGTAAGCCCCCTCAAACGATCAAAGCTTATCAAAGGGGACGGGGAAGCCTCTCCCCCTCGAACCCCCTCAGACCCCCAGGACGGTTCCTCGTGGGTTACAGAGGAAGAGTCCAGTCCCGGGTGCAAAGCATCGTAGATACGAATATGCATACTTAACACCGACTTTCTGAAATCAACTGGAATGGAATTATGACATCATCTCCTGTGGTGCTACCCAATTATGAAATCCTAGTGGCACCGTTGGACAGATGGCTATGTCGAATTCCTGTAAAGAAAGCCTAGTTTCCGATTTTGTCGAGTAAACTTAGGGAATGCGATAAAGTATGTCATACCCAACGGACGTCTTTAACTTTTTTAATCGGATTAAGTGGATTCTTCTATAAGACCTTACAAAATTTTGGTGGGCTACGCGACCTTTTGGGATTCGCAATTCTATTTCTTTTATAGTACAATTCCGTATGACTAAGCAGTGCAGAGCTCCTATACCCTAGATCAGGTGATCTTAATTATTTTCGTTGGCTGGCTACATTTTTCATTATGAAAATTTCGCGGGCCACAAACAGGCAAGTAAGTTTGTCCGAGAGGGGAAGTCCCATTTTCAAATGACTAAATGACGCAACGGGAAGGCGAAGCCTCCCACCAAACAGAGTGGCGTCTAGAAGCTCCACTTCGAAGGGTCCCTAGTAGGGTCCAGGGCAACGCTCCTGTGGAACCCCAGAAGCTCAAATATATGAGCGAAACATTGTATGAATGAAACAATATACGTACATTTCTGTCAATTTAATTTGAGACACAATGAACATATGATCAAAAGTATCACAACGTGAACATTATTTACTGCGATATCGAAAATCCTATGTTATGCAGAGCAGATAATAAACTCATGCCAGATTCGGTGGTGAACATTCATATCGAAATGATTGTTTGGGTGGGGATGAGGGGGTTAATCATGACACTCTGAGCGTCACCATCGGTTGGTACGTAACGTGCCAAGAATTTAGGTGCTAAAATAGCTTCGAGATCGTTGGAAATGGCTTTTTCCAAATCTTGTAAGATGTAAATATTCATTCATTTCGAGATCACATGATTAGAAAAAGAGACACTTCAACCCAGAAGAAAAAAACTGTTGGGAATTTTCAACTGGTTCCAACTGGAAGCAGTTAGAAAATTTCCAAGATGTGTTTTTGGACCAGTTGGAAAAATTCACAACTGTTTCCAGTTGTGACCATGTTTCCAAGCTGTGTTTTTGGACCAGTTGGAAAAATTCAGAACTGTTTCCAGTTGTGATCATGTTTCCAACCGGGATCAACTGTTTTCAACTGGGAACCCTTTTCCAGTTAAGTTGAACTGGATCCAGGAGAACGGGCACCCAATCAATGAGCACCCTTAAGCCACGAATGTGTGGCTCAAAGAAGGGTAATTCAGATGTAATTGGTGAACTTCGAAACGCATTGAGGGGGGGGGGGGGGGCTTTTTAAGTGCATCGAAACTGCACATACAAACAAAAAACAAAACTCAAACCGGATCGGACAGGAACATAAAGGCAAAACTATCCACACACCACCAAATCAAACAGAAAATTATGTTCATTACAACAATAGAACCACACACACACTGACAACAACCCAAATACCCCACAGACCAACCTCCCCCCCGGCCACACTAAAAACAAAGCCCCACAAGGACCACACACCCAAATCCACCACACACCCAAAGACACCACCACGCCCGACGGCAACACCACGCCCGAAGGCAACACCACGCCCGAAGGCAACACCACGCCCGAAGGCAACACCACGCCCGAAGGCAACACCACGCCCGAAGGCAACACCACGCCCGAAGGCAACACCACGCCCGAAGGCAACACTAAGCCCGAAGGCAACACCACGCTCGAAGGCAACACCACGCCCGAAGGCAACACTACGCCCGAAGGCAACAGCACTTAAAAAGCACCGGGGCAATACAGGTGCACCTTGCCCAAGGGTGCCCTGGAGGCAGTTGTGGCAAAGGGTAACCTCATTACTCCCACGTTTAAACAAACTCCACAACCGGATGCAGTTTAAAGTCCTACCCAGGACGCATTGAAGCATTTTACTTTTTTTCCAAAAGTCCCCTGACTCTCTGGCGAAGAGCCAGGGGCGAAAACCAAACAATACTCCCGAAGGAGTTCTGCTCCCCGAAGGAGTAACAACGTCAACAACTTTGACTTAACTGACACCACCTGACAGTGGTCCCGTTCTAGACTGGCTGAATAGAACAGGTCCCACCCTGGGAGCTCCGCCGTCGTGATCAGGGATACTCCTGTGCCAGGTAAGTATGCTCCGCCGTCGTGATCACGGACACTCCTGCGCCAGGTAGGTATGAAGCATTTGAAGCAAATTGAAGCATTTTAAGGCAAGTTCAAAACATCTAATATATTACATGTAAAGACATTGCTGTGCTGTGTCAAGTCTTATGTATTTAGTATGTAGAGATTGAGATATACTTAACGTAACAAAAATGATAAAAACAAATCAGTAATAGGCTTACCCTGTTATAAAATTTTAAAATGTGTTAATAGCAAATTTTGGAAATAAAATTTAAAAATGGAACCATCACAAAACATCCTACAAAAGGACTGAGCTGATAAAATGCATTTAGCTCGATTATGCAAATTAGGTAAAGCCAGTTGAATATGACCATTTGGAAATGGTTCAAACCAGTTGGAAACAGTTGAAACCAGTTGGAAATTATTCCAACTGGTTTGACATGCCATTCAAAATTTTCCAACTGGTAACAATAATTACTGGAACCAGTTGAGAATTTCCAACTGTTTTTTCTTTCTTAGATTCAACTGGACACTCAAATGATTCCAACTATTTTCAACTTCGACTGATCTCAACTGCTCTCTGAATTTTCCAACTGTTTCAACTGTTTCATACCAAAAATGCAAAACAAATAAACTTCCATTTCCATGTATTGTTTCATGTCAATTTAATATAGGCGATAAAGTAATATGGAATACATGTATAGTCAGGACCGTTCAGTCCAAGGCTTCATTTAACTTCTGTTGTCTTGCACCAGTTATTTTCTTCACTGAATGCAAAATACTGGAAAAGTCACATAAAATATATATTTAGAAAGCTCAGTTAAAAAACCAGGTTGTATGAAAGGTAATGTAGGGACGGGGGTGTGATGTAGAAGAACAGGGTAGCTAATTATATGCAATATAAGTAATAGGTAAAGAATATAATTTAGCCTAATAATAAAATAGCCTAAAATTCAAAGACAATCAAATAAAAAATATAGTAAGAGTAAATGATCAATACTTCAACAACACCTTAACCACTCGACAACTCAACTCTTGATACCCCCAATTAGTGCTGTTCTCATTCACAACTTGACACTATAGGTACATGGCTGGAATACAACTGTACTCATCAGTTATTTCACCTATTTCCAACTGCACTCTTTTCCCAACAGTGTTTCAGTTGGATTTCCAAAACCCAACGGTGTTTCAGTACAAAGCAACTGGGTCCAACTGGTCTCGAAATTTCCAGATGGGACTTTGTCATGGTCCAGTTGAAAACACATGAGACCAGTTGGATACAGTTGGGATTACCAAGGAATCCAGTTGGAAGCAGTTGAGACCAGTTGGACACAGTTAAAACCAGTTGCAATATCCAACTGGAATCAACTGTTTTTTTCTCCTGGGAAGGAAGGCAAATAGGAGGCAACGTTTTAGGCCTACATTTTCTTCTACCAAGAGGTATACTTCCCTCAGAATTCGTAAGCCCGTACAACTTGGTCTAAGTGGCTTTCCCCTTACTTAACCACCACTGATCTGGCCATTCCATGTCGGAAAAACCGCCCATCGTTTTGTTTATGCAGTGGGCGTGTGGATAAGTTAGTCGAATTATTTTTACTTCTAGATTGAACTTAAATGGAAAGGCGTGCGGAGCGAGTGAACATTTGGTAATTTGGGACGATTTTGGGACCGAGAAATAAAAAGAACAAACGCACAGAAATACATGCGGGCCACCTAACACTACAGTTCTCCCCTCTACTTTGATTTTCCAATTTGACTATTCGTCAGCTTCTTTTTATCCGAAAGTACAGAAATTGTTCGAAAGCAGTACAGCTTCACCGATTCAGGTACACTGTAGGCCTCCTTTTTTCTAATTATTTTGAATTTTACTAGGATGGGTGGGTACCCCTGCCCACGTTACTGGTTTAGAACAATCACTGCACAGAAGCTGTCCTTTATGAAGTAATAGTGAAGTAACTGCTAATGACAGGCCTAGGTGCGCGCGAAGCCCGCCGAAAAATAACGTTTTCAACACATTTTAGTTATGTTTTACTTCATTTAAAGTAATATGATTTTCTGTCCGCATCAAAATACCTCGGAAAGAAACCTCATATTTTGTTTTAGACCTTAATTTGTTCGCGGGCCGGATAGGATCGCCTCTCGGGCTGGATGTGGCCCCTGGCCGCCATTTAATTACCCAGGGTTTACACAGTTTAGAACGGGAACATAATCCCCAACCGGGTATATACCGGTAGTTGTTCGCAGAGTACGATAAGCTTCGACGGCGGTTTTGACCATCATCAGGCAGAAGGTACCATCGTCAGGCAGGAGGCACAAATTAAAGTGTGTTATGACCACCTGACCGACCGTGATAGCCGATGTATTTTTCTCTGAATGTGAACCGAGAGTTTTTTAGATGCCAAATTGTGCCATGCTCGCCCCGCACCTGAGAGATGATTAATAAATATAGTGACAAGTTTTCTGACGTAAAGCCCAATTCCATATAACGGTGGTGAGGCTGAGGTCGACATTGGTCCCGCATGTACAACATGAGTAGCTATCCAATGAAAATCCCTGAAACCACTAAAGTGTCAATATGATTTCATCCAGTTGCTTTCAAAGTGGTCTGCGAACAGTTGTGGCGTATACGGTGGCATTTCCCCTGTATATTGCCCCCTCTCCTACTGTCCTCAATTAAAGCTGGTACTTCATAATATGGGCTAACCGTTTGTGAAAAAAGGCTTGCTATGCCACGTACAAGACTCTGCACCCTGAACTGCCCTTGAAAATGCAATACTTTTTTCGGCGCGCTTCGCGCTCATCCATCACCGCTACTTCCTATTGTCAGGCCCACTTCTTGTAGGACAACGTGAGTGATAACACTGTTTCAAAGCCAGATACCAGATACAACCCCTTCAATTATCAATTCTCCACAATCACTATTCTCTGCATCAACAACTCGACCGCCTTTTAGTCGAGTAACAATATCATAAAAAAAGTGTCCCAGTCGTAATTTTAGTGGTCTATTCATTGTCCATTAAACGCTTTGAAAATAGTTAAATGCTTCATTTCATATACATAATTTTGAACGTATTTAAAAATTTCCGAGGCTTCGTCCCTTAGTACCCGTCTTGGCTTTGCGTCTGGGCTCATTCTGGGGCCTAAGGATGGCCCCTGGACCCCGCACACGCTTGCTTCGCGCTACCCGCGTCATTTTTTTCTGTCGGTATTTTCTTCCCTTTAGTCGACAAAACTTGTCACCCCCCCCCCCCGCCCCATTTAGAATGCTCTGGCGACGACTCTGTTTACACTCTGCTGCGCCATTTGGGAAAATTTTTAAAAATGGAGCAAGTTCAAAGGAGATTTGGCATCCTTTAAAACCAGGGAGCTGACAGCAACCCCCTGCCCAAACCAAAAAGCTCATTTAGGAATAGCTCTAATACTGCACTTTAATTGATTTTTATTCATGTATTTATTTTTATTGTATAATTAATATATAATTAATATGTTTTTAATTAATATTTTTCAGGTTTCGCCTGAACAAACTTTATTGCACACCAATAACACCGGCATTCCTGACGTCGAACGAACGTTAATTTCGTACAATACTAGTACAACTTTGATTGGCCATCTTAAGTGGGAAGCATTGTGCGGTCGTTACAACTTGAAAAAAGCTCAGGATGTTGTCTAGCACTTAAGATCATCCTTTTGCTTGTAAGAACGTTCCCCGATCATCCTCTCAAAGATTGTGAATCATCCCCAGGAATCTTCATCTTGATGACTTCAGCATTTTAAGTGTACTGTACAGAACAAGCAAAATGTTAAGGACAATAACAAGTCCCCGGGTTTAAGAACATAGCTTTAACGGAAATAGTAATTTTGTTTTGCTAGCTTAATGTAAGATAAGTTTGTGAATAGCTGTAAATAGTTCATGGTTGTGTTTTTGCCGGTCCGGTTTTGGGTCTTTCTGTTTGAAAGTGTCCGTTTCTATTCACTTAAAAAGCACCGCTTTAACGGAAATAGATCGAAATATTTTTCTGTCCCATGCCTTTAAAACTTCTTTCGTTATACAAATACAACAGAGTTACAACTGAAAGATTCGAATAGTACGGTGACAACAGATTATCCTACACCTGCAGCTCGCAGCCACGAAAGAATCGCGATATTTACGAAGCCCTACATTTTAGTGTCACATATGTGATCTAAGCGACCAACGCTGTTAGTCCATCCCATTCAAGGGCCCTTTCAGACATAAGTTCGTGTCCCTTCAATCTGAGCACTATGGGCTACTTCCGACTTGAAAGCGAGAAAAGATTTAACACGGGATCCGCTCTTTATGCCAACTATTTTAGCCTATATACAAAGAGGTAGAATTCAAACTGAAGGTCTTCAATTAATAATAACATGTCAGAAAAATGAAATGAAGGATGTGACGATTTAATAGTTTTTCCAAATCTTACGTAAAGGCTTTCAATTAAGTGACGTCTTCACTTGGGCATAAATAATGGGAGGAATGAGTTTCTCCGGATCGCATTTTAAGTCTAGGAGGTAATTTATTCCTTAGGATAGAGGGGACAATCTACTCAACTGGAGTTACATAGCAATGTAGATCATCCCTCATGAGAAGGTCATCAGGGTGGTAGTAGGGGGATGGGGGAATGGCGCACCAGGGGTGGCGCCAGGATTAGCCCGACAGGGGGCCAAGCTCCCCGACGGGGCCAGGAACTCCATGACCCTACAAAGGTGATGAGTTGCCAAAAGGACGACAAACCTAAAATTGTCGGTGCGCCAAGCGCGCCGAAAAATTTCGACTTTTTTTGCAAAATTTGAAAATTTGGGGTGTTATTGAAGAAAATTTGAAAAAATTGGCATTTTTCTAAGGAAAAGTGGAAAATTTGGGGTTCCTCCTATGAGCAAAATCAAGCGGGGCGACTGAAGGTCATTGGGATTACATATTATATCGTGTACGGATTAAGCTCCCCGACGAAAGTGAAAAATTTCCCCGACGGGGGGGGTATGCTATTCCCCCGTTGGCACCACTCCTGGGGGCGCACACGAGGGGGGGGGGGAACTGCACACATCAGGCCTGTAGTCAGACAGGTACAGGTGCCAATCATGATTAAGGGGAACGGCACTTTATACAAAATTCATATTTTTTACTTTTCTAGGGGGGAAAACATTTCCCCTGAACGCCCTTATCTATGGGTTTGGCATACATGTGGGGTGACCTAACCTTTAACACACCAGATTGCCAAATGAACAAGGTAAGTATTGTGACTAGAATTGGAAAGAAAGGGGTGAATAAGTTGGTTGTCCGGTCTTCCAAAATAGTGCTAAACGCAGCGCTCGGGAATTACGAAACACTTAATCAGGTCTCATGCAGGTAGGAACTCTGCTTGCAACAGTGGACCACGACACCTCAGACAAAAAATAGCTAAATAGAGGTTATCTTTCATGCGCAATCATGTGTGGATCTCCTTCCAATGGGAACCTTATAAACTTTCTCTTTCTTTTCTTCATTCCATCAAAGACCTCAAACAACAACTGATGAAGAAACAGTTCGTTGCCTAGCAACCGAGACTGGCGAAGCTTTTTAACTCACTGTATTGCAACAGGGAGCTGTCTACAGATACGACAGCAACGTTCGACTTTGTATAAAAAGTACACAGTGCTAGAATGCTAGTACAAGTTGGAAGCCTACATAGCTTGTACAAGAGTGCCGACAAAATGTTGCCGTGGAGGGTTTTTCATACCACACCACCCCATTAACTCAAGTGACACAGATGGATTGAAAAGCTCTTTGTATTGGCGTATGGTCCAAGGACCTTCCACAGTAACCTTGGTGGGTTTGATAGAGGGACAATGGCTAGGTGGGGAACAGGGTAAAACCTCGTAGTAATTTGTAGGCTCTATCCCTTTATCACTATGAGCCACAGGAGGGTGCTTGAATCCCAGTACCCCCCCCCCCTTGCACTGGCACCTTGGCTACCAGTCTGAGCATGTATCTTTTGTCAACAGTGCAAAAGCCAATGCCTAACGTTATATTGGTGATGACTAGAACAGTACTTCCGGGGTGCTACAACTTTTTAAAGAAAAGTCCCTTCATTACAGGCTAAGATCTGAAAACCACTCCCAAACGCGGACTAACAACCCACAAAGTACATGACCCTTTAATTGAAAATCCCCAGAAAGCTTTAAAGATGTACTGAATTTGCATGAACTAGCTGCATTGAAAGGAAATGTGTGCTATTGTACACCAACAATAGGCCCCAAAAGGATTATATATTACTCGTACTTGACACAACTGAATGGAATCTTATACAAAAAGTTGCCCCTGACGTGTAGACTTCATGTGTTTGTAAACAATGGTCTACACCAACAAAGTAACACAAACAAGCAGAAAAGCACACTGATTGGCTACCACTTGATGAAAATGGAGATGACGTTTTGGTTTTACTCTTCCATCAAATAAATTAAGTGCTGAAAAATGTAGAAAATTATGATAAGAGGCATCCTTTATTTGGTTGCATTTGCGAGAATCGACCACAAAGATATTGTCACAAAGTTGATTTGTTGGGGCAAGTAAAGATGATAGCCACAGACACCCCCAAATCCATTCATGATGCATGGGATTTTGATTAAAAAGAACACAATAGAAGAGGTAGTCAGTAATAACATTAATGTGGTTCTGTGAGTGACCCTATATAAGTGGAGATCAATTCCAATTCTTATCTGTGAGTAGTGGGTAGATAGCAATTGCCCAGGACGGAGTCACGAGGCCTCTGTGTGTGGTGTGACACTTCATGGTTTAGGGGCCGTGTCATTTCCGCCTCCCTGATCCCTGTCTGCTTGCTAAAGACCGGGGTCGTTCACGATGACGGACAGGGATCGTTCCTCTATTTTACAGGGGGACCGGAAGGAAGAGATGGGGAGATGGGGAAGTACGGAGTGCGGACGAGTCCTTTTCAGATTGTGGGCAGAAGCGACTAAATAGCCTGCGCTCATTGGCTTACTCAGGCACTTTGACTCAAGTGGGGTATGTTTGATGACCAGCGTCTATGAAAGCCGTGGACCCTTGTCTTTTGGCTCTACTACTTTGCATTAATTAATAGACAGACTGTCAGATCACCCAAGTATATTTTTAGTGTATGGTATATCATAAATTCTCAGTTGTGTGGACTGCCTGGTTTGATTGACATCAAAGTTTGAAAATTGAAAGAATGCAGAGTTGCTTCACGGGAGAGGTATTCACACAAGGCAGACAGAGTACTTTTATCACATTTTATAGCCTTGTGTGCTCACCAGTAAAACAGGTTTATTCTTGCACAAGGAAGAGCCTCATACAGGGAGTATGGGAGGAGCTAGAAGATGCATAGTTGGGAGAATTGGAACTGTCTGGGATCATGAAAATTCCCCTTTAAGCAGATTCGTGGCGCTCTCTCGTTTTAATGGATATTACTTACGGTTACTTGAACCCTAAAAGAAAGTAGCGCCCCCTTTCGTATTACCCTTCCCCTGTGAATCATACCGCCAGAGCGAGGGCGCCTTTAGTTTATAACTGGTTATAATGAATCCTGTGCTAGCTTCAGACTGGTCAGTACAGTACAGTTCGACAATGCATGACATAATTTGTGGGGATACCGCGGATCATTAGAGACGCTATAGGGTCTCTACGGATCATACCTGGAGAGCGCCCCTGGTAAAGATCAGCTGAGTTCTGCATGCTACTGACTCGGGAGGTGGAAACTCGGAAAATCTGGGATATCTAGGCCTATGCATTAATCTTCCCATAGCCTTCAAAGATGGATACATCTGAAGTGAGGAGTAAACATCGGTTTGACGAGGTGGCTCTGGATCGGTATTTGTCTGAGAATGTCGACGAGTTTCCAAAGACGTCATCAAAATTGCTCGTTCGGCAGTACAAGTATGGAAGAGTGTTCCAAGCCTAAAATTTAATAGGCCTACGGCTTGCCTACAAAAGGCTACATGCTACAGTACAATAACAGTAGTACTTATTACTACAATCTCCGCCAAAACAAATGAAACAAAGCTCCGCCAGAATAATTGGTACAAAGCCTTTCATCTGCCACTGTTGCTAGCCTCTTTCCCCCATTTCAATGTTGGTTGGGGAAACTGTCCAGACCTGAGTGTAACAACATTGAAACGGGGGGAAGGGGTTTGTTTCATTTACTTTTGGCGGCGATTGTCGAAATATATATGGGTATCGTTAGTGTGTATGGGATGAGATTGAAAGTCCTGAGCGAAATGTGTATGTGCAGGCTATCATGAAAAATTGTCAGTCGCTGTGAAGCGCCAGAGTGGTAGTAGAATGTGGATAAGGCAGTTGGGAGGGGAGTTGGGAGTGATATACACACGGAGACAACTCGAATTATAGTATTATTTTTCAAAGTTTCATATTTTAGGCCGATCTCGGATTTTTATTCGGGGGGGGGGGGGGGAGAGGCGGGGAGACATACGTTTGCCATTAATTTTCTGGAATGTTATTCCCTTAATTTGCATATAAACGTTTCTTTCAAGCTGCTCATAAAATGTTGTTTAAGTTAATGGCGCTATTTTACATCCATACGAAACACTGCAATATTCTACCCATTATGGTTTACCATCCCGAAATTACAGTTTACCAGCCAAATATTACGTAGTTGCTGTTAAAAAATAGTGAGAATATTGTACTGTAGGGACTCGTGGAAGCCTGTGGAATGTAATATGTAAGCTATTTTAGCTAACGAGCCCACATTATTACTAATGGTAAACACGGTAAACCAACTTTAAGTGTTAAAAAGACAACTACTGATTCATAACCTTTCCTCTGCATGTCGATGGTTTACCATTTATGCGAATCACGTGCTGTTGATACGGTAAAGGTAAAGGTTAAGGAAAAAGACTGCCCCCTATTTCCAGCCTATAGACTAGTTTGTACTATCCCTAAATAATAGAGTTAATTTGGAAAGGTATGAACTTGCTTCTTGTCATTGTTTTAAAATTTTAACAATAAAAAGTGAAAACCAGTGGCCGCATGGGGATGCAATCTATTGTTCCTTGCTGGAATTTGGATTTTAAAGGCAAACTCTTTTCAGCGAACAGACATCATCTCTGTTTTATGCAGTATATAACGTGTTATTTAGCCATAGACTATACTTTAAGTACACAAAACATTTCTTTATACTAATCAGACCCCCTCCATCCCCCAAGTCCCTCGGTACGCTATGCATTTTTACAAATATGACAAAATATTGCGAGCAATTATTTCCCAAACAAGAGCTTCGCGTTTACTGAACACAGCGATGTTCTAAATTTGTACAGGTCTTCAGACAATCTCCGCCAAAACAAATGAAACAAAGCCCTGCCAGAATAATTGGTACAAAGCCTTTCATCTGCCACTGTTGCTAGCCGCTCTCCCCCTTTCAGTCCCCCATTTCAATGTTGGTTGGGGAAACTGTCCAGTCCTGAGTGTAACAACATTGAAACGGGGGAAGGGGTTTGTTTCATTTACTTTTGGCGGCGATTGTCGAAATATATATGGGTATCGTTAGTCAGGGTTCGTACGGGGCCTGGAAAAGCTGGAAAAGCATGGAATTAGGGTATTTCATTTTCCAGGCCTTAAAATCCTGGAATTTCAAACATTGCCTTGAAATTGGTAAAAATGGCCTGGAAAATTTGAATTATGCTTTGTTACAAATATGGACAATCATTTTTTAATGTTGGACTGAAATATTTCAAATAACAACATAAAATTCCTGACAACTCCGAGCTATCTAAGCCACATGGCATAATTCACCGACAAAATGTAACACACTTTTCACGCAGCACGGATATTTATTAGCATTTAGATCGAATACATGCACAGGACTTGTCTAGGCTGAGATTCCCGTTTCTCTCTTAATACCACAAAGTACAGCGCACGGACATGCATCTTCACCTGTGTCTAAGAATCAAATCTATGACAGCTTGATGAACGTAGTTGGGCACAAATCCGTGGTGTACTTACATTGCCTATTAAGTACGTATTGAAATTGCCAGACTGCATGCAGGTTTGTGTAACTGGGCAGTTACAGAAACTGTACAACCAATGGTGAAATTAGCCGGGCGCCAGGCGATGTTTGGTACTCGTTTCCTCCCAAACAGCACCCCTTAGTCCCCAAAAGAATGTTACAGGCACCACTTTTTCTTTGCCGCGCCGAAAGTAGCACCCATCATTCTTGAAGATACTACGCATGGACATGGGTCAGTTTTAAAACCCTCTGTTTTAGCCGACTTTGAATGGACATAGTAATTGTACAATTCAAAAAAACACCCACAAAAATATGGCAAAACAAAAATTTGTGACTTAGCCTTAGGGCAAAATGGAATAGACATCGGTAAAATGTAGTAAATATCACTAAGAGATATGTTAGCTTCCTAGTGAATGAATCACTTTTGGATTTCCCAGTCGATGCAATCATTTATTAACGCTAACTGTGATTGGCTTAAACAACTTTCTGCAGTACTGTGTATGCAATGTGACTTTGGTTAGGCCCTCAGAATCTTGAAAAAATGTTCGCTGTATGAATTGAAAATGGGTGGAAAAGATAAAGTGCACTGGTAATGTTCTACAGTGACAATTTTTGCATTAGGAAAAATCAAAAACACAAAGTTTCTAGCTCCTCAACGGAAGAAATTTTGGCCGAAAATGCATGGTTTGATTAAACGAGGGATCTACTGCTCTCTGCATGCACTTCTGTCAGTTTGTGCTAGTAACAGTACATTCCTTCCACAAAGCAGGATCGAGTACTGAAACCTGCCGGCAATACTCCATGTGGTCTAGAACATCAAAAACATTTGTAAGGCATGTGTAAAAGACCCTAATACAACAATCTGCAATATGTTTGGGAGCTTTAGGTTTAAAGTTTTTCTCTATGATGTAATTTTCTTCAGCATGTCTTAGCACTTTTGCCATTGCCTAACGTGTAGCACATATGTACACTGCGAACCTAACCTACACAGGTGTATCTGCAACAATCACCTTACTGGAAGTTGTGCAGTGGTTAACAATTTCTATTTTTTTTGTTGTTCTTAGGTGCCCACCAATGTTTTATTTGCTCTCTAACATGGTCTTAAGCATGCGGCGGCTTATTTTATTGACATGGTGGCAACTGCAGCAGGTCAAAACTTGAAAAAAATATTTAAAAAATTTCCCCTATGTATCACTGTTACGAGAAGCCACTACAAAGTAATATCATGACTCTATAGTATCCGAGTTGATCGGAAATGCAAATTATGCAATGGGGTTTAATCTTACGCTACTCTCAATCAAACTTGAGTGCATGGCCAGCGGTAGGGGATAGGGATTGCAAACTCCATGAAAATCATGAAAAATTGTCAGTCGCTGTGAAGCGCCAGAGTGGTAGTAGAATGTGGATAAGGCAGTTGGGAGGGGAGTTGGGAGTGATATACACACGGAGACAACTCGAATTATAGTATTATTTTTCAAAGTTACATATTTTAGGCCGATCTCGGATTTTTATTTGGGGGGGGGGGGGAGAGGCGGGGAGACATACGTTTGCCATTAATTTTCTGGAATGTTATTCCCTTAATTTGCATATAAACGTTTCTTTCAAGCTGCTCATAAAATGTTGTTTAAGTTAATGGCACTATTTTACATCCATACGAAACACTGCAATATTCTACCCATTATGGTTTACCATCCCGAAATTACAGTTTACCAGCCAAATATTACGTAGTTGCTGTAAAAAATAGTGAGAATATTGTACTGTAGGGACTCGTGGAAGCCTGTGGAATGTAATATGTAAGCTATTTTAGCTAACGAGCCCACATTATTACTAATGGTAAACACGGTAAACCAACTTTAAGTGTTAAAAAGACAACTACTGATTCATAACCTTTCCTCTGCATGTCGATGGTTTACCATTTATGCGAATCACGTGCTGTTGATACGGTAAAGGTAAAGGTTAAGGAAAAAAACTGCCCCCTATTTCCAGCCTATAGACTAGTTTGTACTATCCCTAAATAATAGAGTTAATTTGGAAAGGTATGAACTTGCTTCTTGTCATTGTTTTAAAATTTTAACAATAAAAAGTGAAAACCAGTGGCCGCATGGGGATGCAATCTATTGTTCCTTGCTGGAATTTGGATTTTAAAGGCAAACTCTTTTCAGCGAACAGACATCATCTCTGTTTTATGCAGTATATAACGTGTTATTTAGCCATAGACTATACTTTAAGTACACAAAACATTTCTTTATACTAATCAGACCCCCTCCATCCCCCAAGTCCCTCGGTACGCTATGCATTTTTACAAATATGACAAAATATTGCGAGCAATTATTTCCCAAACAAGAGCTTCGCGTTTACTGAACACAGCGATTTTCTAAATTTGTACAGGTCTTCAGACAATCTCCGCCAAAACAAATGAAACAAAGCCCTGCCAGAATAATTGGTACAAAGCCTTTCATCTGCCACTGTTGCTAGCCGCTCTCCCCCTTTCAGTCCCCCATTTCAATGTTGGTTGGGGAAACTGTCCAGACCTGAGTGTAACAACATTGAAACGGGGGGAAGGGGTTTGTTTCATTTACTTTTGGCGGCGATTGTCGAAATATATATGGGTATCGTTAGTCAGGGTTCGTACGGGGCGTGGAAAAGCTGGAAAAGCATGGAATTAGGGTATTTCATTTTCCAGGCCTTAAAATCCTGGAATTTCGACCTCATAGCCTTGAAATTGGTAAAAATGGCCTGGAAAATTTGAATTATGCTTTGTTACAAATATGGACGATCATTTTTTAATGTTGGACAGAAATATTTCAAATAATAACATAAAATTCCTGACAACTCTGAACAAGCCACATGGCATAATTCACCGACAAAATGTAACACACTTTTCACGCAGCACGGATACTTAATAGGATTCAGATCGAATACATGCACAGGACTTGTTTAGGCTGAGATTCCCGTTTCACTCTTAATACCACAAAGTACTAGTGCACGGACATGCATCTTCACCTGTGTCTAAGAAACCAAATCTATGACAGCTTGATGAACGTAGATGGGCACAAATCCGTGGTGTACTTACATTGCCTATTATGTACGTATTAAAATTGCCAGACTGCATGCAGGTTTGTGTAACTGGGCAGTTACAGAAACTGTACAACCAAGGGTGAAATTAGCCGGGCGCCAGGCGATGTTTGGCACTCGTTTCCTCCTGAACAGCACCTTAGTCCCCAAAAGAATGTTACGGCACCACTTTTTCTTCGCCGCGCCGAAAGTAGCACCCATCATTCTTGAAGATACTACGCATGGACATGGGTCAGTTTTAAAACCCTCTGTTTTAGCCGACTTCGAATGGACATAGTAATTGTACAATTCAAAAAAACACTCACAAAAATATGGCAAAACAAAAATTTGTGACTTTGCCTTAGGGAAAAATGGAATAGACATCGGTAAAATGTTGTAAATATCACTAAGAGATACGTTAGCTTCCTAGTGAATGAATCACGTTTGGATTTCCCAGTCGATGCAATCATTTATTAACGCTAACTGTGATTGGCTTAAACGACTTTCTGCAGTACTGTGTATGCAATGTGACTTTGGTTAGGCCCTCAGAATCTTGAAAAAATGTTCGCTGTATGAATTGAAAATGGGTGGAAAAGATAAAGTGCACTGGTAATGTTCTACAGTGACAACTTTTGCATTAGGAAAAATCAAAAACACAAAGTTTCTAGCTCCTCAACGGAAGAAATTTTGGCCGAAAATGCATGGTTTGATTAAACGAGGGATCTACTGCTCTCTGCATGCACTTCTGTCAGTTTGTGCTAGTAACAGTACATTCCTTCCACAAAGCAGGATCGAGTACTGAAACCTGCCGACAATACTCCATGTGGTCTAGAACATCAAAAACATTTGTAAGGCATGTGTAAAAGACCCTAATACAACAATCTGCAATATGTTTGGGAGCTTTAGGTTTAAAGTTTTTCTCTATGATGTAATTTTCTTCAGCATGTCTTAGCACTTTTGCCATTGCCTAACGTGTAGCACATATGTACACTGCGAACCTAACCTACACAGGTGTATCTGCAACAATCACCTTACTGGAAGTTGTGCAGTGGTTAACAATTTCTATTTTTTTTTGTTGTTCTTAGGTGCCCACCAATGTTTTATTTGCTCTCTAACATGGTCTTAAGCATGCGGCGGCTTATTTTATTGACATGGTGGCAACTGCAGCAGGTCAAAACTTGAAAAAAATATTTAAAAAATTTCCCCTATGTATCACTGTTACGAGAAGCCACTACAAAGTAATATCATGACTCTATAGTATCCGAGTTGATCGGAAATGCAAATTATGCAATGGGGTTTAATCTTACGCTACTCTCAATCAAACTTGAGTGCATGGCCAGCGGTAGGGGATAGGGATTGCAAACTCCATGAAAATCATGAAAAATTGTCAGTCGCTGTGAAGCGCCAGAGTGGTAGTAGAATGTGGATAAGGCAGTTGGGAGGGGAGTTGGGAGTGATATACACACGGAGACAACTCGAATTATAGTATTATTTTTCAAAGTTACATATTTTAGGCCGATCTCGGATTTTTATTAGGAGGGTGGGGGAGAGGCGGGGAGACATACGTTTGCCATTAATTTTCTGGAATGTTATTCCCTTAATTTGCATATAAACGTTTCTTTCAAGCTGCTCATAAAATGTTGTTTAAGTTAATGGCACTATTTTACATCCATACGAAACACTGCAATATTCTACCCATTATGGTTTACCATCCCGAAATTACGGTTTACCAGCCAAATATTACGTAGTTGCTGTAAAAAATAGTGAGAATATTGTACCTTAGGGACTTGTGGAAGCCTGTGGAATGTAATATGTAAGCTATTTTAGCTACCGAGCCCCATTTTACCCACATTATTACTAATGGTAAACACGGTAAACCAACTTTAAGTGTTAAAAAGTCAACTACTGATTCATAACCTTTCCTCTGCATGTCGATGGTTTACCATTTATGCGAATCACGTGCTGTTGATACGGTAAAGGTAAAGGTTAAGGAAAAAAACTGCCCCCTATTTCCAGCCTATAGACTAGTTTGTACTATCCCTAAATAATAGAGTTAATTTGGAAAGGTATTAACTTGCTTCTTGTCATTGTTTTAAAATTTTTATAATAAAAAGTGACAACCAGTGGCCGCATGGGGATGCAATCTATTGTTCCTTGCTGGAATTTGGATTTTAAAGGCAAACTCTTTTCAGCGAACAGACATCATCTCTGTTTCATGCAGTATATAACGTGTTATTTAGCCATAGACTATACTTTAAGTACACAAAACGTTTCTTTATACTAATCAGACCCCCTCCATCCCCCAAGTCCCTCGGTACGCTATGCATTTTTACAAATATGACAAAATATTGCGAGCAATTATTTCCCAAACAAGAGCTTCGCGTTTACTGAACACAGCGATGTTCTAAATTTGTACAGGTCTTCAGACAATCTCCGCCAAAACAAATGAAACAAAGCCCTGCCAGAATAATTGGTACAAAGCCTTTCATCTGCCACTGTTGCTAGCCGCTCTCCCCCTTTCAGTCCCCCATTTCAATGTTGGTTGGGGAAACTGTCCAGACCTGAGTGTAACAAGATTGAAACGGGGGGAAGGGGTTTGTTTCATTTACTTTTGGCGGTGATTGTAGGAAAAACAGAGCAAGATAGCGTAGCCTACCAATATGAGCATACCTCAGACACTACTTAGTGTTAAGGCCAGGTGATACTTCCAAATTTTCATGTGCTAGGAAGCTAAGAACCATATAGTCATCCGTTGCACTTCTGGCCGGGCCAACTGGGGATACCTTAGAGTTGAACAATGTTCCAACTTCCATGGCATTTATAGAGCTGTACTGAAGTATGAACCAGTCTTTAGGCAAAACATGAGTTACAGTATACATACCAACAGGCCTGTTGTTGGGGACTTTAAGCCTGGACAGTTTAGCCTACTGTAGTCACTGTCACAGTTTGGACTTAGTTTTGTTTGCAAAATTTCTCAACATTATTTGTTTAAGTAGGCTATGCCTTAAAGGCAGTAGGCAGTCACCCCAAACAGAGTGAGTGTATCCTTTCACTTTAGTTCATGAATGGCCTGTTCTGATCATGTGACAATATTTTTGTTAGTGAATTGTGGAATTCAAGGAGAATTTCACCTTGCTTTACCTATTGTTTGTAATAGTTTTGTTCAAAATGTCTTCAGAGGTGTTTGTAATGCAATAAGAGGAGATTTGCAAGAGTTTGCTGATTTTCAAAGAAAATTTTGGGGCGACTGCCTATGCCTTTAAGATGCAAATGATTTTCTAACATTATAGCTGTTGATGCCAGTGTTGCTACTCACAGGAAAATCTAAGGTGTTGAGTCCTATTTTGTAAATTCACATATTTTGTAAGTTACTTTAGCTCCATCATTTAGGTAAGTCATTCTCAAAATAATTCAACCAGGAATTACTACAAAGTAACCAATATAATCCGGGTTCCCTTTGTTTTTGTGAGGCTGGATATTCTATAGTTGCTCTCACACCTTTGTACATAAAGCCAATATGAAGTGGAACAGGTGCTGTGGCCAAGTGGACAAAGGCAGTGGTGTTTGAAGCAATTTACTATCTGAGTAATCAGGAGGTTCTTGGTTCGATCCCCACCTGGGTCAAAGTAAAGTGGGGATTTCATCCAAGAGCAGTCTGTGGTTTTTCCGTCTAAACTTTCTAAAGAAACCAAATTTGATCTTAATTGTTTAGTTTGTAAGCAAGCCTTTTAAAACAACTACCATTCAAGGTGTGAATTATTATTAACAATTGCTAAGATTGTTGCATTTCAGTTTACAACTTAGTGCTGTGGGGGCAGTCCCCATTTGAATTAAGCCAATTAGTTATGACAGTGGCAGTGTTGAAGCTCTTGACACTTGGAACCCCCTCTTTAGGTCTTGTTCTTAATCTCATGCCTCAGAGGTCTCGGTTTTGGAAATAGGTTAGCCTTTAGAGTTTCAAGACCTAAGAAAAAAAGCCTGTTTTCCAAACTAAGGTATTGTTAATCTTTGATTGAAATGTTACTGAGTATTGGAACCTGTATAGTCATTCCCATCTGCATCAAAAGTTTATAACATGCTAACACTACTATGCAAATATGAACTATTTCAGTTGAAGCTATTTTATGCCCAGAGTTGTACTCAACAAGTGCTTACCTTTTAAAAAAAGATGCTTGGAATTTAGGCAGTCTTTGGCATAACTGGCCATGTGAAGGAGATCTGGATGCTGGCTACCTTAATCCATGCTCTGAAGTTATATGGAACCCAAGTGACTTGAGACTTTCAAACAAATAACTGGCTACCTTCCCAGCTGAATATAGTGAAGTATGTACCAATCCCAGTGGGTTAGCGTTTAAGGTAAACTTGTCGTCCATGAATAACCATGAGTACTCAGATATTAACTCTTTTATAAGTTACTGGCATATTTATCAGTATGTTCTTTCTTTTGTCTTCAAAGTTCTGGCCAGTCTAATCCAACATTTTACTTGAAGAAGGGAGACCATGAATTTGTGATGAGAAAGAAACCCCCAGGAAACCTCCTTAAAGGAGCTCATCAGGTCAGTATCAAGTTTTTGTAAAATAGAAGGTCAAATGTCGTCAGGATATTTACCAACTACATCCCTGTATGGGATCTTTTTGTGTATACAGTAGAGCTTTCAAAGGCCCTCTATCCTTTCTTCAACGTTTTCAACTTAAAATACCGTCAATTCTGCAATGATAGTTTCCATCCCATAATGACCAAAAGTAAGATGACTATTTTGGAAAAAATGGACCACTGTGATTTTCTTAGTTTTGCCTATAGATGGCTGTAGGGAATAAGATGAAGCAGTGAGCTCTAATACACAATGGATTAACACAACCATCTCCCATGGAGATGTGTTTCTTTCCCTTCATTGCAATGGCCCTAGGCAATGGGGTTTGTAGCATGATGTACCCTACCTAAACGATAGAATGATGGGGTGGGAGACAGTTTTTTTTAGTACAGTCAGTACAGCATGAACATCTGGTACCTTGTAGATGGACAAAATATGCAGTTCTCATGATTTAGTATAAAGCATGGTGAGGAAACATTGCTGGAGGTTTTAAAGGAAAGTTTTAAGTTGATTTAGTTTGTTCATAGGTGTGACAAAAACAAACTTGGTTGTTGTACTGGCATGCATAAAATTACTGTACCATGTAGTTGTAGGAAGCAGGTAAAGCTGAAAGACTTGACATTTGGCTGTATGAAGAAACAGACAAAAAGGAAGCATACTTGCAACTTGATATTGGGTTGTCAGGTAACAGCAAAGCAACATTGCAGGCATGGTCCATTTTTGGTTTTGATGAAAAGCCCAACTCCTGCAGTTTTGTATTGATGGTGTGGGTATGGGTTTATGCGTGCCCATATTGAGAGGACGGACTATTGTTTTAGGTGAAGGTCAAAGGTCATCAGAAGTGATAGGAGGTCAAACTCCAAAAACTTTGCTGACACAATATCTCAAGATAGGAAGCGTGGATACTTTTGATGATTGAGATGTGGATGTAATTGTATTCTGAGGGAAAAAAACAATCATTTTTGATGGAGGTCTAAAGTCATCGGAGGTCAAATCATAAAAAATCTTGTTGATGTGATATGTCAAGTTGGGAAGCATGGATACATTCGTTACTTAGCATGTAGATACCTCATATTGACTAGAACAACCGATTTTAGGTACTCCATAACGATATCGGCTGATATTCCCCATCTTTTTATCCTGTTTTGGTTAGGGCTGTGAATGTGTAGCAAACTAATTAAACATTTAATTGCAAAAATTTGCGATCATTTAGCAATTAATCGCAATTACCTTATCACAACAGAAAGACTCGGTGTGTGCTGATTTACGCAATAAGTATTCAAAATGAAGTGGTGATGCCTGGGGAAGTAATATCCAAGAAGCACGGTTTCTGTAAAGGCTTTACTTTGCTTTACTTTCATGTCTTACAGTGCTTTGCACACCATTTATAATTTTTCAAAACGAGAATTCATATGGATAAAACCGGACGTAAAATGGGTTTTGTGATTAATCGCTCATAGCTTTGTACTAAACGTTTATTCCAAATGCGATCGTTTAGCGATTAATTGCTACACGGTCACAGCCCTAGTTTCGGTATTGGTAGAATTCACTTAAATACCAATATGACCCAACCAATGCCCTATACTTCATGAACAAATTGTAGGCCTGTTATTTTCATAAGTCTGACTATCTGCTCCAATATTTTACCTCAAGAAAGTGAAATAACCTGTGGTTTAAAATACAGAATGTTCATCTCACAGATCTCACAGATATTGCTTTCAGCTGATATTTTAAGTAATTGAAACGTTGCTATCAGTAATATCAGCCACTTGTAACATAAGTACAACAATAGAATAACCCAGTTGCTTTTGGTGGCAGTCAAAAGTCATGTGAGGTGAAACTGTGAAAACCTTGTTAGCACAATATCTCAAGATAGGAAGCATGGACACTTTTTATACCTTTTATAGCATGGTGTGCACTTAATGATGATTTTTTTGATAGAAGTAAAAGGTCATCTAGGTCACAGGGTTCACACTCTGAAAACAGTTTAAACTGGATGTCTTTAGATAATTTAGAAGCATGTACACATTTCATTCTAAGCATATATTATATTGACTAGAAGAACCTAGGTTTTTTGTGGAGGTCAGATGTGGTTCAGATGTCACTAAAAGTCAAAATACGAAATTTTGGTTTAGGAGGATGTGTCACAAGAACTAGTTTTAAACATCTCATATTTCTATTTACCTTATTGAGAAAAAGAACACTGGTACTGCTGTTTTGCATGGAGAAAAAGTTGTTTGAAATCACCAGAGTTCAGTTTCTGAATTGTAATAGTGCAAAAAGGATGAAGATCTGGTAAAAGTTATCATGTATTGCACTTTAAAAAATGTTCATGGGTCTTTGACACCCTCCCTCAACATTTGTGTTGTACTTCTGTGGAAAAAAATGAGAAAAACAGATGATACCTTAGATAAAATGAGGGCCATTCTTTTCCTTTGGATAGTCGATAATGGTATAAAACCATAATGGTAGGTTGCTCTGAAATGGTAACCTTACTATGTGACATGCTTTTTGTATCATTTTACATCTGAAAATGATTTAAATTGAAAAACTTCTGGCAGAGAAGATGTGTTTTTTTCCCCCTCCCCTCAGATCCTTCAGTAGGCTACTGCATGTGGACTCCCTAAACTGAAATCTGTGCTGAAGCATGTATTCAGCTGTGCACCCAAATTGTATTCTATCTTTCTAGCTTTCAATGCCTGTGACACATATTGAAAATAATAAACCATTAATCATGTAAAAGAAACTGAAGCATTCTTGAAACTTTTTACCATTTGCCTCTTTCATTCCAATAAGGGCAAGAAACTCCATAAGTCTGTGAGATTGGAGCTAGTTGAATATTTTTGTGACAGTCAATGAAAATTCCATACTGCCTAAGGTCCATAAAGTTTCTTCAAACTCCCAAGAATCTTTGTTTTCCTCAAAGAAACTATTTTAGAATGTCACTATTATTTGCATGGTGGTATTAAACTTGCTTTACTCTTTTAAGTCAATTTACACAGCATTTTCTTTTACCGTGCTTCAACAGGTAGACCGGGAGTATGGTATACAATTGGCTTTGAGTAAGGCCCGATTTCCTGTGCCAAAAATGGTCCATCTGTGCCAGGATGCATCCGTCATAGGACAGGAGTTCTATATCATGGAACATGTTGAGGTAGTCTTGGTCTAGGTTTTGAGGATAACTTTGAATGAATAAATTTTCTTTACAATATCAGGTGGAAGCACTGCAGTTTCTTTGAGTTGTCATAATGATTTCATTTAGTGGATTAGGCTTACATATCAATATTCTTACAACAACTTGATAGTGTATGGAAGTGAAGATGTAAAGAATCTATATATCATCGGGGATGAGATCAATGATTCTTAGTCATGCCAAGTGTTTTGATATAGGAGAGACAGCTTCACTTTTCAGCTCAAATGTGTTTGTTTACCCATTCTACTTTTCCATTTTTGGCTCTCAGTAAAGTCTATGCTAAAACAGGTTCTTCATTTACCTTGATCTGCCTATTTTTGTTGAAGGATTTAAAAGTGGTACTCCTGCATGCATTTCATTCTGTCAACTTTGCATCTCTGACTGATGCAGCACTGTACAGTTAATGTTAGTTTAGCTGCAAAAGCTAATCTTATTGCAGCATTCCATGTAGGTGGATTAAGTTGCTGAAATTTTTTCAAGTTAAGGGGGACTGATTTAAGTAGATTTTTAAGCATGTTACTGTAAGGTCATATCCCTGTTACAGTGTCAAAAGCAATCCACCTAATATTACTTGGTCAGTGAGTAGTGAATATACTTTTCTGGAGACCGACAGAATTTATCATGATGCTACTGTAGATGTTCCTACATTTATATGTAGCCAGAGTAACCATACTCAAATATGAAGATACCATATTGATGTATGCCTGTCAGTGCTGTGATATTTGAGTGTAGCATAGCATAAATAAATGAATGTTGCAAAATGTTGAAAAAAAGCTTAAAACTCTTAAAAGTTTCATTTTAATAGGGGTATGTCCATGCTGAGATATAAGATGTGGCAGTTTATAGTATTCCATTATTAAATTTAAAAAATCAAAATTGACAGTTGTGTGATGTCACTCTTGTGCCATTTAGATCATATGTATTTATTTTTCATAGCTTTCTTTAAGTCACTGCAACTTCTTAAGATCCTCTTTAATAAATGAGTCTCATGTCGATAGTTATATCCTACTGAATCTTACTGTTGAATCCCCAGGCTCACTGGCATCACCCCACATTCAAGCAAGATAGTTCAGAATAATATTTGTCCAGTATCATTTGTTAGCAAGCGGTAGTTAATTGGATGAATGGCAAATCACTTTCCTTTACTTTTCTAGGGTCAAATTTTCAGAGACATTTATAGTCTGCAGGACGTGCCCATACCTGAACGGAAGAATTACTACTATGCAATGATTGCTACTCTTGCAAAACTTCACAAAATTAATTTCCACAGAGTTGGTTTGGCCGGTTATGGGAAAATTGGTGGCTACAGACAGAGACAGGTAATAGTATTACTTTGGCATGTAGATATGATGTTGTAGCATCATTTAAGGAAGAGGTAAGAGGTCACTAAAGGTGAAAACTGAAAACCTTGTAAGCACTCTATATCAGACAGGAACCATGGATATTTTTCACATTTGGCAAGTGGATGAATTCACGTCAGTAGAACCCAACAGTTTTTGGTCGAGATCAAATTTCATCTGAGTTAACCAAAGGTTAAAACCTTGTAAACATAATATATCAAGAAGAGTAACAGTGGTGGATCTCAAAGTTAGAATATTGATGGATTGATGGACCTACAGGGGAATGGAATATTTGGCATGGAGGCATCCCATGTGTTTATGTAACAAACAGTCATCACTTAAACAAACATGAAATTCCTTGAAGCTGTTTGCAAACAGAAAAAAACAAAACTTCACCCATGACAACAATAATGGGTCAGTCCTTAATACTGGGTAATGTCCAAGATTCTAGGTTACTTTCCTTTTGGTACTGGTATGCAGAGCTACACCAATGACAATGTGTTTGGTGTTTCACATGCTTCCTACCGCTTCCCCCTCCTCAACCCTCTCCCCTCCATTAACTATCTATCACATCTAAACTGTCTTCAAACAGAAAAAATTCATCTGTGACGATAATGGATCAGGCCCAATCTTATAGTCTGGCAGTTGTTCAATTTTCTGTTGTTATTGGTAGGAGATGTTACACAAATGATGCTGGAGTTTTCCCTTTCACATGTTTCTTCCTCCCCCCCCCCAAAAAAAAAATCTTCACTATCTCCCCCTCCCCCTCCCCCCCCCCTCCAGCTACTCCCTTTCATCTGTAGGCTGTCTAAACATCAAAAAAGAACTTGATGACAACAGTTGACTGGTCCAGCGTTATTATCCAACACAGGACTAAATCTCTGTAAAAATTAAAGTGTGAAGTATCAGAGATTCTTGGCTAAGATCGTGTGTAGTATCTGTTTTTGTCAGCCAGCTGAGAATGGGACCACACATGACAGACCCTTAGTGTAGAGGTCTGAGGGTCTGAGTTTGTTGTCCTATTAGGGACGTAGCTACCTTGGGGAGCAGAATTCCTTCGGGACTAACGTTTGGTTTCGCCCCTTAGCTTTTCGCCAGTGAGTCAAGGGGACTTTGGAAAAAGTAATATAAGAGATTTGCACAGCTGAGAGAAAATAGTATGATTTGCCTTTGAAAACAGTTATTGCTTTGTAATGTACAGCAGGGTTTCCCCTGGGTTTCAGAGAGTGTGAGGTGGTATCTACATGGGGGTAATATGATACCAGCTTTGGCACCAACAATTGGGGATAACTATCAATAATTCTACTGCTAGTACAGTACAGATGGAAGTTATATCAAATTTCTGTGAGGTGGTGGCCAAAAAGTGTGAGGTGGCCGCCTCGCAGAAATAATGCCAGGGGAAACCCTGTACAGTTTACCTGATACTTACTCAACTAAAAATCTATGCTTTGCATTTGAAAACAAGGTTAGCTTTCAAGAATGGTCAGTTTAAAATAAAAGAGCAGTGCTTCAAAGTGGTTAGCCTTATTAAAAGAAAGGCAGGGTTTAAAAGTATGTATTGTACCCTTGTTTAAATTTTATTTCCTTCATTTTTAGCTCACACATTGTACACAGTACATGTGTGAGGTTATTAAATGGGGCAGATAGCATCAACTTTTCAACAAGTTTTCAGCCTTTTGATGTGTGGAGATTTTTGTCGGAAATTTTGGTACATGATTGTTTGTCAGTAGAGCATTAATACTTGCCTTTTTGCATTCCAATATTCAAAAGTTAAGTTTGGTTTTTAAACCATTTTTGTAGGGCTGAGTTCAATGTGCGTGCTGAACAGGTAGCTGTTTATTCATTGTACTGATAGCTGTGTACTTGGTTGTATGTTCATTTGCTATCTTGCAAATGCCTATGCAGGCTGCTTTGAAATCTGACCCATTCACACACATCAGCTTTGTTCATCAAGTGGCCTGTGCAATCACAGTGCCCTGGAGGATAACTTACTGTAATCAAGGTCCTTTAAGTAGGGAGTTCCATGAAGCTCCCTGCATTGTGCAGCTGCTTGATTTATTTCAAAATTTGAAGTAACTCTGTGGTCAGTTTGGCTTACAAGAAAGGAAAAAGGTTTAACCTGTAGTGGGGATATCTCCCATTTTGTTCCTGGATCAATTGATTTGGTCAAGTCAAGTAATTGCAATAACTGTCTTGAGTTCAAGTGCAGTAGGAGCTTTTTGAGTCTGTGTTTTGTTTTGATCAGTGCAAACCTATGCAGTGTTTACTTGTGGAGTTGTAGGTGGAACTAAATGTACTTTGCAGTACTTGATCACTTTAGGTACATCATACAAATTTAGTTTTTTTTTCAGTCTTGCTGCTAATTACATTAGAAAGCCTTTACAGGCTTTCTTGATTTTAGAAAGTATGCAGTGATATTTGTAGATCTGTCATTAAACAGTGTGAGTTGCAGTGTTTCAGTGTTAATTGTACATGCCTTAGCATGCTTGTGATTTTCAGTTGGGTTTTGAGTACTTTAATTATTACACCCTTCTCATACCTTTTGTCTTTTTAAGGTAAGGAGGTTTTGTGGAAGCAGATGAATAAATGATAAAATTTGGTTCTTTGAATTCCTATTTTTAACCAACAAGAGGAATTGTGTGAGCTACACTGCAACATTGCTGCTCTAGTTTGAGAAGTTTTGTTCATACTCATGAAGAAATTCTGTAGTGGAAGTTGATGAGTATCAGTTGTATTTTTTCACCCCACTTGCTGCTAGAATTGAATAGGACATTTTAGCCAATATTACCCGAGAAAAAGGCTTTTTCCCCGGGTGAAGCTTATCTCTACAATTGCAACAGTTAATCCCTTTTACAAACAAACTTGCTCTATTGACCAAACAGTCTTTAAAGGGGTTCAAACCCCTTTAACTTTATTGATCTCAAGATACCTGAACAGGAAGTTCTCTGATAGATTCTGGATTAAGGGAGGTCAACTAGAGATGGCTAAAACTTGCTATTCATTTCTAGCATCATGGCTTTGAGTGGACCATGACAGCCAGCCCAGCCCATTGAAGAATGGTCCCAAAATTCACTTAGGGAGTAATAATTTGACACTTGATAGTAAACTAACTTCCAAAAGTATTGCCAGTAGTAGGATTTATGCTTGAGTGCGCATCAGGGATATAGCTAGCCAAATTGGAGTGCCGGTTAATTGTCTGATCTGGGGAAAGTACCTCACCCCCACCCCATGGCATCTACCCCATTTTTCAGCCATTAAATTTTTCATTTTTCCCTCATTTTTTTTAGGGAGGAAATTTAGGGCTAGTTTTAGGTCTTGGTAGGCAGATTTGTGGTGGGCGGGGAGACGTGTGTTTGCCTGAAGTGCCGGGCGGGAATATCCAGTGCTGGGTGTTACCGCCCAGTGCCGCCCACCCTAGCTGCATCCCTGGTGCGAATAATTAATTGACCCAGCCACCGTATGATTGTAGACACATCTGCTCTAATACTGACCAACTTTACTAGCTATCTATAGTGCATTATGTGTGCTATTTGTGCACTGTTGTACTCCACCAATCTCTGATTACTCTTGAAAGGTAATTGGTAGTTACTTAAGAGCCAATTTGTGCACTAGAGGGTTCAGTGAGGCTAATTTTACAAACTGGGGTAGATATTTAATCTCCCCTGTTTTGGGCCAAAAACAGGACTTGGGTGGTATTCCCCATGGGCATTGAAGATCCTAATGGACTGACTCTTAAGGAAGAAGGTGCTTAAAGGGTGGGGGGTGGTTTGTTGTGAATTTTTCTACAACAAGATTTTGGATATACTATTTTACTACGTTCTTCCTAGTCATGACTATGAAGGCTGGTTGATTTGTTGTGAGGGCAAAAGGAATCTAGCTGCAATCACTTGGGCAAGTGTATGCCTGTGTGTGTGTGTGTGTTTTGTGATGCTTATTTCAAGATAACAATGATGGATTTTGTTTTTTTGTACTGGCTGTATAGATTTTTCATATAAAGAGCAAATATCATTTCTCTGAGATAATGAATTTGTAGTTATTTCTCAAAAATACATGAGAAACAGACTTGGTGTTGGCCTTTATTTCAAGCATAGAAATTTGGTGTGTTTTTACAGGAATAACTTATATACCACATATCGCGTACAAGTCCGTTAAGGAAATGTTTCGTGCTTCCCTGTGCTAATTGATTTGCTTGTTTGGCCACTTGGCTGCTCAAATTTCTTTGGGTAATGCTATTAATAACATACAATGCCAGTTTCACAATGACTGCAGTCAGATCTGGTACTAGTGGTCGCTAGTCATGCGAATAATTGGCTTATTAGCCATACCCAAGATGATTGATCACAGAGATTATGTTCGGTGATTGACATGGAAAGGTTGGTCTTCATACTCAAACCTGGTTGTTCACCTTATGAGTTAAACAGTTTGTTTCTCATGTGGTGTGCAAATATTCCTTGTGTATTTGAAACTTTTTATTGTAACTTTCATTTCAAACTGTATAATTTACACACCATTTTTTTCCTAGATCAATACATGGACCAAACAGTACAGAGGTTCCAACAAACAGGGTAACCTTCCAGACATACCAGATATGGAGGAACTTATTGTATGGCTGAATGCCAACATTCCCAGTGACCCTGAAAGGACATCCATTGTTCATGGTGATTACCGTCTGGATAACATGATCTTCCATCCAACTAAGGTATTGTTTATCATTAGGCACAAGCTTTCAATGAAATTAATCCAGGTTTTCATGCTAATTCAATATATAAGCTCATATCCAGGGAAAGATAGCACCCATTGGGGGTTGGCATTGCTTTGACATGACTTGGTGGGAAACCAGTCACATAACTACAGACTGAGCTACCATTTCACTGGCATGAAGTCTTGGGCACTAGGAGAAGTATCAAAAAAAAGACACCAACCCCTTGAAGCAGACTATATGACAGCAAAGGGAGGAGGGCTTCTTGGGGGGGTCTACCCGATATTCATAAGGTTCTTTATCCATATGGGTCATTGTTCATAAGGTTCATTGTTCATAAGGTTCGTTATTCATAAGGTTCGAAAAAAAGGTTCGTTATTCATAATCGAAAAAAGGGTTCGTTATTCATAATCAAAAAAAAGGTTCGTTATTCATAATCGAAAAAACGGTTTGTTATTCATAATCGAAAAAAGGGTTCGTTATTCATAATCGAAAAAAAGGTTCGTTATTCATAATCCAAAAAAGGTTCGTTATTCATAATCGAAAAAAGCTTCGTTATTCATAATCGGTAATAATAGGTTTCAGAAACCTAACAGAGCAGTATACTTCAAAGTATCTGCGGTCTTTAACCCCACTCCACAGCACAAAGATGTTACCTGTCAATTACAAGACAGAATGTCCGTTAAGAACGCATTATTTCAAAACTTTTGAAAAAAGGGACTGCCTACGTAGTATCAGATAATGCTACCGCCTACCCATTTTAATTAATAGGTCCATTTTCGAATCGCCTTCGTAGATGGCCCGTCGTGACCCGGAGGGGGTGGGGGGGCGGGTGCTATGGCAAAAGCTTGTTAATGTGTTAAAGGAATTTTGAGGGCTTTTTTACCTGCGAAAAGTGCCCGTTTCACTTCAACTTTCACCTCCAACAACTGTACTGTATATTATTATGAATAACGAACCTTTTTTTTTTCAATTATGAATAACGAACCTTTTTTTCAATTATGAATAACGAACCTTTTTGTCGATTATGAATAACGAACCTTTTTTTCGATTATGAATAACGAACCTTCTTTTCAATTATGAATAACGAACCTTTTTTTCGATTATGAATAACAAACCCTTTTTTCGATTATGAATAACGAACCTTTTTTTTCGATTATGAATAACGAACCTTTTTTCGATTATGAATAACGAACCCTTTTTTCGATTATGAATAACGAACCTTTTTTTCGATTATGAATAACGAACCTTATGAACAATGAACCTTATGAACAATGAACCTTATGAACAATTTTTCTTTATGAATAACGAACCTTATGAACAATGAACCTTATTTTTGCCTTTCATCATGTTATGAATAACGACCCTTATGAACAATGAACCTTATGAACAATGAACCTTATGAATATCGGGCTGTCCCCTTCTTGGGATCATAAGCTGTGACCTTTGTTCACAAACCTGTGGCTTGTAATACTGCGGGAGTAAAAACAGTTACTGGACTGCTCTGCATACCTTAGTATGCTTGAGTTCAGTTCATTTTTATGCATGTTACATATGCAAAAGTGATGTGTTACCTAACCAGTGAATAAAAAATGCACAACAAGAAGAGTGCAACAATTGCGGAAGTGGACATACCTAACTTTGTCCTAGATACTTACTATACAATAGACCAGTCACCATCTAGTTGAAAAGCAGCATTATGTTAGAGAACAGACAATAAGTTTCATGTAAACTTTTTTTAGTTATGGGCTTACCTCAGTTTAGGATGCACTTCAATTTCTATGGTCCTATGACGTCGTACACATACATTATATACAGTATGGTAATGTTGTCTACGGTCCTATGACATCATATGCATACATTATATACAGTATGGTAATTGTGTCTTTCATCCTCTCTTAGCCTGGCATAACTGTCAGTCAGACAGTTCCTTGAAAGTCAATAATACAATCCTTACTTATGTAACAAAAACAGCTTTAAAAACATGAAACTGTGAAAAATTTGAATGTTCAGAATGTGGGGTAACATTGCCCCAGAGTTCTCCCTTCTAGGCAAGGCCTTAGCCAACGATGCGTCTCGCCGTCTTTGAGATGGCTAAACTTGAATGAGACAAGGCCAAATTTGAGCAGGACGGATTCTGGGATGCCAATAAATAGCTTGGTCTAGCCTTCCAAATTGAGTTTGATTTGACATCATTTTTAGCTCACACATGTACTGTGTACATGTGTGAGGTTATCAAATGGGGCTGATATGGCGTCAACCTTTCAACAAAAAGTCTTCTTCTTTTTGATGTGAGGAGATTTTGGGCTGAAATTTTGGGATATGATTGTTTGTCAGCAGAGCATTAACACCTACTTATTTTCATTCCATTATAGGAAAGTTAAGTTGGGTTTTAAAGCCGTTTTTGTAGAGCTGAGTTCACTGTGCCTGCTGAACAGTTAGCTGCTTATCCATTGTACTGATAGCAGTGTGCTTGGTTTTGTGTTCAGTTGTCATCTTGCAAATGGATATGCAGGCTGTTTGAAATTCAATCCATCAACACACATGTTTGTTCATCAAGTGGCCTCTACAGTCTGAAGCAACTCTGTGGTCAGTGTGGCTTAACACATGAAAGGAAATAGGCTTAACTTATTAATTGTGGGGATATCTCCCATTCTGTTCTTTTCAATTGAGTTGGTCAAGTCAAGTAATTGCAACTTAACTGTTTTAAGTGCAATAGGAGCTTTTTGAGAGTCTGTTTTATTTTGATCAATGCAAACCCATGCAGCGATTAAATGTACTTTGCAATACTTGAACAGTTTATTGGCTCATCATACAAACTTCTTTTTTTTTCAGTCTTGCTGCTAATAAAAGTGTATACAGCCTTTGCAGGCTTGCTTGATATGAGAAAATATGCAGTGATATTTGTAGCTATCTGTCATAAAACTATGTCAGTTGCAGGTTTACATTCCTTAACACTTTTGTGATTTTACAGATGGGCTTTGATTTCTATTAATTATTACGCTCCTCTCTTCCCTCCCATTTGCCTTTGTAAGGTAAGGAGGTTTTTTGGAAGCAGATGAATAGATGATAAAATTTGGTTTTGTGAGTTTCTACTTTTAACAGACAAGAGAAATTGTGTGAGCTACACAACAGCATTGCTGTTCTAGTTTGATGTTTGGACGCCTAAAAAATGCCAAGGAGGCTTGGGTGTTTTTACAGCTTTGTGAGCATGATTTTTACCCTAATTATGTGAAAAAAATGCACTTGCACTGGCCCCTATGGCACAAGGTGGATAGTGCCTGGTGAATCAGTAACAAGTGAGACATACTGCTTTAAAATCCTGGCTAAAGCCCTGCTTCTAGTCCCATGTTATCCCTGTTGACTCTTCTGACAAGAAATAGGACAAGACTGGGAACAATATGAAAAAAATTTTTTCCAACACCACCAGTCCTAGAGTATAGTAAGAAGTTACACAAATAAACTGAAAATGTCTTATGCAATAAAGTTTTCATATTTTTCCAAACCACTGAGGGTCTTTTTCACTATATTTAATTATTTGCAGCCCAAAGTTGTTGCTGTATTAGATTGGGAGTTATCAACTCTTGGTGATCCGATTTGTGACCTGGCTTACACTCTGATACCTTACCATTGGCCTGTGGATGTACCTTCCCCATTTGGAAACATAGGTAATTTTCGGTGTGGTTTGAATGTGCTTTCTACAGTGTTCACATGATTGTACTATGTGACTGCACACACAAAAGAAAAGATCTGCAGTGAAAGACTACAGTGACTGAAGTGTTTAAATTTCAAATAGAATTACATGCATTTAATCATTAGTTTCTTTGTAAAATAGCAAAAGAACACAGTTTATAGGATTTTAGATAACTGTTATAAGGTGTTAACCAGTAAGCATCATCCCATTGGTTCACCTAGTATAGGTATACTGCAGTCTAATATCAGCCTCACTCATTGCTGTTCCTTTAACGGTAGTATTCTTCTTCTCATGGTACTGTACATCACAGATCTTCAAAGCTTTGAGGGAATCCCAAAAGAAGAAACTCTCCTGAAGTTGTACTCGGAGCAGGCCGGTGTCCGGTTTCCTCTGCCACATTGGGACTTCTACATTGCCCTTTCGTTCTTTAAATTAGCTGCCATAGGCCAGGTCAGTGAACAAATACTTCAGAACTTTTACCTTTTGATTCCTTGCCAAGGGCAGAAGGAATCTGTGTGATGGTGATGGTGTGTGTTTGTATGGGCGTATGTGTATGGGTGTGCACTCACCAACATGGCCTTAGCGGGTACCGGGGCAGCCGATGAGAGCTCCCCTCTCGCACGTCTTTCCTAGCTCACAGGTGACTCGAAACTGGCATAGCTGCCCGAAAATTCGGCCATTGCAAGGAGAGGTCAAGCACAGCTGCACGTGCCTGCCTTGGAGTGCAGCCCGCCCTCAAGCTCTACTCACCTCGTTTTCCGGCAGCTCCGCTCCTGGGAAATTCCCTCGCATTCCCTACCGGGTCCTTTCCCAGTACCCCGTAAGCATCGGGTGTGTGTATGGGTGTGTTTAGGTGTGAAACATTGCTTGTAAACATGATATCTTGAGAAGGGTAACATTGAGAGATCCCATAATTGACATGTGGTAGGTCCAAATTGCGTAGATGATCCCTGTTGTATTTAGTGGCTGTCAAAGGTTATTTGGGGTCACTGGAGGTCAAATAGTGCAAACTTTGAAATGATCACCATAGGTCAAATTGTGAAAACTTTATAGATAGGATATCTCAGGGAGGAAAACTTTGATGATATCATACATGGCATATTAGTTGTTCTATTTGTAGTAGAAGAGCTCTTTTGAGTGTGATGGAGATCAAAGGTCATTTAGGGTCACCAGAACTCAAACAGTGTAAACCTCCAGAGCTGCTCATAGCACAATTTCTTAAAGTAGGCGACTTCATGGAATCTCAAACCTGGTATGTGTATGGCCCTTACTGAGTGGATGATCTGTATTGTATTTAGTGGGGGTCAAAGGTCATGAGGGGTCACCAGAGGTCAAGTAGTGTAACCTTGTAAATATGATATCTCATGCAGGGAATCTGCAAGGAACTTGTGGGTTGCCCTATATTAAGTAAAAGAACCTTATTGAGTTTGGTGGGGGTCATCAGTAATTTTGGGGTCAAATAGTGCAAACCTTGAAAACTGCTTGTAATCATAAAAAGTTGAGTAACCTTATGGAATCTTGTTTTTGATATGTTGATACTTAGGCTTGGTTGAGTTACCTGACTCTATTTCATAGCCATGTCCTATGGACAAGAGTTGAGTATGGGCTCCAATTTCCTTAAAGTTGTGATTCAGGGGCAATTTTCAATAGTGTTAAAAATGTGCACAAAAATCACAGTTTGGAGTAAAACTTAGGGTTACTTTCCCTGTGTTGATGAAGTGTTATAAAACAGTTAGTGAAGCTTAATTATATTTCTTTATTCAGTGGCAAGTTTTCACTTCATTTGACTCCTACAATTCTTCAACATTGAAAGTCTAGCATTTCAGCTGTTGAGAAGCCTGTAGTGTAAGCTAGCTAGTGTATTAATACTCACTGAGGCTAGTAGTAGCTAGTTTATAGCTACTGTAATATACATTCCTGCATCAACTTGTGACGTCATTGTAGGAGTCTGCACTCCTTTTGAGTCACAACTTACTTGGTACGGGATACCTGACTCAACAATAGTGGAGTCTCCCAAGCCTATTGATACTCCTTATGAGTAGATCTATGGTATTTAACATTTTTGGTGGAGGTCAAAGGTAATCTAAGGACACCAGAGATCACAATGCCAAAATTTTTCAAATCCTGTAAATATTATTTGTCAAGTATGAAACAGTCTGATATCTGGCATATAATGCCCAGAATTAAAAGCAAGAACCTGATTTTTGACCATGTTCACGTAATATAAATCTGTTTGATCTATGTCTATAATTTTTTTTTAACATTCTACACCTACAAAACACAGTAACATTACAATGAGACTGTTGACTTGAAACCACGGGACTAAAATTGTATTCAAGTGACAAGGAATCACTCGGCCTTTGACTTTCTGGTTGTAAATTGCACTTGATGATTAGTTGATAAGCCTTGGGGTTTGTTAGTACAGTTGCCATTGTGTACATTTTTCTTCAACATAAATACTGTGTAACACGTTTGAATTCGTGTAACTTTACTGTGCAGTACTTCTGCATAAGTATGTCCAAATAGTGCACAACGACACATCCTTGAACAGCTCTTGTAATGGAATAATACGGAACAATTCTGTGGACACGTTTTTTTTCTTCTGTTCAGGGTATACTTGCAAGGTATATCATGGGTAATGCAAGTGCTGAAAATTCTGAAAGGTATGGTGAGATTACCAAAGGACTAGCTAGAGCTGGTTTATCTCTTGCAAAAAGGTAAGTGGATTGTTCTTTGCAAATAGTTTGGAAAACAGGGGCCACTGATAATGTGTGGGTTGCAGAAGGGGTGAATAAATGAGTAAGGGTAAGGGGAGGAATTGTAGGGCATGGGGGTGGGGCTGCTATATGGTTGATAATTGGTACTGAGACTATTATCCGGGGTCTCTAGACTGCTATCATATACCATGTTGGCCATTGACCAGTATAATTATTACTGTGGAATGATTTTGTGACAGTTTCTTGTTTATTGGTCTGATTCAGTAATTGTTTATGATTCTTTAGTGAACTAATATTTATGATATTGAAATCACTCCTTTAGATGTAACATCACTGAAAACCTATTTTGATAAATGGTATGAAAAGGTAGGTTCAAAGTAAAGCATGAGGAATTGTTCTGATCTTTAAATCTAAAGAGCACACTCAATATTTGCTTTCATTCAAGGTAGAGTTTGACTCCATCGATCAGAGCATACCTCACCTCACCTTATTGCGTTAATGGTACAATCAATGTGTGCTCCCATTGAAGGTGTAGTATTACATCCTCCATCAATGCATCCCATACCACAATGTTGTAATAGAAAAAACTTGTGGACTTTATGATGCCTCACCTCAGTGGCATAGTGCTTCAGTCTGTGGTTTGCTTCCATTCAAGGTCCAGCATGACTCCTTCTGTCAGTACATCCCTCACCTCAGCCAGTGAAATAATTCCAGTCCTGTCACCTCAGCCCCTCTCTGAGAAAGCCCGGGACACTCTCCAGCAAGTCAAAGATTTCATCAAGAATGTTGTGATGCCAAATGAAACTGTATGTCTTATTTTATTTTATACTTTTCATATTCTGTAAAATACACCATTTTTGCTGGTAATGGGCTTTGCAAACCTGGTGATGGGAATTGCAAAATGTTTTCTCTGGTAGAAATAGTTTGATCAGTTTAACTATACTTAAACTTAAAGGTCGTGTGACATGCCACTAAAAGAGCTGTTTCACTTGTCAGTTAAAGAATCAAGTCCTCCAATCAAAGATCGGTTGGAATTATTTCAATATCTTTTACCGTTCTCAAAATATACGTCTTCAAAGTTTAATGGTTTCTGAAGAAACTAATGCAAAAATAATGATGTGGAGTGTTGCACAGTGTTATGATTTCCTATGTTAATGCTATATAAATTATCTCTTAATTACTGATCATATAGATTACAGTTTCATGAGTGATATCAATATTTTTCAAGGAAAAAATTTTAACTTTTATAATAAACCCCTCAGGGAATAACAATGCTACCAGTGTCCCTGAAATTAAGGTTGAAAAAACAAAGGCTAACATTAGTCTAATATGGTATGTCCCTCTTTCGATGTCACACATTTGCATATTTAGCTCATGTTTATTCATGATACAAGTGTGAAATAGAAATTTCCCAGTAAAATGGTCAATATTTGATGGATTTTAATGGAAATTTTGGCTATTTTATGGATTTTTAATGCTTTTTACATTGAATATCCAATTATGTTATTTTCATGTCACACAACCTTTAAGTGTGGTGTAATGTGAATGTGCAAAATGTGATTTAAATATCAATGTACTGAAGTGGACATACTAGTATTTGATAAATATCAGCAATACCAGCCTTTACTAGTATGTGATGTCTGACTATTACTGAATATATAAGGAAATCCATATTTAAGAATATGGAAAACATAACCAATCAGATATATATGGTTAAGAGCTAGAATTCCTACACTTGTTGTTTGCTTTACACATGAGGTAAAGTAATGTGTGTTATGATCTTACCTAAGTTTACAAGAAGTCTTTGTTTGAATTGTATTATCACTTGGATAGTTGCAGTATATTATGTAAATTTTTACTGATATCAACAAATGGGGGTGAATGGGATGAATATAGGTCATTACCAATGTTTACTACTGACAATGGGTCTAGCACTTACAAATTTGTGACTTAAATAAAACATGGTATGTTACATTTTGTTTCTACAGGTTTTTCTGCAACAGCATTCTGAAGCATCCACTCCATGGTATAATCCACCAATCATGGAAGAGATGAAGGTATAATCACAAACCTTTATGCACAACTGTCTCTTTGTCAAATATTAAGTTTTGAGGTGGTAGAAATATTGCACCTCTAGAAGAGCACATTATAATCATCATCAACAATAACAGTGCTTCAAGAAGGTAACCAAGGGCTTTTTTTTTTAGGGCTTGTTTTTTTTTAGGGTATCCCACATAGAGTATTAGCTTGGGAAACATTGTCAGGTGTATGTGGTATTCAGTGCTACAAGAACATTGTGATGAACAGTAATAACTGACCTATGTGCTGGTCCAACAAAAGTCTCTTAATGTACTCTTACTACCGCTCTGATTCTTCAACAGTTTTAATTCCCCCATTCCCCTAATTCCACTACTACCTCCAACCCCCCCTCTCCCCTCACCGTTGAAATAATTTTCAATCCAGTCTGGAACAGAGCTATGTATGAGAGGCTTTAATGTAAAAGAAGGGCTTAAGAAGTGATTATTTTCCTGAAAGGAAAAAGAAAGGAGTCAAAGACAATCATTTTGCATCCTTACAAGCTGCCCCTCCAAGGTTAGGATATGCCCCCTCCATATTTTTACCAGTTGGCTATGCACCCTCCAGTACACTCCATGATATTTTCACTCCAGGTCAGGTGAGGCCACCCTCTCTTGCAAATGTGCCTCTGTGATTCACCTATTCACTCCACAGATGTTTTCATTTTGTGAGTAGCCAGATAGTGCATTTAATTTGTTGTAGATAATGATATGTAACATGAGAAGAAGTAAAAGAACAACAGCACTTACCTAGCGACAGACCAGATGTGAAAAAAGGCTTTTAATATTTAGGAACCCTCAAAAATGCAACAGACCCACTTAACTAAAAATGAGGACAGGTAAGCTAGTCACTGGACCCACTTCCAGGCATATTGGAGGCACAGTACTAAAAGTGTTAATGGAATTCTTCTCTATTCTTGAGAAATAATGCCCCACCATTTTCCCAAACTTAAAAGCATGGTCTGGTGGCCAAATTTGATGCTTTCAAAAAAAGCAGAAAAATTTTCTGTGTTAGGCAGTGAAAACCCCATCTCAATAGCATCTTGCATTCGGAAGATACAAATTTTCGAAGAAATACTACATTTTCAGTTTCCCTAGTGCATGATGGGAAATCTGTGATGTCATCTGGGCAAATGGATTTGATGTAGCTTTTGTATTTCTTTATAATGTTGATATCACTATATTGAATATTCCATGACTTTATTTGCTGTACCATAAGTATGGAACAGTTTTTCACTATATCTACACAGAAAAATATCTAAACATTCCAACGGTATCAAATTTCAAGGACAAACAAGGTTGCCAATTATAAAGAATAACAAAAGGAATCTGAGGCAATCTGCCCACTTTGGATCACGTTTTGTGACCTTGAGGAAACTTGGAGGTATTTCTTATTAAAAGTAATCAATCTTTAGGAAGAGATATCTTGAATTAGGAATGGAGTTTTGATATGGGGTTTGGATGACATGTAATGAAAAATTTTTATCTTTCATATAAGACCCCTACAAAATGCCACCAGACAATGCCTTTAAAGCATATCAAGAGAACTTGAACTGCCCAGCTTCTCTAGAGCAGAATCATCTTTTTCACCTTTCAACCTTTTCCAGCACCCTAATCTTAATTCTTCTGTCCATTCATAAAACTCATTTTCTATATTGAGGACCATACCCAACAAGCAGAACTAAACACATCTTAAAGGGAAAATGCAGTCACCCCAATCAGAATTGGTATACCCCTTCATCCTAATTGATGAGTGGCTCTTTTTGATCATGTGACAATATTTTTGTTGCTAAATTGTTAAAGTCTTGGAGAATAACCCCTTTTTTACCTTTTGTTTGTAATATTTATGTTCAAAAACATCTTCAGAGGACTTGTACAGCAGATAAGAGGAGATTTGAATAGTTTGCTGATTTTTCAAAGCATTTTTGGGGTGACTGTCTATTACCTTAAAGGGTGTAATGATGTCACCCTTAAAACCTACTTTTAGTTAAAACAACTATGAAGAAACTGATTGTACTTTCCTTCACCCCTTTACCACAAAAAAAAAAATGATGTTCATCATATGCTGCATGATAAGGATTAAATTGTATAGTTTGTCAAATGCAGTCTGCCTGACATTTTATTTTGATCATCATTAGGAGGTATCTGGTAGAAAATGGACTTTGGTTAGTTAACAGCTTGGCTTTAATATTTGCTAGAGGATAAATTAATGGACTTTGTCTACAACAACTGATAGTTGCAATATTAGTTAGATGTAATTAGTCAAGATCTGTTTATTTTTCCCTAACACACACAGGCCAAAGCAAAGAAGCAAGGACTGTGGAATTTATTCCTCCCTGCTGAAAGTGGTTTCACCCAGCTTGAATATGCATACATGGCAGAGCAAATGGGGTGGAGTCCAATTGCCTCAGAGGTGTTCAATTGTAGTGCACCTGGTATGTGACTCATTCTCTTTTAAATGGGTAATTAGTCATATGAGCATTTGGGGGGTGGAGGGGGGAATCGTAGTCAGGGACAAACATATTTAAATATTTTTGTACATGCTTAAATACATAATTTATTTATGCTTAAATATATATGAATATGCTTAAATATATAGACATATAGCACATGCTTAAATACATAACTTAAGCTACCCAAGTCTGGTGCCCACAGTAGTTATATTGTATTTTAAACTTTCCTTATTTTTCCAATATATTAAAACGAAGAATGAAATTTACATGCCCCCTAAACTAACTTTAGATGGCTTCATTTGAATCATGTCACAATGTTTTTGTTACTGGATTGTGAAATTCAGTTAAGGTACTTTATGCTCATTTATATATGATTTTTTTACATAATGACAATACTTTATTATTAAATTTTTGCAAGATACTTGTTAGGAAACATCTTGTAAAAGACTTGCAAGGAAAATAAGAAGAGACCTGTTAGATTTAGCTGGTATTTCAAAAGTGGATATGTGCTTTTGCCCGTGAAGTGTGGAAAGGGCTCATTCAGCCTTAAGATTGTGATTGTAAATATATTTTAAGATGTATCTGCACACTGATAAGGACTGTACTTACTTTGTTAGACTCTTTTATCAAAGTATTCCCTTCTCTGCCTTTTGGTTTGGCTAAAATCATTCAGGTGTGGTATCTGCTTCATTTTAGCCAGTCTGGAACAGATCCAGGCATTGGTAGACTGATAAAACACAGTAGGGCCTCAAAAATAAACTTTTATAATCCAGGAAGAACTCAGATTTCCGGAAATATTTTCCATGTATTCATGTACAAACATGCCATATTTCCCTCTAATTGCCAAAATTTTCCTCCAATTATCAAAATTTCTGGCAAAGAATTTCCCACTTTCCTCTTTTTTTCCAACCATGATCTAAAACTGTGCTAGTTCAAGTGGTTGGTCAATTAAGTTTTTTGCCCTTTTTGAGGTTCATAGCTCAGTGGAAATAGTTGCAGCTTTTTGCAGTTTGGGAAACAGCAGCAGGACTTTTCTGAAAATGTCTTAAAAATTACAATGATTTTAGCAACAAACCAAAGGAACAGAGTAGCTGCTAGAGTGGCATTCTAAATTAGCACCATTTGCCGGGAAGGGGTGGGAAGGTGATCCAACACTCATTTTAAATGGGATTCAACTACTTCAAAGTACTGTATGGGACAATAACATATGAGGAAAAGGAGACCAGTATTGTACATTCTCTTAACGTAGGGGGACCATGCTAGTCCCCTTCTAGCTACCTCTTGTTAGTTGCTGTGAAATTTGAGATAAAGTAGGCTTTATAAAATATGCACTATTTTATAGGAACCTGCGTCATCAATGTAATACTGATTCTCTGTCTTTTTGATCCAGATACTGGTAACATGGAAGTTCTTCATCTCTACGGAAATGATGCCCAGAAGGAGAAGTGGCTCCGTCCACTTTTGGATGGAACGATAAGGTCATGTTTTGGAATGACAGGTATGAACATTTATACCGTTGTGATATTTGTGTTGATGTCAACTGACTGTTTATTCAAGGGGCACCCATAATTTAGGAAAAAAGAATGAAAAAAGAATGAGTGAGATTAGAGAGTGGAAGAATTAAGTCATCCTTGATTGACCAGTCTTAATTCACAATCCAAATTATCAGCTTGCTCTGCAGGAGATTTGAACTACGTTAGTACTTGATATTAATGCTGTGGAAAGGCATGTTGTTGTGTGGGACTCAAAGACTAGATAGATTTAATGTATACCTGTGTTTCCACACATCAAAGTCCAATTCCTTACATGAATCCCAAATTTCCTTAAGCATTGTCAGATTTCCTTATATGATTATGATTTGTAGATTTCAAACCCTTAATGTTTTCTATTCCTTTGCTGCAACAAGACAGGGCACATCACTAACTACATTTCCCATAAATCCTTAAAAAAATTACTTAAAGCCTTTAAAATTTCCTAAATTTCAGGAAATTGTCTTGAAAATGGAAGCACTGCTGTCAACAGAACAATTAGTCAGAGCTTCCCAGAAATCTCTGCACAAGAGCAATATTCATTTACAGGGGTGGAATACAATTATTTTAGAATTTTTAAAACATCTGTGATCCACAGGGCTAGATTGTTTATAGAAGGAATGAAAAGTACATTCCAAAGACAGTTTTAGAGGAAGATATTAAATGAAAGGAAATAACTTTTCAGGGTATCTTATGGGGCCTTAGCCCTCCTTTGCCCTTTAACCTGTTATGTTAACTTCTCATTACATACCCCTCTATTCTCAATCCAATATCTTGTTCGTAACTCAAGGGACTCTTATTGAAGATATGTTAATACTTTCAGTTGTCAAGATACATTTCCAGATGCTTCATTGTTGTAAAATTATGTTCATATAATACAAGAATGTTGCTTGCAAAATCTCTTAGTTTTCTTTGAAATTGAAGTGCTTATGTGACCTTGAGATTTCACACCAATAATTGTACAGTAGTACACCATTAGTACATAGTGTAAATTGAGCACAAAATTTTCTGAGATTTCCCATCATGCAATGCATTGAGGGGAATGAATAGTTATTTCAAACGTAGGATTTCCAAATGCATCATGCTACTGAGATGTAGTTTAAAGCAATAAAGACCAAAAAGTTTCCCTGATTTCTTGAAACTTTCATATTTGTAACTGGAATATTTGCTCCGGACCCTTAGACTTAAATAGCCAACCAAGCAAAAAGCCTTTTCATAGGGTTAAATTGGCTAATATTGTATTTTGTTTCCTATGGCATAATACAAATTTCTGAGACTGAATGACTAGTATGATTCAATTCCATTCGAATAACAGTATTCCAGTAAATAACTGGTATAAACAACCCAGTTTGGTAAATATTTGATTGAAAAACTCTTCAGTATTTTTGAATAGTTATTGCATTTTGAGTTTTGCTTCCTTGAGAAAACATATGAATACCTGTAGTTAGTGCTTGCAGTAACAGAGCACTGGGCCATTTTTACCCCATGGTCTTTGCAATATTGTGCCTGATATGCCTACCATTAGTGCAGGATAATGCTGTGTGTTAAAAAAAAGCCTTGCACAGTTCGAAAGGGATGACAATGGCCCCTGGTCCTGGGGAAGTGGCTCCTGGTTCTACCAAAATCCATGGGACCAGGAGCCAAAAGTGGGATTTACTGTCTTCTGGTCCTTGACAGCTTAATGCAAGGCTTGCCTGTAGTAAATCTTTCACATATTTTGAGTGTTCACAGATTTCCATTGGTTTAGTTTTTAACCATGACAATCTTTTTCTTTTACTGATGTATATTTCTATAGAGCCGCAAGTAGCCTCCAGTGACGCAACAAACATGGAATGTACCATAAAGAGAGATGGAAATGAGTATGTCATCAATGGTAGAAAGTGGTGGACTAGTGGTAAGAGAATTAATAAATTGTCATGTTAGTGGCGTAGTTACGTTTTACCAAAGGAGCTGCCACGATACTTATTGTCCATTAAAAGTACCTAAGGTCAAGACAAAAATGTATTATGCAAAGAGGGATTAAAAAACTAATGCACCAGTTCCCATCTTCAAAGTACATTTCAGTGAAGCCATATTAAATGTTGAAACTAATTCACATCATTAAAAAGAATATTATGGAATCATTTGTGTCTCCCCTGCACTGCATAACCTAGATCAGGTTTTCCCCTGGCATTCTTTTTGTAAGGCGGCCACCTCATAGTTTTTGGCCACCACCTCACAGAAATTTGCAGTACTTGCAACATGTGCTGTATTAGCTATGGAAGTATTGATAGTTCTCACTCACTGATGGTGCCAAAGCTAGCATCATATTACCCACATGGACAAGTACCACCTCTCACTCCCTAAAACCCAGGGGAAACCCTGTAGATGACTGTTTTCATTGTTACCCTTAAGCCACTTCAATTCCTACAAGAGTGTGAGGATTGCCTGATTGGTATAGAATGTCAAGACTTCCTACAAAACCCTACTACTTACAAAAACATCTCAAGAAATGATACATTTTTCAGGATCATCTAAGCATTATAGTTTTAAAAAGAAAACAAAACCATGTAATGGTGGGGAGCAAGTGTGACTGGGGAGCAAGTGTGACATTACAAAGTTGGTGTAATCTATCATTTTGAGAAAAGTGGATAAATTTAAAAAAAGGGGGGGGGGGGGGGGATAAGCCACAACTTTTACATCTTAGCAACAGAATGAGCTATGAGGATGGGGTAAAACCAGGAATTGTTATAATTCAACCTGATTTGATATATACTTTTGAACTTTTGGACTTTTGGACCCTGTTAGCACAAAGTACTAGCCAGTAGGCCTGTTATTCATTTGTAGTGTGATTAGAACCGTGTGTATAGCAGTACAAATGAGTAATATCTGATTATGAGCCAGAGTACACAGGATCATACAATCGGGTGCATGACAAGAATTTTGGCATTACAGTCAGGCAGCAAATTTGAACTTTATTAATCCTCAGCCCACTGTAACTTTTTCTCCCTTACCTTCCCGGTAAACACACTGAGCTCAGTGGTTTATCTCTTCTGCAAATGCACCAAACTTAGTGAACTGTAAGAGTGTATTTACTTACACCATGCATGATAACCCTGGACTGACCATCACAGAGACTTGTATGAACAAGCTATACATGCAAACTGAGACGACTGTATGATTAGTTACGTAATAGGTTAATATAGCAGCAGCTCTACTGCCTGACTGAGGTGTGAGATGATGTGAATCATTTAATCAACCAGGCAGCTGGAAATACCCACCCAAGCCAGCAGCCATTGGGTGTTAATAAGCTACTTAGTTCTAATAGCAAATTTCTTGGCATGTTAGTACTTGTAAGCTTGCTGAAGTTTGAGCATTAGCACATACTCACTTCAAGGATATACTCACAGTTATGTGACCTTTTTTAAGTATCTCATATAAATACATATTAGAGTTGACAGCTTATGTGTATGTAACAACATGATGCACAAGTCATAAATGGGAGCAGTATCATATGAAAACTGTTCAGGTCTGGCCCCTTTCTTAAAGTGTACCTTAAGTCTAGAATTACAAGAATATATATTTTAGAGGTTGGAAAGTGAATGTCATTCATCCAAATCCCATTTTCATAGCTTACTCCAAATTTATTCACCAAATATGAAATAGTCCATTGCACAAAAATTTGTTATGTCCTTCTTGTACAACTCACATTGCCTGCTTTTGTTTGTGTGTGAAATTAAAATATATATATGATGTTGAATAATTTACTGTTTCTTGCGTAGCATGTTGCATAGAGAAGGCTTGCATAGTCAAGTCATCCTATAATAGTAAGACAGTGACCACATTTTGGCACAAGGTGCGGTGGCTTTCAAAAGAAAAAAAGAACAAAGATGGTAATTTGAGTAGCTACAAGTGTGACATCATAAATCAACTAATTTAAATTGAGTAAATAAGCTTCAACATTTAACATCTCATCTCAGCAATGTCCTGGGAAGATGGGAGTTGGACCATTTGGATTCATTTTTCAAGCTTTGTAACATATATTTTTGAAATTATAGACTTTGGGTGCAGTTTAAGGTTTTACTTAGACTTCAGCTTTGATGCATTTTTTATCCTTGCTAATAATTCCTCTTGTGTTTTTTACTGATTTTTCTTTCAGGCGCTGGTAATCCAAACTGTAAATTTTCAATCGTAATGGGAAAAACTGGTGGAGAGGGAACTCCAAGGTATTTGAATCATATTAAAAATTTATTGTGCCTTGAATTTATCCAAAGTTAACTGGTTCTTATCATGGAATAAATTTGCTCAATAGTTTGCCCTTAAGATGTAAAACATTAGCTTCCAGTAGCAAAAAGAAAATTTACCTGTAAAGTTGTACCCATGGGGGAGATAACTTTGCAGCTATTTTATGTTCTGTTGAAGACTTATGTATGAGAATATTGTTGTGCTATTTTTGTAACTGATTAGCCCCCTCACTGTATGAGAATATTGTCATGCTTTCTGTTTTTGTAACTGAATAGCCCCCTCATTTGTCATCAACTTATGCTAAGTATCTGCCCCACAGATTTTTCTATGTGACTGATTTAAGTTTAGAATGAAAGTGTAATGAAGAATGCTGCCATCATTACATGGTATATCAACAAAGGGATTCCATAAGGGTCTATTTTAGGACCATTATTATATCTCATTAATGTTACTGATATGCGTACATCGTCTAGTAAATTAAGTCTATTATGTTTGCTGATGTCAGCTATCTACATTCAAGAAACTGATGTTAAGAGAGCAGTTGCATCCATTTCTGAAGAATTTTAAATGTTTATGCTCGGGTAGCAACAAATAAGTTAATTCTAAATTTAACCAAAACAAAGCTCCTAGTATTTACGAATACAAAGAAAGTCTTTCTTGAGTATGCAGTTACAATTAATGACACGTAAGATGCAATGTTTGTTGTACCACTAATTTCCTTGAGGTCCAAATTGATAACCAGCTAACTTTAAGGGATCATATTAGTGGAATTATAAAAAAAGGTATCTAAAATAGTAGGTTTGATTGCAAGATTGCAATCTTTTTGTCTAGCAAAGCTCTTCTAATTCTTTACAATGCTCGTATTGTCCCATTGTCAGCTATAGTGTATTGTTGTGGGAAAAGTCCGCAGACTATTTATTCCATCAGCTGCACAACTCCCAGAAGCAATCCTTAAGATTTATCAGTAATGCCCCTTTCAATCAAATTCATCACCTCTGTTCCTTCAACACAAAATTCTCATTGTGGACAACATATACAACTTTCAGCTGGGAATCTTTTTATATAAACATAGAAATAGTATTCTACTGCTAAGTTTACAACTTTCTTTCAAACTAATAGCAATTACATTCTTCTAGACTTAAAGACAGTATGTTACATCCATACACTAGAACTTGGTTTGCTCATTTACAGATAAGAATTACAGGTGCGCATTTTTGGAACTCTATAAGTGATTCCGTAAAGCAGGTTTTTAGCTTTAGTACATTCCAAAAAAAAAAAAAGAAAGCCAAAGCATTATCTCCTTCCGTCAGAAGTAAGAAAAAGAGTACTCCTGTCACACAAATCATCATTATTTATAACTTCTTTTTCCTCAGTTATTATTGCATCTGTTGTTTTTTTTTTCTTATTATGTAACTGTTGATCAAAATGTTTTTCTATTTTAATCTGGAACAGACTTAAAAAGTGAAAACTTCATTCTGGTTCCTCTTTCCCTTGCTCTTATGTTACAGTATTTCACCTTCTTGCTTGGCATTGCATGTTTAACCTGTACATTCTTGTACATATTTTGTATGTATGCACTTTGGGGGGTGGGGGGAGGGAGAAAATAAAGTGAAACTAAAACTGCTGGGAAGGAGTAACAGAACTCAAAAATGAATGACAGTCACATTCATAAGTTGAGTGAACCATGCACAAAATGAGGTGGAAATGTTTGACTCATATAATGTTTGCACGTTTTGGGGTGTGCTACCTCAGCTCACTGGAAGGAAACAAAGAAACACCAATAAACACAATTTAAAATTGAAAAGAAAACTTGAGACAAAACTGGCAACATTTGGAAGAAACACAACAAATTAAAGGGTACTCTGAGAAATAATTCGCAAAATCAAAGGATTGTGTGAATTGACATCAACTAGGAGAAAAGCCAGCAACACCATCATAATTTAATTTTTCTCAGACTGGACATCCCACAACTCCTCTCTTTCTTAGTACCTGTACTTTAATGAAATCCAGAGAAGACTCTTGCTGTGTTGAGGAACAAAGTTTACCTTTTTCTTTGGTTATCAAGATCTAAACATCGGAAAATTACCTTGAAAGGAATTAAAACAAGCCTGTAATTTTGTAACAGAGGAAGGAAAGGGGCAAAATGCAACTCTGTTTGATTTCTTTAATCAGTGTTTAAATTTTTAGAAAGTATTAAAATTGGCTCATAAATAAATATGTAAAATATATCTGATTTCTTGTGGCTCTGGTAGCAAAACACACAAATTATCACATTTGCAAATGACAGTCCAAGGCAGAGCAGGCAAAGAGTCATGGCTCAAAAAGCAGAACAGAATATGATATTGCTGTTCACTTAAGTTTATTTGCAATTTGTTGCTTTGAGCATACCCAGCGACGTAAATGTTAGTTGTGGTACCTTGGTTTATTTTACAGTGAATGAGCAGTCCCCCTAAACTTGTTTTAAAACATGAGCCAAATCTTACAAATGTCCTCAACTTTCCATTTGAAGTATCCATCATATGTTTCAAAACAAAAGTATCACCTAAAAAGGTAAAAAAAAAGTTATTCAGAGAGTTGGTCTGCATGAATTCAGCAACGAAAATAGTATCCCATTGAAGAGAGCCATACTGATTCAAATTTGGGTAGCTGTATTGCTCCTTTAAGCCCTGGAAGTTTTAGTCTTGAGATGCTTCCAGTCGGAATCATGCTTTGTTTCATAGCCAAAAAGCGTGAGATTTCAATGTTTCATTTACATGTGACAGAAGCCGCTGTGGGTGGTGTCGTCTTGCATTGATATATTTCACCCTGTACAATTGAGTTTGAGATGGTGAAAATTTTATTGGTGTGAAATCATGCACAACCATTATCACTGGTGGGGCAAAACAGTCCTATTCCAATGGGAATCCTGTGTTTCTGGAAGTATTCATTTCTTGCAAAATTGAAACAATGTTCATTCTTATCAAGAAAATTAATGTTGGTATTTTACCGTCTGGGTTGTAAATGCACCTTGTCTGTTTTGATCATCAAAAAGTGATTGTTTTGTAACATTGTGGTGTAAAAAATGTTAAAAGGTATTCTTCTTCCTCAATCTTTTTGTAGACACAAGCAACACAGTATGATAATTGTGCCGCTTGACACCCCTGGAGTGCAAAAAGTCAGGGCCCTTCGCGTTTTTGGAAATTTAGGTGAGTTGGTGTGTGAATCACTGTCCTTTGTGTCAAGAACAATTGTGCTCTTTGGCTGGAAACACCAAGGGGTGACCTGTTTCCTTTAGAAGTGCAAATAACATAATTTTTACAAATTATTGTTTGGGTAGGATCTTAAAGTGGTGGAAGATATTGTTACAATCTTTCTTTTGATTCTGTTTTAAGCCTTATCATTGTTTGCAGTATTAAAAATTTGGCAGTGGTATTATTGAGAAGAGTTCGGTCCCCAGTTCCTAAACTATTTTGCTGGAGCCCTTAACATCTGCTTGACTCTTCACTTGGTATTGAAGTTACTCAGCTGACTTCTCTGTTCTAATAATGGTTTAGTGAAGACCTTTGACCAATTCTTGCAGTCCTGTGGGGGTTTCATTTTAAAACTTTTCCTGAATTTTTCAAGTATGTAGGAAGCCAAATGGTAAAATGGACAAAATGTAGTGTGATAGAATTTTTTTTATTATGGTTTAAGATAAAATTTGAATTTGAAATGGACATTCTAATTGCATTTTGTAAGGTCTTTTGCAGACGTGACCCAGCAGGGACTGCAGAGCCAACTTTGAAGTGGACTAATCATCAAAGCAGCCCAATATGTTCAAGAAAATAAAAGCCTTTTAAGGTGGCCCCAAATGCCCACAGCAGAAAAAGTGCAGGGGCTACAGCCCTCATAGCCCTGGTCTCCACGGTCCCTGCCTAGCCTGTTGATCTAATAGCTTTGGTTATATGGACTTGGGCTGGATCTAAAAGTATATGTGGGAAAAATATAACATTGCAAATCGACAAAATGTATTGTATTTATAAACAGAATTATCATTTTGATTCAAGATGAATTCAGTTAGAAATGGCCATTGCAGTTACATCTGATGAGGCCTTCTATAATGATGTAGGTCAGTAACTAATGATATTAGTATCTGCATTTATATAGCAGACAGGTTTTATTAAAGAAACATATACACCTGGTCAAGGGTAAGCTATGAAACTGGAAACATTCTGTAAAGCTTGTCTGCAGCATTAAATGACAAGGTTCATCTCTTCATTCAACACCTGGTTGAAGAGAGATGATAGAGGTAAAGCATCTTTTCTGAGGAAATAATAGATACACCATCCTTATCACAAGGATGAATTCTAAAACAGTTTTCCAGGGTTTTTCTAGTACAAGTTTCATAAGTTCAATCACTCATCTTTCCCATTTAAGTATCAATAAATTAAAGGTTTTTTATAGTCAGTGTATATAAGTGGAGTGAACATCTGTAAATCTTGAAGCCAGTGTTATCGTAGAATTATAGATTGCTAGATATCCATTCCTTAAAGTCAGTCCCTACTGTTATAACAGTCAGGCATTGCCTGCAGAACTGGCGTACTCGATCACTCAATTGTGGCTTCACAAACTACAGCCAGTCCCTTGTATTACAATTGCCTGCAGAGCAGAGTTATTTCATCACTCATATCTGACTCCACAAACTAACCCACTGATTAAGGATGAACCCTTTTACCAGCTATGCAGGCTACCATTTTCCTTCCTTTCTTTTCCAGAGCTCATCGTCAATATTTCTTCTCATATTTTGCCCAAAAGATTGGACATACTAAGATTTTGACAATGTTTCTAATCCAAGCATGGCTGTTATAACATTTTTATGTATATATTCTTCTGTAGTAAGCCCTTCTGTTAAAGAATGAAAAGGTTATCTCATTTAACTCCCCCCTACAACCTAAATATTTCCTTTAATTAAATTTGAACTTGTGACATTTTAACTCATGATGATTGACATTTTTATGACACAGTAAAACTATTGACATTCACAAAATATTACCCTTTGTAACTTTGTAAATTACTTTGCCCTTGAAAAAACAGGGAGTTTAATTTAAACCAAGGACTGCTACTGATTATTGGCAAATGTGCTTGTAAATTTTTTTCGTGCCCCCTGTTTACAAAAATGGAATATTCCTGTAAGAATGACACTGTCTGAATAACTTGTAAAACTTTACAAGAGGATTTTATGAAAATTGTATTTACCCAAATGTGATACCATGCTCACTCGTTGATGTGAGAAAATTTAATTTCAAATTAATTCACCAAGAAAAATTACATTTTGCATTTCAGAAGGGGTAGTTGAAGTTTTTGTAAAAATATCTGAATACTTTTTCCTCATTAGCTCCAGGCCATTCTTAAAATGGTACCACACTTCTCCATGTTACTTTTTTCTCTGTCCCCACAGACGCACCCCACGGGCACTTTGAAATTAAATTTGAGAACGTGAGAGTTCCTGTGGAGAACCTGATTTTGGGTAAGAGAGGGCGTATCATACTTTCTTTTTTCCCCCCATTTTTTTTAATGTGACACTCTCAAAATGCATTTATGGTTTCCTGCAAAAATATGTGAAAAATGTTGATGGGAGAACTCTTGACGGCAGGTTAATTGAGTGTCTCGGAAATGTTTCTGTAAATTTTTACATTGAACTTTGCCATAGGGCGTGTGTTGAGTGCAATAAATTGTGATAAGCACCAGGAAGCTGAGATGGGGAGTTAGAAACTGTTTAGATGGATGTCCTTGTTTTCAGATTGCTTGAAAAAATAGAGCATAAGGACCTGAAGCATTAGTTCATGGGGAAGAACAATGGAATATACAACTTATATCAGTTTTTATAATCCTAATAAAGGAGTAATTCAAGCTTTTGACATCTTCATTAGCCCTGGTCCTAAAGAAATTGGAACACTTCTTATTGTTGTAGTTTGCCCTCTGAAAAACTAAGTTTTAACAGGTGTCAGTTATTTTGGAGTTTTATCCTTGTGGCCTGCAAGACCATTGTGTAAATCCTTTGCTGGTTTCTATGATAAGCAAAACCTATCCGTTTATGGTGGCGTGTGTGAGCCCGTGGTCTGTACAGTCATGATATGTGTATGGGTGCACTCACCAACGTGGCCTTAGCGGGTACCGACACCGCCGGCGAGAGCTCCGCTCTCTCACATCTTTCCTAGCTCACGTGGAGCTCGAAACTGGCATAGCTGCCCAAAAATTCCATCACTGCAAGGAGAAGTCACGCGCGGCTGCACGTGTCTGCCTTGGAGTGCAGCCCGCCCTCAAGCATGTCTGTCTACTCACTTACTTCGCGGGCAGCTTCGCTGGTGGGAAATTCCCTTGCATTCCTTGCGAGGTCCTTTCCCAGTACCCCCGTAAGGTATTGAGTGCGCGTATGGGTGTGTGTGTACGTGTGAGAAAGTGTGCATGACGTCCAGCTCATGAACACGAGATCCGAAGTTACAGGTACTTTTCACAGTAACTATGTGAATGTGTCTGCATTAATTACATGAGCTCTGTTCCCTATTTGATTGACATCACAAGTCACCCAAGGTTACAAAAGAACAAATAATTGAAACGTGTATGCCAAATATCAAGATAGGAAGTATGTTAAACACCTCCTATACTTGGCATGTGCATGTGTTATATTGAGTGCAAGAGCAGTATTGTTTAAGGTGGAGGCCAAAGTCACTTAACTAACTAAGGATCAAACTCAGAAAACCTTGTTAACATGTTATCTCAAGATAGGAATCATTAAAGGGGAATTTTCATCATCCCAGACAGGTCCAATTCTCCCAACTATGCAACTTCTAGCTCCTCCCATAACTGTATGAAGCTCCTTCGTGTGCAGGAATAAAACCTGTTTTATTGCTTAAGGCCATGTCCCGGTGAGCATACAAGGCTATAAAATGTAATAAAAGCACTCTCTTTGCCTTGTGTGGAATGTGAGCTACTCTGCATCTTTCAAATTTTCAAACTTTGATGTCAATCAAAGAGCAGTCACCAACTGAGAATTTTGATACCCCTACACTAAAAGTATACTTTGGGGTGATGACTGCCTGTCTTTAATATCTATCAAAATTAACATGCCAGTGCATCATATTTAAACAAAAACACTATTGATTTCAGGGAGGAGATCTGTAGTGCGATTGTAAAATGACCTGTCCTTATTTGGTGTGTTGTACATCAAAGAAGTCTATCAGGAGGATGCTTAGTTATAATAAGAGTGCTTTTGGGAAGCAATTAATTCTTGTGTGAAGAAGTTATTGAAATTGCAGTGCAAGGTTTAGCTCACACCAGTGAAGCTGGTGTGAGGTTTTATCATTGTGGGGGGCCTATGTGTTATTTGTCTGTCCTCACTGGCATGAGGGGTGTATATCCCTGTGTTTAATGAATTTATTTTAAAGTTGGTCACAATTATCTTCTTGTAGGGGGCTCTAGGTTGTGTGTGACAAATTTGGTCAAAGGTCATCTAAGGGTCATTGTATACCATACTTCATAAATCGAAGCTGTCCTCATAGACATATTACCCAATTGTTGTCAGAGAAACCCAGAAGTATGAATTAGAGAATGGGTGGATTACAATTTATATTCAGACCTTACATCAAATATTATCTTAGGGCCTTCTTAACTGATTTTTAGCCTCCATCATTTTCATAAGATCAGTAATGTGATACCCTTGCACTGCACTGTCTGTGAAAGGAACCAGTGGGTGAGAGGTCACCAATAATTCTGTGTGAGTTTTATTTAGATTAAGATGCTTAAAATTCAACAGTTATGATTGTTATTCCACTGCTGCCTTGAGTATCAGAAAAGAATCTTTGTAGGGAATTAACCTGTGTGATCGTACATTAGTGTTTACTTTTAATTTCCTATGGAGACACAATAGCACACAGTGTACATTCTGTGATACTTTCAGTGGAGTCAGTTTTAATGCATTGCTGAGTTAGTCTGTAGTAGGTGGGGTAAAGGTGTGTACTTCTAAAATTATTCCTTTATTTGTTGAGACCCTCTTCTCTTAATGATAAATCTGGCATTAGCGGCTGCAACCCTTGAGACAGAAGAAAATCTTTTGTTTCAACATTTTTTTTGAGTACAGGTGAAGGCAGAGGGTTTGAGATTGCCCAAGGTAGATTAGGTCCTGGCCGTATCCATCACTGCATGCGTTTGATTGGACTAGCAGAGAGAGCTTTAGAAATGGCGTGTTCAAGGGCCTTCAGCCGTAGAGCTTTCAGAAGACACTTGGCAGAAATGGTGAGTTACTTGACATCTGTAGGAAATACTTGTGTGCTATGACTGCTTACAGATGAAGGATGTGTCAGTGGGTATAGTTTGTATGTGCTTTCCAGATGTAACTGTGTCTTTTATAAGAGTTTTGAATTAGAAAGAGGTGTAGGAGGGAGGGAGGTATTCTTTAAAGATATGTTTTTCTTTTTTTAAACACCTTTTGTTAGATGTATTGCGGAAGGAGATACAATCACAGTACTTGCCTCAAAGTTGGGTTTGTACCTAGAAAGTTAAAGGCTTTTTCCAGTGGCTTTTCGTTAAGATCCTGTGTGAAAGAGAAAAATATTCCAGTTCATGCCCTTCAAACCCCGTAGCAATACTCTTTTCCTAACTCGAGATATCTAACGTTAAAGACTGCTTATTTTTGTCCAAAAATACCTCCACTTCTCATCAAGGTCACAGAATATTATGTAAAGTGGGCACATTGCCTTAGATTTCTTTTGTTTTTCTTTATAATTGAATGTCCTGTTGTCCTTGAAATTTGATACTGCTGGAATGTTTGAATATCTTTCTATGTAGATTTAGCATAAATCTACAACATATGTAGGGCACAGTAAACAAAGTTGATAAATATTCCCTACAGCAGTGTCAATATCATAAAGAAATTCAAGGCTTTGTCAAATTAATGTGCCGCGATGACATCACAGTTTCCCATGATGCACTTCATCTTGAGAAAAAAATTGCATTTCTTTGAAAATGTATATCTTCCAAACGCCACAAGCTATTGAGATGCGATTTTCACCTCCTAGATGAGAAAAATTTTCTGCATTTTTTGAAGGTATTAATTTTTGTCACTGACAAATCCCTTTAATACATAAGGATTTGCTAATTTGGTATATCTATAGTAATGCTGTGGATTTTGTCCACTGCCACAAGACTGCCAGTCATCAGAAACATACCTATTGACCCACAGTTGAGTATGTCAAGTATGTTAATGTCAAAATATAAACATGATTGCATGTCTTGCTATTTAAGAAAATATTCCATAATTTGGCTAAAAAATTGACTCCCTCTTTAACTCCTTCGCATGTGGCCGTAAAGGGAGGGCCATCCTCTTTTGATTCAATTAAACATCTGTTTCGAATGTTATGTTAACCTGTCCTTTTAGTGTTGGTGGCGCCAACCTACACATGAAAGCATTCTTTAATTAATGTATAAAGACACTTGCTGACAAGGCACTGGACATTAAAAGGATATATTGTGTTTGCACTGTACCAGCATGGATCAGACAGAAAGTAGCTTTCTGCAGCAATATCTTTCCTCTCCAAAAATCTTTGTATTACAAGAGTTATGGGTGTTGCATCATTTGAAATATTGAAAGTTCGGGTGAACAAATAATCCATGAGCTTCAAAATTGTGGATATCTTTCTGTGATAACCTTTTCCTGGAAAGCAAAGTGACCCAACAACCTTACTTTGAATAGTGTATTATTCTTTATATTTAAACCCTGGTTTTAAAGATACGAAAATCATCTGTATCTTAAATGCAATATTTAGATTTAGATGATATTGCTTGGCAAAGGAAATCAAGTTGAAATCAAAGAGTAAGGAAAAAAGTTTCTGTTCTCGTAATCACCAACTAGTCATTAGCAATTGTTGGGCTATTGAGGTGATCCTTAAAGTATTATTATTATTACTCTCTACATTGTGTTTCCATCTGAATAACACCTCCATGGTATGAATTAGTGACAATTTAGATGTTATATTTAGATGTTATATTTGGTTAAGAACAAGTAAAACTCCTCAAAGTTAATTAAAATATCAGGACGAGTCATTTCCTATTCACTGTATCACACAACGGTATTTGTTAGACAAAAATGTAATGGCCATTGGTGACCTTTGCTGTAAGATGTTACTGTTCTTACTCTCAAATGGATTAAAGGTTGTGCCTATTCCTCAGAATCAGCCTACAGAATATTACAAAATGAAAAATGCAATGACTTGTCCAAGGCATTGCAGTACTGCACAATTACTTTGATCACAAAACATACCTGTCGTGTGATACAGATTAAGTTCACCCTTCAGAATTCTTCACCTATCTTCATCATTGTTACCAAACACTGGAAGGGCACAGCTTGCATGAGGTATGAGTCAACATTGTCCACAGATTGTTATCAAAATCTGGGGAACTGGCATCTGACAGATCCACCTATTCCATACTCTTTTTAATTTTTAGGTGTTGTTTAATGCCTGTTATTGTTTCTTTTTTTAAGGGTGTAGTGCAACACCAGATTGCAGAGTGTAGAATTGCGATAGAACAGGCCCGACTCCTGACCTTAAAGGCGGCCCACCTGATTGACCTTCATGGGACCAAGAAGGCCCGTAAAGAGGTTAGAAATATTATACTGCAGTTGTTTCGTTTTTCTGTATCGCTGCCTTTTTCTTTTTTTTTGTTGGGAAAATAACATCGTGTTCAGTCGGGTATAAATGTGCGAGCTTGAAGTTCATTGACCTTGCATTGAAAACCATCTCTCCCATATACCCTCACAGGTTGCCATGATAAAGATCGTTGCCCCAAGAATGGCCTGTAATGTCATCGACACAGCCATCCAGATTCACGGTGGTGGTGGCGTGTCCAATGACTTCCCATTGGCAGCATTCTATGCAGGAGCCCGCAGCTTACGAATTGCTGATGGACCGGACGAGGTCCACCTTTCTCAGGTGGCCTTACGAGAGCTTAAAGAACAGATGGACAAAGCCAAACTTTGAAGGTGAGACCTCATCCCACCTGCTTTATGGCCTAAAACTTTTGATGCAAAAATTTGAAGTTCTACAGCATTTGAAGTGAAGTGGCAGAAGGGTATGAGTGAGGGGGGCTTGGGCTGCATCTGTCCATAAAACTTTTGGGAAGGAAATGCAATATTTGTATTTGGGGGGAACATGCTTTTTGGGACAGACTTGTGGTTACAAAATCTCTAAAACTTCAGACAAACTACAGTCCCCCACCCCCCATATGCTTATGTCAGATGATGATAATGTAAAAGCCATACAAATTCCCTTCGGGGTTGTGGTCACTTTACAATTACCAGGAAGCAACAGATAGACTTATTGAATTTAAAGGGGAATATGAATTTGTCTTAAATTTATTTAGAAATACCAGTTGGGTTTGTTAATGTCATTGCACTATCTGCAAGAACATCCCTCCGTGCATCTGACAATTCAAATCATGTATCATGTCAGTGGCTCCAAGCTTTGTTACAGCTGCAAACCCCAGCCATTTCAGGTGCTCTCAAGGCTCAAGAGTACCCACCCCCCCCACCCCCATATGAACACACACACACTGACAGTGTACATAAATGCTTGAAAGAAAAGTATTTTGCACTATATCCATTTTTTGTACCCCTGGTATCACAATTTCATACCTCTCGTCCCTCCCTGGGTACTTGTACCTCTGGTTGGGAACCACTGTATGAGAGACAACCAGGTGAGATACACAGTCACCATCTTCACAATTGAAGGGGCACAAGAATTTGTACAGAAGGTGAAGAAAATCTTGTGTAATACACCAGTCTCATTAATTCCACTTCAATTCGGTGTACTTGCCCTTTAAACAGTTGCATTAACTTTTCTTAATTTTATTTTGTTCTTAGGGATTTGGCACCTTTGGAATGAAACTTGAATATGCTTAACTGATCAGTATTAATTATAGTCCAAACTTGATGCTGTGCATAACATTGGAGCCTTTGTGTCCAGAGGCGATTTCTGAGGTATTGCGCAATATCAGACTGGTTGAGTGGATTTCAAGCATGTGAATATGTCATCATTGACCAAACATTCTTTGAATACTATAAATGGGAGATATTATTAAAACGTGAGGTGACACAGCCAGGATATGTTGTTGGGTGAAATCACTCCTGCCAAAATCATGCCTTTATAAATTAAGGTTGTCTTCTTTGCTTCATTGCATTTTTTTCTTCTTGTCCAATTTTTCCATTATTAAAAACCAATAGTTTTATAACTTTGACTTCAAGTGGCAGTTGTCATGTACCAGTGGGTTGGATGACGATAATATAATAAAAGATACTGTATTCAGTCGTGTTTCAATTGTTTGAAACTTTGTTTGCAATTTCATAACCATTATCTGTTCCTGTCTGAAATTCTTTTAATACGAGTTGGAATTATTCAGATTTTTCTTTCCTAACTCTCATGCTAACACTGACCTCTATAAGCATTTTGTTCTTCTAGATAATGTAATTGTGAGTCCACATGAAAATTGTACAGTTTTTTACACGATATCTTTTCATTTGTCATTGTCATTGTATCTGTCAGGTGTTTGACTAGAAATCATCACAAGTTAAATGTTTACAGCTGGTCTTTAATTCACAAAAACTATAAATTTCACAACTTTGACAATGGTAGAATTGGCATGAAAAAAGACTCTTGTCCTTTAAGTTTTGTCATCCGCAATTTCGTCCTAAAATTCCTGCATTATGCTAAATAGATAAACACATAATTAACATTTTATTTTATATGTAGATATTTACAGTAGAAATTCCAAAAGCACAAAAGTGTTGGGTGGAAAAGCTCTTCATGTGTCTGGGACCTAGGCATACAAGCTGTATAGCTGATGGATTACTGCTGATTTTTTCAGTTTTCAAAAACTGTTAAAAGAGTTAGACATTTTGCCAAGTCAAATTTGGGCATGTGTAAAAGCTTAGTGAGTTCAGTCAGATGGACAATTGTTCCATTTTCTTTTTTGGCAAAAGAGGTGGCTGGTATGTCCTTGGTAGAGGATTTTGGTAGAATGGAAGCTGTTTCATGGAATAAATTTGATTATGTGAGTGATATTAAGTTTCAGTAATATTGAATTGCGGAAGTGATATTTGGTATTAGATGGAATTATAGGGGTAACATTTTGTTTTAGATGTAATCTTGAGAGACATGATTTTCCAAAGGGTTTTAACTTTGGAGTCATTGAGCTTTGCAAACTCGAGTAGCATTGTAAGTGTCATTAGGGATTCTAGACATCAGGGTACGTTACTGCAAACTACGTACAGCTGAGGAAAAGTCACTTACAATAAGTATCTGTTACAGAGCTTAGGTCACGTATTTGGATGCTTTGTTATATTGAAGCAAGCCTTCATTGAATTGTACTTGATTCTTACATTGTTAAATAATTGATATGCATCACTTTCTGCTTGAGGAAAATCAATGCACTTGTAACAGCATCAGTGTACTTGTAACAGCATCAATGCATTTGTAACAGCATCAATGCACTTGTAACAGCACCAGTGCACTTGAAAGTCCCATCACTGCACATGTAACAATATCAGTACATATTTAACAGTATTAATGCATTTGTAACATCAATGCACACTTTTGACAGCATTGGTGCAATTGTAACAGCATCAGTGCATTTGTAAAGTATCAGTGCACTTGCAACAGCTGAGAGCTACATGCACGGTTTTAATTCTGTATGTTATTGACTGATATTACAACACCCATTCTAAGTATATTGGAAAAGATGCAGTATCCATGATTACTTATTAACATACAATGTTCTGTAAGTGAAAGTAACAAGACATTGCCAAAACGCACATTATTTTTTATCAAGCATTACCTTTATTTTCGATGTTTATGGGTAAACTCCTGTACTTGATGTCAGATTAGGTTATTCCAACCACAAAGTTATGCATACTTTATTATAAAGGGAGAATATTCCAAGACATCATCAGATTTCACCACTGCTTAATAAGTGGAATTGGTGTCTTTAAAAATATACAGTATGTCTTATGCTCATCGCCAAACAAGAATCTTGAGTGTGGTACATAATGAAAATTGTGAAAAGTTGATAACATACTTAAATATTAAATCTTAAGTTCAACACATTACATATGTGTGCTTTTAGCAGTTACCCTTAATTACATGTTTAATATTATTTTTATTTTACATCTTTATATACAATCTCCAACAACTGAATAACGTCTCCTCATGTACTCTCAACTCACTGAAACATACGATAACCCTATTGTCCTTTAAACCTGGACAATATCCCTTTTACTGTTTGTACATCATAAGCCTCACGCCTATATAATCACGAAGAAATTTTTTCAAAAATTTGGGATAAAACTTACTTTCTTGATACCAGTTTTGTAGAAGAAGGTGGGCTTCTTTCAAAATGTTGTGCTCTCCTTTGTAATACTTAAAACTTTTGGTCTGAATGGGACTTTCCAGAGTATTCATAAATAATATAAATATTGAAGTCATATAAGGAATTGTAATGTCGTATGTGGGTTCAACCCCAACCTTGTCTTGGTAACGTTTCAGTGGGAGTAAAAGTAATCCTTACTGTACATGCCACAAATGCATGGCTCAGTATAAAATGTCATTTTTGTTAAGAAATATTTTTGACACTCTAATTTCTGTTTTATGATTTGAAAAAATATTGCTTTACCTTTTTCTTTGTTCATAGCCCATGCTTTCCTTGTTTCTTTTGTTTTGATGTATGGTGTCATACTTTTGCCATTTCAAAGTTTGTAAAAAAAGCTTGCCCGAGTGAGGGCGGCTTCATTTTTAAGAGGTCGTCTCCATAGACCCTTTTCCAAATAACAGTTGCAATGGATTGTGGGACAGAGTTCTGGTAGACAATGTTGTTGTCAATGGCATTTTGCTGTGGCAAAAAACGATGCACACCAAAATTCTATCCCACAATCCTTTGTAATTCCTATTGGGAAGAGAGTCTATTGCAAGGCTTTTGCATTTGCTTACATAATCTTTATGCCACCTTTATCCTATTTTGAAAATGATCTATATACATAAACAGTACTGAGATATTTGTGCAAAAATTACAAAATTGTGTACAAAATGGACAAAATGTATGATAAAATGCTGAAATTATATTTAAAAAATGATATATACATGATTTCAGGCCTTTTTTTTCTTTTGTTACTCACTTTTTATACTATTTGGGTGTGGCACGCTGAGGTACCATCATTAGAAAACATTCTTAAACACAGATAGGAAATGAACAGCATTACGTGGGCAAAACTTATTAAATCCAAGTGAAAACTTAAATCCTAACTCCCACAATAAGATCTAGTATGGTATGAGACCTTTGTGGGGGCAAAATGCTTTCAGGGTACAGAATACTGCTATTGCAGGTTTTCCAGCACCGTACGTGTCTCTGTCATTAAAAACGACTGGTGCCGGATTGTGTGAAGGCTACATGGAAATTGCAGTGGAGGAGGGGATGGGAGAGGCAGTGGGAGATTAGGGGAGGGAGGGGCTAAGTTGCAGGTTGTGCCAATATTTGGCATACTCCGTGATTAACTTGCATCGAAATAATTGCTACAATTACCCATTTCGTGGAAAATATTGGGCGCAAAGTGTATGTTCATGAGAGTCCCCCATTCTTCTTTACGATAGTTAACATAACAAAAATATAATGAAAATTTACAAGGAATTGGGAAGTTCCATAACTCTAAAAATCTTTACATGGTTCACATTCACGCGAAAACTTTGCAATAATGCAACGTCTGCCACAACGACAAGATTTGTAATATTGCTGGATGAACTTCCTGTCAAAGCCCCTTTTATATGACGAAATATGAAATATATCGTTACTAAGGTTTGAATGGAACATACGGGCACTTAATCGGCAGTTCCAGTTTGTACCAAAAATATGTAAAGCAGGCTCAAGTGACTGAGCCCACTAAATGTGTCATGAATGTATCGTATCCAAGTTACTGTTTTTCTTTTTTTTTTTTTTTTTCTTTTTTTTGGGGGGGGGGGCATTTCACACCGCTAATTGTCGAAATTTCCCAGGGTATGTCATAATCGCATTTTACAAAATTACTACAACAGCTCAATTCACGTCATTAGTACCCTCACTTGCATCCTGGGCGTAGGCGTTCATATCGAGTCGAAGATAGCTCTTAATCCTCATCGGTTGACTGAATTGATTACATACTGCAGTTTGATTATCTCATAGAACAGGTTCTCACATCCTGCTCTACGAATCGTACACATCAGTTAAGAAACAAAAGCACTCGCCATGTTTTTCCTTAAACTGCATTGCACTCCATACTTATTTTTGTTCGTATGTACGTGCCATTTGCCTATTTACAAGTGTACACATCGTATATTCTCTGGCATTTCCGGCAAACCACGTCACAACACCAAACAAATCTGCAGTCGCATCGCTCTTCCCGTACCACCGTCTGGGTGTTATGCCCCCTACCGCAACACAAAAGTTCACAACCGTCAATTCCATGCGATGTGCGGTTGCATTCTCGTCCGACGGTACCCAGTGAACCAACTTCGGGGTTATATTCGCAGTAGTCTGGGGAGTTTTGATAGTAGATTAAATCGTCTGCCGTTGGATTCTTAAAGTGGGGGTATCTTGGTTGCAAAAATTCCTTCTTGGCTCGATTTTCCTTCAACTCTTGGACTGTCATCTCCGCAGCACTGTCGTATTTCACTTTCAGGATGTTGCCGAGTTTGCGGAAGGACGCCATTTGCCACCAACAGGTTTTGAGTTCACAGCTGCCAGAGATCCCGTGACATTTACACTTGAGCTCCATGTTTCGTAAAACCACCTGTAATAAGGAAAAAATGCAAAATGATGTAACCTTCGCCATGCTATGTTCAGGGATTTGCCACCAGTGGCATCTCCTAGTCATGGTCACCCTGACGAACGGGGGGCGTGTTACATTTGGTCTTTTCACTTACCAGTCGAGGGTAAGTGAAAGAAAAACGAAAGCACAGCCCTCCCGTACTACACAACTCCCTGCTATCTTCAAGTCTAGGGAGTAGCTGTGAACTATTTCATACCACATGGCCACAAACTGGATAATGTCCTCAAGGGCTTATTTATGCAAGTTCACTTCTAGTGGAGGTCAGCAATTCATCGGCTTTCAGCGTATATTCTGACCTTTCTCAGGGTGAGCAATCCTGTCACACTCAGGAAGGAATGGGGAACGAAACTTGGTTATAGGACTTAAAGGCACAACTGAAGTATTAAACTACAGCTGGGACATACACCATAAAAGAAAGACGGACTGTTACTATTCATACCTGTCTGCCAGCTTCATTGTTGTGCCGGTTCATTTGTCCACGAGCTTTCACAGTCACATCCTGTGGATTGAGGAATTCTCGGCTAAAGCGCGCCCCATATCGGACGTCCTCACTACAGCCTCCCCAGTGCCAGGTATCATTGGGGATAATATTTATGTCACTGTTGGCTCCGGCTAAAAAAAAAATGGAAATTGGAAACATTAAATTTAGTGAAGTAGACTAACCTCTCGTTAGACACTAGGATGTGGTTATTGCCGCAGCTGTTTGGAAAATAGAGTGGAGTGGAAGGGGGGTCAGTTTCCTTCCTAGCAAGTGTCGGATATTTACTCCTCTTTTGAAGTACGAGTGCAACCAGCGTAGGTGCATGAGTAGTACACGTTCACCGAGCGGGCAAGGGAGTCACATGAGTCTCAATGATAGGCTCGAGTCGGACGAATGATAACCATATATAGTTAGGCCTAAGTATACTTTTTGTAATTTTTGAAGTATACTGCACGTAGTTCTTTTGGTTTTGTAATTTCCGGGGAGTGTGTTCACGTCAAGCCCTCCAGGGTTTTTAACACACTTCCCTTTTCACGACATGTATTGTTAATATGATGTTACGTAAATCGTTTTTGCATGTATGCTTATTGTCGTGAAAAGAAACAATAAATGAAATGAAATGAAATGAAATGAAATGAAATATCGGTAAGAGGCGGAGGACTGCAGCCTATCCATTCGAATAAAAAGATCGCTGTATTACAGTTTTTGGCAAAATATACGGTACTTTTCGGACAAACGCGCTAAGTCCCCGAAAATGGTCCCGTTCGATTATGATGTGCCCAAACACTGGATTGAAATCTGTTTTTCTGAAATATTGACAACTTTATTTGCATAACGTACTTTATACAGTGGTTGGTTTTTCAATCGATGTCTATCAAAAGTCACACAACACGAACCGGTCTGTAAAATACCGGTAGGCCCTACTAAGCTGAAATTTGTCAAAACAATATTTTCTGTTTTTGATCGATGATTTATGGATACCGAAGTGACAATGGTTGCCATTAATGACATACAGACTTTTAATGTACATCGTTACATTGAGCGTTTTAACATTTACAACGTTTGGAGTTGAAACGTTTAATGATAAGGATAACCACAGGTAAATCAACGTTGCATGAACTTTATCGATCTGGTGACGTGTGTGTAAACACCTCGCGTTTTGACATCAGCCATTTTTCACTGCTACTTGGAAAAACATCCAAAATGAATCGCAAGATAAATTTTACGAATTTATTTTAGATGTAATAAAAACAATAAATTATTACCTCTAGGTTTACTATGACGTCTGTCGCATCCACAGTTGAGATAGTCCCCTCTTGCGCATGCGCGTGAGATAGAATGTACCAAACCTGCTGCTAAAATAGAGTTGACGAAGGCGGTCTCGCGGGAACCTGTGAAAGAATTTAGGAAGAAATAATGGTGAATTTCAGACGGATCATTATCGTTGAACTGTTGTTCAACCACAGAGTTGTTCGTAAAATGGCTGTAGGTCTTACTCCGACCTAACCGATATCCTTTTAATATTTGATGTTTATTTCCATTTCCAATTTTCCACAAGAAATTATCATTTTCGAATTCTTGCCAGGGTAGTAGTATTACCAACTCCCTGTTCTTACTACCGTATCGTCTCGCGAAAAAGTATCGCGGTATATATCACGGACGTGTGAGGAATGTCGGTGTGAGGGGTGTGAAACCCCCTTGTAAAATTTCAAAGTTGGCCAACTCATGGCCCCTAAGCGATTCTTGGTCGGTCTCCAACTTGCCAGGAGGAAGAAGGGAAACGAGCGAAATTTTGTAAGTTTAAATAAAGTTGATAAGTTTTTCTATGTAAGATGAAGTAAGACATAACATGCCTAAAAAATATGCGATTTATCTCGTTAATTACTTCCTACAGGGCATCTTGAGTATAATAATTGCTTTAAAGCGCAATGCAACCACTACCATCATTTATTCCTACCACCTACAACTAGCCTGCGTTACCAACTTGACCAGTATTTATTCGAGATAGGCTGTAGGGCCTGTAATTAAAAAGTTCTTGTTGTAAAAATAACTGCCAAATTTTGATTTTTCGACCTGTTTAGTGCGCTTCTAATGTCTTTCAAATATAGAACTTAACTGTTTTATCATGATTCCCCGTTTTCATTATTAGGGCCTACCCCAGATCAATATGAATAATGTAAAATGACAGTCGGCAACCTGTGGGCCGAGGCCCAAATACTCCCCTTTGAAAATTTTTGAAAAAAATCAGGTGTCCTTACATGCAATCTAGTGCCACATATGCTACCTTTGAAGTAGAATTTGTGTTAAAAAATTTACGTATTTTAGGTACTTAGAAAAAAATCGGCATCAGTGAGTGGGGATAGCCCAATGGCCCGACAGCCTGTCTAAATACACAACTGATAATCATAATATAAGATTAACCAGTAAAAAACACACTGGTGAATTAATACCGAATATATAGGTGCTGTGCAATTCAAATCAGAACTTTTATTATAATTACCAAGGAAGTTTATTAACTATTGATTACCTTTAGCTATATCATTGCATTATTTTTCTTTCAGTAGGTGCCCGAAAAATTTTCAGCGTAATGCCTGAATTTTCAAAAAAATATTTGGCTGGGGGGGGGGGGGGGTTGCTGCATCCCTCGCCTCCTACGCCTATGTATGTGAGGTTTTCGCAGGGGTACGGTGGGGCCCAACCATGAAAAGTACTAATCCCTCTATTGCTAGCTGACGACACAGTTGATGCGTCCAAATTTACCTTTTCATTCGGAAATTCTGTTCTTAAAATCATTGTTTTTCGCATTAACTTCTAATGAAAAATACTGACAAATTCATTGTACCAATTTTGAAGAGTAAAGCGTCCAAAACCATGCAAATCGCACACAAGGAATTCTCGATCTCAATTTTTCCTAGTGAAGAACCCCGATTTTGATGCACTTTCGGATCTTATGTGAGGTCTTTGCCCTTATCGAACGAGCTCTCCTATCTCCAAAGCCTAGATCCGTTCCAAGTCTGTAATGATTATTCTTTTGGGGGATAGGGTGTAGGGAAAAAGTTTAGGACATTTTGTATCATGGCTGTATGCTGAGATTTCCATTGGGACATGGTCCAAAATGGCGGCCTACCGTAGATGTGAAACACTAGTAACTACCGGTAACTAAAATGTCTTTAGAAAGCCATCATTTTCTGCGCACTTCGTGCTCATCCATCTTAGCTACGGTATGCTACGTGTCTAATCATTGCTTTCTGGAGGGCAGCTTAAGTGAAATTATCACTCCAAAGGTAAATCTCACCTCTGTTTAATACGTTCCCAAATACAGACTCGTCTCCTTCTATCGTACTACAGTTCCACCTCCGTCCCTGAAACTGGACTTGACATTCGAAGATTCCTATCCGAGCGCCCTCAGCTACACTCGGCAACATTTGTCGATTAGATTCACAGAAAGTCAGTACCTTATCATTCTGTAATCCAGGGATTGAGGTGCATTCAATGTTTTCTGGCTCCTGATATGATGTACTGTAAGTCGTGCCCATCACCCTGAAATAGGAGAAAAATATGTATTTAGAAAAGAAACGGTAAGAGAAGTAAAGATAATAACATCGCTGTAGAGTAAAAAAGGGAAACAGAAAGAGGGATGATGGGAAAGACTGTTAGGAGGACTTAAAGATAGTGAAGAAGGTTTATATGTCATTGATTGGGACTAGCAGATTTCTTCGGCACTAACCCCTACCCGATCCGAGGGCGCCGACTCTTATGACGTCACCAGTTCAACTTTATATACTACATAAACCCCTTTCCTCACTATCCTGCGGAGCAGAATATTTCGCTAACTCATTCCGCCTGACATCACAAACTAAGATATCCCTATGATATAAGAGGGGATCTGAAGGACGTCTCAGCAGGTTTTCATCGAACCCCTTCCCCTCCCCCCCCCCTTCCTCTTTTTAAGCTCTTCTAGTGTTACCCGTGATATCGTTTCGTTTGACTTTCTACCCGCATTCATACATAGACCACTTTATCTTGCAATATGACAGGTATGGCCTGACAAAGCCAGATACGATCAATATATGACCTGTTCTTCTTACAAAGGGGGACTTGATAGTCGGATTCTCTTTGTGACATGATACCCATAAGGCTATTCTTGGAACGTTTTCCTTATATAATGGGGGCAGTAGACGATCACAACCAAAAGTGCTTAGCCACTTTACTAACACCCGTCCCTAGAGACTTCGCCTATATGCCATCCTAAGGGAATCATCCACAATGAAACTGAGTCACTATTGTTCCTTACAATGGGAGGTTTGACTGCCCCTACACACACGTCGACAATATGGAGCCCGCTGACAATAGGCTAGGCCAAGCTTTAAAGGCTAGGATTACACAAGATTATTAAAAGACCCAGGACACAAGAGTTTGGAAACGCATCTATTTGGAAAAGCAAATAAGGAATGACGAACGTAAGCTCGAATCTGCCTTTCAAATTGAACAAGAAAAGGGTTTTAATTGGCTTAACGCTAAGTAGCTAGTAAGCGGAAGTGCTGTTATAACCCTACCGCGCGGCCAAGTCTCAGAAAATCCAAATGTGTAGTGAGTAGTTTATGAGCAATTTAACCTAACAAGGTAATTTATTTGTTTGTGATGTTGTAATCTGATACGGTGGAAAGACGGAAAAAGTAAAACATAACAAGTACACTTTACACGAAGGAGAAAAATATTTGGATAGAGCCAGAAGGGAAAATTTCGCCTTTTTCAGCCTACATTCGTTCCTTTTTTGGTTTTCAGAAAGGGTAGTAATGACCTTTACTAGCGAACTTGGGTAGCACCTTGGTTTGGAATGTACCCAGGGGTTAGGAATAGCAAACTCTCCGTCGTAAACGAAAAACTTTCGCTTCGCAAATGCAACCTTAAGACAATCTACTCATAACAGAATACTCATCAAGAGTTTGGTCTTACCCTTGGTTTTATGCAAAGCGTACAGGTTCTGATCGTTACGCATTGCAGGTGTATTATACAGGTATAAATGGTTTACACCAGCTGTCAGCAGCAAAGTCACTATATCTACTTCCGTGAATATCAAGGCATTCATAACCTTTACAAGCTATGTTCTTTCATACAGATATTTTAAATGTGCGCTTTTGGTTTCCGTATTGTTAGGCTGCAACCATAGAAATTAAAGTAAGGGAGAACGCTGACTCAGTGCATCACCACATGTTATAACTGAAGCAACGAAAATTGTGGGGGCGTTTCCCCTGTACGACAATAAGCTCAGTGGTTGATTGACGTCTCTCTGTACATAGTCTGCATTCATATCTTCAAAAGTTAAATGTCAGTTTATCCATTTTTCGACAGATTACGAATAACTTTTACAACAGGGATAAGTCATGATGCCTTGCGTGTTTTTTATACTCCTAACTTGAAAATTTGTAGTATAGGGGTAGGAAACTGTTCTCGACTGGGGGGGGGGGGGTGAACGTTGTTTCGGACGGTCGTCCTGGGGAGGGGATGTTTTTGAATATTTGAGGGTCCTTAGGTGCAACAAATTGGGCAAATGTGAAGGAAACTTACTGCAAATTTTTGACATTTTTTTACAGAGGGAACAAATAAGGGGTTTTCGTCCTTGAATTGAGGAGGGCGGAAGCATACTTCAGCCCCACCACATTTTTGACCTGCAGGCTTTCGAAAATTTTAAATTACTTTTTCCTTCATCCAACTTTAAGTTACCCATCTCGCTCCTTGAAAGAACTATTTCGCCCCAAGCCATCTCGCCCGTCATTTTCGGTATCTTGTTTGGCTACGGGCCTGGGTGTAGACCTGTGAAATGAATTCTATAAATATCGGTCAAAGTGGCGTACCTGAATTAATTCATTGATTAATTTTACAGATAAAAATATAAAGGGCGTAATCAAGGAAGCAGTCACATAATTTTATGGAATTCTTCAACTGAGGAGTTGATAGGAGACAGTTGTAACTAGGAGGGGGAATTACCAAAGGCAGAAATCCCGGGGGATGGGGGATATATCCCCCCACTCTTTGGAGATGATCCCATTGACTTTCATAGTTCCACAGTAAATTCTTCTTCGAGAACCCTATACGCCCCTTTTTTCATACAAATCTCCTCTACTGGCTTCACTCAGTGAAGAAGTCTACCCTGCGAAGCATATTTGACTTTGCTTATACTTGTTGCTTCTTCTCAAAGACCATGGACAGCACGGTCACCCAAGCGGGCGTACAAACTCCACTTTGAGGTAATTTTCTAGCTTCCGACCGTGAAAAGTTACACCACACGTAATGGGTCTATTATGTAAGTACCATTGCTACTCATGAGCTGAAGAATGTTCTGCGATCGATATAAAACGGCTAGATCGATTTACTAGCTGGACTCAGTTATTACATATTATCGGGTTATCGATCAATGTTAAGGTTGATTGATCAGGATTATTCACTGTGCTGGAAATCGTCTTGCTGTTTTTTGCTTTTGTATTTATCAAATTGTTTATGTTGAATTGATTCATTGCAATGTTACTCCGGTCACCCTCTCCCCAGAGTATTCCCTATCATTGAATGCAGCATGTGAGCAAGGAGCTGGGGTGTCTTTCAGATTCCTGATGTGAGCAAGCAAAGTTGTAACATTCACCTTAATAACTGAACGGAATGCTTGTTTACATTTATTTCACAAACAAGGACGCATGGCCGATCAGTGCATTACCCGATGGTAACGCAATCCGCGCATTTTTTTTTCCACGAGGTTTTGGGCAAATCATGCCAATGGACCAATCAGCTTTTGGAAATAGGCCACATCCCTAGTTCCAAAATGACAGCTTTTCGACCCTTTTATTGTAATTCTGACATCGGATTATGAAAGATCAGGCCAAATAGCTCCAGTCCACGTAACCCTAATTTTAACCCTAACCATGATTTGAAACAAATTTGAAAAATTTTGAAAATCAAATTTGCCCAAAACCTCGTGGGAAAAAATGAGGCACGCAGGCCATTATTTAGCCTGAAAGTGTAGCCTACTTACTACATCCCTGAGAAACTAAACTGATCACCGAGGTTCTTTGGCTTATACCAAACTAAAACAAAGAAACAATGCTTGCAAAAGTTGGATTTCATTTTCTCACTGTTGCGAAAATGGGATGAAGTGTGTGATTTAAACAGAACCCGTAGATAACTACGCAGTCAACCCTTTCCCTTCACATACGCATGCATACACATGCGCACACTATACCTACCAATAGCAACTTAGCCCAGTCTTCTGAATTGTAATAATCCATATATGCGTACGATCCAGGAACTGAGGCAGCAGCCCCTGGATTTTAGCAAAAAATCAATTTCTCTGTTATAACTGGAAAAGAATTGGGTGGGCTATATTTTTCGATTTCCGCGGATTCTGGTCGGACTAAAAGGGTTTACCCCCTAGAAAATAATATTCCGTACGCCCATGATCAGTCATGGTTATGAGATCTGTTCGTAAGATGAGGATGAAAAGACAGCATTTTGAGCCCCAAAAAACTGTGTTCTTACGGAGAGTGAGAATGTATACTGAAGATCAGATACTTTCACTAATGATTCGTTGTAGGCCTAATGTAAATGAAAGTGAGCAGAACACACAATAGTTACAATGTGGGTCCTACACTATCATTGATTTTAATGGAATCATTATGTAGGCTGCAGAACCTTCAATTTCAACAATTTTGAACTGAAACGCCACAAAACTATCCTCGAGAGTAACGCCTCAAAAAATGGAGGGCAATAAACAGCTCTTCTCAGATTTAACATGTCTCTCAAAACGTCAGCGAATGTGATTATGAATTACTTGGGTCTGAATGATTGTGATCAATGCAAATGAAAACACGATAGTAAATATCTGGTTCAAATATGTTTAGAAAAGCATTCAATTCCAAAATTTGAAAAGAGGGATTGAGCTATTTCACTATTTCGTAACAAACGACTGTTTATATAAGGCTGGGCTACAAGCACTGTACCTGACTAACATACATAACTTCAGGCGTAAACCTGTCACAGGAGACTTTAAAATGGATGATGATTATGCATAGAATTTAACGAGCATGCAACATTGATATGTATTGACTAAACCAGACTCTATTATTCTCTGAAGAGGTCAGTCAATCGGCCATATTCCCTACTTCTACTCCGCGTAAGATCCGTTTACTTTGTATGTTGTGTAGTAGGCTATGTGTATCTCAATTAGCAAAGCTGGTTGAGCTACAGCGTCAAAGTACCGCTATGAAGCTTCTAGGTCTACAATTAGGCTATTTGTAGCCATACCATGAATGATAATAGGGTCGTAGCCTACCCCGGGATGGGGACAACTTGACAAAGTGGGTTGCTGCCCTAATACTCCTGAAATTTCAAGAAAGTTCCCGTACTTGATAAAATGACTGAAATGCCGGTTATTTCAATTCCCTGGCTATATCAGTGCAGTGCCATCAGACCTAGGAAATTACGCACTTTCTCGGGGAAGCTAAGCATCCCTGCCGTAGATGAGCTCGTATGCGAAGTACTCCTCACGAATCAGGGAGGTGCTATTTGACTAGCAACTTCCTGCACGAATGAAGCCCTTTTTTCCAAATAATGTTTGCGCCTTGGAGCGGTTACGGATGTTGTTAGTAATAATTACATCATGGAGCTACCACCCATGAAACTCCTGAGCCGGTGGGTTTTCTTAACCCATTAAACGACGCGCTCTTTTGAAACAGCCTGTGATTCGGTGATTATCCTTAATTGCATTTAAAAACGATAAGCTTATAAAATTATTTTAATGTGCACTGAAATTTTGTCCAATTTCTTTTTCCTAAAGCATGAAATCTCAAAAAAAGATTGTTTAGATCATGCAACCGGCAATGTGTATTATGGAGTGTCATTTCTGGCAATCTTGAAAGCCTTTGAAACAAAAAATTTTCTTGGTATACGCTACACGCGGGAGAACTGATGGTGCGTTCCCGTCGATTTGGCTACTCTGGTTGGAGGCCAGTAGCCAAATAAAGGGGAAGGGGGAATGGGGAAGGCTGTACTGGGGAATGGCTGTGAGGGGGAGGCCTCCTCCCCATCATGGAAAGTATTGATTATTTCGGGGTCTAAACGACAAATGGTGCAAATTATTTTTCCATCTTTTTCCTCTGCAGTTGTATTCCACGTCTGTTGTTATGAAAAAATAGTGGTTGAAAGTTTTGAGGGAGACGTGCCCCCTCTCGCTCACGTGGCTACCAGCCTATACCGCATAGTAAGTGCCATTACCTGTCCCCAGAGATTTCGTCCAGGCTATAGACCTGTACTGTCGACATTTTTAAGAGTGCACTACATGTTAAACTTGTGACTTTGGTGATGATGGTATGTTCGTCTTATAATTTCACGCATGCAGGACGTATACCCTGAGTGGAAACGTACACGTTACATATATCAACGCACATCCACGTGTGATTTACCGTACTTCAGTGCTCGACACTTCCCCCATCATAAGTTTCTGAGAAAGTGTTAAAACGAGTTTAAAAAATCCCACATTTGATGAGTTTGGATGGGCTTGAGGTCGACTCAGTGACGTCTTAAATCCTTCTTTGCCGATAAAACAATGTAGTGTGGGACCTGTGGGTACACAAAGCAGGGGCTCGTGACATTTGTCTAGCAACCAGCAGGCCCGTAGCCAGTACGAAAATGACGAACTGTCACAAGGCTGTTGGTTAATTTCGACCATGGCGCCATTACACATAGGCTGCAGCTCTTTTCTTCGACTGTCGACATTAATCATTACCATGCTATAGATGCCCTATTTACGTTCAACCAACCAAAGAGTATACCACCCACCCTTTGCAGAGTGTATGTAGCATGTGGTTCACTTCGTTACCCGATTTCAATCATCCCCGCACAATTTGAAAAGGAAACCCTGACATTTTTGCACATTCCCAATAATACACTGTGACAGCAAGTGGAGTCGAACGCCTGTTAAGGGAGTCTTCCAGGTAACGCCTTTTCTGAAGCATGTGACAAGTGACGAAGATCAATACCTTCTTAATCGATTTCATGTCTTGATTATCAATTCTCTGTGTTTAACGCTTGAATAATTTGATACATTCGTGTACCTTACGGTGAACGTCCAGTATTGAGAGTGACTGGGATGATCCCATGAGTCTCATTTTGGACGTTTAAGCCTTCCATACCGGAGATAAAAGGCGGATTACTGCCTATAATGGTAATAGATTTCCCCCTCTTGAAGCATGACATAACGACAGAGACACATTGGCGCTGTAATCATATACGTTGCAACATGTCTTTAAACATTTATCGGGTTTTCGAAAAATAGAAAAAAGAACGATCAATAGATCACGTTTTTCGCGAAGTGCGCACTCTTATCATGATTCCTTTCTTAAAACTTTTGTTCAAAAATACTACTTAGTCACGACTTTCAGACTTTGGGAAATGTTGGGCTTAAAAGGGTAATCACACATGCGTATTAAGATGGGGCAGAGGGAGCACTGTGCCACCTCCCCACCCTCACAATTTATCTTTGGAAACCCCCCAAATTTCGAAAGAATCTGTAGAAATACTGGCAAAATTTTTCTAAAAAGGCTTAGAGATTCGGACAAACTAAAAATGTGCCCCCAATCTAAATGGTACCATACTCCTATGGGTAATCAGGTCCTTTCGTTCATTTCTAACAAGAGTAAAAAGAATAAGAGAACCACCAGTTTTTGTATTCTTGTGTTTCAAACTTAACTTCTAGAAAGTGTGTCTGTCTGTCTGTCTGTCCGTCTGTCTGTCTGCCTGTCTATATGAACCGACAGCAGTTTATTTCTGCATGTAAACAACCAAGAGACAGCTCACGTACCGCTGACAACGATGCTACTCATCCTATAGAGATGTAAAGGAAAACCGATAGATTGTCTCCCAATAAAAATATTCCCCCCTCCCTCGCCTACTTGTATACACGAGGTTGCACGAAACTGATAAGTGTTCCCTTTCCTTCTTGAACAAACTGATAGCCTGATAAACGTTCCAACGGTTTTATGAGCCAGTTGACGACTCTTTATTGAAAGAATCACAAATCAAGAAAATTTAATGGGCTGCGTCTCCGGATTATTTCTGCCAAGCACATGTCAAGTTTACTATAACAGTTTCAAGAAACGCAAAAGATATACGACTTCGTTACAAGTCCCACCTTAATGGGGTAGAGACGCAAAGGCTGAATGAATTTTTTCCTCTTTGCATGGAAGTAAGCCGTGCTATGTAGCTTTATGGGAGTGATAAGAGTCATCACAATGCATCGGTTGTTGCCTATAATTACGCTAAGCAATTTGATCCCAATTTCAGTATCTTTTTCATACCCCACCCCACCTCGGGCTTAAAATATAATCGTCTTATAAATGTGAAATTAACTCCACCTTGTAAAACTCCATCCTGATTTCCACCAATGTTTCACTTCGATAAAAGTCACAATTGGTAATTTCAAGGAACGAGGACTTACAGAGCGAAGAAAACAAATCGCTTTAAGTGTTCAACTATGCAGGGACCTCGGAGACGGTGGGCTACGGGGGCTTTAGTCCCCGCACTTTTTCTACCGTGGGCATTTTGGGCTGCCTTAAACAGGCTTTAATTTTCTTTAACATATTGGGCCACTTCGATGATTACTCCCCTCGCTTCAAAATTTGCTCGGTGGTGCCTGCTATAGGGACCTTACAGCTAGATACAAGACTAAAGGAAGGCCGATGCGGTCACTCAGATTAGAGAGTTGCTATTTCATAGCCTATAGCCATTAAATTTAACATTTCAACTCAAATAATTTCTATGATTTCATTATGAAAAGCTGTTTAGACAGCCAAAATCCCCTGTTTTTTAAATAACACGCCTACTTTGAGCCGTCGGCGATTTCAACTGGTGGCCTTCATTGCTGGGCATTAGTGCACCAAATAGTCAAATGGAACCTCTTCATCAGTATGGTCACCCAATAAGGCTATCTGATGCAAACCTACACTTTGAAATATCTCATATATCCCCCTTTAAGTTCCTTCAACTCATCATTTTCACAACTCCTGCAAGTACCTCTTAAAATCACTTTTGTTTAAGAATAATTGTCATTCACGATGTAGAGGGCCAAGTAAAACTACATAATATCACCGCAGTGATTAATAGTTCTGTCTACACAACGTGCGTTTTCATTATGAAAAGCTGTTTAGACAGCCAAAATCCCCTGTTTTTTAAATAACACGCCTACTTTGAGCCGTCGGCGATTTCAACTGGTGGCCTTCATTGCTGGGCATTAGTGCACCAAATAGTCAAATGGAACCTCTTCATCAGTATGGTCACCCAATAAGGCTATCTGATGCAAACCTACACTTTGAAATATCTCATATATCCCCCTTTAAGTTCCTTCAACTCATCATTTTCACAACTCCTGCAAGTACCTCTTAAAATCACTTTTGTTTAAGAATAATTGTCATTCACGATGTAGAGGGCCAAGTAAAACTACATAATATCACCGCAGTGATTAATAGTTCTGTCTACACAACGTGCGTTTTCATTATGAAAAGCTGTTTAGACAGCCAAAATCCCCTGTTTTTTAAATAACACGCCTACTTTGAGCCGTCGGCGATTTCAACTGGTGGCCTTCATTGCTGGGCATTAGTGCACCAAATAGTCAAATGGAACCTCTTCATCAGTATGGTCACCCAATAAGGCTATCTGATGCAAACCTACACTTTGAAATATCTCATATATCCCCCTTTAAGTTCCTTCAACTCATCATTTTCACAACTCCTGCAAGTACCTCTTAAAATCACTTTTGTTTAAGAATAATTGTCATTCACGATGTAGAGGGCCAAGTAAAACTACATAATATCACCGCAGTGATTAATAGTTCTGTCTACACAACGTGCGTTAATGTAAGTTATCTACGACTTGAGGACAAGGGGTGACGAGCTCGCAGACATACTGACGGACACATCACTTGGTCACCTGTATCAGTCAGCCTAGCAATTGTCAAACAGAACCAATAAATTGATTCGTGCTTTCAAGTTCTCCAGTACCCTTCCGATAACTTAATGGGCTTTATACGACCCATATGATTGACTGAGGTCCGTTCAATCACTTTGAATACACCTCAGTGAATTTCATGTAACTCTAAATATCAACCAGATTTAAGTAAAACACAGGTTATAACTATTCAAGTGTGAAAAATCATTTTTCGTGCGTGTGGTAGTTGAAGTTTTAACAACGTGAAGACAGGTAAAGAAGCACTGACTTATGGGCCGGAAGGGGGCGATCGGAGATGTGATTGAAATTTAGTATTCTGTTTGCATTGTTGCTTTGTGAGTGTGCAAAACAAAATACTGTACATCACGCCATCACCTGACTTGTAATGGCTAAAATTACAGCTGCACAATGGATTATGTGCTACCATAGGCGGCGATCCTGGAAGGGGGGGGGGGATGGGGATATATCCCACATGAAATTGGATGGGGTACTGTACACTATACGCCCCCATGAAATCAATCCGGCAAATTCGAAAATCATGTAAAAAAGTTAAGTCAGTTATTTAAAAACTTCTTAATAGAACAGAAAAGTTAAAAGATTACAAAAGTAAGCGCTTTAAAACGAAAACTTTACCTTAGACTTTTTACAATAGGCCTATTTACTTTTTAGGAAATACTTCTGACAGTTGTCATCGTATCACGTTGCTAGGCCTGGAAAGGGCCATTTCCGGTGGTGGAAATTTCGACCAAAATTTTCTTTTCAAGCTCCGCGCCAGCTAATGGTGGCGCTTCGCTTAGATAGTGCCACTGACTGTATCCCTACCCACTCTCAAAGACGAATCGCCGCCCATGTGTGCTACGAATATCCGGCAATGATAAGGTATAGGGGGTATAGGGGGTATAAGATAAGTATAAGGGACCTTGAAAACAGAGGCATGCTCAAGGATCGTTGGAACTTTTCAAAAAAGCAAGTGACAAATTTAGAATCTTACCATCGCAAATAAGTTTAAAAGCACTCTTGCTAAGCAAAGCGCAGGTTCGATGTAAAAACGCATTGTTAAACGAACAACGTCATTTACATTATTTAGATGGGCTGTTGAACCACCGGAAACGCATTTAGGAATATCCCCATATCTTTTTTTTATGGAATTGCAAAAGGCACTTCGGCATTAACTCATGGCAATAGCATCACACTAATTGATCAAAGATGTCTTTGCAGATCACCAAGTATGTCAGACAGCTCACGCACAGTAGCGTGTGGATATGGCCTTGAGCAATTTGAACCCACTAAAGGCCACTGTAGCTTTGTCTAGGAGGTGCAATGGACGTGCTTTCTTTTTATTGCAGGAGAGGCTAGAAGTAAACTTAACAGAGAGAATATTTTTCTCTCTAGGGGGACATTTGGTGCCCTTTAAACCTAAACGGTTGAACATAATTATGTGGATCTACAACTATGCGGAGCAGAGATTAGTTAGCCCACCTCTTCTTTCCTTCACAAAGGAATCTTACCGATGAAACGGGCGTGATTCCAGCTACGCAGGTTATGGGAGTATAGCTCAAGAAAATGAGAATGTGAACTTCATAGAACTGAGCGGTCAAAGGTTATCGAGGAACTTTTGAACTTAGATATCAAATAAACGTATAAGTAAAGTCATTCATCATGTTTAAAACAGTGTATTATGATCTCAACAATGTATCTATGGCTTCTTCGTAACACGAAGTCTCACGGTGACGAATATTTTGATGAAAACTCAGCTGATATGTAGACAGTCCAGGGTTTTGTTGCACTGAAAGCGAGGATTTGGTGAATTATAGGTTTTGTTCCGGGATAAGGATAGTACTAAAGACAAGGAAGATCAAATAGAATTCACCGATGCGAGAAGAGTTTCACTTTTTCTAGGGGGATGGTTTCATTTTGAAATTTCTTTTGGTTTAGAACTCCATCCACTTCTGTGATTGTGTGCCAGGCTGTCGTTGCTTACACACTTGGTAGCCTACACACCTGGCCGTACAATGAGGAAGCAGTTAAGGCCCTAACGCCTCCCTGGTATGATTCCCCCCATAATGAGTAAGAAGGGGAAGGTATGCGCGGGTTAACCTCTGCCCAGAAAGGTGTTCTTTAACGTTGACTTTCGCCGTCACGTGATTTCATAGTTATGGCAAGATCCTTGTACTATGTGGAGGAAATGAGATGTCTATTGGAATCAACCTACAACCATCTTTAATTTGTTGCCTGCTTTAGTATTAAAACATAGATGGGAAGTTCTTAATTATAGGTAGTCTCTGAATGGCACCCAGTGGTCAGGTTACATGGACTAACGTTCTTTGAGGAATTTACATAAATTAAGTTCCTGGAAGAGAACACGTCAAAGCAAGATTCCAATAAGTTGTTTTTGAGGACTCACCATATCTTTTGGTCTGTGGTGAAGTTTATGGACAAACCCAACCGAGTGACTGGCCTTCTGTAACCCTGACATAAATAGGATGTACTACATTCCGGTTAGTAATTTATGCCTGGATACCATGGATTTTATTGGACCTTTGGGGTCACGTGAAACAACAGAAGCATAAATTTAAATTGACGATGACTGGGCTATAAATGACAGTCATAAAGTCAACGAACAGTAAGCCCTTGGGTCCCCCAAAGAGTCGTGGTGTCTCCGAAATCCGGGGAATCCATCTGATAATTTCATCACCACACGAATAACTGAACGAATAGTGAACTTTGTAAGTTCCAGATTCCAGAACCACTTAGTCAGAAGATTTATAGAGGGCTCTCTACAACCCTCACTTTTAAAATGCAATAAGGTACATCAAATGGACAAAACATAATAAAGGGCTACCGTAGTCAAAAGTGATATATTATTATATTATTCACGTAGTCGAAATCGTACTTTTGGTTCTCCTTCAAATTGAATGCACTTCCCTCGTTCGATGTTTCGCAATAGAATAGGCCTAATTCCAAAGTACAACCTAGGTGTAATTCGACAATGCTATTCCATAATCAAGGCTCGAATTTAACGCTTACCCACTGACCGGCGGTAAGTAAATTTATCTTGCGGAAAGTAACTTAGGAAATGCGGGTAAGTCTGTGGGTAAGCGAAACACACATGGTTGACACAGAATTAACCTTTAAATTGTGTCCAAATAATTAATAAATTAATCAAAATGAAAATGCAAAATGAGCAGATTTGTATTTTATTTACTTTGCCGCCACAGTCTTCTAGAAGTTTGACATAGGAGACAAAGTCGTTACATCAGTACATTATGTACATGTGTGCGACAGACAGGCTATGGGCAAGTGACTTTCAAAATGGGTAAGCAAAGAAGGGGAGGTGGGTAACTGGGTGGGTAAGTAACAAACAAAAGTTAAATGCGAGGCTCGTCCATAATCCATAATCCCATTTTGGTTTAGTTACAAAAACTGTTTAAGTACCATACCAAAGCAACCAGACGTGTTTCAAGTTAGTTGCACTGCAAGAGAAGTGCCACTGCCAGTTTGTCAGTAGTGTTCCATATTTTACAGTAGGCTCACGAAGCCTTAGGCTACCACAGGAGCCTGCAGAGGTTGCCTAGTCAGTGTAACGCCTGTCGTAACGGGGCGTATGTCATTTGAGCTTGTCAAGTACCTCCCGGTCGAGGTAAGCAACTAGTTCACATAGAGCACGGTCCAATGGGTCAGAGTTACTCTCGCTAAGGTTGCCCTCTGAAGACCAGTTTCACTGCATTGCTTTATAAGTTTAAGACCCCCCCCCCCTTCTCTGATCTCACTCGCGGATCCAATGGGTTGAATGGTGATCCAAAAGCCCGACATTGGCAACAGTAACGATGTTTCTGTCTCATAGTAATAAAGTACCGTATCTAGCGGCAAGACATCCGCCCACCTCGGTGAGGTGTAGATCATTTTGCTGAAGGAATTTGTTCATTTTAGTGATGTGAAAACTGCAGCACATGAATTGATGTACTCATTTGCAAAAATGACGGAAATTGAATTAATTTTAGACACTATATTGCACTTAATTCTTTTGCTGTAAAAAGTGTCATTTGGAGTGACGTTTCTGTAAAAGTGCAGACTGGGGTTTTTCGACGGGGCCAATCCTCCCGGCGCGGGGGGGGGGGAGCAACCCTATCCTCGACAACGGTGACTGGTTGACGGGACAAAGAGCGAAGCTAAAATTTTCGGAGCGCTATCCTGAGCCCTAAAAATTTGGGGTTTTATTGAAAAATTGAAAATGTTGGGTTTTTAATAAAGAAACTTTGGAATTTTGGCTTTTATTGAAGAATTTTTGAAAATGTTTAGGTTCTATGGATGGGCGTGCCCTCCTCGGGAACAAAGCCAAGTTAACTGTCGGGGCGACTAGTTGCCGAAGGGGATTACATTCTTTATCACACCCAGTAAGGCTTCCCGATGGCACTGGAATACTCCCCTGGAGGGGCGCATGAGGCCTCTCCCTATAGGGCGGGGGGCTTTACGCCCTCTGCACCGCCAGATCACACCCTTGAGTGTCCACCCTATTGAAGCTCCCGTACCGTAGCTCAAAATTTCAAAGGTCATAATGCAGAATTCAAAGCAGTTTGGAAAGCCTTCATGTGACTTTTTTTGAGGTGTAGCTTGGACCTGTTGGGAATTCTAAGGCCCAGAAGCCATGAAGCGGACAAAATATGGTGTGCAGTCTATGAAGAAAAAACTCAGTGGCTCGAGGCTACCTTTATGGCGACTACAGTGCTAAGGTAAGAAAGACTGCGGTGGGTCGGGAGGGGGTGTGTCCTTTATCTTGAACAAAGAACGTTCAGCTAATATAGAAACTGAATGGTGTAAAGTTTGGATACTTCACGCTTGCAATAAACTTCCTTGCCCTGCCGCATAGACGATAGCACACAATTGATGTAAACATTAACAATGTAACAATTGCAAGGCATTTTTAAGTCCAGGCTACTTTATTTTCATTACTGCGTGAGTAACAATTTTATTATAAACTTTTAAATTTTGATTGACCCTTACGGACGCCATGAGTCTGCCCTCGGGTGCGCCATTGCCTTCTTACATTAAGGAGGCGAAGGACCGGGTTTAGCCCCATTTGAATAGAATAGCCTGCTTTCTTTCCTGTCGAATGCTGGACATAACCTTTTCATCCCGAGAGCTGTTTTACTGTTGGAGAATCTATCTCACCCCTAAGCTCTGATTTTCAGTTCCGAAATGATTCCTCCATAACACAAAAGTAAAACACTTTTGCACTTATGCAAAGCATTATACTCAATACTTTCTTGTGTGTGAAATGAAAGTGCATGCCGCATAGCTCGCCTTCAGTGAACGATAAACCACATTGAACAAGAGAAGGGATATAAACGTTGACTTTGAAACAAATTGATGAAAAGCGATATTATCATCTATACCATGACACTGCGGATGTTTCTACTTAAGAGGCATGATTCAAACGGCTCCTCACTGTCTGGTGCAGACCTGAAAGAATTGCCAGAGTAAAACTGTATATGTAGCACGAACAAAACGATTAACCGATACCTGAAGGGATTGTTAGGATACACAAGTTGAATTCAATTCAATTGACAATGGGCCATTTCCAGGCCAAATCTTCTACCCACTGGCGTAGTTACAGATGGCTCTTTCAGATTCACCTTTAGGTTGACCTCTAATTACAGTTTTGAGGACAACTCAGGATAATAATTATTTTTATCTACTGTGTTGAAAATTAGGTTTACATTCGAGGTAACCAAAGCTTTATTAAAGTTCTGACCACAATTCATGTCACCGGATGTTTGTGTAGGTTGTTTGTTCAAGTGACAATGGGCTAAGCCTGATCATGAACTAATCAACTATTGGTACTGTAATTAAATGAAGGGTCAACGTTCATTGATGAACTTAATAGTGCACCACCACAGGAACATGGGCACAGGTTGGAGAAGGGGTGTGAAGTGGGATAGGGAACTTGACCATTTGGATGGGCAAGGACCGATACATGTTGGCTTAAGGCCTTAGCAATATATATAGCATTGAAATCGTTGACTACCTAAAGAATTATATAGCAGAAGATCATATCAAAATTATGTATTGTTAGTTAATATTTATTACAAAGCATTGTCCTTAGCTGACCCACTTCAAGCTGTTATAGAGAAATTCCAAGTCACTAGTATTTTTTGCCAAACGAAGGGGTGAGTCCGGTCTGATAACATCCCAGTGACGTGATGTTAGGAAGCCAGGTATTTTATATATTTTCTGGTGGACACCAATTTAAGGAACCGATGAACTTTGTACTGATACCCATATTCAACTGCCCCTCAGCGCCATTGTTTTCCAATTATTGACCAAACGAGTTAACCTTTTCGACGAAGGGAAGGTTTTCATGTGCAAAAGGCATGTCATTTGAAGGGTCTCAGCATGCACCTTTGGATTCGGGGGAGGGGGGGGGACTGAAATATTGTATTATTGTCACCTCTTGTCTCCCATTTGTAAATATCATTTCCCGTGTGTGAAGTAATCACTGCAAGGGAAATATTGGTCTATAGGAATCTTTCATTATGAAAGACACACGGTTGAGGACAACTCAGGATAATAATTATTTTTATCTACACAGTCGCAAAGTTTAGTAATAATATTTATTGCACCCTTCACTACATAATAGAGATGCCCAATAGACCGAAAATTCCCTTTGTATATTGGGTTACTGTAGGATTAGAATTAGGGTTAAGGTATAAAACATAAGCGGGCTAACCCACCTTCAATCTAGTGGACCTATGGACTCCAAGGGCCTTGCGTTAAGTGGACCTGGCCCTCTCGTGATCTAGTAAACTAAGTCCCTGTTAAGTTAACCTTAGGAACCAATTTACTTTGAAAAAAAAAAACATTGCTCGAGGCTGTGCAAAGTAAGCCAGTGTTGTTGTGAGATTCTCTATAATAATTTGCAAAAAAAAATCGGCTTCAGTTTATAACGGAAATGTTTCTCCTGCGTGGGTTGTGGTTTAGAATGAAGTTATTTAGGTTACATGTTCCTTACCACTAACTTGAATTAAGACTACATTTAATTAAAAGTCGATTTTCACCCACATCCAAATGAACAACAGTGTAAAGAGAAGCTACAGGCTGCATTCGGTCTAAGGTTTGATCTCTCCGAGTGAACAATTGGTCTATGGTAAGACATGCCCCGAAGTTGTGACAGAGAAGCAATTGAAAATGGAACATGTCTTTGATTCCCGCCGCATGAAAGAGTATTGCTTGGCTTCTTCAAACTTTCAATTTCGTTCACGTGAAAATTACTCATCTTACTCCTATTACTCAACTTTACCAAGGTGACGGCGTCGGTCACCGTTAGGGGTGTGGGAACATACAACCAAGAGAAAAAACTCCCCAGTGAAATCCCCTGTGAAAGATCCCTTGTGATAATTTTCATATCTATTACTGGTCTCAAGATAAGATGCGCTTGATAATTTATGGAGAGACAGACCAACCCCGTCCCCCATTAAAAAAAGAGAGTTCCGCTAATCCTTGGACATGAAATTTCTTCAATATTTGCAAAATGCTGCACCTGTATCTGAGCATCCTTGATTATTCAAAACATGTCCTTGTTACCTCTTCCTAAACCCCCCCCCCCCGGGCCCGGACCACGTTCACATCCACAAAATTATTCAACTGCTAACCAACTAATTTCATCTCGAGTTCCAATAGGACGTAAAAGCGATATTTGCCCTATAGGTTAGCCAGTTTGGATACGACAGTGTTACCTGGTTATATTTGCTTTGTTAAATTACCGACTTGCCACCTACCTTACAGTTTAAAGGGAAAGAACAGTCACTCCCAATTTACTTGGACATATCAACTAAATCTCACACATTTCCTCTTATTTCCTTTACAAATATCGTTCATGATTATCCAAACAAAATATTTCACGTGTAAAGGTAAAAATTACGGTACTTACTCTGCATGATTTGAACAATTTTAGAACAAAAACATCGTCACATGACTTAAACAGAGCCATTTATGAATTAGGATACAGGGTTACACCAATTCAAATTAGAGTGACTGCATTTCTCTTTAATGTAAAGATTAGCCTTTTTAAGACAAACAACTACTACCTTTTTACCCAACAAGTGTCACTGGCTATTCCAGAAGGTTGAAAAACAAAGAAACACCCCATGAGACCCTCCTTCTATGTCACAGATTTGCATATCCAGATAGGCCTCATGCTTTTCCAGGATGTCGGTATAGAGTGGCCAATATTAGATAGGTTTTAAGGAAATTGTTATATTTTTCACTATTTTATTTTTTCATTAAATGGACAATTTTGATGTGTGCATACACCTTCACCAATACAGCGGTGTCAACCATATTCTCCCCGCCATTCACCAAATCTACATCGCCCATGTATCCCATAGGATTTTGTCCCAAGCATGCTTTACCAGACGCTCTTCAAAACCAGACCCTAACGTCATACAGGCTACTGTCGCATAAATAGTAAGGGAATAAGCTTCATATTTTAAGAAATATGGAGTTATGAGCCAAGGAATTTGACCCTAGAAGAACGACTTTGCCTCCCTATAATCCAGTCAAGTCGAGAAAACAGCGTGAAATCAATTAACTCATAAAAATTGAAAAACAAACGAAGTCTTACTGTGGAGATGATTATGGTGCACAGGAAACGCGTATGTTGGTGGCCTAGTGTTATAATTCCTTTCTGATAAAGCAATATTGGAGTGCCTGCTTCTGTAGGATGGATCCCCCTAACGTACACGGCCTCCGTGCCCGCATTGTAATCGATATAGGGACTTTTTACGAATCATTAATTTGAACATTATTATGATTTTTATCAAAAAAGACAAGGGAGGAAGTGCATGTATCGAAAAAATCCGTGTGACCTAAGAATGACGTCAAACTCAAATTTGCAAGAGATGTTACTTCCAATGGTGGGTATGAACATGATTATTTTTCTATTACAGAAGTAAATTGGGGTAGCTCATATTTTCTGGGTAGTGGGGTGCCCATAAACATTCTCACCGAATTTTGTATAACATGCATAACTACGTGCAGTAAAAGGGTTACCATGTTTAATGACAGCTCTGGCTAAACTACATGAAATTTATTTCCTTTACTCCTGGTGAACTTTATCAAATTCGTTTTCTTTTCTTACCCCCTGAAAACAATCTGTTTTAGAATCAAGTGGTTGCACTGCAGCGTGTAGTAACAGTTATGGTTTGCGGTATGGCATGTGATAGTAAACGAACTGAGAAAATCGGTTTGTTTGGATTTGTAAGTACGTTGCGAAGCGTAAGTAGTGTTGTACCCCTCCCACACACAGAATGCCCCCTCCCCTCGTCCGACTGGAAATGGTGCAGTTACAGATGTGTTATTATGATAGTGCACCCTTCTGCTGAACATGCTGAAACAGAAAAGAACTATATGCAACCTCAATTAGACTTTGTATACCGTACCCTGTAGTTCAGGAGTGACTCGTATTAAAACATTTTTTATTATATAATTGTTATATTCATGCAGAATTGCTCATTGCTTTATCTTTAATTTTCAATATTTTTTTTATGTTACGAAACATGAACTAATTGTAATGGAAATAGCCTAAGAGAAGATAAGAAAGATGTCGCTGACGTTTCTAAATAAAATTGGGTAGACTGCTTCTTCCCTTTAAAAGGATACATAAACACTCATCTTACAGCACTCATAATAATATATCGGCATTAATGAAAGGTTATTTTTCAAAGCAAGTCACCGATAATATTTTTTATGACCGACAATTTACAACAACCAATCACTCACAAAAATATGCTTAACCTCATACACGACGGGGAGCGTATAGAGCTCTTAGCCGCCTGCACAGCGTTGCAAACACTGTTGAATTGTCACACTCTTCGGATCGTTAGTCGCAAAGTAAACCGGATTACACAAAAGATATACAATCACCCCGTCATTTAACTCGCAAAATCAGTTATCCGAGGTCGTTTTGGCGGAAAATTTAGTGACACGTATATATTTTATTTTTCAGGAGGTGATTATGATCAACTCGCCGTGTTTATTCACCTATTCATTGGTATACTTTATAACAGTACCCTCAGAGTTACTGTAGATTTAAGTAGATTGCGAAAAACAAACCACTTAAAACTGGGGAAATTTTGGCACAGAATGGCAACCAACTGATTAAGTTGGCGCAGCCTGGAGGTAACACATACAGACATATGTAGGTTCAGTGTAACATGAATTTTTCAGCATGTCAATGGATACTGCTCTTACATGGGAGAGATATGTAATACAGTACAACCTATTCCAATAGACCTATGTACCTATATACGTGGTGAAATAGTTTTTCGATGGTTCCCCATTCATAATTTGAATCAACCTTCCAACTATTTCAAAGGAAAATATTCTGTTTACGTGCTACCAACATGGCACAAATAGAAGACGTTTTTCACTTCAAAACCATGTAGCTTCACCGATGAACTCTGGCAATAATTCGCCTTCCGAAAACATAGGCCTAAAAAAGCCCTTTCACGCTACACGCGATATGATCAGTACTAGGCAAATACCACACAATAAATACTTCGCCAACCATTTCACACTACAGATGACTTTTTCTTAAAGGTCTGGTGACACGAAAATTACACAGTTGAATAGTTGGTGTAAAAAGCATTAAAAATCCAGAAAAGAGCCACAATTCCCATTAAAATCCATCAAATATTGACCATTTTACAGGGTCATTTCTATTTCACACTTGTATCATGAACAAACATGGCTACAATATGCAAATATGTGACATCGAAAGATGGACATACCATATATGGCTCATGTTAGCCTTAGTTTTTTCAACTTCAATTTAAAGGACACTGGTAATATTGTTATCCCCTGAGGGGTTTAGTATGAGAATTAAAATTGTTTCCTTGAGAAATGTTGATATCACTCACCAAACTGTAAAGTATGTGATCAGTACTTAAGAAATAATTTAGGGTTAACAAAAACATATTTTTGCATAGGCAACGAGTTACTTCAGAAACCATCAAACTTTGAAGACGTGTATTTTGAGAACAGTAAAAGATATTGAAATAATTCCAATAGATCTTTCATTGGAAGACTTACTTCTTTAGCTGACAAGTGAAACAGCTCTTTTTGGTGGCATGTCACACGACCTTTAATCTCTCATCGCTATTGCAATGATTAATTAATCGTATGATGCAACAGGATACCGTATGGCAAGTCTACCTCATCATTGCTCACACACAAAATATCGCTCGGCGACAAGTGGTTGAAATTTGAAAATATTTCAACTCAATTTTATCTCGTCGTATCGTGTCGCTTCGTATCGCACCTAGTGGAAAAGGGTCTAGATAAAAACATTGTTTTAAACTTTTTATCGTATCGTATCGTGTCGCGCCTACTTTACGAATTACAAGAGTATATGAATGTTGCGTCATTTGGAATCTTGACGTTTTGTCTTTTTGTGAGAACAAATTATTTATGAGCTTTTGTGAGAACCTTATTTCTTGAGAATAAAGTTACCTAGCTAACTCATTTGTAATTCCCCGTTATATCCATACATCAATTCCACAAATCATTGTTACAGAGGCACGATACTTCCTGTACCACAAGCGCAAGATTTCCCTTCAGTTTAAACGTTATGATGCAAGGTTGCTCTTCACTGTAAAATAGTTAGACCTATTATACACAGGCATATGAGGAGACTGGAGGTGCATCCTCCATTTCGGGCAGAAAATTTTGCTGTTTTCGAGGAAACTTGCCTAAGATTTCGGGCAAAACTCAATCCCCCACCCCCACCCCCAATTGAAAGTAGTCCCGTGCGTTTATGATTGTCTGGATAGCCTACTTTTCGTTATTATTCATACGCACCGTATACAATAAAGACATTGATGAGTTTGTCAGTTTAACTAAAAAATATCACATGTACAGAATATGAGCTCTAGCTGTATGAGTTCCTTTAAACTTGCAGATAACATAAATTGTCAAACCTAGGATATTATAACTGTATCGAACCAAATGGTTTACTTTTCCTACAGTGAATAGTATTCATGTAAGGGGCAGGGGTGTGCACTGTTATTTCGGTTGTTTTAAATTTTACACAACATAGGTAAAATTTTACACAACCACTGTTAGCTATATGAACCTATCAACTGTTGTGGAAACAGATTACACAACCCCAGTTGTGTAAAGTTTAAGCAACAGTTGTATAATCTTTTTACACAACAGCTGTTAAATATCAGTTTAAACAACAGGTTATGGAATCAATTTTCACAACAGTTGTGTGAACCATTCAAACAGCGATTGTTGAAAACCATATTTTCCGGTCAGCTGATTTGCTGTTCTGCATACATGCATGTGGGCCCAAGCATCTTTGATATGCATATTCTCCTGGGGATATACTATGAAGCGTGCCTAAAAAGAACTAAAAAAGGAAAAGAAATATCTACAAACCAAAAAGAACACAACAACCATAATTTTAATTAGCCATACAAGCAATGGCAACACATATATTTTGTAAAATTTCTATCAAAAGTTTCCCATCACATTTCAAAATCTCATATACAAACATTTTTCTCCAGATCAGATCCTCAAATACATTTGAGATTACAATGAGGTGATGTTCCAACAACCTTCATATTAAATTCAGAACACAATAATATTTTGCAATCTCTGCAGCCAAATATTTTGGAGAGAAAAATAGGAAATAATGAACTGTCTTAACTAAAATGAACATTTCATATAACCATTACCTGCCACTACAACTGTTCATTTTTTAAGTTTTAACTTCAGTTGATATTAAGATAATGTGTAAATAATGAAAACTTCAACCATTTTTTTAAGTAAATCTAGGCAAACCCATCCTTAAAAATGTACAGTGAAAGTTTATGTCAAATACATTGTACTAATATACAGTTGTACCACAAGTGCAAATTTGTTACACTACAACCAAGTACACACGAAGCTGCAAGTGATCTAATTTATGTGCATAATACCATGAAATATTCAATGTATTCTATGATAACCAACCAAAAATTTACAAGAAATACATAAAATTTACAAACGGAGGTACTTTGATTTCGCTAAAGTATCACCAAAATTTTAATACCGAAACACTTAAAAGTGTGCTCCAGCTTGTACATAAGTATGCAAATACCACCATCAATTATTACATGAAAATTGAAAAGCCTTTAACTCTTAAAACAAACCTTTTCAAGAACACCTGCCAAGTCACCTTTCTGTGAAAGTGCTCTCGTTATCTTTATAGTGCTTCAAGCTTTGCTGGCAATTCAAAATGGCACAACGGAAAGGCAATGAGGGATACACCATACAAGTTGCCAGGGATCCATATACACAATATTTTGTCTCATGGACAGCTAAACATGAGTGATTAAATAAATGACTCATTTTCAAATTTCAACTCTGTAAAATTAATTTAATGGTGAACTATTTTTTAATGAACTCCTTTTCAACATTTCTAATTCTTGTTTGTTTTAGAGCTCTTCAAAGCTCCGCTCTCAAGTTAAGAACTCATGAGAGAAAGGCAACCAGGGTTATGCCAAACAAGTTGATAGAGGACTGCATACACAGTCTATTGTAAATTCTGCCACACGGCACTGCACTGCACTATTGCTATCCCATGGACAGTGCAACATGAAAGATTGAGTGAACATTAACCCATTCAACTTTCTGCAATTTAAATTTAGAGCAATTTTCTGGTCACAGTCTAAGAGGGTCTTTAATGAAAGTGGATAATTTTTGCCACATACACTTAAAAGTCCACAGCCATAGCTTGATCACAACTCAAGATATTCCTGTGGAGAAACTACTTCTAGTTGTTTAAAAGTGACAGAACTTTATGCAGTATCAGCAGATTGCTTCCAAAATCTTTTGTTGCTTTTTAAAATTGGAGGGCTTAATTTGACCTAGAAACTTTTTTGTACCCATCTTATTGTTTAATGTGATGATAAATAAAGACATAACTACAATCACAAACTCACATATACACAGTACTTAATTTACATTCACAAAGGCTGCAACGTACTTCGATGTGATGTATTGTAAGGTTATGACTATTCAAAAAGATCTTTGTATAGAGGGATTTCAGTCACGTGACTTTAACCAACTAGACGCAATTTTGAAGGGCAAGAGTGCGCGTCTTTTTTGTTTTGACGGGCAAGATCGCGCGTCTCTTTGGTTTTGACGGGCACGCGTCCATTGTTTCACAGTAGTATCTTTGGTTACGCCATGCGCGTGAGCTGTAAATTCGCTTACTGCATGTGTGTTTTGCCCTTCAGTGCCTGGGAATCCATTGCGCGTGACGTCACATGAAATCCCTCTATATGCAGAACATTTAACAAATTGTTGAAACTTTCTACTTTCTGAGGCAACAAGAGCTTACATTAGTATGTTACACATGTTACATGCTATTCATTTTACAGCTGTATTTATATGTTTAGAATTTAGAATTAAAAAATTCACAGGGTGATTCAATAGGAGCATGTAACCGAAAAAGGAATCTTTCTTCGTTATAATAACCTTTGTGCTAAAGAAAATTGTTCAATGTCTAAGAGAAGAGTTGAAGTGAAAGGACAACTCTAAAAGAGATGCTTGAGTGTCTCAGACTCAGCTTTAAATGTGCACGGCAGATGATTTCTTTTATTCCTTTAACTTGGAAGATAATTGGTTCCCAAGACACGATGAAGAAAACCAAATAGAAAATAAACCACTGTACTGTCTGCGAGGGTGGTGAAAGGAATTTTGAAAATAATATCCCGTTTACCCCAAATTCCACTTGACAATACCATAATACCAGTTGGTGGAATAGAAATTTCATCACTTTCACATATGCCAAATGTGATACTTTGCTGCCAGAAAGTAACTGAATAGGGCTATCATAAACATTGCACATACAGAATGCACTATATTTGATTTCAAATTGATAGTGACAGCAGCAAGGATTCCATAAGACTTCATAAAGGGGTCACAAGTCACATCATACTTGTTGCTAAAAGGCTGAGTACAATCAATTACAACTGAGGTGTTTCACAGAACATCACCCCTGCTTGATGTAACTTTTTATCATATACAGTAACCCTAATTATTTTAACCAGAAAGCCAGAAGGCTTAGAGATCCTTGCCCACAGGAGAAAATTGTTCACCTCTTGCAAATTTTAACATTCACAGACTGAATAGACAAAATCCACTCCATTTGCGAATGTGATCACATCACGAACATGATCAGAAATGGGTGTTTACCAAGACCTATGGCAAAACTAAGGTAATTCACATAGCAAATTGTTTGCTGGTGGCAAATATTTGAAAAAAAAGTAACCAAGGAAAAAGAGGAAGATAATGACTTTTTATGGAACTGAGAAAATTTAACTATGAAATTTTGATGCATGTGATTCAGGGGCCCAATTGCAACCAGTCAATACCAATTGCCTGGTCTTAAACAGACTGATTCCCAGAGAGTTAAATCAATATTTTGTTGTGTGCATGTAGCATACATAGGTTCTCAAAAATACAACTCCCTACTTGGACCAGCAGATCTAGATGGCTTTACAATTGTAAAATAACATCTTAGTTAATTAAAGTCTGGGTACCCCTGATGTAAGCACCTTCTGCGTGTACCACAATACAGCAAATTATGCCTTCTCTGAACTCTACATACTGTATGAAATTTTGAAATGAATACACTGGGAACAATTTATGACTACAGTAGCAACTGAAAAAATATTAAACTTCCGAAAAATTCTTGTAAGGACCCTCAGACTCGTGTGTGTGGTTTCAGGTCTTTGGCACTTGTAGTAAAAGGTTTTGCTAACCAAACCTTACGAGGCCGCAACCTCCACTCAAAATGGCTTGGTTGGCATTTTTTCTGCCCTCTCTCACCCTCTCCTCCCTCACCAAGTGTGAGTTATCACTTATGACATTGCTGTACTGTGCTAGTGTTTCACATGCTCTCACTACTGTGCAATCAGCTTCCTGAATACTTCTAAAACTACCGTTGATTTATTTTCCCTTCCAAGCTTGTTTATAGCACAGACCTGTTACTACAAGTCTTGTGAGACCTAGTCATAAAGTCAAATCAAGGTAATTGTAAGTTGACAGCAATTTTAATTTCACAAAAGCTGTGTATGTAACAACCTATTCCAGGCTTCCTCCAAACAATTTTTCTAGACGACAAACATTTACTGTTGTCACTTACAACTACCCAGTGTTTCAGTTACCAAAGCTTTGTTGTTCAGCGTATTATGTACAATGCTTAGTCAGGTGGATTACCATTAAATGGCATTTGTCAGTGCTGAAAGCAAACTTTTCCAAAAGGAAGTTGCATCAGGACTGAGTAATAACCTATTTTTGAAACACAGAAACTTTTTGAAACACAGAAAATTGAATACGCATACAGGACTTGAAAGAGTTATTACAGAATCATGAAAGCATTTACAGTGCAGCCAAAGATGGGGTTTATTTTATATGAGCACTACATGGCTTAAATTATAAGTTAGGTCTCTTTTTTTATCAATAATTTTACTCACATATCCAGTTACACCATCCTTATCTCCTCGAAATGGAAACTGCTGAATAATGCTTCTGGCCATGGCTTCCTTTATGAATGTTGGTGGGCTACAAAAATGAGAATACGTTTAAATTAATTAACTGTCAAGAACAAACCAAGGCATTAGCTTACAACTTGAATGCATCTGGTCACCTCTAAAGCTGTCAATTTGCAATAAATTCACAAATTGTTTAATCACGTTTTTGCAATTAAAGGGGAGCATAGCGGCTGTTTGACTCTTCCCATATGTGTGGTACCCAAGGACACATATCAAAAAATTTTCACCTGGTGGAAATTTCGTGAAACCTTTATAAAGAAAGATATTCCAAAGTCCCTGTGCTTACTGGACAGAAAAATCTTCTGTACGACGCATCTTTATTTTTGTTTGTTTGCAGATTATGACCCTGCAAATGTTCCTTAACATTAGTGTAGTCACCAGGGTTCTAACTAGAGAAAACTGAGTGCCGGTTGGTATGCTGAGGATGGCGAGCATAGTGAGTCTTTTATGCAGGGGGTCCAGGAGCCCATATAGACTACAATCAATGTCATCATCATGCAACTGGCCCTATTTTGGCGATAAAACATAAATAATGAAACTATGCTCACAGTATTTGTTGCTAGGCTACTAGCTTTGTAAGAGAAACTGCTGAATCGATCCTGTTAAAGATTTTAATTTTCAAACCTCACTTTTCCACTGACTAAATGTGGTTTATCAAATTTCCAACCCCCCCCCCCCCCCCACCTTCAGAGATCTATTATTAACACTTCACTGAGATTCTATTCCACTTAGGTTACAAAACAATTACACAGTGGATTAGGCTGGGTTGTAAACGAAACTCCCTCTGTATGCTCTACATGCAGTGGCTAGAGATTCCTTTAATAGTGCTGCAATTAATCTAGTTCAGTAAAAGCAAATTTGAAACATGCTTTTAATCGAGGCCTTTCACTAAATGATTACTAAACTTGAGATTTATCAGCAGTTAATCACCAATCCCTGCCAGCACTAGTCACCTTTGAGATCCAGGCCAAATTTACACAGAGTGGCTTTTGCCAATAATTTAAACTGCTAGGCATAGGTTTCCAAACTGAGTATAAATGTGACTTACTTCAAATTCATACTCAAGACTAAAACTTGGACAAAGAACTCAAAATCCACTGATATTACAAATGGAACTTATCCCACCACAGCAGAAATGACATAAATATTTTTTGCATGTGAGAAATCATGTGGACTTCTGTTTTCAAAACATGTAATGGATAATCACCATCTTTCCCCAGTATCCTGTGAAAATGTTTTTTGTTCAACAACCACACTTTTTGACTATACTTATCTGTGTCCTTGTGTAAAAAAAATAAGGCATAATAATATACACTTAACAGTAAGAGTCCAACCCAACTACATTTTTGACTAATCTTTGACCCAACTGCAAGGGACATGTAGCTTAGCCAGATCTCTCTGGACTTAAACTCATTTAAGGTTGCTTTGGTGATCCCGTAGTAATTAAGTCGATGGGCCTTCACACCCCAGCAACTGTAACCATGGCACAACTGGACCACGTGTCAGACAATACCTAAGTGTTAACAAATAAAACCTAAGTATGAATCATCACAGACTGCATGGTAAATGCATGATCAATTTGGAGACAAATTTTAAAAAAGAAAAAACAAACTAAAAAAGCAAACACAAAATACTCAGTTCTCTTACTTGAATCCATGTTCTTCTATAAGATTGCTTAAAAGAATCTGCACAAGAATTCTTTTTTCTGATTGTTGAATTGTACACCATTTCTTCAAGTTTGCGATAAGGTCCAAACTCTTCAAAGTTCTTTTCAGGATCTCTTCAATATCCTAATACATAATAAAAAAGACCACAGTGTAGATGAAATATTATGGATGTCACAGCAAATCAGTGTTATAAAATTCAATTATGTACAGTAACTTGCAATCTCTACAAAGATGCTATTAAAAAGAGAAATGTTCCTTCTTTTTACACATTTTGTTATACAGGCAACAAAAGTTTTCAAATACTTCTCTTCTTAGCATCTAGCTGAATGGGAATTAAGCTACTGTTGAAGTGTGACTTTGTGTCAGGACTTCCACCAAGAAGGGGAGGGGGGTGAAAAATTTCCTTCCCAGCAGATGGGAGTAAGATCTCCCTTCTCTTTTCGTGGCCGAGTGAAAAATTTCAATTATTAGTATCAAGCTTCTTTACCAAAGAAGAGGATATGTTTGCTGTAATTTAACATCAATAAAAGTGACTTTGAAGCAAGCCTTGGCCCCCTGAACCCACTTGTGCCATTGTCCTAGGACAGCATTCATTCAGAATCAAGATTTAGCTTTCTGTACAGTATTTAGGAGTGCACTGCCTCTCCCCTAGGCCTCCTCCCACGTGGTCATAAATAGCTATGACTAAAAGCACACTGACTCTCTCATATTCTAAATACAGCCCAAAGTTTCAACTCCTTTGAGAACAGTAGCTTCACCTGAGCTTACAAGGCAGATATACGTGCATGATTACGTTTCTTCTGCTGCTAGAAACGGACAACAATGAATATCTGACAATAGTATTTATACAAAAAACACACAAGCCCTGCATAAGTTTTAATACACAGGTGTGGTAGCACTTCTGAAAAATGACTTGAGCAGTTTAAATTTTAAGGACTATGCCCAGCATCCTTTTAATAAAATATGTCCTGAAATACTTCAGCTAGGGTCAACATATGCACAATAGTGGTTATCATAGAATAAAGTGGTGTATGACTCAATTGAGAAGTATATGGTCCCATTAGCTAGGATAATTTGTTGAACTTCTCCAAACTGTGGAAGATCCTCCTTCCAGTCCAAAAGAATACAAGTATGGAGTCTAAATCTGTACCCAAAAATTTGAACTGCATTTGCCAGAGTAACATCAGCATACAGAGGGCAACGAAGAGTCTGAGAGACAGTTTGTGCATACTGTAAAGTTGAGACTGAGACAATATCTTGACTAAATATTTCAATTTCTCTTTCTTCTGCCCTGCCTTGTACCAGTCGTTTCTTATTTCATCGCTGTGATCTCACGATACACATAATATATTAAAGAAATAAGAAACGACTGGTACAACGCTAACTGGGTCAATCGTCCTTTCCTAGCAGAACACATCGGAGGAAAAAAGGAGTCAGAAAATCGTCTTATTTTCGATCCAGGCATTGTATTTGTAATCTTGTGCTTTTTTTGATGTAATCTTGATAGTTTTGGGCCAATGGAAGAACATATCTGAAGGATTTCTGAAATGATTCCGATTTGAAGTAGGCCTAAATATCATGAATTCTGGGGGTTTTGTCCTACAGGCTGCTATAACACTAATTGCCCGTATGGTTTGAATTTTAGTTGTGCCCTGTAGTTAAAACGTTTTCACAATCCTCATCGAGAAGAATGAATTTTATGGTCCATGTCAGGCACAGTCACTGACTCCTACATAAGTATAGCAGTCCGTGGGTCTAGCCATATTGGCAGGCTTGTGCTGTAGGCCTTTGTGAGTACACTTGTTCACTGCACTGGATATGGTATACATGCACGTAGGCCTATGTATGCATTAGTGTACTGAAGCGTAGCTTGATATGCTAAGACGTTAGGCTTAGGCCTAGTAGTAATGATGGAGTGTCTTATTAAAAGACATCGATGATGTTTGAAACTTTAAGGAAAAGTTAATAAAATCTTCATTTCGCACTGGTACCACAGGTAGGCTAGGCCTATTCCATTCTAGGCCTGGGCTAGGCTCTGTCATTACCTTCCGCACCTCGATGGTATTTTCCGCCCCAAAAAATCTGGGTTGGAAAATAACATTTTTAGGAGCGGAAACTAGGCTACGGGGGGGGGGGGGGGGGGGGGTGGAAACTAATGCGATCCGTGCATGTTTCATTTCCAAGCACATTATGCCCAGGTAGCCTAGCCTAGGCCCCTGAATTAGCTTAGGCTAGGTCTTGGCCTAACGTTAGGCGTAGCCTACAAAAGGGCCATTCTTTGAAAAGTGAACCAATTTCTATGAAAATAAAGTTTGTTTCTGCAGAACTGTACCTGTATGTTGATAAACACCATAATCCATAGTTATCAGAATCATAATTATTTTTTTGGAATTATGCTGTTTTATGCTAATTTGCATAAATTTACATAAAGCTGTTTCATAAGGAAAAATAACGTCTTTTACCCTTTTAAAATAATGCCATCAAATTAAATCTTTCCTTCTGCATGAATCTAAGGTTTTTGATTTTCTGTAATTATGAAGACCTTCTGTGCATGTTTAAATAAAAAGGGCATCTTTGAAATTTACTAATTATGATATAATTAACAGAGAAAATTAACGAGGTCAGCATGTCACACACGTGACCGAAAACAAGAAAAAATAACCTAACATGAAAAATAAGGATTTCCTCTAGGTAGGCTTTCTTGTCAAAAGCTAGTTTTATTGTGCCCTACTCTTCACCAAATATGGGGGATACCACTTCGTTTTTAATTAATAGGATTTAATTAATTAAATGGTCACACACGTGACCACTTGGTCACGTGTGTGACATCCTTTGGTTACGTGTGTGACTAAGCTGCATGCAATTTAAGTTGATTTGTAATTTACCCATTTATTTTGCCCTACCAATTAAATGATAAACTACTACTTATTTTCCAGGAATTTGATCTTAGATGTGATTTCTAATTGTGTGGCTTACGAAATTAGTTAAAAAACAGGAATTATACTAAATTCAGAGGACCAAGGGTTGTCAACTTTTCTCGACCTGAGATTTGTAAATAAAAATATTTTGAGAACTGCCATGAGTACAGTAGCTGAAACTTCAGTGTGATTGTTTATGCCCTACTGACTTTGCTTTAAAAACCTGTGAGCTATTGGCAGTGTTTCCACTTGTACCAAAATCAGCCAAAATTTGGAAATTTTATACAATTTTTGACAATTTTGGAAAACGTTTTGGAAATTTGGGTAACAATGAAGAATGGATCATGGAAGGCCCTGCATTTTAATACTCTAAAAACCATTGAACCAGTCAATTCTAGAAAGTAATCACTTGATTTCAGGAAATCTGTTTATGCAATGGAAATCAGGAGATTTATTTCTACAATGTTAAATTTAAAACACTGGCTACTGAGGAATATGCCCTATTGGTCATGTTGTTCTGCAATCACTCTTCACAGTTGAACACGTTTTATTCATAATCAAGGTAGATACATTTTTCTTGTTATAAGGACAAACAGCAGCCTGCTCAGTATTATAGGTTGAAATAAGAAAAGGCAGAATTAAATAAGGAATTAATTCTATGCATCTGTAGGAAGTCAATAGTGAGTGGTCCTGTGGTCCAGCCTAACACAGCAATGAGATCCAAAGTGCTCTCTGGTCATGTGATTCTGTCACACTTTTTACCACTGCTATTTTCAGTGGTGGCAAGTGTGAAACACATTTCAGCAACAAAGGCAAGAACTGGGTGTACACCTTTGCTAACTACACAGTTTTGCTGCAAAAGGCCCAAACTATTTATTTTGGCTCAAGAATACGGCAAAATGTTTGAGTGGCAATACTTTGCCACATCTCATGTGAAAAGGTTTTTCGGTGCATGGTGTAAGTGCTGCTGCAAAGTCCTCTGTCTGGCCTACAGTACAGTAAGGTGATGAACAAGGGGCAGGATGCTTCGGTTGTGCAAAATTCAAAGAATTTTCCAAATGTAGCCTCTGCATGCACTGATGCCAAATGTTTGGGTCACACATACTTTAGGAAAGGATATCTAAATGTTTGGGTCACACATATTTCACAACAGGATATCAAATCATTCAACAAATCAGGCACAACCATGGGAGAGGTTTCTTCCTGCCCCTGGTGCAAGCAAGGTGCATGTCATTTGGCTTTCCCATCTGGCATCTTAGTTTTGGCACACAAGTGGGGTAGCTGAGCCAGACTTCTCAATTAAGTACTTTGAGAACATGATGGAAGAGGTTGGGGCTGTTATGTAAAAGAAATCAATTCATCAAGAGAATCAGAGCACCCCATGTTGCAGGATCTAGAGGACAGTTCATATTTGATGGAATTTAGGGGAAGCAGACAGAAATGTCCTGTTATCTTTAACAATATGAAACTATTAGAGTGAATTATTATGTACCCCTTGGAAGCTTGGTCTTGCACCTGCTAAATGTTTTGGATGGTTTGCTCTTTAAACTTTTGTGACTACATGATGATATCAAATTTTTATTATTATTATTATTATTATTATTATTATTATTATTATTATTATTATTATTATTATTATTATTATTATTATTATTATTATTATTATTATTATTATTATTATTATTATTATTATTATTATTATTATTATTATTATTATTATTATTATATTATTATTATTATTATTATTATTATTATTATTATTATTATTATTATTATTATTATTATTATTATTATTATTATTATTATTATTGTTATTGTTATTGTTGTTATTGTTATTGTTATTATTATTATTATTATTATTATTATTATTGTTATTGTTATTATTATTATTATTATTCAATGCATTATCCCATTATTTACATTTCATCCAGTAAATTCCAGTTGAAAGAGAATGTATTTTATTTTAACACAATATGCACCAGGGTTTCTGTCAGGGGGGCAGGGGGATTTGTCCCCCCTTGCCAGAAGAAGGGGGGACAATCCCCCCTTTCATTTCCATAAAAATATAAAAAAAAATGTCAATATCTTGGTTTCTTACTTAAGAAGAGGACATGTTTGCAGCAATGTTTGAACTTTCATAAATAAATGGCCTTTAAAACCCTTCAGATTGCACCTTATAGGGGCCTTGAAGTGAGCTTTTGCCCCCCTGAACCCACTTGTAACTTTGGCCACGGACAGTATCAATTCAGACTCGGGGTTTAGCAGTAATAAATCCCCCCTTTTTTGAGTTTCTGGAAGAATCCCTGTGCAGGTTTAGTAAAGTTGTCCATGGCCAGCAGACCATTCCATAAAAAGAGACTTTTACATACACGCGACATGCAATGTCACACACGTGACCAGCCAAATGTCACACACGTGACCACAAATTTTTTCATGATGTGGCAGTTAAACCTTACTTGTATGAACTGCATTCTTTTTACTGCTTCTCTCCTACCACCCACATTATGGTGCATAGTTAGTAAGAAAATGAGGACTATAGCTTTTCAAACTTCACAGGAATTGTAAGCCGAAGTTTAATTTCAGAAAACATGCTTTTGTATGAAGTCACACACGTGACCGAAGATTATCTGACCTTTGACCCTATATGTAAATTAGAATTTTAATTAATAAAAATACCTATGAGTCATAATGTCATTTGCCTTTCTTGTAAACACTGTATATCAGGTAACACCATTTGCTTTTAGAGAAACATCAGGTATAAGTATGGTGTGTGCCTTATTTTGGTCACACACGTGACCGAGAATGGCCCAAAAGTGACAGCCTGAGCAGTGTAGGCCTAGTTAGGCTATGGGGAGAAATTCGGTTGTAGCCTATACGGTCGTTTACTGAGGACTTGGCCTTGGCTAGATCATAGTGGCTAAAATTAGGCTAGGGCTAGGTCTGGCCTACCCTACTTTAGCCTTTGGCTTGGCCTAGCCTAGCCTGGCGTTAGGCTAGGCCTAAGCAGTACTCTTTATAGTTGGGCCTAACCGTGGAGTTGATTTAGCCTAGGCATAGGCTACATCCCCATGCTGCATCACAGGCGTTCGAAAGTACATATACTACACACTATATATATATATATATAGTGTGTAGTATATGTACTTTCGAACGCCTGTGTGCTGCATGGCCGTGCATGTAGGCTACTTGGCCTAAAGTTTTATCCAAAGATACTTAGACTTCGTGAAGGTTACCAAATTTTCATTACAAAAGAGAAGCTCATCGTAAACTCACCCATAAAACTTCCGACCATCTCTGGATCTAGGCCCCATTCGCGTAACCTTGGCCACGTCTTCTTACCGTACCGGCCGGCCAGCGTAGTTTTTTTTTCCCAGGACGAGTGAGGGAAAATCTGGCCAATGGACCAATCAGCTTCTTGGAAATAGGCCACACCTCTAATTCAAAAGTGACAGCTTTTCGACCCTTTTTTGTAATTCTGACGCCGGATTATGAAAGAACGGGCCAAATAACCTCCATCCACGTTACCCTAACCCAAAATTTTACCCTAACCTTCATTTTGAAACTAATTTAAAATTTTTTGAAAACTCGATTTGCCCACGTTCGTCCCACAGGCGCCCCTTAACATTGTATAGTATACCATATAATATGTATTATATAGACGGAAAGGTATGTCACAAATCTCCTAGCTCGAACAAACAACTTACGTTTCTGGTACAATTACTGCACTTTTCTCGCCAAATTTGTCTGTGTCAAGACTTTTGATCATAAGGTACCTCAAGGCAGCTCTTTTTCCCGAATAATTTCACTTGGCATTGTCTGAAGGATGAAATTTCGATGGAGTAACAGTATGAGGATGGTAGCTGCTGATAGGAGAGCATTCAGCACTTCCACACTATATAATAAAATACTCCTAAAATATTCTCTAAAGTTCTCTTAACTTTCTAAATTTCTTCCAAAATTTGTTTAATTATGGTTCACTTTTTATTATTGCAAATCTTGCAGATATATATTAACATCAATATGAACAATTTTTGAACATTAAATTTCATAAAATTTGAAAAACTTTTGAAAAGTGGAAGGGCTAGCATTTTCAACACAGCACTTGTGGCAGTTGAACTGTAACTGTTTTACAGTCTTCAACTGCCACAAATGCTAATAGTAAATGCAAGCCCTTCCACTTTTCAAAGGTTTTCAAATTTTATGAATTTCTGTGTTCAAAAATCTTGCATATTAATGCTAATATGTATCTGTAAGATTTGTAATAAGCAAATCAAAACATAATTGACAAATTTTGGAAGAAATTCAGAAAGTTAAGAGAACTTTAGAGAATATTTTAGGAGTATTTTATCATATAGTGTGGAAGTGCTGAATGCTCTCTACCAGCAGCTACCATCCTCTGACTGTTACTCCATCGAAATTTCATCCATCAGACAATGCCAAGTGAAATTATTCGGGAAAAGGGACTGCCTTGAGGTACCTTATGATCAAAAGTCTCGACACAGACAAATTTGGCGAGAAAAGTGCAGTAATTGTGCCAGAAACGTAAGTTGTTTGTTCGAGCTAGGAGATTTGTGACATACCTTTTCGTCTATATATACTACATAGTATATGGTATACTATACAATGTTAAGGGGCGCCTGTGGTTCGTCCTGGGAAAAAAAATAATGCGGCCGGCCAGCCAACATCGGCTAATGCAAGGATCAAAATTGCCGCGCCGCTACATACAACGTAATTAACACTACGGGCTATCAATTACAGGCACATTTCACACGTACAGTATATACGGTGACTGCATGCACTGTGCGCGTCGTTGTTGTCCACCGCACAGCAAATCCTCTTGCCATTATAAGTACTCTGATTGGTTGTTTCATGTCAGGTGATTTAAAATCCTAAGCAACTGCTGTGTAAAGAAATACTTTGGCTGGAATTCTGGTATCATACATATAAATACTAACTTTACTTTTGCGCAACTCATATTTTACACAACTTCCAAATTCCCTACACAATCTTGTTGAAAACACTTCCCAAAAGTTGCTACACAACATTATTTTACACAACGAAATAACAGTGTGGGGAAAGAAATTACTTGGGCGGAGCAAGGAGTTGCAACTCTCTGGGCGGAGCCACGGCACGCCAGCGAGTTCAGCAACATAACTATTATGGGCCCGTATGAGTACCTGGGAGGATATTATTTTTGCAGGGGACTGCGACTATGAAAATAACTGAAGGCTACTTCAGAAATTATTAAACGCTGTAACTGTTTATCCTACTTGATATGGAAGTAAACCCCGTGGTCTGATTGCACTACATAAGGAGAAGTTACTCTCTACGAAGCGGCTGACCAATTAAAAGCAAATACTGTTTCGTTAACTCGTTTCCGGTAATTGGGTCGAGCCCCCCCCCCCCCTTTACATCATACTCCTGCAATGAAGAACCTTACACAACGATAAAAATACCCATTACATCACAAGCCTGGTATGTCATGAAGTATGGTATCGTAGGCCTACATCTTTATAGTAATGGTATTATAGGCCCCTACTATTGACCACACCAACCAAGGGATCAATTAGTTGCATTGGTAATTAATGCTGACATTAATCACATCATCCCTGTGCAGCGAGTCATGTTAACAGTTTAAGAAAAAACAACAGATGAATCTGATAGGCCTATATCTACTAATGACAGTGGGAAATCATTACAACCGATCATTACAGGTTTATCTCCAATCGAAAAGTAGGCCTATCTCGTTTCGATGTCCTCTCTACAGTTAATATAAGTAATAACATTAGGCTAACAATGTAATTAAGGGATGCATAATTGTTTTATATCACACGCAGGTCCATTTCTCAATTTTAAGTTTCGTACTGTGCATTTCACGAATTCATCGTAGTACTACTAGACGTACAGTATAGTGAACAGTAATGTCTCATCACCGAAGATCTTTACCGGTACCACTCATGTTAACGAGGATATATGTTACGTAATGGGATAAAAGCTTACGATTCTTCAGTGGGGTTGAGGGCGTAAATTTTGAGGGGCGTAACTTGTCGAGGGTGGGGCATATTTTCGTCCATCGTAGGTCTGGTCAATACCCATCTACGTCACACGTCAAAAATGATACAATGTAGTGTAATGACTGGCGTTTCCCAACTACACAAACCACACCTTCTGAGAATATATACCCTGGACTGGTCCCCAAAGTCCAAACCTCACAAGCAGACTGACTTATACTCCCTTTGGACCCCTCTTCCCTAAGGCCACATAGGCGAATATGTGATCCAGCTGGTAAGTTCATTTGAGCTTATAAAGTGCAGTACCATTAACAATAAGGCAGGTGAATGAGACTGATAGACGGGGTTTTAACCCTATGGGGCCCGATAAGAGTGAAAACAAAAGAGAGATATGTTATGCTACAGTCCTATAGACCTTATGCATGACGTCACACTGACGTCATTTTAAAGGAAAACAATGAAGCACACGTGTACGAACGGCGTAGATTTCGCACGTCCGTGTAGCGTATAAGATTGGTTGATATATCAGCTGTCTGCATTTGTGTGTGTGTGTGTTACTTGCAATGATACACACTTTTCCTCCAAAGGAAGGAGCACTTTCTGCTCTGTGAAATTATATGCATAAGGTCTATAGATGGATTTCATGTGACGTCACGCGATTGGGATTGCCCGGCAGTGAAGGGCAAAACACACGCGCAGTCGCGTATTTACAGCACACGGGCACGGCATAACCATAGATACTACTGTAACACAATGGACGCTTGCCCTTCAAAGACAAAGAGACGCGTGATCCAAAGAGCCGTGACGTAGGTGAAACCCCTCTATAGAACCATCTGTGTATTTTGCATTTCAAAAGACTCATAACACTTCAAAAAGTTAAATGGTAGGAGGTAAATTAATGAACGCCTAACACGTGTCTTCAAGTTGGGTGATCACATGATTTTGAGAATAAAGGTCAAGGTTATTTCTGCTTTGAATTTATTCACGGTATCCATAAATAAACATGACGTAATAACATGCTTCTTGAAGTGGTGTAATAAATAATGCAGAGACTATATCTAGGATACCTGTCGATACGTGAATCTGAAATTCTTGTATTCGTGAACCCATGTGGGCTTACTGTCCATCCCCTGCATTGCGCTTCATAATTTTCAAATGGCCCCCCGCCATTTCTTCTTAAGTACCTGTCAATCAAATTGTGACACACTTTGGGCAAAGAAATTTTAAGCTGATTGTTTCAAAACCAAAACAGAATAGCAATTGTGATTATTATCTCTGTAATCGTTGAAAAAGGAAATATTTAAAGAAAGCTTCGTCGACATCCCGCTGTGCATTGTGTAGTAAAGGCGTCGATCTTTCATCAGGTTCACGGGGTTTTCTTACGCTTATTGCTCACAGGGTATGCTGTACTGTGTTAAAATAACGGCGGGTAATTTATTGTATCAACCACGACATAACAGAAATATTTCTTAAAGTCAAAACCATTTCTATCTGATAAACAATTGAACTGTTATGACTCCCACAGCTATAGGCAACGAAGTCTTGCAATCATGGGCATAGAACTAACTCTTTTTCTATACGTTTCGATGCTGTAGTATGGGAATATAAGCCTATGGGAATAGCTGTACCATCGGTGTTACCGTCAGAAAAACATACCGTATTGAGCAATGAGCAAGTTACGTGGTGGGGTGGGATCGGTACTGCAAAGCAGGCCCGTAGCCAGACAAGGTACTGTAGGGGGGGCAAAAATTTTTCCAGGGGCGGGATGAAAATTTTTTCAGGGGGGCCAAATGTGTACAAATGTATTAAGTCAATGGTAAGATTCAAACTCTCTGGGGGGCCAAAAAAAAATTCAGGGGGCTTCGCCCCCTGCCCCCTCCCTCTTGACTACGGAACTGCTGCAAAGGGGCGGAGAGCCTGGGGTACTCATGGCGTTTAGTAAACCGTTTGAGCAGTCCATTCGCAAAATGAGGAATGGGCAAGTGATCGACGTGGGTAGGGTAGAGCCTCACTTTTTCACTTGATATTTAATGAGGACACAGTCATAGCAAGCTACAGCACTGACGTGCGAAAATTAATAGGGGCCACGGGGATTGACACAGGACCGGAATAGTATCGCACTTCGGTTTGAAACTTAATGGGTGCACGGTAGTCAACACCAGCCCTTAGAGGTTAGCGCACTTTCATAGGTCGACATATGGCCTGGTAATAGACCTACGTAGGTTATAGCTTCCTTGTAAACATTCACAATATGCAACTTATCTGCTATAATTTGATAAAGAGATGCTCCTCTGAGAAAGGGATAAAAGGATTTAAATTAAATGTATTCATTATAACAATTGATTAACGACATCACACGGGGGGTGGGGTGGAGGAGGACGGGGAGGCTAGCAACGCCCGTGGACCACAACTTTCACTAGCAGCAAATCGATGATTCTACTATATGAGATTGCTGATTATAAATAGTTCGATCATCATTCCCACCGATATGGACATAGGCTACATTCAGATTTCATAATCCAAAATATTAGGTCTAACTTTATGTACAGCATCTATGCAAGGATGTGGGCTCGTATCATTGACATAACAATTCACTGCTACAAGGAGTTACGAAGTCAACATAAAACTCTGAAAAAGTGTGAAAGGTAGGAAGAAAGACAAACATTCTGCTGTATACACACTGTGACTTATCAAATCGGCTGAAAGGCTTCTGTAAAGTAGCAGGGTTAGTTACAAAGCAAGCCGATTTGCGCGAGAGTTGTTTGTTTATACCTCTAGATAATCTGTAGGCATATAACGGGCGTGACGGATAACGAATTCGAAAATAAAAAAACGAGATTACGGTGTCAAAATCTGTTCCAAAGCTTTGGTCGCGCCAACACAGGTATAAAAGGGTCACACTGCCATGATATACGGCAATTGTCGTTGACAATTATATATACTGTAGGTAGGCTCGGATGAGGAACGAATGCAAAGCATTCGATGTTAAGAGGTTTGGGGTGGAGAACAATATACCATACCGTACTTTTCAAATAGGCCTATAACAGTAGGCTTTCCCACCCCTACCTCCACCCTAACCCCACTCCAAAAAGACGAATTTTTCTAGTTTCCAAAGATCCTCATTTAGTGAACAAGTTGTAACCAGTCAACTCGCTAGGCCACTCCTGTATTTTGGCAACGAAGGCCAAGGCCATAATAGGGACCCTTTAAACCTTTAACGACATCAGCATCAAATATAGGTACATTACATTTCCTATAACTTTAAGAGGACCAATAACCTATGCAATCTTTCATACGGTGAATATGGCTCTTTTATTTGACATATTGGATTTGTCATTTTTGTCAACAATTAAAGTTTGCGTGTTCATAAACTGAAATTTACTTCCCCACAGAAAAGTACAAACCAGCAAAATGATACCTTTCTTTGCCCATAACTCATATTGGATGAAAGTGTTTTGGGAAAATAATGTAGACTAAAACTGTACTTTTCTCAGGATTAAATTTTAAGTGTGGGTATTACGATCATTTTAACCGAACTTACGGCCTTGACCAAAGCTATTCCATTTTGCCATTAATTTCGTTGTTAGCCCCAGCGGTAGCCTTTCATAATAATAAAAACTTCCAGAAATGCACGCCTCTGTCCAACAAACCCGTTCCATTAAGTTTTGACAACCACCTGACCACTGGATGTGGAAACTTAACCTTACAAGTCAGCCTTCATAGTTAGCTATGCATGTTATCACCAGATCCATAACGTCACCATCTGTTTGCAGAGGCACGGCTGCGACCGCAGGCACATCTTGCTAAGGGAGAAACGGCTAGACAGATTTGCCAAACGATGGGCAAACCGTTTCAAATATATGACAAGCAAAACAAAGTTTATATTATAAAGAGTAAACCTATCTGAGAAAATTTATGTGATAATCAGTAAATGACAAAAAAGTGGAACAAAGATGAAACAACTATAATTCCGAAAGATGTCACACGCTGAGGACGGAAATATGATCTGACGTAAGGTGAAAGCGTTTTCGACGGTATACGGTACCGTATGTACAATTTACTTAAATTTACATACCTATCCGTAGCACTTTTTAATATCTGGTTATTAGAAACAAAGATGCTGGAAGCTATTTTAAACATCGTTTCCGTCACCTTTTCAATCATCTTTATAGAATTCACTAATTAGGGTACATCATTAAGACAGAAATTTATAGTGTATATAGAAGTATTCACCAAAAATCAAGTCCAGAAAATATAATTGCCCACGCATATAGAAAGCAAGAAACGAATTATTGGGCTAAAACATGTATAAAAATTGACAACTCTTAAGTAAACACTATCAGTGCATTACTTGAAAAGTACCGGTATTTCATTTGTTTTATGGTGACCTTCCGTCAAATCCTTAAAATTTTGTAATGTTAGTCGAACGGTGGTTCAACTGCACCGAATCTTCTTGGAGACTAAATCAAGTCTAAAATAAGCCTCTGACAAGATTATTTATCAATCGCACCGAGTACAAAGAACGCTTGCACTATCTAACTATAGTTGTTAACGAGCGGGTGTTTGACGTATCAGAGGAAAACGAAGTTGACAACGAAAATGCGAAACGACTTCAGCTTGATTCAAATTAAATACTTGAACCAGGGTATCGTTGGCATCAATTACTTTAATCGAATTGACATCGTTCCTCACGAACACACTTCACTGCCCAAGTCAACCCGTCGGGTCGAAAACTTACATTAGAGAAACATAATGACATACTTTCATGAACTGATAAAGCAGTAAACTTCCCAGTTTTATCACCTTAAGTTGAAAATGCAATCACACAAAGTTTTATTAACGAAACCGATCTCTTTAAGTAGGTAAAATATTCTGTGTCTCCCCCTCCCCGCCACACTCACCCTACCTCACCTCAAAGGAATTTGTCACCGCGGTATGAAGGAATGAAGTTGATAAAATGGAACTCATTCGTTTGTCTGTTTTATACCGCACGGAGGGGTTTTGTTTGAGAAATTCTTTCGTAGGGAACAGGATGATTTTAATTTAATGGACTCAACTGTTATATTGTGGCAAACGTAATTCCTCTCTGTTTGACCTCTCAACTTCTAGAGCTAAGATTCCCTGCGTTCAAATGCGATACCTTGCGCGTCATCCGATGACGAGCGCGTTATCTGACCCTGGTAAAAGCTCCATGTGAATGCAGCTAACGAGATAACGGTAAATAGCATTTCAAAGATGACGAGCTCCTTATCCCACGTGGACACAGGGTAAACCATATAGCCGATAGAGAAACGAGGGAGTTGCTATCTGACAAATAGCAACTCCCTGGTAAATAGCAACCCCCTGGTAGCACAAAGTGATTTTAAAATATGCGAACCTTATTGCCAATCTTTATGATAGAGACAATTGGGGAGTGGGAAATTAGTACCGTATATACTGCAGTATTAAACCAGAACCAGTGGGCCCACGTACAATGAACTTGTTTGATGAATGGGTGCAAATTTGCCAGACCGACAGCTCTAAGCAATCACAGGGTATTAGCCCTCTAGAAAGTTTTTTCTAGAAATTTTATTTAGTGAAGTGCCCAAAATTTGAACATTGTTTGAAACCTGTAAGCTTCCCCCCCCCCCACCCGTCTCGTATAATTTTAACTCCATGTTGTTTGAAGAGCCCTCCTTATCGGTGTCCTTAAAATGCACCTTAATAAACACTCGAACTCACGAAAGTCATTGCTTACACGATTTAAGCAGGGAGTTGCTATTTGACAAGTAGCAACTCCCTGATTTAAGTAAAAGAGAAAATACCACTCTTCTAAAATTTTGGTATGCAACTGGGTTGGACGCCCAAACATTTAACCCAATTTTTCCGTAACTGTGCCGTCGAAATCGACCAACCAACGCATGCATGCCAAACATAATTTGCACGTGTTTGCGGAAGTTACAAAATTAAGAAATGTTGGCCTGAGGATAAAAACAACTGTATCAAATCATTTCTTTTACAAGGAACGCTCTTCGTCCATAAGTTCTAACCGCAAATATGCCCACAATTGTTTCGGTGAGAAAATATTTACTAAAACGTTTGCAAACTTAGAAATCTCACAGATTCATCCATCACCTTGCAGCAGAAATCGCTGGAAGATTTTTAGACATGAAAGGGTGTTTCTCCTTGGAGATTTGAAACCTTTTGACGGACTACCAAACTTCTAAAACAAACTTGTTCTACTTATGAACAAGAAGCCAACAATGTGGAAAGGAAAAAGCGACCGAACAAGGTATCCAATTGCAGTGAAGCCCCATATTTTCGCTATTGGTGTATTTTAGACAAAGAAAGGGAAATTTGGTTTGTTTTGTACGAAATAAATCGATTAAATGTATCCTATTGTAAAATGAAAGGCGTTTGAAGACTGTCATTTGGCTCTGAATTGTAAGGCAAAATAAAAAAAGATGGGGCGAAATTTTCTGGGGAATGAGAACGCACACAGCGGCCTTTTAACCGAAAATGAAAAGGATAAATATCCAGAGGGAAGGAAAGAAGGCTGTGTGACGGTTGGAAGAAGAAAAACGTTTGTCCTAGAATGTCGGCCGAAGTCGTGAGTTTTCTTCTTTAAAATTTCCAGAAAAGGGAATTTTAACAAAGAACATATAACCTGGTTATACTGAATACATAGATGAAGTGTCAGTGGATTATTGGAATAACGCGCGGTAGGTGCATGTCATTACAAAGGAGTCCATTCCTTGTTGTAGAGTCAATTGTGTTAGTTGATGGATGGTAACGCCAAGACTACACCAAGAGAGTTTCAGTCTTTACAGTGGGCCTTTATTTCTTGGTGGCCGCCTTGAAATCGACCAATCATCTACATAATGCAGAGAATCATATTAAAAAAATAGCTGAAATTGCTATTTTTCTACGTCAAACTATGTTTTTGAAAAGTGTGGTTTAATGTGTGGGCATGTAGGTGGCATGCTTGTACAAGCTACAGTATTTGGTGGGAAAAGCACGAAAATATGAAAAAGGACCACAGTTTCCATCAGAACCCAAAATATATTGACCATTAAAAAACGATTTGTTTTACACCTACTGCATGAATAAACATACATTGGCGACATGGTTCATGTACTCTGCGCATTTCAATAAACTCTTCACATGACGTCACTGTCTACTTGACAACCGACCCTGACGTCCTGTTTGAGGACAAAAATGAACGTATAGAGGGATTTCATGTGACGTCACGCGCAATGGATTCCCAGGCACTGAAGGGCAAAAACACACGCAGTAAGCGAATGTACAGCTCACACGCACGGCATAACCATAGATACTACTGTGACACAATGGACGAGTGCCCGTCAAAACCAAAGAGACACGCGATCTTGCCCTTCAAAACAAAAAAGACGAGCGATCTTGCCCTTCAAACTTTGCGTCTAGTTGGTTAAAGTCACGTGACTGAAATCCCTCTATAGACCTTATGCATTGACATCACACTGACGTCATTTTGGGTGCAAACAATGAAGCACACGTGCACGAACGGCGTGGATTTCGCCCCACGTGTAGTAGACTTACGCGCGTATACGATTGGTCAACGAATCAGCTGTCTGCATTTTATTGGTGTAACTTGCAATGATACGCGCTTTTCCGCCATCTTCCTCCAAAAGAGGGAGCACTTTCTCCATTGTGACATCATATGCATAAGGTCTATAGACCTTATGCATTTACATCACACTGACGTCATTTTGGGTGCAAACAATGAAGCACACGTGCACGAACGGCGTGGATTTCGTCGCACGTGTAGTAGACTTACGCGCGTATACAATTGGTTGACAATTCAGCTGTCTGCATGCATTGGTGTAACTTGCAATGATACGCGCTTTTCCTCCATTTTCCTCCAAAGGAGGGAGCACTTTCTCCTTTGTGACATCATATGCATAACCTCTATAGAGGGGTTCCAACGCGTCACGTGATGGCGCGTCTCTGGTTTTGAAGGGCAAGATCACGCGTCTATAGTGGTTTGAAGGGTACGCGCCCATTGTGTCACAGTAGTATCTATGGTTACGCTTTGCGCGTGTGCTGTAAATACGCTTACTGCGTGTGTGTTTTGCTCTTCAGTGCATGGGAATCCCATTCGCGTGATGTCACATGAAATCCCTCTATCCTAAAGCTCCTAAGTTCTCAAGTTGCGGCCCGTTGGCCATTTGCGGCACTCGACGTGCACTAAAGTGGCCTTCGAAAGGTTCGATGAGCCCAAAATTACAATAAGAAATAAGGTGTTTAATGAATTCATGGCTACTACAATTAAATTAATTTTAAATACCAAGTTAAGGTGGCCCGCGGGCCAAAAAAATTTGAGAACCCGTACTCCAGTTACGGGCTTACCTATAACGAGGGAGCACCATTTTTGGGGTCCTGTGACGTCATATGCATACGATCCGACTGCAGTGGCCAAGTGGTTAGAGCATCCGACTTGCAGCCGGAAGGTCTAGGGTTCAAATCCTGGCCGGGTCATACCAAAGACTTTAAAAATGGAACCTACTGCCTTTGTGCTTGGTACTCAGCATAAGCAATGGAGTAGAGAAAACAAGCCAGTGAGCCACAATTGGAAAAAAGGCCGTGGTCGTCTTGACAACTGGGACGTTAAACCTCATCTAACTAACTAACTAACTAACTAACTAACGATTCATTGAGAAACAGAGTTTACGTGTAACCTTATACCTGAGTTTAAACTAATGCTACCCAGAACTTCCCACGAGGACTTTGCTGACATCAGTGGATGGTAAAATGACACAAACCCAACTGAATCTGATGAGAAATGGGAGGAACTTATACAACTCAATAGATGATAAAATAAATTAAGACATCTATTCTTTTAGCAGCTCATTACGTTGTATAGGCTTACTATCAGCAAACTCAAATCAGTATTGGTAATGTAGATTGTAGGGGGAGGAGGGGTCCCCGTCATCGGGTTCAAGAATGGGACAAAAGAATAGCCCCTTTAAATAGTTTTCAATAATTAAACATTGTTGAATTGCGTTGGTTATGCTGTACTGATGCATAATAGGATTCAATTTGTCCACATCTTACTGCTCCAAATTATATCGGTACCGTATATGTCAGCGTTCAACAATCAACGTTACAACAAAGACAAAAAATCTGTTGAAGACTTCGAAGATGTCAACCGTTTAGCTTCATTAATCTACTTAATATCTAAGTGTACTTTGCTTTGTTCTCAAACTGGAGTTACCAATCCCTGTGTCAAGAGTAACACTTACAGACGGAAAGGTTGAATTAAAAGTCAGTCAATTATAGCGTTCTCGGTGTTATACCTACTAATCCTATACAAAAGCTTATCTATATGCCTCACTACTGGCCGTGACAAACAAGTGATTTATTTAATGAGTCGTGAAGGACGTATTTAATTTCTCTGCCAGATTTTGGGGGAAAATTCTGCGGGAACGAAACTAGAGTTTGCATTTTTATTTTACGGTAAATTGCAACTAATTGAAAACGTCCATTCGAGGAACCAGTGTAGCCTCCTAACCTTGACCTCCTAAGGTCACCATAAATGTCTACTTTCACGCCTTTCACTTTATAATTTTGACACTCCGTCGCTTCTTGAAATTCGGTAAAGGCCACGTATTTTAAGATTAACATCTGCCAGGATGGGGAAAACGTCAATTTCATTTTGAAAGTAGCCAGTAATCCATAATTAGTGACCAGCTTGGGGGGCGTAGCTTTTCATCTTCGCAGACCCCCAGTTTGTCTCTGACAACTTCATTATAAAAAGTTTTCAACGCCAGAAATAAGTTACAACGGCCACATACTACTTCGATTATTTATGACACTCTCCTCCCATTGTCTAACAAATCCCTTAAAACTGGAAATTACAAGGAGAAGCATCAACCAGGAAGCTGCGCATTTTACACCAAAAGTGGGAGTATCGGCTTTATGTAAAAAGCCAAAATGTCATAAAATTAATTTCATAGTTGACATGCTTGTAATGTTCCCCCCTTCTCTCAGGTCCATTCAGACTTCAGCTTAATCCCTACCCTCACTTGAATTTTTGAAGCGATTAATTTGTTTACGTTTACCTGGAATCCGAATCTGACTACCCTTGGCCTTATGTTGCACCATACATTTTCCATAGATTTAGTTTCGCCTGCACCAATCACGTTTCTCTTCACTCAACATATACTGACAGCAGACTCCCGTCCACTTGGCCCCACTTAGAATGTCAACATATGCTGTCATATCCAGTCACGCTTGCACGCCCTAACAACGACAAGTTTGACAGCCTAGGCCACCTAACGTGCAACCTATCGTAGCCACAGTGTGTGTGGGAATTCAGTGACCCATGCAAAATGCCTTACAGAGCAGCGAAGATCCTCTCCCTGATTCATAAAATTTACGAGAAACTTCATTTGACTGTTTATCTTGGAAAAGCAAACCAGGATTTGGATCAAAACCAAATTTCTTATATCGTGTAAAGATCAACGTAATTAGAAAAGGACTTTTACAACCACAGCTGTCACAAGCTCTTTCAATCACCTTTAACGCCTCCTCAACCCTTTATTCTCTATCTTCGGTTCACCGACCCCGAAGTGTGACTGCAAGTTTAATATATTTCTATGAAAAGGGGGACCCAAAGTAACTGCCGCGACAAAAAAAAATTAAAAAAAAAAAAAAACAGTTACCAGTGACTCAGGAACTGAAAAGTGTCATAGAGGAAGGAGCGTATTGCGTTGTCTCTCTTATTTACTCCCACTGTATGTTTTCGAACATGATTGACAAAATGCCCGCAGGCTGTCGGGGAGGAAACGACTGGGAGTGGTATTCTATGCATCATACTGACGGATGACCCCGCTCAACTTGGCAACGGCAAGGTCATTTTGCTAAACGTATCGAAATAAGGACCTCTTCAAATAGGTCTTTAGCACCCATGAAGAAAGCTTTCTACATGACACAAAGTAAATGATTCGGAAGGGCTTATCTTCTTAATTGGGGACATTTTTGTATTGGACAACAAAACGCTGGTTGCATGGGGGATCGATATTCTATTGGATCAGGCACTATAGGGGAACGGATGACACCTGAATTAAACAAAAGTTCACGGCCTTGTCTGACTGGAATCGATTCTCTCACAATGCCAACAGAAGACTAAAGTTAGAAAGATTTAAATTGGATGAAATTAACTGCAAGTGGAGTCGGCAACATAGCTCTGCAGTGTACTAAATGAACCTGCAGAAAGACCTACAAATGACTCCTGTGTTACCTTATAAACCTGTTTCTATCACGTACGTCTAGCTTTGAGAGAGGAGAAAGTTACAACGGTTACGACGCGACGTGGGCTGTCCGTTAAATAGCGCATCGCTAATGTTTCAAACCTATCAGAATCACAGCCTAACGATGCTTTCTTATCCCGTCGGCGTAACAATATCCAACAACATCAACAGCGCAGTAACGACCTCTCCTTGATCATTTGATTGGCTTAATTGTAATATTTAATGACTGAGAAGTTTAATTGGAATCATTTGACGTAGGGCGAAACATTTGTATAGGTCCCCCGTGTCGCACCGCGTGGATTCTGTCGAACGTCTCGCACGGAGCGAGCAGAGAATTGAAGAGACCAACAGCTGGTACCTGGGCCCAAACCGCTGACTTACCATCGCCAATGACAATCTAATTAAGGGTACTTCTGTTGAATCATTGTGATCAGCTAGCAGCAGACAGGGTACCAAAACCAAACGATACACTAAGTCACTCAGTGAGACACACACTCTGCAGTTGAAATACCAGCTGCACTACTGAAGAAAAGTTGGTAATGGTACGCAGGCTGATGGAAGGTTTCCACACATTCAAGCTATGCTACGTTTCCTTTATATTTTCATTTTAACGATCTCATATCTGATTTTAACCTAAATATACTAGAATTACTATGCAACTTCATAGACCTGAAAAGTTAATATAACTTCACAAACCTTTTCAATGGAAACACCTTTAATTAAAGGCAATAGGCAGTCGCCCCAAAAATTTGCTTTGAAAAATTAGCAAACTCTTGCAAATCTCCTTATATTGCATTACAAGCACCTCTGAAGACGTTTTGAACATATCACAAAAAGAGGTAAAGCAAGGAGAAATTCTCCTAGAATTCCACAGTTCACTAACAAAAACATCGTCACATGATCAAAATATGCCATGATGAACTAGAGTGAGGGGCATACTAACTCTGATTGGGGTGACTGCATTTTCCCTTTAGGATTATGAAAACCTGCCTATTAAAATTTTATTGTCCTTCTACCCTATATTGACGACGCTCCTTAGCCACCATTTTGAAATCGCGCTTTTTAAGCCCCTTTCCTTTTAGTTCCACAGATGTTATTCCAGTAAATGATGTGTTAGGTGGCTTCCCCACCCCCAAATTACCCTACCCTCTTTTACAGGGTTCTTCACACCACCCCCTTCAGGAAAAGTATACGGTACGTCTATATTTTAAGTCCTGCGGCTAGTCCTGGGGGTAAAAGGGTTCACAGGAAACAACGATCCCGACCGGACACAAAAGACTCGCCAAATCACATTTAGTTAGAATAGTGTATACAACACTGGCTTCGGCAAGGGTGGTTACGACGACCATAGCTACCCTAATCAAATGGTAAGAACAGAACATGAACATAAGCAAAACGCGAAAATAAGGAAATGTATAGCCAATCCAATCAAACTAGGAAGAAATCGTTCGTGTGGCTGCAAACTTTCCACTTGCACTGTGTTTTAAATAGCAGTCGGCAGTCTTTCTCTTCACTCAGTGGAAAATAACAGAAGATTAAAATGAAATATAGACCTAAGAACTCCATGTACATACTTTTGTACGATCAGTGAGCTACTAACAAGTCCCTGGTGTACATTTGTCCCCCCCCCCCCAGTCAACATTCCAGCTGTGATAGTGCAATGTTGGCTACATTATTTACGATGATGAAAAATGGTGACTTTTATCAATCAGCATATAGACATGCAAATGACAACATCATCAGTTGTAAAATTAGGGATTACGCGAAACTTGTGACGTCACAGAGGGAACTCCATGGACTCTTACATTGGCATTCCACCCCATTTGTGTCCTGTGTTCGTTCAATGAGTCACACCCAATTGTAAGACTGATGTTCTTTTCAAGTCAAGTGGGCCATCCTTTTCAGTACAGATCCACCACCAAGTTTAAAGAAACACAAGAAGCAGCCTTCACGTTGAATAAGTCGTTTAATTTATCCGATCCTTTGAGAAGCTCTCAATCGATTTTAGGCTTAAAAAGAGCAACTTTAGACGTAAAAGAAGAGTGTTTAAGTTACTGCAGATTGCTCTCTTACTCTCTGTTGCAATTACTTTTTGTTACTGAAGGTATTAGAAAGAAAACCTCACTTGCAGCTGAGAAGATGTCGGCTTAAACAAAGTGTTTATAGGGCAATAAACAGCTACACAAGTACAGTATGAAAGGTTAAAATCTTGGCTACTGTGAAAAGAGTGTTTTATTTGATTGCTCTAGTGGATAAAAACCAATCAAAACTATTGGTCGAAATTGATTGGTATTAAAACGAACCATAATATTGACTTGAGCGAGAAAAAGAGTTGGTTATCTACTCGGAGATAAGGGAAACAGCCTTAACACTGCCACTTAAGAGGGAAATGTGGGTGGCGCTTTTTAAGAGTCTCGATAAAATGGTGATCCGAACTATTCCTTGGAATAATCCCTTTGAGTCAGAAATTTGATCCACACATGGCCCACAAAACAAAGAACACATTCTAATGGGGGAAGACCACACCAGTTGCCAATTGTCACGTATAGCAAGTCACTTCGGCCCTGCCCACCCCAATATCCTCATTTAAACGACAGTCCAATTTCAATATATTCCTGAACAACTAATTTTAACTTATTAATCATTCTTCCTTACCAGCTTACTGGCTCAGTGATCTGAAAATTCCAGTAGACGGAATGGGTGGCATTTTAACCTGCATGTAACAAGCCTAGGCCCGCGCCTTTTTCTTGCCTACCTAAAACCTGTCATTACTGGTCTAGGATTCAGTCGAATCATTATCAATATATCCCAGACAAAATTTTCGATCATAAATTTATTTGGTGTTTGAATATGGGATCATTTTTTTTTTTCTTCCAGAACCACTTGGTACGCAAATTGGGTATCATTGTTATCTCTATATTTTGGGTCGTATTTCAAAACGCGATTTTAGCTTATGGAATATTTACATGGGAAGAGTTTCGTTTAAGAGGCCGCAGAAAAGATCGTAAACACCATTAAACTTATCTCGTTCTTAACGACTTCGACGATGATAAATACACCAGATCGTAGTAAGGTCAAAGTTCATCCCCGTAAATAAAGTTAGACCAAACCCCTGCATTGGTTACATTTCCCCTGTCATCTTAGCAACCAAATTCTGACAGTCGTTACGCTCTGGGGTCATAGGACATCACATACTCTAACATAGACCTATTGTAGGAGATAGGTTTCAGGTACATACAAACTGAACCGTCGCGTGTATTACTCGAGGAGTTTTATTTTCCGAGTCAACCCAAGTCGTGTCCAAATGACAACCGAAGTTTATGCGGTGTATACTGAAGGTCCATAACACTGAGTTTATTGTGGATTGTTTTACTACCAAACAGTTAAACTGGAAGACACTGACGTTAAACACAAGGGTACTATATGGGATCAACGATTTTATGTGAACGTTGGCCTTACCACATAATCAACACTGCCTGATGATAAAACTTTATTCTCGTCAAAATATAAGCACGTGTTCCGTGGCAGCTCCCTTCTAGAAAGCACTGTCCGCCAATTAGCTGCCAAGTGCTAGGATGTTTGGAAGTTTTGTCATATTGTATTATATATATATATATATATATATATATATATATATGTATATATATATAGCCTTACTTCACGTTGTTTTCTCGACCGAGCTATTCCGTGATCAAAAACATTTACACTGGCTGTTTGCAGCACTGCTTACTACATGTGGGCCTACCACACACTATATATTGCATGCATGTATATGTATGCTTATTTTTTAACTTTCTTACAGTTCATTCTCAAAATGGTGTTTGGCCTGCCGTAATGTGCCCGCGGTAATTTAAATAGGTTTGAAAAATTGTCTCCGAAAAGTTACTTTCAGAATGATATTTTGTACAAGTCCGACTAAAAACTGCAGTACGCTGACAGATATGAGAGAGGTGGATCTAATGGCAGTGTCTCCCTTCTCGAATTTTTTTCTGGGAAAAACTTAAAAGTGTGGATTCCTCTGATGTTTAATCTCTTAATATGAAGTATTTTCTGAAATTTCATGTCTATTAATTGGTTCAATACTCTTTACTTTTGCAATGAAAGTCACACAATGCAGACTGGGAGTCTGGGGGTTAGTTCACAATACACATTGTTCTGAAGTGAGCAAATATTAGAATGTTCCTTGAGTTCGCGGCTGATATGTCTATAGCATGTACATGCCCGTCAAAATAAATATCGAACCATTCTGTAATCTGAGCATGATTTCAGTTCGAATTACAAAAGTGGACTGTAAATGTTGTTTAAATACAGACAATAAGACAAAGGTGTAACATATCAACTGTTAAGTTGGTTGCACAAAAGTAAAAATTAAAAATAAAAGAGATAATGACACAGAAGATCTGTCTCTGCTCAAATAATCTTTAAAATACCAAAAACTAACAGACCTGCAAGTCGCAACAACTGGGGCTCTATGTATGTTGCATACATCATTGTCTGAACTGTGTAAAAATGTTAAAAACTGGCTTAAAGGGGAATTTTCATGATCCCAGACAGTTCCAATTCTCCCAACTATGCATCTTCTAGCTCCTCCCATTACTGTATGAGGCTCTTCCTTGTGCAAGAATAAACCTGTTTTATTGCTTAAGGCCATGTCCTGGTGAGCATACAAGGCTATAAAATGTAATAAAAGTACTCTCTCTGCCTTGTGTGGAATGTGAGCTACTCTGCATCTTTCAAATTTTCAAACTTTGATGTCAATCAAAGAGCAGTCACCAACTGAGAATTTTGATATACATACACTAAAAATATACTTTGGGGTGATGACTGTCTGTCTTTAAGATTACATACCCGTTGACACAGACTATGGTATATTAGAGTTGGGGGGCTGAAAATTTTCCCCGCGAGAGAAAAACTTTACGACTTTACTTGCCCGATTTCTTTTAAAAAATATGCCTGAAAATGGTTTAAGTCTGAACTCGGGTTTGGGCGAGACCCGGGTTCGCACGCCTATGTACATATCTTAAACTTGCTTTATGTGTTTTAAATTTTAAATTTCGAGATAAAGCGAATACAAAACATGAACAATAACATTATACTGTTATAGAAACTCCCATATTCTTTAGGCGAACTATCAGATGCTATTAATATTAGCCTACAGATACCATGTTACCCATACATCGTGCCATGGCAGATAGTTTATTGGTAAAAACAAACTTTAGTTCTTGTTGGGGAGAAGTTATTAGAAACGAAGAAAACATGATTAGTTTGTGACTTTATTATGCAAGCCCTACCTCAAGACTATGCCAGAGTTGCTAGTCAATTAAATATTTGTTTACTCACCACCACATAGGACTGTAAGGAGCTGCACCGGTTATCAAAGATAAAATAATTCCAAGCAGAAGGTTCGTATGATATAATCCTTTCGCCATTTCAGTTCTCTCTCTCGGCTTCTTCAATCACCAATCCAAAACTAATTCCAAAGTTTCGAAACTCTTAAAATAGTTTTACTAAAAGCTCCTTACCACAAAAAATCCTTGTTTTTAATCTAAGCCGACAGCGAAATCATTTCAACATTTAAGCATCAGTTGTAATATTTCCTTTGAACAAACAAACAAATATATCCGTCACCTCATGCCCGTGTGGTTGTCCCACCTGCGCGAAAAAATGGTTCTTCCAACTTTTTTCCAGAAAAGATTTCGAGTCAACGTAACTTTCTTTACCACAGGGGGTGTAAATGTTAGTGACTTTTCAAGTTCGCGGTGTAAGTTTAGCCTTGCTCCTCTCGATACAAGTTACTGCTTGCAAATGAGGGTTTTAGTCAGCTATGAGTGTGTTTATTGCCCTTCGATCGTCCGTCTTGGAAGAAAGGGGGATTAGAAACAATGTACTATGTGACAGTTGGCAGTCCCTGTGCGATTGTGATACGCGTAGTACATTGGTTTACTCGGTCCTCTATGACTGTGGATTTAATTTATCACAGCAACGGTTTTATATAGAGGTTGATACGCTTGACTAAGTCGTTTTCAAAGGCATCACAAACGGTCCGCGTCTCCTGAATGTGTGCGGCCTTTCAGAACATTCGACTCGCCAAAAGTTAATTGAAATTAACTAAGACATCGGGGAATGGGTACATAATAGATTCTTTGCAAGGGGATCAAAATATAGTACCAACTTTAAGCTGATGTTTTACGCTTGCCGCTCAAATCCCTTTCAACAGGATACACTTTAGGACACTTAAAGCCTCGGTCTAATCTGACAGGCTGATTTGCCAGTGAAAAGTGGAGAGTAAGTGGGGTGCTACGGTTTCAAAGGCCACGGTGTGTTTTGTTGTGTCAATAGGTATTTTAATGACAATAGAGGCGTGTGAAGCTTGAAATTTATACGAGTTAATCAGGAAAGCTTTGCTTGAATGCATGAACAGCCGAGGCTAGCCTCCAGGTCTGGAGGGCTGATGGACAACGGTATTACGCTATCCATTTACGATAGAAGTGGATTGGTCTGGTCCACGAATTCATACACACTGATGATTTTAGGAATCTATCGGTCAGGAAGCACTATTAGTCAAGGAACGGTCTAAATTCGAGGACTTTGATTGCTATCTAATCGGGTGGGGAGGGGGCTGGTAGAATGAGAGAAGCTTACTTAACCACGGTGCAATAATCAAGCTTATCTTTACATGGGAGGAAGGAGGCGTCCCCAGCAATTTACCCATTAAATTAGTCCGCCTACCATAAAACGTATGGGTCAAAGGAAGGGGGTGTCTGGGGACAATACCACTTACCCAAATTTCTATTACCCCCCTTTCCTTTCTCGCAGTCATAGTTAATGAATAAACTAACCATCGGAGCACACACCCCCTCACCGCGAAAAAGCTGAACAGCTGACCCCGGCCCTTTATACTCTGTGTGAACAGTGTGATACGATTGGACTCCTCAAAAATATGAAGCTGAAAAGTTAAATTCAATTTTCTCCTTTCCAAGTTGCAAGGCATATCTTGCCGAGTAAGTACGTATTTGGACCCTTTCATACGTATTGTACTGTGCAATTGCACTCCCAAGTTGTTACAACTCTACAACGGATCAACTTAAAGGAAAAATGCAGTAACCCCATTTTAAAATTAGTATACTCTGTCATTCTAATTCATGAATGGTTCTTGTTTATCATGTGACGATATTTTTTGTCATTGAATTGTTAAATCCATGGTAAATAACTCCTTGCTTTGCCTTTTGTTTGTAATATTCATGTTCCAGAACATCAACAGAGTTAGCCTACTTGTGATGCAAATAAGAAGAAATTTGCAAGATTTTGCTGACTTTTCAAAACAAATTTGGGGCGACTGCTGATCCCCTTTAAGATACGCTATGCACCTAGCCGTTTTGGTGTTTAAATAGGTCAGATGTTTTAATGGAACCATACATGGTGTGGAAGCAAAGAATAGCACCTCAATCCCCTTCCTCTTTTCAATCCCATTGGATGGCGTACTTCACAGTGAAACGAAAAACGTTTGTGGTACTTAATGCAGATAACACTATTTAATAAAAAAATGTTTGTCTGGAAGATGACATTAATAATTTGCCTGCGAAGCTGTTGTACTGTAATAGTAACGTAGTCTGGCGAACACTCAGAATAGTGCAAAATATTGGGTAGAATACTTCTGAAGTTCTGTGAGACATGCACTAAGGTTGATTACGGGCTCCTTGAAGTGACAGCCTCTTTGGATTCACCCAGTCCCCCCCCCCCCGATCACCTGACTATGGTTCTCCTCATGAGAAGCAGTTGGACTCTTGATGTGGTGGAGCACACCTGGGTGAAATACCCAAGGCTGAGGAAAGGCCCAGATGGGGAGTCCAAGAGGCAAAGCCCCCGGAAGCTCTAAGGTGTTTAAAAAATTAAGACCGTTTGTAAAGCCTTTGACTATGATCAAATAGCATTTGATGTGCACTAAATAAATTACTAACCTTAGACCATTTTTGCAATAGTCTTACTCGGACAGGTCAGTTTTATGATGCGATCGAGGGGGGCTCGTGAAACCAGTATTTAAGATTGCTGTTCTCAAATCGTCCCGAAGAAAACAGCGTAATTTAAGACATTTAATTGTATTGTGTTTCTTTACTTTTTATTGAAAATTGTCTATAACATAAAAAAATCTCCTACTTGCTACACCCACCCATTCCTTCGTTTATGTTTGATTTTTTCGAAGATCTGAAATAAGTGTTCTTCATTTTTTTTTTTTTTTTGTTCCTGTGAAAATATCATTCAGTTTCGAAACTACTAACATGCAGGTTGAAGTATCATTTTATAATGATCATCAAGGTTTGGGGACATAGGTAGGCCTAGGCCTAATATTTTCCAAAATGAATCAAATGCTGTTATGGGTAGTTCATACAAAGTTATAGTTATGAGTGACTGCAGAAAATCATGCCAAGCATGCAGTTTTCATAGGAAGCATGCATCTTCGTGAGTGTGGCCGGCGAAGCCTCTAAACATCAACCCCGAAGCCACGAACGCAGAGGCTGGGGACCGAGGGTCATCCACGAGAATTTTTCTTAAATCCGAAGGCTTTTAGCCGCCTTTTGGATAATTTATCGAGAAAATACTACATCACCCAGGTGTAATTAAAAATGCTAATAAATATTTTGGCTGATGATTGCAAATTTAAAATAATAACTAACCGTCAGTCAAGTTGATGAGGATAGCGCTAGTTGGTGGGCCAGAGGGAGGGTATTTCAAGGGTTGTGAAAACGATAATTTCACTCAAGCTATCTTACAGAAAGTCATTATCAGACACATCCGCCGTTATGTCGTACAGACATGCAGCATCAATAATGAGACACGTGTTTATGCAAGGCACGTGCGAAGCCCGCCGAAAAATTTTATTGAGCATTGCGACTCCTGTAAACGGTTAGATTAGGGAGTTGTCAGGGACCTGACAACTCCCTGGTTAGATTTCTGAGTTGAGTATATGCAGGGAGGTGGTATTTAGAACCATTTTCCTGGTACATGCAAGGACCATGGGCGTGTGTAATTACGTACATTGAGTACTGTTAGTGACCCTCATTTCAGGGTTTCAGGCCACAAGAATGAGGCAGAAACTGACGCCAATGCCTTGCAAGAAATTTCCAAAATTTTCCAAAAACGATACCCCATTTCCTCTCTGTAACTTTGAGCTACGCCACTGTAATAATTAAACTAGATTTCACTGAGAGTGCACGCAAAGCACGCGGAAAAACTTTTCATCATGTTTAAGACAATTGATATTACTGTTTTACTTCGTTTTGCATTGTAAAATTTATCCATTTTACTAAAAATTCTCTCATAAATTTTTCTTGTGTCGCTTCCTTTCCTTCCTTTTTATTATATTTATTGCTTGTTCCAAGGTCTGGAAAAGTGGAGAAGCAAGTGCCTCCCTTGCCCCCCCCCCCCGCCCCTCCCTTCTCGGAACCCCGACTAAGCGTGTAACAAATGATGCAGTGCAGGTAATTGATCACGCCTTGCGTTCATGCACGTTGCTTACAAAGTTTATCTGAGTATATTCGTAACTCCGAACTTGTTGTTTAATGAGATAAACTCTTCGACCAGTGGTGGTAAGTTTATGACATGAGGAATGAGATGTCATCAGGTGTCTTAAAACTGATTGGATACATTTAGTGTAATAAGCATGTGACTGTTATCACCTAAAATACTGCATTCTAGAGGTGTTAAATTTGAATGGTTTAAAAAATTCTAGAAAATACATCCGCGTGGGAAGCTTTTGTTAGCTATGGGTGGGGCTGAACGATATAGACCTCCATCTGGGGGAGTGGCTTAAGTGGAGGGGACAGCGTCCCATGGAAAAACATTTTGAGCATTTGATCATCCTTAGATACAACTTGATGATAAATTTTCGGTAGTGTTTGAGGTATAATTATTGAAAAGGGTTGATATTTTATTGGAAAATTTTGATATACCGTACTTGACAGAGGAGACAAATAATTAAGAAGTTTTGTCTCTGAAAAGTTGTGAGGAAGCAAGCAACACTACTTTGTGCCCAGCAATGTTTCTTACTAGGGAATAAAGTCCCCTAGCCCTATACCCCCCCTCTCCACTTTTTAGACCTATGTGAAAAACATACCATGAGACTTAAAATGTAGTAAAACCTTCCAAGGGGGTGTTCTTGAAATTCTGTCATTGCAATTTATCTTTTATGATAAACAAATGAGATACATCAAATATTTTTGAAATGATTTTTCTCCACATAATTCAATCAAATATTTGTGCGAAGATACTTGGAGACATTTAAATGTCTGTTATGAGTGATAAGTCTATCGTTTGTGAATTTGATCAACAATAAAATGGATGGAAGTGTTCTCCCAGTTTTATTGCAAATTACTAACTCTTCACAGGTCATAAATTCTTTTCGTCAAAGCCAGAGTACTTACTTTGGTTTTCATTATACCACACACGGCCAAAGATATGGTTTAATTTATTGCCGGAATTTTTGTGTATTTCGTAGCATTACGTTATCTTTTTCTCTGTAACTCAACCGAAGTTATCATAGCCTATACAAGAAGGTTACAGTGCGACAAATGCCAGGCTCAGTTGCCACAATGTCACTGGCCAAGGGAAGCTATTAAATATTAGATTTCGCGGTGTCCCGATATTGGTTAAATGCAATTAATTGAAATTATTAGCTGGAAAATAGACAGGCGCCATGGATTAATAAGAAAAGGTTCCACCTACAGTGGACTTGGTTTTATTTGCAAGGAATGTAACCTACTCAGTCTTATAGGTCTATGTGTATAGGGTTACATTATCGTACTGAAGTAATGTTCATGCACGGGACTGGTTTTGCAGCCTCATGACATGCGTTGGCTAGGCCTATACCACAAGAGCAAATACAGTCACCCAGTGGCGTAGCCAGGATTTTCTTTTTGAGCAGGGGCCCGGGGGGGTCACGAACCTTTCTTGTGAGGGCACAATTTCAGAATTCTCTCCCTCTCTATAGGACTAATATATATAAAACTGTAAATTCCAAAATTTTCCGTATAGGGGACACCTGGGGTGGCACGGCTTTGTCGTGGGGGACGTGCCAATCATGCCCCCATAACTACGCCACTGCAGTCACCCTAGTGTGAATTAGTATATCCTGGTAACCTTATTCATTGGTGGTTCTTTTTAATCATGCCGCAATATGTTTTGTGACTTAAGTGTTGAATTCATGCAGAACAACACTTTGGCTTATCATTAACATGAAAAGGATATGTTCTGAAATATCATGAAAGATATTTGTTAGGAAAATAGATTTATAAGATTTACCTGATGTTTCATAGCAAGTGTGGGGCGACTGCTCATTCCCTTTAACGTCAAGATGGGGACCGATTGCCAGTGACTGTTAATTAGCAACTCCCTATCTAATTTTAATTCAACAAGCGCAAGTATCACCTGCAGTGTAAGGTATCTGGCTACCGTTATTTTGTCGCCGTGGGTTAACCAACAGATGAGGCTTGACACGAGGGCGTATTTGGGGCAGGGCGTAGCTAGGGGTGGACAAGGTGGGCGACTAACCCACCCAGTTTGGGGAAATTTGTAGACACTGCAGTACTATTTGAAGGCACACTATTCTTTACTTGATTCTCCTAGGGAAACTTTTTGTGGTCCCAATATTGACAATTGCCCATATTGTATAAGAGGGCTGGCAACGCCCTACAATCTTAGGTCAATTGTCGGGGAGGGGGATGCTTTCTGGTGAACACAGTATTTACCCGGTCTGTGGACATAATAATTACATAGGGCACGTCTACGTAGTGATTTCGTATACTGAAATCTGGTGCGTGGCCAACAAGGTCGCGGGCTCGTCTCCAAAGAAGGACCAACATGCCCAAAGCCTTATGCCGAATGTGCGCGGTGGTGGAATTCACTGTCGCCGGGGAAAGAACTTTGGTCAATATAGACCATGTAGGACCCACGGAAGCTTTCGAAGTCTTCTAGGGACCCCTTTAGGGTCCTGGACTCATGTTCTGCCCCTCCTTACCTGTAGGGTATCCACAGGTGCCCCAACAGGGCAGGGGCGTAGATCGAGTTTAGGGATTGGGGGAAAAAATTTTCCGACAACCCTAACTTCAACAGAAAATGTACAAATAGTTATCTGAACTGTTGAAAAATAGCATAGGCCTATGAGATATGGGGATATGCATTATGTTGAAAGGGTTAGATGGGAGATTCACCGTGACATCAATACTTTAATAGGCTCAAATTGGCGTTTTCTCGAAGCCCTAAAGTCATCTGCACACCACAATGTTATATCTTTTTACTCTGCCTTTTTCTTCTTTTTTTTTTTGTTTTTTCCTCTGCCTGAAATATTGGGGGGGGGGCAAAATGATATGTTGCCTCCCCAATATTTTCTTTGGAGGGGCAATTGCCCACCCTGCCCCCGATCGACGTCCCTGCAACAGGGAGGTTACTACGTTGTCAACTTTTTTGTATGTTTTTTCTTATCATGACATTGATTATCATGAGGCCTAAGTGTAATAAAAGCGGACTTGACCAAGTTGATCAATGGGAGCTTGGGTACGTGTACAGTAGAGCAGGGCAGTGATGTAACCAGGCACGGAGATTTCTTCTCAACAGTGGGGGATTTTGACGATCTTTCACAAAAATTTACTGTGTGAAAAACAAAAAGTCAATGGGGGAGTTCTTTGAAAGTGGGGGGTTGTAACCCCTCAACCCCCTGTTTCTCCTCCCCTGGATGAAACAATGACATACTAAATGCAAAAACGCACATTTATAAGCTGTTTGACAGAAATTTACCCCCGAACTGGCACCGGGGATAGAAACAACGCTAACAATTACGGAAAATTTATTACTTGCAAATTATTAAGAGCCGTAAGAACCACCCCAGAGTTAGAGCTTTATCATGAAAGGCAGAGAACAGTAAAGCTGTAAACGACACACAACAACCGGAAGTTTGCCTCAACTGCGAAGCTGACCGTTAGCTTCTCATTTCAACGGTGATTTGCAAACCAACGATAGCCAAAGTGAGAGAAGAAAAAACAGAAAAGAAAACAGCAATTTAGAGCGTATCATCGAGGAAAGATGACACCGGAAAGTGTATACAGGTCCCAGGTCACCAACATATATTGTCCGAACCCAATTTGTGTGATTGGTGGCGTGCTTCTTTCCGAGAGCTGGCTCTATGTTCAGTTAATACAGGATTATTAGTATTTGTTGGTCACATAAACCCCGTATTCCGTATTTATCAATGTAAATATCAGCATAGGCATAAGAAAGTGCTCTTGGTTGGGGGAGAGCTTTCTAGAGCGTCGTCCCAATGATGGGCTTCTAAGGGGAGGGAAAAAGTTTTCAATACTTTTTTAAATGTTTAAGAATTCTTAGATGCAACTTAATACTACAGTTTGTGTTGTTGAAGTACCGTGCATGTATTGCAAAAGTTTTAATGATTCTATTGACAAAGTTAGATAGATTCAAACGAGGGGTTTTCGTCTTAAAAGTGGAGCGAAAGCGTACTTTAGTCCCCACATATTTGACAGGGTGGCTTTAGCCCTCTAGTCCTCCCCTCTCTATGCGCCTTTGAATATCATTTTAGGCTACATTTACTACACATAGGTCTACTCAAGACGTTACTTCCTATGCTCCCGATAGCTGGTTAGGCTTAAATCCTTTGCCAGTGGAGGCTACAGGTAAATAAATAGTTTGTTACCCCTTTTCTCACATGTTCCATGATCCACCGGTGGGTGTGACATTAGGCAATCCTTTGTAAAACTGCTTGACCCCTTGATGCTAATGAGCAGTAGCGGAGATTTGTGTGAAAAGTGGGGGGGGGGGGTAATGGGCCCTCGGGGCAAAAGTGAAAGTCAATGGGAGCATTTCCAAAAAGTGTTTGGGGATATATATCCTCCCCATCCCCCGGGATTTCCGCCTATGCTAATAAGTTAAGTGCATGACTATATTGAAAATTACAGAAAACTGTAAACTTAGTTGTGGTTGGGAGTTTGTGGTTGTTTCTTTGGGGACACCGTTCCTCCTTCCGATGACGCACTCCTCCCAATCCTAGGGGCGATGCGCACTGTCTAAGAAGAATTTTCATGACTGGCTAACGCTAGCCCTAATCCCTAACTAATCCCTAACCTTATCAAAGGATGCAATCGGTACAATACAATAGAACCAGCCAATCAAAAAATACCTTCTTAGACAGTGCGCATCAGCTGCAATCCTATAGCCTGTACGATCACGAAGCTACAACGAAGTGTAAGCAATCGAAAGAAAGAGCAATTTGGTACCATTTAAGAGCCACCTAGCCGGTTAACAGTACCCTAAAATCGTGAAAAAGTCGGAACATAGAGAGGTCGGAACATAGAGAGGTCGGAACACCGGGATTGAACCCCTTTTTCGACAGCCATACAGAAGATATACCCGGCTGAGCGCGGACCTTTTTGAATGCGACGCCCTCTCCATCAAAATAGGTACCATTATATTTTAGAAGCTGTGCAACTGCAAAGATAGACCCACTGTCAGCTACGCAGTTTACAGGAGCCGTTGCCCGATGTAACTAAGTTTCCTGGTTCGTGTTTCATGATAATTTATGGTGTCTCTCCCTCCAACAATTGTAAATCAGAAACAGAGAGCTGAGGCAATGACAGGTAGCTACAAATATTACATGCTCCATGCCACACACGAACTTACGTGGGCAAACCGGTAGTATGAGCCTCGATCTCTTCGACACGAAAAAATATTAAAATATTTTCCAAACTTTCGCCCTTGCGACAAGCTATAACTCACTGTCAGTGGATAAAGTTTATTGACTTCTTATTCTGCATTCGAAACAAATGATTATACGCCTCGTAAAACGTTCGAGCTGATTCTTTACCAGAATTATGAACGGCGCAGCCGTTGGCTCGGAAATTACCTTACTATACAGCTTAGGTTTGTGGACATGTGACTAAAGTACATACATGCCCCTGATGCAAAAGCATTCAGAGCATGGAGAATAGTCGTAGTTCCCATCAAAACCAAACATTTACCATTTTACAAGACAATTTCAGTTTCCCACCTTCATTTTGAATAGTCATTAGCTATATATGGCATATGCAAATCTGTGACGTAAAACTCTCAACATATTTCCAGATTTTATCCTTTGCTACCGTGCGCTAACCTTCAGTTGTAATAATATTGCCATATCTTGAGGATTAACTGTGGGAGTAACTGATGTCTGCGTGAAAAAAATCATGTCAACATCACATAACAAAGTGCAAAGAATCTGACGATTAGGAGCATGGACGGTCGTCCGCAGACGGGGGGAAGGGCAGCAGGGACAGTGACCCCCAGAAATTTTCAAAGAAAATTTTATCACATCGATCTGCCTAAATTTCAGAGATTTTGATGTAAAGATTGTTTAAATGCAACTTGTAGGGGCGCCGAAAGTGCGATTTCCAGCAATAAGAGAAGCATTTGGGCAGTTTTTTCTCAGTATATTATGCGCCAAGTTCATTTCATTTCGTTTCATTCATTTTGTTTTATCACAACAATATATAAACATAATGACAGATTATACAATTTACAACAAGTTAATAAAATCAGTGTTGTGAATGGAAGTACTCTTAAAAGCCCTTCAGGGCTTGAAAAAAGGCACTCCCGGAGAGAGTAAATAAAATTATAAACAGAAAAAAGTTACGGTGGCGCTCTCCTTAGATGATGCCCCCTGTTGAAAATTTCCTTTGTAAGGCCATGATTAAGAGATAGATTTAAAATGGTTAAGAACTAGCATAGAAATACTTAAGTATGACTCCTCATACAGGATAAACAGACCACACTTGTAGACCATACTACTCAAATCGAGGCCGGGGTACCGTACTTGTTTCTTTTTCAAACTTCGGCTTCGGTTGTTGTGACTATAGAAAGAACACTAACTCAATGATGCCACAATGAGCAAGGAGGGATTGCAGGTTAGCGGGCAGGGAGTCATATCGGAATCAGTATTCGCATTAGGCAGTAGGATTGAGCGTTTCCCGCTCTCTTCTCAACAATCCCACAAGATTTAAAATCGCTTGCTGGAATTTCCCACACCTGTTGGGAAAACTTGTTACGGAAAAAGTTGACTTTTTATGTTGCAACTTGTCAAGATACCGCCCTTTGAACCACCCCCGCCAATATTTTGGAGGGGGAATTTCTCCTCCCAAATTCTGATACCTTGTGCCACCACTGATTGCAATATTTCCCGAAGCAACAGGTGACTTGTGGGCATTTTTAATTTTCGCACTCGGGTCTTGCAGGTTTGATCCCCTGCCCTCCCCTCTGCACGGGGCTATGCGCCTTTCCTTTCTTATAATAGCTGGTGAGCTACCGTGTCCAGGTGTCTCAGAAATTGTCAAACGTTTCATGAAAAGTCCGCTTAAGAGCTATCTCCTAGTGCAGGTAAAAAACTCTAAAATGGAGTGACTATCCCTAAGGTACAAGTCACACGGAGCCCTCAGACAGTATCAAGATAGTGCGAGGAAAACATGCCACAGCTTCAACAAAACGTTGGGTTATAACGCGTGTCTCACAAACTGCATGAGATGTCGCAGATCTCACGGGCTGCGCTCATGACTCTGTTCACGGTTCTTGCTTGTACCATTGTAAGGGCTGTATGGGGATTTCCCGTTAATTCTCGTGTCCCTTCGGGGTGCAGGAAACTTGGTAGTCTAAGATTCACCCAGTCGCACATTGTTACAATTTTCCACGGCATGTGGCAGATGTAGGACCCTTCAGCATGGCGTGGGGCTTGGGGCATTTCGGTAGGAATTCGGAAAGTTAGGCCTGTATTCGCACAATAGTCTAAACCATTAAGAGTAGGCATTTGAGAGATAGTCAAGTCCCCCATCCCATCCGTCAATTTTTCGGCCCTCTCCAGCATGGTTAACCACTGTAGCACATTCTCTGAAAAAAGACTGAGTAGCAAGGGGGGGGGGGGCTCGGTCAAAAATCTTGCCCCAAATGGAACTGGTGGACTGATGATACAGTGACTCTTTACACGATATAGCCTAACAATGCAACGGGCCATGAAACTCGTGAGTTATGAATACAGCTCTGGGTAAAGAAACATTCATAACAGTAACACAGTCACTACCATAATATTACCATGGTTACCAGTATTTAAGAATGGGACATATTGCAAAAGTGCACAAAGTTACCACCAGCTGATTGCGGGAACCCCCACCCCCTTCAACTATTTACCTGCTTCACCAAACTACAAATAACAAAGTCACGCTCATGGTACGCCACCAAAAAACTGCAGCCGGAATTCATGATTTCTTGACTTTGCGTGCACAGGTCACAAGTGGTAAAATGGCAAAAATTATGGCATGCAGGCTCTTCATCTACAAAGGTAGAAATATTATCCTCCTCTGAGGTTATCTACGTTACTAAAGCTAAAGAATTCACTTACTTTATATAAGTCACTTTTTGTTAACAATGGGGTTACCAATACACGATAAATCAGCGATCCTGTATTTCATTTTGCGTAGAAACGTCGAACTTATTAATGGGACTCGAAGCACATCATTCTAATGGTCTTAAACGTCACGTATCGAATCATAAATGTCCAACTCAGAGTCCTTTACGAGCTCACTTTTAAAATATATCGTTACTTTTTGACTCAGTGAGTGTTTATACATATCCTGTTCGAATGACTATCCCTTCAACCTAACGTCAGGGAACACGTGATGCCAAGGAAAGTCTGTCCGTGGTTTAAGTATCGACTTATAACTAAATAAATAAATATGATCATTTGCAGTTCCCTTTAATGCGATGGGAAATTCCTCCGTTATATTTTTCCCTTTGACAATTGTCAGAATTGACTTTATAAAGAATCTAGGGTATTGATGCTCTTAAAATCTCTGTCTGCCACAGACATATGTGAAGGAAGTGCAGACGTAGATATGTTGTAGCCTATATAGAGGTCTTGCATTGACGTCATCCGTGGACGGCATCTTCCAGTTTATAACAATGCGTACACGTGCGTGCGTACTCGCTTTTTCTGTCCAGTGAACTACGATAATGTCACATCTTTCACCTATCTTTCACCGACATCGTTGCATCTCGCGTCTTATGTTGGGCATGACCGTCAAGCGTTATTTATTGTATCACCATAGTATCCAAGTCTTGTACACGCATATAAAATGAATTGTGACCTTTGACCGGCAAAGCGGTAGTCGGAAAGGCGCTGACTTCAGGAGTGAATCCTTTGTAGCCTGTATTGTAGGATTATACCTTAAGTGAGATTTGCTAGTTGTACCGTAGTAAGCAATTACGCCTATCTATAAGGTAATGGTTATCAACAAATTGAGGTCTTCCTAAAATCAAAAGAAACTACAATGAAACGAAGAAAAATTGTCTTGAGCATCACTGACAAAGGCGTAGGAAGCTTTTCGAGACTGGAGGGCTGAACCTTGTTTCGAATCGCCGTCCTGGGGAGGGGTTAAGGGGAGGGGTGTCCCCCTCCCCTTTGGAAAATTTTTGGGTATTTGAGGGTCCTCAGATGCAATATGGCAACATTTTGGACAAGCTTTAAGGAAAATTACTGCAAATTTTTGACATTTCTTACAGAAGAGACATATAAGGGGTTTTTGCCCTTGGATCTTGGGGGCGGAAGCATACTTCAGCCCCCAGATTTTTGACTGGGGGCTAAAGCCCACCCAGCCCCACCCCCCGCTTCCTACGCCTATGATCACTGACATAGCACTAACCAACATCCCTTACATAAAAGTAGTCATGAATTTTTACAAAGTCATCGAAATGACATACAATGACGAGAGAGAGAAACACGAAATCAAAATGATACACGGGGGCTTATACTTCATAAGTAAGTATTCATTATTGGCTCCGCCAACATGGCATGTAGTACATGAGTGGATATAGCATACAGCCTTAGCCAGGGTTCATCAACCTTTTGTAACTCGAGTCCCACTTTTGATAGTTGAAAACAGTACCGGTGGACCACCTTTAACATTTACAGAAAAATGAAGATCCACTGATATTGTTATTAACCGTTCGAGACAAGTTTTAACACTAAGCAACGTATACTCAACTATAAAATCCCATCCATGTTGGATAAGATGAACTATATTCAAAATTAATAGCAGAAGTAACCCTTTATCCAATTGTGTTTTTATTGCTACTGTTTTGTTCTGACCTACTTTGGGGCCCCGGTGCTCTTACAAAAGAATAACAGTGTAAGTCCATCCAGGGGGTGCGTTGTGAGTGCTCACCTCCGGGTTGAAAAAGAAGAAGAGAAAAAAGAGAAAGAAAAACGAAAAAGAGAAATAAAGGGAAGAGAGACAAAAGAAATTGAAAAGAGGAAAATAAAGAAGAGGGAGGGGAAAGTAAAAAAGAAACAAGGAAGACGGAAAAAGTGGTAAAAATAGGCCTGATTAAGGTACATCGCAAGCATATACAGGACCATACTGTGGCTTAACATGCATGATGATACTCATGAAATCTGTTTCATGCCAACTCACTGTTAACTATCCACGTCGCACCCCTCACCTGCACCTCTCACTCCCACCCCTCTCGGAGAAAATCCCGACTTATACCTAACTTAGGCCAATCAGAATATTTTCAAATGTATATACAAAGGAAACCATTTGGTGACAATGAAAAGATAAACTATTAAAATATGCAGATTTTTAAAGTTCGTACAATCACCAGAGCTGTGTATTCCCAAACTTTCATCTCGAGCTCTATAACTTTGTCGTTAAATGAGACCAGTTCTTGTATGCAGGCCTGTAGAGACCCACAAGTATATGAGCGTGGCAAGCAGTACGGTCCTTTTGCATTCGTGTTATATCTCATGGTGTCAAGGAGATACGTCAATTATGACTTCTGTTACCATGTCTGTTTTTATGATAAATAAAATCAAAAATCAAATCTTAACAGCGAATAAAAGCTGGTGTCGTAATAAATCAGAACAGTCCTACATCAACGTTCAAATCGTTAGTGAAGGGCATGATTGCATGGCTTACTGTAAGTACATCTGGTACAAGGTATTTTAAAGAAAATCGAATAGACATAGGCTAACGAGGTATAAGCTGAAGGCTGTTTCAGGAAAAAACTATTTCCCGGGCAGATTTTGGGGAAAACTGGGGCAATTTCCTCGTGTATAGCACAGGTCTTTCTCTGGCAAAACGGCTCAGGCCCTAGAGAAAATATTCCGTACTCTATGCGAAGAGAGGAGAGTCTGTTGGTCTTATATACTGTTTAAAAAATATCTATCAACCCAAACGAATACTTCAATTTCTACAACTTGACAGTTTAGATAGACCTATAGGACTCTAGCCAGAAAGGTTAATTGCCCACCTCTCCAGTCTTCGTGCAATCATGATGTTACCGGTTGGAAGATGAACGGACCGGGACACGAGGGGGGGGGGGCACCTAAGAGAATCTGGTTACTGATATTTGACTATATTCGGATCAAAGTTAAACTCATGTATGACTTAGAATTAAACCAATTTGTTTCAATTTTGCCATTTGGAGCCTGACCTATAGTAAAATATTTGACCAGAGTCCGGTTTAGTGTCCATCTGATGGCCCGGTCAACCAGCCGTCGGTTTTAGAGTGTTGAGTAATGTTATGTGCATGACACCAGTAACCAAACTGCCTGTCTGTCTGTCTGTCTGCCTGTCTGTATGTCTCTCTGTCAAAATGTCTGTCTAACTATCTGCAGATCTGTCTGTCTGTCTGTGTCTCTCTGTCCGTCCGTCCGTCTGTCTGCTTAAGTTGCGAAGTCCACTTCCTATCACAAGGTGATTCTAAGGTAACCCTTTCAGAAATATTTCTGACCTAACTTTTGAAGGAGTTTCATGCATTGTCTAAATTGTGAGCAAGAAATATCAAAACCGAAGTTTTCACCATTTCCTCTCACATAAATGCCCGTACGATTCAGGATGATATTAGTTTGAAGATCGGTGAGTCTGTGATCAGTCCTTTGTCATCCGTTAATTAGGAACTTAGGTATTACTTTTGGTCTCTGCTTAAACATGAATTCACAAGTTCCGTCCATTTGGCGTACAGTTAATTTTCATCTTCCCAATATCTCTAAAATTCGTCTAGGTTTATTGATCGAAATACTTGCGCGCATGCGCTTCGATCTCTTGTCCTCTCTCGGCCGGACTACTGCAACTCCATTTTAGGTGGGATCTCGCGTACAAATATACTGCGTTTACAAAGGCTACAAAAACGTGATGCTCGTTTAATTTTTTTTTTTTTTTTTTTGTTAATAGGTACATAAGTACCTTGCCGTTACTGCGTGAGAAGCATTGGTCACCCGTCCAGCAGAGAATTGACTTCAAGGTTTTGCTGCATGTGTGCAACTGCATTAATGTAACTACCCCTTCCTATCTTTGAAACCTTTTGACCGTACATGAGCCTGGTCGTGCTGGCCTGAGATACTGCAGTGATACGCTGCGTCTTGTTATTTCACTCACGGACCGTGCAACTGGGTGGGGAGAGTGCCTTTCGGGGCCTGGACCACGTCTGTGGAACAGCCTCCCACTTGGACTTCGTCAACTTTCCTCAGTCTGTATTTGAAAAAAAAAAACGCCTTAAAACTTATCTTTTCCTAGAGTTTTAATTTTTGTACATTTTCCTGTTTGTAGGCTTACTTTTTAAAGATTTTTAAGTGTTTTGTGGTTTTAAGTATTTTAAATTGTTTTATTGTTTTATTCTTTTGTTTGGATTTTTGCCTGTTTTTGTTTGATTGTACCAATGTCACGCAATTCGATTCAAGGAAGAAGGGCCATATCAAGTTTTGGCTGATAATAACAATTAAGTCGGTAACTTTACTGGTCCGCCCGAAGATGTTCTGGCACGAAACCGACTTCATCAGCTTTGCACCTGATTTTAATTGTAGGCCTTACCAAATGAGTTACCACCCTGCAATGTAGTTGACTGTTTGTGGCCATTTTGTGTTTAACTTTGTACCAGTAAGCTAATTTGCCTTAAGTAACATTTGTGTTAAGTTCCCTTTTGTGAACTCGGTTGGAATCGGCTTTGAGTCCGAGTCCAGCTGCAATCTATTCCGGACCAATTCTGATTCCGGGACCCCCCATCCCAGGCCAATTCCGAGTCCTTTTGTATAAAAAGACTCGAGTCATAAATTTAGTCCGAGTTCAGAACTGGGCGTTACAGCCCTGGTAGTAGCTGTTACTTTGGAAATGATGGCCATAGGCGTACGGGAAGACATTTTACAGGGGGGAAAAGGGTATTTGCCCTGAAAATTTTGCAATTGCCCTGATTTTCACATCTCTGAAGAAATAAAGATGAAACACTACAAGTTAAAACGAAGAAAGAACAAGTGAAGCAGAAGCTTGGTTGGTGTCCTGCTGTGTGCGCTGAGTATCGCTTATGATAAACTTACATTTTCTACTCCATATATTCAACAGTATGCGTTGTGCAACTAAAAAGCATTTTGCCCTGTTGGCTAACGCCGCTACCCGCCGCACTGCCCACTGCACTGTCCCCTTGCCCTGAAAATACAAGTGTCAGTGCCCTGAAATAAGCATTTTCCCTACTTTGGGAAGGCTGTAGCCCCCGACCCCTGCCTCGTACGCCTATGATGATGGCAAACCATTCACCATTTCCAGATTTCGGATTATATGGATTTTCAAGGATTGGTTGAAAATAGTGAAGCCTTTATGTATGCAGCTTACTAGAATGTATTTCAACACAAAGTCCATACCCCGATAAAGATGATATTGCACATACAGTAGCCTATACCGTATATATGCAAAATGTTATGTTGATCCATCAAGATTGATCTGGAAGCCAGCCAATCAGGGCAGGTTGTGCTTGCACCCTACAAGTATGCTTGATAATGCGTGGCATCTGCCCCCAGCCCCCAGTCTATAGAACCAGGCTATACGCATGACAGACCTATGATGTGTCTGACGGCTGAGAGGATGGTCACTCTAAGTCAAACTGTCCCGTCAGGGGACGCAGGGATAACATTTGGTTTTCGTCCTCCGGTATCTATAGCCGAAAAGGACTTAAAAAAGGAATGTTGATCCACCAAGTTGATAAAACTTGCGCCAATTCTTATGGTCCTGTTGCAAAACAAAGGACTCCCCCTGATTGAAGTCACGGAATTCGGCGACCAGATAATTCTACTATAGCACATTACTTTCTACATGTGCCGTTGTCTACGGGCGAAAATTTTAGTTTTACCGTACAAAATAATTTTAGTTGTTTTATACAAATACTCAGAGAATGGCGATGTTTCTTTAACTGCTTGTAAAGTTATTCAGGCTTTGGTAAAAATTACCTTTCATTTTAACCTTCGAATGAGCAAATAATTATGGCATTCTACAGATAAAGTGAATAAAGCGAAAGCCTAACCAGTTGGTAGATATGTTTAATTCCTATCGTTGTTCTACAATTGTTTACAGTACAGTAGTATCATACGGCATCAAATACTCCGGTATCTCAATCAAGGTTTGTTCGTCAAGTTTTCAGGTCAGGTAAAATTATCTTCTGCCTGGTTTAGAATGGTACCTCCCTTTACAGACATATTTATGGCCCATGCATGTACACTGTTGTTCCCAAATGTCATTAACTAAGAGCGTGAACTTGCTTATTGTGTGATAGGGTTAAAGGGGTTGTAACTGATCTGTGATCATCTAAGTATTCAAAATTGGCACTACAATTTTCGCCACCATTTAAAAATTCCTTGGTTGTTTTTGTTTACAGTAAGATTCTATTGCTGTAACGTTGTCACTGGATTTAAGCTGAGCTTGCAATGTACGATCTACTAGTAGGCAGCCTACGCCGGTAGAGGGCGGTGTCGTCGCCATAATCGAATTCAATCACTGTGAAAGAGGAATCTCTTTGTAAATAAGTGCAGACTTTTTGATGCAGATAAAGAAAATCAAAATACACTCACACATTATGCGAATACCATCTTCGTCCCCCCCCCCCCCCACCTTGACAATGGTTGGTGCTCCTCGGACAAAAGGCATGTCCATGCAACACGCGGAACACAAAATAGGCTACACATTCTTATATTAAAAGTATTTTAAGGAGAAAAACGAAAGCCCAGAATTAAACTATGGTCATTGACGCAAGTTGTGAACATTCAAACACTTTCAACATAGGTTCCGATAAGCAGGTAAACACAATTCAAACACTTAAGGCCGATTCATACTTCGGTATAGCGCGCGCTATAAAGCTATGAAAACTGAACATTGTTCAACTCTGAGTTATGTCAGTGATTGACCCGAAATTGAGGAAGGAATGACCATATATGGTTCTTATAGCCTTGTAGCGCGTGAAAATTTGGAAGTACAAACCAGGCTTTAAGCCTGATGTCAAGACTTCCCATTCGGGGAAGTTCGGCCTTGGCTGCAACTTGCAAGGACTTGAGAAATATTCGGGCAGCGGTACCACTAACTGAATTTTAGGGGACACTACTGTACTTTAAAGTGAAATATTGCGTTTGTTTTACGGAAAATTATATACTATTTTTGAAACCAATAGCCTATTAATAGATACGGAATGATAGGCATTTCAAAATAAGGCAGTACGGTAGCTTTCTTTTGAAGAAGTAACGCTCTAATGGGAAGAAATTTGGTCGTTTGTTGAACAAAAGTAATTTGTTCACCCAAACTTTCAAAAATTTAAAAGATGCAACATCCGTTACTCTTTTAATGCATAGTATTTTGAGGAGATAAAGCTATTGCTCGAGTTCGTGTGAGACTGAATGGTTTAAAATGAGTAAAGGTATTTTCTATGAATGCAACGTTGGTGCATTTTAAACGCAATCTTTCCCTTTAATTACAATATTTCGGTTTTTTGCTTTGTCAAGAAGGTACCGGTACCGTGCCAAAGTTTTTCAAAACATTACTCCTGATAAGCGATAACACATCCAAAGAGACAATCCTCCAGACGGCCGCAGCTACAACCAAAACCAAATGATATGCTAACGTACCCCACAGGTAAGTTACCGATTTATCCCCGTGGGTGGAGAAAGGCTGTCGATACATATCATCTTGCCCAAGGATACACCTTAATGAACCAGGCAAGCAGCGAACCAACCGATCCTTGGATCACAATAGTCCATCACGCCCGCACAGATTATAGGTTGCCTTTTAACCCTGTACCAATGGCAGATGGGACGACCCCCCATCCGCTTCCCCCTCCTTCTCCTCCTCCTCCAGCTGCCGCGTATGTGCGATTCAGCAAAAGAGCTGTTATTGTCTCATTTGTCATTCAGTTTCCTAATAAGATTCTCACACTGTATAAATATTGAAAGTGTTTTTTTTTTCGTAAGATACCCGTATTCTGTCACATTTAATGCATGTGTCATACGTAATGTTAAATTGAGAGCAAGGCAATAGAGAAAGATGCGAAAACCTCAAAAACTGTCCTGCGGTGTTAACACTTATTCGTCGACTAAGTTGTCTGGTTTAATTAACTGTATAGTCATATAGATCTGATACCCATACAGTAAAGGCCGCAACAACACAACACATGGAGGGGTAACTTTTAACTCAGTGGTAACATTTTTCAAGTTAGATCACGTTGTATTGTGGACCGTAAGTAGAACCGCAGGGAATATATACTGACATATTTAAACTGCATTTGCATTGTCATTCAGTGTGGTCATTCACTGTTGTTGACAAAAAGTAACGTTAAAACCAGTCCTAAAGGAAACTCTTCAAGAGCCGCGTGGGCACACTGCAGGGCCACTTTTTAGACTGGTTCCTTTTACTTCCTTTGGGGTCACATTTTTAGCGTAAAATGGGTACTTTTGCAATTCGTGAGAAGCATTTGTCCTTATTCCTCTCCCTCGCTCCCGTACCTTGAAACCGTAAAACTTGCCCTCTTGGCGGACGTGTATTAGTCCTGCACCTATATTGGCTGCACTCGTAGAAATGTACGCCAAACTGTCAAAAGAGTACATATTCCACCGACACCTGCTATGAAAGTAACCGTAAAGGTGCGTTAACACCAAAACCGAAATCTACTGCGTATTGTGGGCGGGACCCAGAAATTTTTCCCAGGACAAATTGGGACAATTCTAGTTCAATGAAAATTAAGAAAATCGCGCCATTCGTTCTGAGATAACAAATTTGGCGTCCCGCCCGCAGATCGCAGCAGATTTCGGTTTTAGTGTGAACAAAAGACATGAGTTAACCCAGCTGCGTTTAGGTATTTAGGAAAAATGACAAGGAAGAAAACGAAGTAGGACGGCGTAGTAATATAGACCTACAGGCTGTTCGTAAATGATTATCATGGCAACCACAGTGGCGGTGAAAAGAGCTACGTAGCTGACACATTCAACTCAGCAATGGCTTATTTTGAAGCCTGCTATACCTCCCATACTTATGTAAGCTTGTACAACATGGTATGGGATAATTTAAAATAAGAATGCATCAATTTAGAGCATGTCATGCCAATCTTTGTCCTTATTGGCGATCTCTATAGAGTATGGCCTAACCCTACGGTCAAGGTATGTCAATTGATGTCATTCCACGAATCTATTGTCAACTAAATGCATCTGTTCGTGTTCTGATGATTTTTACAGTGATCTTGCTGTGCAATATCAACGGCAAATTGTCCACTTTTAGCAGCTACGCGTTATCTTGCAAAAAGTTATCCTAAGACGTTTTGCTCACCTGCTTGACAAAATGTTGGTTGATAACAGGTGATGTACTGATGTCTGAGTCGAACCCAGCGGGATATGTCATATTACTCCTCGACTTGGGGTCTCTGTAGCTCAATATCGTAGAAGATGGAGGTAAACATATCACATATAATTTCTTCGCATTAAATTTTTTCGCCGTCCTCGTCTTCGTTTTCTCGCTGCCATGCTAAACAAGACACAGTTCTCTTTTCACCCGGAATTATAGTATCAACTTTTCTCTGGCAGCCTGGGTTAGCGTTGGGTTACTTGCATTCCATATAGTGACGGCTGTTTTCAACGGGGAAAAGTTCATTTTCTTTACAGTAAACACGATCAAAACAAATTACTCAAGTTGTCAAGATTTTGGAGCAGCTAGGGCTTTAACCTAGGAATGATAATCTTTCCCCGGTGGCCGGGTGTGACATTCAGGAACATTCACATAGAAACAGTAATTCTCTTTCAAGCCGTAAGCCTACGGTAATATACAAGATGCTATGGAACCTTTGAAGTACCATGGTGGCACAAGATGGAACGTCAAAGGAAGATTCAAAAGGGCAAACGATTCATAATAGGTGGGGCGATCCAAGTTGTCAACGCCTGATTCCGGTCTCGGACTCAATTCTGGACTCGAATCCCGTTTTGCCTTAACTCGGGATAAACCGGAGGACTCGGAATTGGTCCATAATGGGCTGCAACTGAACTGGGACTCTGAACCGAGTTCAGAGTCGAGTCCACTTAAAGAAAATTTAAAATAAGATTATGAATGGCTTTTGTGATATTGGTGCACAGTGTAATACGGTCACACACAGTCAAATGCCAATTATTGGGTGGGTGGTATTAGAACTACCCCTAAATGACGTAATTAATTAATCGTACCTATCATGAGAGAGTGTAAAAGCTGTGTATCTGATACGGTACGCTTTTCTGACAAAAGTGTCAAACGGCCAAGGGCAAAAACTAATCCGAGAAGACTAAGTGCATGAATGTATCTCAAACCTGCCATCGTAGTGTGATACATTGTTAAATAGACGTAACTCCGACCGGACTCCGTCGGAATTGGCCCTCAACTCATGAATGGGAATAGGATCGGACTCGGGATGGGTGGACTTGGATGCAACATGCGGTTGCCAAGAACTTTTGGACTCATGCCAAAACTACAAGTGCTAGTGTGAGTATACACACCTGTAAATAACGGTTGCACCTCTATATTACGACGTATCGTTGTTCCGACGTCTTAATATTCCGACAAGTCTATATTGAGGTCAGTGTTAGGATAAGGGTTAGGTTGTAACGTAAATCTTATCCTAACACTGACCTCATAGACTTGTCCGAACACAGAGACGTTGGAACAAAGAGACGGTGGAACAGAGAGCATGTCCCCGTAAATAACAATAACAAAGGAACGAGGAGAGGAGGGTATGTAGCTATAATGTGCATTCAGGACAATGCCAATCCCCCGATTTTATCACAGCTATGTTACTTCACCTTGTGATCGTTCTTAGCATGAATTTAGCACCCCCCCCCCCCCCCGCCCCCACAGCTGGTCACAGATCGGGAGCTCGGGTGCATGGGTGTCCGAGAGGCAGTGGCCAAAAAAAAGTTATTGTGACTATTGTCTCGAGTACCGGTACTGTTTGAAAAAAAAATAGGTCCATGGGGCAAACTGAGTTTCGCTCAAGTGCCTATTTGCATTGAGACATTGTTTAATAACGTGACACCTTAAACTTTTATTGAGTATATACGAGGTATCTTTGCAAAGGTTTCGCCTGTTTTATGAATCCTTTCACGACTTTTCATGAGCTAAGGGGAAAGGAATTTGAGTCTTTCTTCAAGTTAAGACAACACATATAATTACCACCAAACTCGAGTAAGCGATATAAGCGGTACACACTCAAAATTAACAACACCCTAAAGACGATGGAGATACGCTGAAAAAAAATAAAGTTTAACCTCAATAACCATGGTGGTCGGCATCTTCAAAGGAATATCCTGGTGTATCGGAAAAGATTTCCTTCCGTTTCTCGGTTCTCAAGTATAATCTGAAGTTGAAACTGCCGTGGTAGGAGGAAAATAACATTAAAATGTAGTAAATGTTGACAATGTTCTGAATCATGAGGAGAACAATGAAGTACAAAAGTTCTGTTGTCTTTGCGAGTAGCTAAGTTTTCCGCAAAGTACTTCCGAAATTTGACACGGTAGGTTTTATGCACTTCTCTTGCGCCGTTAGGTTTATGACGGCAACTCGGTCCTAGTTGCAGAAGACCCCACTTTGCGTGCATTGATGCATTCTGTGCCAGATTCTGTTAATGTAATGCCATCAGAAAAGGAGTAGGTCATTTCTGAAAAGGATGGGCAATTTTTACTGACGTCATTGTTACGACATCAGCAACTGAAGACGTCAAAGTGAGGTCAAAGACAAATTATGTTCGAGTGACGTGTGCAGTGGTTGCTGTGTTGTATTTTCTAAATTCTTTTAAGGAGAAAACTATCATACGCGTCTGCTACATAAAAAGGAGGAACAAAATCCTGGTCAAGTAGCCCACAATAAGCTGTTCACATTGTCCCACCTGTGTTTGGAGAGTTAAATAATGAGCTACATCTGAAGGCTTGCAACAAATCTGCATGAGAAATTCTGACATTTCATGATGCTCTTTTCAAAGTTTCTAATGAAGGTTTTCATGCTGTACCAGTTATAATAACGAAATCGGTTATAAATCTCAACTCGATACGATTATTTCACAAATAAACCAAGGAAAAAATGAAACAAAAAATCTTAAAAAAGCAAATAAAGTGAATGAGGAAAAATTAAGCAGTGGTAAAGATCAACAAATTGACATATGATGACATGAACTGAAACCAATAGGGGGCATAAGGACTCGTCTATCATGTGTAACTTTCTTGAGTCGATCATAAGAACAACCTAATCAGCCCTATTTGAATGGTGCAATGAGGCAAACCGCGCCAATTTTACGTTTATACGCAAAGCAGGCCTACGGTATGTGATAAACCTGTAAAATCGAATTACGATTATCGAACGTCTGATTATATCAGTTACTTATTTAACGATACCGGGAAAGAGTAGACAGATTCTGTCCTTCTTATTTCTTTGTAATTTTTGTCACATTTTCATTCCATATATACATATCATACTGACCTGCGTGGCAGTTTAACACTTTAAAACTGCTGTACTCGACGTATTAATTTCTGAAATCATTTTCAATGTTTTGCTTTATCACAGAAATGTGTCTATGAATCATATCGGACTTACCTCAAGTCAGTTAACCTGAAAAATTGCTGCTCCTTTGTGATATCTCTGAAACGAACAAGATATATGAAGATGTGTATGAACCGGGCTTAGCTTTAGCATTTCGTTTTTTCATCTTATTACTAAATCTCAATCCAACCACTTCCTCCTCTTACAATTATATGGGGGTGGGAGGAGATAAACAACTCCAAATCCTAGTAGTTTTGACATTTTCTGTGGTAAATTTGAACGTTCAAAGAGAAAAAATTAGTCAAGCTGATACAGTTTTCGAGATTTAATAAAAATGTATGTGAAACTGATGAGCTTAGTTGAAGCCGTCTAGCAGAAGTCAATGTACATCTGTATATGCTGCATTTGACTGTTTGAGATGTTGGCAATCGAAGATGATCACATTTTCATGATGTAAGCTTGAAGCAAACAGGTGTGACGTCACTTAATTGCTTATAAATAATTTTTTATTGAGTGGCTACCTCATTTCATCTTTCATTCAGGTATTTCAGACTAGATAGAACAATGTTGGAAGAATAGTACAAATGCTTTTGAGAAGTCTCTTCACCTACGTCTAGTAACCGGCGGAATTATTGACAACTCATACCATCTTTCCTGCAGGAACATCTTCTAAAGACAGAGATATCAACAACTAACGATGCGTCACATATCATTTAACGGTCCCTATCGGCACACAGACAATTTAAAAAAACATCCCGGTCAGCTTGTTACGGGGTCTTGAGACATTTTTGAAACAAGCTACTTTAGAAACGACAAAACATTTACACGCGATTGAAAGTGAACCCTCCTACAGTTCTTAATCTCGCCACGGCTCCCTTAAGAACGATTTTTCATTCGGCGATATGCGCCAGTGGTGACATGCGGGGCTAACAGGTCGTGCATATAAATACGTATGTTTTTATGTTCCCATTTTGAAGAAATATTGGCTCATATATCATACTTTGCTTTCTGGGAGAGGAAACGATGAAATTATGGCATATTGATGGTTCCACAGGGACACAAGATTTCGGCGGAGTTTTACCCTCACGTACCTCGTGATATGTGGAATGGTTACCTATAAAACATTCTGCCATGCACTGGCAACAACGATGAACATGTATCCCATAATCTGTGTATTTATTTTGATCAAGAACTAAATGACAGATTATCCAAGGTACAGAAAATTCATTAGACCCATAACAGACACGAACAGAATCTAGTTTAGGGGTAAGGAAAGGTAGGAGAGGGGTGATTAAAATTCCATATTCTGGTTCGGCTTGTAATTTCAAAAGTGCCGTAAAAGAAACAAGTAAAAGCGTTTGTCATTTTTGTATATTTGTATGAAGGCATCTGAAGATATACACATACATCAATTTAACTTTCTCATAAAATCACATAACCTTCTATTTATAAATAATTGATTCATTCTGGATTATCTCGAACGCCAACCAGAGAACAAAACGTGTAGGCTGTCCCCCAAACTATTAGACCTAGTGATTCTCAGACAGCCGTATTTCAGACTAGTGTAGACATTCTTTCTATTTTAATGCATCGTTCACTATTCCTGGACAGTAAATTATCAAATTCTTGTTTCTATGTCTGGTCTGTTATAAATTAAATGACAATAAATTTCACTTTGCCTATCTCTTAGTTTTATCGAGATATGAATGAGATTTACACCTTCTACATGGGTGCAAGTAGAGGTTGGACGGTGTATCACAAGGTTCAGTATTGTCGGTGTCACGATATGTCCTCACCGTATCATATCGTTGACATTAGTTAAGCAATGAACCACACAAAGCAAACCCCCAAACATGGATTTAATGGCTTTGAAAGTCGCTGGCGTCCTGCAACGTGTTGGGAACGTAACTCGTATCATATTGGAAGAGTGCGAGCCTGACGAAGGCTTCCAAACTATAGAACTGTTAAGTTATTTCATGGCTTGGCAACGCATTCTATATTTTCTTTTGGCAACAGTTGAGTTTCACATGAAGGCTTATATTGTTCACTCTGGTTTCATCTTTTTCGTTCGGGTATCCAGCTCTAACCCTAGTTACTCACATGTCCATACATGTAAGGGTATTCCTAGGGGCGCTTGCAGTAACTTACACAAGCAGACGTATGTGAAGCCATTTCACAAGGGGAGGAGGGTGTTTACCCTGAAATATTGCCTAATTCGCAAATTGCATTCATTTCCTGAAAAACGACATGTTTTGCCCCAAAACTGACATTCTTGTTGTCTCAGGGTAGCTTCCGCAGTCCCCAAACTCCCGCCTCATATAGGCATATATGCCAGAGATGTATTCAAGTCACTCTTTTCTCAGCAAGTCAAGTCAACTAGAGCTACCGGTATTTTAGGGACTCGAGTCAAGTCATTGACTCGAGTCTCTGTGTTATTTCAATAGGAAAAAATTGCCCAGAATTTTTCAAGTCAGGTAGTGTTGGCGGGATGTGACTCGAGTCGCGACTTGAATACAAGTCTGGCATATGCTCATACGTCAGCACACCTAGCCTATTTTCATGATAATCAAGTGTTACTCATACTTATAACACATAGATTTTGAGCAGTTAAGGTTCAAGTTCAAGTAAACTTTATTAAGCATCAGTAATGGGCAAATACAGCTCGCAATAAAACAATAAGATGAATAAGAGCAAAGAAAGGAGAAAACATGAAAGACATAAAATGATAAAAGGAAAAAGAATAAGACTGCAAAATAACAGGAGCAATGAAATACTGTGAGAAATACTAAAAGAACAAGTAAAAGTAATATGCACAAAGAAATGTAGTGATAAAAATCAGACTACCTAGTGTAGTTACTATTAAAATACGAGATTGCCATTGGTACAAAGGTATGTTTATAACGGTTTGTGAGGGCAGCTGGGGGTCTCCTCCTACCACTGCGACCAATAACACTCTCAGAGAGATCATCATATAGTGGGTGACTTGGGTCGTTCAATACAGAACTTAACTTACGTTAAAACTTAGGTTACAAATTTTTGCTAATGCAATTTTCGTACTGGTAACTATGGAAGAAGATGTGTACCCCGTACAGCCGTACTCCTAACAAGGAATTTATACACTTGTACTCATGCCTCAGGCTGGAACCTGAAACGTTATTTGAAACGTACAACTCCCCCTTGACACTGTACTCACACTGTACTCACACTGCACGTCTGGACTTAACTCCTGTAAACGATTTTTGCTCTAAAGACGTAAATCCGTTTAGGTACACGAGTCAGGACAAACATGTTAACATACAGCAACATGAAACAACTACAATATTTGTCGCCACTTTTCGCTTTCCATGGCATGTTCAATCCTCAGTCTACCGTGTTGTGTACTGTAATTATTCAAGATAGTTCAAGCGTGTAGACGCTGCATGCATCAACACGTTGTCTATCACACATCAGTAGCAATACATCTTCACTCTTTTGTCATAGTTGTAAATATTTACAACGTTTATCACAAAGGTGTGTGAGCTCTTAAAGGATAGGTGAGGCAACATGTTTCCTTAATGTTTTAGTAAGCTTGGAGGAGCCTTACCTTCGCAGCAGGTGTGAGTATGCAACATTCACTAACTACATTCCAAATCTTCTACAAATACGATAACAGAGATCAGCCAGTTTCATAATATTCATATTCATGAGCCTTATTCCTCTATTGGTGATTGGTTATCTAATATATAGACATCGTAAAGGTGCGTTCACACCAAAACCGAAATCTGCTGCGTTTTGCGGGCGGGCCGCGGAAACTTTTTTCCCACTACAAATAGGGGCAATTTAATTTATACGAAAATTTAGAAAATGGCCTCATTTGTCCTACGATAACAAATTTCGCGTCCCGCCCGCAAAACGCAGCAGACTTCGGTTTTGGTGTGAACGCACCTTAAGGCAGAAGCAGTCGGAGCTAAAACTGTAACGTTTTTAGACGATTTTATTTCGTTTACAATCTCATTTGAGTGTATTATAAGTGAGGTCAATTATCCACTTAAATTTCGTTGACTTGATCTCTTCGTTGAAATGGTATGGTAAAAAGAATTTTCCTTGTCGATTTTTGTTGAATATTTTCAAGTTGAATTTGCACTTCAGAAGTTAATCTTCGCAAATATGAATTTTAATAATGTACAAATTGCACTCAAATCGACTGAGAACCCCTGTGTTATACGAGTGTAATTAATACTAAATGCAGGAATAATAATTAATACCACCCCTCTCACCGAGGCTGGCAAATAATTACCTAACAAGTAGTCAATTTTTTCTTCCGGCCTACTGTGGCTTGGGCGAGGTGTAGCCTGAAACTGAGTTTGACTGGTTGTTTCATTGTAAATATCCGAATGAAGATTTAAATGGCCACGATTCTACCTTTCAATTTCTCCCGCTAAACACAAAATATTTCATTATTTTATCACATGATCATTTCAAAACAGAAAAATCTCTCAGAAGGTCATAGTTAACAGCTAGCCTGAGATACTTTTGAAATGTGTTAAAGCTATCTACATAGGAGCAACTGTTGGGGAAGAACGATAGGCCTACTTTGAGTTTAGTGAAAAGAAAAGGACTTAAATGCGGATTAAATGCGATTTTTTAGGAAGTGCGAACATCATACCCTTCAAATACCATTTACGTGTGTCAAAATATATATTCTACTGTATTAAGTTCATAATAATACTGGATGTAGGAAAACTTAAAGGGGCTATTGCATTATCCCAGGCATATTTAGGATTATGGTCTTCTTTCTTAATGCAAATGATGACTGCACTTTAATTGACATTAATTCAAACAGTATCTTTACTGTGGTTGGCCAATGATGACTTGTGCAGTCAGTTGTGTCTTCAAGCTCATACACAGTATGATTGTGAGGATGTGGTTTTGAGCAAGATAAAATCAGTGCAACCTACTGTAACGTTGTGTGGGAGCTATAGGCAGACAGGCAGGTGTTTTTTCTTTTTTAAATTGGAGGAGGGGCTAGAAGTTAAGTCATTACGGGGAGAATTTTTACTGCCTGGGAGATTGAAGAGCCTTTAAGTTGTCTATGACTACAACAATTATGACAGTCCTAAGTTAAGGCTGCACATATTAATATGTATGAAATAAAAGAGGCCTACATAATTACATATAGGCGTACAGCCTAACAACTTATCGGTGCATGTGCACGATCAGCGGAAAATTCCAGTATGTTCAGATATAAGCTAGGATAAGCTAGTCAGTCAACTTCATGTGAATGATCTTAAAAAGATTTCTAGACTACATGTTTACGGGCAAAGCCTGATGGAACTTTGGTCTCTGAAAAAAATGAATAAAACTGAACTAATCAATTTCTATTTACATGTCAGTATTATAGAGTAATCAATGATATATCTGATCCGAACTGCAAGGTTACGGTTTCCATTGACGTGTTCACCTCCCCTTTACAACACCTGTTTCACGCAGTAGTCACTCCGATAAAATATAGAGACATAGAATGACATGAAAGTAATAAATTGATACATTATTGTCTTTGTTGATGGGTGAGTTGCCCTGGAAACAGGAATGGGCAGAAGCTAGCACAGATGGTTTTCATTTCGAGAAAGAATGGGAGGAAAATAACATTTAATGTGTGGAATGAATCAAAACCGTCAAGTTCAAACACTGATTAACTTTGAATGTTTCCGTCATATAAATCTTTCGCTTGTCGTCTCAGAGAATGAATAGCCTACTATTTATTGTGATAAATTGGCACAGTTTTAACTTTTTAACTTTCAAAATGCTGGGAAGAGGTGGAACCAATACAGATGTACCCATAAATTCGGACTTAGACGAGACAGACATAGTTGTCAAAGAAAGAGCAGAATTTATTTATATTCTCATTCCATAAAACCTCTTGTGAAGAAAACTGTGATATTGAAAATGTCATCAACATGACGCTGTGTAATTTTCATAAAACCGGAAACGTTTTTTGTGAGGGAACAATGAAAATAGCTAAAAATGACGACTTATATTTGTATTACAAGACCGTTGTTAGACTGTAGTGGCCTACCGTGTTATAACGTCATCAGAAATGAAACCGTTGTCTTCAGTAGACAATAGATATAGTTTTACTTTTAATGGGGATAACACGAAAATATTTGTCGGCAGTACCAAGAAGGAATCCATATTCTATTCATCTCCCAGCATATGTGGATTTGCTTCAAGCGATTTCGTACTTGACTTCCGATTATGCCCCGGTTACCCAACCAAAGTTCGTCGAGGTATGCTATATCCATCTACCTTATTACAAAAACAGTACAATACCATCAACGATCCTGAACAAACTGTTTCATGCAACTAACCTACACTTCACGTATCACTTGGTTAAAGTTCTAAGACCACACGAAACATGTCTGAGCGGTTATTAAAATTTTTCAAGCGCAATTACCAAGTTTTATATTTCCCCACTACAAATATCACTTAAAGCCCACATGGTGTGCGATAACACATAAACCCCCTTAATTTTGTCTTGAAACCTTGGCGACCTGCCGCAATCACCTATGAAAACTTGCATGGGTGAGTAAAGTGAAAGAAAGTTTTTCCTTCCGAACAAAGCTTTTCAACCCCAAACGAGCATTTTCCCACATTAGCCAATTCATAAAATCGGCGAAAAGAATAAAAGTACTTTCGATGCTATAGGGGTGTAGGTACCGCAAAGTAGGTCATGAATATTTCAAAACAATGGTTTCTTGTTCTAGGAATACCGCCGGTTGGAAATTAAAATTAGAAACAACATGAAAGTTTAAGTATGAAAACGACAATTCTTTTACATTTCTTCTTGAAAAATTTCTTATTTTCAAAGTAGCAAAACGAAATCACAGAAACATGTGGGCTAAATAGGTTTGAACTAGGCCTATTCGGGTTATTAGTTCCACATTAGAGAAATACAATCAATACTTATTTGAAGACGGTTTTGAAAACACATAATTCCCTGATATAATACCTAATTAGTAATTACTGACAACTATTGATGGTTAGACGATGGCAATGTTTTTAATACACTAACAGAGGTTTGGAAACATATTAGACCTATAACCAGATTAACGGGAGTAGCCGGTGGGAGAAGTCCCCCTCCCCCTAAAAATGTCAAATCATGCACACTTGTAGACTTTTACATGACATTTATAAGGCTAATAAAAACTTCGGGTTTTGAAAACGGGAGTTTATTTGACCCCCCCCCCCCCTCCGGCTACTACCTGAGATTATAGATGCTGCTATTAAAAGGACAACATTGACGTAGGTCTATGACACAAACGATCTAATTCATGTCCCCGGATAGTCTGCTTTTCATTTGTAATAGGCGATTTGAAGTGAGTACGTGTTTGTACTCACTGTGTGGTACTCGTCAATAAAATTGTACTCGTGTACTCATAGTATCGTGTTCATGAAATCTGAAGATTTGTACCTAGTGCGATATTGCACACTATATTCGTTTCAATTCATGATCATACTAATGGATACCATGTCGCCCAGTTCAGTTGCCATGGGGACGAATTGGATGGTACTTGTACAAAGCTAGAATATATTTGTGAACGAAAAAGTATCCTAATGCTACTACTGTCCCTGAAAAATCTCACCGCTAAAATATTAAAAATTGTCTGGCTACGGCCCGATGTTTGCCTTCTTTCACTCACAATATGATAGTGCACAGACTGTACGCCTGCTTTCTAAGTGTAAGTATTTCTTTCCGCTGTCTAATTCCCCTCCAAAATAATGTGATAATAACTAATTCTTTACATTTCCCAATCTTTAAGAGTCACTTATTAAACATAATTGAGAAGAACAAACTGTGTTAACAACTCTTATTTTTTCAAATCTGTGGGAATGAGTAGGATTTCCGTGGTTTTGCTTCCATTCAACTGACATTTTCCTCAAATCGATTTGACTAAGTTCTCCGTGATATGACGTCACTAATATCGTCATCTACAAAGAAGCGTCTGTGTGTTTTTAGTTTACCCTCAGTACATATGGGAATGTGATATTATAATTCACCCTCTATGATAACTTTTATAGCGAACGGTCGAGCTCGAAGTTAACCTGGAGCCGATTAACGCTGTAAAATTTAAACCCTAGAGTTATGTCAACGGATGGACATAAAGCAATTACCTTTCTCCCGGGACTGGCGGTTCTCGGCCAAGATCATCTATTACCTTTTGAATTAAGCGTGCCTCTGGAGGGGCTACAGCACTTAATATCATTTAATATCAAATTCAACCCACCTGACGTTTTAACAAATAAAATTAGTTCACAGAATGACCACCCGCAATTTGTATCGATGGATTTTTGCGGACACCGAGTTCTAGTGATGATGCGAGGGTCGAGGAAAGTACATATTATCTTAAACTTTGTAAGCATAGAGTGTAGTAATGTATACATTAATTGGAGAAATACCTGTATTCTATTTAATTGCATGATACCTAGGGCTGTAGGCCTGATGGCGAGAAGATTTGCCTGTTGGAAGACCAACTCCAAAGCAAGTGTTTGGGCTTAGGCGACAACATTAGTGGCGCCCTTCTACATTTCAATATCCATAAAGGTCGAAATGAACAAATCGACGTCAATGATTTCATGTGTTTCAATTGAGCAACGTTGAATATGAATAAAGAACAAAGCCACCCTTGCCCGGGGTTACGGTTTTTCAGAAGCTGGAAGGTAATATAAATGTTATGAATGGTGGGGAGTAACTATTAAAGCTGAATTTTTATAGTTTGTGTACTAATTCAAATTGGGTACCTGCATTTTTACAAAGGTGCCAAGATACGTCATTAGTTGCTGTAACATGACTATACCACGATTATATAGCTAGATAGCCTATTGAAAGCTCGTAGACATCGTATAAATACTGGATGACAGAGCGTTTTCTCTGAGGGGCAGATCTTTGTTAGGTGACAATTTCATGGACCCACGAAAGGGTCCGTTAACGAAACGATGGATTTGAAGAATTGAGACATAACTGACATTTGGGGAAATGACCAAATCTTGACATCTTCATATACAGGTCTAGTCTAGGTGAATCATTTTCTATCTTGAAGGATGGGAACGCAAACTGACTGACTTCTGTTAATTTTCATCGTGACTTTTTCAAGTGTATTCCATGAGAAGCATCGTATTTTCAGGGGGCTCAGTTCTCAGGTTCAGTGGCCTCTCGGTAGTGCAACCTCAGATTAAAAGTCGGGTAATCTTTGAAAACTGGTAACAAATCTAGCCCAGGACATTAAAACTTTGCCTTACTCGCCCTACTAAGTTTACTTCTGGCTCCTCCTCCAGTGTAAAAGAAAACACCTGCATAGTACACCTCCTGAGCAGAGCTACAATAGCCCGTACAAAGTTGCTCAAAGCCATGTCCACACACTGCTGTGTGTAAGCTGTCTGCTATACTGAGTGACCGCACCAGTCGTAATTGACCAATCAGGGATGCTGTTTATGTAAACCAAAGTGTGGTGGCGAATTGTTGATAGAGATAGGAGATAATCCTAAATATATCTGAGGCCGATGCAACAGCCACTTTAAGTCCGACCGTTTACCATGTGATCACTATAAAGCATTGTATGAAGCCGCGGTTAAGCAGATAACACTTATTTTGTGACGAGAAATCAAGTATGACTAGAGTTAAATATTACCATGCCAAAACGATGAGAGTTCATCGTTCTTTAATAAAGTTGATGATACTGTTGGCTTCCTCATACAAACTGCAGACATACAAACCTACTCTCTTTATTATTCTTGTGTTGTTGGATAAAATGTGTCTACCTTGTCAAATGCACCACACTAAGAAAGAGCCCGCGGTACTGAAATATTAAATAAACTTTTGCTTTTCCCTATTTTCGTTGTAAATGATTGGGAAGAAAGTTCACCAACCAAACTGAGGTTCTAAGATATGAGGGATTCTAAAAAGGACACTGCGTCCAACCGACATGGTTGGTCAGTTACCTGCTGCGTTTCACACCCGTATCTAAACCAGCATCTATCAGTATGACAACTTCAGATGAGCCGCTGGTGTTTGCCTATTTACTTAATTCTTGTGTCCCCCACCGCAAGATTGGTTACAATTCTATAATGCGTGCCGCAGCCGAAAATAGCGAAAATGGAAGCCTTTACGAAGTAAGCTTGCTAGTAATCGGCCTACCATGGTCCGCAAGTGGTGCTAGAATAAAAAAAATTCAGACAGTAAGACTTGTTCTCGTTTTACATGAATGCGCACGCGTGTGCTATGCTAAAAGTACCATTTATGGCAAAAAAATGGCAGACGCAAGAGTACACTTGGTTGTGACTTTGCTTGAGAATTTTTGCAACTGCACGGGTGGTCATCAAGACAACAGAAAACAGACAATGGACTTTCCTTTTGCAATTATTTTAATGAGCTGAAACGCAGTTTCCAAATGTTTTCTTTAGTACCCTGACAGCCCCACCAATTTGCTTTTACTTGTGATCTGATGCCCGCCCTTCTTTAAGAATAGCAGAAATGAATTTTGGAAGGACCGCTATCGGGCCCGTCGCCTCTGAGTTGTTCATGTTAGAGGAACAAAGTTACGTTTGGAGGGATGGCGCAGCAAGTTTGTGCTGGCCCGGGGAGATCCCCCTACACAGTTAGGCTAGTGGAAGTTACGCTGAGGGGAAGTTTGATGGATTAACGTAAATGATATCACAAATGTTTTTTTTTTTTTTTTGGGGGGGGGGGAGGGGGAATCATAATCAAAATTTGTTTGTATTGTATCGTGAGCCCACTGCGGGTTGATGACGAAGTTCTACCAAGACATACTTCCCCTCAATACATGACAGGGACACAGAATTTTTAAAGTTTGTTTCTATACTGTATGTTTTCTACCAGCACTGGATCTACTGTCTATATTATACACTTATATATAAAGCTTGCTGCAGTAGCGTGTTCAAAGGGGGGGCGGGGGGCACTGCCCCCCCCCCACCTCTGAAGACAGTCGAGGGAAAATCTCTTAGTCGGGGGATTTAAGGGTTAGGGGAAGAGAAAAAGATTTAAGAGACACTGAACACTCAACAGGGATGGCGCCAGGTGGGGGCAGAGGGCCCCATCGGGGAGTCTTAATCGATACGATAGAGTATGCAGGCAGTCCCCGACGGCGCCTGAGAGAGGACAATTTCTCTAATAAGAACCCAAATTTTTCGGCGCGCTACGCGCGCTCTATAGCTACTCCAGGATCTTCAGCAGTTCCATTCCACATTGCTAGAAAGCACACGTCCTGCCAACCTTACCACGAAACATGTAGGCAGAGGGTCGAAAATTTCATCGCATGTCGCTAAGCCTAGTTACTGTTCTCCAATGTGTGTCATGCGGTACGGTCAGTTTATGAGCGACTCACGGACCAAAGTTTGGCTGTTTCATAGGGTAGTCCAAGTGTTTCGATAATATGTATGTTATCCCCGACATGGTCTAGAACCCCTACAGTTTTTTCTTTTTTGTTTTCTATATGTTCTTGATCACATATCTTTTTTGTGTAAGCCTAGCAAAAATTTTCGCGCGTTTTGCAAATTCAAGTTTCAGATTCGAAAGAACACTATATAAAGTGCGCAACTCGGCTCATGAAGTATTAAGTGATATCATGTAAAATATGCCCTGCAATGGCATGGGATAATAAGTCATATCCCCTTGTCACCACCTCTTCGACAGAGGGGCTGTCGAGGCTTGGGGTGGCTGGCATGGCCCAGCCCTCTGAAAATTCTGTCGCCACCCATGATCTGTTTACTTATTTTGGCTTTCAAAGGGTCATTTCTACAATGAAAACAAAGATTTCCGGTACGCTTTGCCCACTCTTCCACAGTTCTGTTACTTATAGCTAAATATAATACAAACCATTTCCACCTTTTCAAGTAACTGAAGAAGTAGAATTCATGAATTTATGTAAAAGTTGGGAATTTAACCTCATTTCACGTTATTCAGTCAATGTTCTCTTGGGTCTGTTGTGCGGTACGGCTATAGTGACAAGAGGAGAGAAGTACAATGTAAGTTATGCCCGATAGGGACCAACTGTCCGGACAATTGACCTTTATTAGCTTTTTAATAATTATTTATTAGCTTTTTAATAATTTTTAATAATTTAATAATTATACCGATTCTTTTTAGTGAAGGATAACCCAAAATATTTTCGCTCGCTTTGCAATTTCACACTTTAGATTCTGGGGAAAACATTGAATCAGCCCCGAAACTACGTTCCTCTAGTATATATACCCATTTTATGAAATATATGTCCCGGTATGGCATGGTTTAGCACACAGATTTTCTTCAGATCCCTCCTCACCATCCCCTTGACGGCATCGGTGCTGTCGGGGCTGTCGGGGCTTCAGGTCGCTGCCTCCGCCCGTCTGGCCACCTGTCGGGCAAATCCTGGCGCCATCCCTGGCACTCAAAACTTAGAAGTAGCCTACAGAATGACATTAGAAGAATTTTTTTCATTTTTTGGTCGTTTACCAAAGGATAGAGCTCTTCCAATTGTCCTCCAGTGAATAATCAGACAGGATGCTATCAATATCAAATCTTTCTCATATGGTGCAGGTAGGCCTACTATCATTAAGTTCCCTTCGTCCTTCGCCCTTCACGCTAGTCACTTTAACCATCTGTAATGATGAACTATATAGGTTTAAGGATGAAACAGTGCTGTTAACTTTTGCGATCATCTCAAGCAGCCTTCTTGACTGGCCTCGTGATCTTTAACGTAGTCCTGTCAATGTATGTGACACATACTGTAGCACACTACAGCTTTCAACGCATAGAGGATAACCTGAACTCTCCGTCACTGACATCGAATTTTACAAAATCTGAAACAAACGAAACCTGATCAATAAGGCCTCTAGAACCAATTTAGGGCGGTCTTAATACCATATGTTGCAGGATCTTCCGGGGGCTTTGCCCCCTGGACCCCCACCGGGGCTCTGCCTCTGGACCCCACGCGTGCAAACTCGCGCTTCGCGTTCATGGTGCACCTTGGGTGCACTTGTCACACCCCTACATGTCAGTCGGGGGAATCACAGGTTGTGCCCTCCCCCCACCTTCGAAATCCTGCACACGCCACTGGCTTGTTGCCTATTTGGCTGTCTGTCTCAAAACTCCCCTTCTGCCCAAATTTCCCCAGTATTTATAAACGTTATATTCTTTTTCTTTCCTTAGAAACACCCTCCCGTCTCCCTTGCTGACCTATCTCATCGGCAAAATCTTTGTCTTTCTTTACTTCAAGTAAACCACCAACTTGACGGCATTTAGTTACCTTTCCTCTTTTCTTAAATTTGAAATTGGCCAATATATTTTTGACACATTTTCTGCAGCAAGAATTTTAACCCTCAGAGAAAAATGTGGCAAATAAATGTCTCGGTTGTGAACCTCACTGAATACACCTTATAGTTATGAATTTACCCCTAACGTACAGTTGGGAGCTATTTTTAACACACTTTCAGTAGTTATTTCGCAGTTTCAAAGGTCAAAATAAATTGTTCGGAAGTTTCTTTCCTTTTGGGGTCACGCTAATTACGAGAAACTTTGACTCAATGGAAGAAAGCGTGAAGTACTTATTAAGATGTCGGCTTGAGGCATATTTTAGATTTGACACAAAGGCTGAAAGGCTGTAAATACCGTGTTCGTTTAGTTCCACAGGTGTATGCCCGAAAGTGCGCCACCAAGATCTCTGCGGGTTGCTTCATTATTGTCGTAGACATGTGCGGTATCGTATTTACTGGAGAACTTTTGTCAAATTTACCAGGGCGTGTTTCTAGCCCACTTGTTAAGGTTTTGTGTGACCTATATGTCTTACTTTTGTTGGTTTCCAAGATCTAGTCTATGTAGCATGCATTTGCACAACTTTGAGAGTGTCAGTAGTAACTTGACTTAGCCTGCGTAGCCGTTATAATCGGCCGTCCCTCAGAACTCAGCTTTGAGCTTACCGACTAATAACTTCTTCCGCTCCGCAGGTTAGTAGACCGTCTGACTGGATCGGGATCTTGGGAACCCTGAGGTCATCTGGGGATTCTATATGATCCGAAACGACGCCATTTGGGTGGTGGACAAGGGGTTTAGAATTCGGATTTTGTGATCAAAAATATCCGGTTAGATTGCTGGTCATGATTCGTAATTACTTTCCTTAGGCAGCTTACTATGAGTCCAAGTACATCTCCCTATCCGCCATGTTTAAAAGGGTTTTAACTTCGTCTTCTGAGACCTTTTACAGGACTACATATATAGGCAAGGGGAGATTCTTCCGATATATGGTAGGCCGTTTTTTCGGGGAAAACCCGTATTACCCGAGAAATTGCCCAAGTTTTTCCAATAATCTGCCCTGGGAAATAGATTTGTTCCAATTCAGAGAGAGAACTTTTTGACGGAGAGACTATCTTTTTGACAGGTTATTTTGACCAAGGGGAAGTAATATGCGGCCATTGACAAGAATCTGCCAAAATACCCGCACCGTTTTGAATAAGAAAATATTATTTCGATTTTTGAATGAAAATATACGATTGCAGGTGTGTATAATATAGGCGGCCAACAGGGCAAAAAGACGATTATGAAAGAAATATTAAAGACCCCCTCCCCCCCAAAAAAGGAAAAACAAATAATAAGAAATAAAATAGAAACGAAAAATAGAAACAAAGTTTTGTGTTTTTTATTTCATTTTGCGTTTTTATTTTATTTCTTATTATTTGTTTTTCTTTTTTTTTATTTGGGTCCTTAATGTTTCTTCATAATCGTCTTTTTGCCCTGCTGGTGCGCTAGACGGTCAACAGGGCAAAAAGACACTTTGCAAAACGACACCTTGCAAAAACGACAGACTGCGAAAAACACAATTCGCGAAAATTATGAGGGTGTCCTGAGATTGACGGATTGAAATGATGACTGCGCGACCGCGTCCCAGTCTCAGAAGAAGTGTCTCCTTGCCTTAACTAAAGCGAGTTTAACATACTGCGGGGACGTTTGACAGCACACGCAGACCGCATTGTTCATGAAAATTTGCAAACAAATTTAAGTTACACTACCAGCTAAATCGATATTCATTTTCATCATTAAGCCGTGGAAGATTGACATTTCACAATCACAGGTTCGATTCTAAATGTGAACGGGAGATAGGCAGTGACACTCAGAATTTTCGCGAATTGTCAAAATTAAATGAAAACGCAAAATTTCGTTTCTATTTTGCGTTGTTATTTTTTTCTTATTATTTGGTTTTCCTTTTTAATTTATTTGAGTTCTTTCATGTTTTTTCATAATCGTCTTTTTTGCCCTGTTGGCCGCCCATAGTATAATACATTAATAAGAGATAACAAATATTAGTCTTATGGATTTCTATCAGGGAAAACAAAATCAAAACCAGCGCTACTTAAAATTTTATTCTCCAATTCCACTGTATATATGCATGCCCAGGAGCACGCTGCTGATAACCTCGGTAACAATTGAAGTGCGCGTCACTAGCTTCTGTATCTCACCCCTGATAGAGAAAATAAATGTAGCCATTTTGATACGTCTCCCAGCAAAACGACTCGTATAATACCTGTAAACACCCACGATGCCGTCGCCGGCTCGTCAACTTGTCGGCTCCTTCGATGGCACTTGACTTCCATTTTGATCCGAATACCTTAGTTACCATAAAAGTAGCTTCCCTGCGGTGAAAAATGTTTTGTTCTGTTACTTCGAGGAAGTAGGAACCCCATCAGGCTCCGCCGTGTACACATCGAGAACGTGTTGGTTAAAGTATCCTTTTGTCACCCAGACTAAAAAGTCATCAGAGAGAAGAAAATAAAATCAACCACGAAATTCCTCTGTCGTGTTTGAACGAGGCGACCCACGGTGAATTACCGCGCAGAGTAAACCTTTCTGACTTTAAAGGGATGTGTATAAATGCAGGTGCGGATCCAGACATTTCGAAAAAGGGGGGGGGGGGGCTAAAAGTCCCTTGAATATTCTCCTAGATTGACATTGAGTCAATTTTCGCGTATGTTATTGTTGATGTGGCGAAAAATGGGGATAAGGCCGGGAAAGCCCCCACCCCCGTTGGATCTGCGCCTGAAATGTATGTAAGTTTTTGCTAATCTAACGTCTTTAAAGGGCACGTGCAGTATACAACCCCCAACTTTAGTTCTCACAACCAGGTGAACCCATCAAAATCTCCCCACTTTTTGGGGAAATGGCTTAAGAATGGGGATATGCCATTCGTCGGTCGGATCTGGTAGTTAAACGACGGTCCCGGGGGCGAAGGGTTGGGGACAGTTCGTTCACCCCTGGTAGGCCTATTTACCCTCTAGACAACATTCAAAAGAGGTAAACCCCGCCAGTGTTCATTAACAATCAACTTGGTGTAGGGTGCTTGATTAGCCTAAGTGGCTACCTTATTCTATGATAAACTAATCTCTTGTCAATTATTTCGTTCATAAGTGTATTTTATTGTGCTTCACGGTACAGGTGTAGCCTATTGTATTTCACCAAGGACTCAACTTACCTACCAGTAACAAGTCATAACAGAATGAAAATGTCACTCGAATTAAAAGAAAGATACCTTACTTATTAGTTTATAATACGCGGGTATGTGAGTGCAAATAGTGCGTTGACTGCTGTTAGTTGGTTTGGAACACCTTCCAAATACGTAATTCCAAGGCTAATGTTGTACAATCGATGAGTACAACTGACAAGCAGGATCCACTAGACTGAAGGTTCACTAGATTGAAGATTGTAACTGCAGGCCCCTTACCCTAATCCTTACCGGCCTAACCATAGTCCTAAACCTAGCCTTAGTCCTAACCTAGGCTAATCCTAACCCTAATTTTATATCTAACCCTTATCCCAACCTTAGCTCTAACTCAGTAGATTTTCGGTTTGTCGGATCTTCGGTGAAGTGGGAGTCTACAATAAGGAAGACCAGCTCAAAACGCCATAGAGTTGCCATATAGAAGCCTTACTACAGAGGCTGTTTCGCTGGGCGCCATTTTTGAAGCCAAAAATTTAGATGACGTGAACGTATGGCGTCGGCCGGTTTGCAGAGCAAACCGGAGCACGTGTGACGTTTTTGAAGTGGTCGAAAATTCTGGTTTTGCTAGTGATTTCGAATCTGTAGATATTGAACAGGTCACTTGTTTTCTCACTTATCCACTGACCTCCCACTATTCCGTTTCGAGATATCTCCATATGCAGGGTATAAACTTAATAATATAATCTTCGGTGGCGACTTACGGCAGAAACCAATGATTTGTATACCCGAATTCACAACTCGTAAGCTCGGGTTTGCTTTTTTGTAGCCCGATTATGCCTCTCTGCTTTCCTGAGAACAAGGTTGGAATATTACTTGACAAAAGTTTAAAGCTGAATGCTATGCAGATACACTTAAAGCTGTTTTCGTGTTCTCTGTAACAGTTTCTTTTTTGGGTCTGCCAAAATGTGTGCCATCAGATATTGTTCCGATGAAAACTATTTGCTTTCCCATAGTCGGCATATACAGATCCATTAAGCTATGGGCATACAATCCTTAAACCAGTTGAGCTTATGCTTTGTCGAATGAAAGTACAGGTGTATTATGGGAATAAATACGGCTACTGCTATCTCAAGAGGTGAGGGGGAGTTATTTCACGGAATTTTTCCCCAATTAACATTCATGATATGGATATTGCCCTGAAAACGATATTGCTTGCCACGAGATGGACCTTTTGAAAGGACTGGGGGGCTGCCGTCCCATACCGCTGCCTCGTACATCTATGAATGAAAGTGTGTAATGGAAGAAATGCCAATCTTGCTCTAAAAAGGCATGCTTTTGCATAACTTATAGAATACATTATGACTGTTTGGAAGTCTTTTATATTCTTAGTCAAGTTTCAGGAAATTCTGAGGCAATTTTACCTCTCGCTTGATTGAAATCGGTCGTTTAAGAGAAATGCATGACGTGCTTTAGTTCGCTTGTGTCTTAAGACAAGGTTTCGTGCTAATAAAACAGCTCGCCAATCCGTCTCAGAAAGAAATGTTCCGTAAGGGGAGTAAACCGACCTACATTCATCCTCATGATACCGCAGTATAGATCAGATCAAATTCAATTAACGTACTGCACACGTTGAGACGAAAACAGGCGATTACTTTTGTCACAGACCAGGAGTTAGCTATTATCATCGTGTCTGTTTCATATTCAAGGCTACAGGATATGTCTCCTACGTCGAACGCAGATAGATTGATTAGTGCTAACGCGGGGATGAAATTGATCTTGAGGAACATAATGGGTAGGGATCACAGATCACGGGGAACAAAGGGCCCAGGCCCGGAAAATTTAGTTGGATGACACACCTATCAACCTACCCCCCAATACCTGGTCAAAGGACGAAAGATTTTGCCTATATTTATTAGAAGACGAAGATAATTTCATCACTCGTTGATCACAAAGAGGATTTTATTCGAGCGCGCTTAGTGCGCACATTTCACTAGGGTAATCATACATATACAGGCAAATACCTACATGTACGTGTACGCATTCATGAGTAACAGTATACTTAGACGTAAAAGATTACGTGCACCTCATGGTCAACGGACCGTCCCCTTAACCCCAACACAAATTACTCCCCTTGACCTTGACACTATATTGCACATTCGTATTGGTGTGTCGTTAAATCTCATTTAACTAACTAACTAACTAACTGAGTGAACCTTCGTACGTAATCCGCGCACTATAACAAGTAGAGAGTGTGTCTGCCCGTAATGAAAAATAAAATTATAGTATCATATAAAAATAGAAAATGAAATTATAGTATCATATAATAAATAGAAAATAAATACATAGACTATCTGTGAAGTTGACATTTCCTAACAACCATTCTCTAAATTAGTAGACTATGTACCAATACCATAGAATTAAGTAAGGGAGAACGCTGGCACAGTGCATTGTTGCATATTTAACTATAGTGAACAGGTGAAGCCACGAAAACTGTAAGGCTGCTTCCGCTGTACGGCAAAAGTATTGTTGATTGGCATGTCTCCGTACACACAGTGTGCATTCAGCGTCAGAAGTTTAATGTCATTTTAACCATTTTGCGAAAGATTAGGAGTAATTTCACAACAGGGATAAGACATGGCACCTGAAATTTTTTGTTTTATACTCCTAACTCGAAAACGTGTAGTTTCTCTACCAATAACTGGAAGAGAAGCAACGACGTAATGTTCTTACGTGTCGTAATTACCACTCTTAAGTAGGCCGTGCATATACTTTCGGGGGACTGGGTGGTACCTTCTGATCCGTTAACATTGATCCATTTCCCCAGTATAGTTTTCATTATCGCCCAGTTCCCTTTATCTACCTTAAAACATGCAAATGATGTCTGCTATATACAGCAGAACTCATGTATTCCGAAATTCGTTCTTTTCATTAAATGTTACATTTACGCACTCCTTCAATTCTACCTTCTCACATATCAAAAGCGCCCTCAACAAAGACATTTTCTCTTTACAATGAAAGACTTGTTGCAACCATTGCTATAGTACATGAGGTATTTTAATATAAACATGTTCCAACCAAACAAATAGGTGACTTGCCTCACCTCAGCCTCCAAACCATCCTTCAAATACCATAGACATTTCTGCTAACATCATTAAGTCGTTAAATTCGCACCTTCCTGTTTACCAAGGGGCTGACTTTGTTTGCTAACTTCGGTTTAGAGAGGCACCACAAACGACAACAGGTTCGTAAAACTCATGACATCACAGAATGGCATCCATTGACAGGTTTAAATGACGTCAGTGTCATGGTCACAGGAACGAGAAACATTTTAACAGCTTCTGAAATAGCGACAAAAACGGCTCTCCGAATGCATTACGTAAATGATGTACCCGAATTATCTCTGCCCAAAGTAATGGCAGAACTTAAATAGTTAAGATATTATTTCATAGGTAGAATGTGTTTACAAATAAAAAAAGCATTAATACTGTAATAGCGCAAATAGTTAACAGGTGTATGTAATTTTGAGTATTGTTGAAAGAATTCAAAGTACCTGTCGTGAATCTTATTTCAGTTTCTCATTTTATATATTCTTAAAGAAACCTTTTGGAAATTTACGGAACCGGAAACCAGTCTTATTTTAGTAACAACAAACAAAATTTACCTCATTCCAGCTCATCCCCGTTTATAAAATTAGTTTAAGGCTATGCAGGATCATGGTCTTTTCACAACATAGGATATGAATTTTGCAGACGAGTTCGGATGGGGGAATAATCCGTGGCGCTATACAGAAAACATACTTGACGCTCTTCAGCTCTGGCACATTAAGCACATTTACTAAGTTTACACTGGTAGATAACCATGCCTAAAATCAATGTTTTCGTGGGTTACTAAAGTTAAAGACAGACAGTCATCACCCCAAAGTAGATTTTTAGTGTATGTATATGAAAATTCTCAGTTGGTGACTGCTCTTTGATTGACATCAAAGTTTGAAAATTTGAAAGATGCAGAGTAGCTCACATTCCACACAAGGCAGAGAGAGTACTTTTATTACATTTTATAGCCTTGTATGTTCACCAGGACATGGCCTTAAGCAATAAAACAGGTTTATTCTTGCACAAGGAAGAGCCTCATACAGTTATGGGAGGAGCTAGAAGATGCATAGTTGGGAGAATTGGAACTGTCTGGGATCAGGAAAATTCCCCTTTAAGTTTTTCGCATTTGTTTCACTGGCATAAAAGTGGCTCCATACTTCCACATATATTGCCGCTAAACAATATACTCGACCTATACAATGCTTGAACTCCGCCATTGATATAGTTCAGTTATACTGAATAGTTGCTAAAAATTGTGGAATATGTAACATTACTTAAAACAGTTTAAAAATTTTTTTTTTCAGAAACTCAAAATGGAGACATTCGCAGTAAGTTTGAAATGAAATTGTGTAAGGCAGGATGTGCTGCAGTTAAAAATTCCAACTATTACATTCCTATTTTACAAATGCCTTTTTATGGTGTCCAGTGGCGTAGCCACGGGGAGGGTTTTGAACCCCCCCCCCCCCCCATGACCCAACCTTGAAAAAATATTACATATGAGGCACATATTTATTACATTTGAGGCACAAATATTGCACCATTTTGCATCTGGAGACCTAAAATAGCCATTTTTTCTCCCTCCCCTTACACCTTTCCCTCATGTCATACTCCAAAACCCTCCCCATGACACAATCCTGGCTACGCTACTGATGGTGTCAAGGTTAAGGGGAGGGACGCTCAGCGACAGGAAAGGGGATGGGACTGCGTTCCCAGTTTAACCTATTAAAAAGGTGTTACGTCATATTCAGCCAGTCTGGGTCAGAGCCATGCTAGCCAGACGTGAAGTCTGAGGAATCAGGGCAGCAGGGTTGGTGTCAAAAGTACCAAAGATTTTGTCAATATATATAACCGCTTGCTTCAGTCTGATCAGAAGTATCTTTATCCAGAATCCAGAGTATAGCACAGCTGCGGCTACGTAACTCACATTTGTTATAGCGATCACTCATATACCCGTATTGTTTAGGGAACTTAAGTGTGGGAAGGTAAGGGTGAGCCTGGTGAGGTCGTGGCACTCGGATTTAGTCTAGAACGGACAGGACGAATCTGTACTACGTCTGTTGTTATCGTGTGTACTGTGACATCCCCGAATAGTTTGTTGGGCTTTTCCCCCATGAAGTGGGAAACTTGTATTCTTATGTGAGATTCCACCCAAACTGTAGGCAGCTAAAGCCTGTGGATGTTGGACCGGTTAAGAACCGTAGCTTAGTTTTATCTTATTTATGAGCAAAAGTGTTTGTTTTGGTTAGTTCTATTTTACGAAAAATGGACTAAAATTGTGTTGTGCTTCCTTTGTAAGATTTATATGTTGTATCAACTACACAATTCAAAGAGAGCAATAACTTTCCTTTCATATTCCATTTTCTAATATCATGTTATACAAAATTAACTCTTTTTATTAATAACTTCCTGTCACAGGTTTTTTTTACAAGAGTAAAATTCCAGATGATTGATCCGGCATATATCCATGTCTTTTCTTCTGTGTCCTGCGACCCTAGAATAGCCTAAAACGGTAGCTGTTGGTGGCGCCTTTGGTACAAGCCTGCCTTGTGGAAAAGCCAGCAGGACTTTTCAGAAACAGTGGGATGCTACCTTTCTCTTGGCAGGTATAAAGGTGTAAGTCTGGAATGAAGGGGTCACCTTTCCAAATTAAATGTCCTCTCCTGCTAGAGAGTCACTAATAAGACAGTGGGCTCAAATAATACTAATAATGAAGCAAACGAGTTGCAGACTTGTGAGAGGTTACAGTTACTCCCCCATCCCCTCCCCATCTTTGTACCTCCTAGGTATACCATCTCTAATTTAGATACAACTAGGAAAGACTGATGAATAACAACAGATCAAAGTAATGGGCACGATTCCTACAGAGGTTATTCACACGCGATGTCAGCCAGTTTCCAATTGCTGTACTGCCCGCTGATACAAACGTGTGTTATTGCACAAGCACAAAGCAGGACCCTAGATTCCGTTGGTACTGTCAAAATATCAAATATTTACAATAAGTTTTACAAAAGGACTAAGTCACTTCTCAAATGTGTAACTCCAACAGAAGGGCCACCTGTTGACTACAAACAACATTTGAATAAGCAGAATAAAAAGCAGATAAGAAATAAAGACACTGACTACTGCTGGTAAAGTTTTAATCAATCTATGCCAAATAAAAATTGTACAATTATTGATGACTAACATCTAAAATCTAGAGAATCCATTATTATTAGTAGTAGTATTAAGACCTTGACAGATAAAAAGACCAAATACTGAAAAAAATTAAGGTCTAGGAGAAAAATTCTTTCTGGATTAAGGTGGTGAATCGGAAAAGGCCTGGTTCGCATGATTCTTCCTTTATGGATAAGATGGGTGGAAAAAAAGTGAATGGAGAAATATTACCTGAATACATCACTTATGAATAGTATTACCAGCCTTTTAAATGAATACTTGGTGTTTGTGATGAGACTGAATCGGTTATCTCTTTATTCGGTAAGTTCAATCAATTTCTGCTTGTCATTGTTTTATTTACAAAATACCAAAAGTGCAATCCTAGCGAAAAAAGTCTCTTAAAAGGATAGGGTGAAAGAAAATATAACAACTTGTTTCCAGGGTCATGACAATTTGAGCAAAATTCAAGGAAAAAAAAAAACCACTTAACTGAAAAAAAAATCATGTAAAAAAAAAAAAGGCAAAGCTTTCAAGCTAAGTTCTACAGAGAAAAAAATATTAAAAGATTAGACAAAAGTTGAAATTTGAATACACTGGAATACTTAATATGAAAATAGTTGCTGGTATTCTACACGTCTTTGAACCTCAAATCTACAGTATTCTCTACACATTTTTTTTTTAAAATTCTCATCACTTATACTTACATAACCTCACTGTAAATGAACACCTCATAAAACTTACAGCAAACACTGAGCAGAGAGAAGGCAAGAGCTTAAATTAATCCTCATTCGGTGTAAAGTACTTTCCACAAACTAAGTTTAAGTCATTTTCATACTTACCCAGCTTTTCGAATGTATAATGTACAAGGAAAAAAAGCACCTCAGCCCCTTAATAATATTCAATATGTGGCAATCTTTGGGGTTGGTCAATGGCCTAAATACATAAAGTTTCCACAGCCCTGCCCAGCATGGCTTTATTAGCAAAATCAACTTGTGCAAAAAACCTTACATGGTCCGAGAACCCTGTATTAAAATCCATCATTTTCTCTTTTAATTTCTCACAGCTGTTATGCACAAAATAAGACTTCTTGTCAGGGATTTCATGTATGAAGTTCACAGGCATGTGTGATGTTACTGTATCAATAGAGCTCTTGTAGTAATATTTCAGCTTATTTCAGAGCAATTTTCTTGTTTAAATGTCAAGTTAAAGTGTGAAAATGGCATTGCGAGGAGTTTCCTGGGACAAACAGAAAATCTCATCTTAGGCACTTAGCAAACACACAAATATTTAATTTTGAACTACAGTTTGAGAGAATATTTAGAGTAATGTAAAAGCTGTGACAGTTCATATTCTGAAATCCAAAAGGAATCCCCACTCTATATTAAACCTGCTACATAGTGGCACCGTCATGCACCAACCCCTTACTATATATGTACGCACAGCATATTCGAAAAAAGAGAAGGAAGACACAACTTTCAAATGCCACCACAATTGAAAATCGTAACCCCCTGATATTGCAGTAAGCACTTGCATTTTAGCTGCCTGAAGACACGAGAACTTCATCAGATCCAGGAAGTACCCTTACCATCTTAACCTCACTTGCAAGAGATGTATAGTAACTGGGACTCAAATATCAAACAGTTCTTTTTTACACACCAACTGCTCTTTTACTGAGTAATGTTGCTTCTCATTGTATTGAACAAAATTTTCCCAAAGTTCTCAGTTCTGAAGTGATTTTATAATCCTGAATTAATTGCTTTCCATTTTTGTAAACAAAACACCCAAGTTGTCACATTCGGAAAAGTTATCTTGAATCCCACAAAAGTGAATGTGCAGGTTTCTGATGCATGAGACATCAGCACCTGTAACTCCTATACAAGTCAACACTTTCTTACTAAGCAAGAGTTTTCATTTCTTCCCCAACAAGGTGCACACTGTTATTCAAGACACCTTAAGGGATGCTTGCACACATTACCCAACAGCAAATGTTAACTCCCATTTCACTGCAACCACCCCTACAGAGGTAACTAGTATCATATTTAAAGCAGGATTTTTAATCCTGCCTCCCCCAACAGGTTCCTAAGAGTACACTATCCCCAGCATTTATTTACCTTTCCATTGTACCTTTTACAGCATTTTCTTTTTTTTTTTCATTTTCCTTTTTGCTATTGTTGTTGTTATTGTTGATGGTCCTTGCAAATAATGATCTGTATTATCTTCAACACTTGTGTATTTTAAAATGTTGCATATGAGACCCAACTTAGGTGAGCAGCTGTCTAATTCATTGTCACACATTTCCTACACTGTTGGGTTCAGCCATGGCATACAACATACTTCTTATTCCCCATGGCCACCTCACAAGTCTGTGTCAAAGAAAGCTAGTCCACTTCCATCATTTGGTCCAGGCTGTAGGTTATCCAGATTGAGGTCCCCACCCGGAGATGCAAGGTCTGGAAGCCCTGGGTCCATTGAGTACTCGTGAGGTCCATTTCCACCTATGTCCAGATCTTGCATCATTGGTTCTATCGGTCCAACTGGGTCATGATACGATCCTAATAAGATGAATGAAAAGAACTGAATGAAATGAAGTGCATATGCCAGGGCAGCCTATTGATAAAACTGCACTAGAAAACTTGCAGAGAATAAAGAGAACCACCTTGGTTATCCTCAATGGTCTTTTTTTTTTTTTGGGGGGGGGGGGGGGCACGGCCATGGCAGATCCCCCATGATAAGGTATGTGCAGAAAACCTTGTGATTTTAGCCCTTGTTTCAGGAAAGCATGAACCTGTATCACAGATGGTGTACCACACAAACACAGTGAAATATGCCCTCAGTTTTGTATTCAATGGATGCTCCACAGCCAGACTGGTCACTATATGTAAGCATATGAACTACTCTGTATAGTTATCCACAACCCAGCCAATGCTATTGCCTGTAAAAATGCAGCATTTTTATTGCCTCACAATAATCGGTTTGATTTAGTAATGTACGCCATTTCACCAAGTCATTTACTGCCATTTGCAAACTCACTTGCTCAGACACTGAAATTAGCTGACCATAATGTTCTTGATTTCCTTTCGCACCTTAGAGGGAACTGTGTGAATTTGCTTCTTTAGTAATTTTGAATGAATTTCTTGATAACACAAACCAAGTAACATTACTTAAGCTTTTCATGTCCAATACATGACAATGAGAACTACCACTCTTTCATGCCTCACCGACCCCATCTCTCATCACTTTCACTGATGCTCTTTCACAACATATTTTGACTGTCGTGCACTCATTATATCACAAGTGTATCTTATGTCCAGCTGTGCATACAACCATTCATAAACCTGGGTTTCAGATGTGATGGACAGTTGGAATGTGATGCGATGAAACACACAATGTCAAATGAATAACCCCCACACCCTTTCCAAACGTTGGGCTAGGTAGCATCTGGGTACCAGGTGAAAGAGTATCAGTAACCACGCCATCAAATTATCACCACACGAAAGTTTTCAAGACAAGCAAGATAACTTCAGAATAAATACTGGACTGCTTACCATGTATGGATGGAGGTTGATTATAGTCTCCCTGGTGATGGGGGAGACTACTGTGACTACTGTGCTGGGAGAACTGATGGTCTGGTGGCATCATCTGCTGACTACCCATCATGGGCTCTGAAGGCAAATCCAGAGGCTGAAATAAAAACAGTAACAATAGCTTATTTAACATTTTTTCTAGGTTTATGAGGAATTTTTATCCTTTGTGAACCTGTTGTCACCTCTAAAGAACTAACTACATGGCCACCTTCCCTGATTGCCATGGCACACACTCTAAACAATGATAACTACATGCTTCGTCTATAAACTGAAGAGAATTAAGGCTTACGTCAAGGCTAATGATATGTCAAAGCTTTGAATGTACTAAAACTGTTTACAAACTCAGCATCTTTAACCATGACTTCCTTTCCAAAGGTTTTTGAAATTGGACTTCTCACAAAAAGGGAAAGCTAAATTCAAACACATGTAGCTACCATGAAAATCACTCCCACAAGAAAATTACATCCTTTGAGAAACATCTCACCTCTCCCCATGGGGCTGTGTCATTTCTGAAAAGAGAGTTGCCTATCTCCTGTGAGATCCGTTTCTTGTAGTTGCCAGCTTTGTCATCTGACATGCGATAAAGGACAGCGGCAGCATATGTACCTAGTAGAATTAAGATGAACATGTCAAAATATTTATGGTTACTTCCAACTATCTATGGATGAAAGAGAATAATTACAGTGACTGCTCTATTGGCTAATTAAAATATTAGTTAATTATAGTGATAGGTGTAGAGGCCATTGATGGAGATCTCTTCTTTCAACCAGCTAAAGAAGAAAGAGCCAGAAGAAAGGAAATACCCCGACTACACTTCCAGGGAAGAGGACCATATCCTTGGCACCAGTGTTGAATCTGTGACCAAAATTTCACATCCCATATCATGAGGGAGAGTCATCACCAATGGGAAGATGCAATTGATAAAGAAACATTGGATACAACCCTGCCTCAAGGGAGTGCTAATAAATTATAGTAATAAAGATATTGATTATTATTATATGTGATATTACTGATAGTGACATTGATGGAAGTTACTACAATGTTATCACTGTAATATCACAGTGATATTGCAAGACATTGCATGTCATTCTTTTCTGAAATAACAAGACATTCAAAAATATCACACACCTTATCAATATACTTTCTATTCTACAACAGTTAAATTACCAAATAAAGTGCCTCCATTCATGTGCATTATTATATAACAAAACCCAAGAAGGCTATCCTCCATATCAAACCAATCTGTATGCAAGGTCAACATGACCCTACTATTGAGAGATCAGAGAAAAATGAACACCTCTAAACACAAACTGGCTAGAAGGTGTGTGACTTGCCTTAAGCAGTAATGTTAAATGAAGTAGCAAAATAGAATATAACAACAAATTTGTAAAATGTACCAGTAGATACAGTGATGGATGGTAAAATGATGAGGTGCAGGATTCACCTATCCCTGATTGTCCCTAAATCACATAACAGCCAGACCAAAAGATATTCATAAGAGTTCCTCCTTCAGATTCTGCAACCACTTGAACCTATTTTCAACCTCTAAAATAACTAGTACTACTTGTAACTGTAACACAAAAAAGATGAGTGATGGTGACTGGTGGGGGGAGGGGGGGGGGGTTGAGAGGGCTAAATACTTACAGACTCCCTCATTTCTTGAATGCAGCAGCTCTGTGAGGGGTGCTGTTGCCCCCTCATGCTCTATCATTTCAGCCCCTTCCTTGTCCTGGGACAGCTCACACAAGACTCCAGCAGCAACACGTTGAATGTTCTCCATGTTAGAAAACAGAAGCTGAAGAAGAATGTACGACAAGGTGATTGGTTGAAAATAAACCACCCTGCCACAATCTGCCATATTTAGGCAAAAACTTTCTTCAAAGACCTGCTTTAGAAAATTGCACATTCTATGATTTAGATACACTGTATTTTGTTAAAGATTTCCAGATAACCTAAAATGTCCATTTCATCACATTCAGCCATGCTTGCAACTATCCTATGAAGGATATAAACCAATCAACTTTGCATATATGTCAAGATTACTCATTATCCAACTCAAGGATACAGGCTACATGTTATTCTGTTAGATCATGGGTGGAAAAAAATCAGGCATTTGCCAAGCTCCTTGCTGGGAAATATTTGAGTTTGGAGGTTTAAGTTTGGTATTTGGAGGGTAATTTGGCTAACTTGCTTCCTGGGAAATGAGTATTTTTTCCCGACCTGATTTTAGAAAATACAGAGTGTACAGAGATTTTGTCCTTACTTGTCTTTCTGACAAATTATCATCACAAGCAACTACAAAGAAGTATTATGTAGTTACTTGATAAGGTTGTGAAAATAAAGGGCTTTGGTGACTGCTTAACAAGGATACATGCCGCCTCATGTAAAAGGCCTGTTCATCACCAAAACGTAACACTGGTATCTAGTATGAATGAACCATTAAAGAGCGTTCATGCCATAATGGCCATTAAAAGCCCCTACATACTTGGAGCTGGGATATATGTTGCAGTGTTACACACCTTAAAAGCAACTTTGCATGCTCTAACAAAGGAAGCAGGATGACTTGTCTTCTGTTTGATAAATTTAAACCACAACTCCCCACCCCTCCAACCCCCCAGAAATTCCCACCTACACAACTCCCACAGGACATTCCCACCCAGACAATTTCCATACAAGTCAGTTATCAACCAGGCAGTTCAGTTCCCAACCTGGACAATTCCAAACTTCCTGGAGGGGTGAGATGTCTAGGGGTAGTTATGGTTGGAAATTGTCCAGGTGGAATCATCCAGTGTTGAAACTGGCCTAAGGGCAAATGTCCAGGTGCAAGTCATAATGAGAGTAGATATCCAAGGGTAGTTGTCCGATCATGCTAAACCAGGGGTGCCCAACCTTTTTTGACCCAAGGTCTACTTTTCAAGTAGCCACCCTCCCGAGATCTACAAAGCATACACTGTCATACAGTTACACATAGAAAAACTTCACTTTTTTCATTTTTTCCTACACCCCTCGCGGTTGACTTGGGATCAGTCCGTGGTCTAACAGTAGACCGCAGTGGACTGGTTGGGCACTCCTGTGCTAAACCATACTAATCACTCCTGAACTTACTTTGAGATCATCCAACCAAATCTAACAGAAGGTACTTTACGCATTTTCAAAACACAGAGAGAAAAATGTTAACTTCAACTCACCTGAACAAAGACTGGTATGCACTGCAAGTTTCTTATGATAGTTCTGTTGTGGGGTTCTCGAGCAAGCACTTGGAGGGCCCCTGTGGTACCCTCAACTATCTCTTCCATGCGGACCCCATCATAGCCTGCCCCTTGGCTACCAGTGCTTCCCATGGCATGTCTCTGTGTGTCCTGATGGGCCCTCAGGAGCAATTGGCTCAACCTTGTGATTGTATCTTGTTCCCGCAATGGGGCATGGTTGGCTGCACAGAGTGCCAAGTTACGGATGGTTCCGACTGTTGCCTGTTGGTAAGAATACAAGATCAAGGTAGTGGGACAGAATTTTTCAAAAATTTCATTCACACCATATAATGATGTCTGCTTGGCCAAGCAACACATTGTTGTACAATTTATACCCCCTAAGGCATGAGCAACAGAAGTTCTGCTTATAAAGACAAGCTCCTTTAATCAAACAGTCCAAGCCAAGTCTTAGGCGCGGGTCACATTACAGCGATTTCTGATCAGATTACGGTCCGATTTTTTGAGTTTTAGTTAGAATCTTCTCCATCTCTGGTCGGAGGCAACCAAAAATTTGCCAACGTGTGTAAATATTTGATCTGTATCAGAGGACTATGTAAATTAAATGTAACCTAATTATTTCGTGACGTCACACCGACAGACAGCTTTCATCTGACTACGTGTGTCTGATAAAAGCTGTCTGTCAATGAGACGTCACCAAATAAGTATACATTTCTTTTTCATAGTCGTGTGATACAAATCATATATTAACGCAGTGGCAAAGTTTTGGTTCTTTCCGACCAGAGATGGAGAAGATTTTAACTAAAACTCAAAAGAATCGGACCATAATCTGATCCAAAATCATTGTAGTGTGACCTGCGCTTTATTCCTCTTGATTGTAATAAACAAGGTAAGTCTTTTTGCACAGCTCCAAACTGTTCCTCCCAAACCATTGTGTGTCCTTTTTCTTCTTTTGCACTTACCACAAGTTGACCTAACTTGGTACGTACCTTGCTGCCTAAAGATTCTGTGCTGAGATAATTTCTCTGATTCTTCACCTATGTGAGTTAAACCTATATGCCTTTCAAAGAGCTTCTTGTTAGTGTTTGAATGAACTTCAGCATACTAATAACAGTTTGTGTTGTCCTGGAATATTTCCACCAAACTGCAAAGAGGTCAGCAGAATCTTAGTCTATTACACTCTGGTATCTGCCAAGTTTAGTTCACAACTGTCTTACCTTAATAAGTGGCCATCTGGAAGGAGGGTGTAACAACTTGACAATGACAGGAATACCATAAGCCAGTCGCACTGCATTCTGGGCCATCTCCGCCTCACTGTGACGACTGGTAAGGTGTCGAAGTGCGCAAACCTGGAAGGAAGGGTGCAACTAGAATATCAATCATGTGACAGGGATGAAACTGTTTACCACTTAACACTGCTTTGAAAGTGATTCTACAACTGATTGCCATGTTCAATTATGCCATTTACACTGAATCTATGCAACAAGCATATTTAGGTTACCTTCAAAGGGAATATTGCATTTATGGTGCACCAACATAGCATACAACAAATGTAGGTATAATCACTATTATACCATTCAGTGTAACCAACAAACTAAGCAATTACTTTACCTCCCAAAAACATTATGCATTACATGAGTTACAGGTGATGCATCATATGAAATTTTGGGCCAACAAATATGCTATAAAAATGCTGAATTACATTCTGTAAGAACCTCACTTCTTGAAAATAATGCTAACATGCTGTCCTTTTTTGAATAACTAAGCATTCTGTATCTATATATCATGCTTTTATGAAGTGAATTTTCTATACTGCAATCACAATACTTCCCTTTAATCATGTAACACTACACAGGATACTTACAGCAGGTTCAGTGATATCTTCACGGTCACCAGCCTTTACAATGGTCTGTATCAAAGCCTCGATGCCTCCAACCTGACAAACAGTCATCTTGTTACGACTGTTGTTACACGTGAGATTTGAGAGAATTCCACATGCACAAGTAACAATGTTGATATCATTGGATCCCAGGAGCTGGACAAGCATCTGCAAGAGTCCAGCCAGGTCGTCCACTTTGGTAGCAGCATCAGAGAGATTCCGGAGGGTCCACAAACAGTTCTGGACCAATCTATTACTTTGGTGACCAAGGTGAAGACCTAAAGCTGTCATACCACCTGTAAAAAAAAACAAAAAGGCCAGTCCACAGCAAACAGTCTCAAATGATAAAATTTTTAAGTTGAAGTGACAAAAAAATTTACTCCTTGAAAACAGCCAAACATTGCAAATACTACTTGAGAATATCTACACATTTGAAATGTATCGCAGGTAGAATATTTCTTACTTCAGGCACTCATCAAGCAGAACCTTGAATCCTCAACCTCAAGCAATATCTTTTTTGGCAACCAGAGTCGATGTTGCATCTTTTATGACTGACATGTTACTTCTGGTATATCTTACTTCAGGTAATCTTCAACCAACTACTTCCATTATGGGGTGAATCAATGTGGCATCTATGCCATATTCAAATGTGGAGTGTCATTCTAGTAAACTGACAAACAAACACTAAATTGTTTTGTCCACAAACATTATCATATCTAAAACAATCACAACTAGTAGTGCTACTGTGTAACATACAAACTTTGACATGTCTGACAGGGTCATTGTAAACTAAAGGTATCAATTTTGAAGTCTGCAGTACATATTGAATTGCTATGCCCTGCTCTAATACACAGTGGCAGTGCTCTGGTACAGATGCAGTACAGGTCTGTATACACTTTATATGGCTTACAGTTCTATGACCTATGTAAAAGGTAACATATTACAGTCAAACAATTGTCAACAACTTACCTGCTTCTACAATGGCTGGTTTGTTGTTCTGGCACACTGACAGGACCTTCAGGACTCTACTGGTTGTCCACAGGAGTTTTTCGTATGTGTATGTCTGCATGATTCGCACCAGGTGAGCTGGACCTCCACTTGCCAGAATGATGAGCTGAAATCAAAGTTTGGTTTTGTAAGTATGTTTGTGTATTCTTTCATCTACAAACTACTCATTTTAATGCTATCAGCTGTCTGCGAACTGTTTTGATGCTGGCCCCTAACACCAGGTATGTACCATACCTTAGATGCCACCACCCTCTTGCATTTTCAGAACTTCCTGCATCCTCTTGTAGGTCCTAAACAATTGTAACCACCTCTTCCAAAATTTCTGTCACACTCATCTGCCTAACCCAACTTATTACGTAGCCTACGTTACACAAGGGGTATTCCATTTTCTCCCACCACATCAGATGGTTCTGACTTAGTTTTAGCATAAGTTTTGGTTACTTAGTTTTGACAAACATGGTCAAGTGCCATACAGGGTTATGTCACACTGACCACCATTTTCCCTCTCTCCTCCCCCTGCCTTCACGTTGACACTACTGAGCTGAGCTAGCTATTACAAGCCAGGTAAAGAACAATAAAAACTTGTCTTGCACAACCTTCATTTACCTCTTTTGCATTATCTGAGCATTATCAAAGGATCATATTATTTTTCGAGTTACTTTTGCCACCTAAATTTGAATCCTCTCACCATGACACATTTGGCCTATATCCTCAAATTTGGAACCTATAATTTCCAAACCACACATTCCACCATTCCCAAGTTGTATAGAAACTTCTACGTTATGTCAACAAGGCTTGCCATAACCTTAGACATATTTTATACTTAAATGTTTTGTCATCCTAGCATTATAATCACCACTGACACACTCACTGTAGCCCTCTGTACATAAAGTGCATATGTACAGCTGTTAAGTTTCTGCCTATGTACAAAGCAGACTGTATGTTCCACATTTATACTGCAGACTGGGTATTTTTTCAGTAAAAGGCCGTTTTCAGTTTTCAGTACCAATGTTGCAGATTCCACAATGAACATTTCTCTTTTGACAACAAAATCTTATTTGTATGACTTTCTTCTGCACTTTGAAGATTGCTCTAAAATAACTGTCATGTATTAATATGAAACATAAGCAACACCATGGCACACTGAGTATTCCATGGGCTTGTGGGCAAATGACCTGCAGTCAATTTCATTTAACCAATGCCATTTTTGATACCCAAATAAAGGCCTGCGTGTCCACATCCTTTTCTACAATCTCACTTGTATTAAACTTTACAGCCCTAACCCATTTCAATGAAGCCTGTTTTGCTTCAAATTTGAACTCAGTAGCTGGGTGGAACAGGCTTGGTAGTTGAGCCTACTGCCTTGTATAAATGTACCCAAATCAAATCCCTGTGGAACCACTTGGAAATATACTGGTGACTCTATACAGCTATAGCTGTTTGCAATAATGCTAAGGGGTTTCAACTCAGAAATTTAAATTGGGTTCTGTCTAAGGGAGTTGTCCAATTCACAAAGAAGTCCATTTTGCTTGACTCAGGAGTCTAGCCTTTAGAAATGTGGCTAAAGACTGCAGACACTCTATCATCCAAGGATGGGGATGTTAAATGGCAGTCCCAGTAGCAGCAATACGTACACCACTAGCACATTACTCTCTGAGCACTAGTCAAAAAAGAAGATGAATCTTGCTGGTGTTCATTCACCTTAATCTGGTAAAAGGTAAAAGGGGTTCCAGACTCTGAAAAGTTTAACTTCTTCCTACCACTTATGCCTATTTTCATCTCTTTTTTCTTCCACCTGTATTTTGTAAGCAAGCATACCCCTTACACTACCTACACAACTGTGAAATTTGTTTAATCCCACTCAATTATTTGAAAAGTTGCAGCTTACCTTGCTTTCCTGGTTACCATAGGCCAGAATCTGGAGACAGTCTGTGGTGATGGCCAGGAATTTGACATTATTTCTTTCAAGGAGCATAACCATCTTCTGGAGGCCACCGGCCAGTCTGACTGCCATCTTAGCTCCCTCCTGGTGAAGCAGGAGGTTGTGCAATGTGGTGATGGCATAAAATAAGACTGATTCAGTGTTGGAGCTGCAAAAAATTGATTAAGATATGATCACCATCTCATGTCATTTTATGTAGTCAGTAGAGATTGGAAGAAAGGAACTAGTGAAGGTGAGGTAATTATCCCTCCATTGTCTGGCATGACTTAACATTTATGTCCAGTGTGTTCGCATAGCCTGATTTAGAATGAAGCATGGCATCAAGCTACAAACTTCCACACCCAACAAACCAGACTTCAAGTGTCCCCAAACGGTACTTTGCATCCAATGTCCCACAAGCCTGTTGTAGGAGGTCATTTTTATTAACTATTACTATTACGTTCTTATGTATGAATTATTTTCTTTCACTGAAAACTACTGCCTCACAACAACAAAACCATACTTCTTGAAAGCTCTGCTAGCATGAGAAAACTACCACATACAAGAACCAACACCACACAATGAGCCATTGTGCAATGACTTGAGACATTCAAGCACTATAATGCTTTTACAAAATGAAGCCCTTATGAAAGTGCCTCCCCCTGTTCATGCTTTATGTTAATATTGAATAATATGGTTACATTCCATGTCTTTCCACACTTTATTGATGTCTAAAAGATCAATGTACTTGAGCATTGACTACACCTACTGGCACATGGATCCACAACTGGTTTTCAAGGGAAAATTTCTTCTTTTACTCAAATACATGTGAAAAAGTCAGGGTAATTAACCACAGAGAAATGTTCTTTCTCGCATCACACAGAAACAAAGGAACATATAGTACAAACTCAGATTGGCTCTAACTTCATATCGCATTTACTAACGTCATCAGGGTAAACGAATTAATGGTGTAGGCTACTTTAGGCTTTACAAGATATTCTTCTTATATGCAGCATGCCACTTTCTTTGAAACCTATCAATACAGCTGACATGTTACCGGATCAAAATATGGCTAATATATCTATAAAAAATCTAAATGCCATAGTTTTGTGGATTGTCTGTCACAGGGGTAAATACATGTTCATGGTAAATTATTGAAAACAAATGACAGAAAATATGGTTGATGAATCTGAATAGATAATGAATGACAGGAGACTGTTGAGAAAGGGTCTAATCGGACTTTGTGAAGTCTTTTCCGCTTACTGATTCCACCCCTTTTATCTCTGTCTCTTGACTGATTCCCACAGTTTGGTTCTACCCATGAATCTGTGATCTTTCTTTGATCTGCATCAGCCTCACTAATATTGAGCACTGCTCTAAATTAACCTTGTGGTCTGTCTTTGGAGCCAACGAAAACAACTATCATATTAATGAACAGTTAACACACATTTTATAAATGTTTGGGTGACTGTAAGGGAGAGTTGAATAACATTTTCTGTCCAGTGGGTATGTGTACTGTTCAGCTCTAAGTGACAATGATTCTGAATACCTATCAGTTGGTTTTTGAAGTGAGTGTTGCAAACTGGTTTATACCAGTATTTTTAGAAGCAACATGTAAAAAGTTAAAAGCTTCATGCACCAACTACAGTAGTGTTTGGTCACAAAGGTGAATGGCTGATGGGGAGGGTGAACACTTAGAGCAGCACTTAAAAACAGATGTAATAATGATGGAAATGTAGAATTCTCTGTCCAACCACACTAAAAAATCTAGTACTGGTACTTGTGGGAAATTCCATTGCAGTAATTTTACTACTATATTGTGTAAAGCATGTACAGTCACATCATAAATTCTGTTTACATGGGTACATTAGAGGGCACCCCTACACTAACACTGCATGTGCAATACATCCTATGTTGCATATATCAGTGTATAAGTACGTACAATGAGATGAATGCATGTGCAGTAATTATACCGTGTGATAATTTGCCAGTGCCTTCTGACCCAACTACAAATTATCCAAGGGTGCACCATCTGCACAATGTTCTAAAGCAGTGATTCCCAAATGGCAGGTTACGACCTAGAAGTGGGTTGCAAGGTGAAAACTGATGGGTTCCAAGCCCATATGGGGGTCTTGGGGGTCACGGAACATTGCAGTGGGTTGCCACTGTTTTAGGTCAATATTCTCTGTTCTGAATACGCGTAAAACTCATACCTGTAGGACACAATAGCGATCTCACAAGGCGGTTGGGTCACCGAAGAATGTAAAATCATGAAATTTGGGTTGTTTGAAAAATCCAATGGGCATCACTGTTCTAAAGTAACACTCAGCCTCTTAACTCTTACCTCAGCAGTTTAACTAGGGCAGGGATTCCACCACTCTTGAAGATCGAGAGCAGTCCAGCCCTGTGATGTGACAAATTGTGCAAGGTACCCACAGCACATCGCATGGTCTCAATGTCATTGCTGTTTGACATGGCACGTACCAAAGCAGCCACCATCTGGGGTGAGTTGATGATTGCCAAGCGACTGGCTTCCTTCTTTGAGAGTTGGTGGACAACCATGGCAGCTTGACCAACCACCACCTATTGAGGAATGAAAGGGGGAAACTGTACATAATGGAAGAGTATTGATTCTTACAAGTCAATAGTTCAACAGAATACTTGCCATGATACTTTCAAAATGGGGAGGTGGTTGAGATCAGGAAGGGATGGGGAGTCAGAGGAAGGGCACAAGAAATATTTTTGAGTGAGGGCAAAAAGGAGTGACTGTCACGGTAAGAATTAACATTATCATCAACAACAGGAAATGATAAAAAAGTTGCTACTTCAAAATTTCCCTTTTGCATCCATTTAATGTAAACATTCCAAAATCTCTCCTAAGATGACATGGATTTGTTTTTCAACAATCCTAGAACCACAGTAACTGTTCTTAGTGCTGAATTAAGATGTTGAGAGGATTCAAATTTGACCAAACTGTTAAAATGAAAAAAAGTTCAAGGAATCTAGAGGCTTCCAACTCTTCAAATTAAAACATCCTATTCTCATCCATACTACCACACAGTCTCCTTGAGAGCAATGACAAGTTTCACATCATCACCATCACCATCAAGGTCCTATAATTGGAAGGTAGAGCAATACATAAACAATGCATCTGCTCAGTAATTCCTTGCTAAAAAAGAATCGTACTGTACATATTGAGTGCTGCCAAGTATGAGATTCATCAAAGTTCCATTTCTTGAAATATCATGTTTGCAAGGTTTACATAGCCCTGGAACTGAAAGGAACTGTAATGACACTGCAGTCATTCCTTCTGTCACTGAAAGGTATGAAACATAAATGCCCAATCACCACTTACATTTTAAAACTTCTTCACCCAAGGCAGGGAATAATGTAGTTTTAATTTTGTAATGCAGTTTAAGATTAACTACATAAAAGATTTTTTTTACACTGGTGAAAACCTAGGATTACTCATACAAACACCTGTTTCACATGTTTGTATTTGTATGGCAATTTGACAAATTCGTATCAATTGCAAACTGTAACACAATACTGGATAAATTACTACCTGCAAAGGTGTTTGTATGTCAGCTATGTACGATACATTCTGAACTGATCACTGTCCAAGCAGTGTAGCTATTTCCTGTATGTTTACAGATCACATTTTCTTGCCATGTTTTTCCTATCAATAAAAACATTGCATTGATTGGGCCAGTAAATCTATTGTTCAAAAACATTGCCCTAGTAAAATTTTCAATCTCTCTTCTTCAAAACATGTGTTACAGATATTTACTGAGAGTATGATTCATATGAACCTAATCTTTTGGACTTGGGACCATCAAATATTTACATTTGACTCACTGCATTGCTTATTTTGTAATAAGTTGGTGAGAGGCTTGGAATCGACATAATACATGACACCTTCAATATGGTATTACTTGTTTCTCTCATTCCAATAAAATGCCAAAAATTCTTTAACCGGAAAACAAAATAAACAGGACTAAAAAAGGGATTACAACCATGTTCTAAGATGAGGGAAAACTTGATGTGGTATTGCTTTTCATTTTGCAATGCACCCTTGTCAAATTGCTCCACAAATACTAAATAGTGAAGCACATTTTAATACAAAACCTACACATTTTCACTGATTTAATGATAAAGAATCAAAGTACAATACACCTGATGCACCAAATTGAACACAAACTTACTTCCTGCAATACCACCAGAATTGTTTTAACATGTAGGGGAGAGTTCGTATGTTCGTAACATTCATCTTTTCATGGCTTAATTAAAACAAAATTCAGTGTCGGGGTTTCTACATTTATTTTTAATTCAGGTGTTCATTACATAAGTTACAACTAAAACTCATCCTGGATGAATCACCTACATATATTAGGTTAACCCACACCACATTCTTCAAAGATACGTCACCAATGTCATCACAGTTCAAGGGTTTCTCCCTGAATATATGTAATACCACATGAAGACAAGAGAACATGTGTTACCCACCTCTATGACATTAATATGCTAACAATGGAAATGTTAAGTATGCTGCAAAACTATATCTCCAAACACTATTCAATTACATACTTCTGTCTGAAGCTGCCTAGCTAAAACTGACTCTCTAGCCATATGGCAGTTAAAAGGAACCAAAAGTTGGGAATCGTTTACACAATTAAAAGACATGTACAACAAGCTTTTTTCATGACATAAACCAAGCACTAGAACTGGCTGGCTGGATAAGCTGGCATCTTCCAACAGCATCTCTGAGGTCAAGAAAAACCTTGAGGTAATCTTGAAGAAATGACGAAGATGCAATTAAAGGAATAAATCAGTTTGGTCCAATGCCATCAATCAGTAGATTTGCATATCTATGAAATTTGCACAAATCACAAATGATCATCACATCCTGCTGCTAGCTACGAGAGAACTGTTGGCAACTTACACATGGGGTAGAACTTGGAAGCCAATATGATTACTATATTGCCTTGTAAACATTGGATACCTCCAACATATGTATACAATGTTTAAAATCACCCACACATACCTGATCCTCATCATTCAACAACTTGATCAAGTCTGGTATGGCCTTCATGGCCAGCTCTGCATCATCTTGGTAGTTAATAAGGTTAACTACAGCATGTTTTAACATTTGGGATGGCTCTGAAAGCCGCTGGACTGCCGTGGGATGAGCAGGATCAAACTGGGTTGATGGTATCTGGACCCCTTCTTCAAGGGTCTCAGGGAACATGGCAGCTCTGACCCTCTGGGACCTGGTCTGGTTCAGTTGTTGGTTCATGTCTAGAACAATGAAATTATGCAACTTATTATGTACAACCATTCATGTGTCAGTTCTTGTCTACATGTCCTTTCAACAAAAATCAGTTGTAACCTTAGAATGCAATTATTATATACCATAAACTTGTTTTCTCAGTCAACCCTGGTAGCTTCCACTCTGTCATACACTTACCTGCCAGCGACTTATTCAACAATTCCAACTTAAAACCAAATATTCATATTTTGGTCTATGCAGCAATGTTCACAGTTTGAAAAATTCCTTAAGGGGGCCTTAATCCAACATGACAATAAATCATTTAAGAAATCCACTGACACAACAGCTTAAGTTGCCATGCTCTAAACATATTGCAATGCATAAATTTACCATTATGAAGTCAGATTAAAAGAAGGGACAGCTTGTCACCCCACATACTCACCATCCACCTGCTCCTGGGTATATGCAGGACCATAGCCCTGATCCCAATCAAACATGGCCTGTGCTTCCTGAGCTCCCATCTCCTCTTCTTCATGGTGGCTCTTCCCAGTAATGGATGGAGTCTACAAGGAATGAATAAAACCTACTTTAAGGGAAATACTGCCTTTAAAATGCACCAGTATGGCATACAAAGAAAATACCTGAAGTCATTATTAAACCATTCAGTCTCACCAATAAACTCTAGCAATAGCTTTATCTCCTCAAAATATTATGCACTACAAGAATAATGGATGTTGCATCATTTGAATTTTTGAAAGTTTGGGTGAACAAATTACTTTTGTGCAACAAATAACCAACTTTCTTCCTGTGAGAGCCTTATTTCTTGAAAAAAAGCTACCATACTGCCTTATTTGAAATTGCCTATCATTCCACATCTATTAATATTGATTTCAAAAATATGAAAATTTTTTGTAAAACAAACGCAATATTTCCCTTTAAAAATGGAGCTACAGTAATAGAACGTTGTGGACATCCAGGCATTTTAGGTCAAAGTCACATAGCACTCACAGTGACCAGAAAAAACAAAGAGGTGCAGAGCAATATGAAGAAATGTATTTTTTACATTTACAGCTTTCTGGTAACAGTGTATCACCTCATTGTGACTAAGAAGTGACATCAACCAACATACTGAACGACTGAAAGATTAATTTGAAACAGTGTCAAGAAAGAGAAACTTCGAGTGACAGGTTTCCATGTGGGGAAACAATTAACTGACACCCTGCAGATGAAACTTGAATAAAAGACTTAAACTAGTGGAGATAGAAATGTGCCACTCAGGGAACAAACTATCAAAATTAATATCTTCATTTGCTGCCATAGAATTTCAAATTTAAATGTCTTCGATTAGTGCAATTTTATTTCATACTTTGAATGTAGAATTTACAGCCACCAAACACAAAGTTGTAATCCAGAAGTTTCTCCCATAAGTATGGTTGCTCATCATCATAACAAACTGCCCTCAAGAGCATGAGTCATAAAAGAATTTTCTTAATAGTCCCTTCCCTAACAATGTCAGTCATGCCCACTAATAAAATCTGCCATTCATATTCATTTCCTTGCTCCTCATTTAAGGTGTAACCAATTCCACTTTTGCAAGTTTACAGTTTTAGAGTGCATCAGAGAATCTACAGTCCTCTTTGTTTGATAAAACTAACATGGATCAATTTGGGCACAGTAAAGGCTGGTAGTTTTACATCTTTCAAATACACATGGGATTTCAAAAAGTTTTACAGTTCTTTGGGATTCATAAATGTGAAGGTCACTTACATGGGAGGTAGCACCACTCTGAATACCAGAATCCATCCCATATCCCTGCTGCCACTCCATAGTGCTCTGCATTGGGTCCTGCTTTGGCAGGTCTGGCATCGTACTGACGGTGTAACTCTTCTGCTGATACTGTCAGGAAGAAAAAAATGATTTTACATTAAAAGCCATGTGTGGCTGATACATGATGCACTTAAGAACTGACAAGATCAAACTTATTCAGTAAAGTCTATTGGCAAGAAAAGACATTCTATCAATATCACACTTTAAGTTCAATATTATGCCCAATTTTGAAAATGCCACAGCAGCCTCAAGGATATTAAACTACAAACAGAAAAGGCCCATGCTAAAGAAATGAAAATCTGATGCCTGCTGTTGAGTAGGGTAGTTTTGCAGGCTTTCAAGTAGACTCAGTCCTTAGAGTTGAAAGTAGGATCAACCTTCTCAATTAAACAGGACAAAAGTAGGATCTAATAGATTTAAGGTTGGGCAAAAGTACTTACAAAATTATGCAGGCACTCTTTCTGTGCTATACACCCATCTTGACAGCTTCATTTTGACTCTTACACACATTTTTTAACAATTAATATCCTATTTTATGCATTTTCGAGTAAAAAATGTAGGATACGGTATGAGTATGATAAACAAGGATTTTCAAGACAGAAATGGGAAAAGTAGGAAGAAGGATCAAAAACTTAACGAAAAGAGGATAATTAAGAGTCACTTGGAAGCCTATATGCTGTTCCCTTCCAACAAATTTCATTTTTTTTTATATTTCAACCTTCTTCCTCACATAAATACTAATAATTTGACCTCAGACAATCCACAACCTATTTTGAAACAACATCCTTGCAGTACTTACAGTTACAGTGGTCTCCATGATGTCTTCTGTCAGCTTCTTTACAACCCTTGAAAAATTAAAACATAAATTTGTAAAAATTATGAATATAAGATTATAAATTTACATTACTAAATAATGCACCAACCACTGCACATCTTTAAAGTTTATAAATTATTTAAATGTAATGATTTTAGGATACATATAACTTTCTTACACCATTACTACCGCATGTTTTTCAAATAGACAAAAAACTCACAGCTAACACTGCCTTTTTCTCAAAGCACTGTCTTCCCATGCCTTTAGATTATTCCGTCAATGGCGTGTTTAAATCAACTGACCAGACACTTAACACTCATTTTTCAGCATATCTCAATACTACATCATTTCTGTCACTTATACAATCTGTTATTACATGTAAAGATGCAGTACTTGCAGGACAACAGCAAAACTAATTACATTTTTACATAATTTACAAATCATTAACTTTCTATGAAATCTCCATGGAAGTGTGAACAGACTGAAATCAGTAACTAAATTCCTGGATAGCCTACAGAACCACTCAAAACAAAAAAACAGGCTAAGACAAAAGTTTGATCACACTTTTCTCAGTGCAGGGGCTTGATTGTAAATAACGGGGTTCGTACACATGTGGATTGAAAATTTTCTAGGACTTTTCCAGCTGTCCATTAATTTTCCAGCCCAAAGACCCTTAAAAATTCTTACATTCCTCTATCTTTACAGTGAATAAGCTGTTAATTTGGCCATCACTTGTTAACATCTCACTCTTTTACACCCATGTTCACTTGAGGTACTATCTGAAGAGATAACTACTGAACGATTAAATTTAGAAGCGGCAAATCAAGTCTTGTGCTAATATGTAATGAGTAACATTTTGTAACATGACAAAATACCTACCACAACAGATGTAATTTACACTGACATTTTGTTAGCATAAGGTATACTACAGAGAAATAAGCATGCCTGCAAAAAGCTGGATGCAAACATGCATTGCCTCCGCGAAAATCATTCTGCAGCTAGAAATTTTCATCTCAGGCCCAAATTAAGTAGACCAGGTGAGCTAGAAATTTTGGTTTTCAAAGTATGTGCGCCCGTGATGTTTTTCAAGTTTTGCAGCCGTAGTATAAAGCACCGCATGCCATACAAAATGTTTCATGTTAAGAAATAATTTAACATTTTCGAATTGAAAATGTCTTCATGCATCAGATTCAGCTTACTCTGTTGTATCTGTGCTGAGAACAAGTGGCAGAGTAAAGTTTGGTTACTATCCTTAAGGGCAGCAAACACTGGTTTCAAACAAGCCATCTATCCTGACACTCTAGTTTATTATGGCAAATTGGAGTCCTGTACCCAAATTTTTTTGCCAACTTTCCCCAACTGCTCTCTAATTTTCTGGTGGTAACTTTGAAGGTTTGTTCTGATTTTCAGATAAATTTGATTGAACATACTTCACTATCACTGACACAAGAAAAACAATTTTCCAGGCCTTTTCCAGGACATGCAAGGAAACCAGAGCAAATTAAAGGTCTTTCCAGGCTATGTATGAACCCTGGAATTAAATAGGCATACTGCACCGAAAAGACCCATTTCCCTGTTTGGCTCTTCACTCAGTCATCGGGGTATTTGAGTTAACTTGTCCTGGATGGACTTTTGATAAGCAGTCTGCCCATTGTAACTACAGCATACAGTGTACTAAAATTGTATCCAATGGCTACACAGTAGAGCACATATTTAGCATGGGTAACTTTTGGAAAACACTTGGCGTAGCAGCATGAAAATTCACTCAACTTGGCGTACAACTTACTGTAGCGGCAAGAGGATTCACTCAAGTTGGCGTACAACTTTCCTATCGACTATACATTTGTACTGCAACTAGCCTAAGTCAAAATGGCAGCTATAAAATTATCTGCTGCATTGTGTTTCCACTTAATTTACAATGAGCCCCACACAAAATATGATTATTTCCTGCTAAATGGGAAAGAATGTGTGAAACTTTTTGCTTAAGAAGTATGATGAATGCTCATTGCACAGCAGGCCATGTATGTTATGTAGGCCTAGGTCATGTAGTACAAATCACACCTTTGGTACATGGTTTTGCTGGCGAAATGAACAATGACACCTCGGCGTAATTTTGGCACATCTTTGGTTTTGTTGGCGTATGAACGCTGACACCTCAGCGTAACTTCGGCGTGGGCTTTACATGGAATGCACTCTGGGATACAGGGATGTAGCTACAGTGGGCGGCGCTGGGCTGTGACACCCAACACTCGATATTCCCGCCCGGCACTCCAGGCAAACACACGTCCCCCCGCCCACCAAAAATCTGCCCACCGAGACCTAAAACTAGCCCTAAATTTACTCCCTAAAGTAAAATGAGGGCAAAATGAAAACTTAATGGCTGAAAAATGGGGTAGATGCCATGGGGTGGGGTGAGGTGGTTTCCCCAGATCAGACAATTACCCGGCATTCAAATTTTGCTAGCTACATCCCTGCTGGGATATATACCAACATGTCCTTACAGATTTCCCAAACTTTGACTACGCATCTGCCCATCAGGCAACTGGATGCTCCGATACAACTCTCGAGTGACCCTGTATTCTTTAGTTACTCCAGTCTTTTAAACTGTTAAACACAAAATGATCACCATTGCCTTGGTCAAGTTGGTGCCTCTACCTACACAGTTTTCTAAACTAGCCCACACTTTTAAGTACTAGCCTAGCCTAATGTTACTTGCGCTACTCTTGTTAGTTGTACCAAACACTAATTATAGCCAAGTTCACATCATAATTAGCCTAAGGTTAGGCCTGTAGCCTACCAAACGTTCCCACCAAACATCCCAACTCACAGTCACACTCAAGTCACGCTTACCAGTCAAAACGTCCCCTGACCAAAACGTCCCCGTACCAAAACGTCCCTGCTATTGGTCAAAACGTCCCCGTGCAAAAACGTCCCCGGATCTGGTAGCCTTTATCTTCCCTTACAGTATGCCTACTCTGAAGTTCAAATAATTTTTAAAGTACAATTATTGGAATGAAATGGAAATTTTCTGGAATATTTAACCTTTTATGTTAAATTCCAAAGTGTTTGTGGTAATCATTCTACGTTCGTCAGTTGTAAAACTAACAGTTAATTAGGCCTAACTGTTAGGCTAGGCCTAACGTTAGTCGGATAGCATCTCAGTTCTAACGTTAGTAAGTTCTAACGTTATCTTAGGCCTAGGCCTGCCTAACTTTATCGTAATCGATCCTCATGCACTCAATTTTTTTAACATGTCTCAAGTTTTCTTCAAGTTTCCAACCGATAGTTTTAATTTGGATTCCTAAAATCATGTTCAAAGTCTCTATGGCGGGGACGTTTTGACTTCCCATATATAATAGTACGGGGACGTTTTGGTAAAAAGCGGGGACGTTTTGGTAGCGAAAATGCGGGGACGTTTTGGTCTGGGGACGTTTTGACTGGATACCCAAGTCACAGGGTCACAAGGAAGTCTGCAAAGAGTTGAGAGTGTAATTTGGGCCTTTTTGCATATTATTATGCAATAAATAAGGGCAAAGTAAAGCCTGGGCTACACGCTGGACCTGAGCATGATGTAACGTGACACTAAATTACTATTGAGTAATATAACAACAGTGCTATTATTGCTAACAATATGAGGCCTACCATTACTAACACACCAAAGTTAGGCTGCATATCCTATCGAACACAAAACGTGTGATATTATAGTGGAAGTTTTGTTGACACCTTACTGCCATACTAAGTCACCTACAAATTGGCCAATTTTTTGCATGAAAGCGCCTCATTTGACTCCGATACTTACAGAAGAGCGGGGACAACACTCCTCCCCTTATATCTTTATAGGAATTTCTGAGCTATCCGTTTTACTTCTAGTGTTTTGGGTTTTTTCTCAGTAACAACGTAAGCGTTCCGTCCAGCCTCGACAGTTGGTTAACACTTGAAACCACAAAACGCAGCAGCTGTCAATCAAACCGTAGACGAAGATATTGCGCAAAATAAAGTAGTACCATATTTGCTATTAAACTTTCGTTTAATTTCAAGTATAGAGGAGACCTTCACCACAAAAGCATGTAAATTTATTCTTCACATGATCAAGGTACCTTTTTGATGATAAAAATGCGAAATTAGTCGTAAAAACGATTCAGTGCCACAAGCGGAAGATTATTGTGACAACGCTATCCGGTCTCACACTCATTCAGTTGGAATGTAAAGTGTGTCAGCCTATTGATATTGTTTAGCCACTGTGCCACCCATGTTTTCCATCACCATAAAGAGCTTTTGTGTTCTATAGCGAGAACAGGTTGAAAATGAATGAACAGGCTGAAATAAATGAGCACCTAAAAAGTGGTCAGAAGGCACATACTCGTATAAAGTTCCTTTCACACGTACGGGATACTATGCGACACGACAAGACACAAAAAATATCACCAGCCCTTTTATCGTACTACAGGCGACATTTTCTTCGACCAAGTGATATTCCAATGAATAGTCATGTGATCCTACAAAATATTAATTCTATTTCGTCACTTGTTGCACAAAATATCGCTCGGCGACAAGTGGCTCAAAATATGACAAAAATTTAACTCACTTTTTTCGCGTCATATCGTATCGCGACTTAGTGTCCAGACTCCAAGCCTCATTGAGTCATATCGTTTTGAACCATTTTATCTCATCGTATCGCCTCGCTTACTTATTACACCGTAGGCGCTGTTGGAAGAAATGCAGATTATTGTAAAAATTTAAACACATTCCATATGAATATTAGGATTACATGATACGTATAATTTCGGGGCATTATTTCAACATCTCTTATATTTTCCGAGCCTTTTTGGCGCAATATTTTGATCTGTTTCCCTTCAACGTTCTATGTGCAAAACAAGGCTTTACGTACTTTTTAGGCTTTATTTGCACACCTATTTTCTTATTACTGACCTGATTCTGTCTAATGTACAATTCCTAATAGTGGCCATGTACTTTGGTTTACCAGGAAGTTGTAAAGTTACAACTCCCCAGGAAGTTGTAACGTTACAACTCCCTGGTTTTATTTACGTTCCTAATGTACGTGGCTATAAGTTGTGACAAAAATGTATATATAATGCTGGTCTAAAGTTCGTTTTCTAGAGAGCGCCATCCACTTTGTAGAGCAGGGGAGTTGTTTTATTTACTTGAGATATCCTATATATAGTTGCCCAGTGGAGATTAGCCTGTCTTCTGTTGGAGCTCCGTCCCGCAACTTGGCAAATGTGACAATCCATATACAAATGTAGTACATATGCTGATTGGCTAATAAGATATGTTTGAGAGGAAACGAATGAAGTACATCATTACATAATTACTTAAGACAACTCTTAAGCTTATACTAATTACATAATTGATAATTGCAAGATTAGGAAGGGAGAGATTGCAAAAACTCAAGTTGAGAGCTTAACTGGGCAATCACTCCCCAGTGGAAACAGTTACAACCTATAATCCGGTAAATAATAATCTACAACTCATCTAATCTTAGATCTTAGCTCGGGTCGTGATATGGGCCCGCACATGGTCTTGTGTCCGGAACCCTGGGAATGACGAAAACATTCATGCCCCAATCAGGAATAGATAGTTTCGTTACTAGAGAGCTAGGGGGGGGGGTTGAAATAACAAACCGTGTTTCTTAGGAACCTTGGGCTGGTTTTGGCTGTCGCCGTCAGGGTCGTCGCTAGAAGGGGAATGTGGGGGTGACACCCCCATTCACGGATCAAGTGGGCAAAATTCTGCACTAGTCGGCCAATTGCAGGGCCAAACGGGAAGAGGAAAAAGAGGGAAGAGAAAGAAGGGAAAGGAAAGTGAGAAGAAAGAGGAAAAGAAGAGGAAGGAAAGAAGAAGAGAAAGAGAGAAGGAAAGACGAAAGAAAAAACGTCCGTGTATGTGTTTGTGCTGGTGTGTCAGTGAGAAATTGGAATGTACACTCATGCCGTTATATTGAGAAAAACCGTCAAAAACACATGAAACGTAACCAATTCGTTCGGCGGAACTGCACTATAATAAGCTTTTCAGACATGCCAACAGTTGTTCATGGCATTTTAATATTGTATCACGTACGTTGAGACGACAAACATGTAAACATTTTGCCGTCGGATCTACATCGGTTTTAAGACAGAGTTTACGTCGGATCGACGTCGGTTGGGTTGCCGTTTGCAAATCCGTTCGACGTTGGATCGACTTTTACAAAGACGGCCATCAGAAGTCGTTTGGACTGAAACCCGACTGTTCAATGTCCATTCAACGTCATTTCGACGTCAGCAAAAGGACTACAATATTTTCAGACCTCTATCTGACGTCGTATTTAAGTCGCAAATGGGTTAACTGTTCCTCACAGCGACGTCCGCCCGACGCCTGACCTATCTCCATTCAGAGCCCGACCTTAGTCCGACTACTTGGACCCAAAACCGACTTCGATCCGAAGGCAACTTCCTTACAGGGAAAATTTTACACCAGTCGGCAAAATGACGGAAAGATGGGGAAGGAAGGACAAAAAGGAGAGAAACAAGACAGGCATAGCCAGGGTTGCAACTTCCTGGTAAAACGAATAGAGTGGCAGCCGAGCATGGGTTGGGGAATTTTGGGCACCTCTTTCCACCACACTAGAGTCTAGAATTCTATGAACACCCAATGTGAGCTCGATTCAAGTAAGTGAATCCTAAGAAAAGGCTTACATGAGTCAACTGAATCTTGGGTGATAGCAACTCGAACCATAACTTGCTACAATGCCGATGGTTTCCTGTGCGTGCTAGTAGAATGCTGAATCGCACTGATAAATTAGTGTTTTAGAGTGCTATTTTATGCAATGAACAACGTTTGGGATTAGGGATGGCGCTACGCGAGGAACAGGCATGGGCGTAAATCCCGGGGGGGGGGATGGGGGGATATATCCCCCCTAACATTTGACTGGGGGGATGGCCCATGTAATCACCCCCCCCCCCCAATGTTTCAGTCTACAGATACGTGTATGATGGAAAGTATATTTTATTCTTCATTTTCGTAAGAAATTTTTTCAATCTCTCTTCACTTTCTATCACAAATGTTTCTCAAACTATCAGAATTTTAGCAAATCGTTGGCAATCTATCAAAATTTTCGCGCTCTCCGCGCGCTTCCAACCTTACGTCAGTGTTACTCATATTATCAATATCTTCCGATAGCAACTTTTGGAGAAGCACAGCAGCAAAATGTTGAAAGTTTACGAATTAATAGGTAAAAGACTGGCTTATGGCAGTGGCATGTAGGTTAGCTGGGCAATTGAAAGTGTCTCGATGTAGAGTCTGAATGCACGTTTTGTAATGGATATATTATTCGTCACTGTTTACACTCCATGTCATGACCATTATTAAGGTAATAATACACGAAACTTTTCTGATCACGACACGTTCCAAAGAACAGACATACATCTCCAAACATCTGTGGGGGACCTCGCACCAATATGCATGGGATCTTTCAATCTAATACATGGCATGATGTAGAAGGTTGGACGTACGTATCTGCCGTTATACATTTTTCAAAAAATTTTACCAGAGCTTCGCCAGTTCGCGCTGAGCCATTATCGGTATAGATGGTGATTGTTAAAACACTTATGACGAAGACAGCACTCTGTAACGCTCTTATCAGTCCTTCACCCCTTTTACTACACCTGTCAGGGAGGTCTAATATCACCTCCCTGCACCTATACTCTCCCTCCCTCTCATTTTTCATTGCTGGCAGCTGTTCGTCCGGATTTAAGTTCAAAAGTAGTAAAAATACCATAGTTGTAAAGTGTTCGGCGTCGTACTCTGTATTATCATTTGGATGTCAGGTAGTATACGCATTATTTAATTGCCCCCCCCCCCCAAATTAATATGATTAATGCAGAGCTTTCAGGAGGTCCTATTCAGGTATCTGCTAGCCTTAGATGCCCTTTCACAATGCACAATGAAGGAAAGGACATATTTCGTAATAACTCAAGAATGTTTCTATGGACTCCACGTACATATTTTTGTGTAAAAACTTTCCCGAAATAGAAGGCAGTAAAATAGACAGAAGGGAGGGGGCTTCAGGAGATTTGTTGACAACGTATCTGTCTCTTAAAGGGAAATATTGCATTTAAAATGCACCAGCACAGCATGTAATGAAAATACTTCAAATCATTCTTAAACAGTTCAGTCTCACTAATAAACTCTAGCAATATACCTTTATCTCCTCAAAATATTATGCATTAAAAGAATAACGGATGTTGCATCATTTGAATTTTTGAAAGTTTGGGTGAACAAATTACTTTTGTGCAACAAATAACCAAATTTCTTCCTGTGAGAGCCTTATTTTTTTAAAAGAAAGCTACCGTACTGTCTTATTTTGAATTGTCTATCACTCTATATGTATAAATATTGGTTTAAAAAACATGAAAATTTTATGTAAAACAAACGCAATATTTCCCTTTAATAGACAACATATTCTCCTCTTTTACCTTACCAAAAATTAACATTCACTAAATTATGGACATTTTCCGGCCATATATGATCGTTTCCAAAAACATCCCAAAGATAGCACCATTTTGCATCTAAAAGACCTTAAATTAATAAAAAAATTCTTAAAGGGGAGGGGAAACCCCTTCCCCAGGACGACACCTTTATGTAGTGACAAACGAAAGATCAAAACTGCTGCATGCAAATGCAGGAACGCATGAAAAATAAAGGTGTAATTTTAGCAGACTTAAGGGAACTGAGGTATTATTACGACATCATCTATGGGCCCCCAATCACAAAAAATCTGGCGACGCCACTGATCTCAAGCCAACTTGCAGGTCGTGGAATGATGTCCGAATTCAAAATCCAGTTGTCTGGTATGACCCTATATGTTGATCCCTGCCTTTTAAGCTGAACAGGACATTGTTGCTCTTGTACAATTTCAATCCAGTGCAGCTTATCAACGAGTTTTGTGCTCAAAATAGTAGGCTATTTCCTAAATGCATGAATATACTAATAGCCTACCAAAGAACATTACCACTGAAAATAACCCCTTAAAACAGTCTTCCTGACACTTCTGAGACATTAAAACCCAGGAGCTTCCGGGGGCTTCGCCCCCTGGACCCCCACCGGGGCTTTTCCCCTGGACCCCATCCGTCATGGACTCGCGCTTCGCGTGCACATTTTCCACATTTGCAATAGTTCACCCCATCCCCCCAAAGTTGAAAAGAAATCTACGCCCCTGGGAACAGGGGCACTAGCCCGGCACCGGTGGCATGGGGGGGGGGAGGGGCTCACGACCCCAAGCGATTTTCGCAAATTTTGTATTTTTCTTACTGAACCAACTAGGCGTTTTAGATAAAGAGTTCTGCAGGGGTAGGATGAGGTGTGTTTTTGACTGAGTTATGGATCTGTTTAATCATTTCCATATGACAAATCATTTGAAAACTATCAAAATTTCCTTAAATCTTACCGCCAAACTACCGAAATTTTTGCGCGCTCTGAGCGCTCTAATCTTCAAATTCTATCTTTTCTTTAACATCATCCTAAACGTAATTGTTCAAAGGTACGTTTACTGGTTTTATAACATTTAAAATGCAAAATTTCGGCGTGCTTTTGCGCAATTGCCACGGTTTACTCTCCATGACTGATGAACGCTATTAGGACAATAAGGCACGGAACTGTTCTCCCGAGAACTATTCTCCGAAAACTTTAAGTCCAACCTCAGGCTTTCATCAAGAGGCGATTATGTGGCAATCTTGTATTTTATGGGCAATATTTGCACCGTGATGTTCATGATTAGAATATGTTACCCAATCTAATTATAATTCATGGGTAAGTGCATTTATAGAGAATAAGCATTATGAAACATGCAACTTATTAATTCTCTATACCACTTTGTTTTAACTCCCATCTCGGTCATTCCTCATTGGAAGTTTTACATTTGGATTCTCGTTCAAAATGAGTAAAACTACGATACTTGTGTGCTCTCCTGAAGTGTCATTTGGATGTCAGTTAAAAGCATCATGCTGACGTCCCCATTTTGTGATTACCCCAGAGCGTCCAGGAAGCCCCATGTCTGTCTCATGGTACCGCCATTACAGGTGTGCCGTACCACACTTAAATTATGCCCATTTCTTAACGTGAAATCAGTTCAAAGCTTTGCCAAAAATAGCACCGTTTTGGATCTAAGCCGCCTAACCTAAACGACCTGATAATGTAGGCTAAATGCAGGCTAGCGTTTAGTGACCTGATTAAGAAATTTACAGTAGGGCATGTTAAAGGGACAGACGGAAGGGAGGCTAATCAAGGCAAGAAAAGTGGGAGCACAGAAGTGTCGATAATAGCTATAATGAGGAAGATAACAAAGCATGGGCGTAGATCCCAGGGGATAGGGGGATATATCCCCCAACATTTGACTAGGGGGTGTCCCATGTAATCATCCCCCCCAATGTTACAGTCTACAGATACGTGTATGCTGGAAAGTACATTTTATTCTTCATTTTCTTAGGAAATTCTTCAATCTCTGCTTCATTTCTATCACAAATGTTTCTCAAACGATCAGAATTTTAGCAAATTATTCGCAAACTATCAAAAAAAAAAATTCGCTCGCTCCATGCACTTCAACCTTACGTCAGTGTTATTCGTATTACCGATATCTTCCAATAGCAACTTATGGAGAAGCACAACAGCAAAATGTTGTAAGTTTACGAATTAACAGGTAAAAGACTTATGGCAGTGGCATGTAGGTTTTTTGGACAATTGAAAGTGTCTCGATAATGTAGAGCATTATGACCATTATTCAGGTAATAATACATGAAACTATTCTGATCACAACACTTTCCGAAGAACAGAGATACATCTCCAAACATCTGTAGGTGCCTCGCATTTATAAGGGATCTTTCAATCTAACATGTAGCATGATGTGGAAGGCTGAGAGAACGTATCTGCCGTTATGCTCTTTTCAAAAAATTTTACCGAGCGCTTCGAGAGCAGCCATTGTCGGTACAGATGGCACGTATTTTGTGTAAAATCTTTTCGAAATAGAAGGCAGTAAAATAGACAAAAGGGAGGAGGCTTCAGGAGGTTTGTTGACAACGTATATCTTTCTCTTAATAGACAACATATTGTCCTCTTTTACCTTACCAAAAATAAGCATTCACTAAATTATGGACATTTTCGAGCCATATATGATCAGTTCCAAAAACATCCAAAAATCTTGAAAATCTTGAAATAACATAAAGAGCATATTTCTTGTTTTACAGTTTTTATGTAAATTATATTACCAAGTCTACTGTAAACAGAAGAACTTAATTTCCTGTTTGAGTTACTATAATTTTATGTAAATTTACAGCCAATTATTTTTTACCAAAATTTTAATCTATATTGATATTTATTGCTTTCTTTACAAAAAATACTACAAAGAATACAAATATATCGGTTGTAAACATTTTCAACACAGGTAAATAATAATTTTATCAGTTCCTGATAAAAAAAATCCCCCCCCCCCCAAAAAAAAAGAATTATGCGTAGCAGCAGCAACCATTCTTTTAAGAAAAATATTCACAAAAATGAGCTCCGCCCATTTAAGTATAATGTTAAATTATGCCATAAAGATGTTAATTACAGACATTTTACAGTAAATTTGTGAGACGTTTAATTAGCTCCAATCAAGTGCATAAGCACAGCTGTGGTGATGATTTGAAATAAGTACCTTATCAGTGCTTTGAAATTAGCAAAGTATAGTTTGTTTTTTCTTTTTTTAAATATGTGGTAAAATATCAGTTATGTGATTTTTTTAACTAAAAACAGATGTTTTCATAATAGATGTAAATTTACATAATTTTCAAATAGGGATACAAGTTTGCCGAAGAACCTGTTACAAACTAAAATTTTGCAGAACGATATCTTCTAGAGATTGAAAATTTTCGTTTTTTTTTTTCGTTTCTTTTTTTTTTTGTCTTTTGTAAAACGGAACTTTTATTTGCTTGAAAAATGTGTATATTTATTTAAAAACAGAAAAACACAAAAGGTACTGTGAAAATGTCTGTAAATTTACAAATAGTTTTAACCTGTTAACAGTGCAGTTAAAGTTGGTTAAAACAGAAAAATGGTTTTTTTTATCGTAGCAATACAAATTGTAAAAATGCGGTACAGTACATTTCTGCTCAAAGGAAAATACAGAAACTTAATGTTCAAAAAGTTTTTGAACTGACTGATATTTTTAAGAGTGTATGATGGTGTACTCGAATATTACACGTCGGATGAGCCATGGCTATATACAGAAAGGAGGGGGAGGGGGGCTTGCACCTGGCTCTGTGACTATGTCTTATCTGCCTAAATACGAATCCTATATCAGATGAAGCTAAAGCACGGCTATAGACCTTTTTCCAAATAGCAATTGCAACGAATTGTGGGATAGAGTTTTGGTACGCGCCGTTTTTGTCCGCAGTAAAATGCCGTTGACAGAAACGACGCACACCAATACTCTATCCCATAATCCTTTGTAACTGCTATCTGGAAAAGGGTCTATGGGGACGTTGCAGTCGAATCCGAGCTTTCGAAGCTTCATCCATAGGACATCTCGTATCACAGCATGGACGTATGTGCAATACCTAAATTGTGACAAATCTTGTATGATCAGATGATCACGACCAATATGCTCGCAAGAGGTCGCATAGTGTGAGACGTAGGGAGATTTTATATCGAAACGTAACTTCGAAGGGCGTCAGCGAGCTCCCTTGAGTCCCCTAAGCTTATAGCAATTTTCATTAAGTAAACCTGTATTTTGCATACTGATTTGGCATACTGAAGATTTCCCCTGGACGGTAGTTGTCTCGACATTATTTCCCATTGGACAGAATGAATGAATTTATTCTTTAAAGCTTAATGCAAACATTTACATGATTCAACGCCCCACCTACACCTCAGTAAGGCTAACAAAAGTGGTCAAATTGTGATTTGTGTGTGTGATCTGCTTAGTGTTCATCCAATGCCATCTGGAGATAGTAAACTGTCTCATTCTAAAGGTAACAATTTTGTAAGTAACTCAGAGCCTCAGGGGATTCGCCCTGACCCCTTGCAGTTTTGTCCCTGGGTTCCACCAGCGGCCCTGTGGTGGGCTGTTGGGCCTCAGCACCTACAGAGGACCGTGTCTGGTCACCACGACGCCTCCAACGACATCCATTTCTTCATTTTGGTGTGCCCCAGTGCCCCTACTTCGAATATTCTAACGACGCCACGTCCACTCGTGCACCATCAGCCAATCGAACGCCTAGGTTAAAGGGAAACTCAATCAATTCTGGGGCACTCAAATCATCAGGATCAATTGTAACTTTGTAGGCGTCTCTAAGTTCAGCTCAACTTAGTCTAAGAAGGTGAGAGACAAATGAAACTATGGGTAGCTGAGCCTACTGATAAATTTACTAGCTTCATAGTTCTAAGGCATTCTGTAAATCCTGAGAACAAAGGTGGGGAAATGTCCAGTGATGGGACCTCGTGCTTCATTACTAATTAATGGGAGAAAAAGTTTTTTCCAGCTTTACCTTGCAAAAAACGATATAAAACTACTGGCATCGTAGTCAAAGTCGAAGTTCAAAGTACTGCAAACCTTAGCCAAAGGCTTACACCAGATGGGGGAAACTTTTTTCTTTGAAAGGGCCTTTTTGAAAGACTAACGGTGCAGCAGACGATCAGGGTCCAACAAGCTTTCCCACAGAGTGTAGGACCAAGGGTCGGCCCATGTGGGCTCTGAAAGGGGCTAAGGAAAAATCAGGATATGAACTGGGGCGAAGTCCATTAAGCTCTGGAATTTTTACCAATTCGTACGTATTATAATGCTCATCCAGTATCTTAATAATATACAGGGCTAAACGGACCAGAGGTATGACAATATGACCATTTGTCTAGATTTGTTTGATATGTATGAGGTAACAATGAACGAAGACGTATAAAAAGCGCGCGTGAAGGGCGCGAAAACTCGCCTTTGTGAAACTTCTTTATTTTTCCACTTTACGTTTCAAAATTATCCACTTATCAAATTTTAATTCACTCTTCATACGGTAGGACGTCTGACCCCCGAAATCAACTGGAACAAAACACAGTGCCGACTGAGTTTCGTACTGTTATAGGTAGGTCTGTACATGTGATTGTGCACTTCTGTTCGATGCCATCTCTCCCACGCAAAGCTTGCGTTGCCTCTAGTATTACAGCGATTCTGCACCTGGTTAAGTCTAACGAAACGGTGGGCATGTTATATTTGCATGCTAGGTTACAGTCAATACACTGGTATCGTATTTACCCAAAATATCCGAAAAATAGCATAAGCAAGATAGAGGGTAAGCTAAAGAATAATCAACAATTAAATGAAATTGAGATGATTCCGAAGTTACGCTTAATAATTGTCCCGCGGGCCGGATGGAATGGTCTCGCGGGCTGCATGCTGTCTTTTTTCATCTCTTTTGAAAACATACAGTTCAAAAAACCTAGAAAAACTAGTTAGCTTATATAACACCCACACAAACACGTTGAACAAACACACAGAAAAGAAATGAAATTGCCTACCTCTCGTTTTTCAACTTAGGCTCTCTCTCTCCTTGACGTTTCATATATTCGGAACGGTCCTCTGCTGTTAACTTCCAGGCACCCATCTTGTTGCAAAGCGTGGTTGTAATGTTCACCTTCCAAGTGCTTATGTTCACCGAAATAAAGATGGGATCAGTAACACTTTCCATTTAACTTCACTATTTGATTTCTAACGACCCTTAATTGGGTTAATACTGCTTAAGCTATTTGACTAAAGTCTCAGTCCTCTTTTCTTTGATAACCATGCACGTAACACTATAAGTATTGTTACTTTGTCTACCCTTTATGATGATACTTCTGCCATTTAATCGTTGGCATTGCACATTATTCATCTTGGTTAGTGGATCTATCTAAATATTTGTGAGGGGTTTGGAAGGTGAGAAAGAACATCGATCTTTGCAGAGGGTGTTGAGAAGATACTAAAGGCTTGTACCTTCAGTGTCTCCCATTGATCACTTGTTAAAGTGATTTTCGCTGAATATTTTGTGTTACTTGGGTAACCCTTCCCCAGGTCATCTTTATCAACTCACGAAGGCGGGGGTTTCAAAGGCGTCACGCCTGGGTTTCCAACATTTAATGTCATTCATCATTCACAGTGTTACAGTACTGGACATATTGCGGTGAAATTTTTTGAGTAAACTTCCAAAGTCATCTTCCCTTCTTCCCAGGCCCAGGGAAGTCTGGCACTCAAGAGGTTCCATCATTACTATGTCCGGCAATGCCCAATTATTCACCAAAGCACGCTGCTAACTTTGCAGTGAGCTTATTTGGTAACCATCCGAGGTCATTTAGAGTACTTACACTCCAGAGGGAGGTGCATGCAGGGACGTCTTGCAGACCCCTCCCAACACTTAAAACGTCTGGCAATGGTCATTTCTCATTCACGACGGCACGCTGAACAGTTTACGGTAATTTTCGTTGAGCAACCTTCCGAGATCGTTTACCTTACTTCCCCCAGGGGGCATATTAAGGGGCGTCTTGCAGACCCTTCCCAACACTTAAAACGTCTGGCAATGGCCATTTCTTATTCACCAGGGCAAGCTGAATATTTTAAGGTTAGTTTCGTTTGGTAACCTTCCGAGGTCATCTAGCTTACTTCCCCCAGGGGGCATATTAAGGGGCGTCTGGCAGACCCTTCCCAACACTTAAAACGTCTGGCAATGGCCATTTCTTATTCACCAGAGCAAGCTGAATATTTTAAGGTTAGTTTCGTTTGGTAACCTTCCGAGGTCATCTAGCCTACTTCCCCGGGGGTCATCAACGGCGTCTGGCAGACCCTCCCAACACTTAAAATGTCTGGCAACCCTCATTCAAAGATATCGAGGACATGACCTCTAATTACCGGTTGACTTCAGATGGTAACCTTCTTAGGTCATTTAGCCTACCTGGGAGGGCTGAGGTCAGTGACCCCCATTTCTTCACCCAACACCAGGAACCCGGCAGACGGCCAGTTCCTTGACTAAGAACCCATGCCAAACACAGTAATGAACATGAAAATTGGTAACCTTCTCAGGTAAGCTAACCCCTCTGGGCTCCCGGACTAGTAGTAGTAACGCGCGGAAAATGAGTGTATGTAATGAGCATTCGGTGTAATAAACCGATGCATGCCTATATGATATGTACATTAACATCTTGAACGCCCGTGGAGCGCGCGGAAATTTTGGGTTATATTTTTCGGGAAAGTCGTTACAGCCCCCCCCCCCCCCCCAATCAACTTGGGCTCCTTCGCCTATGATAGGATACGGTTATTTGAAGATTGCTCAACAAATGTAACTTTCTTTCTTGGGTCACAGATTTTATACAAAACCTAATTTTTAAGCTTGGAATTACATAGCATACTTTACATTTGTTGTCAACCAACATAGTTACACCGCTGAAAAGGTGAATAACAAAAAAAAAAAACAAGAACAACAACAAGAACAACAACAACAACAACAAAAAACAAAACAAAACAAACATTTTAGCCCACAGCTTCACGTGATCATTTACTTTAAGGGTTTATTTCACACCCCCCCCCCCCCTGCAAGATACTATGACTTACTTATAATTAGATCATGCAATTACAACAATAACCTAGCACCTTTTGATCATTCATTTGCTTATCATTCACAAAACTTATAAGCTGTATACGATAGGATAGATTTTTCCGTGTGGAGGTCATGCAGTCTGGTGTCAGCCTAGTCGTCGTTACATTGATATAAGATATGGTAAACATGACTGTTTACACATGACTTGAAATTTATGCCAGTTCTGGGCGTCGTTCCAGAAGGGTTCATATCCGGGACGGTCCCATATGTGGACATAATCCTGATCTCCCTTACGGTCAGAAGGTTCTCCGTGTGCAAATGCGTCGTAATCTTTCGCTGATCCATCGGTGTATTTAAAGGTGCCTTCGGAGTCCTTGTCAGTTAATCCAGTCCACAGGCCTTGGTGCACGAATTGTGTCTTTTGAATGCAAAACAAAGGGAATTAAATACACATTTAACTTATACACGGGCAACACGTTTTGGTAAAGACAATTGTAGGCAACTTGCAACGTGGTTAAATGAAGATTAAGATTGAGATATGTGTGAGGAAGGCGTAGAAAGGGAGCTCTAAGCAGGGGTGCATGAAGCCAGGATCTGCCCTGTGAGGGGTCACAAAAGTGACGGGTTGCCGGATGGACGGCCAGAGCAATATAAAAAACTTAAGTTATGGGTTTCTATGGAAGAAAGTTTTAACATGATGGGAATTTATTGACGAAATTGAAATTTTGGGATTTTATTGACGAATTTGTAAAACGCCGGGGCAACCCCTCGCCTTCGGTGATTGCATACTTATCGTACTCACTGAGGCTCTCAGACGAAATTGGAAAACTTCCCCGACCGTGAGGGTCAGCTTTCCCCTAGCCCCCACTTGGAGCCACCCCTGGCTTTAAGGTTTGTCATTATGTAAGAGTGAAAGCCCAAAGATACAACTAGTGAAGTGGCATTCGCTATAATAGCTCAATTTATGCTTACATGTGTAAGCCTGATGCAGTTTTGGGATGACTATTTGCCTGAAAGAAGTTCGATTGACAATCCTTGAATCCATAGGTGTACGAGGAGGGGGAGACGAGGGACTTTAGCCTCCCATTTGGACGGAGAACTTGCTATTTTCTGTCTGGTACAATATGTGCTACATTTTGGCAAATCAGTGCATCAACAGTCCGGGCAACAGTCCTGCCGCCCTCTCTCAATCCGAAAGTAGTCTTGCATGCCTATGTAAAAAACCCATTACACGTACAAAGAAAAGTGGTTTGGTTGACCATGACTTAAGGTGGACTAAACGAAGTCTCCCCTCCCTGTCATACAGTGTGACTAGCTCTCACAAAAGTTACTAGCTCATTTCTATTGGCAATAAAGGTCATGTCAAAGTGCTGCGGCTGGTTGATATCCGTACATACCACCTGACCACGCTGTTTAAATCTATCAAGAACCATATATGGACCGAAAACCTTTGCCGTTCACTCAGGGGTTTCAATCCGTATTCAATGTGGGGGGGGGGGACATACATCACTTAGCACAAACCAATCCCTTTGGTTTTGAAGGGGAGGTGTCTTCCTATAGGCCCTTTCCTCCCCTGTCCTGTTGTAATAAGAATTATCATTTCAAAGTTAACATGACCATCATAGATGATCTGCCAGGTGAAATACACGGAGTCCATGGAATTACTCCAAGATGTTATTTTCATCATGTCCCAAAACAGCTGAAACCACGCTTCGCAGCGTGGATCATTGTCGGAGATCATGGACCCGACCAGGCCCGCTGCTAGGGTGACATGTTTGGGGGTGTGAAGGTCCCAAATTCCGACTGGCTGGATGCTTTTTCCAACTGATTGGAGGTGTGTAAATTGCGTTTTTTTATACAGTAGTGGGGATCCTTCCTTTGTCACTACATAAATGTGTCGTCCTGGGGGAGGGGTCTAAGGGGAGGGGTGTCCCCTTTACCTTTGAAATTTTTTTGTTAATTTAAGGTTGGTTAGTTTAAGATTGGTGCCATCTTTGGGATATTTTTGGAGCTGATCGTAGTATAGCAAAGGTGTGAAGGACTAGCAAGGGCGTTTTCAGAATGCTTTTTAGTCGTAAGTGTATTAACAATTACCATCTATACCGATAATGGCTTCGGCGAAGCGCTCGGTAAAAATTTTTGAAAAATGTTTAACGGCAACAACGTACTTTCAACCTTCCATATCATGCTACAAATTAGACTGGATGCAGTTATTAAATAAGATTTCCCTGACGAAATCTGCATTCAGAATCTGCATCGAGACACTTAACAATTGCCTAACAAACCTACATGCCACTCAAAAAGCCAGTCAAATACAGCCACGACACTACTCTTTTACGCAAATGTGGGGGGAGGGGCATTTGATATTGTGTCCCCCACCCATCGAAATGTGAGGGGGACTTGTCCCCCCGTCCCCCCAGGATTGACGACCATGCGTTCACTGCATTCGCGGATACAGCCTATTGAACAATGTTGGACTGAGCTACTATAAGTCTATAACAGGATATCCTGGCCCGGCAGCTGTGGTTAGAAGTTTGGTAGGCAAATGATCTTCACAGACTCGAAAATATCACTACGAAACCTTAACGACACTGTTCATCATTTTTTTCCATTTCTGCAATGAAGCAAGCTTTTCGAACCTTTCTGAAATGACACTCTGGCTAAAAGTTACTTGACTACTTCTCGGGGGGGGGGGGGGCTTTAGCTCGATAATTTAATGTATGTTTACCAGTATTAAAATAGCATATTTAGATTGAAAATGACAAATATGCTGCCCAAATAAGGGCTATGGCCCCAATGTTAGAGCTATGATACTAGTTCAGACATAATGCAAGTCATTTGCTACTCTGTTTTGGTTAACGTCATCCTTTTATGAGCTTATCATATCAACACAAATGCATGGGCCTATGTCGAGTCTGCTAACTTACATTGGCTACATCGTCCCTTGATTCCTTCCATAGGTCGTAGACAAAGTCGAACTCTTCTTGAGAATGAATTGAAACCAAGTGAGCGTCTCCAAAGCCAGTACAAATAGCTTCGGCTTCAGTCCATCTCACGTGTTTACCGACGTACCTAGCCATGAGAAAAATTGAAAAACATTGAGAAGTTGGTAAGTTTAAACATTCGATAGCAAGTTTTTTTTATCTGAGCATGATCTGGCCATGATCTCTCTATCATATTAACAGAGCATAACCCATGTGAGCAAAAGATTTTATCATCAGGTTACGGTCTCATGGCGCGGACGTGCTAAATATGTGAACACGTGCAGGCTTTATGCATGTTACAGACATTCCATGATTCAATGTGTCCCTGCTCGGCTTTTTAATCAGAACAGTCCCTAAACACTGTTTGCACTGTCCCTGCACGGTGTCCACAAGATAGCTTTCATTGTCCCAGATCGCGAGCGAGTTTTTTTTTTTTTTATCGTAGGATGGCGATGGATTAGGTTAGGTTAGATGAGGTTTAACGTCCCAGTTTCCAACCAATTGGTTCAAGTCGAGACGACCACGGCCTTTTTTCCAGTTGTGGCTCACTGGCTTGTTTTCCCTACTCCATTGTTTATGCTGAGCACCAAGCACAAAGGCAGTAGGTTCCATTTTTAAACTCTTTGGTATGACCCGGCCAGGATTTGAACCCTAGACCTTCCGGCTGCAAGTCGGATGCTCTAACCACTGCAGTCGGTCTAGGATGGCGATGGAAGAATCGTGCCAATGGACGAATCAGCTTGTTTAAAATTTGCCACACCCCTAGTTCCAAAATAACAGCTTTTCGCACAATTTGTTTTGTAATTCTGACACCGGATAATGAAAGAACTGGTCAAAATTCTTCATCCACTTAACCCTAACCTTACTATTATCCCTAACCATGATTTTGAAACAAATTTAAACATTTTTGAAAACGGATTTTTTTCATTGCCATCCTACGAAAAAAAAAATAGCTTCCAGCGCCTCCACGGGCCACGTGACATCCGGCGGAAAGCAGGTGTGTTCGTGCGAAAGACGGGGTTTGGAGCCGAAAGGAGAAACACGTATAACAGAGTCGTGATAGAACGATGAGGAGAACGGAACTGAGTGAGAAGAATTGTATACTAGGAAAAGGAGGAGTAGAAGGAAAGTTTGGTGAGGAATTTGTGACCGGTTTAATTAAGGATAGATCGGGGATCACTTTAGGATATGTTTTAGGTACGTTAAGTTGTAATATTTATAAATCTTAGGCTGTTGTGTTACTATTACCTTATGCTGACAGTGTTAGCGTAAGTCTTGGACAGACTAGGCCATAAGCTAGATCAGTATAGGAATTGCCGAAGTACAAGGGACCATTCCCCCCTCACCTTCCAGGCCTACTTCTGTCACCTGCCCTTGTACTCAATACTGTATATGTGAGCTAGGATTATTTAATTAATTTGAGGGCTGGCCTGAGTCATCCAATTGTCTAAGCCTGAAAGAATTTAGTACAAAGGCCCCTCTGATTAATCCGTATACTATTACGGGACTATTACGGTATTGGAGGAACATTCTACAGGGAACTGATTGTCAGTTTGTGGTTCCTTTCCCCCAGGCCCGTAGCTAGACAAGGTGCTGAAGAGAGGGGGCGAAAGAGCTTCTGGGGGGCAAAAAAATTTCCAGAGGGGGAGAAACATACTAAAATGCATTACTGCAATGCTAATTTTTGATCTTCGGGGGGGGGGGCGAAAAATTTTCAAGGGGGCTTCGCCCCCCTTGACTACGGTCCTGCTTCCCCCTCCATTTTTGTCGAGCACAGAGATGTTATTTCCCGGAGGCGTTCCTAGGGTGTCAAAGCACTGGAGATAGCCGGTTCGGCGTGCTGGGAGGTCAACCGGCTGAGGGGTGTCAGAGCTCTGAAGGTCGGCGTTTCAGCGTGTTGTCTTTGATTGATACCCGTCTCACTTATTCATGCGGGCGAACTTTCCAGCGAGTATAGGCCTCAACTGAAACACACGGCTTGTGTATGATACACGCTGACGGAAAGAGTGTGCCTGTTCATGGGAAGGCCGAGATGGGAATTGAAATTGGCGGCAGGATGATGAAACACGTGTTCTGGTTGCAGATTTAGGTCCATATATTGCATTCTAGGGTTAGATTTCCTGAGACAGCACGACTGCGTTATCTATGCACGAAGTGACCAAGTTAAAATTGAAGACGGTGTGGAGAATGTCGCGATACCCAGTAACGCAGAAGAAAAATCTCACTTTGACGAATTTTGTTGTCGTATAGTTGCCTCGAAGACAAAAAGCGTTGCCTGTCCAATCAGACTTCCGCACCTGGGAGGGTTAAGGGCTTGCAGGAGACTGGCGTGGAGGGAGCAAAGGTGATGAATCCGTCGAGCTCATTTTTCGGTGAGAAAGGTGTTTTGGTAGCTCACTGTGTAGAAGATGTGGGACAAGGGGCTATCCATGTAAGGCTTATAAATCTGAGTGACAATCCTATGACAGCTGGACAGGACAGTGTACCGGGATACAGCGGTTGGTGTGCGTGAAGAAGTGGAAAAGGTTTCTTCCAGAAATGGTGCGGATGATGCCACCATGGATCTTCACAAGGGGACGCGACTGTTCCCAGGACACCAAGAAAAGTTGTTTTTTACATACGCAGTGGAGCCAGGTGATACTCAGGAAAGTGAGGTCAAGAACTTTTTGCACAGGTGGCAGCTAGGATGCATTTGCCAAGGGTGCAGGGGACCTCGGAAGGACACATCTCGACAAGCACAAGCTCAAGGCAAGGAAAACATCCGCCGATACGCCAGTCAGCAAGAAGGTTACCTTTGTGAAAGCAGGAAAAGATTCGGAAGACGCATGCGCAAGTACGTGTTGAACTAAAAGTGGCCGCAAGCAGACAGTCGTCTCGAGTAAATTGTAAAGCTTCAGAAGATACCTATGGAAAAGGAGACCTAGTTTTGGTGCATTCCCCAGCGGTGAAGAAGGACACAACTGCGAAACTTCACCGACAATGGCAAGGCCCAGGCTTAGCACAGAAAAGAATCAAACAATTTCTTATTTCGGGTGATTATGGGTTCCCAGAAGAAGAGGCTAATCCACTTCAGTCGACCGACTAAGTCCCTACGTAGGAGAAGAACCAACTTGGGTGAAATTTCGTCTTGGAAAGAACGTTGCTATTGGGCAGAGCAACCCCCTAACAGATCAAAAGCCATAGGCTTCTAGGCTTACAATAGCACATGTTATGGTCACGTTTTATATTCTAATATATATATTACTATTCGGACGTGACAGAGAATACTCCAGATTTTGAGCTCTCATTGGATAATCGTTTGGCGATCAGTACGAATTGCCGAATTTAATACAAATGTGTGCTAATTCGTAGTACTATTTTAACAATTTTATGGAAATGGGGCTCGATTTTACGGTCATACATAATGTACGAGTTTTCCTCTTTTGTCGATGTCGAAGGTGTGAAAAGGAATTTTCAGATTATGGAGCCAAAATCTGATTATGAGAAGAAATGTGTAACAAAATCGAGTCAAGTGTGTGGTGTTCGACGCAAAACCTTCGACCGAAATTAGGTGACTACCATAGAAATAAAAGTAAGGGAGAATGACGTCTTCCGATCTGGACTGAAGCCATTGAATTGGCTACGCTGCAAGGCAACAGCACCTGCGCGTAATACAAATATCACGTCATTTCTTTTACCCCGAGTATTGGCAAAGAAACTACAAGTTTTCAAGTTAGGAACTTAGGAGTATAAAACAAAATACTTAAGGCACCATGTCTGATTTCTGTTGTGAAAATTACTCCTGATCTTTCGAAAAACGGATAAAATAAGCTATAACTTCTGCAGCAGAATGCACACTGTACGTGCGGAGACACACCAATCAACCCGTCTTTTGCCGTACAACGAAAGCGCCCTCACATTTCGTGGCTTCACCGGTTAAACATGCATGGATGCATTGCTTCAGCATTTTCTCTCACTTTTATTTCTATGGTAACAACGAAGTGCCAGTTTACCGAACGGTACATTTTGTTTTGATTTTGGTCGCGATCTCCGCTATAAGTTCTTTTTTTTTTGCATTTATATCCACATATTATACTGATTTGTTACTAATATGCTATGAAAAGTTGTATGAAGAGTTGCATAATTATGTACAAATAAGTACAAACTTGGTACTATTTTACGTACTGTCGTAATGTTACTATATCCTAAGGGTGTAAAGCGAGAATCCGCGATTTCTTATGTATTTTACTTTTTGATGACGTCACAGGTGTCCAAAAGGTGAATACGGCTGCATAAGCTTACAAACTATTGTAAGCTAATAAGAGGACAGACCGAAGCAGATCTACCTCTCCGTGAGGGAACTGATGGAACTGGTGCGATTGCCAGCTCTGAGAACTCTAAGAAGGAATTTAGAGAATTGGGAAAATGAAGGAAGGCGAAAAGCAGCTTTTACCACAACCTTCAGATAGGCCTAAAAGACAACGAAAAGAACCAGAGAGATATGGCTTCAGTTAACTCCAGTGGTCACCGGTGTAAATATGTAAATAGAGTGGCAAGCGGAATTATTCATTTGAAGTGAGAATTTGGAATTTTTTGTAAATGAATTACCTGTATAGAAGTTTTCTTTTATTTTCTTTGTGTCAGACGTTATGCGGGACCCATAAGCTAAGGAGGGGGTAGTGTAACGCAGATATAGCCAATATTCTGGCCGAGAGGTGGCGCCCTGTAGACTTAAGGAGGAGAAGTCTTCCCGCGCTTTCACGGGCCACGTGACATCCGGCGGAAAGCAGGTGTGTTCGTACGAAAAGCGGGGCACTCGCGGTTTGGAGCCGAAAGGAGAAACACGTATAACAGAGTCGTGTTCGAACGAAGAGGAGAACGGCACTGGGTGAGAAGAATTGCATACTAGGAAAAGGAGGAGTAGAAGGAAAGTTTGGTGAGGAATTTGTGACCGGTTAAATTAAGGATAGATCGGGGATCACTTTAGGATATGTTTAGGTACGTAAAGCTGTAAACTTTATAAATCTTAGGCTGTTGTTGTTACTGTTACCGTACGCTGACAGTGTTCTGAAGGTCGGCGTTTCAACTTACTGAAAGTTCAGCCGCTGAAGGTGTCAGAGCTTTGAAGGTCGGTATTTCAGCGTACTGAAGGATCAGTCGGCTGAGGGTGCCAGCACTCTGAAGGTCAGCGTTTCTGCGTACTGAAGGACCAGTCGGATGAGGGTGCCAGCACTCTGAAGGTTGGCGTGTCAGCGTACTGCGAGGCCAGTCTGCTGAGGGTGCCAGCGTACTGAAGGCTGGTGTTGAGCTCGCTGGAAGGCAAGTCCGCTGAGGTTGTCAACGCACCGGAAGACTGGTGTTTCGGGAAGGCCGATGTGCTACTGAAGGAGTAAGCGGTCACGGTTCATTATGTGAGTGCTGCCTAGGCTGGAGTTTTGAATAGTCTGATCAGTTAACCAATTCAATCGTTTTGACATAATCATATTAATCATTTGCAAATTTATAATTTTGAAATATAATTTTCACAAGAAGCAAACAGATTTACTTTGTATCTTAAATTTGCTTATTTCTCTCTCATTTGCGTATTGTGTCGACTAATTCCCTTCTCTCAGTTGTAGTTAGTATTCTCCCAGCAGAATAAGCCTATCCCCTTGAACTCGACGCGGGGCCCGCGTTACAAGAGCAAAGCCCTACATTGCATGCAGTAATTTAACTAAGAAATGTGATTCTGCCTATATAGAAGCTACTTACGTTCGTGCCCGGTAATGCTACTTTTAAGATGACTTGTGACAACCTGTAGATACTCGAGTAAGTTTTTACTCAACCGTAATCTTAAGCAGTGCTATTCCACTTTATTTTTTACTCGTTTTGTCTTGTATTAATGTATGTAGCATATGCCTGCTGTCTTCTTGTATTCACCTGTCCATATGTTCGTTTTCACTTCATTTGTAATGTCTTGCCCGTAAAACTTATAAAGTAGCGGAAATGAATATAAATAGCTGTTAACCGTGTTCAATTTTAGTTTTCTGAAATTAGAAATTAGAATCTGAATAATAGTAAGATATTAGAATAGATGCAACTGGTAACTTTACGGTATTGCTATTCAGGTCAAATTGCAAAAGGGGGCTGTATCTCAACACTGTGATACAAGTAATCAAAGCTTGTCCAACTTTTCTGATCATTGTGTTGTAATTGGTAATGAGCCACATTGATAAATACGAAAAATTAAGGATAATTTATTCATTAAAGAATTGCAATCTGACCTGAAGAGCAGTGCCGTAATTTACCACTTGGAACTATTCTAAATTCTTACGATTATTCAGATCTGACCTTTCATTCCTTCCTTTTATGTTTTGTTCTCCTCGTTGCAGTGGGACCTCGAACGATTTGGAAATGTACATTAGCTTTGCTGAAACCTTTTGCCCGTTTTTGAAATTCACTCACTGTATTTTCAACTTCTCAGCAGTGTTTTTAGACACGTAATTATCTTCGACCGTAAAATCAAGTCTAACCTCCACTTTAAACCCACTGACTCCCAAAACTACCTCTTCCAACCATCCCAGATCTTGTACCAATTCGATTCCATACTCACAACTTTAACAGGTCAGACGGATTTTTTCCGACGACCAGGATTTTGCTCAAGTTTCCAAGCAGATAATTTCATTCTTTGAACAACGCTAGTATCCACGAAGAGTGCTCTCTAATGCCGTGAACCGCATACAAGGAATTGATAGAGCCTCTGCCCTTGCCCCCGAAGCTGACCACACACCCACCAGATGTATTCCGTTGGTCCTATCCTTTCACCCATCTGTAACTCCCATTGCACGTGCCATTTACAGGAATGTAGAGACCCTTCGTCATGACCCATCCACACGTGACCATTTCCCTGAACCCCCCATCACAGCATTCAGAATTGAAAAGAACATGTAAGCACTTGGTACGTGCCTCCCAACCGCAAACCGTAATGCCTAACCCCCAGGAACTTTTCCCTCTAACCATGGGAGATGCAGTACTTGCCCGGTGGTCAGTCAGGACAAAATCCCCTCCATTGTAGGTCCCAACAACAATCGGTTTAACATTCACCAACACTTTACCTGTACTTTTGCCAATGTTATTTACGTCCTCGTATGTAAACGCTGTACTATACTATGTGGGGGAAACTTGAACAAAATGTCGTCTTGCTGACCGAGTCACTGGAGCACCTGAGGTAAATTAAGCAGAACCTCCCAGTCAGCATGCTCGATCCGTGACTTGATGGTTTCGGCCGCCATCTCGTGTCGCGGTTCCGATCATGATCGCCTGTCTGCCGAAAACCGTCTCATCATGAAACTTGGAACCCTGTTCCCACATGGTTAGACTTGAACTTCTATAAATCAGCCCTTCTTGCCTTGTTGTCACCTGTGTTAATCACTTCACAAAGTGTTTTCCTAGAAGATTTTACCGTGCCCAATTTTATTGTGCGTTTTCTAATTTGTACGTTTTGCCGTGTCAACAATTAGTTGTACTTCAATAGTGCTACGCAGTACTTTGATCCTATATATATATATATATATATATATATATATATATATATATATATATATATATTCCAATACGCGGAACTATTAACTATATATATATATATTATAAGGAACTCGGAAGATAACCTTCGGCTTGCCGAGTTACCCTCTATTGAGCAATGTTAAAATAAAATAGAAAAAGTAACCACCCCTGTTTTGACAGTTCCTTTTTCATTTTCTGCAAAGGAAAATTCCTCAATTTTTGGAAGTTTTGATCAAGAAAACGGTATTCTAGAAATTGTATGGAAGCCATTTGCTATTTTCTTGGCGTTTAGGTCATTCACACAACTTGTCAGTTTGTTACATAGTCCTATGCCGATTCTGCTATGGAAATAGAATGAAACTTACCAGACGGATTGCTGGGTAGACACTATATATCAATTGAAAATTTCCTACCTTTTCCTTATATCATAAAATGTGATATGGTGAATATCAAAGAAGGATCCTTGAGAGAAAAATTTCTTTAAAACAGTCAGTTTCTGCAAAATTCGTAGGTTTTTTCAACAACTAATCTTATTTGTCTCTCAGATTTTAAATAAGGTTCCCTTTCTAATGATTTTTTCCCTAATATTCTTTCATTTTCCTTTTAATTTTTGTTGCTTAAACGAACTCAGGCTCCAAAGTTAAAAGACCTATTATGGTTTACAGAACATGGTGTGAATCCGTGAAAAAGTATCTCAATACCTCAAGTACTAAATTATTTTACATTGTACTGTAGGCCTATTGGCGTTCCAATCAGCAACTCCCTGAAATAAAGAGAGTGTTGCCTCTAGTGGCACTCCCCTGATAAAATTCTGTGTATCATACTACGCACATGGCACACTGAATGGATCTGCTTTCTTATCATACCTAAAAAACAGCTATATATTTGGGTAACTCATACAAACAATGATCTGGTCCCACTCTGCATAAAGGCTTGTGATGGAGTTATCATAACTTAACCCTGCAGTCTGCTTGTCAGACTTTTCTGTGTTATACCTACACCTTGTGTCTTTTGTATATTTCTGTTGTAAATAAATCAAATCAAATCAACCCACAATTCAATGGCTTCATTTACTGGCCAGTAGTAATTTAAGTATGCGTAGTGTAACTTTTTTGTTCAACAAAGTTTTCAATTCTAACAGCGACATAATAGTCAAATTCCAATCTAAACTGGCCATAAGATCCGTTCCCATCACAACTATGACCCAACACAATGAACTCAACTACAAACAACCTCAAAGGGAAAATGCAGTCCCCCAATTTGAATTAGTGTACCCCGTCATCCTAATTCAGGAATGGCTCCTTTCAATCATGTGACAATATTTTTGTAACTTATTTGTTCAATTCGTGCAGAATAACACCTTGGTTTACCTTCAATATTCAATGTTGTTGTACAGAAACATAATGAAAAATACTTGTGGGCGAAATAAACTTAGACCTGTAAGATTTAGCAGATTTTTGAAAAAAGAAATTGGAGTGACTGCTTCTTCCCTTTAAATATGTTACGTAAGTCGAGAAAAGTTTAACAAAAGTATCATGTCACGTTGTCGACTAGGATACCAAAAGACTGTTAAGTGCATGAAAAATTAACAAATGATACCTAAGTGTGTTACCTCAACGACTTACCGGTAGCAGTGCCCTCCGAAAGAAGTCCAAAAGTCCTGACAGCCATTTACCAATGACAGTTGGGTAGAAAGGCTAAAGAGAGTCACGAGGGCTACACTTGCTGGAGACATGTCGTTAACTTTGCAGCGGTGATCCTTCTGGAAAATGAGAGGGGCGTTGTCCATTACATTGTATTATACGTTGGTTTCGAGTTTGGACTGTTTCATTCTTAACTGAGGTAAATTGTAATAACAATTTAGACTGTTTTTAAAAGGCTACATGAAGAAACATTTTCGACGTTCAGCGTTTTTTTTCAAACGAATCTTGGAACAATATCAAAACTGAAAATGATAGAAAAAGAACTCCTGAAAAAAACATGAACCAGTTTGAAGGAGTTGATTTGAGAGTAGATCTAATTCTGTAAAGTGGAGGATTCCTGAAGGTAACTTCGTATTACGAATGACTAGCTAAGATCATGTAGGTAGTACTTCTATTCTATGGCACTAAGCCAGGGTGATATACCTTTATGAACTGTAATGAACGTTAGGGAAACTGAAAATGTGAGGGTACATCTGGACTTAATCGGTGCTTGTCATTTACCAAGAGTTAGGAAATGTGCGAGCTGAATGAAAATATAACGGTATTGGCCTGCATGGAGTCAATCGAAGCGTTTTTGATTCCTTGGCTAAGGCGTAAGTAATCTATTGTTGAATGGAGCCACACATGACCGACCCTTGATGAAGAGATCTGAGGGTCAGTGGCGCCGGCATGGGGGGCGCGTGCCCCCAATGAATTTTTTTTGAAAATTTTAAAATGATCCCAAAAGGCGATTAAGCTATAGATTTCTGTAGGGGGTAGGGTGAGGTGTGCTTCAACCGAGTGATAGATCTATTAAATCATTTCTATCACAAATGTTTCTCAATCAGAATTTTTGCAAATCCTTCCCAAACTATCAAAAATTTCGCGCGCTCCGCGCGCTTCAAACCTTACCACTGTGTTCTTATTATCAATATCTTCTGATAGCAACTCCCGGAGAAGCACAGCAGCAAAAGTTGAAAGCTGGACACGAATTAACAGGTAAAAGACTGGCTTTTTGAGTGGCATGTAGGTTTGTTGGGCAATTGAAAGTGTCTCGATGCAGATTCTGAATGCAGGTTTTGTCATGGAAATCTCATTTAATGAAAAATTTCAACCCTAACCCTAACATTATCATTTGGATGTCACGTAATAAGCATTATGTCATTGCTCCATTTTATGTACTTTATCCAGAGCTTCCGGAAGGCCCTATACAGGTATCTGCCAGCCTTAGATGCCTTTTTATAATGCACAATGAAGGGGAGGAAAAATTTCGTTATAGTCCAACAATGTTTCTGTGGACTCCACGCACGTATTTTTGGATAAAAACGTTGCCAATAGAAGGCGGTAAAGTAGCCAAAAGGGAGTCTTCAGGAGGTTTGTTGACAACGTATTCTTCTCTTAGACAACATGCTCTCCTTTTTCACCTAACCAAAAATTAGAATTCACTACATTATGGACATTTTCCAGCTATAATATATGATCAGCTCCAAAAATATTCCAAAAGATAGCACCATTTTGCATCTAAGAAATCTTAAATAAGCAAAAATTTCTCAAAGGGGAGGGTGTCCCCTCCCCCAGGACGGCACCTTTATGTAGTGACAAAGGAAAGATTGTCACTGCTGTATTCAAATCGCAGGGCGCATAAAAAAAACCGAATAGTTAAGCGTCGCCACTCAGTTGGAAAGAACATCCAGCCAGTCGGAAAAATTAGAATTCACTAAACTATGGACATTTTCCAGCCATACAGGTATGTGATCAGCTCCAAAAATATCATAAAGATAGCACCATTTTGCATCTTAGCAACTTTAAATAAACAAAAATTTCTCAAAGGGGAGGGGGACCCCCAGGACGGCACCTTAGTGCAGTGACACCTGACAAAGGAAGGAGCCCCACTGTGTATACGAGCGTAGGGAGCACACGAAAAAAAAAGACGCATTTTGTGCAGACTTGGGATGTTAACTGAAGTGCCATTACGACATCATCTGTTGTGCCCCCCCCCCCCATCACCAAAACCTGGCGACGCCACTGCTGAGGGTCGAGAGGTTGGTCAGTTAAGTTTGTTGTCCTTTCGGTGACGTAGCTCCCTTGGGGAGCAGAACTCCTTCGGTAGTAACGTTCGGTTTCGCCCACTGGCTCTTCGCTAGAGAGAAGAGGGAACTTTGGAAAAACTATTATTACGAAGTACAGATGGTTTCAGTGCTGATCAAGAAAAACGCCACTTTGTTTACAAGTTTTGCATCTCCCTTTTGTCCTATAGGTCCCAGGGTCCCTTCCTTCCAGACGTCCCGGAAATTCCCACGTCATTTCCCAGATGTCTAGCATGCTCAGTTCTTGGGTGTGGTTTTTCAAACCCTTTGGTTGGTCAACCCTACCGGCCCATTCATTAATATTCATATCACCCTGAGCATGTTAACTATTGGACCAGTCAGGAGCTCACACATTGTATCCCACGATAGTAGTCACTGTTAGGACCAGAGCTCCACGTGTCTGGTCGTAAGCGTTTAGTCACATTTTTAGATTTGAACTCAGAGAGAACACTACAGAAAGCAATAAGATTTGACTTACGCGGCCTCTGTCGTGAAGCTTCAGTTCATCAGCAATGGGACTTTGTATATTTTAATCCTGTAATTGCAGAAATCATTAGGAAATCAGTGCAAATAATCTGATAATCCTTGAGAGGAAAGTAATTAAGAAAATCAGTACTGACAACTATACTGAACATTGTCATGATCTCGTGTGTCTCCTTTGGTCCTGTTTCAACGGAGAAATGGTATTACTTGAAAAGTCTCTACAACCAAATATACATAACGCTATAGGCCAGTGGGTCCCAACCTTTTCCAGCTAAACGCCCCCTTTCACCAAATGAGGATGGGCAAACGCCCCCCACCCCCTTGTCTATAGCCTACTATTGCTATGGATGAAACGACGGTAATAAAACAAAACATGCTGAAATAAAAGGGTAGACCTACCCTGGCATGCATCGTTTTCACAGGTGGGCTCGACCCACGGTAGCAAAACAGCAATGCGGGACTTAAGAAACTGACACCCGTTTGAGATAGCAACTCTTTAACCCACGATTAACAAAAGCTGGAAGGTTTGACCACGGTCAAGAGAGGAGAAACGTCTTTCGTATTTAACTGATGTGGCCAGGGGCCCAGGGCCCCATCGAGTTGTGGACTGTTCCCCAAAAGGAGGTCGAAGGTCGAACATCTCAGTGGGCGACTGGGAGATACGCCCCCGGAAGCTGTAAAGTATTTACGATATTGTTGACACGAGAATGACGTACTGTCAGTCAAAGTTTGGCTATCTTCCGATTACCTAATAACCTTAAATACAAACTAAAAAGATTACAAAATCAGCCTTAGCTTAGTTTGTATTTCAATAATAAATAATGGGAGTTCCCTTTGATGCTGGAAGGGGCTTGTCCTGTCACGTGAGGAAGAAGGATGGTAGGGTGGCATGGGGGAATTGAAAGACTTGTGCCAACCAAGCTGTCCAACAGGTAGAAATAATGAGAAAGCAGAAATTGGGGCACCGAAAAAGTGCATTTTTGAAAACATTTTAAAGTTTACTTCATAGTACATCGCCAAAGTTATCTATTTTGTAACAGTTACCTAGAATAATTGTCACTTCTGACATATGACATATGACATAAAAGTACACCCCCCTCGGCAAGTGTACTTTTATGTCATACAACCATGATTAGATTACTATTATTAATGTGATGAGGGGCGTAGCCAGTATGTAGCACTGTAGGCCCGGGCCTACACTTTTTTGGCCAAGTTATCTTTTTTAAAAACACCCATAATTAAAATCCGTAAGCCTGCTGGACGAGTTTTAGAGTCTAGACAGGAAAAACTATTGAAATGAACGTAGCAAGAATATGGCTAAATTAGGTGACTCATTCTTCTGTCATCTAGGCTGTCATTTCTATCGCATGTCGTTTCAACACTCTACCCGCCGAAAAATACTAGGATCGGATTTTCAGTTTTTTTAAAAGCTACATCCGGTTTTTCTGAATTTGATGGGCCTACATCCCAGACTAAAACACCCAACACATAATTCAAATAACATTTTACGTCTTGCGGCGGGAATATGGGGAACGTTTGATTGAATTGAATAAGCCAGTTCGAAGATACCTTCTGCCCATGCCCTGGTTACCTTTTCGTTTAGGTCAATTAACAACAGAATGTAGTGACTTACGCATACGTATCGCAACATCTGTGTTAATGTATATGAATAAGGGAGGCCAGCCTGGAAAAGATTGCATTAAAACAATTACAAAACAGACGATAAACATTTCTTGAGTAGTATCATTCTAGTTGGTCAATCTGATGATGAGATACGTACATTTTTTAAGTTGAATTTTTTAGTACAACAGATATTAAGAAAACTTTGTCCGAGGTCTATGCTCATCAAAGACAATTACTGGCTATAGTTGTATCAAAGACATTTCTGGCCTATCTTTGTATCTACAAATATCAGAAGTTGTATAAAAGTAAGACTACTCTGTACATGTACCTTGCTAATTTTAAATGCATCATGTAGTATTAAATTACGTATTTTAACTCGTTTTTTTTTTGGGGGGGGGGGGGGGTTAAAAGTGATATTGGATGAGGTGTCTCAAGTTAGCAAGGCCCTGAAACCAGAATGACTCTTGGTACACTTCTCCCTCTACAGGAAAAAGCTGTCTGGTCATGGTTGGTCACACAACTGACCATCAATAGATATCACTAGTGTTAGTGGTCAACAAAATGGGCTAAGTGTACCATCAGTAATCATGTGACTGATTGAGACACCCCATTGATATAGTGACATACAGAACCCCGCTTTAAAGGACACCCAAGGGACCAGATATTGTCCTGCCAAGTGGGGTTGTCCTGATCAGTGAATCAACTTAACATCACATTTTGGTTTTTGGGACCTTACTAGGCTTTACTAGGTGTCCTCCTAGATGAGTGTCCTTTAAAGCGGGGTTGCACTGTATACACATATATTTCATATTTTCGTGCCTACAACTTTTAAAATCCTGGCTACGCCCCTGGCTTATCTAACTGATTTCCAACATTGTTGTAGGTCAGTTGAAAAGGCACTCGACTCCGAATGCTTAATACATGAGTTCAAGTTCCTGGAGACTGAGCAGTGAGCCTTTTTCCTCGTTTGGCGGGGTTAGAGTTGCGGTTTCCTTTTTATCTTCATTGTTGTAGCTTTAATAGACTCCTAATTTGCGTTCTCATTTCTTCTTTTCCTAATTCGGCTTCGTTTTTTAATCATATCCTGCTGTAAATTTCCAAATCAGGTCACTAGACGCTATTGCATATAGCCTACATTGTCAGGGTTTGCTACCCTCACCCCTTCCACAAAGCTTTTTTCGGTTGCAAGTGGTAATAGTTTTATGAATATTTTCCCATTTTGAGATGAAATCGATTCCATAGTTGATGTAATCAGCAGTTGACACGAAAGGTCTCAACAAAATCAGAAGCCCCGGCGACAAAGGTCGCCGGGGCTTCTGATTTTATTGAGACCGAATTCGTCTCGCTTCCTAAAGCAACCTTCCGTTCGAGTAGAAAATGAGTTTGGGATGAATATTCAAACGTTACCGGCTAAAAAACGCTTTTCTTTTCTACTGCAACTATAGATTGAGACTCTTACGGGTAGGCCTAAGCATCTGTCAACAATACGTGACCATTGTTGTCCTCGTTTCAATGGGCGATGAAGTGTAAAAAGAAGAGATAGGGTCCTCTACACTTGACCAAGTCTCCCTCGACGTTTTTCTGATGTCGTTTAAAGGTAGCACGCCCTCACTTATACGTTCCGAGTTCCCTTCAAAAATATCACCGCCTGACCGAGAGGAGACATTGGGACAACTTTTGCAATATGTTACCGAATAGGATGGGTGTCTTTTGTCAATTTAATATAAAAGAACACTAGATGAAGCATCATTGTTGGTAAAATGGGGTCAATTGAAGCAATTTTGAAGAAATTATGGGCTTAGAAGCTGGCGACCGTAGATCAGACTTTGAGTGGTTGAAAACGCCTGGGTAAAGGTACGGAAACTTTGAGCTCCGCGAGCAAAAATCTTCACAGTCATGGTATGGTAAATTTGCCAAAAAAATTGCCATGAATGGTCAATTTGTCGGCTTTCTTGTGAGGGGTAAGCTTATACCTGGCAAAAACTTCTACAAGGTTTTAGGTGCACGCGAACCACTAATTATTGCCAACATTGACTTACACCCACACTAAATCCGGTCAGTTCTCCGCCTCTATTCCTTATAAAAGTTCCCAACCTGGACATTTCACCCCTCTGGTGAAAGATCACAGTTAGGTAAGGTTCGTCACCAATTCAGTTTTGTTGGGAAACGAAAAAATATGAAGTAACCCACAACGGCCAGCCGCTTCTATTATTTACTGGATACTTTACAGTACTTGAAATAAGGGCCGCAAATGCTGTGATAAATCCCCCAATTTTCATATTTCTCTAGCCAGCTAACAAAAAACCCAAAATGCGCTCCGAAAAGCTTACTCTCGATAACTTTTGGGCAACCCGTCGTCCTTGTCGGGGCTTTAAGCTGCAGTCCCACGTTGGGCAGTTTGGGCCCCTGTCGAAACATTTCTGACCTAACCCAGCTTCTGAATTACACATTTTATCGTACCTACCCAAAAAATCTTCACGGTCATGGTATGGTAAATTGAAGTTGTACGTGAGTGCTTCATACGTGAGTTCAAGTCCCTGGAGACTAAGTAGTGAGTCTTTTCTCGTTTGACGGGTTAAGAGTTGTTTTTGCCTTTTTATCTTCCTTGTTGTAGCTTTTATGGAGCATTTGCGTTCTCATTTTTTATTTTCCTAATTTGACGTCTTTTTTAAATCATATCCCGTTGTAAATTTCTTCAAATCAGGTCACTAGACGCTATCGTATATAGCTTACATTGTCAGGGCATGCAACCCTCATTCCTTTCACAAACGGGGGTAAACATTCAGCATGCAATGCCCCTGTTTCAAACCAGGGTTCTAGACAGCTCATTTACTTGCCTGGTGAACATAATCTGGACAGGGAGCTGGAAGACTTCCAGCTTCCTGAACTGGATAAATTTGACTTCCTTTCTCAGAACCCACTTTGAAAGCACTGGAACCAGTTTCACAAGTGGACACCCGATTTACACAGTTTGAAATAGACGGAATGATCAGGGATCTGGAAGTTAACCTTAGGCGCGGATCCAAGGGGGGGGAGGGGGGTTCCCAGGCTCAGCCCACCTTTTTTGCCACATCAACAATAACAAATGCGCGAAAATTAGCATAATGTTAATCTAGGAGAATATTCAAGGGGGCTTTCAGCCCCCCCCTTTTCGAAACGTCTGGATCCGCGCCTGAACCTGTATGCAATACTTTACCTATAGGCCTATTATGAATGATCAATGAATAAATATAACTTGTCTAAACATCAGAGTAATAATCCCACAATACCTGCCACATAGGAAATTGTTTTTTGATCATTTTTGAGAAAAAAATATGGATTGAAAAATTCTCGTGAAAGTGAAAAACCTGCATGTGTATTGCCAAATCAAATATTCGTTCAACTGTGGAATTTTGGCTTAACGTGGAATTCTCATCATCCCCCGAACTACCAGTGATTGTCAGTCATGCGGGACTAAAGTGAGCAAAGAATTTTTTCATATATTTCTCTTTCAAAATTTATTGGAATGGATTTTCTAGAAGAAGAAAATACAGAATAGACACATTAAAATTGTTGACACTGACGTTACACCACAATTTGCCCGCTCGGCGGACGTGTATTACTCCTTGCACCTGGATGCACTCGTAATACCAACATATTCGACACCTGCTATGAATGTAACACCACAATTTGCAACGCAAGCGGTAGGCGTTCCAGGCCAGTCCGCGAGGCGGACATATCACCTCTGCACTTGTTAGGCCTACACTTATCAAGGCGTTTATTCACACCTGTTGCGGCGGCGAGGGTTATGGATGGATTACCAGGACCGATGCTCAGCCTCAGAAACAAATCAGTGATCACTTTGTGTTTCGTGAGATGGGGGATTTCGTCATTCGAAGAAAATACAAATTGCTGCCTTTTCTTGTCCCAAGAAGAATAAAACCATATGAAACCTGGTAGTCGAATACTCTGACTGCAGAAGATATATATTTCTCTGAAAATCCCAAATTTCAGTGGGGGCACAAGGGGGTACACGGGGGCACAAGGTTTTCTAGGGGTCACGTGCCCCCTGACTACCTTGGCGATGCCACTCGGATCACGTTTGCTGATGAGCAGAATCCTCCACGGCAGAGGCGGCGTAAAGCCGCGGTCACACCACAACGAATTCGGATCGGATTCCGATCCGATTTTTGCGAGTTGTTATTAAAATCTTCTCCATTTCGGGTGGGAAAGAACCCAAAATTTGCCAACCTGTGTAGTTATATGATTTTTATCGCAGGATTACGAAAATTAAATTTATACGAATTATTTCGTGACGTCACATCGACAGACAGCTTTTATCGGACTGCGCGTGTCAGATAAAAGCTGTTTGTCGGTGTGACGTCACGAAAAAATCAGTTAACATTTTATTTTCATAGACCTCTGATGCTAATCATATATTTACACTGGTTGGCAAATTTTGGGCTCTTTCTGACCAGAGATGGAGAAGATTTACAAAAGAAACTCACAAAAATCGGATCGGAATCCGATCCGAATTCGTTGTAGTGTGACAGCGGCTTAAGTCAAAGCTCATTGCTTTCTGTAGTGATCTCTCTCTGAGTTCAAATCTAAAAATGTGACAAAACGCTTCAGTTACGATCAGACACGTGGAGCTCTGGTCCTTACAGTGATTACTATCATGGGATACAGTTTGTGAGCTCCTAATTAGTCCATAGATTACATGATCAGGGCGATATGAATATAAATGAATGGACTGGCAGGGTTGACCAATCAAAGGGGATAAATGGTTTGAAAACCATACACATAAACTGAGCATGCTAGACATCTGGGCGAAAATGGCGTGGGAATTTCCAGGAAGTCCGGAAGAAAGGGACCCGGGGACCTAGGACAAAAGAGAGGAAGTAAAACTTTTAACCAACAAAATGGCGTTTTTCTTGATCAGTACTAGAACCATCTATACATAACAACACCTTTTCTTAAGTCCCCTTTACTCTCTGACCAGGGAGCAGGGAGGTGTGTAACACCTCCCTGCTCTGGCGAAGAGCCACTTGGGCGAAACCAAACGTTACTGGAGTTCTGCTCCCCAGGGGGGCTACGTCCCCGAAAGGGCAAAAAACTTAACTGACCAACCTCTCGACCCTCAGACCTCTATATAAAGGGTGTGTCATGCGTGGCCCCCTCAAGCCTTAGGCCAAGGAATCAAAACGCTTCGATTGACTCCATGCAGACTTATCCTTATATTTTCATTCGGCTCGCACATTTCCTTTATCTTGGTAAATAAAAAGGCATCGATTAAGTCCAGATGTACCCTCACGTTTTCAGTCTACTTCACGTTCCTTTTACACCGGTATATCACCCTGGTCTTAATGCCATAGCATGGAATTACTGCCTCGTACCAGGGAGCTGTAACAGCTCCCTGCTCGTACAGAGGTGGTACCTCCACGATCTTAGCAGACATGCAAAATACGAAGTTACCATTAGGAATCCTCCACTTTACATACAGAATTAGTACTCTCAAATCAACTCCTTCAAACTGGCTGATGTTTTTTCTTTCAGGAATTCTTTTTCCATCATTATTAGTTTTGATTTTGTTCCAAGATTCGTTTGCAAAAAAAAAAAAAAAAAAAAAAAAAACGCGGAAAAGTTGAAAACGTTTTGTCATATAACCTTTTAGAAACCGTATAAATTGTTATTACAATTTACCTCGATTTAAGAATGAAACAGTCCAAACTCGAAACCACCGTAAAATACAATGTTATGGACAACGCCCCTCTCATTTTCCAGAAGGATCACCGCTGCAAAGTTAACAACATGTCTCCAGCAAGTGTAGCCCTCGTGGTTCTCTTTGGCCTTTCTACTCAACTGTCATTCGTAAATGGCTGTCAGGACTTTTGGACTTCTTTCGGACGGCACTGCTACCGGTAAGTCGTTGAGGTAACACACTTAGGTATTATTTATTAATTTTTCATGCAGTTAACAGTCTTTTGGTATCCTAGCCGAAAGCGTGACATGATACGTTTGTTAAACTTTTCTCGATTTACGTAACATATTTAAAGGGAGAAAGCAGTCGCCCCAATTTATTTCAAAAATCTGATAAATCTTACAGATTTAAGTTTATTTCATTATGTTTCTGTACAAAAACATTGAATATTGAAGGTAAACTAAGGAGTTATTTTTGCATGGCTTCCGCTGTGATTGCATGGGGACCCATCTACCACACTGATCTACATGTAGATCAGTGGTCTACTCTACCATCTACCATTATAGGTGGAGGCAAGAAGCTATGCTGTGTGCGAGCATGTGTGTACAAACTGTATGGCGGCCGAGTCCCCATCCGATCACAGCTGTTTCGGGGAGTGAGCACTTTATATAGTTCCTATATCCTTCTCTATGGACGGGGTACACTAATTCAAATTGGGGGGGGGGGCTGCATCTTCCCTTTAATGTTGTTTGTAAATGAACTCTTTTTTTTTTTTTTTTTTTTTTTTTTTTTGACCATCTCATTTATTTATAATCTATTTATGCAGTACGTAAGTTACAATACTTCAATTACATACATGCAGTGTTCACGTTAAATGCTAAAAAAAAACAGTTTCCATTTAGACATATGACACATAATAGGGCCTATATACATATATAACATGCTTTGTACACAAGACCCCAATAAACAAAAAAAAATAGATTGTATACACAGTATACGTAATACGACAAACGCAAACCCCAAAACAAAGCAATGCTCTGGTTGAATGATATTATACACAGTTTTCAATAGGCCTATATAAATAGCACATGATATAAACAAAGGGTACTTTCTATACCTAACACACATGTACTGCACATAAATGAGATTGTATACACAGTATACATAACTATCATAGTAAACATAGTAACATTAAATACCAAAATACCTGATAGATACTTAAGTCTCCAAATCGTCAATACAGTGCGAGAGACTTCGCTTTAAAGCTTCATAGTTGTTCCTGCGGGACTTTGAAGTATTACTTTTAAGGGCTATATGCTTTTCGACTTTAATAATGAATTTCATCTTATGGAAAAAAGTGTCACAATCGGGTACAGAATTATTTAGTTTACAATTGTAAATATAGTATTTGCAATGCAGAATGAAGAAGTTAAAGGGATCATAGCTAGCATAAATACGCCCAAAGAAAAGGTCCTTTCTGGAGAAAATAAACTGACGCCCAAAGAACTTAAATTCACAATCCAAAAGAAAACTAGAGGTGACATGGCATGACCAGAACAGATGATCTAAAGACTCGGTATCAATATGACAAAAGGTGCAGAGAGAGGTGTTTGTCTTTCCCATTAAATACAGCAGCCTATTTGTTCCTAAGATACGGTGAATGAATTTGAATTGAAAGTATTTTATCTTCGCTTCCAATACAGTACAAAAAGGCATCTTGAAAATAACAGCCCAGTCATCTGGCGTAAGGTTAAATTTAAATTTACTTTCCCACTTAGCACAAGCCTTGGGAGGAGTGGTAATATGATTAATCAATAAAGGGTACACTACATGGGAAATCTTAGTATTACTACCAATAGAACCAACAATGTGGTCACTGTTGTGATGATCCGAGTGATGAATAGAATGAACCCAGTGATTTGGAATTGCTGAAAGCAATCCGAAAAATCTAGTAAATGGATAGTTCAAAATTTTATATTTATTCCTAAAGGTATCATAAGACATTTTACTACCATCAGCCAAAAACAAGTCCTTAACAAAAGTAACACCGGCCAAATGAAGTCTTTTATCATAAACAATAGAATTATCAATTTTAATATGAGAGTTGTTCCAAAGTACCTGAGATCCATAATTATCATTCGGGATGGTAAAACTTGCATCACTCCAACCTTTACATATATCAATAATAAAGTTGCTCTCAATACATTCCACATCCTTAGCAAGAAAGTTACAATGGAATATAAAGTCTTTACCAAACTGAGAGAGAAAGTGATCGAAAAACAGTTTCCAGTAGCCCGTATTACTAGGATCCTTGTACCTCCCGACCCAAGTGGCTTTCAAAGCATATGCAAGACTCTGTAAATGAATAACCTTTAGGCCCCCTCTATTGATATTATTATACATTGTGCTTCTTTTAACTTTGTCGGGGTTACCACTCCAAATAAAATCAAAAATTATACTCTGTAAATTCCTAAAAAACTCTGTTGGGGGATTTGGAAGCACTTGGAACAAATATACAAGCTGACTAATGCCATAAGCTTTAACAATAGTGTTTCTACCAAGTGGGGTAAGATCCCTGATATTCCAAATTTTAAGTTGATTTTTTAACCTAGAAAGCTTCTTCAGGTAGTTTAAGCGAAATAAGTCATTACCGTCATGAGTGAATAATATTCCTAGAAATTTAATTGGACCATTACTAACAGTGATGCTGAATTCCATAATATAAGCTGGATGATTGTTAACAAAGGAACCAAGTGGAAAAAGATGAGATTTACCATAATTGATTTTAAGACCCGAAGCGGAGGCAAACTTATCAAGAACATTAATTACATTAACAAGAGAATCACGCTTATCATCCAGGAAGAAAGTAGTGTCGTCAGCATAATGTAAAATTTTTATGTTCTTTCCAAAGAACTGGAGACCATTAAATGCATTGTCGTAAATTATCTTCCTAGCCAAGGTTTCTGCAACAAGAATAAAAAGGTAAGGACTTAGTGGACACCCCTGTCGTACTCCTCTTTCAATAGGAAAGAAACCCGTGGAATGGCCATTGTTCAAAACACACGCAGTACTGCCTTTGTAAAGAGTCTTAACCCACGAACGGAAGCTATCCCCAAAATGAAAGTAATTCAACGTACAGTCTATATAACCCCAATCAACACGATCAAAAGCCTTCTCAAAGTCTACAAAGAAAAGGAAACCAGGGATATTATGCTTATTTGTGTAGTGAATAACATCTAATACAAAACGAATGTTTTCTCCTATAAAGCGATTCTTAATAAATCCCGTTTGGTTTTCACCAATTATGTCAGCAATAACATTCTTTAATCGGTTAGCAAGAGACTTAGTGCAAATTTTATAATCGGTATTCAGAAGACTTATCGGTCTATAGTTACTTAATTTATCATGATTTTTATCTGGCTTTCGAATGAGAGTAATTATACCTCTATTTTGCTCTGGAGATAAGAAGTGGCGATTGTAAGCATAATTCAGAGAATTTACAACATACTGCCCAATAAGAGGCCAAAAATGCTTATAGAAATCAGTAGACAACCCATCAGTACCAGGAGATTTCCCGTTCGGCATGGAAGATAGTGCATGATAACATTCTTCGAGAGTGAGAGGACCATTACAAATGTCAGTATTAAAGTCAAAATCATTTAAGTCTGCAAGATCTGAGATGAAATCGTAATCATGAATCGAGGAGCGACTATACAATGAACTATAGAAGTTACGAATTTCATGTAAAATATCCTTATTCTTATGAATAATAACATCATTATCTAATTGTAGGCGAAAAATACTATTATTACTTCTGTTTCTCCTCTCCAGATTCAAAAAATATTTGGAACTCTTCTCACCAAATTCGACCCATCTGGCCCTTGATCTTACCATAATACCCTGTAGTTTAATGTTATAGATAGCCAATAGTTTTTCCCGAGCCTCAAAGAGTTTGCGACGAATCTCATCAGAGTTATCCTCATAAGAGAGTCGCTCAAGAGTAGAAATGTTACCTAAAACTTCATTTTCGTACCTACGAGAATTCTGTGCCTTGCTAATGGAATACTTAATTGTAACCTTGCGAATAGTATATTTAATTCTTTCCCACTGAGAAGAGGGGTCAAGTCCATGCAAGGAAAGGAAGTCAGACGAGAAGAGATTCTGAATAATATTAATGTAATCGGTATCCTTTAGGAGAGAATTGTTAAATTTCCAATACCCCCTTCCTCTGCGCTCTTCATGAGTGCGAATAGTAAGTACAACAATGGAATGATCAGACTGAAGTGGAGGGTGGAATTTAACATCAATAACATTTGCAACCAGGCTACGGGAAATAAGAAAAAAATCTAAGCGACAATGGATATCGTTAATGTTGGAATGCCATGTAAAATCTTTAAGTAGGGGATTTCTCTCCCTCCAAACATCCACTAAGTTGTGAACGTAAATAGCAGAAATGCACTCATCCCGGGCCTTAAAATTGGTACGAAGATCACCTTCAAGCTTATCCAAAGCCAAATTGAAAACAAAGTTAAAATCCCCTCCCCAAATAATAGTATTACAATCAAAGGTCTCAATGAAACGAGAGACGTCTCTGTAAAAAGCAGGATCATCAAGATTAGGGCCATAGATACAAACAAGAGTAAAGCTACGACAGTCAATATACACATCAACGATTAAACAACGGCCAAAACGATCGGTGTGCACTTTTTCTATGCTTACAGAAAGGCCAGGTTTAAAGAGAATAGCAACTCCTTTACTTAATGTGGTACCGTGGGAAAAAATTATTTTACCTCCCCACTCGTTTGTCCAACACCTTACATCATTAATAGAACTATGGGTTTCTTGGGCGAATATAATATCAAAACTATGCCTGTGGAAGTAAGTGAATTGTGATCTACGCTTTTTAACTTGCCTAAGTCCTCGCACATTATAGGTACAGATTTTAATGTCACTCATTGGTTACCATATGGTAAGGCGACAAGATTATCATTGTGTATCTGTGTATAACATCTAACAAAAACAAAAGATAAAAGTAACATACCAAGCAGATGAGATGGTCCAACAGTAAACACAAAACATAGAAACAACAGCTACAACAAATACTACAAAAAAGAAAAAACACACAATCAATCGAAAAGAAATCCAAACCGGAATCCAAATAAAGAACATGGCGGTCCGGCGATAGGTTCCTGAAGTGGTCCGTAAAGGACATAATTAACCGGCCCATTGCAAGAAGGCATGTTTGCTGGGTCATGATGATGATGATGACCATCTTGGAAGAAGCAAAAGGCCGAAAAGTGAGTGAATCTCGTCAAATAGAAGTAGCCTTGACAGGTCTAAGGGAAAGAAACCGTCGAAGAGATTTTAAATCCTTGATGTCGATGTATTATACAGGGGGATGAGTGAAGGGGTATGGTTTTCCACTGCGGTCACGCCATTTCCCGGCAGTAAAACGCAAACGTGTACCCTCTTGAAAAAGCTGTTTGTAAATGAACTCATTGTGTTGTGTGATAGTTGTGATGGGAACAGGTCTTATTAGCCAATTTTGATTGGAATTTGGCTATAATGTCGCTGTTAGTATTGCAAACTTTATGAACAAATACAGAATTACACGACGCATATTTAATCATTGCTGGCTAGTAAATGAAACCATTGAATTGCGGGTTGCGTTGATTTATTTACACCAGAAATATACAAAACAAGACACAAGGTTTAGGGATAACACAGGAAAGTCTGACCAGCAGACTGCAGGGTTACTATATGATACGTCCATCACAACCCTCCATACACAGTGTTTAACAGTGGTTAACAAAATAGCTGTTTTTTGGGTATGAGAAGAGAGCAGACCCATTCAGTGTGCCATTTGCGTAGTGTGATACACAGAGTTTTATCAGGGAGGTGTCACTATTTATTTTAGGGAGTTGCTGCTCGGAATGCCAATAGGTCTACAGTGCAATGTGAAATAATTTAGTACTTGAGGTATTGAGATACTTTCATGGATTCACATCATGTTTTGGAAACATTATAGGTCTGACTTCGTTTACAAAAGAAAAAAAAATTAAAAGGAAAATGAAAGAAATATTAGATAAAAAATAATTAGAAAGGGAACCTAATTTAAAATCTGAGAGACAAATAAGCTGCATTTCTCCCAAAAGGTGAAAGATCAGCTTTCGATAAAACCTACGAATTCCGAAGAAATTGGCTGTTTTAAATGAATTGTTCACGCAAGGATCCTTCTTTGATAATCACCCGATCACATTTTATGATATAAGAAGTAGGAAATTTTCAACGGTGATATAGAGTGTCTACCCAGCAATCCGTCTGGTCAGTTTCATTCTGTTTCCATAGGAGAATCGGCATAAGACTATATTTATATGTACCAAACTGACAAGTTCATAAATATGACCTAAACGCAAGAAAATAGCAAATGGCTTACATACAACTTCTAGAACACCGTTTTCTTGGTCAAAAGTCCCCAAAATTAAAAAAAAATCCTTTGCAGAAAATGAAAAAGGAACTGTCGAAACAGTGTGACTACTTTTGTATTTTATTTTAACAAGTGAGAAGACAACATGTTCCATTTTTAAACACGATATGCTTAAAAGGTACCAGAATTACAGCTAGCTTAGTATGTAACCAAGCTTTGCTTAATCCTAGTATACATACGAAAAAAAAAACAACCAAAAGATTACTCTGCGAAACTTTAAGATATCGTTATTGGCTTACATGAAATAATTAACACCAAACTACCTATAATATGTTAGGGCCTAAAATAAGTGACCACCATTTCGCCTACACGAAGTTCAGTTAAAGACCCATTATGTAATGATCAGTTATTTCCTGACCTCTATTTAAACCCTGAAAATTGAAACAACTTCAAGTTTTAGGAAGAGGTGACAAATGAAACTCCAGTCCTAACTGACCACCTTTTTGCTATCCCCTAAGCAAAGACTCTTTTAACACTTAAATAGTCTTAAAGTATTAGCATAAATTAAACTTCTCGTGCTACTCCCATTCGAGTAACAGCTTCCTGATAACAGAAACTATTAAATTGAAGTGTAAATCCCATACCATTGGTGATGCACACAGGAGTCGGATCTGTACCGCTCAGAAGGACAGATGAGCTGCTTGTCAACTTACTGATTTCTATCCCGAGGAGAGAGTCAAAGGCTATGCTTTATTGGTGTTATAGTTTTAAACGTTTTAGTTTTGTTACAAGCCATGGAGGATAAAAGAAGAAACAAAAATGGGGAAGACATCTTGAAGTTTGAATTTGTCTGAACTTGTAGTCAAGTGGGGCAAGACCAGACGTCTAAGGCTAAGAGGGAATGTTAGTAGCCTGCTGTAAGCAGGCTATTGGTGAGTTTTATCAGCTACAAGTACAATTCTTAATATTTGCTTACCCCTAATGTACAGTAGGCTATACAGACGAAGTTTAATACAATAGCCTGCCAACTTTCTAGCCAATCTCATTTCCGAGACAAAAATAACTTCATGATAATTAATACCCACATCATCAGCGTTGGTAAGGGGTGGAGTCAACATGAGCGACCGGTTGCTTCGCTACAGCAGACAAATCTTTTCACTTGTATACACGTTATGCACTGCAGTACGCTATTAATGTATAGTTACTGGCTTCGCTGTATAATGTACATGTCTACATATAGGCCTAGGCCTACAGCTTAGCAAGGAACGTTGTCGTCTTGTCCATGCGAGGGCCTAAATACAGGCCACTGTTGGCGCCTAACGTTAGGCTTGACTTTCCACTGCAAGGATTAGCTCGATTTTTAGCCCATACATGATAATAACGTACCTTTTTAAGATGTCACCGTATCTTCAGAAGTATTCGTATATGTGAATCGTCGCAGGCCGTTGATAAACATGAATAGTCAGTACCGTGAACACCATGTGACCTTCTTATGAATAATAATCTATCCCGCATTTGGGGGATTCGCGTAAATGAAAACTGGACGAAAGTTTTTGCAGACTCTGTGTAGAATATATTCAGGGGTGTATTATGATTTCTGAGAGAGCGCCATCTTTTGGAAGGCTGCTACAGAGTCTGCTCCGCAGGCTAGAATGTTAGGGGTCTATAAGAAGTACTTATGTGTGTATGCTCTATTTTGGTTATATTACTCAAATAGCACCAGTACTCGAGAAAAATTCGTGTTTTGTTTAGTATAAAGGAAAATGAGAAAAGAGGTCATGCAAAGTAAGTAAATTTTAAGTGATGGGCATTTATCTCGTGAATGTTCGAGTCTTCATTTGCGACTTGTGTCTTAGCTTTTTGTTTATATAAGAGTAGATTTAAAGAGGGATTTGCATCACCCCAAGTATGACTTTTACTTGGTGGTAAGCCCCGCCCATAATTGTCTTTACTGCTTCTCCTTGTGCAGACACAAATAGTTCACTGCTCACGGCCACATCCTGGTGAGCATAAAAGACCCCATGTGTAATCACAACATTCTCTGTGCATGCTGTGTAATATGAGCTGCTCTGCATCTTTTGAATTTTGTAACGCTGATGTCAATCAATGAGTAGTCGCTAATTGAGAATTTTGCTAACCCCCAACTAAAAGTCATACTTGGGATGATGCACATCTGTCTTTAAGGAAGTTAGGAGGACTAATGGTGACAACCGTGACGTACACGAATCCTTTTGGTGAGGTATGAGTTTTCAATTTGCCACACTAGATGTTCGAACCCGCTTCTGCGTAACATGTTTCTGTGGTTGGTGAACGAACACAGTGTCCGACCCGATCATAAACGGTCAACGCGTTTCGAACACTACTACTTTAACCATGTTTTTGTCTTTTCTATGTGCTGTTCTCTCTCTATCGGCTTTGAAGTGGGGCATGTTGCCCACTACCAAGTCCACACGCTCCATTGAATCTTCCCTGTCTAAACGCATGTAGGCCTATGTGAGGCGATTCACGCTCACGCACCGATCTTAATGTAGATCGGTGCGCGCATGTCTGAAAATGTCGACTTCGTCGTCAGGTCGTTTGGGAGGCATTTTGCCATAACACTACATTTATTGTACACATTTTTTAATATTCGTTGACCTTTCACCTCGGTGCCAGTGATAACCCTATGTTCAGATTGCACTTGAGAATTTCATCATATCTGTGAAGATTTGATGTCACCATAAATATTGAACCTACTCTGTAGTAAAAATTCTACTTTTCATTAATTCGACCCTTGACCAATAATTGTTGAGCTTTATAGTTCATGGAGTCTGACAGACACAATTTTCTACTTACGGACACTTCTAAGTTTGAAGAAGGTTTTCTCGGCCGTCCAGGAGGAGCAATTGACACAAAATGCTCTTGATAGCCACCCAATCCGAACGCTCACGTAGCATACATATGGGTGTGATAGCCTACTATACTTGACCTAAAATCGCATGCCAGTTAATCTCGGTTCCTATCTCAAGCACACTTCGTTAGTTTTTATTTAAATGCCGTTGAAAGTTCCATGACAATTTTAAGGTCCCCCTTGGAGTTACAGCAGAAGGTTGATCTGCTCAGAACTTAAGTTTTGACCTCCAATCATTCGCCGTTACATCAGTGGGTCCGCTAGTTGTCAAAGGTTCATCCTGGGGCACATATACAGTAAGAAAAAAGTAAAAACTCGGATTGATTTTCAAAGAATTCTGAAGGCTGAACAGTTGGTCATGTTCAGTTTGGTTTCCCTTCTCAGGAACTAATTCCCTTTTGAAGTATTTTATTTGGCTTGGCAGTGCTTTTGAAAACTGGTACTGTTGAGTTGTAAAAACAAACCAGAAAGCCAAAAGGCTTAGTGATACCTTGCCATATGGGTATATTGTAACAAACATGAATCACCCACATGACAAGCATGAGATCCCTCACAGTTATCCTACTTGAGATATCATGTTAATAAGGTCAAAAGCTTTGGAAATTTGTGACCCAAAATGACCTACATGCTAAATAGTGTATGAACCATCCACAGGCCAAGTATGTGATCCCTCATAGTAATCCTCCTTACAATATCATGTTCACTAAGGTTTTGACCTTTTATGACCTCAAATGGCCATTGACCTGCACGAAAAATAGCAGGGATCATCTACTCAATACGAACAATTTACATGTCAAGTGTGAGATCCCTCACCGTTATCCTTCTTGAAATATCGTGTTTACAAGGTTTTGACCTTTTGGCCTCTGGTGACCCCAAATGACCTTTGACCTCCACCAAAAACAATACAGATGATCTACTCAATATGGGAAATTAACACGCTAAGTATGAGATCCCTCAGGGTTACCCTTCTTGAGATATACTGTTAACAACGTTTTGACCTTTTGACCTCTAGTGACCCAAAAGACCTTTGACCTCCACCAAAAATAATAGGGATCATCTACTCAATATGGGCAATCCACATGCTAAGTATGAGATCCCTCGGAGTTACCCTTCTTGAGATATACTGTTTAAAACGTTTTGCCCATTTGACCTCTTGTGACCCTAAACGACCTTTGACCTCCCCCCAAAATAATAAGGATCATCTACTCAATATGGGCAATGAACGTGCTAAGTATGAGATCTTTCAAAGTTACCCTTCTTGAGATATCATGTTTACAAGGTTTTAACCTTTTGACCGCTGGTGACCTCAAATGACCTTTGACCTCCACCAAAAACAATAGGGATCATCTACTCAATACGGGCAATCCACACAATAAGTATGAGATCGCTCACATTTATCCTTCTGGAGATATCGTGTTTACAAGGTTTTGACATTTTGATCTCTGATGACCCCAAATGACCTTTGACCTCCACCAAGAACAATAAGAATCATCTACTCAATATGGGTAATTAACAAGCTAAGTAGGAGATCCCTTACAGTTACCCTTCTTAAGATAAAGTGTTTACAAGGTTTTGACCTTTGTGGTAATTTAAATATCTAATGACGGCCAGCTTGTCGGCTATTCTGTGATTGGTATCTTTAACCTGCTCCCCGGGTTGAAGACACTTTACTACACTCGTCGATAGGCCGTTAGTATACTCGTCATTTGTCAAAACTGAAGTCACCCCCTTCAATTAAATGATCCTGCATACGCGGATGTACAAGGCTGTATTCAACGAACCCGTAACCATTCCTTTATTATTAACCTCATGCAGCACTTAAAATTTGGTCCGACTAACACACTAAAACGGGCCTTGTTAAGCTGCCTCTCATTCCTTTTTAAAGTTTTCAACGCCAGCATGTGACATCAATGCAAAGCTCACGAGTTGGTTGTTACTGGCACATAAGAATTTTTGCAGCATGATCATTGACTTTTTGAACTACAGGCGCATGAATAAAAAACTTGTGATCCGCCACCCCCGCCCCTTGTCACTCACTCACCAATATATGAGATAGGTCCGCTGTCTTTCCAAAACCTCACAATCGGCTCAGGTGGTATCAATTTCAACCAGTTTTGACAGCATAATCTCCAACTCAATCACTACCAAAATACATCTGACAAAGGATTCACTGCCCTCTCATAACAGGGTCAAAAATCAACCCAAACAAAATTTTTAGGGACTACATGTAGAGGGTTCACCCCCAGCCAAAGTGCAATTTTATGGAATGATGGAGCGCCCCCTTAAGACGGCAGGGAAAACGCGGAGGGAGACTTGGTCAAGTTTAAAGGAACCGATATCCTCTTTTACAAATCATCGCACCGTGAAACGTGGACAATGGTCACCTATTGTTGGCAGATGCGTAGCCCTACCCCTAAGAAACGTAATCCATTGTTGCAATACAAATAGAGCATTTTACAGTCGGTCATTTATGAATATTCAGTCCAGAGTGGCTTTCCTTTAGAAACAAGACTTGCTTTGGCAACCTAGGCAAATTCGGTATCAATAAAGACAGGTCTCCCGGCTACTAAAGTAGCCGGGAGCCCTGTCTTTATTGATACCTTTCGTATCAAATGCAAATTACATGAAATATGGAATCGGATTCATCTAAGAATGAGGAAAAAATTCACAAAACTATTAGCAATTTCAATCAAAAAAATGCAACGTGGAAAGGGGGGGGGGGTTGTACGACTTGATAATGTAGGCTACATGCAATAGCGTGTAGTGACCTGATTTGGAAATTTACAGTAAGATATGATTAAAAAACGAACTTAAGCCTAATTAAGAAAAGAAAAAGTGGGAACGAAGAGAAGTCGATAAAAGCTACAAAAAGGAAGATGTGAAAGAGAAAGCAACTCAGTGTAAAAAGTCGACAGTTCCCAAACATTAAAACCGCAAAACGAGAAAAACACACTTCCCAGTCTCCGGGAGGACTTGAACTCACACACTTACAATCGGAGTCGAGCGCCATACCAACTAGGCCACGACAATGCTGATAATGCAACAGACTATAATTAATATTAATAGTCTAAAGTGTTATGTTGTGTGATATACAAGTAGAAGTGCCGGATGTAATGGGGGTCGGGGACTGGAGCGAGCACCCCTTTCACCTGCATCCTTAAATATTGGTAGCCTAAACCGTACTTTAAATTGCCTGAAACACGCCCCAAAAATTTGTTTCAATATGCTTGAATGTTACGCTATAGATGTTTATAGCATGGCCTGTCAATGTTTCTTAGTAGCCTGTCCTATAAATGACATCAATAGGGGTGGGGGTGGGGCGCGGTAAAGCTCAGGAAGACGTACGTGGTCTTGCCGGTCGCAAAATTTTGCAATTTCTTCGGTAAACATGTAATCGGGAGAGGCCTAGTAGGTACGATATAATGTGTAATCCCGACGCTGGCAGGGGGTAGCGCCAGAATTTACGCTACAGGGGTCCAGACTTCTCTATGTATAGGACTGCAGCCTGAAGCCCCGACAAGGGAGACGGAGTGCCATAAGGTGGTCGAGAGCAAAATTCAAAATTTTCGGCGCCCATGTTGGGTTTTAGGCGTAAAATTGGAAAATTTGGGGGATTCACTGCAGAATCTGCCCTCATTTAAATCAAAATATCAAGTAAACCGGCTAAGTATTGTGGACTACTTCATACTGTAACATTTCCCGACTACACTGGGAAATTTAAACGACCGTGGGGGGAACCGTCTTCGACGAGGGACATACATGGCACTTACCCCCATCTGGTTTCACCACTGTCCCAATGACGATCAGTCCCCTGACTTTCTGACTTCCTTCAAATCCTCCAAATCGAACACAACATTTTCATCGCCCTTCGGGCGCTGTAGAGTTCGAGCTTTACTTACAAACTTGTGACTTTAACATGCTACAACTTTTCAAAGGCCTTCAAACGGACCAAAATCAAGTATACGCGAATCAATGGAAGAATGATTGCTAGTACACGTACGCGCTTTCTGAAGTTTAAATAAATGCTAAGACTTCTTTGCAAACTGAAATCTTGACGGTAATGATGAGGTAGTTTAAATGTCTAATGACGGCCAGCTTGTCGGCTATTCTGTGATTGGTATCTTTAAGCTGAACTGTATTTTGCATTCAAGTGCGTATCAAGGGAGGGAGGTGGAGGTCATTGAGGGCTCCCCGGGTTGAAGACACTTTCCTACACTCTTCGATAGGCCGTTAGTATACTCGTCATTTGTCAAAATTGAAGTCACCCCCTTCAATTAAATGATCCTGCATACGCGGATGTACAAGGCTGTATTCAACGAACCCGTAACCATTCCTTTATTACTAACCTCATGCAGCACTTAAAATTTGGTCCGACTAACACACTAAAACGGGCCTTGTTAAGCTGCCTCTCATTCCTTTTTAAAGTTTTCAACGCCAGCATTTGACATCAATGCAAAGCTCACGAGTTGGTTGTTACTGGCACATAAGAATTTTTGCAGCATGATCATTGACTTTTTAAGCTACAGGCGCATGAATAAAAAACTTGTGATCCGCCACCCCCGCCCCTTGTCACTCACTCACCAAAATATGAGATAGGTCCGCTGTCTTTCCAAAACCTCACAATCGGCTCAGGTGGTATCAATTTCAACCAGTTTTGACAGCATAATCTCCAACTCAATCACTACCAAAATACATCAGACAAAGGATTCACTGCCCTCTCATAACAGGGTCAAAAATCAACCCAAACAAAATTTTTAGGGACTACAAGTAGAGGGTTCACCCCCAGCCAAAGTGCAAGTTTATGGAATGATGGAGCGCCCCCTTAAGACGGCAGGGAAAACGCGGAGGGAGACTTGGTCAAGTTTAAAGGAACCGATATCCTCTTTTACAAATCATCGCACCGTGAAACGTGGACAATGGTCACCTATTGTTGGCAGATGCGTAGCCCTACCCCTAAGAAACGTAATCCATTGTTGCAATACAAATAGAGCATTTTACAGTCGGTCATTTATGAATATTCAGTCCAGAGTGGCTTTCCTTTAGAAACAAGACTTGCTTTGGCAACCTAGGCAAATTCGGTATCAATAAAGACAGGTCTCCCGGCTACTAAAGTAGCCGGGAGCCCTGTCTTTATTGATACCTTTCGTATCAAATGCAAATTACATGAAATATGGAATCGGATTCATCTAAGAATGGGGAAAAAATTCACAAACTATTAGCAATTTCATCAAAAAAATGCAACGTGGAAAGGGGGGGGGGTTGTACGACTTGATAATGTAGGCTACATGCAATAGCGTGTAGTGCCCTGATTTGGAAATTTACAGTAAGATATGATTAAAAGACGAACTTAAGCCTAATTAAGAAAAGAAAAAGTGGGAACGAAGAGAAGTCGATAAAAGCTACAAAAAGGAAGATGTGAAAGAGAAAGCAACTCAGTGTAAAAAGTCGACAGTTCCCAAACATTAAAACCGCAAAACGAGAAAAACACACTGCCCAGTCTCCGGGAGGACTTGAACTCACACACTTACAATCGGAGTCGAGCGCCATACCAACTAGGCCACGACAATGCTGATAATGCAACAGACTATAATTAATATTAATAGTCTAAAGTGTTATGTTGTGTGATATACAAGTAGAAGTGCCGGATGTAATGGGGGTCGGGGACTGGAGCGAGCACCCCTTTCACCTGCATCCATAAATATTGGTAGCCTAAACCGTACTTTAAATTGCCTGAAACACGCCCCAAAAATTTGTTTCAATATGCCTGAATGTTACGCTATTGATATTTATAGCATGGCCTGTCAATGTTTCTTAGTAGCCTGTCCTATAAATGACATCAATAGGGGTGGGGGTGGGGCGCGGTAAAGCTCAGGAAGACGTACGTGGTCTTGCCGGTCGCAAAATTTTGCAATTTCTTCGGTAAACATGTAATCGGGATAGGCCTAGTAGGTACGATATAATGTGTTATCCCGACGCTGGCAGGGGGTAGCGCCAGAATTTGCGCGACAGGGGTCCAGACTTCTCTATGTATAGGACTGCAGCCTGAAGCCCCGACAAGGGAGACGGAGTGCCATAAGGTGGTCGAGAGCAAAATTCAAAATTTTCGGCGCCCATGTTGGGTTTTTAGGTGTAAAATTGGAAAATTTGGGGGGTTCACTGCAGAATCTGCCCTCATTTAAATCAAAATATCAAGTAAACCACAAGGAGGCGACTGGCTATTGTGGACTACTTCATACTGTAACGTTTCCCGACTACACTGGGAAATTTAAACGACCGTGAGGGGATCCGTCCTCGACGAGGGACATACATGGCACTTACCCCCATCTGGTATCACCACTGTCCCAATGACGATCAGTCCCCTGACTTTCTGACTTCCTTCAAATCCTCCAAATCGAACACAACATTTTCATCGCCCTTCGGGCGCTGTAGAGTTCGAGCTTTACTTACAAACTTGTGACTTTAACATGCTACAACTTTTCAAAGGCCTTCAAACGGACCAAAATCAAGTATACGCGAATCAATGGAAGAATGATTGCTAGTACACGTACGCGCTTTCTGAAGTTTAAATAAATGCTAGGACTTCTTTGCAAATCTTGACCGTAATGATGTGGTAGTTTAAATGTCTAATGACGGGGGGCTTGTCGGCTATTCTGTGATTGGTATCTTTAACCTGAACTGCATTTTGCATTCAAGTGCGTATCAAGGGAGGGAGGTGGAGGTCATTGGGGGCTCCCCAGGTTGAAGACACTTTACTACACTCTTCGATAGGCCGTTAGTATACTCGTCATTTGTCAAAACTGAAGTCACCCCCTTTCAATTAAATGATCCTGCATACGCGGATGTACAAGGCTGTATTCAACGAACCCGTAACCATTCCTTTATTATTAACCTCATGCAGCACTTAAAATTTGGTCCGACTTACACACTAAAACGGGCCTTGTTAAGCTGCCTCTCATTCCTTTTTAAAGTTTTCAACGCCAGCATGTGACATCAATGCAAAGCTCACGAGTTGGTTGTTACTGGCACATAAGAATTTTTGCAGCATGATCATTGACTTTTTGAGCTAAAGGCGCATGAATAAAAAACTTGTGATCCGCCACCCCCGCCCCTTGTCACTCACTCGCCAATATATGAGATAGGTCCGCTGTCTTTCCAAAACCTCACAATCGGCTCAGGTGGTATCAATTTCAACCACTTTTTGACAGCATAATCTCCAACTCAATCACTACCAAAATACATCAGACAAAGGATTCACTGCCCTCTCATAACAGGGTCAAAAATCAACCCAAACAAAATTTTTAGGGACTACATGTAGAGGGTTCACCCCCAGCCAAAGTGCAATTTTATGGAATGATGGAGCGCCCCCTTAAGACGGCAGGGAAAACGCGGAGGGAGACTTGGTCAAGTTTAAAGGAACCGATATCCTCTTTTACAAATCATCGCACCGTGAAACGTGGACAATGGTCACCTATTGTTGGCAGATGCTTAGCCCTACCCCTAAGAAATTTAATTCGTGCACCAAGGCCTGTGGACTGGAACTGACAAGGACTTCAAAGGCACCTTCAACTACACCGATGGATCAGCGAAAGATTACGACGCATTTGCACACGGAGAACCTACTGACAGTAGAGGCGATCAGGATTATGTCCTCAAATGGGACCGTCCCGGATATGAACCCTACTGGAACGACGCTCAGAACTGGCAAAAATTTCAAGTCATGTGTAAACAGTCATGTTCACCATAACTTATATCAACGTAGTGACGAGTAGGCTGACAGCAGACTGCATGACCTCCATACGGCAAAATCTGTCCTATCGTATACAGTTAATAGATTTTGTGAATGATAAGCAAATGAATGATCAAAAGGTGTAAGGTTAGGCTGTCGTAATGGCATGATCTAATTATAAGGACGTCACAGTAGGCCTATCTTAGGGGTGAAATTAACCCTTAAAGTAAATGATCAGGTGACTAGCTGTGGGCTAAAATGTTTTTGTATTCACTGGTGTAAGGATGTTGGTTGACAACAAATCTAAAGTAAAGTACGCTGTATATTAATTCCAAGGTTAAAAATTAGGTTTTGTATGAAATCTGTGACCCAAGAAGTAAATTAAGTTACATTTTTAAGCAAGCCTCAAATAACCGTAGGCTATCTTATTCATTGAATGTTTTGCATATCAAACAGAGAAAAATGACAGTAATTGGTTTGTCAATTATTGACACGTCTCGATGTTAGTTTTGTGGTCATCATGGACGGATAGGAGTACCTGTGTAAGTTTTATGTAAGGAAGGAACGGCTTTGGTAAGTTTAGTTGATGCCGAATTTAAAGTTTGGAGAAGACGAAGAGCTAGTGTTCTTCTAACAGACACTATCAGTAGAATATAGTTCATTATTTACTTTCAATAAACAACACTATTACGATTGACTTGCTTCACATATGTAGTTAGCATATTTCAGACTTTTTAAGACCACTTCAGACCAATGTAAGATCACATGTTGTCCAAGTATATAAATCATGTGCATGCTGCTAGCAACGAAAACATACCCGTATAAATACTATTTTCTTTTGTCGTACGCTGCGTGATTGTGAGCTATTCTACAGAAGTCTGAACAAAGAGCTTAAAAGCTTGTACAGGCAGACCCCCTTTATAAGGGTACAAAAACTACGAGCTAGAAAAGAAGGATAACTTTGAACTGTGATATATGGCACGTCTTGCCCACCCGCGATCTTACCAAGCCCCCCCCCCCCCGCTGTAAGAAAGCAGATAGCAGTTGTTGTGGGACAACTACCTTACAAAGCCCCTAAACCCGCGGTAAGAAAACATATCACATAGTTGAACAAAATGCTCAAGCTTCTCCCCACAACAACTGCCATCTGCAGGGGGATAGCGGGTGGGCAAGATTTGCGAAGTATCTCTGATCAAAGGCGTACTGGAAGGGATTCCACCAAGGGGGGTACCCTACAAATTTTCGCTAATTAGCAAACGATCGTGGCATGAATTTTCCCTGAAAATGCAGTTTCTATGCCCTGAAATCATCCCCTGAAAAATGCCTGCCTCATAGTGTTATTTATTCTTGTTCTGGAGAAGGGGTGTGTGAAATTTGGTCTGTTAATATAGTGGCAAGTAAACTGTAAAGGTTTTATGTGTGGACGGCTATATAGGTCCACTGTAAGTTTTAAGGTAGGTACAGAAATACGGCGAACTTGACAAAAAAGTAACAAAAAGCATGACTGACTGCAGCCAGGGTGGAAAAAATGTACATGAAAAGCACACTCGGTTCTGGATAGTTTGTTAGGTCGGGGGGGGGGGGGGTTTAGGGGCAGGACTAGCAGGTTTTTCGAGTTTCCCGAAATTATGCCCCATTTTTGTAAATCATCTGGCTCGTAATCCTGTAATAAAATGTGCCAAGCATAACATAATGTAATTTGATCCTTTCCCTTCAGTTTTCATTCAGTCCTCCACCAGTCCTCTCAAATGCACCCCATACCCGCGAGTTTTTCTAACTATACTGTCATCCTCAACTCTTAAATACATTTATTTTCACAGTGTCTCGGCCATATTTAAGAGTAAAGGATATAACAATAAAACGTTAGCCTGACAGACCACTAGGTCTGAAAAACAAAATTTAAAATCATGTCTTGCTATGTGGCCCCGAAATATTGGTAACTCCAGTAAGGGCCCATGATTTATCGGGCGGGCTCACGTATTAGCCTACTTTAAATCTTAAGTGCACCCTCGGAATTCCATGGGTACACTGAGTGCGAGTTTGCATACGTGATATACTGAGATATTGGCGCCTGCGTTAAGCTCCTGGAGATGTCCAAAGGCGGAACCCTGGTGAGACCGGTTTAAGGGGACAAATCCCTTGAAAATCTAGCAATAGAAGATAATGTCGTTGTTAATCTATGTCAGATAGACTACTTGTAGGCTATTTGACTTATTTCAGAGTTCGCGTAATGTTTAGCCAACAAATGAACTTCGAAAAAATACCCATGAAATAAAATTATAGGCATACTTTATATTTTCCGATTAAAGGACTAGTTTCCTCTTATAGGCCCTATTGATTGTAAGGTTTGGGTTTTAGTTTATTCTCTTTGTATCGTCGTCTTCAGGTAAAAGAGACTATGGTAACAATAATTACATAATGGAATGGGAAAAGAAAAATAATGAAATGCGAAAGAAAAATGAAGGAATTAAAAAACTAATTAGAACTAGGTGATTTAGACTTTCATCTCCCATAAATCAGCCACGCTCCTTAGTAAATGGCCATTTGGGAGGGGGGGGGGGTGTTCAATAATTGTGGCAAGAACAGAACACATTTTGTTGGTAATGACAGCTCTGGGGCTCACAGACAGTGGGATGTACTAGGGCCACAACTAAATGAGTCACCTAAGACGAAACTGAAATACACTTACACGAATGAGGTGGCCTCTGTGATTTACTTGATATTTTGATTTAAATGAGGGCAGATCCTGTAATAAATCCCCTAAATTTTTCAATTTCACGATTAAAAACCCAAGATGCTACTCCGAAAATTTGAATTTTGCTGTCGACAACCTTTTGGGCAACTCGTAGCCCTTGTTGGGGCTTCAGGCTGCAGTCCCACGTAGGGAAGCTTGAACCTGTCGCGCAAATTTTGGCGCTAACCCACACATTTTATGGTACCTGCTATCCTGACTACATGTTTTCCGAAGAAATTGGAAAATTCTGTGACCGAGCAGACTACGGCTTCCTGTGCTTCCCCTGACTGCCCCGCTCCCAACCCCACTTCTATTGATGTCATTTGTAGGGCAAACTACGAGACATTTAAAGGCCATGCTATAAACAGTAACAGGAAAATATATTCAAACGTATTGAAACAACAGCATTTGAGCGTTTCAGGCAATATAAAATACGCTACTAATACTCCTACTAATACGCTCCAGCCCCCCACCCCCCCACCCCACCCGGTACTTTTACTTGTATGTCACACTGCTTCACACTAGGTCTCGTCGTATTTCTATTAAGTATAATGCACTCAATCGCAGTATTGTCGTCGGCCATTTGGTAAGGCGCTTGACTCCGACTACCAAGTACGTAAGTTCGAATCCTCACGGAGACTTGACAGTGAGTCATTTCTCGTTTTGCTGTTTTAAAGTTGAGGAACTGTCGAGTTTTTGAGTTGCTTCCTACTTGTATGTCACACTGCTTCACACTATATCTCGTCGTACTTGTATTAATTATAATGTACTCACTCACAATCTTCCTTGTTCTAGCTTTAATCGACCCCTCTGCCTTCCCAGTTTTTTCTTAACTATCTGTTAATTATTCATCAGATATTATACAGTGTAATGAGTGTTATTAATATTTTTCAAGAAAACAATTTTAACTTCCATAATAAATCCCCGGGGATACCAATGCTACAAGTGTCTTTAAATGAAGGTTGGAAAAACAAAGGCTAACATTATAAATATTTGGTAAGTCCATTTTTCAATGTCACAAATTTACATATTTAGGTCATGTTTATTCCTGATACAATTGTGAAATAGAAATAACCTTTTAAAATATGGTAAATATTTGACGGATTATGATGAGAATTGTGGCGTTTACTGGATTTTCAATGTTTTTTACATCAAATACCTAACTTCGTAATTTTTCACCAGATGTTTAAGTTTGATCTGTAATGCAATAGATCTAATAAAATCAAAGGTTAATTAGTTCGATCCAACTCTTTATGAAACAAAGCCCTGAATTGGTACCCGGCTATTCTATTGTAAATTAGATTCCAGCACAAAGAAACATCACTTCCGAAAGTTACACTCGCGTTCTTAATTAAAATATTCGACAAGCTCCTGTTGGATTAGATGAATATTTTAATTGAGACTGGTTTTACTAAATTATTTTCATATCAAGTATCGGTGGCGTTTTCATGCCATAAAAGAGTATTCAAAAACAAAATTTCCAGTCGCATAGCAATCACAAAAGTTGTGGGGGTGGTGAGTGGGGTGAGAATTGTGTGAAGTACTTCCCGACGTCATTAACCTCCATGCCTTGGCGTATAATGATCTGATGAGGTAAAAACAGAAAAAGAAACAATTTACAATTCATAGAACCAAACAGAGTCAAGACAACAAACCGCAAATTTTGAAAGAGTTGATTGAGGCTGGAGGAAGGATGTTGAAAAAAGAAACTAAAATTTCGTCGCCTGATTTTTGTTTCTTTGTTTTTGAATGAAGAATTTTATTTCCTTCCAAGAAAATATGTACATTATTTTGCAATTTTAAATGCAATTTTATATGTAATGTTATATACAATTAATCTACAGCAAGAGAGAAAGAGATGTATTTAACGAAGCTAAGAAAACTGCAAAACTTTTAAGACTTAATTATCAAATTTTAATACATTGTTCATCCATTACCATTGGCTGCTGGCCTTGTTTGTGAAGAAAAACCTTTATTCTCTCCAAGAACATATGTACGCTTTTATCCAATTGTATAAATAATTTGATATAAATTTTGTAATATATACAGCAAGAGAGAAATAATTAAGGAAACCAACAAAACCAATGCATGAATAAAACCAAGAATTAATAATCAAAGTTGACGACTTTATTATCAAATTTTTTCATTTATTACATTGGCTGCCTGGGTCTCAAGCTGAGCGCTTAGCTTCTCCTCCATGAGAAAGATTGCCTTAGACCGTTTCCCAAATGAAAGCCAAGTTGGTCGCTACACAGAGAAACAAATATGCTTTGCTGAATCCACCCCTAAATTTATCTTACTTAAAATTTTAAATTTAATCCTGTCGACTCCCTCACTCTCTCCCTGTCCTTAATTTCACAGACGATAGAAACAAAAACCAAGGAGTCTTTTTGCTCTTGACCCCTCAAAAACATGAATACACCTTGACTTTCACAAATTAAATCTGGAGATACAAATAATTAAAGGAACCAGGTTCTTTAAAATACATACTCTGAAGCCTTTGTTTAAGAGAACCAACAACATGCTAGCCTTTAAACACTTTAGCAGAAATCGTGCCAAGTCAATTTTTACAAGTGCAAGTCAAGTCACAAGCCATAAGTCCAAGTCAAGCCACATGTCATTCGGTTCAGGCACAAGGCAAGTCAAGTCAAGTGAAAACTCTTCAGAAGTCAACCCAGTCACAAATTTTCACAAGTCAAGTCACAAGTCATTTGGTGTCAGCAAAAATCAAGTCACACGCCTTCTGGCCCAGAGAAAGCGAAGTCGCAACTTTTGCAAGCTGTTACGCTCAACCAGGTGTCAGCTAAGCGTGCCTCAAATTTTGCATTTTTTACTTAATGGAACACACACACAAACACGCACACACACAAATGTCATAATTCCATATTTGTGCTCTCTTCGCTAGTATATTTGGGCCATCTTTGGCAGTAGCTCCGGACAATATACAACAAATAGCTGATTGTTTGCTTGTATGGTAGGGGTACATTGATTCAACCAGTGTGTTGTAATCACTAGAATAGCGTGTAGGTGCAATGTAATTCAAACTATAAGTACCACATACATGCAACGTGTATGCTTTAACTAGCAAGTTTTTATTCTTCCCAGTGGTGACCCCAAGTGGGGGACAGGGGGCATGGTCCCCCGTTGGGGAAGGCTGCCCCAGTCGGGGAATTTTTACAGTTTCGTTGGGGAGTCTTAGTCGATACGGTAAAGTATGTAGTCCCCGACGGTGACTAGACGCCCCGACGGTTTACATGCTTTTTGATCTCAAGAGGACAATTTCCCTTACAAGATACCAGAATTTTCGGCGCGCTACGCGCGCTGTAATAGTTCCTCCAGTTTCTTCAGTACCTCCATTCCACATTGCTAGATAGCACAAGACCTGTCGAACTTACCAAGTAACATGTAGGCAGAGTACACAGTTTATGTAGAGGTCGTAAATTCCATCCCATTTCGCAAAGCCTAGTTGCTGTTCTCTTGTGTGTGTCATGCGGTACGGTCAGTTGGTGAGCGACTCATGGAGCAAAGTTTGGCTATTTCATAGGGTAGTCCAGGTGGTTTCGATAAAATGTGTGTTATCCCCGATGTGGTATACAACCCTTACAGCTTTTCTTTTTTCTTCTTGTTCTTAATGATGACCTATATTTGTTGTGTAAGCCTACCAAAAATTTTCGCACGCTTCGCGCGCTTTGCATTTTCACGTTTCAGATTCAAAAGAACACTATTAATGTGCAATTCGGCTCCTAAAGTATTAAGTGATATTATACAAAATATGCCCTGCAATGGCTTGAGATGGCTAGGCTCCTTCATATCCCGTTCTGACCACCCACTCGACATAGGGGCTGTCCCGACTTCGGATCACTGCATGATCCGGCCCCCTGTCGGGAAAATGCTGTCGCTACCGACCTGGTCGGTTTATTTATTTTGGCTTTCAAAAGGGCCATTTCTGCGATAAAACTCAAAATTTTCGGTACACTTTGCCCACTCTTCCTCAGTTCCGTTACTAACAGCTAAATATAATACAAATCCTTTCCACCTTTTCAAATAACTTAATATAAATAGAACACATGGATTTATGCAAATGTCGGTCATTTCATCTCATTTTGCTAAACCTAGTTACCTTGTTACCTAGTTACCTTGTGTCTGTCGTGCGGTACGGCTAGTGACCCGAGGAGGGAAGTACAATGTAAGTTATGCCCGATATGACCCAACTGCCTTGACAATTGACCTATATAAACTTCAAATAAGTACATATTCTTTTTAATGTAGGCTTATCCAAAAAATTTCGCGCGCTTCGCGCGCTTTGAAATTTCACAGTTTAGATTCTGGGAAAAACACTTATTCAGCGCGGAAATATGTTCCTCTAGTATATGCAAATATTATGAAATATATGTCCCACAATGGTATAGTCTAGTATACCAGTTTTCTTCAAATCCCTCCTCACCAACTCCTTGACGACATCCTGGCTGTCGGGTGGCTGCCCCCCCCCCATCGGGCAAATCCTGGCGCCACCCCTGATTCTTCCTTTTCCCACGAAAAATTTAATCACCGCCAAGTTTTCTTGAGCATTGAAAAAAGCAGAGTTTTCGTTAAATTTCAACAAAAATGTTGTCAAGAATTTCATCATTGGCAAAACCTTCATATATTGTCTTTGATTTTGTTGCAATTATTCTAACCTTGGTGAATAACAGTCTTTGAGTTGTTCTTTACCCGGTAGTAATCGACTCAAAGTTCCTTCAGAAACGTTGTGTTTACTATGTATTGCTACCTCCAATTCAAGCTCCAATTGCTAGGGAGCTTGCTCCATTTTTCCAAACACGATTAAAATATTACCGAATGAGGAAGACACAATAGAAAGCGTCATCCATTTTACTTCATGTTTTCTTTATTTGTAGCAAGAAAAGATTCGACTCATGGTAACACTGATATACTTGTGTAAGCGGAGATGAAATTCTCCAGTCGTGGAACAATCAAGCCGGTTGCCCACTAGACCAACGACTTGCGAGCAATTCCTTGCGACCTCCTGCGACCGCCTTTCCTTGCGAGCTCTTGCGATCAACTACGCTTGCGAGCATCTTGTTATCTCTTTGCTCTCATATACTATATGCGACCTATTGCGAGCATATTGGTTGCGATCATACAAGATTTGGCACAGTTTTTGTATTACACATACGTGCACATTGTTGGAACGAGGTGCAAAATAGGGGAAGTTCGAAAGTCCAGATTCGACTGTAAACGTCTCTATCGCCGTATTTAGCCTCATTTGCAATGGAGTTCATATTAAGGCAGATGAGACGTAGATGCATAGCTAAGTACAAGCCTTTCCTACCATTTCTGGGTACGTCCATGGGTCCTCCAACATGAAATATTCGGGAACTAGCCATATGGTACCAACATAAATGAGCTTGCCTCTAGAAACAAACCCGGATACACGTCATTTCGTAGGGCTTTTCCTGAAGTAGTATAGGAGTTGATATGGGTTGGCCACTGATATAGACGAACAGTCCTCGAATATAAGAGCATCTATCTCCCCTGCACAGGTGTGGCGCCAGAACCACCTGTCACTTACGTCTGCCCTTGCCCCCCCCCTCTCCGGAAAATGGGAATTTATATCTTCAGTATCTTTATAACTAAGATAAATGTTAAGTTGACCTTAGTAGTTCGTGGGGATTTTCATAGTATTGTCGAGGAGCCACTATGGCACGATGAAAAGTAAACCACAGAAAGGGCCCAGTCGCCACTACGGTTAACTGTTTTTTGTTTGTTCTAAAGGAACAACGAAGGGTGCAGTTTCTCCACTATGACTCAACATTTTCTGCGCTTGATGAGCTTCTTTGCATCTTTTTATAACTTGATATAAGTAGATAAGCAGTAACCCTTACCACGTTGCATAACAAGCCAGAAGCCCAAAGGCATAGTGATTCCTTGCCGAAAGGGGGGGGGGGCTTTGCTACACCGAGGTTGATCCCTCAAATTTATATTTTTTGACTATATCACTTTTTTATGATGTTGTCACAATTCGACCTCTGCTAACCTCACGTGACCTTTTTTTAAGGAAAAACTGTGTTTCTGTTCATAAACACATAATACACTATTTACAATTATTAAAAGGTAAAGCAAATTACTTGACCTCACATGGCCTTTGAACCCACCAAAAAGTGAATAACCAAAATGAAAAATAAAAAAACGAGTCTTAGAAGGGATTCGAACCCGGACCGTCTGTGTGAGATAGCGAGCGCTAATCCACTATGCCATCAAGAAACTCGTAAAGCGTATGATATTTCTAATCATCCTACAGTCACAGCATCCTTTACACGGGTTCATAATTAGGTAATTGAAATTCGAATTATTACTGTAACAGTCGCTTGTGGAAAAATAATTGTTGTTCTCTATAACTTTATCTTAGGAATGGTAAAAAAAATTCAACCCTAACTGGTCACGTGAAACGCTATGCAAAAATTTGGAGGTACCACCCACTGTCTATTTAGTTTACGAGGTTTTCGTAGTTGCACCTCTGATGACCTTATATGACCTTTGACCTCCAACAAACTCATATGGTTCCCTCTCTCTGAAAGTAGTAACGCATCTATATATCAAGTATGAAAAGTATCCATCATCCCTGTCTTGAAATATCGTGTTTTTTCAAGGTTTTCGGTTTTTGACCTCTGATGACCTCAAATGACCTCTTACCTCCACTGAAACAATGAAGTTCTTCCTCTCTGTAAGATAAAGATATATATACCAAGTATGAAAATTGTTCATCATTGCTATCTCGAGATATCGTGTTTACAGGCAGTTCTTAAAAATTTCGTATTTCACCTCGGGAGACCTCAGATAACCTTTGACCTTACCAAAACCAATATGGTTCATCTTCTGACGATAAAGCATCTACTTGACAAGTATGAAGCTTCAATGCTTCCTACCTAGAGATATCGTGTTTACAGGGTTTTCTGTTTTTGACCTCTTTTGACGCTAAAATGACCTTTGACCTCGACCAAAACAATATGGTCCTTTCCCTAAATATGATTATTCTGTATTCCAAATATTAGACGTATCCATCATTGCTATCTTGAGATATCGAGTTTATAAGCCAAGTGTCACAGACACGCATACATGAACACATGCACTCCCGTGATTGCATAGATTCGTTTCACCTTCGGCAAGGAATCAAAAGTTGCTAACATTAACTTTTTTCCTTTACAATGGTCGGAAATTCCATCCTCAGTCCAATGCATTATTCAGACAGACTGGTAAATATCACACATCCCGATTAGATGCAGCTCTACCGGACGACGGACATATTGGCTATTTGATCTATTCGTCTCAATAAGCGCATATTTTTCTATGCATCCCGTAGATAATCCATCCTGCTATGATAATTATAATCCATCCTACTATGCATGGGCGGCTCTAAGAAATTTTGTTGGGGGGGGGGCAAACACAAGTCCGTATTCAGGGAGGTTCGAAAGACCCCCCCCCGACCCTCCCGCAATATTAATAGTCAGCTCCGGATAGTACAATAGGAATATGGTTATTATTATTATGTATGAGCGATGCCCAATGTAGTTTTCAAAAGCTCTTCAAAAACCATCTCAGGCAGTCAGTCATGAGCTGACTACTTTAAAAATAAATACAACCATATCAGCCGATCGCTATTCCATAGGGGTGGAGTAAGAGGCAGGTGAAATGGGCAAAGCGGCTTGATCCATTTGTATAAAATGAGCCCCACTTTTAAATATTTTGTTGTTTCTTTCAGTGTGTCACAATATGTTTCAGCTTTGCCAAGAAGCCATAAAATGTTGGTTTTCTGGATTGTTTTCTTAAACTAACGAAAATTTTGAGCATGAAGACACTTGAAAACGATTTGGACAAGGGAAGCGACACCTCTCGTTCTATGGGAAACACAACACGTTTAAGCTACATGTCCGTTACAACTTTTTGTAGACAGATACCTATGCTAATTTGGCCAGGTGACACCCGGGCAAAACTGCTTTTAGTCGTGGATGATAATCAACACGGCTAATGGGTTGTGTACCTAATGACCCCGAAAGCTTTGAAGTGTCTGCAGAACTATGGGCATTTAACTCCAGCATTACAGTTACACTCGGTAAATGACATTGTGATGCCTAAGCTGATCAGCGTGATCCTTTGTTTTGATTACCTTAGCTCGCACTAATTGCAGGTCCATTTGTGATGTCTGAAGTATATATAGTAGCAAACAAGGAACTAAGAAAACGCGCGCCAAGCGCGCCGAAAAAAATGCCGTTTTGAAAGCACATTATTGTTTAACATTCGCATTGCATTAGAAAGTGATTCACTTCTTTAATTTTAAACCCACTCAAGGAATAGGGAGGACCTAACCCATCTGGAATTGCATGTTTTATTTATTTATTTATTTATTTATTTATTTATTTATTTATTTATTTATTTATTTATTTATTTATTTATTTATTTATTTATTTATTTATTTATTTATTTATTTATTCATTCATTCATTCATTCATTCATTCATTCATTTATTTATTTATTTATTTATTTATTTATTTATCTATTTATTTATCTATTTATTTATCTATCTATTTATTTATTTATCTATTTATCTATTTATCTATTTATTAATCCTGCGTTGAAATGGGAGTTTCTAAAATATCAAATTCGTAAAGTTTCTTTAGAATATGGTGGACAAAAGGCCAAGGAGCGAAGGAAAAAGGAAAAAGAAGTTGTAAAAATTATATCTCAGTTAGAGAAAGAATACCCTAATACGTGCTCCTTAGAAACTTTCAATAAATTGTCACTTGAAAGAAATAAGCTGGAGCAACTGTTTGATTATAAATTACAAGGTATTATTATTCGTTCGCGAGCCAGGTGGGTAGGGCAAGGTGAGGAAAATACAAGTTATTTTTTAAACCTCGAAAAACGTAATAAGTCGGTCAATGTTGTTCGTAAATTAAAAACTCATTCGGGCTTGACCATTACAGATACAACTTCAATTCTTCATGAATTATCCTTCTTTTACATTAACTTGTACACTCACGAGGAGGTAAACCTCGCTGCTTTTTTTCGTAATTTTCATATTTCTACAACCTTAAATCAAGATGAATCAAGTTTATGTGATGGTTTGTTATCGGAAGAGGAGTGTAAAACTGCCCTTTTCTCAATGTGCAAAGGGAAATGCCCAGGTAGTGATGGGCTACCAGCAGAATTTTATATGCATTTTTGGCCTCAGATCAGCAGGATTGTTACTAATTCGCTTAATTTCGCTTTTCAAAATTCTTCCCTTTCTTGTGAGCAGTCTCGTGGCCTAATCACTCTCATACCAAAACCGAACAAAGATCATTCTTTTGCTAAAAATTTTCGTCCAATCTCTCTTTTGAACACAGATTATAAAATTTGTTCTAAGGCATTAGCAACGAGAGTTAAGAAAGTGCTTGATTCAATTATTAGTTCCACTCAAACAGGATATATTAAAGGTCGCTTTATTGGTGAAAATATTCGTTGTGTTTTAGATACTATTGATTTTTGTAACACGAACTCTTTTCCTGGTTTGCTACTGTTAATCGATTTTGAAAAAGCCTTCGATAGGCTCAATTGGGATTTTATTCTTTATTCTTTAAAACTTTTTAAGTTTAATGAAGATTTATGCCAATAGATTCGAACTCTGTACGCCGGTTCTTCTTCGTCTGTATGTAACAATGGATTTACATCTCATTCTTTTAAAATTAGTAGAGGAGTTAGACAGGGCTGCCCTCTGAGCCCTTACATTTTCATAATTTGCGTTGAATTGCTAGCTATGAAAGTAAAGAATAATTCCAGTATTAAGGGAATCTCTGTTCTTAACGAAAAACTAAAGATACTTCAATATGCAGACGATACAGTATTGTTTCTAGATGGCTCCCATGATTCACTTAGAGAGACTGTTAAGCTTTTGAAAAATTTTGAGATGGCATCAGGACTCAAGATTAATTTTGACAAATGTAGCATTTTTCCCCTAGGTCCTCTTATTTCTCAAAAACCAGCTTTTCTTGATTTGTACTTATTTAAATGGACAGACGGTCCAGTTGCGGTTTTAGGAATCGTTGTAAGCAATGATCGTGAAAGCCTTTTTCAGCTTAACTTTATGCCGAAGTTATCCCGACTTAAAAGTACTTTAAATTTATGGTCAAGTCGTGATCTAACTCCATTAGGCAAAATTGTTTTGGTCAAAACGTTTGGCATTTCGCAGTTCGTGTATCTATTTCAGTGTCTACCCAATCCTCCAATTTATTTTATTAAGCAGCTGGAAAGTATTTTATTTAGATTCATTTGGTCTGGAAAACCAGACAAAATTAAGCGCACTACACTGAAAAGTTCCACTTCAGAAGGAGGTTTGAATGCAACAGACATAAAAAGTTTCATAAATGGTTTAAAGTGTACTTGGGTCAAGCGTTTTACCAATGAAAAGGCTGCCATGTGGAAAACCTATTTTAATTATCACCTTAAAAAATACGGGGGTCATTTAATTTTTGATTGTAATTTTAAGCCATGTGATGTCCACACTCAGAATTCTTTTCTTAATGATGTTCTTCACGCTTGGTCTCTTTTTACCATTAAAGACGTTGTAGACAATTTCAGAAATCAAATTATATGGAACAATCACCATATTAAAGTAAATGGAAAAGTTTTGTTATATAACAGATGGGTTACTAATGGAATCAAATGTATCAAGGACATTATGGATGCAAATCATCACTTTTTATCCTTTTCAGATGTTTTAGAGAAGTTTCACATCAATTGTCCGTTTACTGTTTATTACGGTGTAATTAAAGCTATTCCAAGTTGTTGGAGAAGGTCACTGGATCAGTTCAACAATTGCACTGACATTTCTCCGTTAGAAACTGTTCACAATGCTGAAAAGCTTTCAAGTTTCATTTACAAGCAGTTTTGTTGCAAGTTGTTACGAAGCCAAAGTCGATAGTAATGGTTTTTGAAGAGCTTTTGAAAACTACGTGGGCATCGCTGTAATACATAATAATAACCATACTCCCATAGGCGTAGGAGGCCGGGGGCTGGGGGGCCGGGGGGCTGCAGCTCCCCCAACAAAATATTTTTGTGAAAATTCGGGCAATATTCTGAGAATTTTTCGGGCACCTACTGAAAGAAAAATAATGCAATAATGTAACTTAACGGAAATCGATACTTTAAAAAAACTTTCTTGGTAATTAAAATATTGTTCTGATTTGGATTGCACCATCACCTATATATTCGGTATTATTTCACCAGTGTGTTTTTAATGGTTAGACTTATATATTATGATTATCAGTGGTGTATTTGAGGAGCCATTAGGCCATTCCCCCGTAAGTGACGCCGATTTTCTTGGTACCTAAAATAAAGCACAAAATTTTTCTTCAAAGGTAGCATATGTGGCACCAGATTGCATGTAAGGACACCTAATTTTTCAAAAATTTTCAAAGGGTAGGGGTGATGCCTATTTTTTTCTTTTAGTACCTAAAATACGTACGGTAAATTTTTTAACACAAATTTTACTTCAAAGGTAGCATATGTGGCACCAGATTGCATGTATGGACACCCCTCCCCCAGGCCGGCGATCACACAACATAGTGCCTGCCCCATCCCCATGAGAGAAATCTTGGCTACACTACTGATTATTATCATCATTATTGTAAACGACTATATGATATGTACATTAACATTTTGAACGGGCGCGTTTGTTTCTATTTTTCGGGCAGATCGTTACAGCCCCCCCCCATCAACTTGGGGCCCCTACGCCTATGCTTACTCCTATTGAGGCTATTGTATTTTCCGGAGCTGACCATTAATATTGCTGGGGGGTCTTCAGAACCTCCCTGAATACGGACTTGAGTTTGCCCCCCCCCCAAACAAAATTTCTTAGAGCCGCCCTTGTCCAGAGGTCTGCCAGTGTTTCAGCTAGGACGTTTTCTCAATGGCACATTTACTGATCTGTGGCCTGGGGGAGGGGTCTAAGGGGAGGGGGTGTCTTCCTCTCCTTTGGAAATTTTTGGAATTATAAAGGTGCCTAGATTGCAAATGGTGCAATATTTGAGTGGATTTCTGCCCTAATGAGGAACCTCGAAAGTTACACCCGGGTAGAAATGCCTTGTCAGATTTTTATTATGCGACATTGTCGCACAAATAGGGGCTTGCTAAAACACTGGGCCCGCCTTAAGGCAACTGGTCTGGGTCTATGGGGCGAAGCCCCCGGAACCTCGGGGGTATTAGCATAATCTCTGGGTAAAAAATTAAGTCTCATGCAGGATGGGTATGTTTTGGTTCATAATACATTATCCAATACAAAGATTCCGGATAATTTTAATGTGTTAGGCTATTCGTCCCGTCATGCCACAATACTTGAGGAGCTGGACCTGTCGTTCAGAATTGGAACACTATGCGTTTAGCATTTGAACACTAGACGCGTCAGGCGTTCAAACACGGTAAGTGTTTAAATAGGCGTCGGGCGTTCAAAAAAAGAGAAAAAGTGTTCAGAATCTTAACACAAGCGTTTAGAATATGCTCCGAACGCCAGGACGGGTTCATTATCTGTTCATTTTGGTGTTCAAAAGTTCAAAGTCTGAGACTGCAGTGAAGGGAAGACACGCACGGCACGCATTATTTTTTCCCAGGATGTTTGTGGGTAAACCGGATCCTCGGGGGTTTGCAAAATGTGTTTGAAGTCAAGGTTAGGGTTTAGAAAACGGGCTAAGGATGCCTACACCATGGGTAATAGGGTGCTGCTCCCCGTGGTGATGATAAAAGGGAGGAATAATGTGCAGAAAGTGGTTTTTCAAGAATGTCATATGACCCGAAATAGTGCGCCTATATGGAAGTCTTTAATTCCCTTCAGGGGTGGCGCCAGGATTTGCCCCACAGTGGGGCCAAGCTCCCCGACGGGGGACCAACAACCCAAAGCCTCAACGAGGCCGATAGAGTGCCGAAACGATGTCTGAAGGAAAAATTTTTCGCCCTAAGCGCGCCGAAAATTTTTGGCTCTATTCGAGAAAATTTGAAAAAATTGGGCTTCTACCATGGAAAATTTGAAAAATTGGGTTTTTAGAGAAGAAAATTGGAAAATTTGGGGGTTTTATTGAAGACATGACTCGAGTCGCCCTGTCGAACGCACCTAATGAAGCACACGTGCACGAACGGCGTGGATTTCGCCACACGTGTAATAGACTTACGACCGTACACGATTGGTTGACAAATCAGATGTCTGCATTTACTGGTGTAACTTGCAATGATACACGCTTTTCCTCCGTTTTCCTCCAAAGGTGGGAGCACTTTCTCCTTTGTGACATCATGTGCATAAGGTCTATAGTCAGTTGTTGTTCTCACTCCAAAGTCGCCAGGGTAACGGAAAGACCCGGATGACCCCACCCCACCCCCACCCCCACCCCACCCCCATTCGAAAGTCGAATGCGCATGTCACAGCTGCAATTAGCGTGTAAATTATTACTTTCCATTTCTCTCACAAAATTTCCTCAAATTGAGCACATTTTTAGTAGATTTATCAGTATATAAATACAGTTAACAAAAATAGGTTGAAATAATAGATTTTTATTGTAGCTATGTTTAAAAGTTTTACAAAGTTAATTTTGCGAAATTTGTTACTCATTAGCTATGCAAAACTGAGGAAACGCTCTTTAAAATATGGAATCATTGAAGCAATCAACGATCCCGCTAGCGTGCGCTGGGCTAGCAGACATGCATACAACGCAGACTTGTTGTTCGAACGGCCGTACATACAATACGTTGTTCAAACAGCTGTACGCGTAGCCACCTACTGGTCGCAGTAACTACAATGTGCAGATGGTCAAACTGACCAGAGTTTTGTCAGGGCCTGTCTGGCGTACATTGCCAAGTATCCAGCACATGGTATTAAGGGCTAGTATGTGTCGGTTATTAGAAAAAGGGAGGATGAAGACGAAAGGCGGGTCAGAGGTAGAATCACGTAGCCAGGCCTATTGGCAAGAAGCCTAGGCGTGACTGTTATTGTTAGTCCTTACGTTAGGCTAGGCCTAGTACTGTGTGATCGTGCGCCGAAAGCTCCAAGCCTAGCCTATATACAGTCCTTATAACGACCAAGGCCTCTGAAAATAGCGGTGTGATCGGCCGTCTGTATGATGGTTGAAATTGATTTTCTTCTCGCAGCAAATTTTGGACGTCAAGTCATAACTTAGGCCTAACGTTAGGCCACTAGGCTAGGTCTGATTTATAGGCCTATGTAGGCCTGTACTACAGGCGCCCCTTAACATTGTATAGTATACCATATGTATTATATAGACGGAAAGGTATGTCACAAATCTCCTAACTCGAACAAACAACTGACGTTTCTGGCACAATTACTGCACTTTTCTTGCCAAATTTTGTCTGTGTCGAGACTTTTGATCATAAGGTACCTCAAGGTAGCTCTTTTTCCCGAATAATTTCACTTGGCATCGTCTGAAGGATGAAATTTCGATGGAGTAACAGTCTGAGGATGGTAGCTGCTGATACAGAGCATTCAGCACTTCCACACTGTATAATAAAATACTCCTAAAATATGCTCTAAAGTTCTCTTAACTTTCTGAATTTCTTCCAAAATTTGTCAATTATGTTTTGCTTTGATTATAACAAATTTAACAGATACATATTAGCATTAATATGCAAGATTTTTGAACATAGAAATTCATAAAATTTGAAAACCTTTTGAAAAGTGGAAGGGCTTGCATTTACTAAGAGTTGAAGACTGTAAAACAGTTACAGTTCAACTGTCACAAGTGCTTGTAGAAAATGCTAGCCCTTCCACTTTTCAAAAGGTTTTCAAATTTTAGGAAATTTAATGTTCAAAAATTGTTCATATTGATGCTAATATATGTCTGCAAGATTTGTAATAATCAAAGCAAAACATAATTGACAAATTTTGGAAGAAATTCAGAAAGTTAAGAGAACTTTAGAGAATATTTTAGGAGTATTTTATTATCCAGTGTGGAAGTGCTGACTGCCCTGTATCAGCAGCTACCATCCTCAAACTGTTACTCCATCGAAATTTCATCCTTCAGACAATGCCAAGTGAAATTATTTGGGAAAAAGAGCTGCCTTGAGGTACCTTGTGATCAAAAGTCTCGACACAGACAAATTTAGCGAGAAAAGTGCAGTAATTGTGCCAGAAACGTAAGTTGTTTGTTCGAGTTAGGAGATTTGTGACATACCTTTCCGTCTATATAATACATAGTATATGGTATACTATACAATGTTAAGGGCCGCCTGTGGCCTGTACCACAGGCGCCCCTTAACATTGTATAGTATACCATATACTATGTAGTATATATAGACGGAAAGGTATGTCACAAAAATCCTAGCTCGAACAAACAACTTACGTTTCTGGCACAATTACTGCACTTTTCTCGCCAAATTTGTCTGTGTCGAGACTTTTGATCACAAGGTACCTCAAGGCAGCTCTTTTTCCCGAATAATTTCACTTGGCATTGTCTGAAGGATGAAATTTCGATGGAGTAACAGTATGAGGATGGTAGCTGCTGATAGGAGAGCATTCAGCACTTCCACACTATATAATAAAATACTCCTAAAATATTCTCTAAAGTTCTCTTAACTTTCTGAATTTCTTCCAAAATTTGTTTAATTATGATTCACTTTTTATTAGTGCAAATCTTGCAGATATATAATACCATCAATATGAACAATTTTTGAACTTTAAATTTCATAAAATTTGAAAACCTTTTGAAAAGTGGAAGGGCTTGCATTTTGTACAAGCACTTGTGACAGTTGAACTGTAACTGTTGTACAGTCTTCAACTGCCACAAATGCTCATAGTAAATGCAAGCCCTTCCACTTTTCAAAAGGTTTTCAAATTTTATGAATTTCTGTGTTCAAAAATTTTGCATATTAATGCTAATATGTATCTGTAAGATTTGTAATAATCAAAGCAAAACATAACTGACAAATTTTGGAAGAAATTCAGAAAGTTAAGAGAACTTTAGAGAATATTTTAGGAGTATTGTTTTATATAGTGTGGAAGTGCTTAATGCTCTCTATCAGCAGCTACCATCCTCATACTGTTACTCCATCGAAATTTCATCCTTCAGACAATGCCAAGTGAAATTATTCGGGAAAAAGAGCTGCCTTGAGGTACCTTATGATCAAAAGTCTCGACACAGATAAATTTGGCGAGCAAAGTGCAGTAATTGTGCCAGAAACGTAAGTTGTTTGTTCGAGCTAGGAGATTTGTGACATACCTTTCCGTCTGTATATACTACATAGTATATGGTATACTATACAATGTTAAGGGGCGCCTGTGGCCTGTACTGGGCTAGCCTAGGGTACCAAGGCCTAGTTCTCACGTACACTTTGTTCCCTGAACTAGGCCTAGGCTATTGCAACACAAACTTTTGACCGCATGTTACTGTGAGAGTAATATCTTCTGCGTGCGTTGCTGCAGTGATTGTTGCTATACGCGTATGCGCGTGTATGAACGTAACTATAGCTATTGACTATGTCACAATTGAACAGCAATGCATGCTATTTAGCATACAATAGTGTGAACGACCTAGTTACCGATTTAGCAGTTTCATAGAATGTTTAAAAAACAAAACAGGATCGTTTGTGTAAATCAAAATTTTTGGTCTCTTTTTGGACACTAAGTGCAAATGATCTTAGAATGAAGGGACTTAAACATATAAAGGACCCTTAGAGGTCAATTATGTAGGAGTATAATGTGAATTTGAGAAAGTTCGAGACCATTCAAAATTTTTGAAGGTGCGGTAGCCCAATTTTGACAATGGGTATATTGCTGACCTAGTATGGGAAGCCCCAAAGCTTCCCAAATACTAGGTCAGCAGCCTGCGGACTAGTACTGGGCCTATCTAGTCCTCAGTAAAGGACTGTGGTCGTTCGCCTACAGCTCTCTATACACAGTCCTTACACCGACCATTGAAAATAGCGGGGGGATGGGCCGTCTGTGTAATGGTTGAAATTTTCTGTCTTCTCACAGCAAATTCTGAAAGAAAAATCCTACTTTACAACCAGGAATTTTCTTCTCCAGATCTTACAAGAGTATTGCAGCTGTTCTGGATCACCGAGAATTTCCGGAAAGTGCCAAAAATATGAAATGAAATCAGCAACTTTTTCGCTCTGTAAAATTTACTGTGTGACTTTGGAACTTTGTTTACAACAGTATGCTAATAAGCTACGTCGTTACGTCAGTATAGAATGCCTGCAGATGGAAGTTGCCATGTGTATGCATAGGAACTACAGTAATCAAAATGTTGTGCGTGACGTCACAATGTTACGCACACGGCATTCAGATGTCAACAAATATTTCGAGCGCTACAGTAAATTGTTAAGAAGCGGCCAAGTTGATGATTTTATTTCAAATTTTCGGAACTTTTCCGAGGTTTAAAGTGATAAAAAACAACTGCAATATAAGTATAAGACATGGAAAGGAAAAGTTATGGTAGTTTATTAAGACTTTAGGTCCTAACTTTGCAATAAGAAGAAAATCAATTTCGACCAGCACTGTGCTGGTCGAAGACCCCGAGTTTTCAATGAGTCGGAGTAAGGACCGTGTATAGGGAGCTATCGGCGACCGGCTATACACGGGCCTTTACTGAGGACTAGGGCCTATCATGAGTCGGTACCTTCAGGAACATTGTGACCATAAAAATATTAAAACATTTGCAAAAATCAATGAAACTTTTCTGTAACATTTTGTTGTATGTCTTCCGCATTGTGCTATATTTTGGTGTTGTTCGGATTGCATAATCTGTAGAAAATGAATTTTGCCGGAAATGTAGGCTTAGGCTAGGTGGCAGCACAGGCAGTTCTAACCAAAGATATTACAAGCATAGATTCCAAACTTAAAATGGCGCGTTGACTCCCCATGGAGGCCAATACATCGGGGCGGAAGTGCTGATCACTGCTCAGTCGTTTTGAAAACATACAGGCAAATGAATGTCTTACAAAAGTATTAATACTTGTTATTTCGGAATGTTGTTGACTGAAGAAGTACGACGCCTCAATAAATTCCACTTAAACAAGAATAACTTATTCTTCAACGCGACATCTACGTATTTATACTTGAACATGAACGCACAATGACTGGCTCATTAGCATACTGATGTTAACAAAGATCCATGGTCATACAGTAAATTTTACGGCAGGAAAAAGTTGCTGATTTCATTTCACGTTTTTGGCACTTTCCAAAAATTCTAGGTGGTTGACTTTTTGAATTCACTTTATTCCAATCACGTTCACATAGGTACTCCCTCATTGACATATAGTCACCTTTCATATAATCATAGTGAAATATGACTATTCTGTTTAAGTTCAACATTAACTACCAAATCGAAGTTTAAGATCATATGATCACTCGCAGCTAGGCAATCACCAACATCCAAATTCTCAATCATATCGGACTCAGAAGTAAGTCTAAACTGTTGCCTGACTTATGTGTATGATCATTTACATGTTGGGCATGGGCGTCTGCAGAAAAAAATTCAAGGGGGGCAAAATTTTTTAGGCAGGCTAACTATTTTCATGGGAAATACTTTACTCCCAGAAAAGAGTTTAGATGCTTCTTCACACATTGTTGACAAAGGTATAGCCAGGAATTTGTCAAGGGGGGGGGGGGGAATCTCATAGACAGACTCTCGGCGCTCTGCCCCACCATGAGTTGGCGCGGAGTGCAAGAAAATTTTGGCCCAGAATGCTTCCCAGATCGCTGGAAATGGCACTTCCAAGGCCTATGTACCGCATATAAAAGAGGAAACATAAGCAATATCGTGAATATAAACTTTAAAAAATACCAAAAATATGCTCGGGGGGCTGTTGGGGCCTGAGTGTTGGTATCTTTATTCAATTCCTGTTTTGAGAGTAGAAATTCACGCTGATTGAACTGTTAAGGAATGTTGATGTTATATTTTCTTCGTTTTTTCTTTATTTTTTCTTCTTTTTTCAAGTTTCTGATTTTCCGGGGGGGCAAGTGCCCCCCTTGCCCCCCCTCCGGACGCCCATGATGTTGGGTGAGAAAGCAGTCCTGTATGAGATGAAAAATACAGCCATCTGTGTTAGCACACAGATTATCCCAGTCTCTACTAGGGTGATTAAAGTCTTCCATAATAATAACTTGCTAAGTGGAAGCAGTTCTAATAATATTTTACAAAGCCTGATTCTCAGTTTCATTATTTGAGGGACTATAACAAAGTCCTATCAACAGTTTAATCCCTTGTGATGTATACAAATTACACCAAACAGAGTCAACTCCATCCTGGTTTGTTAAGTCACCCCTTAAGACAGTTAAAACAATTTTTCACGTAAAGAATACATCTGCCACCTTTCATTTTTGTTCTATGCTTTCTGTCAATCCTATACATTGTGTAACCACTCATCATAAGTTTACTGTCTGGATGCATATCTTCCTTTGCCCAAGTTTCAGCAATACCAAAGAAGTCTGGTTCAAGTAAACTAACTTGAACCTCTAAATAAGGCATCTTCCTAATTAAACTCTGTGCATTAACAAAAAAATCCTTTTAGTTTACTTACAATAACATATCAGTTTCAATTTGGTTATAATTTTTAGATCCCTGGCTATTACTTTTTGATTCCTTGCCAAAGGCAGAAGGAATCTATGCGATGGTGATGTCGTGTGTGTGTGTGTATGTGTGTGTGTATGGGTGAACTTGTCTTCCTATCAGACTGAGGACCTGAACAATGGATTTGAGGTCCTCTGAAGGAAATTCAATAGATTTGTCAAGTCCTCGAAAGTTTGAACAATAGAGAGTCTATTGTCAAGGTTAGGGTTAAGGAAGTAAACACAAAGGAAATAACAATGAGGTCCTCGGATTGTATGTAAAATCGACTTGTGTGTGTGTGTGTGACGCTTTGCTTGTAAACACGATATCTCAAGAAGGGTAACTATGACTGAGCTCATACTTGGTGTGTGGGTTGGTCATATTGAGAAAATGATCCCTATTGTTTTTGATGGAGGTCAAGGTCATTTGGGGTCACAGGAGGTCAAAAGGTCAAAACCTTGTAAACGCGATATCTCAAGATGGGTAACTTTGAGGGATCTCATACGTGGCAGGTAGGTTGCCCATATTAAGTAGATGATCCCTATTTTTTTTGGTGGAGGTCAAAGGTCATTTGGGGTCACCAGAGGTCAAATAGTAAATACCCTGGAAATTGCTTGTAAACACGATATCTCCAGAAGGATAAATGTGAGGGATCTCATACTTACCATGTTTATTGCCCATATTGAGTAGATGATCCCTATTGTTTTTGGTGGAGGTCAAAGGTCATTTGGGGTCACCAGTGGTCGAAAGGTCAAAACCTTGTAAACACTATATTTCAAGAAGGGTAACTTTGAGGGATCTCATACTTAGCATGTGGATTACCCATATTAAGTAAATGATTTCTATAATTTTTGGTGGAGGTCAAAGGTCATCTGGGGTCATCAGAGGTCAAAAGGTCAAAACCTTGTAAACATGATATCTCAAGAAGGGTAACTGTGAGGGATCTCATACTTAGCATGTGGATTGTCCATATTGTGTAGATGATCCCTATTGTTTTTGGTGGAGGTCAAAGGTCATTTGGGGTCATCAGAGGTCAAAACATTAAAACCTTGTAAACATGATATCTCAAGAAGGGTAACTGTGAGGGATCTCATACTTAGCATATGGATTGTCCATATTGAGTAGATGATCTCTATTATTTTTGGTGGAGGTCAAAGGTCATTTGGGGTCACCAGTGGTCAAAAGGTCAAAACATTGTAAACACTATTTCTCAAGGAGGATAACTGTGAGGGATCTCATACTTAGCATTTGGATTGCCCATATTTAGAAGATAATTCCTATTAGTTTTGGTGGAGGTCAAAGGTCATTTGGGGTCATCAGAGGTCAAAACATCAAAACCTTGTAAACACGATATCTCCAGAAGGATAAGTGTGAGGGATCTCATACTTACCATGTGGACTGTCTGTATTGAGTAGATGATCCCTATTGTTTTTGGTGGAGGTCAAAGGTCATTTGGGATCGCTAGTGGTCAAAAGATCAAAACCTTGTAAACATGATATCTCAAGAAGGGTAACTGTGATGGATCTCATATTTAGCATGTGGATTGCCCATATTGAGTAGATAATCTCTGTTGTTTTTGGATGGAGGTCAAAGGTCATTTGGGTTTCATCAGAGGTTAAAACATCAAAACCTTGCAAACATGATATCTCCAGAAGAATAAGTGTGAGGGATCTCATACTCACCATGTGGATTGTTCATATTGAGTAGATGATCCCCATTGTTTTTGGTGGCGGTCAAAGGTCATTTGGAGTCACTAGTGGTCAAAAGGTCAAAACCTTGTAAATACTATATGTCAAGAAGGATAACTGTAAGGGATCTCATAGTTAGCATGTGGATTGCCCATATTGAGTAGATGATCCCTATTATTTTTGGTGGAGGTCAAAGGCCATGTAGGGTCACCACAGGTCAAAAGGTCAAAACATTGTTAACATGATATCTCAAGAAGGGTAACTGTTAGGGATCTCATACTTAGCTTGTGTATTGCCCATATTGATTAGATCATCTCTATAATTTTTGGTGCAGGTCAAAGGTCATTTCGGGTCACCAGAGGCCAAAATGTTAAAACCTTGTAAACACGGTAACTCAAGAAGGATAACTGTGAGGGATCTCACACTTGACATGTGGATGATTTTTCGTGCAGGTCAAAGGTTATTTAAGGTCACAAAAGGTCAAGAGCTAGTTAACATATTTCAAGGAGGATAACTATGAGGGATCACATACTAGGCCTGTGGATTGTTAATATTTAGCATGTAGGTCATTTTGGGTCGCAAGATTTCAAAAGTGTTTGACCGTATTAACATGATATCTCAAGTAGGATAACTTTGAGGGATCTCATGCTTGTCATGTGGGTGATTCATGTTTGTTACAATATATCAATATGGCAAGGAATCACTAAGCCTTTTGGCTTTCTGGTTAGAGTATGTACACTGTTTACACGTCCATGACTGACAACATGACTACTAGAGGGGGTTCGCTGACAGTACGATTCCCTGTCCTGTGTATTATCTGCCCCTTTACAATAATTAAGTTCTTTCTCCCATGTTTTTTCTCACTGTAAGTTCAGTTCTAAGTGACTTATCATGTTCCTGCTGTCTGGGTCTTCTGTCTGGAGATAAGAAAACCGTTTTAAAATGGCTTTCACCCCTACTCAATTACTCGGCATTCTGTAGTACTTTCCTTCTCATATACACAGTCTTCAATGAAATCCTAAGTGGCCTAATATTATGTGCCTCCCTTTTCCCCAGTCGCACAGCTTCTACAACCTCCACATCGCAAAGACTCATGACCTCCAGCATATCGTCAAATTCTTTGCGGTCCTTTCCTTCACCTGAATCTTACAAAAGAGATCCGCCAGTATTACTACTATCTTTACAACTACTTGACTCAGAAAGGTTTCTAATGAGTACACTTTTTTCTAGATTCCATTTCTACTGCTTCATGAACCACTTCTTTAACCCTACTTTAAGGCAGTCCTCAAAGTCAGACACTCTATTTTCCAGCTGGTTATACTTCTCTAAGTCCTTGTGCAGTACATGAAGGTTTTGCTCAGTTTTAAGGGTCTGAACAGCAGTGCCTTTGCAAGTGTTCGAACTACAAAACCAAAAAACTGACTTCCCACTCTCTTCCTTTGCCTGACTATTCAAAACTGTGTACACAGCTTTGGGAACCATTTCCATTCATTACACATTCGGAACGATTACAGTCTTTCACAGATTTCACCCGATTCACTGAAGTCTGCCCGGGTGTCACGTGACCAAATTTCTGCAATGTTATCTCCTGTCTACACAGTTGAGTTGGCTAACGGCTTGCTCTGCGGAAGCCACATCGTTCACACATGACTTAAGTTACCATTTCTCGTATCGGTAATTAACAAGCATGTGGTGGAACCTTTCACAATCAAATTCTTCTGTGGGCACTGTGGCACTCCAATAAATGAAAATGTGTTCCTCCTAAACATTCAAAACAAATGCTTCGACAATTTTTGCAAGTTTACAATACTAATAAAGAGCAGATTTAACCGTTTTGTATCTTAATTTTGAGTCCTCTTTCAAAACAATGTGGAAAAAAGACCGAATTCCTCTTCTTGGCTGTGACCAGCTAGATTAACACCATGCCATGGTGAATGCGTAATCAAAGACAGTATTCATTGTTGTGTGAGGGAGTTGTAATCAAAATATTTACACTCGAGTGGGCCTGTCAGCTCATGGCAGAGTGGGCAAATAAACATAATATCTGCCTGACTGGCTACAAATTCACTGAAAAAGTGTAACCAAACTGTACTCGTAATGTTTAATGTGGTACCATACTGAGCAAAACTCACATAACCATGCCTCACGATCTTCTATGACTTCCTCTCCACCAACACCACACAGGGCTGCAGTATCCTGGCCATCACCTACATTAGCACCATGCAGGCCTAGAATTACCAGCAGACCCAGACTGATCTAACTTAGCACTTAAACCATGCCTTGAAAATGATGACATATCCATAGTAGGCTAGCTGATTAATAAAGGGTTAATCAACGCTGGACCGTGCATTAAGTAGAGGATAATGCACGATCGGGGGTTAATGCAAGCGATGCACGAGGGCGCAGCCCGAGTGCATCTAGCGATAGCATTAACCCCCGGAGTGCATTATCCTCTATTTAATGCACGGTCCAGCGTTGATTAACCCTGTTCATTCATACACAAGAATTTGATGAAAAAATAGTAAAAAGAAAGAAAATTTGTGTTTGCAGATAACCACATTTTTATTGAAATCAAAACCCCGAGGAAAGATGAGACCTATTCACAACCTTCAAAACAATAGGCCTATTCGTGCGCAATTAATAAAGTAGCCTACTATTAAACAAAATGAATTCAATGAAATATTCATAAGTCATGAAATATAACAACAATGTGACTAAATTTGAGAAATGGTATTCTTCTTTAAAGACTTCAACAGCCGAAAAGGACAAAAAAATTAACAGTTGGTAACGTAACTAGAGGTATTATGACTCCATGGTAACCCCTTAGCCCCGAAATCTTGCATTTGTATCATGTACATTTGCACTGCACACAGAGCATATTTACTAGGCCTATCATGGTACGTTGTGTACGCTGTGGGTGCACATGCTGTTTACATACACATATGCACGTACGATGTATAGGCTATACCGCAGTACGTAGTGACATATCCACCGGTATGTTTTAAATAGCGCGGCCTTTTTAAAATTGCTCGTCATTTGTTCAAACCCTAACAGACTTGTTCAGGTATTCTTGAGCTTTTAAGTTACTTCAAATGATGGAATTTGCCTAGGATTCAGCTACTGATTTTGGGAGATAAACAGTCACAGCATTTCAAACGCACATTTGGAGAAAAGTTTGGACATGTTAGAGATCTCAGCCCTAACAGCGGTAACGGTTAGTAACGCTGATTTCGTTCGAGGATTCAGTGCTTGACAAGGAACTTTTGTGTAAGTTGTAACGTTACTGAGGCTTGGGCCTAGGTTATTTGACTTTGAATTATAACCGTTTATGGATCCTTTGTCTCTATAGGGTTTCACGTAAGATTTGGGAACAAAAGTGTTTCTTAGAAATGGAAGCGTTTTCGTAGGCCTTGATGTGACTAGTGAGTAGTGTCACACCATAGGCCTAACGTTGGATATATCATGCTCAGCTAGGCATATGTGTGTCAAGCCAGCTAGCCATATCTAAAGCTAGGTGATCTTATAAATGGGTGATTATTTAAATTAGGGTACCAATGGTAAAATATGCTTTTAAAGGCAACTGTCTTGCTATTTAAATCCACATAGTCTTTGCTATGCTTTCATTTTGTCCTCACTATTAATGTAAGTGCATATCTTCCAAAAAATAAGTATCACTGTGGTGAATCCTCCCAATTTTGATGAAAAAATTGGCTAAAATTAGCAATTTTGGGGGCAAAAAGTGTGACATTTAAACTACCATAGCAGAAATTAGATTTTCCCTTATTTTTACACTTATCTTGCTCAGTTATTTTAACTTAAATGGTTGATGAGGTATCAATTGTACCCTTGAAACTCATATTTTATGAGAAACTGACATTTTTCTCTTTCCTGGGATTCGACGAAAGAGAGGTTCCACGTGTAACATTTGGTGTTACCGTTACAGTGTGAAATTTCAGTATCTCATTTTCCAAAAATAACCTACTGTACAGTAAATACTAAATCTTTCTTGTTTTAGAGGATGATTGAAGCCTGTGCAATTGTTTAATGCATATATAGGTTTGGACAAAAGCAATTGTACAGAAAAGAAAAACATAGCCATTTTGCATTTTGGCAGGCCACTTTGGTGTCACGGAAATATGTTACATAGTGAACCTTTGCGGTTAAAATACTACTACTTCCTAAACTTGATATGTTGTCATTTTTAGCTGAACTATAGTATTTAACATAGCTTTTAATATCATACAATATTACTTTGGTGTTCTCCCAATCTAGGTTACACGTGGAACATATTGTTTGTACCACAGAATTGAGATGAAACCCGTGACTAAGTAATCACAAGAGGTTTTAGCTTCAGACTGCTCAGATTAACTATAGAAAACCCATAAATGATATAAAATAACTCAATAAGTAGTCTTAGTGGGACAAACATATTTTTGGTGTTCATGTTACACTGTGAAACCTATAATTTCCATGCAATGGGGCTATTTTGAGGTCAAATGTCATCTGAGCATTCATAAAACAACTTGTACAACATCATTTAGGCCTAAGCCTACAATGAACTAGTAAATATAACAATTCCACCCATGGTTTCACAGCAAAAATTATGATACATGAAATTAGGGCTATAAATGTCATGTCACAGTCTGGCACCCTGATTAAAATAAACACCCAAATACAGTGTATACTGTATAGTACGGTATAGTATTCATCCGCCGGTGATTTTATTCTTAATTTACCGTGGGTTATCCTAGGATAATGCACGGTCACCTGACCTTAATGAACCAATAGAAATTGAGGATTTTAACTAAGTATGAATGAACAGTCCCTATTCCCAAAAGTCAAAACAATCATTAATGCTCCTCTAGACTAGGGACCAGAATGTTAATACCTCTATAGTCTATAGACCAAGTGTTTGAGATAAACCAATGTATGTGAGAACATGGAAGTTGGAAAAGACTATCCTCCTTTAAACATTAACTGACTTGCATATCTCTAGTCTAACCACACTATATACATGTGATAATATGTATAGGCTAGGGTGTAGGCTTATTATGGAAACTGTGCAGGAGGATGTACTCAGCACTACAAATATAATCCAAAAACATCTCGAACAAGCCAAACAAAAATCACTCCAAACTTCCTAGATTGTCAACTATAATCAAAACACATGTCATCTTACCAGCATACACTCAGAAACAAAACCCAAGGGATAAACAGCTGAAAAGCAGAGGTACAGCAGATCTGAGGTACATGTCACATGAGTCTGGAAGGACTGCCTGGGAAGTATATGAACTACAGTAGGCCAAATCAAATGTATTGTGTGGTATCACCATGTTACACATGCAGCATTTTGATATTGACAAATAATTGCAATATGGTATAAAATTTTGGGGGGGGGGGGGGAACTTTGTGAAATCTTGGGGGATCTGTGAATCTTGGGGGATTTTAGCCATGTCAAATCATACAAAAAATTTGACACCTACCTACCAGGGGTACAAATTTACAAACTAAGAGTGATGTACTGTAACCATACTCCACCCCCACCTCTGCTCATATTTCCAAGTTGGCCAAAGTATGGCATACATTTATAAGTTAACCCTAACCATCACAATTAGGCCTTGACTATCAGCACTTGCAGTCACTGATTCTTTAGGAAAGCTTCTGTCTTCTAGCTGTACTGATTGCATTAACAGCTGAAGATTAGCAGAAACAAGGCACATATGCAGTTGCACTTCCTTTTCAAATATTGTACATGAGGTCCTAAGTCTAGAGTGTACCTAAACCATAGGCAGGATTATGGGGGAGGGGGCAAGTGGGGGCACTTTCCCCCTACTTTTTTCCAGAGCTTAAAAACTAAAAATAAAAAAAAATGAGTGAAAGTAAGCGAGACCAGAGAAATTATAAGAGAATTTTAAATGGCCTATTATGATTAAATTTGGCAATGCTTAAAGAAGGAAAATTTTAATATCAAAAACCATAAAAGGAAAATTTTTCTCAGCGCGCTTCGCACGTACCTCCAGGAAAACTGCCCAAACAGTTGAAAATATTGTCTGGCACCGCAAAATTTCTTTCCTCCTACCCACCACACGATTATGACTTGAAGCTCTGAAATAAGGGTCACTGAAATCACTAATGTACGTAATAAAATTCACCATGGTCCTTGCAAAAAAGTTCCAAACCCTTCCCATGTATAGGGAACCGCAGTTTTCGAAAAAAATTGGCATGCTCCTCATGAGCCTTATATAAATCAATGTCTCTTAGTACTGCTGTACTGTTGTGCCTAGGAAAACTTTGGTGGAATTGCCTCGTTATTACCTCCTGTAAAACAGCTTGACTAAATTACCATTTCCAAATCCCTCGCTGTTCAATATCCTCACCAACCACCACCGTCCTCAGCAAATTGACTGACGGATACTATTTTAAATTTGTAATCATCATATGAAAACTATTTCATCAGCATTTCAAATTATACCAGGAGGAAGCAGGATTTTCTCAAACAATGGTCCAGAATGGCTGCAAAAGCAGTCAAATTTAAGAAAGATTTCTCTGGGAGGACCCTAGGTTCCCATATCCTGCTATATGGAAAGAACAGGCACATGGGGAAAGAAGGAAAATTTTTATGAAATAAAATACTGCATTTAAAACTAAAGAAAAACAATGGGCTACAATTAAATGTCTCAACACTGATTTCTTCTGCGCCCTTTGCACGCACCTGTTTTAAATGTTACTTCGGGGTTCCGAGGTTACTTCCTGTAGAACATCCTGCTTTTCATAGCTTTATACAAACTCTTCTATAATCATTGAAACCATCAGTGCCTCCATGGCCGTATGCAGTGTAGGGGAAGTTCTCTTAAGTTTTCTTTAAAGATTGTTTAGATGGAAGTTGTAAGACATGGAAAGTGTCATTTTCGGTACTGTTATAAGAGACAGGCTTTTAGTGACGGAGAGGGGCAAGAGCCGTCTCCTTGAGGATATACTTTTCTTTCTAAGCATTTCTATTACTCATATTACTAAAAAGTATAAAAAGGCAATTTTTTCAGCGTGCCTCGCGCCCACCCATTCTCAATACTAGATCTCCCATTCTTAAAATTATAGTGCCAGAGCCCCTGGAGACCCTCAAAATAATCCATTCTCCCCTACTTCATCAAGCCCTCAGCATTGTCGATCCCATATGACTGTTAGTCTCATGGATTTAGAATATAATTGAAAAAAAGTCAAATTGTGATTTTTGTGGTAGGCCTATATGTTAATTGCCCACCTTATGTCATTTGAAGTTGAAGCTAAAATACATCATTTTAATGCCTACAATTTCGTAAATACCCCAGAGCTTCCGGGGGCTTTGCCCCCTGGACCCCCACCGGGGCTCTGCCCGTGGATCCCCCAGGGGACAGACGGGAGCGCTTTGCGCACCTTCGGCGCTGTTTGACAGTCCAACCAGCTTTGCCCCCACACTTTCAGACATCATATCTCACCCCTGACCTAAACTATCACTACCTTTATACGCTACAGTTAGAAAATTACGAACACTCTTCAGCAACTCAACTCTTTCTGTTGGTCAGTGAAAAGGTTTTGCCAATTTTTGTATGCATCTAAAATTCTGAGATTGTGGTCCCAAAGTTCTAGCCTGTGATCACTTGAAGTCCTTTCAATGCTACTGTTATGCACACTATATGTGTAAGGCTGCAGTCTTCTTCGTAGCCAGCCCCATTGCTAAATTGACACTGCACCCAAAATTATCTAGTTGACATTCATCCCACAAAATAGTATGAGGCATGGATAAAATACTCCAACTAAGCCCTCAACAACATTTTCAAAAACTTTACTCAGCTATTAAAGTTTGAGGTACGATACTTTTTTCCTTAGAGCTGCTGACACAGCTACAATCCATGGACAAAATTATTGGGACACTTCCGGACCTTCCCCTCCACCCCTTGTTCAATGTTGAGAAAATGAAAAGTGCGCTATTTCTTCAGCACGCAACTTTAATTCACCTTCAAAATTAACATTGAGGTGGGGAGTGGGAGATTTGTCCCAGATAATTTTGTCCAGGATTGTCTGACTGCCTGTACAAAGGTATAGGATAAGTCTCATGTTGAATAAAAGAGAAATTTAGCAACGGCAAGCGACAAATCTGGTAGTTGGTTAAGATTATACTGGTATTGGGAAAAAGTGATGTGAGGCCTTTTGGATTGTTTCTTGAGAGAATTACTGAATTTCTACTGCCTTGTCTTTGAACAGAGCACTTGGAACTTTAACCATTATTATGATAAGCATACTGTTCTCTGTCGTATTCCGCTGTCCCTATACCTTTGTACAGGCGTTCAGACAATCCTGGATAAAATTATTGGGACACTTCCGGACCTTCCCCTCCACCCCTTGTTCAATGTTGAGAAAACGAAAAGCGTGATATTTCTTCAGCGCTCAACTTTAATTCACCTTCAAAACCATCATTGAGGTGGATTTATCCCAGATAATTTTGTCCAGGATTGTAGCTCACACACTATCCTAAAGTGTTGTGTATATGGATATATGTCAAGCCCATAGTCTATAGTCATGTTTTCTTGAAACCAGCCACATCCAAACTGTATGGAGAGTTTACGTTATACCATAATGGTATCAAACTTTCAGTGCACAACTTCACATACAGGATAATGAACAAGTCAACACATGCAATGAAAGTTCATGGGATTTTTGTATGGAAAGTATACATCACACATGGTTTAGTCAGCATTACTCCATTGACTTAGTGTGTGCAGTTTGTGAGCTGAAATTTTTCTTAATGTGAGGCAGAAAAGCACGAAAATTTTGAAGAATGGGTGAATGTGTGTGAGAATGTGTTTGTGTATGTTTTGGGTCAAGAATCTATTTTCTTATGAAGCCATTAGCCATAAATCTTGCACATAAAATGTTCATTTCGATGGGTGAACACTGAGTTAGGATAACATACTGTAAGGCTTGCAGGTATTGAAAACGAAAGGGCACTCGATGATTGGTCTACTATTTCTTGACGACCATAACTCGAATGGCCAAATGTTTTTATTGGTGTAGAAATTAAAATAACATTTACTCGGTCCTTTTGGGGATAACTTTTCTGTTCACAAAATATTGTTTTCTATTTTTTATTTCCATTTTTTTTGTGGCTCACATCCAGACAGGTCGTCCATATGATGGCTGGATGGGTCACTGGCTTAAGCATTGGTTGTAAGGACTGTGCATAGGGAGCTATCGGCGACTGGCCATACACGTGCCTTTACTGAGGACTAGGCTAGGCCTACACGTAATCTGCAGCCTGCTTACATAGTATTTGGGTTGCTTTGGTCTTCCCATATATACTAGGTCAGCAACTTATGCATTTGCAAAATTGGGCTACATCCACACCAACAAAAATTTTGACTTGTCTCAATCTTTCTCAAAATTCTCTACTCCTAGGTAATTGATCTTTATGGGCCATTAAATGTTGAAGACCCAAGGCTTCATTCTAAGCATAGAACTTGCACTTTATCAAGTGTCCAAAAAATGACCAAAATTTTGATTTATACAAGCGATCCTGTTTCGGTTTTTAAACATTCTATCAAGCTGCTCACACTATTGTATGCTACTTAGCATGCATTGCTGTCCATAGCTACTTTATGATTACGTTCGTACATGCATGTACGTGTATGTAGCAACAGTCACTGCAGCAACACACGCAAATGCAATATTTTACTCTCACAGTGACATGGGGAAAAAAGTTGAACGTGAATTGCCTAGGCCTAGTTTTGAGAAGAAAGTGTACGTGAGAATTAGGCCTAAGTACCTTAGGCTAGGCTATGCCTAGGTTACTAAGCCACATGCAGCTGAAGACATTATAAGCAAAGATTCCAAAATTAAATGGTGCAATTGACTCCCCACAGAGCAAAGTACCGGGGTGGAAGTGCTGATGTCTGTTCAGTCCTTTCTAAAAACAAACAGGCAAGTGAATGTCTTTCAAAAGTATTAGGCCTAAGACTAATCGTTTGGAAACATTGTGGGACCTAGATTTAAAAAGTATCACCCTCCATAAATTTCCCTTACAAAAAGAAGTTTATTTCTGTCTCGTGGCATTTCACACTAAATCCTGCAGTTGAACATGAACGCTCAATGTCTGGTTTGAAGTTCACGAATTTATTCGTTGATCAGTTTCTGTGGTATCTTCAAGCAACGCACTTTTATAGGCTATGTTGGTTTAACTTCTTATGTGCTCACAGTGAATAAGCAACTAGTGCATTCATTTTCCGTGTGTGCAGAAATGTATTCTCCCCATAAAGGTCGTGTTGTAAAAGTGCATGCACGGTAACCTCTTTTAACAGAATTTTATGTAACTGGTTCTTATTTTTGTATGCATATGGTGGAATAGAATGGTATGCATGTCCAATTCACTCTTTCACACCAATATTTGCATCTTCATGAGGAATCATGGAGTGTAACTGTGAAGGCATAGGAGTTCGGAATTTATATATGTGATATCTTTGGCCGTAGCTTCCTACAGTGTGCATACCAATAGCGAGGTATCCCCAACAGCGTCCATATCTTTTCATATTTTTTCGTCATTTCTAGAAACCACGACTCATCACCTTTGTGTTCACGATCAGGCTGGCCTAACATTATACTTCTCCATACAAACCTAACCTTCATACGGTAAATTATAGAGAAGTGAGAGTGCATAGCTTTGACAAAATGTATGATGGTTTTGGCAAGTAACGATCTGCCATCTTACCTTTTTGTATATACCTTTGCAACTGTTAGCTGTCGCCTGGGGCATAGATTTCTTTTCAACTTTGGGGGGGATGGGGTGAACTATAGCAAGTGTGGAAAATGTGCCCTGGTGGGGTCTAGGGGCAAAGCCCCGGTGGGGGTCCAGGGGGCGAAGCCCCCGCAAGCTCCTGGGTTTTATTATCTCAGAAGTGCCAGGAAGACTGTTTTAAGGGGTTATTTTCAGTGGTAATGTTCTTTGGTAGGTTATTGGTATATTCATGCATTTAGGAAATAGCCTACTATTTTGAGCACAAAACTCGTTGATAAGCTGCAAGTTGGCTTGAGATCAGTGGTGTTGCCAGATTTTTTGTGATTGGGGGCCATAGATGATGTTGTAATAATACCTCAGTTCCCCCAAGTCTGCTAAAATTACACCTTTATTTTTCATGCGTTCCTGCATTTGCATGCAGCAGTTTTGATCTTTCGTTTGTCACTACATAAAGGTGTCGTCCTGGGGAAGGGGTTTCCCCTCCCCTTTAAGAATTTTTTTTATTAATTTAAGGTCTTTTAGATGCAGAATGGTGCTATCTTTGGGATGTTTTTGGAACTGATCATATATGGCCGGAAAATGTCCATAATTTAGTGAATGTTAATTTTTGGTAAGGTAAAAGAGGAGAATATGTTGTCTATTAAGAGACAGATACGTTGTCAACAAATCTCCTGAAGCCCCCTCCCTTCTGTCTATTTTACTGCCTTCTATTTCGGGAAAGTTTTTACACAAAAATATGTGCGTGGAGTCCACAGAAACATTCGTAAGTTGTTACGAAATATGTCCTTTCCTTCATTGTGCATTGTGAAAGGGCAGCTAAGGCTAGCAGATACCTGAATAGGACCTCCTGAAAGCTCTGCATTAATCATATTAATTTGGGTGGGGGGGTGGGGGGGGGCAATTAAATAATACGTATACTACCTGACATCCAAATGATAATATAGAGTACGACGCCAAACACTTTACAACTATCGTATTTTTACTACTTTTGAACTAAAATCTGGACGAACAGCTGCCAGCAATGAAAAATGAGAGGGAGGGAGAGTATAGATGCAGGGAGGTGATATTAGACCTCCCTGACAGGTGTAGTAAAAGGGGTGAAGGACTGATAAGAGCGTTACAGAGTGCTGTTTTCGTCATAAGTGTATTAACAATCACCATCTATACCAATAATGGCTCAGCGCGAACTGGCGAAGCTCTGGTTAAAATTTTTTGAAAAATGTATTTAACGGCAGATACGTACTTCCAACCTTCTACATCATGCTATATATTAGATTGAAAGATCCCATGCATATTGGTGCGAGGTCTCCCACAGACGTTTGGAGATGTACATCTGTTCTTCGGAAAGTGTCGTGATCAGAACAGTTTCGTGTATTATTACCTTAATAATGGTCATGACATTGAGTGTAAACAGTGACAAATAATCCATAATATTTCCATTACAACACATGCATTCAGACTCTACATCGAGACACTTTCAATTGCCCAACAAACCTACATGCCACTGCCATAAGCCAGTCTTTTACCTATTAATTCATAAACTTTTAACATTTTGCTGCTGTGCTTCTCCAAAAGTTGCTATCGGAAGATATAATATGAGTAACACTGACGTCAGGTTGGAAGCGCACGGAGTGCGCGAAAATATTGATAGATTGCCAACGATTTGCTAAAATTCTGATAGTTTGAGAAACATTTGTCATAGAAAGTGAAGCGAGATTGAAAAAATTTCTTACGGAAATGAAGAATAAAATATACTTTCCATCATACACGTATCTGTAGACTGAAACATTGGGGGGGATGATTACATGGGCCATCCCCCGTAGTCAAATGTTGGGGGGATATATCCCCCCATCCCCCCCGGGATTTATGCCCATGGCTGTCGCAAAACTTGCCTAGATTTTACTATACAAAAAGACAAAAATCAGCATACCTTGCCATGTGTTTTATATCTCTTGTGTACGGTGAAAATGGCAACTTTTCTTTCTTTGGCCAAAAGTAAACTTTAGATAGTTACATCTCCTTTGTTTTGTAACCAACTGCGCAAAAAACAGTGTACTACTTATGCTCGTATATGTATACCCCAGCCGGCCGATATACATACACATGCATGCATAACTACTAGCCATGTGAGTGAATGGCAGGTGCACTGCTGGTACTCATGCCAGTTGCTTGGGTCATACCATTATTGAAGGTTATAAATTCAAAATTCTTGTAAATATGGATTGATCAAACCATTCTGTAAAATTAAGAAACTAGTTGCCACACAGGACTGTCGGTAAAAACATTGAGAAAACTTTTAATTGTTCGTTATTACGAGAACCTTAGCGCAAAGACACCTATTTCCTTTTCATGCACTTGTTACGCACACATTTAGGACATGTCCATGTTGTTATGATATCAAACGTTTTTAGCGTCCATAGGGCTATATAGTTTAAGGAGGAGCTGGTCTTATTTCTGCCATCCATTGGTTATAGCTTTGGTCAAAAGTTGGGTTATTAGCGTTGCCACTGGTTCATATCTTATTACTGGGTGACAAAGACATAATTTACGTTATCTCTTCAAGAAATGTGCATTTTGCATATAAATGCTCACGGCAGCTGGAAATATTCTGGCATATAAAAATCTCCTATCCTACCCTATAGTCTTCAGTCATTAATCTGTATAGGTCCTTTTATAGGTATTTGTTTTTAGATATTTTTTTTGTAAGAAAACTCTATTTAGTGTCCTTAACTTGACCAAAAATAATGATTTATAAAAGCCATCCTGTCTTGTTTTGTCAATATTCTACCAAGCTGTCAAAGTATTGTTGGTAAGAGGATGATATGGATCACACCGTTGTATGCCACAGACATGTCAACTTTCACTCACGGTTTCTGGCATTGTCTCACGGTGAAAATGATCATCTTGAGGCAACGCCAGATATGTTTCCTTATTTAGACCAAGATTAGTGCTTTGTATTGCTGGTTAAGTTATTAAATCGCAGATGTATTGTTCTCAGAAAAGTGACTAATTTAGCACAGGATGATACTATATATTCAGGCAACTATTTTCTTGCTTTGGTCAGTTTCTTCTATAGCTTCAAATTGACATTCCAGTCTGGTATCCTAAGTAAGCACCCATCAATATAACTTTTACAGCGTACTTTGTGTGTGCAATGTGTTTAATCATGCACAATGTTGTATACTGGCTACAACTAGTGAACCAACACATACAAAGGTTAAACTGCTGTTAAGTGTTGATGGTGTTCTGTTTTACTACCACAGTGAAAGTGTGACAGCCCTTCTATAGATATCGAACTAAACTTTCCTCAATTTTCAAACAGTCGGCTTTGTAGGTAGCATCTTAACTTTATTATGAGTGAACAAAAAAAAAGTCTGAAATCTTTCTACCTGTTATTGAGAAAACACTTTTCATAATAATGTATGAGACTTGTTTAAAATCTCCGTATTTCTGGGTTTTCTTGCAAGAACCTCTAGGTTTGCTTTTTTAGCTTACGATAGTATCGTAAGCTTATGTTGCCGTATGTTACTTTTGGAGTTCTATGACGTCATCAAACAATAAAATACAAAAGATAGCGCGGATTTTCTCTTCACACCATGTCGAAGAATGTTACTACGACAAAAGAAAAAATAGCACCAAATTGTGTCCCCACTGACAGTGCCCATTGTGGAACTTGCAATGCCCTTTTGCAAGAAAGAATCGATCATTTAAAGGAAGGTAGGAAGAAATTGTTAAAATTATTCAAAATTTTGCTGAAAACACAATGTAGGAGCCTTAAAAAGGACACTTAATGTATTATTCCGCTAATGATTTGCAGTTGTGTACTGGTTTCACTAGGGCACTACGTGAACCTGTTAGTAAGTCTGCAGCAGGTATATTATTCTCAGAACGCGTGAAGTTGGTCACATGACTTGTACGTAGCTTCTGTTTGACGCGAACGGCGACCACCAGGGACAAAAAATTTAGAGTCCAAATCTATTAAAATTGAAGCCATCTCTGCAACATTCTGAAAAATTTATGGTTGGAATGTTCAATTACGTCTAAAATATTAGCACCTGACCTTTATTGTGTATGTTATGGGATGTTTTGGTTTCGAATTTTGAGATCGTAGCGAGAATGTTTACACACTGAAGGCACTGCAGATATTGCAGTGCTTCCACACTCTAGATTCATTTTTCCTGAAATGGAATCTAACATTTCCTGGCATATTCCTTGTTCAGTGATATCCCAGTTTTGGTCTTAATTTAAAGGGGTCCTAACAGAGTCCGCTCCGCGAGGAAACTATTCTTTGTTACCGAACTGTGCCATAATATCTGAATACATGAATGGTAACTTTACTCCTTTGTATTCTCGTGCTTTTTTCATAATACAAATGCCTCCACAAATTATAGGCTGTTCCTACAAGCAGGGAGATGGATTACCAGCTCCTTGCCGCTAGGAACTTCTTGAACTTTGCAGTGTGCGTCCTGGTAGAGTGAGTTCTCATACTGTTATATAGTGACTATCGTAAGCCTGGAAGCCAATGGCTTTTGATTTTTTCAGGTTGGCAAGTCTGATGCCACTGTACATAGCACACAGCATTAACATGGTCAGTATGGTTAGTTCAACACTTGCTGATGCTGATTTAATTCTCCCAAGGTTATGTGCAGTCAAAAAGAGGGTATCTCATAGCCTACTGTATATTCTTTAATAAATGCCCTGGGGGCATTGCATTTTTGAAAAGGGGGCATTTATTTGAGGATATATTTTAATTAAAAAAATAACTAACTGCTAATTGCCTACACTACGTAAGTGTCTTCAAACAACAAGTTTCTTAGATATAGAGGTGAAGGTTAAGTTGCAGGGCACCTCTAATCCAATGGCTTTCTTGTAGTATTGCCTTTTCCCCTGTAACTGTTGAATGTTGTCATAGTCCCTATGTTTTTAATAACCTTTGACATCTCCCTTAGCAAATGACCACTGAACAACTATTTTGCCTTTCAAAAATTTACAGGGGGCATTTAATAGAGGGGGAGTATTTATTAGAGAATATACGGTAGGCTTAGTCCAGGGTACAAAGGGTATACACATGAGAACTAGGCCATACCCTCAGAGTTAACATAACAGTACCAGTAGGTTGTAGGGAGTGTAGTAGGCCAAACTTGTTAGTCCACAGTAAAGCCTGTATGTATAGTGGGTGCATGCATGGTTCAAAGTTTTGAAATTTGGTTTAAATTTGAACATTTCTTATAAATGCTATTTTTTGATTCCTTGCCGAAGGCAGGCAAGGAATCTATGCGATGGTGATGTTGTGTGTGTGTGTGTGTGGGTGAGCGTGTATGTGTGTGTATGTGATGCCTAGCTTGTAAACACGATATCTCAAGATAGCAATGACCGACAATTTTCATATTTGGTATATAGATTTGTCATGTTGAGAGGAAGAACCCTATTGTTTTTGGTGGCGGTCAAAGATCATTTGAGGTCACCAGAGGTCAAATACCGAAAACTTTGTCAACACGATATCTCAAGTTAGCAATGACTTACACTTTTCATATTTGGTATACAGATTTGTCATGTCAAGAAGAAGAAGCCTATTGTTTTTGGTAGAGGTCAAAGGTCATCTGAGGTCACCGTAGGTTAATCTGCGAAAACCTTGTAAACGGCTTGTAAACACGATATCTCAAGATAGCAATGACCGACACTTTTCATATTTGGTATATAGATTTGTCATGTTGAGAGAAAGAACCCTATTATTTTTGGTGAAGGTCAGAGGTCATTTGAGGTCACCATAGGTAAAAGGCCCAAAAGCTCGTAATCACTTTATCTCAAGATAGGAGTGAGCAACACTTTTCATATTTGGTATATAGATATGTCATATTGAGAGAGAGAAACCTATTGTTTTTGGTGGAGGTCAAAGGTCATTTGAGGTCACCAGAGGTCAAAGACCAAAATCCTTGAAATTGGGATATGTCAAGATAGGAATGGCGGATATAGATTTGTCATGTTGAGAGGAAGAATGCTATTGTTTTTGGTAGAGGTCAAAGGTCATCTGAGGTCACCAGAGGTTGAACTACAGAAACCTTGTAAATGGCTTGTAATCACAATATCCCAAGATAGCAGTGACAGCCACTTTTCATATTTGGTATATAAATTTGCCATGTTGAGGGGGAAAACCCTATCAATTTTGGTGGAGGTCAAGGTCATCTGGGGTTACCAGAGGTCAAAAAACAAAATTTCCCAAGAATTCCCAAGATTGTCTTCTTGGGTCACTGGGATCAAAAGCAACATTTCCCAAGAATTCTCAAAATTGTCATCCGGGTTCACTATAGGTTAAAAAGCAAAGTTTCCCAAGAATTCCCAAGATCATCATGTGGGGTCATCAGAGGTCAAAAAGCAAAATTTCCCAAGAATTTCCAAGATCGTAATCTGAGGCCACCAAGGGTCAAAAAGCAAAATTTCCCAAGAATTCCCAAGATAGTCATCAGGGGTCACCAGAGGTCAAAAAACAAAATTTCCCAAGAATTTTCAAGATCCAAGATCCATTGGAGTTGAATTCCTTTCAAGACACTTTCGTTTTTCGTTTTTGTTATATTTGGTAGGGTTCAAAGTTCATGTGAGGTCAGCAGAGGTGAAATTGTTAAAATATCGTAAAATGATGTAGTCAAGGAAGATAAATCTGAGGGATGAACCTCAGTACAACAAAGCATCCCCATTCGGCAAGGAATCACTAAGCCCTTAGGCTTTCTGGTTTTTCACAAGTCAAAGCAAATACAGGCCAAGGCCTAGCAGTACCTATGCATTTAGCTCTAATTAATATACATTTTGTTCTCTAAAGTACAGTATATGTAGCCTACGCTGTGGAGTATAATTCAGTTTTTTACCACGTGTGACTGTGACAGAAACCACTCATCAGTGCACATTGCTGCAGTGATTGTTGCTATACATAAGTGTATGGGCATGTATGAACCTATGTGCATAGAGCATTTTATAATACTATATATCACAATTGAAGCACATTTCATCCTTATCAGCATACAATCATGGAGTGAATGTCCTAGCAAAAAAGATTTAGCAGCTTAGTAGAATGTTGAAAAAAACAGGACACTACTGTAAATGGGAGTATTTTTAGAGTACAGATGTCTTTAACATATAAAGGATCAATGATTTGATGAAATTTTTATGAAGAATTTAAAAACCAAATTTTTGAAAATAGTCTGTGTCAGTGTCAATTCACATGAGGCAATGGGATTGCATGAATATTCCCACACATTCCCAGCAACCTCGCAAGTTTTAAAATTGCTTGTGGGAATAGCCTTCACCAGTTGCGAAAAATTTGACTTCTTTTGTTGCAACTTTGAGCCAGTATTCTCGCCCAAATATTTTCGAGGGGGGGGGGGTCCCCCAAATTCTGAAACTGGTTGTAGTGTACGTCAATGGATTTCAGCACTAGTTAAGAGCAGTTCAGTGTGAGCCAAATCACATGCATAAAATCTTTGGTAGGCATATTCATATGAATAGACATAATGGAATGCATATGATGTCACAGAACAGAAAGAGCACCTTCCAATGGAGGCAAGCGCGTATTATTGCACCCTACACCAACAGATGCAGACAGCTGATTTGTGTACCGTGGAGATACACGCCTAAGTCTGATACCTGCCCGTATGAAACCTACATCGTACGTGTGTACAGCATGCTTCATTGCCTCCAAAATGACGTTGCTTGACATCAAACACATGATCTATAGTATGCAGTATTGTCAGTACTGGGATGGCAAGCCTAGCAAAATTGCATAAAATGGCCATCATTTCAGAAGAAGGAATTTCAAGCTTTAAAGGCAGCAGGCAGTCGCCCCAAAATTTGCTTTGAAAAATCAGCCAACTCTTGCAAATCGCCTCTTATTGCATTACAAGCACCTTTGAAGACGTTTTGAACATAACTATTACAAAGCTATAGGTAAAGCAAGGAGTAATTCTCCTTGAATTTCACCCTTCACTAACAAAAACATTGTCACATGATCAAAATAGGCCATTCACGACCTAGCGTGATGGGGCATACTAACTCTGACTTCCTATTGCCTTTAAATGGTATAATTAAAACTTCATTGGACAAAGTTTGGAGACCATATTCCTGTTTTTTAGTGTATATACTTTTTTTGTATTTGTCCCAAAATTGTTCATTTTTTCTGCATTTAATCAATGAAAATTAATTTTCTGGGCTTTCAAAGAATGTGGTGATTATAGCACTGTAGGTGTATACTATATGGAGTTTTCTGCCACTTATAGTCCCATACTGTAAAGTTCAATACGACAATTTAAATACTTAGGATGTACATTTTTCATGTTAAAGAAAAATACTGTTGTATTGTGGGCCAGTTGCTCCTGAGAAGGCTTGTATGGTGATCTTGGGGTGTAGGTCCAGACATTTAAGCAAAATGTGAAGACAGTTGATTTCAGTTCATTGATGATTTATTTCCATTCTAAAAAAGATTAAAGTGATTACTAGAGAGGCTGGCCAAAGGATAATTATTTATGTACACTGACGAACATAACATGTTAATCTCAGAAGCCTGCAGCACGAGAGTGACGAAGGTTGCGCGGTGCTTAGGGCCCTTAATAATCAGCCTCGTGGCCCTACGGCAATCGTGCTGAAGTTTAATAACTGCAGTCCCCTGATTGGTCAAGAGTTGATACCCACACTTAAAAATGAACATTAATCAATACGATGATCTTGTATGACCAATGAGGAGGTTGTAGAAAATGAAATTAACCACACCCAAGAAAATATTGGATAAGCTCCACGTGGGATGAGACGAAGCAGTCATCATGTACACCTTGCAAACACCTGACAGGAACAGGAAGGAAGAGACCTGGAGATAAGGCCTGGGAATTTAGGACAATAGGAAGGAAGTATTATTCACAACCACAAAAATGGCATCCCTCTCGAACTGTAATGAAATGCCTTCTATACTACATGACAATACATATTGTTGTATGTGGAGGTCAAAGTTCATCAGAGGTCACCAGGGGTGATACTATGAAAATATTGTTAATTGCTTGTAATCATCATATCTCATGAACTGTATCTAGATGGATATCACAGTTAGTATGTAGAATGTTCTATAGTAGGTACCGTACATTAAATTCCCTGTGTTATTAGTGATTGCCTAGCCTGTATGACCTTAAGGCTTAAATTTTAGAGCCTGTAGCCACATGCTAGACTAAAGTGCAGCTGTTGTTATTTTGTAGGATGCACTATGTCACCCAGGATACTGTAGGTGCTTCAGTTCTCCTGGCCTCATAATGATACAGTGCAGATCCATACAGTGCCTACTGGATCCTCAGAGTTGAACATGAGCTTTGGTGGTGATTTGCTCCTTAAATAAAAGTCCAGTAGTCTAATTAAAGGACCTTTGTGTGTTGTACCACCATAGTTTCTCTTTGCTTAAAGAATATTATGTGATAATATTGATTTGATGCACTCAGCTTGCTGATTTTAACATACTTATTTATCATGATCAGAGCAAAACAAAAAAAGATTTCTTTTGCTCCTTAAACTGATACAGTGTGCATGGGTATAGAAAAAGTTGAGAAGCTGGGAGGCTACTTCCCAGGAAATATGGGTATTTGGAGGGAAATTTTTTGCAAATTGGAGGAAATTTACCTTTTGTGCATATGAAAATACAGAATTGTGGATAATTTGACTCCCTTGGTGGGAACTAAATATTTTTTCCAGTCATGACATTGTGCAATGACAAGAAACGTTTTACTTCAAGGTTAGCTAGTTTTGAGTCAAAAATGTTTGTAATGTATTTAGCAATTGAAATCATTACATCTAACATCAAGCGTTTTCTGAGCATATAACGTTTGTATCAATATTATTATGGTGACAGGATTTCATTGCAACATGAATATGTTACATGTGATGACCTATTCTTTGTTTGTTTGCAGGAATTGAAGGTCTAGATAATGACTCATACAGTTGCTAAGCTCCAGACATGGAGCACTGTCCGTAGTCACTTGGAGGTACTGATAAGGAACTTAGACCCTGAAGATGTGGCTGTTATGTTACCTTATGGCTTGCAGGTAAGGATTTCATGTATAAGTATGTGATCTACATTGTCATGTATTCTGAAGCATAAGTAGGAATTTATTGCAAAAGAAGAAGGCTGTCTACGTCTGGAAAGCCTGATCATGATGTATCAAAATGGGCGCCATAATAATTAATGTATGTGCAGATGAGTCTTAAAACAGTACAAATTATACTCCTGTTGAACCAAGGTTCATTAAGATAAATTCTTAATGTGACATATTCCCTGGTGCATTTTGAAGGTTTGCTACCAATGTTGTTAAATAAATATTATGAATCTCAACAGCACTATCATCACTTGCATGTGAGCATGGGAATCTAAAAGCTTATCCCAGCAGGCCTTACTATCTCAGAGTGTCTCTAATTAGTCAGGGACATTGATGAAATATGGTACCTGGACCGGTTAAGTATCATGTAGTTCAAGAACTGGTCATTAAATTTATAGTAAATCCCAAAATTTTTCTCAGTAATCTTACTTCCACCTTCAAAACCATAGTCTATAGATATTATATGAAATGTTGCAATTAATTAACATTATATGTGCAAATTGCATAAACCCAGTACCTCAAAATTCAGTTCTTTTTGTGTATTATTGGTTTAAATGCAAACAGAATTTTATGCATGGGTAAATGTGAATGTGTGTGTATGTGTGTTTGTGTGGAACTTACTGGTATTACATGATATTTTAGAAGGTATTGCCTTGAAGGATCTTGCACTTGGCATGCAGATGCTCCACATTGAGTTCTAGGGCTTTATTACTTTTGTAGAGGTCATTAGGGGTCACCACAGGAGTTTGTCATTGGTAGAGAGGTCAAGTGTCATTTGGATGACCAGAGTTCAAACTGAAAAACTTGTAACAAGATACGTTGAGAAGCAAAACATCTATTTAAGTTGTACTAACACGTGAGTGCCCTTTATTGAGTTTTTAGTTGGGGTGGAAGGTCATTTGGGGTTACCAGAGGTCAGACTGTGAAAACAATGTAAATATGATATCTCAGTTACACTTCCGTGAACCTCTTACTTTACATGTGGTTGCTTGTTATTGAAAAGACGAACCAGTCATGTGTGGTGGGAGTCAAAAGTCATTTGGATTCACTAGAGGTCAAACTGCGAAAGCTTGCACACACAATGTCTTAAGAGGTGAAACTATGGTGAAATACCATACCTGACATGTTAGTGCCCCTTCCTGGTTTGCAGAAAAGAGAAACCTATGCATTCATGATGGTGTGTGTGTATGTGCATGTATGCATACATGTGTGTATGTTTGTGACACTTCCTGTTTAAAGAAACAAACTTCTTGATTACATGATATCTCAAGGTAGGAAGCTTGGACAAGTTTCATACTTAGTATGTGGATGTGTTATGGTTAGAAGAAGAACCCTATTGTTTTTGGTGGATGTCAAAGGTCATCTGGAGCCACCAGGGTCAATCTGAAAACCTTGTTAACACGGTATCTCAAGGTATAAAGCTTGGATAGATTTCAAACTTAGTACGTAGTGCATGCCTTATGGTCAGAGGTAGAACCTTATTGTTTTTGGTGGAGGCTAAAGGTCATTTGGGACCACCAGGGTCAAAGTCTGAAAACCTTTTTAACACAATATCTCAAGGTAGGAAGCTTGGATGGATTTCATACTTGGCATGTGGATGTGTTATTAGAAGCATGTTGTGTTTTGTGGAGGTCAAAGGTCATCTAGCAGGCCTGATTTTTAAGAAAATTTTCAGGTTGCCCATCGGACAACCTGAAGCTAAATTTAGGTTGTCCGAAATAGTTTTTGGTTGTCCGAATGAAAGTGACGGACAAGAGATGAAAAATTCTATTTCCTGTCATTGCCATAGAAAACAAAGATTTACTTTAAATTCTGCATTTTTCCATATTTATTGGCATGGTAGAATGATGAATGGTAGTCAATACCATTGTCTCAATGCCACTTCTTAAGAGGATTTTTATGACATACATTCCTGCTGATGTAGGGAACTATTCAGTTACAAATAAAATCTACTTGTCCATCGGACAAGTTCAAAGAGAGAAATTGGTTGTCCGATGCAAGTTTTACCCGTCACGGACGATCGGACGAGTGCTAAATTTCAGCCCTGTCTGGGGTCACTGGGGATCAAAGTCTGAAAACCATGTTAACACGATAGATGTCTCAAGTTATGAAGCTTAGATAGATTTCATACTTGGCATGTGGATGCATTATGGTCAGAGAAAGTTTTTGTGTTTGGTCATCTGGGGTCATGGGGGTTAATGTCTGAAAACCTTGTTGACATCATATCTCATCAAATCTCAAGTTAGGAAGCTTGGGTACTTCACATGGTGTTGCATTTAATCTATCAGAAAACCCCTATGAGTTTTGTCAGAGGTCAGCTAAAATCACCAGAGGCCAAAAAGCAAAACTTCCCAAGAGTTTCCAAGGTCAAATATGAACAAAAGACTTAACTTTCCAGGAGATTAAGATCACATTCAACCTATGACTGAAAGAAACTGGACATCTTGGCATTATTTGGAATTACACATTACACATTTAATACTGTACAAGTACATAAACTGTAAGGACCATTATTTCCTAATTATGCCATCAGTAGCTATGGGTAAACTATATCTAAGTCCAAAAATATTAGGAGGGATGCAGGACATTTTTGGAAAGGAAAGGGAAGAGGGGGGGGGGGGGGGATAGTCTGAGGATTGTTGCTGCAGAGGGCCGTGCTTTGGATTCTGTCCCCAGATAACTTTTTTTTGACTTCTACCTCCTTTGCCAACCATAAATCATGCGGTAAACACATTATTTTCATGTACGGAATTTTATGAAGTTTTGATGCACTGTAGTCATTTATTTGTAAAAGTTGGAAAAACGCTTGTGGTATTGAGAGGCTTTGAAGATGTCATGTTTTCAGAGTAAAAAGACTTGAATATTCAGCTACAGTATGTGATGTCAGATCCAACAACAATGATATTAACCGGACGTACAAGTTTCTATGTTACTACAGTACCTGCAAATAGCCATGTTTAGATCCCTGAAATACATAGTAGCCTCAGTATCACAAAGGTTAGGAAGAATCTTAAACCTTCCAAACTGCCCAAACGAGACAAATTTATTCACAACAATCATCTGGCATCTTGCCAGTAGTACGTAAAGTGAAATTACTGTAGGAAACAAATTTTTTTATCAGGCATGAACTGTAAACAAACACCCTTTATTATTCCTCTCCAGTGGGTCAGTTACTTTTGGTTATTGATATTTAGAAATAATGAAATATGTGTCAATAGACCCATTCCCAAATGGCAATCACAAAGGATTATAAATGGGATAGGTTTTGGTATACATTGCTCTTTAGTGTGGACAAAAATGACGTGTACCAAAACTCTATTCCATAATCCTTTGTAATAACTCTTTGGAAAAGAGTGTATGTGGGTCAATAAAATTGCATTTGTATGTGACATCCCTTGGTTATAAAACCTGAATTGTGGTTTGTACAAAGGTTTACTGTGCAGAATTACAGGGATGTAAGACCTTTGTGAAGTTCACAACTCTTCTCTTGGGAAAAACTGTAGGTTTTGTTCAGCCTAAAATTTTTAGGAGCCTATAGGGTGTAGGTATCACATGAATGGGAGTTCCTTGCTGAAGTATTTCTCAATATGGTAGGGAAATTATATGAGGTAATAATAGATAGCCTACTGTAGGGATTGGACTTGAGAAGGAGAAGGGATGGCCTAGGGTGAAGAAAGGTGGGAGGGGAAAAGGAAGAAAATTAACTCATCCTTTCTAGACCATTTTCTATCCTGAGTCTGGAACTGTTGCTGCACGGAGGAACAGTATTATAGTAAGAGACAGAATTAACTTACATTTGTTTGGGTCTTGGTCTGTTCGGTGGTCTTATTTTATACTGTACAGTGTGCAAGGTTACCTGTCTATATTCTTATGTCTGTATGTTACAACACATGTAACCCTAATACTCTCATCCTAACCTAACGCTAACCTACAGTAACCCTTAACCTAACACTGACCTTCATGTGCACTTGTTGAAAAATAGAGATATCGGAACAGACATCAGAACAGAGAGTAGTCAAAATGTGCAATTTCCATACATGTACTTGTCAAGCTAGTAAGTACCTAACATACTTCCATGTTCATAATTTTATATGCCTGGATTCCACAATTCCCCACCAATTCCCAAGATCGTCTTGTGGGGGGTCACCAGATGTCAAAAAGCAAAACTTTCCTAAGAATTTCCAAGATCAAATATGGACCCATATTTATTTTTCCAAAACATTAAGATAGGATTGGACAAGTGACTGAAAGAAATGGGACATCTCACGTAGAACCAGGCTGTTTTTGGCGGAAGCCCAAGGGACATTTGGGGTCACCAATTGCTAGACTGCAAAATCTTGGTAAGCATGATATCAAGTAGCAAATTATAATTTAGATCTTAAAATCAAGCAGGTATTGCCTAAAATGAAATGCAGGAAGCTTCTCTGTGACCACACTAACATGACATCAATCTCCTGGGGATGGTCATTGATCATAAACATTCCGAGTAAATACAGTAACTTGACGTTGAATGTGTCAATGTGAAAACCACAGGACTTAAATAATATGTAATATTAGTAACTTGAAGGAATCACCATGCCTTTTGATTTTCTGGTTTTAGGAGTATATAGTGAAGATTGTTTAGTTCAAGGTTATATTGTCAAAAGTCTAAATAGACCAATATATAATTAACTGATAGAGGAATGTTAACACTTGCTTTACTGTAGCTGGTGCATACCTTTCACCACCCTCATGTGCTTAGATGTATGGCATTCAACCACTCTACTTCAGGGAATATCTTTATCAGTCATATTGACTCTGGTGCTGGAAACGTCATGTACACATGGACAGTGTCAAGTCTAGATGAACTGAAAGTAGATTGCCAAAAGTAAGTAACAGACTTGTAGTTAGTTTGAACTCACACTTTAATTGGAACACCAGGAGTACAGTATCTAGCCCAGATGATCTACAAGTGGAATTGCCAAAGGTAAGAAACAGCCTTGTAGTGAGTATACTCTTATATTAATTGGCACACCAGGTCTGCAGTTTGTAGTGTAGATGATCTGCAAGTAGATTACAGTAACAGACTTGTAGTTAGTATGTACTCATACTCTAACTGGCACACCAGGTCTGCAATTTGTAGTGCGATGATCTACAAGTAGATTGCCCAAAGTAAGTAACAGATTTGTAGTTAGAGCTGCTAGTCTTAGTTCGGCACTTTTGTCCATAATCTTGAAGGTTCATATTTTGCAATTGTGTCCATGAAAATGGCAGACATACATGTACTCAAATTAACTCACAACCAGAATGTACTCTCTTGTACTCATTACATTATACTAACACTACAAATCTGCTTGTGTAGAGCAGCTAAGCTTGCAGGAATATTAGGAAGCTATGCGCCGGAGGATTATGAAGGAAGGGAAACTGTGTGGGGTTTCTTGAAATACAGTAGTGAAAAAAGATGCCTCATTAGTATATAGTGTATTAAGAAGACACTGTCCGAAATGTTCATTGTATGAAAGAAATTTTATGATGTGACATTTGATAATATATTTATTTCTTTACATTAAATGTGGACACACATGTATGTACATATATTGAAGCACTTTGTGCATTTTAACATTTACAGATCTTCATAAAATTTCATGCAAAATGTGATCACTGAAAACCAGTGTATTAAACTTATCCACAGGTGTCAAATTTCAAAGTAAAATGAACATTTCACAAAATTCACTTTCAAAGAAGGGAAGAGATTTTTGGAGAAATCCACAGTATTTTATGACGTAAAATTGAAGGAACTTAGTATTTAATAACAAGAAATACAAATTGATATTTTAATACAAATGTTGTGGGCTTAACAAAGTGTTAATATAGTTGGGGAAACATCTCTTAATTTTGTTTGGGATCATTTTAAGTTACAGTACTGGTATATTCCTTTCATCAAGGTGAAATTAAGGTTGAATGAGACATGCCTACTTTCTTCAAAAATACCTTGATTCCTTTTCTTGGTTAAACCAAGGACCACTTTTGGTTTATCGAAGGAAATTTACCAGTTACAGTGTAGACGTATCATGTTTCACAGTATGGTAACTTTAGGTTTACTTTGTGAAGGTATGTTTACCTTCACATGAGACAAATAATAATAGTATGAGATAAATACGGAATTGTAACTAAAAATGTTTTCTGTAAACTTCATCTAGGCATATGTTATGTACCACATGTATGCACTACTGTTAATGTACTTTGTCAGATGTTGAGGAGAGTCCTGGGCCACTTTCTACTACAGAGAGTTCCCTGGTTTACAGAAAGTTCAGTGGCTCTAAGGGTCATTTGTGGTCAATCAGGAGTCAAATGGGTCTTAGAACCTGCTTATCTTCAGCCTTCTTCTGATTGCCTAAAAGAATGAGTGTCTTTTCTAGAGCATGCCCCTGGCTGGCTACCAGTTTTAATCTCTTGTGTGTAATTGAAATTGGTTGAAGTCCAATAAGAATTACAGTAACCTCAGCAATTTGAGGAGCTGAATTTTAAAGTCTCTATAGAGTAAAAGTAATTTACATGGCATGGAGAAAACCACCTAAACTTAACTTGAAATTTCTCTTGGTTTTTGCTATTCACTAGGTTTCAAGTAAATACAGCAGTAATAAACCTCCTTAGTATCCCAAGGCACAGGGTAAGTTTAAATTGTAGAAGTACTATATGCTGAAAGTGTGTGTGACTAAGTTCTTATACTTGTGTTATATGATGTAGACATGTTGCAAAGACTTGACAAAGTGCTTCATTTACTCTCATGCAATGTTTTGCTAACAGATGTAGAGTAGACAAACATCTAAGACAGAGGGCTACTCAGAATGGGTATTCCATATGCACACACAGGCAAAGATGACATGAATTATGCACACCAACAGACTTGGGAAAGACATATAAAGGGCATCTTTGTGTTAGACCAAAACATAGACATGTGAAAGACATTTATACACATGTAGGAGAAATGGATGCATGCTCACCATCTGTTTGTGGGAGACAAGTTGTTGGCAAACATAATTAAGTCAAAGGTAGCTTACATGCATAGAGGTGGAGGTCAGCTGAAGAGAGCAAATATGTGGATGTTAGGTGGGGTTTATATATCTGCTGGCTTGGTGAAAATGAACCCAGATTATTGCTTTAAAGTTTTTGTGATATTGCTAATGAAGTGGAAGGACTGGATGGCTATGGAAGCCATCTTATTGTAATACACATGGCTACCATTATGTTCACTGTTCAGTGTAATGACTATATGTATTTTAAATAAACTAACTGTAAAGGACTGGAAGACTGGGCCATAGAAAGCCTGAATTTTTGATAGAAAAGTTATGGATTTTTATTTTCTGAACTCTGTATGGAAGTTGCAGATGTGCCATTAATTCTTCTGGGTATATATGGTTGTGTTACTGTGAGATTGATCTGCAGTAACCAGCATTTAAGTTCTTACATTCCTTTGCTCGATACAGAGCCTAGTAACTGTTTGTTACATTTTTTTCATCATTTAGGTATTCATTGGATATTGTACAGATATGACTCTATGTGTACTGAGTGACATCATCCACAAATGTGTAGAGCTATCAAGAACAGCCACTCCTGTCTCAGTCCTCTGGTAGATGTTTTAACTATTTTACTGAAGAACCTTAATTCCCCTGTTATAATTCTGTGGGTTTTTTCTTTCATTTAAATGTTATTTCTTAAAGTGAAAGATTGGATCAACTTTTAGGAAATATTTTTGTCTTGTGAGAAATTTTCATTGTGTTTGGTGAGTGTGTATTAAGGTTTGCATTGTCCTTCTTTCAGGTTGTGCCTTCTGTGGGTCAGCATTCAGCACTAGAAGACCATATCTAACAGCATTACATTGTTTTAATACTGTTAAGCTCACTACATGCTGTCAATATGTTCCAAAAGAATATGTTGATATTCTTGTTGCAAAAGTTATTACATTTAGATTCAATAGGTAAACGAAACTTTTTTGTACCCAAATCACTGCAGAAAGCACCATGAACTAAAGACAATCTTTTGCCAACCTTGACATACCTTTATTTCATAGCTTTGGACCATAAAAAATTGCCTTTCATTGTCCTGTAATTCCATAGAAAACACTGAATACTTGTTCAACAGTCAGGAGTAAGGAAAGTCCAGGGCTTCTGCCCCTCTGTATACACATATTCAGATTTAGGTCTTTCTTCAAGAAAATTGTGCTCTTACACACACTTGTATGAAAATATTTTTGGTACAAGCATATTTTATCATTTTTATAAAAAAGTTATTTGCATACAAATCTCATAAAGTTTTAAGCTAAACCACCAAACTTTTTCACCCATCTAAAGATTACGGGCTCTTAATGATGAAATAAGTCATGTAGACCCTAGCTAAATGCATTTTTCATTTTGGTGTAAGTTTTCACCATGCCTTCTACAATCAGCAGAAAAATAAATTGATTTAATTGAGCATTCTTCCTTACTTATATGGCACTTAGACGTTTTGGTAAGTCATTCATGTAACTGTGCATAATATGTATAAACATTGGGTATAACATTTTTTGTGTAGCTTGTAAATGTCATAAGAGGGCAACGTTATAGTTTTACCTTGTTACAGCATGACGTACAATGAAGAGATGGATGAATTAATAACTGGTGGACATGGCTGTCTTCAGACCTGGAAAATGGAGCATGTAGAGGTAATATTATTACATTTGCCCCAGACTTATTTTGACACATCAACTAGATGTTACATATCTCCTCATAATTCACTCATAAGTATCTTTCGTAATGTTTCAGAATGAAAACATTGCACACTCAAGTTAAAACAAGGGATTATTCTGCAAAAAGTTAACAATTGAGTTAAAAATATTTGTTATGTGATTTTAAATCAAAGCCAGTCATTTCAAAACAATCTCAGTGCTGGCCTGCAACTGAGGGTAGTGAATCTACGTTGCCCTTCCTTACCTCAGCGAGATGACTTTTGACTTGGCAAATGAAGAATGGAGGGGTGCTCTCTGTAGAGGGCTCTCTTCCACTAAGCTATCTTTCATTTGCCAAGTAATACTGCAGGTTAGTGAGGGTTACATATGTAAAGTGGAGGTAAGTATCAGGGCTGTGTAGATATATACCTAAACCCGGGAGTTTTGTTGATTTCATTGTACAAGGGCAATCTTCTGCTGAAGTTACAAGTAGCATGTCATACCTTTTCAAGCAATCTACTTTACACACTTAATTTGAGAATCTGAATATGCCACCTCTGGTGAGCCACTATGCTGTGCAAGGGACATCTTAATCATCTCTGATCTTCTCATGTCATTGAGCAGTCAATATACATGTGGAGTTATAATTTGAATTTAACCATCTTCACATGTCAGTCAAGTAGGCTGATTAATCACATGTTTTAGAAATGTTATGTCTGGTCTGAGACATACTAGAAACCAACGTAGGTATAAGGGAAAAAAAGCGCTTTCTTTCTTATGACCCTGATATCATATCTGAACTGTGTTACTTCAGCCTTGAGTATGCAATGAAAGGATGTTAGTGCATTTCTGATTCAGAAAATTTCCATACTTGTAAAACAATGATTTTATGCATAGAATGATAAGCAAGTCAGAATTAAGTGGCTGAGTTTGTTTATACTCAAGAAGTAATGTTTTTACTGAGAGGGTGGAGCCCATGAAAAGTATCTTATTTGTACATTTTCAGTTGAGGCAACATTCCACACTTTTGTAGTATGGAATGTTTTTGGGAACTAATTTATTGCCAAAGTCAATTGATAATACTTAATGGGCTGTCTGTACCATGTTGATGTCATGTTAATGCACTGTATTCCTTAAACTTCATGTCTCAACTTTAATACAACTCCTTTTTCACAGCTGCGTGATCCTCTGACCCCAGGTAGGGGGATCAATTGTGACATTTCTCCAGAAGATTGGGTTCGTGACATAAAAGTTTTTCAGAAACAGAAGCAAATGGTGGTTCTCTGCAATGAGGGTGTGTTCATGGTAGATTATCTGACCAATCAACAGCTTTTTCATATGCAGAACTGGCATGATACTGCTCTCACCAGGTAAGTAATACCTCCATCTTCAAATAATACTATTAAAAGTTGTTATAATTTGAAATTATTGTTTGATTTTTACCTTTTTTAACTTGATGTGAACAATTCTTCAATTGGAGTAAAATTGAAAAGATTGAGAAAGAGTGTTGGTTTTGAGTTCATGCTGATAGAAGTCAGTTGGAATCAGTTGCAAAATGAAGATGAAGCTTCATGCAGGAAATGTGTGAAGTAATCAAATCCACAGAATTTATGACAGTAGTTGTGTGCTTGTCAATGTATTTGCTCTTGAAATAAAAAGAAATGAATGTTGGTTTTCTGTTGCCAAACAAAAGAGGAGTGCAATTTGGGGAGACATGTTGAAAATTTTGCAATTTTGTGTTTTTTACAAGCACATTTAATCTTCAGATATGAGGATTTGTCTGAAGTTATAGTTAATTTTCTTTTGTTTTGTAGTTTTGTGTGGTATAGACCATTGGAATACTTCATTACAGCATCCATGGATGGCACAATCAAGGTGTGGAATGCTATTGTATTCAGTCAGGTTCATGAGTTCATTGGACATTACAACTGTGTCACAGGTAAATAAACTTGTTTTCATTCTGTACCATTTGGTCTACCTTTTCCTAGAAATTTTGTTTATTAATTGGTATTTAATTGAAAGACGCATTTCCAGTGTCCAAATGGATAGTTTATGGGGCTCTATAAACTTCAATTAGAATGTTTGAAAACACAAAATTGCTTATTTTTAGCATCACTCAGTATTTGAATGTAAATTCATTTTCTACTTCCGAGGCCTTAAATGAAGAATATGAATTTGACTCAATAGTCGAATGAATCAAAATATTGTACATTAAGTAATACCACCCCTGCAATATTAAACAATTGCTTTTTATGTGTTACATACTATCTGTGTTTGCCAAGTGCAGTGTCATTTAGTTTATTGTCATGTATTGGAGAGGATGCATCAAGCCCTTCAGTTTGTAATATGTAAGTTTGAAATTGTATTCATAATTGTGTTCCTTTCCTTTTCAGGTCTAGTCACACACCCTACAGATCCCCTTCTGGTTTCATCGTCTAAAGATGGTACACTGAGAGTGTGGAGACTGGACACCTTTCAGCTTGTGAGTAGTATTGACGTAAAAGTCCCAACACGAGTTTGTAAAATGAACTGAACCTCAAAATACCATTAAGCATTTACGCCCCTTATTTGTTCTCCCCTTTGGGAAGGGTGGGGGTCTTTGTTTCTGGAGGTGTGTTGTTCTCGCTCTTGTGGTGCTGGGTTTCTGCCACTGTTAATGCAACTAGTCAGTTTTTTTTTTTGGGGGGGGGGGAGGGGTGATGGTTTTCTTTGTTTCTGCTTTCCCTTTTTCTGCGTTATGTTATTAGATGTTTATTTTAGGGAGTGCTCTCTCGACAAGCCCTTTGGCTTTTAGTAGCACTTCCTTTCACTTCTAATTATTTTGTAAATATGTCAACTTGAAATTGTTCTGTACTTGAAGTGGAAAAACAAATAAATGAAATGAAATGAAATGAAATACCAAGGTCAAACAAGAACAATTAGGATGGATGAAGTTGAGAAACGTTTTAAAAACTTCTAACCCACCCAGAAGTACCTTCTTGCTGTAACTTTGCTATAGAGTAATCTCTCTCCAAAGTATGAAAAATTTATTTTTATTTGCCAAGTGAAATTGGCATTCTTTGTTTATAATTATCATATCATTCAAATTGAATGAGCCACAATCTCCAGATGTATGGACCAATGAAAATTGTTCATTTAAAAGGGCTTATTGAGTTGGTTCGTGAATTTCATGATGTTTTGTCGCACTTGTTGAGTTTTTGCTCATGATGGTAAATTGTCAAACTAAGAGATTGTGCACATCTAAAACACAACTGAAATGGTAATTATAGGGAAAGTGAAGATTAAAAGCTTTTATTGAAAAATCGTGACCAAACACTTTTAACATTAAGGTACTTATCATATACAACCCCTGTTCAAAGACAACCTATGAATGAATCTTATATGATCTTAATTGAAAGGCTTGCAACTCCTCTTAGGATCAGCTGTTGTGATCAATTAAGGATTCAGTGGTATACGTGCTGTATATTTTAGAACAGCTGGTCTTTCGAGGGCTTGGATGAGTGACACGAACTACATGCTTGTAAGCCTATAAAACTACAATTTTTCATGTTTGCGGTATAGATATTATGCATTGACATCACACTGATGTCATTTTGGGTGAAAACAATGAAGCACAGGTGCACGAACGGCATGGATTTTGCTGCACGTGTAGTAGACTTACATGTGTATACGAATGGTTGACAAATCAGCTGTTTGTATTTTTTGGTGTAACTTGCAATGATACGCACTTTTCCGCCATCTTCCTCCAAAGGAGGGTGCACTTTCTCCTTTGTGACATCATGCATAAGTTCTATAGGAAGTGATACATGACTGATGAGACTAATTAGAAGCATTGTCATGCAGTGCTTAATTCCTTTGAATGTCACAAAATAATCAAAATGAGCTCAATGAACCCCTTTTTTAAGGTAATTCATAGCAAGGATCTCCTTCACACACATGGGTTTGCAGTGCTTTCATCAAATGAAAACTGGCAGCTGGCCCCCATATTCATCACATTTACTAGTCAGACTTGGATACTACTTATCTTCATCCACATATACAATTCAAAGAGCTGTGTCTTTGTTTGTTGTCTCAACGTTCATAGCGCATATTTAAGTTCCAAGCTCAGTCCCTAAATAAAAGCGCCATATGTAAAGCAATTTTCCATTTCTGAGGATATCTTTTAAATGTTCATAACCCCCACAGTGGTACAACTACATCATAATTGATGGTCTTTTCTGATATGTAGTGCAACTGCTTCAAGTAGTAATATGTTGATACTTTTGATTACCAAAAGCTTTATTATGAATATTCATAGTGGAGAACCTCTTCACAGCAGATCTTGTGTATTTGAACAATTAGTATATTTGCTATTATGATTTTTTTAAATTGTCAGTTATCTTCATAAATATCTCTTTGTTTCATCTGCAAACAAGTTGATTTCGTGGTTGTTTTTGTTGAAGAAACATATAGCAACACCTATTCATAGGCATTCACATTGATTGAAAATGTCATATTGGGATTTGAAAGGCACAGAAAAATTCATTTCTTGCAAAAACATTCATTAAACACCAGTTAAAACTTATTATAGAAAAAATGATAAGATTGAATGAAAGTAGATAAATGAGAACGCATGAAAAATGTGAAGAAGGGATAAAAACACATACAAAAAAATCAACAAAGATGATACCTATAGCACATGAGAATTAAACATTTCATATAAATTTGTCCTTTTCTAGATGTAAGCACTAAAAGTGATTGGTGTAAAAGTCAATGAAATCAATGTCAAGTGAAGATTGAATATTAAATAATGTAATAAGTTGGACATTGGAATGAAACTGTTTGCACGTAAGAATTAAACTGATAAGAATTAAACGTAAGAATTAAACTGATAAAATGACATCATAATGACATCAACGTGGGTGTATTTTTACTCTTGCACATTTCAGACTCAAAATAAATCACATCTACACATTGTTCAAAGAGTATCATACATGAAATCTTTTTGAATAAATGTATATGTTTGAAGTGACTTCAAAAAATAAAGAATAAAGATAACTATGTGAGAAACACTTTTTATCCTGTTCACTTCAATATTTTAAAATAAATCAAAACTTCTTACATAAATGCATTGAGTGGTTCATGTACTATTATCCATTGATGAGCTCTTGTGTGCAATATTATTGAAGTCTATGTAGGTCAAGGAAGTTGCATTTACCAGTTCTTCCCCTTACACTATCAACGACAGTGTAGCAGGTGATGACTCTGTTGTAAAGAGAGACTCCCTTATTTTCTCAATACAAGAACAGCTCCATGCATTGAATGCTTCTTGAATATTTCACTCAAAGTAGCTGAAGTATAGATGAGGATTGGAACTGCACTAATTACCCAGAGATGGAGCTGCTAGTGCTAATATCTACTTGATGCAAATCAAGATTTGACCTGGGAAGTAATCTTGACTTTTTGCTGGCCAACATAGGCATATGAGAAGGGGATGAGGGCACTGTTCCCTGAAAATCTTTGGACTACCCCAAAATTTATACAAAAGCTGTAGAAATTTGGGCAGAATCTGTAGTAATTTGGAAAAAATTTCTCTTAAAAGACTTAGAGATTTGGGCAAAAAAAAATTGGTCTCCCCAAATTCAAATGGTCCCATATGCTTATGCTGGCCAGAAGTGCCAGAATTAGGTTTAAAGCCACAGGCCAGGCAAGAAACTTTCTGGCTCGATCTTTCCAGTGTATATTACCTATCCTAAAAATATCATGGCCCACTGGGCCTGCCTCCTAGAATTCTTCCTGGCATGGTACAAACTTACTGGACCTATATGCCCCCCACGCCATTTGAAGCAAACCCTTCTATAAACATCTGCATAGTCATTTGCCAAGGTTAAGATTCTAAATATATTTAAGATGTAACACAGAATCCTTCATAAGCTTCAAATACTATGCATAGTTTGTTGGCTATGGCTGAGTTAAAGTGAACTCAGGTTTGTGCTTGAAAGTGTTTTGCATGGTGGTGTAATGAATTTAGTGGGTCCAATGTTTGCAAGGGTGGTGGAGAAGCCATCTTGTCAATAGAAACACACATTTCTCCCATTGTTTTCATTGTGATGAACAGTCAGTGTGCTGTTAATAAACTCAGTGAATCTGAATGTGAAAAGCAGTACAAGGAGTGATCATGGAAATCCTGACTTTATCATGGGAAGTCCAAGAATATGATTTCTATGTGAACCAGGGTAGTAGTAAGAGTCCAAGGGTATTTTCACCGGTTGTGAGTGGGAGTATAGGTCTTTTTCACTAGAATGGGGACAATATTTTTTATTATTTAGCAGCAATGCCTAGCTTTCAAAGTTCGGGATTAAGAGTATAAATCCATTCTTACAAGTATAACTACAGGCAAGTGTGTCAAAGCGTGAGTATTGAGTACATACTCATTTCTTGTCTGAGTATGAGTAGGTACTCGGAGCATGTCTGGTGTGAAGCGTATGGTGTTGAAAGGAACCAGCTGAGAGTTAGATGTGTGGATGACTTATTGAGATCTTGTAGACTTCAAACTTATCGCTGGAATGTAGTTATTAGTTTTGTGGCAGAATTACAAATAGCTGATGCTAGGCATGCCAGTATTTCAGTTCTCAATACAATACAGATCTGATACCAATATTTGAACGTAGTATATATTAAGCCCTACACTGTTAAGCACCACCACTAAGTTTTGTTTCATTTTCGTAGTGAAATATTGGGAATTAAAAGTTAAATGTGCCGACATAACATGACATTTTTATGAAGTAGATGGGGAATCTTGGTCAGGTAGTAATGAGGTAAATATACCAAGACCCACAGAGGATGAAAATGGTAAATGTTGGCTGATACCAACTTTGAAATAGGTGCAGCACTAATTGCTAGCAATCTCAATTCCATTGTTGTGAACTGCACTGTGCTGCATGATTTTGACTCATCCATGTAATTATTTTGTGAACATTTTATTGGTTACTTATGAAATATTTGTCCTTTTTCATTTAATTGTTAAAATTTTCAAGCTTGTCATGAAGTCCTGAAAATTTCTATGCTACAATTTATCTTCAAACTTGAATACTTATATCTTGGCTGCTCATCATACAGACACAGCGTATTGATGTAGCTGAAGAGATTCTTGGAATGAGGTTTTCCTATGGAAATCAATTGTACTACTACACACTCCATGATATCAAAGTCTGGAACTTTAACCAGGTGAGTTTCAGTTTCAGCCTCAGTGTGGGTAAAACAATTTGCTTGGCTGGAGTTAGTCCTTATTCTCCAAAAGTTTACTATCTTTTTTTCCAGCTCCCTTCCATCCAAATGCAACCACTGTCTTTAGCACCTCCCATGAAGCAGATTCATTGCCCTAGGCAAATTGTCTACAGTTAAACACTTCGCCATGGAAATTGCCAACCCTTTTCAAACAGCCTACTTTATACACTCTTGTTGATTGTGATCTTCAACTTGGGTGGAAAATAATGGGGAATCTGGGAAGCCCATTTTCCAGGAAATTCTGGAACTTGGAGGAAGGGAATTTATGGCAATTGGAGGGAATTGTTTCTTTTTTGTGTATAAAAACATGAAAGAAATTGTGGGGAATTTTACTTGCTTCTTGGGAAAAATTTATTTTACAAAAGTATTTGGAACACTACAATATCAAACTGACACATGTGCACTCACATAGTCGTACCTTACCCATGTACCGAGGAGCTCATTTTTATCTCCATTGTGTTTGCTTCCTTAAAGGTAGTAGGTAGTCACCCTAATCATAGTGAGTGTGCCCTGTGACTTTAGTTCATGATTGGCCTATTTTGATCATGTGACAATATTTTTGTTGGTAAATTGTGAAATTCAAGGAGAATTTCTCCTTGCTTTACCTATTGTTTGTAATAGTTATGTTCAAAACATCTTCAGAAGTGCTTGTAATGCAAGAAGAGGGGATTTGCAAGAGTTTGCTGATTTTCAAAGAAAATTTTTGGGGCGACTGTCTACTGCCTTTAAACCTAACTTTAACAAAAGAGTGTCTATTGTTAAACTTCTGATTACTGTGAGAAATCTATTGAATTCACTTCAGAGGACCAATATAAATCCATTGTTTAGGTCCTCAGACTTACTGAAAAACAAAGCTACATGCACACAAACGCACAAACTGTATCTCTGCTGAAATTTATTTACGTTTCATGAGGTTTGCTATACACTGAAAGCTTGGAAGATACCCACTAAATTCTGTTGAATGCTAGTCTGGGAATTTCATCAAGCCAGTTTTGATAAATGAATAAATCAGGTTTTGGATGATTAAGGGAGTTTGGAAAACAAGGTTTTACTGTACACTCAGTTGGAGGGTTACTAGCTAGGCTCTAAGTTTCTTGGAAGGATTTAAAATTAACATGGAGAAGAAATTAGGATTTGGTATATGATGGTTACTGTCAAGTCTTCAGACTGTACATAGATTTGTTTTGTTCTCATTTGTCTGTAGTACAGTCATGTATTATGCGAAATGGAACAATACTGTGAAGTACTTAAACTTGAAGTAATTTAAAGACAGTCATCACCCCAAAGTATATTTTTAGTGTGGGGGTATCAAAATTCTCAGTCGGTGACTGCTCTTTGATTGACATCAAGGTTTGAAAATTTGAAAGATGCAGAGTAGCTCACATTCCACACCAGGCAGAGAGAGTGCTTTTATTACATTTTATAGCTTTGTATGCTCACCAGGACATGGCCTTAAGCAATAAAACAGGTTTATTCCTGCACAAGGAGGAACTTCATACAGTTATGGGAGGAGCTGGAAGTTGCATAGTTGGGAGAATTGGAACTGTCTGGGATGATGACAATTTCCCTTTAAGTAATGACATATAATTTAAATCCTTAGTTTAAGTTTATTTACCCTAGAAGATAAAGATCTGTAGTACTGTACATTTATTCCAGAAGATAACTATTGACAGTATTTTAATTACCATACACTGTCTGTCTTTTTTGTAGTTTCATCACCTATTTACTCCTATCCAGTCATGTATACATAAGCTAGCAAGAATTAAATCAGAAAGGATGCCATCTAGAATTTTGTGTGCTGCAGAGGTAAGTACAAATACAGCATTGTGTAAGATACTTAAAGTGATAATATATATTGTCTGCTACTTAAGCTATAAAGCTAGGCTTAATCTTTATACATCAGCCAAGATAATGTTAGTGAATTGATCAGTGTCCTAGAGAGACTGCAAAATGCGAGAGTCTCCCAGAATGTCTGGAATGGTCAAATTCAATGGGACACCTTTTTATAGGTTTTATTGTATTGATAACAAAAAATTGCTAATTATAGGTACCCTCAGAAATCAAGGTTATAACCTGCCCAGTTTTTACTGTAATAGGGTGAATTGGCTTTATATGCCCTCTCCATACAACATGCTATGCTAGGAAACAGTGGTTGTGTCAAGGTCATTTAACATCTTAATTTCAAAAGGAAACTAAAGCAGGTAATGTGAGTTGAACAAGACTTCACAAATTATTGCACAAAGGACTTTCAGATCGAGTGGATAAATTTCAACATATATCTCAGCAACGGAGTAAGCTATGAAAATGAGAGTTGGGTGAATGAAATTCATTTTCCAACCTCTAATACATTTGTTTTGTAATTCTAGACTTTAGGTCCACTTTAATTATTACTTAGCTCTGAAAAATCTTAAGGCCATTTTGAGGTCATCAGGGGTCATTGGAGGTCAAATTTGTAATTATTAGCTCAACAAGTTGAGCTATTGTCATGGCAATGCATCTGTCTGTCTGTCTGTCTGTCCGTCAACATTGGAAAAAAGGCTGCTGTCTGCAGGTGCTTTGACCGTTCCTTCTCAAAGTTGGTGTGGGTATAACACATATCAAGGGCTTGATAATTATGGTAACAGGAAGTAGGTCAAAGGTCATTGGGGGTCGTGAGAGGTCAAAGAGTGAAATCACGCAAAAGCCTTCAACTCCTTGTGGTTTTGTTGGAATCTTTTCAAATTTGACAGGAATATTCAGTAAATGATTGGTCATCAAAGTTGTTCTTTTGAAGTAGATCAAAGGTCATTTGGGGTCAAAGAGAGGTCAAGCAAAAGGAGGTCAAACAGTGTAATCACGCAAAAGCCTTCAACTCCTATGGGTTATGTCTGAATTTTATCAAATTTGGCTAGAGTTTTAAGAAGGTAATGGGTCATCAATGTTGTACTTTTGAAGTAGGTCAAAGGTCATTTGGGGTCATGCAGGGGTCAAACAGTGAAACCACTCAAAAGCCTTCAACTCCTAGGGGTTATATCCATATGTTATCATAATTGGTCAGGGTGTTAAGTAGATAACAGGTCATCAAAGTTGTACTTTTAAAGTTGGTCAAAGGTCATCTGGGGTCAAGCAGGTGTCAAACAGTGAAATCAATCAAAAGCCTCCAACTCCTAAGGGTTATATCTAAATCTTATCAAAGTTAGCCAGAGTGTTCAGTAGATGACAAGCTGTCAAAGTTGTACTTTTGAAGTAGGTCAAAGGTCATTTGGGGTCAAAGAAAGGTCAAAAAGTGAAATGTTGTAAATGTCTTCAATTCTTAAGGGTTATATCCAAATCTTATCAACGTTAGCCAGAGGGTTCAAATGATGATAGGTCATCAGAGTTGTACTTATGAAGTAGGTCAAAGGTCATCTGGGGTCAGAGAGGTCAAACCGTGAAATCACTCAAAATCCTTCAACCACTAGGGGTTATATCCAAACCTCATCAAAGTTGGCCAGAGTGTACAGTAGATGACAGGTCTTCAAAGTTGTACTTTTGAAGTAGATCAAAGGTCATTTGGGGTCAAGGAGAGGTCAAACACTGGAATTGTGCAAATGCCTTCAGCTCCTAGGGGTTGTGTCTGACTTTTATCAAAGTTGACAAGAGTATGCAGTAGATGAATTGATGGGTCATCAGAGTTTTACTTTTGAAGAAGTTTAAAGTTGTTTGGGGTCAAAGAGCTAGGGCAAACAGTAGAATCAAGCAAAAGCCTTGAAATACTCATGGTTGTGTTGATGTTAATTAGTGTTTGCACTGGGTACCCGGGTACCCGACCGATGATGTCAGGACCCTGTTCTCAAATTGCTACCTGGATCCAAAGTTTCACTAACATAGATTGCATGTGTGACAGAACACCTAACATGTTACTTTTTCCTGGCAAAATTTATCACGGACACGCCTAAGAACACTTGTCATGCCCATACGTAAGATACATTGGTGTTATATTATATCAACTTGCAGAGCAAAATTTCTCATTATGACTTTTATGACTTTAGAACAAACTTGTAGCCTAACATAAGTTATATTTTCGGGTACCCAGGTACCCGACCGACCATCGAGTTCGGGTACCTGGTTCCGAATTTTGGACCCGGTGCAAACACTAATGTTAATTGCCATTTGGGGTCACAAAACATCATATGGTGAAATGCATGCTAGTGCTTCTCCATAAGGGTTTATGTTTTGTATGATGTATACTATAGGAATCATTTTTTGACAGACCTGACAAATTGGGGTATAAGTAGCCTAATTTTTGTCGGCAGAATTACCTACAGTACTGTGCCCACAAACACTGAACAAAAAGTCGCAAGCCGGACAACTCTAGCAGATATACCACTGCTGTGACCATTTACATCTATAGCACTGAAGTTCCTAGATCATGACAGGCTACGACTCCTTGATTTGGATCCCTAGTGAAACTATATAACATTAACTGTGTGAGAGAAATTGTAGTTGAGCTACAGCATCATTGATGCTCTTGTTGTTTGATTTACATGAAACTTGGAAGATGTGGACAATTAAATAAAGTGTTAGAAATCCGAGAGGTCACATTACGATCTTCTAAGCCCATAAGGAATTTCACCCGAGACCCCTGTTTTTGGCCAAAAACAGGGGAGATTAAATATCTACCCGAGTTTGTAACATTAGCCTCATTGAACGCTCTACTGCACAAACTGGTTCTTAGATAACCACCAGTTGACTTCCAAAGGTAGTGGACTACAAATGTTCACAATAGCATATAATGCACTATAAATAGCTTGTACAGTTGGTCAGTATGTCTACAATGACACATGGCTGGGTGCAATTAATTGTGTGCACTCAAGGGTAAAGATCCTACTACTGGCAGCACTTTTGTTAGTTACTTTACTATCAAGTGTCAAATTATTACACCCTCAATGAATCTCAGGACCAATCTTTAATAGGCTGCATTGGCCATCATGAGTTTGAAATCATGAGGGGTTATTTGAAGTTAAACCTGCAAAGATTGTTGGATATACATGGAACTTAGTAAATGTATTTAATGTTTTGTGCCAAATCTTACGGAAGAACTGTGGGGGCCCATTGGGCTTGTTCAAAGTTGCATTTCAAAGGTTCACAGGTAAACGTATAATATTTGGTGCCAGAAATTTTGATGATAGTGACCACTTTAAGTTTCCAAATTTTCAATAGTTACTTAGGGTCCATCAGAAAAAGGAACCTTATTGCCCTTGTTTATGATTATTTGTGCATAAGCATTAAGCTAGCTGGCTTTTAAAAAGGCCTCAAAATTGAGCCCTTCTTTTGTCGGGTTCCATGTTTGCTTGGAGTTCATGGAGTAATACATACCAAAATGCCACTAAAGATATTATCCTTCTAAAACAAATGTTGGCTTGCAGTAGTGAAATTCTACAGGTTTGAGCCTCTGCACCATTGGTGCTCTAGTTTTCTAAATATGATACCACCTCTCTCCCTCAGCCTTCCCCCTCCAGTTTAAGGCTCAAAATTCCACTCACAGAAAGCAGACATTCATTATCCTTTATAGACTCTTCCCCCATGACAGTGTGCCTGTCTTTTAGAAAGTTCCGGGCACATCCCTGGACAAGAAACTAATATAGTACACATGTTGATGGAGTTAGAAGAGAAAAGTTAGTGTTGTGATCTAGATGGTGATCCATAATAAATTTTAACAAGAAAGTTTTAGCTTTAATTTTACTGTTATAGACTAAAATGCTCTTGGTACAAAGAAGCTTGAAGTATGGATACACAACAGGGTTTCCCCTGGGTTTTAGAGAGTGTGAGGTGGTATTAGTCCATAGGGGTAATATGGTGCCAGCCTTGGCACCAGCAATGAGGGAGAACTATCAATACTTCTATAGTTAGTACAGTACAGGTGGCAGTAATAGCAAATTTCAAGAACTGTGAGGTGGCCGCCTCACAAAAACAATGCCAGGGGAAACCCTGCACAAATAAATTTATAGACTTAAAATACAGGCAAGGGTTATACAAACTTACAGCTTATAGTCCCTGGCTGATTAAAAGGTGATGTTCATGTATGTTTCTTTCCTTTTTGTGTGACTTCTTTAATCACCAAAAGTTAAATACCGCAATAGTTAGAACATATAAATTTTCATTAATGGTCATTTATGTAATGTTGTTCTGTATAAATACTGGGTATACACTAGTATCCCACCTCTTAAGCTTGTTTGCCATGGGTATAGGCTGTAGACAGTGTGTGATTTATAAGGTATTTGTACTGCAAATCTTAATGTCATTGGTTTTTTAAATTAAATACCTTCTTTTAACAGTAGTCACTCCTGCATACTGATCTTATATCAGTATGTGTAGCATGATACACCATCCAGCTTGCAAGGGTTACTCCAGTCTACATCTTTTAGTATCTTGGCAACCTAAGGAGGTCACAAAAAGCTAAATTTTGAAAAACAAGGATATGTGTCAAAGTCAGAGCCAAATTATTTTGCTGTTACTTTCATTTACTTAAAACTATGTGAATACCAAATTTGACAGTGACTTATTGGACAGATTAAGTATTGCTGTTGTGCATGTCTGTTAAGAATTTAACCCTAGTCCACAGCATTTTTCAAAGAAGGGAAAAATAAACCTGAGGAATTCTAGAACTGGTCATATAAAATTTTGTTTTCAATTCTGACGTGGTCATATCACATATAAATTTGTAGAAGCCAATATCCAGGTATGCCATTCAACCATTTTTAGGCCCATAGGGATGTTTAATGTTACAGTGCATTATGGATTGCCATGCTGTTGGGCGCAGCACATAGGAGTTTTCGGCATGCACGGGTGGGGGGTCTTGGATGTCATTTTGACACAAGGGTATGCTTGATGAACAAAATTTCCAACTATTAGAGTGATAAACAGTTATGACATAGGCGAAACTTTTCTATATTGTCTTATATGGCCACTACATGTATTGGTGAAAATGTATTGCATTGATCTTCAGTTTATAAGCATATGTGTGTGCTGGGTAATTTAAACAAAGTAGTAACTAATTGATGTATGCCTTCTTGTACTGTAGGTATTTAAGATCATAATTATTTCACTTAGTTTCCAACAATTAAAAAAAAACCACATTTTCAAAGTTTGCATTAAAGTTTAAGACATAAAATGTCTAGCATGTATCGAATTTGGTCAGTAGCAGCTTTTTTTCTTTTCTTAGGATGGAAGTGTACGACTTATTTCAGCAGTATCGGGGAGTGTCCTGACCATCATATACCCAATGGCAACTTATCAGGTATGTTGCCTAACAGGTATTACAAAATGTAGTTCTTAATATGAGAAAAATGGAGTACATTATGTTAATAGGAATTCTTCAAGTGTCTCATAACAAATAGATTGGAGTTTGAGATAAGTTCGTGGATATGTTAATTTGTAGCATTTACTTTATGTACATTATACATTATTTGATTGTTTCTGCTAAATTTTTCTCCAACAGATTCACACTGATATTGTGTATGACCCTCTGAGCCATTGCATCTATACTGCCCTCAACAGTGGTGACATTCTAGTCTTTGATACTTCAACCAATCCATGCAGAGCTAGGGAATTATGGGTACCCCCAATACCAGATGAGTCAATCTTATGCCTTGCCCTTGTAAAACTTGTAAGTCTTGTCATTTTTTAAATAGTTCTATAGTTTCATAAAGAATGTTTGAATGACAAAGTTAAATGATAGCATGAGTTCTCCTTGGCATGTGGTAGTTTGTCAACCTAAAATTGATCTCAAAAGTAACTAGTGTATCAAAACATTCAATAAAAGTAAAAGAAAATACAAATATGAAGTCAAATAAAACAAAGTACACAAAAGGTTGATTCAAAGAAAGTGAAGAATCTTGAACAATTTATCTAAAACTTTTAATTGAATAAATATTGTATCCTACAGATGGAAGAATTCTTCCACCAATATTTATGTTGGTGAGGCACTGTAATTTCTTTCTTTTTTTTTGTTTGTTATTTTTTACTTAGGAGAAATGCAGAGTTTGAATTTCATCTGTTTTTTAATAGTCATTCTAAATATGAAATCAATTTTGACTTCCTGATAGTGTCCTAAAATGTAAGTTTACTATCTTTTATGCATACTAAAGTCAGTCTGCCATCCATGCATACTACCTCTCGTTGTTATTCGATTCTTGAGTGTGTTCTTCATAAGATCCCTTCATAGTCATACTTTTTATCGTGATGGTTGCAAGAAGGCTTTCAGGTTTTATGTTTTCATGCCTATAAAACATGTTATATGTTTTCATGAGATAAAGCAATATCATTTCTTCCCAGTGCATATTGAGACCATATCATTTAGAGCCAGCTAATTATGCAATCAGTGGGTGCAGGGGCTACGCAGTAATACTTGCTGGGGGAAAGTTAAACTTATATTGGGCAAGCTTCCTCTGATCTCATCTTGGCCAGGTTGTTTTGATATTACCTATTAAGAAAAGAAAATACTGCGAAATGTCACCATGCATCTGTAATAAAGTCATTGAACTTCTCCTTTCACAGCTTTTCCCTTTTAGGGCCGAAACAGTCATATAATTTTGTAAAGACCAACGTCTGTTGAATGCATACTTTAAAAAAGCACATTTTTGCCCAAATTTTTATACCTAAAGAAATGGGTAAAAAGATGGATTTTTCGTTATTTGTCCATGGAATTTTTCCTGGGCACTGTGGTTATTTTGATCTCTTTGTCAGGACTGTGCACTTGGTATGAAAGAAACTCTCACATGTGAGTCACTAATTTTTGCGGGTCACAACAGTGGTCAAATATCCCTTCTAGAGGCTCAAAGAAGATGTATGAAGGATACTGTGCAGGGACATTGTGGTGCCATACTAGCACTAGAGTGCTCCCATGGCTCCTTGGATGGTGGTGTTCTGGATAGTGGATCTGATGTTGGTAGTTCTGACAGACTTCTCTCTTGTGGATCTGACAAGGTTGGTACAAAGATCTATTTTTTGACTACAGCATCTTTGGGGGTCAGATATTGACTACTTTCTGCCATATGATTAATAAGTCAAAAAGCATATCTTGATGTTGATAATGGCAATTATTCTCAGGAAATAAATTCATGTTTAAAGTTTCCTTTCTGAGAGACTACATACAAAAATAATAATTAATGAATTATTTCCAAGATTTGCTGTTTACTGACCTTTGTTGGTGCAAACATGAAAAAAAAAATTAAAAAAAATTACAAATAAAAGCTAGCACAAAAGAAATTGAGGGACAAATTTGTGTTGATTTCAGACCAGCTACTATCCAAGTAAAATTCTATTTGTGAGAGAAGAAAACATTTTCACAAAGTTAAATCTCCAAGCATCTTTATTGCACATCATTTCACAAGAAAGTGCCGTCAGTTTACGATTCTTAAATCTGTATCATTTGGCCCCCCCAAACAGTGCAAAAATAGTGATTATTTTTCAATATATTGCCCAACACTAGACTCTAGTTATGCCAAAGGAAGATAAAGGTAAGGGAGGAGGTATGATAATCTTCCACGATGTACTGCTTTTGTGACTTTCAAACATTTGAAATCAGGTAAATATTACTCAGTGTGACATACTGTTTTAACTTCAAGATCAAAGCATGCAGACCATTGTCACTGTGCACCAGAAGTTGTATTCTTGTTTAAAGGACCTTTGTTGGTTCAATTTTAATTTTATTATGCTAATTGTTTTGCTTTGCTTCCACTTTTCAGAAGGTGCAGATCTGGAAAATACATGCAGTTAGTGACTTTGAGATAACATTGCTTTCACTCTGTTCGGTAAGCATTGGTTGAAGTTGAAGTGTTTGTAAAATTAACTTACATCTTGCATGTGCACCCTTCATCCATGGTCATATCATTGCATAGTTTCTCATGGTCATTGTAGTAGCTTTTCCTATCTATTTCTTAGCATGCTTTAAATCATCTTTCTTCCACCATCCTTTGTTCAGGTGTACTTCCACCACCTCTTTCTCTGTCTTATCTTTTTCCAAAGATTCCTTGCCTTGCCTGCCCTTCCCATGTTTCTATGCTGTCTAACTCCCTCTGTATGGCTCTACCTTTGAACAAGTGAGTTCTCCTTCCAACAAAGTTGCAGTACCTACTTTTCCATGATATCCTAATAGAATTAGTATGATCTAGTTTGTACTGTATAAATAGCTGCAGGTTGACTAATATATTTAAGGTGGAATAAAACACCCTTAAAGTGTTCAGAATGTGGCAATACCCAAAGAATTTGTCAACGGCTGTTATTACTTTGAAAACCATGAAATAGGTACAAGGAATCAGTATGTGGATTTTTGTGTGGATAGGGTGATGTGTGTTCATCTCATGCCTTCTTGTAGTCCCGATTTTACAAACGCAAACAGGGATTCCGGCCATCTTGGTAGTAAAGCAAAATTAGAATGTAAGTTAACCTTCTTCCCTTTCCCATTCATAGAAAGATTAGCTTATTTAGGAAAAATGCCTCAAAATCTAGGAAAAGTCACAGAATGTGATTGACCCAAAACGGAAAGCAGTCAGTCTGTTATATTTTGTCAGGTCAAAACAGGGTAACCATTGAGTGACCGGGAATTGTGTCTTTCAAGTGTGGAAATCTGTCAATTCCTGGAATAGTAAAGAGTAATTCATCAGGGAAAAGTCAGGAAATTTTGTTGGTATCAAATGCTGGGAATGGCCTTAACAAGAAGTGTTGATGGATCCTGACTTGAACATCAGGCTATATAGTTCGGTGTTAGAACATTTATATTAATAGATTTAAAAGTGAAATATTTCCTTAAACTGAAATCGTAAAATTTGACTCAGTTAAGGATATCTTAAGCTGACATCAGATGAACCTCAAACATGGTGCAGTTGCACCCCTAGAAAGATCATATACAGAAACTCATTTAGGTGTCACAATCTTCATGCATGTATGAAAGGAGCATTAAGTGGTAATTTCTGTAGGGATCAAAAGGAATTTCTAAGCTGCACTGTTGAACTATATATAAGCAAGATCAGAATTACCTAGTCCCATAGAGTTAAGAATTCTTCCATCTAATTTTTCTTCTAGTCCCTCCTCCAATTTACAAAGTACCTGTCCACTGCACTTCACAGACAAAGCTAGACTACCTTCTGTTACCTAAGGTTATATTCTGCTGAGTACACTACTGCATGTGATTTTAGTACAACTGTGATCTATGATGTTTATGCAATGGATTACACTTCTTCACATCTCACTGATCTGCACAATTTACCACAGACCAGTAGACCTTGTGCATATTATGTCACAGATCAGAAGTTGCGCTTTCGGCAGAGATAACAGCGTAAGGCGTATCATTGCAACTTACACCATCAACTGCAGACATCTAAGTTTTGCATGTGCGAAGACTATGTCGTGCACCCAAGTAAAGTATGTGTACTAAAGTCATGTACCTTATCAGTGAGCTTCTTTGTTCATCCTCTAAGTGACATTGAGTGATTTCAGTGCATATAAGGTCTATAAGAGAGGCACATATTTGAAACCTTTGTACCAGTTAATGTCAGTCAAGTAACAGTTACAATTGTGAATAAAAATATACCCAGGGGTTCCCAAGTATGCTTGGGTAATGTGAGAACAGCTTTGAATGAACAGATTACTAGCTAGACAGGTGCAGTGTTTTCATTTATTAATCAAGTAGCTTCATTAAATCACCCATTGACCCTTTTCCAAATAGCAGTTACACAGGACTGTGATATACAATTTTGGTGTGCGTCATTGTTGGCCCGACTAAATGCCGTTGACATAAAAGATGCATACTAAAACTCTTATCCCACAATCCTTTGTATTTGCTATTTGGAAAAGTGTCTATTGGCAGGGTTCCCCCAACCCCAACCCCCCCCCCCCCCAAAAAAAAAAAAAAAAATCAAAGAATGCTTATTTCACTTTCCAGGTCTAGGAAAGTCTTGAAACTTTGGAAAAAGTGGCAAATCATGGAATTTGGAAAGACTTTGTATCTTTTAAATAAATGTTCCATGCATACCTTTGTCTGGGATTTTCACATTCAAGTATATGCATGTAGTCATGGATGTCATTAATGGGTCATGGGAAAGTTATGAATTATTTGTCAGGTTGAGTTCAGAAATCCTACATTCAACTTAAAAACTTACACAGACCTGTATCAATGTCTGCCATAAAGAAAACCCACTTTAAGGAGGTCGGACTAGCCAGGTACATTAATGGTAATTAAAACTAAGAGCTAGTAGCTCTCAAGTTACAAAATGATGCATTGACCACATTTATCTACGAAGTTGGTATACGTATTCTTTGAGGTCAGTGTGTTTATTGAAGTTAAAGCTTTCTGTATCTATTCTTTATTCTTCAGCACTATCTTTGTCTTTGAGATTGTCCCTTCAGGAAAGGAAGTAGCAGCAGAGGCTCTGAAGTTGAAATCACATGACATCAGATTATACAAACACTTGAAAGACCATGACCATACACAACCAGTAAGTAATACTTGATATTTATACAACACTGGACCAAAATGAAGTCTGCAAATTGAAGTAAGTAAAGAACTACAGGCAGTCAGTATAAGTATGTTTGACAGGCCTTTAGCCAGCTTCTCAGTTTGAGACAAGTAGAGTTGTTGCTCAAATGGGCAAATCAGTTTTTTGTGAGGGTGCTTATTGCAGGGATCTGTTGTATGCATCATACAGAACTGTTATTGAAACCATGGAATTTTAAACAAGAAAAGAGAAAAAACAAGAAAAAAGACATGAAGTGGGGTGGGGTGGGGGGAGAGGGAAGTGGGTTACTGTAGAATGCTACCAAAAATGTGTATGATTTGTTATTGAACCACTCTGCATATTCCTATTTTCTTCTCTCCTCAAATATATGTAGATCACAGGGCTTTGTTGCTGCCCTTCCATAGGACTGTTTGCATCAGCAAGCATTGATGGCTCTGTGAAGGTAAGAACTTGTGTTATCATGTTCAAAATATACCTTTTAAGACACTGCATTGGTACTATCAGTCTCTAAGAAAAAGTGGTCCATAAGGTTATCTATTGGTTTGGCTGATTATAGTAAGGTTCAGTCAGTCTTATCAAGTAACAGGCTTCAAAGTGATCCTATATTTCCTATAATTTCCTATAAATTTCAAAAAATCCTATATTTCCTATATTTGTATGATTTTAGGCTTGTTTTCCTGTATTCTCCTATATTTTTCTGATCTTGTCCAAAAAATGTGTTTCTTTTATATGGTGTTTTGGGGTGAAAATTTCAGATGGATTCTTTTTCCAAGATAGTTTTGTAGACTCAGAGTGTCTTAGACTCAGAGTAGCTTATTCAGACAGGTAGCAGTATATATAGATGCCAAGTATCGTAATTAGATGCAAGTACACAATGGCTAATTATAGGATTCAGAAATATTCTCATATGAAACAGCATTGGGCACTAATGAACACTTATTTCATCACCCATAAATGTTCCCACTCTCACACCTGTGATATTAAGTATTCTATGATTTCATCTCTTTGAGGGAATTTTAGTGGTATTGTGAGGGGGTGGATTAGAGCCCTTTGCCTGGCATCCCCTGTAGTCATGCAATCTTCCACATTTTAAAACCATGCTTTGTATGCACAGATAGCTGGTCTGCGATATAACTGATTCTTTCATTCAAAATATTGTAGTACAATGGTTTGAAATACCAATATTTTCCCTGTCGTCTGCCATCTTTCCTCAAACTTTGTTAACCATTAGATCAGTTGATTGTCCAAAGTGTTGTACAATTAAAATTTTCACTGAAGAATAAGAACTTAGTGCTTTGAGAAAATTAAGAATCTCACTGTAATGTTTACAAGTTTACAATGTGCAGATCTCTAAGGAGGTTTTCCCTTAACTCCACTAGAAGCTCTGTGGTTGGTCTCTGGATGCCACATCAATTTGTCCAACAGGCCAAAGTGAAAAATGTAATCCATGTGTGGGTCTGAAGCTGCAGTGCCCATCATTGGTGATGAGTAGGGCACTGCCAAGTTGCCCTTTCCCTAATTTTGTCATGTAGTTTCCTCAATTGAGATTTTAGATGTTAAGTGTGTTAATGCACAGACAGTTTTGCACATTGTCGGCATCTTGACATATATGTGGACTACACTGTTCTGCCAAGTTGTACAGATTCAAATTGAGCAGTGGTATTTTGGGGGAGAGGGACCATTGGGCCATGCCCACTCTGCTTCCCTAATGCTGATTTTTTTTTCTTTTAATGTGGTAACCTAAAATCTGATTTTAGAAATAAATTTTACTCAAAAAGATAGCATATTTAGCACCAAATTGCATGTAAGTGCACCCAATCATTCAAAAAATCTAAGGGGAAGGGGACACCCCCTCCCCTTGGACCCCTCCCCATGTTGGTAATCACGGAAGAAACTAAATGGCCCCCATGAGAAAGTTCTGGCTATGCCACTGGGAAAAAGTGAGTTGGAAGGTATTCATAGCAACCATGATGTTGTCATAGGCCTGTGATCTTGGTCTGACTATCATTGACCCATATGTCAAACTTAATACCAAGATTGACCAGCAATGCAGTGTATAGTTTATAGTGAAATGTTGTATTGAGAGACCATTTCCTGTTGTTTAAGCAGCAAAAAATTAAAAAATTTCCTCACCTCAACCCCATTATTATTGGAGCTGAGGTGAATTCTGTCTGTGTACTTTAGGACATAAGCAACAGTTTATTGTCCACATTAACTACCCATCCATTCAAAGCACCATCATGGTCACATTCTGTGTTCTCACCTTCTGATATTGCAAATTTTGGTGCCTTTTTGGTATGCACAAATAATGAGATTTATGGATACTTTATTCTGGGTCAAACTATGCAAATACACCACCTTGAGGGGATTTACTTTTTCCCTTCCACCAAAATATTTAGGTGGTTTTCTTAATCCCATGTTGATGGTAGAACCACACTTTTCTGCCACATAGCCCACACTTGTGATACTCTTAATCACATTTGTATCATTTAAACAGTATAGTTCATTAGTTTCCTAAGGTACCATGTTTTCCTCATCCACAACTTGGATGAATTTTGAAGATAATTAGAACCGCTAGTGTATGACATTCCTGTATTTACTCTATATTTTCTTGGAAAAATCCTATAAAACCCAATATATTCATTAGTATCCTTCCTATAAAACCCATATTTCTGTGATGGACCACTTTGAAGCATGAAGTAATGAAATTAGGTGGCTCATTTTACTTTTACTAGCACGAAGCACAATGACAATACATAGGTACTGATAATCTACAAATAAAACCTCTTTGCATTATTACCAAGGTTTGTTATTTGATTCCTATTCTAATTTGTCATTGAAGCCTACATTCTTGCGGTTTTTGTTTTATTAAGTAAAAGAGTCGCCATTATATTTGATAATAGTGCTACATTTATCAATTATACCATAAATATTAACAGGTGAATGTTAGGACCAAGCCATTGCCCGAATTTTACTTTACGTTTGCTCCAGTGTGTGTATGCCGGATATCCCAGTACATGTAGGACTCATCATGTTACAATATCTTGTGTCATAGAATTGTGAAATTCACCCTGAACTCTGTGATTTACCATTTAATCTTTGTGTTCTGAAATGGTGTGAAAGATTGTGCAAGGAGAAAAGGCATTTGTCAGATTTAGTTACATGTTAAGCTTCAATATTATGTTGAGATAACTGCCTATTCTCTTCCATATTCACTTGTGTAAGTTGAAGATATGAATAGACCTTATGCACTGATGTCATGCGATGTTATTTTTGAGGATAAACAATGAGTCACACTGCACACACAACATAGACTTCGCATGCACATTTAGTGGTCTTACACGTGTATCCAGGCAGTGCACAATCAGCTCTCTGCATTCCGGGGGGGGGCCCACACTTTCTCCTCTGTGGCATCATATGCCACAGAGGGGGGGGGCCCACACTTTCTCCTCTGTGGCATCATATGCATAAGGTCTATACAAGCGGTGTGTTTTATCTGTTTATGGTAAACATTTCGCAAAATCTTCCTATGCCAAAACTTGTCAAGAATTGTTATTAATACCAATTAGGTGCTCATTCAAGCATTTTTCAATAGCCCTAAAGGTTGACATTTGATAGCAGTTTATCTCAGATAAAACTGAAAGGTGATCTAACCTTCAATGACCATAAGTAATTTGATCCCTTTTTGCCAGTACTAATTACAGGGCAGGATTTGTTGTTTGTTGTAATGTAAACCCCCAGTGCTGGGCTCCTGTTGTACCAGAATAGTTATCAAAGCTTTTAATAATGCTACTGCTCAATGGAGCAGCTAATTGAAGTAATGAACCAGTGGTCGGGTACTTTAATTGGGAACCGCAGTTTTCCCCTAAAAACTGTGGTAGCTATGACTTATTCCAGCAAAGGCAAATTCTGCCTAATGAATAATTATCTGACTTGCCAGTTGTATAAAAATGATGTAATGATTGAAACTAGCAAACTGTACTCTTTTCATCAAGTTGTGTCATTTTTTTGGTCCATTGTTGTGTAAAGTTCCTATAAGGTAAATTTGTATTTATATCTTCTGTGTTGTAATTATCTCATGGTACCATATTCTTGTTTTGTGAAATACCAGTCTGTAAATGTAGTAAACAATTAAAAGCCTGTTATTGAGAATTTACAATGATAGAATAATCATTAAAATTACAGAATATTGATAATAATTATGATAGTAATGACAACATGGTGGCAATTTTAGGTGCAATTATATTGAATACACTTTGACTTTTTTCCCCTAATTAAGGTCTGGGACAGAACAAACACCCTGATCAGGGAACTTTGTTTTGATCCATCATTGAGAGGGGTGTGCTTTGCCAATGACCATGGTGACATTTTAGTGGGATTCCAAAACCATGTAAGGTATGTGTCTTTGTCAGATTATTCTAAGCTTTAGCAAAAGGACCCATGCCACTAGAATTCAGTAGGCTCGTTTAGCCAAAGTTCCCTGGGAAAAGGCCATTTTCTCAGGTGAAATACATAGACATCTTATGTTGCCTGATGGCTAAATCCTATTGAATTCTAGCCTCATGATGTGAGTGAAATTAGAAATGTGATAATTAAATGCATGTATAGTTTGTTGCTTTAGGGCCTATGTTTAATGGGGAATTTTCATCATCCCAGACAGTTCCAATTCTCCCAACTAAGCAACTTCTAGCTCCTCCCATAACTGTATGAATTAAGCTACTCCTTGTGCAGGAATAAACCTGTTTTATTGCTTAAGGCCATGTCCTGGTGAGCATACAAGGCTATAAAATGTAACAGAAGCACTCTCTCTGCCTTGTGTGGAATGTGAGCTACTCTGCATCTTTCAAATTTTCAAACTTTGATGTCAATCAAAGAGCAGTCACCAACTGAGAATTTTCATACCCCTACAGTAAAAATATACTTTGGGGTGATGACTGTCTGTCTTTAAGGAGTGCAGTCCATATGTGTGTTGCTTTGTCACATTCAATGTAAGCCAGCTCTTGTCCAATCATGCCCCCTGTGGGCTGGGGGTTGTAGAATAGGCCCACGGTATTCCCCACCTGTCGTAAGAGGCCACTAAAGGGAAGACTTGCACCGTATTTGAGCTGTATTTGAAACCAAACTTGAACTTGAACCTGAACCGTATTCGGAAATGTATTGAAACTTTACGTTTTTATCTAGTTGACACTATATAACACATTCGTGTTGATGTGTCATTAAATCTCATCTAACTATCTTGTCCAATCATGTTGTGCCATGTTACTTGCTATGAGATGTTGCTATAAGCTCATCAAAATAAAGGAGTACTATAGTCTAGTGTATGTGGCATGTGTGTATTACCTATTTAGTTTTGAGGCTTCCAAGAAGGGTACATTTTAGTAGAGATAGATGGAGAGGGGTTGTGAAGGGACATTGAGGGCAGGCTTGTAGCATGAGTACAAAATCATGACCATTTAATATCTCTGGTTGCGAGAACCAGTAAGAGTGCACACATTTTGCATGACCGAAAAAGTTCGCATTATAACATCAATTTTCTTGACTTGAATCTTGACTTTTAAAGTCATGTCTGTACAGTTATAAGAACAAATTCATTCTCACTTTTGTGAGTGCATACAAATATTTCAGAGTGTGAGTACATACTTATTGCAAACTGGGTGAGGAGGTGGGGGAGGGGGGGGGGGTGGATGCTGTAAAGGCAGAGATTATCCAGCAGTGTTACATGGGTCTGTATCATAGGAAACAATGATGTGGAATGCATAGAGGTAGTGTGAGTCCATTTTGTAGCATTAACTGATGATTTAATATCTAGGTATTCAGCATAATTTCTTCCTTTCATATTGTAAACTACAATACAGTTTAATGTTGAATGAACCTTTGTGATCTGTTGCAGTTATGTGAATGCCACCAGCTACTTGCCATATCATTACTTGGAGAAATTACTGTACTTGAATTTCATAGATGAGCAGAAAGAAGAACCACTGCCTTTTAACCCAGAACACCAGTTATGGTAGGTGATAGGTTTATTGTGTTTTTAGGTGATAGATTTATTGTAAAATACTATGAAAATGTAGAAATATACTCCTGTCTTACACCACAATAAATATTATTTGAACTGAGTGTTACTGCAAATACCATCCAAAAACTGATTAACTTGTTGTGGTTATAACCTAAACATAACTTCAGTTCTAAGCATTGACATACCTGGAGGCCTTGTATATGCTAACTACACTAACATCAAATGATACCTTTAATTTTGCTACCCTGCTCCTTAGAATTAAGGCCAACCAGCTTCACCTTACTGTCTTGCCCCTTTGTTGGATTGTCATTGGTGCCCATCTGCCACTTAATAATAGGCACAGAAAAATGGTTTATGATGTTGTGTAAAAAAAACCCAAGCAGTAGAAATTAATTTGTTACATTCTCTCTTTAGTCATCAGGGAGTCTCATGTGCTTCATAGGGGTTAACTTTCTTATTTTTTCCTTTATATTTAACAGCCTACCTACAGTATTTTTTCATTAACTCAAGGAATGTTTTGATGCCTGTTAAATTTTGGGAGTTTCCTTGGTTCCCCTTTTAAAATCTTACAAATTATCTTCATGTCATGTCCATTAGAGGAAAATCCATGGCAATCTCTAACTCCCCCCCTCCCCCTCCCAGAAATTGCCTAGCTCTTTCCAACACTCAGTTCAAGGCCTACTGGTATGTATGTATTGTTGTGGTTGGGTGAAGCATTTACGTCATTTCACTTTCTTTGTTGTAGTTGACATATTCTGATACAGAAATCATAACATTTCTTTTTACTTCATGTTGGTTGTTAATCATGATCACCAGTGATTATATAATATATGCACAGGATAAAAATTGAAAAGGTATCTAGTTTAAGGCCAAAAATCGATGTTTATTGCTGACCCATAAGTTAGAGAATGTACTAAGACTGTGTACAGGTCACTTAGTTTCATCTGTGAGTGCCAGATGTATGTGTGACAGCTAGATGGGCTTGTCTACAATAAAGGGGTATAAAAGTGTTACAAAGGTGGTGAAATTTGAAGTCCTCTAAGAATAAATTTTTGTTGGGTTATTTTGTTTGATTGGTAGTCTCAATTTTTTCCTGAGAGCAGGAAGATAGTTCTTTTCACCTATCACCACTTTTTAAGTGGTAAGTGTTACTGGTTACGTATGTAACGGGGACAGACATGGAAACTCTTTGCTCCAGAAATCTTTAAGGAGGACAATATGTATAAATAAACCCTGTATTTAATAGAATGATAAAGAACAAACACTTTTTCACTGAAATTGCATTACCATTAGTTAAACATGGACTAATATGGAGATCAATGGTTACACTGGTAACAAGGACGGACATGTACCAACGTAACCAAACTATGTTCGAGAAAATTAAGCACTTTAAACACTTGAATGCATTGTGACACAAGTTTTGCTCTTTCCTGAAGTGTAAACTGATGACATGTGAAACATTCATCAAAAACCAATGTCCCCATGTGCCTACGTTATACTACCGACAAGGACACGGTTACGTTGGTAACATCTGGACGGACATCACCTTGAAGGCTCTCATACCCTTGTTGTAAGCAAAAAGATGGAGGAAAGCACACAAACCAGTGACAAATATGGCCATCTGCAAACAGATGCAGTTTTATCAAATTCTCTGGTAATTTGTGTCCTACAGGCCTATTAATATGATAGTTACCAACGTAACCATTAGGGGACAGACATGTTACCAACGTAACCATCATGTGCTCCGCAATTGACTATGATGCATTTACTGCTGGATTATTTTATTTGTGGTACTGCACATGATCAAGGTTAAGTGTTCCATCATAACCTTAGCTCTGGAAATCTTTTCTTTCAGTTAAAATATCAACTACTAAGATTTATTATCCAGATGGACGGACAAATTATCTCAAAATTTTACTCCAAAGTGCTGGTAAAATTTTGCGGTGTTTGTGCACCTAAAAATGTTCATTTATCATTTACCATTTATTTTGTACATTACATTTATGAATGAAGACAAAGAACCTGCATCAGTCACATCTGCAAAGGTCCCACTCACATCATAAATTTATTCCACATCCTATGTAACACTTATAGGTGGTAAAAAAGGCCAAAATAGCCCCAAATTCTGCCCAAAATATCCTTTATATAAGTTGGACATTGATAAAATTGTCTTTATTATCTCTCTATAGTCCTCCAAGTATGGTGAACTATAAAATCACCAAACCATTGTGACATCTTTCAAAATATCATCAAAGCAAAAAACACACACTGAATATTTTCCTTTACTGTAGACAAGCCCAGATAACTATCCTTCTTGAGTGTTATTAATGTGGGTCAATGCAGCTACAGATATGATTAAGGGTTAATTGATTGCTTGATGTTTGTTCAGCCAATTGCCACCATACTTGCCAACTTTTCCATTTTAAGCGGAACTGTTCAGCTTTGAAACTCATAAAAATCTACGGAGCTCCTAAAGTGCCACACTGCATGTCATGATGGTGAGATAATTTATCCGACCAAGTTGTCATCCTTGTCATCCTTGCTCTAGGAAATCGACATGGCGGGATAATATATCTAACCATGTTGACATCCTGATTTAGGAAGTCAGCATGGCGAGATAATTCATCTTACCATGTCGACATCCTTTGCTTAGGAAGTCAGCATGGCGAGATAATTCATCTTACCATGTTGACATCCTTTGCTTAGGAAGTGGACATGGTAAGATAATTTATAAATGATACCATGTCGACATCCTAATTTAGGAAGTCAACTTGGCGAGATAAATTATCTCGCCATGTTGACTTCCTAAATTAGGATGTCAAAGTAGGAAGTCGACATGGTGAGATATTTAAAAACAAGTTTATGGAACGCCATTTGGGTGATATATCGCTAGTTTATGAGCACAAGCAATAGCAAAAGTGGTGTGTAGCCAGTGACCCTGCCAAAACATTCGAAGTAGGAGGCAGATCATTATTTAGGATTGAGCAGGGCCCAAGAAGAGGTAGCAGCGAAAAACGTTCCCCTGTGGGTGTGAAACTAGTCCGCCCCTGTGGGGTCCAGGGACAATGCCCCTGTGGGAGACCAAGGGTGAAGACCTCGGAAGCATTGGGGCATTTACAAAATTGGGGCCATAAGAATGGAGCATTTAAATAGTCTATCTTCAAATGACCTTGGACGTGTCCTTAAATGACCATGAAAATCAGTTTGACAATTTTTGGTAGCCAAAAGTTTAACATGGACTAACCATTTTATAATGCAGGGTACTTGTAGGTTGGGACATTGGATAATGATAGGGGTTCCAGTGGGCTTTCGAAAATTTATCCCCCCCCCACAAAAAATTATGAGACAACATTTACAGTATGCCACCGAGAGGGGGAAGCCTTCACATAAGACTGTCGAAGGTATATCTACAGTTGCATTAGGCGACCCTGGGCCTCGCAAATACAATTTGAGACGAAAGCCCTTGAATGCGATTTAATCGATTCTGAGAGCCTTAAAATCAAAATAAGGACAGACATTGTCTGCACTTTCATTAGTAATCTAAAGGGGGCTAGTGCCCATTGAGAACACCCAGAGTGTACGAGTGAAGACAGAATAAAATTCTGAAGACAGAATAAAATACGTTCAGTGTTAGGAAAATTTCATGCAATTACTTTACTACTCATTTAAAGGGTTATCAACACTTTTTTGGTGTCTGGTGAGGTGAGGTGAGGTGCTTGGCTCTGCTTTGATGGACATCCAGGAAACCATCATTCCCCCTGCAGCCGTGTTGGTTTTAAGCAGTGACATAGCCGGGATTATCAACGGGGGGGGGGGCCAAACAAAGGATCAACTACGCGAAGGAGCATATAGAGGCCAAGGGTCGAGTTGGGGAGGGGTCAAATATATTGTTGTATACACGCATGACCAAAATAACTCATGAAAAGGGGTGTTTTGTGCGATGAGTCGGGTAATGCTAGCGGCATTTTTGATTCCTTGCCGAAGGCCGAAGGAATCTATGCGATGGTGATGTCGTACTTACATGGTACCAAATTCGAGGATATCTGTGTGTGGGTGTGTGTGTGTGTGTGTGTGTGTGTGTGTATGTGACGCTTTGCTTGTAAACACGATATCTCAAGAAGGGTAACACTGAGGGATCTCATACTCAGCACGTAGATTGCCCATATTGAGTAGATGATCCCTATTGTTTTTGGTGGAGGTCAAAGGTCATTTGGGGTCACAGGAGGTCAAAAGGTCAAAACCTTGTAAACACGATATCTCAAGAAGGGTAACTCCGAGGGATCTCATACTTGGCAGGTAGGTTGCCCATAATGAGTAGATGATCTCTATTTTTTGGTGGAGGTGAAAGGTCATTTGGGGTCACAAGGGGTCAAATAGTAAATATGCTGGAAATTGCTTGTAAACACGATATCTCCAGAAGGATAAATGTGAGGGATCTCATACTTACCATGTGGATTACCCATATTGAATAGATGATCCCTATTGTTTTTGGTGGAGGTCAAAGGTCATTTGGGGTCACTAGAGGTAAAAAGGTCAAAACATTATAAACACTATATCTCAATGAGGGTAACAGTGAGAGATCTCATACTTAGCATGAGGATTGCCTGTAATGAGTAGATGATCCTTACAATTTTTGGTGGAGGTCAAAGGTCATTTGGGGTCATCAGAGGTCAAAAGGTCAAAACCTTGTAAACACGATATTTCAAGAAGGGTAACTGTGAGGGATCTCATACTTAACATGTGGATTGCCCATATTGAGTAGATGATCCCTATTGTTTTTGGTGGAGGTCAAAGGTCATTTGGGGTCACCAGAGGTAAAAAGGTCAAAACCTTATAAACACTCTATCTCAATGAGGGTAACAGTGAGGGATCTCATACTTAACATGAGGATTGCCCATAATGAGTAGATTATCCTTATAGTTTTTGGCGGAGGTCAAAGGTCATTTGGGGTCACCAGAGGTCAAAAGGTCAAAGCCCTGTAAACACGATATTTCAAGAAGGGTAACTGTGAGTGATCTCATACTTAGCATGTGGATTGCCCATATTGAGTAGATGATCCCTATTGTTTTTGGTGGAGGTCAAAGGTCATTTGGGGTCACCAGAGGTAAAAAGGTAAAAAAACTTGTAAACATGATATCTCAAGAAGGGTCACTGTGAGGATCACATACTTGTCTTGTGTATTGACCATATTGAGAAGATGATCAGTATTATTTTTCGTGCAGGTCAAAGGTCATTTGAGGTCACAAAAGGTCAAAACCTAGTAAATATCATATTTTAAAGGAGGGTAACTATGAGGGATCTCATTCTTAGCCAGTGGATTGTTTATATTTAGCATGTGGGTCATTTTGGGTCACAAGATTTCGAAAGCTTTTGACCTTATTAACATGATATCTTAAGTAGGATAACTATGAGGGATCACATGCTTGTCATGTGGGTGATTCATGTTTGTTACAATATATCCATATGGCAAGGAATCACTAAGCCTTTTGGCTTTCTGGTTAATTTGTCAAAATGGCTTCAATTTATATACGACATATATGAATCAAGAAAATGTTTGTTTTGAGGCCATTGTTAGAACTCACCATTTGCAAAGTCCACTGAGCTGCATTCAAGCGGGCTTTATCCCACATTTTTCTCGCCAGCCCCAGATCTGCAGCAGTCAGATGTACCTTGCTTGCTCCAGTTTGAAGGCTTCCACTCAGTGGCATACCTGGAAGGTAGTTGTCTCAACATCAATCCCCATTGGGCAGCATGAACAGATTTACTTTTAAGCTCAGTGTAAACATTAACATGATCCACTGTCCCCATTCACCCCGCCTCGTCATTTAATCGTTAGCGCGAGCAGCGAGCAAGGCTAACACAATGGTCAAATTGTGATTTTTGTTTTTGCCATGTGGCCTAGTTAAGTGCGCTGCAATGACATTTTGGAGAAAGTCAAAATGCCTCATCCTAGTGGCCACTTATTTAAAAATACCCAGAGCCTCCGCATGGGCTGCACCCTCTGAACTCCCAATGGAGTGTTGTCCCTGGACCTCACCAAGGGCCCTACAGATGCCTACAGTGTATTGTCAAGGGTCTCCTACACATCCAATGTCATTTGAAGATGATTAAATGGTCCATTCTAATGGCCACAGTTTTGTAAAATCTCACAGCCTCTGAAGTCTTCGCTTCTGGTCTCCCACTGGGCATTGTCTCTTGACCCTCCCGGGGTCCTGGACCCCACACCCACAGGGGGACGTTTTTCGCTGCTTTGGCGCCTTAGGCCCTGCTCAATTGTACATATTGGTTTGCCCCTACAGAGGAACGTTGTGCCTATTTTTTGAAAACTTTGGCTAGGCCACTGGCTACCCACAGGTTTTGCTCGTGGTTGTGCTCGTATCTAAGGATTTATCACCCAAGTGGCGTTCCATAAACTTGTTTTTAACTATCTAACCATGTCGACTTCCTAAATTAGGATGTCGACATGGTAAGATAATTTATCTCACCATGTCTACTTCCTGAGCAAAGGATGTCGCCATGGTGAGATAATTTATCTTATCATGCTAACATCCTAATTTAGGATGTTTTCATGGTGAGATATCTTATCTAACTATGTTGACATCCTAATTTAGGAAGTCAACATGGCGAGATAATTTATCTTGCCAAGTCGACTTACTAAATTAGGATGTCGACATGGTAGGATAAATTATCTTACCATGTCGACTTCCCAAGAAAAGGATGTCGAAATGGTATGATAAATTATCTCACCATGTTGACTTCCTAAATCAAGATGTCGCAATGGCGAGATAATATTTATTACCATGACAACTTCCTCAATTGGGATGTTGTCATGTTAAGATAAGTTATCCCGCCATGTCGACTTCTTAGAGAAAGGATGACAACTTGGTCACATAAATTATTTCACCATCATGACATGCAGTGTGGCACTTTAGGAGCTCGGTAAAAATCAGAACGTTCCGTTTTTCTAACTTTTAGTATTAAAATGTAAATGATCAGAAAATTGTGAAGCAACAGCTTGGTAAAAATAAAGTCAATTTTTGCATACACGTAAGTGATTTCAGCATATATTGTAAACATTTAGAGAGGAAAAGAGGAGTTTCCGACCCCACCCATTGAGGTTAGCACTTATGCGCTTGCTGCACACAGTGGAGCATATGCTACATATGTTCCATTTCCTGAGATGACTTGGCAAGTATGTTGTACAAATACAGTGGACATTGGTTGAAAACAAGAGCTTTAAAAACATACAAACAATTAAAAATCATAAAAGGCCTGAAAAAGTTCATGAAGGTGAAGAAATGAACACTAAAATATGAAGATAGTACCATGTAAAAATATAAGAGTATTAGTAAAACGTATACACATAATATGTAAAACTTATATAAATAAAACAGGAACTTTATAAAATAGTGTAGAGCGTATAGGTTTGATTGGTAATGAAACTTGAGATGTCTGCAGTCTTCAGTAAAAAACTCCAAAAAGGCAAGAATACCATCACAGAGTACACAGTCAACGGTTGAGAAGCCAACAAGGGTCTTCTTCATGTCTTTCCATGAAGGGGGTTACCCAACTTTGAATTACTACACCCTTTATACCCTGCAGTATACCCTGCAGTATACCCTGTCTAGCTTTGATCTAGCGTTTGGCTGTGTTCAGTATTGTGACAACATATGTGTTACAAAATTGTTTCATTCATAAAGAATAACTCGTGGTTTACATTCTATGCAAGATGTATATTCTAAAAAATCATAAAAGATACTTTTGAGGGGAATAAGAGGGTTTTTATATGATTTATGATTATATTACAGAATATGTTTGGGGTAACTCGTTATTACCTTTTAAATGCAATTAAGAAATTGATACCTAAATAAAGTGTTGAGTGACATACACAGCTAACAGTGTATTTGTTCATGAAGTAATAACCCTGTGTTCATGTGGATTGAGTGACAATTGCCTACTTTTTAAACATGGTCCAGAGCTCCCAACCCTCCTGCTGTGGGTGGAAAATTTCCGAAAAACCTCCCTTGGTTCTGCCTTTCCGCTGTGTCCTATCATTCTCCTGCCCAGAGGAAAATGTTGGCTGATGTGCGCCAGTTTCCATGAGTGGTAGTCAGAAAGCCATAACAAAGGCATCTTTTATGCAAGCTATGCAACACAGCTGTTTTTGGCCCCTAAAGCCTGCTGTATTTTATTTCCAGTCTACGTTGTGCTAAGTGTTTCCCATTCATACATCACAGACAAATGGGTCTTCTGAAGCTTCTACTGGGGTTTTTCCCTGTACCCCACCAGGGGTCTTATGGCAAGTCCCTGGTCCCCACCCATTAAGGGCTTTGCACTTGCTTTGTACTTTGCACATTTCTACTTACCATATCCAAGGCTTATATCCCTATTTTGAAATCAGAAATGTTGGGAGCTCTGCATGGTCATTTCAGTATTGCAGTGGATGGACCACAGTTATTATCACTATTTATATTAAAAAGCAGATTGAGAGAATTGGCTTGGAAGTATTTTTTGAATTATTGGGCAATTCTCATCATCCCAGACTGTTTCAATTCTCCCAACTAAGCAACTTGTAGCTCCTCCCCTAAATGTGTAAAGTTCCTCTTTGTGCAGACACAAACCTATTTTATTGCTTAAAGGGCAAGCGCAGTCGTCCCAAACTTATTTTGAAGCAACAGCTAAATCTCACAATTTTCTTCATATTTCTCTGCAAAGTATCTTTCACAATATTTTAGGACTTCAATATTGTATATTCAAGGTAAACCAATCAGTTACTTCTAGTAAATTTCACATTTGAGGAGAAAAAATATTGTCACATGACTCTCAAGAGCCAATCATGAAACAAGACAGTCTACTGCACTACTTCAAGTTGGGGTGACTGCATATCCCCTTTAAGGCCATGTCCTGGTGAGCATACAAGGCTGCAAAGTGTAATCCAAACACTCTCTCTGCATTCTGTGGAATGTGAGCTACTCTGCATCTTTTGAATTTTCAAACTTTGATGTCAGTCAAAGAACAGTAACCAACTGAAAATTTTGATATACCCACACTAAAAATATACTTTGGGGTGACGAATGTTTGTCTTTAAGTTGTGGCAACATGTATGCTCCCTTTCCTGAAAAGTATGATGATTTTGTTCCTCGCTCTCCCTTTGTTTGTCACCTTCCTCAAAAAGAAGGGAAACAAATGAAAAGAAAGTGGGAGCATGCTGCTAGAATTGAATAGGACACTTTAGCCAATATTACCCGAGAAAAAGGCTTTTTCCCGGGTGAAGCTTATCTCTATAATTGCAACAGTTATTCCCTTTTACAAATAAACTTGCTCTATTGACCAAACAGGCTTTAAAGGGGTTCAAACCCTTTAACTTTATTGATCTCAAGATACCTGAACAGGAAGTTCTCTGATAGATTCTGGATTAAGAGTGGTCAACTAGAGATGGCTAAAACTTGCTATTCATTTCTAGCGTCATGAGGGTACTCAGTGTCATTAGTGTTAATCTCACTTTTCCTTCAATTTTACAAAATATGTGTAATGAGACAGTTCATCTGCACCACAGCAATAAAGTTAAAAACAGGTATATGAATGTCTTTGTTTCTTTCACATAGATGTTTCAGTTTTCACGAAAAAGATCTTGTAAGGATCTCATTCATATAGTTACTAAGAAATTTAACCTGCTCAAAAAGTCCCTTTGCTCTCTGAACACTTTAAACAGCATTAGCTGGTATCTTAATCTGTTACACTTGAAACCTCTGAATAGAAAATGTAAACAAACGTGTAAGTCAGTACCTTGTTACCAGGATATGAGTGTTTACACAGACACTTATCGGGGTCAACCACCAGTCCTAAAAGCCAGATCTGTTGCTGTGGTCAGTTGGAATTAATAAACAGACTTTGCTCATTAAGCTGCATTCCATTGTCACCCTGTGATTGTCACACATTTAAACTGCAGAGTAATTTGTACTCACTACAAGTTCAGGGAAATAATGTTTTTTGAATGCTCTCAGAAAGTTTGACAGCTTGCATGAAATGTGTGATGAGTCTGTGTTGCATGAATGGTACTACTATTAACAGCAGTACTTGTTCAACAGTCATGATCGAGTTTCACAGTTTCTTTTGTGGCAAGTCAGCCATGGGTAGCCTTTAACACCGCATATAGTGTGGATTTCCTTCAGTGCAATATATGGTATGTCTACAGTTTTCTACTGTTTAACTGCATGTGTTCTGTTTTCTTTCAAGTTTTAGAATTTTCCTTTGTGCCTTGTTATTAAGCTCAAAATATTTTTTGGCCATTAATTGAATCATCAGTCACAAAGTATATTTATCTTTATAGATACATGTGTCTATGTAGCCTATATTTGCAGTAAAATTTTCAAGGAGATAGAAAAGAATAGGTGTTCAGCATTCTTAGGCCAGGAAAAATCTAGGGCTTTTGTTAAAATGACAAAATCTTGGAAAAGTGGTGGAAAATATTGTACAGGTAAGTATAGCTGCTTTGTTTCGTTGGTCATCTGTCGCTTCTACAGACTCTTCATGTATATTTAGTTTTTAACTGTATTTGCTTTTTCAATTTCAGTTTTAAAGTTATAGCATACTTGCTTCATATACACTATACCGATACAGGTGGACAAAAATGTGTAGAAGGCATTAGCAAAATAGAAGTGACTGTTACATAAGTTAGAGACCAGGCTGTGCTTTATATACATGCCTTGATGAACTAGAGTTTGGATGTTTCATCATGCACTTGGTTGTGAAAAGGTGAAATTATAGTTTCATTAGGATGTAGAAACCCCCCTCCCCCCCCCCCCCAAATAGATGTAGAAACCATATGCACATATGGTAAATGTATGTTAAAGATATGAAATAATGCAGCAATATATTTTGATGTTAGATGGTATAATTACTGCATTGACCTATTGATCTTACAAAGCTACTTTCAGCTTGTATTGTGTTTCAAACCTTTTCTTTCAAGCAAGTCACCTTTTCACCGAGAAAAAGTACGACGTGCTGCAATTTGTTTGAACAGCTCTTTGTAACTGCCGCTTTTCGTACAGTTATGATAGAAGTTTTTATATAACTGTTTGTAGTTGGAAGGTACAATATTTGGATTCAGCGAAAAAATTGGTGTATAAGGGTTTAAACTGCCACTCTCTTTCTGCTTTTGTTGACTTTGTTTATTGTAGCACAATATCATGATTCTCTACTGGTACTACAACACTGAAGAACTGGAAGACTAAGCAACTTATCAACTGGGTTTTCCTTGGTACAATTTTATGTGCGTTTTATGTATGTAGTTGCATACTGGATGCATATATAGCAGTGAATCACGGGAAATCAAAATCTTACTCTTTACTCTCTTACCAGAGTTTTCAAGGCTGTGTGGTACTAATTATCAAGTATTGTAGCAGTGCATTATTAAGTGATCATCTCTTGTCCATGGGTGATCTGAAATTTAAAGCAAATATCTAGCAAAACTAATAAAATGGACGAATTTCAACATTATACAAGAGTGATATATATGATGCATGTGTGGCTTGAAGGTACTCAGCATACAAGGACTTGGCAAATATTACATACAGGGCAATAAAAAGTCATGACAGATGATGATAGGACAAAATGTTTGTTGATTTTGACTTGAATAAATTTGGATAAATGTGAATCTCAGAGAAGGAGGAGGTCAAGTTTAATACACTTTTGTTGAGATATATCTCTGATAGGCATGAAGATGGTTATTAAATGCTCCAACTATGTATTTTTAGCTAGTAAATTTGCTGAAAATTGAAGTTGTAATAGCACAGTTTTATTGTTTGGAAACAGGGGGGTAAACAAAGTAAAGGTAGTTTATTGAAATTTTCAGCAAAAAATAAATTGGTGGTAATTTCTTAACATAACATAGTTGTAGCATATTGCATGTTGTGGACTTTTTCTTATACAAACACATGTGAAGGTGACAATATATATATGTATTTTTTTTGGGGGGGGGGGGGCTACATGTGCGCAATTTCTACAATACATGACTGTGAATGACACAATGACACTTCCACACAATGGAAATGGATTATGAACACTTTTAATGTGGAAATTTCATGTAAGAGAAGTTACTTTTCAAGGATCTCATTAAACAATATAAGTTATCATTTCATGATTCATATAAAAACACAAATTTTGTGACAAAGAATTTATATGAGAACTTGAAAAACAAGGGAAAAAGGACAAACCCTGTGTGATAAAAAGTATAAACTTTTTGCATACTGTGTACCCATAATTTACAAGAAGTTTCTCTTGTGAAGTGGATGGCATTTTTTGACACCTCAGTCATGGCTAGGCCCAGCCAAGTCTTGTAATGTTAAGCTTGTTCTGTGTGACAGGTGACAAGCCGCTCACTGAATATAATAAACCTTGCATAGTTTTTCATTTGTGGAATGTTCCATCCATTCTTTTCACAGGAAGTGTGTGAATACCGTGTGTTCTTTGAAAGAGAGCTATATTTTTTTCTTGTATATAGGTTTGACCTCTCCAGTCTGCCAGCTTATCCAACACATCTGCAAGCTAGACACCTTTATGCCAAAAAGTTATCTCTCTACCTAAAGGAAGGCACAACAGAAGTGGAAACACTTGACCATACAGCATCATTAGTTGAGTCATCTACCTCCACTGAGATGAGTCCATCCTTGACCGGCAGTGATTCCAGTAGTCCTAGAGAGGTTTCCCAAAAAGATTTTCACCATATCATGAGCACTGAAAGTTTTTTTGAAACTCAATCTAGCGAGCAATACCAAGAATCTCATCTTTCTGTTACAGGTAACATGACACCTTAAAATTTTGCAGTGAGGTGTAAAGTAAATAGTAGAGTAGGAAATATATGTAGATGTCTTCTGGGTGTAAAGTCTTCTTGATAAGTATACCTTGTCATTGCTATTCTCTGGGTCAGAATCCTTGAACTTAGGTTACTAACTTCCTGTTGCACAATATCACTAGAATGAAAACAGTGACTGAATGGCACATACAACTTATACTTTGTTTTGATTCCAACACATTGTTGCATCATTAAACTGAGATATCTCTGACCCAGAGGATAGTCATTCACAAGCCCTAGCTAGGTGAACAGTGTCATAGGTGTATGAGAAGGGGGAGGGGGCTGGGGAGGCACTTTGCCCCAAAATTTTTAGACAACCTCAGACTTCGGCCAAAGTTTGTAGAAATTTTGGCAAAATTTGTAGTAATTTGGGCAAAGAAATTCAGGCAAAATTTGTAATTGAATTGGACAAAACTTGTAAAAATCAGGCAAAATTTGGCTAAAAAGGTGCAGAGATTTTGACAAAAAACTTTTCCCCCTCCTCTCTCTGTATCCAAAAGGTCCCCTATGCTTTTCCTAGTAAAAGTGATGGTCCTTGTAGAAGACTAGGAAGTGATAAAGTGTGTCAAGGTAGTGAGTATGAAGTATAAGAAAAGTCTTAAAATATTTAGACTGCTCAAAGGTATACTTTGCATGGGATAATTACCCCAAAATGAAATTTATATTCTCTCAAAGCACTAATGTAACAACCATGTTTTAAACATAGGGAGATTAGTTATTAATATATATATATATCTTCAGTACTATTCATTGTTTCGTTATAATTGTAGAAGTCTGCTGAAGATTTTTTTTTTAAGGGGGGGGGGGGGTGGTTCCATGTTGGGTAACCAGCCTTTCCTTGTAAAATAAATAACTCTTAAATATGCATATTTTTATTACATAGATATAAAACTTATGGAAGATGTTTATCATTGCAAATAAAAGAAAACCCATGAGGTCATGACACTACATCTATGTATATGCATGTTTCCTAGATTGGGCAAGTACTGCACATTTGCAAAATGAAAGAAATATAAAAGAGCCCATATAAAAATTAAGTTTTGTAGGTCATCTGCATGATTAATGGTGTCATATTTGAAGTTAAACATTTCTCAAAACGACATATAGTGTACTTTCAGCAGGCATAGTTCAAATGAAAAAGCACATTTGATATTAATGACATACATTGAATTGCAAACACTATGCACAATATCATGATTGGGTATCCAAAAAGATGGAGGGTAAGTCCAAGGAAATTCAGACATACCCTATCCACTAGCCTCCTGTATGAGTAGAAAAGAGGACAAGACCAAGGGCATCCAGACATATGGTGATTATCCTAGCACACCCCCCAAAAAAGATGGGTAACCAGAAAGATAGAGGGTAAGCCCAAGGGTATTCAGACATGCTAACCCTATCCCCCAGCCTCCTGTTTAAGTAGAAACAAGGACGAGACCAAGGATATCTTGAAATATGGATTACCCTAGCCTCCCCTCCCCCCTCCCCGACCCCGAAAAAGATGGGTAGCAAAAGGATGGAGGGTAAGTTCATGGATATTCAGATATGCTAACCCTATGCCCCAGCCTCCTGTTTAAGTAGAAAGAGGATGCGACCAAGAATATCCATAGGATGGTGATTATCCTATGGCTGCTTCTAACTATTCTGTGAATACCATCACGCAAGATGAAAATTCTGTTGCAAGAACACCTGGCAAAAGGTTGGTATATTGGTTATGAATTTTATATGTGATTAAAATGGTGTGCTTTTTGTAATGGAAGAGTTAAGAACATTGGAGACTTTGAAAAATTCAGAGAAGTAGATGTCAACTGTCTGGTAACTTTCTTATTAGTTTGATTTTAGTTAAGAGTAATAGGCAAATGTGACTCAAGGTGACTTACATTAATCTAGAGATGTGTAAAAGGTTTTTACCTTGTTGTAGCAGAGATGAGGGTTGATAAAATGCTTTTAGAATTAGTGGCAGTATTCATTTCATGCTCAAAGGTTGCAAACTTTTCAATATTTTGACAGCTGATGTAAGCCTATCTAGACATGAAAGTACACTGTCACCTGACAGTGCACTGACAAGTGAGAGTTCTCTGCAGGAACCAAAATACGTCTGGCCTATTGCTCCTGATGGTATGTATTTGAAGCATCTTTATGTTTGTGTTCATAGTAGATAAGTTCCTCATGTTATACCTCAGCTTAGTATGTAATGACAATTACCTGAAAACCACTTTCAAACACTTTTGTTAGGTCTATGTTGCTTTGTACATACTTTACGTTACCAGCTTCAGTGTCATTTGGGACAGGGCTCTTAGCTAGGATTAGGGAAGAGTCTTACCCCCAGGCCTTCCATTTGTCCAATGATTTTCCGGTTTTTAACCTTCTTTGATGTAAAATAACACAAAATTTGACTCACTCAGTGGCCTTTAAGTAACAGTACTGCACATGCTGCCTTTCTGATTTAAGAGAATAAAGTATTTTATGGGTGGGGTTGAGGGATTGCTAGTGTGATTCCAAGCTAGTACACGTATGTTGTTTCCTATTGTCTTAGCAGTATTTTTAAATTCTTAGATTACCTCACTTAATTATCTGTCTGTGTGTCATGATTGGTGCATTGAGGACTAATTCGTAATCATTGTGTGAGAAGACTAGTCTGTCTTATGGAAAATATATACTTTTGTATGTAACCACTTGAGAGGTAAGTGTGAATTTTTAAACATGTTATCTCATGTTTAAACATTTTTTTATGTTATGTTAAGGTGCAACTACAAGGGCAGTGGAAGTTCTATTTTTGACAATACAGGAAGAATTTTTGGCAAAAAATGTTCTTGCTGTAGATGATGACATGGGTGTGGATCATGGGGGTGGGGGGTGCAGGGGATGTGTGCCCCTCACTTTTTTGGAAGGGGGAGACATCTCCAAAAAGTCCCTCCCACTTTTTCAAAATGATGAAAACTAAAACTGTGGTGAATTGTATCATAATATACAAATAATGAATGTTTATGAGTGCGATAGTATGAATAATTTCATGAGTTGAAAGATTGAACGTTCTATTCAACGAGGCGAAGCCGAGTTGAATAGAACGTTAAAGCTTTCAACGGATGAAATTATTCATACTATCGCACGAATGAAAAACATTCATTATTTGTTTTATATAACACCTTATAATTTTGCTAGTCGGTGGTTAAATTTGTGTTTTGGCGGTCACTATGGATTCGTGTTTGTCCGTGTGGTAGCTCCATGGTTTGTCGTTTTCTAACTGCGTGTTTATGTAGGCCTGCCTGATATAGAGGGATTCTTTGTGACGTCAAGCGCGTTGGATTCTCAGGCACTGAAGGGCAAAACACACATACGCAGTAAGCGTATTTACAGCACACGCGCACGGCATTACCATAGATACTTCTGTGACTCAATTAAGGACGCTTGTCCTTCAGAACCAAAGAGACGCGCGATCACTTGACGTCGGTGAAACAATGTACGATCCCCAGTGCTGCAGTGATGTATTGAGACGCGGTATAGCTTGTACGTAGCGCACTCAATGCATCGCTGACTCATTGCCATGGGTTAGTATATACTAACCAACGACCGTGGGTTAGTATATACTAACCAACGGTCGAGCGCCGCAATCTTGATGATAGTGTCGAATCACGCATGGCATGTGACCACCAATCTTCCAATCAGATGTAGAGAAATTAATAAGGTGTTATATAACATAGATTATGAGTTGACCCTACATTTTAAAAGCCATATGTGCTCAAATATGGCACCATTTGACATAAAGACACTTTCTAATTTCCTTTTGTTTCAAAGGGGAGGGGAATACCCCTCCTCCAGAACAGCAGTTCGCAAATGGTAAAAAGTCCCCCCCCCCTCCCCACCTTTGGAGATGGATTCATGCCACTGGATGATGAGTTGCAACTGGTGGTTCTCTGCTTAGACATTAGACCCTATTTATAATCTCAGAAGACTTTGAGTTCTATTTTGCAAGTAGATCTCGCTCCAACAAAGGTTTGGTAACTTTGACCTAGGGATTAAATATGTTTCTGTGCAGGTATTGTATCATTGTGCACTGTTTGTTACTACTGCATACTGTAGGAATTTTTTGTGCAACAAGTTATTGTTGACCAGGGGTAGTGTTTGTAACAAGCTTTGAAACCTTTGGTTGATGTAAAGCACTGTCTCAAATATTTATTCATTTATTTATTTTCCTTAGGTTACATCCCCAATTCTGTTTTGAGAAGTTTAATGGGATATCGGTGCCCACCAACACTCCCACCTCCATCTCGTTGGGTCTTGAAAATGGTGAGTTTAGCTGGTACAGTGTCCAGTAGATATTACATTAGATGAATTGTGTGGATGAAAATTGAAAGATGCACAAACTTTGAAGCAAACATGAAGGGTCATGTGACTGGTTCAACTTGCTCAGGTTGTTATGCATATTGCATAATGGTGTCTGCAAAATCTGCCTAGTGGGTAGCTGTAAAAAGTATCATTTTTTTCTTTGAACACAGCTGTAAGTGTTCAATGTATCCCATTAAAACGTTCCTTGAGTTGACTTATAAAAACACAAACATAGAAAGGTATGAAGCACAATGTAATACTGAGATAGTGTGGCTGTAGTTAGGCTTGTGGACTTTGTATACTGAGAAAGTGTTTTGTCCTGGACAGCCATGGAAATGCACATTGCAAATGCAGAGCAAACATGCATTCAAGTTTGTACAGCATCTGCAAATATACCCATAAAACTGTACCTTGACGTGCAAGTGGGACCAGACATATCCTATCTTTACATGTTTAGTATTTATATCTTGGGATAAAGGGTCGTGCTTATAGTTAACACCTGTGAGCTATGCTGTTCATGGATGGATGCAGGAGGGTTAATTAAAGGAATGGTTTAATCAAAAAATTAATTTTCACATGTGAAAGAGGAACTAAATCCTAGCAATTTGGTGAAACTACCATTCAAATTGGACATGTAGTACTTGAGATATCAGCAAATGAAGTTACTACATTTGTGACCCAAAGTGCAGCTTGATCGAGGCAGACAGGGATTTTATCACTTCCTTACATTGATGAGAAATGCTTTGCTTCCTTTGTTTTTGCAAACTGTTGTGCTGACCTTGAAGTTAATAGGGATAGAACCTACCCATGTGGAATGTGAAGTTTGCTATCACATTCCCATAACATGTGATTGTGGAAAAGAAAATTGGTTGTAAAGGTTAAAGAAAAACAAAAAGACTGCTCATTAATGTGAGGCTATGATGTAACATGTGCTTGCTACAAGTCAGTTTGTGTTGAAAATGTGATGACTTTAATTGCTAGTATCTTGAGAACCACATATCGGATTTCAATGCAAATTTGACCAGAATGCTTAGAATAAGTACTCCTCTAACATACCAACACTTGATTTGAGCTTAGACCCTTCTTTAATGTCACACCTTTGTTTACTGCCTGCATTACAGGCTGTATCCACGTAGAGTTCTTTAGGACATGGCACTCTTTCATAATGCAGAATGTGTCCTGGTCCTTCAAAAAGGACCAGCACATGTGTACCATCTGCAAACTTATGTCTAATTATGAGTTTCTCAACATCTCTGTATGTGGTAATATAAATTATTGTACATATTTGCAGGTCACATTCACATGGTGTTCCCTTCTGCTGACCACAAAATTAATGTCTAACCAGTGACCATTAAGTCATGAATACTTTTGTGTGGGGTATGTGATAGGTATGTCATGTTGAGCTGGCAGTGGATTAAAATGTCAAGTCTAACGTCAGGCATATTGCAAGTAATTATTAAGCACAAGCATATTCTTAACATTACTCCATGTTGCTAAGCTTAAGGTGTTTTTATTCAGGTAACATAGACCCATATGCCAATAACAAATCTATTAAATTGTAAATATCATCAAGAAATGTTATAAAATGTAGACTATAGTCTGCAGCTATAGCTGCAGTTATAATTTGATTTTTGATCAATAAAAAAGTACTAAAATGAGCCCTCTCCATTGAAACTGTTTGCCATAATATCTGGGCCTCAGTCAGTTGCCATCACATAAGTTTATGTAGTATTGTATAATGTCTACATTTTTATACCATTGTATGCTTGATTGATTTAGCTAAAAACCAGTGGCTTGTTTTGATTTTACCCCTTGCCCCTGTTGATGACATACATCACTTTTCAACGGATTTATTTGTAGTCATATAGTGACTGTGATTGGACAAAAGTTTTGCAGTCAGTTGTATTTTGCATAATTAATATAGCTGGTGCTGGTACATAATACTTGCCAAGCTTGAAATTGCAACTGAGTAAACAGAATCAAATGCTAACTACAGGCAAGTGTTGGCACAGCTTTCTTTAAGTTAGTGAAAGTATAAAAGATGTAAAAATTATTGGTATCAGAGTTACAACAAAGGGCCATTTTAAGAAACTAAAACTTTCATATTAATTAGCTGTGATAATCTTCAAGGTAAGGGTAATTTTAAATCTGAAGCTTCAGAGCTGGGTGATTAAAGTAATTTTTTAATCAGTTGTGGAGGAAGCTAACTAGTTAACTCATACTGATGATGCTCACATTTATCTTACAGCTTTTTCTGGAAGACTCTTCAGAACCAGAAATAGAACAAACCTATGTAAGTGATGGACTGTACTGCTGACTTGTTTTTGTAATATTTGTATGCTTGTTTTTTAAGTAAATTGAAGGAATCTCTACATTGGTAGTTACCAAACTCTTTTGAGCTCATTAATAAGAGATCATCCAGTTTTTTCATCGTTATCCCAAACCTGAGAAACAAGATGTACATGGTGGTGGGGGAGGGACCTGTGGTCAAAGAACCATGTATGGTTTTCAAGTGAGGGGAGGGGGGGAGACTGGATGAACGAATTGGTTAAGGTCTATGGTGATGGAAACATACTTGACAGCTGGTAAATGTTTCAGTATTTACCTTGTTCCTTTTCATGGTTCATGATAGTAATTTCATTAAGTTGGACTACAGCATACAGCCAAAAGGTAATCTTGATCCCAAAACTCAGGGCACTAGAGATGATTGATGTAAACTTTGAAATCCAGTGTCATCTATGGCTGTAATGGTTGCTCTTTGTATTCCTCTTTGAAGAAGTCTTTCATTGGTCAGTTGGTTTTAATATGTAGACCTACTATTAGTGATTTCACTGTGAATGTCCATTGAAAGTAAAGTAGTTCTGTGAAAGGAGACACAGAAATCTGTGATATACATTTTATGCAACTGTTCTGAGATGGACGTCTTTGCTCTTTATTTTTCAGGAGAGCCATGAACCATTCACGTGGGCATCATCATCAGAGGAATCTTTGAAAGTAGAGTCCCCTGTCAGTATGGAGGATGAAACTGGGGGTTCCCCATTCATTTTGACTCCTGTGTCACCCAGAGTGACCCCACGTACCCCTATGAGGCAGTCAGTGGAAGATCAGAAGCTCCAGCTGAAGAGCCTAAGTAAATATTTAAGTTACTTTTTGGAAATGTCGTGAAACGAGAATTCCCTCGCAATAGGTGACATGGAAGAAACCAGGAAAAGTCTGAAATATTTTGTATGGTCTGGAAGTTTTTGAATTTTTGGTGATTGGTCTTGAGTTAGTAAGATGAGGTTTAACGGCCCAGTTTCCAACCAATTGGTTCAAGTCGAGCCGACCACAGCCTTTTTTCCAGTTGTGGCTCACTGGCTTGTTTTCCCTTACTCCATTGCTTATGCGGAGCATCACGCACAACGGCAGTAGGTTTCATTTTTAAAATCTTTGGTATGACTTGACCTGGGAATCGAACCCGGGCCTCCTGCGTGAGAGGCGCATGCTCTACCGCTAGACCAAACATGCTGTCGATTGGTCTTGAGAAATTGCTGTATAGTTCAGAAAACTGAAAAACTTACATACACTGTACTTAAAGGAAGGGTTTAAGCAAAAAATTACTTTTCATATGCAATTTTCACCACAGTGCTTAGAATGAATACCCCTCTAACATATTTAAAGTTAATTCAAGCTTAGACCCTTCTTTTATAATCATGCTGTTGCATGTACCCACCAATAGACATGTTTGTATTAAACCATGTTGGGGACTTGTGATCAAAGGGTTGTTGGTTCAAGTCCTGTCTGGTCTGGTTCATTGAGTTGGGTCATTGTGCATGATGTTTTCTCTGTTACCTCTCTGTACTCTGGGGTTTAGTGGTTACCTGTGAAGTAACTTGCTGCAAACTGGAAGACATGTCTCTGAGACATGCCACAATAAAACAGGGGCAATATTTATGTAATGCTTTAACCCTTGAGGATGGTTTTAAGTACTTTATAAGAAGGCATACTATTTTCATTCATTAAATTTTAAAGTATGGAAATATAAAGCTCTACTTACATCTAATTATCGACTAAGCATGTGCATTATTGTACCTCATAAGGCAGTGAGTGTTTCTGTGGTGAATTAAACTTATTATGTGTATAACATAGGAAAGACATGTAGATAACTGCAAGTTCTTTTCTTCCAAAAGTAATTCTTTGTTCTTTGAGTCTTGAAAATGGCTATCTTGGTCTTAAAAAGTCTTAAACTCCATTATTCCAAAGGTATGAGAACCCTGTCCAGGGTTTCATGGAGAAGGGATAATGGAAAAAGTGTGGAAATGTTGTATGGGCTTTGAAGTCCTTGAAGTTTTGATGTTTGGTGTGAAAAAATTACCACATAGATTGATAAACTGGAATTCTTACACCAAAGGCCAGTTTATACTTCCAATTTTCCACATGCTTTAAAGCTATAAGAACCAAATATGGTCATTCCCATGTTCTTCTGGGCCAAGCATAGACTTAGCTCAGATTGAACAGTGTTCAACTTTCAAAGCTTTATAGTGCTTTATTGAAGCCTTTACTGTCCTTGAGGTCATGTTGCTACATGTGTTCACATGCAGTGTGTAAATGCTTCAGAAAGGATAATTTTGTCCCTTGAAATGTAACTTGTTATTTGTGGGTCTTGAAAATGGCCATTCTGGTCTTTAAAAAATCTTAAATTTTATAATCTCGTAAGTGTGGAAACCTGAGGTATGAAACAAAATAGGAGATGTACCAAATAAGTAAGCATAATACAGCATAATTTTTTGCATGAAATGTTATAACATAAAACACTTTTTAGCTGTATAAGCATCTTGCACCTGAAAGAGGGCTGTGTAGGAAGCTGTTTGCCCTATTAGCTTACTAAAAAAATTTCAGAGAAATTAACATACATTTAAACTTGGTGGGAGCTGATGGAAGACTTGTTTGCAATATGACTTTTTTAAATGTATTTCTACATTGCATCTGATGATAGGCTTGGAGAATTGGGTGAGAAACCTTTTAGCATGTATTATGAGTTACAAATTTTAGCTGTGTTACTCTATCTTTAATAAATGTTTGTTATAAATGCAGCATATGAAGCTCTCATTATATGAAAGAGAATTCCATTTTTTCTTTGATTTCAGAGCTCCCCAGTATGTTGGTCATCCCAACCTTTGAACCTACAGAAGGAATTGAAAAGGTGAGTGTTCTTTTAAGCAATCACAGCAAAGAATACGTTACTGCAATTTGTTTTTTTTTTTATTCCTTGCCGAAGGCAGGCAAGGGTTCTATGTGATGGTGATGTCGTGTGTGTGTGTGTGTGTGTGTGTGTGTATGTGACGGCTTTGCTTGTTTACACGATATCTCAAGAAGGGAAAGTTGGACAGTTCTCAAACTTGGTACATAGATGGCCCATATTGAGAGGAAGAACCCTATTGTTTTTGGTGGAGGTCAAAGGTCATCTGGGGTCACGGGGGTCAAAATCTGAAAACCTTGTTAACACGATATCTCAAGTTAGAAAGCTTGGATAGATTTCATACTTGGTATGTAGATGTGTTGTGGTAAGAGGAAGAACCTATTGTTTTTGGTGGAGGTCAAAGGTCATCTGGGGTCACCGGGGGTCAAAATCTGAAAACCTTGTTTACACGATATCTCAAGTTAGAAAGCTTGGATAGATTTCATGCTTGGTATGTAGATGCGTTGTTGTAAGAGGAAGAACCCTATTGTTTTTGGTGGAGGTCAAAGGTCATCTGGGGTCACGGGGGGGTCAAAATCTGAAAACCTTGTTTACACGATATCTCCAGTTAGAAAGCTTGGATAGATTTCATGCTTGGTATGTAGATGCGTTGTGGTGAGAGGAAGAACCCTATTGTTTTTGGTGGAGGTCAAAGGTCATCTGGGGTCACCGGGGGTCAAAATCTGAAAACCTTGTTTACACGATATCTCCAGTTAGAAAGCTTGGATAGATTTCATGCTTGGTATGTAGATGCGTTGTGGTGAGAGGAAGAACCCTATTGTTTTTGGTGGAGGTCAAAGGTCATCTGGGGTCACCGGGGGTCAAAATCTGAAAACCTTGTTTACACGATATCTCAAGTTAGAAAGCTTGAATAGATTTCATGCTTGGTATGTAGATGTATTGTAGTGGGAGGAAGAACCCTATTGTTTTTGGTGGAGGTCAAAGGTCATCTGGGGTCACCGGGGGTCAAAGTTTGAAAACCTTGTTTACACGATATCTCAAGTTAGAAAGCTTGGATAGATTTCATGCTTGGTATGTAGATGCGTTGTGGTGAGAGAAAGAACCCTATTGTTTTTGGTGGAGGTCAAAGGTCATCTGGGGTCACCGGGGGTCAAAATCTGAAAACCTTGTTAACACGATATCTCAAGTTAGAAAGCTTGGATAGATTTCATACTTGGTATGTAGATGTGTTGTGGTAAGAGGAAGAACCTATTGTTTTTGGTGGAGGTCAAAGGTCATCAGGGGTCACCGGGGGTCAAAATCTGAAAACCTTGTTTACACGATATCTCAAGTTAGAAAGCTTGGATAGATTTCATGCTTGGTATGTAGATGCGTTGTTGTAAGAGGAAGAACCCTATTGTTTTTGGTGGAGGTCAAAGGTCATCTGGGGTCACGGGGGGTCAAAATCTGAAAACCTTGTTTACACGATATCTCCAGTTAGAAAGCTTGGATAGATTTCATGCTTGGTATGTAGATGCGTTGTGGTGAGAGGAAGAACCCTATTGTTTTTGGTGGAGGTCAAAGGTCATCTGGGGTCACCGGGGTCAAAATCTGAAAACCTTGTTTACACGATATCTCCAGTTAGAAAGCTTGGATAGATTTCATGCTTGGTATGTAGATGCGTTGTGGTGAGAGGAAGAACCCTATTGTTTTTGGTGGAGGTCAAAGGTCATCTGGGGTCACCGGGGGTCAAAGTTTGAAAACCTTGTTTACACGATATCTCAAGTTAGAAAGCTTGGATAGATTTCATGCTCGGTATGTAGATGCGTTGTGGTGAGAGAAAGAACCCTATTGTTTTTGGTGGAGGTCAAAGGTCATCTGGGGTCACCTGGGGTCAAAATCTGGGGTCAAAATCTGAAAACCTTGTTTACACGATATCTCAAGTTAGAAAGCTTTGATAGATTTCATGCTTGGTATGTAGATGTATTGTGGTGAGAGGAAGAACCCTCTTGTTTTTGGTGAAGGTCAAAGGTCATCTGGGGTCACCGGGGGTCAAAGTTTGAAAACCTTGTTTACACGATATCTCAAGTTAGAAAGCTTGGATAGATTTCATGCTTGGTATGTAGATGCGTTGTGGTGAGAGGAAGAACCCTATTGTTTTTGGTGGAGGTCAAAGGTCATCTGGGGTCACCGGGGTCAAAATCTGAAAACCTTGTTTACACGATATTTCAAGTTTGGGAGCGTGGAAACATTTCATACTTAGTGTGTGGATGTGTTATGGTAAAGAGAAAGATACCTATTGTTTTTGGTGGAGGTCAAAGGTCATCTGGGGTCACCAGGGGTGAAATCTGAAAACCTTGTTTACACAGTATCTAAAATTAGGAAGCTTGGATAGATTTCATGCTTGGTATGTAGATGCGTTGTGGTGAGAGGAAGAACCCTATTGTTTTTGGTGGAGGTCAAAGGTCATCTGGGGTCACCGGGGTCAAAATCTGAAAACCTTGTTTACACGATATCTCAAGTTAGAAAGCTTGGATAGATTTCATGCTTGGTATGTAGATGCGTTGTGGTGAGAGAAAGAACCCTAGTGTTTTTGGTGGAGGTCAAAGGTCATCTGGGGTCACCGGGGGTCAAAATCTGAAAAACTTGTTTTCATGATATCTCAAGGTAGGAAGCTTGGATAGATTTCATACTAAGTTTGTGGATGTGTTATAGCAAGAGGAAGAAGCCTATTGTTTTTGTTGGAGGTCAAAGGTCATCAGGGGTCACCGGGGGTCAAAATCTGAAAACCTTGTTTACACGATCTCTAAAGTTAGGAAGCTTGGATAGATTTCATACTTAGTTTGTGGATGTGTTATGGTGAGAGGGAGAACCCAATCATTTTTGGTGGAGGTCAAAGGTCATCTGGGGTCACCGGGTTCAAAGTCTGAAAACCTTGTTTACACGATATTTCAAGTTTGGGAGCGTGGAAACATTTCATACTTAGTGTGTGGATGTGTTATGGTAAAGAGAAAGATACCTATTGTTTTTGGTGGAGGTCAAAGGTCATCTGGGGTCACCAGGGGTCAAAGTCTGAAAACCTTGTTTACACGGTATCTAAAGTTAGGAAGCTTATATAGATTTCATACTATGTGGATGTGTTATAGCAAGAGGAAGAAGCCTATTGTTTTGGGTGGAGGTCAAAGGTCATCAGGGGTCACCGGGGTCAAAGTCTGAAAACCTTGTTTACACGATATCTCAAGGTAGGAAGCTTGGATAGATTTCATACTTAGTTTGTGGATGTGATATGGTGAGAGGAAAACCCCAATCATTTTTGGTGGAGGGCAAAGGTGATCTGGGGTCACCAGGGGTCAAACTCTGAAAACCTTATACGATATCTCAAAGGTAGGAATCTTGGATAGATTTCATACTAAGTATGTTCATGTGTTATGGTGCGAGGAAAAACCCTATTGTTTTTCATTGAGGTCACAAGCCATTTGAGGTCATCAGAGGTCAAAACTGAAACTTTGTAAACATGTCATTACAAGGGAGGAAGCACAGACAAATCCCTTTTAATATTTTTTTTTTCATTTTTTTGGTTATTCAAGTTTTTGTTCAAAGGTCATGTGACATGAGCTGACATGAGAAGGGGTCAAATTGTGACCACATCATAAAAAATGATGTAGTAGAGAAGTATAAATTTGATGGATGAACCTCAGTGTAGCAAAACACCCCCCTTTCGGCAAGGAATCACTAAGCCTTTTGGCTTTCTGGTTAATTTTATTAGAACACTTCCTGATCTCTTGCTGTGCTATGCAGGTTTTGAAGCTGGGAATCAGGAAATTCAGGGCACACCTGGGAAAAGAGTTTTCCATTTTCCAGTCAGGGAAAAGTCAGGGAAATTGATTGGCCCAAAAGAGACAGTGGTTAGTCTGATAATGTTGTCTTGTGTCCACACAACATTGCAAGCATGTGAAGAGTTGTAAAATTGGACATAGGTTTGCAATAACAACCCTGGAAATTTGAAATACTAGATACAAACTGGGCAGAAATCAGGGAATATTGCTGGGAATCAGGGTTCCCACAGTCTAAATATCAAGAAAATTGATTTTTCACTTTCCACACCCAAATTTGAAGACTGTTTTTCATTTATGTGCTACTACAGTGCCTACTATTATAAAGATTTTCGTACCTTTGGAAAGGTGCAGTCATGGTTGTTTCAGTATTGGTTATAAAAAGGTCATTGGAAAGTCAAATCATTTTTCTTGTATTTAAAGTGCAGAGGCCCTGTAATATGAAAACAGGGCTAGACCTTTATTATAGGGCCAAGTTCTAAGTCCTGAATGGTTTAAATTCTCATAAGAGACTTATCTTTTAGCCTCTCTGCCATTCTCAATGATTGCAATTAGTACCTCTGCTGAGCAGTTTCATTACATATATATATTTCAACTGCCAAAGGCATTACAGTTGCTGCAATTGATAGCCCTTTGCAAAAAGTCTACTTCATACACTATAATATTTGACAGTGTGAATGTTCTTCTGCTCTGTACTGCTACTGTCAGGCGCAGATCCAAGGGGAGGGGGGGGGGCTTTCCCAGCCTCAGCCCCCCCCCTTTTTTCGCCACATCAGCAATAACAAATATGCAAAAATTAGCATAATGTTAATCTAGGAGAATACTAAAGGGGGCTTTCAGCCCCCCTTTTTGAGATTTCTGGATTTTTGCCTGACTGTGCTGTGCAAGCAACAGTTATCTACATGTCACTGATCTGCATATGTCATTGACCAATCATCACAGTGACTTATATACATTTGTGGGTAGACATAGTGTTAGTTTGGTAGATGTGGTGTGTCCATGGCAGATATTCCTTATTGATAACTAACTTATAGGGGAAAAGTTTCAGCTTTATCAGTATACTGTGTGGTATTAAGGTTCCTACTAGGTAGTGTATATGTGTACTGTTACATTAGAAGGCAATAATTTGTTCCTTTAGTAGCCTGTTATGATTTGTCTGCATGAAAATTCTTGTGTTGAGTAGACCTGTATGTAATCATAGAGTGTGCAAGTTGACTCTTACATTTTACTAGTTTAATACACTTAGGCTAAGAAAGATTGTCAACATGAGTAAAAGGTTTGTGGCATGCAGAATTAGATTAAAAGTGAAAGATGTTGGAAATAATGAAACTTGGCAGGTTTGAAAAACAATGCTGGCTTAAAGGAATTTTAATTACTGTTAGTCTTCCAGAGGCAAGAAGAAGGGACGTAGGGGAAGGGGTATCAATACTACTGCAGGAACTATACCAAGAAGGAGTAGAAGACAGGTAAGGCAAGTTTTGAATTGTATAATTATATGCATAAAAACTGGGGGTTGTGCAGGGACACAAGCCCCCCACCCATCCCCTCTAGCTCCCCCTCCTTTGATGAGGCCTTGCAAAAGGTCATTATGCAAGAAGTTGGTGTTACTGTCTTGTATTTTAAGACAATTTCTGTCTGTTGAACATTGTTTTATATCATGGTGATTAAATGTTTAGCACTTTGCAAGCATGCAGTTCTTCTGGTTTTCTACAGGCTTGCCTCATAGCTAAGTTTGGGCATGCCTTCTGCAATGATGCCATTCTTTGCACTCCCATACGTGCAAATATTTCTGCTTCTGATTTTGAAAGCATCCCTGTGCCTATGTGTAGTGATGTTCACAGTTGTTTCAGGCTGGAGCATTTCCATGTAGATATACAAATGGGGAAAATATGAAAAAAAAATATAGACTGATGTATGCTCTTGAATGCCATCAAATCTTTGGTGATTGCTAACAAAATATGTTGTAATGCCTGAAAAATAAAAAAACTGCAGATTTACTGTATGCAGTAACATAATGCAGCTTCATGTCTCTGTAGAGCAGAAATTGTTATAATTCAAAGTTAGAAAATTATAAAATCCCTGGTATGTGCTGGAGTTAACTGAATACATGTACTGTGTATATTTAGGGCTAAAGTGAGTGCACCAGATGTTAACAGACTGTTTAAAAGTATGTAAATAGATCATGAGAAATACATCCGAGGCAAGTGCGAAAAACTATTGAGAACATTTTACTTCATCCTTGGTAACTTGAAAATAACCATATTGGTTTTGAAGTAAGAGTTGTAGAGTGTACCTAGAGAAACAATAATAGGGTAATTGCTGTCTTATTAGCACTATAAGGGTAAGGGGTTGAGTTGAGGTAGAATTACCAAATAATGTGTCTTGAAGGGAATAGGAAGTTCCCCCAACCCTTTTTATCTTTTCTCTCTACATTTAATGTATAGTGAGATGAGATATTGTATTTCATCTAACATCAAGAGTGTGTGTGTGAACAAAAAGTGTTTCGCAAACTCCTCCTAAATTGTAAGTTTGACAAAGTTGAAACTTGGTGGGTAAGTACCTGACAGTGAAAACTGGTGCATGCGAAATTGATGTCGTAGGTCAAAGGTCAAATTTGCTAAAACTGGGTTTTTGCCATTATTTGCCTATTAGTATGTTAAAGTAAGTAATAAAACCACATGATATGCTAAGTCTGATAAGGTCAAATGTCAAATTTGCTTAAATTTTGTGAAAAGTGTGTCCCAAACTCCTATAAAACTGTAAGAAGGATGAAATTGAAACATGGTGGGTAGGTACCTGACCATGAAAACTGGTGCACTGATGAAGTCTTAGGTCAAAAGTCAGAGGTCAAAGGGTCAGATTTGCTATAAGTTGGTTTTGGGCCATTGTTTGCATAAATTTAAAACTTCTTCTGGTTGCTAAGATGCAAGTTTAAAGGTCAATAAGTTAGAGGTGGAAGTTTAAGTGACCTAAAAGTGGTCTTTTGTTGTGATTTGCTTGTCAGTATGTTGGGAAATTTTTTTAACTGCAAGGTATGTAGAGAATGTGGGGGGGGGGGGATGTTTGCAACTCCATGGATTGCCCTTTTTGAAATGCATGGCTAAATCCTACAAATCAATGTACTCATATTACCAAACATCTTTCTTGATGCTGCATAACACAGACATGTCTTATTGATGCTAATTAGCAGTTGTCCCAAAATAATTGTGAAATCTCACCTAAATTAAACAAATCTCCTCTTATTCCCCCTAGACAAGTATGTTATTGATGAGAATCAGCAGTTGTCCTATAATAATTGTGAAATCTCACCTAAATTAAACAAATCTCAAGCAATGGAGTAAGGGAAAACAAGCCAGTGAGCCACAACTGGAAAAAAGTCCATGGCCGGCTCTACTTGAACCAATTGGTTGGAAACTGGGCCGTGAAACCTCATCTAACTAACTTATTTCCTGTGCAAGTAATTTCATAATGGTTTTAAAGCAAGATTTTTTCATTGTGAAGGTGTACAGGGAGTTACACTGCATTAATTTAAGATATCAGTATCAAAAGCATTGTCTAATGATTTAATACAGCCATTTATGGGTTAGGACAGGGGTCTCTAAACATTTTTGCTTGCTGGCCCCAACTTTCTTCTTTGGAATCTTGGTGGCCCTCAAATTGGAGTTTGATTTTACTTGGTTAGTGCAGTGTTAATTAAGCAGATCAGTGGTTCTTAGAATCACTCCCATTGGTTATTTTTAGTGAGAAATTTGACAATTATTTTTCGCTCCGGAATCCTTTTTGTGACCCTCCGAAATATTTCCGAGACCCCTAGTTTGCCGACCCCTGGGTTAGGATACTGGGGTACTCTAAATAGGGGTGACTGTATTGTGCTTTACAAAGTTGCTCAGAAAGTTATTCGGGAATTAAACAATTCAGCACTAAGCATATTGTCTTATATGAGCATAATGAATTTAGGCATTGCGGTACAAGTACACTTATTTAAAATATACTGATTGCATCTTTCCTTAAGTTGCTAGGCTCATCTAGGTGTGTCTTTTGTAATTCTTCTTCTTGATTCATTCACTCTCCAGAGTAAAGCATTGGGTGGAGTTACAGAAGAATCTGAAGAGAGTTATGATGAATCTGACTTTGAAGAAGAAGATGGCCTCCTTCAGAGGCTTGCTCAGGAGAAATGGTTTCCATCAGATGTTAGCCTCAATGTAGAAGATGTCATACGTGCTCTAAGTAAGTTTGAACGTCAAGTACTTTATTGTTTTGATGTCTTCTAACTCTTCTCAAGTTTATAATTATCATCATTATTCAGGCTGTAAAAAGTAGAAATTCCAGTGTTTAGGTGTTGTTTACATCATAACTTGGCACCTGCCCATGAAAGGATAGGTAGGAAAAATTTGCCTGGTGTATATATGTACCCTTGCTTGTAAAACCCAGTGTGCTCATTTCGTTAATGTGACCTATGGAATTGTCAGGAGATGGTGTACCATAGTTGCCAACCGTTCCGTTTTAAGCGGAACTGTTCCGTTTTATGAGCTTTAAAACCCGTAAAAATCAGAACGTTCTGTTTTTGTGACTTTTAGTGTTAAAGTGTAAATGTTCAGAAAAATCGTGAAGCAACAGCTTGGTAAAAATAAAATCAATCTTTGCATACACCTAAGTGATTTCAACATATGTTGTGAACATTTAGAGAGGAAAAGAGGAGTTTCGCCCCCTGGACCCCACCCACTGAGGTTAGTGCTTGTGTGCTCGCTGCGCACAGTGGATCATATGCTACATATTTTCCATTTTCTGAGATGACAATGTTGGCAAGTATGGTGTACCCTATACCGAAGATGCAGAAACAGCTAGCAGGTTTACATAGGCAAGCCAAGGGTATCCCTGCCATTAATTCCTGCTGTGATTGTGACTTTTCAAGTTGATAATTATAGATGTAGAGATATTCAAGGCTTACTTAAAACCAGATAATGCCCTTTTGCACAATACAAAGGAAAGAAAAGAACTCGTCGAAGGCCGTATCAAATCAAGTGTTAACAAGTAAAGGTCAAATTAAAGATAAATTCAGGTACACCACAAGCACAAGGCACAACTTAGACAAGCTCAAACCCCGAGCTCCTAATGCATCAAAAAAAGAATTTCATTCTTTAAAGGGGAATTTTCATCATCCCAGACAGTTCCAATTCTCCCAACTATGCAACTTCTAGCTCCTCCCATAACTGTATGAAGCTCCTCCTTGTGCAGGAATAAACCTTTTTTATTGTAAGGCCATGTCCCGGTGAGCATATAAGGCTATAAAATGTAATAAAAGTACTCTCTCTGCCTTGTGTGGAATGTGAGCTACTCTGCATCTTTCAAATTTTCAAACTTTGATGTCAATCAAAGAGCAGTCACCAACTGAGAATTTTGATACCCCCACACTAAAAATATACTTTGGGGTGATGACTGTCTTTAATATTAAAGGTTCTCTGGTTTTAATATGAGATAATTTCCTTAAAGGGCAAAAAATTTTATTCCAAACAGTAAAAATTCTCCCAACTATAAGTTTACTTTTAGCCCCTCCTCCAATATCAAAAAGAACACCCCCTGTGTGTAGACTGTCTGGGCACACTGTCTGTACAAGTCATCAGTGACAGACCAATCAGAGTGATTGGTTTATTGAATGAATTTATGTCAATCAGAATGCAACCACCAGCTGTATTTAGAACTGTAGGGCTATTCCTAAATGTCTTTGGGAGTATGCTATAAATCTGTTGATTTTTTGAATTTTATATGGTTTTGTTGACAGGTTTGCTTAATAATTTAATGCTTTCATTTCAGTGATGTTACTGGAGACAACTCGAGATGCTCAGTATAGAACTATTTGTAATGCAGTTGTTGATATTTATGGGTGAGTATCATTTTGAATGAAATAACTTAAAATGTTGAAAGGTTAAATCACGTGTTTTATAAGTATCAAGGTCTATTTATTATCCCCAACTATAATGTTGATCTTACTGTACTTAGTGTTTTTAATTGACTACTCAGCCTATCATCATACAAGGACAAAACATGGTTTATTTCCACAAAGCACCAGTTATTCCTCCTCAGATTGGAAACTGTGAGAATATTTAGCTACACAGATCTCTTTCTTGTTCTTACAAGTAGGGTTTGTAGAAAGTACTGGACATAGAAAGTTCTGTTTGTAGCAAAGTTATTGTTTTCCTTCATTCTCAAATAAACATTTCTCTCTTAAAAAAAATCTTGGTATATATGTCAAAAAATGATTCCCTGAACAGAGACATACTGTGGCACAACATGGCTCTCTTATTTTATACTACTTCTTTCAGTTCACTGTGAATCCTTTGAGTGCAGTAGTGGAAGGGGATAGTGGAGGGGGGGGGACCCACCAGGAGGGTGGTTATATCATCATGAAGGCTGGAGAGCAAATAAAAGAAAAAAAAAAGACAAAATAAGGTATAGGGAGAGGGTGTCATGTTATATATCAAACTGTGACAATGGTGTTATTACTGCTTGGTTGGTACACAAAATTATATAGTACTTAAATAGGTCTGAACATGCTAAAAATGCTTCCTGTACAACAAAAAAGTCATCTTTTCGGAATTGTTTTTCTTTAAGGATGAAATATAAAGTTTAAGTTACACAGTAGTGCAGAAATTTTCCATAATTAGCTTTGCATCTTGTCTCTTTTTATCCAAAAGGTATTGTTTAAGAGTCAAAGTAAGAAACTTGTATTGGTTGAAACTTACCACTAAAACTGAAAACTATCCCTGTCTTTGAAGAAACAAACATGTTTGAGGTGATATGTTAGTCCCAGAAAAGATGCTTAATAGTCCCATTTTGGTATTGCCAAGAGAATACAAGTTAGTTAATTAGGTAAAATTTAATGACACACCAACACAAATGTGTTATACAGTGTCATGTAAAGTTAAAAAATGGTGCAAGTCCTTCCCTTTAATGGCCTCTTACGACAGGCGGGGAATACAGTGGGCATATTCTACAACCCCCAGCCTACAGGGGGCGCCAAGAGAATACAAAGGCTAATGCATTTTGTATTGATGTGTTTTTTTCTCATAATAGAGAGTACGGCTTTTCTGATATCCTAAAAAGAGATGTCGAGGCATTTTTTGAGCACAAACTCAAGAGTCCAAGAGGAGTAGTCAGAGCCAGTGCTGTTTATGTTCTGACTAAGCTGGGAGCCAATAGGAGAGATGTTATCTTAAAGCTCATTCCTAAACTAGTTGATGAAGAGGTGAGTTTAGATGGTAAACCATGTTTTGTGTTGTGCTGTGAACCTGTTCTGTATGTCACCTCTCATTATCTCCTGTTAACATGTATAAATCTCACACTTTCACAGTAAGAACCTGGCAAAGTTGATAGCAATGTGGAAGGATGCCCTGTACACAGAGGGCAGCCAACAATCTGTCTAGATGACATACCATCTTTATCTACTAACACATCTCTAGGATCATAATGTATAAATTGTTATTTGAGGGCCAACTGGGCTAACAGGGGTCATATCCTAGGACAAAGGTTTCCCCTTTTAGAGAAAGACAGTGGGGTCAGTGGAATGCTTTTTGCAAGTATGGTTCTATGGTTTTTGTTTGGGCATGCTTGGACTTCAGTATCCTGTGGTCTTTTGCCAGGTTACCTTACAGACTATTTCTTTATCTTCGATATCACCTTTGTTCTATCCTTGCAATTCCTCAAAAGTAAACTATAGTTGTCGAGATGATTTAAGTTTTTTCTTGTAAGCTTGTCTGCTTCTTTCGTGCATGTGCACTTTATGGCTAACTTTTAATAATAAATATCATGCAAAGTTAAAAACTTTGTCATTTTCATAGAGAATGCAATATTTACTTGGCAAGATTAACTTGTTAGTTGAGTTATCATATGCATAGTAAAACAGAGAAGAGATTTGTACGTACTTCCCTCTTTTTTTGACAGATCGCTGTGAGGCAAGAGGCAGTGACGGCTGTCAAAACTTTAGCAGGCATTCAGACAAAACAAGATCTTGAGAATTACTTGACAAATGTTGGCCTTCTACAGCCATACAGGAATCAAGATGTAAGCATATCAACAATATGGTATCTCTATTTGTATTCACTGTGGTCCAAGTCAGTATATATATATAGCTGCCATGATTGGAAGAGTGATACTCATAAGAGGTGTTAGTGTTATGCTTATAGAGTACACCATGGGTATGGCAAGGTTTGTGCTGTCAAAACCCTGACATTAACCCTTTATGATTACTGTTACTAAGTCAGTATAAGTAATTAACCGTCGTTTTGTAGGAGCTGCACCAGTATGTGTGTGTTGGTTACATGTGCCGTTCAACCTCTGTGGATTTTACACCATCTACCATTTTCCAAATAGCAGTTACAAAAGATAATGGGATAGCATTTTGGATTGTCGTTTTCATCAGTGGCATTTCACTGGGGACAAAAAGGACACGTACCAAAACTTTTCAGTAATCCTTTCTAATTTCTGTTTAGAAAAGGGGTCTATAGTCGAGCCATGCTAGGGTCCTCTGACAAACTTAAAACAAGTCAGCACCATCAATTTTGCATTCCAAGCTTGTAAAATGATGATGTACAGGGTTCAGTCAAAGTTTATGCTTAGTGACTGCTGTGTTGTGATTACAATGATGACAGTAGGCTGATGGAGGTTGTGAAGATGAAGAGTTTGCATCAGGAGAGAAGAATGTGATCAGAAAAATCTATAAGTGTCACAGATAAAAATATCAATCATGATCAAGTTCTGTTGTAGACTTAGAGAAAGCGTAGGATGTAGGCCTACATTAGGAGGCTGTGATGGTTGTAGGTTTAGATCAACTAGGCTTTAGGTGAGGCTTTGTGTGGGGACATTGGCCCTGTACAGCAGGAAAAAGTTGAGGGGATGTTTTATCTGAGCAGTGTGTGCCCCTATGTTGCAAGTAACACATGGTGTTGTTAATGTTGTCATGGAAGAATTTATATACACATTTCCCAACCCCTATGATCAAGTGTATACATTCATGGAGTATCAGATCCACTCTTATCATTATAACCAGTTTGTTCACATGAAGATTTTGCTGTTGATTTGATTACTAGCTTATCATCACATCATAATGTCATTGTAAGTTATTGCATGTGATTGCAGAGTATACTACTAAATTTATTCTACTTTTTGAACAGACAACTATTCTGAGAGATCTATCAAATAGATATGCTTCAGCTCCTCTACCGAAGCTGCCTAAGTTACAAGCATCACTGCAGGGTCATGTTTTGACGCATCGTATGGTTCAGGCCAGGAGAAGAAAGGACTTTTATACTGATGATGGGAGAGGTGGCACCGGCTATCAGATCAAATCAACCAGTACAACTAGGGGTATTTCTGAGTGGGAGGTTAGAACTCCTGTGATATTGTACTAGGATTGATTGATTTAAGCTTGAAAATATTGTCTAAGAACACTTCATGAACTATCATTATTTGTGAGAGCTGATGATAATGCATGTTTACCTCAGACCAGCGTGCTTTTTAATGAAGTTATATAAAAATAACAAAAATGAAATTTCAGGGGAAATGCAAACCCATAAAGCCAAATGCAATAGAAATTAAAAAGTAATGTAGAGAAAATGTAATAGAGAATAAAGGAGAAGAAGAGAGGGTTATTAGAAAGGTATAACTTTTCAGGATAATGGCTCATATTTACATTCTAGTTTCAGGAAATTTTGAGTGGATAGAGAGCAACACTTTTCTCTCAATAAGTGTATGACTTATTGGCGTTTGTTCCAACTTGTTTTATTTTTTTTCAAACATACATAAAACCTTTCCTATCAGTACATATATTTTGTAAATATATTAATTTTTTCAAAGTTTCTAGTTTTTATAACAAAAGCAGGCTTGTAAACAGTAGAACTTTCATAACTTGGTTGCAGATGTAAATAGCAGAACTCATCACTCAAATGGCAGGATCACATATTTGCAATGTTAGATGATTATGTAAACCTACACTTTTCCAGATATTGACTTAATAAAGTTGTATTTGATGGAAAGGATGCTGTTTTACTTACAGTAATGTCACAACCAAGTGTTGTAAGTTTTCTAGGATAATTTCTGTATATGTTTAAATCATATCAGTGGATTATATTTGTTTCTATTGATTTCAGACTGGTATTTTACCAAGTAGTACTAAGTCAGTGGGTAGAAGAATTGTTAAGAAACAGAAGAAGGAAGTCAGACCTTTGAGAAGGAAGCCCCAGGTACAAGCTGAAGTGGAATGTGAGTCTATTGAAGAGAGAGATATTGATGAAGATGGGTATGTTGAGGAAGTTTCTGATTTTGAAAGTGAACTGGATTACCAATCAAGTGAGGAGACCACACAGGTGCGTTTTACGATAGAATCACTTCATGGTATTCCAGAAGTTAAGTCAGGGAGGGCTCAGTTTAGGAGGCAAACAATTCATGCTACCATGCTGGAGGCAAAAGCAGAGATGTTGGCTCAGGAGAAAGTCGCCATGGTTACACAAATGAAAGAGAAGTTGCGGAGGCATAGGGAACGTTATGAAAAGCTTATGCAGGACATTTCGAAAAGGACATTGCAGCGCCACCAAATCCTGCCAGTTAACCCATTCTTTTGGAAATTTTACAAAGTGGATTTGCCATCTTCAGACAGATCTGATTCTGATGAATCTTCTGCCAGCAGCCTTGAGGCACAAGCAAGTGACTCTGATTTTTCTGTAACTAATGAATATTCAGAAGATTCTAAATGGGGAGAGGGGACTTGGATTGATGAATCTCAGATTCTGGATCAAGTTACAGAGGCTAACAAACCAGAATTGGATGCTACCATGCAGACTGATTACTCCGCCTTACAGATGAAAGGAACACCAGTAGAGTCAGGGGTTGGTGAAAGTCTCATTGCTAGTACTGTGAAAGTCTCTGATGTTGATGGTAGGACCCTAGAAACTTTAGATAGCAGTGGTGTTTATACAGACAGCCTTATTGAAGGTATTTATGGAAATGAAAAGTTTTCCCAGGCACACCATAGGTCACTTTCTGGAGGAAAGAGGACAAAAGTACCATCGAAGTCTTTAACAGTGGCTAATGTGCAGAAACACGAACATCTAAGTGCCAGAGAAAACAGAAAGGTAAGGAATAACATTAATTTTATTCAAAGGTATCTCATGTCTAGGATTACAAGAGTATGTTGCAAATTGCTTGAAAAACTTCAAAGGTTTAACTGCCACTTTGATTATTTGCACACTTCTATGTGAAACATGTTCACTTGATAAAAGAACTAAGTTGTGTAACTATTTTTTGTTGCACAATTAATTTTTGAACTACTGCAACTTTTTTGACAGTGTATTCATTGTTGTATTGTTACAGAATGTGTTGTCTATGCTAGCTCACATGATGTAAAATGTTTTGCAGGCAGTAGCTCCTTTTCCAAGTTCATGAGAACATTTTGACTTTGAAAGAAAACAAAAGTATGTGATGTGAGTGTAGTACAAGAATGGCATCACAGATTTTAAATAAAGTGAACTAGTTTCAATATATCTCTTCAAAGGAATAACTTGTGAATTAAGATGGGAGTTTGACCTATGATTGTAAAATATTAAAGTTCTGTGGCATGTGTTGTTGAATTTTAGACTTAAGGTTTTCTTATAAAACACGGAGAGACTGAACTTTATATTGACAGGGGGCTGGTGAGGCTGGGGTGAACAGTTTAGTGGGTAAAGGCATGATTGTGGGTTACCATTTGCAAGCTGTTTATACCCATATAGACTGTTACAGATATATCTTTTAAGGAATTTTTGTCTTTACTGTGTGATTTGTAATATAGAATGATGAGAATGTAGCCTTGAAACATGAGGTTTTTTTTACTGTTCAAGAATATTAGCCAAAGAAAGATGTAAAGGTTGGGAGAAATTGTTCTCCATACTGCCCTTATTAACGATGTGACATGAAGACTGATAAATGTATTGTTTGCGGCCATTAATGAAACCACCTGCAGTATATACATTTCTGATAATTAGAACTGTATATGTCTTCATGTTGTAAGGACATTTCTGAAGGCTACTCAAGTAAGTTGAATGTCTACATACCCAAGGTTTTGCCTTCAAAATTTAATTAGATTGAGGCTTGCAATGACATTGATTTTCTGGTTTATAATTCCCTGTAAAGAATATTTTCATAGAGTAGGATTGTCTTGTACTTTGATGTATGACTTCATTGTCTCATTTTTATTTTGAATAGTTAAAGCTGTCTGGGTTTGGAGAAAATTCAGTGAGTTATGAATGCTTGTATCGTATTGCCACCTAAGGGTTACATTACTTGCAGTGGGAGTTGTATATAGTAATAAAATCTGTAGAAAAATAACATTATGATGGCATCACTGTGAAATATTATTTTTGCAGACCATGTTGAAGAAGAGGAAGGAGAGACTTAAGGAAGCAGAGCATGCAGTTGGTGAGTTGTAATGTTTAGTAAGGCAAGTAAGGCAAGGGGATGGGGGATGGGGTGGGGGGAGGGGATTGCATTAGGTGACATGATGAGGCTAGAAGCTGTCACATAATTTTGTTTTAATTGAAGTCTTTACTAGTTTCCTAATATGATCTTTTGAAGTTAACAGCAAAACTTTATGGTGAAATTTGACTTTGGTATGTTTGATGCTCTACTGAAAAATGTGAGAGAACACTTACTGGTATATGTTACTTCTTAATGTGTTTTCTGTAAATTTTAAAGGGATGTTGCGTCGCCCCAAAGATATTAAGGAATATCCCTATATTATCTAAATACAGTTGGTGATTGCACGCTTTCAAACAATAGCTCCACTCTGGTTGGTCAATGGTGACTTGTACAGTCAGTTGTGTTCCCAGTTAAGTTCACACACAGTTGTGTGTGAATGCACATGTGACCCTTGAGCAGTTTAAGTTGGATGCAGGCTACTGTACTGGCTTGGTGTGGGAGAGGTAGTTTGTCAAAATTGGAGGAGGGGCCAAAAGTTAACTTAGTAGGGGGAACTTTTAGTGCCTGGGATGAGATTATAGAGTCTTTAAAGGATGGGTTTAAGTGAAAAATTAATTTTCATGTGTGAAAGGGGAACTAAATCTTTGCAATTTGGTGAAACTTTTATTCAAATTGGACATGTAGTACTCAAGATATCAGCAAATGATGTTTCTACATTTGTGGCACAAAGTGAGCTTGAGGCAAGCAGGGGATATATCACTTCCTCACATTGATGAAAAATGCTGTTTCCTTTGTTTTTTTTTGTTTGTATTGCTAGGGATAGGACCTCCTCATGGGGAATGTGAAGTTTGTAAAAGTCCCATGCCTCTCATGCAATCACGTTCCAATAACATGGGAATGCGGGGGAGAAATTGGTTGTAAAGTTTAAAGAAAAACAAAAGATTGCTCATTAATGTGAGGGTGTGACATCATTAGTGCTTGCTTCAAGTTCACATCATGTTGAAAATGTGTCAACTTTAACTGCTAATACCTTGAAAACTACACACTGGATATCAATGCAAATTTAACCAGAATGCTTAGAATAAGTATCCCTCTAATATATCACAACTTGATTTGAGCTTAGACCCTTCTTTTAAATGGCTTCTGTGTGAAAACAACGTACTAGTAGAAAAAAATTGCAAGTATGAAGAAGTGTTGCTAGTGTGGTGGCTTTGGTAGTATGGTGAAGGAAGTGTTTCCAAGTTCAAGTTGAAGCATGAAAAGTTTGTGGACATATCAGACTGCTTGGAGATGTGAGGTCAAGTGAATGGGTATGATATTACTTTGACCAAGAAATGAGGCCAGTGACAGAATATAGTCATCACTGGGATAGAAATGTATCGGTAGGATTTACATAAACCAGAAGATGGAAGCTAATATTGAGCCAACCAGTAGAGTATGGGGACATTGAAACACTATCAAGACAGAAAAGCCTGCTATAGGCAAGAAGAAACTCCTCTATTAAAGCGAATGAAACATTCCTGTTGACCACTTAACACAGAGATTCTGTCATACCCTTTTGCAGTGAATGCTTTGCCTCTTGTTCAAAACCCAAGTTATCTGGGCAGTATCAATTGAGAATATTCTTCAAACTTCATTTATGCATATAGCAAGCTTTAATGTAAATTGTGGACTGTTGAACTGAATATGTATGCTTCTCACATTTCAACTACTGTTGTGCTACAGTATGACCACATATCATATTTGCATGGAATGGGGGAGGGGTTAGGGTTAGAGTATCTTCACACAATCTAAATGTGCACATTCATTTGTGTTTAGATATTTATCTAAGTACACCTACATATATAATATGTCTGTGTTTGTGCAATTTCTCTGCTTTTTTTTTTTTTTAAATGTGTCTATAAACTGCACTGGAAAAAGGGAATCTTGTGGTCACTGAGTGATGGCAAAGTCATCTTCAGCACATGAATCTCACTAAAACATTATTCTGGTTGTTGAATGTTGGAGGGCCGGGGGGGGGGGGGGCATCCAAATTACGTAGGATTATGCGGTGCATACCTTGTAATTGCCATCCTTGGTAATAATTACCCTGGTGCAGTTGTTTAATAAGAGTGTGAACTGTCTTCATTTTGTCATAGGTTTGTGGAGGAAATTTCTTGAAGAGCAGGGGTTGCAGAAAAAGCATGTCAGTGTATCTCCTCAAGCTGATATTAAAAGGCCAGTTGTCCTCCCGTGTATTCCCAGAGATACAAAGTTGACTTCCCAAGGAGGCAACCAGAGACTCCTCTACAGTGTATCAGCTGGGTATTGCAAATCTGAACTAAAGACAAAATCTCATGAGAGGTGAATAAACTAGTATAAACCACCTTAGTGTGGAGCCAGTTGTCAGTATCAGGATGAGCTGAAATTTGTCAGATTGGGGCCCTGTTTCATAAAAGGGTTAAAGATTGATCTTAAGTTTGATCTATCTTGTAATAGTCCTACTGAGATCAAACTTAAGATTGAGCATAACTCTTTATAAAACAGGTCACAGATGAATATCTATATGAGTAATATGTGTATCTGAAATGCTGATCCAGTACATCTGATGTTTGCTACTTCGAACAAAGGATGTTTATGTTATCGTTCTTTGAAAATATTACCTTTGTGCTATGGGTGGCAGGCTTTCCTGACCATGGCACAATGACAGTCTCAGGCACCCAGCCATGAATCAAGAGTTCCTACCATCCCTTCCTCAAACAGGCTTTCATAGCTTGGAGTTTGCAGTATGTGTTGTGTGGGACAATGGTTGTGGCTGAGGTCAGGAAGCTTAAACAGTTCCAAACAACCTTGACTACAGGAAGTAGCAAATTTGTCACCACTCTCCAACATCCTGGGTGGACAGTATGGAGGAAAATTTGGTATCATCTGGCCTCAGGATTGGAAGAAATCTCATTTAAAACATAAAAATGTTCACAATTTAAACTTTGGGTAGAAAATACACATAGGATCTTCAAATCATCCACAGACCATTTAATGCATGTTTCAGAACACAAATAGTCAGTGTAGGTGCCACCACTTGAGAACCTTGGTATTAGTCACATTAAAAACCAGAAACTTGTACGTTGTGAAGATGCTCAAAGTAATTTAGTAGAGAAATAAAGTAAAATATCCCCAAAACTTGAATACTTTCACAGTGTGCAATTTATCCACAAAAGCTACTTTTTAGGCTATAAAGAAAGTATCTTTTGGCATTTGTTTCTTTTTTGTTCTGGACAGTCTGGTTAGGGCAAGAAAATAGTCAGTCCCCCCCCCCCATCCATCCTGAAAAGATCTCATAAGCAGCTGAATTTTTCACATAACTCAGAAAACTGGGTTGTTTCCCTGGTCCCATAGTTTGCTGACAGTCACCGTATTAGGATATGCCATGCATATGTTGTACGTTTCTAGGGGCCAAATAATAGTTTCAATTGAGCTATTACTTGTATGCACCTTTTAGTTAAAAGTTTGGATCCATATATATCCGCTGATGGAAGGACATGAAACATCAGATGCTGGTGAAAAAAATGATATTGGTTGTATTGGTCTAACACTAACCTTACATGGCAACATCATAAATACCACTCAGACAATTAGACCTGAAACATGTAGTTTTATTAATTTTCATTAGATTTTTTGGTTCTACTGAATTTGGTAATTTGAGTATGAAGTGGACCGAACTCTCTCCAGCCTCGAATCAGACGAGTCATCCTGTAGGCCCACCGTCTATTCTACCTCCTCTAAGAACCAACTATAGAAGAAGAGAAGTCATGGAGGACAGAGAATGGCTGACACCACAACTCCTATACCCATCCTTGATGAAGATGAATTCCCTCAAAACGTATAATAAAAGGTACGAGAAGGATAGTTTAATACGCATTCTGTTGAAGTCTTTTTTTTGGATGGTATTGTTAGATCACTAGTTCCTGTGGTTTGCCTTGCTTCACCATAATACAGTTGGAAGGCAGATAAGGGAAAGAGCTTTTTTGAGAAACAAGTATACTCCAGAAGCTCTGCCAGTGGGCAGGAAAATATTATCGTTAACTGAGACATGCATTACCAGTGTAATGACAGACCCCAAACCATGCACAACAGTATTGATGTATGGAGGGTGGGCACACTTACACCCTTCTCTCTTCTTCCTAAACCATAACCAAGCTACTCATGTTGGCTTGAGTTGTCCAGTAGATTGCAACGTGTACATTGTAAAATCTTATAAGACTTGATCAAATGGTTACTTGCAGAGGTCCAGAAGATCCCATGGTTAGAAGACACAGTAAGGAGGTTACTACCATGTAAGGGTGCAAGTCTTTTGACTATAACAACTATGTACTGCATGCTACTTTATATGCTGCTGCCAACTTGCCACAAAGTTTAAACAATAATAGTATAGCCAACCACCTGTTCTTTTCCCCCTTAAAAACTGCTCTTACTCCCATTATCCATTCTCATCATAAAAGTACAGCAATCCTTCCATTTCTGCTTTTAAAATGATGGTACTTGTTATTTTATTTTAAAAGAATACATCTGGGCAGCTTTCAGCATTCTGATAAGGGCTTGATGTATGAATGGACAAAGCCAAATGCAATAGTGTTACCTGCAATTCCATTCTCTAACATGGTAGAAGTTGATAACTCCAGTGCCTGGAAGAAATTAGCTGCAGATGCAGAACAAACAACAAAGGTAGGGTTGTTGCCAGTGACTCTACAGTGAAGGACTAATTATTAACTATAATCGTGTAAAGATGAAAAATTTTTGAAATTTATGGTCTGTCACTACCCAGAAGGTTTGTCAATAATATTATGGAGAAAAAATTTACACAGGGATTTAAATTATTGTTTTTTCTCTTCAGGGTCCTACTTCTAGGAGAGATTTCCAACAACTTCCATTCACCAGCTACGAAGCACGGAATATGCCAATTGTACCCAGAAACTCCACCGTATCATCAACTCAAATACCTCAATCAATAAAGAAACTCAAAGCAAGCTGCTGATATTTATAGCAATACAATTAATAACTCTATTTATGGATTAATATTGAAATATTTAATGAGAATAAAGATAGGTTCTAGCTGATAATATCATTTAAGAATTTAAATTGTTTTGTAACATTCCGAAAATGTATCTGCCAGTGAAAATGATTTAAATACAGTTTAGCTAGTTGATGGATGAATTGTTTATTTGCATTTTCTGAGCGTGGACTTGCTTGAGAACACTAACATCTTCATCAAATGAACATCACAACTGATTCCTGGTTAAATGATGGTGGTATCTATATTTCACCTAGACAATTACATCAGTTTTGACCTGTACGTGTTTTATTTCCACTTCAGTCTCTAGAGAGCAGGTCATGTATTGTATGAAGGCTCGCATGTAGTTTTAGACACTCATTGAATGATAAATTTGGTACGAATGATTTGCATGATGTGTGAAAGTTTAACAGTACATCAAATGGGTAGTAAAATCACTGAAACTTGTGCAAGGAGTAGAGGTCAAAGTTGAATCTATTATTTTAGGATGATATAAGTTCAGGACATAATTGGTGCCCAGCCTTGCCTTGAAACACAAGCTGAACATATCAGATTTTATACCTATTTAATATTTCCCATATATAGTTATCCTAAATGCCATTTCACAAGATAAATATTACAAATGAGCACCAAGGCTACTTTGCATAAATTTTAAAATTCATGTGTAAAAACATTGGTCAGATGATTAAGAAAATTGTAGCCAACCATGATTTTAAAATCTCCCTGGGAGAGGATGCTGAGGCCCGTCTTTTAAGCAATGCATAATCAATATACTTGCCACCATATTCCAAACATGAAGAGGGATCACTACATACTTGATTCTGTAAGAAGTTTCTTTGTGTAGTTGTTTAGGATTTGCCTTAACATTCAGCATCCCACTGTTTTGTAATACCCTTGATCTTTGTTAGGGGATGGGGGAGGAGGAGGTAGTTGCCAGTGCCATGGAGTGCAAGGAGGACAATGAATTTGAAAAAAAAAATTGGAAACAGGAGTTAAATGTTGGTCAAACAGCTAATTTTAGATTCAACAAGGACCCTATCAAAGAGACCACTAATGAGGTCCCTTTTAATGTAATAGTAAACAGAGCATATATGCATGCTGTCATTTGACCTATGCGTAGATGTTTGGGCAAGCACCTGAAAGCGAAGCTGGTTGGGGGTGGGGGTGGGAGACAAGCATAGTTATTAAAGTTGCCAGAAGAACATTTTTCTAACTAGTAACCTTTGTCACTTGACATTTGTCATAACACGTCAGAAAACATTACATACATAAAGACTTACTGGTTCCAATGCTGCCATCCCTTCTCCTTCCCACCCCCTTCCCACCTCTTGTTTCTTCAATACCATCCCTTCAAGACAAAGCACACAAAAGCAAGACAACTTTAATGACATGTGATGAAGTTTCATTCAATCTTTTGGTTTCAGCTTGGCAAAATTCCACATACATATCTTCTCTGCTGAATGTGACAAAGTGACATTGCACATTAAAAAGAGACAACATGAATAAATTAAGTGCATCTTTAAGTAAATGTGATGCACCATGGTAGCTCTTAATATTATGCCAGCATGTGTGAAAAAGGTCTACCATTAATTTAATCAACCTTTGAAATAGACAGGAAAGTCATATTTAGCCATCAAAGGGAAGCTTTAAATGTTTTCCATTAGTTGCTACTGAAAACTCCTCATGGACTGCAGCAGACATAATGCCAGAGCTGCCATGGTGCTTCACAAAGTAGTAAAAAGTTGAGGTGGAAAAAAATATCGTATATGCATTTATTAAGAGCCAATTTCTCAACATAAATGCACTATACATATGAACCCTGTTTAAGTGGTATCAAGTGTCGTCTAGTATGCAGCAGCGTATTAGCAATGCTAAGGTGACAAGTTACCTCACAGGTTTCGGTTGAAGAGCTTGGGTGGAAAATTAATGCCAGCACCAGGAATACTTTCTAATTTTCAGTTGCAATTCTGGATACAAAATTGCCCCTGTAAATCTCATTTTGGCAGCTCCTTTATGAATTTTTGGTACTAGTGACTCTTGAACCATGTCTTATCAACAAAAATGTACATGTGGGCCATTTTACTCATTTTTTTTTTCAATATTTTTTGCCCCTGTCAGTGTCATTCTTGGGAGCTTGTGATCTGGTTACCAGGGCAAATTTGCATCTTACCCGCCAGCTTTTGGACGCTGGCAAAGGCTGTTGAGATAAAGCATCTAACTTTCAGATGAAACATCATGTGCTGACCTGGAATTGAACATACAACACTTACACAGTTCAAAACCCAGCTACTAGCCCACTGTTCTCTCAGAAATAAATATTAAGTAGTTGAACAATTTCATGTTCAGCCTTGGTGTAACATGAGGACTTGAATGTCATTGGGACACAGTTAAGTGTAAGGCCCATATTTTAGTGTAGAGCAAATTTTCACACAAGGTGTGTAAAACCATTCTTTAATGCAGGTCCTATTTTGATGACCAAGATGTATCCACCCATTTTTAAGCTGTAGCTATGATAAATTATAAATCACAAAAAGTTATATTGGAGCAGATAGCTTCCAGCACCCTCCTGTAAAACACATGCTCATGATAATATGGCTGTTACTAATTCAAGAGAAAACTACAGGCTTAAAATACTATCACTCTTTTGTAACTTCTACTGAAAAGTATCAAGTAACCTTTAAAATTTCAGTTAAAAAAAAGCTTCATTTCTATTAACATACAATTATGCCTTGTTATCTTGAATTCCATCTTTCATTATAAAATATCAGTTATTGAAATTGTGATTGTGCTAAAAGGAAAAATGGGATCTGACTCACAGTAAAAGATAGGTTAATCCTGAAGGAGGAACTATAATTATACATTTTACAACTAGTTCCATCTACATTCTAAATTTTCACTTTACATGGTGCAATATTTACAAATAAAAACAGAGATTGAAAGACTCTTGTATAAAATGCACATATAATTAACTTAATTTTAAATAATACATTAGAATGTCAATCACATTTTGCAGGAAGCACACTTTGTTCATTTGGCAAGTTAATGTAATTACAAACCTTGCAATAATCATTCTTTCCACTTTTGCTCTAAAAAACATATATTAAGGAACCAATTTTGTCATCCCAGATAGGTAAAATTTTCCCAACTAAGGTATTTCTAGCCCTTTCACCAATTTAAAAAATGTCTGGGGCACCTCATAGACAAATTTATCCTGCACTGAGTTAAATTGCCCAGAGCCTTGTTCTGCTTTGTACACTACTGTGTGTGATTCTGAAGAACATCTTAAGTGTCTGCTATGGAATGTAGGTTGCACTACATCACATTGCACTGTTCTGCACAAGTAGTCACTGACCAATCAAAGTGGCATTGAATGTGTACTTTGAATTTTTGTCAGTCTTTGAAACTGCAGGTATCACAAAGAAGAAAATGTGTTTGCTCTGGTACTTCCCACATCTTCTACATCCAGTGTCTTAACTGTCTCCCATTTTTGAGTCAGTACATGGTTATTTAACATTTTATCTACCATAACTGATGTTAATCTCATTTTATGGTACAAGGCCTATCCCAAAATCACTCAAAACTACGAAAAGGTAGTTTTCTTTTGATTATCCGATTCAGTAACTTAAAGAGGGATTTGCATCACCCCAAGTATGACTTTTACTTGGTGGTAAGCCCCTTCCATTATTGTCTTTACTGCTTCTCCTTGTGCAGACACAAACATAGTTCACTGCTCAAGGCCACATCCTAGTGAGAATAAAAGACCCCATGTGTAATCAAAACATTCTCTGTGCATGCTGTGTAGTATGAGCTGCTCTGTATCTTTTGAATTTTGTAACTCTGATGTCAATCAAAGAGTAGTAGTCACCAATTATGACATTTGCTTACCCCCAACTAAAAGTCATACTTGGTGATGCAAATCTGTCTTTAAGGTGAATGCTGACAAACACACGTTGGACATGCATTTTGTTGACCCCATTCCATACTAAGTTATGCTTTGCAGGGAGAGTATTCTGATTTAGGAGGAGCAAGTTTACTTGTTAAAATCAAATTTCCCTATTTCCAACTTTCGTTCCTCATGTTCTAATTTCCATAACCAATGCTTTACTGTACATGTGCTCATTTTTATTGTGCCAATTCTTTGCGCGGTTTGTGTAAGTGTTGAAGAAGAATTCCTCATTTTCTGTCTGGCAAGTTGGCATCCATGGCCTTGTGTTTGTTGCCATGCTAGAGAATGGGGAGCCATGCTTTAAGTTTGCTCCACACGTTCCTGTTCAAGGTATGTTGTTCTCTTGTAACTGTCAAACATCGCTGATTGGTCAGTTTTAATGTGCTAGAACAATGGTAGTTCAAACATACCACAACATTGCTGTTCTGTTGCCCTGCTGTTACACACCTGCTGTATGTGAAATAGGTACACACATATTCTGTGTGTAAAGTTATAGGCATGAAACGAAGTGCAGCAACCTCAAATAAGTGTTATGTAATGGAATAGCTTTGTACCTTCACACAGCTCTATACCACACCATTTATACACATGACCATAGTTTGTATTTTAAGCAAAATCAGTGTTTCCCATGATGGCAGGTTACATAATCACAACCAAACAGATGGATCCATTGTAAAACTTAAGGACTGTGCATTTGTGACCACAAATTCAACTTAATTACCATCCAAAAATTATTATTTTTTTTTTTTTGATGAAATAGGAGCCCTAGGGGATGATCAAGGCAGCTGCTTTAAATCATTCATTCATAAGCTATCAAGTGGAAGCTCAAAATTACAGTATTACATGACAGTCCAAAGAAACAGCTGCAGATGAAAAAAGGGCATTTAAACTTTACCCTGGGGAAAACTGATATGAATATTACTGGCCAACATGGCTATACTTTGGCATATGACTTTAGAAATGAATACTTTTGATCAAGCAGAAATACATCACAGTTTTAAGTAATAGCACCTTACACTGAAGAGCAGAACAGATTTGCCATCCAAACAGAAGCAATTATTTGTAAGTACTTCACACATAGTAAAGATGCAGTAATCCCTTTGCCATCATCCAGGAAAAGAATTTATCACCTTCTTGACAGTCTGCAAAGCTTGTACTTACAAGGATTGTAATGATGTTCCTTTGATATTTTTGAAGGATTTCTCCATCAAGGCCTCCCTATTAAGTTTTCTTCTTCCCAAAGCTGTTGTTTGTGGTCTACCTCGGGTATACGAGCCCTCATCAACAGAATTTACATCGTCATCCATGTTTTCGGCCTCACCTGCATTTTGAAAAGCACATTTTGTCTCCCTCTTGGTAATGGGAGCACTAAACGGTCGAGGAACTGGAGCTTTCAAATAACTGATGACATCATTATCACCTGCAGCCATGTTGACATTGGATCGATTCTTAGCATGAACAATCATCTGTGTGGAATGGATGAGAAAATTAGAGCAACACATGCTTCTTACACACACAGTATCATTACTGTCATCAAAACTTCAAAAAGTCATCTAAAGTCCCTACAACTTGGCCCTAGACAGTAAAAATTCAATTAGCCTCTTTAAACAAAAAACACCTGTCGAATACACCCCTAGATAAAGCTACAGTAGCTTGCACTGAGTTTGAATTGCTCAAGGCCATATTCACTCACTGTGTGTATGCCATTGGGAGCACAGCTGACTTCACAAGTCATCACTGACCAACCACAGCCAATCTATTGAATCAATGTCAATTAAGTGCAGTCACCAAATTGAATTTAGAGATGTGACCATATTCCTAAATATGTTTGGGACAAGGCTGTAGGGCCTTTAAGGACAAAAGCAGATGACCTTATTTGAATAAGTACACCCTGGTGGCTCTTTAAAATTGTGAATTTTTGTTTAAAGGCCTACATGTTCTGAATTAACATTCATGCAGAATTACCCCCTGGTTTATGTATTGTATGCAAATTCATGTTCTGAAATATAACATAAGATACTTCACTATAAGGTAGTATTCTAGGATAAAAGTCAGGCCTATGTCGAAATTCTTAAATATCCTTTCCATATCCTTTTAGGACAGTATTAAGTAATCTCACATGTGGAACACAAAAATGTGAGCTAAAATGCTATGGTGATTCTAGTCATTTTAGAATGTGTTTTTTTTTTGCAACTCACACTATAACCTGTGTTGTTTTAACACTAATTCTGAGGTCTTATCACAAGCGAAACTGGTATTGTACAAAAAGTCGTCACTTAACACTGCAAAGCAGTGCTTCTGCTAAGACACATGTGATGCAATGCTTTACGCATTAAACCTAGACTGGTTTTCAGAAGAAGAAGTAAAAAGACTATTTTCCTAAAGTTAATGCAATGCAGATGATGCAAGGCATGTTTGAGGATCACAAAACTTTACTACATTAATCATGCTGGCTGAAATAAGGGCAAGTTCCTTTCCCTCGACAATAGTAAAATTCCAGGATAAAGGTCCCAGCTAGGCCCAAACTTCTGGATGCTCCAGCCTGCTGGGACACTTGGAAAGCTTAAGTTTGCAAGCAAAATGTGATACAAAATGTAATTAGGATGATTCTAATAATTTAAGAACATGTCTCTTTCTGCTGGAATAAGTCCATACTTATACACTGTCATACTGTCCAAACTTAGATTTGTACCCATAACACAATATCTATTTCAAACAGCCACCTAAACAATCACTAGCCAACTAAGAAACATCACTGAACAAAGATTCTTTTTATTCAACTTTAACAATGTAAGGGGTACCTGTAAAATTTCCTTTGTACTCGATACTTTTTCCACCCTTTTGAATTCAGTGTTTGATTTCTCATTAAATAATTCATCACACTTCTGCATGTATCTCTTCCTTAGTTCAGTATTATCTTGCATCAGCTGATGAATTCTCTCTTTGTATTTATCATCTACTTCATCAACCTTGTCCTGGAAGTTGTCCTGGTAATTCAGAATTTTCAGATTCTGTAATGAAATCAAAGATAAAATTAATTCTTAGGAAGCCAACATTGGGCCAAGAAATGGCCCTTCTGTTTCACATTAACAGAGATGTCATCTGATTTGAGTATCTTGGATGAGTTAATGACTTACATACTTTCTCAAAGCTCTTTTATCTTTCTAAAAAACCTTCCCATGCAATTCTGATTATATTGAAGCCAGACATTTGTCACACCAATATATTCACAGCAACATCCCAAAACCTGTAACCCTTACTATAGAGCACAAAGAGACATCATAGCTCACACCAGATTTACCATTAGAAAAAAGTTTGTCTCAACAAGGAAAAAAAAGGAGATGGTTCTAAAAAGAACAACCCTCTACCCTCCAAGTGGCTCAGCAGTGAATTCAAGTTGTCTGCATTTTTGATGAAACGTCTTTGTGCTACAGGAGACCTCAGAGTAAACTTAATCCATTTGTGTCTGCAAGAACTTTTCGTAAAGCCCCTTACCCATACTCTGCTTAGATATTGTGTTGGGCAACACTGACATACTGTACCAGTCATAACTGTTCCCCTTTAACTGATCATTCTTACTATAAACAATCCTCTAGGACAAATCCCTCCAATGACACATCAGGCACATGTTGCCAGTTATTACACATAGAATGCACTTGGAGGACTAGACATAACTGACCTAAATACTACAGTTCAGGAGGCATAAAGAATGAACTAAAAGACCCCAAGACAGTCTTTGTAAAAACTGGATACAGCTTGCAAGCGACTCATTCCAATCATCATTTCCATCATGCCTGAAACAACTTTGATGGTAATTCCATGGTGTCTTCAGAAGGAGAAACTATACAAACTTATGGCCTTAAATTTCTTGTAGACCTATGAAAGATAACCTTTGATTTACTTTTTCATGCACCTCTGAAGGTGCCTTGCCCATAAACAATGAGTTATCAACTTTCTGATAAGTTCATTGAAGAAAATATGACCCCCTGAATGCTGTAATTATGAGAAGATACTTTTGCTGGTATCTAAACATGTATGGACACCAGCAACTAGTCTCTACATGATATAATTGCTATTGTTAATTGTTGATATAATTGTTTAAGTGTTCATTTTGATTGGATCCTGTTTGATTATCCTTCAAAAGATTGATGCAGTCACAATGCAACTACTACGTACACAGCATAGTTCTACAGCTTGAATCAACATCAGCATCATTCTTAGTATGTCAACATTGAAAAGTTCTTCCATAACTGTGGTAGAATCTAATTAGGCTGGGCTTGTTTGGTGTTGGTTGTTTGTTTTCAGTTAAGATTGTATAGACTTCAGGGCATCTTATGGGGCCTTAGCCCTCCTTTGCCCTTTAACCTGTTATGTTATGTTATGTAATCTTAATTACACACTGCATGGCTGCAGAAAAGAGCTGCAGTCATCTCACAAATGCCACTTTCTTGGAAGGTACTATAAAAAATTTTGGTATGGAAAACTTCCTTTTAATGCATTAAAGGCAGCATGTTATAACCCAGTATCAGTATTAAATAACCTTGTAGTGTATGCTAATGCAGAGCCAAATATAAGCATAGTACTAAAGACTCAATTTCCTTGTCCAAGACTATGAAAATTCTCTGACATTTATTTCAAGTCCCTCTCCAGCTTAAAAACATGTTTCCATATAGACACTACTAGACAAAGCTAGCCAGTACTGAGTCTAACTGCCCAAGGCTTAAATCTACACTGCTGTATATGTTTTTAATGATGTTACTGTAGGTCTACTGTTCTCCTGTAATTTGACCTGTCTACCTGTCTACTACACTACATCTTATTTCACTGATCTTCACAAGTTGATCATCACTGACCAATCAGAGTGACCTGCATTTGAAATTATAGTTTGAATTTATATTAGTCAAAGTGCAGTCACCAACTGTCAATGCTGTCTGGAGTTCCTTCATATGCTCAGGGTGCAAGGGCAGCTTTAAATATTTTCATCAGAAAGTACCCACTACAAGTAGCTTGATCATCCACAGATGGTAAAACTGGTTCCATCAAGCCATCAGCTGACAGTGACAATAGCATATAAAGTACAACTAAGGTTTTATCATCCAATTAGATTATCAGAAACAAACATTTTTGTCTGATAAGATTATGAGAAACAAACTAGAGATGTAACTGTAAAGCCATCACTTGTAGTCGGGGAGAAATAAAACCCTTTGGGAAGGGGGGGGGGATTATAAAAGGCACTATTCAAAAGGGCATTTTCCTATTCCCAGTAGTGACACTTTTTGTTAGTGAAAGGGACACTTCAAAGCTTTTGAGTGGACATACCCATAGAGTTCCTTCCTATGGCTATAGAGCATGGCAGACTATTGGTTAAAGTGTTAGGCTTTTGATTCAAGGATTAATAGACAAATCCCTGCCCGATTCATTTCATTGTGGCCTTGGGCAAAAATTTATCTTGATTGCCTATCTCCCACTTTTTGTGTCATTGGCAAGATACTTGATCTAAATTGCCTCTCTCCAGCTTTTTGTGTCCTTGGGTAGGATGCTTCATCTTAATTGCCTCTCTTCAGCTAGGGCTTCAGTGGGTACCTGTGAGATTAAGTGCCATCTGGCATGTGGTTAGATCTGTGGCCACACTAGTGGGATTGTCTCTGCGATAATTATCATGGAGGAGAGGTAATATGTGCTACACCCTTGATTAGGATTGCCTAGACATCGGACCACCAAACATGCAAATGCTATTGTTGCTGTTGTCGTCATCATCATCATTATATCATCATCACCATTATTATTAGGGCCTACAGTATAATTACATAAATACACACTATATTTGTGTGGCCATTTCAACTGGCTGAGCAGTAAGTTACAGCTCATCAACAGTAGTGAATGCAACAAACAAATACTTACTGCCTCCTGTAATTCCTGTCTGGTGTCTTGTAAAATTTCTTCTGTAAGAGCAAGTTTCTCCAAGGTCTCATCAAGTTCTTCTCTTACAGCCTTAAGTTGATCCAATGCTCTTCTAAGGTTTTCAACATCAGAAGAAGCAGAGGAAAATTTTTTCATCATAGCCTGTAGACAAAAGGAGAAATTGAGAGATTTCCTGAATTTTAGCCATAGTGTTGCAACTTTTGTGAGATACTAGCCTGTATGATCTGTCCTCTTATAGAGGGGGTGCTTTATTATGTCAGGAAAGTATAAGCACATCATCTTTTCCCAATTCTACCTTTTATCAGTGAGTGAACTGCCTGATACTTCAAGTGGGGTATACTGTATCTCCTTTGAGTAACCTGTGTCACATAGCAAATCCATAATTTGAATACTCCCATGTAATTTTATTGCTCTTGGCTGCACATACTTTAAAGGGAGAATGCAGTCACCCCAATAAAGAACTGCATAGTAGACTATCCTGTTTCCTGAATGGCTCTTGAGAATCATGTGACAGTATTTTTCTCACTCAATTGTAAAATGTACGAGGAGGAACTGCTTGGTTTGCTTTGACTATGCAAGATTTATGACCTAAAATATCATGAAAGATTCTTGGAAGAGAAATAACAAGAAATTTGTGACATTTAGCTGTTGTTTCAAAATAAGTATGGGGTGACTGCTTTTGACCTTTAAGGTAATGTTACTGTGCAATGGGCAGATTATGAACCAGAGTTCCTCTCATCACATTCAGTCACAAAGGTACTGCACATAGCTTCACACTTTATATCCTGAACTATAGGCTTCCCTTCTGGGAAACTGAAAATGGTGTACAGGAGAACGACAGCATTAATTTTCAAATCCTTTACAAAACTCAATCACACCCCCTGCAGTCAGGAATTTTCTTACACAAAATTTATCATGGTACCTTAGTACAGAAACATATCAACATATTAAGTTCAGTTCGTAACATTAAGTCTTGCCACCATAGCCATCATACTCTTGAGGCTATTGAAAGTAGCATTCGAAAAACACAAAGTCCATACTTCATCACCTAATACTTAATGTTGAACAAACCTGACTAACCCTTTCCTTGCTCTAAATGTCATCCATATTATCCAAATAATTACCACAGGTCCTCAGCTTTAACCAAAGGTTCGCAACTGAAGTTGCAACCACAAGGTAGCTTAACTTACACATAAAATTATACAGTAATCTAGCCAGCCTTAAGCAATCAGTCAGTGATACAACAATACACAACCAGCACGTTCTGTGACAATACTTATCAATGTCTGATCAATTTATTCTATGCATTGGCATGAGATGTTGTTAATTAGTCAACTTTATTTCTAAATTCCACTTTGAAGCTAACACAACATGCTCACAAAAATTAACAGAGTATAGGACTACAGGGAGCTAGCACTAAAGGTAAAAAGGTCAAATTCAGTGAACGTGCTGGTTTTTCTGGAGGAACCACGCTATGCATCACATTGCTTTAGTGCATGACCTAGCGCCCTCGTGTGATGCTTGTCCTCCAGAATGCGGTGGCATTCACTCATGCCTGAAACCTCCCTATAAACAATAGACTTCATAAAAAGAAGGAAACTGAACAGGTAATTATGCAAATAATTATGAATGTAGAAGAGAATTAGAAATAGGTGAAACTTTTTGAGATCTAGTTTCTTTGTAGTTATTGCTGTCATTTCATCATCTTTCTACAGTACAATATTAAAACAAACTTGCCTCATGCAAAACTTCTCTCAAAGGTAAAAAGAGCACCTCCCTCATTTTTTAAGCCCCTATGATTTCCCATGTTACAGGTCAATTATTCGGTCAGTGCCCAGTTAAAAGTTGCTGCTAGCCCCTTCTGTTGACCATAAACTTATACTGCCATTCAGAGACAATATTTAACAGGAGGAATTTGAATTTGCAAAGGGCAAAGGATATTGCCACGAAACAGTGTCCTGACAGTGCAGTCTACAGAAAAACAGCCTAATGAGATGACATTGTGGTTTAGACAGCCAATGCCCTTGTCGAAAAAAGGCTTAAATTCTGTAAACAGATTTTACTTTCAGTCCCTCCCCTTACCTCAAAAACTGTCTGCTGAACAGTTTTCTTACCCAAGGCCAATCTACTCCCCAAGACATTACTGAAGCCTGTTATCCTTGCAAACAATCTACTTTATGACCTAATGTAATGTAAGAATCTGATTGTATTACCTCTATGTTCAGGCGTGGATCCAGACATTTTGAAAAGGGGGGGGGGGCCTGAAGCCCCCTTGAATATTCTCCTAGATTAACATTATTATGATAATTTTTGCATATTTGTTATTGTTGATGTGGCAAAAAAGGGGGGAGCTGAGGCTGGGAAAGTCCCCCCCCCCTTGGATCCACACCTGAAGTCTGTTGTACCACTCTGCTGTGCAACAGTCATTCATATTTTCAATGAGTAGCTAGCAGCTCACAGATCAATAAAGATCTCATTCATAAGCACACTGCTATAATTATCAGAATGATTTACATCCATTTGGAGGTAGGCTGTAGTCTGAATTGCCCTCCTTTTCTGTCAATCAAGGAAGGACCACAAGCGCAAATTTTAGGGATGTTTCTGTCAAAGTATTTTGGGATGATAACAGTTTACCTCTCATTTAATTTTGTGCAATTATGGCATGGGTTGTCAGAAAAGGCCTAACATGACATGTTCTAAATGTGTGTCCAGCCTTCATGCATCTGTTGTAAGACCTATTCTCACTAAACACATAACCTATGTTCATCTATCTGATTGGTTGGATCAATGGAGTCCTACCTGCAATGTTGTGCAATATTAGAACATATGTCTTGGTGCCTGCAACATTGCAAGGGTGTTAAAATTGGTTGAGGGTACAGATTACATGGTAGGTTTTGGACCTATGTTTCAGAGTCCTGCGACAAACCAAGGAAATACTGTATCATGCAAAAATGGTCTTATAAAAGGGTACACATTCTGCACTGTAACTGAAAGATTTGAAGAGAAAGGCAGTACTTTAATGTACATGCAGAAACAAGTGTTTGATGAGATGGAATAACGAACAAACAATTTGAACAAAACTAGTTTGTAACTTTGTCCCATTTAATATTACATGGTTGGACTCTCTATGTATGCCTGAGACATTTCTACTGCATGAGAATAAGAAGTGTATGACATCATTAGGAACACATGATCTTCCAAAAATAACTTACTTCAACCTCTTTCTTGTGCTCTTTTATCATGTTCTGCATTTGTTTCTGAAATTCTCGATTCATTGCTTTCTTTTCCAAACTCTTTTCTTCCAATAATTCTGTTCCTTTTTTGACAGAAAAAGAAAGAAAGAAAAATTTAAATCATCTATTAACTTTTTAAAACAAAAATCATTCTTTTTAAGTTTGTATATTAAAATTATGTCGTGAGGAATTAATTGAGTCAGACTGCAGAATCAGGACTGAAGGATTGTACCCCTGGAAATACTTCACCAACATAACATACCAACAGAGCATTCTTGCATAACCTAGTCTGCTGCATATCAAAAGTTTTACTCCAAGATCAGGGTCCGCATTAAGAATTTTGCTTTGCATAGCAAAACTGCTATGCATTTTTTATGTTGCATAGCAATAAACAGTTATTTTTTCAATTTTTGTATCGCTACTGTGCTCACCTGCATCGAAAAATTGCGATGCGATACGGCTATTGTGGACCCTGTTCAAGATACTGTATGCGCCACCCCACCCCCCCCCCCCTCCCAAAAAAAAAACCGAGAGAAAAGTATCATGATAGCATTTGTCTAAAATGTGGCAAGGTCACACTTTTGATGGGCCTAAGCTTCTTGGAATGAGGAGGGAAGGAGTGGTATTACAAAGATAAATGTGTAACTGCACTGAACTACGTCAAAGTGCATTTACACTACGACTTACACAAGTTTCAGTCTTAAAAATGAATCTGTGCCAGTCAGCTTACCATACAGACCCTGAAGGCTTCAAAAATTGAACTGGCTTAGAGTATTTCATGTGAGTTTTTCATTTACTGAAGGGATCTATGCACTGCGATGTCTGTTTATCATAGAACACTGTCAAAGTACAAACATGACAATTGGGAGCTGAGATATTCTTTCACTAGTTATGAAGGATCAAATAACTTATTTATTACATGCAAGTGTAAGTTAGATGTGACAATGAATAGCCAATAAATGGCATTATCCATCATTGTATGCATGTATAGATTCAACAGTGGTATGCATGATTAAAATATGTGGCAGCTGACACTGCAATTGAAAGGAGTTTTTCACAGTATATAATCACATGAATCTTTGCGAGGGATGCCTCGTATCTTTTCTTAATTTGATTTCATTATCTAGGTACAGGGTAGCACACTCACAGCATTGAAGCCTCAGGTGAAGTGTCTGCAAGCAGTACACATGTCACAACTCTCCTAAATGCTATTGTCCTCTTGCTACAGGTTAAGCAAACAAAATTATTTACCTGCCACAGGTAATGACATTCAATTGCATCAGACAATATATAGTAAAAGAAATGAAGAATATAGATGGTTTGAGCAAAGGCATGCTAGCATGCAGATACCACTTGCTAATGGGTCAAATAAGTGTGGTGTTCCGGAGACTGAATAATTAAGTCCACACCTCCTTTCACATAGATCAGATCATTACAGATCAATCAAATTCACAAGTCTCTTTCATTGGTACAAATATTGTCATCCACCATAATTTACTCGAAATGATGCTTCCATGGGCAAATTATTCACTTATATGAACACAACCCCCTTCTCTCACACCTAATAATTTGGATGAAAGGAATCAAAGGATAACCACTTTCGGAATGTTTCAGTTTTGTGATATTTTAGAGTATAAGATGACTTTGCCATCACTTGCAGAAAAAGGCTTCTGTTTGATCACACTTTCCACATTATCGTTTACTTAAAGCATACATATGCAAGCACATATGTGCCTTTATGCAAGAATACTTTTACTTATGATCATTTTGAATGGTTCATTCGGTTCTCCATCCCCCCGATCACCCTTGCCTACAAGCACTATTAAAGGCGTTTTCCAGTGGCTTTTCACAAGGGTCTCATGTGAAAGAAAAAAAATGCCAGTTTATGCCCTTCAAACCACATAGCAATACTCTTTTCCTAACTTGAGATACCTCATATTTAAGAGTACTTATTTTTGTCAAAAAATACTTCTAGTTCTCATCAAGGTCACAGAATGTTATGTAAAGTGGGCACATTGCCTCAGATTCCTTTTGTTTTTCTCTATAATTGAACGTACTGTTTGTCCTTGAGATTTGATACATTGGAATGGTAATGAATATGTTTCCATGTAGATTTAGCACAAATCTACACCATATGAAGGGCATAACTAACCAAGTTGCTAAATATGCCCTACAGCGGCATCAGTACCATAAAGAAATGCAATTCTATATCAAATTAATGTGCCGTGATGATATCACAGATTTCCCATAATGCTTTTTATCTTGAGAAAAAAAAATACATTTCTTTGAAAATTAACATCTTCCAAATGCTACAAGCTATTGAGATGCAGTTTTCACCTCCTAACAGAGAAAATTTTTCTGCATTTTTTGAACTCATCGAATTTTGTCTCTGGCAAATCCCTTTAAATGGCAGATGACCATAGAAGCATTTATTTAGACTGCAGCAATTGATTCATACTGTACAGATGTTATAGCCTGAGTCTGTAACTGAATCATCATAGTACTAGTGTTACACTGATATAACTGACAAGAAGCTGATATTACCTTAACCAATATTTTAATTCTCAATATTGGCCAATAACGATGCCGTATGGATATTTTGAGGAACGAGCGTACTGTCCACTAAACCACATGTATGCTACTGGGTACTACCACTACATGTCGTGTCTTTTTTATGGGGTAAAATGTTCGGACTTATAGTGATGCTTAAATACTTAAATAATGCAACTTTTCTAAGGACAAAAAATATCAGTTCAGTTGTATCAGCATTTCATTTAAAATTTACCAATACCAATAACCAATACCGATACAATATGAAAATGAGAAATATCGATTGCTACTGATACTGAATACTGATAATCGGTCCAACACTAATTGATACTCCTACGTTTTCCCTAGAGTAAGTGTAAGCCAAAGTTTTAGCCAAATTATTACTACAAATGTTTTGACATTAACACTTATTTTTCATCTAAATACATTCTCATTGCAACTACTGGATGACATCACAACCTCTCACCAAATGAACTATCATGGCTTTTCTCCTAGGTGACTACAAACTTTCTCACTCAAACTTGGCTTATACAGTCATATCCATTTTAAAACATATTCCAACAATTTTTGAAATTTTTCCTCTCAGGTTTCAAATGACATTCATCAGAAATATCTTCAAAAGTAGTTTATTCAGACAATGCAATTACCCAATCAATCTCTTTCACATCATTCATTAAGGGAAGAGTTAAAGCCAAAGTATAATTTTGATGCGTAGTAGTAATTTCATATCAGTATTCTGGTAAATATTATATTCAACTGTTTTATGTGGTTCTCAAGATGATAGTAGATGAAGTTTCAACATTTGTTAACCAAAGTGAACACAAAGAAAGAAGAATGCCATCCCCTCACCATTAACGAGCAATGCAATCCTCTCCTTTGTGAATCGATCCCTTTTTGACTTTAAAATATAGGATTATGAGACAGTAGGAGTATGAGACAGTCTGGTATGGGATATGGTACAAACATAAGGTTTGTGACATTTAAGAAATTTGAAAACCTCTCCAGCAATTATGTTACTGATGCATGGCATTATGGAGGAAACAACTGGGGTAAGAAGTAGGAAAAAACAAAGAAAAACAACTAACTGTTCATTAATGTAAGATGTGCCATCTCTGCTTGCTTAAAGTCCACTTTGGGTCAAAAATGTGATTAACATCATTTGCTGGTACCTCCAGAACAACACAAAGAATGTCAATTTTACCAAAATGATTTATTGAGTTGGTTCTTCATTTTTGTGATTTTTGTCACACTTGTTGAGTTTTACTCAGGTCTTGAGGGTAAATGGTCAATATTTCTACACATCTAACACACAAATGAAATGGTAATGATAGGGTATGTAACCATAAAACTCATGCATTAAAAGGTCATGACCAGACACTTTTTAAAGTAAGGTATTGATGACGTGCAATCCCTGTTCACAGACAACCAATGAGTGAAGCTTACAACTTTGATTGACAGGCTTGCAACTCCCCTTATGAACAGCCATTCAGTGCTCCAGTGGAATATATATATTGTATATTCAAGAGACACAGGTCTATCAAGGGCTTGGACAAGCAACACAAATTACAAGCTTGCAAGCTGATCAAAACGGCAATATTTTTCACATTTTCAGATACTATAGAAAGTGATACATGACTAATGAGGCTAATAAGAAGCATTGTCATGAAATGATTTTCTCTGAGCTAGCTCTACACAAAATAATTTACCAAAACTTAATGAGCCCCTTTAAGTTCTTTTAAACACATTAAAAATAAAAATTAACTTAAAATCTTTCTTTCAATAGAAAATTAGAAACTGATCTTACTTTGATGGTGAAGGTTATTATCCATTTCTTCTTGAAACTGAATTTTCATATCTTGCTCCTTTTTATTCCATTTTTCTTCCATATCTTGAACTAAGGTTTTTTTGTAAGCTTCAAAAGCTCCCTGCAAGAACTCAAGTTCACCTTTCATGCGTGCTGGTGGAATAGATAAAGGTAGATCTCATCAAAACATTTCCTTACTGGGAAGGTGTATTTAAAAACTTTATCATTTCTTTTCTCATGTACGATGTCATTTTTACCAAGCTTGAGTATTTGCACCAGAAACAAAATGTCCCAGATACTGAAATGTTATATCAAAGTGAGAATGTTACATTATATCACAAAGAGGTACATATTGCCAATACTGCACTGCATACAGGTAACACTCCCACAATTACCTATCATCATACGTGAGTTTAAAGTTCGATCCAATTTTAAGGAAGTAATAACATTAAAAATGTTTCCTACACCTGACTTAAAAATGTACCTAAAGTCTGGAATTTCAAAAATAAATGTTACAAAGCTTGAAAAATGAATCAAAAAGGTCCAACTTTCCATCTTTACAGAACATCCCTGAGCTTAAGTATAAAATGATGAAGCTTCTTCACTCCAATCAAAGTGATAGATGAGACTGCACATTAATTTGTGATGTAATTCTTTTTTTTTTTTCGTTTTTCTTTCTTTGCTCGTAAGTTTTTGCGCCTTGTGCCAAAATGAGATCACTGTCTTACTGGTTGAACAAGCCCTCTCCACACAACATACCATGTAAGAAAACAGTAGTTTTTTCAAGGTCATGTAACCATTTGTACTTCAAAAGGAACCCAAAGCAGGTCATATGAGTTGAACAAGAAAGACATCACAAATTAGTAAAGTAAATTAGTTAAGTAAATACATTTAAACATTTTATATCTCAACAACTAAGTAGGCTATGAAAATGGGAGTTGGACAAATGATATTCATTTTCCACTCTCTAAAATATATCTTCTTGTAATTCTAGAATGAAGGTACACTTTAAAGTCAAGTACAAATGTGCACAAAAGAAGCCAACAAAAATACAAAACAAAAAAAAATAAGAGTCTTCACCTCATCTTGTCAGCCTCAACAATTACCTCACCAACCAATCACATTTAGTAACCTTGTCTGCACTTATCATCCCAATCACCTTTTGTACTAAACTGATTCTGAGATGAATTAATGACATAACCTCTTCCACAGAATAGTTTTGAATTGGTAGCGCCCTTACTGCAACTATAACCAACTAATTCATGACAAGACCCTTCAGTAAAATGTTACCAGACAAATCTTGTAAATACACTAAACCTCTTGAAGTAGAGTTGTAAGGGGAAAAATTCAAACTAGTCTACCAATGAATCTCATGAAAAATGACCAAACAGGACCAAGACAAAAAAAACTTTCATTTTGAGAAAGAAAAATATGCAGTTTATGATGTGTACATAAAAAGCATTAGGTGATCAAAATTTTGATAGAGTTGCATATTAATTTAAGTAGGCATTTAACAGGGAATTGGCAACTTCTCTGCATGAAACAATACTTAAAGGGGCATACTGTGGTTACATTTTATCAACATAGCATTGCCAGAAAACACCTTATATCAATAATAAAGCATTCAATCTCACCGGAAACCCAGGCAACATCTCTCCTTCCTCAAATTACTTCATATTAACAGAGTGGGAATATCATATCAATTGAACATTTGAAAACTCGACTAATTCAAGAGCTAGAAGTAGTCAATTTTTTTCCTTGATAACCTTTTTCTTGGAAATAAATTTACCAACCGACTTTGATTGCTGAATCATTTCATAAATATATGGAACTTTTGAAAGGTATGAAAATTTTCTGCAATGAAAATACAAGAAACTCCTTTAAGCTAATGAGACAATGCAGGGTTCCTGCACCATAAGGGTCAACAACAAATTTCATGACATTTGTGTGACCCTGCTATGACCAGATCACCAAAAGCTGATGACCCAGTTTATCGAGGCAAACATGTAACTGTTAAACTTCCACCAGTCAAATCCCAAAAAGCAGAAGTTAATAGACTCCACAAAATTCAATGAATTGTCCAGGCCTGGAAAATGAAAATGAAATCTCATTTTCATTGTTTTTTGGGGTTTAGAAAACATATTTTAGCGTAACAAACAATAAACCTCACAACTGATGTCCTACAACACCAATTTAGAGGTATACAGAGGGCAGTAGACTACTCACCCAGCTGCATATCACTAGTAGCTTTCTGGTGTTCCTTCTCCTTCTCATAAACCTGTTTCATGATGTCAATCTTATCCTCATAATCTTCCTGCATCTTCTCGTAACGTTCCACATGCTTCTCGTCCAGCTCTTGAAGTTTCTGGTTCATGACAGCTGTTGCCTAGGTGATGTCAATAAAAAATAAAATCATGTCACCTTTAAAATAACTTTACACAGGTTTACAACAGGATTATAAGACTGGTGATACTGTGCTTGCCTTCACAGAGGTTTGTACTTAAAAATAAACTGACCAAGTATAGTATACCTTTACAGTGGTGGTGGAGTGGAAGGATCTCTACATACTACGAATATCCAAAAAAAAAAATAAATAAAATAAAAAAAAAAACACTCAAAAATTGAGCACTTGCAAAGTACATGACCAGGAAAATTTCCTGGCTGTGACACAACTGACTAGCTGTGACACATCACATGCAATAAGTAAAGTTTCCAAAATCTTTAGATTTGGATTTGGTGCCTCAGCAATTTATGATATGCCAGCATCATACACTATAAAGAGATCTGGACCATCTAGGGTATTCATTAAGTCCTTACAATGTCAGTTTACCTTTTCTTTGGTTGCCTTGTGGTTCAACCGTTCCTCGCCTAAAAAAAGACTCAAGTCTGCCACTTGTTGCTGTAGTTGTACAATCAAGGCTTCCCTTTAAAAGTAAAGAAAAAACAAAATAATCAGATTGGAAGAAACTGAAATCTGATTGGTTGTTTGGGTGAGTGCATCAAAATTGTTCTGAAGTAGAGTAGGAGATTGAACCTTACGATCACTGTTATGCTTTTAAGCAATCTGTACGGAAAGCTGAAGTAGAAATGCTTTCAAGTTCTCCCTCAGAGTTCAGCACCTTAAGATATGGGGAACATGCTAAATGTACTGCAAATTAAACTTTTATAATTGGTGGAAAAAGCTGGTAAGCATGGGAAGTATTCCCCGTATAGGAAGCAGTCCCCATGGGAAGTGGTCCCCATGGGAAGTATTCCCCGTGTAAAGCATTCCCCATGGGGAATATTCCCCATGGGAAGTATTCCCCGTGGGCCAAAATCCTTTGGGAAATTTCCCACGGAATTTTTTATAGGAAATTTCATGGGTTTTTTTTGTAAGGGGTACTTGATGCATGTCCCAGTGATGTATGTGGATCATGTTAGGTATATCTCAAGTTGTCTTCTCTGCAGTGCAGTCTCTATGATAATTTAATGAATTGGTTGAACATTCAAAGAAATTTTGATATTTTGATTCTACATGAAATGGAAAACTCAAAATTTATTTCTGCATGAGCAAGCCAATGAGTTATACTAGATGACAAGGAACTGACAAGGGATACGATTCTGTACAATGCAAGCCACCACTCTTTAATCAGAGACATATGTACTCTAATGCAGTAAAATTTCAAGATCACTTTACCATGAGATGAAAAGTTACAAGTTAAGACCAAGACAATTAAAGTTAAATGCAAATCTAATTACCTGTTGATAAATTTCAAGGGTGCTAGTATAACATAAGACTGTTTAAGTAGAAAGCATTCACAATACATTACAGACAAATGACAGAAGCATAGTATCCCAGATACCTGACAAAGTGATGAAAGTGAATAGAACCAAGAACTTGATATTGGCCAGTTAAAATGTTATTGAGAATAGAAATCTTTGTATTATTAAACAAATCACCTGCATGACCCTTATAAATGATTGTAATAATCCCCACATTGAGTCATAACAAATTCATCATTAACACAAAATCAAGTCAGACTTACAGAGGTGAGCTGGGAGTGGGTGCTGGGCTGATACCAGTGAAGGTTTCTGGACTATCTCGACAGCTACCTGTGTATGAACTCCTACTGTGTGGTGAAGATCTATCCCCAATGGACTCTACAAACCCACTACTAACAATACTCATTTGGGAAGGACTGTTTACTTTAGCGTTCCCCTTACCAACATTTTCATATGACTTGTTCTGGGTTGATCTGCTATAGAAACTCATTTCTTGCTGCAACCTTCTTAAACTTTTTTTTTTAATTTTGAAAGAAGGTCAATTCAGTAGAGAATGATAACATAAGAATTGTAAAATCAAGAATGACAAAGAGTGAATTAAATTAACCAAATGTGGATTAAGCATTGGTGTAAAATAGATTGGTTTGTAAAGATATTAGTTTGTCAATTTAGAAAGTTGTAATATGTAAAGAATATTAACAAAATTCAAAGTGTGATTTTGAAAATAAAAGGAAAGTACCCAAATTTGAATGGAAAGCCCAGAAGGAAATTTAGAACAGAATGTCAGTTTCTTAAAGCAGTTTGAGGAGGATTATTAAGTTGTGAATGATATCCAAGAAGTGCAGTGCAAAGTTCATGTGCCATGTCAGGATGTGTGTGTGTGTATTGTAATACCACACAGCATGATGGAAAGAAAATATAGACACAAAATTAACAAACAAAAAAACAAGCTTCATTTTATGACAGACAATTGGACATAATGCATCACAACCAGCTGATACAGTACTGGTGTAGGAAGATGAACAAAATATCCTAGGAGGATTCTCTCTCTTTCTTTTTTTTTTTCCTTTTTTTTTTTTTTTATTATTTTCATTAGAGCACAGACCACAAAGTTTACTCTTTTCTTGATCCTTCTCTCCATTCCTTCCTCAAAAGTTTACAGACAAGGGACAAGGCAAAAAAAAAAAAAAAAAAAGGTAACCAGCCAGGGTACAAGGAAAGAGTTAAATGGCTGGAGTCAGTGTAGACCTTATGTATATGATGTCACAGAGCAGATAGTGCTCCTTTCTCTGGAGGAAAAGCGCATATCATTGCAAGTTTCACCAACAAATGCAGACAGCTGATTTGTCAACCAATCATATGCGCCCTTAAGTCTACTACGTGTGCATGCGAAATCTTCGCCGTTCTTGCACATGTGCTTCATTGTTTTCTTTCAAGCATGACGTCAATGCATAAGGTCTATACACCTGTATCAGACTAGCAGTAGATTGAATCCCACACGATGAATATGCAACATCTGTTTGATAACTATCTACAAAGCTCACAAAGGCTAATCCCCACCCCACCCCACCCCCAGTCTACATGCTATGCACTTGGAAAGGATGAAAACATGCATGATCTGATGCTTAGATCTCTCCACTTGACATTTTAACACTGTAGTACAACGTGAATATCATAACTAGACATACAGCAAATCTGAACTAAGTGTACACATGGTTTAAAAGTCAAGAAAAAATGCCATTAAAAAGCAATCTATGTATGAAATGCAGAGTGTATAGTATTAAGTCAAGGTGCAGCAACACATACTATGAATTTAAAGTAGATGCCTACAGTAAGGATAAATATGAAACTCAGTTTTCAAGATGAGTATACATTAATGGTGCTTGGGGGTAGATATAAAGGTGAAATGATCTGCTTGTATTTAATATCAATATAACACTGACTTTTGCAACAATGCCTTTTATCAGTTAAGTTTAATATCCAGAAAAATTGCAGTCATGAAGCATTAAAATGTGAAAGGCATCGTTCTAATGCTGACAATGAAGTTATAACCATAAATGGTAGAAGTAGTTAAATGTATCACACAATGTAACTATAGTGTCAGATGTTCAATGTTGCTGTGAACTGTGGATACATTTTTTTCATTACTGCAAAATGCATACACCTAAAAGTATAATGTACCTGGCGAAGGTAGCTAAATGTTGAGAGTTGCTGAAGAATGTAGCTTGATCAAATGTTCAATTTTTCCTGAAGAATGTAGCTACTGTAGATGTTCAATGTTACTGTGAAATGTGAATGCATCTTTCATGTTACTGTAGAATAAACTAAAAAGTTCAATCTAACTGAAGTAGGTAAGCTTAAGCCTTAATGGTGACTATTGTTGAAAGTGTAGCTAGATCAAATCTTCAATTTTCCTAATGAATGTGGCGAGATGTTCAATGTTACTGTGAAATGTGGATGCATGTTTCATGTTACTGTAGAATGAACTAAAAAGTTCAATGTAACTGAAGTAGGTAAGCTTAAGCCTTAATGGTGACTATTGCTGAAAGTGTAGCTAGATCAAATCTTCAATTTTCCTAATGAATGTGGCGAGATGTTCAATGTTAATGTGAAATGTGGATGCATGTTTCATGTTACTGTAGAATGAACTAAAAAGTTCAATGTAACTGAAGTAGGTAAGCTTAAGCCTTAATGGTGACTATTGTTGAAAGTGTAGCTAGATCAAATCTTCAATTTTCCTAATGAATGTGGCAAGATGTTCAATGTTACTGTGAAATGTGGATGCATGTTTCATGTTACTGTAGAATGAACTAAAAAGTTCAATGTAACTGAAGTAGGTAAGCTTAAGCCTTAATGGTGACTATTGCTGAAAGTGTAGCTAGATCAAATCTTCAATTTTCCTAATGAATGTGGCGAGATGTTCAATGTTAATGTGAAATGTGGATGCATGTTTCATGTTACTGTAGAATGAACTAAAAAGTTCAATGTAACTGGAGTAGGTAAGCTTAAGCCTTAATGGTGACTATTGCTGAAAGTGTAGCTAGATCAAATCTTCAATTTTCCTAATGAATGTGGCGAGATGTTCAATGTTAATGTGCAATGTGGATGCATGTTTCATGTTACTGTAGAATGAACTAAAAAGTTCAATGTAACTGAAGTAGGTAAGCTTAAGCCTTAACGGTGACTATTGCTGAAAGTGTAGCTAGATCAAATCTTCAGTTTTCCTAATGAATGTGGCAAGATGTTCAATGTTACTGTGAAATGTGGATGCATGTTTCATGTTACTGTAGAATGAACTAAAAAGTTCAATGTAACTGAAGTAGGTAAGCTTAAGCCTTAATGGTGACTATTGCTGAAAGTGTAGCTAGATAAAATCTTCAGTTTTCCTAATGAATGTGGCTAGATGTTCAATGTTAGTGTAGAATGCAGTTACAGACATTCAGTGTAAACTGTGGAATGTTGATTAAAGTTGAATTTTACTGAAAAATGTAGCTGAAAGTAGGGTAGAGTAGGATGTGCTCAGATGAACAACTTTTCCTGCAATATGTTCACATATTTGGGTGTTTTGTCTAAAGTAAAGAAAAAGGCTATTACTATAATGTGAGATCAGGGAGTTGTTAGGGAAGAAGATCTAACGCTCATCCTTCCTTTGAGACTGGGTGTTTGCCAACATTAAGTTGCTGACTGTCTTGCTCTTGACACTTCTATTAGACTTAATTGAAAGAGATTTGGAAGTGAAGACACTGGTTTGTGTCTTCTGCACCATTTTCATGAGGATGATATCAGCAATTACTACTGCATTGCCAGCCATCAAGGAAATATTCAAAATTTAAGAAGTCTTTTTTAGTTTTCATTACAGCAAAGCTCTTTTCTATTAGCTGTGGTGAAAATACCTTTTATTATCAAAATTGTGTTTTTCTCCTATATTTTTTTGGTTGAACAAAGTTTGAAGAAGATGAGATATCAAGATCTTTTGGACATGTGGCATGTACATATATTATTAAGACCTTTGAGGACAGTTGTTTAAGGGATAATCTGTACTGAAGCGTGGCCCATGTCTGAAAAGAGGCTGCACTTTGAAGCACTGTGTTCACAATGATTTTCTGGATTACTTAGGTTTGAAAAGAGCAGATCATCTTCAAAAAGTGTAATTCAAAAAAAAAAAAAAAAAAGGAGAGGGGGGTTAAAGAAGGGGGATAAAGAATTGTGATAATGAGACCTTTCAATAAAACTTTGATACCTGGAAGGGATTTAACTATTTTCAAGTACATACTTCTTGAGTGATAAGGGTGTTGGATCTTGATCCCAGCTCCCTGACTACTCCTCAGTGAGATTGTGTATTTCCTGCACACACTGCCGGGTACATGTCAAAATATGTATACTTGTTACAATGTTGTAACATACAGTATATAGGTATGGCATTACACTTGCACTGCGTGCAAGAGTAATATGCTTTTCAACACCGGTTGAAAATCACTTGCAATTACACATAGGTTCTAACACAAACATCTCTGAACCACATGTTGTTCTTTGAAGGTTTATATCATCTCAATATGCATGTTATGCAAATCCCTCATTTCAGACAGTTACTATTCTCCCTTCACCTAAGTTTGCTTTTTGACCCTCCTCCAATTTCAAATAAAAAGTTTAAACCGCACCCCAAGACAAAGCTAGCCTACACTGATTAAATACCACAGACTATGTTCTGCTGAGTACACTACTGTGTGTGATGTTAATGCCACTTTAATTTGAACTGTTTATGCAAAGAGCTACACTACTTCACATTTCAATGATATGCACAAGTTACCCTTGACCAATCAGATTAAATAAGGCCTTTGTTTGAAGTTGTTACTAAAATGTATGTCATCAAAGTGCTGTCACTACCAATTAGAAATGCAAGTACCCAGGGTTTCCTATTTATGTTTTGGGTGATGCAAAAGCAGTGAAAGTCAGTCCTGTAAAATTTTGTCATTTGCAAGTATCACAAGGCAATAAATACACAGTATGTGTCAGGAGAAATGATGGATAATGGTTTTTGATTCAAACCAGACAGTTTTAGAACACTTATGGTTTTTGTTTGCTTTGTTGTGCTGATTTATGGTAATAAAATGCAAAAACCCTAAAACCCTAAAAAACAGATACTTAACAAACAAACTCAAATGAATGTTCAAGTCACCTTTCTATAAATGTTCTGTAAAATCATCACAAGTTACTTTGAGTGTAGCAAAATACATGTAAAAACAAAGGGGGGGGGGGGGCCAAGGTTGGTTTCTGAGATTCACAAGAGGTACAATTAAAAGCATCTTAGGATTTAAATGATTTCAAGGTTGAAAATAAAACATCATGAGGGCAAGGCCATTTTCATATCAGCTTTTAGGGTACATTTATGCATCTCTTAGGGCACCAGAGCCAAACAGAAGACTTTGTGTTATTTGGTATATGTTTGGTTGTATTTTTTTTTAAGAAGGGCACGGAGCCAGGCCAAGGTTCCTTGACAAGTCTGCCCTTTGGTAGGGCATCAACAACATTACTGAAAGCCAAGGCCAATATGTGGTCTTTGCTTATTTCAAGCCCTGTGATTTATTTACGGAGGCCCCTCATCAGGGTGCAACAGTTTAATGTGACTGACGAGAAATCAGGATTAAATGAGTGTATCCTTTACCCCAAATCAGGGTGCAATAATTACAAGGGGACTGACTAGAAAAGTGCTTAAAGGAAGTCTGGGAGAGAAAATCCTGTCAAATAATTTACCTTCACTGATATGATATGATGATAAGAAAAACTACATACAGACACATTCATTCTTGCACAGAAGAATGACACAGAAGAATTAAATCAACTTTTAATTTTCTTCTAATGCTATAATGGCTTAAGAGGTGCCATGCAACAAATATCACACTAAGGGATCAATATTGCTACCATTTGCAGTCACAAGACATTGAGAACTTTAAGTTTTTCAGCACATCCCATCAACTGACAGTTTGAATTTAAAATATGTCAGCTTTAATATGACTAAAAAGCCATCTATATATCTACCGAGAGTTGAGACCCATATAGCTGGGATAAAGCCAATTGGATTTAGAATCTGTTGACATAAGGACAGTCTCAGCAAAATGATGAATTCGAAAAAGGAAACGTTTTAGGCAAATTTTGAAATCTGAGATGTTTTGTCACACACATTTTATTCCTTTTTTTAAGGTCTAAACTATACAAATTCCGTAAAAAATTATTCACAGAAAATAATGTCAATTCAACTAAATGGTTCAAGATGAATATTTATGCAATTTTAAGCACTATGGGATCCGGCAAATTGCAGCACATGATTAGTATGAGTTGTATCCAGCCATGAGATGGTGAATTATCTCTACCATGAGCTAAGAATTGAAGAGACAGAAAGAATTTACAAAGAAAGGCTGTGAAGATGGAATAATTTAAATAAGAAGATGGCAAACACTTTGTGAGCATTTAATGTGATATGTATCACACACAAAAAAAATGACTAAACAGCAATACTCGTTTGAGTCTTGTTCTAAAAAGTCTAAAGGTGAACTGTGCTTTTCCTGTAGTAGGCTATTTGGTGCAAATCTCTATAGTTGAGTTTTTGTCTTATACGTTTGAAAATGATTAGTAGTCTTTAGTTTTAGAAGAAACATGTAAGTTTATGTCAGAAGACAAACACTGTCATCCTTCTTGAAGAGGTCTATCATTGGCAGACAAAATTATTCATAATTTACTTAATCTCACCTTTCAGCGTCACCATCAGAAATTCTGTGAAATACAAACAAAAATACATTGTTCCACATGATTGGCAAGGAATATGTTTATGAAACTGACAGTAAGAGTCTACTCTGTGATCTTCTTGAACCAGAAAATGAACTGCACTGAGATCTGATGGCACACCAGTACAACAGACTTACTTTACCACTGAAGATTTTAACCTTTCCAAAATATTTGACACCACCATTTTAAAAGCACAACAATTTAATTTGGCCGATGCTGATCTCATACATAGACTCTTTTCCAAATAGCACTTACAAAGGATAGAGTTTTGTTGTGAGTCTTTCTTCGACACAGTAAAATGCCACTGACAAAAACAACGCATACCAAAACTCTATCCCACAATCCTTTGCAATTGCTATTTGGAAAAGGGTCTATTTCTGATGAATCCCCACATTACATGCAAATCACCTATTGGCTTCTTTCATGTTATTTTGAGAATGTTAGGACTACTAATGCCAAATATGATATGATAGTACTCTTCTTGGTGTGAAGTATGTTTGAAAGGTTTCTACATACTGGCTTCCACTGATCTGGGATGAACTTCAACCATTACAAAAAGTGACATGTTTCGTTCCTCACAAGTCAGCAATCAATATGGAACAGCTTAATGCCAAGTATAATACCCATATCAAAGTATCACTCTTGAGACAATGTTGACTAGACATGTCAAACACAGAGACATTTTAATCATTGAACCACAAGTAAGTTTACCATTTACTCAATTCAAAATTCATCCAATGTATTTTGTATCTCAAAGAAATGCAAGAATAAGTGAAGAAAGAAGCACAGTTTGGTACAACCATAGTTTTCTCACAGTTATTTAGAACTCATTCAAACACTGTGTTTCAAATATACTAAGTCAAACATCAAATAGAAAAAGGGGGTAAATACTCACACTTCTGCCTGCTCCACTTTTGGGGCAGGGGGTGGGTCCAGCGACAGTCCAGTATCAATTTTGACTGATACTTTACTTTTACTCTTCGTCATAGTCATCCCAGACCCTAACCGGTACTCACGACTAATCTAGTGTTACAAACAAAAAAAGAAAGATTTAATTTGTAAAGCAACTACAATGCATAAGGAGAAAATCTGCCAGAAAAGTAATTTTACAGCAAATGCATGCTAATTGCCTAAAAACACTAAGCCATAACCCATTCTATTAAGTATAAATAACCAGGTGTGGGTGAACCTGACAATGCTGACCATAGACGCCAAGTAGAGTGTTAAGATAGTAAGCAGTAGCTCCTCATGTTCCCTGTTCTCATAGAATAAAGAGTAGCCAGCATTTTGTTAAAAAAAACACCCCCAAAATTCAGAATGACCTCCCTATTATAGAAAGAGGTAGACTCACCCTTAATTGTTTTCAAATTCCCTTAACGCATTTCTCCATTGCTCATTTATGTTTCATAAATTTAGCTTGCATTATTGTTTACAGTATTCCTTGTTTTCTTTCGCATCCAATGGTTTCCAGTCGAACTATGGGCTCTCATGCTCTACCTATAAACAATATTGCTTCACTTTATGTGCTATTATGTCAGGGGGCCACATAAGCTATTGTGTTTTGTTTAGAGATTTATATACCTAATATGTCAATTCACAGTGGAAATATAGTTTGAATAAAAATAAAAAAAAATAAGCAGAAAGCCAAAAGCATTAGTGATTCCTTGACTCTTAAAATATTTTTTAAGTACTTTCACTTTCCAAAGTTTCAAACTGACACACTTTGAGTGCTGAAAGCTCTCTAAGAAAAGTCCTGCTATAGCTACTTCCCACTGCAGGCAAATTTTAAACCTGAAACTACTTCCAAAAAGAGTTACAAGCCTGAACTGACACAAGACTTCATGAACAATCACAGAGTCTTGCAATAAGGAGGGAAGGACTGACATAAATGGCTTCAACAAAGTGCAATAAAGACTTGTTTTGAATGGCTCTACAAAGAGCAAGTAAAGTCAGCTATTTAACTTGTCCACACAAGGGTGCTTCAGACCAGGAGTGTAACCAATTTCATCAGCTGTGTAACTGATTTTGATGAAACAGAATACCCTGACAGGTGAAAGGAAAGCCAACTATAATATTAATATAGGTTACCCTTCATGGGATACCATATTTATAACATTTACACCATTTGACCTATGGAGGCCCCAGTGACCATTGACCTCCACAAAAAACAATAGTCTTTTACTCAATATGGAGGCATCTTCAGTTTGAGCTCCATCAATGTTACCCCTCTTAAGATATCATGTTTGCAAGCAGTTTACAGGGTTTCACCACCTGATCTCCAATGACCTCAGATTTAACCTTTGACTTCTACCAAAAACAATAGGTTAATCAACTGACAATACTGTGCCCACATGCTAATTATGAAAACTATCTATGGTTCCTACCTTGAATTATAAAATTTACAAGGATTTTAATTTTTGACCTCTAGTGACCTCTGACTTCCCAAAACAATAGGACTCTTCCTCTCATCATAGCAAACCTACAGTATATCAAGTATGAAAGGCATCCATCAACTGCACCCACACATGCCATCATGCTGCATAGATTCCTTTTGCTTTGGGGAAGATTGAAACATTTCATCACTGTTTGCAGACCACATCCTGGCCAGCTCAAGTATGTAACTAGTGAAATTTTCAACTGCTGGATTGTTTTCAGTATTCGTACTCATGTTGCCCCGTATACAAAATAGTTGTAACATTCTGTAAGAGCCGCTGGGAAACAAAGGCACTGTGACTTTTTAAATTGATTCCTGTAGGCATTTCACTGCATGGAGGAGCACACTTATACTTGTAATCAAGTGGAATGATCCTGAAGGAATATTAATGCACCCACACCATCTCCTAACATTAGAAAACATAATATCTGTCATGTGCTTTCATTTGACCTGAAAAAGAAAAGATACCACCCATCACTTTGTTGAAAAGGCCACAGATACAAATTTCATCTAAAGGCCTTATTTCCTCTTCCTAGATGGTCAACATTCTCCCAACTGAGTTTTCTTCTAGCTCTCCTCAAATATAATGCATAGCAGTTTTTGGCACCTCCCAGTAAAGGTTTCCATGTTGTTTTATTGCCCAAGTCCACATCCCTCTGAGTACACTGCTGTATGTAAATGGAGACCATACTACTGTACATATCACATTTCAGTGATTTGCATGTCATTGTCCAATCAGACTGACTCATTATTAAAGGTATAGTTTGAATTTATGTCAATCAAAGTTCAGTCAGTTTGTGAATTCTGCCTGCCTGACACCTAAAATGTGTTTGACGTGACAATTAAGAGGAAAAGTAGTCACCCCAAGTTTATTTTCAAAAATCGGCTAAATCTTACAAAACTCCTCTTATTTCATTCACAAGTATCTTTCATCACGTTTCAGTATAAAAACATTAAATACTGAAGGTAAACCTACGGTAAACCTAAGGTAAACCAGATGTTATTCTGCATGAATTTAACAAATAAAAAACTACAACATTGTCACATGATTAACAGGAGCCATTCCTGAATTAGGATGAAGGGGTATACAATTCAAATTGGGGGGTATGCATTTTCCCTTCAAAGTGTCTGCTTTAAATATATCTTGTGTCTGTTGCTGTTCTTTCTGTTTAAAAACAAGGATACTAATATTCAATGTTTCTTAAATAAGAAGAATGATTTTCAACTTTGCATGTGAAAACTGACTATAGATTATCACCTATGCAGACAGTAAAACATCTACTTCTAAGATGGTAAGGTCAGCTACCTATCATGGTGTATTTTTCTGCCCCAGGATTATGGGGCATACGTCCAGCCTAACCAATATGCTACAGGGGACATGATCAGAGATATGAGATCACATTCTAAACAATTTTTCACCCTAGATGGCCTTGCCAACTTAATCCACACTTCATCTTTGCAATTTTCGGTTGGTTGAGCTGAGTATGTCAATACTCTGTCTAGAGGCAAGCTAGTGGCACCAACTTAACAAATTATTTACACTTCATTGATTCCACATTACAGAATGATGTAAGCATATCTAGTGATAATCAATCCTGTGGCAAGAAAGAGGCAAAATCACTTGTAATGTCACAAATCTTCTACAAAACTCAAAGAAATTTTTGGAAAGGAAACAATTGATAAACATCCTTACTTCTGCTTCATCTCTAGAGGTCCTTGGAGACCGTCGCACTTTCAGGTGGGGTTCCAATACTTTACGACCAGCTCGATGCTCAATATCAAAGAAACGTTCACACCTTGGTTTAGATCCAGGAGGAGCACTTTTAGGAGGAGGGACTTTGTCATCTTTTTCAGAGTATAGCTGTGTCCCTCCTGGTGTTGTCCTTTAGGAAAAAGATGCATGTATACAGTGAATATCAACTTAAAATTATCAAATCTAGCTTGACAAATAAAAGATACACAATTATGAAATGCTTAATTGTACCACTAAAATGCAACCTGTTGATCTTACTGTAAACTGAAATCTGCACTACAGGTCCCTAAAAAGGAACATGTGGGTGTCTCTACCTTGCACTCACTCAACGCACCTCCAGTTACACAAACTCACAGACATATTTCTTTATGCCACTCACATTGTATTTCCTTGATTTTTAGCTCAGCTGAAAGCTTTCAGCTGAGCTATTGCTGTCGTGCACGGCAAACGTCTGTCACCATAACATTTGCGTTTAAGTGCCTGACATTTCGCTGTTATTTGTTAGATTTACCTGAAATTTAGTAGAGATGTTAGCAAAAGTGATATCTGTATGCTGCGACTCTTTTCGATTAATTTGACCGCTATTTGACCTCGGGAGGGGGCTTTGTCTGAAAACGTAAAATTCCCTACTTGTCTTTCAGTTTTGCACCAATCTTGATAATATGTTTCATATAGATAGTTCAATTTGTGCTGAACAAAAGTTAAATTTTTTTTTCCTTTCTGCAATCATTAAAGGCATGAAAACAGCACTTTTTGAAACAAATTCTGGCGAAGTCCTCATGTTCGGGAATAGGCCTACATCGAGAATCCCAGTTGTTATCATTTGAGAGACTGTACAACGAAACGAGGTACAAAAGTATACTGAACATATATAAATGTACAGAACGTCTCGTGCTTAATCGTGTGGAAGTGTTTACGCAAAGTGCAGTGTATCGATTTTTGAATACCATACGTGGGATACCCCACTATGTCAGACTATGTTTGCTCAGCTCTTTGCTTTCCAAACCAGGGATATGACATGAATAAGGAATAATTATACACCATACAGCCTACTATGGAGGCGTTACGTGAACATGTGGCGCTGATCTCATTCAGGCGTTTGAATAATAGACTAGCTAAATTGGTTGGATGGTTAGGCCTACTCGAAAAGAAATACCGGACGTTTGAAAGTTGTGCAAGTTCTTGCAAATATGTGGCCTTGTGCAAAACAGTGGTATTAGCCTGAAGTCTGAATGGTTTTATGAGTTTGGCTTAAAGTTTAAAGAGAATATATCCAGTCGCCTCAAGTTTCAAGTTATTTGTAAACATTACCTTAATCTTTCAAATCTTCTTGTATCTCCTTTACAAACATTTTTCTTAACATTTCTGGACAAAAACTATTTAGTATGAAAGGTAAACAAATGACTTATCCTTCGTTAATGGCAAATTAGTTTATATTGTCACATGAAGGAAAGAAGCGACTCACCGCGTGAACTGGGATGCCGGTGCGGGCTACACTACTGCAAGTTAAGGTGAATGTTGTCTAGGAAATGTCGTAAGAGGAAAGAGGAACCCAGCCCTTTCTTTTAAACAAAGAACATAGCACGTTGATTGAAAATACAATGCTTCATATGGTTTAAGCTTGACGGTGTGCTAACATTCCAAAAACAATTTTCAGTTTGAAAAGGAAAACGTGCTTTTTGAAGGCGTGTGCCATGTCAGTCTCTGTGCCTGCTGGAATTGTGCAGCTCAGGCTTCCAGTCAAGTGGGCCAAGGGGGCGAATCCCTCTTTGAAATTTGTTCGCCCCTAGCAAGTTTTCAAGTTGCCATTGGCTTAATGGCATTTGTATACATTTGGCCCCCTTAAAAATTTGTTAGTCCCTGGAAGCCATTTCGCCCCCATTCAGTACCTTGTCAGGCTACGAGGCTGGTGCAGTCACATGGGCATCGACACTGCAGGAACCGCTCCAGTCTTGTTCTCCGTTGCCGAAAGCCCCACCAAGTTGTTAAGGGGAAGCCATGGGGGATGATATTTCAATAGCCTTAGACTTAGTATAAGTGTGCATATTTTTCCAACGCTCTCTACGAACTGTAGTTACCCTCCGGCGACACATTCACCGGTCCTAAAAGCGATCGACGATTTATACCTGGTAGATCCCAATCATAAAAATGTTATGCAGTAAAATAATTTTGTGGGGGAAAACGGGACTAAAGAGTACTCAGAATTAGGCGCGTAAAGAATTTAATTTAGAAATTATCCCTTTATATTGAGTAATTGAGCAGTTTTGGTTTTTCCAAATCATAGTGGCAACATGTATTTGAACTTTTGTCTGTGGACAAGTTCAAGGAATATCTCTGGGGCAAAATATCGCTTTTAAGACCTTTAACCATTTGTAAAATTTCTTCATCGGAAGTTACTACCTGGGTCTAATTATGGAAAACAAATGAGGTCTACAAAGCAGCACACTCATAAACATTCATTATTTGTATAACAGGCGCGGATCCAGACATTTCGAAAAGGGGGGACTGAAAGCCCCCTTGAATGTTCTCCTAGATTAACATTATGCTAATTTTCGCGTATTTGTTATTGTTGATGTGGCGAAGAAGGGGGGGGGCTGAGCCCGAGGAAGTCCCCCCCCCCTTGGATCCACGCCTGAGTATGCTAACATCTGTGCAGTATATAAAGTTAACTTTGTGTACCAGATTTAGTCTTTCAGAGACTTCGGGAGTTCAATACATATTTCATTGCATTCAGTTTATATTTACAGTATCTCTTTGTTTTCTAACGTACGTATGAACAACATGAGTTACAGACCCAACCAAAATATTGACTGCAGATTTTTAGGTCAACAGGAAAAGCTGGGCTTCGGCAACATTGTTGCACTTGTTTCTATCAAGGCCTGATACATTGCTCACTAACAGTAATACTGTGCAAGGGCATGATTAACTGTTCCTTTTTGGGTGGCCCAGAGTCAAGTAGAGACTCCACTTTCCGTGCAGTCTCAACTCCTGGGTACATTTTCAGTACTGTAAAAAAACGCACAGAAACCTTGTTTTGAGTTTCTAAATGGGTTGCATTTTAAGGGTTTTGGAAGTTTTTATGAAAGCAGAGTGACAAAAAACTGGCTCCCTGTTCTTTATTTGATATGTGGTGTTAACATCAGTTGACTGCTATGGTTATCTGGCACTAGTACTTTCTCCTCCACAGCCAATGAAAAGCTGGCAGTGTTTGCCTGCTATAGGGTATTAATACTCTCTGGTAGGCTATAGTGATGCTGCTAGTGTAGTGTACCTGCAGCATTATGACATCATTTTAGGAGCCTTGACTCAATTCACAGTTGTGACTTATAGGGCCATGGGGTACCTGACTCCACAATTATAGGAGTCGCCCAAGCCATGAGGATAGAATTCAATAGGAGGATTTAGCCATCAGGCGACTTAATACATCTATATTTTTCACCCGGGAAAATGGCCTTTTCCCGGGGAACTTTGGCTAAGCGAGCCTATTGAATTCTAGCGGCATGCAAATAAACTGCACACTGATTGGAATAAAGTCACAACTGCAAGTGCAGAGCAAATCATTACAAATCATCTTCCTCCATAATTCTGAGGTTACAACAGACATCTAAGATAGGCATCTTAATTCAGTCACATATTGTACCCCTATGAGCCTTAATTGAAAATCTGTGCCTACTGAAAAAGAATATGATTTTAATGCAGGCTGACATTAGACTGGTATACATCACAAAAGCCTGAATCTGCTTCACAGTCCTTTGTTACAAAATTTATAAAAGAAACAACTTACAGTAAGTTGTAGAAATTGAATGTTAAGCCAGATACCAAATCATTCAACTGGTCATACTGCTACTCCTTATACACACTTTTTTCTTAAATAACAAACTCTGATTGTCTGTGTAAAGAGAATTGTTCGCAAAATAGGCAGTAAGATTGCACGATTCCTGGACCTTTTTCAATAATTCCGCAAGTTTTTAAATCATGACATTAATATCCCACACCTGCTAGCAAAATCAGTAGAGAAAAAATTGACTTTTCTGTTGCAACTTATGAAGATCCCCCCTCTGAACCAAAATCCCCCCCCCCCCCAAAAAAAAACATTTTGGAGAATTTCTGCCCAAATTCTGGGACCTCGTGCCAACACTGGTATACAGTGAATCATAAACAGCATATACAATGTATAAAAAGGTCTATAAAAAGGTTATTAATATGAACAGCAATGATAAAATATACAATGTCTTAAACCTGTGGTTAACTTATTAAGTGCCCTTTGTATAGACCTTATGAATTGACATCACACTGACATCATTTTGGGTGAAAACAATGCAGCACATGTGCACGCAAGGCATGGATTTCGCCGCACGTGTAGTAGACTTACGCGCGTATACGAATGGTTGACAAATCAGCTGTCTGCATTTATTGGTGTAACTTGCAATGATACGCACTTTTCCACCATCTTCCTTCAAAGGAGGGGGCACTTTCTCCTTTGTGACATCATATGCATAAGGTCTATGCTGTAAATGTTATACTGTAGCATCAGAAGTATACTGTTATGCAGCTTGTAAAATTACAGTATTGCTGTATGTTTTCTAATGTTCCAACACATTTCATAATTATGGAATAGATATAGCAGCTTACTTTGGTCTATCACTTTTAGATTTCTTCTGTTTTTCTCTCTGTCTCATATGTTGGAAGATTGTACTCTTATACTTGTTGGCCTCCATTTGATCCCTGCTGGTCCATTCTCCACCCAGAGAGATAGCTGAACCAGCAGCATTAGGAGCAGATACATTAAAGTTGCTCATTTTCTAGGCCCAACTTGAGAGCTGCCAATGGTTACCTCTCCAATGTCACATTTATTCAAGTACAGCAAGGCATTTTACATCTACAAATGGGAACAGAAAGAAAGACATTTTATATAAGTTTACAAGATACGTACAGTATTATCCCTCCTCGGCAAGAACTGAAAATAAAACAGTTTACATGCAATGGCTAGACCCTGTGAGCCTTATTATGTAAAGTAATTCATTTTCTTTATTCCCTCCTTGCTCCCTCTCAAATACCCATACTTGGTGTAAGAGAAAGATTAACTATGTTACAGGGTAAAAAAGGAAGCTGGTTCTTAGAATATGGAAACAGAGGGTTTAATTGCAGTACATAAGTTTACAAGAAAAAATATCATCCCTCTTCTAGAACTGGAAATAAAGCAGTTACAAGCAATTGCTGAACCCATGTGAGCCTTACTTCTATGGTTAGGAGAAGCTCCATGTGGACCCTAATACCTGTATGAGGCACATGGAACAAATGTAGAAAAGAAGCCAAACTTCCCAGCCTTAATCTTTATAAAACACAATTTACTGTATGTATACTGATACCTGGCAGACCCTTAACAAGCTTTGACTGGAGCTTTCAGAGTAAACCGAAACCTGATGTAAATGCTGATCAGCAAATAGACAGACCTTCAATGTTCAGTTTCTGAGAAATAGGCCTACTCTCATGTACTACAGTATAGATATAAAAAACTTCTTTTGTACAAAAAGAAAACAGCTACGTGTATTATTTCCTTCTTTACAATTTTCTTAACTGTCAGGAAGGAAATCTTATAATGTCCAAAAAAAAAAAAAAAAATATTATCACACTAAATAAGAATTTATATGAAGTAACTCATTTTCTAATTCAAACCACCTTCCCAAATACCCATACTTGGCATAAGAGAAAGATTAACTAAGTTTGGGGGTAAAAAAAGCAAAAGTAATCCTTAGAATGTGGAAACAGAGGGTTTAATTGCTCAACTGCATTATGCAAAACCCTCTTAGGAATGTAAACAAAACTAAAATAAAAAGTCCCTAATGTCTGTACTTTCTGAGAGGAAAAGTTTCAGAGGAGTGGTGAAAATTCTAGGATGATTCTCAATATTTACAGTTTCCATTTTACAGTAAGCACTGGTATCAAGTTGAAATGTCAATCACATGTCTACAAAAATTATGTTCAAAGCAAACTGAGGAATATGTCTATACTAGACAGTATACATGACAGCTTAGGATTAAACCTTACAATTACAGCAGAAATGACCAACAGATGTCCAACCAAAACTTGCCCTCTCCAGTTACATTTAATACAGCCTGAATATGGAACAATTGTTTTCTAAACTGACCCGTAAAACCTCATCTAACTAACTCTTCCATAAAAATAAAGTTACCTTCATTAATTTACAATAATTGGACATTATCAGATACATCATTCACAGTACCATCCATGTGCTGTGCCACTAACTACTACAGAGCTACAAATCTAGCTCTATATAATCATTCTGTCACCTAAATGACATGTTTACTCTACATAATTTTGATAAAGACTTCTGAAGCAAGTTGTTTCTCTCAAAAATCCCAGTGTTTGTACACTTATCGAAAATGCAAAGTCAAGTACCACACTTTGTTAGTATCACAAACTTGTCTCAAACATAGTTTTAGGAAAATGTCTGATAAGTTGCCCTGTTTTCAAATTTTCAGCGAAAGACAACTTTTCTTTGGACATTTTATATTAAACAGTTTTCATTAACAATCTGTGATCTTGATAAAAATATCAAAATTCAAACACTTTCAAGTAAACTGACCACTCCAAATGGAAGCACTCTCAAGGTTTTCAAGGATGTGTGCAAATCCTATAATGATAGTTGATACAGGGAACTGTTACGTGGAAGGAAATCCATCAAAGTCCCCTGCTAACCTGAAACCACCAAGGTCAGCTGGCAATACGTCATTTGTCTCACTCTAATGGTTTCCAAAGGAATTTTGCTAGATTAAAAAGGTTAGCACCAAAGAGGTTTATTATCTGCTAAATCCTGAGTAGTACTAGAGGAATTATATCTACTGCTTCGACACTGCCAGTCATCAGAGAAAACAAACTTACGCTTTTTGACGATGACTTGAGAAAATCAATTTGGTTTTCTGTACTAATATGAATTTCAATTTACTTTTGGTATCTCCAGAAATTTCCATAAACTCTCCTGCCACTTCGAGTTCATTTTAAGGGGTGCCAACCTTTTGTGACTTATTTCCATTAAACAGTAGTTTCGAGTTTAACAAAACATACTGTCCCATTAAAGTGCTGTTGTCATTGTCTTCACATGAAAGCATTGTGATAAATATATTTAAGCCACTTTGATTCCCCAAAACTTAGCAACATAGACTGAAAATTACAAGACCTGAATAACATTTCGAGGCGATCTCAATCAAATTGAAAACATTGAATAGAGGGAATACGCCCAAGAAAGCCTAATCAGCAGGTAATATTTGGTAATCTTCTCTCGACGAGTGGGTGTTAAAGTATTACCATAGATTAAACCTCCCACTGTGACTCCTTTTGAGTAACAGCTCCCTGCCATGGTTGATACATGTATGCAATACAGTGTACTGAGTGTAACACCATTATTTCCTACCTTACATAGCTATATACAGGAAAATATTACATTACTTTTCATATCAAATATACGAAACACAAAAGTGTTAACAGACCTGAGACCTTAAATTCTTCTTCCCTTATTCTTATTTCAATTTCAAATTTATTCTTTAAATGTTTCTACTAATGAGATACTATTCAGCAGTGATACAGCCAAATACCTATAAATATATTACAATACCACTCTTAAAGATACAGCCACCAATCTGTTTTGAATACTCCAAATCTTTGACTCTGAATCCAGTCTTGCTTGTTGGTTCTTAGTGAATCTAAGCAGTTATGCAGCCTACCGGTCTACAACTGTATGTATTCATGAGCTAGGAGAGAAATTTACACACTGACAAAGGGTAGACTGAAGTAAACAACTACTGAATTACATTGACAAATATTCCAGACAGTATTCAATAATTCTAATTCCCTCAATGTTTATTTATTGATTTTAACACACTGATGAGGTCAGTGTAGGTTTGTAACAAACAATATTGAAATGTAACCAACCATGAGGAAACTCACTGGTATCCTTTTCTTTATTGCAATAAAGTCGATACTGTCCTTTCTTTTGCTTCTTTGTATAAATCCATTGATTGCATTAGAGGATCTAAGATTAAAACCTTCAGGTCTTGGGCCTATTGTACCTACCATTTCCTTATAATATCCCAGGGGTCGGTCAGTCTATCCCATAATTATAACAATATGGCTAATCACCTGTGACTGTTATTTATCGTCAATCAATTCTTTGAGATACATTTGTAACTTCACAGCTGAGACACTTGATGTTTAGTAGAGCCCTGACTGAACAATTATTATTGAAACAATACACTGAAGCCATTTCAGACTCTAATTTATTTAAATTTAAAATTTTTTAAATAAATTAAAGTCTAAAATGGCTTTGGTGTACTGTTTCAATAATAATAATTCTTTGAGAATTTATGCAAAGTGAAATAAAAATGTTTACTTCTTTCCGGTTTATAATACTAGCTGGGTTTTGATTAAAAAATGGTAGACTATAAAATATCTATGACTGTGGGCTTGACAGGCAGGAAGTTGCAGCCCCCATTCCTCCATTTTGGACAAGAGTTTTGCTATTTTCAAGCAAAATATGCTTTTTGTACATAAAAATATTACATAATTTGTGGTCAGAGTGCTCATTCTCATTCCCTCCACTGACAATACTCCCATACACTTACAACTATGACCACATATAACCACAACTGCATTGAGTAAGAGCAGAGATACTTTTAAGTTCTGGCAAGGCTGGTACCTGCAGGGTATTTTATTAAATGATTATTCTTCTGTATCAATTAACTTGTAAACTAAAAAATGGCAGGTAGCTCAAAAACCTAACTGACATGTTGCTTGAGACAAAATCCAATCTTATGGCACAGATGTACATTGTAAAATTTACTAAAAACATCCTATTAGATCCCTTCTCTAGGTAGGGTAAACTGGGGTAAAAACCCCCATGGGGTAAAAATGCCCGGAAAACTTTTTTTATCTGCCAGTAAAAAATTACATGATGTGTGATAGAATAGAACATATTTATATTGAGAACAATGTTAATGTATAGTAATGATAAAAAGAAAAAATATTTCTAACATATTTTAGGGGTATTCAGGAACTGTTGAAAAAAATATGACGAAAAAAGTTTCAAAAAATTCCCATCACAGGTTCAGCCTTCATCAGTTCATATTTACCCCATATGTGAATGATGTTTATTTTTTATCATTTTTTAGTTGATATATGTTAATAATGGTAACTTACAGCATTATGCTTGATCAGTATATAAACATCCATTTTTATATACCCTTAATACCCCCACTTTAAGTGGGCGTTTTTACCCCGGGCAAAATCAGCAGCCATGGGGTAAAAACGCCCAGCAACATCCTTCACATGCGACTATAATTAAATCCTCATTAATCATCAACTACCACAAGAACAGACCTTTCTACAGCTATTAGCTATCAATATTAGTTATTTGACACCAACTACATAGATTTGACAATTTAATTCTTACTTAATGTTCTCAAGGTATTATTTAGATTCAAGTTCATTACAATTTGGTAATTTCTTGTATGATGTAACAGACTTTCTTCAATCATCATGTAACACCCCCTCCCCTTTATTTTACTGAAGATACTCACTATAAATGAATTACATTTTGCCAATGAATCTGATGAGAACTAATAAGTGCCATAAAACTATTTGCAGGTGTTTCTAAATCTATTTATAAGAGCATAACCCATATGCACTTTTTTTTTTTTTTCTGCTTAAATAACAGGGAATGGTCTCCTGATACAACATTCTGCTACGAACTATACACTGCATTGCTAGTCAATCTTGATAAGTGTGACATGCGGGTGATGACAGTAAGATCACAGGCCTATGACAACTGTATGGTTGCTATGAATACCTTCAAACTAACTCCCCAGTGGCATAGCCAGAACCGTCTCATGGGGGCCATGTAGTTTATTCTGTGATTGCCAGCATGGGGGAGTGGTCTAAGGGGAGGGAGGTGTCCCTCCCCTTTGAATTTTTCTTTTTGAATGATTGGGTGACTTACATGCAATCTGGTGCTACATATGTTATCTTTTTGCAGTAAAATTTATTTTCAAAAATGTACATATATTTTAGGTTACTAAAGGAAAAATCAGCATCAATGAAGGAGAGAGGGCATGGCCCAATGGTCCCTCCCCCCAAAAATGCTACTGCTCACTTTGACTCTGTACAACTTGGCAGAACAGTGTAGTCCACATATATGTCAAGATGCCTACTGCAGTGTGCAAAACTGTCTGTGCATTAACATACAGTACTTAACATCTAAAATTTCACTTGAGGAAGTCACATGACAAAATTAGGGAGAGGGCAACTTGGCAAGTGACCCACTTGTCACCAATGATGGGCACTGCAGCACCAGATCCCATACATGGATTAGATTTCCACTTTGGTCTGTTGGATAAATTGATGTGGGATCCAGAGAACTGCCATAGAACTTCTTGTGGAGTTTAGGGAAAACCTCCTGCACATTGTAAACTTGTAACCATTACAGTGAGACTCTTAATTTTCTCAAAGCACTAAATTCTTTTTCTTTAAGGCAGAGGTCGGCAAACTAGGGGTCGCGACCCTTTTGAGGGTCACGAAAATATTTCGGAGGGTCGCGAAGGTTTTCGGAGGGAAAAACAATTGCCAAATTTCTCATTAAAAATAGGCAATGGGAGTGATTCTAACCTAAGAACCAGTGCTCTGCTTTATTAACACTGCATAACCAAGTCAAATCAAACTCATCTTACCGACCCGTCAATTTTACGGCCACCAAGATTCCGGAGTAGAATGTTGGGGCCACCAAGCAAAAAAGTTTGGAGACCCCTGCTTTAAGGGACAATTGTAAAACACTTTGAACAATCAAATGATTTAATGGCCAACTCGGTTTGAGGAAAGATGGTAGATGACAGGGAAAATGTTGGTACTTCAAACCAGTGTACTACTGTACAATATTTTGAATTAAAGAATTAGTTATATCACAGACCAGCTACCTGTGCATGCCAAGCACAGGTAAGGGTTTTAAAGGACTCTTATCCACCCCTTTGACAATTTACCACTACAATTCCCTCAAAGAGATGAAATCATAGAGTACTTAAAATCACAAGTGTGAGAGTGGAACATTTATGGGTGGTGAAATAAGTGTTTATTTGCCCTGTGCAGTTTCATATGAGAATATTTCTGAATCCCACAATTGGTCTTTGTGTATATACTTGCATCTAATTAAGATACTTGGCATCTATACACTGCTACCTGTTTGACTATGCCACTCTGAGTTTACGACAGCTATATCTTGGAAACAGAATACATCTGAAAATTTCACCCCAAAACACCATGTAAAAGGAAAGTTTTTTGGCAAGATCAGAAAAATATAGGAGAATATGGGAAAACAAGCCCCAAATCATACAAATATAGGAAATACAGGATTTTTGGGAATTTATAGGAAATTATAGGAATGATAGGATCACTTTGATGACTGTTTCAAGAAAGGACTACAAAATAATGATGCAAACAAGTAGTTACTTTTGTCACAGTCATCATGATGGCTAAAATACTGGTAGTGAGGGAGATAATATTTTCCAAGCACACAGAATCAAACTGTGGGACAAAGGACCTGGTAAGGCCCAATTCCAGCCCAGCTGGCAATTAAGCTTTATAGTCGAAATGGGCAATGTAATCTGGGCAATGAATAGAATGATATCAAATTGGGCACAGCTACAACAGTGTTAAACACCTTACCGTGGTACTTTAGTATAGAGTATGGAACAGCAGTATAGTCAGTGGTTAAAGCTATGTCACTTGACTGTTAGCATTACCTGTACTACATGTTCTTTGCACAACAAGACCTTCCAGCAAAATAAAACTAATATTTGTTCAGTAGTTATTCAATTTCCAAAATAAAAAAAAGCAATGATCAAGTTTCATCATTTCAAATCAAAACATTACAAATTTAAATGAAAAAGAATGAGATAATAAATTGCTGGAAACAGCCATTTAAAGTTTTGTTAGAAAAGACAGTGTTGTGTTTCTTCTTTATTAAACCATAATTCCTGGTTTGTGGCATTAAGGCTGCTCTTGTACTGATCAACTAAAACTGCCGTAAAAAAAAAAAAAGAAGGAAAATGGGTTGTATAGTGCAATCTTCCAATCAAAGCTCAGTTGGAAAGGATTGTCCCTTTGGAACAGAACCAAAATATTACAAAAAAGTGGAGACATATCAGTACATATACTCCCACATACATCTATTATATTTCATGTTTTGTAATTTGTATCATCAAAATAATTTATACGTGATAGAATCAGTTTACCACCTGTAAGTGATTAACTGGCCTGCCTAAATATATGACCAACCCTAATTTTACCTACCAGTATAATGGTATATAAAGTCAAGTTATGCAGTGATGTCCTATACACTCATCTTCCACTGAAATGTATTTCACAGCTTCTTGCATTTGCAATGGCTTTAGGCTATGGAGTTGGTAACATGATATACCACACTTAGACAACAGAATGGTGGGGTGTAAAATGAGCTTTTTTAGCTCCCTCAGTACAGCATACAGCAAAATACTGTAGTATGAAAGCCCATATTATGAGAGTGATGTCAAAATACTGTATATCTGATGAAATGATATGCTTACAATAAAACCATGATCAACTGAAGAAATGAGATCATTCACAGTAATTTGGAGATTGTTTTAAACTTATTCTTGAGGAATTAACACATCACAATACACCATAATGTAACATAACATTATGTAGCATAACATAATGAAATGCAGTGGTGCCGGCACAGGGGGGGAATGGGGGTGCATGCCCCCCTAATTGATTTCAGAAAAATTTTTTTGAAAATTTTAAAATGATCTCAAAAGGCGTTTAACCTATAGATTTCTGTAGGGGGTAGGGTGAGGTGTGTTTTCGACCGAGTGATAGATCTGTGGTAATCATTTTCTATCACAAATGGTTCTCAAACTACCAGAATTATTGCAAATCTTCCGCAAACTATCAAAATTTTCGCGCGTTCCGTGCGCTCTAAACCTTCCCTCAATAATATCCTTATTGTCAGTCATTTCCAGTAGCAACTCCCACAAAAGCACAGTAGCAAAAGTTGAAGGCTGTTTATAAATTCTCAGGTAAGAGATTGGCTTTGTGATTGGCATATAGGTTTCTTGGGGAATTGAAAGTGTCTCAATGCAGATTTTGTCATGGTAATCTTATCTAATGGAAAATTTCCGCTCGCTTTGCGCGCATTCGTCACATTTTGCACCCTATCTTATGACCATTATTGAGGTAAATTGGTTATAATACATGCAACTATTCTGATCACAACATTTTTCCGAGAAACATAACTACATCTCTAAGCTCTGTAGGCCTATGGGATCTTTCAGTCTAACTTGTAGCATGACGTGAAACGTTGGAAGTACGTATTTGTCGTTATACATTTTTCAAAAGCAGCCATTACCGGTATAGATGGTGACTGTCAATACACTTACGACAAAAAGCATTTCGCATTTTAGTCCTTAACCCCTTTTGATCTCCTATCAGGGAGGTCTAATATCACCTCCCTGCACCTATACTCTCCCTCCAATCCCCCGTTGCTAGAAGCTGTTTGTCTAGATTTTCATTCAAACTTAGTAAACATACGATAGTTGTAAAGTGCTCGGCATCATACTCTATAGTATCATTTGGATGTCAGGTATTAAGCATCATGTCAGTGCTCCATTTTATATAATTAATCCAGAGCTTCCAGGAGGCCCTATACCCCTGTCTGCCAGCCTTAGATACCCTTTTATAATGCACAATTAAGCAAAGGAAAATTTTCGTAATAGTCCAAGAATGTTTCTGTGGACTCCACGCACGTATTTTTACGTAAAAACTTTCCCCAAATAGAAGGTTTTAATTAAAGTAGCCAAAAGGGGGCTTCAGGAGGTTTGCTGACAACATATCCTTCTCTTACTTACCAAAAATTAGAATTCACTAAACCATGGATATTTTCTAGCCATATATGATCAGTTTCAAAAATATCTCAAAGATAGCACCATTTTGCATTTAAGCAACCTTAAATTAACAAAAATTTCTCAAAGAGGAGGGGGACACCCCCTCCCCCAGGACAGCACCTTTATGAAGTGACAAAGGAAGGATTATCACTGCTGTATACTATATCAGGGATGCATACTCTCCTCTTTCACCTAACCAAAACTTAAAATTCACTAAATAATGGATACTTCCCACCCATATATGATCAGTTCAAAATATCCCAAAAGATGGCACTATTTTGCATCTAAGCAACCTTAAATTAACAAAAAGTTCTCAAAGGGGGAGGGGGTGTCCCCCTTCCCTTAGACCCCTCCCCCTGGACGGCACCTTAATGTAGTGACAAAGGAAGGATTCCACACTGCTGTATACAATCGCAGGTATGCATAAATAGGTACAATTTACGCAGATGGGGGGGGGGGGGGCTGAGGTGGCATTTCGATGTCATCTGTGGTGCCCCCCCCCCCATCACCAAACCCTGGCAGCGCCACTGATGAAATGTACTAATAACATAACAAGTTATAGGGCAAAAGAGGAATAAAGCCCCATAAGATGCCCTGCAATCCTGACCTATTCATAAGATTCTACCACAGTCACAATAGACCTTGTTAATGTTAACCTTGAAACAATGGACTTACGTGGAGTGACCAACCCACTCAGATAGCTAGACTATGCAACTCACTGAAATCTCTATAAGACAAGCTGAACTTTCCTATGCTAAGCCAAGAGAAACACTTCACTAGCTTTTTACAATGTCCTCAAACCTGTGAATGAGTGTGAACCTTTAAGTAGCTGCATGCTGATACAGAATCCCTCCTGGAGAGACAGTTTGAAACCTCCAGAATGTCACCCCTAATCCTTCTTAAGAGTGGTAAGTCCAAGATGTATGAGTCTACCATCATATAAGGGAGATTAATTATATTGTAGGCAGAAGCCAAGTGGCCCTGCTCTGAACTTGTTCTAAAAGAAACTTGCCCTTAAAAGGGACTTCAAACTTGCACAGCATAGTTGAAATGGGGTCTAATGATACCAACTGCTTATAGAACAGGTAAACTTAACAAAATTTCTTTACTACAACTATTGAAATCTCCTCTTCAGTCTTGATCAATCCAAGCACCCTACTGGCCATACTGTAGCAGCAACAGCTGCACACTGCCTACAGCAAAATGCTTCAAATCACTTGCAATGACAACACCAAGATCCTTTTCCAAAGTCACTTTACTCAAAAATACTATTCATTGTGTACTGATCATACCTCAAGTTTTAGGACCAAAATGAAGAACTTTGCATTTATCAGCACTGAATGACATTTGCCAAGTCTGAGACCATTGGGTAGGTCAATAATAGGAAAAATTGCTAACTTTTGACATATTTTGAGCTGTTGTCGTCTCGTCCTAAAATTTCTTGACTAGGGATTGTTACTTATATAGCCTAGGCCATAGCACTGTTACCATACATTTTGTATGGATGCAGGAACCAACTCAAGCCTTCTGATGGACTCCAAGCTTGAATCACTAGCCTACACAGTCAATTAAACCACTCTACGATCCAAGAATATACCAGTTCAGAAAAAGTAGGCCTTTTCTGTTCCTGTGAATCTTGTTAGTTGTTACAGTATGCCAGAATTTTGTCAAGGGGGAGGGTGAAGTGGTAGATTTTGCGAGGGAGTGAAGCGACCGAGCCTGAGTGCGCTTGTGCGCAAGGGGGGAGGGTGTGTCCCTCCTCCCACGGTGAGAAGCCTTTGTGTTTTTTAATGTGAAAATATGTGATTTGGTGTACACTTTATACGGTATTTTGTATGCATAAGGAGACATATTACGTATTTTATGAAATATTTTGTAGGAATAACTACATAGAAATCAAATACACACATACTGCTGGCAAATAATTTATCATTCTACAAGTATTCAGAATCACATAACAGCTTCAAACAAGTGTAAGGTGTTGCTTTTGTACATCGGCCTACCACTAGATACCATGTGTACCTGATATGGTAGGCCTACAATTTGTCCTTTTACGGTATTGGTAGAGTTGGCAAGTATGCTGCCATGGGTTGGTAAGGAGTGCGAGAAAATTTTGGTCCAAAATGCCTCCCAGATCGCTGGAAATGGCACTTCCCAGGCCTATTTACCACATATAAATAGGGGAAACACTAGTAATATTGTAAAAAAAAACATAAAAAATACCAAACTTTTGCTCAAGGGGGGCAGCTGCCCCCTTCACCCCCCCCCCTCCTTGGCTAGGCGCCTGATACACACTGTACGTCGTCACTCAGTGTTCAAAATAACAGTTATAGTCTTGTATAGTGCAGGCTCCAGCAAGAGTTGTTCAATGCACTTTACGAGTGCTGCAAAATGCAAAAATTCAGAGATGTGGGAGAAAACAAAAGTTTCAACAAGGTACTTTTGAATTGAACAAGGGAATCCAAAGACCTAAGTTCTAGAGGGAGGGGCTTAGGGACTTAGAGGCACAGCATTCAGAAAATAACATTCAAGGAAAGATTTGCACCTGACATTAGAACCTCAAGCTGAAATTGATAAGCGTGAATGTACTTACATTAGCTTGTTGATATTAATAGAGCATTGAGGTAGGTTGGAGTACTAGTTTTAATGCCCCAAAAAGCTAGAATGAGAATTTTGTAGTCAATACGGAGTTTGATAGGTAGCCAGTGTAGTTCTTCCAATGTAGGAGTGATATAAAATCATGGTTAGTGGTAGCTGCAATTTTAGGGGGAGGGGAATTTCCCCCTTGACCTAACATTTTTGGGGGATTTAAGAATTTCTGACAGGGGGGAGGCATTCCAACTACATGTTAAGTTTCGAATAGATTTACTGTGATGTGGTCCCCTATGCAGAAAGGTGCATGAACATTACCAAATCAACTTGATACAGCAACAAAAATCAACCAAATTCAGAAACTTCTGTCAAGTAGCCTGTTTTTTAAGGATCAATGGTAATGATCAATTTTATATGCTTCTAATACTGATCCCAAGATTGTTGTCCCTACATTCCAGTCTATGACCACTCTTTTAGTCCTTATACAAGTACTATTTCTAAAGTACACTCTACACCAGGGCTCCACAAATACATAAGTCCACTAGCCCGGGGCTAGCTCAAACCACACATGGGCAAGTGACAGTCAACTATGTAAAGCCCCATGGTCTAGTGCAAAATGCTGTACAGCTGTGTAGTTGGACATGGCCTATGCCTTTGGAGGCTAGTGCAAATATCCTTTGGACTAGTGAAATAAGTTTGTCGAGTGCCCCGTGGGCTAGTAAAGCTTCAGAAATTCCGAGCCCTGCTCTACACATGAACTGCCACAGTCTGAGGGTAGCAATCTTTCATGTCAAACTGAAAGGCATCCACAATAATCTACAGTGGCATACATTTCATAAAGTAATTATGAGGTATGTGTAAATCATAAAGCCCCTTGTAATATTTTCAGAACCTATGCTTCAGTGTACACTTTTCTCGCACAATCCATTATTATTCACAAACAACCTGTACACTACTTCATACACTCTCCTTGTGTGTTTGTATTTGGAGATATGTAACCTACCCTAAAGTCATGTTTGAATAAGAACAGCCTAATCCTATGGATGGACTACATTGTAAAACATATGTTATCAAACCCTCACTGCTTACCAATCAAAATTTCCCTTTAGGCTTTACCAGAATGTCCTTGCTGTTGGTCATACCCCTACCATGCTAAAGTGTAGCAGTGCTAAAAGGCCCATATATATACCAAAACATCCCCTAACTGAATCATTGGTAGTTCTAAGCTGTGTGAATAGCTTTGTGGTATTCCTTGAATAGGGGGTACTGTACCTTGAGTCGACCGGTATCTTGAGTGAATCACAGCATTCTAAATGCTATAGCATCGCGTGTAGACATGAGCGAAGTGATTCAAATGTGCGTAAGCATGACTTGCATTGCACATTCTTCAAACAACATAAAAACAAGTACAGTAGCATGCATGGTGGTACTATGAGTCAGTCACACAAGGGAACTTTAACTGAAAAAGCCATGTATACCAAAGAAATATATCAATTGGCCTACACTTTATAATCCTATAATTCTCATAAACATTCTTTCTCTTAACCCTCCGAGTAAGAGTGTGCTTCATGTATAAATTTTCTAGAAGACAGAAACTCTGACCACAAGTTTCTGATGCCTCAGGTTCAAGAATGGTACTGTACTTTGAGTCTGTCACACAAACATTATGCAAGCCCATAAGATTGATTTCAGAATATACTGGATGAAATGATACTGTCACAATGAGAACAAATCATCAGATAATAGAAGGAGACCATTCACAGTGAATTGGAGAAACATTTGAAATTATTCTAAAGGACATTTCGAGAATGTCTGAAGTCACAATTAGGTAACACTGGATACAGGCTAAGCTGTGAAAATTCTTCTAAAAATGAGATTGAATGCTTTGTTTTGACAGACTTTGAGTTGTTGTTATCTTGTGCTGGAGTTATCCAATAGAAAATTTTAATTTATAGGCTATAGAACCTCTGTTGTGCATTTTGTAAGCAGTGACCGACTCAAGGTACATCCACTATAATTGCCATGTTATTTTCATTTTCAGAGGAAAAAAATTGTACTCACTGCCAAGCATTAGAAAGGACTAGGATTTTACATATGTTAAAAGAAAAAAGGTGATGACAATGTCCTCGGTGAAACTTTTGTTCAAAACTTTGATCCATGGATACAAGGTTTCTTTCTTTTTTAACATTATTTGCATTGACTTTTAGCTGCTTTTTTTCTGAAGTGATTCACTCAAGATTCAGTCATAAACATTGTGTTGTGTGCTGCCACCTTCAATTTAAAATTGATTTTCTAGGGATTGCTCATTCTGACAAAACCAAAGTATATCAGAAATATGAGGAAAAAACAGGTACACGTACAACTGCAGAATACGTCTCCTGAAGACGAACCACTGAGCCTCCATTCCAAGTAGCCTACAGTAGGTCTACAGTAGGTCTACAGTACGTACTAAGTAAGATGTATTGATGTAGGTTACTTCCAAAATCTTTGTAGACGTACAGGTACGTATATAGGCCTAATACGTATCCATAAGAACCAAGTCACCCACATGATATCTGTATGTGAATATGCTTTGCCACTGACCAAAATACACAGCCTGATATTAGGCTTCAAATCACATCTTTTTGAAAAAGTTTCCCAGGGTAAGAGTATTATCTGTAGCTGTAACATGTGACAAAGATTTGATGGACAAAGCCTGGTGAGAAAACATTGTTATTTGAGAGAGTGAAGGTCCTTGGACATTATGACCGGGATGCGAAAAATTTGTACTCTGTATATGCACATAGGCTTTGTTGGAGAAGTGTAGCAGAACCCCGCAAACAGCCACAGTCATTCGGAGCATTATATATACATATACACTATACATATATTAACAAGGTAGGACATGCACCTCACGGAGGCAGCGCAGCAGTTATTGATTACCTGCATAGCTATCCATGCAGGTCTCTAACAAAAGTCATAGACCCAATGCAAGATAAGGCATAGCAGAAGGCAAGTCTGCTTTGCAGATGTAGGCTGCAACCATTAACCACATGTGACTTACAACAACAAACTTATACCTGTACAAAACAAAGTACAGTAAAGTACTTAGGACTTACCATAGACAAATTAGAATTTACTCGACACCATAATGACACAGCTTCAACAATGCATAAGAAAGTCTCGTCACTTTAGAGAATTGCTGGTACTAAGAAAAACCCACTTGCCACTCCTGAAACGACTTTAAAATTTACAAGACCATGACTCGACCAATTGTGGAATACGCTGCACCATCTCTCATGCACACGAAGGACTCACTCATGGAGAACTACAAACCCACACAATGACGGGCATGAAGAATTGCCCACCATTTAGACAGACAACACTCATCACGACAAATACTAGACATAGCGGGACTCCCACCTATCAGAGGTTTCAGGACTTACACAGAATTTCTTGCTAATTGCAAAAACAAAGACTGACAAACTCAAAAATTCATTAGGAAAGAACTCAACTCAAACTTCGACCATTTTACCTTGGACAAACTCCACTAGAAGGACTAACAAAGGAAATTTGGAAAAAATTGAACTAGAGGGCACACCATCGTACAGAAGACCAGCCACCGAAGAAGACATCAACCATGGAGATGAATGGCAAACCCTGAAGAAGGGCACCTGCCAAAGCATCCACACCCTGAATGAGGGTCACTGCGTCAACGATACCAACGAATAAACCCTGAGGGGTAACCATTGCCACAGAGACTGGCCTACAACTCTCCAGATGCCTTCACTTCGCCATTTTGGGCTGGGTGGCGGCTGGTTTTTGGGGGTGTCTTGGTTATTTGCGGGGACTGAGCTGGTGGCTTGGAGCCTCTCTGTCCCGTCTTTTCTCCAACCTTGCCGGTGCGGCTTGCTGCGGTTGTTTGATGATCTGTGCTCTCTCTGATCGCTGAAATTGGTCTGTCAGTGATTCTTTTTCTCCGGCCCTTTGGGCCTTCTGAAGCACCTCCGGGTGGAACAGAGTAAATGAGTCATAAACCAATGTGCCAATCACAAGAGGGGACATTCTAGTCATAGGCCTATATACTCTTTATACAGTGGATGGGTACACTTGAATGACTGAGATAGTGCACTAAGCAGTATCTGCTGTAAAACCTACTGAGTACAGGACTGAAGGCAGAAATCAAATACCACAGGTTACCAGAGAGCTTAAGTACCAAGCCTTTGGCCTAATCCCTACAAGGTGTCAGGATTTTTCTTTGGGCTTTGCAGGGCCGTGAACTAGGTCTACTGTACTGAATATGGTAATTGACTAGCTGTGTTTGAAACCACATGGGTACCGTTACTTTCCGCCCCCGGTAGTTTCCGCCCCTGACTTTCCGCCCCTAAAATTTCTGGGGCGGAAAGTAACATTCGGAATCAAAGATTAACTTACAATTGTATCTACTTCTTTTTTCATTTCAGAGACAAAAAAATGATGAAATCGTGGGACTTTTTCAGAAATCACGTAGAGAAGAATGGATTGTATATGTGTACGTATGATCTACCAAGCTTTAGCCAATATAGTGCAGCTGCAGTTGTATGTGCATTAGAACTTATTCACACCAATGTATGTACACGTCCATATGCATGCACAGCACTGTATACGTTAACGTACGTGTATATATACGTACTGTATTCGCGTACAGACTGCAATGCACAAGCCTAAGTGCTAGCGAGAAAAAAAAGCCAGCATAAGTATGTACTAGGCTATGGATTGTTGTATAAAAGACATCAATGTATATGGAGAGACGTTCAATGATAAGAAAATTTAGTTTTAGTTTGTCAAGCCTCCAGCTCGCGCAGGTATTCCATTCTATGCCGTTACTTTCCGCCCCTCGAACCGGTGTTTTCCGCCCCTAAAAACCAGGGGCGGAAAGTAACTTTTTTTAGGGGCGGAAAGTAACGGGGGCGGAAAATAACTGAATTCAAACCACATCATAGAATAGGGAGAATTTTGTATGTCTGACTCGTTGTGTCCTTGTCAAATTTTATCTGTTGCATTTTTGGAACATTTTAGGTTGTCTCCACTTCGCATGTGTTTTTGTGAACCGAATGTGTGATTCTAAACAAAAATATCAAGTGAACGATTTCCGGGGTACTGCCGAAATCCGGGTCCGCTAACCATATAAGCCTAGCCTAGCCTACAATGCTCCGATTCGGAGTCCAAATGCCTGTGCACACAGCACTGTTCAATTTAGGGAATAGCGTTTGTTATTAGGCCTAGGCCTACGCCAGGATAGCTAGTCCACACTGAAAAAACGGAAAGATAATTTCTATCTAAAAATAGTACCATAAAATGCAACGTAAAATCTTCAGGCGAAAGAAGCAAGAATCATATAAATCGGTGCCCGAACAGCTGAGCTATGAAATTTTTTGTAATATAATTCTGATCAGTTGCGGCGACATTGGCCACCAATATCACTGTACCTTGGAACAGAATGAAACAGTACATACATGCAAACACGTGATACGGGCTGTAAGCAGCACAGCCTGCAGAGCATCTAGTGGAACTGTTATTGGGATTGTTAAGGCAAATTGCACAAGCTCCACACAATGCAAACAACGTAGTCTACCGCTGTACTATGCCGTTGAAAAACTGTTCTCTCTCTTCATTCACGACTCTCAGCCAATCGCAGCCGACGATACCAAAACGTCACACATACACACCTCATACATATTAAACATGTACGATAGGTTTCAGAATTCGCACTCGGAACTTCGCAAGAAATACCACATTTTCGAAATGAGCTGGGTTATTTTCAATAGATAGTGAAGTACTATAGCATTTTTGAAAGATTATCTTTGTTTGAATGAAGTACTATGGTGCTTTCAACTTTACGAAATATCAAAAAAGAAATATGTGTCCGCCTTCATGACGGCGAAAAGCTGAAGCGAAACTGAAGTGAAAGCAAGGCTATAATAAATCGTTTTTTTGGGGATGAGCTGGGTGGTTAAATTCAGTCAATTCTATATCGATTGAAAGAAAATGAAATGAAGATTCTTAATCTGTATGAATGAAAGTGTTTAATTCACAAAATGATTATTAAAAATGAAATTTACTGTGTACTTACATTTGAAACCTCTCAAAATCCTGCCAAAGTAAGAGATTTGTGCTAATTATGTGCTGCCATGAAACTATGAATATTTAAATTGTTAGGATATATTACTTTTCTACAACATTTTAGTTTAGGAACCATTTAATTAAGCATTTTCGAAAGGGCCTCCCTACTACAGCATAGGTCAGATTTTAGCCGGTTGAGGGCCTCTGGAGACATGTGTGCACTACGGCATTTAACACACTGTTTTCACAGCAGCAACAAGTCGTCGAAGGAGCTCGCAAAAATACCACATTTTTGGTAAGATAGCCCCGCAACTGGACAAATTGGGCATAATATCTGATTATTTATGTTCATTTTGTGTATTTGAAGTGCACTTTGAATCCTGAATGAAAGGGTAATGGTGAGATTTTGAAGTATTTCTGTGTACGAGATTGTTCGTGAGAGTCGTCGCTCTGTTAGCATGTGTGTGGATAGGCTAGCCAGGACTAATATCTGGGCCTAGGGCCTAGGGCTAGGCGTATAAGCCTAGTTAAAACCTGAATGATGTCAAAATGTTGTCTTCACATATCCAGGCTAATGACAACGGACACAGGCCTTACTTCGTATAAAACAGTTAGCCTACTACTGTTGACGTAGGCTACAGTAGCCGACACTCACAAACCACCCGTCACAGGTTCGCAGAACTAGTACTTACACTTCCCACTTAACATAAACATGATAGCTTACATAGTGCTCTCACTGAGTAGCTGAAAAAAAACGAGCAGAAATTCCACTTCGTTCAAAAGATTTGGAAAGCCTACCCATAAATACATAGAATAATAAATAACCAGATGAAAATCATTCTTACCAAAACTCTTAACGTCATTTATAACCCTAGGCTAGATTAAATGAAAGCTGTTTTTCTGTCACATACATGCCAGCCGCTTACGGCCCATAGCAACTTTTCTGCGTAGCGATAGCTGGATATCGGTAGAGACTGTGATTCAGGTTTTCAGAGCCTTCTTGAATAGAAACAAGGTGGCTACGCAGGTACCATAGCAACGCGTTCTTTCAGACTTGTCTGGAGCTAGCGTAGGATTTGTCTCTATTTCAGTTATACATTCAGCCCTTTGTGTAGCCTACCATTCACATCACCCTTGGCCTGTTGATTTGCGTGCAGTTAGCTGTATTTTGTGGATTATTTTGTGTTTTTTCCATTAAGTATCATGTGTGCAATTTGTGTTTTGTGTTGACTCTCACACCTCTGAGAAGGCATAAAAGAGTTTATAAACTGAACTGAACTGAACCCTGTTCCATCTGCATATTTACCTCGGATAACTCGAAATAACAAATTTTCTACTACTGCCGTTCTAATAACTGAGGGAGTCCATTTTGTTTTGAAACTTTGTGCAGCCGGATGGGGGTTAGCTTGAAACTTAAGTGCTTTCTTGGGGGTGGCCGGTCTGATGAGACGCCTCATCCCATTTAGAAATTTTAAGAAAAAAATAGTGCTTAGATGCAACCTGGTGCTGCATATTAACCCTTTCCGGACAATTTCTTTTTACTATGAAACTGATGTAGTTTCTGAAAAAGAGGTCAGGCAAGGATCCAGGTGGGGGCGCACCCGGCGCACTACCCCCTTTTTTCGATGACCAACGATCTTTTGACCAACGATTTTTTTACTCCGAAAACAATGAGCAAATAGATGGGAAAATATGCTTCCCAGATGCTGGGAAATCGCATCTAAGCGCATCTAGAATTCAAATTTTCTTGGGGGAGGATCCCAAACCCACTGCCGGGGCTTCGCGACTTCGGCGCTCGCTCGTCGGCCTTCGGCCGACGGTGTGTGCGCCCCCCTTTCTCAATATAGTTATAAAATTTTGTTATGGGTAGTTTATACAAAGACATGACAATGGGTGTTCTCAGAAAAAATGAGAAAAGCAAACGATTTTTAAATAAAGAGACTGCACCTTTGTAAGGTATGTGGCACTGGCCGGGAGGACCCACAACGCTCGTGAAACCTGAGGTGGAAGTCTTGGGTCCTCCCTATAATTTTTGTTATAAAGGGCAAATTTCGTCATTCCAGACAGTTCCAATTATCCCACTAAGTTACTTCTAGCCCCTCCCTAAGCTCCTCCTTGTGTAGACAAAAACCTACGGTAGTTACTTAAGGCCACTGTCCTGGTGAGCGTACAAGGCCCTAATGTGTAATCATAAGCCTCCTTCTGCATTAAGTAAAATGTGAGCTACTCTGCATCTTTTGAATTTTCAAACTTTGATGTCAATCATAGACCAGTCACCAACTGAGAAATTTAGTTGATATCCCTCAACCAAGAATGAGATCATGCTGATTTGACTTTCATCTGGACATAAGCTTAGGAAGTGGTGGCGACTAGGGGCTCTAGCCGGGCCCCTGTCAAAAGGGTGGTGGGCGGAAATATGCTTCCTCCACCTCAATCCAAGGACGAAAACTCCTTATTTGTTTCCTTTGTAAACAAAAAATGTCAAAACTCCTCAGCAAATATCCTTAAAATTTCCCCAATATGTTACACGTTGCACCAAATTGCATCTAAGGACCCTCCAAAGGGGAGGAACTTGAAAATAACCCTCTCCCAGGACGAAGGTCCGAAACTACGCTTATCGCCCCCGTCTCAAACAGCGGTACGCCTACGATTCTGGGCCATTTTAACAGAAAATGCCTACGGCCATGTTTCATAAAGGTCGAGTTACGTTTGATAATAATTAGCTTGATATATCACATAATGTGATAATCCTATTGAAATCAAACTTGATCAAGCGTAACTCTTTATGAAACAGGGTCCACGAGCAATTCGGAATACAAGAAAAAATGTAGTTTTGAGTACATTTTGTGCAATTTTAGCTGCATGATTGACTGATAAGTGACACTGAGTGGGTTCTCGCGTTCATATCGATATACGGTGCCATTTGTGCATAAGTTCATATAATACCCAAAATCTCATTTGAGGGCCGCACGGGACGCAGCTGAAATTTGGGGGCACGCGGTCCATGGCCTCTAAGTTGACGACGCCACTGCTGACATATGAAAACAAATAAATGTAGGTTCACGCTGTAAAGCATACGATTCCAAAAAGTTAACATTACCAACCAGAGGATAGATCGGGAGCTGTAGCTACTTAATTCGCTCATGCAACTGCACAGGTATATGCTGACCTAGGGTGCAAACAACACGGTTTTTTGCCATGCCTTTTTTTCCCAGTCGAAACAAAACACCTTTTCAGGGTTTAAATATTTTATGTACATGACTTCTTTTGAAAGAGGGCATCTACAATCAAAAGTGCTGGGCACGTGTTCCACCGTGACAAACTGTTGGGTAAAACACTACCCAGGTTGGTCAACAATAAGTGAGTAAACTTACCCAACATGGGCACTTCTTGACCAACTTGGGTAGTTTCTATACTCAACGCTTTTTGAGATGGCATACGTGCACAATTTTTAGAGTGGAAATAATTGCGTAACGTACGTTTACAGATGCGCGTTCCTACGAAAAGACAAACCGTCTTTACCAAAAGTATTGCAACGGTATATGATAGGGACCGAATTCCGAGAAGTAGTCAGACTGACCGGTTATCTTTAATTGAAGGGTAGACACGCGGCACAGTTCGCTGCGTATTTAAGTAGACAGACTCGGAATGTTGACGGTTTCTGGTACCCTAGCCCATACCAAATTCAACTAACACCACGGCCAAGTTTAGTTACCCATGGGCTGCGATTTGTTCTCAATATTGGGGACATGACCCCATTTTCAAATAATTTACTGTGTGAAAAATCAAAGTCAATGGGCGATTCCTCAAATATTGAGGGTACATATCCCCCTGTTTCCCCGGGATCGCCGCCCATGTAGTTACCGAAATTGTAAACCTAAGTCTCGTGTACAAGTTATCCTTCAGGTGACTAGGGTAGGTTTGGGTACTAAGATCAATATCGGGGAGTATCATTAGACTTACTTCTGGTAGGCAGTGCACTTTAATTAAATGAAAACAAAAAACATATCCCGCAAGTTAACAAGATTTGCCTTTATTTCGTAAACACGATTTAACAATTAAGACATGTTCAGAAGAGCACTATTTATTTTGCAATTATACCCGTCTCAACACAGCAATTTGACTCTTGTATTTAGTACTTAAACATGTCAACAAAGTGGGGGCAGAAAAGTAATAAGGAAAATGTTTCATTCCTAAATAGAGTGTGGAGATGAGATCCACTTACTGACTGCATGACTAAACTTTCTGAAGTTGTAACAGCCAAAACTGGAGAGTGAATACCAAACATAAACACCGAAGAAAAATTGCTCCTCGTAGGAGCTACGTCCCCTGAAGGGACACGTAACTTAACGTTTCCATAGCCGCCGACTAGTGACCAGTGACTTCGCCGAGGTGGGCGGGGGAGGGGAGGCAGGGGGAACGTTTCCCAAACGGTGGCAGTGTCCCCACCCGGTGTGCCTCCTTAATGAGATTTTGGGTATTACAAAATGTTATGCACAAAAACACTGTTTATATATCGATATGAACACTGGGACTCACTGCACTTAATCAGTCAATCATGCTGTTAAAATTGCACAAAATGTTCTCAGAACGACAATTTCGCGGAGTGCTTCGAGCGCATCCATTTGTTGAACTATTTGATTGACTGCCTTATGGAAGATATCATCCACGGCTATTGTTTCAACATCTATTTTCAACAGTTATGAGACTACTGCGGTCGTGAGTCTTCTTCTTTCACTACATTTCTTACATCGATTATCTCTTAGTAAGACTTTATTTTCAAAATTTAAAAAAAAATGTGATTCCCGTTGGCTTTTTCAACGCATATCCAATAAATATGAGGATAATTAAATAGCTTCAGTCTCATAGGCTTATGTCCATTTAGTTTAAACATGGTGCGTTAAAAATTGCAAGGGGAACTTTGTTCTCCCGAATCCTCGCCGAGGGCCAAGCACCACACCAGGGATCATAAAGTGGTGATACCTCCAAAAGGTTATAAGTAGGCCTACTTTCACCAATTTTTCGTAGATACATAATACCCGGGCCGTCGCGACCGGGGGTCATCTCACCTCAAATTTCGTCAGAGCGACGATAGTTGGAAAATCTGAAATACCAGTTGGAATTTCTGATATCGCAGTCTAGCACATTTTTTCCGACTGAGTTCATGTCAACTTTGTGTATATTTTCCAACTAGGTCAAATCAGAATAATACCAAACGTTATTTTCCATCGATGCAGATTCTGAATGCAGGTTTTGTTATGGATATCTTATTTTAATGAAAAATTTTGGCGCGCTTCGCACATGCGTCCCTGTTTGCACTCCGTCTCATGACCATTATTAAGTCTATACATGGAACGATTCTGATAACAACTCTTTCCGAAAAACAGAGATACTTCTCCAAACACAGGGGCCTCGCATCAATATGGGATCTTTCAATCTAATTTGTAGGGTGATGTGGAAGGCTTTAACCAACTAGACGCAATTTTAAAGGGCAAGATCGCGCGTCTTTTTTGTTTTGACGAGCACGCGTCCATTGTGTCACAGTAGTATCTATGGTTATGCCGTGCGCGTGTGCTGTAAATACGCTTACTGCGTGTGTGTTTTGCCCTTCAGTGCCTGGGAATCCATTGCGCGTGACGTCACATGAAATCCCTCTATAGATAGTTCTCAGTGACGTCACAGCTAGGGGTTAGCAACCGCCATGTCTGAGGGCAAGCCTGTACACACATGCCGGGGTTGCCCTCAGACATGGCTGAAATAATACACGTGAAAAGCTCCTATGACGTCACGTGAGAACTATCTATAGGCGAATAAGTCTATATGTCATTGCCATTGTGCGTTCATGTTCAAGTGTAGTTATGTGTAATGCCGTCAGGAAGAAGTAAACTTCTTGTAAGTGGAATCTATAGTATTTAGGAGTGATGCTTCTTACATTTACAATATTTCGAAATAACAAGTAGGCCTATTAATATTAATACTAAATAAATATTATATTAATAAATATTAATACTTTTGTAAGACATTCATTTCTCTGGACGTTGTCGAAACGACTGGACAGTGATCAGCACTTCCGCCCGGATATTTTGGGCTCCCTGAAGAGTCAACGCGTTAAGTTTGGAATCTATGCTTATAAAATGTTTGGTCCCAAGAAAGTTTCTGTTGACTCCACGCACGTATTTTTGCGTAAAAACTTTGCCCGAATAGTAGGCAGTAAAGTAGCCAAAAGGGTGCTTCAGGAGGTTTGTTGACAACGTATTCTTCTCTTAGACAACATACTCTCTTCTTGCACCTAACCAAAATTGGAATTTACTAAAATATGGGCATTTTCCAGCCATACATGATCAGCTCAAAAAATATTCCAAAAATAGCACCATTTTGCATCTAAGCAATCTTAAATTAACAAAAATTTCTAAAAGGAGAGGGGGTGCCCCCCTCGTCCCAGACCCCTCTCCAAGGGGGCTCCTTTATGTAGTGACAAAAAGGATTCCACCCTGATGAATACAATCGCAGGTACACACAAAAAAATTGTACAATTTAAGCAGACTTGGGGGAAACTGAGGTGGTATTATGACATCATCTGTTCTGCCCCCCAATCACCAAATGCGCGACACCACTGGCTACAGGAAACCCTGGGAGGTTCTGTTTGATTGACCTCAAGGCCCTGTCACACTATAGCGTATGAGGGAAACGTATGAATTGCGTATGAAATTCTTCGAATACGCACAACTTTTGAGCGTATGAACGGAAACTTTCGACAACTGTCGTTGAAGGACGTATGAGTAGCGTGTGAATAGCGTATGTATACCGTATAACTGGCGTATAGGTAGCGCATGCGTAGCGTGTCCGAGCGTATTTGAGCGTATGTCATCTTATGTCAGCGTCAGTGTAGCGTTCACAAACGTATGAGTAGCGTGTGCAAGCGTATGCGAAACGTATGCAAAAAGTATGTCAAGCGTATGAGCAGCGTGCTCCGAACTTTCTCTTTATCCCTGCACTATACGTAGGTTATAATGACGTTGCTGATGCGCTTTCCATACGCTAGCTTTACTGACCACCTTCATGCCACCGTATGAGAAGCGTACTTGACCTTTGAGTAACGTACCTTTAGCGTCATTCCAGCGTATTCAGCGTATGCTGAACGTCTGCGTAACGTATGATTCATACGCTCGCATACGCCGAAAATTTTTGAACATGCTCAAAATTTTTTGGCGGCCTCGACGTATGCGAACGTACACCGACGTATGCCAGCGTGCTAGAAACGTATACGACTTATGCCTAACCTACCCCCAGCGTATATCAGCGTATGACACCGTATGACCAATTTTTCTCATACGCACGCATACGCTACTAGGATACGCTATAGTGTGACAGGGCCTTCAGGTGCTCAGTAACTCGGTCAGCAAGACGACGTTTTGTTTCTCCCACATACAGTATATTACAGCGTTTACAAACGAGAAAGTAAACAACATTGGCTGAAGTACAGGTAAAATACTGATGAATGTTCAACCGGTTGTTGTTGGGACCTACAATGGAGAGGATTTTGTCATGACTGCGCATGATGAAAAGTGCAATTTACGCGCCGCCACTTAGTTGAAAGAAACATACAGCCACAAACATACAGTGGGAAAAATTGAAAGTCACTATACTATGGACATTTTCCAGCCATATATGATCAGCTCAAAAAATATTCCAAAGATAGAACCATTTTGCATCTAGCCAACTTAAAATTAGCAAAACTTTCTCAAAGGGGAGGGGACACCCTCCCATTTGACCCCTCCCCTAGGACGGCACATCTTTGAAGTGAAAAAGAAAGGATCCCCACTGCTGCATACAAACGCAGGGCGCATAAAAAAGTGCGATTTACGCGCTGCCACTCAGTTCGAAAAAACATCCAGCCACTCGGAATTTGGGACCTTCACTCCCCCCAAACGTATGACCCTAGCTACGGCCCTGATAATAGCAGACTGAGAGTTTTCTGCTCGCTTCAAGTGTGCACCAGGGTTGAACTCACCGGGCTTTATAGCTACACTTTTTTCATTTATTGCTGATGAAATGCAGGAAATATATTTATCATAATTATAATTTTAAGACACCCAAAACCCAATGAACCACATTCAATGGCTTCTTTTTCCAAATCTTCTCGGCTAGCCCCGGATCAACAGTCGCAGATGCACTTTCGATGCTCAGTGTGAAGGCTTCCCCCTGGGTGCCATACCTGGAGGGTAGTTGTCTCAACAATAACTCATATTTGGCAGCACGAATGGATTTATTTTTAGAACCCAGTGCAAACCTTAACATGATCCTTTGCCCCCCCCCCCCATAATTAAATCGTAAGTGCGTGTAAGGCTAACAAAATATGATCAAATTGTGATTTATATTTTTATTGTATACTTAGTGCCCATCCAGTGCTATTTGGAGAAAGATGATTCATTCTAATGGTCACAATTTTGTAAATACCCCAGAGCCTCTGGGGCTTCGCTCCATGGACCCTCACTGGATCGTTTTCCCTGGACCCCACCAGGGTCCGTACGGTGGATCCCACGGACCCAACGCCTACAGGAGAGCGCTTTGCGTCACCAAGACGCCTCCAGAGACGCTCAGTCCTTCATGTTGGTGTGTCCCCTCCGGCGGAACGTTGTGTCCCCCCAGCCCCCATTCGGAAATCTGGCGAAGTCTTTCTTTTTACGCACTGAAGAGAAGGGGTGTATGTCCCCATTCTTCCTTGGCGCTGTCAATGGTGGAGGTCAGGGGTTTTCTTTTTAAATGTATGAATAAGATATTCAGTATAATCTAGTGATAATGGAAGGGCCCCGCGGAAACAGAAATCATATTTGTAAACATATTGTAACGAGGAATATGTGTACTGTGAGTTATTCACAACATGCTTGTACAGTCTCACATTCTGCTCTTGATCCCCAGTCTCAGTTAAAGGACGTTAGAAGTTCACTTATATTCGTCGGAAAGGAGAATTTTGCTAGAATAGTTCCTTGTATTCGCATTCCGTGTATTGATGTCCTGACAATGAGTATCAAGCATGGAGGGTGAACAGTACATAGTTACCCGCAAACATGGCTGAAGTTTTCATTGGACAAAAACTGAATATACTAGGATCTGTAATGAAACAATTTAAAATCTTCAAACTAAATGTATTATCTATGAGTTAAAATGCCCGCTAATCCCCTGCACTTTTAATTTTCTTCAAATATGCCTTCCAAAAGGTACAACAAAATTGAGAAAGTGCTCCCCTTCCAGTTTACATCCTGGCAATAATTAAAGCCTGTGTAACGTCGTAATCACGTCTATATGTACGAGAACAATGAAGCTAGCTATCAAGCGAAAGGCGAAGCGCGCAAAGGGCTCAAAATTTTGATATGTTGAGAAAGATGTGGCATAGAAAGCTATTGGACATCGACCATTCATTCGAAAAGACCTCACCCTACTCCTGCAGAAACATATAAGTAAACCGTCTTTGGTAATTTTCTATTTTTGGACGAAAATCGATTCGGGACAGGTTCCTCTCACCTTTGCATGCTGCGACTACTGAATTCAAATGAAGATACAATTAAAAAAATCTTTAATGAGTATTATATGCTGATTTTAAGCGATCATCATGTTTAAACACGTGAAGGTCCTGTAAATGTTAACGATAACACCTTTACTAGTTTTCAGTCTTCCTCTTCCTCTATACTCTTACTTTTATACTTTTTATCTCTATTTTTTTCCTTGTTCTTTTTTCTCTTTCTCTTTCTCTTTTTTCTCTCCATTTTTCAACCCGGGGGACATGCGCCCCCAACATCCCCCTGGACACGCACCTGGTGTACACCTTGCAATTTTGGAAACATTCACCAGAAATGATCATGTATCCGTCGTAATGGTCACAACACAGGGGTCTTGGTGTCCTTCCCCAAGTGAAGTTTGCAATAGAACGCGGCAATTTCTTGGCAATTTCATGGCAATTTCTTGGCAATTTCTTGGCAATTTCTTGGCACTAGAGTGCAGTATATAGACAATCATGCAAAATTCATAGAGCAAACCTCGGGTTCGTCTTAGAAAGTAATGTGGGGAAAAGGTGCACGGGCTAGGTCCGCGAAATGCCCTCTCTTGGATCCTGGTGTGTAGATACAGCGAAATATGCAAGTTTGGGTTACAAGCAGCATATTATTCGGTATAATGACGCCGCATTGCAAGATAAGAAAGGTAGGCCTATATACGGCCCGAATAAAACGAGTAAGGATCAATTACGTTTAATAATTCTAATGTTCAGCTTTTACACAGTAAACTCGTCTAAGTAACGTAGCATGGCAACACAATGGTACGAAGAATCTACGCTACTGTAGCGTGCGAAGCTCGCAAAAACTTTGGTTATTGCTTGCAATCTTTTCATAATTCGGTGATATATCTTTGCATTTTCCCCCAAGAACACCACATGACAATACTTGAGGGGGGGGGGAGGAGGGGGAGAACACGCCGAGCGTGTCCGTTATATTGTCCAATCTTTGGGGTCGCAAAGCTTATTTGATAACGATGTCTGCTATGGGAGCCGCTTTACTTTCGGTATAAATACTTTGGATGCGGCTTTAATACAATAGTGTCTATATAATACAGAAATTGCGATCACGCTTAGAACAATAGCAACAATAGGGTACTAGGGTATTAGGCAGAAGTGAGCATTTTCCAGATAATTGAACTTTAAGATGAATGGTAGGCATATATATATATATATATATATATATATATATATATATATATATATATATATATATATATATATATATATATATATATATATATATAAACTCTGTGGCTACACGGATTGAAGAACGGATGAAGCAAAGAACGACAGAGGACCTAGCAGACATAAATAAGCCTTTCCTGGCAAAACTTTTAGATGATTTGCAAAAAGAAGAAAATTGCTCAATATTACCCGTCGGACTGTTAAAAATGGTCAGTCGTAAAAGGTGGCTGCTTATTAAAATTGCATTGTTGAAAAGATTCTTTCTATCCCATCTTAAGCCCCTCCTGAGTCGATGTGCCGGATGACCGTCGATTTTCCGACTACCTTTTTCCGAGGGATGTGTCCTCCCCCAAATTACTTTCCTGGCTAATAAAACTGGACGTACAGTCGTACAGGAACATTAGATTTAGGAAAGAGAATGTTACAGCACTAACGAACAGAGATGGCGTATGAAGGGGAGGGGTGAGAAAGGGGAAATTTAACGTTTTATTCTCTTTTTATTTGCTCCCGGTGCCGCGGTCCCGGTAAAATTTCGAGCGTTAAAATAAAAATTGTTAAGCATGTGTTGCAGTTATAATGTACAGGACCGTACCACGTTACATGTTGTGGCAGCATATACCTCAAGATTGTCTGCGTAACAGGCTGTATGGAATATTCCTTGTTCGGGGGAGGGAGTGAGCATAGGCGGAAATCCCAGGGCATAGGGGGATATATCTCCCCACCTTTTGCATTTGTTCCCATTGACTTTCACATTTTCACACAGTAACGTTTGCCTCAATTAGGGCCCATTATTTCCCACTCTTTCACACAAATTTCCGCTACTGGGGCAAAAGTCTTTTCCGCGGGGTAGGCTCAAGACAGCTCTTGCTTGCACTGTCTCAGGGTAAGGGCTGACCTTCTCGTCCACATGACATCTTGTGTTCCTTCGGAGTCTTCATCTATTTGTATTTTCAGGTTTTGCTCTCAGACGCAGACCTTCCGCAGGACTTCTCTAAAAAGTTGTAAACCCCATATTGAAAACTTGACTTACATAATGGCAAATTAAAGTAGCCGGAATGCCTTGTAGAAGCAGCAAGCTTCCACGGACAGTTCCCAGTACAAGGTTTGCTTGGATATAAGCTACAGCTCAATAAAAAGCTGACCGTGACCCACTGTCCATTCAGGGCGTCTTAATTTACTATACCACAACCGTGCAGCATTTTCGCTTTTAGGGCTCAACGTTTTCTTATCTTCACCCAAACTTTTCTTATTCATTCAAAGTTCAGAATTTCTCCGCCGCCCTCCGAGCCCAAACTGCCTTAACTGACCACATTTTTAAACCCCATACTTTTTAGGCACGTTTATACCTGAGAAAAAAAGGTATCACATTTGGTAACATATCGAAAAAAGTCCAAATCTTTTTTCTGCACTTTTCCCGAAGAATAAACAATTTTCTCCAAAGTTCCATCGACTTTTTGGGGAAGAGTGGAAGGGCGAAACCAAACGTTATTCCCTCTGCTCCCCAAAGGAGTTACGTCCCCAAGAGACAAACAAATAGGGATAAACAAATTGAACGGACTTATATCAGTCTTTTATCTGCATATAAGGTGTGCTCATTGGTGCCTCTACCGATGGGATGATATATACTAAGTGCATCAGCATTCTTTACAATGCATTTTTCTTTATGCTACGAAAATGTGGTAAAAAGACCAGGATAAAACGTAACATGTCCAACCATTGTGATGAATTTGACATTAATGCAGTAGCACATTTAAGTTCCGCCCCTCTGAATACAACTTTCTCTTCAACATCTATTCCCGTCTCCAGACTATGTCTCAAGTTAAACTAATCTCGTCACTCTTTAAATTTTTCCTGACCTTAACAATTCATATCTAAATTAACATACGTCGAAAAACCTGACATAAACTATTCTAATGCAAATTATAACGCTACCAAATAAAACTAAAATCTAAGGACAAAACTCTATGCACGACACGAATAACGACACGTAATCTATAAGAACATAAGAGTAGAAAATACAGAAAATCATAGACTAAACAGAAGAAACAATTTTACGTTTACACTACCAGTGACCTGGTAAGTGGATGGCATCATTGTTGCGCATACCACAGGGACGGTTTGTGCTACAAACCATAGGCGTATTGAAATACATTTTACAGCTGGTGAGGAAAATTATTGACAAGAAGTCATGATTTTCGAATTGTAAAAATGTGTCATCAGTGCCCTGATATAGACTTTTTCGCCGTGAAATCAACATTTTTTGCTCTGGTGGGTTGGGGGAGACGTTGGGCTATACTGCTCTTCTAAACTCAAATGATGCAGACTATCTTTGAGAGTTCTGTGTTTATCTACTCAATCATTATCCCCTTCAACCACCATCCTGTTTTCCCCCTTGGCCAGCTCAATGTCAGAAATCGATAAAAGTTCAATTTTATTTTTCTTACGGCACGCATGTAATGGGGACACTTCAAACACTTATTACAATGTCCATAAAACCAAATTAACCCCAAAACTTTCTTTCCCTGGAACGATATTCTCATATTTTAAGCTTAATCGTTCATACATGCGGAGCTTTAATAAGTAGTGATTAAATGGATAATTTGCAACTTTTTGAGATGTTATACATACTATTATTTATTTAAAGAAAGGTGACCTGCGTTTGGCTGCTACGAATTGTATGCTTATAATCGATCATGCCGTCACAGCATGTCTCCATAAAAAGAACTACACAAGCGCGTTGCCATTACATGTCAATGGTGAGATTCCTGTGGAGTGAACCATATACTAAATTAAAGGGAATAAGCAGTCGCCCTGAACTTACTTTGATACATGAACTATATGTTACAAATCTCCTCTTATTTCTATGGCAAGTGCCTTTCATAATGTTTCAGAACATAAAAGATGGTATCCTCAAGGTAATCAAAGGGGTAATCAAAGGCATAAATTTAAAAATTCAGCTAGAAGATTGTCATGTTTTAAAAGAGCAATTCATGTAATAGGATACCCGGGTGTACTAAAGCTATTTGCAGTGACTGCATTTTCCCTTTAAAGATAAATGGTGAATGATTTTCCGCTTATTAGTCGGTCATAATACATGACATATATTCTAAAGTAACTTCATATCTACGGCCATTAGAAGTAAGCTTTCTTTTGATTCATTTTTTCGGTCTGATTCACAGTTAAGTTGGAAGAGCACTTCTGGAGACAGTGTGTTCAATGCAAGTTTGCACCCAAATTAAGACAATTTCAAGCTAAATACATGATAACATCTTGAAAACACGAGACAACTCCTATGATCAGAAAGACATATTGATGAGTAAATTGATAGGACGCCGAATATTCTCGACAAGGAAAAAACACCATGGAAACGACTGGGTTTCCATATTATTTGCTGCTAATGCTATTTTATCTATTTGTGAGTTAACTTGTTAAACTCAAGAACAGAGGTTATAGAGTAGGAAATCTAGATCCTTTTTTATTGTTGCTATGGCGACTGCTTTCTCTTCCATCTAGGCAGGGAATCTTACAGCTCCCTGATCTAGGTTTCCATTTGCTGCACTCAGCATGCTATAAGTAATAATTAATGCTGCTTACAAATACTACAGGGATAAAAACATCGAAAGATAATTGAAGATATAAATCTCTACAAGAAATCCTTCTTTTTAGATTCTGCATCCTATCTTTCTTGTAAGATTGCATTCTGCATAATTGATATTGTTATAACAACTCTACAAGTTCAATGGTTCACTGATCCGTACGTAGCTTAATTTCCCGACCAGCTAAAAGACTGGGTACGATATTTTAACTTTTATACTCGATGGATTATCACTAGCTTTAATACTTTCACTGTAACGATTATTAGCTTAACCTTATAACACTAGGAATAGCACTGTCGCTATTACTATCGTTAGCACTACCATTAATTGTAACATTACGACCAACACCTTCGTTTCTACCACGACTAACTTTACAATATCACCTACACTAACACTATTCTTTTATCGCTATCACTATCATTAATCCCATCACTAAGAATAACACAATCGCTATTATATACTCCAAAAGCTAGCATTAACAATAACACCAGCACTAGCGTTATTGCTTTACAATTTTCACTAGGCTAGCATTAATCACACATAGGACGAACACTATCGCTATCACTATAACAAGCATTGACTACAGTACCAGCACTAGCATTGGCACTAATATTTCATCGTTATCACTAGCGTCAATCCCATCACTAAGAGTCTTTCGTTAGTTCTATAACTAGCTTTCACAATATAGCACGTCATTAGTACTGTTGGACCGATCATCAGTACTCGCCATCGGTATCGGCCGATATTCCCCACTTTCGTCTAGTATCCGTATCGGTAAAATTTACCTGAAATGCCGATATCATGTAACCGATATATATATATATATATATATATATATATATATATATATATATATATATATATATATATATATATATATATATATATATATATATATTGTCCTGTATGTCATGAAAATGGGACACTATCTGAGTACTATTTAAAAGCAAGGTTCAATATTTTACCTCATCAAGATGAAACGACACTTCGTTGTGGTGCCCGGTGACCTATGGTTAGTATACAGAATGCTTAAATTTCCCAAATATCGGTATCGGATCGGTATCGGCCGATATTGACAACTAAAATATCGGTATCGGTAATATCGGCTTCTTGCAATATCGGTACAACACTAGTCATTAGCACTAGCATTTATCTTAGCACTAGCAAAACGCCATTGCTGTACTAAATCTACCATTTCATGTGACACCACACACCAGCGCTAGCATCATCACACTACTATTAGGATTATCACTGCTGCTTGTTTTAATCGTATAGCACTTCCAAGGACTAATACTAGCATACGATAGGTGTTGTACAGCCTGAAAAGGACTTTCATTTCACGTCAAATATGAAAACAAAAATAAATTATCTTCCCTCTCGCAGTTGCATGTCTCAACGTGTCAAGGAGGAGAGCCAGATGTTAAGAAGATTTCATAAGTATATTCTACTTCAATAAATGTGTGGGCAAAACGCATTTTTACTAATTTCGGCTTTAAAACAACTTAACGTCACTTCGAGAGCATTCATTTTTCATGCGTAGGATTCTATATAGCTGTCAGCAGCACGTACGGGTTTCCTTTAAACTTTTTAACTAACAAAGTTATATATTGGATTACTGCAGCACAGGTCGATAATGTTCTTCTGAAGCATACGATGAACAGTAATTCGTGCAACGCCATGTTTGGTGAAGGAAAAGAGACATAGCACGACGTTTGTAAATATTGGATGACTAAATTCAATGTATTTCAGAAGTTTCTTATTACTTTCTCATTAGATCACACTATCTGAAAAAAGACTTTTGCATTAGTATACAAATAATGAATGTTTATGAGTGCTATAGTATGAATAGTTTCATGAGTTGAAAGATTGAACGTTCTATTCAACGAGGCGAAGCCGAGTTGAATAGAACGCTTTCAACGAATCAAATTATTCATACTATCGCTCGAATGAAAAACATTCATTATTTGTTTTATATAACACCTTATAATTTTGCTAGTAGTTCATTGGTTAATTTTGTGTTTTGGCGGTCACTATGGATTCTTGTTTGTCCGTGTAGTAGCTCCATGGTTTGTCGTTTTCTAACTGCGGGTTTATGTAGGCCTGCCTGATATAGAGGGATTCTTTGTGACGTCAAGCGCGTTGGATTCTCAGGCACTGAAGGGCAAAACACACATACGCAGTAAGCGTATTTACAGCACACGCGCACGGCATTACCACAGATACCTCCGTGACATGACACAATGGACGCTTGTCCTTAAAAACCAAAGAGACGCGCGATCACTTGACGTCGTTGAAACAATGCACGATCCCCAGTGTTGCAGTGATTTATTGAGACGCGGCATAGCTTGTACGTAGCGCGCTCAATGCATCGCTGACTCATTGCCGTGGGTTAGTATACAAATAATGAATGTTTACGAGTGCGATAGTATACAAATAATGAATGTTTTTGAGTGCGATAGTATGAATAATTTCATGAGTTGAAAGATTGAACGTTCTATTCAACGAGGCGAAGCCGAGTTGAATAGAATGTTAAAGCTTTCAACGAATGAAATTATTCATACTATCGCACGAATGAAAAACATTCATTATTTGTTTTATATAACACCTTACAATTTTGCTAGTAGTTGGTTAAATTTGTGTTTTGGCGGTCACTATATGGATTCGTGTTTGTCCGTGTAGTAGCTCCATGGTTTGTCGTTTTCTAACAACGCGTTTATGTAGACCTGCCTGATACAGAGGAATTCTTTGTGACGTCAAGCGCGTTCGATTCTCAGGCACTGACGGTAAAAAAACACACATACGCAGTAAGCGTATTTACAGCACACGCGCACGGCATTACCATAGATACTTCTGTGACACAATGGACGCCAAAGAGACGCGCGATCACTTGACGTCGGTGAAACAATGTACGATCCCCAGTGCTTCAGTGATTTACTGAGACGCGGCATAGCTTGTACGTAGCGCGCTCAGTGCATCGCTGACTCATTGCCGTGGGTTAGTATATACTAACCAACGACCGTGGGTTAGTATATACTAACCAACGGTCGAGCACCGCAATCTTGATGATAGTGCCGAATCACGCATGGCATGTGACCACCAATCTTCCAATCAGATGCAGAGAAATTAATGAGGTGTTATATAATATGAATTATTTCATGAGTTGAAAGATGGAACGTTCTATTCAACGAGGCGAAGCCGAGTTGAATAGAACGTTAAATCTTTCAACGAATGAAATTATTCATACTATCGCACGAATGAAAAACATTCATTATTTGTTTTATATAACACCTTATAACTAACGTTACCTTTATCTAGTCCTTGGTTAAAGTTGTGTTTTGGCTTTTGTCCGTGCGGTAGCTCCATGGTTTGTCGTTTGCAAGGTATGCGTCTACTACGTACGGTATGCAATGTGCGATCCCCAAAGATGCGTTGATTTATTGAGTTGCGGCATAGTTTGTACGTACGCTCAGTGATTGTGACGTCACAGCCGTGTGTTATACTAGACTATTGCACGACCGTGTGTTATACTAGACTATTGCACGATGGATAACACACGACCGTGATGATAGTGCCGAATCACCCATGGCATGTGACCACCAATCCTCCAATCAAATGTAGAGAAATTAATAAGGCGTTATATAATATATACTAACCAACGACCGTAGGTTAGTATATACTAACCAACGGTCGAGCACCACAATCTTGGTGATAGTGCCGAATCACGCATGGCGTGTGACCACCAATCCTCCAATCAGATGTAGAGAAATTAATAAGGTGTTATATAATATTGATTAACCTATAAAGGGGTTTCACCGACGTCACGTGATCGCGCGTCTGTCTGGTTTTGAAGGGCAAGATCGTGCGTCTCTTTGGTTTTGACGGTCACGCGTCCATTGTGTCACAGTAGTATCTATGGTTATGCTGTGCGCGTGTGCTGTAAATACGCGTGACATCACATGAAATCCCTCTATACCGGTAACTGCTAAGCCTATCTGTTTAGGGTAATTGTCAATATTTCTTTACAGGCCTGATGCTGGTTTGATACATTTTGTGTTCGGAACTAAATACTGTAATCCAAACTGGCCATGCATATCATTCTCTTGTAATGATTGTAGCCAACCGATAGGTAATTTGGTACCCTGGAATATACTCTGCTAATAACGTACCACAGTATTTGACTTCCGCCCATAACGGTAGGGGCGGACCCGTAGCCAGACAAACAATTGTTTCATGTGTTGACACATCTTTCTGGGGAAAGTTTTTAAGGCAATAGTAATTTTTGTTCTCCAAAAATATTCTAGGGTTGAGAATCCCCACCCCCTAAACTAAGGACATGATAAGAGAAAGGAATAAATAGACGCCTTAAAGTTGCTCATTTCTACCATTAACCTCTCCTTACATGAACGTCAACATTTTGTCAAAAGTGGCAGGAGGATTACCTTAACGAGATGATGCGAGAACAAAAGCGCGAAGCCCTAGCGGTATAGGGACCTCGACCCTCTTGAGGTCCCGGTTAAAAATTGTGGATCCAAGATACTCTTGCGGTGTAATATGAGGTATTCCTATCATCGTATTCCTTTTTTGCCCATGCTTCTGCAACATTTCATCGAATTAGCCATTGATATATGTAGGACCAAACATATTCCTGTTGTTTTCATTATGGTTCTAGACGGAAGTAAGAAGGGAAACAGGCGATATTATAGCCCCAATTTCAGAAGTGGAGGGACAACTTCCCGTCCCCCATAGATTGACACCCATGCCTTCGTAATATTGCAAACTGTCGCATTTACAGACTTTCCAACTCTGACGGCTTCACCGTGAGTCTCACTGTTTCGAGCATCGTCTCACGTTGAAAATGCCAGATCACTTAGTGTGACAGCTCTTCTATACATATGTCGAACTAAACTTCCACAATTTTCAAAAACAGTCGGCTTTTTGGATAGCATCTTAACTTTATTAAGAGGGTGAACAAACAAATCTAAAATCTTCCTAGTTTCAAAAAAAAAAAATACTTTTCATAATAACGTATTAGATTTTTTAGAATCTCCCAGGTTTGAGATGTGACTTTCAGGTTTTCTTGAGAGAACCTCAATTGTTGCAAATTTTTGAGGTTGGCAAGTCTGCATATAAATGAAGCATTCCATTGCACCTTTGAACTTTCTAATCAGTGTTAGTTAAAGGTCCTTACCGTCCTTCTCTTTAACGTAAACTGAATTGATTACAGTGGTCAAGGCACTGAACTAACTCTACATTCTGAACGCGACTTGAATGAAGATGAGTGTTAAAAAACGAAACCAGGCACTTTTTTTCATCTGTACGAAAAATTTCACTTATTGATCGAAAACGAAGCCATCGTCTCTTTAAAAGTACTAAATCCAATGAAAGCAGACTCCATGCAGTGAGTACCATGCGGATGTAGCATATACAAGCATCTTTTCCGTGTGTCTACATATCGGTGCAATGATTTGTAAAATTCAAGTAGGCTTACTCGGTAACGTGCGGCTGAAGGAAGCCACTGTTACTTCGACTCGTTAACACGCTTGACCCAATGACCTGAACAAAGTTATGGTCCTTAATTATTTGATTGATCCAAAATCGACTGGGCAATCTTCAGCAGGGTTTGTCCTACGATGTGCTACATCCTGCGATTTTACGATTCGGTGGCTTTCAGAGCGAATGCGTCAAAATTTGTTAGGTTATTCTGCATTGGCGCGGCGTTAGGAATATTTTTGGGTTTGGGTTGGTGGTGGGGTGGGGTTTTGGGGGTTGGGTTGGTGGTGGGGTGGGGGAGTAAGCCACGACGTTATGTCCGAGGAAACTTGTCTTGCCCGAGAAAATTGCCCAATTTATTTTCCAAAAACCTGTCTAGAAATAAGTTATTTTGAACTTCGGGCAGAAGTCCTCGGTCCTATGGCTCGTGCGCAGACGTTTTCTGTTAAAATCAAATATTTCAGTAACAAACATATCTATCAGATGATTAGAAAGAGTCATACATCAATTAGGGCACTAGTGTTTAAAGTGTACCTAAAGTCTGAAAATTCAAAAATATATATTACAGAGCATGAAAACTGAATTCCAATGGTCCAATTCCCATCTTCACAGAACTTTCTTAAGCTGAGATATAAAATGTTGAAGTTTATTCACTCAATTTAAAAAGGTAGGTTGCGCAATAATTTGTGATGTCATTGTTGTACTACTCAAATTACAATCTTTGTATTTCTTTGTTTTTCTGAAAGCCACCGCACCTTGTGCCAAAATGTAATCGCATTCTTACTGCTTTGGGGTGACTTGACTATATAAGCCCTCTCTGTACAGCATGTCATGCAAGAAAACAGGAAGCGGTCAAGGTCATATAAACATTTTTAATTTTAAAAGAAAACAAAGCATTTAATGTGAGTTGTACAACAAGAATGTCAAAAATTATTGCGCAATGAACTGTTTGGATTTAAGTGAATAAATTTTAACATTTAATATCTCAGCAATGGAATAAGCTATGACAATGGGAGTTGGACCAATAAGATTAATTTTGTAACCTCTAAAATATATATTTTTGAATTTTTAGACTTTAGGTCCACTTTAATTATTAAAATTGAAGTGACCACGTTTTCCCTTTAAACTGATGAATGATCATAATGATCATAATGATCATAATACAAATACGGGTATGTAATAAGCTGGCATTCCACTTCACGTCATATCTCCCACCCTTTAAGGCTGTACTTTAAGAATTCTGAAAGAATATTTTTGTTTCGCCTCGACAAGGTGCAGTCCTATGGAAGCTTAAAGGGGACATACATTCACCCCAGTCTGGATTAGTGTACCCAGGTATCCTACTATAATGGCTCATAAGAATCATCCGACGATGCTTTTCTCACTGAATTGTGAAATTCATACAGAGTAATTCTTCGGTTTACCTTGAATATGCAATATTTATGTTCTGAAATATCATGAAAGATACTTGAAAGAAAATAATAGGATATTTGTGAGATTTAAGTTAGCAGAAGTTTGGGGCGATTGTTATGCCCTCTTGAGTCAGTTACATGACGGAAGTATTGAATATCATTTCGTTTATTTCAGTTTGCTGTAGCTGAATTGGCTGTTATTGTTTATCAGATTTATTAGGCTTGAGTAAAATAAAAAAAATGTTTGGAAATGACTTTAAGCTAGGCCTATTTTACAAGAAACAACTCGTAAAGTGAGACAGTTGTGTGTAGAAACCTTTTAATAACATATTTGTCCTCGACTTACACTTCTGAAAATGATGATGCAGTGTGATGTACATTGTTACAATGCCTCCATTGTTCATAGGCGTACTTCTCCACGTTTCTTTAAAACTGCATCACTCAAAAATACCTTTTCGTTGACGGAACAGAATGAATAGACCATGCCCAGAACTACAAGTGCCTCAGTTGGATACATTATAGGTTTTATTGATTTTACTTCATTTGCATTTATCATTTTTACTATTTGCCTATAAACTGCAAATAAGACATTCTGATAATGAATATAATACTTTATACTCGCCTCCATCACTCAGTGTTCGATTCTTGCTCTAATTTCTATCATTAAAGTTTGACAAGCTCTTACAAGATGAAGTCTGCACGATATTAAAATCATCATGTGCCTGACATAAATCCTATTCCAATTGAGCTCATAAATCCCAATGGAAACGTGAAACGTCTTTAAAACACCAGTATTCTTCAAACCTATTGTTGTTCAAACCTTTGCATTAATTTTGCGATCGTTTTCAATCACACTGCAAAGAGACATGTCTTATTTATATTTCCACTATTGCTCTAGCAGCCAACATACCCATTTCCTTTGAAAATATTTGAGTGATTTCCATTTTAGTGAAAGTCCTTTGCACACAATACTAAATTAATGGTCTAGATTGCAGCTCGACTTTCATATCCTGTTCCCGCGCAATGCATGCAAAAAATTGAATTCTATGTCATTTGCTGATTACAGATGCATAGGGTGCTGAAATCACGCGCGTTTTTACGTCGGATCCCGATAAACACACTACATGCCTGCGTACTAAGTACGGCGTTACACTGTGTTGGTATAACGTTATATCAAAACCACTCGCCTTGATGAGCAGTTGAAGATTATCTTCCGTGTTATGATTATTCTCTGCAGCGAGTCGTTACCAAAAGGATGCATTGCAAGGAAAAGACTGTGTAGTGAGCCTATGTTTCATAAAAGAACTGCCGAAAAGCACACAGAGATTCTTGGATACTCTATGATGTGAGGAAGTCTTTGAATTTTAAACTTCGAAGCCAATTCAGCGACGTAAGGAGCCGTTGCAGCCTTCATTGTCTGCGACATCATCTGTATTACTTACGAGAGATTTATCATCTTCTTTAAGGCGGCAGGCAATGGTGAGTACAATACAATATGATTTATCCTGATCGATTTGGACTTGTCTTGAAGATGCGTTTAGTGATTTTTATCTGTTTCTGTCATAATCAGAAATGTTTCACTATACTGCCGTATGTGGGTTGTAATCTCATACACCAAAAAGAGACCGTTGGTTGTTCGATGTATGATGTAGCTTAATGTCATTCAGTGGGTATAGGTTGCGTACGTGGACATTCGTGATGTTTTTACTGCATTTCGAAGAAAAAATTAATAATTTAAGCTCTATACTTGGACAAGAAACATATCCACCCTTGTCACATATGTAAGCTCTACTTACTACCTTGTAATTACGCACAAACATAATACTCGTATCCTGCTTATACCTGTTTTTGCGTGAATCATTGTTGACGAATAGTGTTACTCTCGAGTATCATTACCCTATTTGGGGTACCAATTAAGGCAATTTAATGCTGGCAGGTTAAACAACCGGCCATACAACTGTTACCTGGTTATGCGATCGAAAGAAGATAAGGCAGTGGTTACCTGCAGCAACTGTGTAAATGATCCAACGACATTGGAATAGGTATTGCATTCTCGTAACAATATGTATGGAGTCGATTTTTAGCAATGAGTAGTTTTGCTTTAGGCCCAGCCTAACTATTTCTATTTTTTTGATTGAGGTAAAAGCAAAAGAGTTCTGTTCCAGTTGTTAAGGATAAAGCTTGCTGAAAATTAAGGTTAATTAAACCTGTATCCATTAATGAGAACCAGACTAAAGTACATGTGTGATAGGCCACTCAATGAAGTACACTGATAGTATAAGTTCACGCCAAACTTGTAGTGTGAGTACAATGACATGAGTATAGGCAACAAGTTCTGAGTATAGGAGTAAACGGTACAAGTCCATAAGTGCAAGTATAAATGTAACACGATAACATTCATGCTTAACTTCCAATATATGTAACCGAACTGAGCCGTAAAACCTCATTTACCTCTACTGTAACTCCAATATATGTAAGGACGAGTATACACAGTACATATCCTCCCTCATGGTTTGGCACCACAGGCAAAAGTGACAAAGCCTGAGTATCAGTCATAGTGGTAAGTCGGGAACATTTTTTGGTATGGGGGAGGGGGCGAAGTCGCTTTTGTCCCAGATAAGCTCTGGTAGACTGAGAAAATTGCCTCAGTTTTTCCAATATTCTGTCGGATATTGACCTAAATGCATGGGCGGCGATCCCGGAGAGGACAGGGGGACATGCATGTCCCCATAAATATTTGAGAAAACGTCCATTCACTTTGATTTTTCACACAGTAAATTATTTCAAAATGGGTTCATGCCCCAATATTGAGAACAAATCCCTCCCATGCTTAAATGGCTTTGTCGCAGCACCAAGGGGAGGCTGCAGCCTCGTTCCTACACATATGATATTAATATATACAGTCACTACAAGGTTGGTACACCTTATAGCTTCGCTTTCTTGCAAAAAAGGAAAGAAAAAAAAAAACATTACAAGAAACTTTAACTTATGTTTTAGAGACTTATAAAGTAGCCTGGGTGTTTGGTGCCAATATGTGGTTATACAATGGAGACAGTTTCCTATAGGTATTTGAGAAACGAAGTTGTGGAATGCTTTACACAATAAAGACACGATATTACGTGTTGCACAATCGAGACACTGTCTTATTTGTTGTAGACTACAACTTCCGAGACAAAGTTATGAATTGCTTTGGACAATCGAGAGATTCTCCCATTTGTTGTACCAGGGAGCTGTTATTAAATAACAGCTCCCTGGCTGTACAATCAAAACGCAGTCTCATATATGTTGCATAGCTGAGGTTTGTTGTCCCTTGGGGACGTAGCTTCTTGGGGGAGCAGAACTCCTTCGGGAGTAATGTTTGGTTTCACCCCTTGGCTCTTGCCAGAGGGTCGAGGGGACTGTTGAAAAAGTTCAGCTGGGAGTGTTATAATGTTGCACAACGAAAATTGTTTTCATGTATGGTATATACAACCGAGAAAGTGTTGTCTGTACAGTACTGTGCTGCACTGCACTGTACTGTATGCAAGCGAGAGTATTTTCTTTGTTGTATTTTTTTTCTAAAAGTCCATCGGCTGAATGCAGAGAAGAAAGCCAAACTTAGCCCCGAAGAGGTTTTGCTTAGAAGAAGCCAGAGAGCGTATACGTGAGCCTTTGGTATTTTTCGATTATTTTCAATGATTGCAACTCCGGGAGTTCAGTTTCAGTTTACTTCCACATCAGAAAAGAAATGAAGTTACAAAGTCACAACCAGTGAGGGAAGGAGGGCTGGAGTTAGAGTTAGATGAGGTTTTACGGCTCAGTGGAGAAGCTAGTTACTTTGCGAGCAGCCTCCTCTAACAAAAATAAACAGAAATCACTGTAAACCTAGACATATACGTATAGAAAGTAAATGTAGTAGCTTACCAATATAATGTTCTTTTAAGCTTTTAAAATGTTTTCATATGGACTCGGAATTCTTAAGGCTGTTGTGGAGATTGTTCCAGAAATTTGGACCCATGAAATAAAAGAACGATTATAAGCTTGTGTTCAAAACCTGAGTACATGAAAATTGCAGACTTCCTAGTGTGGTAGTGATGGAAATGTCGGTTGAAGTTAAAATAATTGTTAAAAATTATAGGCAAGATACCGTTTATTCATTCATTCATTCATTCATTCATTCATTCATTCATTCATTCATTCATTCATTCATTCATTCATTCATTCATGAACTTTCTTTAACCAGGGTAACCCGTTCAGTCCCAAAGAACTGTTCTTCCACAGGGCCTTGGGTACAAAGTGAAACAAAAAGTATGAAAAGTACTAAACATTAAATTGATGTAGGAACAAACTACAGAAGAAAGACGAAATAAAACATTACCACTAAAGGGTTCAGGAACAAAAAAAAGTAAGACGAAATAAACCGGTAAACCATAAAGGATACCACAAAAGTACAAAGAGTAAAAGATTAGAAGAGTTAAGACAAATTTAAGAGAATAAAACGAAATAACATAATAAACAAACAAAGTAAACAACACCATACAAGATCGCTATAGAAGGTGTAAAATAGTGCATACAAATAAAGAATATATACGTTCAAAAATAATGTGAAAGGAGTGACGTAAAACAGAGTTAGGCTACCCTCCGTAATGAAACAGACTAAAACGAGTAAAAATGTTTAGCTAACCGGGGAAAGATTGAGTTAGTCTTTAATTTATGTTTAAAAGTGGAGGGGGATTTACAACACTTTATGTCCTGCTCTAGACTATTCCATATTTTGGCTCCTCTAAAAGCAAGAGACTTTCTGTACATACTAATCTTACATTGTGGTAACATTAAAGTTTTACTTGTCAGTTGTCTAGTACTTTAAATATTATTGTCAAATAGAGTAAAACATTTGCAAAGATAATTTGGCGCTTGATCATTCATGCATTTGTACAACATCTTACAATCATTTCCTACCAGTAATTGGGATAATGGCATCCAGTCGAGTTCTGAGAAGAGATCTTTGGAGGATGCATTCCAGGGAGCATTACGAATCATCCTTAGGCCCCTCTTTCGTAACTTAAAAAGCATATCGTTGTTTGCCGCAGGCGCACCCGATCAGACAGGCGAACAATAGTCAAAATGTGGATTTTCCAATGCCTTAATAGAAGGGACAATTCTTTCCTTGGAATACTAGCCTTAAGGCGACGAAGAAAACCAATTTTACCTCACATCCTTTGAAAAATACTTTCGACATGTTTATGAAATTTTAGTGGTGAATCTATTTGCATTCCTAATATCTTAGCAGAGTCAACAATCTCTAACGTTTTACCTTAAACAGTGACGTTGACTTCATCTCTTTCGATACACTTTAGTTTTTTGGTGGATTCAATGAACATGAGCTTAGTTTTATCTACGTTCAATACAGGTCTATTTATTTCAAGCCATTTCAATAGTCTATGCATTGCAGATTGTAAGCGATATATTGCATCATGAAGATTATTGTCTGCGATGTGGAGAGTATTGTCATCAGCATACATATCAATTTTGATGTCAGGCAATGCCTTTGGGAGATCATTTTACATATTGCCGTTAACATACTTGTACAAGAAGATCGTAACTTGATACCTATAAACTTAAAATATTTAAAGTTTTAAGATCAGTGAAAGCCTTTAAGTAGGAGCATGATAATTGGGGTTTGTTATAAGCCTTGTTACTTTCTCCTGATGGAGATAAATATGATAATGATATGTCGGGTATGTGTTCCCCCAGACAATGTTACAGTACGAGATTTGTGAAGGGATAAGAGAATCATATAAAACTTCCATCATGAAAGGTGATACATAACTGCTGATCCTATAAAGTACACTGATAGTCTTGGGAAATTTTGAACAAATATTGGTAATGTGGTTTACCCAAAGAGAGGTTCGCACGAAGATATAAATACCGTACCTTAAACATACAAAAAAACACTTGGTTTTGTTAATGTAGATTTCAACATGATTTACCTAACGCTGATAGGGGTGAAAGACCATATAGCTGGTTTTACTGATATTTAAAGATAATTGCTTAGGTTACTCCAAACCATGCAGTTGAAAACAGAAGTCAATTCATCTTTAATAACACTTGTAGGTGCATGGATAATTCTGTTTACAAAGAAAACTGTTATCATCTGCAAACAAGGTAAAATAAAGCTTAGTTGAAATATTAGTGAGATTATTAATATAGATAAGGAACAGGACCGGCCTTAAAACTGATCCCTGGGGAACACCACAGGTAACATTCCTGAGATGAGAAGACTGCTTATTAAATACTATAAACAATTTGACTTCTCCCCGTTAGATATCTTTAAAACTGTAAAACCAGCCGATTGCGACTCCAAGTATCCCATATTGACTAAGAATGATATGGTTAATGGTATCGAATGCTTTGGATAAATCAAGAAAAATTGCCAAGTGACAGTAACCCCTTTGTTATTAAAAGTTTTTGTGAGGTAATAAGCAATGTCCAGGGCAACATATATGACGAACGGTTCTTAAGAAATCCAAATTAACGATGGGGGAGAATTTCATTATTATCTAAATATTTTCTATCAAACAAATTTACATGTCTTTCAAGAATCTTGGAAATACACGGAAGATTAGAAACGGGATTAGAACGGAAATTAGAAATTGTAGAAGGTTCTCTACTCTGAAAGGGCAATTTTCGTCATCCTAGACAGTTACAATTCTCCTATCTAGTTACTTCTGGTCCCTCCCAAAACTGTCTTAAGCTCCTCCTTGTTAAGACGCAAATTAAGTTTCCTGCTAAAAGTAATTTCCTGGTGAGCATACAAGGCCCTCATGTGTAATCAGAACACTCTCTCTGCACTGTGTGAAATGTGAGCTACTTTGCATGTTTTGAATTTTCAAACTGTGGTGTTAGTCAACGAGCAGCCACGAACTGAGAATTTTAATATCTCCCAACCAAAAATGTACTGGGGCTGATGAGTGTCTGCCTTTAAAGGGAGAGCAGTCGCCCCAATTTTATTTCAAAAATCTGCTAAATCTTACAAATCTCCTCATTTTTCGCTGACAATTATCTTTCATTATGTTTCTGTATAAAATCATTGAATATTGAAGATAAACCAAGGAGTTATCCTGCATGAATTTAAGAAGTAAGTAACAAATTATTGCCACATGATTGATAGGAGTCATTTCTGTACACTAATTCGAATTGGGGGCACTGCATTTTCCATTTAAAGGGGGTGGGGTGATTCTAGCCTCCTTCATTTTCTGGGATACAATTCCGTTAAACAGAGAAAGGTTACAAATGTAGGTAAGTGGAGAAAGAACAGTGGCAACGGAATCCTGGGTAATGTTAGAGGAAATATCGTCCATACCAGACGTAGAACTTTTCCGTAAGTTGTTCACTCTAGACATGGGAATCAATCTTTACTCGAATGTGAGGGGAGTGGGGGGGCATGGGCACTTCTCTCAAAAATTTACTGTGTAAAAATTTTAAGTCAATGGGTGTATTTCCAAATTGTGGGGGGACTTGTCCCCCTGTCCCCACAGGATTGACGTCCATGACTATAGAACTAACCCCGAGATTGTCGGTAGAACATTGAAATGAGATCGGGCAAATCAAGATATCAAGAAAAGGAACCATATTATGTGTGGGGGGCGAATACTACTGGCCAATCTTTGGTCAACTCTAGAAAAATAGTCAATAACACATTCAGCAATTTCCCGGTCATTATGGATAATTTTATAACTTGTAACTTGGATGGAAGTCTTTTTGGCAATGAGTTCACTGATTGTTTGCCGCGTTTTTTCATTATTCTTGTATGTGGCAAAGAAATCTGTAAAGTATAATCTTTTGAACGGACGGGTAATGTTCGTAAGCTTATCTTTGTAAGTTGTATATTTGTGTTTATATAAATATGTAGAGTTCATGAGGAGAGCCTTTCATAACTTTTTCCTGGTTTTAATAGACTGAACAATGCCTCGTGTAATCTATGGCGGAGGTTCACGAGTCCTCGTAGTTTTGACATTCTTTAATGAGCAATTTTGTCAAAAATATTTGGTGCATCTTTTCTCAGTAGTTGTCAAAAAGAAGTTTATACGTACAGACAAATGAAAGAGGGTTGTCTGATCAAACATTTCAAGTGCTTTAGTCTAAAATCGCAGAAATATATGTGCAAAGTATGAAGGTTAATTTCATTGGTCCCACTACAATCTTCACATGACATACTTACTCATATACATAATACTGAAGTTCACTGGCAATATTTAAACTGTAGATTGCGCATTAATTTGTGACGTCACTCTCGTACTATTCAAATACCACCTGTGCTTTTCTCAAGTAGCTGCTGCGCCTTGTTCCTAAACGTGATGACTGTCTTATGCTACCGAGTGACTTCACTATACACAAGTCCTTCTCTAACATGTTATGCAGTTATTTAAAACGGTCATGAAAACATAGGCGTAGGAAGCGGGGCTTCCCCTTAAAGTGCCCTACATTTTAAGGGGAGGGGGCTGGGACTGAAGCCACAACACTCAAAATGGGAACTAAGGTATGCCTCTGCCCCATATTTTAAGGACGGAAACCTCATATTTGTCCACCCTGTGGAATTTATTAAACTTTTTCAATAAAATTTCAACATTTGTTTAAGTAATGAACTTCGAAAAATGCACAAACTGTATTTCTTATTTCTATTGTAACTATCTTTCATAATATTTTAGAACACAAAGTTGGTATTCTCAGGGGTTATTTTTCATAAATTTATAAATTCAGATTGAAAATTGTTATCACATGATTTAAAAGAGCCATTTATGAGTTAGGATACCCGGGTATGGAATTCAATTTGGGTTGATCGCATTTTCCCTTTAAGTGAACAATTTTTTATCTCAGCAATTAAATAAGCTATGAAGGTGGGAGCTGAACTATTGAGATTCATCTTTCATCCTGTGTGATACAAAGGACTGCAGTTTTACACCTAAAGCACACTCTGACCTCTTCTCATTAGTGATTTTCATTTGGTTACACATGTCCTTGTAAAACAGCACTCTAATAAATGGAGGTGAATGAATGCCAGTATTGTGTTTGCGGAATAGTCGTTTTCAAATTAAGGATTACGGTGAAGTGAATTTGGCGTAATGTACATCTCGCTAAAATTGTATGGACATTATTTCCATTGTCGGTCTACTCTTTCAAAATAAAGATGCATAAAGCCAATGAAAATGGAATTAGCAAGGTGGAGGAAATAAGCATACAATGATGTTAGCACAGGAATGGATTCATCCCCCCAAAAATATTTTACAAAGAGTCTTCCTCAAACAATATTCACTTGTTGACGTCAGTGTTGGCGGTCTCGAGGTCAGTTTCGCCGAGCGAGATAGCGATTTTTGTGGCCTCCTTATTGATAACGGCAGGTTACATCTCAACTTCAGCCCCCATCCTCTGGCCCCCGGCGGATATTTGTCCGAGGATCGTTGGAGGTCGCCTATTAAATACAGCCTGATAACCCCCAATACTCCCATAAAACTGGAGATTTTTTCTTCCGAGAACAGTGGAGTAGCTAGGTATTGTGTGTGTGTGGGGGGGGGGGAGGGGGGGGGGGGCAAAAGCAAAAAAATTCCGACAGATTATTATCTTGAAGTAATGATGTACTATCTAAGCGTAGCTCCACCATCATCTGGCGTGTAGCGCGCGGAAAAAATTAGATTAAAATATTTCCGAGATTGCCTTAAATGACACTTCCAGGCCTTTTCAGTAACCATTTCGATGTGTAATTCTGCTTAAAAACATAAGAAGTGTTGTAGTAAGTAAACCCCCAAGAATATAATTTTAGCTACTAATTTCCGTTGTAAGAATTTTTAATTAAGGTGGTAAAAATTTCCGACAGAGATTAGAAATTTCCGACAGAGGCCTTCGGAGGCTTTGTGGGGACGACCGCCCCCTGCCCCCTCTAGCTACGCCACTGTCGAGAATCATTTCCCTCCCAACTTTCATGTTTGCAATTATGAGAGTATTACGCAACAAGCTCGCCGCACAGTATCGTATCAAGATATAATAGGCGAACGTACACCAACTGGCTTAGCTAAGATTACGTCTGCGACACGACGCATGGGTAAATTCCTCATGGGAGACTATAAGAGGGAAAATTCTGAAATTTAACTCAGAAGTCAGACTTGAACTTATTCTGAATCTCAAGTTTATGGAGAATCCAGATGTAGTGGTGAAAAACTACTAGATGCATGTTATAAGGGGTAACATATCCCTTTTAGGGATAAAACATTTTTTTGAATATTTGAATATTTTTGGTTGTTAAATTTGAAGGCGAAACTTGCGCAACTGGACTGAATAATTATTATCAGGTCATACATGCATCAATAATAAACATTCCAATAACCAATCTTAGAGCATATTTGCTTGTATTAATTTTTACCTCACAGTGATAGAAATGGTAAAATATCGATAAATTAGGTATGTAATTCCGTTACCACTTAAAAACGTATATCTTGTTCTTTTTTGTGAATTGTTTTTAGTTTCAAATTTTGTATAATTGAACAACATAACTAATATAATGAGCTCTAAAAGGAACCAATTTATCTTATTTTTATGGTAACAGAATTACATTTTTGTAAAAGGAATTACACCATATGAATACCACATGAAAGTTACATTGTGTGCACGACGGCATGTATCCTCATTTTTTTGCACTAATTGTTCGATCTTCCTTGGACAAAATATCCCCCATTTCCATATGACGTACAGTAATATATACTTCATCACATTAGTCTGGACCCAGGTCATGTTTCTGTAAAGTTTTTCAATTTTAAAAGTACAGAAAGGAACACAGACAAGCTGGGATGCAGTGCATGTACCTTAAGAGTGTTTTGAGAGGTAAGTGTGTATGATGAAGGACCGGTTATCGCAGTCAACAGAGAAATAGAGGGGATGATGGGGTCTTTATGATATTTCTGGCAAAGCTGCAAGGGTGAAGATGAGGGCATTTTTGGAAAGTTTCCTGCCTTTGCCTCAGAGTCATACTATATGCCTGAAAATGACAGTGATGCATTTCTCAAAAGAGTATAGTTACAGTCACCATCCTAAAATTTGATGCTGATTGTGAGGAAATAAAAAACATATACCCAACACCATGTAACATCATATTATCTATATCAGTCCATTGCTCTCTACGTGATGGAAGTCAGACCACTAGCACTGATTAAACCAAACCAAACTTTTTCAGTGGACCATGTGACATTAATAAACTAAGTGCCACAACTTCTTAATTTTAAACGCATACTGCCAGAAAAGCCACTGTTCATTTACGACCATTCAAGGTTGTTGGGCTATGGGATCTAATTGTTCCGTACACTTCCCAGGGAAAAATTGGCTGAAACTTCTGATAAATTACATTGAAGAAGTTATTCGAACATTTAAAGTTTTTCAGGCATACTGTACATGCAATATGAATTTTTTCAGCCTGAATATGCTGAAAATAAAAAAAATTGTGGGTCCCGCCCGCAAAACGCAGCAAATTTCGGTTTTGGTGTGAACGCACCTTAATGGGTTCCAATGGAAAATAGGAGGTGTAAGAAGTTCGGCAATTTGCACATGCAGAGTATAAAACTCACATTGTGGATAAAAGAGAAAGGACTTCAAGCCTCAAATATCCTTTTACATTGTACATATTTCTTTAATTTATAACAATAAATATTGTGAAGCGCTTTTAGTAGCAATGTTCGAGTATAATCACAAGTTTATAGCATCATTAAAGTTTTTGTAATTCCGTTACCATGGCCATGTCATTCTGTTACCGACAAAAATGCTGACATCATATCGTGATAACGAGAGAAAATAAAAAATGTTGGTATTGTATTAAAACATCAAAAGGACATCATCTAAACACTACATGTATTACGGTAACTTCACTTCAACATGCTCAACTTCACAGGGTTTTAGTATTGTTTGTAAGTTTTCAGAACGTGATGTCTATCCCACGTCGTGCCCCCGCTATGCTAATAGAGCAATTTGAAATTCTATCTTTAATTGGGTAATAATGTTGGGTCATACCTCTGTCCATATGATACCCACATTACCCCAATACTACCAGGTGTTTTTCTAATTTCAGACAACATAGAACATAAAAATGGGAAAATACGGTAATTCCGTTACCTGAGGATTGCCCCCATACCTATTGATAAGTTTCAGGACAATAACATTGCACGAAAACTACATCAACTTGGTATACATTCATCGATAGGGAAACTGTAAAGAACTGTGTAATTTTTGTTGCAACTTCACGTTTGAACATAAGTTTTTCTCCCCGAGTCCTGGAATACTTGTATTGATGCATGATGTTAAATTACATTCATCTTAAAGGTACCGTAATGATGCAGCTCCACAAAAGTAATGGTAGGGAGAAGAGTCGGTCCGAGGTCCCCCGCAATCCCCCTCCCTCAAGGTCGTTTGAATTGCACTCACGATCAGGATGGTATGAATGTATCAGTAATATAAAAGACAGTCATATAACAGGACTTGTGAATTACCGTAATGTCGAAAAATAATATATTTACTTGTTTGGGACGTGGTAGTATGTCTTAAGCACGCTGTAAGTGAGTGAAACAATGAGAACATTGCTTCATTGGGGTACTGTCATACTACATCCTGATGAGATACCCTCTTCGAAAAGCATTGAAATAATGATACGAAATGATGAGCATAAGAAACCATATGGCTTTTTCCTAAGACTTGAAATTATTGTTTCAATTTTTTAAGCTAGATTACCGTATGTTTTGTGACTAAGTTACTTGTTTTGTTAATGATACATACATTAGGCGTTAATTAGATCCTTCTCATATAGTTTGAGTCGCTATAGTTGGTGGCAGGAACTAATCCAGGAAACGGGGAACGCGGGGCCTTGTGTATGCAGCCAGTATTATAGGGCAGCCAAAGAGAGGGCTACCGGGTGTGCCCCGGATCCGTGCCTGAGATGGGGTGATATCCTCCTGTTCCCCTTTCCAGTCACTAATTACCTCTTATAGTCTGGTTTATCCCCTTAGTTTAAATTCACACGTCTTAGGGAAACAGTGTTCTAATTCTCTGTATCGTGTTAAAACAGACGTTGCCTCGTTATTCTTTGTTGAAATGGATTGGTGGGTAACGCGTACTGCTTTACTCTTTAGAGGTCCCCGCACAAAATCCCGGTCCAACCAACTGGAATTTTTGGTGACTCAGATATGCTTGTTCAGGGTAGTCCCCGACTCGGGAGGTTGTCCGATTCAGGAAGTTATACGCTCGGTTCAGCTGCCGAGAAGTGGTGCAGAGCAAGGACACCCCAGTCCCCAGCGACTGGGGAAATGCTCCGTCGGATGGGGGACGTTAAAACAAGGTCTCGGAATTAATTAGCATACCTTATCTTGCTGAAATAGAAGGAGAATCTCCCGTTTGATCATCAAAGATCAACCTCTTATAGGTACCTAGATGAACCCAAGTGGCTTGGCTTCCTGATACTTTAAACCAAATTTCATTAAAGACAGACAGTCATCACCCCAAACTTATACGGCTCTTTGATTGACATCAAAGTTTGAAAATTTGAAAGATGCGGAGTAGCTCACATTCCACACAAGGCAGAGAGAGTACTTTTATTACATTTTATAGCCTTGTGTGCTCACCAGGACATGGCCGTAAGCAATAAAACAGGTTCATTCTTGCACAAGGAAGAGCCTCATACAGTTATGGGAGGAGCTAGAAGATGCATAGTTGAGAGAATTGGAACTGTCTGGGATCATGAAAATTCCCCTTTAAACTAAGCACCAAATTCACAGATTCAGCGATAGTATATAAAGTATAAACCACCTCGTACCGTCCATTGAAAGCAAAATTGTATTTTGTAAGGCATTGCATTGCAGTCTCATATTCATTTTCTCACGTATTATTCATCATTTGTGGTTTTCCATGCAGATGAATGACTTTGATCCTTTCGACTCCTCCCCACCCCTACTCCAGTACCCCACTATTATTATCCAGTAACCCAGCTGCCCACCTCGATTCTAGCCTTAGAGCAACGACGACTCCTCCCATTCAAAGAATTTTTTTTTTTTTTGAAGTTTCAATTGTTGTAGCGTTATGTTCTGGGTTGTGTAGTGTTATTAGTCTCAATGACTATCTTTGTTAAAGAGTGTTACATGCTTATAATAACTAACACAGTCTTTATTTAGGATCCTTGGACACATGTTTGTGCCCCTAGGCCCTTTTCCAAATAGCAAAAGACCCTTTTCCAAATAGCAATTACAAGGGATTATAGGACAGAGCGTCGTTTTTGTCAATGGCATTTTACTGTGGCCAAAAACGACTCTTACAAAACTCTATCCCACAATAGAAAAGGGTCTAAAGACTGCCTGGTGACAATTTCCTGGTAATGCTGATAGCAGGCAAGACTTCAGGGCAAATACAGCTTAAATTTAAAACCTATATATTAGCAGGCAAAGTAAACTTAGTATATTTGCGCATGGAAATATGTCAAGATGACGAAATCATCTTCAGCCTCACTGGTCAATTTGCTCAAACTCTATCAGAAATTTAAAATTATTCGATTTGCTGAAATACAATTTTCAGCAAAATTTCCCCAAGGTATGAAAACACCATGATTTTCTTTAACAACTTTTTTTGAAAATTACATTCATGTATCCAAGTGTCATTTGATAAAGTCCTAATGTGAAATAAATTTGCAGCTGTAAGATTCTGTATTCAGACTGTAAGAGTTTGAAAAAGAAAAACACAAAGATTAAAATTAGTGCTGAATTCGAGCTGTTGTAGCTGTCTAGGATGAAAGCTGGGGATGACGGAGAGACCAAGACATGGAGACTTAAAAAATCAAGCACATTTTGACAAACTTTTAATTAAAGGCAATTTCTTTTAACCAGTTTTCACCACTTTTTGCTTTCGGAGTAGGTATAATTGTGACAGACGCAACACGTGAGATAAACTAATTCAATGTGATTTACAGCTCCCTGGTTGGCCTACACATTTTACCTCCAAAAGACTTGTCTTTTCGAGGTAATGTTCTTAGAGAAGGTATTCTCCAATTTTTCAGGTTTTGTATGGTCTGTTCTACAGAGAACGTCAAATCTGCCAAATTTAAAAATATTTTTGTCTGTGATTGCATGCATTGTTCATTACTTGTCACGGCTTTCGGCATGTCATACAACCTAATTATGAGTTCCTTATTGCAAAATTGTGAGCACTGAAAAGGAGTCCTTGAAAGTCCTTCAATTTGTATGTCGAGTAAGTCAGTCAAGGTGTTATTCACTCTGCATACCAAATCTCACTTATTTTCTGGCTAGCAGTCGGGAGGGGAGCGGGGGGGGGGGCTCTAGGGAAATCACTTCCAAACTTCGATTGTGCATCCCATATTTCAAATTTATGGTCTCAATAGTGGACCCCTCATTTAAAAAGACAAAAAAAGTCTGCCTTTTCAGACGTAAAGCATGCTCGTAACCAGAGGGGTTCAAAGGGTTCGGGCGAACCCCCTTCCCAAACGAACCACCTCCACATACGAGCGAACTCCCCTACCCCGCCTTCGTGCGTATTTTTACTGGGATTGCCCCATCGCATACCTTAAAGGTTTGCTTGAGTTAAGTTTTGCTCCCATAGGAAAGATCTCAATAAAGTCACCAAAGTTTCGGCGCGCTTCGCACGCGGTAGAAGTTTGTGGCTTTTCCTGAGTTGTTTGGTTCTATATAGAAAAGTACAAAAGTCCTATCCTTACATTATCAAATAATTTTGAAAACCTTAGCTATGCGGTTTTCTGTCAAGCCTGAAACTTTCTTTTGTTCTCTTTATGCTTTCTTTTGTTCTCTTTATGTCTCCTCTTGTGTCTGTTGCAAATGTAAACTGAGGTAGATAAAGTAAAATGTGTGTTATAATCGAAAATGGTCAGCTCTATTCTGTTCTTAGTAGAAACGGATTCTCCCCCCGTCAGTAAAAAATTATGGCGTTTTTCGCTTGCTGTGCAAATTTAGAAGGAAAGTACTCATTATTCTGATGGCCAAAATGCGGACTATTTTAAATAGCCACAGCTTACACGGCTTTGTCCTCTAGGGCTTCAGTGGAAGGGACCAATGTGGCGGTCCCTTGACCCAAAACTTCGGGTATCACTGGCGTTTCAGAGTATTTTCGGCATCGTTCGGTGATTCCATCCCTGAACTTCCTCGTACACATCCTAGCCATGCGCTTGATTCCACTTAATATTTATATGCCCACGCAGATAGCACACGACTTCGACCCTGACCAGTGTGATGTTCACCGTGGAGCAAGAGCATTTGCCCTATTTTGGCAAGTCTCTCCTAATACTCCACTGAATGTGGGTAGGTGGGTCAATTCATGCCATACTGACATGGGGCCTACTTACGCTTTCCTTTGTTATTCGAACCCATCTCCATCCTTCCTACAATCTGACGGGGCCAGTATTTAGATCCTTTACCTGATCCCCCATCGGCTCGCAGGCGGCCTATTGGTATTCTTCAAGCAAATCTCTCTTCACACTTCGCACGCTACGCGTGAAGTCTGCTAAGCCTCTAATAACCTTACTCAGCTAAGCCTAGCAATATTCTGTACTGGCCAAATCATGGTCAACCCATAGTTGTTCGATTATAATTGTCGCATACAGTTTTCGGCGAACGACTAAGGAGGGATGAACTTCTTTGTCAGGCGGAAGGTTGGATACGATGCAATGCGTGCTATCCCCGTAAGGGGTTAGCCGCCCGAACAGCATTTATACTGTACATGAGCGTAGACTTTGCCTTTACTTAACCAGTTCCGTAATCATTTGACCATCTGCGCGCAATTCACGTGCGTCCTGTATGTCCTGGAACACACCACTGTCACAAAGTTCAAATCTGTATAGCCTACTTGATGCCACATGTAGGCTGCTAAGACATGAAATGGCAATGTGTAAAAATCGTTTACTTCCCCAATTAACTTCCCATTTTTAATATTTTTCTCATTCTCTTCTCTTTGTTCTCCCAGCCGGCGTTGGACCTCAGGTTGCTGCCCATCATTTATCAAATCTATCCTCTCTTTTCCCCTCCTCCGTTTCTTTGCTAATGTATTTGTAGAGCTTTAGATGTAGATTCTCACACGTCGCCACGTTGGGACAAGGGGAGGGGATTATGCCTCTTGTAGGGGAATGTTCCTCACACCCCACCAGCAAAATGTTCTATTTTTTCCTCGGGGAGCCTTGGGTTGTATGATTAGGCGTGTAATGTCCGGCGTCGAACAATAGCCCGGACGGTTTACATGTTTTAGTTCTCAAGGAAGGTAGAGTCTTCAATTACAGCCTCAAATTTTTCAACTTTTTCTGCAATAAAAACCCTAATTTTTTTCATCCACTTTGATAGAACACCATATGTTTTATCTTTTTCTAAACAGAAACCCAATTTTTTTTAAATTCACTTGAACCAGGGAGTTGCTATTTGACAGCAACTCCCTGGTCGAACAGAACTCAATAGTTATCGGCTTGCGAACCGATCCTTCCGGTAACCTATCACCTTTGTCGGGGATTGGGTTGCTGGCCTCTCGAGACGGAAAGCTCCCCCTCGGGCAAATTATGGCGCCATCCTTGGTTCCTCTTCCAGCTTCCTCTTCTAGGTTCCTCTTCTAGCCTAGTTTCCTCATCTCGCTCAGAGAACCCCTCTTTGGGAAACTCTGTTTAGGCGCCTAAAACGCCAGGGACGGTCTGTAAACTTTGGTGAAAGAACAATAACGAGGAGTAGTAATTAAGTCTTTGTAATTGATAAATTGTGCGATATATCCTTTGAGACTGGGTGCGAGAAGAGCGTCGACAAAAGCCGGGGGCGGACCCAGGATATTGCAACGGCGCGGGAGGAGGGTTAAGTTAGGACGAAGTTTAAATCTACAAGTGTCATATGTTTGGAGTCTGGATATGGGATGGGTCTGGTAAAAGGTTTGAAATTAGATATTGTTGAATGGTATTTGGTAGTATCTGGCAAGCAAGATAACTGCACAAGCAAACGTTATTTCCGTGCTATGCAGTGTGACCTCAGAAATTTCTGGATACAGGCTTACTATGCAGGAAATTACTATGTTGAAATTGAACAGATGTTATTTCCTTGCATTTTGCAGTCAAGATGAATGCATAAGCAATTATTGAAGGGCAATTCTCATCATCCCAGACAGTTCCAATTCTCCCAACTAAGCAGCTTGTAGCTCCTCCCATAACTGTATAAATCTCATTCTTGTGCAGACACAAACCTATTTTATTGCTTCAGGTCATGTCCTGGTGAACATACAAGGTTATAATGTGTAATCCAAACACTTTCTCTGCATTGTGTGGAATGTGAGTTACTCTGCATCATTTGAATTTCAAACTTTGATGTCAATCAAAGATCAGGAACCAACTGAGAATTTTGATACCCCCACACTAAAAATGTACTTTGGGGTGATGACTTGTCATCTTGTCGGGTCCCTGGAAGTGGGAGGAGAGAAAGCAGAATTTCCAAGCCAAGGAGGAGGGGGGGGGGGTCTTGAAGAGTTGAGATCGAGATTAGACATTAAGGAGAGCGCAACCAAAGGCTTACGCTTGTGTAAATAGTAGATACCACGAAAATTCTTGCAAATTGCCTCCCAGATTGCAGGAAATGATACTTTCCAGACGTCATAAATGCATCTAAATATTCTTTATGTGAAAACCTCATGTTGTAGTTGTCTTAAGGTTTGTGCTGTAATTGTTTTGCTTAAAAGGGATCTACGGTGGGGGGGGGGGTAGGGGATGAACCGAGTAGGTGACCTTGCATACGGGAGGGGCAGCTAGTACGTTAAAAAGATTTAAGTAGAACATACCCACCAACATTGAAAGTAGAAAGATGTAGCCACGGTTATGCAGACACCCTTGGTGCGCGGAGCGCTCCCCGAAAAGTTTGAGAACAGTTTTTGCCAAAGGGTCCCTGATGGGGCCAAAAGTACTCCTGATGGGAATCCAGGGGAGAAGTACTTCAAAGCTCTGTGAGGAAGAAACTCTGTGTGTGACGGGGCATGATCTTAACTGACCACGGTAACACTGGTTGTGCAATATTATAATGGCTCATTTTGAACGAGCATTTAAGCGAACAGTAAGCTAAGAGGGGTAGCCATTACCACAGGAGCATAGAGCAAAACATGGTTCAGAATGCTAGCCTTATTCTTTTGTAATGTATTTATAAATAAAACAGTTGCCATGTGCCGATAGTGGGTACGGGCAAAGACTACCCGAGAAAATGAAGATCGTAAAAGTTGGTGTAACCAGTGGCATATAACTCAAACAACGTACAACACTCTACAAATGATGTGATATTGTCATAATTATGATACATTCTTGGATGCACGGTTTCTAAAGAGGTGGGATGTGTATTTCTAGTTATGGAAAAGAGTTTCGCCAGAATAATTTCGTGTATCATTTTGTCCTGATAATGGTCATCAAACAAAAGGTGTGAACCATACGTGATTCCACGTGATGTTCGCCGAAGTTTTTATTATGTATTCCATGATGAAAACTTCGTGAAGGCTCGACACTAAGGCACTCTCCATGGGCTGATACAGGAGGTGACTAGGGTGACTAGTCACCCCCTCCCCCACCAACTGCGGCACCCATTTATAAAAGATGAGATGAGAAAAAAAAAGAAGTTTTGTCTGATTTGTGGGAGAAAAATCCATACAACTCCAATTTGTGGTACTATTTCACTTTGTCAATTATTGCACCATTTCCCATCTGAGCACACAAAATTAAACAAAATTTTCCAAAAAGGAGTGGACCCCCTTTACACCCTGGGCCTCCCCCAGGACACAGCTCAATAGTCACCCCTTCACAAATTTCTGGATCCTCCACTGCTGTCGATACCAAACAATATATGTCTGTCACGAAGGCAAGTTCTGAATTAAGAATGCCTGTCAACCTGCTAAAGCTTTAAATTTTCAGAAGTAAGGGAAGATCAGAAAAGAACTTTCCAATTCTCCCCACCATTTCTAGGTCTATGTGTGTTCCTCCGAAATCGCACCTATACATGCATACGAGTAAAAGACCGACTTTGTAAAGTTAGCTAGTTAGATGAAATTTAACGACACACCAACACAAATGTGGTATATAGTGTCAAGCAAAGTTTAAATACAGTGCGAGTCCTTCCCTTTAGTCGCCTCTTACGACAGGCGGGAAATACCGGGGGCATATTCTACAACCCCCAGCCCATATGGGGCGACCAAATTGTGAAACTGTAATAGTTACATAATGCAAAAAGGTGTCCCCTGTTTAATACGAGTACTTTGTGACGGTACTGAATGAAGAAATAACCATGGAACAAAACCGTTGACAGATTTTGGTAGCGTTTCAAAAATTTAGGATGCCGAATAAGACTAAAATAGGCCACAGAAGTAGAAAGCTTAAAGGCCTTTCAGTCATTTCAAATATTTGGCAGAAAATCAATGTGGGGCAGGTATCCCCATGCGCCAGGTGCCGGCACTTAATTCACGTAAAAAGATGACACGATATGCTAGTTTTACACTACCTTGTACTATATATGCACGATGATGAAGGTAAAACACCCAATCATGTTAAAACACATTATGGTTATGTAAACTCAACGATCTATGCATGCATTTAACCCCTTCTTCCGTTTTCCTTCTTCTTATTCTTTTGCTTTACCCTTTTCTCTTTTCTCCCTTTTTGAATCCTTGCTGAACGCAAAACAAATCTATGCAATTACAAGAGTCAGTGAACGTACAGTTGATGCGTGTGTGTATAGGTATGGGTGTGTATGTGTGTGTGTTTGTAACGCTTCACTTGTAAACACAATGTCACAAGATGCAAATGATGGGTACTTTTCATACTTGGTATGTACATTTGTCATACGAAGAGAAAGGTTCCTATTATTTTAAGTGGAAGTCTAAGGTCATTCGAGGTCACCAGAGGTCAAAAACCGAATCCTTTTAAAAAGGTTGTTTCAAAATAGCAATAATGGATACTTCTAATATTTAGTGCATAGATTTTTCATAACAAGAAAAACAAACCGTATTGTTTTTGGTGAAGGTAAATCTTCTACCGAGGTCACCAGAGGTGAAAGTACGAAAATCTTGTATACTGCTTGTGAACACGATGTCCCAAAAAGTTAACATTTAGGGATCTCATGTTTAGCATGTGGATGCCAATTATTGAGTGGAAGAGCCCTTTTAGTTTTGGTGGTCGTCAGAGGTCATGAAATGTCACCAGAGGTCAAACGATTAAGATCTAAAAGAAAAAATGGTATATCTCATATTAAGTTTAATGGATCTAACAGTCAGAGACGTGAATGCGTCACATGAAGTTCCAAAACCTCTTGTTTTTCATAGAGGTCAAAGGCCATTTGACGTCACCGGAAGTCAAATATTTAAAAACTCATAAGCACAATATTTCAGAGTAAAATTGGGGGGATCTTATATGCATGCAGATAGCCTTCATTAAATTAAAGATCCTTATCGTTCTTGGTTGGGGTAAACGAGAGCGCACTCCCTATTAGATACTCAACTGGAGGCTGCCGCCGCCATAGCACCGCTTGATACGCCCATCTTCACTTATAAAACTGCTTGAAAAAGTTGATAAGGAGTAAGTGTTTACAACCGAGATCACCACAGTTTCGCCGTCATTTTTTCATGAAAGCAGCATTATGAGCAATCAGCCCATACAAACTTAAGCTTGCTGGTAACTATATGTTACCACAAACAAAATGATTAAACCCTTCTTACCTGAGAATTGCCTGAATGTTTTAATGAGATAAAAAGTAAATCAACCGGCCTCACATTCTTCAATTTTCTTTTTTGCTCAAGGATATAGCCGTCTGTATATCACGAAGCTAAGACTGAAATTTTTAATAACCTCCTTCATTTTCTGGGTTATGCAAGCTATAAAATAAGGGCGTTCGCCAAAACGTGCAGATTTCTGATAAACCCCTAGGGAGAGTAGCTGTTCTTTCCTGATATGAATGCACATGCTCGCTGACAAGAATAAATAATAGTAAATTTAAACACTGATGTCTCAAACATTGCCAAGAACGTACTACAAACATATATATATATATAAGTAGTGTATACATGAGAGTAACATGTCACATGATATAGCCGAACATAGTCATCAAGCATTTCATAAATAGTATGCACAAGCTATAAAAGTTGACACCGCTTTGTTTGCACAACCTGAGAAATAGTTTCGGCAAAGTAGGTTCGTCGAGAATATTAAACAACTCAAAAGGACTAAAATATGACAATGCTTATCCATGTGGCTAAGAGTTACTGTAAATTAGACCCAACAAAGTTAATTGGTCGTATTAGAAGTAATGTGCACTTCATTCAGTCAAAAATATGTCTCAAATGTCAAAATTATTGTTGACTCAGTCAATTGCCTGATTCTGGCCAGCGTCTTAAATCACATATTTTGGCTAGGAAGATGTCTGAAATGAAAGTCCCACATGATTTTATCTTATGGCTTTTGGATTATTTAACTAATCGATTTCAATATGTGAAGATCACTTCATCTAACTCTATTTCAGACATGATAACCTCAAACACCGGTGCACTTCAGGGTACAGTTTTAGCCCCTTTCTTGTTTACACTCTACACCTCTGATGTTAGATCATCAAGTGATTGTTGCCCCTTAATTAAGTTTGCAGATGATACTGCCCTGAGTGGTTGATGATAGAGCTTATTTAGGACAAATTAAGTGTTTTGTTGATTACTGTGACACGAGTCTGAATGTAAAGAAGACAAAAGAGATGATTATAGGTTTTCGGAAATGTAACACTGAACCACTGAGTGTTTACAGAGGAGACAGAAGGGGAGCCTTACAGCTGATGAGACATCCGGTCTGGATTTGAAAAGCTTTCTTTCCTGCAAGTAAGTCCTCTTTAGCGTTGGAAATGGTCATGAACCCATCAAACTATCAATTAAGACGCTGGCCAGAATCAGGCAATTGACTAAGTCAATCACCTACAACAATAACACTGAACCACATTATGAAACATCAAAGACAGTGTTATAGAACGGGTCTTTAGTTATAAGTATCTGGGTGTAGTGTTAGATAACCGACTTGCTTGGCATGGTCATATTGACTATTTGGTGAAGAAATTAAATCCTAGATTATACTGCTTCCGTAAGCTAATTAAATTTAATGCTGACAGTCGTATTGTCAGTGTTTCAAGAGGAGACAGAAGGGGAGCCTTACAACTGATAAGGAATCCGGTCTGGATTCGAAAAGCTTTCTTTCCCCAACTAAGTCCTCTTTAGCGTTGGAAATGGTCATGAATCCATCAAAAATGTTAAAATGTTTCTTTATTGATTAATTCACTTTTAGAGTATCCAAGCAATAAAACTCTTCACATGCAAACCAAAGTCCATTGATCCACTTAAACGTTTCTTAAAAAACATAACATTAAATAAAGTGCAGCTGTAAAGGAGTAAATTTTTAATGACATTAAGAACATTAACAAAAGGAGCTTTGTGGCACATTATCCAGTTATCTGCTCGTGCAATCAACATTTTTTACCATACGCGGTATTTCAAGATGGTTTGTATAATAAGCCTATTGTACATTTCGAGTTTACTAAATTGTATATGACTTATGAATCGCCACTCTAGGTTACCATGGTTACAAAATCTATTTTGTCTGACAGGCTTAGAACATAACATCCCAAAATAACACAGGACATCTTTTCATTTAAAGAGAAAAATGGAAGATATTTTTTAACATCGAAGAACCCCTGTATTCTTCTAACAAGTTTGAAAATGGCAGACATTGTACAATTATAAAATTTGTCTTAAATATAAAATGCTCTAGGGATAAAAGATTGAACCTTTTTAAAACGAAACATTGTTCTTCAAGGTTGTTTTTGAAACTTATTATGATCCGTATACGTCACTGGTATTATTTAATTACCATTATACATATGTATATATATATATATATATATATATATATATATATATATATATATATATATATATAGGTCGATAAAGGTTGTAAAAAGTGCCAAAAGTTTGCGGAAAATTCCACGACGTTTCGAGTATAGACTCTTCATCAGGTGGCAAAGAAATGCAACTGAATAACAAAGAAGTAGAAAGTAGAGTTTCTACTTCTTTGTTATTCAGTTGCATTTCTTTGCCACCTGATGAAGAGTCTATACTCGAAACGTCGTGGAATTTTCCGCAAACTTTAAGCACTTTTTACAACCTTTATCGACCTACATACTACTCTAGTGCTCCGCAGTATTTCGACCCTATATATATATATATATATATATATATATATAATGAGTATATATAACCAAATGTTACTATATATACATTTCTATATATATATATATATATGTATGTATAATATGTATATATATATATTATATATATAGATATTATATGTACATAACAAGTGTATAGTATTTGGTGGTTTCCAACTGCTAGGCAATAAGAGTTAACGTACACAGATTTGTCAAAGCTTTCGGTATCTATTCAACCTTCTTCAGTGGTATGATATTAGAAGTAAGCACACCCGTTTAAGTACCTATGGCTAAAACTAGGACGCAACAAGCACAATTTAAAACACGGATTAAGACATGCTGGTAATCCTTAATAACACAACGTGTAATACACCAAAGTGTATCTGAACCCAGTGGCTTATTCAATTACAAATAGCTAGTAAAAAGAGGATTAAAACAGTCCGTAATGGCAAGTAAAGACCTAAGAGGGGGAATAAAGGAAATAAAAAGTAGTCAAAATGTTGAGTAAAAAGAAGGAACGTAGGCTACGTCTTAAATTAGTCTGAAAAACCAGTAAAAACTGAAAATAAAAAAATACATGACAGAAAGAGTAAATTATAGACAACAGACTCTTTTGTACGAATTAAACTCTTTTTTGTTGACCATAGGGATAGCTGGTACAAAGTTGCGCAATCCAAAGTTTCTCATTTTGTTAATACCAGAGGAAGGTTGGTCACGGTTTGAAGTTTGTTCTGTCACTAAACCCTGTTTGCCCTAATCTTTGAGCTTTCAAGTTAAAATGCACTATTAGCTCACAACGGGATCTATTGTTTTTCATGTCCGACTTGTAGATACGGAATCTAACTTTAAAAGGAGTAGCCGTAGATCCTACGTATTGTACATTACAAATAGAACATATGGCAAGACAGATGACCACCTTGCTCTTACAATTAACAGCAAGGGGACAACATGGTTTGTTAGTCATCCTTTCTTTTTCTTCTCTCTCTCTCCTTCTCTCTCTTTTGCCTCTGCTTTCCTTTTGTAGCCTAAGTACTAAGTTTTTCTAAAAGGTTGCTTCAGGAGCGTAGCTAAAATGAAATTTTTAGGGGGCCTAGGCACCAAATGGGGGGGGGGGGTCATGGCATTGATCGCGGTCCTTAATTCTTACAAATTTTATCGGGACGCACACACAATTTCTGGGGGCCTAGCAAACACCTGGGGGGTCCAAGTCACTCAGGCCATCCCCCGTAGCGACGCGCCTGGGTTGCTTGCTTTGTTAAACACTTCTGTGTTTGTTCTTGCACCCTGTTCATACTTTTGCTGTACTGTTTTTGTATTTGTATTTGTGTGGACGAAATAAATGAAATGAAATGAAAATGAATGAAATTAACATTTCCAATAACTTTGTAACTATTTCTGGTAGCAATGCTAGTACTGACCACCGTTCGAACAATTTAGGCTTACCAAGATGGCGGCACCGAGCTACGGCAGTTTGGGTAATTTGATGAATGAGTTTGCAACATTTCAGACAAAATACACTTGAAACATGAAATGGAAGCACAATATCAACGTACTTACTTTTGTTCATTGGTTTTGATCAAACTTTGAATTTTTTCGAAAATTTTCCAAGCTTATCGCATAATCTGTCGATACTGAACCACTTAAGCAAGTCCAGATTTACACAGAAGACAGGCGGCAGCCATTTGGTAAGCCTTAACGTGTACGTACGGTGGCGACGGCCCACGCATATGACGTTCATGCAGGGTGCTCTGTCCACATTATCAGAAGTCCGTATTGTCTGCCTTTGAAACAAGAAAGCTACATTAGCTTCGGTGTGTTCAATTGGTTCTAGTTCCGCTAAATTGTGCATTCAGTCTTAGTATGTGGTTTTTGAGATATTACGAGATGCAGTTACCCGATTTTCAAGCCAAAATGAACTTGCAGCAAGCAGAGATGACATTATGTCATACCTTAATATTCATTAAAATTTCTCCACAAACCTCATGTTGTTGTGATGTGAACGCATGAGATGCACAACAGTTTTTTTTACACAATTACGTGACCTGTAGGTAAACTCGCATTCCTGTCTCAAAGTGAAAACAATTGATTAAAAAACTACATTATTTTCTGCTGTCAAAATTGGAAAGAGAGTTCTTTTCTGGTGGAAGTGTTTTACATTGGCTTAAGTCTTACCTATCGCATCGGACACAGACTCTTAAGTTTCACTGTAGTCCTTTATTACTCGTCCACATGGTCACTATTCGTTATGATGTTCTTCAAGGATCAATTCTAGGCCCCGCCTTTTTCTCATTATATACATCATCTCTGGGACGACTTATCAGTTCCTATATGGAATCCATTATGTTGTATGCAGATGATACACAACTCTTCATAAACTGTGATCCTGATGATCTTGAGAATACCTTATATCAGATGGAACTATGTATATTTGTGCAGTCAAGTCTTTAAAGGATTACATCTACGGTACTTAAAACTAAATAATGACCCAGGAGAAAATTCCTGTTGACACCTTTTGAAATTCCAACAGGTTTGACCTGGTGTCAACAGGGATGAACAGGCAATTTTCATACCTGTTGTAGTGAACGAAATTAATAGGTGTCAACAGGTACCTATTGAAATCTTGTTAAAGCCCGTTGATACTTGTAACCAATTGCCCTTTGTACATGTTCAAATCTGTAAGAACCTGTTCAAATCTATTCAACAGGTTTCATCAGGAATTTTTTGCTGGGGATAAGACAGAATTTATTGTTTTTAGAAATCGATTCAGTGCTGCTCCTAAATTCGACAACCTGTCACTTACAGTAGGTGCAAAAGTTATACAACCAATTTCAATACAGTATAGCAGGCAATCTTGGTGTCTACATGGACAAGTATCTCACAATGGAAAATCAGGTTAATTGAATTCGCAAGTCTACGATATATCATATCCGACAACTTAAGTCGGAAGAGTTAGGGGAATACCTTCTCTCTCAAAACAGTTGGATAAACCTTTACCCAAGGTTCGGTCCGTATGCCACCTCCTAAAAAGTTATGTAAAAATCGACCACAGTTGGGCAAAAGGATTCCCATGGTGGGTAAATTTTGCCCATTTAAAGGGTAATTGTTAACCAACTTGGTTAGTTCCTTACCCAACAGTTTAGGAGGTGGTATACGGACCCAACCTTGTGTAAAAGTTTACCCAACTGTTTTTAGAGTGTTTTATAAACCCACCATTGAGAAGCTCTTTCATGCAGTGCATCTTCCCTTCTTTATGGTGTATGATCATCTCACTTCTCTCGACTACAAAAAAATCAGAATCTTGTTCCTCGAATCGTGAGTCGAGTTGGCAAGCACACGTCAGTAACTCGGCCCTGCAAAGCATCACACTGGCTACTGATACATGCACTTATAGAATACAAGATTCTTATCTTAGTTTTTCCGTGCAATCAACTCAGGGACTCCTTCCTACCTTTGTGACATTGTGAAACATCAGTCAAAAAATAGACCATACGATCACACCATCTCTACCAACTGCAGACCCCAACTTCTAATACCAAGGCTTATATGATGATCGATGCTTTTTTTCTATGCTACACCCCGTTGGTAGAACGCCCTCTCACCAAGTCTTCGATATATTGACCAACTTAAACTTTTCAAGCACCATCTTTACTTCTTGTTATTAATGTTTGCTTTCATCACTCGTATAGCGCATTGGGCAACCTCGGTTAGATTCTGCTCTACATTAGACTTATTATTATTATTTATTTGGGGATACTGATGACATCACCCATTCTTGTTTTCAAGTTGGTAGCAAATGTAGTTACATTCATCTGCTCACATTCCATGAAGCGTCCATAAGTATACAACAATTTCACCCACAGGTCTTAGATCACTCACTTAACTAAATTTTTGCCGTCACTCTCCCTTTAATATTGACACTCGCGTATCGCACGTACACAGTTTAATCTGGAACTCGGAGACTCCAAAATCATTACTTATAACGTATATTTGTCCACACCATTTATATTAAGGTCGTATACGTCTCGCGGCGTTCAAGTAAGTGCAAAATGCGACTGGGTGTTGCCTAAATTGCTTTTGAAGTGAAGAAATGAGACTTGTATATTCATTGGTAAAGTCGTGGTCAAACGCACATAACACCAGACTTTGTCAGAATACCTTCATGGCAAGTGTCAAATATGTATAAGTACTCTTTTATCGAACATACTCGTTGGAATTACGAGTGTAACCGATATAGGTGCAGGAGTACACGTCCGCCAAGCGGATAAGCTGTCAGGTCGATTACGTTACTAGACAGTATACACTTCAAGCTTGAGAAAATCGAGTGACAGCGAGTTGTACATCAATTGAGCAGAGTTCGTATTTTAAAGCTGGTTACGAATTATCATCGAGGTACTAGGAATGAAGGTCTTTTGTCAATAATAATGAAGCTTTTCAAATTGTCCCCTAGCAGTGAGAAATTGAGTCGAAATATAAATAGGAAGAGAACTTTGACAACTTAAATATAAAACAAGAAGTATAACGAAGGATGGCATTCGCACAGGAATGAATTTGTCAGTCCCTAAGAGTTTTTATTTTTTACCTGCAAGACTTTAAGACCGTCAAGGACGTGTTGCTCAAAACCTTGAGAAATTGCCGTCGAAGATTTATACAGGTAATAGCTACATATTTGAACTGAATAAGTTAATACTTGAAGAGATTTTTTTATGAAGAAACGTAATTTTGGTTGGGTGAAAACTTTAGATATTATTACTTTATAAACTGTACAAACTTTCACTTCAAAGTACGCACAAATATTATGTTAAATTCACGCGCAAAAATTATCAATGGTTGTCTTCGGCTTTCGAATGCTCATTGGTAGAAAACTTCTCACTCAGTGATACCCGAGCCACTTCTTTCGTTGATGGTGTATTTTTTCACTTGAATATTTTAATTTTGACAAAGGAGACATTTCAGCTTTGGTGTATAGTGTCACCATTTTCCTATATTGTTTACTACGTAAAAAATAGAGTCCACTTGCTCCGTTCCTTGATATTAAAGCAACTTACAGAAAACCTCTTGCGTTGGCATGTAGAAGAAAGACAGTTGAAGTCATATAAGCTAGTGCAAATCTTATTCAACAACATTTTACAAGCCTAATGATCCTTCTTTAGCTTATAAGCATTTTTACGTTTTTCTGCATATTGCATAATAGTGGACGGTTACCGTATAAGGAAATCATTGTCTTCCTATTAGTTTATCATACCTCTACACTCAGTTCGTCGTGGCCTCAATACGGCAAGATTAATGGCAAAGTCTTAGGGCATTTATTCTGTGAGAGAAATGAATCGTGTTTGCCTAGAACAAACAATGCACTCTAATTAATACGGTGTGCCGGGCAAACACTCGTAATGTGAATCGTGCATACTTGCGGTCATAAATCAAATTTTGAACGTTTTAATCAATATTCTTTCGATCGTGAGAGCAATCGGCTTCAAAGAATCTTTTAGTAAGTTATCACCAACAAGCCTGTAACAAGAAGCAGAGTAATGATAGTTTTCGAAGAATGAATATGCGCTTTTTTGTTTGAGATGATTTGGTATTTAATGGTCTAATGCATTTGGCATATACTGCCAACTAAAACTTAACGTATGGCATAGGTATGGACAGTGCGCGTGTAATCATTCGAGATCGGGTCTTTTTTAAAGGTTGCAAGTGAAATTGAAACAGTCTGGTACAAATTTGAAGGCTCTTGACGTGAGACATAATTTAAGACCACTGCAGTGTCATCATTTTTTTTTATAGGTTATAGGAAGTAAGATATTGAACTAAAGCTATCATGTTTTCGGTTACTGTATTTTGCGATTACCTAAAAATGCATACATTTTTATGTGTTTTAGTGCTGCAATATATATGAAATGTGATATACACGTAAGAATGCTGAAGATGTGATATGTACCTTACATTTGTAGTTGTCTGAATGCTTGTGATATGTTTAGAACCTTTGTATGTACATGTAAATGTCTATACACAGCTGGTATGTACATAGTATGTACGCTGATTGACAGTTGTCCCATTAGAATACAGCTTGTACTACAGTACACCCTCGATTATTTGTTCGATAAAAGATTTTAGTTGCGTAGACTACAAACAATGAAACATTTAGAGTAAAATACTTAATAAAATAATATCAGACGTTTTAGCATGTGGTGTGGCAAGATTGTTGTACGGACTATCGCGGTATCTCCAACTGCAGATGAAAACCTGACTCTACTCTTAAATGGAGTTAACGGCCTACCAGTGACACGAGACTTCGAGAAACTTGACCATCAGACGGTCTTTTGAAAGGCTTCAAGAAAGCTTGTATACACTTGCAAGCAAGACCTGTCTTGAGTGAATCAGATGATGACGGTGGCAAGCTTCTTCAAAGTGCCGGTAAAATATATAGACGTATTGTTTCATGCAGACACCCGAACAAGAGATTCACCATGATAGTGAGGACATTTACCCCTTCAGCAAGGAATGGAAGTAGTTACTGTAGACTGTAGGCCCAGGTGGGTAGGGTCCAAAGACCATAAACCTGTGCAGTATAAGGATAAAAGTCCGAGCACGTTGGGTGGGTGCATGAAGTTGTTCAATTACGAGAAGCCGTTAACTGTCCTTAAGTTGGGCTATTTTGTGCGCTACGTAGGTTACAAAATTTTCGTTTTAATTATTTCGTAAAGTAGTCATCAAAGGTAGACACAAAAAAGCTGCATACGTCACTCAGGAGAGATGCGCTGTGATATGTGGGGGTTGACTAAATGTCGCGCAGCTGATCAGTATACTCAATGTCACAGGGGAATGGTCGCTGCTCCATATCCTTTTTGAAACGATTTTCCTTTTGGATGACAAATAGGGCGAGATTTACCGGGGTAAGTTGGACCACGGTCTGAGTAGGCCCCATACTAGGAGGCAAATAAAATAGTGACCAGCAACACACAAGTAAAAAGGAAAAGGAATAAAGAAAGATATGAAAATGAATGAATAAGATGAAATAAGTTATAGAGAAAACTTCAAGAGTGAGTCAAATTTAAGCTAAAAAGTTTACACCAGTTATCAAATTACACCTTTTTAACCGTACTAAAATGTCAAGCTGCCCTTGGGTTGTATATTCTGTGAAAGTGAGCACAATTACATAGTCAACCTTGGATGTAAAATTAGTCCGATTTGTACTTTGTTATATCAGGTCTGGTGCCAGGATTTGATCGAATGGAGGGACGGCAAGCTCCCCGACGGGGGGGGGGGGAGAAGGGCAGTTCGAAACCCCGACAATGGCGACAGATTTTCGAAAGGGTGTCGAACGTAAAAGTTTTTGCTTCTACTGACAACAATTTGGATATTTATTAGAGAAAGTTTAAAAAATTGTGAATTTTTATTGGGGGAAAGTAGAAAAATTTGGGTGTCAAGCAATTGAGAAAAACTGGAAAATTTGGGGTTTTTAATGAAGAATCTGCCCTTCCTAAGAGCAAAATAAGCAGATCGTCGGAGCTACTGACTGTCGTCGGGATTACATATTTTATCGTACCGATTAGGGCGAATCCGACGAAATTGGAAAAGTCTCCAACGGGGGCCAGACCAGTAGCGTATCTGCCTGAGGGCAGGGGGGAAAAGTGCCCCCTGACGGTTTCAACCGGGAAGATCAGCTCAGACCACCGGGTTGAAAAAAGGGTAAATTAAGGAAAGAAGAAAGGGAGAAACGGAGAGAAAGGGAAAAGAAAATGAGTGAAAGGGAAGGAGATTATTTAGCTTCAGATCAGAGCGACTGACAAGTTCTGCCTCTCTTCCTAAAATTCGTGAGAGTTACAAGTTCAATACATTCCATTCCGATGAATGTTCGTCTGATTAATGTAGCGAAAAGTACTTAACAGTTCTTTTTCAGCAATTCCTATAATTTCATCTGCTACATAACACACCGATGATACCGTATGTACAGCACTGATATCGTACTCCAGAGAATCAGTAATCGCCCAATTTTCCAAACGAAAGGTACTAAGCTATATGTGAGCGGCCCCAGTCTAGTGTATTTTATTACCAGGTCGGATAAGGGCAATCTCGTTTTCCAGGAATTCACAATATCGTTTGAAAATGGAAGAGGGGCGCAAATTTGTGACTTTAGGCTTTACATACTAAAAGACACTCAGAAGCCTTAAAGGCAGTATGCAGTCACCCCAATCAGAGTGAGTGTATCCTGTCACTCTAGTTCATGATTGGCCCATTCTGATCATGTGACAATATTTTTGTTGGTAAATTGTGAAATTCAAGGAGAATTTCTCCTTGCTTTACCTATTGTTTGTAATAGTTATGTTCAAAACATCTTCAGAGGTGCTTGTAAAGCAATAAGACGAGATTTGCAAGAATTTGCTGATTTTTCAAAGAAAATTTTGGGGCGACTGCCTATTGCCTTTAATTGCCAGAAATTCCTAGGTCCTCGCTTCTAAAACACTGCGATTTCCGTCAGGGTCACGCCTGTTCATCAAATCTGTCCATTGTGAAGCGCACCAGCTGACCAAAACAATTAAATTAATCACAAATTTTCGGTCCTTTAAAGGTGACAAAACCTAAGTGCCAGAGTTTCACCTCCATGGCCCCCACCAGGGCTTTACTCCAACATACATAACAGCAATCAGTATTATTTTAAGAAGTACTCACTGTATATATGCAGTACTATGTTTATTGTACAACCTAACACTAACATCTATTGAGCTCACTGTTGATATTCTCAGCTATGTTGCCTAGAAAACGCAATAACATCGTTATTAGCAATTATTTTCTCCACCAGTCCACCTGCAAGTCTCTCTTTTTTCGACAAATCCGATCGTTTATTAATCTCAACCCTCAGTTACGGAGAGGCTTATATGACTGTATGAGGCAAAATTATCACGTGGGATAACAGCACCTACTAAATGAAAAGATGGCTAAAAATTTTGCTCATAATTACTATTGCGTGGTAAAACATTCGTCACCACTACTTTTCGTCTTCATTTTCAAGCTGAAATCCACTCAAATATTGCACCATTTGCGATCTACGTCCTTCTGAAATTACAATTTTTCGCCAAAGGGGAGGACCTCCCCTTAAACCCTTCCCCCAGGTCACAGATCAGTAATGTCCCAGTTTTTGCCCCCCCCCCCCAAGCCAAAAATGCCTGTTTGCGGGCCTGAGCGGGCTGGTAAAGTTTTGACCGGGAAATATGCTCTTTTGCCCCCCCCACAAGTGACCCCAGATACGCCGATGGGCCACACTACCCGGGGGCCATAGCCCCCTGTCCCCACCCTGCGTTATATTAAAGAGAAACTTAAAATAATTTTGATGCAACTTTCATACAATTTCCACGTTGAGATATTAAGTCGTAACTGCTGAAGTTGTCACATTTCCTTTAAAAGCTGAACTTAAAGCAATTCAATAAGATTTATGGCTTCACATCGATGACCAATGTTTTGTATTTCTTTATTTGCCAATCAATCGTTCTGACCTCGGATTTGTTAGGGTTGCTAGTTTGCCCTAAGGTATGTTAAATTGATAAATTTTCAATGACCAGGATGTATTTAGACTATTAATGCATCAATATTTTGTTTTGTTTTGTGATATTAGATGTAGATCTTGAAGGGGAACAATAGTGGCCATTTGACCCTTTACATATGTGTAGTATACATATAAATACTACAGATAATCTTTACCTGGTGGACCTTACGTGAAACCTTTATTAAGAATAATCAGGGTTGGGAAGTAACGAGTTACAAGTAACGCCGTTACTGTAACGAGTTACATTTTGTGTAACGGAACCCTGTAACGAGTTACATTTGCATTTCAGTAACGGAGCAAGTAACTAGTTACAATTCTGTGTAAAAGTAACTGTAACGGCGTTACATTTGGGTCCCGTTACTTTCCCGTTACAAATAGTCAAAATGACCACAAATTGCATTTTCTTTGAGCTAATATCAGAATAACAGAAAATTTTCAAATTGATGACACTTTGGTAGTAAAATGTAAAATTATTTTCGATATAGGCTATTTATCATTCATCGCTATTATCGACGTCGCCCTCACCGACATCAAATTTTATTCACGATTAGAATCAGAAGTTGATATTAGATGCACACGCTGCAGGCTTACAGGCCGGGCCACTTGATTGTCTATTGAACCAGGGAGTTGTCAAATAGCAACTCCCTGATTGAAATAAGTTTAAAATTGATCTGTATGTCAAAATACTTATTAGACAGATCAATGCTTATTATCCATGAGACCGATTTGTGCGATTATTTGAAAAATACTGAACGGTCCTCTAAGGCTCAGCTGACTTTATGTATTCTAAGTAAAGTCAGCTGGGCCTTGGTTTACTCATATTGTCCTTTAGAGGACACAGTGGAGACAGTGTACCGTGAGAAACGGGTTGGCCCATGGGCATTCAAATACCAGCTTACTTTGAAAGTTTAATCATTGCCTCTTGAGACATTAGGGCTGGACCCGTGTTCACCCTATCCGAGTCGGAGCTAACTGCGATTCTAGATTCCTGAATCTTTCCGAGCATGGTACTGCTCAGGATCCTCAAATTTCTGCCAGTTTTGATTCCAATGGCACCAATTCCGAGACCAGTCTTTTTGCCAATGTATATCATATCACACATACAGATGTTTTAATTCTATCGTACATGTCCACCATTAACAAAGTCATCGTTTGTACTCACTTCCATAGCCTGGCCTCCTGAGTAATTTAGTTGATTGTATGTGACAATACCTTAGATCTGTACATTGTGCACAAATGGAACTTTAAACACTTTTAATGTAACTTTCATATTTGAGAACTCGGCTGGAATGAACTCCGAGTCCGAGTCCAGTTACATCACATTCCGTAAAAATTTCGATTCCGGAACCTTCTATCCCGGGCAAATTCCTAATCTAGAAAACGCTCTTGAGACCGGCATTAAGCTAACCGAATCCGGACTCTTGCGTTGGAGCCCAGTAAATCTATACGGTGCCAAGCGTTGGTAAACACCGTGCATCCATTTATGCATCTAATTTAACATGTATGGTATCTTTATTTGATGAATCAAACGCATGAATTTAGGCTATATCATATTCTTTTCAATGTCCGTAACTCCTTACACTGGAATAATAGTACGGTTAACATAAAAAACAGCAGAATATTGAAATGGTCAATGGCGTTAAAAGTATCCTAACAAAGCTAATTGGAAAGAGAAGTGTCCGACTTAAAGCTTTACCTATTGTAAAGGGAAAGTGAATTATGTGCACATGATCTGCATGTATAAACTGCATAGTATCACCATTTCTATGCACTGTTTTATATCGACACAATGTGAAACTTGAAATTTATGGGGAAATATCACTTAGCCCAACCTTAGCGGTGAGGTTTTAAAATTTTACTGCTAACAAATGTATTCATCCTCTTATTATACCATATTTATGCTCTTGAGGGGTGAAGACTTTAATTACTGCTGAAACAACGCTCTTCCCCTTTCCGGCATAGCCGCTAACCTCTCTAAATTAGCCGACTGTGTGATGGGAGTATAAAGATTTCAACCCTCAAAGAAGTACTTTGGTAACTGGAAAAGTTTGGTTATAACCATATTCCTCTAACAAATAGTTTGCGTAAGCTCCGACACAGTATCATGATTCGCTGCTTCATGTTGAGCATTAGGAGCCTCTGCGAAAATGCCCATTGAAGATCAGCTAGCTTCATTGACTTTCTTTGGGGAACACCTAAGGATAACCGGCACAAATGAGGTGTCGGTCGTCTCATGTGCCCCCGTCTTACTATCTAATTATGCCCCCCCCCCTCCATTTCAGGTACCGAGGTACCGTATATTCACCTTGAAGTAACGAGTTACTTTTGAAATGTAGCTAGTTACTTTTTAGTCAAAAGTAACTGTAACTAGTTACTTTTTCAACATTGTAACTAGTAACTGTAACGAGTTACAATTTTACGGAATTAACTGTAACTATAACGAGTTACTTTCAAAGCGTAACGGGAACAACCCTGAGAATAATATATTTCAAATTTCCCTCCCTTGCTGGCATGTGCGCAGACATATTCCAAAGAAGACGACTAGATATCAGCTGATTGCTGACGTACAACACGCACCTCACGATTTCCAGAGCAAAATGTTGCCAGCTCAAATAAATTTAAATAGGCCTTCTTAATTTTTCTGAGTGGTGGTTCAAAATTTCAAAATTATGTATTTTAAAGCATAAAAAAATATAGAAAGTATAACAAAAACTTCAGTGGGATTTTTATGCCCCACAGCTAAAAATACTAAATAGTTCTTGCCCATTTATTTTTCGTAGTATTGCAAGAGGATGCTATCAAGGAATACTCTCTTTCAGTGGTTCCATTTTCCGAGGCCATGGTATCACGCTGAAGGGCTGTGTTCATGCGGTGTTTGGATAGTTCTTCGTAAAGATTTCTATACGTAAATGATAATTATCTGTTTTTACTCTTATGTTACCATAAGAACATTAAGAGATTCAACTCTTCGGTAGTAGTCATGAAAACTTAAGGAAACTCTGATCCACTGAGGGAAATTTTTGTCTAACTTATGGAAACACTATTCTCTTTAAAACACCTATACGTGTTCGCTAGGGCCTGGCTTTCGTTCGAGACGAAAGTCTTGTGATATTTTCTGATTTAATGCATATAATGAGGATTTTGCGTAGACACTGTGAAGTATGATATCGATTATTGCATATTTGGTGGAGTACTGGCCGCATTCTTTCAGCAACACCTTGAAATGTCAGTCGAGAGTTGTATTTGAGTCTACCGGAAACCACAGGCAGTTCTAGCGTTATATAGTACATACATATATATAAATAGACAAGGTAGCGCACTTCTTCCACACAAAGGCGTTCAGTAGCCAGATTTGGCCTATTTGGCCATATATGCACCAGTACATGGCCAAGTTAGTAAAAAATTTGCCAGTTTGGCCAAAGCATTTGAGGATTTGGCCATATTAGTGCATTGCAGCCAAATCTGGCTACTGAACGCCTTGGTGTGGAAGAAGTGCGCTACCTTGTCTATTTATATATATGTATGTACTGTACTATATAACGCTAGAACTGCCTGTGCCGGAAGCAAGCGTAACCATTCTCCGCGATGTGTTCCCATCATGGCTGCCTCGAGCTTTCGGTAACAGGCACAGAATTTGTTTTTGGTTGAGTAAGCTTCAATCAGACGCATTTTGTCTGGTAAGAGACTTCTGTGTATTGTTTGAATATTTTACTTTGAATTTTACAACTTTTATTGGCAGATTGGCTGTTGAGAGTTTAGAAAAATCTAAAACGTTTTGACAAGTATGATCGAATCCCTTCGGACTACGGCGATGTAGTGCAGTGGTCAGTACCATGCATGTGTGTGATATGCCATATAGAGTCAATATGGATTTCAAGCTGCACTTCTAAGTGTAGGGTGAAGGATTTTCTCGAACTTTTTAACTGGTTAAAAATCGTACGTATCAAGTTAGAAGAAGGCTGTATGATGATATTAGATAGTAATGTACAGATTTCTGGATTTTAATGGCAAATTTAACCGCTGCATTTTTTGAAAATTAAAGATAGTGTTGACGTTACCGTGAATACTGTAGGTGTGTGCTTACAAACTACACAAGCAGTTGTTGTAAAATCCCCGGTGAGGTGCAGGTGTGACATCATAGTTCCGTTGCATTGTGGGTAATATCACAATATCATGACTGCCTACGCAGTGGCATTTAGTGAGTTTCAAAATTTTTTTGAAAAATTCGTGTTAAATAAGATATTGAGTTATATTAGTTGTTAATGGTATCACAATGCTTGGAAAAATGTGTTCTAAATGTTGTAATTGCTTAGAAAGCTGTACAAATGTTTCCCTTTAAAGAAAAATAAATCACTGGCCATCAATGACACTAAATGAACCATGCGAATTTCTGAGGCTTTACATGTTTCATATTACTTTGAAAGGACTTCAATTATTTGACGTCTTGAAAAGAACAGAATTACATCTAAGCTTTATCTCATCTCAACTGATCATTCTGTAAATTTCAAGCAAGCATTGTTTATCATATTTTATTATTATTCACAAAGTTGAGTAATTGTAAAAATATTTTCCCACTGAGTCAGTTACTGCAATCTATGTAAAAAGGGGTGCAACACTTACAATATACTCACGTTACATTTGGTGCAGGTTATGGCTTTCTTACGGCAAGTTGGGGCCCAGAAATTTGAACTGGCTCAGGGCCCCCACAAGTAAATCCAAGTCTCAACGAGTAACCTATCCTAAGATCCCCAAGGTCCTACTCAATTGTGCTCGCTTAATCCATTAAACTTGGATTGAATTGCTATCATCGGAATAAGACCCAAGGGCTTAAAAAGCAGAAAAATCTTTACAAAGTGTATACGTAAAAGAAACAGCTATAAATTCTGTCTATGTCGCCAAACGAAGTGTGCGTATGTACAGTGGTATAACACTACAAACGCCCGTTTGCAATCGACAGCATTTTGTAAAGTTTGAATTATCGCTGCACAGAAAAAAATCGCCATAAAAAGCTGATCACGTGATACACAACAACCAAACCTACGCTCTAAAAACAGTCGGATAAACTTTTACCCAAGTTGGGTCCGTATCAGGCGCGGTTTTACGGGGGGGGGGGCTTTGGGGGCTTAAGTCCCCCCCCCAAAGTTCGCTCAAGCCCCCCTAAAATTTTCAGAGGTTGTGTTATATGGTATATTTGGGTGTACTGAGAAAAACAAAATTGTCCAATACACTTGTGCACATCTTGGTCCAGTGGAATTAGTTTGTCAAGGGAAACTGTCGTCTGTGTCTCAAATCACATATTAGGTTCACGATTTCATACAATGGAAGTTGGGTCAGATAAGTAACATCTATGATAGTATGTACGTACATGTAAATCAAGTTAAAGGATTAATCATCTGTTGGAAGTTCAAAACGAGTCATTTCGTCGCTAATCTCGTCAAGCTATACTAGCCCTTTTAAGTCAAATCTACAGACCGAATCGTTATTCCCATTAATGTGAACAGGTCCAGTTGCTCGTATCTCTCAGTAACGTTTGCTACATTCTTCCAAATAAAAAAAATAAATGCCTGTATATACGTTACATCTATGTCATGGTCAGGGGCGGTGCCACTCAGGGGGAAGGGAGGCCTATCCCCCCTGTAATTTGCAGGAAAAGAGAAAAAGGGTAGGAAAAGAAGACGTGAAAGAGAAGAAAAGAGGAGGGCGGGGCAGGCCTATATCTGATCTATATAGTTAATTCAGGGCTTCCAAGAGGCCATATTCCGGTTTCTACCAGCCTTTAGATACGATTTTATAATGCACAAATGAAGGCAAATTTTCTTAATAGTTCGAGAATATTTCTGTGGACTTCACGCACGTATTTTTGCGTAAAACGTTCCCCGACTAGAGGGCAGTAATGTGTCCAAAAGGGGACTTCAGGAGGTTTGTTGATACATACCCTTAGACAAAAAAGGCTCCTCTTTCACCTAACCAAAATATTAAGAATGTTTTGAACTCATATGATCGCGGGTCCAAAAATATCCCAAAGACAACACAATTGTTGCATATAAGCAACCTTCAAGTAACCAAAATTTCTCAAAAGGGGAGGGCGACCCCTCCCCTTAGACCTATCCCCTAGAACAGCCCTCTTTTACCCAACCAAAATTAGAATTCAAGAAGTTATGAACATTTGCCAGCCATATATCAGTCAAAACTGTCCCGAAGACCGCACCATTTTGCATCTTAGCAACATTAAAGTAACCAAAATTTCTCACAGGAGAGGGAAACACCCCTCCCTTTAGACCTCTCTCCTAGGACCGCCCTCTTTCAACCAACGCAAAATTAGAATTCACAAAATTATGAACATTTTCCAGCCATATATATCAGTCAAAAAATATCCCTAAGACCCCACCATTTTGCATGTTAGCAACCCTAAATTAGCAAAAATTTCTCAAAGGGAGGGGAACACCCTTCCCCTTAGACCTCTCCCCTAAGAAGGCCCTCTTTCCCCCAACCAAAAATTAGAATTCACAAAGTTATGAACATTTTCCAGTCATATAGTAAAAAAATTACCCAAAGAACGCACCATTTTACATCTTAGCAACCCTAAATTAGCAAAAATTTCTCAAAGCGAGGGGAACACCCTTCTCCTTAGACCTCTCCCCTAAGAAGGCCCTCTTTCCCCCAACCAAAAATTAGAATTCACAAAGTTATGAACATTTTCCAGTCATAGAGTCAAAAAATTACCCAAAGAACGCACCATTTTGCATCTTAGCAACCTTAAATTAGCAAAAATTTCTCAGAGGAAGGGGACTCCCCTCCCCTTAGACCCCTCCCCCACGACGGCGATCACTCAACCCATGACCCCTATCAAAATAACCTTGTGCCGTCCCTGGTTATGGTACTGTTTTTATTATCATTGGTTTCAGCGTACGCGTGACCGATTTACATATTTGAGAGAAAATTTTATGATTCTTCCGTTTCAAGTCCCCCCTAAGCCCCCCCCCCCCAAAAGTCTCGATCTAGAACCGCGCCTGGTCCGTATGCCACCTCCTAAATCGTTGGGTACGAAACTACTCAAGTTGGTTACAAATTAACTCTTTACTGGGTGAGAATTCACCCAACATGGGTATTTTTTACCAACTTTGGGTAGTTCTTTAACCAACAGATTAGGAAGTGGCGTACGAACCCAACTTTGATAAAAGTTTACCCAACTGAGTGTTGACGATTTTTGTAACAAATATGAACGAAACATTAAAATGATCTTGTAAATATTTAAGATGAAAAGTAAATGGGCATGATGAATTTCCAGAAGCGTGCATGAACGCTAATGTATAAAACTATATTTGTCGGAAGCTATTGCCGACATGGTATTCCAATATAATCACGCTATGCATTAATAATGCAGGTTTGGAAAAGTACCCACAGACATCCAATTGGAATGACTTTATAGCAGTGGTCCCCGGACCCTTTTCACTTCATTGTTCCCTGTTACCAAAAGGCGATGAGCAGACGCCCCTCCCAAATGTTTCTAATATATGAATGGAAGGAAAAAAATCACATGTTAAGATGAACGGCAGAAACAAAGTAGTTTTTTGGTGAAGATAAAGGAAATCGCAAAACGGATGGGGCGTACGTTGTGTTGGCGAAGCCCGAAATCGCGAGCGCTGAAGGCGCGAAGCCTTATTTGGGCCCTGAGGCCTGAGGGTTGTCACCTAGACAATTATGAAATAAATCGCAGCGTCAGATGAGATTTCCTAATAAATACTAAAGGGAACATTTCAATGAAATCGTTTTTGGTTCCTTGTCGAAGGCAAAAAAGAATCTATGCAATCACGTGGGCAAGTTTATATATGTGGGTGTGTTTGTGACACTTCGTTTGTAATTGTAAACACAACATCTCAAGATAGCAATAATGGGTACTTTCATCATTTAAAACATAGATTTGTCGTATTAACTGGAAGGTTTCTATTGTTTTGGTGGAAGTAAAAGGTCATATGATGTTACCACAGGTAAAAAACCGAAACCTTGAAAACAAGATATAGGATATCAAGATAGGAATGATGGATACTTTTCGTACTTAGTCTATAGATTTCTCATGCTAAAAAGAAGAATCGTATTTTTTTAGTGGAGGTCAAACTTCATCTAAGGTTACCAGAGGTGAGACTACGAAAAGCTTGTAAATTGCTTGTAAAACGACATCTCAAGCTGCCAATGATGGGTACTTTTCATACTTGGTAGATAGATTTTTCATATTATGAGGAAGGTCTTTATTGTTTAGGTGGAGGTCAAATGGTCACCAGGGGTCAAAAACCAAAAACCTTTAAAACACTATATTTCAAGATACAAAAGATGGATACTTTAAAAACTTGATACATAGACTTGAAAGTTCATTTGAAGTCACCAGAGGTGAAATTTCGAGAACCTTGTAAACTACTTGTAACATAATATCTTAAATAGACTAACATTTAGGGGTCTGATATTAATCATGTGGATGTTATATATTGAATACAAGGACCCTCTTGCTTTTTGTGCCGGTCAGCGGTCATATAAGGTCACTAGAAGTCAAAACATGAAAAAACACACTTTCTCATGAATTAAAATCTTGATGCATCAGTTAAGATGTGGATGCTTCACACTAAATTTGAGAAGCCTGTTGTTTTTCATGGAGGTTAAAGGTCATTTGAGATCATCTGAAATCAAATTACGAAAACAGACAAGCATGATATTTCGAGAAGTGAAACTCTGATGGATTCGACACTTATTATATAGACATTTCACAATGAGTTCAAGACATAGAATTCTGGAGGACGTCACCAGAAGTGAAATTGAGAAAACCTTGTAAACATGATATTTTAAGTATAGGATTATTTTGAGGGATCTCACACTTTGCATGCAGATGTTTCACATCAATTAAACCCTAGAGTTCGGTAGAGATCAAAGGTCAATTGAGATACCAGAGGTCAAACTTTAAATCTTGTGCGTATTGTATATCTTAGGTACTTTTTATAGTGCAAAGTCTCTCATCCTGCCGACGCCAAGGACCACCCGACACCGTCCGGCACCGCTCGGCACAGCCTATACGGACTGAAAAACCTTGACATGTACTATTTTCTTTTCGCATTGCCAAAAATCTTCGAATGGACGTTCTGGTTTTTATGCAGTGTGACTTTCCTGAAATTTCGGAGTGGAGTAGCCAGTCATGGTTCTGCATTTGTCAAATGACCAAGACACAGGGGTCTGGCCTTTCTCAGTGAAATTTTGAAATGAAACACTAATACAACATAACTTGTTGACTTCATTTAATCTCGAATCTATGAATAGTAATTTTGAGAGCTCAGTGGAATATATTTGGTATATTTGGTATCTTTGTAGCTTTTGTTTATTGGTATAGAGTGATATTTTTTATTCCCAATGGAACTCAAAGGTCATTTGAGGTCATGAGAGGTTAAAAACCGAAAACCTTTAACAACGCGATATTTTAAGAGAGGGATGATGGATCTTTTTTCATATTTGGTATATAAATGTGTTACTTTAAGAGAAAGAGAACCCTTAGGTCGAAGATCATCAGAGGCGAAACTACAAAAACCTCGTAAACTAAATAGTCAGTGGGCGGTACCTCCAAATTGTGTCCGGCGTTCGCTTACAAACGAAACCAATTATAAAATTATAGAGAAAAACATTTATTTTTTCACAAGCATAACTGTTAGAGTAATGATACTAATTTAAATTAACTAATTGTTAACACGCGAAAAAAATGCTGTGACTATAGCTTAATAAAAATACCATACGCTGAAAGAGTTCTGAAAGAGTTCTTTGATGGCGTAGTGTATTAGAGCTCGGTATCTCCGGGTACGAATCCCTCCCAAGACATGATTTTTTTTTATTTTTCATTCCTTGCCGAAGGCAGACAAGGGATCTTAGCTATGGTGATATCGTGTGTGTATGCGTGTGCTATGTGACACGTAGCTTGTAAACACGATATCTCAGATAGCAATGACGGACACTTTTCATATTTGGTATATAGATTTGTCATGTTGAGAGAAAGAACCAGGGGCGTAGCTAGGATGAAAGTTTTAGGGGGCCTAGGTAACAAATGGGGGGCCGACACCGCCGAGGGTCAGGCTTGTCAAGACTATCTAAGCGGAGCACCACCATTGGTTGGCGCGGAGCGTGCCAGAAAATTTTTGGCTTTACAAACCCTCCAGATGGCCGGAAACGGCACTTCCCACGTCTTTTAAGCTGCATCTACCCAGCTTTGAAATTCGAATCTCATGTCTGCCATTTCTCAAATAATGGGGAAAAACTCAATCCATGAAAAATGGTAATACACAAGGCCGCACATACACTTTTGCGGGGGGGGGGGGAGTGGGCATTACTGATCTTTGGCATGGGAAGGGGACTAAAGGGAACGGGTGTCTCCCTCCCCTTTGGCAAAAATTTGTAATTTCAGGAGGACGTATAGATAGCAAATGGTGCAATATTTGAGGGATTTCAGCTTTAAAAGGAAAACGAAAAGTAGCTGTGACTAAGTCCGACAAAAGTCATTTTTGAGAGCGTGGTGGATATGATGTGAAGCATGACCTCAGCCATTGAACTCCGTTGTGGGGAGGGTTTAAGGGAGGGAAGAGAGTGTTATTGGTTATAAAACATTTTTATGAGTAAACCGGCACGGTTTAAAAACGTTTTTAAGCCATTGATGATTGATGCTACCTATAGCAACAACAGCAACATTTGTAGCTATGCATAATCGCGCGTAGCGCGAGAATTTTAGAAAAGTAGGCTAGAAATACATCCTAATAGAGGTGTAAATGATTGGTGATGTGTACAAATATAGGCATGAAATATTGATCTACCTATTTGAAATTGTTTACGTTCTATCATAACGATCACAGCTATTTCTTATATTTAAACTGCGTTTTCTCTGTATATTCTCAGAGTTGGAAACGGTGCACTTTGAAAATTTCTGGGGGTAATTGCCCTTCTCTCGCTCCCTGTGTACGGCCGTGGATATCATATGAGCAGAGATAATACAAGAATCATACTGAATTATGCATCCCTTTTTATTTATTCTGCCTGCAATTCTCCGATATTCACCTTCAATTCTCCCATATTCACCTTCTAGTATATCTCTGTTACATTTGTCCATCACCCGTCCCTGTCCATAGGTTACATGTCCACTACTCAATTACATATCCCCTAGATCATACCATTTGTCTCGAACCTAGGGTTACCATATTTATTTTCTAGCAAGGAGGACATATATCACTGTACTGATGTAGGGGGTCTAAGGGTGTCCCCTTCCCTTTGGAAATTTTTCCGGTTTTCAATGGTGTCTAGATGCAAATGGTGCTGTATTTGTTCACGGACTCAAGTCATCGGTATATTACTTGGTCAGACCTATAATACCACCAGTAAATCTTTCAAACTATTTAACCCGCAAAGTAGAAGTAGGGATCATGTGGGAAACACATGAAATCCGGACCTTGTTGGCATTTTTACAAATCCACCCGGACGCCAGTGCGACCAAGTAAAAAGAGGACTTGTCGAAAACAATCGTTCTACAGTGCACTTGTCATGGGGAAGGAGCGAGACACGACATACTTGTTAAGGATTAGAATAATTATTCGAACGCAGTGCCTTACCTTACGGCATATTTTGTGTATGATACCGTATAAGAATGGTCGTGTAAGAATGGTCTTCAGTGTATGGTTAAATGTTTTCAGTAAATCAACCAGCCATCCGAAAGACAGAAAGGGTCTAAACCGGACAATGTCACATCCAAATTTGTCGTTGGGACGTTCGTTTCATCGTCCTAGTGAATTATATGCGAATTAAACAATAGTGCAGATTATATACCTAATTTAGTGAAAGTAGGCATTTTAAAGTTATAAGTTGATTTCATACGTGTGCAAAATGTGTTTTTCACACATTTACTTTTTCTTAATTCTTACACATTTTATTTATTTATTTATTTAGTTTTGAAGGAAATACTTCAAAGTTTATTTCCGTTCAAACATTTATTTTTTCTTAATTCTTACACATTTTATTAGGACACAAAAAATCTGAGGGTGGGGGGCTGACGACTATCTGGGGGCCTAGCCACTGGAAAGAACCCCATTGTTTTTGGTGGAGGTCAAAGGTCATTTGAGGTCACCAGAGGTCAAAAACCGAAAACCTTGTAAACACGATATCTCAAGACAGCAGTGAAGGACACTTCATATTTGGTATATAGATTTGTCATGTTGAGAGAAAGAACCCTATTGTTTTTGGTGGAGGTCAAAGGTCATTTGAGGTCACCAGAGGTAAAAAACCGAAAAGCTTGTAAACATTATATAATGATAGCAATGACGGACATTTTTCATATTTGATATATAGATTTGGCATGATGTAAGGAAGAACCCTATTGTCTTTGGTGGTGGCCAAAGTTCATCGTGGGTCACAGAAGGTTTAACAGCGAAAACCTTGTAAATGGCTCGTAAACACGATATCTCAAGATAACAATGACAGACACTTTTCATATTTGGTATGTAGCTTTTTCATGTTGAGAGGAAGAACCCTATTGTTTTGATGGTGTTCAAAGGTTATCTGGGGTCACCGGGGGTCAAACTCTGAGAATTTTCTTAACACGATTTCTCTAGGCAGGAAGCCTGGATAGGTTTCATACTTGGTACGTAAGTGCCTTATGGTCCGTGGAAGAACCCTATTGCATTTGGTGAAGGTCAAAGGTCATCTGGGATCACCAGAGGTGAAAAAGCAAAATTTCCCAAGAATTAGCAAGATCGTCATATGGGGTCATCAGAGGTAAAAAAGCAAAATTTCCCAAGAATTCCCAAGATTGTCATGTGGGGTCACCAGAGGTCAAAAAGCAAAATTCCCAAGAATTTTCAAGATGCAAGATCTATTGGAGGTCGAATCCCTTTCAAGACACTTTCTTTTTTCTTTTTTGTTATATTTGGTGGGGATCAAAGGTCATGTGATGTCAGCAGAGGTCAAATTGTTTAGACATCGTAAACTGATATAGTCAAGAAAGATAAATTTGAGGGATAAGCCCCAGTGCAACAAAGCATCCCCATTTGGCAAGGAATCACTAAGCCTTTTGGCTTTCTGGTTTGTTATTCACTCTTTGGTGGGGTTCAAAGGTCATATGAGGTCAGCAGAGGTCGAGAAACATCGTAAAAGAATGGTATAACCAGAAAGTACAAATTTGAGGGATGAACCTCAGTGTAACAAATCACCCCTTTCAGCTAAGAATCACTAAGCCTTTGGGCTTTCTGGTTCAAATAGTTTATCATTTTGCCGCCCTTAGGGGTTTCGACTCCGAGATTTCAACAGCACTCATAGGGGCTATATCACTCCTTTGTGAAACGACTGCTTTAGTGCGTTTGTGTGAGGTACATATCCTCATACCCGTGTGGAAATTAGAAATGTTCTGTGTATATTTTTACTGCTGTATATTCGGATAATCAAAGTGGTCACGCCTTTCTTTGGCGAAGGAGAGGAGAACTCTTTGTCTCCATTTGGCTATACACTATGGGTTTAAAGTTTATTAGTGAGTTACAATAATGCAAGGAGCCAGAAAAATGATTACCTCTCATGGCAAGCGGTGGTCAGTAGTACTGTATGATTTGCCAAATGTCCACCATCGCCGACTTTCTATTATGAAACCCATGGACTGAGCTCAATTTCCACCAGTTCTTTTATATAGTTCTTTTATTTGTTTCTGGTCTGTGTACTTTTATACACCTTTCTTTCAGGGTTAGGAAGACTTAGTTTGATTTAGGTCGAGCAAATCACACAATACCTCTGATTCCCGGACACTTCATAACCGAGAAAATTCATCCATAGCCTCAGGAGTGGGAATGTTTGCCTTAGAATACTAAGAATCCTAATCAACGCTCCATCTCGGCTATGTACTTAATGAATTTTTAACCTAAGGCAGTTTCATACACATCAATAGTAATTAAAATGTGTGAACCCGACCTTTTTGAAGAAACCCTGTACGATAATGCTTTGTTGCTGTAAAATTACAGCCCATGGTGCGTTTTGTACGCCCCTAGATTTTCACGGAAATGCCCTACAGATAGTGATCTTACAAACTGTATTTCACAACCCCAAGCTGGGTATTGCAAAATGTTTGATCGGTCTTAAGAAAGTTCAAGAAAATAGTTCATAAAATTTTCATAAAAAATCATAAAAATATATGCAATAAATAATTCGTAGAAATTCACTCTAGGAAGTTAAGTTTCATCACAGAAAAATAGTGGGCACGTTTAGCATAGGATTTAAGTTAAAATGCTAACTTTTATCACGTCTCCGTTAAAGCTAGAGACAGTTCGTAAAAATGTAAACAGTCATTTCTGTTTCTTTTTTCCACCCGTTTAAGTGGGTTGCACGCCCATCCGTCCTACCGTCCGACCGTCCGTCCGTCCGTCAATCCAGCTCAGGCTTTCCATTGGAATGTTGACTTTCATGGTCTTCCAAATGCTTCTCTTCTCAGCCTTTCTCTTATTTATTTTTTGTGTAATTCCTTTCATTCCCCCATCTCCTATTGCCATCTAACCACGTTTTGCCTTGTCGTCGTAATCATTTCGCTTCAATAATTCCTTTTACATAACACCTTAATTATTTCGCTACATTTGATTGGAGGATTGGTGGTCACATGCCAAGGGTGATTCGGCACTTTCATTACGGTCGTGTGTTATCCATCGTGCAATAGTCTAGTCGGTCGTGTGTTGTACTAGTATAACACACGGCTGTGATGTCAGCTATCACCGCGGTACGTACCAACTATGCCTCAATTCAATAGATCAATGCGGCTTTGGGCATCGCACATTGCATATCGTACGTAAGTAATAAACGCGTAGCTGGCAAACGACAAACCAAGGAGCTACCACACGGACAAACACGAACCACCGTAAACAGCAAACACGAATTTACTGAACCAACGACTAGATCAAAGGTATAAGGTGTTATATAAAACAAATAATGAATGTTTTTCATTCGTGCGAAAGTATGAATGATTTCATTCGTTGAAAGATTTAACGTTCAATTCAACTCGGCTTCGCCTCGTTGAATAGAACGTTTAATTTTTCAACTCATAAAATTATTCATACTATCGCACTCATAAACTTTCATTATTTGTATACTAATATTCTCACCACGAGTCCTCCACTGGACCCTCGCATCGTGTGTCCGCATTCTCAAGCTCATCATGAGATATCTGTCTTCAGTACTAGTTCTAGGATCTTATAATTTAGCATGTTTTCCGTTGATCTTAAACATTTTGACATTTTCATAGTATTTATCATCCTTTTTTGAATTTTCCCTCAATGTCAATGCCTCAGAGCCATGTGTAAGATCGAGAACATAAGTCACAATTACACTCACATGCGCACATGTTCTTTTTGCAGCAGCAGAGAGTTAAGTAGAAAACGTGAGGGGGGGGGGGATAAAGCGCCCTTGAGGCAAAGAAAAAGTTTTTGTGTGAAAATGTGAAAGTCAATGGGAGGTTCTACAAAAAGTGGGGGATATATCTCCTATTACCCCTGGGTTTTCGACTATGCTCTCTGGAGGTTATCTATCTGCCTATCATAGGACTGTAGAAGTGCATACCTCAGCCGACTCTGAGCAGGCCCATGCACTCTTGTACATGGCGGTGTAACCCATCATGGATCAATCCAGAGTCTAGCCCTCCCTGTACCACATGGACCCTGAAAAGAGATAAAGATTATATATACGAGTTAGCATAAAGTTTTATGGGGTTATATTATCTGCAAGTTGTTTAAAATCCAAGGTCTACTCCTCGTAAAAGAAGGGAGTTTTCATTAGAAGGCAATGGGATACTGTACCATTGCTGCATGCTGAAATGCACGCTGAGTGAAACATACTATAATAGTGACTCAGTGAGTTGTTGGACATTAGTAGAAAGTGCCACGAGCGTTCGCTGCCTGAGTAAAGGCCGGTTCATACTCCATTATACCGCTATAAAGCTGTGTTTAAGGATGTTAGCTGGGTCTCAATATGCCGATGTAAAATTGATTCATACTTCAGTTTTACTTGCATAGCTCAACTTTCGCAGTACTGCCATGCAATGCACAGTCTCCCAATACCTGCCTATGCAAAGGCCAAGTACAGTACATATGTGTATGCGGTTTGATCGGCTCTACGACAAAGTACACTATTGATTACTGTGATAATTTTAGGGAATACAAGAAAATCCTGCCTTACTAACCTTTGTCTTAATTCGTGGGAAGCAATAACTGTTTCCCTCCATTCCTACAACTCTTACTGTTACAATCAGGCCGCCGATAGTCGCACGGAACCCGAATACATGTAATGAGCCGGTCATCTGGAAAGGTCCGCCATTGTTGTCGAGTAGGATCGTGAGCTCGTATCAAAAGGTCGTTCACCTACCAAGCAGCCAATCAGAAGCCGTTTCCTTTGCGATATCTCGAGAGCTTGCGAGAAAAGTTGAACAATGTTCAACTCCAAGCGATGACCGTGAATCGAACTGGCGGCAAAGATATTTTGACCATATATGGTTATTGATCGCTTTATCGCGCGAGAAATTTGGAAGTATGAACGGGCCTTAAGGTCCTGCCAAGTGTAAAGTGGCAACTTCAAGTAAAGCGAGTTTTTAGCTGCGAAGTCCACGAAGAGTACTCCTTGCCACAGGAGCCCGCCAGTGCGTGGACCAACATTTAAAACCTAATAATGTTGTACTGAAATAAGGAGTAGAATACCCTCACTCTATACTTAGTAAACGAAAGTTTCATTTTGCTGCTATTTATAGGTACGACACGACTCTGAAATCCCTCATTGTGACAACTGGAAACTTTTTTGTTCTCCACGCGTTAAGCGGGCGCCTGTCATCAAGTGCACTCCAACATCTGCCTGCACAGACAGTAGCATATGTTCACGTGTAGTGAACATATACGAGTGCAAACTCTCAGGCTAACGCTACTTTTCTATAGATACAATGAAGTAAACATTATTGTGAATGGTTCGCCCTCTTCCCTACCCCGGGGAATGTCTCAAACCTCTACCTTCGATCGTCATAGCATGTTCCGGTGCTGATATTTGCGTTTTTCTTGCAGAGTATAATGATCTTTGCTTGTTTTCATTTTCATCACATCCAAGGTACCTTGCGACAACAGCTCCATACGTGATCATTGTCGTCTGACACTAATTGCCCACACTCTGCCTTATCTTGCGTTATTGTGCGATTTTGAGTGTCAAAATGTTGCGTTATATGCCACCCTTAAAAAAATATTGTATAATATTGTAAGTATTGCATTCCTTGCCAAAAGGCTATTGTTAATCATACACCCTTTGCAACGAGCGCAAGAGATTGCGCTTGTCCCCCACCTCGAATTCTCCCAGCAACGTCTGTTTTGTATATCCTGGGTGCTCATTGAACATGCTTGCGTTGGGCCTGTACACATGGGCGTCCGCAGAAAAAAAAAATTCAGGGGGGGGGCAAAAATTTTTAGGGGCCAAACTTTTTTCATGGGAAATATTTTACTCCCAGGAAGAGTAATTTTCACACAGGGTTGACCAAGGCGTATCCAGGAATTTGTCAAGCCCATAGACAGACTCAGCGCTCGGCGCCACCATGGGTTGACGCGGAGCGCAAGAAAATTTTGGCCCAAAATGCTTCCCAGATCGCTGGAAACGGCACTTCCAAGGCCTCTTTACCACATATAAAAAGGGGAAACACTAGCAATATCGTAAATATAAACTTTAAAAAATACCAAAAATATGCTCGGGGGGGGGGGGGCTGCTGGGGCCTGAGTGTTGATATTTTTATTCAATTCCTGTTTAGAGAGTAGAAATTCACACTGAGTGAACTGTTAAGAAATGCCGATGTTTTATTTTCTTCGTTTTTGATTCTTTGCCGAAGGCAGGCAAGGAATCTATGCGATGGTGATGTCGTGTGTGTGTATGTGTGTATGTGTGTATGTGTGTGTGTGTATTTGAAGCCTAGCTTGTAAACATGATATCTCAAGATAGCAATGACCGACACTTTTCATATTTGGTATATAGATTTGTCATGTTGAGAGGAAGAACCCTATTGTTTTTGGCGGAGGTCAAAGGTCATTTGAGGTCACAGAGGTCAAAAACCGAAAACTTTGTAAACACGGTATCTCAAGTTGGCAATGACCGACACTTTTCATATTTGATATACAGATTTTTCATGTCAAGAGGAAGAACACTATTGTTTTTGGTAGAGGTCAAAGGTCATCCGAGGTCACCGGAGGTTAAACTGAAAACCTCCTAAACGGCTTGTAAACACGATATCTCAAGATAGCAATGACCGACACTTTTCATATTTGGTATATAGATTCGTCATGTTGAGAGAAAGAACCCTATTGTTTTTGGTGAAGGTCAAAGGTCATTTGAGGTCACCGGAGTTAAAAAGCTAAAAAGCTCGTAATCACGATATCTCAAGATAGGAATGACCGACACTTTTCATATTTGGTGTCTAGATTTGTCATGTTGAGAGAAAGAACCCTATTGTATTTGGTGGAGGTGAAAGGTCATTTGAGGTCACCAGAGGTCAGAGACCGAAAACCTTGTAATTGCGATAAATCAAGATAAGAATGACTGATATAGATTTGTCATGTTGAGAGGAAGAATGCTATTGTTTTTGGTAGAGGTCAAAGGTCATCTGAGGTCACCAGAGGTTAAACTGCAAAAATCTTATAAATGGCTTGTAATCACAATATCTCAAGGTAGGAATGAAGGACGCTTTTGATATTTAGTGTATAGATTTTTCATGATGTAAGGAAGAACCCTGTTGTTTTTGGTGGAGGTCAAAGGTCATCTGGGGTTACCAGAGGTCAAAAAGTAAAATTTCCCAACAGTTCTCAAGATTGTTATATGAGGTCACCAGAGGTCAAAAAGCAAACTTTCCCAAGAATTCCCAAGATCCTTATCTGGGGTCATTAGAGGTCAAAAACCAAAATTTGCCAAGTATTCCCAAGATCTTCATCTGGGGTAACCAGAGGTCAGAAAGCAAAATTTGCCGAGAATTTTCAAGATCCAAGATCCATTGGAGTTGAATCCCTTTCAAGAACTTCTGTTTTCCTTTTTGTAATATTTGGTGGGGTTCAGAGGTCATGTGAGGTCAGCAGAGGTCAAATTGTTAAAACATCATAAAATGATGTATTCAAGAAAGATAAATTTGAGGGGTAAAGCTCAGTGCAACAAAGCATCCCCATTCGGCAAGGAATCACTAAGCCTTTGGGCTTTCTGGTTTCTTTATAATTTTCTTCGTTTTTTCAAGTTTTTGATTTTCCAGAGGGGAAAGGGCCCCCCTTGCCCCCCCCCCTCCGGACGCCTATGCCTGTACACTGCTTGCGACTACGCTATTTTTGAACAGTTTCAAAAACAACTCAAAAATATGAAAAACAAGTTTGCCTTTGCAAGTGTCCGAACTACAAAACCAAAAAACTGACTTCCCACTCTCTTCCTTTGCCTGACTGTTCAAAAATGTGTACACTGCTTTGGGAACCATTTCACATTTAATGTGGTACCATACTGAGCAAAACTCACATAACAATGCCTCATGCTCTTCTATGACTTCCTTTCCACCAACACCACACAGGGCTGCAGTATCCTGGCCATCACCTACATTAGCACCATGCAGGCCTAGAATTACTAGCAGACCCAGACTGATCTAACTTAGCACTTGAACCATGCCTTGAAAATGATGACATATCCATAGTAGGCTAGCTGATTAACAGTCCCTATTCCCAAAAGTCAAAACAATCATTAATGCTCCTCTAGACTAGAGACCAGAATATTAATACCTCTATAGTCTAAAAACCAAGTGTTTGAGATAAACCAATGTATGTGAGAACATGGAAGTTGGAAAAGACTATCCTCCTTTAAACATTAACTGACTTGCATATCTCTAGTCTAACCACACCATATCCATATGATAATATGTATAGGCTAGGGTGTAGGCTTATTATGGAAAGTATGGAGGAGGATGTACTCAGCACTTGAAATATAATCCAAAAACATGTCGAACAAGCCAAACAAAAGTCACTCAAAACTCCCTAGATTATCAACTACAATTAAAATACCGGTGATCTTACCAGCATACACTTAGAAACAAAGCCCAAGGGATAAACAGCCAAAAAAGCAGAGGTACAGCAGATCTGAGGTACAGCCACATGAGTCTGGAAGGACTGTCTGGAAAGTATATGAACTACAGTAGACCAAATCAAATGTATTGTGTGGTATCACCATGTTACATGTGCAGCATTTTGACATTGACAAATAATTGCAATGTTACAGTAAATTATATAAAATTTTGTGGGGAATTTTGTGAAATCTTGGGGATCTGTGAACCTTGGGGGATTCCAGCCATGTCAAATCATACAAAAAAATTGACACCTACCTACCAGGGGTACAAATTTACAAACCAAAAGTGATGTACTGTAACCATACCCCACCCCCACCTCTGCTCATATTTCCAAGTTGGCCAAAGTGTGGCATACATTTATAAGTTAACCCTATAACCATCACAATTATATTAGGCCTTGACTATCAGCACTTGCAGTCACTGATTCTTTAGGAAAGCTTCTATCTTCTGTACTGATTGCATTAGCAGCTGAAGATGAGCAGAAACAAGGCACATATGCAGTTGCACTTCCATATCAAATATTGTACTTGAGGTCGTAAGTCTAGAGTGTACCTAAACCTTAGGCAGGATTACTGGGGGGGGGGGGGCAAGTGGGGCACTTGCCCCCCACTTTTTTCCAGGGCTTAAAAACTAAAAATAATAAAAAAAAAAAATGAGCGAAAGTAAGTGAGACCAGAGAAATTATAAGAGAATTTTCAATAGCCTATTATGATTAAATTTGGCAATGCTTAAAGAAGGAAAATATTAATATCAAAAACCATAAAAGGAAAATTTTTCTTGGTGTGCTTTGCACATACCTCCAGAGAAAACTGCCTAAACAGTTGAAAATTTTGTCTGGCACCGCATAATTTCTTTCTTCCTACCTACCACACGATTATGACTTGAAGCTCTGAAATAAGGGTCACTGAAATTACTAATGTATGTGATAAAATTCACCATGGTCCTTGCAAAAGAGTTCCAAACCCTACCCATGTAAAGGGAGCCGCAATTTTCAAAAAAAATTGGCGTGCTATGGAATCTATGTATGTGATATCTTTGGCCGTAGCTTCCTACAGTGTGCATACCAATAGCGAGGTATCCCCAACAGCGCCAGTATCTTTTCATATTTGTTCGTCATTTCTAGAAACCACGACTTATCACGTTTTCATTCATGACAATTAAAGCTGGCCTAACATTATACTTCTCCATACAAACCTAACCTTCATACAATAAATTATAGAGAAGTGAGAGTATAGCTTTGACAAATGTACGATGGTTTTGGCAAGTAATGATCTGCCATCTTACCTTTTTTGTATACCTTTGCAACTCTTAGCTGTCCCAAAACTTGCTAGATTTTACTATACAAAAAGACAAAAATCAGCATATACCTTGCCATGTGTTTTATATCTCTTGTGTACTGTGAAAAAGGCAACTTTTCTTTCTTTGGCCAAAAGTAAACTTTAGATAGTTACATCTCCTTTGTTTTGTAACCAACTATGCAAAAAACAGTGTACAGTGAAAATAGTCTGTGTCAGTGTCAATTCACATGACGCAATGGGATTGCATGAATATTCCCACACATTCCCAGCAACCTCGCAAGTTTTAAACTTGTTGAGAAACAGTTGACCTCTTTTGTTGTAACTTTGAGCCAATATTATCGCCCGAATATTTTCGAGAGGGGGAAGGGGGTTCCCCTGAATTCTGAGACTTAGTGCCAACACTGGTACTTGTATTGCTTAGTTTAGTTCAAATCAGAAAATTTTCCACAAAATTATACTGGTTGTAGTGTACATTGATGGATTTCAGCACTAGTAAAGAGCAGTTCAGTGTGAGCCAAATCACATGCATAAAATCTTTGATCGGCACATTCGTATGAATAGACATAATGCATATGATGTCACAGAACAGAAAGTGTGCCCTCCAATGGAGGCAAGCGCGTATTATTGCACCCTACACCAGTAAATGCAGTCAGCTGATTTGTGTACCAGGGAGATACACGCCTAAGTCTGATACCTGCCTGTATGAAACCTACATTGTACATGTGTACAGCATGCTTCATTGCCTCCAAAGTGACATCGCTTGACATCAAATGCATGATCTATAGTATGCAGTATTGTCAGTACTGGGATGGCAAGCCTAGCAAAGTTGCATAAAATTGCCATCATTTCAGAAGAAGGAATTTCAAGCTTTAAAGGCAGTAGGCAGTCGCCCCAAAATTTGCTTTGAAAAATCAGCAAATTCTTGCAAATCTCCTCTTATTGCATTACAAGCATCTCTGAAGATGTTTTGAACATAACTATTACTAACAATACTTAAAGCAAGGAGAAATTCTTGAATTTCACAATTTACTTATAAAAACATTGTCACATTGTCATTATCAATATAGCCCATTCATGAACTAGAGTGACGGGGCATACTAACTCTGATTAGTTAGATTTTAAATAATTGCCTTTAAATGGTATAATTAAAACTTCATTGGACATACTTTGGAGACCATATTCCTGTTTTTTTAGTGTGTATTATACTTTTTTTGTCCGAAAATTGTTCATTTGTTCTGCATTTAAATCAATGAAAATTACATTTTCTGAGCTTTCATACCATTTGGTGATTAGCACTGTAGGTATATACTATATGGAGTTTTCTGCCACTCACAGTCTCATACTGTTAAGTTCAATAGGACAATTTAAATACTTAGGATGTACATTTTTCATGTTAAGAAAAAGAAACACACTGTTGTATTGTGGGCCAATCGCTCCTGCAAAGGCTTGTACAGTACTGTATACAGGGATCTTGTGGTGTAGCTCCAGACATTCGTGAACTAGAGTGATGGGGCATACTAACTCTGATTAGTTTTAATTGCCTTTAAATGGTATAATTACAACATCATTGGACATACTTTGGAGACCATATTCCTGTTTTTTAGTGTATATTGTACTTTTTTGTATATGTATCAAAGTTGTTCATTTGTTCAATTTAAGCAAAAATTGAAGACAGTTGGTTTCAGTTTATTAATGATTTATTTCCATTCCAAAAAAGTTGATGTAAATTGATTACTAGAGAGGCTGGCCAAAGGATAATTATTTATGTACACTGACTAACGTAACATGTTTCTTCTTAGAAGTTTGCAGCATGAGAGTGACAAAGCTTGCGGCGGATTGGGCCCTTAATAATAAGCCTCGTGGCCCTACAGCAATTGTGCTGAAGTTAACGGCAGTCCTCTGATTGGTCAAGAGTTGATACCCACACTTAAAAGTGAACATTAATCAATATGATGATCTTGTATGACCAATGAGGAGGTTGTAAAAAATGAAATTAACCACACCCAGGAAAATATTGGATAAGCTTCCACGTGGGATGAGATGAAGCAGTCATGTACACCTTGCAAACACCTGACAGGAAACAGGAAGGAAGAGACCTGGAGATAAGGCCTGGGAATTTAGGACAATAGGAAGGAAGTATTATTCACAACCACAAAAATGGCATCCCTCTCAAACTATAATGAAATGCCTTCTACTCTACATGACAATACATATTGTTGTATGTGGAGGTCAAAGTTCATCAGAGGTCACCAGGGGTGATACTATCAAAGTATTGTTAATTGCTTGTAATCATGATATCTCATGAACTGTATCTAGATGGATATCACAGTTAGTATGTAGAATGTTCTATAGTAGGTACCGTACATTAAGTTCCCTGTGTTATTAGTGATTGCCTAGCCTGTATGACCTTAAGGCTTAAATTTTAGAGCCTGTACGTGGCCACATGCTAGACTAAAATGCAGCTGTTGTTATTTTGTAGGATGCACTATGTCACCCAGGATACTGTAGGTGCTTCAGTTCTCCTGGCCTCATAATAATACAGTGCAGATCCATACAGTGCCTACTGGATCCTCAGAGTTGAACATGAGCTTTGGTGGTGATTTGCTCCTCGAATAAAAGTCTGGTAGTCTAATTAAAGGACCATTGAGTGTTGTACCACCATAGTTTCTCTTTGCTTAAACAATATTATGTTGTAATATTGATTTGATGCACTCAGCTTGCTGATTTTAACATACTTATTTATCATGATAAGAGCAAAACAAAAAAGATTTCTTTTGCTCCTTAAACTGATACAGTGTGCATGGGTATAGAAAAAGTTGAGAAGCTGGGAGGCTGCTCCCTAGGAAATATGGGTATTTAGAGGGAAATTTTTGCAAATTGGAGGGAAATTTACCTTTTGTGTATATGCAAATACAGAAGAAATTGTGGATAATTTGACTCCCTTTGTGGGAAATAAATATTTTTTCCAGTCATGACATTGTGCAATATGATAAGAAATGTTTTACTTCAAGGATAGGTAGTTTTGTGTCAAAAATGTTTGTAACGTATTTAGCATTTGAAATCATTGCATCTAACATCAAACGCAAAGTTTTCTGAGCTTAGAACGTTTGTATCAATGTTATTATGGTGATAGGATTTCATTGCAACATGAATATGTTGCATGTGATGACCTATTCTTTGTCTGTTTGCAGGAATTGAAGGTCTAGATAATGACTCATACAGTTGCTAAGCTCCAGACATGGAGCACTGTCCATAGTCACTTGGAGGTTCTGATAAGGAACTTAGACCCTGAAGATGTGGCTGTTATGTTACCTTATGGTTTACAGGTAAAGATTTCACATATGTGATCTACATTGTTATGTACTGTATTCTGAAGCATAAGTAGGAATTTATTGCAAAAGAAGAAGGCAGTCTACGTCTGGAAAGCCTGATCATGATGTATCAAAATGGGCGCCATAATAATGTATGTGCAGATGAGTCTTAATTATACTCCTGTTGAACCAAGGTTCACTAAGATAAATTCTTAATGTGACATATTCCCTGGTACATTTTGAAGGTTTGCTACCCATTTGCAAAATGGGTTTACACCAATGATGTTAACTAAATATTATAAATCTCAGCAACACTATCATCACTTGCATGTGAGCATGCATGTGTGTTGGAACCTAAAACCTTACCCCAGCAGGCCTTACTATCTCAGAGTGTCTCTAATTAGTCAGGGACATTGATGAAATATGGTACCTGGACCGGTTTCAGTAGCATTATGTATTTCAAGAACTGGTCATTAAATTTATAGTAAATCCCAAAATTTTTCTCAGTAGTTTAACTTCCACCTTCAAAGCCATAGTCTATAGATATTATATGAAATGTAGTAATTAACATATGTGCAAATTGCGTATACCAGAACCTCAAAATTCAGTTCTTGTTGCATATTATTGGTTTAAGTGCAAAGAGAATTTTATGTATGGGTAATGATAAATGTGAATGTGTGTATGTGAAACTTACTACATGATATTTTAGAAGGTATTGCCATGAAGGATATTGTACTTGGCATGCAAATGCTCCATAATGAATTCAAGGGCTTTATTACTTTTGTGGAGGTCAAAGGTCATTAGGGGTCACCACAGGAGTTTGTTGTTTGTGGAGAGGCCAAGTGTCATTTGGATCACCAGAGTTCAACTGAAAAACTTGTAACAAGATATGTTGAGAAGTGAAACATCTATTTAAGTTAGACTAGCAAGTGAGTGCCCCATATTGAGTTTTTAGTTGGGGTGGAAGGTCATTTGGGGTTACCAGAGGTGAGACTGTGAAAACCATGTAAATATGATATCTCAGTTACACTTCCATGGACCTCTTACTTAACATTTGGTTGCCTGTTATTAGCTCAACAAGTTGAGCTATTGTCATGGCAATGCGTCTGTCTGTCTGTCCGTCAACATTGGAAAAAAGGCTGCTGTCTGCAGGTGCTTTGACCGTTCCTTCTCAAAGTTGGTGTGGGTATAACACATATCAAGGGCTTGATAATTATGGTAACAGGAAGTAGGTCAAAGGTCATTGGGGGTCGTGAGAGGTCAAAGAGTGAAATCACACAAAAGCCTTCAACTCCTTGTGGTTTTGTTCGGATCTTTTCAGATTTGACAGGAATATTCAGTAAATGATTGGTCATCAAAGTTGTTCTTTTGAAGTAGATCAAAGGTCATTTGGGGTCAAAGAGAGGTCAAGCAAAAGGAGGTCAAACAGTGTAATCACGCAAAAGCCTTCAACTCCTATGGGTTATGTCTGAATTTTATCAAATTTGGCAAGAGTGTTAAGAAGATAATGGGTCATCAATGTTGTACTTTTGAAGTAGGTCAAAGGTCATTTGGGGTCATGCAGGGGTCAAACAGTGAAACCACTCAAAAGCCTTCAACTCCTAGGGGTTATATCCATATGTTATCATAATTGGTCAGGGTGTTTAGTAGATAACAGGTCATCAGAGTTGTACTTTTAAAGTTGGTCAAAGGTCATCTGGGGTCAAGCAGGGGTCAAACAGTGAAATCAATCAAAAGCCTTCAACTCCCAAGGGTTATATCCAAATCTTATCAAAGTTAGCCAGAGTGTTCAGTAGATGACAAGCTGTCGAAGTTGTACTTTTGAAGTAGGTCAAAGGTCATTTGGGGTCAAAGAAAGGTCAGAAAGTGAAATGTTGTAAATGTCTTCAATTCTTAAGGGTTATATCCAAATCTTATCAATGTTAGCCAAAGGGTTCAATTGATGATAGGTCATCAGAGTTGTACTTATGAAGTAGGTCAAAGGTCATCTGGGGTCAGAGAGGTCAAACCGTGAAATCACTCAAAACCCTTCAACCACTAGGGGTTATATCCAAACCTTATCAAAGTTGGCCAGAGTGTACAGTAGATGACAGGTCTTCAAAGTTGTACTTTTGAAGTAGGTCAAAGGTCATTTGGGGTCAAGGAGAGGTCAAACACTGGAATTGTGCAAATGCCTTCAGCTCCTAGGGGTTGTGTCTGACTTTTATCAAAGTTGACAAGAGTATGCAGTAGATGAATTGATGGGTCATCAGAGTTTTACTTTTGAAGAAGTTTAAAGTTGTTTGGGGTCAAAGAGCTAGGGCAAACAGTAGAATCAAGCAAAAGCCTTGAAATACTCATGGTTGTGTCGGAATCTGATCAAAGTTGGCCAGAGTGTTCAGTGGATGATGCATAGGTGTACTTTGTGTTGATGTTAATTAGTGTTTGCACTGGGTACCCGGGTACCCGACCGATGATGTCAGGACCCTGTTCTCAAATTGCTACCTGGATTCAAAGTTTCACTAACATAGATTGCATGTGTGACAGAACACCTAACATGTTACTTTTTCCTGGCAACATTTATCACGGACACGCCTAAGAACACTTGTCATGCCCATACGTAAGATACGTTGGTGTTATATTATATCAGCTTGCAAAGCAAAATTTCTCATTATGTCTTTTATGACTTTAGAACAAACTTGTAGCCTAACATAAGTTATATTTTCGGGTACCCGGGTACCCGACCGACCATCGAGTTCGGGTACCTGGTTCCGAATTTTGGACCCGGTGCAAACACTAATGTTAATTGCCATTTGGGGTCACAAAACATCATATGGTGAAATGCATGCTAGTGCTTCTCCATAAGGGTTTATGTTTTGTATGATGTATACTATAGAAATCATTTTTTGACAGACCTGACAAATTGGGGTATAAGTAGCCTAATTCTTGTCAGCAGAATCACCTACAGTACTGTGCCCACAAACACTTAACAAAAAGTCGCAAGCCGGACAACTCTAGCAGATATACCACTGTTGTGACCATTTACATCTATAGCACTGAAGTTCCTAGATCATGACAGTCTACGACTCCTTGATTTGGATCCCTAGTGAAACTATATAACAGTAACTGTGTGAGAGAAATTGTAGTTGAGCTACAGCATCATTGATGCTCTTGTTGAATAGAACCAGTCATTTGTGGTGGGAGTCAGAAGTCATTTGGATTCACTAGAGGTCAAACTGGGAAAGCTTGCACGCACAATGTCTTAAGAGGTGAAACTATGGTGAAATACCATACTTGACAATTTAGTACCCCTTCCTGGTTTTGATGAAAAGAGAAACGTATGCATTCATGATGGTGTGTGTGTATGTGCATGTATGCATACATGTGTGTATGTTTGTGACACTTCCTGTTTAAAGAAACAAACTTCTTAATTACACGATATATCAAGGTAGGAAGCTTGGACAAGTTTCATACTTAGTATGTGGATGTGTTATGGTTAGAAGAAGGACCCTATTGTTTTTGGTGGAGGTCAAAGGTCATCTGGAACCACCGGGGTCAAGCTGAAAACCTTGTTAACACGGTATCTCAAGGTATAAAGCTTGGATAGATTTCAAACTTAGTACGTACTGCATGCCTTATGGTCAAAGGTAGAACCTTGTTGTTTTTGGTGGAGGCTAGAGGTCATTTGGGGCCACCAGGGTCAAAGTCTGAAAACCTTGTTAACACAATATCTCAGGGTAGGAAGCTTGGATGGATTTCATACATGGTATGTGGATGTGTTATGGTCAGAGGTAGAAGCCTGTTGTGTTTTGTAGAGGTCAAAGGTCATCTGGGGTCACTGGGGATCAAAGTTTGAAAACCATGTTAACACGATAGATATCTCAAGTTATGAAGCTTGGATAGACTTCATACTTGGCATGTAGATGACTGAAAGGTTTTTGTGTTTGGTCATCTGGGGTCATGGGGGTCAATGTCTGAAAACCTTGTTGACATCATATCTCATCATATCTCAAGTAAGGAAGCTTGGATACTTCACATGGTGTTGCATTTAATCCATCAGAAAACCCCTATGAGTTTTGTCAGAGGTCAGCTAAAATCACCAGAGGCCAAAAAGCAAAACTTCCCAAGAATTCCCAAGGTCAAATATGAACAAAAGACTTAACTTTCCAGCAGATGAAGATCACATTCAACCAGTGACTGAAAGAAACTGGACATCTTGGCATTATTTGGAATTACACATTACACATTTAATACTGTACAAGTACATAAACTGTAAGGACCATTATTTCCTAATGGTGCCATCAGTAGCTATGTGTAAACTATATGTAAGTCCAAAAATATTAGGAGGGATGCAGGACGTTTTTTGGAAAGGAAAGGGAAGGGGGGGGATGGTCTGAGGATTGTTGCTGCAGAGGGCCGTGCTTTGGATTCTGTCCCCAGATACCTTTTTTTGACTTCTACCTCCTTTGCCAACCATAAATCATACGGTAAACACATTATTTTCGTGTACGGAATTTTATGAAGTTTTGATGCACTGTAGTCTTTTATTTGTAAAAGTTGGAAAAATGCTTGTGGTATTGAAAGGCTTTGAAGATGTCATGTTTTCAGAGTAAAAAGACTTGAATATTCAGCTACAGTATGTGATGTCAGATCCAAAAACAATGATATGAACCAGGCGTACAAGTTTCTATGTTACTACAGTACCTGCAAATTGCCATGTTTAGATCCCTGAAATACATAGTAGCCTCAGTATCACAAATTTTAAGAAGAACCTTAAATCTTCCAAACTGCCCCAACGAGACAAATTTATTCACAACAATCATTGCGGCATCTTACCAGTAGTACCTAAAGTGAAATTACCGTAGGAAACAAATTTTTTATCAGGCGTGAACTGTAAGCAAACACCCTTTATTATTCCTCTCCAGTTGGTCAGTTACTTTTAGTTATTGATATCTAGAAATAATGAAATATGTATCAGTAGACCCATTCCCAAATGGCAATTACAAAGGATTATGGGATAGGTTTTGGTATACATTGCTCTTTAGTGTGGACAAAAATGATGTGTACCAAAACTCTATTCCATAATCCTTTGTAATAACTCTTTGGAAAGGAGTGTATGTAGGTCAATAAAATTGCATTTGTATGTGACATCCCTTGGTTATAAAACCTAAATTGTGGTTTGTACAAAGGTTTACTGTGCAGAATTACAGGGATGTAAGACCTTTGTGAAGTTCACAACTCTTCTCTTTGGAAAAACTGTAGGTTTTGTTCGGCCTAAAATTTTTAGGAGCCTATAGGGTGTAGATATCACATGAATGGGAGTTCTGAAGTATTTCTCAATATGGTAGAGAAATTATATGAGGTATAATAGATAGCCTACTGTAGGGATTCGACTTGAGAAGAAGGGATGGCCTAGGGTGAAGAAAGGTGGGAGGGGAAGAGAAAGAAAATAAACTCATCCTTTCTAGACCATTTTCTATCCTGAGTCTGGAACTGCTGCTGCACGGAGGAACAGTATTATAGTAAGAGACAGAATTAACTTACATTTGTTTGGGTCTTGGTCTGTTTGGTGGTCGTATTTTATACTGTACAGTGTGCAAGGTGACCCATCTATATTCTTATGTCTGTATGTTACAACACATGTAACCCTAATTGCTCTCACCCTAACCTAATGCTAACCTACAGTAACCCTTATCCTAACACTGACCTTCATGTGCACTTGTTGGAAAATAGAGATATCGGAACAGAGACATCAGAACAGAGAGTAGTCAAATTGTGCAATTTCCATACATGTACTTGTCAAGCTAGTAAGTACCTAACATACTTCCATGTTCATAATTTTATATGCCTGGATTCCACAATTCCCCACCAATTCCCAAGATCGTCTTGTGAGGGGTCACCAGAGGTCAAAAAGCAAACTTTCCCTAGAATTTCCAAGATCAAATATGAACCCAAATTTATTTTTCCAAAACGTTAAGATATGATTGGACCAGTGACTGAAAGAAATGGGACTTCTCAGGTAGAACCAAGCTGTTTTTGGCAGAAGCCCAAGGGACATTTGGGGTCACCAACTGCTAGACTGCAGAATCTTGGTAAGCATGATATCAAGTAGCAAATTATAATTTAGATCTTAAAATCAAGCAGGTATTGCCTAAAATGAAATGCAGGAAGCTTCTCTGTGACCACACTAACATGACATCAGTCTCCTGGGGATGGTCATTGATCATAAACATTCTGAGAAATTACAGTAACTTGACATTGAATGTGTCAATGTGAAAACCACAGGACTTAAATAATATGTAATATTAGTAAATTGAAGGAATCACCATGCCTTTTGATTTTCTGGTTTTAGGAGTATATAGTGAAGATTGTTTAGTTCAAGGTTATATTGTCAAAAGTCTAAATAGACCAATATATAATTAACTGATAGAGGAATGTTAACACTTGCTTTACTGTAGCTGGTGCATACCTTTCACCACCCTCATGTGCTTAGATGTATGGCCTTCAACCACTCTACTTCAGGGAATATCTTTATCAGTCATATTGACTCTGGTGCTGGAAACGTCATGTACACATGGACAGTGTCAAGTCTAGATGAACTGAAAGTAGATTGCCAAAAGTAAGTAACAGACTTGTAGTTAGTTTGAACTCACACTTTAATTGGAACACCAGGTGTACAGTATCTAGCCCAGATGATCTACAAGTGGAATTGCCAAAGGTAAGAAACAGCCTTGTAGTGAGTATGCTCTTACATTAATTGGCACGCCAGGTCTGCAGTTTGTAGTGTAGATGATCTACAAGTAGATTGCCAAAAATAATAGACTTGTAGTTAATACTCCTAGTCTTAGTTTGGCACTTTTGCCAATACTCTTGAGTGCATATTTTGTACTTGTGTCCATTAAAAATGGCATATATACATGTACTTGAAGAGGGATTTGCATCACCCCAAGTATGACTTTTACATAGGGGTAAGCAAAAGTCTCAGTTGGTGACAACTCTTTGATTGACATCAGAGTTACAAAATTCAAAAGATGCAGAGCAGCTCATAGTACACAGCACGCACAGAGAATGTTTTGATTACACATGGGGTCTTTTATGCTCACCAGGATGTGACCTTGAGCAGTGAACTATGTTTGTGTCTACACAAGGAGAAGCAGTAAAGACAGTTATGGGCGGGGCTTACCACCTAGTAAAAATCATACTTGGGGTGATGCAAATCCCTCTTTAAAGTGACAACCAGAATGTACTCCCTTGTACTCATTACATTATACTAACACTACAAATCTGCTTGTGTAGAGCAGCTAAGCTTGCAGGAATATTAGGAAGCTATGTGCCAGGAGGATTATGAAAGAAGGGAAACCGTGTGGGGTTTCTTGAAACAGTGAAAAAAGATGCCTCATTAGTATATATAGTGTATTAAGAAGACACTGTCCGAAATGTTCATTGTATGAAAGAAATTTTATGATGTGACATTTGATAATATATTTATTTCTTTACATTAAATGTGGACACACATGTATGTACATATATTGAAGCACTTTGTGCATTTTAACATTTACAGATCTTCATAAAATTTCATGCAAAATGTGATCACTGAAAACCAGTGTATTAAACTTATCCACAGGTGTCAAATTTCAAAGTAAAATAAACATTTCACAAAATTCACTTTCAGAGAAGGGAAGAGATTTTTGGAGAAATCCACAGTATTTTATGACGTAAAATTGAAGGAACTTAGTATTTAATAACAAGAAATACAAATTGATATTTTAATACAAATGTTGTGGGCTTTAAAAAAGTGTTGATATAGTTGGGAAAACATCTCTTAATTTTGTTTGGGATCATTTTAAGTTACAGTACTGGTATATTCCTTTCATCAAGGGTGAAATTAAGGTTGAATGAGACATGCCTACTTCCTTCAAAAATACCTTGATTCCTTATCTTGGTTAAACCAAGGACCACTTTTGGTTTATCGAAGGAAATTTACCAGTTACAGTGTAGACGTATCATGTTTCACAGTATGGTAACTTTAGGTTTACTTTGTGAAGGTATGTATACCTCCTTCACATGAGACAAATAATAATAATATGAGATAAATATGGAATTGTAACTGAAAATGTTTTCTGTAAACTTCATCTAGGCATATATTTTATGTATCACATGTATGCACTACTGTTAATGTTGATCTTGTGAAATGTTGAGGAGAGTCCTGGGCCACTTTCTACTACAGAGAGTTCCCTGGTGTACAGAAAGTTTAGTGGCTCTAAGGGTCATATGCGGTCAATCAGGAGTCAAGTGGGTCTTAGAACCTGCTTATCTTCAGCCTTTCCTCTGATTGCCTAAAAGAATGAGTGAATTTTCTAGAGCATGCCCCTGGCTGGCTACCAGTTTTAATCTCTTGTGTGTAATTGAAACTGATTGAAGTCCAATAAGAATTACAGTAACCTCAGCAATTTGAAGAGCTGAATTTTAAAGTCTCTGTAGAGTAAAGGTAATTTACATGGCATGGAGAGAACATCACCTAAACTTAACTTGAAATTTCTTTTGGTTTTTGTTATTTTGTAGGTTTCAAGTTAATACAGCAGTAATAAACCTCCTTAGTATCCCAAGGCACAGGGTAAGATTTAATTCTTGAAGTACTATGCTGAAAGTGTGTGTGACTAAGTTCATCTACATGTGTTATATGATGTAGACATGTTGCAAAGACTTGACAAAGTGCTTTATTTACTCTAATACAATGTTTTACTAACAGATGTAGAGTAGACAAACATCTAAGACAGAGGGGCTACTCACAATGGGTATTCCTTATGCACACACAGGCAAAGATGACATGAATTATGTCTACCAACAGACTTGGGAAAGACATATAAAAGGCATCTTTGTGTTAGACCAAAACAAAGACATGTGAAAGACATTTATACACATGTAGGAGAAAAGGATGCATCCTCACCATCTGTTTCGTGGGAGATAAGTTGTTGGCAAAAATAATTACAGGCCTCCCAGAGTGGCATAAAATCATAAAATTCATGACATTGGCTGGGACAAGTTAATAAATATCCTATTTCTCACCAGGTGTTCTTCTCAACAGCATACTTTTACAGCATTTTTACACAGCATATGGCATAAAATTGCCATAAAAATTACAAACAGTGGCATAAATAAGCATAAAATTTACTTAAACATAACATAAACTTACAAATAAATTTTCTCCAAACATGCTGGGAAGCCTGTAATTAAGTCAAAGGTAGCTTACATGCATAGGGGTGGAGGTCAGCTGAAGAGAGCAAATGTGTGGATGTTAGGTGGGGTTTATGTATCTGCTGGCTTGGTGAAAATGAACCAAAATTATTGCTTTAAAGTTTTTGTAATATTGTTAACGAAATGGAAAAACTGGATGGCTATGGAAGCCATGTTGTATATTATTATAATACACATGGCTACCATCATATTCACTGTTCAGTGTTCAGTGTATTGTTACTAAAAATCCATTTCACCTGTCATACATTCTCATCCATCTTCACCTTTTCATCCAGGGCCCAACACTAACCCTTGCATTTTCATCCATTGACTAACAAAACCATTCCAATTCATTTCATTGCTTCATTCCATTACACTGCTCTGCCTTAAGTAAGTTAGTAATGTAGACCCATTGTTTGTTACACCTGGCTAGCTGGGCAGCAATTTATCTTTTGTGTTGGTTTAGGGGATGGGTTCTTGATTTCTTATGTGTAGTTAGAGCTGTCCTGGCTGCCAAGGTGTGAGGGTCTCGGTCTTCTCGGTCCCGTTGTATAATTGGATATTATTCTTTGGACTTTGATAATTTTTGTACCAGGAAGAGTCTTTCGTGAGTAATTCATTTATATTATTTTCCCCTTCCTGTATTCTCAATTGCTTCACCGTTGTTTTTGTTACCTGAAAGCACAGGTTTTAATTTAAATTATACTGGAACTACTTCGAAGGAAGCCTCCTCTCCTTTTTTTATTGTGGTTTGTAGTTCTGGAACCCATGGCGGACGGGCCACTGTTACAAATTTTGGTAGTACAGATGGGGTGCAGTATCCTATTTGCTGGTGGATTTTATTTTGTGAGTGTTCGATCCAGGGTTCTATCATTATTGTAATTGCAGTAAGAGGTCATTAGAATGCAGTCTGCAAAAAAATTAAAAAGTGAGATAAGGAGGTTAGAAAAGGAAATACAAAAGAGAAGCATGAGAATTCGGGAAGGGTCAATTTTTAATTCGCCGGCCCTCACACCTGGTGGGCAAGAGGAAGACGGGGCAGCTCTCCTCACCAGCACAAGGGTGAGTAATTTTGATTCTTTGGATAAGGATAGTGATTTAGATAGGGGTCAAGGCAGTAGGAGGCCAGTAGTTAAGCCTAAAGATTATGATGGCAAGAGTAATTTTGAGGATTACAAAGTTCATTTTGAATTGTGTAGTGATGTTAATGGATGGAAGGAACAAGAGAAATTACAGTTTTTCCTTGTGCAGTTGCAAGGGGAGGCTGTGCAATTCTATAGGGATATGCCGGACTCTGCTAAGACAGATTATCAGAAGGTGTGTAACTTATTTCAAGTACGATTTGGTTCACATGGGCAGAAAGATTTGTACCGTGCTCGCCTCCGAATTCGTAAGCGAAAGCAGGGTGAACCGCTCGTTGAGCTAGCTGCTGATATTAGAAGGTTAATTAATGCTGCATATCCCGATATGCCGCCAGAAGTAAAGAATGAATTGGGTAGTGACTACTTCATTGAAGCTTTAGATAATGCCGTGCAGCGTACGGTTGTAAGGAGACGTAAACCCACGTCATTAGAGGCAGCACTAAAGGTTGCAATGGAGGAGGAAGCAATTATGCAATTAGAAGCCTCCAGAAAAGGCCCAAATTTAGTAGCTTCAACAGGTGAAACTAGCCATATGCAACAAATGCTTAATGATTTAGCTACGCAAGTGTCACAACTGAATGATAATGTCCAACAGTTAATGCAGAATAAGGTTGAAGTACAAGGTTCCCACGTACGTGGGCGGGGTTGCTGGAGTTGCGGTGAGTTGGGTCATTTTAGGAGGAATTGCCCACAAGGGTATGGCAAATATGGGGGACCACCCTCATTTCAACCTTATTACCCCCACCAGGGACCGTTAAACTAAGAAGAGTTGTTCATGGAGCCGATGACCAACTCGAGGGTGGTATCGAAAACAAGGCTCAGGCTGTTGGCCAAACCATTTTTGCTTATGGGCGAGTAAATGGAGTTGATGTAAAATTTTTGATCGATACTGGATCTAAGTTTACATTGTTGCATGCCGATGTATGGCAATTGTTGCCTGACTCAGTCAGGAGGTCACTAGAACCATGTAATCTTCCTCTTGTAGGAGCTGGGGGTGAACCCCTCAAGGTGCAAGGAAAAGGGGTAGTAAACTTGGCCTTGGGGAAGGTTAGGACAAAACACACCATTTATGTAGCAAATATTGTAAATTCTGGGATTCTGGGTATCGATTTTCTTAAAGGTCATGGGGGAATACTCGACCTCCATAATGGATATCTTCAATTTGGTAGTGAGTATGTGAAATTATTACATGAGGACCAATTAGCAATGACCAAATGTTGTAAAGTAACTCTAGCTGAAACTGTTACCATTCCCCCCGGAAGTGAAATGATTTTGCCGGGGAAGATCCATGTTCCCTGTCCGGATATGAAGGAGGGGGTCATAGAAGTTTCAACCAAGTTCCAAGAAAAAGACTTGGGTTTATTAGTTGCTCATACGTTTGTTAAAGTGAAAACTAATGCTAAAGTACCTGTGCGGGTAATGAACTTACAGCAGGAGCCTGTAACGGTATACGAAGGGACAGGTTTGGGGCTTCTTCACCCTTCGGAAGAGGTTGAATTTTGGGAACTGTAATGGAGGGACGAATGGAGAACACCATTCCCCCATTGGTGAGCTTTTTAATCATAGTACCAAAGATTTGGATGACAGTGAGAAGGAAAGGGTGTGGCAATTTTTGGAAAGGAACAGGGATGTGTTCTCCCTTGAGGGGGAGCTGGGAAGGACGAATAGGGTTTTCCACCATATTGAGACAGGGGATGCAGCCCCCATTAAGCAACATGCTAGACGATTCCCTGTGGCTCAGCGGGCTGAGGTAGAAAATAAAGTTCAAGAAATGTTAAATGCTGACATTATTACTCCTTCTATTAGCCCCTGGTCTAGCCCAATAGTGCTCGTGCGGAAAAAAGATGGCTCCACCCGTTTCTGCACAGACTATCGGAAACTTAATGAGGTAACTAGGAAAGATTCATACCCCCTGCCTAGGATTGAGGAAAGCCTTGAGGCATTAGGAGGTAGTAAGTGGTTCTCTACCTTAGACCTAGCCAGTGGATACTGGCAGGTAGAAGTATGCCCCGAAGATCGCCCTAAAACTGCATTTACAACTGGGAGACAGCTTTTTGAATACAAAGTTCTTCCCTTTGGGTTAACTGGGGCACCTGCAACCTTTGAAAGATTAATGGATAATGTTCTGGCTGGCCTTCACTGGGAGACTTGCTTGGTGTACTTAGATGACATTATAGTGTTTAGTGAGTCATTCGACTCGCACCTCGAAAAGTTGCAACAAGTCTTTGATCGGTTGAAAGGGGCAAACCTAAAGCTCAAACCCACCAAGTGTTCTCTATTCAAAAGAAAAGTAAAGTACCTCGGGCATGTCGTGTCAAGTGAAGGTATATGTACAGATCCTGAGAAGGTAGAGGTTATTGAGAATTGGCTCACTCCAAGTAATGTCACGGAGGTGAGGAAATTTCTGGGTTTGTGTAGTTACTATAGGAAATTTGTCAAGAATTTTGGGCAAACAGCTGCTCCCCTACATCATTTAACGCAAAAGGAAGTTGGATTTAGGTGGACTGAGGAGCATAGTAAAGCTTTTAGAGATCTCAAAGCGGCTTTGACTAGTAGCCCTATTTTGGCCTATCCAGACTTTTCTCAACAATTTGTACTGGATACAGATGCCAGTAATGGTGCAATTGGGGCCGTACTGTCTCAGGTTGGGGCTGATGGCAAAGAACATGTTATTGCCTATGCAAGTAAGAAACTCACAAAATCTGAAGTCAAATACAGTACTACTAGAAAAGAACTTCTTGCAGTAGTCAAATTTGTAAAACAGTTTAGACATTACCTGTTGGGCAGGAAGTTTGTTCTCAGAACGGACCACAATTCTTTGAGGTGGTTGTTTCAATTTAAGGAGCCCGAGGGTCAAGTGGCCCGTTGGTTAGAATTCTTGAGTGAGTACGATTTTGAAATCGTCCACAGAGCTGGTACCCAACATGGAAATGCTGATGCCCTCTCCCGTATGCCACTTGTTAAGGAAGAAATGGTCCAGACTGAGGAGCTGCAGAGGGGCAGGGAGGTTTGTGCCCCAGTGGTCTTAGCTGGGGATAAAGGGGACTTATTAGCTGCCCAAAAAAGCCGATCAGCATTTGAAACCTGTAATCCAGTGGCTAGAAGAAGGGCTACAGCCAAGTAATCATGATGTGTCTGCCTTTAGTAGGGAAACAAAAGGCTTATTGGTTCTTGTGGGATCAGTTAAAGCTTGTAAATGGTGTTTTATCTCGGGAGTTTTATCATGACAACCCGAACCAGGGTGTAAAATTTAGACAAATAGTAGTACCTAAGGCCATGAGGCAGGAAGTGTTTCTCAAAGCCCATAGTTCAGTAACTGGCGGACACCTAGGGCGAGTCCGTACATTTGCCAAGGTACAACAACAAAATTTTGGATTGGCTATAGAGAGGACATTGGTCTATGGGTACGGCAATGCACGAAGTGTGCGAAACGTAAATCACCCACTCGTAGACCCAGGGCCCGCTTTGGCAAATTTTAATTATGTGGGCTTTCCTATGGAAAGAGTGGCAATTGATATTATGGGACCTCTGCCAATGTCTAAGAGAGGGAACAAATTCGTTCTAGTTGTAACTGATTATTTTACTAAATGGGCTGAGGCCTACGCCCTCCCGAATCAAGAGGCTGTTACTTGTGCTGATGTACTAGTGAAAGAATTCTTTTGCCGATTTGGTGTACCATACTCAATCCATAGTGACCAGGGGCGCAACTTCGAGAGTGGCCTGTTCCAAGAAGTATGTAAATTGTTGGACATTAATAAAACAAAAGCAACTGCATATCATCCCCAGTCGGATGGCCTCGTTGAACGTTTGAACAGAACTTTAGCCACAATGCTAAGTATGTACGTGAAAGAGGAACAAAATGACTGGGATGAGTACCTTTCCTATGGTCATGTCTGCTTACAGATCAAGTATGCAAGAAAGTACCAAGTACAGCCCAAATTTCTTAATGTTTGGTCGGGAAGTGAACTTACCATTGAATCTGTTATGTCCGACACCGGAACAAGATGAGTATGATTCAGACAGTTATGCAAAAAAATTACAGAATTGTTTTGAGAAATCTTTTCAGACTGTTCGAGAGCACTTGGGAGATGTTCAACGTAGACAAAAGAAGCTGTATGATATGAAAAAGTGGGGGCAGCCTTACGCCGAAGGTGACAATGTTTGGCTATATGTTCCAGCTAGGAAAAAGGGGCTAAGTCCTAAACTGCAACAGTTTTGGCAAAGGACCATGCAAAATTTCGAAGCGGGTCTCAGATGCTGTTTATCAAATAAAGAGACTGGACAATGGAAAAAAATTTCTGGTACACTTTGATAGACTTAAGCCATGTTATTCCGCTCCGCCACAGGTAGCTTCAGGGGAAACTTTTGATATGCCATTTGGCAATGCAGAAGAAGTCGAACTAGACTATGATCAGGAACATTTACCTCTTTCCACTTCTACAGACCCCGATGCAGTGCCTCAGAGGCGAATTAGACGTATGCCTGCATGGACAAAAGACTACGATATGTATTAGTGGGTAAACTTTACAAGTGGTACAGAATGCCTGTTGTGCAGGAAGTGTGACATGCGTGAACTACTCGACCTTATTCTTCGTAGCCATCTATCAACGCTGTCTACATGGTCGGAGTGCCGGATAGTAAAGCTAGGATATTATACCCTATAGTTTGGACAACCTCTGAACATTCACCCTTTTCAGATATGAACTAATTATGACTCTTTTATGTTATATGTGAGCAGTACAAATTTTGATTGCTGTTTCAGTGGATTGTGGAGACATATATGAAATGGACTTTTCTTACAAATGGTGCGTTGTGTGTAAATAATGTATATATTGTGTATTGCAAATGTGCCTCCTACTGCCTACCCCTAGAAATATGTTATGAGTTTGAAGCCTATATTTTAATGTTAAAAGGACTCGGGGTCGAGTTTTTGAGGAAGGGGGGCAGTGTTACTAACAATCCATTTCACCTGTCATACATTCTCATCCATCTTCACCTTTTCATCCAGGGCCCAACACTAACCCTTGCATTTTCATCCATTGACTAACAAAACCATTCCAATTCATTTCATTGCTTCATTCCATTACACTGCTCTGCCTTAACCCTTTCAATGCTGAATTAATTAGAGGGCGCTCTTCATTTTTGAAGAAGTTAAGCTCTGCAGGTGCACTTACAGAACCTCCTCTTACCAGAAATGACTTATTCTAGTCGCGCGCCACCATATGGAGAGTTGAGGCCAAAAAATACGAATCAAAGGCATTCTTTTGTTTAGATATGGTGAAATAAATGTTTTATTTGTGAAACGCCCCCACGGCGGGATTTCCCGCCTGGAGCACTGAAAGGGTTAAGTAAGTTAGTAATGTAGACCCATTGTTTGTTACACCTGGCTAGCTGGGCAGCAATTTATCTTTTGTGTTGGTTTAGGGGATGGGTTCTTGATTTCTTATGTGTAGTTAGAGCTGTCCTGGCTGCCAAGGTGTGAGGGTCTCGGTCTTCTCGGTCCCGTTGTATAATTGGATATTATTCTTTGGACTTTGATAATTTTTGTACCAGGAAGAGTCTTTCGTGAGTAATTCATTTATATTATTTTCCCCTTCCTGTATTCTCAATTGCTTCACCGTTGTTTTTGTTACCTGAAAGCACAGGTTTTAATTTAAATTATACTGGAACTACTTCGAAGGAAGCCTCCTCTCCTTTTTTTATTGTGGTTTGTAGTTCTGGAACCCATGGCGGACGGGCCACTGTAACAGTATTATATGTACTTTAAAGACAGATTTGCATCAACCCAAGTACGACTTTTAGTTGGGGGTAAACAAAAGTCTCAGTTGGTGACTACGCTTTGATTGACATCAGAGTTACAAAATTCAAAAGATGCAGAGCAGCTCATATTACACAGCATGCACAGAGAATGTTTTGATTACACATGCAGTCTTTCATACTCACCAGGATGTGGCCTTTAGCAGTGAACTATGTTTGTGTCTGCACAAGGAAAAGCAGTAAAGACAATGGGCGGGGCTTACCACCAAGTAAAAGTCATACATGGGGTGATGAAAATCTCTCTTTAAATAAACTAACTGTAAAGGACTGGAAGACTGGGCCATAGAAAGCCTTAATTAATTTTTGATAGAAAAGTTTGGATTTTTTTTCTAAACTCTGTATGGAAGTTGCAGAGGTGCCATTAAACTCTTCTGGGTATGGTTGTGTTATTGTGAGATTGATCTGCAGTAACCAGCATTTAAGTTCTTACATTCCTTTGCTCGATACAGAGCCTAGTAACTGTTTGTTACATTTTTTTTCATCATTTAGGTATTCATTGGATATTGCACAGATATGACTCTATGTGTACTGAGTGACATCATCCACAAATGTGTAGAGCTATCAAGAACAGCCACTCCTGTCTCAGTCCTCTGGTAGATGTTTTAACTATTTTACTGAAGGACCTTAATCCCCCTGTTATAATTCTGTGGGTTTTTTCTTTCATTTAAAAAAAGTTATTTCTTAAAGTGAATTAAAGGTTGGATCAACTTTGAGGAAATATTTTTGTCTTGTGAGAAATTTTCATTGTGTTTGGTGAGTGTGTATTAAGGTTTGCATCTCCTTCTTTCAGGTTGTACCTTCTATGGGTAAAGCATTCAGAACTACAATATCATATCACAGCATTACATTGTTTTAATACTGTTTAGCTCACTACATGCTGTCAATATGTTCCATAGGAATATGTTGGTATTCTTGTTGCAAAAGTTATTGATTCCTTGCCATAGGCAGGCAAGGAATCTATGGGATGGTGATGTGTGTGTGTGTGCGTGTGTGTTTGTGTGTGTGTGTGTGTTTGTGACACTCCTTGTAATCGCGATATCTCAAGATAGGAATGACCGATACTTTTCATAATTGGTATGTAGGTTTGTCATGTTGAGAGGAAGAACCCTATTGTTTTTGGCAGAGGTCAAAGGTCATTTGAGGTCACCAGTGGTCAAAGTCCAAAAACCTTGTAATCGCAATATCTCAAGATAGGAATAACTGATACTTTTCATTTGTGGTATGTGGATTTGCCATGTTGAGAGGAAGAACCCTATTGTTTTTGGCAGAGGTCAAAGGTCATTCGAGGTCACCAGAGGTCGAAGTCCAAAAACCTTGTAATCACGATATCTCACTCAAGATAGGAATGACCGATACTTTTCATAGTTGGTATGTAGATTTGTCATGTTGAGAGGAAGAACCCTATTGTTTTTGGCAGAGGTCAAAGGTCATTCGAGGTCACCAGAGGTCAAAGTCTAAAAACCTTGTAATCGCCATATCTCGAGACAGGAATGACTGATACTTTTCATAGTGGGTATGTCAATTTGTCATGTTGAGAGGAAGAACCCTATTGTTTTTGACAGAGGTCAAAGGTCATTCGAGGTCACCAGATGTCAAAGTCCAAAAACCTTGTAAACATGATATCTTGAGGTAGGAATGGCCGACAGTTTTCATAGTTGGATGTGTGGATTTGTCATGTCAAGAGAAAGTACCCTATTGTTTTTGGCAGAGGTCAAAGGTCATTCAAGGTCACCTGAGGTCGAAGTCCAAAAACCTTGTAATCGTGATATCTTGAGATAGGAATGACAGACAGTTTTCATAGTTGGGTGTGTGGATTTGTCATGTCAAGAGAAAGAACCCTATTGTTTTTGGCAGAGGTCAAAGGTCATTTGAAGTCACCTGAGGTCAAAGTCCAAAAACCTTGTAATCGTGATATTTTGAAGTAGGAATGACCGACACTTTACATAGTTGGTATGTAGATTTGTCATGTCAAGGGGGAGAACCCTATTGTTTTGGCAGAGGTCAAAGGTCATTCAAGGTCACCAGAGGTCAAAGTCCAAAAACCTTTTTTTTTGTTTTTTTTTTTCATTTTTTTGGTTATTCAAGTTTTGGTTCAAAGGTCATGTGGAATGAGCTGATGTGGGCAGGGGTGAAATTGTGACCACGTCATAAAAAATGATTAAGGAGAGAAGTATAAATTTGATGAATGAACCTCAGTGTGACAAAGCACCTCCCTTTCGGCAAGGAATCACGAAGCCTTTTGGCTTTCTGGTTCATTATTCAAGTTTTGGTTCAAAGGTCATGTGGCATGAGCTGATGTGAGCAGGGGTGAAATTGTGACCACATCATAAAAAATGATGAAGAAGAGAAGTATAAATTTGATGGATGAACCTCAGTGTAACAAAGCACCCCCCTTTCGGCAAGGAATCACGAAGCCTTTTGGCTTTCTGGTTACATTTAGATTCAATAGGTAAACGAAAATTTTTTGTACCCAAATCACTGCAGAAAGCACCATGAACTAAAGACAATCTTTGCCAACCTTGACATACCTTTATGTCATAGTTTTGGACAACAAAAAGATTGCCTTTCATTGTCCTGTAATTCCATAGCAAACACTGAATACTTGTTCAGCAGTCGGGAGTAAGGAAAGTCCAGGGCTTCTGCCCCTCTGTATACACATATTCAGATGTAGGTCTTTCTTCAAGAAAATTGTGCTCTTACACACACTTGTATGAAAATATTTTTGGTACAAGCATATTTTATCATTTTCATAAAAAAGTTATTTGCATACAAATCTCATAAAATTTTAAGTTAAACCACCAAACATTTTCACCCATCTAAAGATTACAGGCTCTTAATCATGAAGTAAGTCATCTAGACCCTAGCTAAATGCATTTTTCATTTTGGTGTAAGTTTTCACCATGCCTTCTACAATCAGCAAAAAAATAAAAATTTGAGCATTTTCCTTACTTATATGGCACTTAGAACTTTTGGTAAGTCATTTATGTAACATGTGCATAATATGTATACACATTGGGTATTACTTTTTTGTGTAGCTTGTAAATGTCATAAGGGGGCAACCTTATAGTTTTACCTTGTTGCAGCATGGTGTACAATGAAGAGATGGATGAATTAATAACTGGTGGACATGGCTGTCTTCAGACCTGGAAAATGGAGCATGTAGAGGTAATATTATTACATTTGCCCCAGATTTATTTTGACACATCAACTAGATGTTACATATCTCCTCATAATTCACTTATAAGTATCTTTCGTAATGTTTCAGAATGAAAACATTGCACACTCAAGTTAAAAACAAGGGATTATTCTGCAAAAAGTTAACAATTGAGTTAAAAATATTTGTTATGTGATTTTAAATCAAAGCCAGTCATTTCAAAACAATCTCAGTGCTGGCCTGCAACTGAGGGTAGTGAATCTACCTTGCCCTTCCTTACCTCAGCGAGATGACTTTTGACTTGGCAAATGAAGAATGGAGGGGTGCTCTCTGTAGAGGGCTCTCTTCCACTAAGCTATCTTTCATTTGCCAAGTAATACTGCAGGTTATTGAGGGTTACATATGTAAAGTGGAGGTAAGTATCAGGGCTTTGTAGATATATACCTAAACCTGGGAGTATTGTTGATTTCATTGTACAAGGGAAATCTTCTGCTGAAGTTAAAGTAGCATGTCATACCTTTTGGAACAATCTACTTTACTCACTTAATTTGAGAATCTGAAGATGCCACCTCTGGTGAGCCACTGTGCTGTGCTAGGGGCATCTTAATCATTTGTGATCTTCTCATGTCATTGACCAGTCAATATAGATGTGGAGTTATAATTTGAATTTAACCATCTTCACATGTCAGTCAAGTAGGCTGATTAATCACAAGTTTTACAAATGTTATGTCTGGTCTGAGACATACTAGAAACCAACGTAGGTATAAGGCAAAAAAAGCACTTTCTTTCTTATGACCCTGATATCATATCTGAACTGTTTAACTTCAGCCTTCAGTATGCAATGACAGGATGTAAGTGCATTTCTGATTCAGAAATTTCCATACTTGTAAAACAATGATTTGTGTGCTGAGTTTATTTATATTCGAGAAGTAATGTTTTTGCTGAGAGCGTGGTCCAGAGATGCCAACCATTCTGTTTTTGCCAGAATAATTCTGTTCTTTGGAGAAAAATATAGCATTCTGTTTTTTCTTGTCCAATTATTTTTTTTTTTTAAATTTTGAATTATAGGCTCATTTACCATACATAGTGTTATGCATTGATAAGTTTGCAGTTTGCACTACTCCATAATTAGCCATATTTCTCCTGCACATACGATACGTGTACTTCACTGCAGAAGCCAGATATTGCCCATAGTGCTTGCATTCCTATAAAAGTGGAGTGAAGTCAGTTTCCCCAGACCCCATTATCGTGACCTCATCACAGATCGTACAACTTGTCAAAAAATAGTATGCTGTGCAGGTATTGCTCAAGGCTGTAAGTTTTGTTTTGTAAGATTCTGTTTTTTTGCTGAAAATTCTGCTTTTTTGCCATTGAGTTCCTTTTTTTTATTTGACAAGGTTGGCAGCTCTGGTGGTCATTCCTTTGTAGCCCATGAATAATATCTTATTTGTACATTTTCAGTTGAGGGAACGTTCCAAACTTTTGTAGTATGGAATGTTTTTTGGAACTAAGTTATTGCCAAAGTCAATTGATGATACTTAATGGGCTGTCTGTACCATTTTGATGTCATGTTAATACACTGTATTCCTTAAAATTCATGTCTCAACTTTAATACAACTCCTTTTTCACAGCTGCGTGATCCTCTGACCCCAGGTAGGGGAATCAATTGTGACATTTCTCCAGAAGATTGGGTTCGTGACATAAAAGTTTTTCAGAAACAGAAGCAAATGGTGGTTCTCTGCAATGAGGGTGTGTTTATGGTAGATTATCTGACCAGTCAACAGCTTTTTCATATGCAGAACTGGCATGATACTGCTCTCACCAGGTAAGTAATACCTCCATCTTCAAATAATACTATTAAAAGTTGTTATAATTTGAAATTATTCTTTGATTTTTACCTTTTTTAACTTGATGTGAACAATTCTTCAATTGGAGTAAAATTGAGAAGATTGAGAAAGAGTGTTGGTTTTGAGTTCATGCTGATAGAAGTCAGTTGGAACCATTTGCAAAATGAAGATGAAGCTTCATGCAGGAAATGTGTGAAGTAATCAAATCCACAGAATTTACGACAGTAGTTGTGTGCTTGTCAATGTATTTGCTCTTGAAATAAAAAGAAATAAATGTTGGTTTTCTGTTGCCAAAAAAAAAAAAAAAGAGGAGTGCAATTTTGGGGATATGTTGAAAATTTTGCAATTTTGTGTTTTCTACAAGCACCTTTAATCTTTAGATATGAGGATTTGTCTGAAGTTGTGGTTAATTTTCTTTTGTTTTGTAGTTTTGTGTGGTATAGACCATTGGAATACTTCATTACAGCATCCATGGATGGCACAACCCTTAAATGCCTTTCCCCCTTGTAAAACTTGTAAGTCTTGTCTTTTTTTAAAAATATTTTCTATAGTTTCATAAAGAAAGGGTTTGAATGACAAATTTAAATGATAGCTGATTTTCCCCCTTTGGGCATGTGGTATTTGTCAAACCTAAAATTTTGGTCTCAAAAGTAACTATTAAAAAACCTTCAATAAAAGTAAAAAAAAATACAAATATAAAAGCCCCAATAAAACAAATACAAAAAATTTTAAAATTAAAGAAGTGAAGAATCTTAAACAATTTATCAAAAATTTTTTAAAATTAATAAATTTGATCCTACAGAGGGAAAAAATTTTTCCCACCAATATTTATGTTGGTGAGGCACTGAAATTTTTTTCCTTTTTTTTTTTTTTTTTGTTTTTTTTTTTTAATTTTAAGGAGAAAGGGCCAGATTTTTGAATTTCCCAATCTGTTTTTTTAGTAGCCCATTCTAACTATGAAATCAATTTTCCCCTTCCCTGATAGTGTCCAAAAATGTAAGTTTACTATCTTTTTTATGCATACTAAACCCAGATCTCCCCACCCATGAAATACACCTCTCGTTGTTTTTCGATTCTTAAAGTGTTTTCCCTTCATAAACCCCCTTCATAGTCATCTTTTTACCGTGATGGTTGCAAAAAGGTTTTTCATTTTTTTTATTTTTTCCCATGCCTATAAAACATGTTAAAATTTTTTTTCATTGGTAAAGCAATACATTTTTTCCCAGGGGCATATTGAGCCCCATATCTTTGAGCCACTAATTAGGCAATCAGGGGGTTTGCGGGGGTTTACGCAGTAATACCTTGCGGGGGGGAAAGGGTTAAAAACTTATTTTGGGGGCCGGTTTTCCTCTGATCTCACCCCTTGGGCCCGGGGTTTTTTTGGATTACCTTTAGAAAAGAAAAAAAACTGCAAAATGTCACCATGCATCTGTAATAAGTCATTGAACTTCTCCTTTTTCAAAAAAGCTTTTCCCCCCTTTTTGGGGCCCCCAAAAAGTCATATAATTTTGTAAAAACCAAAAGTCTTTGGAAAGCATACTTTTAAAAAAAACAAAATTTTTTGCCCAAATTTTTTTTTCCTAAAGAAAATGGGTAAAAAAGGGATTTTTTTGTTATTTTTTCCCTGGGATTTTTCCTAGGTACTGGGGTTATTTTTGATCCTTTGTCAGGGCTGTTTCACTTGGTATGGAAAGAAAACCTCACATGTGGTTCACTTTTTTTTTCGGGTCCCAACAGTGGTCAAATTTTCCCTTCTAGAGGCTCAAAGAAGATTATAAGGGATACGGGTGAAAGGGACATTGTGGTGCCATACTAGCACTAGATTGCTCCCATGGTTTCCTTTTGGATGGTGGGCTCCTTGGAGGGTGGTGTTTTTTGGAAGTGGATCTGAGGGTTGGTAGTTCTGACCGCCCTTCCTCTTGGGGAAATCTGAAAAGGGTTGGTACAAAGATCTTTTTTTTTGACTACAGCTTTTTGGGGGGTCAGATTTTTTGATTTACTTTCGCCATATAAATTAAAAAAGTAAAAAAAGAAATATTTTTTGATGTTGAAAATGGCAATTATTCTCAGGAAAAAAATTCATTTTTAAAAAGTTTCCTTTCTGAGAGCCAAACCTAAAAAAATAATAATTAATGAATTTTTTTCCCAAGTTTTTGCTGTTTCTGATTTTTGTTTTTTTGGTAAAACCCTAAAAAAAAAAATTAAAAAAATTAAAAATTTAAAGCAGCACAAAAAATTGAGGGCCCAAATTTTGTTAAATTTCAGACAAAAGCTACAATCCAAGTAAAATTTCCCCAATTTGTGGAAAAGAAAACATTTTCACAAATTTAAAAAAAATCCCCAAAGGGCTCTTTTTGCACTCATTTCACAAGAAAGTCCCCGTCAGTTTACGATTTTTAAATCTGTATCTTTTGCCCCCCCCCCCCCCCAAAAAATTTCAAAAATAGTGATTTTTTTTAATTTTATTCCCCAAACCCTAACCTATTTTAATGCCAAAGGGAAGAAAAAGGTAAGGGGGAGGTTTTAATTTCCATGGTGAAACGGGTTTTTTGTGACTTTCAAACATTTGAAATCAGGGAAATATTACTCAGTGTGACATACTGTTTTAACTTAGAAACAAAAATTGATAAAATGTAACATGCAGATCATTGGGCCCTGTCCAAAAGAAGTTTTATTCTTGTTTAAAAAGGGTCTTTGTTGGTTCAAAATTATTAACTCATTTTTCTGTTTGGGTTCTGGGTTTTTTTTATGCTAAATTTTTTTTGCCTTTTGCCCTTTCCCTTTTTTAGAAGGTGCAGATCTGGAAAATACATGCATTAGTGACCCTTTTGGGTAACATTGCTTTCCCCTCTGTTTTGGTAAAACATTGTTTTAAGTTTAAAAATGTTTTTAAAATTAACTTACATCTTGCATGGGGCAAACCCCTTCATCCATGGTCAAACATTGTAAAAGTTTTTTCATGGTCATTGTAAATAGCTTTTTTCCCATCTATTTTTTTTAGCATCTTTAAATCACTTTCTTCCCCCCATCCTTTGTTCAGGTGTACTTCCCCCACCTCTTTCTCTTGGGCTTATCTTTTTTCCCAAAAATTTTCCCTTTCCTTTTCCCCGCCTTTTCCCCGTTTCTAAAGCTGTCCCAACCCCCCTCTGTATGGCTCTAAACCCTTTTAACGTGGGGTTTTTTCCTTCCCAAAAAAGTTTTCAGTACCTACTTTTTCCCTGAATCCTAATAGAAATTTGTATGGGTCATTTTACTGTATAAATGGGTAAAGGGTTTTTACTAATTATTTAAGGTGGAATAAAAAACCCCTTTAAAATGTTTTAGAATGTGGCAATACCCAAAGAATTTTTCCCAAAGGGTGTTATTACTTTTAAAAACCCTGAAATAGGGACAAGGAACAGTATGTGGATTTTTGTTTTGGGTAGGGTGATGTGTGGGTTTATCTCATGCCCCTTTTTGTAGTCCCGGGTTTTTAAAAAAAACGGGAAAAAGGGATTTCCCCGGCCCTCTTGGTAGTAAAGCAAAATTAGAAAATTTTAAATTAAACCCTTCTTCCCCTTTTCCCCTTCATAGAAAGAAATTCCCCCCCCCCACCCCCCCCCCCCCCCACCCCCCCCCCCCCCCACCCCCCCCCCCCCCCACCCCCCCCCCCCCCCACCCCCCCCCCCCCCCACCCCCCCCCCCCCCCACCCCCCCCCCCCCCCACCCCCCCCCCCCCCCACCCCCCCCCCCCCCCACCCCCCCCCCCCCCCACCCCCCCCCCCCCCCACCCCCCCCCCCCCCCACCCCCCCCCCCCCCCACCCCCCCCCCCCCCCACCCCCCCCCCCCCCCACCCCCCCCCCCCCCCACCCCCCCCCCCCCCCACCCCCCCCCCCCCCCACCCCCCCCCCCCCCCACCCCCCCCCCCCCCCACCCCCCCCCCCCCCCACCCCCCCCCCCCCCCACCCCCCCCCCCCCCCACCCCCCCCCCCCCCCACCCCCCCCCCCCCCCACCCCCCCCCCCCCCCACCCCCCCCCCCCCCCACCCCCCCCCCCCCCCACCCCCCCCCCCCCCCACCCCCCCATCTTGGTCAAAAGTCCCCAAAATTAAAAAAAAATCCTTTGCAGAAAATGAAAAAGGAAACATTGTCGAAACAGCTCTGGACTATCCATTTTGTATTTTATTTTAACAACGTGGAGAAGACAAACATGTTCCATTTTCTTAACACACGATATGCTTAAAATGGTACCAGAATTACAGCTAGCTTACGTATGTAACCAAGCTTTGCTAATCCTAAGCTATACATACGAAAACAAAAAAAACAACCAAAAGATTATACTCTGCGAAACTTTTAAGATATCGTTATTGGACTTACATGAAATAAATTAACACCAACACAACCTATAATATGTTTAGGGCCTAAAATAAGTGACCACCATTTCTGCCTACACGAAAATAGTTCAGTTAAAGCACCCATTTACATGCTAATGATTCAGTTAGTTGTATCCTGATCCTCTTATTTAAACCCTGAAAATTGGGAAAACAACTTCAAGTTTATTGTGGGAAGAGGTGATCCACAATGAAACACTTCCAGTCCTAACTGAACCACCTTTTTGCTATGCCCCTAAGCAAAGACTCTTTTATTACACTTATATGAGTCTTAAAGTATTAGACATAAATTAAACTTCTCGTCGTGTTTAGCTTGAATCCCATTCGGAGTAACAGTCCTCCTGATTCAGGGAAACTATTATAATTGAAGATGGTAGAATCCCATATACGCGATTGGTGAATGTCACACAAGGAGCTCGGAATCTGTTAACCGCTCAGAAGGACCAGGATTGAAGCTGCTTTGTCAATACTTACTTGATTTCTTATTCCCGATGCGACGAGAAGTCAAAGGCTATGCTTTATTGGTGTTATAGTTATTAAACGTTTTAGTTCCATTGTTACAATCCATGTAGTGATAATAAGAAGAAAACAAAAATGGGGAAGACATCTTGAAGGTTTGAATTTGTCTGCGAACTTGTAGTCCAAGTGGGGCAAGACCAGACGTCTAAGGCTAAGAGGGAATGTTAGTAGCCTGCTGTAAGCAGGCTATTGGTGAGTTTTATCAGCTACAAGTACAATTCTTAATATTTGCTTACCCCTAATGTACAGTAGGCTATACAGACGAAGTTTAATACAATACAATAGCCTGCCAACTTTCTAGCCAATCTCATTTCCGAGACAAACATAACTTCATGATAATTAATACCCACGTCTATGGCAAGCTAAATGTGCAATAATTGGCAAGCTAAATGTGCAATAATTCGAAAAACTCAGTTTTTCGCCGATAAACTCGGTTTTTCGACCGAAAAACTCAGTTTTTCGCGAAAAACTCAGTTTATCGAGCGAAAAACAGAGTTTTTCGATAAACTCAGTTTATCGAGCGAAAAACTCAGTTTTTCGATAAACAGACTTTTTCGATAAACACGGTTTTTCGACCGAAAAACAGAGTTTTTCGATAAACTCAGTTTATCGAGCGAAAAACACGGTTTTTCGATAAACTCAGTTTATCGAGCGAAAACTCAGTTTTTCGATAAACAGAGTTTCTCGATAAACTCGGTTTTTCGACCGAAAAACTCAGTTTTTCGATAAACTCAGTTTTTCGAGCGAAAAACACGGTTTTTCGATAAACTCAGTTTATCGAGCGAAAAACTCAGTTTTTCGATAAACAGAGTTTTTCGATAAACTCGGTTTTTCGACCGAAAAACAGAGTTTTTCGATAAACTCAGTTTATCGAGCGAAAAACAGAGTTTTTCGATAAACAAGGTTTATCGAGCGAAAAACAGAGTTTTTCGATAAACAAGGTTTATCGAGCGAAAAACTCAGTTTTTCGATAAACTCGGTTTTTCAATCACGTGTCTCAGGCTTCCGTCAGACCGAGATGCGTGATTTTTTCTCGTAGGACAGTTAGGGGAAAGTTATCAATTATTCATGCATCGGAGTCGTTTGTGGTGATTACTGATTCATAGCGTCTTCCTACTGTAGAGTTCATGTGTATAGCCTATTCAGTGTCACATTTCGTAAGAGAAGGGAGGTTAAAGGGCTACTCGTAATGGAGATAATATAGTAAAGCTGCAACAGTAGTTGTACCGACGACGGACCTACTTTTACTGCCATGCTGATGGATGACAGCGTTAACACCGTACTCGTGAGCTAAAACAGGGTAACACAAGGACAGGCCTACACTTTGGCTGTGGTCATAAGCTCACAACACTGGAAAGACCATGAGTTGCCAGCTTTTGAATGATGAGTCGTGGACTGAAGTTGGAAAAACAAAAGGTCCTATACGCGTAACCAAAAGAATGTCCGCACTGTAGCCACCTCCGAGGGAGCATACATCAGTGGTACAGTGAGTTACCTGTAAGTTAACTCAGAACCACCATGTTACGGAGGATCTCGGAAAGTACGCCTACACATTTAATCCAGGGGCGGCCAGGCGAAGGAATGGGCACAAGTGACATCATAGTATTGGCATCCGCATCTGGCCTTAAATCATATTTAAAGCCTGCCTCTCGTCCAAGCCCAGCAAAACCAGTGGAATTCGACCCGGTGAACAACTGGGCATGTTTGTTGGATTGGTACTTTAGGTAAACCCCTCACTGACACCATTCGTCACTGACTCTCAGAGAGGTTAGCATTTGTGTGTGTGTGTGTGTGTGTGTGTGTGTGTGTGTATGTATGTCTTTTAAAGAGTCTAGTTTGAAGTTAAAACATTCACTCAAGGCAGTTAAACTCCGAATAGTTTCAGTCAGCGTCATTCTCTGTCAGTATATATCACACCGAGTTGCCATCAACTGCTCTTCACGTTTTGGACACGATTCATATCTCACTTGTATACAGGTATATCGTTACACAAGTCAAGTAATAACATTGCCAGGGAGCTGCAATGAAGCAAGCATTTCAGACGATGTACAAAGAAGGAAAACGCCAAGAGTAATCATGACAAACGACTCCGATAATATGAATAATTGATAACTTTCCCCTCGCTGTCCTACGAGAAAAAATCACGCATCTCGGTCTGACGGAAGCCTAAGACACGTGATTGAAAAACCGAGTTTATCGAAAAACTGTGTTTATCGAAAAACTCTGTTTATCGGTCGAAAAACCGAGTTTATCGAAAAACTCTGCTTTTCAGTCGGAAAACTCTGCTTTTCAGTCGAAAACACTGCTTTTCAGTCGAGAAACTCTGCTTTTCAGTCGAAAAACTCTGCTTTTCAGTCGAAAACACTGCTTTTCAGTCGAAAAACTCTGCTTTTCAGTCAAAAAACTCTGCTTTTCAGTAAAAAAACTCTGCTTTTCAGTTTTCGACTGAAAAGCAGAGTTTTTCGACTGAAAAGCAGAGTTTCTCGACTGAAAAGCAGTGTTTTCGACTGAAAAACAGAGTTTTTTGACTGAAAAGCAGAGTTTTCCGACTGACAAGCAGAGTTTTTAAAAACCTCGATTTTTCGACCGATAAACAGAGTTTTTCGATAAACACAGTTTTTCGATAACTCGGTTTTTCAATCACGTGTCTTAGGCTTCCGTCAGACCGAGATGCGTGATTTTTTCTCGTAGGACAGCGAGGGGAAAGTTATCAATTATTCATATTAGCGGAGTCGTTTGTCATGATTAATCTTGGCGTTTTCCTTCTTTGTACATCGTCTGAAATGCTTGCTTCATTGCAGCTCCCTGGCAATGTTATTACTTGACTTGTGTAACGATATACCTGTATACAAGTGAGATATGAATCGTGTCCAAAACGTGAAGAGCAGTTGATGGCAACTCGGTGTGATATATACTGACAGAGAATGACGCTGACTGAAAACTATTCGGAGTTTAACTGCCTTGAGTGAATGTTTTAACTTCAAACTAGACTCTTTAAAAGACACACATACACAACACACACACACACACAAATGCTAACCTCTCTGAGAGTCAGTGACGAATGGTGTCAGTGAGGGGTTTACCTAAAGTACCAATCCAACAAACATGCCCAGTTGTTCACCGGGTCGAATTCCACTGGTTTTGCTGGGCTTGGACGAGAGGCAGGCTTTAAATATGATTTAAGGCCAGATGCAGATGCCAATACTATGATGTCACTTGTGCCCATTCCTTCGCCTGGCCGCCCCTGGATTAAATGTGTAGGCGTACTTTCCGAGATCCTCCGTAACATGGTGGTTCTGAGTTAACTTACAGGTAACTCACTGTACCACTGATGAAATATCCCTCTGATGTGGATACATTGCGGACAATCTTATCGTTACGCGTATAGGACCTTTTGTTTTTCCAACTTCAGTACACGACTCATCATTTAAAAGCTGGCAAACTCATGGTCTTTCCAGTGTTGTGAGCTTATGACCACAGCCAAAGTGTAGGCCTGTCTTGTGTAACCCTGTTTTAGCTCACGAGTACGGTGTTAACGCTGTCATCTATCAGCATGGCAGTAAAAGTAGGTCCGTCGTCGGTACAAACTACTGTTGCAGCTTTACTATATTATCTCCATTACGAGTAGCCCTTTAACCTCCCTTCTCTTACGAAATGTGACACTGAATAGGCTATACACATGAACTCTACAGTAGGAAGACGCTATGAATCAGTAATCACCACAAACGACTCCGATGCATGAATAATAGATAACTAACCCCTAACTGTCCTACGAGAAAAAATCACGCATCTCGGTCTGACGGAAGCCTGAGACCCGTGATTGAAAAACCGAGTTTATCGAAAAACTGAGTTTTTCGCTCGATAAACCTTGTTTATCGAAAAACTCTGTTTTTCGCTCGATAAACCTTGTTTATCGAAAAAACTCTGTTTTTCGCTCGATAAACTGAGTTATCGAAAACTTCTGTTTTTCGGTCGAAAAACCGAGTTTATCGAAAAACTCTGTTTATCGAAAAACTGAGTTTTTCGCTCGATAAACTGAGTTTATCGAAAAACTGAGTTTTTCGCTCGATAAACTGAGTTTATCAAAAAACTGAGTTTTTCGGTCGAAAAACCGAGTTTATCGAAAAACCGTGTTTTTCGCTCGATAAACTGAGTTTATCGAAAAACTGAGTTTTTCGGTCGAAAAACCGAGTTTATCGAAAAACTCTGTTTATCGAAAAACTGAGTTTTTCGCTCGATAAACTGAGTTTATCGAAAAACCGTGTTTTTCGCTCGATAAACTGATTTTATCGAAAAACCGTGTTTTTCGCTCGATAAACTGATTTTATCGAAAAACTCTGTTTTTCGGTCGAAAAACCGTGTTTATCGAAAAACTCTGTTTATCGAAAAACTGACTTTTTCGCTCGATAAACTGAGTTTATCGAAAAACTCTGTTTTTCGCTCGATAAACTGAGTTTTTCGCGAAAAACTGAGTTTTTCGGTCGAAAAACCGAGTTTATCGGCGAAAAACTGAGTTTTTCGAATTATTGCACATTTAGCTTGCCATACTATGGCCACGTCACCAGCGTTGGTAAGGGGTGGAGTCAACATGAGCGACCGGTTGCTTCGCTACAGCAGACAAATCTTTTCACTTGTATACACGTTATGCACTGCAGTACGCTATTACTGTATAGTTACTGGCTTCGCTGTATAATGTACATGTCTACATATATATAGGCCTAGGCCTACAGCTTAGCAAGGAACGTTGTCGTCTTGTCCATGCGAGGGCCTAAATACAGGCCACTGTTGACGCCTAACGTTAGGCTTGACTTTCCACTGCAAGGATTAGCTCGATTTTAGCCCATACATGATAATTACGTACCTTTTCAAGATGTCACCGTATCTTCAGAAGTATTCGTATATGTGCATCGTCGCAGGCCGTTGATAAACATGAATAGTCAGTACCGTGAACACCATGTGACATTCTTATGAATAATAATCTATCCCGCATTTTGGGGATTCGCGTAAATGAAAACTGGACGAAGGTTTGCAGACTCTGTATAGAATATATTCAGGGGTGTATTATGATTTCTGAGAGAGCGCCATCTTTTGGAAGGCTGCTACAGAGTCTGCTCCGCAGGCTAGAATGTTAGGGGCCTATAAGAAGTAACTTATGTGTGTATGCTCTGTTTTGGTTATATTACTCAAATAGCACCAGTACTTGAGAAAAATTCGTGTTTTGTTTAGTATAAAGGAAAATGAGAAAAGAGGTCATGCAAAGTAAGAAAATTTTAAGTGATGGGCATTTATCTCGTGAATGTTCGAGTCTTCATTTGCGACTTGTGTCTTAGCTTTTTGTTTATATAAGAGTAGATTTAAAGAGGGATTTGCATCACCCCAAGTATGACTTTTACTTGGTGGTAAGCCCCGCCTTTACTGCTTCTCCTTGTGCAGACACAAATAGTTTACTGCTCACGGCCACATCCTGGTGAGCATAATAGACCCCATGTGTAATCACAACATTCTCTGTGCATGCTGTGTAATATGAGCTGCTCTGCATCTTTTGAATTTTGTAACTCTGATGTCAATCAATGAGTAGTCGCTAATTGAGAATTTTGCTAACCCCCAACTAAAAGTCATACTTGGGATGATGCACATCTGTCTTTAAGGAAGTTAGGAGGACTAATGGTGACAACCGTGACGTACACGAATCCTTTTGGTGAGGTATGAGTTTTCAATTTGCCACACTAGATGTTCGAACCCGCTTCTGCGTAACATGTTTCTGTGGTTGGTGAACGAACACAGTGTCCGACCCGATCATAAACGGTCAACGCGTTTCGAACACTACTACTTTAACCATGTTTTTGTCTTTTCTATGTGCTGTTCTCTCTCTATCGGCTTTGAAGTGGGGCATGTTGCCCACTACCAAGTCCACACGCTCCATTGAATCTTCCCTGTCTAAACGCATGTAGGCCTATGTGAGGCGATTCACGCTCACGCACCGATCTTAATGTAGATCGGGTGCGCGCATGTCTGAAAATGTCGACTTCGTCGTCAGGTCGTTTGGGAGGCATTTTGCCATAACACTACATTTATTGTACACATTTTTTAATATTCGTTGACCTTTCACCTCGGTGCCAGTGATAACCCTATGTTCAGATTGCACTTGAGAATTTCATCATATCTGTGAAGATTTGATGTCACCATAAATATTGAACCTACTCTGTAGTAAAAATTCTACTTTTCATTAATTCGACCCTTGACCAATAATTGTTGAGCTTTATAGTTCATGGAGTCTGACAGACACAATTTTCTACTTACGGGCACTTCTAAGTTTGAAGAAGGTTTTCTCGGCCGTCCAGGAGGAGCAATTGACACAAAATGCTCTTGATAGCCACCCAATCCGAACGCTCACGTAGCATACATATGGGTGTGATAGCCTACTATACTTGACCTAAAATCGCATGCCAGTTAATCTCAGGTTCCTATCTCAAGCACACTTCGTTAGTTTTTATTTAAATGCCGTTGAAAGTTCCATGACAATTTTAAGGTCCCCCTTGGAGTTTACAGCAGAAGGTTGATCTGCTCAGAACTTAAGTTTTGACCTCCAATCATTCGCCGTTACATCAGTGGGTCCGCTAGTTGTCAAAGGTTCATCCGGGGGCACATATACAGTAAGAAAAAGTAAAAACTCGGATTGATTTCAAAGAATTCTGAAGGCTGAACAGTTGGTCATGTTCAGTTTGGTTTCCCTTCTCAGGAACTAATTCCCTTTTGAAGTATTTTATTTGGCTTGGCAGTGCTTTTGAAAACTGGTACCGTTGAGTTGTAAAAACAAACCAGAAGCCAAAAGGCTTAGTGATACCTTGCCATATTGGGTATATTGTAACAAACATGAATCACCCACATGACAAGCATGAGATCCCTCACAGTTATCCTACTTGAGATATCATGTTAATAAGGTCAAAAGCTTTGGAAATTTGTGACCCAAAATGACCTACATGCAAAATAGTGTATGAACCATCCACAGGCCAAGTATTTGATCCATCATAGTAATCATCCTTAAAATATCATTTTCACTAAGTAATAGTCATTTTATGACCTCAAATGGACATTGAACTGCAAGAAAAATATCAGGGATCATCTACTCAATACGAACAATTTACATGTCAAGTGTGAGATCCCTCACCGTTATCCTTCTTGAAATATCGTGTTTACAAGTTTTGAACCTTTGGCCTCTGGCGACCTCAAATGACCTTTGACCTCCACAAAAACAACACAGATGATCTACTCAATATGGGAAATTAACACGCTAAGTATGAGATCCCTCAGGGTTACCCTTCTTGAGATATACTGTTAACAACGTTTTGACCTTTTGACCTCTAGTGACCCAAAAGACCTTTGACCTCCACCAAAAATAATAGGGATCATCTACTCAATATGGGCAATCCACATGCTAAGTATGAGATCCCTCGGAGTTACCCTTCTTGAGATATACTGTTTAAAACGTTTTGCCCATTTGACCTCTTGTGACCCTAAACGACCTTTGACCTCCCCCCAAAATAATAGGGATCATCTACTCAATATGGGCAATGAACGTGCTAAGTATGAGATCTTTCAAAGTTACCCTTCTTGAGATATCATGTTTACAAGGTTTTAACCTTTTGACCGCTGGTGACCTCAAATGACCTTTGACCTCCACCAAAAACAATAGGGATCATCTACTCAATACGGGCAATCCACACAATAAGTATGAGATCCCTCACATTTATCCTTCTGGAGATATCGTGTTTACAAGGTTTTGACATTTTGATCTCTGATGACCCCAAATGACCTTTGACCTCCACCAAGAACAATAAGAATCATCTACTCAATATGGGTAATTAACAAGCTAAGTATGAGATCCCTTACAGTTACCCTTCTTAAGATAAAGTGTTTACAAGGTTTTGACCTTTGTGGTAATTTAAATATCTAATGACGGCCAGCTTGTCGGCTATTCTGTGATTGGTATCTTTAACCTGCTCCCCGGGTTGAAGACACTTTCCTACACTCTTCGATAGGCCGTTAGTATACTCGTCATTTGTCAAAATTGAAGTCACCCCCTTCAATTAAATGATCCTGCATACGCGGATGTACAAGGCTGTATTCAACGAACCCGTAACCATTCCTTTATTATTAACCTCATGCAGCACTTAAAATTTGGTCCGACTTACACACTAAAACGGGCCTTGTTAAGCTGCCTCTCATTCCTTTTTAAAGTTTTCAACGCCAGCATTTGACATCAATGCAAAGCTCACGAGTTGGTTGTTACTGGCACATAAGAATTTTTGCAGCATGATCATTGACTTTTTAAGCTACAGGCGCATGAATAAAAAACTTGTGATCCGCCACCCCCGCCCCTTGTCACTCACTCACCAAAATATGAGATAGGTCCGCTGTCTTTCCAAAACCTCACAATCGGCTCAGGTGGTATCAATTTCAACCATTTTTTGACAGCATAACCTCCAACTCAATCACTACCAAAATACATCAGACAAAGGATTCACTGCCCTCTCATAACAGGGTCAAAAATCAACCCAAACAAAATTTTTAGGGACTACATGTAGAGGGTTCACCCCCAGCCAAAGTGCAATTTTATGGAATGATGGAGCGCCCCCTTAAGACGGCAGGGAAAACGCGGAGGGAGACTTGGTCAAGTTTAAAGGAACCGATATCCTCTTTTACAAATCATCGCACCGTGAAACGTGGACAATGGTCACCTATTGTTGGCAGATGCGTAGCCCTACCCCTAAGAAACGTAATCCATTGTTGCAATACAAATAGAGCATTTTACAGTCGGTCATTATGAATATTCAGTCCAGAGTGGCTTTCCTTTAAGAAAAAAGACTTGCTTTGGCAACCTAGGCAAATTCGGTATCAATAAAGACAGGTCTCCCGGCTACTAAAGTAGCCGGGAGCCCTGTCTTTATTGATACCTTTCGTATCAAATGCAAATTACATGAAATATGGAATCGGATTCATCTAAGAATGAGGAAAAATTCACAAAACTATTAGCAATTTCAATCAAAAAAGTGCAACGTGGAAAGGGGGGGGGTTGTACGACTTGATAATGTAGGCTACATGCAATAGCGTGTAGTGACCTGATTTGGAAATTTACAGTAAGATATGATTAAAAAACGAACTTAAGCCTAATTAAGAAAAGAAAAAGTGGGAACGAAGAGAAGTCGATAAAAGCTACAAAAAGGAAGATGTGAAAGAGAAAGCAACTCAGTGTAAAAAGTCGACAGTTCCCAAACATTAAAACCGCAAAACGAGAAAAACACACTTCCCAGTCTCCGGGAGGACTTGAACTCACACATTTACAATCGGAGTCGAGCTCCATACCAACTACGCCACGACAATGCTGATAATGCAACAGACTATAATTAATATTAATAGTCTACAGTGTTATGTTGTGTGATATACAAGTAGAAGTGCCGGATGTAATGGGGGTCGGGGACTGGAGCGAGCACCCCTTTCACCTGCATCCATAAATATTGGTAGCCTAAACCGTCCTTTAAATTGCCTGAAACACGCCCCAAAAATTTGTTTCAATATGCTTGAATGTTACGCTATTGATGTTTATAGCATGGCCTGTCAATGTTTCTTAGTAGCCTGTCCTATAAATGACATCAATAGGGGTGGGGGTGGGGCGCGGTAAAGCTCAGGAAGACGTACGTGGTCTTGCCGGTCGCAAAATTTTGCAATTTCTTCGGTAAACATGTAATCGTGATAGGCCTAGTAGGTACGATATAATGTGTAATCCCGACGCTGGCAGGGGGTAGCGCCAGAATTTACGCTACAGGGGTCCAGACTTCTCTATGTATAGGACTGCAGCCTGAAGCCCCGACAAGGGAGACGGAGTGCCATAAGGTGGTCGAGAGTAAAATTCAAAATTTTCGGCGCCCATGTTGGGTTTTTAGGCGTAAAATTGGAAAATTTGGGGGATTCACTGCAGAATCTGCCCTCATTTAAATCAAAATATCAAGTAAACCGGCTAAGTATTGTGGACTACTTCATACTGTAACATTTCCCGACTACACTGGGAAATTTAAACGACCGTGGGGGGAACCGTCTTCGACGAGGGACATACATGGCACTTACCCCCATCTGGTTTCACCACTGTCCCAATGACGATCAGTCCCCTGACTTTCTGACTTCCTTCAAATCCTCCAAATCGAACACAACATTTTCATCGCCCTTCGGGCGCTGTAGAGTTCGAGCTTTACTTACAAACTTGTGACTTTAACATGCTACAACTTTTCAAAGGCCTTCAAACGGACCAAAATCAAGTATACGCGAATCAGTGGAAGAATGATTACTAGTACACGTACGCGCTTTCTGAAGTTTAAATAAATGCTAAGACTTCTTTGCAAACTGAAATCTTGACCGTAATGATGAGGTAGTTTAAATGTCTAATGACGGCCAGCTTGTCGGCTATTCTGTGATTGGTATCTTTAACCTGAACTGCATTTTGCATTCAAGTGTGTATCAAGGGAGGGAGGTGGAGGTCATCGAGGGCTCCCCGGGTTGAAGACACTTTACTACACTCTTCGATAGGCCGTTAGTATACTCGTCATTTGTCAAAATTGAAGTCACCCCCTTCAATTAAATGATCCTGCATACGCGGATGTACAAGGCTGTATTCAACGAACCCGTAACCATTCCTTTATTATTAACCTCATGCAGCACTTAAAATTTGGTCCGACTAACACACTAAAACGGGCCTTGTTAAGCTGCCTCTCATTCCTTTTTAAAGTTTTCAACGCCAGCAGTTGACATCAATGCAAAGCTCACGAGTTGGTTGTTACTGGCACATAAGAATTTTTGCAGCATGATCATTGACTTTTTAAGCTACAGGCGCATGAATAAAAAACTTGTGATCCGCCACCCCCGCCCCTTGTCACTCACTCACCAAAATATGAGATAGGTCCGCTGTCTTTCCAAAACCTCACAATCGGCTCAGGTGGTATCAATTTCAACCAGTTTTGACAGCATAATCTCCAACTCAATCACTACCAAAATACATCAGACAAAGGATTCACTGCCCTCTCATAACAGGGTCAAAAATCAACCCAAACAAAATTTTTAGGGACTACATGTAGAGGGTTCACCCCCAGCCAAAGTGCAATTTTATGGAATGATGGAGCGCCCCCTTAAGACGGCAGGGAAAACGCGGAGGGAGACTTGGTCAAGTTTTAAGGAACCGATATCCTCTTTTACAAATCATCGCACCGTGAAACGTGGACAATGGTCACCTATTGTTGGCAGATGCGTAGCCCTACCCCGAAGAAACGTAATCCATTTTTGCAATACAAATAGAGCATTTTACAGTCGGTCATTATGAATATTCAGTCCAGAGTGGCTTTCCTTTAGAAACAAGACTTACTTTGGCAACCTAGGCAAATTCGGTATCAATAAAGACAGGTCTCCCGGCTACTAAAGTAGCCGGGAGCCCTGTCTTTATTGATACCTTTCGTATCAAATGCAAATTACATGAAATATGGAATCGGATTCATCTAAGAATGAGGAAAAATTCACAAAACTATTAGCAATTTCAATCAAAAAAGGGCAACGTGGAAGGGGGGGGGGGGGTTGTACGACTTGATAATGTAGGCTACATGCAATAGCGTGTAGTGACCTGATTTGGAAATTTACAGTAAGATATGATTAAAAAACGAACTTAAGCCTAATTAAGAAAAGAAAAAGTGGGAACGAAGAGAAGTCGATAAAAGCTACAAAAAGGAAGATGTGAAAGAGAAAGCAACTCAGTGTAAAAAGTCGACAGTTCCCAAACATTAAAACCACAAAACGAGAAAAACACACTGCCCAGTCTCCGGGAGGACTTGAACTCACACACTTACAATCGGAGTCGAGCGCCATACCAACTAGGCCACGACAATGCTGATAATGCAACAGACTATAATTAATATTAATAGTCTAAAGTGTTATGTTGTGTGATAGGCCTATACAAGTAGAAGTGCCGGATGTAATGGGGGTCGGGGACTGGAGCGAGCACCCCTTTCACCTGCATCCTTAAATATTGGTAGCCTAAACCGTACTTTAAATTGCCTGAAACACGCCCCAAAAATTTGTTTCAATATGCTTGAATGTTACGCTATAGATGTTTATAGCTTGGCCTGTCAATGTTTCTTAGTAGCCTGTCCTATAAATGACATCAATAGGGGTGGGGGTGGGGCGGGGTAAAGCTCAGGAAGACGTACGTGGTCTTGCCGGTCGCAAAATTTTGCAATTTCTTCGGTAAACATGTAATCGTGATAGGCCTAGTAGGTACGATATAATGTGTAATCCCGACGCTGGCAGGGGGTAGCGCCAGAATTTGCGCGACAGGGGTCCAAACTTCTCTATGTAGGACTGCAGCCTGAAGCCCCGACAAGGGAGACGGAGTGCCATAAGGTGGTCGAGAGCAAAATTCAAAATTTTCGGCGCCCATGTTGGGTTTTAGGCGTAAAATTGGAAAATTTGGGGGATTCACTGCAGAATCTGCCCTCATTTAAATCAAAATATCAAGTAAACCACAAGGAGGCGACTGGCTAAGTATTGTGGACTACTTCATACTGTAACATTTCCCGACTACACTGGGAAATTTAAACGACCGTGGGGGAGGGGGGATCCGTCCTCGACGAGGGACATACATGGCACCGACCCCCATCTGGTATCACCACTGTCCCAATGACGATCAGTCCCCTGACTTTCTGACTTCCTTCAAATTATCCAAATCGAACACAACATTTTCATCGCCCTTCGGGCGCTGTAGAGTTCGAGCTTTACTTACAAACTTGTGACTTTAACATGCTACAACTTTTCAAAGGCCTTCAAACGGACCAAAATCAAGTATACGCGAATCAATGGAAGAATGATTCTGGTACAGGTACGCGCTTTCTGAAGTTTAAATAAATGCTAGGACTTCTTTGCAAATCTTGACCGTAATGATGTGGTAGTTTAAATGTCTAATGACGGCCAGCTTGTCGGCTATTCTGTGATTGGTATCTTTAACCTGAACTGCATTTTGCATTCAAGTGCGTATCAAGGGAGGGAGGTGGAGGTCATTGGGGGCTCCCCGGGTTGAAGACACTTTACTACACTCTTCGATAGGCCGTTAGTATACTCGTCATTTGTCAAAATTGAAGTCACCCCCTTTCAATTAAATGATCCTGCATACGCGGATGTACAAGGCTGTATTCAACGAACCCGTAACCATTCCTTTATTATTAACCTCATGCAGCACTTAAAATTTGGTCCGACTTACACACTAAAACGGGCCTTGTTAAGCTGCCTCTCATTCCTTTTTAAAGTTTTCAACGCCAGCATGTGACATCAATGCAAAGCTCACGAGTTGGTTGTTACTGGCACATAAGAATTTTTGCAGCATGATCATTGACTTTTTAAGCTAAAGGCGCATGAATAAAAAACTTGTGATCCGCCACCCCCGCCCCTTGTCACTCACTCGCCAATATATGAGATAGGTCCGCTGTCTTTCCAAAACCTCACAATCGGCTCAGGTGGTATCAATTTCAACCACTTTTTGACAGCATAATCTCCAACTCAATCACTACCAAAATACATCAGACAAAGGATTCACTGCCCTCTCATAACAGGGTCAAAAATCAACCCAAACAAAATTTTTAGGGACTACATGTAGAGGGTTCACCCCCAGCCAAAGTGCAATTTTATGGAATGATGGAGCGCCCCCTTAAGACGGCAGGGAAAACGCGGAGGGAGACTTGGTCAAGTTTTAAGGAACCGATATCCTCTTTTACAAATCATCGCACCGTGAAACGTGGACAATGGTCACCTATTGTTGGCAGATGCGTAGCCCTACCCCTAAGAAACTTAATCCATTGTTGCAATACAAATAGAGCATTTTACAGTCGGTCATTTATGAATATTCAGTCCAGAGTGGCTTTCCTTTAGAAACAAGACTTGCTTTGGCAACCTAGGCAAATTCGGTATCAATAAAGACAGGTCTCCCGGCTACTAAAGTAGCCGGGAGCCCTGTCTTTATTGATACCTTTCGTATCAAATGCAAATTACATGAAATATGGAATCGGATTCATCTAAGAATGGGGAGAAAATTCACAAAACTATTAGCAATTTCAATCAAAAAAATGCAACGTGGAAAGGGGGGGGGGGGGGGTTGTACGACTTGATAATGTAGGCTACATGCAATAGCGTGTAGTGCCCTGATTTGGAAATTTACAGTAAGTAGTATAGGATGTGGAAATGGCACCCTTTTTGTGGGGGGTAAATGTGGGGGGAAGAGAATATCGTCGCAGAATGAAAAGAGCGCCACCAACAAACATAGACAGTGTGACTGAGCCATGCTCTGTGTTCCCATAGGCCATACGGAGTTTCCCATTACGTCATCATTGCGTCATCAAGAAGTCTCGACACCGATAAGTCCGTTTTCATGTAATAGCCTTTTTCATCTCTTTTACACCCGTTGTAGGGAATTATAACTCTCAAATCTAAATTCTAAGGGGTTCAGAGTAAACTTTTTTAAGAATAATGGTTCATTTTAAAGTAAACACTTTACCGCACCCTCATTTTTTACATTGTTTTTTAATAATTTTAACGAAAACTTGTTGGTGTTGAACAAGCAGTTACAGTTATAAATCAAGCGAGAATATTTTATTTCACGTTTACTTCTTCATAAAGTCTGTGTTGAATCATATAGTTAACACGGGTAGTTAATGACGACAAGAACACCGTTTTTTATTCTTGTGTTGTACTAGTTCATGTATTTCTACAGACATGTCTCTTTTATTTCCTAAGTTTATTTACACTTCATCCCAAAGACCCAGAGTTGTATGTAAAAGGAAGACCCAGACCGATCAAAGAGATCCAGCCCGGCATATAGTTATCAAAACTTATAAGACTCGCATCCAAATCTACCCCCTCCTTTTTTTACACCTCAAAAGATTACCTTAGGGAACGAATATGTACAGTGTCCGTCACCTCTCTTCATGGAAGCATCCCTAATGATATACCGTTATGTTCCCTTTTGATCCACTCAAACACGGTATGCATGTACTGCACATGAACTGATCCTAAAATAGTGTTGCTGCAATTGTAGGCCTATTCACCGAATTACATGGTAAACACCCTAACTGAGAGTGACGTGTTGATCTACTAAGCTCCCTTTACATGTGCAGAAACTGTTAACAGTTTTTTCTAACTGTTCTAATCTGTTCACATATTAGTATGACGAGGAATACAGAAATCACCGATAGTGCATTGATATATAGAAATGTAAAAGCAGTGCATGATTGCAACACTTCGCAGACTACATATAATTCAGACACTTTGAACGATGAGTTGATTCTATTTCTTAATATGAAAGCTAAGTAACAGTCAGAGCATTACATAACATTCTTGGTGACTGTACACTAGATTCAGCGTATGATTACTGATCATTAACAACTTTTCCTCATTCTCGAAGTACAGTAATTTTGTTAGAAAGCACTTACATATTTAACATAGGCTTAATTGGTAAAGATCATATGTTTATCATTTTGTTGTACCACTTAAGATGGAGTAAAAATTGGACTTTTCGGTTTTCTTAAGCAGACTTGTGGTGTTTCTATCAAGCAGAGAATAATATCGGGGATTATTGGGTAAGTATACTACCATAATAATATAGGCTAAGTCTACATCTAGGAAAACGCACTTAACTTGTTTCTTTTGTTGTTGGGTTTAACAGGATGACTTTTGTCAAACATTATGAAGAACACACGCAATAGCAGAGCAACTGCGATCAAGCCGATGGTGATAGCCGTCGTGACCATGACTCTTGCTTACAAATAGATGCATTTTGCCGTGACAAGAAAAACTTAAGTGTATGGATATAAGAATGACTAATACAAAATATCAGCAATAACTTACCCCACGTGAGAAGTAGAAAATAAATATCGAGCCTATTCCGACAAGGAAAACCAGCAGGCCAGTTCCACAAAGGATACATGGCAAGTCGCCTGATAACAGTACGCTAGTTTTACACACAATGTTTATGCAGAAGGAAAATGCACTGACACACTATAATTACAGTATAAGTTTTTACTGATAACAAACATGAGGACAATAGTTACACACAAAATAACACAAAAGGAATATGCACTGACCAGGGAGTGTCATCCGGATGTTATTATCTCCCTGCACTGACTTCCTATATAGGTACAGTATAAGCTTTGGCCGCCCATATAAGCACCTCGATTACGTAACCGGTTTGGAGGACATTTAAAAGTCACAACCAGCAAAAGTCACGACATTGACCGAATAAATTATTTCCGAAGCTAAGATTGTTAACAGGATAGCAAATTCAAACTCTTGGCACCATGACCTGAGAAACATGCGAGCTTTTAAATAGAAGAGGAATTTATGTTCGAAGACTCTATTGTTAACAAATCGTAAAGACCAATGATTGGCGATTGTATAGCCACTGCGAGCTAGGGAAAAAAGTTAGTCCCATGGCTGGGTGGAAGGAGTGTTTTATCGGCTGTTTCCTACCGTGATGAGCGTGGTTAGGTCCCTCACGTTACCCAACATCAGTTTGCGTCGAGATGTAATTTCGCGCTTAAAAGCTAAAAAAGTGCTTAGTCAGCAACTACGTATGCATAGCGATGACGTCATCTAGCCGTGTGGAAACTTGTTTCACAAATGGGCACATGTAAATAAGGCTGCAGACTTCCGTGCTCCATGTACTCCACTGTGTATATATACTCCTCTGCTCGGCCGTGATCCATTGCCCATGTTCGTGTACTGCGAGAACAACACTAGGTATGCTCCATCCTTGGCTTTTGAGTAGGAGAAAGTAGACTAAGTGCTGGTCGCATACGGGTAAAAAAAGTCAGCCCCTGCAAAATAACTTGTTTGTATCTCTGACCGACGCAGTCACGATTCAAGAACGATGCAATGCCGGGTATGACCGAGGGTGGTAGATCGTAAGAATCAAATTACTCCCCAATGCGATTTCTGGACACGAAATGCTACCCAATGTGATCCAGGGAGGTGCCCCTGTTCCGTGTTGACAACTATCGAACAAGGAAAGGTTGGGTTGAAATGGTCGAGATGTCTGTTTATTCTGTGTGCTGATGAGGTGTTTGGAAACTTGTATACTGGCGAGTGTTTGAAAGCTATTCCACTCAAATAAACCCAAAGAAATTGATATAAGAGCAACATAACAAAGTATATCCCACGTGCCGTCTAGACGATCATGTAAACAAGATTTCGGTAAAGCCTCTGTGTAGAAAGTTAACCCAAGTCGAAATCTTAACGTCGTGTCATTGTTCGGTATATGCCATGACAGTTTGGTCATTCCCTCTGCGTCATGTATGTGTGTCGAGAAGAGCTCACCCGTAGGTCTGGGTTGGAAAAACTATTGACAAAGCCTAAGCGAAAGATTTATGACTGAGACAACGCATAAAACTAAGTATCATCAGAACATAGGAAGAAAGAGCGGACTCTTACGGATAAAACACTACCATGCAGGGTCAAATGTGATCTGCCTTAACGTGAAGAGTCTAAACTGCCAAGCTTATGGGTCGCACAAACGATACACCGACGTAAGCTCCTCTGCTACGTGCGTTGCTCCTCTGCTCCGAGCATACGACTAGGTATACTCCTCTGCTCCCATTGCCCCATGTGTGCATGCTTATCGGCCCCACGTGCCTCTCAGCATCTGTCCTCTTCCCCCAGTGTTATCACGCGTGCTCCCCGTGCTCCATATGCTTCACATGCATATGCTCCTCTGCTCCGTAGGCTGCACTGCGTATGCTCCTCTGCTCCGGAGCACACCACTAGGTGTGCTCCTCTGCTCCCATTGCCCCATGTGTGCATGCTTATCGGCCCTACATGCCTCACAGCATCTGTCCTCTTTCCCCAGTGTTAATACGCGTGCTCCCCGTGCTTAAACTGCTTTACATACATATGCTCCTCTGCTCCGTAGGCTGCACTGCGTATGCTTCTCTGCTCCGGAGCACACCACTAGGAGTGCTCCTCTGCTCCCATTGCCCCGTGTGTGCATGCTTATCGGCCCTACATGCCTCACAGCATCTGTCCTCTTTCCCCAGTATTAATACGCGTGCTCCCCGTGCTTAAACTGCTTTACATACATATGCTCCTCTGCTCCGTAGGCTGCACTGCGTATGCTCCTCTGCTCCGGAGCACACCACTAGGTGTGCTCCTCTGCTCCCATTGCCCCGTGTGTGCATGCTTATCGGCCCTACGTGTCTTACAGCATCTGTCCTCTTTCCCCAGTGTTATCACGCGTGCTCCCCGTGCTTAAACTGCTTTACATACATATGCTCTCTGCTCCGTAGGCTGTACTGCGTATGCTCCTCTGCTCCGGAGCACACCACTAGGAGTGCTCCTCTGCTCCCATTGCCCCGTGTGTGCATGCTTATCGGCCCTACATGCCTCACAGCATCTGTCCTCTTTCCCCAGTATTAATACGCGTGCTCCCCGTGCTTAAACTGCTTTACATACATATGCTCCTCTGCTCCGTAGGCTGCACTGCGTATGCTCCTCTGCTCCGGAGCACACCACTAGGTGTGCTCCTCTGCTCCCATTGCCCCGTGTGTGCATGCTTATCGGCCCTACGTGTCTTACAGCATCTGTCCTCTTTCCCCAGTGTTATCACGCGTGCTCCCCGTGCTTAAACTGCTTTACATACATATGCTCTCTGCTCCGTAGGCTGTACTGCGTATGCTCCTCTGCTCCGGAGCACACCACTAGGTGTGCTCCTCTGCTCCCATTGCCCCATGTGTGCATGCTTATCGACCCTACGTGCCTCACTTCATCTGTCCTCTTTCCCCAGTGTTATCACGCGTGCTCCCCGTGCTCCAAGTGCTCCACTGCGCATGCTCTTCTGCTCCACTGCGCATGCTCTTCTGCTCCGTGTGCTCCATTGTCCATGCTCATGTGCTCCGAATGCTCTATGACGCATGCTCGTCTGCTCCGAGCGAGTGGGGGTACATTTAAGTGGATCGACACTCGTGTTTCTTACATTTTGAAGCAGATCTTCGTGATTGCAGCACTTTCAGCATGTCTCATCTTTGTCATATCTGTCAGTTGCCGTTCACACGAGGCTACAATCTCGGTCGGCATATAGAGCGGGTCCACAAACACGGTCATGGAGACCTCGAAATGTATGGTGGGGGCTCTAAGAAGGGCGAAGGGAAGCGACATCACGACTCATCAGACGAGGGTTCATACGACGATATCTCAGAGAGCGATACTAACGACAGTTCATCAGAGCCTCTGGAGGAAGACGACATGACTGATAGCAGTGAAACTGACGACAGTAACGCCGAAAGCGACACCGAGGGAGCCGACAGCAGCAAAGAGGAGTCCACAGAAGACGACGTTGTGACCGATAATGATGGCGAGGATGACGATGGTAGTGAAAATGTGTGTTGCCCGATTGACACTTGGGAAGCCCTAGCTCATATAAATAAGGCCATGGGAGTTATTCTAAAACGGGAACTAAAGAAATGGACAGACTCTGCATTGTAAAACTAAGGATAAACTATATCCGTTCCAAATCCCGGAGTCGAAGACCTTTGAACAGAAACAATCCTTCGTGCGTAGTCGATGAGATTTGTCTTTCAATGCTCAGACTCGACAGCCGTGACAACAAAACACTGATAAGGATGTATGGCTACGAATAGGGGAATGGAAATAGTGAAGGTGTTGGTTTATGAATCAATAAAACAGTGGAAATAAAAACATAAACAAAGATAATTATCGTGTCTTTCTTAATTTGCTTTATTCAATTGTAATTTCTATATATTGCAGTGAACATGCTAAATACCATAATGCTACTCCACAGTATGATAATTGCCTTTTCCCATCCACCGCGGTATGAATCTCCCTTCTAGACGAGTGCGAATAGTCTGTTCAATGTCTTTTTCCTTCAGTGCATCCCATACCCGTTTCGGTGACTGCAGCCAACCTTTTCGAAGTTTTCCCAACCAGGTCTTTAGGGTAGAGACATCCATGGTGTTACAAAGAAAATCCTCTGTAGCATCGATGACCCACTCGTCTTTCACAAAATTCTGAAATGTATCAGATTGGCCAATATCCATGTTCTCCATTGACGCAAAGCTTAAGCACGTCGGATCTCTTGAAGAAGGCCAACCCGCCTCCTATCCTTCCGAAATTTTACGTAACCATCTGTGGTCAACCCTAGTTACCATCGACGCAAATATGTAGGTTGTGAGGTCCTTTACCCTTTCCAACACAACCTGGTTTGGCTTTGTTTTAACGTGTATATATCTTCAATGTGCCTTTTCAAATTATCCTTGAGAAAGAACAACGTTTTACACACATTGCAAGTTTGCCCCCATTTCTCTCCCTCCGTGTTGACGTTAGTGTCGTAATAGGTTATCTCCCCTCGAAAAGGTCTTCTGACATATTTCACACACATGTATTTTGTCCTTGATGTGGACACCAACTAAATCAATCACAATATTACTCAATAATTCTTCCCCGTACCTGCTGCTCCCCGGCTGCTCCCCTGCTGCTCACCTGCTGGGCATCTACTGCTCCTCTACTGCTCCCCTGGTGCTCCTCATAAGTTTGGATGAGAAAATGTTTAAGGGACATTCACCTCGAAGAGGTGAATGTCTCATCCAAACAGGGGAGCAGCAGGGGAGCAGTAGAGGAGCAGTAGATGCCCAGCAGGTGAGCAGCAGGGGAGCAGCCGGGGAGCAGCAGGTACGGGGAAGAATTATTGAGTAATATTGTGATTGATTTAGTTGGTGTCCACATCAAGGACAAAATACATGTGTGTGAAATATGTCAGAAGACCTTTTCGAGGGGAGATAACCTATTACGACACTAACGTCAACACGGAGGGAGAGAAATGGGGGCAAACTTGCAATGTGTGTAAAACGTTGTTCTTTCTCAAGGATAATTTGAAAAGGCACATTGAAGATATATACACGTTAAAACAAAGCCAAACCAGGTTGTGTTGGAAAGGGTAAAGGACCTCACAACCTACATATTTGCGTCGATGGTAACTAGGGTTGACCACAGATGGTTACGTAAAATTTCGGAAGGATAGGAGGCGGGTTGGCCTTCTTCAAGAGATCCGACGTGCTTAAGCTTTGCGTCAATGGAGAACATGGATATTGGCCAATCTGATACATTTCAGAATTTTGTGAAAGACGAGTGGGTCATCGATGCTACAGAGGATTTTCTTTGTAACACCATGGATGTCTCTACCCTAAAGACCTGGTTGGGAAAACTTCGAAAAGGTTGGCTGCAGTCACCGAAACGGGTATGGGATGCACTGAAGGAAAAAGACATTGAACAGACTATTTGCACTCGTCTAGAAGGGAGATTCATACCGCGGTAGATGGGAAAAGGCAATTATCATACTGTGGAGTAGCATTATGGTATTTAGCATGTTCACTGCAATATATAGAAATTACAATTGAATAAAGCAAATTAAGAAAGACACGATAATTATCTTTGTTTATGTTTTTATTTCCACTGTTTTATTGATTCATAAACCAACACCTTCACTATTTCCATTCCCCTATTCGTAGCCATACATCCTTATCAGTGTTTTGTTGTCACGGCTGTCGAGTCTGAGCATTGAAAGACAAATCTCATCGACTACGCACGAAGGATTGTTTCTGTTCAAAGGTCTTCGACTCCGGGATTTGGAACGGATATAGTTTATCCTTAGTTTTACAATGCAGAGTCTGTCCATTTCTTTAGTTCCCGTTTTAGAATAACTCCCATGGCCTTATTTATATGAGCTAGGGCTTCCCAAGTGTCAATCGGGCAACACACATTTTCACTACCATCGTCATCCTCGCCATCATTATCGGTCACAACGTCGTCTTCTGTGGACTCCTCTTTGCTGCTGTCGGCTCCCTCGGTGTCGCTTTCGGCGTTACTGTCGTCAGTTTCACTGCTATCAGTCATGTCGTCTTCCTCCAGAGGCTCTGATGAACTGTCGTTAGTATCGCTCTCTGAGATATCGTCGTATGAACCCTCGTCTGATGAGTCGTGATGTCGCTTCCCTTCGCCCTTCTTAGAGCCCCCACCATACATTTCGAGGTCTCCATGACCGTGTTTGTGGACCCGCTCTATATGCCGACCGAGATTGTAGCCTCGTGTGAACGGCAACTGACAGATATGACAAAGATGAGACATGCTGAAAGTGCTGCAATCACGAAGATCTGCTTCAAAATGTAAGAAACACGAGTGTCGATCCACTTAAATGTACCCCCACTCGCTCGGAGCAGACGAGCATGCGTCATAGAGCATTCGGAGCACATGAGCATGGACAATGGAGCACACGGAGCAGAAGAGCATGCGCAGTGGAGCAGAAGAGCATGCGCAGTGGAGCACTTGGAGCACGGGGAGCACGCGTGATAACACTGGGGAAAGAGGACAGATGAAGTGAGGCACGTAGGGTCGATAAGCATGCACACATGGGGCAATGGGAGCAGAGGAGCACACCTAGTGGTGTGCTCCGGAGCAGAGGAGCATACGCAGTACAGCCTACGGAGCAGAGAGCATATGTATGTAAAGCAGTTTAAGCACGGGGAGCACGCGTGATAACACTGGGGAAAGAGGACAGATGCTGAGAGGCACGTGGGGCCGATAAGCATGCACACATGGGGCAATGGGAGCAGAGGAGTATACCTAGTCGTATGCTCGGAGCAGAGGAGCAACGCACGTAGCAGAGGAGCTTACGTCGGTGTATCGTTTGTGCGACCCATAAGCTTGGCAGTTTAGACTCTTCACGTTAAGGCAGATCACATTTGACCCTGCATGGTAGTGTTTTATCCGTAAGAGTCCGCTCTTTCTTCCTATGTTCTGATGATACTTAGTTTTATGCGTTGTCTCAGTCATAAATCTTTCGCTTAGGCTTTGTCAATAGTTTTTCCAACCCAGACCTACGGGTGAGCTCTTCTCGACACACATACATGACGCAGAGGGAATGACCAAACTGTCATGGCATATACCGAACAATGACACGACGTTAAGATTTCGACTTGGGTTAACTTTCTACACAGAGGCTTTACCGAAATCTTGTTTACATGATCGTCTAGACGGCACGTGGGATATACTTTGTTATGTTGCTCTTATATCAATTTCTTTGGGTTTATTTGAGTGGAATAGCTTTCAAACACTCGCCAGTATACAAGTTTCCAAACACCTCATCAGCACACAGAATAAACAGACATCTCGACCATTTCAACCCAACCTTTCCTTGTTCGATAGTTGTCAACACGGAACAGGGGCACCTCCCTGGATCACATTGGGTAGCATTTCGTGTCCAGAAATCGCATTGGGGAGTAATTTGATTCTTACGATCTACCACCCTCGGTCATACCCGGCATTGCATCGTTCTTGAATCGTGACTGCGTCGGTCAGAGATACAAACAAGTTATTTTGCAGGGGCTGACTTTTTTTACCCGTATGCGACCAGCACTTAGTCTACTTTCTCCTACTCAAAAGCCAAGGATGGAGCATACCTAGTGTTGTTCTCGCAGTACACGAACATGGGCAATGGATCACGGCCGAGCAGAGGAGTATATATACACAGTGGAGTACATGGAGCACGGAAGTCTGCAGCCTTATTTACATGTGCCCATTTGTGAAACAAGTTTCCACACGGCTAGATGACGTCATCGCTATGCATACGTAGTTGCTGACTAAGCACTTTTTTAGCTTTTAAGCGCGAAATTACATCTCGACGCAAACTGATGTTGGGTAACGTGAGGGACCTAACCACGCTCATCACGGTAGGAAACAGCCGATAAAACACTCCTTCCACCCAGCCATGGGACTAACTTTTTTCCCTAGCTCGCAGTGGCTATACAATCGCCAATCATTGGTCTTTACGATTTGTTAACAATAGAGTCTTCGAACATAAATTCCTCTTCTATTTAAAAGCTCGCATGTTTCTCAGGTCATGGTGCCAAGAGTTTGAATTTGCTATCCTGTTAACAATCTTAGCTTCGGAAATAATTTATTCGGTCAATGTCGTGACTTTTGCTGGTTGTGACTTTTAAATGTCCTCCAAACCGGTTACGTAATCGAGGTGCTTATATGGGCGGCCAAAGCTTATACTGTACCTATATAGGAAGTCAGTGCAGGGAGATAATAACATCCGGATGACACTCCCTGGTCAGTGCATATTCCTTTTGTGTTATTTTGTGTGTAACTATTGTCCTCATGTTTGTTATCAGTAAAAACTTATACTGTAATTATAGTGTGTCAGTGCATTTTCCTTCTGCATAAACATTGTGTGTAAAACTAGCGTACTGTTATCAGGCGACTTGCCATGTATCCTTTGTGGAACTGGCCTGCTGGTTTTCCTTGTCGGAATAGGCTCGATATTTATTTTCTACTTCTCACGTGGGGTAAGTTATTGCTGATATTTTGTATTAGTCATTCTTATATCCATACACTTAAGTTTTTCTTGTCACGGCAAAATGCATCTATTTGTAAGCAAGAGTCATGGTCACGACGGCTATCACCATCGGCTTGATCGCAGTTGCTCTGCTATTGCGTGTGTTCTTCATAAATGTTTGACAAAAGTCATCCTGTTAAACCCAACAACAAAAGAAACAAGTTAAGTGCGTTTTCCTAGATGTAGACTTAGCCTATATTATTATGGTAGTATACTTACCCAATAATCCCCGATATTATTCTCTGCTTGATAGAAACACCACAAGTCTGCTTAAGAAAACCGAAAAGTCCAATTTTTACTCCATCTTAAGTGGTACAACAAAATGATAAACATATGATCTTTACCAATTAAGCCTATGTTAAATATGTAAGTGCTTTCTAACAAAATTACTGTACTTCGAGAATGAGGAAAAGTTGTTAATGATCAGTAATCATACGCTGAATCTAGTGTACAGTCACCAAGAATGTTATGTAATGCTCTGACTGTTACTTAGCTTTCATATTAAGAAATAGAATCAACTCATCGTTCAAAGTGTCTGAATTATATGTAGTCTGCGAAGTGTTGCAATCATGCACTGCTTTTACATTTCTATATATCAATGCACTATCGGTGATTTCTGTATTCCTCGTCATACTAATATGTGAACAGATTAGAACAGTTAGAAAAAACTGTTAACAGTTTCTGCACATGTAAAGGGAGCTTAGTAGATCAACACGTCACTCTCAGTTAGGGTGTTTACCATGTAATTCGGTGAATAGGCCTACAATTGCAGCAACACTATTTTAGGATCAGTTCATGTGCAGTACATGCATACCGTGTTTGAGTGGATCAAAAGGGAACATAACGGTATATCATTAGGGATGCTTCCATGAAGAGAGGTGACGGACACTGTACATATTCGTTCCCTAAGGTAATCTTTTGAGGTGTAAAAAAAGGAGGGGGTAGATTTGGATGCGAAGTCTTATAAGTTTTGATAACTATATGCCGGGCTGGATCTCTTTGATCGGTCTGGGTCTTCCTTTTTACATACAACTCTGGGTCTTTGGGATGAAGTGTAAATAAACTTAGGAAAATAAAAGAGACATGTCTGTAGAAATACATGAACTAGTACAACACAAGAATAAAAAACGGTGTTCTTGTCGTCATTAACTACCCGTGTTAACTATATGATTCAACACAGACTTTATGAAGAAGTAAACGTGAAATAAAATATTCTCGCTTGATTTATAACTGTAACTGCTTGTTCAACACCAACAAGTTTTCGTTAAAATTATTAAAAAACAATGTAAAAAATGAGGGTGCGGTAAAGTGTTTACTTTAAAATGAACCATTATTCTTAAAAAAGTTTACTCTGAACCCCTTAGAATTTAGATTTGAGAGTTATAATTCCCTACAACGGGTGTAAAAGAGATGAAAAAGGCTATTACATGAAAACGGACTTATCGGTGTCGAGACTTCTTGATGACGCAATGATGACGTAATGGGAAACTCCGTATGGCCTATGGGAACACAGGGCATGGCTCAGTCACACTGTCTATGTTTGTTGGTGGCGCTCTTTTCATTCTGCGACGATATTCTCTTCCCCCCACATTTACCCCCCACAAAAAGGGTGCCATTTCCACATCCTATACTACTACAGTAAGATATGATTAAAAAACGAACTTAAGCCTAATTAAGAAAAGAAAAAGTGGGAACGAAGAGAAGTCGATAAAAGCTACAAAAAGGAAGATGTGAAAGAGAAAGCAACTCAGTGTAAAAAGTCGACAGTTCCCAAACATTAAAACCGCAAAACGAGAAAAACACACTGCCCAGTCTCCGGGAGGACTTGAACTCACAAACTTACAATCGGAGTCGAGCGCCATACCAACTAGGCCACGACAATGCTGATAATGCAACAGACTATAATTAATATTAATAGTCTAAAGTGTTATGTTGTGTGATATACAAGTAGAAGTGCCGGATGTAATGGGGGTCGGGGACTGGAGCGAGCACCCCTTTCACACCTGCATCCATAAATATTGGTAGCCTAAAACCGTACTTTTAAATTGCCCTTGAAACACGCCCCAAAAATTTGTTTCAATATGCTGAATGTTACGCTATTGATATTTATAGCATGGCCTGTCAATGTTTCTTAGTAGCCTGTCCTATAAATGACATCAATAGGGGTGGGGGTGGGGCGCGGTTAAAGCTCAGGAAGACGTACGTGGTCTTGCCGGTCGCAAAATTTTGCAATTTCTTCGGTAAACCATGTAATCGGGATAGGCCTAGTAGGTACGATATAATGTGTTATCCCGACGCTGGCAGGGGGTAGCGCCAGAATTGCGCGACAGGGGTCCAGACTTCTCTATGTATAGGACTGCAGCCTGAAGCCCCGACAAGGGAGACGGAGTGCCATAAGGTGGTCGAGAGCAAAATTCAAAATTTTCGGCGCCCATGGTTGGGTTTTTAGGTGTAAAATTGGAAAATTTTGGGGGGTTCACTGCAGACAGAATCTGCCCTCATTTAAATCAAAATATCAAGTAAACCACAAGAAGGAGGCGACTGGCTATTGTGGACTACTTCATACTGTAACGTTTCCCGACTACACTGGGAAATTAACACGACCGTGAGGGGATCCGTCCTCGACGAGGGACATACATGGCACTTACCCCCATACTGGTATCACCACTCTGTCCCAATGACGATCAGTCCCCTGACTTTCTGACTTCCTTCAAATCCTCCAAATCGAACACAACATTTTCATCGCCCTTCGGGCGCTGTAGAGTTCGAGCTTTACTTACAAACTTGTTGACTTTAACATGCTACAACTTTTCAAAGGCCTTCAAACGGACCAAAATCAAGTATAAACGCGAATCAGATGGAAGAATGATTGCTAGTACACGGTACGCGCTTTCTGAAGTTTAAATAAATGCTAGGACTCTTCTTTGCAAATACTTGACCGTAATGGAATGTGGTAGTTTAAATGTCTAATGACGGCCAGCTTGTCGGCTATTCTGTGATTGGTATCTTTAACCTGAACTGCATTTTGCATTCAAGTGCTGCGTATCAAGGGAGGGAGGGTGGAGGTCATTGGGGGCTCCCCGGGTTGAAGACACTTTACTACACTCTTCGATAGGCCGTTAGTATACTCGTCATTTGTCAAAACTGAAGTCACCCCCTTTCAATTAAATGTAATCCCTGCATACGCGGATGTACAAAGGCAGGCTGTATTCAACGAACCCGTAACCATTCCTTTATTATTAAACCTCATGCAGCACTTAAAATTTGGGTCCGACTTACACACTAAAACGGGCCTTGTTAAGCTGCCTCTCATTCCTTTTTAAAGTTTTCAAACGCCAAGCATGTGACCATCAATGCAAAGCTCACGAGTTGGGTTGTTACTGGCAACATAAGAATTTTTGCAGCATGATCATTGACTTTTTGAGCTAAAGAGGAGGCCGCATGAATAAAAAAATTGTGATCCGCCACCCCCGCCCCCTTGTCACTCACATCGCCCATATATGAGATAGGTCCGCTGTCTTTCCAAAACCTCACCAATCGGCTCAGGTGGTATCAATTTCAACCACTTTTTGACAGCATAATCTCCAACTCAATCACTACAAAAATACATTCAGACAAAGGATTCAACTGCCCTCTCATAACAGGGTCAAAAATCAACCCGAACAAAATTTTAGGGACTACATGTAGAGGGTTCACCCCCCCACCCAGCCAAAGTGCAATTTTATGGAATGATGGAGCGCCCCCTTAAGACGGCAGGGAAAACGCGGAGGGAGACTTGGTCAAGTTTAAAGGAACCGATATCCTCTTTTACAAATCATCGCACCGTGAAACGTGGACAATGCGTCACCTATTGTTGGCAGATGCTTAGTGGCCTACCCCTAAGAAATTTAATTCGTGCACCTCAAGGCCTGTGGACTGGAACTGACAAGGACTTCAAAGGCACCCTTCAACTACACCGATGGATCAGCGAAAGATTATTACGACGCATTTGCACACGGAGAACCTACTGACAGTAGAGGCGATCAGGATTATGTCCTCCAAATGGGACCGTCCCGGATATGAACCCTACTGGAACGACGCTCAGAAACTGGCAAAAATTTCAAGTCATGTGTAAACAAGTCATGTTCACCATAACTTATATCAACGTAGTGACGAGTAGGCTGACAGCAGACTGCAATGATACCTCCATACGGCAAAATCTGTCCCTATCGTATACAGTTAATAGATTTTGTGAATGATAAGCAAATGAATGATCAAAAGGTTTGTAAGGTTAGGGCTGTCGTAATGGCATGATCGAATTATAAGGACGTCACAGTAGGCCTATCTTAGGGGTGAAACTTACAACCCTTAATATAAGTAAATGATCAGGTGACTAGCTGTGGGCCTAAAATGTTTTTGTATTCCCTCCCACTGGTTTGTACGGGAGGTGGTTGACAACAAATCTAAAGAAGTAAAGTACGCTGTATATTAATTCAAGGTTATTAAAAATTAGGTTTTGTATGAAATCTGTGACCCAAGGAAGTAAATTAAGTTACATTTTTGAGCAAGCCTCAAATAACCGTAGGCTATCTTATTCATTGAATTTTTGCATATCAAACAGAGAAAAATGACAGTAATTGGTTTGTCAATTATGACACGATCTCGATGTTAGTTGTTGTGGTCATCAATGGACGGATAGGAGATACCTGTGTTAAAGTTTTATGTAAGGAAGGAACGGCTTTGGTAAGTTTAGTTGATGCGCGAATTTAAAGTTTGGAGAAGACGAAGAGCTAGTGTTCTTCTAACCGACACTATCAGTAGAATATAGTTCATTATTTACTTTCAATAAACAAACACTATTACGATTGACTTGCTTCACATATGTAGTTGTAAGTTAGAAAATTTCAGACAGTTTTAAGACCACTTCAGACCAATGTAAGATCACATGTTGTCCAAGTATATAAATCATGTGCATTGCTTGCTATAGCAACGGAAACATACCCGTATTAAAATACTACTTAATTTTTCTTTTGTCGTACGCTGGCCGTGATTGTGAGCTATTCTACAGAAGTCTGAACAAAGAAGCTTAAAGCTTGTACAGGCAGACCCCCTTTATATAAGGGTACAAAAAACTACGAGCTAGAAAAGAAGGATAACTTTGTGAACTGTGATATATGGCACGTCTTGCCCACCCGCGATCTTACCAAGCCCCCCCCCCCCCGACTGTAAGAAAGCAGATAGGCAGTTTGTTGTAGGACAACTACCTTACAAAGCCCCTAAAACCGCGGTAAGAAAACATATCACATAGTTGAAAAAAAATGCTCAAGCTTCTCCCACTACAACAACTGCCATCTGCAGGGGGATAGCGGGTGCGGCAAGATTTTGCGAAGTATCTCTGATCAAACAGGCGTTACTGGAAGGGGATTCCACCAAGGGGGTACCCTACAAATTTTTCGCTAATTAGCAAACGATCGTGGCATGAATTTTCCCTGAAAATGCATTCCTATATGCCCTGAAATCTGATCCCCCTGAAAAATGCCTGCCTCATAGTGTGTTTATTTATTCTTGTTCTGGAGAAGGGGGTGTGTGAGAATTTTGGTCTGTTTAATATAGTGGCAAGTACAAACTGTAAAGGTTTATGTCTGGACGGCTATGTAGGTCCACTGTAAGTTTTTAAGGTAGGTACAGAAACACGGCGAACTATTGGCCAAAAAAACGTAACAAAAAGCATGACTGACTGCAGCTCCAGGGTGGAAAAAAATGTACATGAAAAGCACACTCGTTCTTGATAGTTTGTTGGTAGGGTCGGGGGGGGGGGGGGTTTAGGGGCAGGACTAGGCAGGTCTTTTCGAGTTTCCCGAAATTATGCCGCCATTTTTGTAAATCATCTGGCTCGTAATCCTGTAATTAAAACTGTGCCAAGCATAACATAATGTAATTGATCCTGTCCCTTCAGTTTTTCATTCAGTCCTCCACCAGTCTTCTCAAACGCACAACACCATACCCCGCGAGTTTTTCTAACTATACTGTCATCCTCAACTCTTAAATCATTTATTTTCACAGTGTCCCTCGGCCATATTTAAGAGTAAAGGGATATAACAATAAAACGTTAGCCTGAACAGACCACTAGGTCTGAAAAAAACAAAATTTAAAAATCATGTCTTGCTATGTGGCCCCGAAATATTGGTAACTCCAGTAAGGGCCCATGATTTATCGGGCGGGCTCACGTATTAGCCTACTTTAAATCTTAAGTGCACCCTCGGAATTCCATGGGTACACAGTGCGAGTTTGCATACGTGATATAGGCTACTGAGATATTGGCGCCTGCGTTAAGCTCCTGGAGATGTCCAAAGGCGGAACCTTGGTGAGACCGGTTTGAGGGGACAAAGCCCCTGAATAGCTAGCAATAGAAGATAATGTCGTAGTTAATCTATGTCAGATAGACTACTTGTAGGCTATTTGACTTATTTCAGAGTTCGCGTAATGTTTAGCCAACAAATGAACTTCGAAAAAATACCCATGAAATAAAATTATAGGCATACTTTATATTTTCCGATTAAAGGACTAGTTTCCTCTTATAGGCCCTATTGATTGTAAGGTTTGGGTTTTAGTTTATGCTCTTTGTATCCTCGTCTTCAGGTAAAAGAGACTGTGGTAACAATAATTACATAATGGAATGGGAAAAGAAAAATAATGAAATGCGAAAGAAAAATGAAGGAATTGAAAAAATAATTAGAACTAGGTGATTTAGACTTTCATCTCCCATAAATCAGCCATGCTCGTTAGTAAATGGCCATTTGGGGGGGGGGGGGGGTGTGTTCAAAAATTGTGGCAAGAACAGAACACATTTTGTGGGTAATGACAGCTCCGGGGCTCACAGACAGTGGGATGTACTAGGGCCACAACTAAATGAGTCACCCTAAGCCGAAACTGGAAATACACTTACAACGAATGAGGTGGCTCTGTGATTTACTTGATATTTTGATTTAAATGAGGTGCAGATCCTGTAATAAATCCCCTAAATTTTTCAATTTCACGATTAAAACCCAAGATGCTACTCGAAAAATTTGAATTTTGCTTGTCGACAACCTTTTGGGCAACCCGTGAGCCCTTGTTGGGGCTTCAGGCTGCAGTCCCACGTAGGGAAGCTTGAACCTGTCCGCGCAAATTTTGCGCGCTAACACCACACATTTTATGGTACCTGCTATCCTGACTACATGTTTTCCGAAGACAAATTGGAAATCTGTGACACTAGCAAGCAGGCACTACGGCTTCCTGTTGCTTCCCCTGGAATGCCCCGCTCACCACACACACCCCTATTGAGGTCATTTGTAGGGCAAACAACGAGGACATTTAAAGGCCATGCTATAAACCAGTTAACAGGAAAATGTAATTCAAGACGTATTGAAACAACAGCATTTGAGCGTTTCAGGCAAGATAAAATACGCTACTAATACTCCTACTAATACGCTCCAGACCCCCTCACACACCCACCCACCCCACCCGTACTTTTTACTGTCGTATTGTCACACTGCTTCACCACTAGGTCTCGGTCGTATTTCTATTAAGTATAATGCATCTCAATCGCAGGAATTGTCGTCGGCCATTTGGTAAGGCGCTTGACTACGACTACCAAGCACGTAAGTTCCGAATCCTCACGGAGACTTGACAGTGAGTTCATTTCTCGTTTTGCTGTTTTAAAGTTGAGGAACTGTCGAGTTTTTTCTTGAGTTGCTTCCTACTTGTATGTCACACTGCTTCACACTATATATCTCGTCGTACTTGTATTAATTATAATGTACTCACTCACAAATTACGCTTGTTCTAGCTTTAATCGAAGCGACCCCCTGCCTTCCCAGTTTTTTCTTAACTATCCTGTTAATTATTCATCAGATATTATACAGTGTAATGAGTGTAGTATTATCTTTTTCAAGAAAACAATTTTGTAACTTCCAATAATAAATCCCCGGGGATACAACTGCACAAGTGTCTTTCTAAAATGAAGGTTGAAAAACAAAGGCTAAACATTATACAATATTTGGTAAGTCCATTTTTCAATGTCACAAATTTACATATTTAGGTCACCCCCATGTTTTTATTCATGATTACAATTGTGAAATAAGAAATAACCTTTTGAAAATATGGTAATATTTTGACGGATTATGATGAGAAATTGTGGCGTTTACTTGGATTTCAATGTTTTTTACATCAAATACCCAAATTCGTAAATTTTTCACCAGATGTTTTAAGTTTTGATCTGTAATGCAATAGATCTAATAAAACAAAAGTTAATTAGTTTCCGATCCAACTCTTTATGAACCAAAGCCCTGATATTGGTACCCGGCATTATTCTATTGTACATTAGATTCCAGCACAACGAAGAAGAAACATCACATTCCGAAAGTTACACTCGCGTTTCTTAATTAAAATATTCGACAAGCTACTGTTGGATTAGATGAATAATTTTGTAATTGAGACTGGTTTTTACTGAAATTATTTTCATATTCAAGTATCGGTGGCGTTTTCATGCCATAAAAGAGTTATTCAAAAAAAAAATTTCCAGTCGCATAGCAATCACAAAAGTTGTGGGGGTGGTGAGTGGGGTGAGAGATTGTGTGAAGTACTTACCGACGTCACTAACCTCCATGCCTTGAGCGTATAAATGATACTGAGAGGTAAAAAAACAGGCAAAAGAAAAATTTACAATTCTATGGAACCAAAACAGAGTCAAGCACAACAAACCGCCAAATTTTGAGAGAGTTGATTGAGGCCTGGAGGAAGGGCATGTCATGAAAAAAGAAAACTAAAATTTCGTCGCCTGATGTTTGTTTCTTTGTTTTTTGAATGAAGAATTTTATTTCCTTCAAGAATAATATGTACATTATTTTGCAATTTTAATGCAAGTTGATATAGTTAATGTTATATACAATTAATCTACAGCAGAGAGAGAAAGATGATGTATTTAACGAAGCTAAGAAAACTGCAAACACTTTTTAAGACTGAAGTATCAAATTTTATAACAATTGTTCATCCCTTACCATTGGCTGCTGGCCTTGTTTGTGAAGAAAAACCTTTATTTCTCTCCAAGGAACATATGTACGTACTTTTATTCCAATTGTATAAATAATTTTTGATATAAATTGTTGTCAATACTATACAGCAAGAGAGAAATAATGAAAGGAAACCAACAAAACCAATGCATGAATAAAACCAAGAAATTAATAATCAAAGTTGACGACTTTAATTAATCAAATTTTTCATTTATTACATTGGCTGGCCTGGGTCTCAAGCTGAGCGCATTAGCTTCTCCTCCATGAGAAAGATTGCCTTAGACCGTTTTCCCAAATGAAAGCCAAGGTTGGTCCGCTACACAGAGAAAAAAGACAAAAAATATGCTTTGCTGAATCCACCCCCTATAATTTATCTTAGCTTAAAATTTCTTTTAAATTAATCCTGTCGACTCTCCCTCCACTCTCTTCCCTGTCCTTAATTTCACCAGACGATAGAAAACAAAAACCAAGGGAGTCCTTTTTGCTCTTGACCCCTCAAAAACATGAATACACCTTGGACTTTCACAAATTAAATCTGGAGATACAAAAATTAAAGGAACCAGGTTCTTTAAAATACATACTCTGAAGGCCTTCTTGTTTAAGAGAACCAACAACATGGCTAGCCTTTTAAACACTTAGCAGAAAATCGTGCCAAGTAAATTTCTACAAAGTGCAAGTCAAAGTCACAAGCCATAAGTCCAAAGTCAAGCCACATGTCCTTCGGTTCAGTCACCAAGGGCAACGTCCAAGTCAAGTCAAGTGAAAACTCTTCAGAAGTGGCGTTTCCAACTCCAGGTCACAAATTTTCACCAGTCCAAGATCACAAGTCCCATTTGGTTGTCAGCAAAAAATCCAAGTGCGACACGCCTTCCTGGACAAGAGAAAGCGACCCTACCAGTCGCAACTTTTGCAAAGCTGTTACGCTCAACCAGGTGTCAGCTAAGCGTTGCCTCCAAAATTTGCATTTTTTTACTTAATGGAACACACACACAAACACACACACACACACACTACGACACAAATGTCACATAATCCATATTTGTGCTCTCTTCGCTAGTATATTTGGCCATCTTTGGCAGTTAGCTCCGGACAATATTACAACAAATAGCTGATGGTTTTGCTGTATGGTAGGGTCGGTACATTGATTCAAACCAGTGTCGTTGTAATCACTAGAATAGCGTGTAGGTGTCAATGTAATTCAAACTATAAAGGGGGGTAACCACATACATGCAAAGTGTATGCTTTAACTAGCAAGTTGTTTTTTATTCTTCCCAGTGGTGACCCAATCAGATGGGGGGACAGGGGGCATGGTCCCCCGTTGGGGGAAGGCTGCCCCAGTCGGGGAATTCTTTTCAAGGTTTCGTTGTGCGGAAGTCTTAGTCGACGATACGGTAAAGTATGTTAGTCCCCGACGGCGACAAGGGACGCCCCGACGGTTTACATGACTTTTTGATCTCAAAGAGGACAATTTCCCTTACAAGATCTACCAGAATTTTCGGCGAGCTACGCGCGCTGTAAGAGTTCCTCCCGTTTCTTCAGTTACCCGCCATTCAACAATTGCTAGATAGCACAAAGACCTGTCGAAACTTATCAAGTAAACATGTAAGGCAGGAGTACACAGTTTATATTAGATAGGTCGTAAATTCCATTCCATTTCGCAAAGCCTAGTTGCCTGTTCTCTTGTGTGGGTCATGCGGACGGATCAAGTTGGTGAGCGGACTCATGGAGCAAAGTTTGGCTATTTCATAGGGTAGTCCAGGTGGTTTCGATAAAAGTTGTGGTTATCCCCACGATGTGGTTAACACACCCTTACAGCTTTTCTTTTTTATTCTTGTTCCTTAATGATGACATATATTTGTTGTTTGGGTAGAGCCTTACCAAAAAATTTGCGCACGCTTAGCGCGATTGGCATTTTCACGTTCTCAGATTCAAAAGAACACAATATTAGTGTGCAACATCGGCTCCTAAAGTATTAAGTTGGCATTCATACAAAAATATTGCCCTGCACCTGGATTGAGAGGCTAGGCTCATTCATATCCCGTTTCTGACAAACCCAACTCGACATAGGGGCTCGTACGATTTATGTTTGCTTTGTATCACTGCATGATCCGGCCCCATGTCGGGAAAAATGCTGTCGCTACCGAACATGGTCGGTTTATTTATTTTGGTTTCAAAAGGGCCAATTTTCTGCCGATAAAACTCAAAAATTCGGTTACACTTTGCCCATCTACTCCTCAGCTCCGTTACTTTAATAGCTAAATAACAATACAAACCCGTTCCCCCTTTTCAAATAACTTAATCATAAATAGAACCTATGGATTTATGCAAAATGTCGGTCATTCATTCTACAGTTTGCTAAAACCTAGTTTACCTTTGTTTACCTAGTTACCTTGTGTCTGTCGTGCGGTACGGCTAGTGAACCGAGGAGGGAATTACAATGTAAGTTATGCCCGATATTGACCCAACTGTCTCGGACAATGGACCTATATAAACATTCACATAAGGTACAATAATCCGTTTTTAGCGTAGGCTATCCAAAAAATTTCGCGCGCTTCGCGCGCTTTGAAATTCACAGGTTTAGCTTCTGGGAAGAAACACTTATTCAGCGCGGAAATATGTTACCTATAGTATATGCAAATATTATGAAATATATGTCCCCACAATAGGTATAGTCTAGCACTTAACAGTTTATTTTCTTTCCCAATATTCCCTCCTCACCCAACTCCTGACGACATCCTGGCTGTCGGGAATCGGGTCGCTGCCCCCCCCCCCCGCGTCGGGCAAATCCTCGCGCCACCCTGATTTTCCCTTTACCCACGAAAAATTTATCACCGCCAAGTTTTCTTGAGCATGGTGAAAAAAGCAGAAGTTTTCGTTGAAATTTCAACAAAAATGTTGTCAAGAATTTCATCATTGGTCAAAACCTTCCTATATTGTCTTTGATTTTGTTGCCAATTATTCTAACCTTGGTGAATAACAGTCTTTGATGTTGTTCGTAAACCTGATTATTTATCGGACTCAAACTTCCTTCAGAAACATCGTGTTTATAGTGTAATTGCCTACCTTCTAATTAAAGCCCCAAAGTGATAAGGGAGCTTGCCCTCCATTTTTCCAAACACGATTAAAAATATATTACCGACCATGAGGAAGGACACAATAGAAAGAGTCATCCATTTTCCTTCATGTTTTCTTTATTTGTAAAAGGACAAGAAAAGATTATTCGGACTCAGTGTAACACTGATTTACTTGTGTAAGCGGAGATTGAAATTCTCCAGGTCGTGGAAACAACAAGCCGGCTTCCCACAAAGACCAACGGACTTGCGAGAAATCCTTGCGACCTCCTGCGACGAATTTCTTGCGAGCTCTTGCGATCAAATACTGCTTGCGAGCATCTTGTATCTCATGATCTCATACTATATAGCGACCTATGCGAGCTAATATGGTTGCGATCAACAAGATTTGGCACAGTCCTTATTGGATTGCAACATACTGCACATTGTGGAACGAGGTGCAAAATAGGGGAGTTCGCAAGTCAAGATTCGACTGTAAACGTCCTCTAGCGCCCCGATTAGACTCATTTGCCACTGGAGATGCATTAAGGCAGATGAGACCGTAGATGCATAGCTAAGTACAGCCTTCTATATTTCTGGGTAAGTCCATGGCGTCCTCCAACATAAATATTCGGGAAACTAGCATATGGTACCAACATAAATGAGCTTTGCCTCTAGAAACAAACCGGCTACACGTCATTTCGTAGGGATTTTCCTGAAGTAGATAGGAGTTGATATGGTGGGCCACTGATATAGAACGAACAGTCCTCGAACTAAGAGCATTATCCCCCTGCACAGGTGTGGCGCCAGAACCACCGTGTCAATGTAACGTCCGCCCTGCCTTGCCCCCCCCACCCCCCTCCGGAAAATGGGAATATATCTTCAGTATCTTTAAACTAAGAAGATAAATGTTTAAGTTGAACTTAGTAGTCGTGGGGATTTTCATTAGTATTGTCGAGGAAGCACTATGGCACGTGAAAAGTAACCACAGAAAGGGCCCATTCGCCCTACGGTTAACTTGTTTTGTTTGTCTAAAGGCCAACGAAGGGTGCAGTTTCTCCACTATGACTCAAATTTCTGCGCTTGCATGAGCCCCTTGCATCTGTTTATACACTTGATATAAGTAATGATAAGCATGTTAACCTACACGTTGCATTAAAAAAGCCAGAAGCACAAAGGCATAGTGATTCCATGCAGGAAAGAGGAGGGGGGGGGGGCTTTGCTACCCCCGAGTTGATCCCTCAAATTATATTTTTTGGACTATATCACTTTTTTATGATGTTGTCACAATTCGAACCTCTGATAACCTCACGGACTTTTTTAAGGAAAAACTGTGTTATGTTTATTAAACACATAATACACTATTTACAAATTAAAAAGGTTAAAGCAAATACTTGACCTCACATGGCCTTTGAACCCATCCAAAAAGTGAATAACCAAAAGAAAAATAAAAAAACGAGTCTTAGAAGGGATTCGAACCCAGGACCTCTGTGTGAGAAGAGAGCGCGAATCCACTATGCCATCCAAAGAAACTCGTTAAAGCGTTATGAATTTTCTAATCAATCCTACAGTCACAGCATCCTTGACCGGGTTCAAATAGAGTAATTGAAATCGAATTATTACTGTAACAGTCGCTTGTGGAAAAATAATTGTTGTTCTTATAACTTTATCTTAGGAATGGTTAAAAAAATTAAACCCTAACTGGTCACGTGAAAACGCTCAGTGCAAATTGGAGGTACCACCACTGTCTATTTAGTGACGAGAGTTTTCGTAGTTGCACCTCTGATGACCTTATATGACTTGACTCCAACAAAAACTCATATGGTTCCTCTCTCTGAAACGTAGTAACGCATCTGATCAAGTATGAAGAGTATCCATCATCTGTCTTGAAAATCGTGTTTTTTTTCAAGGGTTCGGTTTGGACCTCTGAATGCCCTCAAATGACCTCTTACTCCACGAAACATGACGTTCTTCTCTCTGTAAGATAAAGAATATAACAAGTATGAAAAAAAAAAGTGTTCATCATTGCTATCTCGAGGATATGTTGTTCTACAGGCAGTTCTTAAAGAATTCGTATTTCACCTCGGGAGACCTCAGATAACCTTTGACCTTCACCCAAAAAACAAATAGGTTCTCTTCTGAAGATAAAGCATCTACTGCAAGTATGAAGCTTCTATGCTTCTACCTAGAGATAAGTTGTTTACAGGGTTTTGTTTTTGACTCTTTTGACGCTTAAAATGACATTTGGACTCGACCAAAACAATATGGTCCATTCCCTAATATGATATATTCTGTATTCCCAAATATTAGACGTATCAATCATTGCTATCTTGAGATATCGAGTTTATAAGCCGTGTCAAAGCCACGATACTGAACACATGCACTCCGTGCTTGCATAGATTCGTTTCACCTCTCGGGCAAAGGAATCAAAATATTGATAACATTCTTAACTTTTTTCTTGCAATGGTCGGAAATTCCTCTCAGTCCAAATGCATTATTCGGACAGGACTGGTAAATATAACATCCCGATAGGATGCAGGCTCTACCGGAGTACGGTACATATTGGCTATCGGATCTATTCGTCTCAATAAGGCATCAATTTTATGCATCCCGTAGATAATCCATCCTGCTATGTAATTATAATCCATCCTACTATGCATGGGCGGCTCTAAGAAATTTCTGTTGGGGGGGGGGCCAAAACAAAATTCCGTATTCAGGGAGGATTTTCGAAAGACCCCCACCACGCACCTCCGCAATATTAATAGTCAGCTCCGGATTAGGACAATAGGAAGATCGTTATTATTATGTATGAGCGATGCCCAATGTAGTTTTCAAAAGCTCTTCAAAACCATATCATGGCCAGTCAGTTAATGAGCGACTACTTCTAAAAATAAATACAACCATATCAGACGCTCGCGATTCCATAGGGGTGGAGTAAGAGGCAGGTGAAATGGGCCCAAGACGGCTTGATCCATTGTGACCCCCAAGAAACCCCCCCGGTGCCCTCTGACCCCCAAACAAAAAATGATAGGGCCCTTTTCTCTTACCAAAACCCACATCTACACACTAAGTATAAAAATTCTTTCAACCCTCCCTATCTTGAGATATCATTTTAAAACAAGGTTTTTCGGGGTTTTGACCCCCGGTGACCTAGATGACCTTTGACCTCCACCAAAAAACAATAGGGTTCTTCCTCTTCCCAAAAAACACATTCACACAAAGTAAAAAATTCACCCAAAGTTTCCTACCTTGAGATATGGGGAAACACAGGGTTTTTTCGGGTTTTGCCCCCCGGTGACCCCAGTTTAAAACCTTTGACCCCCACCAAATACAATGGGGGTTCTTCCTCTTAATATGGGGCATTAAGTCCCAAAGTTTAAAAAACTGTCGGAGTTTTTCTTCTTGAAAATTATCGCGCACACAAGCTAAGGTCCCAAACCCACACCAACATACAAAACCCAAAATTTACACACATACTACAAAAAAAAAAATACCCCCATCATGCCCGCATGGGTTTCTTTTTCATAAAACCAATAATAAAAATAATAAAATAATAATAATAATAAAAATAAAAATTTAATAAAAATAATAAAAATTTAATAATAATAAATAATAAAAAAAAAAAAATAAAAAAAAATAAAAAATAATAATAATAATAAAAATAATAATAATAATAATAAGAAAATAAAAATTTAATAATAAAATAATAAAAATAATAAAAATTAATAATATAATAAAATAAAATAATAAAATAAAAAAATAAAAATAATAATAATAAAAAATAAAAATAAAAAGAATAATAAAATAATAATAATGAAAATAATTAATAATAATAATAAAAATAATAATAATAAAATTTAAAAAAATAATAATAAAAATTTAAAATAAAAATAATAATAATAATAATAATAATAATAAATAATAATAAAAAAAATTTAATAATAATAATAAAATAATAAAATAAATAATAATAATAATAATAATAATAATAATAATAATAAAATAATAATAATAATAAAATTTAATAATAATAATAATAATAATAAATAATAATAATAATAATAAAAATAATAATAATAATAAAAAAATAATAATAATAATAAAAAATTAATAAGCATGGATCCCCCCCCTTGGGGGGGGACATTTAAACATTGACTTGTACACTAAAAAAAAAAAATTTTTAACCAAACCCCTAACCCTACCCCTAACCCCCCCTAAAAATTTTTGGGAGAGAAATATTTTTAAACCCCCCCCCCCCCAAAAATGAACAATTTAAGCCTTTTTGGGGACGAAAATTTTTTTTCAAAAAGGGTTTCCCTTTTCCCTTTTAAGGCGGACAGTTATGTGTCCCCTTTAAAATTCCAGGTGTCCCTTTAAATGTGTTGAAAAAAGCAAAAAGGGTGTCCCCCTTTTTTTAACCCTTTTTTTAAATTTCCATGGCGGGTTTTTAAAAAAATTTAAAAAATTTAAAAATTTAAAAATTTAAAATAATAATAAAAAAATAGAAAAATAATAATAAAAATAATAATAATAAAATAATAAAAAATAATAATAATAATAATAAAAAATAAAATAATAATAATAAAATAATAATAATAAAAATTTAATAATAATAATAAAAATTTAATAATAATAATAAAAAGAAAAAAATAAAAATAATAATAATAATAATAATAAAATAATAAAATAACAAAAAATGATAATGATAACGAAAACCCCCGGACAACGAAAAAGAAAAAGGGACAACGAAAACCCGAAAAACGACAAGGGACAACGACAAACGACAACGAAAACGACAACGAAAAGGGGACAACGAAAAACCGACAACGAAAACCGACAACGAAACGACAAGGGACAACGAAAAACGACAACGACAACACAAGGGAAAACCCGACAACGACAACGAAACCAACGCCAACGACAATAATAATAAAAAAAATAATAAAAAATAAAATAAAATATAATAAAAATTTAAAAAATAAAATAAAAATAATAATAAAAATAATAATAATAAAATAATAATAAAATAATAATAATAATAATAAAAAAATAATAATAAAAATAATAAATAAAAATTTAAAAAAAAATTTTTAAAAAATAATAATAATAATAATAATAATAATAATAATAATAAAAATTTAAAATAATAATAAAAATAATATTTAATAATAATAAAAATTAATAATAATAAAAAAAATAATAATAATAATAAAAATAAAATAATAATAAAATAATAATAATAATAATAAAAAATAATAATAATAATAATAATAATAATAAAAAAATAATAATAATAATAATAATAATAATAATAATAATATTAAAAAATAAAAATAATAATATCTTTGGGGGGAGACTTTAATTTTTTTAAATTTTTACAGTTAGAAAAGCAAGGGGGATTGTTAAGGACAAATTTTTAATGCCAGATAAAAAATTTTTTTTTTTTTAGAATCAATTTAAACTTTCGATTTAAATTGATTTTTTGGGGGGGAGGGGAAACCCCACAAAAAAAAAAATTTCATTTGGAGGTCAAAACACCCACCCCGGGGGGTATTTCCCTCCCGGCTTGATTTTTTTTTCTTTTTAAACGCAATTTGGAATCACAAATTACTAATATTTTTTTTTCACCTAGTTTACAATCGGACCAAAAATTCTATTGTAAATTTTCACTTAATTATGTCTCTGAAAAAAGGGGCCGGTCCGGGCCCTTTGGGAAAATTTAAAAATTGTTCTTTTCGAAGGACAAAGATTTATCCCCAAAATCTTTTAATGACAAGTTTCATTCCTCTGACCTCACAAACAATGCCAAAATCCTGGTTAAAAATGGGGGGTTTCTAAAATATAAAAATTCGTAAAGTTTTTTTGGAATTGGGGGACAAAAGGGCCAAAGGACAAAGGGAAAAAAGGAAAAAGAATTTTGTAAAAATTAAATTCAGTTAGAGAAAAAAATACCATAATACGTGTTCCTTAGAAACTTTCAATAAAATTGTCACTTGAAAGAAATAAGCGGGGAGCAACTTTTTGATTAAAAATTTACAAGGTATTTTTTTTCGTTCGCGACCCCGGGTTTGGGGGGGGCAAGGTGGGGAAAAAATACAAGTTATTTTTTAAAACCTCAAAAAAACGTAATAAGTCGGTCAATTTTTGTTCGTAAATTAAAAATTTATTCGGGCTTGACCATTACAGATACAACTTTTTCCAAAATTTTATCCTTTTTTTACATTAACTTGTACACTCCCCGAGGGGGTAAACCTCGCGGGTTTTTTTTTTCGTAATTTCATATTTCAAAAACCTTTTAAATAAAAGAGAATCAATTTTATGTGGGGTTTGTTATCGGAAGAGGAGTGTTAAAAACTCCCCTTTTCTCAAGGTGCAAAGGGAAATGCCCGGGTAGTGATGGGCTACCAGCGGTTTTATATGCATTTTTGGCCTAGATCGGGCGGGGATTGTTACTAATTCGCTTAATTTCGCTTTTCAAAATTTTTCCCCTTTTTTGAGAAAGTCCGGGGGCCAAATCACCTCATACCAAAACCCAAAACAAAGATCTTTTTTCCCAAAAAAAATTTTTCGTCCAATCTTTTTTTTGAACACAGAATTAAAAATTTTGTTCTAAGGCATTAGCAACGGGGTTTTTAAGAAAGTGTTTGTTTCCCAATTATTATTTCCACTAAAAACAGGATATTTTAAAAGGTCGTTTATGGTAAAAAAATTTTCTTTGTGTTTTAGATATTATTGTTTTTTTTGAAAACACAAAACTCTTTTCCCTTTTTGGTTTTTTGCACTGTTAATCGATTTTAAAAAAAGCCTTCGATGGGCCCTAAATTTGGGGAATTTTATTTTTATTTTTTAAAACTTTTTAAGTTTAATAAAAGTTTGATGCAATGGATTCGAACTCTGTACGCCGGTTTTCTTCGTCTGTATGTAACAATGGATTTACATCTCATTCTTTTAAAATTAGTAGAGGAGTTGGGAAGGGCTCCCCCTTGAGCCCTTACATTTTCTTTAAATTTGCGTTTAAATTTTGCTAGCTAGGGAAAGAAAAAGTAAAATTTCCCCAGTTTTAAAAGGGAATTCTGTTCTTAACGAAGAACTAAAGATATTTCAATTTTGCAGACATCCCCATTTTATTTTTTTAGATGGCCCCCATGTTTCACTTAGGGGAGACTGTTAACTTTGAAAAATTTTGAGAGGGCTTTCGGGGACTCAAGTTTAAATTTTTGGGACAAATGTAGCATTTTTCCCCCAGGTCCTCTTATTTCTAAAAAACCACCCTTTCTTGATTTGTACTTTTTTAAAGGGAAAGACGGTCCAGTTGCGGTTTTGGGAATCGTTGTAAGAATGATCGTAAAAAGCCTTTTTTCAGCTTAATTTATGCCGAATTTACCCCAAATTAAAAGTACTTTAAATTTAGGTCAAGTCTGTCTTAACCCCATTAGGAAAAAAATTGTTTTGGTCAAAACGTTTGGCTTTTTCGCATTTCGTGTACTTTTTCAGTGTTACCCAATCCCCCAATTTACTTTTTTAAAGCAGCTGGAAAGTTTTTTAAATTTAGTTTCCTTTTGGTCTGGAAAAAAAGAAAAAATTTAACCCCATTTACACTAAAAAGGGTTCCACTTCGGGAAGGGGGTTTTTGAATGCAACAGACAAAAAAATTTTCCCAAAAATGGTTTAAAGGTACTTGGGCAAGCTTTTTTTACCAATGAAAAGGCTGCCATGGGGAAAAACCCTATTTTAATTTTTCCCCTTAAAAAATACGGGGGTCATTTAATTTTGATTGAAATTTTAACCCCAGGGTTTCCCAAAACTCAAAATTTCTTTTTTTAAATGTTTTGTTTTTCACGCTTGGTCCTTTTTATTTTTTAAAGACGTTGTAGAAAATTTTCAAAAATTTCAAATTATAGGAAAAAATCCCCTTTATTAAATTAAAGGGGAAAAGTTTTGTTAAAAAAAAGAGGGGTTTTTACAAATTTGGAATAAAAATTATCAAGGACATTAGGATCCAAATCACCAAACTTTTTTATTTTTTCCCGGTTTTTTTTTAGGAAGTTTCACATCAATTTCCATTTACGTTTTTTTCCGGTGAAATTAAAAGTTTTCCCAAAATTTGGAAAAGGCACGGGATCAGTTCAACAATAGCACTGACATTTCCCCGTTAGAAACAATTCAAAAATACTCCCAAAGCTTTCAAGTTTATTTACAAGAAAGCTTTTTTGATGTTGTTAAAAAGGGGGCCAAAGTCGATACTAAAAGGGAATTTTAAAATTTTAAATTTAAGTCAAGTAAAGTGGCATGTGATTTGGAATTTTCCCAAATCCCCCTCTTTACGTAAAAAGGGAAGGGATTTTTTACTTCCAATACGCTTTTTTCCACCGTTTTTTGGGGACAAATTTACGTTAGCTCTTATGAATAAGACGAAAAACCCCGCTGCAATTTGTGTGGTCAAAGAGGGGAAACTTAGAGCATTTTTCTGGGAGGTTGGTAATGTAATTTAAAATTTTTATTTTGGGACTTGACCCAAAGAATTTTCAATAGACAGTTCTTTTTTTCCAAAAAGAGAATTTCTTTGGATAGGGAAATTTTTTACCGAAGACCCTTTAAAATTTTCTTATTTTTAATACAAATATTACATTTTTCAGAAAAAAATTACAAAATGATTCGTTTCATTGTTGTTTGAATTTTTGTATAAATTAAAATTTTGGGCTTGAATTTAAGAAATTTCATTTAAGTACGTACAATCGTGGGCCTTTTCTGTAAAAGTATCCCAAAAGTCATTTTTTAAATTTGAGTGAAAAATTTTTATTTGTTTAGAAATGGTTTATTCTTTTTATTTAAGAATTTTGTCACTTTTATATGTTACGCTCTTTATTCTTTTAAGGGAAACTGCAGGGTTTACAAAGTTATTTTTGTTTTTCTTTTTCCCTTTAAAAAGAAAGGGAATTTTTGGTATTTTTCTTTTATTGATAAAAAAAATTTTTGAAAAAAAAATGAGGGCCAAAAAAAAAATAATAAAAATAATAAAAAAAATTAATAAAAAAAAATAAATAATAATAATAATAATAAAAATAATAATAAAATAATAAAAAATAATAAAAATTTAATTTAAAATAAAAATTTAATAATAATAAAAATAATAATAATTAAAAATTTAAAAATTTAATAATAAAAAATAATAAAAATAAAAAATAATAATAATAATAATAATAATAAAAATTTAATAATAAAAAAATAATAAAAATAATAATAAAAAAATTAATAATGTAATGATAATGATAATGAAAATGATAAGATAATGATAATGATAATGAAAATGAAATGATAATGAAAATTTAATCATCACCCATATCATCATCTCATCATCACATCAAATCATCATACCCACATCTCATCATCATCATCATCTTTCATCACCCATCATCATCATCATCATAAAATAAAAAATAAAAAAATAATAAAATAATAATGAAAAATAAAAATTAATACGCGGGTTTACCTACTTAGGGGACATTTACTTTAAAATTGGTAAAAAAATTTTTTGAATTTTTTAACCCCTAACCCTAACCCTACCCCAAACCCCTTTCCCAACCCAAAAAAATTTTTGTAGAAAATTACATTTAGAGGGGGGGACGAACAATTTAAGCCTATTTTGGGACGAAAAAAATTAATTTTTTATTGGGTACCTGAGAAAAAAGGGGGGGGGGGCCGGACACAAAAAACGTCCCCTTTAAAATTCCAAGTGTGGGCCTTAATTTTTGTTAAATTAGCATAAAAACTGCCCCTTTAAGGGGGAAAATCCAGGGGGTAAAAATAATAATAATAAAAATAATAAAATAATAATAATAATAATAAAATTTAATAAAATTTAAAATAATAATAAAAAATAAAATAATAATAATAAAATAATAAAATAATAATAATAAAAAATAAATAATAAAAAATAATAAGAAAAACTTAATAATAATAATAAAATAATAATAATAATAAAAAAATAATAATAATATAAAAAAATAATAATAATAATAATATAAAAAAATATAATAATAATAATAATAATAATAATAATAATAATAATAATAATAAAATAATAATAATAATAATAATAAAAAATAATAAAAATAAAATAAAATAATAATAATAATAAAATAAAAATTTAATAATAAAAATTTAATAATAATAAAAATTTAAAATAATAATAATAATAATAAAAATTTAATAATAATAATAATAATAATAAAATAATAATAATAATAAAAATAATAATAATAATAATAAAAATTTAATTTAATAATAATAAATAGCAACGGAATGGGTTATCTCTGGGCCCCGTCAAAAAAAATCACCGTTTTAACAGCAGAAAAAGGGGGGTGGGCACCCCATTTTGGAAGGAAAGAATACAAAAACAAATTAAGAAGCTACGGGGTTTCAGCTGTCCATCCAAAAATAAAATTTGAAAAGAACACCACATGAAAGAAAAAAAAAAGGAAAAAAGTACTGCCCCCATTTTAAACTTTAAAGGGAATGAGGCAACTGACCCCCCAGACTAAAAGGAGCCCTAAAAAACAGCTTCAAGCAAAGGCACGAGACTACGTAGGGTATGGGGTAAGAGGCGAAAAATTCTACCACCAAAATAAGACATTAAAGGAGAACCAAATTTTTTCATATGGGGGAAACTGGGGAAAAAAATATCCCCCCAACAAAAAACAAAACCCCCCCTCCCTTTGAGAAAGTTGTAGGGTTCTGGCCCGGAATCTGGAGAAAAAAACAAAAAAAAAATTTGGGACAGCTTCTTTGGAAAACAAAAACAATACCAAAAACATGCCAACTTTGAACCCGAATGGAATGACATAACCGCTGATGAGTTTTGAAAGACCCAATTAAGAGAACGAACAAAAGGGAAAAAGCCGGAATAGATGGTTTTTACCAACTACTGGATCAAGAACCTGCCCAGCCCCCAAACCCAGATTTAATGGCCCCCTTTAAAAAGGGACATCGAAAACCCAAAAGGAGGTGCCCCCTTTGGGGCGGACTAAGGAGGGTATTACTCCCCAAACCCCAAAGGAGCCCCAAAAAACCCCTAAAAACTACGGGCCCTATCACCTGCCTCCTACAATGTAAAAAACTGCTGACATCAATCCTGAGAAAGGTTTGTACCACTTCCTCGAGGACAAGAGAAACTCCCCCAAAAACAAAAAAGGATGAGAAAGGGGGGTTAAGGCTGCAAAGATCAACTCCTAAATCAAAAAGGGAAATTTTCTAGAGGAAGTAAAATTAAAGGAGAAAAAAAACCTGCCAAGATGGATTGATTTTTAAGAAGGCATTTTAAAATAGCTTTCCCAAACATTTCGGGAAAATTGGAGACCTTAAATATCCACAGAGGGCCCAAAACCCAAAAATTCACCCATTTCATCAAAAAAATCAATAAAAAAGGGGCAGACTAAACTAAAAGTTCATAGTGCAAAAGGGTTTTTCCCTTCCAAAAGAACAATTAACATCAGAGCGGGTATTTTCCAGGGAGACTCGCTTTTTTCCCACTGTTGTTCGCCTTGCTTACCCCCTCTCAGTCCCCTTTACTCCAAACGAAATTTTGGGATGGTTTACAAACCCCAAATATGGCCCCGCAAAAAAACACTTGCTCTACATGGAGGACCTAAAAGGACATATCCCCAAAAAATGATGAGCAACAGCGGGGCAAATTTTACCATTGTAAAGACCTTCAGTGAGGTTTATCGGCAGGGATTTTGGGTTTTCTAGGACAAATGTGCAAAAGCTCCCTTCAAAAGGGGAAAAAAGCATTTTACAACACAGGCCCTTTGAGTTTCCCATGGACCCAAGAAAAAAAAGAACTTGAGCAGGAGCAAACATAAAAAGTCCCTTCGGAAGAAAAGGGGAGATGGTATCCAGCACCCCAAATACAAGGAAAGAATAAAAAAGGGAATTTATTTACAGAAAAATACGGATGATTTCAAGAGGGGAACTCAGTTGGGCCCAAAAAAATCAAAGCAATCAATCCACGGGCCCGTACCTGTGGAACCTACATTTTTCAATGCCCTTAAAGTGGTCTCTGACGAAAATCAAAAAGACTTGTATCAAGCCCCGAAAGATAATGACCATGGAAAGGTTACACCCCCCGAAGGCAGATGTAGACAGACTATACATACCCAGTGCCTCGGGAGGGGAGGGCGATCAACTAGAATTGACGTAAAAGCCCACCCCCATAGGGCGGGAAAAGCATATTAAAGAAAACAGAAGCCCTACTATTAGTTTTTGTATGCCACCATGAAAACCAGAAAAAAGGACGCACCCCACTGGTAAAAGAGGCCAAAGAATACGGGGAAAGAACTTGCAGAAACCAGATTTGACACCCAACGAAAATAAAGGGTTTCCCAAACCTTTTGAAAAAAGGGGTGAAGAAAGCAGCGAAAAAACACTTAAACAACGTCAGCTGCACAAAACAGGGGAAAACCCAACCCATTACAGGGAGTATACGGCAACCCGAATGGATGACCCAGATGTAGAACTTGTCAGACAAAAAAGTGGCTCCGGAGGCAGGGCGGGAAAGCAGAAACAGAGGCCGATAGTAGCACCCCAAGACCCAAAGCCTTGCTACGAGAACCTTTACCTACTTTCGCATAGTAAAAGAGGGCCCAAAAAACCCTTCTGCAGACTATGTGGACAATACGAAAGAAAACATTAAATCAAATAATCCGGATGCCCAGTATTTTGCACCAAAAAATACCCCACATAGGCACAAAAAAAGTGGCGACCTACTTTCCACTGGTTAATTTGCAGGCATTACGGGATTGGGGAACCAGCTCGGGAAAAAATGGTATGATCACCAGCCCCGACTGTATGGGAAAAAACCAAGATGCCCTACCCCTAGGGGATATCCCAGCCCCACACGGATAGAAAAATAAAAGGAAAACCCGACCAGACATTGTGGTCAAGGATTTAAAAGAAAAGAAATTTTCCCCTTTATGATGTGGCTGTTCCCCCCTGACAAAAACTATCAATCAAGACCCAGAAAAACTTGAAAAATATAAAGCCCTTTGGAAAATGGGAAATATGCGGGAATTTGGGGGCAGATGAAAACAAAAAAAACCGAAACCTGTTGGGGTTTGGTGCACTGGGAATGTTTTTAAAAAAGGGGCTTTGAAGGGCCCCTGAAAAAAAACCTCCCCCGGTAAAAATTGCCCATAAACTTGGCCCCCAGAAAAAATGCTCGCTTAAAAACTCCCCCACTTTACTGAGGAAGATGCGGTCCTTTAAAATGACTATCCCCTCCAAAAGAACCCTTCGGGGCCCTTTGGGAGGGGCCCCGGGCCCCTTCAGGAACAAAATTAACAAAAAAGAACTTGAAAATAATAATAAAAATAATAAAAAAAAAAAAAATTTAAAAAATAAAAAAAATAATAATAATAATAATAATAATGAAAAATTTAAATAATAATAATAAAAAAAAATAATAAAAATAAAAAATAAAATAAAAAAAATAATAAAAAATAAAAATAAAAATTTTAATAATACAATAATAAAAAAATAATAATAAAATAATAATAATAATAATAATAATAATAATAATAATAATAATAAAAAATAATAATAATAAAAAATTTAATAATACAAATAATAATAATAAAAAATAAAATTTAATAATAATAATAATAAAAATTTAAAATAAAAATAATAATAATAATAATAATAAAAATTTAATAATAAAATATAATAATAAAATAATAATAATAAAAAAAAAATAATAAAAATAAAAATAAAAATTTAATAAAATTTAATAATAATAATAATAAAAATAATAAAAATAATAATAATAAAATAATAATAATAATAATAATAATAATAATAATAATAATAATAATAATAATAATAATAAAAAAATAAAAATTTAATTTAATAAAAATAATCCCTCTATCACCTTTGGCTTTTCTGTCTAGCCTAAACCCACTAAGCTACATCCCGGGAAACCAGCCGTAGGGTTAAAAGCTGAAAAGCGGGGCAGAAGTTTCAACCCCCTACTCACATGGATGCCCTTAAAGTTGAGGGCCCCAAAAAAGAAAAAAAAAATTGGAGGCACGATCAAAAACAGTACGCATCTTCAGCACTGACATCGCTTTGGAGTTCGCCCTTGGGACAAATGTGCCAGAAAGATCATCCAAAGGGGGAAAGGTGAAGCAAAGAGGGTTTGCAAATGAACATCGGAAAGATAAAGCGAGCCAGCGGGGGTTTCCCGGGGGTACAAATACCTCGGCATTTTTCCCAAAACATGGAGAATATTTCAGAAAAAAAGTTAAAAAAACCCAAAGCAACGATCACATACAAAAACGGCTACGCCCGGGGCTACGATCGAAAACTGAAGGCCAGTTCAAAATGAAGCAATCAACCCGTTGCCCCCACCAGGTTTATAACATACACAAACTGGTATAATTGATGGACTAAAAATGGTGGGAAAAAGTAGACCGCCCAAAAAAAGAAAAATAATTACAGCATGGAGCACTTTACCCACCCAGGGAGACATACAAAAGACTGTACCCCCCAGAAAACTGCGGGGGGGGAGGCCTGCACGAAGTCCGCCAACTTTTTTAGACCCCCAAAGCCCCGGGATCACGGGAAAACAACACCCAAGAAGGGAGAAGATCCCCGAAAAAATGCGTGTGGCAACATCAAACCCCCAGGGCAGGGAGTGGAACCATCAACTAGAAAGGCAAATCAAGAAAAAATGGGGAAGGAAAAACCGAGAGGTTGGGTGCAGAAGCCACCCGCACGGACAATACCCCCGAGAGGGGAGGAGATCACGAAAGGAAAAGGAAAAAATGCAATAAAATGGGCAGCATTTCCCCAGGGTTAAAAATTTAAAAAAGAAGCATTGTTACGCAGCACAGGACCAAGCCCTCAACACCCAAAAACCACAAAACAAAGGGTCCTCGTGTAAACACCCAACCCCAAAATGCAGAATGTGCAAGCGTCGGGCAAAAACCCTCAGCCCCATAAAAATCTGCATGCCAGGAAAACCCCCGCTGGAAAACCCCGTACCTAAAGAGACACAATGACCTTTCCTTGCAATTTTAAACCCAAAAGTCTGCCAAAAAATACGACTTCCCCGTAGAAAAAAGGGCCCCTTTGGCCCAAAACCCAAACCCAACTTAGTAGAAGAAAAAGACAAGGCAAGATTTTCTGGGATTCGAGATCAGGAAAGATGGTCATGGGCAGCTCGAAGGGCCAGACCTGGTGATCATCGACAAAAGGCAACAAGATTTGCACGATAGTTTGATGTGGCCTTTCCCCTCAGACACAAATATAGAGAGAAAAAGGGAAAGGGGAAAAAATCGGAAAATACCCCGGGCCTGAGACTGAAGTCCAGAGGATGTGGGATTTAAAAAACCAAAGTCGTAAACCGGGGTTGCGGGGCAATAGGAGCCGTACACAAAACCCCAGGTAAAAATTTTCGAGGAGATACCAAAGGATAAACAAAGCCCCCCCCACCTTCCCCGAAAGCTGCACTTCTAGGGAAAAGCTTCAATACAAAAAAGATTCCCCGACCCCCCAGACTCCCGGGAGGGTCCCAGATCTGGAAAGAAAAAAGCGAAATGCAGAAAAAAAGGAAAACCCCAAACCCAGAAGGGTTGTGAATGAAAATAATAATAATAATAATTAAAATAAGATAAAGATAATGAAATGATAAAGATTTAAGTAATGGGGAAAAGGGGAAAAGATAAGATAATGATAAATGATTTAAAGGGTAATGATAATGATAATGAAAATGATAAAGATTTAAAGATAATATAATGATAATGATAATGATAATGAAATGGAAAAGATAATGATAATGGGGAAAAGATAAGATAATGATAAAAGATAAGATAATGATAATGATAATTAAAAATAATAATAAAAAATAAAAAAAAAAATAAAAATAATAATAAAAAATAATATAATAATAATAATAATAAAATAATAATAATAATAATAATAAAATAATAATAATTAAAAATAAAAATAATAATAATAATAATAATAAAAAATAATAAAAATAATAATAATAAAATAATAATTTAAAAATAATAATAATAATAATAATAATAATAATAAAATAATAATAAAAATAATAATAATATTTAAAATAATAATAATAATAATAAAAATATAAAAAATAATAATAAATAATAAAAATAATAATAATTTAAAAATAATAATAAAATTTTTTTTTTTTTTTTTTTGTCTGTTTAATTTAAATTTATTTTTTTATGGTTATATACATTGAACTTCCATTTTTTTATAGTTTAAAAAAGAAAAATTTTATTTTGCATAATTAAAAACCCTTTAAAATTTTTTTTTTCATAATTATATTTCCCTTGAAAATGAACTTTTTCATAGTGAAATTTCATTGAAACGGGAATTTTTAGATTTTGTACAAATTTGAAAAGAATTTTAAAAGGGTTTTTTAAAATTTAATACTTTCTTCGTAATTATTTTAAAATTTAGTTTTAATTTCCCAAAAGAAAAACATAAAAGTTGGTACTTCTTGCATCACCTTTTCTTGCAATTTTAAATAAAATGAATTTGGGGCAAAAAATTTGGGAAATTTGTGTTTAAAAATTAACATTTTAGGCCCCTTTCAGCCTTAACAAAAAAGCACATTATTTGTTTGGGTCTTTAAAAAAAAGTTTTTAAAAACAAAGATGTTTTGGGACCAAAAGGAAAAATAGTTGAGTTTTTAAAAAACTCAATCCTTTCCCTTAAAAAACATTTTTTGAAACAAAAAAACGGGGATTCATTGTTTACTTTTAAGAAGTAATATTCCCCCTGTAGATAATATTTAAGTTTTTAGGAGAAAATTTTTGGCATCGGGGGCTTACCATTTTTAATTTTCAAACAAAAAGATTTTAATACTTGCATGAGTATAAAAAAAATTGATTGGGGGTTTTAGCATCAAACCAAAGGGAAACCAAAATTAAAAGTAATCATAATTTAAGTCGAAGTTTCTCTTAAGCAGAGTTTACAAAAATGTACCCAGAAAGTTTTTAAAAAAATCACAATCCCAAAAAAAAAATGGTTAACGTTTCATTTTACATTTGGCAAAAAGTACAAAAGGGAAAAAATCCTTTACCTTTATTTTGTAAAAATATTTGTACAAAAATTCTAGTAGGGAAAAGGTAATGAAAAATAGTGAATTTTTGTATTTACGCCCCAGCAAGATAAGGAAGGGGGAAAAAATTTTTTATCCCAGTCATGTTTTTTACAAATTTTTTCCTCTCTGGGTTGTTTTTGGGTTGGTTTAACTCGTTTTTAATTAAAAAAATTGGAGATATAATTTGGTTTCTTTAAATGGGCGTGACCCCCCCTTTTTGAGGCGTGCTCATTTCCATTAGGGGTTTAAGCAGGAAAAACACCTTCTTTCCAGGATCCCTTTGGGAAACGCCCAAAAAAATGCCAAAAAAAATAGTGAAAGGGAAATAACAACTCCCAAAATTAGCACAAAAAGATTTATTCAATAGCATTTCCATGCTATGAAAAAAATACGCATCGGTAGGGTCCGGGTTTTTCCTTTAAAAGAACGAATGTAAAATTGTTATCAATTTTTATAAAAAAATTTATTTGAATATATGATTACCGTAATCGAAAAAATCGGGGTTCTGAAATTTTAAAACTGACCGGCATAACAAACAAAAAAGTATAAAATTATTGGAAATGTTTTTAATTTTTTTACCCAAAAATTTCATTTAAATAAAAAGGGGTTTACCCTAATTTTTCAGTCCTTTGTTTAAAAAAAATTTCCCTTTAAACCCTCATTTTCACCAAAGGGAAAGTTTCACCCATTTTTCACTTTAAACTTTTTTGGGAAATGATCTAACATCGATCATGTTAAGACCTCCCCCACATTTTTGGATTTATTTAAAAAATTTTTGTTTTATTTTTTCAGGCTTTTTACACCAAATAAAACCATAGAGTAGCCTTTTAAAAAAATCCTTTAAAAAATTGGATAGTTGGATTCGGTTTGACAGAGGAAAAATAAAAAAAAAAGTTGTGAAATAAAAAAAATTTTTTTTTGATAAGAACAATTTTACCGATGGGGTTAGATCTTTTGGAAATCCAGAGATTTAAAAATACTTTGATACGAGAAAGTTTAGGGGCATAAATTTTAAATTAAAAAGTCTTCTTGATGATAGAAAAAAGGGGAAAGCTAAAAAAAATTGAAGGTTTGTCGCTAATGACAAAAACTAATGTTTGGAAATTTAAAAGTGGTGGGGTCGAAAATAATGGTCCCAGCGGGGAAAAACAAGATTGTCCAATTTCCTTAAGACCCGAGATTTGCAAAACTTTTCAAGTATTTCACCGGGCTCCGAAAAATCATTTAAAAGAGCCAAATTTGGGTTTTCACTACAGTATCAAACGGCATAAGTCCCCAGATTTTTAAAACAGAATTTTCAATAAAAAATAAATTTTAATGTTAAAATTTGACTTAACCAAAACACTGAAAAATTTCCCAACAAAATGATAAATAAATATGGACTAAGGGGATCCTTGACGGGGCACCTTGGAGACATTTAAAAAAATCAGAAAGAAAACCATTTCTAACAAAACAAGATGAAACATTACTATAGGCGTTTTTTCCAAGTTTTAAAATCCTTGCCCAAAATTGAAGTAAGAGAGGGGATTTTGAATAAATTTCCCCAAACGAGAGGGCAAAAAGCTTTTTATAAAACGAGGGAAAAAAAAGGGCACCAGGAAAACATTCCCCATCGCAGTAAAAATAAGGTTTAAGACTAATTGATATTTCACATAAAACGTCCCCCAAAAAATCCGGTTTTCCCCCCGGGGTAATAAGGTCAGGAAGGACTTTTTGTTTTTTTTGCGTAAACTAAGACTTAGCAGCAAAATTTATAATCCGATTTAAACCCGAAACGATCGGTCTCCAGTTTTTTTTAAAAAGCGGGATCTTTTTTTTCCTTTGGGGATAAAGGGTTTTTAAAAATGCCTACCTTGGTCATCTGAAATGAAACCCTTTTAAATTTAAAGTTTAAAGAATTCACCCAACCCTCTGACCACGTCTTCCCAAAAAACACGATAGAATTCAGTAGGGATTCCCCCCCCTGGAAACCCCGGGGGCTTATTCAAAGGCATTGAAAATAAAGCATTGAAACATTTTCAAGTGAAAGAGTCCCTTTAAAAATCTTTGATTTATCATCGGAAAGTTTTGATGCAGGGAAAGGCCCGGACTAGTAAAAAAAAATTTTGAAATTAAAGTCAAAATCTTAGTGTAAAGTTCCCTATAGGAAATTTGGGGGCTTTTAAAAGTTTACAGGGTTGAAATCCCCTTTTTCATTAAACCCAAAATTTAATTTCTTTAAAACTATTTAAAGTTAATCCTTTTTTTCCCAAAATTTTGAAAATTTTTTTGTATTTTTTCCCCCCTTTTTAGACCACCCAGCCCAGAAGGATAACGATGCCCTTTTAATTTTTAGTCATAAATAGAGTCCCAAATTTTGTCTGATTTTTTCCCAAACGATTTTTTAAAAAAGCAGACGGCTTTAGAGATACTTTTGTTCAAGTAAAAACGATCTTTTTAATTAAAATTTTTTCCCTCAGAAGGGGGCCGATGCTTTTCGGCAATTTTTGAATAAGTTATTGACAGGGTCGTTTTGATCAATTTTCAAAATTTCCCCGAGAAACTGGGGTTTAAAAAAGGGTGGGTTGTGAAACCCCCTTTAATAGCTTCTTTCATGAACTAAAAAATAATTTGGATCTTCCAACAAAAAAAGGTTTAAATTTCCCAAATTTCCTTTACCTTCCCAACATTTCCCAATCATAAGTTTCAAAGATTTTCACAACAATGATCAGAGCCCCAAAAAAAGGCAAAATGGACAATCTGTAAAAGGATTTCAAAGGTTTGACAAAAAGAAATATCTTTGCCTGCAGTGGAAAAGAAGCCTCAATGTTGAAAGCCAAGTATACTGATTTCTACAAGGATTTTTCACGCCAAAATCATCAAAAACATATGTCTCCATTTATTTAAAACTCTGGTTTTTTGCCTTTTAAAAATTTGGGTTTTAGCATTTTCCTCCAACCCTTTTTCTAGGGTTTTGGTTCATACAAAATTAAAATCCCTCCCCCAAACCCAAAAGAATCCCATTTCGTGGGTTTCTGTATTTAAATTTCCAGCTTAAAAAAAAGGGGAAAGTTATCCACATTTGGCCCTAAAAATAAAAAGCTCAAAAAACTGTATCGTTACAATTAACGGTTTTAATAAATGAAGCGGCCATCCATATCGATTATTGCGTTTTATGACTGTCAAAGTTATAACGGATTGATCAATTTGGGAACACCTTTTCTACAATTAGAAAATGAGAAAGTAAGCTTTCCCCTTTCCCCTCATTTGCCCAAATAGTGTTTTCGGAAAAGGGAAGGGGAAAGGTTTTTGCAAAAAATAAAAAGAAAACGTACTTGTGGGTATGTAGGGAAAAAAAAATAATTTTCGGCGTTTTTTGCTATCACGAATTTCCCCCTCACATTAAAAGTAACAAATGAATACAATCCCATGTCAAAAATGAAGTGGGGGAAAAAGAGCCCTGTTCTCTAATTTCTAAGGAGAACCCATTGAAATAAAAGGGAAAAAACCCGTTTTTTTGCGTAGGGTTTAAATTTTTCTAATAAAGACAGTAAAAAACATTTTAAAAAAAGATGAAGAGAAGAAGAAAATGAACAATGATATCATGGTTTTATACAAATTACGAAAACTGAAAAAAAAAAAAAAAGAAAAAGAAAAGAAATCACGTTGACGCTTTACCGCAGAGAACCCTTTTGCGGTATGAATGCCAGGAAAAAAATTGGGCCATGCAGTAAATAGTCAACCAGGCCGAGGACAAAAAGGAAAAGCATCATCAACGGGAGGTGGGATATGAGAACAAAATAAAAGTCTAAAATTTCATTAGAACCGGAAAAGAAAATTCTCACCAAGTAGGTAGTGATCAATGGTTTAAAGACGAAAATTATTTCCCGATAAAAAATGATGTGAACCCCTAACTAAAATTCGAAGGGGTTTCCCCGGTTTTGCATTCTCCCCTTTCCTCCCCTAAAAATAAGCTTACTCCTTTTTTATAAAAAATCCTTCACTTTGGACGGGCCATTTCTTCTTCTTGCTAAGGGCCCAAACTGGGTTAAAACATCCACAATGAAAAAAAATTTACCCCTTTAAGGGGGGGGGGGGGGGGGTGATCGTCTGTACCTCAGATAAAGGATTTTGCTTATATGACAAAAAAGCCCAACAAAATATTGAGGGGGGCTCCGGGTGGGGGTCTCCCCTCTCTGTGACACCTTCTAATGTAAATCAGGTTTCGTTTCCTTTAAAAAATGGGAAAACCTTTTCCTTTTCCAATTTTCCCAAAATTTCATTCTCCCTAACGGGTATTCCAAAAATTCTGAAAATTTTTTCTACGTGAAAAACCCCCCAGTTTTTTTGTAACCCTGGTTTCACCTCCCAGAGGTTTTCTAACGCCGTGACTCTCTCGCGAGTGATCACATAGTTTGGCCCCCTTTTTCCCCCACAAATCTCCTAGGGGGTCAATTCTTTTTTCTCTGAAACTCCACAGCTTTACTTAAATCTTTCTCTAGGGTTTTTCAACAACTTCGGAGTTCCTTTATAAAAGCGTTTTGACAGTTTTTTGAAAAGGGGTCTATGGGGGAAACTCCCGGTTTCCCCAGTTTTTGTCAATTTACTATTTATTTCTTCGGGGAACGGCTCCGGGATTTTTGTGTGTAGTGCAGTAAGGGGGTGTGGCCTTCGAAGACTTTGAAAGAGTTGATGTTGAAAATGGAGAGAGGGGTCTACGACTTTTTCCCCCGACGGCCATAAGTAAATTTTAAGGTCCGCAATTTAAAATTCAAAAACACCTTTAATTTTTAAAATACGCCCATTCACCTTGAAAAACTCCCGTATCTAAACCCCCGTTAAGCAGGGGGCTTAGCCGGCATGCCCTAGGGTCGCCATCAAAATAAAAAAATAATAATTTAATAATAATAATAATAAAATGATGATGATGATGATGATGATGATGTGATGTGATGATAAAGATGTGATGATGATGATGATGATGATGGGTGATGATGATGATGATGATGATGATGGGTGATGATGATGATGATGATGATGATGATGATGATGATGATGATGATGATGATGATGATGGGTGATGATGATGATGATGGGTGATGATGATGATGATGATGATGATGATGATGATGGGTGATGATGAGATGATGATGGTTTTGATGATGAGATGATGATGAGATGAGATGATGAAAATGATGATGGGGATGAGGGTGATGAGAGATGATGTGATGATGAGGGTGATGATGGGGATGATGATTTATGATGAGATGATTTTTTTATGATGATGATGATGATGATGATGATGAGATGTGATGATGATGTGATCATGATGATGATGATTGATGATGGTGGTGATGGTGATGAAAATGATGTTGAAGATGATGATGATGATGATGATGATGATGATGATGATGATGATGATGGTGGTGATGGTGATAATGATGAAGTTGAAGATGATGATGATGAAAGATGGGGATGATGATGATGAAATAATAAAAATAATAATAATAAAATTAATTTAAAAATAAAAATTTTTTTTTCCTTTATTTTCCCTTTTTTTTCTCAATGATTTAAATTTTCCAAAAATTTTTTCAAAATGAATGACATTTTTTTTGGGACCACAATTGCAAAAAAGTTTAAAATTTTAAAAAATTTAAAACCAAGAGGCCCCAAAAATAATTCCCTAATCGAGAAAAATTCATCAAAGAAAGGGGAAAAAGGGTTTGGGTATGATACAAAGGGGGCTTTGAAAACATAGGGGCTTGCAAAAATCTTTTATGAGAACAGTTTTTTTTGTTCAAATTTAAAAGCGACTTTAGATTCGAAAAAAAAAAAGATAATTAAACCCAGCAGTTATCAAATAAAAAGCTTTCTTCCTCTAAGAAATGAACACGCAAGGAAAAGTAATACATTTAAAGAAAATGAAAAAAACTGTTTTGTACCCTAGTGTCTTAACAAAAATACGGAAAAAGCACCATCGAAGAGCAAAACAGAACAAATGGTTAAAAACGGTGAATCCATGAATCAATTTAAAAGGTTTGGGCATTTAAAGCAAAAGCCTTTCGAGATCACTAAAATTTTCTTTTTTTTTTACTGAAAAACCTTTTTCCCTTTCTAACTTTAAAAAACAAAATTTTAAATTTTTGGAAAAAATTAACAAAGGTTTTTTGTTACTTAGTTTTCAAAACAAAAATAAATTTCTTATATGCATAGTTAAAAATTTTAAGGATGAGAAGGACCAGCATAACAAAAGTAAAAATCCCCCTTTAAAAGAAAAAATTTCTCTCTCCCAAAAATAATTTTCATCAAGATAAAAATAGACGTAAAATCTACAGTCCCCAAAAAAAGGGTCTATACCCTTTTAACTTCCCCCGCTCGCAAAAAAGTACAATTTTTAAACCCCCCCCCCCCAAAAATCCCCCCCCAACCCCTTCCCTTTCCCTTCTGAGGGGATCCGAATTTGGAAAACTTTTTTTTAAAAGGAAAAAGGTTATGAAAAAAAAGGGTTGGGGGCCAAATTTCCCCAGTAACAATGTTGTTTAAAGGGGACTTGCCATTTTAAAAACGCAGTAGGGATTTCTGGGAAATATCTTCAATAAAAGCCCATTTTAAAAAAATTGCGAAAAACTGTATGCCCCCAAATCTATCCAATTAAATTCCCCGTTAGCATTCCCTTTCGTTACGAAAATTTAAAAGGAAAACCAAAGAGTTGAGGGGGAAAAATAGCACTAGACCCCAAAAACAAAATAAAAGGCAAATATCCAAAGGTTTTAACCCTTTGTAAAAAACGCTTCAAAAATTTGTGGTCGAAAGGGATCCTTTAAAGAAAATCCCTAAACAACTGAACGTTTTTTTCAAAAAACCTAGAATAAAAAAACAATTTTACCGTTTACACGGATATTTGGGGTTATTCCAGAATGGGGGATACCAAAAATCCCCCGAGGGGTTGTAAAGGAGGCACGACACCAAGCCTTTCCCTTTACCTGCCTGACGAAAATTTTTACCCAAAACTTTAACAATCACAGGACTACGTTACAGTTTAAAAAGTATTTCTTTCCATGCACCCTTAAATTAGAGTCCAAAAAAAAAATTTTCCCTGGGGCCCTTTAAATCATCTACATATGCGAAACCCCCAAATACATTTTAGATATCAAAAAAAGTACTGAATGGGTAACTTTCAAGCCCCCTAAATAATTGGATTTAAAAATAGGGGGACGTTTAAACTTATCCCGGGTTTCCCCGCCCAGATGAAATTGAAAATGGTGTTTTCCACCTCTTTAATAAAAAGATATCGGGGGGGATTTGGGGGGGGACAAGGAAAAGGGAAAACTAATTGAGAGAGGGCCAAAGCTTTCAACAATAATATTTCGGCCAAAACGGGGTTTTAAAACACGACTTTGCCCATATACGAAAAAGTGGGTTTTTTGACAGAAATTTTGGTTTATAGTTGAGGCGAAATTAAAAACGTTCCCCTTTTTCGTGAAAAAAATACCCCAACAGTTGACAGGGCCCAAAGTTTCCCCAAAAATTAAAAAACATTTAAGTAAAGTGGCCTTCTTAAAATTAAAAAAAAAAAAAAGCCTAGGGAAAAAGTTGAGATTTTTAAACCCATTAATTTTTAAAACCCGGAAAACTTTTTTTTAAAAAATTTGAGGATATCAAGGGGGTTCCGCCAAAAGGGGAAATTTTTATGGGGCTAAAAAAAAGTAGTATCGTTGGCATAATTTAAGAATCCCATTTTCTTCGCCCCCAGGGAACCCAAACCCCTTTGTTAAATTAACTGTTTACCTTTAGAGCAAGGGGTTTAAAACAGAGAAAAATAAAAAAGGGTAAGGGGGCAACCCTGACGAACACCCCTTTTTAAAGGGGGAAAGAACTGTTGGGAAAAAAAACCCTTGTTTAGAAAACAAACGTTTTGCATTCTTATAAAAAAATGCTTTTCCAAATTTTTATACTCTCCCAAAAAATTAAAAACCAGAAAGCCCAAGGGCTTAGTGATTCCTTGCCGAATGGGGATGCTTTGTTGTACTGAGGTTCATCCTCAGATTTATCTTCCTTGACTACATCATTTACGATATTTTAACAATTTCACCTCTGCTGACTCACATGAACTTTGAACCCACCAAATATAAACAAAAAGAAAAACAAAAGTGTCTTGAAAGGAATTCAACTCCAATGGATCTTGGATCTTGAAAATTTTTGGGAAATTTTGTTTTTTGACCTCTGGTGACCCCTGATGACTATCTTGGGAATTCTTGGGGAAATTTGCTTTTCACCTCTGGTGACCCCATATAACAATCTTGGAAATTCTGGGAAATTTGCTTTTTGACCCTTGGTGACCTCAGATTACGATCTGGGAATTCTTGGGAAAATTTGCTTTTTGACCTCTGATGACCCCATATGATGATCTGGAATTCTGGGAAACTTTGCTTTTTAACTATAGTGAACCCGGATGACAATCTGGAATTCGTGTGAAATTGTTTTTTTGACCTCTGGTAACCCCAGAAGACCTTGACCTCCACCAAAATTGATAGGGTTTTCCCCCTCAACATGGCAAACTAATATACCAAATATGAAAAGTGGCTGTCACTGCTATCGTGAGATATTGTGATTACAAGCCATTTACAAGGTTTCTGTAGTTCAACCTCTGGTGACCTCAGATGACCTTTGACCTCTACCAAAAACAATAGGGTTCTTCCTCTCAACATGACAAATCTGTATCCGCCATTTCTATCTTGACATATCCCAATTTCAAGGTATTCAGTCTTTGACCTCTGGTGACCTCGAATGACCTTTGACCTCCACCAAAAACGATAGGGTTATTTCTCTCAATATGACATATCTATATACCAAATATGAAAAGTGTTGGTCACTCCTGTCTTGAGATATAGTGATTACGAGCTTTTCGGCCTTTTACCTATGGTGACCTCAAATGACCTCTGACCTTCACCAAAAATAATAGGGTTCTTCCTCTCAACTTGATGAATCTATATACCAAATATGAAAAGTGCTGGTCATTCCTATATGAGATAGCGTGGTTACGAGCCTTTCGGCTTTTAACCTGCGGTGGCCTCAAATGACCTTTGACCTCCACCAAAAAACAACAGGGGTCTTCCCTCAACATGGCAAATCTGTATACAAAATATGAAAAAGTGTCGGCATTGCTAACTTGAGATATCGTGTTACAAGCCATTTACGAGGTTTTCGCAGTTAAACCTCTGGTGACCTCAGATGACCGTTGACCTCTACCAAAAACAATAGGGTTCTTCCTCTCAACACGGCAAATCTATATACTAAATATGAAAAGTGTCGGTCATTGCTATCTTGAGATATCGTAATTTCAAGCCGTTTACGAGGTTTTCGCAGTTTAACCTCTGGTGACCTCAGATGGCCTTTGACCTTTACCAAAAAATAGGGTTCTTTTTCTTGACATGCAAAATCTGTATACCAAATATGAAAAGTGTCGGCCTTTGCTATCTTGAGATATCGTGTTTACGAGGTTTTCACAGTTTAACCTCTGGTGACCTCAGATGACCTTTGACCTCTACCAAAAACAATAGGGTTCTTCCTCTTAACATGACAAATCAAATATACCAAATATGAAAAGTGTCAGTCATTGCTATCTTGAGATATCGTGTTTACAAGCCGTTTTCGAGGTTTTTGCAGATTAACCTCCGGTGACCTCAGATGATCTTTGACCTCTACCAAAAACAATAGGCTTCTTGCTCTTGACATGACAAATCTGTATACCAAATATGAAAAGTGTCAGTCATTGCTAACTTGAGATATCGTGTTTACAAAGTTTTCGGTATTTGACCTCTGGTGACCTCAAATGACCTTTGACCGCCACCAAAAACAATAGGCTTCTTCCTCTCAACATGAAAAATCTATGTGCCACATATGAAAAGTGTCGGTTCATTGCTATATTGAGATATCGTGTTTACAAGCTAGGCGTCACATGCACACACATACACACACACACACACACACACACACGACATCACCATCGCATAGATTCCTTGCCTGCCCTCGGCAAGGAATCAAAAAAAAAGAGTCGCCTCAATAAAATTCCATTCCAATGTATCAAATGCCTTTCAAAATCTACCAAAAAAAGAAAACCAGGTAATTATTAGTGAAGTGTAGTCAATCAAATCAAGAATAAATCTAAATATTTCGCCAATAAATTTTCCTTTCAAAAAGCCAGTTTGTTGAGGACCTATTAACGATTTAATAACACGTTGAAATCTATTAGCAATTGCCTTTGCACCGATCTTGTAATCTACATTCAAAAGCGATATTAGGCGATAGTTTTGAAGAAGAGTAGAATCTTACAGGCTTGGAATAAGAGTTATACACTACGAGATTGTTCAGGTGAAAGAAAGCCATTACGGTAACCATGATTTAGAGAATCAACAACAAACTGCCCAATTAAAGGCCAAAAATGTTTGTGAAGTCCCCCCCCCCCCCACCCCCCCCCCCCCCCACCCCCCCCCCCCCCCACCCCCCCCCCCCCCCACCCCCCCCCCCCCCCACCCCCCCCCCCCCCCACCCCCCCCCCCCCCCACCCCCCCCCCCCCCCACCCCCCCCCCCCCCCACCCCCCCCCCCCCCCACCCCCCCCCCCCCCCACCCCCCCCCCCCCCCACCCCCCCCCCCCCCCACCCCCCCCCCCCCCCACCCCCCCCCCCCCCACTGTTCACTGACGAACGTTTCATGAATTCCTCACATACTTGCACAGCCCTAGATGAAAATTTCAATGGGGAGTTTATTTGCACCCCGCGACAATTTCGCAATAAGAAACTGTTTTCCGGAAAAAATACAGCATTAATAACAACATTCATTAGTTTCATTGTCCTAGTCATCATTACCATCCTTGTAATCATAATAATAGTAATAAAAGCAATAATAAAAATAACTGTCTTATAGTATCGTGATGCTCGTAATCTTACATCTTTTCACATTTCTTCACTTTTATTACTAGAGTTCTAAGAATCTGGTTAATTGAAAATAGAGTGCACATGCCAAAATGGGAGGAAAAATGACCGTATTTATGCACAAATGATCTCCACGTTTAAATTTCCTTACGGCAGCCACTATAAGCTTTTAAACACATAATGTTCGTTTACCGTTTTTGTAATATTGATAATGTTGTATTTGTAGAAGACAGATTGGATCAAACTAAAAACAGCGAGGCAAAGAAACACATTGAAACAGATTCCCAGATAGGCAACTGCTGTACATTGTTTCTGTGCCAGGTAAAACTAAGTCATGTTTACGGTTTTAATGCTTAAGACGAGTTGTTGCAGTATTTGGTTATCTCAGATTTGTGTGTGTATATGTTTGTGCGTGTGTATGTGAGTGTACTACAGCTTAGGCCTACTAACAACATAACCTGATATGAATATAGGCTATATCACAGAGGTTGGAAAACAATCTCCTATGTCCAACTCACATCGTCACATCTTATTCAATTGCTGAGATGTAGGACTTTGACATTTATTCACTTAATTTGAAGCAGTCAACAGCGGGGGCGCCAGGAAGTTTTAGTGGGGGGGGGGTTAAGCCCCAACCCCCCCCCCCTTGTCGCCGCCGTTGGCAGTCAATTCCTCAGCAATTAATGAAGTTTACCTTGACACTGCACTGTTTTGTTTCCTCTTGAAATAAAGCTGTTTATAGGGCCTTGGAAAACTTTTTCTTGTATGGCATATTTCGGAGGCGAGGGCTAAAAAGCAAGTAAGTCACTAGTCACTCTGTACCAATGAAATAGCGATTTTATTTGGAACAAGGTGAAGGGTGTTGCGGAGAAACAAAGAAAGGAATGTGATCTGGGTTAGGGTAGCCCAAGAGTGACATCGCAATCAAGTATATTATACTGATTCAGTGGACTTCAACATTTTATATCTCAACACAATAATATCCTGCGAAGGCGGGAGTTGAAGCAATGAAATTCATTTTTTCAACATAGATGTTGTATGTTTAGACTTTAAGTGCACATTAAAAATTTCTACAAATACATGGAAATAAACCAACTTCGGAGAGTTGGAGTAAAGACCATACAATTTCACACGGTATTTTTGCACTATACTAATACCATTACAAACAGTGATTTGGTTTGTCTCTGACAATGACACTTATGGAAATAGACCCACAAAGGTGGATTTCATTCATTCAAGATATAATTCGTTTGTATTACGCCAACAAGGCAATTGACGAATAACACGTCACATTTTGACCGAAATTTCAGCGCATTAAGCCTACCACACAGTGATACATGTATCTAAAGGCATAGGTCGAAGATTGATTTGAAGAGATAGTTGATAAATAAGTAGAGAGAAGGTCCACCAAAGAATTTAAAACTATGAAACTTTAACATGAGACCAAAATTTCTGTTGTCTGGTTGAACGCCATCGGCTCCACCAGGTCAAGCAAGATATTTTTCATTTCATTTCATTTATTTTCCACAAACATCATAAAATATAGACAGATATAAATTTACAGAAAGCGGTGGAGGAAGCCTGCAAAAAGCAAATGCTTGTACAAAACAGGCCATCTTTATAAAAAAAAAGTCAACAAGAAATACGGACACAATAGAGAAATCAAATAACACAGACATAGTAACAGCCCCCTTCCCTCCCACTAAACCCCAACCACCCACCATCCATGGCAGAGTAAAATAAAAAAGATCATAGGTAACAAAAGACATCAATACTTATCAATTAAACATAATTTGAATTTCTTGGTAAATAAAAGAAGTGAGGAGATGCGTTTTAGCTGGGGATCAAGGTTATTCCAGAGTTGACAGCCAGAAGTAACAAATGACTTTTTACTGACATCAGTATTAACTCTATATAAGTGATAGTTTTCCGAATGCCTGGTACAATAGTTGTGGACAGTATTATTAAGATGAAAGATATTCTGAAACATAGGAGGTAATAACTCATGACTAATTTTAAACATAAAGATACCCATCTGGTGCTTATAAATGTCGAAAATATTCAAAATATTTAATTCTTTAAAAAGGTCAGCTGTGTTAGCCCTATAGTGAGAGGAAGTAATTAAACGAATGGCCCTTTTTGCAGTACGTAAAGTCTATTAAGATAAGATTGGAAGGTGTTTCCCCATGCAATATTGCAATAAGATAAGTGAGGAAGGATAAGAGTATTGTACAAAGAAAGCAGAACACGACGAGGTACAAAATGCTTGATTTTATGAAGGACGCCCAAAGTCTTAGAGATTTTGTTACATAATACGTCAACGTGGCACTTCCAAGTCAAGTGGGGATCGATAAGGAGCCCTAAGAACTTTACAGAATCGGATTGTCTTGTAATAGAGCCGTCAATGCAAATACTTATATCGGGTGGTTTCTTTCTACTAGACTGGAACAGCATGAAATGCGTCTTTTTGACATTCAGAGATAGTTTATTGGCATTGAACCAATGACACACACGGGCAAGCTCAGCATTTACTATAGAAACATTAAAGGTGGGATCATCGGTTTTAAATAAGTTACTAGTATCATCTGCAAATAGTACAAATTTTAACTTATTAAAAAAAAGAGGAAGGTCATTGATGTAGATGAGGAATAACAGGGGTCCTAAAATAGACCCCTGGGGTACACCACAAGAAATATCTTTGAAGGATGAAGAACAGTTATTAATACATACAAGTTGCTTACGATTAGACAGATAACTTACAAACCAATCATGAGCTATACCTCTAATTCCATAATGAGGGAGTTTACGTAAGAGAATGCTATGATTAACAGTATCAAAGGCCTTAGATAAGTCCACAAAAACACCCAAGGTACTTTCTTTATTGTCAAACCCAGCAGCAATATAATTTGTTAAATCTAGAGAGGCCATGTACGTAGAATACTTCTTACGAATATTTACCTTTTTTGGAGGAGCAATAAGTAGTATAAATATCTACTATGAATGCATTGTCTCGGAAAAGTATCGTGTCAAACAGAATTTAGCCGCACTAGAATATAACTGGATAGTAATAATGGTATTTCTTAATTCACTTGAAGTAAAAATTTCAAGTTGAATACGAAAATGTCACAGTCCAATAAGTAGGTCTATATCACCTCCTTCTCCCATACTGGCTTTGACACTTTAAATCGGTTTGCCAAGGTTGTCTGTTCATTAAAATTTGCAAATGCTTTTAATGCACAGTAGTGAAATACCCGAGGCATTTTATTTGATTATGGTATTAAAGAGAACTCGTCGTTATGTTTCGCAAATTCAACAGCTTTGTAGAAGGACATAGCGCAAGGTAAAAGTGCAGCACTTGTACTATTTCAAATACACTTTTGTGTGCTAACACCTCTTTCCTCCCTGCTCCATATGTCCAGTATTTTGATAAGTACTGAAATAATTATACTTATGTAATCCAGGGAGCTGTTACGGATGGAGTTCAAGCACCTAATCCATCAGACAATACGCACTTGGGAATAGTTTAATCTTCTTTTTTAGGAGAGACTTTCATGAACATGTCCTTTAGTTCCTCTCCTGGGTTTCTTTGACCTAACTTTCCTTATCAGAGTTTGATCCTTTGATACTAAGGTAATCCTCAGACAAAGATTTTATGAAGGCAATGCTTTGAAGTGACCTGCTCCACCGACAGATGTTTGTATCTTTCTAATGGAAACAACTGTAACTGCACTTCTGAGTAAGCCAATTTCTTTATTATTCTAATTTTTTGCATCCCTTTTCGGTGAAGCTGGCAAGTCTACTTTTTTCTACAAAAGATAAAAACGTACCGCATTGTTCCTAAACTTAAGAATCATGGATCCATGTTTAGTAAGTCATTTGAAGTTTTACTGAACCCTTTTGAAAAGTGTAAACTGGCTTTAAAAGAGGTGAACTAATTTTTGTTTTCATTGACGGCTGGAATTACCATAGCAATGGGTAAAATCGTCCCCAAACTGTTTGAGGTGTGGCAGACGACAACAACCATTTTCGTCACATCCTCTAATCCCTTTCAAGTGGTAAAGACTTTGAAAGATTAAGACAGTCTGGAGCTTGTTGTCGGCAAACCACATAGTGTCAAAGGAGGGAGAAGTGTTTGGACTCCATACATAACAGCTCCCTGTATAATCACTGCAACTACCGTGTACGTCAAAATGACGAAGCGTACTCTTTAAATCTTCCTCTTTGCTTCATGTACGTTGATTGGGTGTATTCTGTTGGTTTCCTCCAAGTGTCAGACACGAAAGCACAAACATAAGACATGACGTGTGTAATCTTCACACAAAATGAGCGATGGATTCACACACTGTAACACCGGCGGCTATTGTATCGTCCTATGCAATAACAGTTATCTAGCCGACTTTCCTTGCTTGCCTGAAATATCCAGGACACCTCCGGAGATTATGAGACTGATACTACTTCTTCTCCAGTACATGAAAAAGGAAAATTCTGCTTTAGAAATGTGTATGCGGACGCCCATGCTTGGGTAGCTTGTTTTTTTTGGGGGGGGGGGGGGTGGGGGGGGGGCGGGGGCACCGAGGTGGTGTTAGATGGTGTATATTTGAAACATCCGTGAACCCTACAAGTTGTCGGCAATAATCTCTTTTTGTGTTGTTGCCGAAGATGCAAACCGCTTAGAAGGTGTTACCCAACGAAAAAAGTGGGTAATGTCATCTGTAACATCTTGAAGAAAACATCTGGAAATGTTACCCCTTATTAAAATTACCAGTCACTTTGAAATGCGACTTAATGTTCGGGTTTCAGCTCTGCATACGAAATATCAGTTTAGTTCTATGTAACATTTTGAACTTGGTTACATTTTCTTTAATTGGCCAGATAATGCGGAAATTGGTGAAAATTCAACAGCATTAAGAGCGGTTCACACTAGAGCAATTTCAGTTAGGATTACGGTCCGATTTTTGTGAGTTTTAGTTAAAATATTCTCCATCCCTGGTCGGAAAGAGCCAAAAATTTGCCAGCCTGTGTAAATATATGATTTGCATCAGAGGACTCCGAAAATGAAATGTTAACTAATTATTTCGTAACGTCACATCGACAGACAGCCTTTGTCGGACACCTGTACAAAAATCGGATTCTTTTTCGAACAAATATCGTCTGTTGAGTTATGTAAAGGTAACAGAACAGTTTATCGTGGGACAAACTAGGATCAGTTATCGATATGGCGTGACCATCCTTAGAATAAGGTATAAAAAAAAAACGACTGGTCCGATTTAAAAAATTCGGATAGGATTTCGGATTGAAAATCGTTGTAGTGTGACCCGCCCTTTAGCGGCCTACATCTTTAACTCGTTTCCTTATAGCATTAGCAATTTATGATCAGTGTCCCTTGGTTAGGGGATATATACAATCGTTTTGTACTTCGATAAATAGTGCTTCTCATTGGACTGTCGGCAACTAAGACATAAAAATATTGTTCCTTATAACCCTTTGACAGAGTAACTGTGGATATAAATGCGGTTGTCCAGATATAGAAAAGAAGTCACTGACTCTTTAAAGATTTCTCCCCTGGCTGAAGTCAATCTAACAGCATGAGACTCCATTTAACACAACCTCCGTGACTACACCACTTTAAGTGGCGCTCAAAAAAGTTTGTTGTGCGTTCACCAGTGGTACTCACTCCTTGACTTTGATTGACTGTTTATTTTTGTGTAAGCACTACGTCTACGCCTGACTTACCTTCCCCCGCCACCCCCCCCCCCCATGAAGGCTTGTGTTGCGATAAGAAACGCGACGTAGGTAAAATGAGTCTATACGTCTATCTTCCTGGCTTCGCCCCGCATCCCCCGGATGTATAACACAAGTTATTACTCTCGCTTTTATACCTGTGACAAGTGTTTGACCAGCGACTTATTTCTGTCGACTTTCCGCATGTATACCTTCTTGTATTGTTTGCTCCAATTACTGACATAACTTTGCAATATTTAGATAAAAATCTACACGGGCAAGGTGAGTTATAAGTTGAATGCTCAACGTTCCACCAAGTGATACACTACTGGTATTATTCCTCTGATAAAATGTAAACAGAAGCTTTGCAATTTCTCCTAAAATACAATTTATGGGTTGTGCGCGAATACGCTAAGTGCAATTTTGCAGTAATGGAGTATAATTCAAGGTTAGGTGTGTAGAGTTGTGTGTAAATGTAAATATTACTAAATTAAGGCCTGATAATGTTGGTCAACAGTAGGCAGGTCAATAATGGACAAAGATGTCAATTATGGAATGGAAGAAACTGACCATATATACTACTATACATGAATAATTGTATTGTATATAGCCAGTTTCTTCCATTCCGTAATTACCATCACAATAACTACAAAAATTTGTACGCTCAATTACGTCTACAGTGGTAACACACCGATGGACGTCACCCCAGTCTGTACTCTAAATGCTGTCTAAATTATTTGATGTAGGTTATACATTTTAAGTCCCCCTTTTTAGAGTTCAGTCTCGTGATATGATCGTATAATTTTAGCGCATATTTTTCCCGTTCCCGCTATAGATTTACAACGTATCATTATGCACTGAAATATTATCAGTAAAGTCAGAGGCCTTGGCATAACATGCGTTATGTCCATGTTAATAATTGCTGACGTTGGCATGATCGCTTCAAAATCTAATTGCCCATATGTCATCATAATTATGTAACAAAGAAGTACGTTTTGTAAGCGAAGTTGAAATGGAACAGAAATATATTTTTGGCCAAAATGAAATGAGAAACCTTTGAATTGGTGATGGGGTACATATTTATGTGTTTTTGCGACGCTTTGCTCGTTATCACCATATCTCAAGGAGATACTTGATAGTTTTCATATAGTTAGCATGTGGATGCCCCATTTCATGAAAGAAAGAAATCTTCTTTTGGTGTGGTCAAAGTTATCTGAGGACACCGGAGGTAAAAACTTGATCACACGAAATCTCAAGACAGAAATCATTGATAAGTTTCTACCTAGAATGGGGAAATTGAATCGTTTTGGAAGATTATCAAAGGTCATCTGATGTCAGTGGACACTGAAGATCAAACCCTTAACTCCTTGTAACACAATATCTCAAAACAGAAAACATGAATAATTTTCATAGGCCTACCTAGCACGTAGCATATGAGTAGGAGAAAGTTATTATTGTAGGCCAGAGGTCACCTGAGGTCAGCAGAGATCAGCAGAACTTGAAACACGTGATATCACAAGGCAGGGAGAGCATGTCAGGCCTCAACAAAAATTCAAAACCAACTCGCCATTTGACAAGCGGCTTCAAAAATCCACTCGTAGGTACAAAATATCTCCTCGCCACATATATATTACATCCAAGGACAGAAACTCACAAATAGAAATTTTTGCTAAGTCAGCTCTTGCGTTGCTTCCGATGTATCCCACTGAGGAAATTGAGTACACCACACACGTATATTATAGGTAAGCTTTTGGGATTTAGATCACTTAAGTATGCACATTGGTAGCCTACTACATTAAAGAGCAAAGAAAACGGCCATCTTTGTTGAATAGGCTACGACAAATGAGCCTATTAGTCTTCTTGGTCTCAGTCTCACCATGGAGGTGTTAGAACAACTCTCTGGTCTCAGTGAGCCAATGCATCTTCTCCGTAAGTTTAGCCTAGGCACCAATGCTTTTGTGACTTTGGGGTGAGCCATTTGCCAAACTGGTGACGCTAGTCTAAGTGAAGTTCGCCATGATTAAAATTTTACTTGCAAATGGCGAGTGGGGGGAACGGTTTTGTCGAGGCCTGAAGAATGTAACGTTGCCAAGAACCGACACCTCAAACAAATGTTGGGCCCTTACCTTGTGTACCCAGATATGATTATGGGTTATAAAAGATGATAAAAGATGCTGGGGTTAGTTAAAGATACCATACATATGGATCATCCAGTTTTAGGGGAAAGGGACATTGCCTTTTAATACCCCTTTGCTAAGGGTATAACTTGTTAGTCTTTTTGACATCAGTTTTATTCGACCTGATCCTTTGTCATCGGTAAAGAAACACAGTGCCAAAAAGCGACAGACATTCGGCAGGTGAACATGATACACATGTGTCTTCAAACGATAACAGTTGCTCGCTTGGTACAAGAATAAAAAGCTTAGCTTTTTAAGCAATACGCTATCCGGATTAGCCATTAACGGAGGGATTGTGGATGTGAAGAAATGAATTAACTGAGAAAGCACCCAACCAGATCCGAAAATAACACGGTGTAAGTATTCTGTAGCCCAAGTTATTTTTAGAATGCCATTTACACCCTTTGCAATATCGTTGTCCTCAATCCATGCTTCCCCTAGGCTGAAGGTCGGTTGTGATGAAGCTCGGAAACCAGCTCAAGCAGAATGATTGTTTTGAATGTCTTCAAGTTATGTAGAGTGATTATACGATGCAAATTTCGAAAAATATTAAGAAATTAATCAGACTTACGGCTGACGACCTCACTGGCAGTCGCGTTGTCAAGGGGGGGGGCGCAACCCTTTGCAAATTTCCCTGAATATTGTTCAAGAACCAAAATTACTTTTACCTTTACATATTTTGACATATCTCGTCTCTTCAAATATTTTTGGCCCCTCCTAGAAACTACCTTACACCCAACAATACCCTGTCTGGCAACAGGCCTGGATATGGATAGGGAAAACTGGAAAAACTCCGCAAATTCCCAAGTACGGTATCTAATGTTGGCACAATAGTTACACGTAGGCCCAAGTTGTGCATAAAAGTGGCGAGAAATTATGAATACTAAATCAACACAAATTCCAGTTGTCTTAAAATTTTAGCATTACATTGCATAACCGAAAACAAATGGTTAACAAATTGTCACCCAAAATACAACAGGTAAATGAGAATATATTATCCATGAAAACCTACTTTACGAAATATCAGTTAAACTGAGCTCCACCAGGGTCGCTGCCTTCGTTCCATACAGCAAAAAGGAGTCTCCTCATAAGCCGCTAGCAAAATAATCTCACGGTGCTCCTTAGACATCTGCGTATCTCAAAACGGCACACAATTTATCTGTAGACTGGTATAACGTGCGGTCCCTTATCATTTTGTTCCATACTTATGAAGAAAGCTAAGGCCTTTTGTATGTACTGCTTCAAAAATTATTTTGAAAGCCTGGTAAGTATGGGGTCTATTAGTTGTTCATCTTCTCGGTCTACTTCTCCAGCCCCTTCCCTAATCTATGCTTCCAATTCTAATCCATAACTCCTACATTTAAAAATTGTTAACACAATTTACAGTCCAAAAGATGGAAAATTGAAGCTTTCCTTTGTCTATAAGTAGCACACACACTGAGCTCTTTTAGGACAGCAAAATATGTTATTCCAACTTAGGCTAGGGTGCAACTTTTAGGGTTCAACGTGCCCAATAATTTCTTTTCGTAAATAGACCCTGTACCGACAAGCTCGAGTAGCGGATTTCAAGACGGGTAGAGGAGTACTGTGGGTGCCAAGATACCACGCTGATAAAGGGGGCGTTCCTCATTCCCATAGCTTTTGATGCGTTCTTCTTGCACACAAGTCCCATCTCTCTTCGCACTGTCGCTATCTTAGTGACCCAAATTTGAGAAACTTGCCTGAAGCCTGATGATAACCGTAAATTTACGTGAATTTTCTTATAACCAACAGGGCCGAATTAACCTGGGGGGGGGGGTGCTGGGCACAAACTAATATGGGGGCCTCTTTGATTATAATTCTCCACAAGACTACAGTGGCGCAAGTCAAGAAATGAGGCTACCACTGGATTCAGTCTTGAATACTCTACCCAAAAAATACAGTAATGTAATTTTGTGTGGGTCTCTTTTTTGTGGGGTTCCTGGGCACGGCCCCGCTGGTCCATGCTTAAATCCGGTCCTGTATTGCGGTACTTGTTTCAGACACCAAGTATTATCCAGATGCATTGGTAGTTTCTGTGCACACATCGTGAACCCCGTGACCATCAGAATGACCTGCTGGTGGTATGGTTTATAGGTAATAGCCATAAACCAAGCAATACTGACTTGCCGTCTACTGGACCACTATGCCACCCTTTAGTCTGGTAAGATGTTTTCATTCCTGGTGTTGGGAAACAATTTTTTCATTTATCATCATTATGGTGACAGTCGTGTGTGTCAAAAAATACGTGAAGTCTTGTAGTATAGTTCAAAAGGCCTGTGGCTCATTCTGCAAATACTGATAAATTCGTGTATTCCGAAATGAAGGAATATGTAATGACGACAATCGAATTTTTAACACCTAACTTGTAAGAAAATTGATTCAAGAGTTGGATGAAATTATTTTCTAGGTCATCACAATGTTTATATGATGAGACAAACCGTGCACTTTCGGAAGAATACATGTCATCACTAAGTTTCTGTTGCGACCAGAAAAAAAAAATGGAACGTACTGAAAGCCAGACCAATCTGAAATTAAGAAACGTAAAATAATAGTTAGCAAAGCTGAGACGTTGTCTCTTTCCTCCAAGAAAATTAGATGCTCTTTAATTTGTAATCAAAAACTCGAGAAATGGGGTATGAGATGTAACTGCTAATCCCCCCTGCTGTAGTTCCACTAGGCCTCTTTCTAAAGAGAACAGAATGGTACAGGTGTTACTCCGTTTATACTTCTTTACAACGACTACACTTAATAGAATACGACATTTGTCATCTTACAAGCCAGTCTGAGAGTTTCAACAGTCGATTGCACTGAAAATAATATACATGTCTTCAGACCAACATGGCCAACAAGTTGTACTTTAAAATTACTCTTTCCCCAACAGTCGCAAAAAAAAATGTTTATTTAGGAGATTTGGCCTAAGGTCATTCTTCTGTACATGCTGACATGTCGAGGTAAGAAGTACAGAATAATAAAATACACAATAAAATAAAAAGGAAAACCGACAATTACAAAACTGTCAACACACACGACAAATGAGGCTGTTGAAGGGGGACTACACGTCAGTTCCAGATCAACTAAATTTCTCAACCACGGGCTTGTTTTAAAGAATCGTTTTAGTTTAGAATTTTGAAAGAAAATTTGCACGCACCTCTCATAGGAGCAATCTTTAACTAGTGCATATCCCAAACTCACAGTTCGCAAAGCATTTAACCTAGATTTAAGCTTCCTATGCATGAAAGAGTCATGGGAGATGTCTATTTTTGTTACAGTAAAATGTTTGTTGCCAAAAATAATGTTGTATTGTTTTAATTTAATACAATATTATAACCGAAGAGAGAACTTTCTTAATCAGTGACGTGAACGATGTGTTTTCGAGGGAGAGCAAAGTTTACATGTGTGATCTCATTAGTATCTGGACCCGTTTACAACTTCTTAACAGCAAAATGGAAAAGATTCTCGTGTTGTTGTCATTAGCTATACCGAAATGTATTCTCCTTTCTTAAAATTAGGCATGAATCAACTTTTAATATGTTTGAGGGGTACTCAATCTAAGCATTCTGGTAAAGCTCATGTTGAAATCGAATGTTTGGTTCCCGAGATGTTAACAAATGAAAAATGTCACATTTTCAACCCTCAGTGAACTTGGAGCAAGTCCACGTGACATCATAACCCCACATTATACTGGTCTCTTTTGTTTTCCTTTACAATTTACAACCAATTTTCTTTTCCACAATCTCATAATATCATAGTGTGAATGCATCAGAGGCATGGTAATTATACAAACTTTATATACCCCTATCGGAAGATCAAAACAACAGATTGACAAAGAAAACAAAGCCCTCCTCATCAATATGAGGGGGATGATGTAACCCCTGCTTGCCTCAAGCGTTCTTTATTCTCAAATGTAGTAAGTTCATTTGTATCTCGAGAACTACATCTCGGAACTGGATGGAAAATTTACCAGAATGCTCAGGTTTATTTCCTCTTTTACATATCAAAAGAAAGTTTTTGCATAACTCCTTCCTTCAATGTTCAAAGCTATTTCTGTATGTGATTACTGGTTACCTTTATGTCAATATGTTCTTTAAAGCGTGAAGAAATTGGATAAAATTGCTTAGAAATATGAAAATAGTTTGTGAATAAAAAGGTGTCACCACTTCATTTCCTGTAACACACCTGTCCGTTATATTTCGAAATTACCCTGGCAAATGGCGACAGCAGGCGACACCCTTTAAATGTCATTGAATTAAATATCATGGAAAAAACCTTGCATATGATACTATGATTAGTCAAAGTCTAAAATAATACTGTCATCGCTTTCAGTGTGGTCATGGTAACGTAGTGGTGTCGATACAGCAACGAGCAGGACCCAATAGACCGAAGGTCCACTAAATGGAAGGTCCTCTCAACCTAAGGTGTGCTAAAACTGACCCAAGGACAAGTCTTGATCCTACATTGATCTCATTACTAACCCTCATCTTAATCCAGTGCTTATCCCAACCCTAGCCGACGACAGGTTGTAGTGGGCCTGCGGTGTAGTGAACCTTTGGTATAGTGGACTTTTGGTCTGGCGGACTAAACCAGTGCAACACAGTAGCTACAGGATATCACGGGGCAAGTGCCCCACAAAAATATGCAATGCATATTGTGATGTTCTGACCAGCTCATTAGGCCGAGTGGAAGATTTGCAGAAAGTGGAACTGTATAGAGACAGCCCATTCTTTTCCGAGGTTACGCAGAATATGTCATTTAGTAGATTCATGAAACATTCTATATGTATAACTTTTTATCATGGTATTTGGGCTAAAGGTTCTCTTTAAGAAGACATATATTAATTGCTTACAATTAATCAGTTGTAATGTTATATGAAATTTCATTTTAATTAAAATTTCATTGTAATTCCTAAAATATAAAACTTGTTCTAAAATGTTGAATTCGAAGCTAACCGGTGCGACGTTCAACCAGGGAAGTGACCACCTCCCTGGTTGAACTTCCATAAGGCGTTTTTGAGAGCTTTACCTCTCTCACAATGAATGTATGAATTACAATTTGAAAGAGCTTCCACATCCATTAGTAGCAATTTCAATAGTTTGAGAGTAAATGTTTGTGTAACGAGTTCATTACACTCCTTAAATAACTGATACTGTAGGCCTTACGTTACCGTTTTATACACAATTTTCGATAAGCTGTAGTATGAACTGTTACTCGTATATCAATCATGATACCCTTGGTAGTTATGATCACTGTTCTTGGAAGTTAGATCTTTTCCGGGGAGCAATTATCACCTAACAACAAAACGGCGTAAATTAGTCGATTTAGCTTCTTACTTGAATACTTTTCATAAATACTTTTCATATGATGTAAGTCTACTCGAAAGTCAACAGTTATTCAATATTGGAAATTTCTGATCTTCATATCGAAACCCAGATGATCTAAAAGTTAATATAGAAATCTGCAAAAACTGATACATATCGGTAATATCCAACAAAATAATTTAATATACTTAATAAAATCCTTGTGGCGATATGACGCAAGCGCACCGTGGTTATGACAACGCACAATCTTCATAATAGGAATGGTGGCGGCCTCGATTCTACTTAGTTTCTCTTTGATTAAAAGCGCTGCTCAAGCAACTGTTTCGGCAAATTTTGACTTACGTGTAATGAAAGCGACTGAGTCTAGTTATGTAAATATATATATATATATATATTGTATAAAGTACTTGAAGAATTTCCATACACCATAATATATTCATACAAAAGAGTCTCTGACTTGAAAAAAGGTTTGTTTTGTCTTGTTCGGCATCAATATCTGTGACAAAAAGACTCTAGAGGACACCTCCAAGCGCAAATATGTTAAACAAATTCTTTTTAGGAGATCGTAGAGTGAAAACATAGCTGGCTGATTAGATCTTAACTCAGAAATAGCCCTCAGTGTAACTGACCCCACCCCTGTGCCCTGAAAAAAATGAAAGGGGGAAAACTGGGAAGGACGAAAAGAGAAGTAGGACAAAAATTTAGAAGAAAAAATGTTCTACAAACGTGTTCAAATTAAAACTACCTTCAGAGAGTTGCCCAGGGAGTTTTCCAAATAACAGCTCCCTGCTTCAATAAAGAACTTAGTAGTAAGGAGGTTAAATGCCAAACTGAGGGCCACGATGTGCGAGGTGCAGCGGCCAAAAACAGTGGAAATCCTTAAACCGATGGATCACAGAACTGACGAATCAGTGGCGAATTTAATCCCTTTTGCACAAAATCGACGCCTCATGCATGGTAGACGTACAACCTTAGTGACTTATTGATTCATAAGTCATATTCATATTTCGTATATGGTATATAGATTTGTCTTAATGTAAGGAAGAACCCTATTGTCTTTGGTGGTGGTCAAAGGCGATCTTAGGTCATCGGAGTGTAAACGGCAAAAACCTTGTAAAAGGCTTGTAAACACGATATCTCAAGAGAGCAATGACAGACACTTCATATTTAGTATGTAGCTTTTTAAAATTGAGTGCAAGAGCCCTACTGTTTTGGTGGAGGTCAAAGATTATCTGGGGTCACCGGGGTTAAACACTGAAAACTTTGTTAACACAATATCTGGAAAAAGGCCGTGGCCGGCCCGACTTAAACCAATTGGTTAGAAACTGAGCCGTAAAACCTCTTCTAACTCTAACTCAAGGTAGGAAGCTTGGATAGATTTCACACTAACTATGTGGATGCATTATGGTGAGAAGAAGCCTGTAATTTTGGTGGAAATCAAAGGTCATCTGGGGTCACCGGGATCAAACACTGAATTCCTTGTTAATATGATATCTCCAGATAGGAAGTTTGGACTAGATTTCATACGTGGTGCGTGGATGCCTTATGATCCGATGGAGAACCTTTTGTTTTTGGTGGATGTCAAAGGTCATCTGGGGTCACCAGAGGTCAACACTGAAGACCTTGTTAACACGATATCTCAAGGTAGGAAGCAGGAAGCTTGGATAAATTTCATACTTGGCATGTGCATGCCTTATGGTGAGAAGAAGAATCATATTGACTTTGTTTGAGGTCAAAGGTCATCTGGGGCCATGGGGTTTAACTCCGAGAACCTTCTTTACACGATTTCCCAAGGTAGGAAGCTTGGATAGATTTCACACTTGGTACGTGGATGCCTTATAGTCCGCGGAAGAACCCTTTGTTTTTGGTGGAGGTCAAAGGTCATCTGGGGTCACCAGAGGTCAACACTGAAAACCTTGTTAACACTATATCTTAAGGTAGGAAGCAGGAAGCTTCGATAAATTTCATACTTGGCATGTGCATGCCTTATGGTGAGAAGAAGAATCATATTGACTTTGTTTGAGGTCAAAGGTCATCTGGGGTCATGGGGTTTAACTCCGAGAACCTTCTTTACACGATTTCTCAAGGTAGGAAGCTTGGATAGATTTCACACTTGGTACGTGGATGCCTTATGGTCCGAGGGAGAACCCTTTGTTTTTGGTGGGGGTAAAAGGTCATCTGAGGTCAGCAGAGGTCAAAAAGCAAAATTTCCCAAGAATTCCCAAGATCGTCATCTGGAGTCAAGTGATCAAAAAGCAAAATTTCCCAAGAGTTTTCAATATCCACGATCCATTGGAGGTCGAATCCCTTTCAGGACACTTCCTTTTTTGTTTTTTTGCTATATTTGGTGGGGTTCAAAGGTCATGTGAGGCCAGCAGAGGTCAAACTGTTAAAACATCGTAAAATGTTCTAGTTAAGAGAGATAAATTGGAGGGATAAACCTCAGTGCAACAAAGCATCCCCATTCGGCAAGGAATCACTACGCCTTTGGGCTTTCTGGTTTAGGTTTAGAGTAAAATTTTCTTCAGGCTTTATAGCATTTGGGATGCCACATTTTCTCCATTACGGTGTCCTAGGCATGGTGTAGACTCTCTCTGTAAACTCTCTTGAAACTTTGTCACAGTGTTTAGGGTGAGATTTCACATGCAATCTATGGCGTGTGGAAACCCCAAATTTTCTGAACTCAGTCCCAGCCATGGTGAGCTCGGCTTTGGACGGCTCGTCTCTCACCCTTTCTTCAGGAGCAACCGCCTCTTAAGAATTCTTGGATCTGCTATTGCTCATAAGCCACCATACGAATGCATGGGAAATACTACATCTGAGCCATTGGCCATACTTCCTAGCGAGACCAAATGATCTGTGAGAGATAAGTAGTACTTGAACTGTTGAAGAAAGAATCCATTTTCATGAGGGGTAGTGTCGCTTGAGAATTTTGAATTTTCAATTTTGTGCACATAAGATATATATCTCATATTGCAATTGTGTAATATGCCCTTTTGATTCCTCGGTTTGCCGATGGCAAAAGGAATTTATGCAATGACGATATCGTGTGTATGTTTGTGTGTATGGGACGCTTAGCTTATAAACACGATATCTAAAGATAGGAATCATGGGTACTTTTCATATTAAGTATATGGAGTAAACGTATTAAGAAAAAGAACCCTATCGATTTTGGTGGAGGTCAGAGTTTATGCCAGGTCACCGGAGGTGAAAAACTAAAAACGCTGTAAACACAATATCTCAAGGTACAGAGCTTGAATACTTTTCATATGTGACATGTGGATGCGTTATAGTCAGACGATGAGCCCTACTGCTTTTGGTAGAGGTCAAAGGTTATCTGAAGTCACCACCGGAAAAACTTCAAAAAATTGAAAATTGCTTGTAAACACGATATCTTAAGATAGGAATGATGGATACTTTTTAAATTTGTAATATGTGTTTATCGTATTAAAAGGTAGAATACTATTGCTTTTAGTAGAGTTCAGAGGTCATGTCAGATCAAGTAAAAATCTCATAAACACAAAATCTCAAGATAGGAATGGTAGATAGTTTTATACTTAGTATATAAAATTTATCATTGAGAGGGAGAACTCTAAAGTAATAGATCCTATTACTTTTGGTAGAGGCCAAAGACTATCTGAGGTGACTGGAGATAAAAATTCAAAATCTTGGAAATTGCTCGTAAACACGACATCTCAAAATAGGAATAATGGATACTTTTTATACTTGGAATATGGATTTATCGTATTTAGGGGGAAGAATCCTATTGCTTTTGGCAGAGGTCAAAGGTTATCTGAGGTCACCAGAGGAATCATTTCAAAAACTTTGAAAATTACTTGTAAACACGATACCTCAAGATAGGAATGATGAACAGTTCTCAAATTTGTTATATGTGTTTATCGTACTGAGAGGAAGAACCCTATTGCTTTTGCAAGAGGTCAGAGGCCATGTGAGGTCACCAGAGATCAAGTAAAAACCTCATAAACACAATATCTCAAGATAGGAATGGTAGATAGCTTTATACTTAGTAAATAAATTATCATTGAGAGGGAGAACTCTAAAGTGATATGAGATCACCAAAGGTCAAAATCCAACACATTGTAAACATGATATATCAAGGTAGAAAACATGGATACTTTTCTTACTTGGCGTGTGCATGATGCGTTATAGTCAGAAAATAAACCCTACTGTTTTGATGGAGGTCAAAGGTTATTCCAGGTCACCGAGGTGAAACAGTGAAAATCATGACAATAGTTAGGAGAGGCAATAGCTCAAGATGTGGGTGATGGATACTTTTCATACATGATGTACAGGTTTCTCATTGAGAGGAAGAGTCCTTTTGTTTTTGGAGAGCTCATTGGTCACTAGAGGTCAAAAAGTAAAAACCGTGTTAAAGTGATATCTCAAGATTGGAACCATAAAACTTTCATAATTAAATAACATATGGTTCGCTATTGTCAGTAGATGAACCCTATTGTTTTTGGTAGAGGTGAGAGATTACCTGATGTCATTGAAGGTAAAGTGTGAAAGCTTTTAAACTGGTTAAAAACGTGATATTCAAGAGGAGTGAGATGGATGGAGCTACACTGATCATATGGGCTTGTAACTCTTTTGGGGAGTAGTTTCAGTTTTTTGCCTGCAGTGGGAGGGATTTTTTGGAAACCTAAGAAAGTGGACAAATATTTTTAGAGGCAAGAAATCACTTAGCCATTTGGCTTTCTGGTAACATCATATATCTGTCATATATCCACAGGCCTTTGGCATCCATAGGCCATAGATATCATATATCATATATCCATAGGCTAGAGGCATATGCATTTTACCGTATATAGTATATGCTGTCCCTGTATCGTACCATTTCTTACTAGCCTAAAATCAGGGAAGACTAAAAGCCTCCTGGCGTTACTGTGCCAGAATTTTAATCTAGATAATTTTACCAAGTTAACACTGCAGCCATGAGAGATTTTAAATAAGCTTTCTTAAAACAGTCATAGAGACAAGCATCACCCATCCACGACGAGCTGAAGTCACTTCTAAAACAGACTAGTTATAACTTAAGAAAAGGGATGATTAAACCAAAATTAAGAACCATACGTTTAATTTTATTTTTCGTTTATACTGCTGTCATGTTTATTCAAGGTATTATTCCACGTATGTTACTTTAATAATTTTATTAATTTTTTTTGCTAAAAATAATAATATGTAAGTATAGGCATGTACCATGACAGTTAATGTAAATATTAACTATTTACTTTTATATCCTCGATATCCCGGATTTTAATAAGCTTGAAACTTGGACTTGCACATTATTACATGTGAAGAAGACCATGTGAAGTACTATCGTTTTTTACACATTATTTTCATGTTAATGAAAATGCAGGGCTATACGCATATCGTAATTTCTCATAAAATATACCGCCGTGCCATTAATCTCAAATGATATGTATTTAAAAAATTATCCGATTTTTTTTTTGGGGGGGGGGCGTGAATGATCATAAGTGTTATGGAAGATTGAGCACTTGTTTCAAATTACAACCTTGCAAGGAAGGTTTCCGCAGATCTAGTTTTGCGTTTTGCAGGCAGTGGCCTTCAGACTGCCGTTTGTTAATTGACCAGCCAGTATTTTGTATTATCACAATCGGCTCCGACATGCTGCCAAGCGTTCTTATCCTTCTACTTGGTGCATTTTCTTTGCTTTCGGAATAGGCAAGCAGCAGGTCGTGTTTTGTAATGCACATGGATGGGTTATAATACCTGTGTGACACCTCATTTCACAACTCATTGTTCAGGTAGGCTGAGGTAACGAAAAGATTTTTCAATATGAGAACAATTTAAACAACAGAGACTCTGATATACAGTGAACTATATGCAAACAACTCACGTGCAGAAAGTTATGTCTACTGGACTTGTCTAGCGCATGTAGCCTGCAGAGTGGGCCAACTCTGTGGTTCAGATTATCGCTACAAATAAACGCAACGCGAGGGTACAATAGGTTATGAGGACCTTCGCTAACGAAGCGTACGATATCACGATAAGAAAATCCACGTACCCTACATACGATTATTGTACGGTAACAAAAACTGACTATACATATATGGTGTATTTGACCTACAGGGAAAGGTCACGGAGCTATGATGCACATGGGCTTTTCTAAAATGGCTTTTAATTGCTTACGTTGCGTGCGTTTACAAAGTGCGTTAATGGTTTACAGTGACAGGTAAAAGAGAAACGTAACTTGAACTATATAGTGCAATTTTTATCCAATATAATGTGCGAGAGTGATGTATCACAAATTCAAATTATTAGTTAATTCATAACTCCAGTTAAGCATAATTAGGTCGTGTCTGTACATCGATAAAGCCTGATGACTCGTAAGTCTTCAGTTTTGACCTCCAGTTGGATAGTGATGTGAGTTTACCAACAGAGGTAGGCCGATGCAATGTTTTTTTTTTTTTTTTTTTGCTTGTAATTACGATGCATTTACATTAGATTTAGGAATAGAGACTAAGAACACAATGTCACAATATTATAATCAAGTTTATTTGGAAAACTGGTCAGCAGACTTTCTGCTGGCCGCTGTCGCAGGACTCTTGAAGAGCTCAAAACAGTTCTTGCTTGCACCTTCGCCTGTTCGCAAGGCTGTCTGAGGGCTTCTTGTTAAGACGTGCGCCCGGGTTCGTAACTCCCCTTGGGAGTAGTTTGAGGCATTCGTGTACCGGTGTACAGTCGGCGATAGCCCGCATGAATTATCTGTAAAAAGAGCTGGAAATCTCATTACGACAAAATTTGAGCTACAGTATCAACCACGGTCGTATGGGACATTTTTTCTAAGGGGCTGAGCCGTTAGTGTTCGAGAACATCTTTATTACCCGTCAAAATTAGCAAATTCTTTCAAAAATTTGCCCGAGAAACAGGCTGTTCTGAACTACGGGGAGGAGGACCGCAGTCCCCTTTTTTTGTAAGTCCCTTAGGGAATATATTACGCAGCTATAATCTAAGTTACACAATATTTGGTCAAAGCTGTCCGTTGAAAAGTTTTCGGGACAGCAACCCCCAAGTCCCCACCCCAATGTTACACAAGTGAGTATATACATTGTGTCAGCCTTTACATGTCTAATGTGACATTTTGTCTAATACACACAGAACACACCATGAAATTTTGAATGATCTGTAGTAATTTGGATCTGTAATTACAATAAGTCGGCATGCTCTTCGACCCACTTAAAAACCTTTCATTGTGACTGGGTATACGTAGTCGGGCAGCTAGCATAAAGTGTTAAGAACCGATTGGCTGAAAAGGGAACAAAAATTTCGGTATTTGGTGATAAGTAAATTGTAATGAAATTATAATTTACAGCAATCGTTTGTAAATTATTATATATTCGTTTTCTCTGCACAGATAGCAACAATGTGGAAATTTCGGTGCCTGTTTTGACGAATTGTTGCACTTAAATTTTCAATAAAGCCTGTACTATAAGATAAAAAGATCTGTATTATACTGCATTTTACCTGTTTATCAAACAGGCGCTTTACAAGGAACAGAGAATCCTGAGTAAAGTGTTCAAGACTTTTGACACGGTTTATTCAAAAATTCACCGAGTGCTTTCAAACAAAGATTTTATAGATGAGAAAGTCCTTATCGCAAAGTTATTTAGGCTTACCTGAAGTAAAACATTTATTTCTAAAACAAACAATATAATTATGCACCGTCATCTGTTTGGAATTTTAGTCTTCCTACACACTCAAATAAAGTACACACTCACATAAACTAAGAAACAGTCATCTTCCTGGGATTTCAATGTACCGGCATAAATGTAGACCTACGTGCCTGGAATTCAGATTCGATCAGTTCAAGTTATATTAGTCATCTAACTGGAATTTGCAGTGTACCTGCATAAATGCGCACCCTTAAAATATAAAGACAATTAAAACTATGTTGATTAAGATTTCAGTCTCCCTGCATAAATGTACACACCCTAGATGCTCAAACTAAATGTAACACATGTTGGAATTTCAGTCTACCTACCGTACCTAAATGTACACATCTGATAAAAGATCAGTTACAGTTAAGTTGGACATTTAGAATACCTGCACAAATGTACACGCTTGGAATACAAACTCATTGCAAGTTATGTTGGAATTTCAGTCTATGTGCATAAATGTACAAGCCTGAAATACAAACTCAAAGTAAGTTATGTTGGAATTTCAGTCTGTGTACATTAATGTTTACGCCTGAAATACAAACTCAGTGTAAGTTGTGTTGGAATTTCAGTCTATGTGCATAAATGTACAAGCCTGAAATACAAACTCAAAGTAAGTTATGTTGGAATTTCAGTCTGTGTGCATTAATGTTTACGCCTGAAATACAAACTCAGTGTAAGTTGTGTTGGAATTTCAGTTTACGAGTGTAAATGTACAAGCCTGAATTACAAACTCATTGCATGCAATGTTGGAATTTCAGTCTACTTGTATAAAGCCTGAAATAAAACTCATTGCAAGTTATGCTTGAATTTCAGTCTACGTACATAAGTGAACACGTCTGCATACATACTCAACGTATCGTATTTTAGAATTCCAGGCTATGGGCACAAATATACATGTCTGAAAAGAAAACCATCAATTATAGCTATGCTAGCCATCTGATTGGGGTTTCTAACCATTTGAAACCAGGCTCTGGTTATGCAAGCATACTTTTATGAAGCATTAGTTTCAAACAAAGTACATCTGTGTAATTACTTTTCTTCATGTCGTCAATATTTATCAATGACAGACATCACTTAAAATTAGATTATGAAACGTGACCTCATCTATACTCATGCATTCGAGCGTAATTTATGGCATAATTTAGAGCAATATTCATGCCAGTACAAGGTCGTTCGAGAATTTATTAATTGAACAATTTGGAAAGATTGTAAGATGTAAGATGTAAAACGATGAGTGTTACTGTTGAACCTTTTTGCACATCAGGCTGTAAATAAAAGTATACTAAGGTTGACAGTGAGAAGCTTTGCGGTGTAAGTTTGTCTGTCTGTCTGTTTGCTTGTTTGTTTGTTTGTTTCTGGAACGTAAATAGTTAAGAGAAGCTTATTACTCACCAACGACATTTCCTAGTTTCCCCAAATTTTTTATCGCAACCTGATTCTTATTTCAGTGTTTAAAGGAAAAAAGACTTCAAGTCTAAAATTACGAGCAAATAACATAGAAAAGAGTACAAATGAGTCACTGCCCAATCACCCATCTTCATAGGGTATTTTGTTACGATATAAAATGTTGACATTCATTCACTTAATTATGCTTTCGTTTTGGTAATCATCATATTACGCGCTTTTGAAATCTTCTGAAATAAAAATGCTAAGAATTAAAAGAGATTGGCATACGACCCGATTCTTCAATTTGGAGCAGACAGGGCTTGTATAGTCCAGTCACTCTTTAACTAAATAAAATCAATTTTAGCTTTCAACAGGGTGCAGTGGTTGCTGGAAAATAGAAAGAACAAAGGAAGGTAACAGGGACGGCGCTTACCGGAGTTGGGGGACCATGTCCACTGTAGGGGAATGCTGCATCCCCCTGTCGGGGACCTTAGCCCTCTGTCTGACAAATTGTAAAACATTTAAGTTTCAGTTTTGCAAACTTTATATTTTGGTACGTGAATGTCCTGTAAGATTTATTTACACCAATGAGTCTCGTGTTCGCAACTTTTGTATTGAACGTAGAGGCCTGCATTTGTTTCATAGACTTAAGGTATCAAGCGTAACACCATTTACAGCCAACTGGGGAAATTAAGTTGTAATATTATCCAGAAGTGATGATGGTTCTCTAACTGACCTGTAATTCTGTGGTTAAGCTTTCGCGGCAAGCAGTGATTCCATTTTTATAGATTTGGACCATCATGGACTTATCACGCTCAATTACAATCAAGCTGACCTTACAGAATCTATACCGTAATACATCATGATATATTTGTTTATCACATATATTTTTAACCAAGGACCCTTTCAGTCATTTTTTTTCAAGACAGGAACGAAGTTAAAAAGTAAAAAGCCTTGCATCAAATATAAGAGGGGAAATGTTAGAGGCCCGTTATTTTGTACTCCTGAATTTAAGGAAAGAAATTGTGGAGGCCAAGAATGTGATCTAACAGCTTGACATTTCAAGAGTGGTATTCTGATATGATTGACGTAAATGGTGAAACACACCTCGCCAAAGATACGACGTACCTCGAAACTTGATACAATAAACGTGTTAGCATGAAGATTATCGATTTGTAGTGATAGATTATATGAACCTTTAATGAAATCTATAAAAGACTTTATTTAACAAAACGTAGGCTCATCACGGTACATATACGTTGGATACTACGGGGGTGGTGTGGGGCATATCATGTTGAACGAAACACCTTTCGTCTTCAGATATTTATTCAAAGGACTTACTACAATGATGATATTTATTATTCGACGACTTTGCCTTCATGTGTGCGTTATATAGAGAATATTTTGGGTTGCGATTCATGTATATTCGCCATTTTACCTAACTCTTGGCTACTCTACATGTACAACAGACAAGTGTAAACATGTGTATATAACGTTCACGGATGCGTATACGCATACGTATAAGAGTGACTACACGCTTATGACTTATGATTCAAAGTCAGGAAGCCGCTTGGGACCATCAAGGCCCCTATACCAGATTGATCGTTTAGAAGAACACCCGCGAGATTTGCCTTCTCGTTTCGAGTAGTGCTCAGAGAATAGCAAGGAAGGGGTGACTTATTGTTCTCAATCCTGCTATTTAACGTCCCCAACCGACGGACGTGGGTGTATCCCCAGTATTTAGCTACTTTCCCAAAGGCTGGGATGGGTGAAGAACGTGCAAGTAAACATATAGATGTGTACGTTCACTAATACGTCATTTTGAACGTACCGTCCTTTCCCTAATATCCAAGAAATATCGCCGCCTTTGGTACCAAACGCGTGACCGTGGGGATATCACAACTCTTTGTGCTAACACTGAGGTACGTAGAGTGGTCGGGATGAGGCGTTTGAAAGTTCCTTTGGCTGATAAACCCGTATGCATCCTACACACAACTAGTCTAATAATGTCAACGCAAAAGACGTGTTAAATTTGAAACCCGCATGAAGAGTCACCTGAAAGTCTGAGATATTCCACTTACTCAAGTACTCAACTTCGAAACATAACTTTCTCTACAAAAATTTGTCGAGAGGATAATAACTTAGGCATTAGTAGTCGTTCGTCTAGTCTATAAGCATAGTTCTGACAGGTCAGTATATATATATATATATATATATATATATATATATATATATATATATATATATATATATATATATATATATATATATATATATATATATTTATATATATATATATATATATATATACATATATATATATATATATCATTAGGTGTAGCCTGCTTCATGAACTCCCATTTCATTCCTCAAAGATAGATGGGAAAAATTTTAATTCGTCTCAAGCCAATTCCAAAAACTCTTCGTTGGCCTCGAGAATATACATCTGGAAACAATATTTGGCAGACATGAATGCTTGCCTGCCGTTAAAAATGTCCTTGACAAAAAATGTATTGTCAGACTGGTTCTAAATGCCAGGTAACTTTCTGAGGCTGCAGATTAACAGTCAAGTTACTGACTTTAACTTGACTAACGTTAATGAAATAAGAGTTATGTACTTTACTAAAGTTACTGTAGAGTCACAGTTGATTTTAATAATTGTCAAGTAATATATATCCTTTAACGAGTTTATAGAGTTACAGTCATGGGTGGCGCCAGGATTTGACAGACGGGGTGGGAGGAAGGTTTCCAACGAGGGGCGGTAACTCGAACCCCCTGAACAGAGTGACAGGTTGCTGGCACGATGGCGAACGCAAAAATTTTGGGATTATATTGGAAAAGTCTGTCAATTTATGGTTTGTTTTTAAAGGCAATAGGCAGTCGCCCCAAAATTTTCTTTAAAAATCAGCAAACTCTTGCAAATCTCCTCTTATTGCATTACAAGCACCTCTGAAGACGTTTTGAACGTAGCTATTACAAGCAATATGTAAAACAAGGAGAAATTCTCCTTGAATTTCACAGTTCACTAACAAAAATATTGTCACATGATCAAAATAGGCCAATCTTGGACTAGAGTGACAGGGCACACTCACTCTGATTGAGGTGACTGCCTACTGCCTTTAATGTGCGACGTACTTCACTCAGGTTAACTCGGAGTTACTGTGAAATTGTTTGTTAAAGTGACGTACTTTGTACCCTACTGAGTTCAGTGAGAATTTTTCTATATTTGCTGTAAAAGATGGTCTTTTATGGTTGCATCTAGCTCATTTATATACTCTTCCTCTTTAACATCTTTTTTGTTGTATTATCCAGATTTATTTACTGTTCAAAGCGCAATCTACAAAATTTACGCCATGCGCGGTAGACTAGTAAAGAATAAGAATCACAAACAAAAATATCCGTGACAGGCAATGTGAAATATAAGTCTGCAGAAAGCATTCATTAACATCTATATTTTAATTGTACGTTTAAACGGATCCATTAAAGGACGCTTCGTATTACGATTTTGCCTATCGTGCTATCATATTTGGGTCATGAGACTAAAGGATCAAAGAGCAGAAGTATAACGTTTTGTACAAGGGATACACTGTCTTGTATAGGTGGAAATCTTGGGAGTATATGCCCCACTTTTTGGAAATGCTCTCATTTACTTTTATTTTTTTTACACAGTAACTTTTGCCTTAAGGGCCCATTATTCCCTAATTTTTCCCGCACATCTCCGCTACTGCTGTCTTGGATTTATAAGCCTACTATCGACTCCATTTCCCTGGTCTTCCTTCTCAATTCTACCTTAAAGGGGCTTATTGAGTTGGTGCACAAAATGCATGATTTTTTCACACCTGTTGAGATTTAGTCACATCTTGATGGTAAATGATCAAACTTAGATATTCTGCACATCTCACACACAACTGAAATAGCAGTAATAGGGTAATTAATGATTAAAATCATTTATTACAAATTTGTGACCAGACACTTTTTTCATTTACGTAGTAATCTTATATGCAACCCTGTACACAAAAACTACAATTTCTCACATTTTTGGTACCTAGAGGAAGTGATGCATGAGTAATAAGTCTAATAAGAAGTATTGCTAAGGAATGGTATGCTTCAAACTCGTCACAAAACTAATCCATATCAACTCAATGGGCCCCTTTAAGATAGTGATTTGTTTTATTGGTTAGAAATTTACACGCTTGGGGACGACCTGATGATCAATTTGCAATCTTACTGGAAGATATTGCAGTGTTTAAGCTTTTCATGTGAAGGCCAGTCAGCATCATTCATGTATTACGTCAGTGTAACGTAGAGTTTTGAAATTTTTGAGAAACCGACTCAAGTGTAGAATGTAAAATTTATGACGTAAAGATAGCTACGTGAGATAACATTATGACATACTTCAATTATGACCACTTCCTCAATATTTGGTTTCACTTCTACATTTTTTATTTATGATATGGACGATTTAGCCTTTAATTACATTTATTCAATTTCCTTTCAAAAAAAAAACCCCACAGGTTACTTTACCATTTTATTAAAACGGAACCTTAAAGGGAAAATGCAGTCACCCCAGGTTGGATTAGTGTACCCGAGTATCTGATTTCATGAATGGGTCTTGAGAATCATTTGACGATATTTTTAGTGAATTGTGAAATTCACGCAATGTCACACCTTGGTTTACTATGGTTATGTAATATGTTTGTTCTGAAATATCATGAAATATACTCGAGGTGAATTAATAAGAGGATACTTTTGAGATTTAGTTGTTGTTTCAAAATAAGAGACTGCTTATGTCTTTTAAGTTTTCAGAGGATACTGAAACACACGACGCATGTAATTGAAAGCTAAAATTAAGTAACAAGCATAATTACGATTTAATATGACATAGGACAGGGAATTTTCAAACTGGATATGCATACTCCTATAGGAGAGGGATTGGTGAGATCCTCTCAGGGGTGGGATCGTTGAAGAGAAAGCATTATTTTGTTGCCAAGAGGTAGTCGACTGTACGTGATCATCGGAACTAATAGTTGAAGTTAATTTTACTCTACAAAGTCCTATCTACCCCCAACGGTAGAACAGTATAATTCACACCTGTCGACGAAGTTGCATACACATTTACAAATTAACGTGGCATTGCTGTTTTATACTTGCAAAAATAAATATTTTCTTTACCTCGGGGTACGTATCGTGGGTCATGTATATTCCTGGGGTACGCCGATTAAACAATGGTTAAAGGAGCTGAGTAGTGGCGTACTTTCAAAATAAATACATCATACCAAAGGAAATGATTACCCTCTGTGCGGGGCTAGTTTCAAAAATATTAAATCCTAATGCGTTTTATATTCTCATTTAAAATAATCTTGCAAAGTATTTTTTCAATAACGTTCCTATACTATTTCTTGTGTTATTTGATTTTACACTTACAAGATATTTTACAATTTGTTTTTTGAATTTCTAGTTCTTTACTTTTTCTTCTGGCACCGTCAATTTTGAATCGCTTCCACTTGCATCGGTTCTGATCGATGCATCTACCAAGGCATGTAGTACACACAACTTATAACGTATGTACGTATGTAGTATATTACCGTTACTAGTGGCAAGGCACACGCCTATTTCGCACAGCATCTGCAGGAGGTTCATGAAAACCATTGTGGATTTTGCAGGTATTGAAACTGTTTTTTTTTTTCGATCAATGAGTTTGTTTTTCGTGGTAGACCTAGGCCCTAACGCTAGCCTAAGTTAGGCTAACGTTAGTACTGTTATGGAACAGTAACAAGTGTACTGTTACACCAGGCACACTGCACGCATGGCTTTGATAAGTATCGGTATCGGATCGAATCGATAAACCAAGAAGCATAACCGGATGTGACGTAACGAAGTCGGAGGGTCTGAGAATTTATTCTACTTTGGCGGCTACTCAGCTCCTTTAAAAAGTTCTGTTGTAGAAGCCTACCTTTCACCATTCATAACCACTGGTGGATCCAAAGGGTGACCAGCGGGGGCCATGACCCCACCCAAAGGGAGGCCAAAAATTGTTTTCGAAAATTCCCTGAATAATTAAGGAATAATCTGCAGAGAATTAACTTCACAATTGTACACTTTTGTTGCACCAAATCACATCGGAGGGCATTCAGTTATAGAAAAAATTTTTAAAGGGGAGGGGTACAACCTTAAACCCTCCCACCTGTTTGGCCCCTCCCAAGCAAAGCCCTGGATCCGTCAGTGTTCATAATCGAGTTTGATATATAGGCTACCCCCATAGAAATAAAAGTAAGGGAGAACGCTAACACAATGCATCCATGCATGTTTAACCGGTGAAGCCACGAAAATTGTAAGGGCGCTTTCGTTGTACGGCAAAAGACCGGTTGATTGATGTCTCTCCGTACGTACAGTGTGCATTCTGCTGCAGAAGTTATAGCTTATTTTAGGCGTTTTCGAAAGATTTGGAGTAATTTTCACAACAGAAATAAGTCATGGTGCCTTAGGTATTTTGTTTTATACTCCTAACTTGAAAACTTGTAGTTTCTTTACCAATACTTGGGGCAAAAGCAATGATATTTGTATTACGCACGGGTGCTCTGTTGCCGTACAGACTGGCCTAATCAATGGCTTCAGTCCAGATCGGCTGACGTCATTCTCCCTTACTTTTATTTCTATGGCTACCCCAAATTTACAAGCAGAGAATGCTTTGTAAGGTTTTGTCCTACTACAACGATACAGTATTGAATTTGCAGTCCTTTTCTGTAACAAAAGATCATCAGAAGATATGGCCGATTCACTAAGCAAGTCGATAATTTTGGGTTCGTGTTGCAGAATCTACCCTTTTTGAGAACAAAACAGGTAAGCACGTCCGTGTGACTGATTGCTGTCGAGAATTACAAACTTTAATGCAGTCATTAGGCTTAGTCCCCGACGATACTTAAAAAATTCCCGGGGATGATGCAGGGGCACCTTTCCCTGAAAGGGGCCATGGTCTCATGCGTCCAACTTGTGGCGCTAATCTGCTAATCTGATTTGCTGTCAAGTAACTGAGCGGGCACATTGAATTCATTTAATACCATTTTTTGGGGGACAACGAAACTAGAATTCAAATGGATCACTGAAAAGTGAGAAAAGTTTAATGAATTTAATTCCTGTAACCAACGTATCATGCTTACAAAACAAACAATCCGCCAAGACCCCCTTTTCAAAGTCAGGCTCCGTAATCCAGAAATCTGGTTGAGATATATGTGGACATAAGTTTTAAATTTCTAGTGAATCAAGTTGTAAGCTTTTAAGTTTTCAGTACCCGTACATACTGCATGTATTTTGACACAAAAAACATTTCCAATTTATTCTTATTTAGATACAAATTGAAGCTAAGGTGCACATTTCGCATAAATAATTGCCTTTAGGCATCATAAAATGCCATCTTAAAATGCAAAAATCATTTTAAAAGCCTTTAATCATCAAAAGACGTTTACGAGTCACGGACCTACCGTCACAAAGCCGCCTCCCGCGGCGTCTTATGAAGCTTGAAAGTACTATATTTATGGATGTGTATGAAAGTCAATACAAAATAGACGCATCTATGCAAGGATGTACTTGCAAATATGGGGCCGGGCATGTTCCCATTGTCAAATAGATTCATGGAAAATGATGTATACCGAAAACTGTTGACTTATCGCTTTAAGTTAATATATGTCACAGCTTTGACACCATGTTACAGCTACTGATACTATTTGCCCCTTGTGCTTTTGAAACCTGTCGTAGGGAACTGTTACTAAGGAACTTCGGGTCTTAAAGGCTCTCTAAACCTACCCCAGGCAATAAAAATTCCCCCTACTATGTTTACTTCTAGCCCCTCCTCCAATTTAAACAAAAGCTCCTATTTAGTACCAAGCAAGAGCCACAGTACCTGCACTGTTTCAATTTCTCCAGGCCATAGTAACACACAAGTGTGTGAGAGCTTAATTGGGAACACATCTGACTGTACAAGTCACCGTAAACCAACCAGAGTGGAACTATATTGCTTGAATGAATGTCATCCAAATGCAGTCATCAACTGTATTTAGAAATATAGGACTATTCCCTAATGTTTGTGCAGGCACTTACTAGCAACTCCCTGGTTTGGGGGATGCCATATCCTCGAAGGGACTAAATCCTTAACCAGGTGTGGATCCATGGAGAGTCTATAGGGGTCTAGACCTTCCAAGCTCTCGGCAAGAACAAAATAAAAGAAGGGAGACGGGAACTGCCATTTTCAAGCAGGGATACGGTAGGTATTAAGATTCCACCTCCCTGTAACAAGGCATGGAAAGTGCCATTTGCAGCAATCTGGGAAACTTTTTAGGCCAAGGTTTTCCTGATACGCCACACGCCGTTTCATGGTTGCGCGCCGCTTCGATACTGTCCCGATGTTTCCCTTTGGGTACTTTGGACCCCTCCCTACAAAAAGACCTGGATCTACTCAGGGTGATCAACACCTCGAACCCTCAGAGGTTTACATCAAAGTATGATATACGTTGGTCTGCTTCAGACTCGTCGAAAAAGAATAGATACTGACATGATCTTAGCCGAAGATCTGTGGTTGCATCCTCTCAAACGATGGCTACAAAATGTTACATAGGTTAATATTATTCAGTCAAATCTCTGTTATGATAAGATACATTAAAACAAACTTAGTTCTCGAATTTTCCAATCTTTTGGAGGGAAAGAAGTTAACTTCCTTGTTTGCTCACTTACTTGTACATATCGTGTGACGATCAATAAAGGACTCGGCTTTTTGCACTACACAATAAAGTCACTGCAGAATTGAGACTGTTTTAACTAGAGTTCCGTGCGACTCTTTCACTTACGAGGTTACCATCGTTTTGTAAACGTCATTAAGGGATTTCCCCGTGAAATAACCCTTTTCCAAGAACCGCATAATATTACCAGAAACTCATTGAAAGTATTGTGACAAGGAACCACAATGAGCAAACTTCACTTTTACGTGAGATTTTAAAATCCCTAACAAAAGCTTTGTTATTTCAATATCATTTTATAGGTAAGGGATTTGCTCATAAGCTTATGCAAAGTAATGATCACAGTGTCACTATTTCTATTTACAACCCTAAATAATTATCTGTTTATTTCTTTCAAGGAAGTTTGACGCTTTCCAAAATGAAATAATCGCTCGTAATTCCATTGTCTGTTCAAACTTGTTGAAAAGAATCAAATCAACTCTTGCTTGCACTGTCGCAAGGCCATGTCCGTACGGGCCAGGGGACTGGGGGCGGCCGCCTCCATATGTCAGAAACCCGACTAAATCGGGCAGATAAAAACAGTCACGTATTACCATGCGCAAGGCTTTTTGAGGGCTAGACGTCTATTCCACGTTTTAACGCTGTGTCCTTCTTGGGGCCGAAATTTGGGGTAGTGACAGGTTTCCACTGCCACTGGGAGATAGCCTACATAAAATTCTCATGCCACCCCACTATTAACAGGTTAGGGCTGGTACATTTAACTGCAGTTTAGATAATGACCTAATGAAAAAAAAAATACGCCAAGAGCTTACTTGGAATAAAGGCGACGGAGATTTGGAGCCCTGTGTAACGGAAGGCCACGGAAGAAACGCATCTCATACACTGTTAGGAAAGAAGATTTGTAAGCAGAAATTGAAAAAAAAACAACAACAACAACAAACAATTATATGAAGGTAGTCATCCATAAGAACTGAATTCACACGTGCTTATGTAGAAGGTTGTGATAGATTAATAGTGCCATGTTTCTCACGTATGCATCTATCGTATAGTAGTAACAATAGCGAAAACAAATCAAGTGACTCAAGTGAATCAAATTGTCCGACGATTGCTTTTGTATTCGAGGTTATCTATTTGAGTATGACTGGTTTATTCAGGGAGCCCAGGGAGTTGCTATTTGACAAATAGCAACCCCCTGGTTAGCCTAACCAAGGAGCTTATATCAGGGAGTTGCCACTCCGAGTGGCAACTCCCTGCTTATATCACCTCCCTGGTCAAATATCAACTTCCAGGGAGTTGTTATAAATAGCACCTCCCTGGTCTAAGTATGCAAGATGACGGCACATTCTGGCAAGGATTACCTGCATTACTACTAGTTTTACTATGAATGACCAGGGTAGTGATATTAGATAATATCACTTCCCTGGAATAACTGTGTGACCGAGCATGAATGCTCACTCATATGTCGGAAAGCCCTATCTATAGCACAGAGAAAATTTATCCAGGACGTACTTCTTCCAGTAAATCACAGCTAGACAGGGCCACATTTGAGGGTGGTAGCCTACCTTACAGGGACCCCTTGCCTGGGGGACCATACTTTATATTGCTACTGCTTGTTTTAAAATCTGTCACAGTAAATGTAGAAAAAAAATCAAAGAAGAGCTAAGCCATAGGTTTAGTGCAACATGAGAGGATGCCCAGGAGCCTTAAGTGCACACAGGTTGCAGCGTTTCAGGTTTAACGTACGTTAATGTAAATATTGTTCATAATGACATTCATTATAAGAGAGGATACATGAAAATGACTCACACTTGCAAAGGAATATTTAATTTGAAAGTTCACCGACTTGTGTACTGCTTTATGTAACATTTGTTTTGATGTTCAAGTTATAAGTGCTTCTGCTATGGTGTGAGCATCTGCCCATTGTATATGGAAATAACATAATAAATTAAATGAAAGTGTAAACAAACGTACAACAAAAGATGAAACCTTCTTACGCCTTAGCGCAGTCTGTGTGTGTGTTCTTCCTTTTGTCTTGGCACTTTAGGACAATTTGATAATATCAGCTTAAAACTGGGAATTTGTCAATTCGTGCTCGTTTTGTTTTCATCTGAATAACAAGTAAATTTATGTTTATAGCTTCAGGTAAAATAACACCCGCTTGTTTACCATACATGCAGGTGAGAAACTGTGAAAGCGCGAGAATTCCAGATACAACCTCTTCGATTTTTTGTTCTTAACTGTAATTTGTTTCTGAAATTATAGAAGTGATGAACCCCTTATATTGAAATGTTAATGATAAACTCACTTCGCCTGCTTGAAGCTTAACAATATTACAACTCTTCTGTCTTCACAGGGCTATCGGAAAGCGCGACTTGATATTAATTTTCTCGCATTCTTAACCGTACTGCAAATGTTGGAATGACCCCAATGACAGTGATCAATTGAAATATATTTTGTTACTCGATCGCTGGTCACGTGGGGATATGTCGCGTTTGACTGAAATCAGAGGGACGAAATTTGAAACGTTTACGCCATCTCAATTGTACTTCATGTGATATATTAATATGAGTATTGTTTGGTGTACTTTTACTTAGCAAGCATCGGCGGAGGCGAGACGAGGGGATGGGGAGGGGTGGGACTGCAGCCCATTGGGCAGATTTCTTTTTATTTTCGGGTGAAATGCCATTTTCGGAGGTAAGTGCTTAAAATTGTTCGAGTTAGCAGGGGAGGAACAACATGTCCAAAAGTGTGTGTGTGCGTGTGGGGAGAGGGCACAACATCTGAATCTGAATCTGAAGGGCATATATATATATATATATATATACAGATATATATATGTATTTGTACACTCTTCATTTTCAAAAGGGGCACATTTCACCATTTTCAGAAGTAGGAGGCACGTGTCCCTAGTGGCCCCTGGTTCCTTCACCCATGCGAGTCAGTGTTCAGCCCTCAATAATTTAAGTATCCCCCTACGCTTGTGCTAGCAAGTATTTACAAGCTTTTCATAGACGCGGTCGGTTTAAAATATCACGTTTACACTCAACTGCGTACAAGGGTCGTTTCTAATAAATTGTATGATATGTTATAGGAGATGGCATTTTAAAGGCTTTCTAATCTTACCCCAGACAGTAGCAATTCTCCTTACGAAGTTACTTCTAGTCCTTCCTCCAATTTAAACCAAACCACCTGTTCAGTACACCTCCAAGACAAAGCCATAGAAGCCTGCACTGAGTTTAAATTGATCGAGGCAATATTGTGCAGCAAGTATTTGAGCTTAAAGGCAGTAGGCAGTCGCCCCAAAATTTTCTTTGAAAAATGAGCAAACTCTTGCAAATCTCCCCTTATTGCATTACAAGCACCTCTGAAGACATTTTGAACATAACTATTACAAAAAATATGGAAAGCAAGGAGAAATTCTCCTTGAATTTCACAATTCACTAACAAAAATATTGTCACATGATCAAAATAGGCCAATCATGAACTAGAGTAACAGGGCACACTCACTCTGTTTGGGGTGACTGCCCACTGCCTTTAAGTGGGAACACAAATAATTGTACAAGTCAGTGTTCACCGACCAGAGTGGAGCTGTATTGTTTGAATGAATGTCAAAGTGCAGTTATCAACTGTACATATTTAGAACTCTAGGGCTATTCCTAAATATATTTGGTCAGAGAGTTTCTAGCAACTTCTGGTTTGGGGGATGCAATATCCCTTTAAAGCTGGCTTAGTTACTCTTCACTTTCATGAAATATTTGTTTTCAAAAGTTACGTTCATCTAAGCTCAGGCCCCCATTCATAAGCATAATAATATACAGGAATTGACCCAAAGGCAATGGAAAATGTTTCTTTCAGTCTGTTTAAGTTTTTATAAGTGGAAAAGCAGAGGATTTCACACGGCTCAGCTAAACTGCTGCTTGGGGTGCTTGCAGAAGGCCGATATGCCTCGACACTGTCTAAGTATAGTGCCACCTTCTCTTGACGAGTATAGAAAGTGTTGGCTAGAAATACCTCCTTCCTTCATTCCATGGGGAAATCCTTCATCGCCAGGCCTTTCAAAGTTGCAGATGGTAAAAAAACTGAAACTGGCTGATAGCAGACCGTATGAGTCAGTCACCTTTTACAGGATTCGCCATTGGTTGAGCGCATACTGTAGTAAGTTTAAATCGCTACCCATCAGGGAATTTGGACCCACAGTAGGCTCACAAAGACCTTGAGACATGTATACATTTACAAGACGAGCCCTTGGGCATACCAAAAATTTCTTGCAATTGTTCTCTTCTCAACTTTTGATTTGTATTTTGTAAGGATGATCACATGATGCTTACGACATCCAAAACGAATCATCAACTCTAAGCGTTTCAATGCATTTTGTAACAGTTGCCTTTTGATTGGCAACTTTGTCGTTATTACCATTTCTGTTCATGTAGTGACTGGTGTAACTAAAGGTATTCCCCCAATCAAGGGGTATTTCCCTCTTTTACTCTTCGAATTGCTTTTTCATGCATCTAAAGCCGCAAACTTTCTTTTCATCTTTTAAAGTATCCTTTCATGTGGATTACTATCTGTTCAATGGATACTTTTTATTTCCTAGTAGCCTTGAATTTCATTTTATCATCAACAGTTTCCAGGAATACGACATTATTTTACGGTAATTTCTGATCGTGTGCAGTAACCACGATACGTTTTTTTATAACAAAGGAATCAGCATTCCATGAATCTGATGTTTTCAAAAGGAAAACGAGTAAGGCTCATGGTTAAAGGTTACAAAGCTCACTTTTTCAAGAATTGTATTTGAGAAGAGTAACAAGTAACAAGAGAAAACCAAAGTTTGCGCAATAGCAAAACCTGTAAAAACACAGAAGTTTTATAAGCAAAACTACTACCTTATAGTCCAAGTTCCAATTCCCTCTTTAATGTTAGGTATAGCCTATAGCCTAATGAAGTTCAAGGGCAAGTTTGTTTTTTCCACCTCAATTACTTCACAATTCACTACAATATTTTACAAAGCAACATGTTCGTACTTCAAAGGCATTAGCACCAAGGATGAAAGGAGCCAGAGTAAAGCAGAAGTGGTTTTAGAAGTCTGGCACCTAGAAAGAAAAGGAGACATATTGAAAGTAAGTTAAAAGAGAAAAAGAACAAGCAGAACAATAGAACACTAATTACAAACTGTTAGGAATCCAACCTTACATATTTGGAGAGTCAAAAAGTCCTGTATAAGTAGCTTGAAGAGATATCTGGAGTGCCAAGAAGAAGCTCCTAATGTGTAGCTTGAAAAGAATAAAGAGTAGTTGAATGCTTTTACGTGGTTTGGGAGGAAATTCCACAGAAACAGCTCCGAAATGTCTAACCTTGCACTTAGAGAACTTCTGGAGTAGGGAATGGCAAACATATGCTTTCCCCCGTTGTCGTAATCATGGTAATGACGGTTTTGGATAAAGAAATCAAAATAACATTTTGGAAGCTTGTGATGAACAAACTTATGCATGAAACACCACATAGCTGCCTTTTGTAAATCCGAGCGGCAATAGCCAAGTAACGGTCATACTTTAATCGGCCAGCATGAGTGCTTGCGGCCCACATATTCCCATTTCTTTCTACCTGCGCCATAAGTGACTGGACGTATTTCAAAACTCCCAAATTTCTCAGCTTACACACGTGATTTCTAATGAATAGTCCACCGACTGTAGATGCCTGCAGTAAGGTGTGGGAATGCCCAAAACAGGAATCCTGTTAAGGAAAAAGTAAATTGACATGCAACTTATGAAAATTACATGCACCAAATACAACGCTGTAAACCGTGACGTGATAATTTTGATTTCCTTCAACTAACTTTCCGTCTAGGCAAATAAATCAAGCATGTTAGGATGACTTCACAAAGATGTAATTTAAGTTTTGGGAATGAAGCGCTGGTAATGGGATCAGTTATAAAACTAATTCAATATCAATGCACTTGACGTTACTGAAAATACCTCATAATAAGGCCGGTGACATAGTACTGGGGAAAAAATAGAACTGGGAGAAGTGGTGGCGCTGTTCCAAAAGTCAAGCTGAGAGTATTTATTGACTAAAGGCCAAGATCTAATACATGCCCTGTACAAAATTTTGGTCAATTTGAAAGTAAAAGTTAGGTCCAAAATGGTTTAGTCCTCCGACGGTCAGTCGTTGCGCTGTGCGCATCTAGTAGGCGAAACACGGCGACATTTTGGTGCATTTCGTAACTTAAGAAGAGGTATATTCTCCCTCGCAATTCCCAAAGAGTAAACTTACAGCAGTAATTTCGTTGCTGTAGGAACGCTATTTTATCTTTAGTTTGATTGTGTAAGAGTTGGTGCTACAAATTAGTGGCATGCCACCTATATTTGAGATTTATTTTCAACTTTCAGAGCCGCAAAGCGAAGGTAAAAGATACTAAGTTGCCTACTGAGCCGCCTCGCTTACGCATAGATTGTGCAGTCATTAACATTCAACTTCTGTCTACGTTTGAAACATTACTAACGCATACAGCGCTGAGGTAACAAATCGTTACCTTAGCAACAGGATTCACTATGATTACGACTGAAAGCTTTAGTCTTGTAAAGTAGATAATATACACTGGAATAGGCTAGATAATAGGCACTTACCTTTGCGTGTCTCCTTGAACTACAAATCCTAGGCTAAATATCTAAAACGCCAAACGTACAGTACAGAAGTTCACACACTGACTGTAGACAAGTAAAACTGCTTGTAAGATCAAACTATACGCAGAGCATATTTGAACGCGAACGCAACTATTGCTATAACTTGTATGTAGGCTATAAGTGGCAAAACAGAGCGCGTTCGTGAGCGCGTACTTTGGCTTTCATAGACACTCGTATTTTTGTTTCGTTAAGGACGCGCACGTGTGCACGCACAAACGTTATCCTGCTATGTACAGCGCGTCGACGCGCTACACATAACCGGCTATGTACAGCGCGTCGACGCGCTGCAGATGACCTGATAACGTTTGTGCGTGCACTAAAGTACTTGTGCTGTATTTCAAAAGAGTCCTTTACTTCTGTATGATTATGAGACGCGCTACGGCGTACGTTGAGGTTAATCCTGTGCACTGCATACGCAGGCAAGCCCTATAAATAGCAAAGTGTTAGAGAAAGTACACGGAAGGAAGAAACGACTGGTTGGTCGAGACACAGCAAATTTGGACCTAACTTTGCCTCCATGGGTGGGACATTCCGCCATTTTGACCTTGGTCTCTAGTCAATAAACACTCTAAAGAAGTCAAGCAGCAACAGAATATTGCCTTCTCTGGCTGACAGCCCTGAGCCGTTGATAACGACACTAGCAGACAATCATCCTGATGACCAACCCTGGAGTTAGTTATACGAGATTTAACGACACACCAACACGAATGTGTTATATAGTGTCAACTAGATAAAAAGGTAAAGTCTAAACACGGTTTCAAAGACGGTTCAAGTCTGGTTTCAAATACAGCTCACATACGGTGCAAGTCCTTCCTTTTAGTCGACTCTTACGACAGGCGGGAAATACCGTGGGCACATTTTACAACCCCCAGCCCACAGGGGAGACCAGCCCTGGAGAAATGTTATTCGAATGCGGGTCTTTATACCTCTTCCCACTGCTTTCGCGGCAGAGCGTTTTTAAAAGCATGGAATTGAAGGGAAAAAAAGATGATAGGCATGATCTTATTCTTTCGGACTAGGAGTTGTCACTACAGAATGTCCTTCATCAACGATGTCGGGGATCTTTACTATGTAGCTCGCAGCAGCGAAATTTTACGTGTTGGTAACAGCGGTTGGAGGTAATGGCTTACTTCAGCTTACAATATGGGAAAAGAAGTGTCTACTTGAAAACCCACTGAATGCATGTGGTACGTGTAGTAAGATTCACTTGTCACCTTGAAATTGATACACCTAATCAGAATCATTGGTAAAAAAAGAAGGAACCGTAACCTCCTTGAAAATTTCAAAAAATATTGGGAGTTCAGTTCAAGAGACATATGACCAAAGACGGTATAAGCAATAGACCCTTTTCCAAATAGCAATTGCAATGAATTGTGGGATGGAGTTCTGGTAGGCGACGTTGTTCTCAATGGCATTTTGCTGTGGCAAAAAAACGATGCACACCAAAATTCTATCCCACAATCCTTTGTAATTCCTATTGGGAAAAGAGTCTATGGAAGGCAACACTATTTTACAACTAGAATATCAATGTTCTAAAAATACACTACGTAAACTGGATAAGGGATGTATACTTACGTTCCAAATTAATCGTAACAGGAAAGTCTCAGACCTTACACTGACGATGTATCCTATCGTCCTTTACGAAAACATGGCACCTAAACAAATAACAAAGTTTCTTATGGACATAATTTGGGCAATGGAAGGCTACAATGCCATGTGCTTTGACTGAGTCAGAATTCCCCCATAGGCCCTATAATAACACGCCCGATTACTTACACAAGCCTATTGAGGTTTGGCACGACGATTTTCGGTTAGCTTGTGACTTTAGCAGTTTCACCTACTAGCGTCTGGCCCAAGAAGTACGACCCCTCGAGTAGGTTACTTGAGTATGTATCCCATCGTCCTTTTCAGAAACATGGCAGCTAAACATATAAGATAATTCGTTATGCACAAAGTTTGGACAATGGAAGGCTATTGAAAGTAATCGTACATAAATGGTCGAGTAAAGAGTGGGTAAACTAAAGTAGGTATTATTTTAGTTTCTCGAGGATGATCCGGAGCAGGGGCTTCAATCCGTATTGAAGTGTGGGGGCACACATGACCAGGCGTGTGGTCAGAAATTTGTCCGGGGGGCGGAGCGGTAGATTTTGCGAGGGAGCGAAGCGACCGAGCCCGAGCGCGCTTGCGCGCGAGGGGGGGTGTCCCCCCTCCGACGATGAGAAGCTTTTGTGTTTTTTAATGTGAAAATATGTCATTTGGTGCATACTTTATATGGTATTTTGTATGCATAAGGAGACATATTATTATTTATTTTATGAAATATTTTATGAGAGCAGGTATATTCCCGGAAAAACTGTCAAAAAAGTAGCCAAAGGGGGGGGGTTCAGGAAGGTTGTTGAAAACGTATTCGATCAGCTCCAAAAATATCCCAAAGATAGCACCATTTTGCACCTAAGCAACCTTAAATTTACGAAATTTCTCAAAGGGGAGGGGGACACCCCTCCCATTGGATCCCTCCCCAGGACGACACCTTTATGTAGTGACAAAGGAAGGATCACCACAGCTGTATACAAAACGCAGAACGCATAACAAATTGCAATTAACACGCCACCACTCTGTTGGAAAAACATCCAGCCAGTCCGAATTGGGGCCTTCACACCCAAAAACATATGACCCTGGCTAAGGGCGTGGTTGGGGTCCATGATCTCTGACAATGATCAACGCTGCGGAGCGTGGTTCAGCAATTTTTGGACATGATTAAAGTAACATCTTGAAGTAATTCCCTGGACTCCGTGTATTTCAACTAGTAGATCATCTATGATGGTCATGTTAACTTTGGAATCATTGGCGTAGACAGAGGGGAGGCAGGGAGTCATACCCCACCCCCATCGAACTCTGAAAAAAAATTGTTAATGGAACACAAAAATTGGCTTCAAGTGATGCTAAATGTTGCACCAGATTGCATCTGAGGGTACTTAAATATTCAAAAATTTCCAAAAGGGAGGGGACACCCCTCCCCTTAGACCCCTTCCCCAGGCCCGCGATCAGGCCCCGCAGTTGGCCCCCTCACAAACAAGAATCCTGGCTACGCCAGTGTTTAGAATCCTAACTCTTATTAGAATAGGACAACGTCAGTCATCACAAAGAGGGGACACAGGAAAGGGCCTATAGAAAGACACGCCCTTTTCAAAAAAAGGGCTTGATAGTTGGAAGCTGTTATGTGATTCTGCATACTTGTAGAATGATAAATTATTTGCCAGCAATATGTGTGTATTTGATTTCTATATGGTTATTCCTACAAAATATTTCATAAAATACATAATAATATGTCTCCTTATGCATACAAAATACCATATAAAGTATGCACCAAATGACATATTTTCACATTAAAAAACACAAAAGCTTCTCACCGTCGGAGGGGGGACACCCTCCCCCCCCCTCGGGCGCAAGCGCGCTAGTGCTCGGTCGCTTCGCTCCCTCGCAAAGTGATGTTAGACCTCCCTGATAGGTGCAGCAAAAGGTGTGAAGGACTAACAAGCGCGTTTCAGCTTTTTCGTCGTGGGTGTATTAGCAATCACCATCCATACCGATAATGGCTTCGCGCGAAGCGCTCGGTAAAAGTTTTTAAAAAATGTATAACGGCAACAACGTGCTTTAAAGTTCAACCTTCCGCATCATGCTTACAAATTAGATTGAAGGATCCCATATTGATGCGGGACCCCTATACAGATGTTTGGAGATGTATCTCTTTTTTCGGAAAGTGTTGTGATCAGAATAGTTCCTTGTATAATCACCTTTTTAATGGTCATGAGATGGAGAGCAAACTGTGACGCATGCGCGCGAAGCGCGCCGAAACTTTTCATTAAATGAAATTTCCCTGACAAAATCTGCATTCAGAATCTGCATCGAGACACTTTCAACAAACCTACATGTAACTCAAAAAGCCAGTCAAACAGAGCCACGACACTACTCTTTACGAAGTTTGGGGGACATTTGATATTGTGTCCCCCACCCATCGAAATGTGGGGGGACATGTCCCCCTGTCCCCACCCTCCCAGGATTGACGCCCATGCATGGAAGTAGTATCACGGTAACATTGTTTGTGATCTGTACTAGACAGGTGTCTGTTTGTTAGTTTAAACTGTAGGAGGGGCTACAAGTAAACTTAGTAGAGAGAATATTTACTGTCTGGGGGCATGAGTGTAGAGCCTTTAAAGAGTGTTCTACTACGTACAGCGGTAAGACATGGCAGTCAAGATTACAATCCTACAATGATTTGCACTAGCTTTTACCATTTAGGGCAGAATTCTTGGTCGTAGACAGTTACATTTCATCCAGTCAAGTTTACCCCTGGCTATTTCCCCTGGGCACCTCCAAGAAATAGGCCTGTAATAGTTTTAAGAGCCCGAAGCCAACTTGTGCTGAAGAGACCGGAGCACTTTTTCTGCTACGTTGCTCATGGGGTTCCGATATAGTAACTCCATGGTCTTCTGTGTAATGTGGTGAATCTACATCTCACATTTCAGTGATTTGCCCATGTCATTGTCCAAGCAGATTGGCTTTTATTTAAATGCACAGCTTGAATTTTGCCGCTTATAAGTCAGACAAAGTGCTGTCACCAACTGTGAAATCTGGTTGCCTCAAACCTAAAACACGGTATTTGGGTCGATGAGTTTCTGCTTGAAAGGTTCCACTCAGCTAAAACTGGCTTATGTTGTATTTCCTAAGTTTTAAACTACATAGCAATTATTGGAACAGTCAATAAAATGCCTTACCATTTAGAAATGCCAGATCATGGTAAAAATCTTCAAGGGCTTCGATATACTTGTGGACAACTACAGACCTGTCCAGGCTAGTCAATTTATCAATAAGTCAGCTTCATTCAATTCACTTAACCTTAGATATTAACGTGTGTTTTATGTGCGAATTTGCAAGAACATCACTCACCCAACTACGCAGGCCTACGTCACATAGATAACAGCCTATTATTTGAATAGGTTCATGAACCCATCTATCACTTTTAAGAAGTATTCGGGGCTAACCTGTCAAAGTTGTCTCCCAAAAAAGAAAGGCCCCTTAAAAAGCTAAGCAATGAATGAAAATTTATAGTTACAAGAAATTCCCTTCGGCGTCTTTGAACACGAATATAAAACCCACACAGCGTAAAATTTAATTACTTGGAGCAATTCCATGACTTTCTAAGAGGCCACCCGTAAAAGTCTTCAGTTTCATTATTCTCTTTACAAACTGATAATATTGCTGAATAAAAATGAGAATTCCAGAGCTCGTCGTCCCTAGATAATCCTTCCTGTTCAGGAACCACTCAGTCATGAGAAGTGGCAACTCATAAAACTGTCTACCGCTATTTTTGGGAACATGTCAGAAGAACGTTTCGAATCCAAGAACTAGGCCTTAGCCTGTGATTTTTTATCGCTGTACGACATAACACAAGATTCCTGGAGCAGTTCTCGTTGAAGGAAAGCTACACTCTAATCTTCAACTATTTAAAAATAATAACAATAGCATACACTGCATTAGCTCACGGAAGGGATGATATATTGCCCAGCTCACAACGGAAACCCGTATCCCCCTTCCCCCTTCCATGTGGAGGAAACCAAAAAGAGGTGCTATGCAGGTTCAAGCTTCATTGGTTCATGACTGAGTTAATCGAAGCCACAGCTTCGATCGTAGGAGTTGCTCTCCAGGGGAAAAGTCCAAATTGTGTCCTCTCTCACTGAGACAGTAAATGATACGTCTCCTATGAAAAGTGTACAGGAATAATTGGCACATATGCTGGTGCAGTTGCGCCAGCTTAACACGGATTATCATTACAATCGGTGCAGTACATGTTCACCGTACCGTAATATTGGTTCAACGGGCGAAGGACAGGAAATCAGTGTTTCCACTTGTTTCGGAATTGCCATGTTACAAGGTTTAACATTTGATAAAATTTCGTGTTTTTTAAGGAACAGAATTGTAATTGTGGGAAAGTTTCGTTTTATCTCCTTAATATTTGCTTGTGAAAAAATATCCAGTGACAATTATAGTCAAATAAGTGTAACACTGCAGAAAATTTTGACTGTTTCAACAAGACTTTTGTTCAAGATATGGAATTACTGTGAATAGCACACTGTACGAAGCAAACAGTAAAAGATGGCACCTTGAAAAGAGGGTGTATGTTAGTATTAAGAATAAAGTGTTCAAGCAACAAACTAAACGTGGACTATTGCCAACTAAAACGTACAGATTTTGTAAAAATCTAGGCCTAAGACTACTTGTCTGGAAGTGATCAGGGTCAGCTGCTGCACACTCAGATTTTGACAGTAGGCCAAGCCTAGTACTCTATACACTAGGCCATAACATGGTACTTCAATCGACAGGTCAAGGCCCAACGTTACTCACTTGCCAGGAAAGTTTAAGAAGTTACACGTCTAAGTAGGTAGTCTAAGCTCTGCTATAGTTCAAGAGGCTTCGATATGTACTTGCCTGCAAGTACAGAAATGTCTAGTTGATTCAACGTTTTCCTTTGAAGCGCAAATTATCATCATATTTTGGCATAGCGCCGCCGTTTTATAAATTTGGGTATCAGAAGTCACACTTACCTATCATTCACTAGTGTTCAAGTGATTTACATTAATATGGTACGATACCCTATAGATATGGGTTAGCAATAAGTCCGAAATGATGTATGTGTGGATATCAAAATTACAACCAGGCAACTAAATAACTCTAGGTACTTAATAAATGCACCAATTACAAACACATACCCTCCAGTAATCCCTGAAACTATTATAATTGCGCTTCATGGTTAATCACCCGGCTGTGTGATAGATGAGCAAATCGAGTAATAGGTTTCACTACTCAAACTTGCAAAGATATTAAGAGATTAGAGAATTAAAATTGGGTTCCTTGTATTTAAATTATGCTGAACGACGCGGTAGGGCAATAAAGTTATTACAACACATGCAGTACAAAAGAACTACGGTAGATACAACAGAAACACAAACTGAGTTCTATGGACACTGGGCGCTTTCGTGTTTACATAATTTTGTAGACATAGCCCTCGTTGAGCCCAAGTGGCTTTCTGAACCTAAATCCGATGCACAGACTGAAATTAACACAAGCAAAATGTCATTCATTACTCCATTATAATCTGTTGCCTATCAGTTAAACGGTTTACCTGTTTTACAGGAGGGCAGATTATTTAAAAAGAGACCAATATTTTCAGCGTGCTGCAGAGTTTCGTTGTCTCAGTTCTTCCATAGCTCCCCTCCATGTGCCCATTGGGTAATCCACCTTTCCCTTCTGACCATGATGGGGTGGGGGTGGAGTGGGGGAGTGCTCCTAAAGAGATACTCCGTGCGGATCAACCGAATTAAACCCCATCAAAGTTGGGGATAAGGTCAGAACATTTGGCAGCCCGAACGACTCGGATTGTTAGAAATCGCCCTCACCTAGACAAATTTGCCTCTACAGGTCTGGGTCCATGGGTGACACCAAATGGTAAGTGGGGACTACATCCCCGGGAAATCTGACCCCTCCCCCTTCGAGGAAAGTGAGAATTCGTTGGAGAGCAAGCATATTATTTCTTTATTATTTTCATTATCACTGTAATAAGAGTAAATAATAAGCTGATCTAATCAATGGTTTGTAATGATTTTTGTTTTTAAGTCCGTTGAGGAGCCTGATTGACATTCTAAAGACTAAACAGTAAGTCTCCGACAACAATCAGTCACTTCCACAGTTTACTTGTTTTTGCGGAAGGGTAGATTCTACAAAAGGAGACCAAAAGTTTCAGCGTGTTGTTTCGTTGTTTCAGTTTATTTCATAGCTAAACCTTCCTTCCATGTAGCCTAAACAGCACAAACCCCTTGCCAAGTAAACTTTCTCTTTAGACCGCAAAGTTCCTTACTAATCGCATAGTTGTCACAGTTGTGTGCTTGTATGTTCGACAAGGTAAGAGACTAGGGCCGGAATTTTATCTGGTAGGTAGTTTAGAGTCCTTCTTTGGATTCTTTTCCCCCGTAAGACACACAAGCTCCCATCCCCACTTTCATAGGTTAAGAGGTAGGGGCTTCATGATTTTACAGACTGCTCGACAAAATGGCATTTAATGAAGGTATTTTAACCTTAAAAATATTTTGCATCTGTTCTAGTTAGAAGTATAACTCAACGTGGGTTCAGTTCTAGTCTTCATCGTGAAATGAAGGCGAGGAAGCATCATTGCTCACTCCAAGCTTTTTTGAATGTCCATTTTTCGAAGTAAAACAATATTTACACCTGACACAAATACATCTTACCATCAGAAGTTACCACACGTATTGACCACTTCATAAGCTATCGTGACAAGTAGTATGACTAGAAGTTGAAGCCTCGTAATCTTGTATTCCTGGAATCCTTTGGCAAGGGGATGACGGAAGCCGGTAAACCTTCAAAACCATAAGTGGAAGTTAATAGTGCTCGTTGTCATTTCAATCGTGTGAATAATGCTTCATTGACTGCTTGTTCACATGAACACTTAACCCGACACAACCCCTTAAATGACTTAAAGCCTAACCTAAACCCCATTCTTACCCCTTACTCTAAGCTAACCCCCACGAAACCCCCGTAATGTAGCTTTGGAGCAAACAGGTTACGGGCTGCAAGCCCTCTGTATCCGCATCTTTTGCTCATTATCGGATCATTGGAACAAAACCTACTTTGAACTATTTCCGGCTAAGGCGGCCCCTTCCGACGTCAATGGAATGTCACGATTTCATGAAACGGCTCCGTCGGGTACATGCGTGATTCATTCATTAAGTTCTTTTCGCATATTTAGTGTCGTCAGTTGCCCGTTTCCTTTTAATCATTCTCAGTGCTCCTATGATCCTCTACGGCTGCGACTACTCCAGCGAACTTTATCCATAAAGCTATTTTGATAAGAAATATGTTACTATTAAAGAGTTGATCTTTCATGTATCCTGAAATCGTAATCTGTTTTATTTTTCTTTTGACCTTGCGAGGTCAGTCCCAACTATGAATGATTTGTGTTGTGTTGTAAGTAGTAGTGATTAATCTTTACTGATAAATCCAGCACCAAGTCTTCATTTTTTCGTTTATTCAGTTTCCCCTCGATTTATCCTCGGATGGTGCCGATTTTCGAAATGCTATGTGAGGAGATTTGATCTGTTAAGAAAACCAAAATGGCTTTGAGCCTTGTGAAGTGTCTCAGATTGCCTTAGAGTAAAATTAACATGCAAATCTCGCTTATCTTGCGTCTCTTCGAAAGTAATATATTCGTGAAAGAGAAAGAGCGCCATCTTTTGTGCAAAGTAATTTGTGCAACACTGACTTCTATTTACTTCTAGAGAGCAGTGCTGTGCAATTACCATCAAGCTCACTTTGATTTTATGAGGAATTTTAACCCCTTCTTATCATGGAAGAAAACACTTAAGAAAGGATGTCTTTTTCATTGTCAAAGGATACAACTTACAGGAAAACTTTTGGCGAAAGATTCATTGAATTTCTCCCTGTTTTTCGCAATGTAGGCAACCGAAAAAAGAATAGTTCCTATCAAAATGATTTGAAGTTGAAGCAAGCGGGCGTTGTTCACATTAACTGATTGACAATGGCCTTTCCTTCTTTTTCAACTTATCGTTATGACCTTGGATTGATTAGAGCTTCCAGTCCCCCAAGGGGATGATGTAAATTTATCTAAGAATCCAATGTCCTGGATGCATTAATGCACCAGATATTTATAGTATTTAATGCGTTAATTTATAAATTCTCCCTGGACTCCACTGCGATGTTACTGAAGAGGAAGGCACAGAGTTTCTTGACCCCTCTCCTTTCGGAGAGCGCTCCTCGATTTTTCATACATTTAACAGAATAAGTACTCTACCCCTTTTGTCATAGCTGTACTCTCCCGTTCCCCGTTAGAAGCTTCTCGTCTGGTCTTAGTTCAAACTTAATAAAAATACGATTCTTAGGAAGTGGTTGGGATGCTTCCCTGAAGTGTCATTTGAATGACTGTTAAACATCGTGCTAGTGTTCCTATTTCGTAACCAACCAAAAACTACAATTTCTCAGAGGGAGTTGTCCCCATCCGCTTTGACAACACGTCCTTCTCTTTCGCCAAACCGAAAGTAAGAATTCACTAAATTATGAGAATTTTTCAACAATCATATAAATAGTATGAACATTTAACAAACGAGAGCACCATTTTGCATCCAAGTCAACCTTAAATAAACAATCATTTCTTATCCAGGGAAGGGAAACACCCTTCCCCTTGACTCAACACGACGACACCCCCACGAGGTGACAAGGGAAGATCCGCCCGGGTGCAAACTATTGCAGGTACGGATATGCGCAATTTAAATCGACTTTCTGGGTTTATCTTGGTCAGGATTGGGACATCATTTTCTGTGTTGCCCCCAATCATCAACTTTTGGCGGCGCCACTAATTGTTAGCGGAGCTGTAACATTTTATTGAAACATGCTTACATGTAATTAAGCTTAGTGGCACTCTGACTTCTCATACCGTCTCTTCTCTGTTATAACAATACAACGAGACTGTTTTTCACAAAGACGTACCCTTTCATATAAAAGCCTCTTTTGCACATGAGCAAATGAGTGAAGTATTGAAAGCTGGATTCAGAGTGCACGTAGACCTTTGAGGAACAAAGACTGTAAAATTCTCAACGGTTATTAATCGTAAAATCGTTTGAAGTATGGCTTTCTCAGAATTTCACAGCTGCGTATGTGTTGTTATTGCTTTTGTAGATTTTCAGCAATGTCGAACGAAAGGCATCAGTAGTACGCATGGGCGTCCGCAGAAAAAAATTTACAGAGGAAAAACTTTTAATTGATCAAATCAGGGGGAATTTTTACTCCCAGAAAAGAGCTTAATTGCTAAATGTTGTCGCCTTTTACAGGTGGTGTAGCCAGTAATTTGCCAGGGGGCGAAACTTGTAGGTAAACTATCTAAGTGTAGCGCCACCATAGTTTTGTGCGAAGCACCAAGAAAATTTTGGCCGAAATGACTCCCACATCGCTGAAAATGGCACATCCCAGGCTTTGTTAGTTGCATCTAATCATTTCTTTTTTAAAAGCTCATGTTCTGTAAATTTCCTAGCGATATCATAAAAACATGTAGATGTTATTTTTTCTTCAAGTATTTTTTTTGAAGTAGCCTATTTGATTTCCTAGGGAGGCAAGTGCCCCGTTGCTCCCCTTCCAGAAGCCCATGGTACCACGGTGACTTCTGCGAGTCAATTCGTTTTTTAGCCTCCTCAACTTTTTATCTATGGTCACACAATGGAATTGCCATGGAAACTCGATGGTTATCCCCTTTCAGTCCCCTCTCAGCTTTGTCTTTTGGAGTGTCTAATTTTTCTATAAGCAAAAAGCCCGAAACGCCATGTACAGTGCTATAACTTCATTATCACCATTCTAACGTTATATCAATGGAAATTGTATCGCTTCGAAAGATGCCTTTTTACAAGATCGGAATTTACCGTGCTGTGTTAATGTAAACATCCGTCACCTACGGCCCATACTGTGATATTTATCCTTACCCGCAAGCAAAGTTTTAAATTTTTCGGTTATAAAAAACCACCAGTCAGAGCAATTACCAGTAAAGAAATGTTTCAACTTTTGCCTATTTTTCTCTTCCAGATGTTTACGACAAGGCTTTTGTAACTATTGAAAGCATGGAAACTTACTTCCATCAATCCTACAGTAAAATTTACGACTATGGAGACATCTTGTCTGTGCGATTTTTGTATCCGATGATCGCATCGTACCGTTTCGACTGGTCTTTCTTCTGTTTTATATATTTTAAACATCGTTTATTAACAGAACGTGTTGCTTAATGGACAGGACATCTCTCAAACTTTCGCCATTCTTTTCAAAATCGTGTACTAAGTAAGGCTGTTGATAAATGTAAAGCGGCCACTTTACCATCGTCTGGTTTGCTTTCGGTAAATGAACGCAATAAATTTAGCATTGTAGGGTTATTCCCTCCACTTATTTCAAAGGCTTTTATTTCCTCACCAGGTTTAAGTTTTAAATTTATGTGTAATTTTTATTGTTCTTGTAGATTTCGCCGCTTTGTGACTGTTTCCAGGGAGGAAGCTGCGAACAACGTGGTTTCTAATGGGTGCAGTTGTTTGTAGCTCGTCACCATACCCCGTAGAACCCTCCCACGAAAACAACCGACCTCTAGCAAAACCTGCTCCCACCACCAACCACCAACCCACCCAACAGTGCGAAAGCAGTGAGAACAGCTATCCAGATCGCAAAGTTGAAAAAGGAGTGAGTCGAGTTAAAAATACACGTAGAACGGAGATTGTGAATAAGGAGGGAGGTCGAAGTGAAGACGAAGATAATAAAGAGAGCTCTTCAATACTCAAGATAGAAGAGAAGCCTAGTGTCGACAATCAATCGAAAGATATCGCCCTGTCGAATGACAGTAGCCAGGATTTTAGCGCAAATTTGAAAGAAACTACAAAAGAGCAACCAGCTACAGAAACTGCCAATGCACAGAACTTGAAGATGTCAGAAGAACAGGCTGAGAATTTCACGGGAGTGTCACCTGTTGCTTTGGCTGAAGCTTTGTCAAGGATACCAAGGACATCGCGCAGCCGCTTGAGATCTACACCGGGAAGAATCGAAACCGTGAGATGTTGGCAGGAAAAGCGCCTAGAATGGAGAAAAGGTAAGTGCCATTAGTATCGCAGTAACCGCGGTTTAAGAATACACCTATTAAAGGGTCGTTTACCTATCAAACCTAAATTACCTTGAAAAATGACATCAAATACAGTTTTACCAAACTCTCAAAACCTGCATACACACTTTATTTGTGACAAGTGACTTTGCCTAGTTAACCTTTGTTGTTGTAAATAAAGAAATAATCACATTGCCCTGTAAAATTACGAAACTTTTAACGAAACTGGTTATTTGAATTAGAATTTCACAGATGGCAGTAAAAAGGTTCCATTAATTACGGTGTTATAGACACACCCAATCCATGAGTAAAGATCAGTTACTATGAAAATCAAATACCTTATATGCTAGACCTATACCGACGTCTTGAAAATGACAGGGTTGTAACACCCAGGTCTAAATTCGGACTTGAGTCCGTTTCTTACACGACTCTGAATTGGCCCGGACTTGGGGCCACTGGAATAGGTATTGAATTTAAATCGGGTAAGGTGGGGGCGCTGCACTGGAATATAAAAACTTGCACATACTTAAAGGGGAATTTTCATCATCCCAGACAGTTCCAATTCTCCCAACTATACAACTCTTAGCTCCTCCCATAACTGTATGAAGCTACTCCTTGTGCAGGAATAAACCTGTTTTATTGTTTAAGGCCATGTCCTGGTGAGCATACAAGGCTATAAAATGTAATAAAAAGCACGCTCTCTGCATTGTGTGGAATGTGAGCTACTGTGCATCTTTCACATTTTCAAACTTTGAAGTCAATCAAAGAGCAGTCACCAACTGAGAATTTTCATACCCCTACACTAGAATATACTTTGGGGTGATGACTGTCTGTCTTTAAACAAGGGATGAGAAAGCGAGGTACTCTCTTTAAGACCGACAAAACTGCTACAGAAATAAAAAATTGAAATCACTAGAGTATCATCTTTTCATTCGTGACCCTTCACATCAAGGAGATTAGAAGTAGGACTTTCGTGTGACTGAAAATGCAGGACTAGAAATGACACCTTTAATAAAGTTGCAGACAATGGATTCGCTGAGAAAGTAGAAATCCATCCTACCAGCTGTAATGAAACGTTTGAAGTGAGTGGATTCGGATGGTATTTCTTCGGAAAGGTTGAAAGATAGATTGTGCTACCTGGCTGAAAAATTCAGCACTCATATTTATATTATATATCATATGATTCGTCTTCGTGTAGACGAGTCTTAGTTATATGGAATATTTACAAACACTGCACTGACAAGCGACCTCTTGTAACAAATTGTCTGAAGGAAAATACGTTCTCAGTCATATTAAATGAAAACAAGAATGCTGAAAATCGTAGTCCTTATTTACACATTTTCATTATTAAATTCTATATTTTGTTTACTACATGAGTTATATAACACCCACAGTGCACACCCAATGAAGCGGATGCTTGACTGTGAGTGCATGCCTCAGAAAGCACAAAGGCGTATGTTATCAATTGCAGGGTGACTCAGACTCACCGCTGGTGGTAACGGGTCGAAGCTAAAAAAAAAAAACATCCATACTAGTTGCAGCGTCACGAAGAGGCTTGGTCATTTTGCCGTTTCGTTAGCTGCCTTGGGGATTATATCACTGGCTGATACAATCTGTCGCTCGAAGCTCACTGTCGATTGGTGTCGTTTAACGTAAGCCGAGCCCAGAATTAATTGCATCAACTTCATTTTGGTATCATACAAAACAGGAGACCGTTAAGAACGACATCGAAAATCTGCTAAAATCCTCTTGGATGATTTATGAAGAGTTTATGTTGCATCATGGAGCTGGTAGCTCCATGGTTGCATACGTTTGTGAATTTCAACGAAAATGACCTCTTGTGACGTCCAAACGTTTCTGCGTTTAAAGTTAATATGTTCTTAGTTTCATTTTTATCTGACTTTCACTACAAGTGATCCTTAAAGACCTCCAAATGACATTAAAAATTATAAGCACCAATTGTGACCTACATTAACAAAGTTTCATATCAGTCCAGGAATATTTGCAAATATAACCTCGAAGGACCCCTGATATCGCAATGATCTCTAAATGTTTTGACACTCAGTGCTTACTACATTTACCAATTGCCATGGATATCCAAGTATGTTTGGAATTTTGAACTCAAGTAACCACTGATTATACGCTTATAACTTTCACATTTCCATCACAACACTGAGGTTAAATCCACCGCTTTTGGTTATAATTCTAGACTGTCTAGATACAGTTACAGATTTTCTCCAAACCAAAGATTTTTAACCCAAACGACCCATGCAGACCTCCAAATCACCTTCAAATTTCAGTATCAACATTACATCTGCAAGCTATGGGTACAATGCACTTTACGGTTACAGAATTATTCAAAATCATTGCGTTCGCATGGTGTCTAATATTTTAAGCACCATATTTTGATAAGATCTACCAAGATGGATACGGTGTAAGTTAAGTATACAATTAAGTAACTAAAAATCAAAGATGTTGACCTTAAAGGCAATAGGCAGTCGCCCCAAAATTTTCTTTGAAAAATCAGCAAATTCTTGCAAATCTCGACTTATTGTTTTACAAGCACATCTGAAGATGTTTTGAAGATAACTATTACAAACAATAGGTAAAGCAAGGAGAAATTCTCCTTGAATTTCACAATTTACCAACAAAAATATTGTCACATGATCAGAAGGGGCCAATCATGAACTAGAGTGACAGGATACACTCACTCTGATTGGGGTGACTGCATACTGCCTTTAAAGTCAACCCAGCTGACTTTTTCGACACTCAGTGACGATTATGTCGACCGCTCACTGTATCTAGAAACAATCAAACTTAAATTAAGTTGTAAAATTCATACATATCAGAGATTTCGATGTTTGACCCAATGACCTTATTAAGTTACCAGGAACTTTCTAATGCATCACCATTTGACGTACGTTGAGCAATCCCGCTGCTTGATAAACGTTCTAATGAGTTAGCGGAGCATATAGTTAATTCTTAAAATGCAAAACCGATATACAAAAATATCAAGAAAAGATTTTTTTCTCAACACTCCTGACTAATCTAACAATTCATTTAAGCCATGCTTGGTCACTTTAAGCCTTTAAGGAAATACCAATCACAACAGATCTACACGTCGGAGGATAAACTTCATTCTTTCATACATTCAAAAGTCAAGAGGCATATGTCAATATACAAACAATGAATTTTTATGAGTGTGATAGTACGAAAAATTTCATGAGTTGAAAGATTAAACGTTCTATTCAAAGAGGCGAAGCCAAGTTGAATAGAACGTTCATCTTTCAACGAATGAAATTATTCATACTATCACACGAATGGAGAACATTCGTTATTTCTTTTTATAACACCTAACTTCCCAAATAGGCCACATTTTGGTCAAAATTTGATTCAAGGAGCGGATAGGGTCAAGCACCGTGTATTTTTCTAGACTAACCCACGACGGATAACACACGATCGTGTGATTGTGCCAAATAACAGAAGGCATGTGACCACCAACCCTCCAATCAGATGTAGAGGAATAAATAAGGTGTAATATAATATGCTCCAGTAAACAAAGCATGCAGTTACTGAAGTGAACGCCAAGATCGGTATGAGTCAATCGTCGCCTAGAAAGTACAGCCAACGTCTACTACACTGAAATTTTACACAGCATATACGAAAATATTACTTCATGCAGAAGGCTTGGCAACTAACCATATAGAAGGCTTCATCATTCAGCTGTTGTCCTGTGGCTTTTCCTGTAACAATTTCATTTCGATGTGAAGAATTATTTGAATTGTACACAGCCAATAACTATTTCCATGTGCCTGTGACGTCAGGGAGTGGGTCAGACTCGCGCAACATTCAAGCTTTGAAACAAACTGCGACAGAAGTTTAACGTTTGAGGGTCAGGGTCGAAGCCAATTGGCTCATCGAGGACCCTATACCAGAGTGAGCGTGGATGAATACCGGCGAGATTCGCCTTCTCTCTTCGACTAGTGCTCAGAGGTCGACGAGGCTGGCGTGAATTGATCGCCCCCAATCCTGCTCCTGCAACCGCCACTTAACGTCCCCATACGACAGACGTTAGTGTATCCCCAGTCTTTAGCCACTTTCCCAAAGGCTGAGAGGGTTTTCAGTTCCTTGCTCTACACTAGTGCTCATCAGATGAACTGAGCAAAAGCGGACAACTTCCTGAATCGTACAAAATCCTGAGTCGGACAACTTCCTGAAATGGACAATCAGATACCCAATTAAGATTCATCAATTTGACCCCCTCGGCGTCACTTCAAACAGCTATGCTGACCAAGTAAATTTTAGTCCCCAAGAAATCCACTTGGATTTGATCCGGGGACCTCTAGTATGCAAGGCAGTACAATCAAACCATCGAGCCAACTCCATCCTCATAGTACTGAAACCACGATGAATCAAAACTAACAAAAGACACTGTTTGCACAGTTTAAACAATTATGTTTTTGTATGCGTTTTGTTTTTCTGTTGTTAATCATATTCACTCTGAGTCAACAAACACATCTGTTTGCCTTTATCAGAATGCTTCTAACGCTTTACCAACCTCGAGAGAAACTGAAAGCCGTGGTCTTCCAAGAAAACGTGATTCTTGTTTTTGAATAATGAAAGTTATGCAGACCATTAGATTTCTCGAAATGTGTCCTTGACTTTGCAGCAAATGACATATGTCCTACATATCTCGGAGTTTCCAATTTAATGTGATCATCAGTAATGTCAAGGTTACGTCGCCTATTGCAGGACGGAAATGGGGGGGGGGGCGGGCTTTGACTTGCAAAGCGTGGTAACACACAAGTCAAGGTTGATTCCATTTAAGATATATATGGGGATTATTTAACTATACCTCTCCTTTATTATCGCGTTCCAATAGCTCTGGAGGTCCCATAATAAGAAGTACAGTTTTGAAATCTCTATTTAATTACTGTAAGTATAGTATGTAATGGTGAAGATAACTTTAAATTCTTTAAGGACATGGTATAATATAGGACGAACGGCTAGGATTGTTACAATGTGACTTTATACGACACAAGTAGTAGTGCCCATTCTACGATATTTTTTCCACTACTTTTTACGGAAAATATCAAAATTCTTTAATATTATTTCCAATTTAAATCTCTTTCATTCTGCCATTTGCTTACATTTTCACGATTAGGTGAGACGCAACGTTTGGATATCGAATATAATTGCACAATTATTTCTCACAGATTACACCCTATTTGCTCAATTCGTGTCCATGGAAATAATGAAAGCACAGTGTAAACTGATAGCCTTATGTTATCAATATATCATGAATGGCAACAGCGGTGAAGACCGCGATGTCCTCTATGAAGTGAACTGTCCTCTGAAACCATCCAAACCTAAAAAAAAATCATCCTGTAATGATTCCACGATATCCGGGTGCGTTGGGTTAGAACCAGGGTGGAGATGGGAGTAGTAAGTTCCTCTTTCAGCATAACCGTGTTGTCTTCATTAATCTTACATGTGATAAAAGGATCTATTATGGCTACATTTCGTTACTACTTGTGGTAGAGATATGTACAAAGGACTAATTCAACCTAGAATCTGGTCTATAAAATACCAACTCCATTGGATTGATCCATTGATGATGTACTGGCTGACTCAAATAGTACATGACCGAATTGCATGTAAGGTTTTACGAGAGCTTGACATACAAAGACGGCTTCAAGTTGAGGATATGACATACCGATATTTCATCAGTTTTCGTTCATGTAAGAGTCGCTGCTATTCGGGGTTACAATGATTGACTCCATCTGTAAAAAAATGTGGACTTCGAAAAGTCCTAATGCGCAATATTATCATACACAACTCTTATTATTAGAGTTACTAGATTTACTCCTGACCTATTTGTATATGTTTGAACGCAAACGCATGGTGATGTTTTAAGTTCTGCATTCGTTTTACTTCTAAATATGCCCGCAATATATTCGCAGTGTGAAGCAAGTGCCGAGGCTACGAAATTCTGAAAGGGCGCCGTGATTATGTGTGTGTGGTGAAAGAAATACCTCAGCAATGTTGGTGGCGATTTCATGATTAGGAGGGTAACCAACACCTGGCTTATGTGGAAAAATGTTTAACGCACCGGAGAGAAACGTGTTGGCAAGATTCAAAAGGAAGGGAATGATACATTTTGCTAAGAAGTAACAATTGTTTTATTCATTAGAAATGTTTCTAACCACCTAAACATCAACTCATTCATCTGTTCATCCTTTCTGTAAATTGCGATGTCTGTCATCTCATCGTCCTAACCGACCAAATTCGTCTTATAATATTAGACAGTTATTCCTCATTTGAATGAGAGTTTTCTTTTTTAACCCATATCAAGTTTACATCGTGACGTATTTTTGAAACATAATTTATTGCTTAAGTCTCGAGAGAGTTGTGTATGAGACACTTGAGATACTGCCTTCACGTTTTGCATGCATTATGCCATTTGGAGTATGATCGCGTCCGAGTGCTGTCATTGTAGCGCACTTCCTGAGACAGTATTAGAAGCCGACAGTTAGAAGTGTAATCTTTTAATATCATAGCGTAAACGTGAGAACACCCACCCCCTCCTCTCTCTATTGGAAGTCGATAATTTGCATAAAATATCAAGATGAGGGGTTATTGTTACACCTTATATTTTAACTTCTCAGCTAAAGCTTTACATATTTTCGTGCGAAGACTGCAGCATTTCTAAATAGTTTCTGACACATTCACCACTTCTCGTAGGTGACCACGGGATGAAATTTCCACCCAGGCCTATTCATTTGTGTTAGCACCCTACTCACAGGAAAGAGATCAGCCCCGCTCAGCTATGTAGCAATACCTACGCCTATATTTTACAGTTAGGCTACTCCATATCCTTCTTTTGCTGTTAAACACACCTAGCGCCTTAGGTTACTCCCTCGAAATTTGGCAGGGCTTTACAAAGTGGCCTGTACAAAGAAAGACGCACAGCTCGTGTGAAGCGGTGAAAGCTTAAAATTTTCAGGTTATCTGTAGAAGAAAGTAGATTTTGAATCCATCTCATGATACCATCTAATTTACATGGTTATGATAATGTAAGATACGTGAAAACCCTTCGTAGTATAGAGATAAATTGCTATTTTGCGCAATAGAGTTTTTCCCTTGAAGACTAATATACGTCTTTACTCCTTATGCTTAGTAAAGGAGGCTAATTGAGAGCACGCCCTCATTGGTGACCTTTACTGTACTTCATAAATATTAGACCTACCCCCACGATGTGTATACCGTGTTTTAACTTAAAACACAAACACAATCATTTGAAACAATAAGAGTGCACATTTGCATGGTTGAAACCTTGTGCAGTTCTGTAACATTTGCGGGCTGAACCTTGGCCATATATGACGACATTTTTATAACCGCCACAAGTCATGTGCTAGTCTTAAAATCGTTATTGAACCCTTCTTTTAAGAAACATGTGGTTTTGATCCCAAGGTACCAAGTAAGAAACCGACACCTCGGTATAATTTTTAATCGCGGAGGCTGAGTTGGGTGTGCGTGTAACTCTTGATGCTTCAACTCACGACAGAAAAACTATATGGCATGTTGCTGTTGTCTGTAAACTTGGCAAATCCGTATGACATAGAGAAAGTGTTATTTATTAGTAGCAACCATTTGCATCTTTTGTTTATCAAGCTATACAAGAAAAATGGAAATGGAAACAGCGGACTACGTTTGTGTTCCTGCGAACTGTCACGGAATTATCACAGAAGTCATCCATTACTTAACACACTGAGTATACCAGTTTATCATACTTGCTGTTTCCCTACCTGTCTTTATCTCATGCCAACAATAGTATTCTCCTGTTATGAAAATCTTATTAATCTTGTATTTTAAAGCTTTCCCTTTAGTTGTACCTCATAAATAACTAACAAGTATTGCCTTCTGCGTGTACACCACGGGCCTTGCTTTCTTTCATCTTACACTTTATGGAATTATATCGATCTTCTTCCCAAAATGTATATTTCAGGCGTAGATGTTTCTAAAGCTAGACACCCCAGGCGTGCATTAGACATGAAAAGCTTGTACGTTTGTCGTGAACAGTTCGTATTTTCTATCAATTGCCCGCAAGACAAAAACTCCCCTAAATCATGCAAGCTTCGAGTGGAAACAGATAATTGCGGTGAACAAGTTTTAAGTGCGTTTAATGTCTGTTATAAGTCAGAGCGAAATGACATACAGTGTCGCCCTCAGCCAGTAGGAGGGTGGCAGAAGGACACACGGCGGTTCAAGTGCATTTGGGTTATTTCGAACTCAACAGTCGCTGGTATTAACGTCGTTTTAAAGGGCATGGGTTCGACATTTCGACTATTTAATGAGTGGATGTAGATTCATAAGGAATATTCCCATGTCTTTACAGAACATTTCAACGACATTGTTACTTTACTTGAATGTAAGTTGGACACCATTTTGAAGAATACGGAAAGTCTGATATTTAAAAATGTGTCACAAAAGTAGGAAATGTACGTTGAATGCCATAAAGAGTATACCTTAAGTCTAAAGTTACGAAAAGATAAGTCAAAAAGTGGTGAAATAATGTTCATTCGCAAATTTTTCATCTTCATGGCTTGCTCAGATACTCAGATATAAATCTTGAAATCAAACCACTTAATATGATACAGTCGACATGCCCAATAATTTGTGGCGTCTTTATTCAGTAACTAATATTACCTGCGTTTTTCTCCTTCTCGATGAAAATATTTGTATGACCTTGAAAAAAGTATATTCCATCTTTGTGTATAGCATGTTGTGAGGAGAAGGCTTTTATATCCAAGTTTTTCTATTACAGTAAGACAGTGATGATCAACTTTTGAAACAACATACAGCTACTGCAAAGTATACAGGTAGTGTTATATTGAATACGGTAGTGATAGAGACGTTCACAAGTTATGCCGTAATCGAAGATTTTAACGGGAGTTAAAGAAACTTCAACATTTTATGTCTCATCTTAAATATGTCCTGTAAAATGGGATGTGGATTAGAAGGATTAGCTTTTTAACCTTTTTAACATATTTTTTGTTGCTTGTTTACACTTTAGGTAACCCTTTAAACGAAACTTATATGTAAATTTTACTCTGACATTTCATGAGCCTCTTAACCGCAAATACAATGATATTTTCTTGACAGGCCACCTTTCGGAATTCAAATCTGGAAAGTCTCATACAAAATAAGAGATAAGCATCTTCAAAGATATTGGAATATATGTATGTATGTGTATATATATATATATATATATTCGTCTATGTTATAATATATATATATATATATATATATTTATACATATATATATATATATATTATATTTATATTTATATATCTGGAGGTCCAGATGAATAATGGTGTTCGAGTCTTCACCGTGTCCGTTTTTAGCCCTTATTCGCTTGAGTGATTTTCTTGCGTGAATTGTGATGCCGGCATTAGGAAATGATTTCTGATTTCTTATTCCAGAGATTGGTGGACCGGTGATCGATTATGGCAAGCTTTTCGACTTGACACAGGTTCCAAAAGCCTGGGTCGTTCCCGTGCGTGTTTAGCAGTGCCTGTTTCCACCAACGTATGGAGAAATTGTGGCCTCTCCGCTTGAGAGAACAGATATGCTTAGAAACTTCTGCTTCGTTTTCCGTGAGGTGCTAGGTTAAAAGATTTCTTGCGGTTATTGTACCCGTCCTTGAACGGGCCGCGCAGGACATGCCTATGTTTGTGTGAGTAACGTTGTTGCTGGTAACTTCGGCCTTGTAAACAGCGGCTGGTTTTAGGCATTTCCCTTCAAGGGGACAAGACTCTTTAACCCTACAATTACACCATTATTTGGTACCTTTGGACTTTTCTGGAGAGCAACCTAATGTTATGAGCCTCTATAGCGGATTTCATGCTTTTCGTGCAACTGTAGCTGACTTTTACGGTGTTTTTGTCTAGGATTTTATGCAACTGGTGACCAGGGGGAAGTGTTTGGAGAGGAGTTTGAGAAAGGTTCTACCAACATTTGTTTTGACTGTTTTGCTGTACGTGGTGTTGAACCATGTGACCTTCCTAAGCCTTTTCTCTTGGCGCCTCTGTGGGCTAGCACAGTCGCACCGGGGTACTCTAGCTTGTGGTGGTATCCACTAGAATCGAGTGCCTGTTGATAGTCTGGTGCTGCAGCGTCAAGCCGATTGGTTGCAAGAGAGCTTGGCGATCCGTTTGTCCACTGGTATAGGGGTATTTTTGAGTATGTCAGGCGGGTGATTTGATTGAGTGCGGATAAAGCAATGGATTATCATTTGGTTTTCTGTAGAGGGTGTAAGTACAATCTTTTATGTTCAACGTCACATCTAAGGAGTTGACGACATGTAGGTTAGTCTCCATGGTGATCTTCAAACCAAAATCGCTGAAGGTTGTAATGAAATCTTTGCGGACTCCGTCGGCGAATCTTCAGAGCGTTTTGAAGGATGCCAGTCCATCTTCCATCGTCGGCGGCAGGACAGTGCCTACTGAGGCTGTTTAAGATGTAAAGGCCACCCAGTTCACATACCTCACCCCATCATAGCTGCCCATAGTGACGTCAAAGGAGTTGGCATTAGTTCGCTTCGTCCAGGGAGTATCATTGCTAAACAGAACCGACTTTCTGACATGCATTATGGCAGAGAAGTCTAGCTCTGATATGGGCACGCATGTTTTTGCCCACGCTAGTGCTAATACAAGTAGCTGCTGAGATATGGAGGGATGGAAGTCTACGATTTCAAAAACCATAAAAATTCGAAACTTTTAATCCGTGAGGAAATTACACCAGTCAATAACTACGGTTGTATTCCTCCACTGATTCACCTTCGTGGTGGCCCGCAGGCTGTTTTTAACACGGTTGAGGATTATTTGCTGACTTGTCCCACTTCACTCTTGGCAGGGTTGGTAAGTCTGCATGACACTTTGGTAGGGAAAATAGCTTTGTGGTCTTTGATAGAAACAAAGGTTTCTTTCTCCGTCATGGGTCTGATACGATCTTGGACGAACAGCTTTGAGGCAATGTCAGTCCTCTCATTGTTGATGCTAGCTACGATGGATGAGTCGGCGAAATTTTACTTTTGGGTAATGTTATCCTTGAGGAGCTTGGCATGGTCACCCGGTTCAATTGCATACAAATTCTAGTCTATGTCGATAGGCACAAGGGATGAAGTTTGCTTGTGTCAGTCCTTAGACTGGATTAGAAAGGGGAAGTAGGAGTCCTGAATTCAATATTTTCAGTCATGGATATTAAGTGATTTTCGAACGGCAAGTTGAGGTCACTATTTCAGGGCGGGTTGCTTTTTGACTTGAAACCGAACTTGTTATCAGCGTAAGGTTCCTCATCGCTATCCTCATTTCTCTCGAAGAAAAATGTCTCCCTCTCATACGTTTGATAAAACATTCTGTCTTCTTAATCAGCCTTCTTTTGTACTCATACGGTAATGAAAAGGGTATGTTTTTAGAGACCAATTGAAACAAACTCAATCAAGATTGGTTGCGCTTATTTTTAATCGCGACCGCATGTACTGGCGTGTGGCCTCCAAATTTTGGAAATGTGCTCGACTGCATAAACAGGAGAGGTAATACAATTAAAATTCCAAATAACAGGATTGAACAATATATATATATATATATATATATATATAAATCAAAGAAATCTTTCCATTTGTCCGTTACGTAATCGGTTCTCCTTCATAATGCAAGTCAGTGTAAGAGATACGTTCAAAGACGAGATGGAAGTCGCTTTTATACGTCTTTTACTATTTATGACAAGCTGTCGGCCCTCTGGCCTTCATCAGGTACTAAAAGAATCAAACATACATATGAAAATAGAATCAGTATGACATAAACTGAAATATCCATTCAGAAGCACAGAAATGTAACAGATTAATATGAAAAGAAAAAGATATAAACATAAACATTTTTCTATGTGTAATCATTGTAGTTTTTCGTTTTTCTCAGGGAGTGTCACTTCTAGAATAAGCCCTACATGGTTTCTAAATGCACTTCCTTTCACGCAATTTGTTACTTGTTCGCTTCTAATATTTGTTTGTAAATTTGTGTTGTGATAAATAAAAAACAAATGAAATGAAAATATCTAATAATGCTAGTGTTCATAAGTTCATAAACATTTTAATTCTTTTCTTCACCTCTTGTTGTTGACAGGTTAATATGAAAAGAAAAAGATATAAACAAATATCTAATAATATATATATATATATATATACATACATATAAATGAGTGTGTGTATTGTTGAATATTGTATATGGTTATATATTTTAAAAACGGACATTGTTCGTAAAACAGCTTCTTAAAAAGACGACGCCACGTGTGTGGTAACATCTTATATGGTAAACTTTAGCTTTTCTCTTTATCTTCCAATTCAGTCTTTTTTCAAATATTGATTGCTTGCATAACCTCATCATGCTTCATAATCGATTAACTATACAGATCGACCATCTTCATTGTAATCTTTATGCTGTATATGTAAACACAACTAGCGGCATTTGTTTCTTAAGTGATTTCTTTCCAGTGGCAGGTTAGTGTGGCGTTGAAAATTTCTTTCGAAGTTTCATTAAAAGAAATGACTTAATTTGAATTTTAATACGTAAACCTTTCTAGGAAAATGTGTAATATAACATCACAATAAAAGGTGAAGGAAAAGCATTAAAATATTTAAAAACTTATGAACAATCACATTTTTAGCTTCTAAAAAGCTATGAAAAAGGTTATGGTATTACTCGTAACAGTGACGAGGCAAATATAGCTACAGTATAAGGACACTATGATCTATAGAGAAAGACGACAGACAATATATGGGGTACATAAGGACAGGATAGCGTTTTGAAAGGCAGAATTTTACTTTCAACTTTGATAGTAAATGTTCAGCTTTGATCTACTTCACGTGACAGCAGGTTTTGATTGCGGCGCCATGACGGAAAAAAGCTTGGAAAGCTTGTAATGTATCACGGACGTTCAACGAGGTTCTTCAGGTGACGTTACAACAGTCCGGTTTTGTCTGTAACGCCATTTTAAACGTAAAACTTAGTGCACACACAACAACTACACTGTGTACACATAGTATGGTTCAAAGCGTAATATGTTTTGTACCGTCTTTTCAAAGACTATTTTGGGATAAAAGATGAGATATAAGAATCTTTACTGATCATGGAAAGTAATTGGTGCCATAAAACACATGAAAAACACTTACATCACATAAAACACATAATCAAAAGCTGAAAATATGAAAAGATGAAAGAAGTACTTAAAACTAGAGAGAACGTGCGAATATCTGTGTGTATGCTTACGTGTAGGCTATATACATACGGCTTAAATGCGTTGTAACGAAGACATACAAAAATAAATATTCTACTTTATAGCTTTAGTCCGCTCATCACCTGAACTGAGCTGATCAATGCGCAATCTAGTATGTGGACTTGGATTCTTGTATATCCCCTGAAGAATTCCAGAAACTTATTTCCCTCTGCGTTGTACATTTCCTGGAAACAGACAATAAAACTGTGGGCTCTATTGTTCTTGAAGGTCACACAACAAACTTCCCCATCATCAAGAAAGCACCTTTTGAAAAACTAGGTACAGAACATATTAAGCTTTAATTAATCCATGTCCCGCTTTCGACCCCGCACTCTCAAGTATTGGTGCCGCAAGGTATATTGCCAGTGACGCGAAAACACGATATTTTTCAATGTATTTACAACTGCACAATTTTAAAGAGCAGTGATTTCTATTGAAACCTTCGATCTTTTTCTAGCGGCTTGTGCACAATATAGTCACTCTTTTTTTCCTCCATGTACGGAAGAAGGTAATTAAATATAACTTTCATCTGTCTGATGAAAGAGAATATGAGTTCAATTTTTTAGAGAAATGCATTTGCCCACATATGCGTATGCTGTAATTTTGTTGATTGGTGTCTTGACACAATTCAACATTTTATCGCATATAACTGAAATTTAAAACTACAAAGTTCATGGGGGGGGGGGTGGAAAACATCCTGTCCGCATCCCGTATGTAGACTGCTTTTGAAGAGACCATTGATCTTGCCTGCCCGACAATTGATTATTGCAATTTTATTAAGGAGTTTCTATATAACTACTTTAAATCACCGTTTAACCAGTGGTGGCACAGAGAGGCGACAGGGGTTGTGGGGCTCCAGCGGAGAATTTTCCAATGTTTTCGGGAACCATAGTCAAGATAATGTATGCTTCTAAGTGTGTAATCCCAACGCCGATCAGTCAACTCCACAGTTTACCTTTTGTTGCTCTCAAGTAGCGCATACTCTTCAGTAGCCCTTATGCATACGATGTCACAGAACAGAAAGTGTGCCCTCGGCTGAGGTAAGCGCGTAGCAGTACAACGTACACCAACACAAATGCAGACAGCTGCTTTTTGTACCAACAATGTGTGTACCAAAGTCAAGTAGGCCTATCTATACCTTATCTATGTCGCTTCATTGTTTGTCGCCTAACATGGCTTTGTTGTGACGTAAATGCATAGGGTCTATTGCACGTCCACTAGTGACACCGCTTTCTTAGTTGATTAGTTGGTAACTCTGTGTATGTCAGATTGCGCCTTGTAAACGCGTTCAACACGCTGATCTACAGAGGTTCTTCAAGTGACGTCAAAATGGGCTCGATTTTACCTGTACCACCCAGAAAAATGTTAGGCTAAAGCTTTGGATTTCTCTGGTACCGCCATTTTGGACACCAAACCTAGTGCACGCGCAAGACCTAAACTGTGAACACACAGTATCGGCCAAAGCGTGAAATATTTTGTTCCTCTTTTTCAAAGAATATTTTCTTTGCTAAACTATAAACGATCGATTGTACTTACATGTTCATGTAGGCCTGAGTGTGGGCTACAAATGTTTGGTTTAAATGCTCCATAACGACCACAATGAAAACCTTTATCGCAATATCTTTAGTCGCTCACCGGATATGAAGTGAGCACTAGGCAATTTATTATGTAGTTCAATAATTCTTCTGAAGAATTTCAGAAATCCATCGAGCTGTATTATTATATGTTGTACATTTGTTGGAAATCGACAGAAAAACTGTTTCCCTGTGATTTTCCTTGACCGTTAAGGCCGGTTCATACTTCCAAATTTCTCGCGCGATAAAGCGATCAATAACCATATATGGTCAAAATATCTTTGCCGCCAGTTCGATTCACGGTCATCGCTTGGAGTTGAACATTGTTCAACTTTTCTCGCAAGCTCTCGAGATATCGCAAAGGAAACGGCTTCTGATTGGCTGCTTGGTAGGTGAACGACCTTTTGAAACGAGCTCACGATCCTACTCGACAACAATGGCGGACCTTTCCAGATACCGGCTCATTACATGTATTCGGGTTCCGTGCGACTATCGGCGGCCTGATTGTGACAGTGAGAGTTGTAGGAATGGAGGGAAACAGTTATTGCTTCCTACGAATTAAGACAAAGGTTAGTAAGGCAGGATTTTCTTGTTTTCTCTAAAATTATCACGGTAATCAATAGTGTACTTTGTCGTAGAGCCGATCAAACCGCATACACATATGTACTGTACTTGGCCTTTGCATAGGCAGGTATTGGGAGACTGTGCATTGCATGGCAGTACTGCGAAAGTTGAGCTATGCGAAAAAACTGAAGTATGAATCAATTTTACATCGGCATATCGAGACCCAGCTAACATCCTTAAACACAACTTTATAGCGCTATACTGGAGTATGAACCGGCCTTTAAGCTACAAACTTCCTCTGTGCTCAAGAAACATTCTTTACAAAGGATGTACTAAACATTTTAACCTGTGATCAATACATTTTTAGACAGTGTACATGTTGCGCGTTCTAAGTTTGACGTCCAATATGGCTGACTTTGCTGTTGTCACATGTATCTTTTACGTAAGTGAAGAATTTCTATAGGGGTATTTCATGTGACGCCACGTGATTGGGTGCAGTAAACGCATTTACAGCACACACACAGCAAAACCATAGATACTACGTGACTGAGAAACAATGGACGCTTGCCCGGCAAAATCTCTGACCAAGGAGGTTCTGCAAGGTAGAACCTCCTTGGTCTGACAACCAAAGGGACGCGCGATCACTTGACGTCAATGTTAGAGTTTCTTCACTGACGTCACAAACACATGTGACAACAACAGAGTCAGCCATATTGGACTTCAAACGTACCACGCGCTACTTGTACTCTTGTGTACAAAAGTATTGTTTCAAACCTTTAAAAGAATGCTTCCTTTATCTGTTTATGATGACGAAAGTTTGTTACATAACCGTCAAGGAAAATCTCAGGCCCTACAGTTTTATTATCGATTGCCAAAAGATATACAACATAGAGCAAGACTGGTTTCTGGAGTTCTTCAGAAGATGTAGAACTCGGGAGTCCACACACTAGATTGCCTAGATTGCACAGTGCTCACTTCCTATCCGGTGAGAGACAAGAGATAACGAGATAATATTTGCATATGTGATTGTTACACAGCATCTAAACCCAACACCCCACGCTAGCTTACATGAACACGTAGTATGTGCAATCGATCTGCCACAGTCAGAAAAAAAATGTACTTTGAAAAGAAGGAACAAACATTTTACGCTTAGACCGATGATGTGTGTACACAGTGTAGTTCTTGCGCGTGCACAAAGTTTGATGTCCAAAATGGCGATGCAGGTAAAACCGGAACCATTATGACGTCACGTGAAGAACCTCTGTAAGGATTCCAGAGAAATCCTTATTAAGCGTTAGCTGGAAGGAACATATCAATAGCTTCTTTTCCCAATAGGAATTACAAAGGATTGTGGGATAGTATTTGGTGGGCATCATTTTTTGCCACAGCAAAATGCCATTGACAACAACATCGCCTTCCAGAATTCTATCCCACAATCCATTGCAACTGCTATTTGAAAAAGGGTCTATGGAAAGACACGAGTCGAATTATACGATGCAGAAGGGTCACGTGCCGCGGAAATGTATTTGTTGTAGAGGTAATATTTTTATGCACCCAGAATGTGTGCACGCGTAAGGAGCGTTGTTTTTCTTAAGTTTATGGGGACATTGTGCATGCTGTTGCAAAGGAACGCTGATCAAGCCTGGGAAGAAATGTACTGAGAGACAATAGGCTGGTGATTTTGCAAAAGCTTGCACTCTGGTAACTGTGAGTGAGTGAGTAGTACGCACTTCGTTGCATCTGGCAGTCTTGCTTTGTACTCGAAACATATTAGGAATTTTGTAGACAAATATGCAGCAACGACTCAAACAAATTTGTGTTTGTGACTCTGCAAGGAGAGATGGGGGAATGTAGGCCTGTTTATCAATCACTAGGGCCTACTAAAGGTATTGCATTATGACGTACAATAAGCGTGTGTAAAAAAGGGAACCACTGGGCTCCCATAGACCCTGTTCCAAAGAGCAATTACTAAAAAGTATTAGAATTTTGGTACGTGTCGTTTTTGACCGAGTTCCCAATATATTTGCTACGAGGGCCATGTGATGGCAGGATTTCGTCATATATGAATAGTTCAATAGAGCCTTGGGTGCTGGAAAGTCAAGATATATTATCTCTTTCCCTTGCTTTGTTTCATTTCGTTTACTTTTCTTCACATGTAATGACATTCGAGGTATAGATGAACTGAAACTTACCGAAGGTTTTATAAAACAGATCCACCAAGAAGAGAGAAATTTATGAAATAAAGAAGTTATGAGAAAAATAAAAAAATAAAAGAATAGGCCTACGTGCTGAGATATACTGTATGAGAGGTGTGAAAATGAGAAGGGCGTCATTGAAAGCAACATACGTGGAGAACCTATAAGATTTCTTCCGCTATCAATTGCACCCGATATTCTTAAAGATTTTCTACAGACCTCCTAAACTAAAGCTTGCAATTTGATAACTTTGTTACCTTTACATGTTAAAACTTGGAAATACAATATTGTAACCTGGAAGATGAGTCAAGAAACTACTTCTACTGCAAAATAGGTCTGTCTTATTGGGAACAACTTGCAACAACAATAGAGTTACTGAGAATCAATTTCAATATCTAACATTTAAAACGTGTACAATATTTCGCACGGTATTCTAAATCTTTAAACGATCAATGCACTAAAGCATTGCCTGCGTAAAGAGAGTCAAAATTTTCCAGCTGCTGGTGAAGATTTATGAATACAAAATGTATACAAAATTGAAAAAAAAAAGACTTTATCGCTGGAGGACCTTAGTTGTTTCCTGCGTTCATCGAATTATTTTCCATATTTTGTTACACTTTTTCATGTTTGTGTACATTCCGTTCATTTAACCACTACGCGTTAGTTTCGCAATGATTTGTTTAGGAGTAACTGCCGCCATCTTGTGAACGGGAAGTGGTTCCCAAACGCTGCAGTGTTAAATAATAGCGGGTACTATATCTAGTCATACATAAATATCAGTGGTTCAACATGACACCTTTTTTGCGTTGCTATAAGAAACCTGACGTATTAACAAGGCCCAGTGTAGGCAGTAAGTTTAATTATTGTTCAGTATACATTTTCAAGATATGAGTTAGGTTGCCGACCTCTATATTATTCTCTTTAAAAACTGCATCTGTGCTACATTGCAAAAACTTATGTTCACCCTTTTTAGTTCAGCTCGGCTATTATATCCTCAGAACTATCGGATTGGCTTTACATACTCTTTCCTACGGTAGTTCTCTGGACTTTAACCTTTAAAGTGTGATTGTTGGCACGTAATAAAAATCTTGAGAGAGGTACACCCTTTAAAAGATATTTTGAGAGCTTTTCAGAAAGCATCTCCGACAAAGTTTCCTGCATTAAGATGTTTACAGCAGAATGTACGCAGATTGCCCGAAGTGTACCGTGAGCACGTACATGAATATCGCCCCTAACGCTGGTTTAAACACGATGAGAAGGATGGCTCCAGAATGAAAACAAGCGAGTTTCTTTCAACTGAAAACATTTATTTTAGATGTAGCAAACTTTTTGGTCAATTATTGTCTGATGTTTGTCAAATTTTTGCAAACACTTTGAAAGTCATTTGGGAAGATGACAAGTTTAAGAGAATGACAATGACTTCCTTGTGCCGGTTAGAGACAGAACCTGAATTACCTCTCACTACGTCCTTTTATCGCTTTCAGTATGTTGAAGAGAAGTGAACAAATATATGCTTGTTGACTGGCGGCAGTTGAGGCCGCTCATGAACTGAGACGCTACTGGGTATCTTCAAGATTTATATTTACTATTTAAAGAGTATGCCACCTACTGTCATTAGGTAGCAAAAACAAGAGGTTAGATGAATATGTTGATGTTATTTTAAACGCTTAAAGGGGCTTCTTGAGTTGGTTTACTAAATTCATGATTTTTTCACACCTGTTGAAATTTACTCACATCTTGATGGTAAATGGTCAAACTAAGGGATTCTGCACATCTTTCATACACAACTGAAATCGCAATGACAGGGTAATGAATTATTAAAATCATTAATTACAAATTCGTGACCAGACACTTTTTACCATTAGGTAGTAATCATATGCAAACCTTGTCCATAAAAACTACAATTTCTCACATTTTCGGCAACTATAGGAAGTGATTCATGACAAATGAGGCTAATTAGAAACGTTGTCATGCAATGATTTCCTTCAAACTCGTCACAAAATAATCGATATCGACCCAATAAGCCCCTTTATTAACAGTGTATATATATGTACATATATATATATATATATATGTGTGCGTGTGTGTGTGTGTGTAGTTACATAATGATATAAGAATATTACATACTTGCAAACAAAACTGGTTTTGCTTTAAAAAGACATTTTTCACCAAACAGGATTGGCGAGGTACATACTGTAACCAGTACCGTGAATTTATCTGCTTTATACATTGGTTAAATCTTGGGAAGACATCAAGTGTGGTCATTCCCTATTGTAGTGAAGAAACAAAGTTTAAGAATTCGTACATTTTCATGGCTCTAAGAAGTCTAGTTTAAGGCAAAATAGGTACATTGAAGAAAATTGTGTTGACCACTGGACATAGGCGATTCAATTACTTTTCGAGTCGGGTACCCCATAGGCAATATGACTGACTTAATCCAGAAATGCATATTCGAGCCTGTACTAATGAATTTCCATTTTTAGCTGGGACTTATAACAAGGTACATAACGGACAATACTCTGCCAGTCATTTTGCTTGCTGATCTAAGAATTTGTGAAAATCTGTCGAAAGCAGTGTTGACAGCAAGCTATTAGTGTGCAGTTGAAAGCCCCAAATTATCCTTTACAGCGTATAGGACTGTTCTACTTTTCTTTTCAAACTTTAAACTGCGCCATGGTTTATTGAATTTGTATACGAAATGTCAAAATTTCAGTATGCTATCTTCGCCTTAAGTTCTATCTTCTAAAACTGAATCACAAATTACATTCACAATAAATCTTGCCTGATTATTGAAGTGTCTTATGAAAATCTGTCAATTTCCCACTTTGCCAGGCAAATAAACTTTTGTTTTAGAACCTGCACATGATTAATGGTTTGTATTTTGAATCGGGGAGTCGTAATGCAAGGATTGCTTATAAAAAAGAAAACAGAACATAAAAGTCACGTGGCATTCCCATTCATCCTACACCGTAAAAGATACGTTTTATGTGTATCCGATTTCACTATTGTCATAAAGTAAGAATTCTGGGGTACTTCAAATTTGCAGTAGCCTTATGTTATATCTTTAACTGTGTTACAGTACCTGTTTAGTTCAGCAAACTGTTACATGGTCTTGGGATTGAGTGTTAAAATGGCTTAAACCTTTTAAGTTCCTTGTACTGTACAAACTGAACCAAGTCATCTCCGCTGTGTTATGTAGTGGAACAGATCTGAATTAAAAAAGGACACAACAGATTGAGTTATGACTAAACATGAGTCTAATTCATACTACTGTACTCAAGAAGTTGACGACCATATTTATTTACATTGGTTACAATAGAGAATTACTACTTACCGATTTACTGGGCCCGATTAACTAACATACAATTAAGCTAAATCCTAACTTACCGGTATGTAAGATAACGTATAGCAACACTCACAGCCTACCTAGCTCGGAGTAAAATTCAAAGTTCCTGGATTCCGATGTGCCTCGAGAGCTTGCGAGTATTGCTGACATTCTGGGATTATCAAGCTTTGCGTGAGTTCCTTGGAATTAGCCTGGAGCGTCGGACACGGGCAGAAGTTACAGAAGCTCGGAAACGGGGGTGAAGCAAAGGGTGGCCACTTGGTAAAATTAAGGAAAGAAATATGACGTTGAAAGTTTTTAGAAAATGCACAAGCTAAGGTGCTGATATTTCTTTGTCAATGGCTTTTAAGTCCCGACACGATGATGATGATGAATAAGGCGATGAATTTGCAGAAAGATGATGGACATACTTTACCGAGGCAGGTTTCAGGAAATGGGTTTTGAGACACAACCGCAGGTTATCGGTAGCACGTCCATCTAATAATAACAATAATGATTGGGATTTTTATAGCTCCTTATATGTGACACATCTCAAGCGCTTCACAATCATTACTTGTCCATAACTTGTCAAACCCACACTATATAGTGCACATCCCTTGCTGTTCGTACCTGGCACACTGAACAGTAATGTCACTTCATCGTGTCCCCTGGGGGACTTCCCATAGGAGCAGCCACATACAGCGCATCACTATACAAATTACCTCACAGGTACCCATTTAACCCCTCAGTGGAGAGAAGCAATCGAGTTAAAGCATCTTGCTCAAGGACACAACACAATGACCCAGGAGGGAATCGAACCGACAATCCTTAGATCACAAGTCCAACGCCTTGACCAATAGGCCACCACGCTCTCTACTTCAGGTTGGTACAGATCTGGTTCACAAGAGTAGTTGAATGAAAGACGGAGTTGATGAACTTGAAGAGCTTCTTAGAACCAAAGGCCAAGGCTAAGAACCCTTTTTAGCACTGAGATGTGCCTTCAGCGGAGTCTCTTCTTAGACTGACTTCTCTTTTTTCTTTTCCCAAATCTTGGTCAGCAAGGGTGACTGAACTTGGGCAGAATGTAGGGAGGCTGGAAACCCTCATCTATCTTTCGACATGGACAGGTGTCAGTCAAAATGGACCTGAGAGGGGTCAGTTTGCCCATTACCCGGAGTTTGAGCTTGACAGTTTAAACAACTTGTCAATTTAGGAAATAAACAACAATTGGACAAAAGGCGGGTGAGGTTATAACTGCAAGTCTGGACAGAGAAAGCTAAGTCGAGTCACAGCTGCAAAATACAAATTCTTCATTCTACTCAGCATAGACTAGCATTACAGTACCCCCATATCGTGCAGGTAGCGTATAAACTCAAGAAGGGTATGGTATTGCTAACGTTTGTCCGCTCGGCGGGCTTGTATTACTCCCGTGCCTATATATGCACGAGTTGGTACATATTCGACACTTGCCATGACGGACACGTTTCATATGTAGTATATAGATTTTTCATGGTAAGAGGAAGAACATATTTGTTCTTGGTGGAGGTCAAATGTCATTTGAGGTCACCAGAGGTTAAACTGCACAAACCTTGTAAACACGATATCTCAAGGTAGCAATACGGACACTTTTCATATTTAGTGTATATAGATTTGTCATGATGGAAAGAAGAACCCTATTGCCTTTGGTGGTCAAAGGTCATTTGAGGTCACCAGAGGTTAAACTGCGTTAAATGGCTTGTAAACAAGATATCTCAAGATGGTAATGACAGACACTTTTCATATTTGGTATATAGATTTGTCGTGTTGATAGGAAGAACCCTATTGTTTTTGGTAGAGTCTGAACCCACCATCCGAGTCCATGCCATGACAAGTTCGTTGGTTAAAAAAGGAGCCTATGAATCTCGACACGTGGTAAATAGAAAATCATGGCCGTAGGCAGTCAACCATGAATATCTATTACAGTAGGTATTGTAACCTAGCTGTATTATTACTAAAGATCAATTGAACATTGTTTGCAATATTGCATTATTAATACACAGCTGACGGAAGATATGGGAGTAAAGGGTGTTATCCACGGACTTCTTATATACATGGACAGAGCATATTGCACTAACGTCCTATGCGTAAATTGTCTCCACCGTACGTACACGAATAGGCTTACCAATATGGCTGCCTGCTATAGTCTTGTGTGTAAAAGTTTGGACTTGCTCAAGTGGCTCAGTATCGACAAATTGTGTGAAAAACTTGTAATATTTTCGAAAGAATGCAAGCTCAGGTCAAATTCATCAAATAGAATGGAGGACTGTGATATTTTTCTTCCATTCATACTGATATTTTGTCTGAAATGTTTGCAGATTCATCGTCAAATTGGGCAAATGGTAGTAGCCCGGCGGCCATCTTGGTTAGCCTAAATTTGTTCGAACGGTGGCGACCGTATTGACTGCGCAATCCTCTGTCCATGTATTGAAGTCCGTGGTGTTATCCTAAAATTTTACTTGAAACAAAACTCGTCTAACAGCTTTGAACTGCTTTAATCGTTTTGTCGTCTATACTGGCACAAAGCTACATATCGGGCTATGAAATGCACTTTGATTTGCCCATTTAGATGCACCTAAGGTTCATGGACCTTGTCGGGTTTAAGAGTGAAGTGGGCCTTACTGAAGAATGAGAACAATCATGACATGCTTTTAACGTCATGAATGACGTCATAGCTTTCAGAGTTGAGTGGATATTTCAAGTGATCAATTCAGACAGATGACGCAAAGTGATATTATTTCCCACACAGTGGTCACTCTAAATATATTGATATTTTCATCGCTCTAAATTGCGAGTAGAACCAAATATATCTTGATCTTAAGTTGGTAAAGAGCAGGGCAGTTACTTCTTTATTTCTGTTCTGTATCATGTGGTGCTCAAGAAATGGATACATCGGAGCTAGTTTCTCGTCACACTTAGATCCTTCAGTTGAATTACATAAGCCGATATCAGAGGTCGCTCCCTGCATATGTGTTTTTGCTTTCAACACATTGCCTGTACTTTCATTAGGACCGCCTAGTAATTTCGTCCCTAACATTTTTAACTGTTTTAACCTATGTGTACTACCTCAAAATGTCCCTACCATAAGGGACGTGATAGACTTATTGCTAAGGTGTCGGACTTGCGATCCAAGGGTTGCTGGTTCGAGTAATGCCGTGTTCATCACCGACCTTGTGTATTTAGGAAAGATGCTTTATCTCAATTACCTCTCTCCACACAGGGGTTAAATGGGTCCCTGTGGGGTATTGTCATGACGAGCGGTTAATACCTGCTGCAAATGGGAGGGATTGTCTCTGGGACAGGCTATCGTTGAGCAAGGGTAATATTTGTAAAGTACTTTGATGCCTTACGTTGTTGTAAAGCGCTATATAAAAGCATCAATCTTAAAATCATAACCTTCACGTACTAATGCAAGGGAAGTGAAAGCTATTCCTCTTTCACTGAGATATCATTTAATGACACTGTCACGTCACGTGTACATATCCCCTATTGTCGCCTCAATGAGGTCTTCACAAAAATGACGATTACTAGGTAGCCAGGCCAACCAGAGACGTTGGATCGCAGCTGTCATGTAGCAATGTTGTACTAACTGCGCTATAAGCAGGTTGTTTTCAATCCCTACCATTCTGTTGTCTGAGTGGGGTACGTCATGCATGATGTTACCAGTCCCATTGCCTAAGGCTGCTGCAAATGCAAATGAACTGGAAACGTAGGTAAACCACGTGATTTGATCAACTTAATGTAATTGCACTTCTAGAACTGGGTCTGTAATATTTGCTTTCTGCGGTCAAGTGGAATACTATTTGCACAATCGGCGTCCTTTGTACAGTTGTTAACGTTGCAAAATCACTCACACGGTGGCAGGTGAACTGTTTCTAGACCTAAAGATTTTTTTATCAAGATCTTCAACTGAGAATTTTCATTAGATGTTCCACCCATCTCGCTTGAAATGTCCATGGGTGTTCTCCGCTTCGTTGATTATACTGTATAGTACCCTATTTGAGTCAATTACATAAACCACTCCTTGTGCAGTAATTACATTTAGTTTACATTAGCGCATGTTTACGTGTTCATTGGAGCTATTAATGACACTTTGGTCGTTCACAGGATTGTACAAGCCTGTGCATTAAATCTCTTATTTGTTTTGTAGTTTTGTCGGTAACAGCATTTTGAGGTCTTGACGACGATTGGAATAGCAAACAGTTTAGCAAGATAGAGGCCATTATCTGTAATCACGTTTTATCTAAATAAGACTGTCACCATGGTAACGTTGTGACCAAATTGGAACGTGGCGTGAAGCCATATACATAGGATACATATAATTAATTTTATTTTACAAGGTTATACCACTACAGATTCACACAATTTCGAGTTTAGACTGCTTTATCTACAGGAGTCCTCACCAAGACGGACAATCAAAATATCTTGCCAGTGCATTGCATGCACATTCAACTATTCATCAAACTGTATCCCCATGGAGATAAAACGTAAGTTCGTTATAGGTCCATCCTACTATAGTGCCAAATTTAATCACGGAATTTTCCGATAGCACAGGACGTATATATGGAAATTTCTATGTTTGATATTACGCTGTCTAAAGGAAAAATGTGTGTGAGGGTGTCTTTCTTGTTCATTGCCCATCGCTAACTAAAGGTTCTTCATTCGCAATTAGATGGCCACTTGCCGCTCACGGCGTGCACTGAAATGACCTATCAGAAGATTCGAAGTTCAAAATTTTCATGCGAAAAGAAGCTCGTTAAATGAAATCCTGGCTACCGCGATAAAAGTTTGAAGTAAAAGCCAAGTAAAAGTTACCTCCGGTCCGAAACACTGTAGGACACATGAGCAGCAGCTTAAAGACATACAATATCTGTAATGTGTAGGGAAATGAGGGCATCAGTATGTAAGAAAAGTCATTTAACTACATGATGTGTAGGGAACGGTATGACAAATTTTAAATAATTCTTTGTGCTCACCCCAGACACTAACAAATCTCCCAACTAACCTAACTTCTAGCCCCGCCTCCAATTTAAACACACACACAAAAACTGTCTAGTAGTAGAACACTTCCAAGACAGAGCCACAGTAGCCTGCATTGAGTTTCAATTGCTCGAGGCAATATTGAAAAACAAACTGTGTGTGACTGTGATCCTAATTAGGAACACAGGTGACTGTCCAAGTCATCATTACCATCCAGAGTGGTGCTATTATTGTTTGAATGAATGCCAATTAAAGTACAGTTACCAGCTGGATTTAGAACTAAGAGAATATGTCTAAATATATTTGGGGGATACCATAGCTCCTTTAAGGGTTAAGGTCAAAGGTCAATTGTTTGTCAATATGTGAAACAGTGTGCCATTCAACTCCTAAACCTGAAGTCCGATGAAGTTCCGAGCTGGTGAGTAGGTGCTTGACCATAAGCATTTCTGTATGCGTATGTAGCTAATGATGTAAGTCAGAGGTCAAATTTTAAAGACTTAATAGCCTAACACTGATTTTAGCCGATATTAGCACGTCAGTATGTGGAAATCTCAACCACGAAATATGTTTAGAAGTTAAGGGAGATGAGATTTGAAAGTCCTGTTTTCGCTGTTTGTATTCCAACACTATTATTGAAACGACATAATTACGTGACGTCCGATCTTGCAGTTGTTGCGTCACTAAATACAACATCTGATTATCAAATGGCAGAATACGTGCCTGTATTTCGATACTGTAGTATCATCTCAACCAAACATGAACATAAAACACAGTGTTTTTCTTTCCCTTGTCGCACCCTTAATAACCTCGTTGAAATCTAATCTTCAAATGCGATACGATGCGATGGAGGAGTGACTGCAAGCTTCCCTAAAGCACGATTTCCTTGTAATGAATTCATCTTAACTTCGTCAGTTCGGTACACGACTCTTTCGTTGTTGGAAATAAATGGAGACACTTTGATGAATGGGGCACCGTTTAAAATGCGTGCATTCTTTGATGCTTCATGCTACAGGGCGTCTACACCAGATCGCATTATTTACGAATACGATCACGACTCTTTTCCTGGTTGATTGAAATCGCTAATTGCACTAATTTAATAATCATCCACAGCGAAGCTCTGTATGTACAGTAGTAAATACTTGGAAGCACTTCGCCTGGGTATTTTGAACATGCATATGGTAAGCACAGCTATTTAAATCAAAGAATATTTCGCTACAGTTCTCAATAAATAGATGCTGTTTTGAGGCTGACAAGCGGCATAACTACAAAAACATGCTTAACTTGTCAATGGACACTATACGTATTTATTCACCCAATGACTCTATATTATTGAGCCACAGCATTTACAACAATAAACCAGGTCACACAAAAGACATCAGCTGCAGCCAGGCTGGATTGCTCCACCCCATTACACAAGCCTGTCTCCCTAACACCTCAACAAGACAACAAACCCCACCCTCTCTAAAACGTTGTATCGCTTTTCTCCACATCTATTTCAGACTGTGCGCACTGACTTGCTTAGCGGATGAAATAAAGTAACTCTGTAATGTACGATTATGTAATGTTTATAACATCTGAGGTTTCTCAAACTTTGCACATTGTTTGAAGTGGAATACATACTTTTCTTCTTGTGACTATTTTCTCGTAGTGAAAATTGTGACTATTTTGGACTTACTGTCTGAGAGAAAGAACAAAGGATGTATTTGAATATAAATACTTGCAATGCCTAGAACAGGTTTAAATAAACGAGTGCAAAGGCAAATAGGTCTACCTAATGATACCTTCTTATTGCGTTTCCTGCCTCTCTTACAGCTTATATTTTGTTACATCAACGATACCTGATCATGCCTTTGTGTTCAGTGTATTGCAGTCTTATATATGACATTTATATAGCCTGCATTAAACTGTTTAGATACCGTATGATATCTTTACATTACACAGTTACATTTGCTGCTAGATTTGTACATGATATTTATTTACATAAGATATAACTGATGATACTTTCGGCCTGTTGATATACCTTCTTACTATGTTTTCTGTCAGTCTTGTGGTTGATATATGGTTACATCAGGGATAACTGATGATACTTTCGGCCTGATGATATACCTTCTTATTATGTTTGCTGCCACTCTTGTGGTTGATATTTAGTTACATCAGGGATAACTGATGATACTTTCGGCCTGATGATATACCTTTTTATTATGTTTGCTGTCAGTCTTGTGGTTGATATTCGGTTACATCAGAGATAACTAATGATACCCTCCGCCTACTAATATACCTTCTTATAATGTTTGCTGTCAGTCTTGTAGTTGTAATTTGGCTACATCAGAAACACCTGATGATACCTTTGCATAAATTTACTGAAAATGTTGTGACCAATGTTTGATTACACAAGAAAAAAGCGGCAATATTGAACAACAAGATATTATGATTACTACATGGACAAGTAACGAGGATGCAAGATGTGGAACTTCGTAAAATGTGGGTTAAAGTCACTGTACTCTGAGAATGTAATTTCATCATCTTGCTTCGCGAAACATTTTACTTCGAGAAAGTCGGTAATCCGAGAGTTTCAGTTATAACAACAAACAACACCGTTTCATTCTCCAGTAGCACTACATGCATGGTTTCACAGCAGCAGTTAACCTACTTTATTTGCAGTCAAATCCGACATGATTTACAGCAGGTGCCGTTTTAGACGTGATGGTGAATCTTGGCGACTTGAGTGTTCGAAATTAAATCGGTCATAGATAAGAAATAAACCTAAAAGTTGCCCCTAGGCACAACCTTCTTAATATTGAAAGTTTTTTTTTAAAAAAAAGTTAAATAAGAAAGCAATTACTTCCCTGTAAATCCATGTTACAGAACAGTTATCCTGCGATTAAATCAGATTTGGTTGATGTTTTCGTTTAACATGGTAATAGTTTGTTGCTGTTTTGTTCTGGTTATACTTTTCAGTTGAAACTTTAAGTTCCTTTAGGCAGTGTTTGCAAAAGTCATCGAGAACTTAACTTCCGGCTTGTTATACAATAGCCCACCTTTAAATTTTCATCTGACGAGTTTCTTTTTAGACTTTTCTCACAAGGATAAACAGTTTCGATTCACCTGCATTAATTGGGTTTCATAGAATGGGCTTATTAGAATTAAACAATGAACACTGGACACAGCTGCTAAATCCTGTACAGTTACATCCTCAGAATTAACTAGATAAACCAAATATTTGGTTGGTTCGTGTGAGAGTGGTGGAAATTTATATACTATATACATAAACCATTAAAACTGACTTCTCTCATCCACAGATCATCAAGTGTAAGAAATAGCAAACACCCCAAAGCAATTCATAACACAGGTTCTTAGCAGGTTCGCAATCTGCAATGCGAACAGTTTTAAATAAAAACTTGGACTCATCAGTATAAAAGAATTACCTCTAACTAAGCCTTTGACCAATAATCGTAAGAATGCAAAACAAGACATCGAATTTAGGAATATTGCAGACGGTAGGTAGTATATCTGCATTAAGATTATAAGAACCTTCACGCTATATCAACATAAATTTTTATTCCCATTCACAGTAATAACAGAACTTATCCTTCTCGCAACGGTCTGTAAAGGGTTTTTGGTTTCTATGAAAGAGAAATCTATGCATTTATGATGGCGTGGGTTATGTATGTGTGTATGTGGTGTGTACTCGCACTTACTTTCCATTCAGATTGAAGACCTAAACAATGGATTTCAGGTCCTTAGAAGGAAATACAATAGATTTCTCATGTCCTCAGAAGTTTAACAATAGAGAGTCTATTGTTAAAGTTAGGGTTAAGGAAGCAAACACAATAGAGAAAACAATGAGGTCCTCAAACAGTATGTAAAGCACAACTGTGCATGTGCGTGTGTGCGGGTGTGTTTGTGTTTGTGACACTGTTCGTTAACACGATATCTCAAGGAGGGAAAATTTGACAGTTCTCAAACCTGGTACATAGATGCCCCATATAGAGAGAACGAAATAAATTGTTTTGGTGGCGGTCAAAGGTCATCTGCAGTCACGGGGGTCAAACTCTGAAAACCTTGTTAACACGATATCTCAAGATAGAAAGCTTGGATGACTTTCATACGTGGTATATGGATGGCTTATGGTAAGATAAATGCTGTTGTGTTTGGTGGAGGTCAAAGGTCATCTGGGGTCATCGGGTTCAAATACTGAAATCCTTGTAAACACTATATCTCAAGGTGGGAAGTTTTGATAGATTTCATACTTGGGACGTGGATGCCTTATGGTCAGAGAAAAAAGACTTTTTGGGGGAAGGTCAAAGATCATCTGGAGTCACCATAGGTCAAAAGTATGGTAAGAAGATAAATGTTTTTGTGTTTGGTGGAGGTCAGAGGTCATCTGGGGTCATCGGGTTCAAATACTGAAATCCGTAAACACGATATCTCAAGGTGGGAAGTTTTGATAGATTTCATACTTGGTATGTGGATACCTTATGGTGAGGAAAAACCATATTGTCTTTGGTAGAGGTCAAAGGACATCTGGTGTTACCGGGATCAAACACTGAAAACCTTGTTAACATGATATCTCAAGAAAGAAAGCTTAAATAGATTTCATACGAGGTATGTGGATGCGTTATGGTAAGAAAATAAATGCTATTGTTTTTGGTGGAGGTCAAAGGTCACCTGGGGTCATCGGGGTCAATTACTGCAAACTCTGTAAACACGATTTCTCAAGGTAGGAAGGTTGGATAGATTTCATACTTGGTACGTGGATGCCTTATGGTCAGAGAGAAAGGACTTGTTTTGGGGAAGGTCAAAGTTCATCTGGAGTCACCATAGGTCAAAAGTAAAATTTCCCAAAAATTCCCAAGATCGTTTTCTGCAGTCACTAGAGGTCAAAACGCCTGATTTCCCAAGGAATTCCCAAGATCAAATATGAACACGAACTACTTTTTCAACACATTAATATAACATTTGACCAGCGACTGAAAGAAATGGGGCATCATGGCAATATTTGAAATGTAGCATACATCATCAAAACCTTAATGCATTTTGCATTCTGGTTCTTGATTAAAATAATTTTTTCTGGTACTTTCTCACTAACAACCCCTGTCTCTTGATTGACTGTGACCTTAAACCTTGGCTGACTGTGACCCTATCCCTTGAGTGGCTGTGTTCCCGTCCGTTGATTGGCTGTGACCATACCCCTTGACTGGCTGTGACCCCTCATTGAGCAACTTTGACACTGTCCTTTTGGTGGCATAGGAACTTTCCCCTTGACTGGCTGTAACTCTACACCTAGAGTGGCTACAACTTTGCCCTCTGGTTGGCTATGACTCTGCTTCGAGGGGCCTTGAACCTGTAATTTGACTGGCTGTGACCACATCCTTTGAGTGGCTGTGACTTTGTCCTTTGACTGGCTATGACCAGGCTAGACATTGATCTTAGAATTTTAGGCTGTTAGAAGAACAACACTCGTTCATCTGACAGTTGTTACTTTTACTATTTGAAGTCTTCTGAGCCAGATTAAATGATAATGACAGTGTCAGTGCCCCCTTGTGCAGGTCTAAGTATATCTTTCAACAAACCTGCATGTTTAGGGTTTCTGTCTGCTTTTGATGCATTTTACTCCTTACTAATTATAGTCTGCAAGAGGCTGTGTTTGGATACAATATTAAATGAAGCCCGGGGATAGGAGAAGCTGAATCCATGTTAACAACAAATGTGAAAGTGTTGGAATATAGATTACAATCTGGTGAGTGGTGAATTTTACCCAGTTTAAAGTTGACAATATGATGCTAGAGAGGAAGGAACTGTTACTTAAAAGTTTAGCTACCTCATAAATTCCGTTTATTTATTCCTTGCCGAAGGCGAAAGGAATCCGTGCAATCACGCTGGCAAGTGTATATATATATATGTGTTCCTATCTTTAGATAACGTGTTTACAAGCAACTTACAAAGTTGTCGCAGTTTCACCTCCGATGACCACAAATAACATTTGTCCTCTACCAAAACTTATAGGGTTCATCTGCTGAACATAAGGTATTTACATTCTAAGTAGCCTATGAAAAGTATCCGTGTTTTTTTCCTTGAGATATCGTAATTATAACTTTGTCATATTCCGAGGAAAATGCCTTTTGTTTTTGGTGGTCAGAGATCGATTAAAGATCACCAGCAGAGGTCAAAACCGAAAACCTTGTGGAACGATGTATCAAGACAGGAATGATGGACACTGTTCATACTTGGTATATAGAATTTTCACATGCGATTATCTGCTGAGATAAGGATTAGTATCTGCACATGTCTGTGTTTGTATGTACCGCCCGGAGAGCCATACTTGTCTATATCTTGTGTCACTGTACTAGTCTTCTAATAATGTACTGCATGTGTGTATGTGTGTTACGTATACATAGCGCATGCCGACAGCAGCGTTTACTATGACACACATATATGGTTGGCCATCCAGACATGAAGGATTGTTACATGCGTCAGTAGTTTAATATAGCTCGCGCACGCGTAGATACTAACCTTTACCGCTACAGTTAGTCGCATGTTAGGTTTGTCATATTACGGGAAGAATCGTATTCTTGGTAGAGATCACAGGTCATATAAGGTCACCAGAGGTGAAACTACGAATCACTTGTAAATCGTTTGTAAACACAATATCATAAGATAGCAATGATGGATACTTTTCATACTGGGTATACAGATTCAACATATTGCGTAGAAAGTTCGTATTGTTTTGATAGAGGTCAGAGGTAATTTGAGGTCACGATACGTGAAACTACTAAAAGCCTGTAACCTTCTCGCAGTCACGAAATCTTATAGACCGTGGTCTTTACTTCCAAATTGTGTCGTTTCGTGACCATCGAATGATGTGTGTACCATCCAAGGATAAAAGTAAATTATAAAGAACAATATATATCTTTTCACAAGCACAACTCTGGTACAATGACGTGTAATTTCAGTTTTAATTATATTGTGATGGACTCGTGTGAAGGATGATGTGACTTAAACATAAATAAGAAAACCTACAAAAAATGTATGTTGCTAGTGTAGTGGCAAGAATCGGTTTCCATTTTGACGACCCGGGTTCGAATCCCATTCATGCACATTCATGTACTTGTCTTGTGTTGCTTTACATACTTGGGATATAGATTTGTAATTTTGAGGGGAAAATCCCTCTTTTGTGGTGGAGGTCAGAGTTCATTTGAGGTTACCAGAGGTCAAAAACACGAAACCTTTTAACACCATATCTCAAGTTATTAATCATGAATGCTTTTGATGTTTGGACTGTGGATGCATTATAAATACAAAGAACCCTGTTGTTTTCGGTAGAGTTCAAATGTCATCAGAGGTCACCGGCGTTGAAACTAAGAAAACTTTTTAAACTATTGCAAACATGATATTTCAAGAAGGGTAACATTGAAGGGGGACCTTATACTTTGAATGCGGATACCCCATACTGATTACAAGAACTTTTTGTTTTAGTGGAGGTCAAAGTTCATTTAGAATCACTAGAGGTTGTATGGTGCAAACCCCTTCAACAAGATAACTCATAAAGGGTAATTCTGTTGTATCTCATAGTTGGCATGTGAATTCCCCTCATTTTGCGCTCAATAATGCCATATCAAGGTCTAGTGATATTAAAAGAGTTTAAACTGTTAAAATACCGTATGTAACTGCGAGGAATCTTAAACGTAGTATGTGGACGACCTTTGTTGTTTATATGAGCCTATGGTTTCTGGTAGAGTTCAAAGGTTATGCGATGTCACCAGAGGTCAAATTGTGAAAACATCGTAAAACATAATATCTCAAGAACAAGGATAACTTTGAGGGATAAGCATTTTATTCCGGCAAGGCATCACTAAACCTTTGAGCTTGTTTTATTTTGATAAAACAGATAGTGCAAAACAATACGAGTTATTCTTGTATCTGTTTCGTCCCAACCAGAGGAGACCCACATGGTTAGGAGGTGGCATAGATGAACACGGCCTCTTCGTCTCATTACCAAAAGGTGATAATATATGTATACCTACTGTATATATATATATATATACCTACTATATATATATACTTTCATTCATACATACATACATACATACATGCATGCATACAGACACACACACATACATACGTACGTACATACATACATATACATACATACCTACCTACCTGCCTGCCTGCCTGCCTGCCTGCCTGCCTGCCTACCTACCTAGCCTTGCCATCAAACGGTCCCACACTGCTTTTAGGCCTTGCCATCAAAAGGTAATATCTAATGCACATTGTGTTAGGCCTTGCATCAAACTGTCTGTCACTGCTAATGTACGATGCGTTTCCAGGTGGCCCCCACTTCTGTAAACTGTACTTACGGCCTTGCCACCTAAAGGACCTCCTACCGAACACACTGTGCTTATGCTTTGCCACCAAAAAGTCTCACATTTGTACACAGTGTTTAGGCATGGTTAGAAAAGGGTCCTACTAATGTAGACAACTCAGTATTTATACCTTGCCACCAAGCACAAATTTCTCTTAAGATACAACTGGCCTTTTCTGAGAATGCCTCTTAAAGGGTTTTCGCCCCAGCCAGTAAAAAGTCTCCCTAATACGTTGACTACTAGCTCCTAACCAATTAAAACTGTACATACCTGTCAAAGCTACAGAAACGTGTTCGGAGTTTATTTGCTCAAGGCCATATCCGCACACTTCTTTGTGTAAGCTGTCTGATGTGCGATCAGTACACGCAAATGACTGAACAAGTCATTTTTAACTAATCAGAGTGATGCTGTTTTGAAATTTGTGTCATGATCAATGTGACGTCACCATTTGCTATTAGAGATATAGGGATATTCCTAAATACGTTTGGGGTAATGCAGTTCCCCTCTGTGCAAAGTTGTTTGCAGTGACTGAAATTGTTAACCAATTATAGTTTCAATAAGAGGTGTTTCGCTTGTCTGTTGTAGACATATTGAGCAACGCAGCCTACATTTGTTACCCAGATCGAGCCTTGGTATCAACATTATATCCCTCAAAACTAAGTCTTTTATCATACGTTTCATTTACCCCCAGAAATACCGCTGAGTAATTAAAAAGACAGTATACCTTTAGAGGATAAGTGTTTAAATTTTTTACGGTTATTCAACAAGCCATTAAACTGGGTTTCACAGAAGAGAAACCCTTTTGATCTAATTACAAACATGCATTAAGTTACTTCGGCACCCAGTAAAACTTTAAAATCTCATTGAAATCCCTTTGGCCGAGATCCATCGAAAAGTGAAGTCTAGACGATAGTGCATCCAAGCTCACGATTAGAATTTTACGCAAAAATTAATTCCCACTGTTCCTATTCTTTCCTACGAAAGCACATTTTCTCTGGACGCTTACTGTGGACACAACCTAACATCCTTAGCTCTACGTAGCAATCAATCGATTCTGTTACTCAGATTTATTGGTCTAATTTGGATGCCGCCGCAAGTGATCCCAATGAATTGAAATGAAATTTTAATTCGAAGAGATTGGGTGCGCCCAAGCATTTACAAAGATGTTATTTTTTGTTAGTGACGTCAGGGTTAGCATGTGGATTCTATAAGCTGCTCATATCCTAGATTTACTGGTGCTTTAAGCGGAGCGAAAACAAGCTCAAGTCGTAGATACTTTATTTTTTACAGTCTTCGGTAGACGTCGTTCGTCTTAAAAGATTGAAAAGTGACAATCGTACACGTGAAAAAAGAAGGTGCCTCAGATTCTCCCACTGCAAAAGATGTCGCCTACAGGCAGACAGGCCTACCAGCCTAGGGCATTTGTTTGCATTAAAGGTTCGATACAGCTGCAAACGTGGTGTAACGTCCCCTTTTTAATGTTCCAAATGTACAGAATGAGATTTCCTACTGGGGAAATGTTAATGTCGATGGTGGAGAGGGAGTACAGACATCACCCAAATCGTCAAGTCTTTCATAGGGTGTAGCTTATTAACTAAACATCGTGCTGAGTTTTTGGAGACCAGAAGTAGCTTTATGATCCTACCACTTTAATACTGATAAAATGATTGCGGCGGAATTTACCACCAATTTAAGAATCTTCAAGTATTTTTCTTCGCTTGGATTCAGTATTGGACGGTATAGGCATAACTTCATTGGTTGTCATGAGTCCAACACCAAAGGAATTCTATGCAATGTAATTTGCCTGAGGTCGTGTGGGTTGAGTTTAAGGTTAATAAATTGAGACCTAAAACTAATAATCAGAAAGTTATGAAAAAGAAAAACGTAAAACTGAAATAACATGACCAGGACTGAAGATTTCTTCAAAGTGTACAATGTATTTGACTTTAATCACTTTCCGAATCGTTTTCGGGCTTTTACGTAAAAAGCAAGTTTCCTGTAGTAAAATATCACTTTTAACACTTGAAGATAAAATTAATTAAAATTTAAACGCTTTGCCTTATTTTTCAGAAATCCATGTTTATGCCTTAAACAATCTTGTGAGATACACTCAGTTGCTAGTCCATGACCGTTGTAGTATAATTTGGTTTCATGTCGGTGGTAACTACAGTTGTTCAAATCATTTTACGGTCTAGGGCAGGGGATTCCAACCATTTTTCATTGCGTACCCTTAGAATATGCATGGCCGCAGTCAAAGAATGTTTTCCCTCACACAACACAGCTTTGCCGCATGCAGTTTTCTTGTAACTGTGTTTACGCAACTTCCTTAGGCCCACTGGTTTATCTGCAATTCCGACAATAGACCTTATGCATTGTCGTCACGAGACGTCATTTTGCGGGCAAAACACTGAGGCACACTGTGCGAACGACGTAGACTTCGCACACGCACGGGATAGAAGACTACGCTCGTATCCGACCGGTACACAAATCAGCTGTCTGCATTTGTAAGTTGCAAATGCCCCCTCCCCCATGTCTTCATGGTGGAGATGGCACTTTTTGTTCTGTTACTTCATGTGCGTAAGGTCTGTTCCCATCCCACGAAAGATAAAGTATCTTTCTCAACATAGATATACTTTGCCGTCTGATTTGTTTAAAAGTTGACTACATTACACAACTCTCTATTATGAGCGAAAGAGGATCTTACCAGCTGCACGTTAGAACGGTTAAAGTTAGACTGTAGTGTAGTATACCTTGACGTAGTATACATAGCAGTGAAACTAACATCACCAATCGGAATGGCTGGTCACGTGCACTCTGCCCTCGCCTTTTCTAACGAAATTGTACATTTTACCAAGTATGTTAACTTACCCCTAAATGATCCCCAGTACCCACGAGGGATTCGCATATACCAGGCTAAAACCCCTGGCTTAAAACAAAGCTGGAAAAGTGTGACCCGATACAATTTTCGTATGACCCTCCGATATGTGCGGCTTTCATTACTCTGACGGGGAAGAAAGTTTCAGTACTGCAGAATTTACTTTAAAGATACAAAACCCTTTCAGTTTTCAAACAAACATGCCTCTTTATTTATACGAATAACACGATCTCCTGATTCCAATTGAAGCTCGCAGCCAAGTGGGAGGGGTGATCAAGGGGGCCATAGAAAAATATTCGTGCCCTAGAAAATTTTCTGTTGACATTGCCTTAATATAGTTTAACACACCTGGCCTCCTGAAAAATATTTCCCCCTGGAAGCTGCCTCACCCTCTTCAGTACCTTGTCCGGCTTAGGGCCTGCCTAACTCCCGAACTATCATTATCTTCCCAACAAAAAGAAAAATGCATTAAGCTGATAATGCAAGTAAATTTAGGAGCTCCCTATACTTTATCTCCCTACGTTTTTGGTCCTTTGGGCTTATGGTGTCCACACCCCTAGGACAGTACAATTGTAGTTTAGATTCTTATCTCTGATGCGTGGTATGTGGTATGTTTTGTTAGGTTCATGCACAGCCCGTTACCTTTTAAGAGTGCCACAGGAAATGAAACAGGGAGTTTTTCTCCAAAGAAAAGATGACATTATCTTGTAAGCACACTGTTCATGATTTAGTTACCGAGCAACACATCTCGTTAGCTTACTTACTGCCGTGTGCTTCCGATTGCACCTAAAGGCGGTATAGCTTCATTGGAAGTACACCATAGGCTATACAATGCTAATAATTCCTGAACAGAATTATGTTACTTGGACTTAAGTATAACATCTTTACACTTTGCACTTATACCTGTATATATAGAGAAGGCACAGAGTGTAAAGGACATTTGGAACGCTAGTTCATGTTTGTCTTAGGTAACACAGGTTTGAAATGAAGTTACACCTTTTTTATGTTTTTCCATTATTTTGAGACGTTGATGAAATTTGCTTAAGTAGAAAGCGACAAAAAAGTTTCAACTTGTAAACTAAATCAACTTTTTTCAAGTGATTGTAAAGAGGAATTAAACTTGCAATTGAAATCGATGTAATTTCTATTGAAAGTTCTAGTCAAGATGAGCTTCACGTTATCATGTTGGCTTGTCACTTGCCCATCGAGTGGTAACTGAAATGCCTAAATGACGCACGGCTTAGGAGTAACCCAAACTTGAATATACACGTGCTGGTATGTAATTTAACTATCCTTCCTCCATACAAATTTCTTACGTCATTACGTTAGCTAATATACATTTTGGGTGTCATAATTTGTATGCGCGACCGAAAAACGATAGGCTATACTTAGTAAAATCACAACTGTGCCTCTATTGAAATAAGATCCACACAAAAAATAAACACACTAGGTTGTTAAGTTAATCGCCTATTTACTAGTGGATACACCTGACGTAATGAACACTAATAAATTCCCTCACAGTGTAATCTTCTATGCGATGTTACACCCATAAATCCTAATTTGTATAAACGCGTGTATATTTGAATCTGTCCATAAAGTTACCAACCATATGAACGTATTCTGTAAATTGAAAATGAAGCCTTTCCATCATCATGGCTATAAACTTTACATTTACGAGATACCGATTTAGTAGTGTGTTTCATCGCTGGTAAATGTTTACACGAACCTTAAATTGGTTTGTTTGTGTGTTCCTGTGAAAACTTCCTCTTATTGCCTCCCAATACGAAAAATGTAACATTTTATTATCACATTCAAACTATGTTGTAACGCATATAGATGCAATAAAATGAAAAGAGACGTGTTTAAGATCCCGCATGAAAGAAAATGTTGGCATCCGGTGTTGACACTTTTTTTATTAGATGATGAATTTCGGAGGACGATACTAACTTAAGGGAGTAACATGAACTAATGTTATCTCATCACTGGTGGCATCAGTAGAATTGCTGATGACGTCTTCAGAAGTGTTTCATTAGATCACATGTATAGGCTTAAATTCATTTTGGTGCTTAAAGACGGAACTTAATTCAGTGGCTCTCTGAAATAGGTTCACGATGGCCTGACCTTTTTCGTATAGCACGTTCCACTTGCACTCATTTGCATTTTTCGAAAGTAAACAAGGGCAAGGGATTATTTTGCCTACTGTCGAATCATGTGGAAAAGTTTGCAGCACAGGTAATCAAAATAAGAATGCTGCGTGGCTCATTGAAAGGGACTGATTTGTAACTAAACTGTAGGAAGACTAGGTTACTATTCAGGTGTCTATGTCATCGTCTTCTGATCCAAATGATGTACTTTATTGTTTTGATGTATTTTGCTTAAAATATGAGAGAGACAATTTCATTTCCGATCCGAAATCAAAGTTACAGCGTTCTCACCTCATAAGAAATTGTTTTAATCAAATATGAAGATTATTTTATCTCTTCAATAAAGGCGATTTTTATATTTTTCACAAATTAAAGTTTCGGGATGGATTCCGCTGTAAGTTGTTGCTTACTGGTGATGATGTTGATAGTATTAAATAAAACAGTTAAATTCCTCATGCAGCGATACCTTCCATCTCTTTAGGGTCGTAATAAACTATTGTCTTGCCAAATAAGTTACCACGCATCAGTCGAGAAGTGGTGTAGCGTTACCACTTAAAAGCGACAAATATTTATGAAATAACTCCACAGGGAAATCATTCACAATTTGCATTCCTCTTACTGACGAGAGCAGCTCCTGTTACTTCAATATATCGTCCCTGAGACATAAAAACAAATTAACCTTTTTATATAACGCTTGTTGTAAAATAGAGGCAAGTTAACATGGATCCCTTGCAAATATGCTGCTCATTTTACGCAGTATAAGATGTGATCAGAGAGCTTTTTAGCCTTTCCCCAAATAACTTTTATGGGTCTCAGAGGAGTAGCTTTTATAATAATTTTAATTGCCATAAAAATTTCACAATATGAACCCTAAGCTTATTTGCAATTTCTGGTCGACTCTTAATGACAATATACTGTAGATCGAGACATGAATGATGACTTGATTTATCAGACATGTTCTGTCATCCACCTAATATTATTTCTTTCCTGTTTGCTCTTTCCACTGCTGCTTTAAAAACAAGTTGGAAAGTTCAGTGATAATAAGTGGCCTTATATACCACAAAGTCGTTAAGGGATATTTGCCTAAGAAAAGCCTGCACTACCCGAGGAAATTACACTCTTTCAAAATTCTGCCCGGAACTAGGGGTGACGGGGGAGGGGGCTGCAACCCGCAGCACTTGGACTGGCACGCCTATGCCTTAGCATCTTTTGTTATGTAAACATGGTCTACTCTTACATTGATGCAATGTTATCTTTAGGAAACAAAGTACTTTGTAACAAAGCTAAGGGAAGAACCACTGTAATATGAGCACTAGAGAGTGACATCTGCCATGTTTGCTCCTGACATATGTTAAGGCAGGGGTCGATCGAGGATTTTACAAAAAAAAGGAGGGGAGGGGTAACTTTTGAGGGCGAAGTTCAAACTTTCTAACGCCAAATGTCTGAAGTCTCGATGATGGAGGGGTCTGGGGAAAGTTTTGAAATTAAGTACCGGGTACTGTTCACGGTCTTGACTTGATTTCGTGGCACATGTCATTTCTGATTACTAGTAGGGGAGACCTAAGTGATGACCTATTAAAATAATCAGGCTGTAACTCTACCTTTCATGTCATCATGAAGGATCAAAAGAGAATAGGGATTATTACATCACCTTTTTGATCCAGCAAATTTCGACTATAGTTGTTACATCTTTTTATTGCCTAGACCCTTGGTTATCAGACTCGGTCCTCAGGGCCGTACGCGGCCCGGTAGCCGTTTCAAAGCCACCCGAATTGATTTTTACATGAACACAAATTAAAACATCTTTGCTTGCAAAACCAAGAACGTAACTGCTTCCAGGACCATTAGAGAGGCTTATATTGATTTGATTTATATCTCAAATTATGTCTTTTGTAGTGACTGTTTCAGGCGCGGATGGAAAGGTGTGGGTGAGGAACTCATCCGGTAGGAGCTCTCTTTTCGGCAGACATGTGTGCATTCTTGGTAATGAAAATGCTGAAAATATCATAGTGCTGGCCATGATTCGTGAAACCCACAGAATCAGGGAAATTGTACATAAACGCGTTTTCCTGCAAATTTTCCAAGGAAAGGTTCTGGACCCGCTCCGTACACTTCCCCTAGTTCGTTGCTTTCATTCTAGGGTTTCGCTCTCTCAGTGGCGAGCCACTGGGTAGCTTTAGGGGAGCAGGGCTTTTATGAGTATTCACAAGCAAATGCAAATTAAACTAAATAAAAAGAAAGAGAAGGACGGGAGAAGATAGAATTTAAGAGGAAAATTTTGGTACAACAGAAAACTTAAGCAGTGCTGAATGAAGAAAAACATCCCTACAATCTCTTCTTCAAAAGGCTTTTTTCTGCCCGCTTGGCCCGCATCTATCGTTTGCTGTAGCTCATTCTTGTTGAGGGCAGTTCGAAAAAAATTATCCTCCCAATCATCCAGCCATCTTCCACAAATCCCTTGCATTATCAAAATGATCGGTCGTACTCCTTGTTAGACTGTTACAAATAAATGATGTAAGCGTGACATTTGTGGAATGTTTAGTACGCATTCAGGGACATTCGAAGATTGTCAGAGTTTCCATTATAGTGCTCACAATTAATTTGTAATTACCCCAGATTCGCTCTACACCCCAGTTTTCTGAAAGTTAAATGTACGTGTCATAATGTAGTGTACCGTGCATCAGGTACATACCATGCAGAGCGGTGAAAGTCTGGAACCACTCGTTTTTGAACACCATTGACATCAGCCCCGTCGTCAGGCGAGGGCACAGGGCTGTATTCCCGTTTGAAAAATCGATCGCACAATAAAATTTTCCTATTTATGGACAGTGGCGCCTGCACGGGGTGTGGGGCTCATGCCCCAAGCTATTGTCGAACAGAATTTATAGTGATCCCAGGGGTGGGGTAAGGTTTCTTTACGAACAAACAATGGACGTATTTTCATTGTTCTCTGTCAAAAATCGTTATTTGACTGTGCTAATCTGCTAATTGTGCACGCTATCATCTGTTCTTTCATATTTCTTCAACATCACTTCAAACGTATTTTCATTATTCCACGATACATCATCTCACAATTGTTTTTATTTTCTAAACAGATTTCAATGTGGAGGGACACAGATTGAATAAACGCGAAGGCGATTTATTTGCTCTTCTCTTCCTTAAAGAAGGTGGTCAATTCAAATACCCATGGTAGCAGACATGCGTTGTTAGAAAACTAAAGATACGTCAGTGCTGACGTGCATGTAATTTCTACTATGGGAAATGATTTCTATTGCAAAATGTCGGTGCGCTTCGCACACAAAATTATGAGCATAATAATACACATAAACGGGCACTCAGCCTTGTCGTCCATCATTGCCTCATACACTGCTTACTTCTTAGTATGGCTGTCGATATGGTCGTCCTCAAATTTAGAATTGTGTACCAACCGGCTTCCACACGGAAGGGAAGAAATTTTCCAGTTTAAAAGAGAATACTCACAACTTTCTAACCATTAAAGGACACGTTACAATCATTTCTATACCTTCCCTCCTTTCTTTATGTGTTCTAAACTGTAACTTTGTTTGTTTCGTTTAATTTTCTTTGCTGCTATTTTGTCATGTTTTAAACAGAATTCACCCTTTTAAGTATAATTTAACTTCTCGTGAGTTTCTGTGTAGCCGTCCTTGTGTATTTAATTAGAATAAGTTTTTATTTACAATTTTGTAAATGCCATGGCTTGATAAATTATATTGCAATTGATATTTGCTGGTGAGATTTCCCTCACACCCCCCCCCCCTGGCATTTAGTCCCGCTAGTTGACCCATCCCTAGTAGTGACAATTTTGCCCTCCATTAATTGTCCCTAAACATTTATCACGTTGATATTGTATTTGTAGTGGAAATATTTCCCTCCTTGGCTCGAGGCTTCATGAGCCCAGGTTGTCCTTTCTTCATTCTTTTGTCTCTTCTCCCACCCACCCACCCCCACCTCCAATCAAGAAAAAACAACTTACATATGATATAATGCCTAAAAGGTAGTTGTCAAACTGTAATTCTCTTAGCTTAAGTGCATTACGGCATGGCAAGAGTCAAAACCAAAATTTTGTAGGCCTTCCCATGTTCCATTAAAACGCGACTTACATTCAGGGTGTTGAGTAATTAGGGTGTTGAGTAATTAGGGTGTTGAGTAATTAGTGTTCCAACACCGGGAATTTTCGAAAATTATTTAGACTTCAGAACGGTAGTGTTTTCATCAATTGCACACTTATTGCACATTAGTTCATTACAAATTTTCGGCACGGTATTGCCAGTCATAGTTGTGCGTAATATTAACATTTCTTAAGATATTAATCACCCGAAAGCAGTTAAATATTAAAATGTGTGGGATCATTTGTTCTCCTTTCAACATCCTTCGTTCACCACAGCGATCAGCTATAGTCTGAACATTGGTAAATATACCTTACCATACTACTAGTACAACTTGACGAAGTTCAAAAGTTTATTCCAGGCTTATGTAGACCTCTGTGTAAGTATAGGCTCCCACCCTCACTACTGCCTTGCTGTGTAATGCGTTTCGGGACCACTCTGTGATCAACACCACATCTGAAGTGTGTCAATAACAGAAACCCATCATAACATTTATTTTCTAAAATTTATTCTTTATATGTCTGGTCGTTCCCTGTCACCTATTCTCTCTGTGGTTGGGTTTTAGCCTGATATAAGTGTGACTGCAATTGACAGCTCTGTTCCTTTACTAAGAATTGTATTCTTTTGATACAAAGGAGTGAATCTACATCTTTTCAGAACTGTATAATTTTAATATCTCTGGTCTATGTCCTCGTCAACCACACTCACCAGATAAACGAGTAGCTGACAGGACTGTGAGAATATGATTTAGACATCTCGATATGGCTACACGTCTTAAAAAAATTACTCCGTGAGATTCAAATTTGCCCGAAGAGTAGACTGAGGTCAACAACCCTCCACATTTTAGGCCTTTATTTATGTAAAACGTCAAATCTTAACTTGACTTGCCATGTTATTAAACTTTAATTCGCATGTAGTTAGTATCACTCGCATATTTCTGCTGTGGGATTAACCCATTCACGTCATGTCAATGCGGTAGCACTCATAAAAACATGATTGCTTTTCAGTCGTGACTTGGATGGCTTGACGGTTTGAGTGCAACGATATCTCAGCAAGAGATGTTATCGTTATTCATACTTTTTCATGCATAATCGCCTTCGAATGTTATGCAAGCGATTAACTACAGCATAGGCCTCGTTGAAGAAGGATGAACCATTATTATAAAGAGTTATCGAGAGAATAACAACAGAAAAAATGGCGGGCTCCAAAAGCGTTGAAGAGATGGAATGTTTTCCTTGGAGGCCGTTACTATGCCAGCAGCTGATGCGTGTAGGTGGTTACCCGTTATTCAGTTATTCATTGAATTTTACGCTTTGTAATCATGGGACCGGTACTACATTTGGCAACGAAAAACATATACTGCGTAGCTGTCTGAAATTGGACAGCCTTTCTTTTACTGTATGAAACATTCCTTGAATATATGCTTGTCTTAACAGACACTTATTTCTTATTTGTATTATTCTCTGTGCAAACATGTCGATGGGGAGAGTTGTTCAGTAAAGTCGCCACGCAGTCACAGTCATGAAAAAGAGTTAATCAGTAGCATGAACCGAGTTTTGGGATACAACTTCCCCTGTCCCTAATTGTCTAGCTCTCAAAACGTCATTACAGCTAGTGGGTTATACCTATACTCTTCGTAGGATAAGCAATTTTCTGTTTTTCAGGTGGTCACATCCATAGATTTGTGCATTCAAGTTGACCAGGTTTAAAGGCTGCAATTTATAAATTTAGCCCATAGGTCAGGTAATTTTGCATGTTACTGGAAGTGAAAATACCTGTATGGGAATAGAACCCTCCAGCATGCGGTATCCGGTCAAAAAACACTTTATTGTGCAATAAAGATTTCCGTATAAAAGTGGTTTGACTTAATGCGTATGTGTGGTTTGCACGTTTAGAAACATTGGTCTCTTTAGATTTACAGCGTTTTCGTCTTTCATAAAGCTAAATAGTACTGAGTATATTTAAAGTACAAACTCGTAAGTCCTATTATCTGATGCCATGCAAACGTCGTTACCACTTTGTAAACATTGCAAACTTCTAATATTCTTTAACGGAAGTACCGCCTCAAAGTGTTTTCCAAAATACTGAGCTCGTAGTGGGTACAGTCACGAACAGGACTATTCGAGTTGCTCTGATGTATATTTTGGAATTACAAAAGATGGAAATATTTAGGACTCAGGTGAAGATTGTAGTACCATAAATTGTAAGAGAAAAAGTTCCTCACCCCAAAAGACTTCATCTGTACATAATTTGTTTCGGTTTTGAGATTTCGTCATTCTCATCATTCACATGGGTGCTGCCAATTCTCACTTGTAGCAAGTCTGCTATGAAGTCACAGTCTCTGCCAGATGTTATGTTTTTGTTTAAAATTTACTTCCATTTTTATTTTGTAGGCCCATCTACCATTGACAGAAGGATTACTACGGTTATGTAATCTAATATCAACATAAACACATTCCATCCTCGTGTTGAGTAAAGACGTGAAACAAAGTAAAAAAAAGAAAAACAATGAAATCTCAGAGACAGAAAGAGTCTGAAAGGTCAAACCCGACTTGCTACAAGTCAGTAAGTTTGAAAATAGCAGCCTCCTTGATAATGATTAGATTCTCGACAACCAACAAGATATTAAGATGTGGTTACAGTAAAACCCCGTTTATCCGAACACATCGGGACCGAAGGTTGTTCGGATAACGAAAAAGTTCGGATAAACGGAGTTTCAAGTTTTTGCCTTAAGTACGGTACACTGGGTCCATATAAGATAGTGTGTCAACACATTTCCAAAATAATTCCGAAAAGGCTTAAAATTGCAGACAAAATCCCCCAAAATATTTCGTTACTATTTTTTGTGACCGATGATATGACAAATAAATTTTAAGACGTCTAAAACAGAGAGATTTTATTCCAAAAATTTGAGCCTTCGCTCGTCTGAATGATCAATGCTTTCTACACACTAAATGAATGTGTGTGCTGAAGAAAAGCTGTAATGATCTGGAGGTATCTAGAGTAAAAATTCAGCAAAAAATGTAAGAGACACATGTGTAGGAGACTCTCAAACAGCAGTTCGCAATGTTTTTGTAAGGTCTACTTTCATTATTTGTAGGTATGAAGCTCACTACGTTACTAACTTTTCAGATTTAGTGAAACTAAGACTTACGCTAGCCTAACGTATTTTTGTATGAGAGGATATTGAGCCTATACCGACTCATGGCTCTCAACAAGAATGTCAAAGCAAATACGTACGATATTTCTTCCAAATTTGACAAAGAGATAACAGATTGTTTTCCATGTCCACATGTCGGCTGTTTTAGCCATCGTGACATCTTTCCATTACTTTTAAAGTCCCGAGAAAAATTAGTGCATTTCTGCAAAAATTTACATTGAATTTTGCCTTGTAAAGCACTTAAAACTTGGTGTATACTACTGTAATTGTGTTGACTATTATTGTTGTCAAATCTGAGGGCTAGTTCGGATAAACGGGGTTTCGGATAAACGGGGTTCGGATAAACGGGGTTTTACTGTATTTGTATTGGGCTTGCAAGTTTGCTCCTCTTTTTTTCATGTTACTGAAATATGATTTTTACTATTTTTTTTTTTAAATATTTTCCGTATTGAAAGTTTTATGTTTAATGTCTAACGATTTGAATTTCAATAAAGTTATTCAAGGTTAATATGACAAAAACTGCAAAGCAGGCGAACTCATTGGACTCACAAGTTAGGAAGGATAGGCCAGTAATTTTATGATTATGATGTTAATATGTTGGCTTTGAATGACATTAATGCTAAAACGCCACTACCGAGTTCAGTCTTATTGTTCCATATATAATAACAAGTCGATGCTTTTTCTGTGAAGTGCTAATATGCGAGGGAGTAGCCCACCCGGATACCACCCTTGGAAAAGTGCAATCGCATACATACTTTCTATTGCATGTTGCAGCACAAAGATTTACTACTTGAAAGATCGACTGGTCGTTCGGGTGGTTAAAGCTGCGTCCGCCTTTTAGACGGGAGGCCGGGGTTCAAATCCCGGTCGGGTCATAATAAAGACTTGGGAAAATGGACCTGTCTCCTTCTCGCTTGGTGCTCAGCATATGAGATTGGAACAGGTTTAATGATACTCGTGAAAGTTGAACGGATGGCTGCACTGGCTAATATAGCCCCAGGGGCTTGAGAATGTTTAGGAATGACAAGATTGTGATGGATATGTTTAAAGCGCTTTGAAGTCTATCGCTGATTAAAAGCGCTATATAAATACGAGGTATTATTGTTTAATTTAAGAATCCTTAGTTCTAGAACAGTTGTTACATAGACATATGTTGTAAACTCGTAATAACCAACTTTAGCGGTAAACAGTTTTTATTTTGTGTTCAGTATTTTAAGTGGAGTAAAATTCCTGTCCACAAGCTTGTACCTCCAGAATACTCGAACTCCATCACGAATCTTACTTTTCATCCATTATTAGACATGCCTTCATCAGTAGCGATTCATATAGTCTGCAATTCTGATCACCCTTCACCAGTTGCAATCTATTATACACTCTAGTGCCTTCACCAGTAGTAGTAGGCCTACAGGATATTCTCCCGCATTGGTCAGCATTCAAGAGAAGGAATAGGTGATATTGCCGTCATTAATAGCAACATAGAATATTAAGATCCCCATTGCCTTGTGAAAAGTTGTAGTTTTCCCCCAAATTCTACGGAGCCTGAAGCTATTAGACTATGTCGACGACAATCATTTTTGTTGCAACGAAGTTTCGATCATAAACTTTGAGCAATCTACTTCTATCGTTCTTTCCCATGTGATAAACCGTTGAGACAGCGAGGTATCCTTACAGATTAACTTCGCGCAGTTTACGTCTGTGAAGTTGGCACCTTTAGGGTCTTGGAAAAATGTCAAGATGAACATTCCACCATCGATATGACAGAACAGATGAATGTTTTTTCTAAAGAACTTGTGTGAGTGACATTGTCCTTTTCTCGTAACACCTTACTGCCAGACTGGGAGCATTACAAGCGGCATGGCGCGGTTTTAACTTACTTGGGTTGAATTGTTATTTATTAAAGTGGGTTACCAGGTGAGCAGGGGGCAGCAGTACTCTGACTTGTAAGGAATCCCGCTGCTTTTGGTTACCCTTCCCCGTAGAATTGTGTTTTTGAAGTCTTGTGAATTCCCGTCAATAGTATAAATGTCTTTTGCATCTTCATAAAAATTGGTTACAAAGTAGCTTTTTCTCTCAGATCTACAATGCTATACAGGAACGGATTAACTGAATCCGTTATAAAGCATGCACAAAGGTCTAGGTCTGTACTGTCAGGAAGGCTTTTTTACAGGGATTATGCCAGACTGTTAAAGAAAGTAAAACAACGGCAGAATACTTGTTCAATAAATTATAATCAATATAACGGAACTGAAATAAAAATCCTTTTCTCGTGTAAAGGTTACAGCTTGTACTGAGTGTTTTATAGCTGCCACTTGAAATGAAACACTGGTTTCGCATTTAGTTTGAAACTATGATCCCTCCGTTGATGACGATGTTTTCGGCTCTTCTTATTTACGAACAAAATCAATAAAAAGTGACAAAAGTTTCGTGTCATTGATTTTGTTTTATTGTTTGGAACGGATATGTGTAAGTGCATGCATCCTGTTAGAGACTGGTCTTGTTTTCATAGTTCATTCCTTACAATATTATGACGCTGCGTCTTTATTTTTTATTCGAGCTTATAACAGCTTTCAAGTTAATTCTGAATAAAGGCGGAGTCGGTTGAAAGTTGGGCATGACATAACTTGAATATTGCACGAAAGTAAGTATTTAAGGACTGTAGAGTGGTTGTTGTATATTCGTCGCATTTCAGATTGCCCATAGTAATGGCATCAAAGTTAATGACCGTTCTGCAATTTGGGTGGCCTTATAGATTACAAGTCAACCAACAAAGATCAAATTGAGTAATGCAGGGGTCTTTCGTAAACGTTAGACAATCGGGGTAACGTTTTGTTGAAGTCTATATAGTGAAGCGACTGATGTTTCGTTCGTTAAGTATATACGTTTCAAGCACAATAATGACCAAGACATGCTTAGCATCATTGCCTGTTATGTACTTCCAATATTTTTAGGTAGCTTACTACTGGGAACTTTCTAGCTATTTCTGATACACATTCCCTATTTTGTCATGTGGCATACATGCATAGGAAAATGCGCTGCGACTGTTATCAATCTTCATAACTGTACCCTCTCAATGATAAACAATCAGGTGCTGTGTTCTTATCAGGGAGTTGACACTGTTTTGGCAGAAAGTTGTTCCCTTCCCTTCACTGACGTTTGTTACATCACCTTTCATGTTTAGTATTTGAACAAGTTATCTTGAACGATTGTTGACTAAATGACTTGTAAGTTGAGTGTGACAGTTCGTTGAAACAGTTTACATAAATAAAATTACTCTGTCGTAATTCTCGTTCTGCATGTGGGAAAGGTGAAAGAGTTTCTTGAATATAGTATTGAAGTAACCTTACAGGTTTGCAAATTCGGCTTACCTTAAAAAAATTTAATGATATTAAAACTAGGGACTTTTGATTTCAATCGATTGTTGAGGAAATCCGTTCCAAATAATGAATGTCATTCCATAATGCTTTGCCTCATTGGGCAGGATACTCAAAAAGTGATGTGTTGCTCTCTTCTTGTTCGGCACTTAATTCCATACTTTTTTAATTCAGGAATAAACAGCCCAAAATATAGGTGAACTGTGATCAAATTTGAATCACAAACTCTTAAACATATCACCTGCATTATTTCAAGGCCAATGATGATAATGCCTTCAGGACAAATTCTGACTTTCACAGCGTGTCCTCAAGGGGAAGAAAGTGTAAAACCGAATACAAATAAATCCAATGGCATGCTCAATCATAAACAGTTCTTAAAAGCATTGCAGAGGTACAGCACCGCTTTTCAAGTTTGATTGTACATAAAATTAACGTCACTTCTATCCTTTTAAGGAAACACTTAAGATTTCCATTTCCAAATTATCAATGACAGATGTTATTAGTTCAATTAAGTTTGGCTAAAATTAGATTGAAGAGATTATATCGATAAAGCCAGGATTCGAATATACGAGATGAGGTCACATTAAGAAGACTTGCGGCTATACACGAGATGAAGTGAGCAAACAAAGAGTTCGTGTGTGTCAGTTTAAAACAGGACGAGTAACACGTAATATAAGTGCCCCTATTCCATTTAAGCATTATGTAGGCCTAAGCATGATTAGAGAGCTTTTGCACGTTGAGGCAAAATGAGAATTGAGGTCTCATGCACAGTCTACAAAATGGCAAAAATTCCCCTTTAAATTTTTTTATTATTTAAGTTTCTGGTTTTTCATGTGACATATTTAGAACTATGACATCTACAAAGAAACATTTATTTATTTATTTATTCATTCATTCATCCATTCATTCATTCATTTATCTATTTATTTATTTCCACTGCAATTAATAGCATAGCATACAAGAATGAATGATACAGTTAAATTTCTATAACATGAAAAACAGAGTAAATTAATAAACTGTTCATGCATGCATAAACAAAAATTCATAATTAAAATCATAAATGCATTTGGAGGAGACCTGATAAAAGTAGGGCTTATCGAGATCAGGCCACCTATAGAAAAAAAAGAAAATAGAGAGCACAAGCACAAGCAAGTAAAAGTCCTAAATAAATCCTCCTCCCTTTACATTATAGTTGCTTTTTAAACAATGGCCTTAAAGTAGCAACTATGTGTGAGAGAGAGAGAGAAAGGAATCCTTATAACTGATAATCTATTTACTAAGTCTTTCTTTTAGTTTTACAACTATTTTGTCAAAAGCTTGATCATCTTGTGGCAACCAATTATGAAAGACAGACCTGTGAACACTACACCTTTTGGCAATTTTTTAATGATGCAAAGATAATTGCATTCATTGTGGAATTTACTTTTAAACCTTCACTGAATCCTTTTGAAAGCCTGTTGCTACCTAAAATGACACTCACACAGCCTACGCTTTGACAATTTTATTGACATTTCCCTGTCATTGATCTGTTTGTACACCTTTGTCTTGCCTTATCCTTGTTATTATGAAGAGGAACTGCTGTTCAAGTTTTTGCTTTCGTCAGGAGTAAGTAATGTGATGCTCTCATCAAACGCCAAAGAGAAATATAAGACTTTAAATCTGTACTGATGAAAATAATTTTTGAGAAAGTTCAGCGCCGTTCATATTTTTTGTACAAATACATAAATCCTCAATATAATTATCGACCAGTCTTCCTTCATTTTAAGTTGTTGTTCCACGTTGTGATCTTAAATCAGAACGCACGTCATAGCTGAACTCTAGGCAAGAGAACATTCAACTCGCTGTAAACGATCCGACCCAGAAAGAGCATTATGAATTAACGCATCTTTGTCAAGTTGACCGTGAAGTACGGAGATAGGTCACGGGGGTTGAACATATATTTCAATAAATATCTGGAAACATAAGCTTAGGAAGTGGGGGTGGGGACTGGGGGCTTAAGATCCTCAGTCAAAAATGCGGTGGGATGGCGTTATGATTCCGCTCCCTCGATCCAAGGACCTTATTTATTCCCTCCGTAAAAATATCAAAATTTTGCAGTTAGTTTCTTTATAATCTGTCCATTATGTTGCACCTTGCATCTAAGGATGTTTAAATATTCAAAACTTTTCACCTTCTCCCCTTAGACTCCTCCCCCTGGACTCCGGTCTGATCCAACGTACAGCCCCAGGTCTAGAACAGCTTCCTACGGTCTGGAAAAACCGCGTTTCTAACAGACGGCAGTCCACTACGGCAGGACGTTTTCGGAGAGGGGGGGGTGGTAATGCTAATGCAATCTAACGACAAATAGTGTAAACATAGTGTACTTAGATTTTTTTCTCAAATTAATCTTATGCGTCGTTTCCACTTATTTTAGGTAAAGACCTTATGTCTTTTGTGTTTGCCCTCTTTCTTTCAACAAGTTCTAACTGCGGCACTGATCTGGAATGTTAACAGGAACTAAAGATCTTCTTTTGAAGAAATTGCCTAAAAGCTATTGTTTACCTCAAGCTAGGGGAATTCATAAATGGAATCCCACACCATTAAGCAAAAACCGCATAGAAACCATTTTACTTCCACTCCCCGGCAAGATGGCCGCAAAGGTACATTATCATTAATTCGAAGACATTAAAAAGGTATCTCATATGTAGAAGACTCGTTCTTAGTGTCAAAGTCAATCCCGTAGCAAGACAAGGTACTGAAAAGGGCTATACATTTTCAAGGGGCCATAAAAGGTTTTTCCTGCAGTGAGGGTTTTCCAAGGGGACCCCCATCACTACAAACTTGGTCAAAGTTTGTTAGGCCTTCACACAATCCTTTTTTGCATGGACATCTTGGTTATAGTCCAGTAAATTTTCCAACTAATGGCTATTTATATAGACCTACAGTGCTTGGATGAGTGTGAAACCAACTTTATACCTACTTATTGAATAAAAGGAAAAAGTAAATCGATTTGTTTCTATTAAATTATGCAAGTGTGAGATGCATAACTTAAGTTACACTAACGGCAAGGATACATGCTTCCATCCGTTTAAAATGTACGTGTTGGTTCAGGCTGGAAGACAGATTCTATTTACATTACTGAAGTCATTTTCTTAATAAATTGATGCATCAAATCTGTAGAGATGGCAACCTAACTTACATACTTTGTAGGTTAATTTGAAAATTATAAAGCTTCAAATACTACAGAGCAATGCTTATTGACAGCGAGGGAATTTCAAAGAGCAGGAAATGTTTTCCTACGCTTTTCTGTATAACACTACGACATTTTATCAGATAATTGCTATTTTATTCAATTAAGTTACCCTTTAAATTATTTTAGTTTACTTTTCCCAAGCAGATTGATGAATTGAAAACATTTACTGATCTGTTTGACGGTAACAACATCTACTACATCACAGGTTATTGATTGCTCTGACTTAATTATTCAATTAAACATTTGCAATCCTTTTAATGGTCGGGTGACGTCAATTTCACGATCTCACCTGATAATCAACATTGGTCATAAGTTCTCAGCGCACTTGCAAATGACTTTACTATTGCAGAAAGTTTCATTTCTACAAAGACTATATAAATTAAACGTTTGTTCAATACGATAGTCAAGCTTTTTATGCTTAATACAATGGGAGCTATTGTATGGGGGGGATCAGTTAATGGTAGAGTGGAAGGATGTGTAGAGTAGAGAAAGAAGATTTGCAAACGTTGTAATCAAATTTTAAGGGGGGCTGTTGCATAACCCCAAAAATATTCAGCAAAGTCCCATATCGCCCTAATAGCAACTGGTATTAAACTTTGATTGACATAAATTTAAACAATAGCATCGCTCTGATTGGTCAATGATGACTTAACCAGATCACTCAGAATAGCAGACAGCCGACACACAGCAATGTATGCATACATTACTTTAAGAAATTTGAACTCAGTACAAGCCATTGAAGCTTTTACCAGCAATTGCACTAGACAGGTGTTTTTCTTTTAAATTGGAGGAGGGGCTAGAAGTAAGCTACAAAGGGAGGATTTTGACTACCTGCACCCTAGAAATGTTCGGTGTAAATTGAACCAATATACGGATCAAATGGGCACTGAACCAAGAAAGGATCAAATATGTGACTAGTTTCGGTTCAAAACTAGCCATTGTTGGTTCATAGTGAACCAAAGCTGGATTTCTGTTCAGTGCCCATTTGATCGGAGTCGGATGAGAATTGAACCTGGCGTTTTTTGATTGTGTGGTGAGGATTGTTGTTCCTTGAAAGGGAGAAGACATGGAGTAACCATGTTATATCTCATAAGTGTAAATTCCTGCAGTATAGTTGTTAATCTTTATTATTCTCATAACATCATTAAACAATTGTAAGAATCTTTTGGAGAAGTTAAATATTGCAATGTGATATTAATATCAATTCGTAAACTCCTAGGTGTTAAGGTCAAAGATGACATTTTGAAAATTGTGTTCCATGTCATTACAATTTGAACTTTACCTTAAGGCTTCGATAGCCCCATATCATCACGTGGGCGCAACACAATAATTAAGAGTTCCGTCATTCTTTGGCAATAAAGTTACGATGTATGCGCTCACTAAGTTTTGGATGGCCGGTATACATTCTTAATAAAACGGCTTTCCCCGTCAGCAACGATAAATCACTACCGAGGCTCTTTGAAGGGCTCGGGGTCTCATAAAAGAACCAATCCATCTCAAGGTTTTTCTGTTCACATGGTCAGACTGACCTAATGTACTTTGTATTTACGATATCTTTAGATACCATAAAACAGTTGTCAAAGTCTTCATGCTTCATCGTTAAAGTAAGCCCCAAACAAAGTTATCACTTTGGGTAAGTTTATATCAGTCTTCATCCGAACTCATCCTGTCAAAAAAGATGAACCGATCTGTTACCATAACTCTGTCTGAACACCTGAACTGCCAAGTTTTTGAATGTTTAAAGGCCTGGTGACATAACGATGACATAGTCGGTATTTGATGTAAAAGGCATTAAAACATCCAGAAAATAGCCACATTTCCCATCAAAACCGATCAAATATTGACCAGAGAAAGGCAAAATTGGCTAGCTAACTGGTCTGCTCAACGAAGTTCAGTCCGGTGAACAATCGACATCTTCAGCTGGGCATGTGATTTTGATGGCAAACTAACGTGCTAAGAGGACTGAAAACCGGAGCCAGTATCCGGGGAAAACTCACGTACCCCGGGCGAGATTCGCACCCCACCAACTTGTGAAACACATTGGTACACGGTAGGGTCAACTACCCTGCTACACGAAGAAGTCAACAGTTACGTACGAGGTTATTTCTTTTACACCTATATTATGAATAAACATTAGCAAAATATGAAAAATTATGACGTGGAAAGAGGTACCCAACAAAATTTGTCTAATGTCATCTTTTTCTTTTAAACTTCATTTCATGGATAGTTGTAGCATTGATATTTTCTGAGAAATTTATGAAGGAAACAAAAATTTTATACTTGAAAATATTAATATCACTCACCAACTCTGCCGAGTACTTTTTGAGACAATGCATAAATATTTAACAGAGCAATTAACACAGTGCACCACACCTAATCATTATTTTTGCATAAGTACTAAGTTACTTCGGAACTTTGGAGAGCCATATCTCGAGGTTGGTAAAAGTCATTGAAGTAATTCTTACGGATCTTTCATTAGGAGGCTTAAATTTTAAATTGCTGAGCACAAACGCCCTTCCGGTTGCATTTTACGATACAGTTAAATGTAATGTAATAGTAAATATTTCTGCAAGCGTAAAACCAGCAGAAAATTTACGACTGTCAGTGTTAATAAAATCGGGAAGTACCAAAAATTTTTCAGAGATTGCTGTGACAGACAAGGTTGTGCATGGCTTCCCGGTCCGTATGCTTTCCCTCACAAACAGTTTATAAATCGAGTTTGTATGAAATGAATTGAACTAAAAATAGGACCGTAATCTGGAAAAGCAGACAGCAATATATTTAAACCAGAAAGCCCAAAGGCTTAGTGATTCCCAGCTAAAAGGGGTGGTTTGTTGCACTGAGGTTCATCCCTCAGTTTTATACTTCTTGACTATATCATTTTTACGATGTTTTCACAAATCGACCCCTGATGACCTCATGTGACCTTTGAACCCCACCAAAAATTGAAAAACGAAAAGTAAAAAAAAACGTGTCTTAGGAAGTATTTGTACCCGGACAGTCTGCGTGAGAAATTGAGCTCTAATCCACCTCTCCATCAAAGAATCTAGTTCAGCGTATAGTATTTCTAATCATCCTGTAGTCACAGCATCCTTGCCACGTGTTCAGAATTAGTTAATTTAAATTAGTGTTATTACTGTAACAGTTATGCTTGTGAAAAGAAGTTGTTCTCTGTAACTTTATGTTTGAAATGGTAGAAAATTCAGCCCTAACTTTTCGTTGGTCACGAAACGCCGGACACAAATTGGGGGTACCGCCCACTGTCTATTTAGTTTACGAGGTTTTCGTAGTTGCACCTCTGATATCCTTATATGACCGTCGACCTTCAACAAACTCATATGGTTCCCTCCCTCTTAAAGTAACACATCTATATACCAAGTATGAAAAGAATCTATCATCCCTGTCATGAAGTATTCTTTTTTCAAGGTTTTCGATTTTTGGCCTCTGATGATCTCAAATGAACTTTGACCTCCACTGAAAACAATGGGGTTCTTTCCTTTCAATATGATAAAGTTACATAGCAAGTATGAAAGTTGTCCACTCATTGCTATCTTGAGATATCGTGTTTACAAGCAGTTTTTAAGAATTTCGTATTTTCACCTCCGGTGACCTCAGATAACTTTTGACCTTTACCAAAATCAATGGGACTTTTCTTTTGAGTATAACGCATTTACAAGCTAAGTTTGAAAGCATCGATGCTTCCTACCTAGAGATATCGTGTTTACAAGATTTTCGGTTTTTGACCTCTGGTGACCTCACATGACCGTTGAACTCCACCAAAAACAATAGGGATATTTCTCTTAATATTATATTTCCATATCTTAAGTATGAAAAATTATCCATCATTGGTCTCAAGCGATATCGTGTTTTACAAGCTAAGAGTCACAAACACACATACATAATCACACACGCATACACACAGCTTCCCGCGTGATTGTATAGATTCCTGTTACCTTCCGCAAAGAATCAAAAACATAATTTCAAAGAGACAACAGTCAACAAGATTCTTAATCGCGCCAGCATTCCAGCAACTAACAAAGGAATTACTATGCTAGAAACAAGTCTTAAAAGGAATTTAAAATATCATGTAAAAATACTATACGTACTTTGCCGATGGCGGCTATAAAAACTTTTGTTTGGCACAAAGTTAGTTAAGAGTCCTCGCACGAAATGAATACATATGACCAGTGGTCGAGTGGCCCTGAAAAATATTTGCCATTTGTGAAGTGGAAGAAAAATTGTCTTCAAATTTTCAAAGACTTTCTTAATATCAATATAATCTCTTATTGTATACTATTTTTGATCTATGGAGACCATGCTGTGCAAACTTTGTTTTTGTGGAGTGTTCAGAGGCCGGTTTCCTCCTTGCTCACATGGCAAGCTGCCTATGGCAGAGTTTGAAAAATAAACCTCACCGTGCGCACTGGTCCAAAGCCAATCCGCATTGCATATGTTTTCGCATGGTCAAGTATGAAGTATCGATTTTTGATCGCGCCATAGTTTGTGATGTAGTTTTTTTTAGTACTAATTTTTTGTTCAAAGTCGCAATGACATACTTTTGCAATAATATGATGAGAAATTACCTCAATAGTATTTTCACTCCAGATAAAATAATAAGACACAGATAGCTTGCATTAACAAGATACAGAATGTTTAAACAGAAGAAAAATAAATGTGCAGGTATCTGCATATTACAAGAGAAACATCACAAATAATTGCACAATATACCATTTTAAGTTAATGTAAAAAATCATTTTCATCACATCGATAGATTAAGCCATGAAGATAGGGATTGGAATAAAAAGTGTCGGTTTCAACTTTACAGCATTTTTTGATTTTCAGTTCCTTTAATTTTTTATACAATGTTGAACTCTTTGCAAATTTCCAGGACATCACTAGAGTTTCTCACACTGGCCCACATGTGCACCCCGCCAATGATCTTTTCCTGGGCACTATTGCAGTGCAGTGTTACATAAATTTATGTTGTATTTAGGTTTCATTTTTACGAACGAACGTCCCACGCTTAGAGCCTTCCTGGACCCAAGGACCAGTACGGACCACTTGTGTACGCTTGCATTCCTCATCTTAGAGTACTCGCTGCTCTGTTATAATCTCCAATCCATAAGTGTTTCACAACCTCTGATATCAATGGCAGTACACTTTCCCTGTTTCCGAAGTATGTGAGTAGCTACTACCTTGTATAAGTGTTACAACACATCTCAGCTATAACATTCCATACCACAAATATATTTTTCAGACGAACAAAGTTGAAGCTAATTGATTAAATCTATATTCATAGCATATTCTAGTACTGATATAATGATTTCATACAATAGACTGTAAATAATCTGTGGTATATTTTAATAGCAAAACATTTTCTTTATTCTCTTCGTTTTAACCAAAAGCAGTACATCTTGTTCTAAAATGATGGCAATGTGTAATGTTATAGTGTGATCTGATTATACTTAACAGCTTTTTATTCAAACATTTTGGAGCAATTAGTAAAATCAAAACTATGTAACGTGAAAATTGTTCAATACAAATTGTTTTTCGATCATTCACTTTACCACAAAAATGGAAAAATTCAACATTTCTATATTAGAATGGTGAAATGGAATAAAAAAAAACATGAGAATCGAACCAGTTTGTTACATTGTTAGTGTCAAAGTATACTTTATATCAGTCTACCTTTATCATTGGAGAGAAGGTCTCAGATGGGCTAAAACTATTTACTTTTTGTCACTAGCTTGTGACTAATTGAACAAACTGAATTGTTACTCATAAATCAGTTAAAAATAGACATCGTTTTCTCGGAAAATTCAGATTACATTAATGTACTTTCCGTGTGGGCGTAGTCTACAGCTGTTTGCAAGGAAAACATTGTTGTACTTGCATCGGTAGTTCATTGTGGTGAAAATCTTTACAGATAGATAGTCAGCTTTATGTATAAAGATTGATAACATAATAATTGATGACTGAAATAGTAAATATCTCCAAAGAAGGAATAATTCTGCAACGTTGCGTTCTTCGTGGAGTTTAACCTTGTCTTACTTTCCTTCCTTAAATACGGACTGTTGGAAGAACTTCAACTCATGTTAAAGTGTTACGGACGTAACGGGGACACATTATTTTGAGTAATAGTTAGGCTATAGGTAAAATAACAGGCTAAAAAATATTTTGAGCAATGCTTTTAGTAATCGGCAAAACATAAATATTTTAGCAACCCTAATGTCAATTTAATTCATTGGGAAAATAATCTATTCAAAAATTTATGGTCTATCCAACCGGTTTTCCAGATGGTTCGTACACCTGGTGTACTAACTATTAGGTTTTATCCCAGCCTGTGCAAGTTGGATTTAGGTCATCGATCATTATATACTTTAAACCCATAACAATTGCATTTTTGGAATTGAAGTGATAAGATACCAATGCATATACGTCACAAACTCCATTAACATAAATTTTCAGTCCCTGAGTCGGATTCAGTTTCAACCTCTTGCGACCAAAAATGCAGTTGATGATTTCTTATCCATTTTGTGATGCGGATATCAAGATGACACGGGGGAAATTAGTTATCCAAAAAGTCAGAAAGCTGAGGTGTGATTTGCCTTGAAAAAAAGGTGACAGCTGTACGGACTATTTATGATTCAAGTACATTACAAAGTAAACTACTTTTGATTCGCATATCCAAAGTACTTAAGAATCTCCTCTTTAATAGTAAAGTTTGTTCCACTAGTTCTGTTGTTAGTGGTTTATCAGTAAAGATGCAGGTAGCAGACGTAGATGCAGGGAACTGTTTCTGACTTGTGTAGATCCAGCTGTACACCAAGGGTTTGTGATCAATATCACACCATGGAGTTGCTATTTGACACTTCTTGGTCACACATAGCTAGGTGACTTTTCAAAATTTGAAAGCGTGCATCTCTTGAAACTGGTATTTGTCAACGAAACAGCAAATTTAATTCTGATTCGATCACAAAACTGTAAGCATGACAGTTATGGGATTGGGTTCAAATTGTCATGGTTGGTCTACATGATGATACTGCTGACATTTATCCGGCCACCAAAGTCGTTTAAACGCAATATCATACGAAGACGATTGAGAGCACCAAATATCTTTAGTGTTCAGAATCATTACCTGTTAAATAATTATGGTATTTAAGTCAGCATGAACATGGATGTACACTTAGTTGTACCAGCTAGGATGTTTATCTAAAACGATCAACTGTTACTCACCTAGTTTTACCAATGGGTGCACAGTTCCGTTGACGCCATGATCTTGAGGAAACAATTGATAAACACAAATATCACCACAGAAATAAATTTCAAAAAGCCTTGCTTTTACAAAGCGTTAAGGCCGGTTCATACTCCATTATAGCGCTACAAAGCTGTGTTTAAGGGTGTTAGCTGGGTCTCGATATGCCGATGTAAAATTGATTCATACTTCAGTTTTCTCGCATAGCTCAACTTTCGCAGTACTGCCATGCAATGCACAGTCTCCCAATACCTGCCTATGCAAAGGCCAAGTACAGTACATATGTGTATGCGGTTTGATCGGCTCTACGACAAAGTACACTATTGATTACCGTGATAATTTTAGGGAATACAAGAAAATCCTGCCTTACTAAGCTTTGTCTTAATTCGTGGGAAGCATAACTGTTTCCCTCCATTCCTACAACTCTCACTGTCACAATCAGGCCGCCGATAGTCGCACGGAACCCGAATACATGTAATGAGCCGGTATCTGGAAAGGTCCGCCATTGTTGTCGAGTAGGATCGTGAGCTCGTTTCAAAAGGTCGTTCACCTACCAAGCAGCCAATCAGAAGCCGTTTCCTTTGCGATATCTCGAGAGCTTGCGAGAAAAGTTGAACAATGTTCAACTCCAAGCGATGACCGTGAATCGAACTGGCGGCAAAGATATTTTAACCATATATGGTTATTGATCGCTTTCTCGCGCGAGAAATCTGGAAGTATGAACCGGCCTTTAGGCTACGGGGTTGGTAATATGCTATACCCCACTTAGACAATAAGTGGGATGTGAAAAACAACATTTTTAGTGCAGTAAATACAGCATGTGAAACAGTTCATAAAATGAAGAATCACAAGAAGTAAACTCCATTGTGCAGCTGGCTTTGGTAGTCATTATTGGGCTACTTTTAATTACCTGTCTTGACTTAAGAGGTGTTCCTTGCATGCAAAATCACGCACACTCAACAACTACAAGGAACAACTACTGTGCAATGCCAATCGCCACTTACTAGTTGTCTGTTCAACACAATTGCACACCATTGTATTGACACAAGGTACATATAAACGCATAACACATGAACTTCTACCAAGTAGTTGTTATCCGAAAGGAGATAGCTCGCCAAAACTTCCTTTGAAGTGAGATTTGCGCGTTCAAGTTCATCTAGTTTAATCATTCAATTATCTTGTGCTTAAGATTTCTATAAGCACTAAGCTGGATTCAAAAGTTAACACAAAGAGGTTTTTCGTCCGCTACATCGTGAGTAGAACTATGGCGATTTTACCCTGTGCCATAGCATTGCCAGTCGCCTGAAAAATAAGTATATTTTCTCTCTGGTGTCGCAATGAGACCACATCAGCTTGGTTTTATGTAAAATTGTGAACACATATTTATGTCCGGTTATTATAGGAAACTTGAGGAAACTTTTCAGAATGCAGTAAAAGAATTAGGCTTCTGCCTCTTTAGCTCATTTGCATATGATCTCTGTACATAGAGTAGGGACATTTGTATCTATCTACTTTTTTTTCTCCGGCTACTCCGTCTTTCCTCCCAGTTGGGATATATATATATATATATATATATATATATATATATATATATATACATATATATATATATATATATATTTCCATCAAAATCAGTTACCCAGCCGAAAAAGCCCCTTGACGGACCTTTTTTCTAGTCTGTTTTGCCTTTTTACTGCTACCTTGCCGCGACTAGTAGATCGCAGCCCTCTGGTGAAGCCATTGCATTTCATTCCGATGAGACTTGCCGTGGTAAGTCGCAACAAAATAGTTTGCCGGTGAAGAGATGTACCCTTGCTTTGACTATAGCTGCAGTAAGATGGCTAGTTGTGCAGTTTTTGTTACTGGACGTGACTACAGTCGCAAGAATTGCTCCAGTGCAGTGTATCTTTATGCTCTGTAGTGGCAGTGACTCCACTGTAGGAGTGAGGTCTGAGTGCGATTTCATGCTGCAAACTGATTCCCTTCACCGCACAGTCGTAATAAATTTGCTTCAAAGGCACTGCAAACAGAGTTATTTGGTCCGTTGGAAAGGGCACTTTACGCAAAATGCCCACCTCGCAGTAGTCACGTGATCAATAAAACATACCCATCGAATGAGATCCGAGCCATCTACCTTGGCTAAATAATTGTACATATACGTGGTCGTTAAGCCGAACGCATTTTCAGCTGATACTTTTGATGGCGTCAATGCCAAGATTCAGGCACGGTATTCTTTGTCAAAGCTTATTGTTTCACTTCATTTTGGAAATAAGAAACAAGACATCAATGACCCATGCGTACGTTGATTCATGTGCTGTGCTCCCATGAAAAAAATAGCACGGCGACTTCTCCTACTGGATAGACGTGTGTAGGAGTAAACATGTCTTTTATACGACAAGATTTGTGGACTGGTATCAAATCAATTGTGACTTTACTTAGGTACGACTTGTACTTTTACGCTCAATTTGTCTTCTCCATATACGCGTTAACATCTTGTCATATTTGGTATAGAGTGAATACAACGGTACAACAGGTCACATATGTGTTTGTTTAATTGATAGCCTATGTTTACTTTGATGAATGGTCCAGAAAACGAAGACACTAATATTGAGAACATTTTTAAAAACCATTTGCCTAATGACTTCGGATGATTTATTACTATCTTTGTACAGAGCAGCACGGTTGAGTGATCAGAATGCGGCAGTTTGTTTTTTGCCTGTAGTCCCGTGTAGATGCTAGCATTTTATTACACAATTGCTCGTGTGGATTCTAGCAGGTCTTTTTTAAATGCATTGTAAGTGTAATTACAAGCATACACAATGAAGTAAGACGTTGAGTGTGTACCGTACGTATCTCTTCCTTTTTCTTTATCGCCTTCGAGGGTTAAAACTGCCTAACTTAGTCAACGTCAAATTTCCTGAACTGATAACATTACAGCATTCTGAAACCCTGTCTCTTTAGACTAAATGTAATAATCTTTTGCGTCATTAAATACAGCTAAGCACATATTGGACTGCTTGGTGTGCGACTAAACCCTAGTAAAATAGTGACAAATGCAATACGAGCAACGAGAAAACACGTGAGATTCCTCAACTGTGCATCTCTGAATAATCGCAGAAAGCTTGCTTGACCAAACACGTTTGTTTCACCTATGTCGTCGGATGATATACATGGGAGAAATTCAAAGCCAGCTGAGTCAAAGCAACATCGGGTCTTATTAGGAGCACTGTTACCATAGTTCAGTGTCATTCGTTCACCGGATTTGTTGTAATAAGAAGTGCGTTGCCGAAGTTAATAGAAATACAACGAGCCTTACAGATGTGTTTCATTCAAAAGAAGGAAGCAAAAACGAAGAGCTTTAGAAGCGAACTAATATTTTGTTTCTGCCAAATTCTCTGAGTGTGACAAATTGATTGGAAGAAACGTTGATTTCATATACACAATTTAAGGGTGGATGCTTGAGAGGTTTGGAGTTTTTCTACTGTAAGTGTGAGTTGAAGTTTAGTGGCAACTATGGACAGTTGTATAATTATTTGTCTAGTAGTAGTACCCACGTGACGAAACCTGTCAGGGATCACGTTTTGATTGGAATCGTTGGATTGGAAAGAGGTTTAGTTGAACTTGCGTTGCAGATGAATATCGACAATATTAGTTGAGAAACACGAGATCTCAGCACGCCTTTGAGAAAGAGGCACAGCGGAGGGTATTTTGTTTGCCATGAAACTAAAATCATCGTTACCTAACTATGATCTCTCAGCTAGGCTAGAGATAGCATCTGAAATGGCAAAGTATAGACCGTACACTTAGACTAAGCACACAATAACCTATGTAGTATAGGTTTTGTAAACTGCCTTGCTCCTGCTTAAGTAATGGTGGGTTTTGAAATGCTTCATTGTTTGATAAGGAGAAGATTTGAAAGCTTTTGAACTTGTCAACACATGTAACGGTTACATGTGCTGCACAGAAAATTAGCTTGCTTCCTAGGAACATTTGGATTTATTGCGGAGATAACCTTTCTATCAAACGAGCCGAAACGTACAGCAATTACTATCATGGATGAGATATTCCCTAAACGTCCATTTGGAAGAGCACAGAGTGCAACCATAAGCATTGATGGCTGCAGTTACACTATTGGTAAGTTAGTAATATTTTATTTTTGTGAATCATACGGAAAGATCAAATCGTTAACTCCTTGTTAAAATTTAGAAGTGTGATGTAGCTTTGTGCTGGTATACGTAAACTGAAAATCTTTGCAGGTAATGAAAACATGTACGTACGCTAGTAAACGTAAACACTGTTAAAGGGTACGCCTGTCTGAAAGCTAATTTATTTATTAATTGAAGTATGCAATCATGTAATGATTTCCGACAGAAATGGATTACATTTTTATAGATCGTTTCCATTCGTTTTCAGTGATTTCCTTCTGATTCTTGCACCTATCTTCTTTACACTGTGCAATACATGATACTTCAACGTCACGATATATCCCATACGTGACTTATATTGGGTGAGAGATTTTCAAAATATGAGACTTTGTTCAGACTTTAATAAGGTTAATAGTATGTTATTCAACATGTAGGTTTCGTTGATCTTATGGAACTCCACCCCCCACCACCCCCGCACACCATCCCCGAAGAAAAGCGTGTGTAATTTGCAAGGTTGTACGGATATGATCAGCATATCACAGCATTCACCTGCGTTAGTGGGGGAGTGAGGTATCGACCTACTTTCTCGCGCTTCTGAGGTGTTGAGGGATATGAGGTGGAAGGGAGTTCCTTAGGCCCAGGGTTCCTGTCTTCTGTCAGAACATACATGTTTACTCTATTCAGGGTACTATATGCAAAGCCATCTTGTCAAGGGCAATTGAAGTCTAAGCATATGTTGCACATGTTACACGAATCACATAATGGTCTACTTCCCATATTTTTCGCTTACTGCATAGCTGAAGTTTAAAATTGGAAAATAAACTTTGCAGCGACTAATCCATCTACAGGCTTATAAGCCGGGGGGGGGGGCGTCTAAAGGGCTCTAGTCCCACCCCCTTCGGTGCAGCAAAACAAGTTTCCTGAGTTCAGTATTAATAAAACTTAAGCAATCTCGGTTTGCTCCACTTTTTCTCGGGCAAAGACGTTTCAACCCAACCAGGAAAATATCTCATTGCCTGTGACTCGAAACTTAACCCATGATTTCTTTGTAACAGGGTTTGCAGCTGCATTTAATTTTTGCAAATATGTTTTGTTTGGACACATTCGCAAACGGACGTGTACCTACCTGGACCTGCTAACTCAGTTCGATATTGCTTCCTTTTAAGTGATAGCAGTTGTCGATATTTCAGTGTGTATTGTTACAAGTTTCACTACATAAACATTAATGATTAGACTACAGTGATTGTATTACATTATGATCAGTACCGTAAATAAATGAACTAGTTACTAAACAGCACAATAACCAGTATTTGTATGTACCAGGATTACCCGTAAATATCTATACTGTAAATACTGTGTACATGTATTTGGTATACCCACATATACCCACATATACATAGATACTTATACACTATGTATGCATATGTATGTGTGTTTATGTATAAGTGTGTGTATGAAGTGTGCATGGACTGAAGCACTAACCACTACCACTTAGTAGTCATTTCCGCGATGTCTTCAAAGAGATACACCATTATCTCATTGAAAAAATCCCCCTTAACAAAAACAGCACCACAACAGGTTGCCCTTATAATATCACATTATTGATGGACATGATTTTCTATTTGTGGTAATCCCCCTAGAGGAAATGTTTTGCCCTTATGAAAATTTCATAATGATGCTTCTTATAGTCTCTAAAACTCAGTTCCCTTAAATTGAAAACATAAGATTCTCAGATTTTGCTTGAAAGTCGTAATATTAACAGTCTGATAGGGCAGGAGTTCCCAACAGGTCCCATCTAGACACATAAATACAGGACCCGAGGTGTAAAGAAGAAATGTTCTTTTCCAATAGTAATCAAGATAGATTCTGTAAACCACACAAGGTTCATATAATTATTGCACTGATGCTGCATTAACTGCTGTCTTATATCAATACTGTTCTGTGTATTATTCTGTGTTCAGTGTACGCGTCTTCTGTATGACGGGAGTTACTTTTCTGTCAGAGGTGTTATTACCCTTTGTCTTTCGTTGGGGTTTGGGTGGTTGAAGTAGTTATGGTAGTTAAGGTGGTTTTGGTGGTTGGGTTGGTTGGGGGTGGTTGAGGTGGTTTTGGTGGTTGGCGGTTGGTGGTTTAGGTGGTTTGGGTGGTGGGGTGGTTTGGTAGTTGGGTGGTTGAGGTGGTTTTGGTGGTTGGGGTGGTTGAGGTGGTTTGGGTGGTTGAGGAGGTTAGGGAAGTAGATAAAAAGATATCGTTTCCGTCAGGAGACTCGTCCAGCTGAGATTTAACAACTCTTTATCATGAGGTCCTCTATCCATAGCTTACTACCACTCCTAGCAGTTATAAAAGGCTATACGATTCGTTAAAGAATGGGACGAGGAGAAAATACGAAGTCATAAGGAGTTGTCATGGTGAAACTGGGGGCTTTTACGGTACTGCGTAACAGCTCCCTGGGAGAAATATCGTGGTGCATACCTGAAAAATACCGGTATGCTTCTTCGTGTTCTGCAGCCTTTGTCTGAGAATGATTGTAACATTACTACGTCTTTATTTACCGACACCCTGTACACATCTTCGAAGTGATAGAAAGGCTTTCACAACTCTTCTACTGTAGTATATGTTTGTAATTCTTCTATATTTGACTGACTGACTGACTTAGAACGTGAATATGTTTTAAAGATTAATACAGAGACAGGTTCATCAGTTCATCAATGTTTTAATAGAACAGACAAAGCTTACTTTACGGTGAGTAAATGTCAATGGTGTATTTTCAGACTGGTATGGCAACAAACGGTGTGGCATTCTAATGAGATAAATATCCTATATCACGACTGAGTAAATAACATCTTAATAATGGAGATGCATCAAATAATCGAACAGAAGAGAACCACATGCTAAACTTCCCCCTCGCGATCATGTACAGCACACAGCGCTTGTAACGAGACGGCGATTTGCAAACTACATTGAAAATGTTGCTGGAACACGTCTGCATGCAGTTTGGAATGGCACAAATTCTAGCGAGGCCTTCAAAAGAAGGTTATACATATTAATTAATCTACTTTACATATCAATAAGATTAGTCAGCCTCTGTCTTGCTGCTTCATTGAACTCAATAGCGTAGGCTCCAGAGAGGCAACTCAAAAGCTGTTTCGATTTGAAGCAATGTCTTAAGTTTTTTCTTTAAATCTTCATAAATGAAAAAAAAAACTTAGGAGCGTAACTGGTCTACTTTTATGCAACAATACTTGGATTCTCTTTCGAAAGTAGAACCATTCACACGCAGTGAATGACGATCACGTTTCATATCCAGGCCTAAAGGTGGTAGCTCGTTAGAAAAAGTTGTGGGTAGGCATGTATAAACTATTTCTTAATATCATCGTAAAGAGGTTTAGAGTAAATTGAACAATGTTTACAATCTGCTGGCACTTGAGGACTAAATGAAATGATTTTATGGCTTTTGCAGCTTTTCTCTGGTATAACCATTTTTATAAAACTAAAATTTGAGGGTTTCCAATGTACAGATACTATGAAAGCTAGGTGTATATTCCTGTATACTTCCATGGTTGTACTAAAGAAGTATAGTAGCAATAGAAGTAGTGTTTTTCCAGGTGAGAAGTGTAATTTATTTATTTTCGCCCAACTGTCTAACTCGCTTTTTGAAAATTCACGTCCTTAAGTTATCCGTTGTACAGGTGTACCTTACCAACCTGTATGAAACCAAACAGTTGTGCAGGACAAATGTACACGTCTGAATCAACTGTACGTCTAATCCATCCATAGATCTTACACCGTGTCGATGGATACAGCTTTCTTGTAGAGTTAGGTCTATGGAAATCCAAAGAGGCATAGCAAGGAGAAAAATCCATTTCTTTTTTCAGACAATATTTAGGAAAGGACCTTATTTAGTTCATTTTATACTTTGATGCCAGTTTTCAGATAGCTGCAAGCATATCATGTCATATATCTGAGTATAAACCACACGGTTGGTGTTGCCTTGATTTTTTCCAAGTCCGTTTCGCCGATCCTCCTGACGTTTGATCAGAGTAACGAACAAACAAAAGGAACGACGGACGGACGGACGTACACGCGACATACTGATGAAGACGTAACATTTTCTCATGGTGTACTACCTAGATAAAACAATTTTAGCTTATTTTCCAAGCCCAATATCACGTAGAAATCTAGTCCTCTAACCCTAAATATCAGAGTCCAAATAAATATATAGACATCACTAGGTTCAAAAGTGCAGGTATTGCCTGTGGTATGCTAAATCGCTCACATGAAGTCTGCTGATACAGTAATTACATTTTGTACACGTAACTTTTTGCAATGGACATAACCATACAATGTTTGTACACTTACATGGCCCTTAATTTTGTTTCATTTTCGCAGGAAATAGTAGGGTCGGGTTGTCATGTTATCTTTTATACTTTAAGTTTTCTAGAATAAGTTTTTCTGTTATTGGCTGCGAAGTAAAGTTTAATTGCTGGGCAAAATATTGTTCATGGATAATTACACACGTATGCCTAGCTATATGGACTTACCAAGTGTCGATCTGCAATTTTATATTGAGTCCATGGTAGGTGTAGGAAGCTGTTCTTATTTAGAAGAGGGGCTGAACATTTCAGATAGCCTCTTTGGCAGTGGGGATATTTTTCATATTGTGTAAGTTAGAATTAAATTTTATTCCCAATAAAATTTTCGCCTGCCGGATGTTTACGAATTAACTTACAGAGAACCAAGTGTAAGCACAAAACAAGGATAAAGTTGTAACTTTTAAAAACACTCGTCTTCAATTGGTCTTATCAAAATCCTGCTACTAAAATGTTTTCCTTCACCATTTACCATGCAGCTGTTTTTTTAATGAAATCGATTTTAAATATGCAGGATTATCATAACTGATGAAAAATGTGTCACAACCAACGACCGGTATATAAACCTTCACAAGTCAGGTTTGAATGCTTAACGTAAGTAGTCGATGCGATTGTAAGCCACGTTACTTGTATGTAGGTTACTTGCATATAGGTCAAACTTCTGGTGGCAGGTTTTAGGTACTTAGGCACTGCCTTACCTTCCAGTATCACTGACGTTGAATACTAACATACATGTTCACAACCAGATGTGGCCCCTTTGGAACAAAATTGAATATTTGCATGTTTTAACAGTGCAATATGATACTACATACTTAAGTAAGTTACATTTGAATTAATCCTTAGAACTGCTTGACTATAACCCCTGTTGCAGTACAGTGGGCATGTACACTTGCATACAAGTGTAGAATATCGGAATTCCTAAAACGCATCTCAATAGCTTGCAGATCCGTTAACATCCAAAAGTATTACGTAACATTTCTATTTGCGTGGAACTGCCATTGTTGCAGATATTGCCTCCCCCAACCCCGTTATGACCTCCCAACGCAGTATAGTATCAACAACAGCATCACTCGACTTCGATAAGATCATATTCAGATAATTGTCAAGATCGACACCGATTCAGTTTGTACTAGGGAAGTTCAACCTAAAAAAAATGAAATAAGTCTAAAGACCCTTTTCCATATAGCAATTACAAAGGATTGTGGGATCGAGTTTTGGTGTGTGTCGTTTTCGTCAATGGCATTTTACTGTGGACAAAAAAATGCGTACTTAAAGTCTATCCCATAATCCTTTGTAGCTGGTATTTGGAAAGGGGTTTATGACCTGCTCAGGAAATTGTTTGGCTACCTAGGGTCAGGGAACAGGAATAACACACGTTTCTTTGACAGTGTGTACAAAAATGTTTGCAATTGAGTCGAAATATCTGGTCACAAAATAGTGTGATGAAAGTGCTTTGCACTGTTAATGATACCCCTTCTGTTTTTTTTTTTTTTTTTTTTTTTTGTGAGCTCTTACAAGTACTACCACATACAGAATCATGTAAGGAGAAGGTAGATGAGTAAAATTTGAGGTTATCCTCAGTAAATCTTTGGAAAATTTCCTTCTTAAAAAGCTTGATTATCATTTATTTTACTTTTGGCATTTTACAGAAAGGTTTAAGATTTATCGTTGAAGTGTACGGAATATGGGGCTTCTTGAACCAATTGCCTCCGTGTAGTAATGGTAGCTCTAGTGTACCTGGAAATAAGATGCATGGGTTTAGAATAGTGCAAATATGCCCGAACGTGTGTAGTTCAAACTCGACACTTAATGTTTGGCTATACTTTAAGTAGTAAAACCAATGATCTTAATTCAGTGGATGTACGTGATCTGGACCCACACTCCCCTACGGCAGAATCAGGGATCCGTCCATCTGCTTTTAAAGGTACTCTCGGAGGTTTAGGTTAGACTTCTGTATTATTGCGTACTTGCTTAACTAACCATTTTGAATGGTTACTAGAGGTACACAATCCGAACACAGGACGCAGTTGTGTTTTTTATCCATGCGTTGTTAACATCACGTATGTTATAAGGAATCTCAAGTCTTTTTTTTTAAGAGCCATGCCTTATGCCTTATACACACATACACACACACACACACACACATATATATATATATATATATATATATATATATATATATATATATATATATATCTATATATCAAATTAACAAGGTCTTGTTGGAGAGAATAGACTTATTTTCTCTCTTGGCACCCTCACTCCAAAAGGCCTCAATTCCAAATTCGATTTACTTTAATCCGCCCTTTCTTCCCGGTTGACGGCTTTTTCCGTGTGTGTGTATTTTGTTTACGTCCGTCCCAGGTTCATTGCACTTTGTCTACGTCCAGGTCTGTTTGGTTCCCATGTTCGTTGGAGCGTATCCTTAAGTATTGTGTTATCTTTCTTGCCTTGTCAGTTGTACGTTTTCTTACCTTGTTGAAGGGTTTAAACCCGAAACGTCGTAATTTAATAAAACTACATTTTGCATAGTATTTACCATGTTTTCTACATCTTTGTGTTTCCACCCTATGCAACGCAGTACTTCGACCTATATATATATATATATATATATATATATATATATATATATATATATATATTCAGTTTTACGTATGCGTTGCTTATGAGCTAAACATACAGAGTAACATATCTCTTCCCAGACTGTTTAAATTCTTGCTACTTCATTTACTACTAGCCCCTCCTCCAAAGAAAAACACCTGTCTGGTGAACCTACTGGACAAAACTACAAAGGCCTGTGCTGACTCTAAATTGTTCAAGGCGATATCCTCACACAACTGTGTGAGGTGTATATGTTTCATTTACACTGAGTGATATCTGCACAACTCAACATTGACCATCAGAGTGATGCTAATATCTGGATATATGTCAATCAAATTGCAGTTACGAATTGCGTTTAGAGATATAGGGATATTTCTAAAATTGAGATGATGAACCAGTCCCTTTAAAATCTTACACATAATGCTAAGAAACATAAACTCTTTAAATGTTCGAGTCACATTTGAACCCAATCGTACCAGTCGAGCACCGACCAGGAATTTGATAATTTATTTGATCAGGTCTGCATAAAAAATGATTTGAAAGGGATTATTTTTTATACAAATTTGATAAAATAGATGACCTGACTTCCGGATTGGTGCCTGATTGATATTTGCCTTCGTTGTAGAAATAGACAAGTGAGATAAAATTTAGGATTTTTAAACAGCACAATTTTGCATGGCATCAATTCTATACACTGTGTAAACTTTAAGGTTGTCATGGGGGAGATTAGTAGAATATACTTCCAAGTATTTGTATGATGTCATCTGTGGAACTATATTATAATTATTTCAGTGATGCACTTGCTTTGATTAATAATTAAAATCTTATCAAACGTTTTTTTTTTCATACAACTTTGGCTTTTAAAAATATCAAAAATGTAAAACGAAACTGAAATCTCAAGGGTGAACTTACAAACAATTTTTGCTTTTCTTGAAGCATTATTTACCTGAAGCAGCATCAATGATTTTCTCATTTCCAGAAAATGAGTTGCAGTGTTTATTGCTGTCTTACAAGACTTTACTTCGTGGTTTATACATCTGAGATGATACAAACATCAAAATCATATAGAGCTGAGCTGAGCTCATAGACTCGCGGACTGTGCTTTCCCTTACAGTCAAACAGTTAAGCCAATTTCATAAATCCATCATTTCGTCACTTTCGGGAGTGTCTCATGGACAATTATTCAGTGTTTAGTGTAATTGTGTAAGAACGGGAAATAGTTGATTTCTAAGTAGTCATTTAATTTATGATTTATCAGGAATCCTGCCTGCTTAATAGAATTTTCAATGACATTCAGTGTCAACAAGTACCTAAGAGTGTATGCATCGAAAGCAGAGCATACTTCGTTTTAGGAGAAAGTCTCCAGTTTCTTCGTATTCAACGAGAAATATTATTGCCTGGGGAGCCTTATACACTCTCTGAATGCAGTATGCAAGGCTAACCCGTCTGCTATGCAAAAATGCATTTTTATTTCCACAGATACGGTAGAAAAGGGTTTGATTTCAGTTCTGTGTTGTTTTAAAATACATTAAGAGATGAAAGTGTGTGAGTGGAAAGTCGGTTCAGGCTGGCAGGAGGAAACATCGCAAATACAAGCCAAAAGGGGGAATATTGTCCTAAAGGTGATTGTTTGATGCGTTTTAGAATGATAAAAAAGGCAAGAATGGTAAACAATTAGGAACGCAACCTGTTGAATAGGAAGACGCAACGTTGTAAGCGATATCTTACGACGTCGCGACCCAGGGGTGTTAGCACAAACGATTAAATGAAAGTGAAGAATAACATCACTCCAGGCGTGTAGCCAATTAAGGCACTGAATTGGGCAAGTAGCTTCTACGGGCGAAATATTTTTAGTGTGCGTGATTTGCTTATATGCACTAAGGCAATAGTCATTTTCACCTTCTAGGGGCGAATTTTTATACAGGGCGCCCCCTAAATCCCTTGGACACTGGCCCGCATCACTCATAAAGTGATGTTACTTACCAAATATCAAGCCGGTATAAAAATGAACGTGACATTAACTGCGAAACAACTGAGGTCAACGTCAAGGTACATGCTTTTGTGTTATATTGTTGATTATGGGATCCTTCTCATATTGGGCAATGAATCTGTGTGATGTGAAATTGTGAATAATGTGTTCAGTTGGATGATTAACCAGGCGCGGATCCAGACATTCCGAAAAGGGGGGGGCTGAAAGCCCCCTTGAATATTCTCCTATATTAACATTATGCTAATTTCGCGTATTTGTTATTGTTGATGTGGCGAAAAGGGGGGGCTGAGCCCGGGAAAGCCCCCTTGGATCCGCGCCTGTTAAAGAGGGATTTGCATCACCCCAAGTATGACTTTTACTTGGTGGTAAACCCCGCCCATAATTGTCTTTACTGCTCCTCCTTGTGCAGACACAAACATAGTTCACTGCTCAAGGCCACATCCACATCCTGTGCATGCTGTGTAATATGAGCTGCTCTGCATCTTTTGAATTTTGTAACTCTGATGTCAATCAAAGAGTAGTCACCAACTGAGACTTTTGCTTACTCCCAACAAAAAGTCATACTTGGGGTGATGCAAATCCGTATTTAATCTTATGACACTCATCACAAACCAACTGAAGTATTTCTGTAATGACAAAGCTCGCCAATGCTCCACAATGTTCAGTTTTATCTTTGGACGTTCTTTGGTTTTAAAGAATTTTACAATATTCATCAAAGAATACAAACCGTAAAAACTGTTCTCTTCGACAAATTTCGAGTACGCCACAAATTCTTCACATCCGTTCCGTACCGTATCTATGCATCCAAATTTCCTACACTCAAAGATCTTTTCAATTACAAAGCTCTTGTGTCGTGTATTTTAACCTGTAGCTTATAGCTCGTATAAACCACTCAGAAAACGATTTTTCATGTTTGTGTTTTTTTTTTTTTTTTTGGGGGGGGGGGTTTCAAGTGTCTCGAATATGTAAATTTCTTCTGAAAGTACGTAATACTAGCGATAATAAATACGTATATACATAGGTTTTCATGTGCAAACCTTACTTTGTCATGTGACAAACTAAGCTGAAAGAATTACTCTCATTTCAAACATTTATTAAATAGTCTGGGGTGAAAGTGTCATCAACGTTTCTACTGTCACTGCTCGGTAATGTAATGAAATTAGCCCTCACGGTTCCCCTCTCAGTCAAACCCTTAACATCGAGAACACCGTCTCCAATGGGATTCCAATCCGCATTCTCTTTGAACTCATGCGTTCACTTGGTGCAGCTGCATTTTCGTCAAATTCAGACACGTCAAGAAGCAATACCGAAAATAGCTCTGCAGTATTCGATCTCATTAGTATGATCTTTCCTGTTTTGTTATATAAGGGACGTCGAGAGACGACAGTCATGTAGCAGAGGAGACATGTTGAGGCAGATGGTTTGGTTCAGCGAGCTAGAAAAAAGGGCACAATAGAGGGAGAGGTGGGGAGAGGGAACCAGCTATACCTGATAAACCGTTATTCAAATAACTATATTTAATCTGTCTTAATATAGATTATTTCTTTTTCAACAGTTAGCAGTGGTAGCTAGCATTGTTTGTACATAGCAGTTACAAGCTTCCCATTTACATGCAATCTTGAAATTTAGATTCTCTGCCTGTCTACGATGTTCTTATGAGGATCAAAATCCCAGATGCTGGTACTGTCTTATCGGTGTGCTTATCATAAAAAAGCAAGTAAAATAGCATAACTCAGTCAAGTGTAATGAATGTCAGTTTAATGGCAAATACTGCGTTTGTTGTACAGAATATTTTCATATCTTTAAAACCATTATTTATAGATACAGAATGGTAGATAATTCAAAATAAGGCCGTACTGTAGCTTTCTTTCCAAGAAATAAGGTTCTCACATAAAGAAATTTAGTCATTTGTTACTCAAAACTAATTTGTTGGCCCAAACTTCCAAAAATTCATATGTTGCAAATTCCGTTACTCTTGAAATGCATTACATTTGGAGGAGACAAAGCTATTGCTGGAGTTTATTGGTGAGAGTGAACAGTTTTAATAATGATTAAAGCTATTTTCTTTGTATGCCGTATTGGTGAATTTTAAACGCAATATTTCCCTTGCAGACTATTGGAAACCTATCTCACGGTGCTTACGCTAGTGTTCACAAGAGTTGAATGTTGTCTTTCTTGTTTCGCAAGGCCTCAAAGTGGTGGCATGGAGCGACGTGCATCAGACACTGTTCTTATAGCACCATGTCATACAAACGATGAAATCAAGTCCCTCCCGTTATTATGTTACTTCGTCTACTTCTTCCTTTGGAAGAAAAACTCATTTATCAAGAGAAGATATGTCGGTGATTTTTTCCTGTAATTTGCTCTTTGAAGGCTGTAGAGAAGTGCCTCGAATCTTAATTTCTACACATGTTGTTATCTGTCTTCCCAACAGTATCATTTTACAAGATCCTGCATTTGCAAGTAAAACAGAATCTGTTAAGATTCTCGCTCTTTAGGGAGACCACTAATGCATATGCTTGGATGCCTCTACGTAGTGGATCATTTCGTGTAGTCTATAAGTCAAATTTTTTCAGATATATCTTACACAAATGATGTCTGAACTCCAGGAGGTAGGCCCATAAAACGACATGTTACATTCTACAAAATGGTTGAGGCACAGCTAATCTAAATATGTTATATCCTGTAATTAGTTGTTTTCGTTGCAAACACATTCGTGCCTCAACATGATATGATTAATCATCAACAGCACATAAAAGTTAATGTTTTTTTTATATTTTGGCTTCTGTTATTTGAAGTAAACATTACTGGGTGTTTATTTATTGCCACAAAGGTATGAATCCGTTTTAACATGCGGGAGGGGACAAATTACCCCAGGACTTTGACCATTAGGAGTGTTTTCCGAGTTTCATGGATTAAAGGGCCCAGTGTAACCTAGTTTCGTTTTAAATCAGTGTGAGGATTTCAGACAAATTTCCCCAAACAGGTTCCAAAAGCCCCTTTGAATAATTAGAAATGTCTGCTAATATTCCCGATTAAAGCGTGCTCGATGGCTTGCATCTTAACTCCCAATTCATGACAGTTCATTTTGTATTGTTTTAATCAAGGGAGAAAAAATAGTCGAGGTATTTCCCCTTCCTGGGAAGTGAGGGGCTCACCCCTTCCGCATTGTTCATGCTCTTGCCTATCAATCTAGTAAAATGGGAAAAGTATTGATTGCTTCAGCTAAAAATTCATTTTATATGGACGTTAGAAGTTCATTGGAAATGACGATTACATATAGCATTATTTCCTAATAGTGTTCATGAAATAAAAAAAATGTGTGTCCATGTGACGCTGTGGTAGTTCATATATAGCTCTCTGGTAAATTCTTTTACAGATTATGGCAAGGGCGTCTACCGGCGGGGGGGGAGGGAACATTGTCCCCCTACACAGGTAATTTGGTTGAGGGACGGACCACTTTGCGCCCCCAGTATTTGATCAAAGACCGTAATATTTTCTGATATTCTGAGTGTAAGACAAAGTTTTTACCAATAATTTGGTTGAGGCGAACGCAGCTTTGATATTTTGGCAAACACAGCACTATTTGTTGATATTTGCGTAAATATCGCACATTCCGATTACTTAAAAGTCATGAAAAACGTCTTTCTGGGGCGCCTCGCGCCCTCACTTATCAGAGTGCATGTTCGGTGTTTAATAAAATACTCGTAGACAAACAAGTATATGCCCAGGGCGGATCCAAGGGGCGGGGGGGGGGGCTTTCCCGGCCTCATCCCCCTTTTTCGCCACATCAACAATAACAAATACGCGAAAATTAGCACAATGCTAATCTGCGAGAATATTCAAAGAGGCTTTCAGCCCCCCTTTTCGAAATGTCTTGATCCGCGCCTGATGTCCTCTATGATTTGGTGGGGAAAGTAATACTTTTCTTCATTCTTCCTGTAGAGTTGGTCAACTGCAGTGATATTTGCTAAAATTGGTATATGTGAGACATACTCCCCTCCAATAATTTGGTAAGGGAAGACGGATTACGTTTAGAATTTTCGCAAACCCGCGATCATTAATATTTATGTGTAGGCCCAAAAGGCATGATTCCTATTTTCGTGGAGGGGACGGAATCCCTTCCGTCCCCTCTCAAGTTTTTGTCAACGACCGTACTATTGATAACCATGAAAGGCAAATTTTTCTGCGCCCCTCGTGCCTATCAACCAATCATCATCGGGGCCGCTTATGAGCACATTTCCAGGCGCGAATCCAAGGGGGGGGCTTCCTCGGGCTCAGCCCCCCCCCCCATTTTCGCCACATCAACAATAACAAATACGCGAAAATTAGCATAATGTTAATCTAGGAGAATATTCAAGGGGGCTTTCAGCACCCCCTTTTCGAAATGTCTGGATCCGCGCCTGATTTCGTTACCGGCATCATTTGAACATAAACGTTTACATTTTCATATACGTGAACTATACACACACGTCTATGGATATATCGACGTACGCATATGCGTATACGTGTACATGTAGGTATATACATGCTCGTATATGTGTACATAAGCATATAGATCGATTTGAAGTTTCCAACCCCCCCCCCCGCCCCCACCCTTCAATGTTCAACACAAATCGCCACCTTTGGATAAAGGTAACTAAATGCACACTATGATGATATGCGCACAAACAGGTTACAGTACATACGCAGTAGGTCGCACCCTACAATCCAAAGGTTTCTGTAACGCTGCTGGCTTTGTCCAGGGATCATTCAAGGACCTAGTTCGCAATTATGCATTGTATCACCGTTTGATTTTAAGGGTGAAGCATGGAAAGATCTGTCTTCACTTGCCTAATGTTAGAAAGCGTAAAATTTTGCTTCGTTTTCAGTATCTTCAGAGCCAAATTGCATCTCATTAAAATAAACAAAACATCAAATTACCGAAATGTAAGCTAAATTCGAGTATCTTGATACTATTTTCAAATATTATATACAGCAGGAAAATGTCTATTTCAGTATCAATATTTGAATGATCCTTTTCAAAACTCTGTTTGGCTCGCGCATGCGCTAAAACATCCTTTCGCCCCCTGGGCGAAATTTACCACTCGTGTGCATTAAATATTTCGAGTGTTTTAATGTATTTTTTGTCGCCTCCTGGTACATGTCATCTTGCCGCTTGTCTGCACATAGTATTCATTTTTGGCTTTAGTACTCTGCCTCTCTTAAAGGCTGACAGAATCATCTGTCTACTCCTGGTAATCTTTTCGATCTGACACTGAACAATTCGGGAGTGACAATAAAGCATAGTAAGATAACACTGCGATTAAGCAATGTAATTTGTATGTCATTGGACTAATGGAGCGTGAGTATAAGACAACTACTTACTATCCTGTTGGAAATTTGAAAACAGACGAAAAACTTTAATTCTTACAACTTGTGACGGGACATTTTCACAACTGCAGGTTTGTAAAATTGCAAAGAACCCTTTTCAATGGCTGGCATTATATAGCTGGCAGTGAAATTTATAGCAACTGCTGAATTTGTTTATGGACAATAGATACTTCATGTTGACGGCGTTTGTCAGTTAGGAACATGACGTGACAGTCCGCAGAATTTTCAGTTCATCCACCCCTATGCCAATAAAAGGTAAACTCCATCTCTTTTTGGACAAAATTAACGTATCTGTTTCTTGTGAAAAATAGTTTGTTTTGATTAGTCAGAGCTTATTGGTCCTTGGTTAATTGACATTCCCGTGGCCTTTGAATCCAATACCTCCTCTCAAGCAAAGAGAAGAAGAAAATATAAGTATCCATCCACTCTCTGTAATTCAAGTAAGTGGGTGTATCGATTGGTCTCGCAAACTACTCCAGCGCTATTGACAATTCTCATTTTAGTTACATCAGCGCTAAATGTTTGGGATGGGATACGACGGCCATGCAGTGTACAAAGAAAGTTCCTCTTTGAAAAAGAACTATTTTTTGTGTGGAATAGCCATAATGTAAGGGGAAAGAGGGAATAATTCTACAGACGCTACTTACTTTTATCCCCAGATTGCCACCTTGCTTTAAGCTTCTAGCACTTGTCCCCTTGCTAGTAAGATTCGTTGGACTGTCCTTCCAGAGGGGTAGCCATGATTTCCTAATGGGAAATGTAGACCCTGTACCGGGATCCCCGCATGGGAATCTCCAGTCTGATGGCCTTTTGCAGGTCATCCTTCTGTAAAGTTCCAACGTATTTAGTTGACAAGGCTAATGAAACTTAGAAAGGGGGTTCTTTCGAACCCATCGAAACCCTCACCCATTGCTCAGCCCTTGTCAACTGGTGCTATAGACTGGTAAGTTATTCATTTCCACATCTATATGTTTCTACAATAACAAACATAACCCATTCCAACTCTCTAAATATAAAAGAGTGAATTCACTCTTCAACGATTGCCTACAGTGACCACTCTCTGTTTCGAGTAGAATTCTACTCTTCCCGGAGTGGTAATTCACTCATTTGGAGTGAATTACCACTCCCAGCAGAGTGAAATTTTCACTCGAAGAAAGAGTGGTCACTGTAGGCAATCGTCGAAGAGTGAAATTCACTCTTTTACATTTAGAGAGAAAGTACCCTACCATCCACTCTCCCGCTAAGTTTGGTCGTGTCGTGACCGCTTTCATCAATGCACGTGACATGTGCGTTTTCCCGATTACGTAGTGGTGGTCGTAGCTCATGCGCAGAAGGTACGTTACAGAACGCGCACATCGTATGGTTCCAGGTAATATTGTTCTAAACGTAATGGAGGATGTAAAGCCAAAATATTCAACACACGTAAGGATGCGCGACGCAGTGACATCGGCGAAGAACCTTTACATGTTCCATCTGTTTGATTCTTAAGTTTTACACAGACTCAGTATGTTTTATATACACCACGACTGAGCAGTGGTGCCGTCAGGGTTTGGTGAATGGTGGGAGCCACCACAGATGACGTCGTAATGCCACCTCAGTTAACCTCCCAAAGTCTGCGTAAATTATACCATTTTATGCACCCCTGCGATTGTATACAGCACAGGGGGATCCTTCCTTTTTCAGTACTTAAAGCAGCCGTCCTGGGGAAGGGGACTAAGGGGAGGGGTGTCATCCTCCCCTTTGAGAAATTTTTGTTAATTTAAACTTCCTTAGATGCAAAATGGTGCTGTCTCTTGTATATCTTTGGAACTGATCATATATGGCTGGAAATTCTACATAATTTAGTGAGTTGTAATTTTTTGTTAGGTGAAAGGGGAGAGTACACTGTAAAAATTGATTAACACTTTTTAGTAACAGGTAATAAACGCGTCGTGGCGTTTATGTAACAGAAAAAACAATAAAATACATATAAGCAAATTAAACTACTAAAACGCCAACTTTAACACATTCACGCCACTTTAACGCCATCTCGTAAACACGTTTATGCGTTTAATTCATGATTACTGTAAACATCAAGTTGTTTTCAATAAAGAAAAATTAACATATATATAAGTCATGTAAACCTGTTTGCGGAGTGCACTTTAATTGACATCATTATCCTTATCATGTGTTAATATTCGTTCAGTCATTTACTGTGCGTATCCATTTTGTTGTTCGTTTTCTAATTCTTAAACGCCATATATGTGTTAAAAAATGAAGACGTCTATTTTTACAGTGTATATTGCCTAAGAGAAGGGTACGTTGTCAACAAACCTCCTGAAGTCCCGTTTTGGCTTCTTTACTGCCTTCTTGTCGGGGAAATTTTTACCCAAAATTACGTGCGTGGAGTCCACAAACAGTCTTAAAATTACGAAAATTTTCCTTTGATTCATTGTGCAATATAAAAGGGTATGTAAGGCTGGCAGACACCCGTATAGGGCCTCCTGAAAGCTCTGGATTAATTATATGAAATGGAACATTGGCATGTTGCTTATTACTTGACATCCAAATGATACTATAGAGTATGACGCCGAGCTCTTTACAACTATCGTATTTTTACTAAGTTTGAACTAAAATCCGGACGAACAGCTTCCAGCAATGGGGAATGGGAGGGAAGGAAAGTATAGGTGCAGGGAGGTGTTATTAGACCTTCCTGGTCGGTATACCGAAGGGGATGAAGGACTAACAAGCGCGTTTCAGAATGCTTTTTCGTCATAAGTGCATTAACAATTACCATCTATACCGATCCGATAATGCTGAGCGCTCGGTAAAAATTTTTGAAAAAGGGTATAACGGGAAATACGTTATTACAACCTTCTTCATCATGCTAAAAGTAAACTGAAAGATCCTATATTGATGCGAGACCATACAGAAGTTGGGGATGTCCCTCTGTTTTTCGGTAAAGTGTTGTTATCAGAATAGTTGCATGTATTTTCACCTTAATAATGGTCATAAGGTGGGTGCAAACCGTGACGAATGCGCTCGAGGGACTTCGAATTTTTTCATTAAATAAGATTTCCATGACAAAACCGGCATTCAGGCTCTGCATCGAGATACTTTTAATTCCAATCCCCCGACAAACCTACATGCCACTCATGTATGTCATTTATCTGAGAATCTGTAAACAGCTTTCAAGTTTTGCTGATGTGCTTCTTCGGGAGTTGCTACCGGAAGATAGCCTATTGATAATAAGGACAATATTGAGGTAAGTTTTTGAGCACGCGGCGCGCGAAAAGTTTGATAGTTTGCGAAGGATTTGCGAAAATTCTGATATTTGAGAACTATTTGTGATAGAAAGTGATAACAATAGATCCATCACTCGGTAGAAAACACACCTCACCCTACATCTCCTACAGAAATCTATAGCTTAAAAGCCTTTTGGGGTCATTTTAAGATTTTCGAAAATTTTCTGAAATCGATTGGGGGCACGCCCAATGCCCCCCGTGTCGGCGCCACTGAGACTGAGTGTTATATACACACCACGGCTGAGATTTAGACATACACCACACTGAATCTTAGATCTACACCATATGTGAGTCTATATACAAAACTACTTGGTCTACCCCTAACATTTGGGTATACACCAGGACTAAGTCTTAGGGATACACCACACAAAGTCTTAGATATCTACTGAACTTGAGTCGTACTTGTACACGTAATGATGACCTTCATATTGTCTTTCAAATTTATCTGATAATAACAATCTGAAATGGTGAAGAAGGGAAGTGACCGTGCATATTCACTACATGTTTTAAGGCTGACGATTAAATGCAAGCACTTCACTTGAGCAGTCACAGTCATCCTTAAACCAATCCAACACCCACCTTCCTTTTACGGTCAGATCTACTCTTTACTTGAAATGGCTGCAGCTATAACAAGAAAAGCCACTTATTCAGAAGAAGGATTTTAGTTTGAAATTAACGCCGAGAAGAGCGATAAATTTATGATGCATTTATTAGTGAGTATTGAGGGACCGAAGTAGGTAAACAAGCCATACGAGGTCAATGACACGTATCTTTTGATCATGGCAATTTTGGAAAAATTGACAGCGTTTACCTTTCAATAGAAATTTTGATATTGGTAAAACGTTCACTGGAACACTTGAATTATTGGTTATCAGTATCACCAGCGACGATATTCTTTGTAATATATTATTTGTAAACCTGGATATCGTTTTGCTGTGATAGTAAGTTCGATGTATGGTTCATTTTGTTCTTTGATTCTCACATTACTCTCACTAAGTCAATTGTTTATAACATGTGATGATATTGATGATACATGTGACAATATTATGGCTCTGGATATAAATACTTCTCCCTTTGTCTCACCTTGCCTCGTTGAAATAACATCTTTAAAAGTTTAAGTGTTGTGGGATTTGCCTTACAACAACTTACGTTTCACAAAAGAGAGACGAGTTTTGGTAAATGATATTCTATTCGATTTCGTATGCAATGTACGCAGGTTGGAAGAGATCAGTTTCCTTTCGCAAATTCTCCTGAATCGAGAGGTATTTTCTGACATTAGAGCTATTTTCGATGGTTTATTTGTTGAGACCGGTATATTAGAAGGATGTCAACTTTTACTTCGCACGTAGGCTCTTTAATAGTTAATTTACTTTTCGTCCCACGATAGTCACCTGTGTCTCGTAGCGTCAAGGTTGTAAAATTTCCGCATTGATCCCAAAAAGCATTTTATTAAAGATTATACCGCATTTCCACCCCCCTTTTTTTAGTCTATATCAGGTCAGATCGGATTGCTCAAGTTTGAAATGGGGGAGGAGTGAGGGTGGGGCCCAAATAGGACGATTGATGATGGCAGCTAAGTTGGCCATTAAGCCCTGTTTGCAAATTTTGACTAAAAGGGAATGAATTTGGTATAGATATAATGGATTTGAACTGGCCTGAACTTGGACTGTTTAATGATTTCTTTACATTTTCCAAATTTCAGTTAAACATTTATCATTGTTAAATCACCCTTACGACTTTGTCCTTTTTTCAGCAGCAAATTTAACCTAGCATACTTCCACTCACGTAAATTCTGTTTCAAAATTATGAATGATTCTTGCAGGTGAGACTTCTTTCTGTCAGTGCGACGTACTTTTATCATCCAAATGTTTAAAGTTTACGATATGTACAACTGCCCTACATCAGAGTTAAAGCCCACATTATCCTACATCAGTCTTCTTCGTAAATGAATAAACGCTGTAATAATTATCTAACTGTCGCGACTTTCTAATAAGCATCGTCCTTTTAGTTCATGTAACCATGGCTCAAAGTACATTTACCCCCTGGATAAACAAATTTATACGTTTGCGTGTATAATCATCACATGTAGGTTTGACAGTAGCGCCAAAAAATAAAAAAAATAAAAATAAAGCTAACACAAAGAATATAAAATAAGTAATAAGCTGTTTTGTACTGGCGTATTACCGCGATGCTTCTCAAAAACTGATTCGAATAAATCGAATGAAGTTTCCAATTAATACAAAGTTCATCTTATCGAGCGTTAGATACTCCATATGAGGTTGGAGAATCGTGATGATGGCAACATGTTGCTAGGTGAAAGTTATTTACTGAACCTTTTTTGATTCTAGAATATATAAATACAAATGATAAAAACAACGGTTACTTGGGAACATTGTTTTAGATGTGGGTTTAACTAATATAATGTGCACATTTTCGAGAACAAACACATCACAGTATGCTAAACAGAGGGGTTCACTAAGTTTATTGCACAGTTTGAAGCAAACATACAGTCGCATTCTGTCTGTTTCGACAAAATACAACTTTGCTCACTGTAGTGTAAATGTATGCAGAGGAAGCTAACAATTTGTCGAAGTCAAAACCAAGACAATTTGCAATCCACAGATTTCGAATTCAAGTCTTAATTAATCACGTGACGAATACTTAGCATGTAACAAGTCTTTAGGCCCCTAAAGCAACTGTTTCGGGAAAGTACACATAATGGAAAACTAAGTTGTTGGACAACGCACCTTGGTGTGATTCAGGCTTCTTTCTAATCAATCACAAATGGGCGGACACTTTTCGACACCTTATGTACTGTCGCTAGTTACATCATTTTCTTTACAGTGTTACAATACGGTACCTTAAATCGAATTACAATCGAGAAAACATCGAATAAAAGTCGGTTTTATTTTTCGACGGGGGGGGGGGGTATTTTCTAAAGCATGAGGTATCATTGTATATACTGTTTGGGTGTCAGGCTCGGGAAGTGTCATCGCATCGCCTGTAAGCTTCAAGGTATTTTGGTAAAAATCTTTTCACCAACTGATGTTGTTACTCCGATAGTGTCATATGTTAGCACCCTCGGTGCGTCAATTGCGGGAAACAAAAACTGGGTCGTCAATGGAAAAGATAGGGAAGTAATGACAACCGTATTGACACGAATTTAATCAGCGAGTTACAGGTCCACGTCCCTATTTCATAAAGATTACGATGGATCTTAATTTTGATCTGCCATGCAATCGTCTTATTGAAATCAGACTTAAGATCGATGTTATGCCTTTATAAAAAAGGGGCCCAGGTCCATTTCACAATGTGATTTATGGCCTTTTCAGTTTTATGTTTGAAAATGTATGTAAAGGTGCACCTCTGACAAGTGACCTGTTGACTGGAGAGAGATGGCAATATTCGAAATTTCCCTTAATAATGGGAGATGATGTGTCACAGACTTTGGCAAACGTGTTTATGTAGCTAGTAAGGATATGACATCACGAATAAGTTTGTAACAACATTGGACGGCGAAATCATTTTATTTCATACATAACTTATTTAGCATAGCGCTGAAATGCTCAGGTTTTAAGGTATTTCAATGATGTGTGCACTTACGCCTTGCTACCTAGTACTCCATGTCGCATGCTTTCAGTGGACCGTAGGGATTTTGTCCAAAGTGCTTATTTAAACAAACATGATGACATATAACTGCACGTTCTATACAGCCAAGAACTGGAAAGTCCCATGGCACTTTAGAATGTTGAGGGTAAATTTATAGAGCTGTAGGGCTCGATTTTAGTAGTCGAGTTCGGGTGACAGGCAAAATCTTTCTCAAATGCGAAACGATAACATTACATTAATGGATTCTGACAATAAGTCCGACTCTAGGATGGTATCGCTATTTTTCAATTTGCCATAACCGTTTACATTTACGTCACCGTCTGTAGGCTTATGTCATGCCTTAACACTCGAAAAAAATATATCGAGAGAAAATTGACGCCCAAAATGTCTGCCAAGCATGCAGGCCACCTAAGGTTATATACACTCACACTCACACCCATATATATATATATATAGATATATATATATATATATATATATATATATATATCTATATATATATATATATATATATATATATATATATATATATATATATATATATAACAATATTGACTTTTTCTACAAATATATATTCATTTCAAATTTTCAGCGATGAGGGCCATTACATGAACATTTGAGCTCCCTGGCAAAAGAATGTCCTGGGGTGTCAACCCCACTCATGCTCGTAGGTCCTTTTTTAAATGTAAGGGCCGATAGTTTTCCATTGAACTGATTTTTGAAACTATGGCCAACCAGAACATCTCCATCTTTTGGAGCATAGCCTACCAAGAAAAACTTTGCTAAAAATGCCCCTCCCCCCCCCCAGCCCGATTACCGGAAAGGGTACCTCCCAGGCTGTAAGTCGCATTTGTATCACTTATAATCTCTACTTTATTCAGTGTTTACACCACTAAGCTGAAGACTGTCAAGAGCTCATAAATGAGAGAGCGAAGCGCGAAACCCTACGGTAACGGCCTGTAATGCGGGGGCTGTTTAAGGGTCCAGATACTATTTATTATTTTAAAACCTTTGTGGTGTTATCCCAAGCATCTTGACGCCATTTAAATGCAAGAAAGAGAAGGATACGATATGCCCATTTTTGAAGAGTTATGAAACCGTACAACGACCATACATAAATTACGACGTCGGGATGTATTAGTTCATATTTGAATTCAACTTTTCCCTTGAAACGATCAGTCCAAAAGTAAGGATGTGGCAGAGCGCCCTCTTTTTCTTCTTGCTGGCACAGTTATAACTAAAAGTGTGTTGGAGTAAGAATTGGTCGAGCGGAAGCATTAACACAATATTCCGTGATATCTTGATAGTAACTTAGTTATGATGGTGAACATCTTAAACTCATTCACTGTGAAGTATTTCGTAGTATCATTTATTGGTCCTTGTTCCAAATAGGCAGCTTTCATGATCCTAAATTTAAACTTCAGTAAATTTGATTTGAAAGATAGTCTCGACGACTGAGTGTTTTATCTCGAGAGCATTAATAATTATGCTGTTTTGAAGGACTTTAACAAAAATCGTCATCAGTACGTAGAGCCTTGTCTTGAGGGTATGTGACGTGTATTTAACAAGCAAACCATGAAACTAAAATATTGTTCCCGCATTCCGTTTTAAAATATAGTTATAACTAAACCTTCCGTATTAACGGGCTGGAGTGGGCTGCAGGGGCAACTTTCTCTACAAAAATACTAGTTTGCGCTCACTCACTGAGGAAAATGTTCATGCAGAAAATAGTAAGGAAACGTCATAAGTACCTTCAGAAAAAATAAAAAAAACTTGATTACTAGGAACTTTTTTAACATCAGCGTTTCATTCATCCTTTTTTTTTTCAAAATATACCTAGTCACACTTGAAATGTTCCATGTACAAATTTACTACATTTTTGTTGTCATGACAGTCACACGATAACTGAGAAAATTGTTGAGAACTGTAAAAATGCATATTATCGTGCTAATTATGATGGTAGTATTTTGTGTCTTATGGACTGCAGTAAGAAAGCAAATAAATGCTGAAACATTACAATCCTGTGACATTCCCTAAAACTGTTTGCATACACATACTAATGTCACGCCTTAGACGTTTTTTGCTTTTACCAATGCCTTTAGTAATCGTCTCAAGGATGTTTCCCGTTTTGGGGAAAAAAAGAAATACCGACCAGAATTAGGACAACTTTAACGCTTCCTGCGTGTAAAGCAGAAGATAGCAAAGAAGCTTTATATATAATACCATGCATATGAACTTGAAGACACCCCATAGATAGTATGTACAGTTGATGGTGCAAAGTGCTGTTGAATTTGAGTTCATATATCCAAATAGCGCCATCAATTTTAGGTCGGATTTCTTTCGAACCATTTAAACGTGCATGCCACAGCATCAAGTTGGCAACCCTTTAACACGTCGGTCATTTACCTTGGGAACTGACTGGTCAGGGAGATGGAAGACACCGGTTAGGTACACGTTTTGATAAATAATAAAAAGTTAAGAAGGTGATTTTATTAACAGGGTAATGGTGATTATTTTACCATACTTAACAACAGTGGCAAAGATTTGTAATTAATGATTATATTAATGAAATACGATCGTGAATTTATTTTAGCATTAAATTTCAGCTCGATGGCCATCAACAGAACAACAGTATATTTTAGCATAAATTATGAATACAAAGTAACTGATGTGACACATTATTACTTCTGGGTCCATTTCCCTTTCTCAATAAAAGCAGATAAGTAAGTTTGTTTCGAAAGAGAGGTGCCGATCGAAAAGAATTTTATTACAAGACATTACAAGACATTTATGCAAAATGAAATGGTGATCACCGCAAAGTCTTTAAACGTCCTAAAGAGAAGAAATTTTGATTTTCCAGATGAAATATACTTCTGTCTCTCTTTTCAAGCTAATACAAATATTATAGATAGTCCGGGTTCCCCTAGTCCCTTCTTCATTAAAAGGTATCTCCAAAGTTTCGTTATATAATTTAGAACATTCATTATTCCTTGTTTCCATATATTTTATTCCTACATTTTTAAATGTGTCTGTTTTATAAACTTGTAAGTAAGCAGGCGCGTAACTACGGGGGGCTGCCGCCCCAAAATTGTTTGTGCCCCAATAAAATGTGTAAGAATTAAGGACGGCGATTAATATCGTGACCCTCCATTTGATACCTAGGCCCCCTAAAAATTTTATCCTAGGTATGCCCCTGAAGTAAAGGTGCATTTTGTATGAAAAGTGAAGAATATTTTAGACAGTGAGTGTTTATGTGCCCCCAAACAGGCAGGTTGTGCCCCCAAACAGGTAGGTTGTACCAGTGGCGTAGCTAGACATTGTTCGTGGGGGGGGGGGGCAGAAGCAAAAGAATTCCGACAGATTATCTTGATAGTTGTACGATTCAAAATTCTGGGGACCTTTTTTTTTCGCTTTCCGGCAATTTTGAGACCGACCTTTGGCTTTCACGTTGACATATCGATGTGTAATTCTGCTTAAAAACATAAGAAGTGTTGTGAGTGTTTCAAATGAATTGTTTTTATTTATTTCCGACAGAGATTAGAAATTTCCGACAGAGGTCTTGGGGGGCTTTGTGGGGGGGCGACCGCCCCCAGTACCCCCTCTAGCTACGCCACTGGGTTGTGCTTGTTTAGTATACAGCAAATGTTTAAAGAGAAGCGCTCCCTTTAAAGCTAAGCAAAACATAGTTTCTCAAAAAATCAATTTCGGCCGCTTTAATCCAGTAATTGGAAAGTAATGTGACTATGCTTGATTCCGCTTACAGACCTGTTGCTGAGGTAAACTTTGAATCCCTACGACACATTGTATGGAGCTAGGTGACCTCAGAAGTTGAAAACAAACATGTCTGTGGGCTTTTTTAAGTTGAAATCTTTCTACGTCGACAAAGTATGCATAAAATTTTTGTCATTCAAATATTGTAAAGCAATTTGTAACGGTTTGCAGTGAAATGTAACCTAAATATAGGTAAAAGGAAACTTTTTCTTTGCCCAACAGATGTGGAGTATCAAGGAACGGTGTTAGAACCCTAAATCCTTCATTGTGTAAGGACAGAAACAACATTCCGAACTCAATATCTGACGTGACCCTAATTAAACTAACTTCAAAGAGACTTCTTGAAGTTAGCAAGTTTAGGACAACCCAATTCCCTTACTTTTACTTTACATACCTTCACATGAGTTCAGCCAGTGTGCTTCTTTAAATGTTGCTTTTACGCAGTGTCCGAAATATTTTTTTATTTGCAGGTGCCATTTTGAAGAAAAAAGTCCCCAACCCCCCCCCCCCAAAAAAAAATCTCGTTTTTGGGCGATACTTTAGGAATTCTGGGTGCTAGTGCCTCTTGTTCAGTGTCTAACTGACAAGAATGCACAGGGGTAATTTCCCTCAATCGATTTTTTAATATTTTTTGGCCCCTTCAATACAATTTTGGGACCTCTTTTTGGTGCGCTCCAACCACCACCCTGTGTTTTCTGACCCTCGTTTTACGTTCTTTCTTCCTATATTATAACTAAAATCAAAACTAAATGATACATAACTAATATAAAAACGTGTTTGCCGACATGACATTTACAGAAGAAATCTTTTTGAAGGGGAAAGCGAGAAGGGGTCTCTAACCGTAACAGTGCCCTATCAAGTAACCCATACACACATGGCAGGCCAGTAACGAGGAAGAATTAAGCAGAGGTGCCGCTCCCGAACCAGTTTTCACACCCTTACAATTTTTGAGACCAAAAATTATTATTACCTCAATATATTCTCCCTTAAATTATCCAGCTCTTTGGGAGCAACTGTCTTCCCATCAACACCGTATCTGTCAGCTGGCTTGAAAGCTGGCACCACTAAATAACTTAAATCGGCCATTAAGAGGCTTGGCATAAGGGAAGCTGCGCTGAGCCAGTAAATTCCGACCTCCCCTGTGATTAAGTAATATTTAGATATTTATTTGAATTAATAAAATATCATTATGTTCTCACGGAGTAGTGGTTTTCTTTAATAAATTCAGCCTCTGCTAAGTTCATCTCCATTTTGTCCCTTATGTTTGTGTTTCTATTTCTCAGATTTTCCTGCCCGAACCCTCGATCTGTAATTTCTTTTTGGGGGTATTCAACAATTTTATTTTGGCGAAGCTCTTCAAGGGCCTAATAAAGGGCTCTCCTTTTGCTCAAATAAAATATCAATATTGAAATTCCAGGAGTAATGACATTTAGGTAAAATGGAGAATTGTCTGTCTTCAAGTTAATAGAGATTTTTGTTTTCGAGAAATATTCACATCAAGAAGTGTCCTATATAATTATTTTCCTTGACATTTTATTATAAAAAAGTCTCTGCATGCAATTCGAAGGAACATGTTTGAACTTAAAGTGACAATGAGGTATATTGTTTTTTAAAGTAGGATGCGTGGTATGTATTGTATGGGTAATAACATACAAACCTCCTTTGAGATAAATCAATCTAGGGAGGGTGTTATAGATCTTCCTGATCAAAGGCAAGGCCTACTTTCCCTGTGAAACATGAGAATTTATAAACAGTAGTGTGTTGTCGTTGACTTGCGATTGAAAGTCAACCTGACGAGCTTCCCGCCACCGATAGATCCAACCGGCGAGCAGAGGTAATTATATCACCTCCCTGTTCCGACAATTTTATTTGAGGACATGCACAGTTTACAATGACTCTCTTGGCAAATTTAATTCTTTTTGTTCTACCTTTGCAAACAATAATCAGAATTTACACTTAACTTCAAATCTGGCTTGTCTTCAGATACATCCTCTATTAAAGGAGTACTGTCAGTAAGGGGAGTAAACCAATAACATAGAAGAGCAGCAAGTAGAGATCTTATTACAGAGAGAGTAAAATTCTCCACACAGGCTTGGGATAGTCTGAAGGACACGTGAAAGAAAAGCTAAAGTATGTTCACATATACAGTTATGTCAGTGTGTGGGATTGGTATTTAGAAGAAAGGAGGCTTGCCATGTACCGTCATCTAATATGCCATTTTAACTTGTTACAACTGAAATCGGGGCTAGGTCAGCCCAGTGCTATCTACACTAACTTATTGACACGAGATGTCAACAAAAAAGGATCAAATTACTGCTATTCGAAGAGAAATACAGGCAAAGACATTTATAGAGTAGGTACCAGGCGCGTAGCCAGAAATTCGCCAAGGGGGTGGGGGCAAAGCCTGTAGGCAAACCATCTAAGCGTAGCGCCACCATAGGTTGGCGCGAAGCGTACAAGAAAACTTGGCCGAAAATACCTCCCAGATCGCTGGAAATGGCACTTCCCAGGTCTTGTAAGTTGCTTCTAAACATTTTTTTGAGTTACTAAGCAATATCATAAAAATCATTAAAATAATACCAAAAAATATGCTCGGGGCGGCTGCCCCTTCGCCCCCTGGCTACGCGCCTGGTATGTCCAGTGAAACACTGGAGACACAGAAGCATCCGTCCTGTTGTAACAGATGATTTTGTCGTCATGTAGATCGTAGATAGGTTAAAATACGCTGGTCCTTCTTTTCAAAACATTGTGGGACGGGTTCAAAATTGAATAACATATTATTATCTGTCTTGAAGGGGAGTCACTTTCTGTAGGTCTGCTGTACAGTGTGAGATAGGTCGTCACCGTTTCAGATCATAGTTTTACGTTTTGCCGAATTAAAGGATAAGTTGAAACATAATTCAGAACTCGACCATCTCTACACAAGTGTTTGTTCCACCTGTCGACCACCACTCCAAGAAAAAATTTACATAAATAAACATTTTTATTTGGAGGTTCAATTTTCTTCATAATCATGCACTGATGAGATGGATTTTTCCCCTCTGACAGTTAAGGTTGATTTTTAAAAATACCGAAGGCTCCAGATCTATAGCTGTACTGTCAATCTTGGGCGTCCCTGGTCGAAACAATGACTCATTATAAACTTTTCAAATTTATTATTTATTACGATGGAAAATTTTGACGTTCTCTTGGGGTCTCTAAGTATTTTGAAGGCGTCGAATTTGCCTCTTTGAGGTATTAACCTAATTGGTTTACTTCTGTGCTTAAGTTGAGGTAGAGGCTGCACGGGAATCAATAAAAGCGTCAGTGGTACTCGGTATTTCTCGTCTGTACTAGCTTGACACTTAAGAGGAAGACACCTGGAAAAGAACAGGCGGCTTTTAAAACATTAAGGCCGAAAGTACGATATTTACAGCACAAACTTTTAAGGCTGGAAAATCATAAGGCTTATTGTGGGAAAATGTTAATGTTTCCATTAGGACTGATGCTATAGCTCGATTGATTTACGGCCATTATTAATAACAACTGATCTGTTGTTTGGGTTTTGTTGGTTAGGTGTAGATTTTCTTACGACAGAGATAATTCATGCTCTCGGATGCAACCTAGGCTTAGCAAAGTAGTACTGGTTTACACCTAGGCCAAGATATACATCAACTAACGCGGTCTTGTTTATAAACTCCCCACACGACTGTTGGGCTTCAGCGGGGTACATTTAAGGATCTGATATGATAACAGACAGTACTAATGTCCTTCGTTAATTACAAGCAGGAACTTTGGCGCTGACGATGCACGGAGAGCAACTACATTAATTCCTACTAACATTAATCTTATACTCGGAATTTATGTAACTTATGAGATCCCAAAGTGTTTTGAAAGAAACTTATCAGGTTCAAAATGTATGGGTAGTGACATTCTGTTCTGTCACTCACCTGCCTAAAGAAAACATAAAAACGCTTACATGTGATTGTAAAACAGCAAATCACATGCCGGCCCCTGAAGGGACAGTAACTCTGTACTTCAGTAATATATAGTTACATCATTACGTTAATACTAAAAGGTAGTCAGAGTAGTGTTGTGTAGTTTCGCTGTGAGGCTAATGACTCAAAAGCTTTACATGTTGTGTACAGTTCTTTGAATTCAAAGGGGGAAAAGGAGTCACCCCAATTTGGATAAGTAAACTCTAGTATCCTATTTATTGAAAGGCTCGTTGTAATCACGATTCACGTGCTAATATTTTCGTTACTGCATTACTAAATTATCCAGAATAACTGTTTAATTTACAATAAATGTTCAATATTTATATTATTAAAGATCACGAAAGATACTTGTCGGGGAAATAACAAAAGATTTGTAAGATTTTAATGTTTTACCTGATGTTTCGTAGGTTTGTCTAAGTGTTTTAGCTTTATCTTATGAAGGGAAGGTTTGCGTCTGCATTTTGTGGTGAAATTTGGCAAAGATTTATTCCTGTAAGTTGAAAATTTGGTGATTATTTATTAATCATCATGAAAGTGCCTTCTCATCCACTGAGTTTGACTGACATAAATCTGCACACATGTTGGTTTTGAGCCTTTCTCATCATTTCTCATGATAGAATTTTAAACCTGCTTAATCCATTATGTTCCCTATACAATTCAGTGTATGTCTTCCACGTCTGTGTCTGCCCTCCAGTTGTCCATCCAAAACGAATATCGTTTCTAAACACACGCAGTATGCTTTTTGAACACCGTGTATGCCTTATCATGTTCCTACTATCCTAAACCTAGGTGAATGGCATTTCGGCCTAGTACCGTCCAAACACGAAGAACGTCAGTAATACTACCACTTAACTCACATAACGGTCTCGTCAATACCCTATACTATTCAAGCTCTTTCTCTCCATATAAGTCGGAGAAATCCCTTCTGCAAAGAACACGCCATTTGCTAGTTGCGTTGTGAAAAATTCGAAGGTATTGAACTGAATTATTCAAAGGAAATTTGATTTGAGAAACCCTCGGGAGATAGGATGGATTGTGTGGTCTGTAAGCCATCTTAAGTACAGTAATTGGATATTCCTCCAAACTGTACGGTGGCACATCGTGAAATACACACCACTGACTGTAGTGCTGGCGCTATATCACAATAAATATACCATTATGATATTTCTGTGCACGTGATCAATTCACATCAAAGAAAGTCATGATATATCAATCTGAAATTTTTGACAGTGTTTCGTTCATATGAAAACTTAAACCAACTTAGGCAATTTTGTAAACCGGAGCTATGGCAGTCGTGTTCAAAACGCTTGACCAGCTGATCAACTTTATAAAATATTACCTTTAAGATCTTTTTAATTACAGAGCAGTGGTTTCTATGCAGAACTACGTTGTAGATGCTTTATTGTATTTTCAGATTACTTTAACATACTGACATAAAAGTGATTACGTTGTGTACATTTTTTCAGTCTCTTGAACTTTGATATGTTTTAACCTAACCTGTTTCAATGTTTTTCTTTAATGATTGTAATTATTTTTTATCCTGTTTCAAAAATTTTCTGAAAAAAATTTCTGGAATGAAGGAAGAAAGGGCTAGCTTGACCTAGACGTCCATGTTGTTCCATATAATATTCATAAAATAACATCATAAGAGCAAAGAAACAAATATACACTTAAATGGTCTATAACATCACTCAAACATATTTAGGAATATGATAACATCTCTTAATACAATTGGTGACTGATCTTTGATTGGCATCAATTCAAACAGTAGCTTCTCTCTGCTCAATGATGACTAATGCAGTTACTTCGTGTTCCCAATAAGCTCATACACAGTGTTGTGTGGATGCGTCCTTGAGCAATTTAGACTGGCTACTATAACTTTGTCTAGGAGCTGTACTAGACAGGTGTTTGATTCCTTGCCGCAGGCAAAAGGAATCTATGCAATCACGCGAGAGTATGTATGCATGTGTGTATGTACGTGTGTTTGTGACGCTTGGCTTGTAAACACGATATCTCAAGATAGCAATGATGGATAATTTCCATACTTGGAATATAGATTTATCATATTAATAGGAAGATCCCATTAATTTTTGGTGGTGGTCAAGGGTCATGTGAGGATAAAAGAGGTCAAAAACCGAAAACCCTCTTAACACCATATCTCTAAGTTGGAAGCATGGATGCTTTCATAGCTGACATGTAGATGCATTATAGTCAGAAATTGAACACCATTGGTTTCGGTAAAGGTCAAAGGTTATCTGAGGTCACCAGAGGTGGAAATTAAAACTCTTAAAAACTGCTTGTAAACACGAAATCTAAGGATAGCAATGTGATGGACAACTTTCACACTTGGTATATAACTTTATCATATTAAGGGGAAGAACCCTATTGTTTTCAGTAGAGGTCAGAGGTCATTTGAGGTCGTCAGAGATCAAAAACTAAAACCTTGAAAAAACACGATATTTCAAGACAAGGATGATGGATACCTCCATACTTGGTATATAGATGTATTAATTCAGAGAGGGGAAACCTATGGGTTTGTTGGAGGCCGAAGGTCATATGAGGTCACCAGAGGTAAATCTACGAAAACCTCGTAAACTTAATAGACAGTGGGCGGTAACTCCAAATTGTTTCCGACATTTCCTGACCAACGAAAAGTTAGAGCTTAATTTTCTACCATTCCAAAGATAAGGTTATAGAGAAAAACATTAATTTTTCACAAGCATAACTGTTACAGTAATAATTCGAATTTGAATTTATCTAATTATGAACACGTGTAAAGGATGCTGACACTGTAGCATGATTAGAAATACCATACGCTTTACGAGTTCTTTAATGGCGTAGTAGATAAGTGATCGGTTTCTCACGAATACAGCTCGGGTTCGAATCTCTTCTAAGAAACGTTCCCTTTTCATTTTTGCTTTTCAACTTTTAGTGGGTTCAAAGGTCATATGAGGTCAGCAGAGGTCAAACTGTGAAAACATCGTAAAAAATGATGTAGTCAAGAAGTATAAATTTGAAGGATGAACCTCAATGTTTCAAAGCACTACCTTTCTGCAAGGAATCACTCAGCCTTAAGGCTTTCTGGTTTTTGTTTAAATACTTTATCAACTTGATAAAGTATAGTTTATGTACATGAGAACATGGATACTTTTTGTCATCTCAAACAAAGAAAATCATGCATCCATTCAAGAGGCATTTAATCCCCTAAGACCGTTATGTGTTGTAAATTATTTGAAGAATGTCATAAAATTACATAAAAATTGATACAATTAATGTGACCTTAGAAGAAAACTTTTCAATAACAATTTTTTTTTATTAGGCTATATGCCAGTGTATTGAAACACGTCCTGTTTTGTCAATAATTCCTTAGCCTATAGAATTAAGACATCATTGGTCGGTGAAGGAAGCCAGTCCTTTCTCAGATATTGAACAGAATAAAATAATTATAACACTGGTCTTCATATAAAAGTATCCATCATAAAGCATACTTTACAGTGCGCAAAAGTGACCTCCTTATTTGCAGCGAAATCTAAGTGGAACTGTGGTAGCGCGTGGTAAGTCCACTTTGATGACGTCACTCATTCTAAAATGTACACCAGTGACGTATTTTATCCGTTTACCGATATTAAAGCGTACCGGTAGTAGCCTCTCTGAAACATGTTTGGTAATAGTCTCCACCACCCACGTTGGCTATTCGGCCGATGATAATTGCACAAGGGGAGGTAATGAGCTATTTCTGACGTAATGGAATGAAAGAGCTTTTTATCAGGCGTGGGAGAGTCCTTCTTCAGAGTGAAGATCCTTTGGAAGCTGCGCGTGATCTTTACTGTAAGTCCTTCGATGGCCTCTGAGATATGTACTGACTAAAATGTCGCTTAAATAAATGTGTTTGCCAAATTCAGCTCCACAATTTGCCTACGTAGAACGCAGTGTGTCATATTCCTTGATCAGTCGTGTCTGATACTGTTAGACACGTTAAACAGGTGCAGAGAAAACAGAGTCCGCTGCGCAGGGTGCTCCCCAATGTAAACCCGAAAGAACAGAGATGTTCTCAAGTGCTTCAGACCGTGGGCAACTTTTTACTCGAGAGTTTTTTTTTAAACTTTTTGTTGTATCCAGACATTATTTAAACAGCTTTTTGTCTTCGAATCTTCCATGGACCATTTACAGGCGCGCATCCAGGGGGGAGCGTTGGGGCGCGCGACCTCCGGGTTGGCCAAAAAACGTTGCTAGACTCTCCAATAGAGTGGTTTCACCGCTTCACGTGATCGCGCGTCTCTTTGGTTTTGAAGGCCAAGATTGCGCGTCTCTTTGGTTTTGACGGGCACGCGTCTATTGTGTCTCAGTGGTTTCAATGGTTATCCAATGCGCGTGTGCTGTAAATACGCTTACTAGGTGTGTTTTGCCCTTCAGTGCCTGGGAATCCCTCGCACGTGACGTCACATGAAATCCCTCTATAGGTCGCTCCACCTGGCGTTTGTCAAAACTGAAAGCACGCCCGTGTTAAAAACTCCTACGTACGCCTGTGTGCAAGGTAATGAACCCGAAACCATTCCTTTAATATTAACTTACACTTAAAATTTGATCTGTTTTGTGACTCCTGGATCCTCATACGAATTCTAAATAGGCACAAGCTCTCTCGCCCTCGTATCAGAGCTTGTAAATAGGATCTTTATAGTGTTTTCACATGTGTGTACCAACATGACCAATGAAATTTTAAGCTTCGACAGCTTTTATAATGAAATAGAGGATTCCCTTTTGACACTTTACTCAAAATGCCTTTTCCTTAGCGGAAGGATGTAAGACAAAACTTTGCCTAAAATACCTTTAATTTCCATTATTTTTACGTAATTAGTACTTGAATTCATTTGCTACAATATCCACATCACAGGTGGAGCACATCCCTTCAACAACATGGTATACACTGCGCCCTCAAAAAATTTTAAGGACTTAAGTTGTTAGTCAATATTTTGGTGCGGAGAAAATTTCTCGCTACCGTTGTTTTACGACTCTGAAGACGGCAGAGAAAACGTGTTTTTCTTCCGTCTTCAGAGTCGTGTAATAATGGTAGCATAACATTAATCCAAGAAATTTTCTCCTGGCCAAAATATTGACTGACAACTTAAGTCCCTAAAATTTGTGAAGTGTGCAGTATATACCTGCTATAGACTGGCCCATAGATACGGGGGCAGGGAAACGCCCCTTCTTGAGAATATTTCGTACCATCGTCTTCATGTACATTAATATATCCTATTGTTGGCAGATCCTCATGGGTACCCCTAGGCGGCTTAATACCGTACATAATGACAATCGAAAGAAAGTATTTTTAAATGGGTAATCTTTCAAATATTCATTTCAGACTGCTTTTCACGTTGAAGGAAAAGTTGGCTTGAAAAGGTGGGCAAATTTGGTCTCAATAAAACAAATGGCCTTGGCTTCTCCTGGCCGTTGTCTTTAATGAGAGCAGCAAGGCTATTGTTTTTATTCAGATTTTTCGTGTAAAACGCTGAAAATACGAATATGGAATAAGTTTCATCTCGAAAGGGGGACATATACATAAAAGTCACTACCAACTGCAACAAAAAAGTGAAGGTTGGGGTGGGGGTCTGCACGATCCGATAATGTAGGTTATTTGTTTTAGCGTCTAGTGACCTGGTTAGGAAATTTACAGTAGGGCATGATTAATCGTAGAACGGAGCGTAATCAAGTCAAGAGAATGTCGTAACACAAAAGGAGTCGAAAATGGGTAGAATAAGGGAGATAAAAAAGTAAAAACCAACCAGAAAAACTCGACAGCTGGATTTGAGTAAGACTTGACAAAAGTGATTACCTTAAAATAACAAAAAGGGAAAAGAATCACCGACAAGTTTCAGGGTGAACCTGAACCTACGCTACACTCGGCGTTTGACAAAATTTGAGTAACGCCTCCTTGAATAAAAGATTTTGCCTACGAGGATTATTTTGTCAAACGTTGCGGCCTGAAAATGGCCCACAGACAGCCGCTTGGCAACCTAGGCGATAGAATGTAAAATCAAAAGAAACGGAAGATTCGGTATGGGGATTAGTTTGTCGGCACTGTCGACAGTTCAAAATAAATCTTCACCTTCAAATTGTCCATAAAGAAGGACGTACTCCACCCATAAGGCGAGAGTTTGAGATGACATAGTCTAACGTGGTTTATACCTGGTGGTTAACCCTAGACCTTCCGACTTGCAGCCGGAAGGTCTAGGGTTCAAATCCTGGCCTGGTCATACCAAAGACTTTAAAAATGGAACCTACTGCCTTTGTGCTTGGTGCTCAGCATAAACAATGGAGTAGGGAACACAAGCCAGTGAGCCACAATTGGAAAAAAGGCCGTGGTCGTCTCGACTTGAACCAATTGGTTGGAAACTGGGACGTTAAACCTCATCTAACCTAACCTAACGTGGTTTATAACTAATAACCGAATTTTCCATTACCTGCACATTCTCGCAAAAATTGTGCATACCATAGCTGTTGGGTAAAGAAGTCCTATCACTGCGATCAGATAACCTACATCAGGGAAATTTTAAGCTCTTAAGATATTGTTTGGAAGCCAAATGTTTTTACCTTCTTTTATCAAAATTTCGTCCTATAAATCAAGTACTTTAAAGCAGGCTTCATAGTAACTATAAGTTTAGTTTTGATGTTCTATTTCGCAAAGATACACTTGACCAATATCCAGGCCATTGTTCACACTATGACTTATCCATGATTCAAATTTTAAAAATCTACTTTTGAAACTAAAATGCTTAACAAGCGTCTTCTTTGATACCGCCTGTAATAGCTCTTGCCCTACTTTAATGACAAAATGAGGCTACGTCGGGGAAAATTACAATTAGAAAATATTTTTAGACCGCTGTTACATCATGCAAATCGTGTTATAAGAGCTCTTTTTGTTTAAACTTTCCAACGTTTTGTTTGAAGATTGTAATGACAGACAAAGTCACAATTTCTGCAGGAGAGTATTGAAAACATTTAAAGCTTTTGAATAAATGTATCAAAGAGAAAACATAATGTGTGGCATTTGACGAAGTTTGCAGTCACATTAGATGGTGCTGTATTTAGGACATTGTTTAACGCCAGATCCAGGAATTCTTAAAAGGGTGGCCGATGGAAAGCCCACGGACAAATATGGCCAAAAGCCAAAATATCGGAACATTATGAAGTATCCATGGTCAAGAACAATTTCAGCCCTCCCCCGTCCGCTTCTTTTGATTTACCTAAATGTACTTTATAGCATGTAAATCGTTGACTAGTTTACTTTTATGTTGTCGTTGACTAGTACATTCTGGTTGTCGTTGATTCATACTTCCATCTTGTCGTTGATTCGTACTTACATGTTGTCGTTCACTCAAATACTTTCATATCGTTGGCCAGTGCTTTCATGTTGTCGTTGATGTATACTTCCAAGTTGTCGTTGACTCGTTCTTTCATGTTGTCATTGAGTTTTTTTTCATGGTGTCGTTGAATCGCACGTAACAACTCCTTGATATAATCAAGATGTACTAGTGGCTACTCCTTGATGTAAGGTGGTATCAGTGGCGTGGGCGGTTTCCTAAGTTGGGGCGCACACATGGAGAGCGAGCACAGAAATAGGCGGTACAACGTAACATTTAAGGAAGATAACTTAGCTCACTTAAATGGTTGAAGAGGCGCCACTCTTTCAGAATGTGCTCAGGGCGATTGCACGCAACTGCATCAGTTTACCCGTCAACAAAAACAGGTTTTTTTCTCCTACATCAAAAATCATACTTTCTTATCCCTTCCCGTACTATTTCATTAAAATTGTAGAAAAGCTTCCCTATCACTATTACCATCCTCCTGCACTAGACCAAAGATGTAGGATAAATCAATGTAATTAAATTACTGTAATGTTTGGTGAAATTATTTTGAACCAAATATTGGAATTTTGTCCAAAGATATTGAGGACTAAAAACCTTACACAGATGAATGAGCTAATTTGAAAGAAAGTTCCCTAGAAGAAATATAATTGAGTTGCAAATATTGATTGTCGCAACGCATTTCCGTGAATGTTTGTAAGTGAATTCAATCAGCATTAAATTTATTAATTTCGTCTTTCTGCTGTGGGTTCGACTACGACCTTCTCAACTTGATCATTGTCAGCTTTTTAGTTATCCCCTGAGACAACAGGTGAGGTGGGGGACGAATTGGGTTGACGAAGGCGATAAAGTCAAGTTGAACACGAGGTTCAATCTGAAAAGTACTTGAATCCATATTTGGCTTGGGTGTTGAATTCGATAAGTTGTTCGGGATAGAAATGGTAGCAAAGGAGGTTATGTAAGGTTAAAAGAAACAATTTGCTAACGGGAACCTGCATGAAAGAACGAAACGGAGACTTAAGTTACTGTCATTGCATTTACAAAGACTTTACATTATTGCCTCGTGGCTTAACTTAAAAATGGTTATAAGTTTGTTGCTATATGTCTTGTGGGGGATGAATGAAAAATCTTTTTCTGTTATTGGTAGACATTTAAGCCCCTTTTCAATAGACTACTGTTGGTTTATGAAATGCTTCAATATTTACTTTCTTAATTGTAGGATAATACTGTGACAGTATGATAAACAAGTTGTTAGCTCAATTATTCAAAATGTATTATTATGCTTACTGCAAGGTTTTATCTTACAGTATTGAAAACATCCGATCGATACTGCATGTCATCTACCTGCATTTTGTTTGGAAAAGAAATTGTCCAATTAAAATTTTTGCTGAGTCGTCGGAGGGTTTCAGAGATAGGGTGAGCGGAACCTCACTTGTCCTTTTGTAGATTTGCCGTCTGGGGGAGGGGTATAAGAGAGGCCTGTGGTATTCCTCTCGTTCTAATTTCATATTTAATTCTGATGGTGCTTACCTGCAAAATGGTGGCATTTATTTAGGAAACTGAATCATGCGATTGGCTTAAATTGTCTATTTATTGGAAAGTCTCCACTGAATTTGATTTTTTACTTCTTGTAAATTGTCCATTTATAACATGAGTCAGCTGGCAGTTTCAATTTGAGAAATCAGCAGATAAATCCTGCAAGTCTGAAATTAAAAAAGTAACACATGAAACACAACGTTAATTTCTACAGTTCCGTATTCAAAACTTTTGCTCATTCAAATCATATGAAATTCTTCCAATCTTTAAATTTTCAAGTTATGCTCGAATTTGACTCTTACTAAAGGCGATGCAAAAATCTGATGCGCACAGAGCAATAAAAAATTAGCATATTTTGATCCGAGAAACAAATTTCGGGAACATTCGGGCACTGAAGCAAAAAAATCTGGTATTCGAGGAATTTTCTTTTTCGATTATTCTCTTGCATTTTGCTTGCTTTTTGCCCGAAAAAATACTTGAGGATGTACAACTCTGTTTCGCCCGACCGATGCACTAATGATTTGAATAAGAAAATCATATTATTTGAGGGGGAATCGCCACATTCACGGCCTTAACGGAAGACACGAAAATTGCAAAAGCTGCGACATCGCAGGTATAACAAGGAATGCATACAGACTTTCTGTGTTGGTCTGAAGTTAATGATAAAAATGATCACTTGTACAAAGGTGCATTGTTAAAACTATCTCTAGAATTACAGAACAAAGAATAGGGAAAAACAAAGAATACAGTTATTTTCACAAATTGACATCACTTTATCTGTATTCTCTTTGTACTTCTTTTTATTTTGTTTCTGTAATTCTACAAGATGTTACAGACATTTTTACAATGTGGCCTACGTTCTTATTTTTGTAATGAACATCGAAATGCAGTTTTTTTTTTCGAAAGCTTCCTTGTGTCTATGGAATTGAGTGTCGATAAATGCTGGACAAACGAGCAGAATACAAGTCACTGGTTGCCCAAGTTGAAGGAGTATTACCTTATAGACCCTTTTCCAAATAGCACTTGCTATGGATTGTGGGATAGAGTTCTGGAAGGCGATGTTGTTTTCAATGGCATTTTGCTGTGGCAAAAAATGATGCCCACCAAAATTCTATCCCACAATCCTTTGTAATTCCTATTGGGAAAAGAGTCTATAGTACCAAACATCTGAGAGTGACCCTCTGTGCATGTGCTCATAAAACAGATATGTAGCCGGTACTGCACTTACCCATCACTTATAGGTAGCACGGAACTTATAAGTTGCATTGAATTGCTTTGATGCATAAAAAATATCATTTCTCTGTGACTCTCCTGTACTACCTTTGCAATTGATAATTCTCCAAAAAAAAAGTTATTTATTTCTCTGATTTTCTCTGTGTATGAAAAGTTATGGCTAAAAATTCCAATTGAGAGTCGGAGATTGCAGCCTCTCAGTGCTGACGACCCTGCATATGTACATGTTTATTAGATGTTAGCTGTTTTAATGTTGCAGTAACTTAGAAAATGTTCTCACTTGGAGCATTCGTCAATATATTTACCATTCTGGCAATTTTAAGTTTCCACAATGAAGCAACCCGACATAAAACAGATCATACTGGTGTGGCGTAACCGTGGAATATGAAGTGACATGAAGAATACCAGGCTGGTATGGCTTAATACAATTAAAACTGTATGGCCTGAAATAAAACAGAGTGCTATGGCAAACAGCATCTCTTAATATCATCATACTATGGAAACACTGAGTGGCATAAGGTTTTTAGCACACGAAACTTTTGTCATATTAAAATAGGGAAATCAAACCCCTGGAGTTTAGACTGATTCCGTAAGAGATAAGCTTACTAATATTTTTACACGTTTTGTGCATAACTGGTGATAAGGGTCCTTATTTTAATGTCTAAAAATTATTCAGTTAGCCTTCTAAATCCCATTATGTGATGTAACCGGTTTGTTAATTTCTAAAACGATGTGGCGTCAGTGAGCTCCATCGGTGGAGATATGACGTTCTAGTCATTGCACATGGATTTATCCTAACGCACGCACAAAACAAATGCAGAAATTAGTTCTCAGGTTTCCATGGTTACTTTTAATGGCTTTTGCCCCACATTATAGTTTGGTCATTGCATGTTGGTATATTACATTTCTAGTACCATTTGTAGTTTCAAACAATTTCTACGGATTCAGGAAAATTTGTGACGCCTGTCTCTACAGAAGGCCTACACTGTAATATGCAACTGTAACGCTACCTAATCGTTATGCACTTGGATGCTTTTCTTCGAACTCAGAAACTGAATAAAGCAGACTAAAAAGAATTTACCCCAAATCTTCAAATTTGTATTTTTCAAAAATTGCCTTCGTCTAAGGAATCAATCCTTCTCTCTTCACTAGCGTAAAAACCAACTAATTTCCGTGTTTCTTTCTCAATCGTTGAACCGATACCAGTACAGGTGCTATGCACAGAAGTCATGGTCGCTACATATCCAGACAGTTGAGTTAGTTCTTTGTTGCTTTACTTCATGCTTTGTATACTCAGGCTCGAAAAGATAAAGAGTTCAGTCAGTATGTGTCCTTGTTCTCTTAAACCCACAACCAGGTTCAATGTAACATAAAATGGACATCGTGTTGTCATTGATACTAGTGTTGCGCATTTCTGTAACATTGGTATGGATGGAGCCAGCAGTGTTGATAAGTTACGCAAAATATCTCTTGAGCTCTTCCATCACCCACATTTTATTTGGTTTCGTAAAAATATTCTTCAAAACTCTTTTTAATTCCTTCAAGATATTGTAAACGACAAACAGAGTTCTCATTACCCGTGTGGGCTGGCAACATTTTCTATTGAGATGCTATAGGTCAGGGGTGTGCAACCTGCGGATCGCGGGCCAAATGCTGCCCGCGACTTCCTCCTGTTCGGCCCGCGAACCAATTTCGATTTGCCTAATTTTTGGCCCTTGTACGTCTTGTTATTTGACCACTAACTTAAACTTAACGTAAGTACAGGATATCATGAAAACAAAGAAACGATCACTTCCTTTGATGTATTAAGGTGGATATTCTCGACCATTTCGTTATTTGATAAACTAAAGAATTCACTTGTAAAACGCATTCTAAATCTGAATTAACATATTTTTCGACAAAATAGAGATGCAACAATTAGTAGGCCCATACTACAATATTATTCGCGTGCATGTGGGTCTACCTAGATGGGCACATTGCTCACTAACGGGAGAGGGGTGGGGGAAGGGGTGGGGGAAGGGGTGGGGGAAGGGGTGGGGGAAGGGGTGGGGGAAGGGGTGGGGGAAGGGGTGGGGGAAGGGGTGGGGGAAGGGGTGGGAAAGGGGTGACGGTGAGATGCCACCCTCGTATACACATCACTGTTCCACTGCGGCCCCCAGATGGTCACAGCAACACGATTTGGCCCGGTGTTCGAAAAGGTTGCACACCCCTGCTATAGGTAAATAGCTTACGTCACTAAACCTCTGGCAGAATTCAAACAGCGACGATCCGAATGTAGCATTAAAATCAGTTTTAGAGTTTAAAGAAATATTGTCAACCCTACCATGTACTTCAGCGGGAATAAACATGCTTTTAAACTTAAGTCTGGATAAAGAAGAAACGTATTTCTTATTTTTAAGCATTCAGATTGTTGAGGGATTAAGTATATTAAAGTAGGGTAGCATACGGCATACCATACTTTTGTGACAAAAGGCATATTAGGCTGATGTACCGTATAGAACAGCTGACTAGGTATGACATTACACATGTCAGGCTAGTGGAGTAACTAACTTAGGCTGGTGGTTGTAAATTTTGACCCGAACAATTGAATTAAGTTAATTCCTCCCTCATCAAGACGGCTAGATCAAAAACCTAACAAGAGTACTGAATTCTTCATGTAAATACCCGAAATAATAATAATAACCGTATACTGTGTACACTCTATGCAAATAAGCTTGAAGACATTTGAATGATATTGCATTTGGTCTTTGCGCTCTTTGATCTATAACAGTATCTCTCATGAGGTTTTAGATCACATCTTTCTTTTCACTACTGTTCACTTTTGCTAAGTATGAATTGGATATATTACCGAAGGGTAATAGAAAAGGTGTATTTTCTGCCAAAAGTTGCCCTGCTCTTGACAAAAAAAAGACAAAGTGAGTACATATTCATAGATTTTTGGAAACAAGAAATATTATCTTAGATAAACACCTTTTACATCAGGAAAAGTGATAACTGGATAATTAGAGGCAGGGAGGGGAGGAAGGAAAGATGAAGAAAGGATCAGATGCACTACCGTTCGCTAACTATGTGATGGAAGTCAAGCTTTACGGGCACTTTTCTAAGTTCAGGACTCAGGAGATAGACTATTCCTACTTGAGCTAGTAGATGATGATAGTACTTTAAAATGTTATATACATTTAAAAATTCGAGTACCTTCTCTGTGTATAGTCAACAAGATCATTAGATCATTCACCTCATTAAGGTGACAATCATTCACTTACATCTATTCCTGTGATCATTGTGTGTCACATAGTATATTCTCTGTAGAGGATGAAGTGATCAAATATTTAACAGAACTCCTCTTCTGCATCCTCCCTCAGTGACGTAGACATGTACCCTCCAGGTGAAGTAGTTCATCACACCAGAATGTCGAATTCCAAGTTTGCACATTTCAATACAATCAATTTCATGGTATATTCACCATTCTCCATTCCCCTGATTCTCAATAACTTGTCTGCCAAGAAGATATATTGTCTCAGGTTTTTCGAAGTTGACTGCAAATGACAACAATCAGTCTACAGTAAAAGATATTATTTCAATTTTTACCGCATTTACAAAGAGCATCGGCTCTTGGTGCACCATGTACAAAAGCGGTTTTCAAATAAACCATAGGCGTAGGAAGCGGGGGCTGGCAGCTTTAGCCCCCAGTCTAAAATATGGTGGGGCGCGAGTATGCTTCCGCCCCCCTCAATCCAAGGACGAAAACCCCTTATGTGCTTCCTCTGTAAAACATGTCAAAAATTTGCTGTAAATTTCCCTAAAATTTGTCCAACATGTTGCACCAAATTGCATCTAGGGGCCTTCAAATATTGAAAAATTTCCCAAAGTGGAGGGTGCCCTCCCTAGGATGGCGATCTGAAACAACGTTCATCCCCCAGTCTTCAACAGCTTCCTACGCCTATGATTAAAACAACAATTTGCGATATTTTCTACCGGTTTGGCTAAAAAATTAATAAAAGCACCTTACAAGACAAGTAATAAAAGTAAGAGAAGTAAAATGTCATAAATAAAGTTTAATAGCAGGATAAGTAGAATAAGAATGGATCTAAGGTACTAAAATGAAATACAATTAAAATTAAAACATTGAAACATTGATAAAAGTTTTAAACACATATGCCTTCAATAATTACGTTCAGGCATACTGAATTATTGTCCCCTATTTGAAATATACCTCATTATTAGATATATTGTATCACAGTTTGTTCGACCATGTGAAGTCCCATATTTGTTTTATATAGTAGTGACTCATTTCACATATAAAGTAAATAAGAGAAGAAGCCTGATCGGACGGTACATCACCTATAGGAGAGTTTCTATTCACGAGTGATTATTAGAGCTTAGAGTACCCTTTCTGTTGTTTTATCCTTTGAAATTGATATCATTATACCCAGGTAAACCTTATATACACCTACTTATGGCGTATGAATTAGATAAGGAGGAACAATGCTTTGATCCAAACATTGTTACCAGCAGTAAAGTAAGTAACACTGTTTAATAAATCAAAACGACTGCAAATCTCAAAGGAGTATATAAAGACTAACTTGTAAGAAGAAGGTCTGGTACAACGCGTAAATGACTAAAGAGACGTGTAAGACTATAACTTGTTGTAATTTTTGTTAATTTCCGCAAACTTTCGCAATTTGCGAATGGTGTTTGCATGATCAACATGTTACTTAACAGTAGTCTATTGTAATAAGCGTTGGATCGCGTTGGGAGCTGCAAGTAATTTCAAGGAAAGCACTGGCAATGTTATAGCATATAGACAAAAGTTTTCTTTTCAAGGTAGCAGACGACATGAACCTTTTGTTAAATACTGATAATAGTTTAAATCCCATTATATCTTCAAGTGCTAGACAAAGCAAGTGGCCTTGACTGCAACTAGGTCGGTACAAAGGAGGGAGCTGCCGTTTTATCTCCTTTATAACAACGCCCTGGTCCAACAATGTGTCATATAGCGTATACCAAGCGTAGACTTTTTTAGTTGAAATTCATATTGTCGAGGGGATCAAGAGTGCGCATGCGTCACGTTTGGAAAAGAACACGCTTTCATCTGATGTCAAGATAATCTCTGACGAAAACATTCTACTTTTATCGGCATGATACGCACCAGTGCAGGACGTACTACTACACGAAATGAACCATATCTTTGTCTGGAACATATGCCTGGTGTCCTACCCGTACTTTCTCGTTCTCGCTCCATTACATTTGAATGGTTGTTCTGTAGATAAAGTGTTAGAAACACTTTTAGCATTCACGTCAAGACAATTTTAAAGTAAAATTTCATCGCTCATTTTTTTGGAAAAAAGCTTTAACCATTTTATTTTAATTTCGTACCTGCATTCAATTGTTATTTGGTGTAAGTAGGTCTTCGTCCGAATTAGTGTTTAAATTTAAAGACCTATAGTGTCTTTGTAAATGCACATAGTAAACAGGTAAAAAAGGCAAGACTTCGTCAAGCTAGCTTTTTGTAGATCCATGTTACTCAATATTCGTAGTAGATACGAGGTGTAATACTCATCCTTCCTCGCCTTAGGCAACATTTTCCGTCTTTTAAAGCGTGAAATTATTTGTTGGTTTTTCAGGCTCCTTAGATTTATCACGGATCGTTATTATCGTTCTGGTTTCTCCCCAGGAGATTCTCGGTCCTTAAATCCCAATTAAGTCTTTTAATATGCCGTGATCTGCTTTCAGGGGAGGGAAAAGGTGGAAAAGTGGTGTATACTAAAAAAGAGCACATTTAGCCTCTCAACCACACTGTAATACGACTTAAGCTATTGAACCCTTGTGTGCCCCCACATTTGGAGCCAATTTTAAACTCTACGTAACCTTTAGTAATTAAAGCTGCATATTTAGCAATTAATCACCTTTAATCACAGAAGGAATACGACGTATGTTTAGCATTTAATCATGTTTACCAAAGTGAGCAGAGAATTGTCTAGAAACTTTAAACTCCTAAACATTCAAATTCTCAAAGTGCAGGAAAATAATAGAAATAATTGTTTATAATATTGAAGCCACGCAGCTCTTCAAATTTTGAGTAGACAAAGGTACTGGACAATATTTGCGATATTTCCTGTATACTCACCGAGGACTCCTTAAGTTTTTATAACCTCTGCTAAATATTTAGGCAGTCACGGAGACGCCAGTAACGTGTTGGGATGCTCTGATAGAAGTCAACTTGTGTTTTGATAGCTATGACAATAGTGTGTAGTTACTGGGCTCTTTAATCAAACGGATACGTTTGCTTTCACTCTTAGCGTTTGTGTTGAATCATAGCGTTTTTATATTATATTACATTATATTAAATTAGTAATTCCTTGTAACGGATGCCCATTTATAGAGTCAACGGTGTTTTGTAGTGCGTTATACAGTAGGTAAAACAATCTACTACTGTGGTAAGAGTGACCAACGCCGCATTACGAAACGAAAAGCGAAAGCTTATTTGTCCTAAACCCCGTGGGAAGTGGAAGTGGAATATCATTATACCGTTTTTAGGAGGCCATACTCATACAGCGTACTCATTTGCGAAATGAAAACAGTGTGCATTTCGTTTTTTCAATCACAATTATACAGACGTGTTATTATCGACGATAACCTAATCGTTAGAATGTTTCATTATTTAATAGAAAACTTGCACATTTTGCAACTGCAAGCCGAATAGTGGTGAATGCTATAAACAGCAGGAAGTCATCAGATATCGTCTTGCAATCGCCTCGGAGTTATCTTTTAATTGTGTGCACCCTCATTGAAAGTGTCAGATTTTCGAGTCATTTTACGTAGGAAAAGGGACAATACATTGTATTTATAACGTTAAAAGACACGTATTTGATAACATACCAATTACTTACCTACCATTCCTCCATACCTTTATGTTTTTTTGCGTAGGTTACAACTGCAATCAACTATTTACAAATGCCTTGCGATAGTTAATGAGAAACATGAAGTCAGACGACCATAGGCTCATGCACATGAGGCGAGAGCTACAAAAATACCTATTTCAGAGGGTCAAGTTCATGTCACGATTACTAACCAAAGTAGAAAAGATTTCAGGGCAAACATCTTCCGCCACCTTTTGACATGTCTTCTCATACACCTATATGCTGATGTCTTTTTTCGTCACGGTAGGGATGCAACCTGCTGTACAGGTTTTAATTGAATCTTCTAAGTCGCTAAAGAGCCGTTTTCTGTATGTACTTGTATTCTGTTTTACAAGAGTTCATTTCGTGGTTTTCTTCTCCAAAAGTGCATTCGCTTCACTGATCAACAACTAAAACAATGCGACATCCTTTTCGAACAGGGTTCCTTGTCGATTGGGTCAGCTTTCCTACTTACACAAGTCGATAAAAGATGCAAAGATAAAGTGGGTTTGGTAGATATTAAAATTTACAGTAAAATGAGTATTCCAAAGGCTTCTAACAGCTGGGTTTAAAAATGTGAAAGATGAGGATGACCACGGAGTTAAAAGCGAGTTTGAATGACAACCTCGAACGTCTGCGCGACCTAAACGTGGTGATGGAGTAACTGGGATCCACATTTTTGGCTGTGCGGTTTGAGTGTTCCTATATTAGTCCACAAAACACTTTTCATATCACCATATTCTCAGATATTTAATGTTCCTTTAAACTTCATTTGCACACCAAAGTGTAGTAAGTCTTTTATATAAAAATGTCTTTTTTTGGTAATAATATCGGAATTTTGTGTTGATTTGATGCACTTACACCATAAGTACCTACCGACTCTGTTAAGTCTCTGTAAGTGATGAGTTCAATGTGCCACTGATTCCTGTAGCTAGTATACCCTGAATCTTTGACTGACAATTATTTCATTACCCTAAGTGGCCACGAAGTGTGGAAGACTAAAGCTCCAAGTTCGCGCCGGGGACTTTCAGTTCAAAATTCTAGCTCAAATATGGATTCTTTTGACGTAACATAAGCTCAGATGAGAAAACCATACATTGCTCTTGGATAAAATAGCACCCTACATCACTACGACCCGGTCAAAGGAGGATTGAATGGCGAGTCCCTGTTGCTATATACGCATCGTGGTTTCAAATGCCACCCTTTATCAACTCAGGGCAGGCATGGTATCATTAGGCTGTAATACATACTTACTGAAGTTTGTTATTTGACTCAAATAGAGTGTCTTCCTTGGGGCTTTTTTTTTTCAAGGTGACGCCAATTCTTGGTAGAAATCAAGGAATACGAGCAAGATGAATGTTACCAGTGACGAAATGAAGAACTTACCGTTACATTTACGTCGAAACCCAAACACCTTCACCACTGCCAAACACTCATGGCTGGCATAGTATCATTAAGCTGTAACATATACTAACTGAATTTTGTTATTTGACTCAAATACAGTGTCTTCCTCGTGGCTTTTTTCAAGGTATCGCCATTTCTTGGTAGAAATCAAGGAATACGAGCAAGATGAATGTTACCAGTAACGAAATGAAGAACTACCGTTACATTTATGTCGAAACCCAAACACCTGCACCGGTTGTTTTGTGAAATAACCCAGATAAATACTCCAATAATTTTGAAAATCTTAACTATACATGTTACAGGAAGCCCAATACTGTCTCCATAAGTTTGTGAACTTTATCTCAAAGTGTCCTAGCTACCTTTCAACATGAGTAACTGTCGTTTGATTCCAAAACGAGGACAACCTTCAAAAATATTGAATCCGTTTCTTTACTCTCCGCAGGGAATTTTTTGGAAAGAGTGTTAACTTCTTTACTCTCAGCAGGGAAATTTTGGGAAACAGCGGGTTAAGATATATAGAGTATATATATAAAGTAGTGTCGATGTATTATCATGCAACAAATCTGTTAACTCAACGGCTGTACCAACTACACAAATCTAATCAACAGGTTTGTCTAAAGCATGAAGTTCTCCCGGGACTGATATAGTTTGTGATTACTTACAAAACCTGACTTTTGCACAAAGGAAAGCATGAAGCCAATTAAATTGATTGGGTATTTACTTGCAATCCAGGGAACTTTTAACACAACTGTATCACAGGCTTTGTGTTTTTTATATTTTTCTTTTAGCCCAAAGGCTAAACACGTCATCAAAATGAATCCAGAATATATGTCACTTACTGAGCCCTCAGCATACGGTCCAAATCCAAGTCAAGAAAATAGTCCAATGAGATTACACTGTGGTATACTATCTGTTTCTTATCAGTTTGCTTGACCCAAAATTTTGGACTCGTGCCTCTATATACATCAGCAGTCAAGACTGTTCCACAACTCGGATATATCTTTGAATAAAAATGCATCCAATGTGTGCAAGAATTATGGTCAAATTTGTAAGTGTTAGCCCCGAAAGTTAGTAATTATGGGCCTGTTTGAACATTATAACTTGTCACTAAACATTAAGCGTTAGGTTATAATACCTCACTTCATTAAACACACCACAGAATACTCCCATTTTATGTTATTTTTTTATCCTTAAGACGTAAGTAGCCTTCATTAAAGCGTACTGTCTTTTACAACAGAAATCAAAACAATTCTGCGTACTGTTCGTTCCTTTTTAACCAAAATCTTTTTGAGGTTCTGTCTGTTATATTTAATATATACTTTCATTGTTAGTTTGTCATTTGTAGTCTGATATCACTATTTGTGTTACTTCTGCTTTCTTTTTAAATGTCTTAAGGAGCTTACACAAATATTTGAATTTGTTAGTGATAGTCATAAAATCTCACTGCAAGAAATCATTCGTCATTATCTGTGGGTGGGTGTAAGTTATCAGATCTCCCTGAAAGGACGACAAAATTTTCCGTGATAAAAGAGCATTTCGTGATTAATTTAAAATAGCTCTATCGCACTTACTTGTATAAAACTGTACTGAAGATGACACTACCTCTGTTGTAGTTGCTTGTTCGGGAGACGCTTTGCTATTGTCTGTGTGATGATGTATGTTGCTTGCATTACACTTCAGAGAATACCACGCCATATTGATCGTGAGGAACAAGTGCAACATTCCTTGGAAGAATTGAAATCATACATTAAATGACAAGTGAAAAAGTACAACATATATATATATATATATACACTATAAGGACCAAAATCATCACAATTTCTCTATCTGCTCTCTCACTTTGTCTCACCTTTATGGTCTGGGTGAATAATTCAATACGATAGTTTCTCCTGACATATTTCGTTCTGTAAAAATGGCACCGACAAATAGGTAATTTTAAAAGAGTAATGATTTTAAGCTTTGTTGGTTATCACCAAACACGGTGTAAAGGTAAAATCTTTGGCAAACTGAAAAAGTGTTAAAATCAGTTCATATATGTATATATATATATACATGTATGTACGTATGTATGTAGGTGCGTACTTATGTATGTTTTTATGCATGCATGTATGTGTGTGCGTATATGTGTATATATATATATATATATACATATTTATGCAGACATACACTTACACCATCATTTACAACAGAAAAGCGAACGTTAACGAGCTTCTGTGATATCGAAAATGGGAAGTCATTAACAGGAAATGAATGAATAAGACAAATAAGCATAGACAATTTATGGAGAACAATTCGTGACGTGCAGAGAGATTAACGACTGCAAAATAATCTCAGTAATGCACATAATCACCACATTACTACCAGCTTTGCCGTAAAATAATTTATGGTTCTGTTAGATTTATGAACCAACATTATCTTTTTTACAATTTATCATCCTGGATGGTCCTTAAGATACAAAACAACCTGCCAGTCTAGAAGAGTCTACGATGGCAGCGATTGTATGGTCTACGCTATTGGATCTTTACTCGCAGATTGAACGGGTATAATGAGATTAGGTTCTGAGCAATCGTAGACGGAGCTGATAAGCGTTCTTTTCGACCTCTGTAAATATCGCAGCCAATGAACTCCTTCATCACTTTGAGATCTATTCCATGATTTGGCATACGGTCGCTTGACAAATTCGTCTTCTATCTGGAGGGAAACGGACAAAAATTGTTTTGATCATCGGAGTGGACTACTACAGGTTTCAGTTACACCAAGCTGAAAGTCTTGGCTAAGCCATTGTCCTGTAAGTTGAAGTTGAGCACATCATTCGTCTCTTTCTTTGCACTTTTTGTGCATGGCATTTTTGTTGTTAGCTACTTATTTACAATGTAGACGGCACTCTTTATTGTGAGAATAATGCTCTTGTTCCCTTTGGTTTCTAGTTCTTATGTAAAAAAGCATATTTTCTTCTTCAGTTACAAAGGATTTACAACTGATTGTGACGTTCAATGTAATTATGTTTGCTTCCTGCTTTAGTCTTACTTTTTTACCACATGTTTTATTTTTGTATAAAACAAAGCTTTTTATACTCCTTTGTAAGTAGAGGCCAAGACAATATTTGATTCTTTGACGTCAAGATATAATTTCCCATTTTCTTTCAAGTGAAAAATAAGTTTCATTAATATTTTATGACTACAAAATTTTCGATGTGACGTAAAGCTACTAATAGCACTGGATTACATTCAAGCAGGCATTATTCGGACAGTAGTTTAAAGGAGAAAGTGTTAATGACAAGTGGTTACCTTGGATTAACATTGTTAAAAGGAAGAGATAGTGAAATACCTTTCCATCCTATTTCAAAATTCACTGAAGCTTATAACTTTGTTCGGGCAGTAGTGTAAAGGACAAAAGTTTGATGGCAAGTTGCTACCTTTGATTAATATTGTTTAAAGTGGGAAGAGTAATAAGCATATCCACTTCAGTGCAAAATTTACACGAAGTTCATGAATATGTTAACATTACGAAGGAAAGCTTTGTAACCATTATGATGATACTTAGCGTGCAAAGTTATCTTCCGCATAGATTACTAGGCTTAAGGTGCGTTCACACCAAAACCGAAATCTGCTGCGTTTGCGGGCGGGACGCGAAATTTGTTATCTCAGAACGAATGGGGCGATTTTCAAAATTTTCATTGGTGTAAAACTACCCCTAATTGTCTTGGGAAAAAAATTTCGCGTCCCGCCCGCAAAACGCAGCAGATTTCGGTTTTGGTGTGAACGCACCTTTACTAGCATCTAGAGAGATTAGTCTAGGTTTAACAGTTCAAAAGAAGATACGTCCTGCTTGCATATTCCAAGAGTGCTCAATAGGTATCCCAGGGCTAGTCTGGTATCACGTATTTAAGGAAAATATGAAAGTATGGGCAGACCAAATAAATTATGGGATTTACATCCATTCCGCCTTCTGTGACAATTGTAGTTACATCTGTACGCTAAAACTTACGCAGGGAATCTAAGGTAAAAAGATCATGTCGTGTCAAACATTTTCCCGTATTATTATCATTTACACACTTTAAATTTACTTCAAACTAACATCTCACAAAGTGTCATAATTATACCATTTTAATTATAAATAAAGTGCAAAGCAGTTTAGAAAATAAACAACCTACTGTTAATAAAATGTAAATAATTGTGGTTTAGAAGCTATGTTTCAGTTAAACTAATGGGATAGGGGCATTGGAAATTGCTCTATAATGCTGCGATTGTTCACATTATTTTGACAAAAGTTTTACCATAGACACTTTTCCAAATAGCAGTTATAATGGATTGTGGGATAGAGTTTTGGTTCACGTCATTTTTGCCATTGACAAAAGTGGTGCACACTAAAACTCTGTCCCATGATCCTTTGTAATTGCTATTTGGAAAAAGGTCAACAGGTAATCGTGACATCATCTTGGAGGCATTTGCTTTGAAAAGTGCGCGCAGAGTTCACTTGAAAGGTTTCTTCAGAGATTTAACCTCAAAATAAGACATTCTCTAGAAAAAAGGTCAAATGATTTATAATTAAGGAACGTTGTTGGTCTTTTTCAAAAAATGATACCTCATTGTCCTTCCAGGCAAAAATGATAACACAACTTAATTTTATGATTTATAGCAAAAAAATTCTTCATGATAAAGTAATGGTACAATGTTTTAAAGACATGCAGATTTAATCAATTTTTTTAAGTCTTGATTAATTTCCTTGTAGCCTACCTTAAGTACAATTTCAAATAAAAAAGTAACATGACAGGTGTATGATTACTTATTGTTACAAACAAATTCTTAATTTCAGGGTCGAGTTGGCTTTTGTTGTTATCGTCTGTAAAATTTGCAGCATTATCTCCTAAGTGATGAGTTTAAATGTAACTGTAAAAAATCTTTCGCCACCTCCTACCCTCAGTTTAAGAAAAGTATAGTAGATTTTTATAGCATCTGGGGAATAAGACCAAATTAGGTTGACGTACGTTTCGTCAAAACAGGTCGCTTGTCTTTATCTTTCATATTTCGGTCCGTGTAAGAATTTGATCATTATCCACTACAGGACACAAACCTTCACTTAAGACTCACTTTTCGCAAGTGTCTCGCCAACTGACGTTGGGTACCGCTTAGACACATTGGTGTTCACTGGAAAACTGAGAACTGTCAATATTTCATGATACTACAGAAAATTGCAAATGAGTGACCAATGTATCACCTATCCTTCACTTAGACTGTAAAAACAGATCCCAAAGCAGAAGCAGCTCAACTTAATGAGTAAGACGCTCTCACAAATATTGAAGAACCTGCCGCCAATAAGTTACGCTTGAATTGCCTCAATACATATAATTGCAACGTTCCCCCGCCTCACTCATACAAAATGAAGGTAGAAAGTCCGCGTACATACGTTGAGATGATTGCATTCACAGCACGGTTTATCACAAGAATGGATTAAAAACGAATCGAAGTGTTTGACTTGACAAATTATTTTACTTATAGCGCTTTCGTAAGGAGCCTGCGAACAGCGTACAAATAAACAGTTAAATGACAAAGATTCTGACTTTCGAACTGAGGTTATCCAAATCATCGATAATCACTAGCAAAATGATGAAACGGCTGAAAAGGCGATGTAAGTTTGATTTTTTTTTATATATATATGTATAAATATATATTAGGTCAATCAAATGATAAATCTCACGTTTGGTTTTAGGCACACACTGTTGGTAAATATGTTTGCAATCAGCAGTGTCTATAAGTGTTACTAGGCTTCATATTCAAACATACGGTAGTGAGTGCGTCCTTTATATTCCTGTTATAGACCACCATTCTGTGGTAGTATGCATCATATGCGTATAATACTTATTGACTACTGCAGCTGCTATATGATCTTGCCCTATAGCAGATAATTGTCGTCGACTGAGCATGGTAGCTCGACTATTCTAATCAGATAAACTTACGTTTTACAGCGTCAGTGTTTTTGTCTCATTTTTACTAACGATATTCAATCACAGAACGTGTTCCTTGAGGCCCGGGATTATGGGCGGGAAACGATTTAACCTTACTACGGGTAATGTTACACCATATAATACTTCGGCAGCATAACAAGTAAAAACGAAAAGGAGACAATCTTTTGCATATTATAATTATTAGTACCTTTAACCCATTTCGTTTCCAGAACTGTAAGCTATAGGAGTCACTGCTACTGACCTTTGTTCACTATGTTTAGCATTGTAACTTGACCTGTCGTGAGTGTCCATGGTCAACACAATACGTTGTTTACAACCATTTCAAGATAGTAAATGGAGCAAGTGACCCCAAAATTAATTAATATATCCTGGTATCCTGATTGCTCTATATGACTCTTTTGAATCATGTGACAAAGAGTTTGTCACTGAATCGTAGAATTCATGCAAAATAAGTGCTTGGTTTAACCATCTGTGTACAATATATATGTTCCAAAACATAATCAAAATACTTGAAATAGAAAAACAAGATTTCGAAGCATCAGTGGATGTTTCAGTATAAGGTTGGTAGTACTGCTTGTTCCCTTTAAATATCCATACCAGCGTCTAAAAAATACGCGGTGGGCCAAGTGTGAATTCGCTCAGTGGCGACAAAAAGAGACCCCGAAAATGACATTGTCCGGCGCAAACAATACATCGAAAAGTATCAGTAAAATCGCCACAGAATATTGTTGTCAGTAACACATTTTACAAGAGCCACAAGCACCCAAAGTTCTTACAGTAGCACCGGAAGTGAGATTTAAACTGACAATTCTTGTCTTCAAAATAGCACCTGAAATTTAAAAAGTATTTCGGAAACTGATCAGGACTTCTTCTTGGCAATGTATCTTTATTTACGATTGAGCAAATGTAGACAATCACAGCAGGCTATTGCCGCTTTTCCCATGGAGGTACTAGAAGTAGCTCCATACATTTCTAAAGGTAGCATATTTCGTCAATATCCATAACAGGCAGGTAACATCATATCAGGCGCGTAGCTACTGGGGGGCCCAGCCGCCAGATTTTTTGTTACTCCTCCCAAAATTTTTGTTTCCTCATAAAATGTGTAAGAATTAAATACGGCGATCAATGCTGTGACCCCCATTTGATACCGAGACTCCCTAAAATTTTCATCCTTACGCCCCTGCATCATATACGGTGGAGAAGAGGTTACAGTTAGTTCAAACCCTTTAGTCATCGAAAGTGTGAAAAGTATTTTAAAGAATTTTCGAATATTGTGTGATTTTTTTTCCGTTTTTTCATAGTTCAGATTGCTTTACAAATCAATGAGAGGATGCAAAAAGTGGTCATGGCAAAATAAAAAAACACTAAGAAAGAATTTAAAAAGTACCTACCAGTAAAAAATCAATAACGTACTATTTCAAGATTGTGATGTTTGTATACTCTTGTTACATTTCAACGATGAATGAATAGTCCCCTGCTGAATGAGTGACCATTTTGATAACTTGTTGGCTAGAACAAATATTCACGTATATTTGGTTTTATTAGTATAAGAATCAATTCAAAACACAATGTAAACGTTCTCTGAACGTAATGGCTTTATCAATGAAACTAAGTAAAAGAAAAGCAGGTTACAATTATTATGTCCTTGATATGTGTTCGGTCACAAAGGTACTCAAACTGCTTGCGAAAACAGTTCTTTGTTAATTGGAACTTACATAACGACTCCCCTAAGCAAATGAAAATTATGGCAATAGTGTTGTCATTGCACTGGCAGTTTTTGCTAGCTGTATTATCTCAATCCATCGTGCCCATCTCCTATAGAAGTTACTGCCTAAACAAATACACGCAAGCTAGGAGGAACTACCAAATTTTTTGGACATTTTATAAATCCAGGACACTTGAAAATGCAGGCAAAGTGTTAAACGTCCAAGGTAGCTAGAGTAAAGTGCCCTTTATTTAGTATTCTCATCTGTTCCTAGAAAAAGGTGACCTCCAATAACGAGGCTTTGAACAATCACCACGATCTTGAGGCAGTGACGTATGCACACTTTAAAGGGGAAGTTAAAGATAGGCCGTTGAGTTAATGCATGACAAGTGCCATAGGAAGCACACAATCTCATTAAACTTTAAAGGGCACTGGGTATTAAAGTACCTCCCTTCCTTGAGAAGCATCTCAGAGTCTAATACACTGACAGTAAACACAACTCAGCTTAAAAAAATCATGATTTCATGTATCAAAGTGTGTTATATTTTCCATCTGTATTGGTACAATGATGTTTTTTTTTCTTATTGTAATTAATTTTAATGGAGTTCTAACGTCCTCTTATCGCATCAGTCACGAGGCCAGTGATTAAAGTGCTTCATGCTAGGAAAAAGTGCAAAGAAGGGATTGTAATATCTAAAGACAACATGACCTAGAACTTTCCCACCATTATCTAAATGAATTATTAATGATAAAATGTGATGTGCATTTAAACGTGGCCTTTCACCACAGTTTTTTGTTGATTTGAGCCATACATGTCTGCTTTAGCATCCCTTTAACCGAAGCTACGTGCTTGCATTCATTTAGATGAAACCTTGATAAGTAAAATACATTTGAATAAACTTGTTGATAAAAGGGACTGGAGTTTCTAGCAGCGGTAATTAATCTGTACTCTTATAAGGCAGATGGTATGGTTCATAAGCCAGCAACTGAGACATGACTTCAATGGGTTATGACTTAAGACTACCAAAATACTGAGTATTGCAACACTGATGAGGATATTTTTGTTGAGGAGACTCCAAACTGTTGGACACAGTAAGCTTTATTGATTGTGGTCGAAAGCTCATCGAGAAAATTGTTAGGATTTCACACAACGCATGAATAGACGAGAAAAGGTGGAGAGGTTTGATGTGTATGCGTTCTACCATCGTTGGGCGTATTCATAAAATTACTGGTAGATGCGAAAATTATAAATCTATCATCGTGGGCCTTGGAAGAGATTTGTCTGCGATATGCGAACTCTGAGTGTTTATCAACTTTTTGTGAGAAGAAACAGCTCCATCCAAGGACTGGTGATATACAAGCTAATCACTAACTAACAAAATACGAACTTGGAATACTGACTACTGAGAGATACAGATCGTTCTCGTCGGACAAGTTTTCATAACCAGGGTAAGATATTAGTTCATTGTCACCTACCACTCGTGGTGCAGTGTACCACAATCTTGTTAACCACTTAGGTGAAGAGTTACTGGACGTGCTTTGTCACACAAACCATCATAACTTGTACATGGCCAGTAAACAGCGACATCATAGACTAGTACGCGGGGGCATGTGCCTATGAGGCTACTGTTCTGGGGGGATCCCCTCGTGTTAAAGATCCACTTCAGGGCAAAAATGTCGTTTCCAGGGAAAAAGGTATGGGTTGTTTTCCCCTTGCGAGAAATTTCAAGGCAAACACCTTCACCTTACCCTACGCCTATGGATGAGGTCGCCTTGTCCTTCTCTATTAGGCGTGACAGAGTACACTCTACTTACAATTTTTAAAATTATCTTCATATAAGGCCGAGTGGGTTTATTTCAACATAAGGCCAAGCTGATGTCACGCTGTAATCCGTATAACAATTTCGTCTGCCAAGAGACTGTAGCAACCTTTCAAAGTGCACACAAGTTATGACTATATTATAGTGCCTACTTTTGACGTGAAAGGGTAAAACCGCACAAAGGCCATGGTCCAAACAATGGCAGTCTGAAGGTGCGTTCATACCAAAACCGAAATCTGCTTCATTTTGCTATAGCGGGAGTCGCAAAGTAAATGGTAATACGAGCCACAAATGGCAACGCAAGCTACTTGCTTTGCGGCAGGTTTCGGTTTTTGTGTGAACGCACCTTAATCTTTGTCATGCTCCAGAGTAATCAGCTTTGCACGTTCACAATTTACATCACAAAACTCATTCGGTAATGATATTCTCACGTCTGTGTCACTATTTCTTCTCTTCTTTCTCCATCAATAATAGTCAGGCAGGTGTGCTTACAAATGCCATGTAGCAAAGAGCCACTGTGTTGCTTAAATAGTTGTAATAGCTGTTTTTCTTTAGTCCTTAGCACTGCAGCATATAACAGCAATGTAGGCTTCCAAAGGCAGAACGTATTTTTCAATCCTTAGCACCTGTCATATGCAGTGTACTGCTAGATGACAATTGTTTATTTAGATATATGGTACTTATTACGCACAGTACACTTCCATCATCAATTACAGGTACAACCTGTTTGTGTTTCTTTGTGTATCGCAAAGAACTTTTCCTAACTACTAAAAATCTATGTTCGGTTCAACAGACCGAAATTAGCTGTAAAGTTCCTCAGTTTGGGAACAAAGCAAAATCCGGATTATAATCATTGGTCTAGCAGACGTAGAGTTTAGTACCCGACGAGAGCGGACGGGTGCCCAGTGGCGTAGCCAGGATTTTATGAGCAGGGGGCACTGGGGGTCACAAGCCTTTTCTAGGGGGCACAATGTTTGAATTCTCTCCCTCTCTATAGGGCTTATATACAGAACTGTGCATTCCTACATTTTCCACAGGGTGGGGCACATGGGGTGGCACGGCTTTGTCGTGGGGCGCACGTGCCCCCTCATGCCCCCCGTAGCTACGCCACTGACAATGTCACATTAGCGGAAATGTCCTTTGGCCAGGAATGAGAAAAAACTAACCAGAACTAATCCGCTCAGCAAATAAACTGTGAAGCTCAACTTCCTGACATGCATGGACCTTATCTCGACTCCTGATAGTTTGTATTGTGGCAAGTCACTCAGGCATGGCCCACTGGAAAGTTCTGCTTGACCTGAATAGGGCGGCTCCCCAACCAGTGGGAACAGTTGTGAGGAGGAACCCCAGAGGAGTAAGGGGTCCTAAGCCTAATCCCCGAGTTGTGCCTGCCAGGTCGGGTATTACACAAAGTAATGCAAATACCGGTACCTGTAATGTGTGTCTCCGTCACCGCCCTCGTTTCAGTTGGGCTACCGCATAAGTGGGCGTGTTATCGCGTCTTTAGTGTGTCCTGTCGGGGTGGTGGCTCTTCGAGAGCAGTGCAAGTGAGCTCGTGAGAGCAGGTTTTGTTTTAGTATTTCTAGTTTACAGTGCAGATAACTTGTTTCATCGTTTTTGCCGCGTCTGTTTTCATGCACGTTAAAAGCACAACATAATTGCTTCTCTCATACACATGGTTACCGGAAGGGGAGGTTTGATAAAATGTCAGGCTTCTGGCGATTTCAGTAAGGCCGATAGTAGAGTATTCCCATAGGACGAGTACATTGCTGTGGGGTTTCTGTATGAGTTTCGTCTCTGGCGATTTTCCATATTTTTATTTTAAACATGGAGCTGATCATCATGTTTCTGTATTATAAGCAAGTAAGTATAACTCTGGAGAGTAACACTCGTACGGTCCAACCAATTACCCATCCACTACTTTTGGTCATACCCTGACAAGTGCGATGGCGTATGGCAGGTGAAATGTATCCACAGTAACCACCACACGTAATCGAGGGGCCTTACATTCACATTTTAAGTAAAACTTAAATTTTGTTTATTTCTGTTTTGTTCACAACTGTAAATAACAAAGAGTGATTGCGTCAGACTAACAGAAGTAAATATGCAGTGTGGATAGAATATTCTTTAAAGGCATGCAATTTGATAGCGCAGAACAATCGAGTTACAGATCCGACATAACGTACACATTTAAGTAAATCTGATTATTACAAAAGAGTTAATGAAACTTGTGATGAACTTTAGTCGAATAGAGTACATACCTACGTTTCCTTATAGAAAGAAAAGAACGCCATTCATTCGTTAGACATTATTTTCTGTTAGGCTCTTTCTATTATTTTACTATCCGTTGTCGTAAAAGTATACGTAGTTGTCAACTAAACCAATGCAATCTGTTTTATCGACATCTACAGCGTAAGGTGCACGTGCATTCTGTGACATAAAGAGGAACCTTAAGGATCATCCCTACTTTATCATTTTCAAAATTGAACAACACGTGTTATGGTGGGAAAGATGCAAGAACTATGTACGTTGTTTCTTTCAAAATATAATAAACTGAGAAGAATTTGCACCAAACCATAATTTTTACATTTTTCACTTGTTTATGGGCAGGAGGGAGGGTGTGCGAAGAACGAATACGTTTCTGTACTGAAATTCATAAATATCATGACCCCTCAAGTTGGTGTGAAATTCTCAGTTTCTACAAGAATGTTAGGCTGAGAGTAGCGGTTGAAAATTTTGTTCGGAAGAATTCGAAGAAAGGGTTTACCCTCCTTTAATCATCATGCTCTATGATTGACATTTGTTGACAGAGCAATAGCGATAACGGATTACAAAAACCGTACCTAATGTAAGTGAGAAGTAAAAGGGATTGTTGCAACTCCAATCTTCATAGGACATTTATTGGAAAACTTATTAAAATGTTTGGTTAAAGTAGAGTACACAATCATATTTGATGTCATTTGTGCCATTCACAAAACCTGCCTTCCTGTTTGCTTTTTTTTTTTGCAAAGCCAGTGCTGGTAGTCGTTCTGAATTGGATCAGTAATTGATCTGAAGTATCTTGAATGGACTTGGCTGATTCTCACAAAATGCTTTCCAAAACTTAAAGGCATTGTCTGGTGGCATTTTGTAGGGGTCTTATACGAAAGATAAAAATTTTTCATTACATGTCATCCAAACCCCATAATCAAAACTCCATTCCTAACTCAAGATATCTCTTCCTAAAGATTGGTTACTTTTAATAAGAAATACCTCCAAGTTTCCTCAAGGTCACAAAATGTGATCCAAAGTGGGCAAATTGCCTCAGATTCCTTTTATTATTCTTTATAATTGGCTACCTTGTTTGTCCTTGAAATTTGATACCGTTGGAATGTTTAGATGTTTTTCCGTGTAGATATAGTGAAAAACTGTTCCATTTTTAAAGTTATGGTATATTCAATATAGGATTTGAACCCTAGACATACAAAAGCTACATCAAGTCCATTTGCCCAGATGACATCACAGATTTCCCATTGCAGTCGGGAAACTGAAAATGTAGTATTTCTTCAAAAATTTGTATCTTGAATGAAGATGCTATTGAGATGGGATTTTCACTGCCTAACACAGAAAATGCTTTCCAAAACTTAATTACTTGGCCAAGGTTGTCAAAGCATTTTAATCTTTAACAAAATAAAGGCAGATTATCCTAGAAGCATGCTTATGACCTCAAAAATTATTGCACGATCGTGTTTGCAATTAAAAGCCAACTTAAGTGACAATTTCATATTTCCGCCATATTATGAGCTTCATGCTTACAAAGATGCATTAGAATTGAATCAATGTATCTATTTATATTTTCAGCTCTTGTAACTAATACTTTGGTAGTGTGTTACACTTATGTTTTTACTCTTACAAAGAATCAAGCTCCGATCACCTTTTGCATCCATTTCTACATGGATAATGAGCTACATCGTACGTTACATAGAGACTTACTTGGAGAAGATGCATCTTGTAAATGCATCATACTATAAAGCCGTGGAATTAAAAGCGGTAGGATTTGCAGCAAAGTGGTCTTGAAACGGGCAGAGGTCAATTAAAGTTTCAATTAATGGTTAGATATCTCAGTTCATTGTGAGGTAACTTCTTAGGTAACGTCTTATATCTTCATAGTCGACTGACTTTGTAAATAGTAATGACCCCTTAATGCCGAAAGTATAACTAAAAGGAAATATTAAAACGAAGCAGTGCGTTTTGCCTTAGAGTGTATAAATTTAGACAATTACAGATCTTTTTTGATAAATAGTTACTGGTTCCCTTTCTAAAAGGTCATCAGGCTATCCCTTGATCTTTACATTGATATCTGTTGACATTTTATCAGCCTTTACTTCATTTATTTCAGTCAATACCGCTGTGTTAATAGTTGTAAAATCCTATGTAATATATATTCAAGAGGAGGAAAATGAAATAGAACTGCTTTCCGTCCAGCGTGCGAGACACTGTTGATCAGTTAGATTGTTTCACATTCTCAGTGGCAGTATTGTCAAATTAGGCAACGCATCTTAGAAATATCGCATAAATATCAAATCCAGGGTGTCCTTGACGTATCAGTTTTTCCTTTATCATTTCATCAAAGTTCCGCTGTATCGTCAGACAAGGTAACAAATTAATTTTTGGAGACCGTAAACACGCCTGTTATACTGTTTATCATTGCTTCGGAAGAATCGTTAAAATGGCAATGTATGCAATATTACCTTATCATTAAAGACAAGTAGAAAATGCTCTAACTGAGCAACTGTTTCAATCTGTCAACCGCCTGTAAATATGATATCCGTTAAGATATGTGCATGATTAAATTGTCTAGAGCTCGGTTTAGAGAATACACGCAAAGAATAGAAATACGCGACAACCGTATTGTGAATGTTGCTGGTATCTAGTTATCTAGGCTTTGAACACAGTCAAAGTCCAAAGATGGGAGGCATAATGTTGGTAGTTACTTGTTCTAGAGTCTTGGCTGTGTAAACAGACAATAATCTGTTCCTTTTAGGGAAGTGTAGTACACTTGCAGTACCAGCATTTTTTTAAGTGTGACGACAGAAACGTCAAATTTGCCATGGATTGTTAAAATTACTTAGCAACTTGTACATAGTTTGGAAGATATTGCTATAAACAATACCATATTTTATACAATCCTCTATTAAATTTTTTAAGGCCTTCATTCCGATTTAGTCTTTCTTTGTAACTCGTGTGTGGAACATCACGTGACCGTATACGTTTTGTCAACAGCCTGAGTAATCTGACAGTACTGATCATAATGACCTTTCAAGGAATTTTTGCCCTAATTAATCCTCAAATTTACCTGTATACGTGCTTGATTCACGATTTCACTACACACTTCACATTTTACGGTCCACGGTACTAAGTATATATAAATATATATATATATATATATATATATATATATATATATATATATATATAAATGAGAGAAAGAGAGAAACATAACATAAGAAATATAAAGAAACACACGAATAGCCATAAGTTCGTCTTACACACACACACACACACACACATATATATATATATATATATATATATATATATATATATATATATAAACAATATATACGTATTATTGTGTAAAAAGTCGTTGTGACCTCTGTGTAAACTTTTTGGATGGATGCGCCAATTTTCCTAGCTCGAACGCGGGTGAAAATAAGCCACCAGAGACAATCGTAGAAGTTCTAGTTGCAACGTTATTTACCTTGCCACTTGCCTGGATTGTAATATACAATATGTAATCTACACTAATACCTTTTAGGTTTCGTTTTCAACATTATAAATTCGACCGTGGTAAGTAATTAAGCTAGGTGTAAATTAGCATTTCAATTCTAAACCACATATCCTTGGAAAAATTCCTTTTTCTGGTAATCGAACAAACTCGTAGCACCGTTAACGTTGATTATTTGTTGAACAAATAGGAATCATTTTAGATGGCCCAAGCTAAATTAAAGGAAGGTATTGATTTCCTTGAAGAGGATTAGCTATTTATGCTAAATACTTGCCCTCCCTTCCTTTCAGTATATCGTGTAATCCTTTTAAAGTACTTTCTTTATATAACTTTAGCCTACCTTTTATTCTTTTGAGCGACTGCTTTTACTTCTCATGTCTGTTTTATTGTTAAATTGCTTAACATTTGATATTGCCAGCTGTAAATGATGTTTTGTTCCAAAGTTCTACTTTGTATTTTTTGAAATTAACCTTTTAATATCGCTTTTACTTTTCCTCCTATTTGAGGAGTTGTAAGCTCGATTTATTTTAAGGTTGAGGAAGGTTGATTAAAGAACCGAAAGCTTTCAAATGGGTGCTGTTTTCCATCTTTTTGCTGGCAGCCGACTCCCATTTTTTCGAGTATAATATATATATATATATATATGAAAGAGAACCAAGCGAACATCCATGTTGTAATATATTGAGTCACTAAAGCTCCATCATTGGTAAAAATGTAAAGACCCCTTTAATGTAGACCATATAAGACCTGTTCAAGATAAACGGTGTGAGCATAAAAAAGACAAGCTTAAATGAACGAAGAAGGAGAGCATAACTTAGGGAGCAAAACTATAGAAGAATGAAAGAGCGTATGATAACTGCTGTGTAGTTAGTGCGTTATTCACTCTATTCCAGAGGAGAACAAATACTCCCTGAGGCTCTCTAAGTACAGAATGCTTCGGTCTACTGTTTAGTTTCTCTTTTATTCTTCCATATCTTTCATTTTTACATTCACTATATAATTCTCTCGTCTTTCAAAGTAAGAAGGTATGAGAGACAAAATAAAATTTCACTAGACATACATCACTTTATGATACATTGACTAAAAAGGAAAGCAACATGAGATCGAAAAAGATCAATAACAAATTAAAATATATGGCAAATTGCTTTTGGGCGCAACTTACTATGTAAATGCATTGCTTAAAGGAAAATTTTGCATTTACCAAAAATGTCATACATTTAGAACCACTGCTTACTAATTTATGATAGGCAAATCAAAACAAAGTAGCTGAGTAACCTTATTTTAGAGAAATAAGGTTCTTACAGGGAGAATTTCACTTCTCTGAATATCATAAATATTTTTGCTGCTAAAATTTCAAATTTTCATACTCTACTGCTCTTAAAATGGGGGATAGTTTTGGACAGAAAAACTATTGCCCAAATCTATTGGTGAGACAGACTGCTTTAATGACGGCAAAGGCAGTTTCTTTATGTGTCATTTTGCTATAATGGAAAAAATGTTTTCTTTGAAATTTGCACACACTACCTTACTATTCACATATTTGTTAGGCTCTGATATGCCTAGTTGCTGTATTAATGAAATATTGAGATTTCCTCCCTTACAAGGCGTTTTGTATCAATGTTTTACAATTTCAAATTTCATCAGTCTTATGCTGGTAAACGTCAGGTGATTCAATGCTCCTACGTAAAAGGTGTGCTACATTATGCGTAAACGTATTGCACGTATCAGCCAGCTCTTTTACTTACTGGTAAAAGTAAATATTTAAAAAGCACAGCATGTTGGTATCTTATAACATAGTGTGGTAGAATCCATATTACATAAGTTAACGTTGCAACTGTTTCAAGATTTAGTAGCTCATAATTTCCAGACCAGACAAGACTAAATTTGCGTATTTCAAGAAAAGCGTAGCGTTTGAGAACTCTGTTGTGGTAAGTGTTACTGCAGTGTTTTTATTCTATCTTAATCTACACAACACACTAAATGACCAAAAAGTTTAGCTACATGTTACCTAGGCCAATATCCCAAAACAAAGTAGTTTGATGCTCTTTTTTATGCAAGTTATTGAATTAAAAGATCTGATTAATGGGTAACTTTCCCCAGCAGAATCATTTTGTGTACAAACTGACAAACCAGTCCAAATACTGTGACAGCGCAACTCAAATACTGTATTGCGACCTCGCAGCTATAAGGTAAGCGCTGGTTGCCCACATATATTTATTATTCCTTCCAGGTAGCATAACTGTGTATAATTCGTGTTAGCTACATGGCACAGTTCAGATCTTCTATGTCAAGAGAAAGGTGTTAGTTTACATCAGACGCTCTGAAAGAGGACATTGTAAATATTGATTGCATTAGGCGGTCCTCAAAGCACTATCAGTTTTCTATTATTTCAAAATGGTCTTTCAAAAAAGAGCCCTCGACTTCTCCTAAGATAGGCTACAAAACACATATTCCATCACTGCCTTCCACTTTTCTAAATTTGAGCTAAAATGTTGTATTGTATGGCACCCGGACTTATATTCATGCAGGATATGTACCTTGAAATACTACACCAATGCCTTAATTGTAATGAATGCATAACCACACTAAACTTAGTATGATACGTGATGATACAGTTGGAACGTCATTTCAACCGACAGGCTGGATGTTTTCATTCGACTAATGAAATATAGCTGTCCGTTCCAACTTGCAAAGGTGTTGAGCAGTGATGGCAATTACGTGTTCATCGGGGGCGAATAGGTATTTCCGTTGGAATGAACAGTAGAGTTATGATCCTTACACTTACCAAGTCCGTAAAGCACATAAATAAAGATAATAATCAGTTCATCAAAGAGATGTACAGTATGGTCAGAGTTGCCATTAAAAGTGATGGCAAGTTCCGATGGCAGTTGAACTAGAGCTTTAGCACCTAAGATTCAAACTGATGAACATTTTCCATTTCAAGTTTTAGTCTCATTAAGACGGCTTGCGATCCATGTGTTCCTCGGCTCTATCAGAAGTTAAACACTGACACATTCTAAATTAATGGTAGAATGATTATAGTACGTACCGTTAAAAATTTTCCCTGCTAATTGTTTACTCTCATGGAATTACTAAAGGAGAGATCGTAAGCTGCCAAAGCATTTCAAAACGGAAAATAACACATTTATCATAAAAGGGACTTTACATACACATTAAAAGTATAGGACTGTCATGATACTTGTGACGAAAGTTAATTCAAGCACTGAATGTCATTTACATCAACAGATTGCAGTTATACGCTTTGCTACTTCGTGCATAGATATCAACTGGCGTATTGAAAATGTGCTGCTGACAGAGGAACATAAAGCGTTTTATGGATAACGGTCTTGGGTTGTTTGAGGTAACATAGAAACTGTGTTTGCCCGTTCATATCCCCACGTCGATCAATATTGCCTGCCAAATACTTCCCGCGATTGGTTGATTATCCCATTAGTAAGAAATAAAGCGTACACCTCTTATGATGAGATTCCAAGTGAAGCATAAATCGATTTCAAAGAGGAAACACCTATCTTCCCAGAAAGTGAATACATTAATCAAGTTCCTGGCTGGGAATAATTTCGTTACCGAGAACAAACTGTCGGCCATTTATGATTCTTATCTACGAATAGAAACTAACAAGTAGAGTATAAGCCAGCGTGATATGATTCAGTTAAGGCCTCTGTAGTTTTAGCAAATGGAAATTATTTGTAAGTGGGAATGGGTACCATGGGGTAGAGGTCTAAGGGGTGATCGAAATCCCTTAATTTTTAAGCCCAGATGCAATATGGTTCAATATTTAAAGATTATTTTCCAGCATAGTCGTGCAATACAATCCGAAAAGTGTAAAATGTGTGTACATGGGGTGGGATATAACCATTCCTCGTAATCCTGCGACAAGTTGTACACACAACAAAATTCAAGTATAGCTTACAGGTAAATTGTTACACAGACAAAACTTTGATTGCAAGCGGCAAAAATATGAAGAGGGGTACATCACACTGAAGGAGAATTCTTAAAAAAAACAAACTATTCGGTGTCGAGAAAAACACCATCAACTAAAAATAAATTGAATTTTTGTTTCTGACCGCTGTATTGTTCTACTGGGTACAGACAATGTGTAGGTACTTGTTGATTTTAACTGGGACTCACTGGCGCATAACGAACCACGCTTGAGTGTTGTGATTATTACATGGGCTGTATTATGTCATACGGGAATACGTGGACGCTAAAATCGTCTTACCTCTTAGGACAAAATTGTTTTTGCCATGTCTGGAGAGCGGGTTTTGACCCGAAGAGCATTATTTTAAGGGTAAATCAAGAAGTAATTACCACTAGAACGTCACTGTGTTGAATCTTTGAGCAATGTAACGGCTGCGTAAGACCATGTACCTGAAGGAACAAACACTGGCAAAGTATAAATATCGGCGGGGCGAGAGATGTGCAAATGTTCTGGTTTCGAGGAAAATATCTTTCTAGAGGAAGAATTGTAATGGAAGTGTGAAACACATGTTTACAAAATATTTTATAGTCACGTGGGAGTAAAAAGTGATAAATCCATGCAATCAGCATTTTCAAATCGTGTAAGTGAATGATAAAAGCCACAAGAAACCCAGTAATTGAAGTGTTTCTAAGAACCATGATCTTGTGCTGATTGAAGTTTTGACAGATATAAAAATGAAGATAGATCTATAGGTAAACAATTTTGCTTTTTGCTTGAGTGTTTGTACTTATGTATTTTTAGTATAATGCAGGTTATTTCACAAAGTATTACACTAATTCTGACACGTTGTTATTTTGTTAACAAAAGTCAAAACATAATATACTCACATAGGTGATTTGCATGAGTATAAATAATTACAGGGGGGGTGTTGAGTCCGTGCAGTTAGGTTAGTTAGTTAGATGAGGTTAGGACTAATTGGTAGGTCATCACAATAACATATGTATGGGACCTTCCATTTTATGTGATAATGCCCTTGTGTATACTGGATATGAAAATGACTGTAACAGATTGCGAACCAGCTTCACTTCAGAACAAAGATGAAGGCCCGATTGGAATCAGAAGATTAAAAGAATTGATTTTTGTGCTCGGAACGCGGAAAGTATTTCTTGATAACTGTGATGAGAAAAGCTTCTCATCAAACCACTCGCCTCTCTCTCTCATTCTCCCTTTCCGTCGGAGTAATAACTTTCGTGGGACTAGCAACGTCAAAACTAAGTGATGTGACATTTGTCGAAGAAAAAATATTGGAAAGTGATGCAGTAGATTCTTGAACGTCGATTCTTAAGTAATCATGCGGCAAACGGTAAAGAAATTGTGTTAGTTTTCTTGGAGGGGGCGTTTAGCTTGAACTCATTCTAGATTGTAAAATTGATCCATTTGTAAGTGATGGCTATCATTACTTAGATGACAGGTCACTGAAGGGAATAACGGAGACTAATATTTCCGTAGAAGAAAGAAAACTTGATCTGGAGTTGTTGAAATGTTATTGCTTCCATTGTGTTACTTGTTAAGATTTCATTCACACTATAAATTTGCAAAAAAAATAAATAAATAAATAAATAAATAAAATAAAATAAAATAAAAATAAAAAAAAACAGTTCGTAGTACAATATATTGTCCAAATTTAAGATGGCATTCTCATCTAATCTCTGAGTGGTTTGATATTTTACATAGGAGTATTTCACGTGACGTCAGCGTGCTTCACATTGCCTTGCTGCCGGTCACATGTCACACAGAACACTAAATACAGAACAATAAATGCTTGGTAATACAAAGAAGATGGAAATTTGCGACGCAGTGACTTCGGTGAAAATAGTGTTTTAATAGGCTCCGTTAAGATGTACTAACGTACACATGACGATTGATCTAACGACGAGATTGCGTCATCAAATAGTCTGTTTGTATTGATTTTTCAAAGCAGTATGATGATTCATCTCTTTATTGCGTTAGCTGTGAAAAATGTGAAGAGTATAGCCAAAAGTTAATATCTGATGTGAGGGTTATTCACTCAAATGAGCTCATCGTGGATATGAACCCGACGAAAACGCTGGCCGTATCTTACTGTCCTTATTGAATACATGTATTGTAATCTTTTAGTTTGTTATCGAAAAAGTCAACAAAATACTTCCGGAAAATTTTTTTATTCTCAATCCATTGCGAGTGTGTTGATATTTTTCACTGAAATGTACGTATAGCTATTGCTTAAACATATAGCAAAGTCCAAAAAAGGCTTGCTGAAAAGCATTTAGCAAAATACCAGCATAAAATCTTTTTACAAACACTCACCTTAAGGGTAAGTGTGTTCTCGGCCTAATTTCTCATGTGGTAATGTTCATGTACGCCCTTCCAGTAACGCAAACTCTCGAACACAAGATGTCTTTCCTTCAAAAGTCATGAATTACTTCTGTCCATGCACAAATAATAAGCAGCGTCATAACTTTTTTGAATCGTTTAAAGAATGACTTTAATTGCTAAAACATAATGGACTACCACCATTAAATGTACGGTACCAAGAATTTTCGAAGGCTGTAAGTTTCGATATTCTTCTAAGCAGTGTCCTTTTTACTGAGCACATAGTCTCATTTCATAAGATGGCTTTTTATTTCAAGGATAAAATACTTGACACGTCTTTGAAGTAAAACACCTCCTAAAATGACGAAGACGTCCTGTAACCTAAACTTGTGCAACCGTCCGATTATGTTACAAAAGTTGTGAAATGTTTTTCATTGACTTACCTCCCATCTGTACTCATCGTCTGGTGGCTGTGGACAAAAGTTTGAATGTCCTGTTAATAATTTTAACGTGATGGTACTCCCACGTCACTTATCTTTTTTCCTTTTAAAACTAAATGTTTAAACCACTTCCCAGTATGGCTCAAAAGTATATTTATGGAAAAGGCGAACATTCCCACCAAGTATGAACACGTCAATGCATCACAAAAGACACTGATCATGTGTTAACATTACCTGGTTACACAGAATAAAACCTTAGTTGCATCGTTTTACACCGCATTACATCAAAGACCTAATGCCGTGGTATCCTTTTACAGTCCTGCGTCAGTACGAACAATTATAAATTGATCGTAGCGAACAGCACGAGCTTCTTCGCAGGTTGCACAACAGCTCCCTGACTGAGTCAAGACCACGGACTTCTTATATATGTGGACAGAGCATCCTACACTAACGTCCTATGCGCAGAGTGCCGCCACCGTACGTAAACGTTAAGAGAACTAACATGGCTGCCTTCTATGCCTTGTGTATAAAGTTTCGACTTGCTCAAGTTGTTCGTATATATAGATTATGAGAGAAACTTGGCAAATTTTCGAAAATTGCAAGTTTTGGTCAAAATCAACGAACAAAATGAAGCACTGTGGTATTGTCCTTCCCTTCATGTTTGTATTTTAAATGAAATGTTGCAGATTCATCGGCAAATCACGCAATCGACAGTGCAGCGGCCATCTTGACAAGCCTAAATTTGTTCGAACTGTGGCGACACTATTAGTAACGTGATCTTCTGTCTATATGTATGGGATGTCTGTGGTCAAGACCTACCTCTAACTATTTCATGGGGTAGATAGATATTTGTTTAGTGTAAAGAGGCATGAGGTGATAGGTAATTCTCTTTAGAGATCATTTGATATTGTATCGGAACAGCCCCGTAGCTAGACAAGATACTGAAGGGGGTTCGTTGGTTTCGGGGTGGGGGATATGTTCTCAGGGGCGAGATGTGCAAAAATGTGTTAAATCAATGGTAACTTAAAATTTTTTAGGGGCGAATACTTTTCTAGAGGGGCTTTTCCACCCTGCCCACCCCTTGGCTGCAGACCTGCATGGAGGATATTATAGATAACTGTGTAACCTAAGCACTATTTGATTAACACTCACATTAACTTAATCATCAGGTGATGAATTGATTTGGTAAATGTAAGAGTAAATAGAAAATGCTTTCATGCGGTCAGTTACAGTAAGTCTTAATTAAATTTATAGAGGATAATCTTCATTTAGAAACTGATATTATTTTATAGAGGTTAATATGAACCTTTTTGGCAAAATCCACACCGCCATCAGGCCCTGGCTTATTCCATTGTTGAGGTATAAAATGTTGATCCTTTTACTTGTATTTGCAAAACTGATACCACAGTAATTCGATGTCACACCATAAGCTGCTCCTTAATAAATTAGTTGTTTTTGTTTAAAATTAAAACTTTTAGATGAACTCAGAAAAGGACCCACGTTTCATAAAGTACTTTGTGAAAAGTACGCAGGTATGAAGCTGCAATATAACAAAATGTAAAGACCACATCTTTAAAATGCCGTTGCGGTTGAAAAAAAAAACAAAATCAGATAATCTGATAAACGCAGCTTGCATGTTTGGGATTAAATTTTTTGGAAATGTATGATTTTACCGAAGTGAATAATGACGCATGTCATAAGAACAATGGCACTGGGACTGGGCAAATAAGAGTAATTTTCAACAGCTAATAGTTACATTTTTGAAATGTTTAACTTCAGCCAATTTCTGTTCACACACATTTAATAAATACTGTGTTATAAGACAGATCACTAAAGGTCATTTTTCACATATTCATAGTTTTCTATAATGTAATGCATAAAAATGTCCCTCAGAGAATCAAAACAATGTACTAACCCTTTAGAGCAAAAGGGCATTGGCTAAAAACTAATTAAGGTACCTCTTGTTTTATGAAAGGATGAAATTGGCCTTCAACAAGCTAAACGAGTTCACTTAAAGCTCGAGTGTAAACAAGTAAGAACGTAGATAAGCAGAAGCCAGCTTCTCTGGCGAGAGCTTTTCTATTGTTAATATCTTTGGAGTATTGGGTTATGTTGGAGGAATCGCCTGGTATCTTTGAACCCCGATATGTTGAGGGAGATGTAGTTTCAGCCGAAAAGACCTAAATGAATAGCTTTTTGTATTTTATTGCATCGATAGGGAAGTTAATTAAAATTTTTGACGTTTATCAACTTAATCATGCTTTCTGTTCTGTGTGCAAGATCAAAATCTGCTGGTTTGAATTATTATCATAAGACTGTGGAAAAACCACATGATCCCGAACCTTGTTTCATAGTTTTCTCAGATAAAACTCTAGTTGAAACCAGTTGGTTCGAACTAATGATCTGTGTCCAACCGATATTAACTTGTCTGTGATCAATTCACCGGGTTTAACTGGATTTAGCTCAAGTATAGCGTCATATTATGGTATCTAGGTATAATCAGGTTAAAATATGTTTCAACCCGGTTTAAGTAAAGGTTTCAACTAAATTTAGCTGCAGGTATATCAACCAGTTTCACTGTAGGTTTAAGCTAGGTTCCAATGATAGGTTTGAACTAAGTGTAGCTATAGGTTTGAAGTATGTTTAACTCTAGGTTTCGCATGGGTTTCAACTGAGTTAACTAGAAGGCGACCTAACCTAAATGTGATCACATAAGATAAGATAACAACTGCCTACGCAAATGCTTATATATTGAAATTTCATCTTTCATCTTCCTATATTTTTATGAAACTAGTTCCATGCAGTAACGAAGTTTCAAAAGTTTCAGAAGTTTCAAAAGAAAATATGCTTAGAAAAAGTAATTCAGGATTCGAGAAGGCTTGGGTTCTTTTGCTGAGATTTGGGCATTTGTGAGACAATTATGACAAAACAGAACTCACCGTTGGTGCAAGCTGCTGTGGAGACAACTGGGAGACTACATATCGCATGTAGGGTAATTTATGATGCTACATTGTAGATTGGTAATACACAGAGTACGCTGCATGTTAACATACTGTGTATATTTCTCGTGATGCATCTATAACGATGGGTAACAGTTTTCTATGTTGGTGAGAATTTTGAATTATGAACTAGTTACCTCTTATGCTATTGTATAACCATGGTACGACCTAGGTCAGGACTAGTAAAACTATTGTCTGTACAGTGACTACAGTCTTTGTTAAAAGAAGTCTCCGAGTCCAATCTTGCATGCATAGGGAGTTTTAAAATGCAATCAGTCACCTATTTTACAAACATCCAATGCCTTTTAACCACGAAACGGAGCTCCATCCACAAAAGCTCCAAGATACACTAAAATATTAATATGATCCTTCTCAGGTGATAGACTTTGCTTAACAGAGAGACGTATTCACACCATTAAGGTGCAATGTCTATATTCAACTGTCATTCGTGATTTTTTGCAAACTTTGATTTTGCAAGAATTTTTTTCCCATCTCCAAATACTATCTCTTGATAATAAACACATCCCTGAGCCGTACCGTCAACTCCCTTATCATGCTGTGCGTCAGCAATCAGCGCTTTATATGCTTCTATATATTGCTGTTCATCGCGAGTGACTTGGCAGTGAGAGTACCGCATCTCATGTTACTAATTGCATTTTCCAGTTTTCCGTGAAGCATTATCGTCTATGGCTCCTAATTTGCAGGCGCGTTGCTTTCTCTGAAGAGGTTCTGTCTTGCGACATTCAAAATGAAAAAAAAGTAGTGAGTATTATTTCTTTTTACTTCTGTGACCGGTCAAACAGCACTCCGTGTAAACTCAAGTCATATTTTGTTTTACTAAATTGGATGGAATGAACCGTTTTCTTGACTTCAGTTGAGTTGGCACAAAACCTCGGGCATTTTCATTCCGACTAAAGAAGACACGGAATACTATTGACATAAACCTTCATGAGTTCTTTTAGTGAATGGTGCATTCACATGCCGACCGCAGTAGGGTTTAACTTACTACTGTCCTTCACTTGTTCTCAGTCTACATCAGGTTTAGTTACTGCTCAATTAAACAAACCCGGTTGGTCAATAAAATGGGTTTGGTAATCACAGCGTTTTCTCCATAACTTTAGGAATTGCTTGGGTATCGTTAAACTTTGAATACTGTATGTCAAAATTCGATGGGTATTATCCTTACGTAAGTTCCATATGTAGTAGTAACGCCATGTACAGGTCATGGGCTTTTTTGCATATTAAATGGCTCTCGCTTACCGTAAATGAACGCTTACCTATCCTTATTTATAGATACCTTCTGTAAACTACAGTCATTGCTTCCAAAGCCTAATGCTCTTGAATCCGTGTCTCGTGGTTAGCGTCATTTTCTCTTAAAGTAGTAAAACATTCGGTTGGCTCTCAGTGGATTGCCTCACCCACTGGAATAACATATCTAAACATTACAGATTTCGTCAGCTTGAACTCTGGACATTTACACTTTGACCTTGGTTTCCGAATCCAGAGGTGTAGTGACATATTTTGTGGTTAACCCTAAGGCACTGGGCATCTATCTTTAAAAGATTTCTAAGGATCTGTTTGTATTTCCACGTATGATGTGACTAGAATCGGATTCAGTCGTTAAATTAGTTACCAAATGAATCTTGAACCATAAAAATCGGTTCAGATTTAGTGAAGTTATGCACGGAAGTAAAATTCAGCAATCTGTCAAATAAAATTCAACAATCTGTATTAATATTAGAGACAAAAAAACATGTCAAATAGGAACTTCATGTTCCGAAATTAACGAAGAGCGTGCTTATCATTGCAGACGAGCATTATTTCTTGATATTTTCAGCAATGAGGTACACCCCTAGTCTGTGTTCGGGCTGTGAATACCTGGTAGAAATACGAAGGTCAATTTGTTATTGGCGGTTTTCTATCGTTAAAAAATCGGCCAAGTCGTGACGCTATCGGCCAGGTCATTACGCTCAGTTTCAAGAGGCAGATTTTTCTAATGAAGACATAGCTCAAAGGTTTACCCCAACTTAGATAGCTCACTCACTTTTCCAAAATAATGATATGGAGGACCGTACAGTGTTAGAGTTCCTTTTCTTAACCCATTATAAATTATTTCTTAATTAATTGCTCAATAGTTTGCAGTGATGTGTGCGGTTGATATTTTTATGTAGACAACTCTTACTTTGATAAATTTCTAATAACATTTTTATTACATTTTAACATTTTTTTACAACTGCCATTAAAACAAAGGTTAACATAACAAACATCCTGTGAGTTTCTCCTCGCACGCCACATATTGGCATATTTAGCAAAAGCCATTCATGTTGTTTTTGTTAAAAGGAAATTGTCCAAAAAAATAATCAATTTTTAGTGAGCTGTTGTGAAGTGGGAAATACGGCATCTGTTCTTGTTTTCAAGCTCTTTACTTGGAATAGACTGATATGGGTCTCATACGTCCACAGATCGAGCTTTGAGTACAACCTGCTAAGCAGCACGGTGACAAGCCATCCTTTTTAACTGAATTTTCTCAAAATTGACAAGGAGCATTATGATAGGGCTTCCCTTATGTGGTAGTCTCAGCCAGTTGTCTTTACACCCATTGACAAAAAGTGTGATCAGAAGAACCATCGTTGTTACAGCATTAGTATTAAATATGAAAACTTACTAAGGGAACTTAGACATACCTCAGACGGAAGTGGTGTCACAAAGACGGAAACAAAAAGTGAAGATTTGGACTGTTTATCGATTTCATTTCGTTGCTACTTCCAAAGACGTTAACGAATTAAGACTTACCTCTTGCTCGTTGTCATATACATTGAATACAGATAATGTATTCATGCATGAGTGATAAAGCAGAGACTGCATATGTGAAACGATTAGGCCTATAAGTGATGGCACCTGCACTCACTGGTAGGATGTCACGGCACAGCAATCCAATCACTGTACGACAGGCGAGTAGCCAGACAAGGTGCTGAAGGCGGAGAAATAGCTTCCAGGGAGCGAAAAGTTTTCTTTTGGAGGGAGGGGAGGGACATACTAAAATGCATTAAGTCAATGGTAATTTTGGATTTTCTAGGGGGTGGAAACATTTTCTAGGGGCGTCGCCCCTTCCCCCATCTTAGATACGAGCTTGCTGTATGATAGACTGTCAGCGCTGGTATTAGTTTTGAAAACACCATCTACATATCGTAACAATCAGTGTCACCACCCTGTTGCACATGCTGTTTCATACTGACATATGTAGAAGGAACTTCATAAGGGGGAAAAGGATGTGTTTGTCCTGAATTTTTACCTATTATGACAAACAATGTTGCAATAAAAACGACTTTTTTGTCCATAAATCAACATTTTTGCGAAGGAGGGCTAGCTCCAGACTCTCTGCTCATACGACTATAAGCCCTACAAAATTAAATCATGAAAGATGAACAGTAGGGACGAATGCCGAAGGAAAGGCATTTAAAATATACTCAAGTTACATTTAAATCTTACCTTCTTCACCTTATTGTCTTTTTTAGAATAATTGATTCATTAATCATGCTGAATCGATTCTGCCTAAAAACCTGTTTTTCAAACTTCACCTTTCTTTTGTTCTACTGAGGTATATCATGGTGCAGACCTCATCGCCTGAGGCTATGTTGAATCACCACACATGGCTTCTTTTGTACTCAGATAACAAACAATACCACAACAGTGTCTACTCTTCCATTATTTGCGCCCAAGAAGTTAACGGTTACAGTAAAATGCAAGTTGCACACAAAGCCTTTTGTTCTATGTCCGTGTGCAATTGTGCGATGCTAAGAGCCAAAGGCGTATTTCTGAAAGTAGTTTGTGTCAATTGTTTTGATACTATTTAGCTGTTTTGCGTGATATTGCTACGGTATTAATTATCTCCAGCCCAAGACATTTGGTGAAATGGAGATGGGAAGAAAAAGAGCTGGCAATTTTAACGAGATAATTCATCATGATTGATTAATTGAATAACTTATTTCGTGCAAGAAAATGTACAATTAAGCAATTTATCACAGTATCTGAGAATACGTACGTAATAGCCTTATATCAGCTGCTGCATCTCCATATGACCCGTTGTTAAATTTTCTCACAGTCCAGTAAACAGTATCCAGTAATATAGGGGTAACACTCGGAGCATAAGTGATAAATTCTACGCTCCTACGATTGAACTATCTATGTACAGTCCGATATTCTGAGTGCCACCGTGACACGGCAAATAACCTGCACAGAGGCTTGGGGCTTTCTTTAAGATTCAGTTTATTGCAATTTGCTGGTGGTTATTTAAATATGATCGTATTTGCGAACTACAATGTACATGGCGTAGGATAGATCATCGGTTGTCAGAGTATTTGAGGTTTTCACACTTTATTGAATGATGCCCTAGGAACATGTCTGTACTTAAGAGTGGACATATCGAAAACATACGAAAAGGGAGATTACTGTAGAAGATCAGTTTGGGTCGACTATCGAAAAAGGACTATTGATGAATTTTATCACCTCTATTTTCTTTCAACGGATTCTAATCATCAAGTACTGCTTTCAGCGTTGGTGGCGTTCTCCCATCATCACGGACCTGCTGTTGTGACAATATTCTTCAGGAGACGATTTATATAAATGCCTGTTGTGACTCTTCTGCTTAAAAGCGACTTCCGAAGACTGGAAGATGAGGTCACCATTTTTTCCTCTTCTCTTGCAGTTGCGAACAGTTCGAAAATTGATCGCACAAGCAGCTCAGCCAGAGGACGAAATCAGGGCAGAGGTTAGTTGCACTTTTGTCAAGGAAAGACATTCCAGAAAGTGGTACTTTTAGTTGGAATAATTGTGTGCCTGATAAATTGTTCCATTAGTGTACTGTTCATACTTGCATGACGAGAATGCAACTCCCTAACCTATAGTTGTAACGAAGACTTCAACAAGTAAAATTGAGTTAAATGATGCATGGATTCTACCTCCTGGTTCAGATGTAAAGCTGATACTGTCATAAATTCATGATTGTGTATATGAGCATGCCTGGTCTAAAGTCTTTGTGGGTCAAGAGGAACATCGCATGCAATCTTGTCAGGGCAAGCCTGCTGTGATGGGCCGTGCGTCATTAATGAAGAGCTCAAATGAAGCACGCCCTTTTTCATGGCAGGGTTACTCTGAGTTCATGTAATCGAGGTCTTTTCGGTTTTCATCGGTTTGATGCTAAAATAGACGTAAAAAGGTTCAAACCACTTAATCTATACAACTGCATTGGTATGATCTCTCTTTTTAGTCATTTACTTCGCAGGAGGTCCTGTTATTCTAGTGTTTTCTTGTTACCCAGTAGACTTTATTACGTGTGGTACCCTGTTTTTTCCCTCAGTACCATGTACACTATCTATAACTAACGGGGAACAATTGAAACGACCGTCAGAGAACCGTACGAATACACATAATCACGCGAACAGAAATAGAACTATTTCTTCAAAACATGATGCAATTCGTGTGTTTAATCTTTAAAAAATCATTCTTTCCTTCTTATCCCAGTACACTGATAAAATAGAATGCTTTTCGGACTGCTCACTAATGATTTATCTTAATTGTCATTCCTGGAACAAGTTAAAGTGACTCTTCATTAACTGTGTGCAAGTCTTGTTGCACACACTAAAATACGCCTCAATTTAGCAGGGAGTTTTTATTGGAGTAACAACCTCCTGATTTAGCCTCCCCGTGGTAGTTAATGCACAGTATACGTTCTTGAGAAAACTTAAGTAATTCTCAAGGTCACTTATTTTCTCAGTTTCTTAAAAGATACATTAGTATGAAATAAAATTTCTACAGGAAAGGAATTTTCAAACCAAACTCACTTATGTTCTTAAAAGAGGGTTTGAATAATAACTTTTAACGGTCACAACCAAGTCAAGGCATAACACTCTGTTATATTTATGTCTTACATAAGCCTACAATCTAGTCGACGGCATTTCATAAAACACATCTTTTCAACTTGGCAGTATTGCACGATAATCATGTACACATATATCGTCACTCTAATGATTCCACATATAAGTATCTTTCACATTATTTTTCGATAAACTCGGAGCGATTGTCCGTTAGGTGTCTGTTTTCACATTCTAGCGTCATAGCTTCCCACTTTCAGTTGAGTTGATCGTGAATCATCAAAGGTCGTCTAGTAATCAAGCAATCTGTCATAGTCTGCATGGATGAGTTTTCGGTTCAGACGTGCAGGATGTAGTCCAATTCTCTATTTTCTGCTTGAATGTTGTCTTGGCCGTGCCAAAAATAATAGGAGACACATTTTAATAACATGTACACGAACGTATTCACCAGCTCATTCTTGAGAGGGATCGAAAGAATTAGGCCTGTCTGCAATCCTCGATAGCTGAAACTTATCTAAACGAAATCGCCCCGCAATCCAGTCCAGTGCTGGGCAAGGATAACTCCCAGCAGGCCCGAAACCAGATAAGGTACTGAAGGCAGGGAGTGAGATAGCTTCCAGGAGCCGAAATATTTTTCGGAGATTAAAATTTATCAAAGCAATAGTAAACGAAACCTTTTAGGGGCGAAATTTTGGGGACCATACCCATCGGCTACGGGCTTGGCACCTAGAAATATATGGAGTGTTTTCCAAGGTTTGAAGGGGTAAGAGGACTGAAGTTTCTCTTTTATCTAGCGCATCGGTCCTTCTTTGAAGTACTTTGGCCTCGGCCATGAAGAAAATCTTGTATCGTATATTATCAGTGTCATGGTTGGATATACCAAAGACGAAGTTTTTGTGGAGCTTTGTAAGGGAAAGATATAGTTCTTGCACATAGAAAAACCTTCTTAATATGACAATATCACAGTCTTTCATGTTTACAGGGCTGTGCCCAAGTCCAAGTGACTTAATTAACAGCCAGTTTTAATTTCAGCAGCCCTGATCCTCAGGCGCGGATCCAGGATATTGAGAAAGGGGGCGCACACACCGTCGGCCGAAATCCGACGAGCAAGCGAGGCCACGGTGGGGGGTTGGGGGTCCTCCCACAAGAAAATTTGAATTCTAGATGCGATTTCCCAGCATCTGGGAAGCATATTTTTCATATCTATGAGGCAAAAAAAAATTCGTTGGTCAAAAAATCGTTTGTCATCGAAAAAGGGAGTGTGCGCCGAGTGCATCCCCTCCTGGATCCGAGCCTGGAGATTCTGGCCCATTCCCAGTCCTGTTGTTTGACAACGTAACCTACCAAACACAAATCTGATTTTCTATAGTACGGTTAAGTTCCAAGGTTGTTCTTAGAAGTCATTTTCTTTGCCTGGCCCACCTAGTAATTTAGGTGACTGTTACGACCATTCATATGAAATGACGTCGAGTCCAAGTCCATGTATACCCCATTTCAGGGTCAAACCCTGAAAACATTGTTAACACCGTATCTTGAGGTAGGAAGCTTGGATAGATTTCATACTTAGGATGCAGATGCCTTATGGTGAGACTAAGAACTCTGTTGTTTTTGGTGGGACCAAAGGTCAGATGAAGATCCATATTTTTTCGGTGGAGGGCAAAGGTCATCTAAGGTCAGCAGAGATGCCTAAAACTTTGCAATTCTCGTCAGCACAATATCTTTAAAAGTGTAACTTAGGGAGAACTCTAGCTCACTTGGCATGAGCATGCTCCACACTGAGTTCGAAAAAGCTATTGTAAAATATTTTTGATGGATAATCGGTTGACGAATCCCTGGGGGCAAGCTAAACGAATACATGATCCATAGAGCCTGATGAAATAGGGTTCGTTTGAGTGTCCTTGATTTATTGATTCCTCTCAGGTTGCCGATTAGAGATGATAATATGTACGGATGATTTGCAGATACGCTAAATTAAGCAAATGACTTCAGTGGTGAAACAATAAACGTCTCGAATCAATCCGTTTAAGTCCCTTACACATTATGCGACACGTTGTTTGCCGTTGCCTCGTTAAGTGTGAACAACATTGCAACTAGCTGCAACCATTTACGAACTGGTACACGACTCCGTCGTAGTCGACCGACCATGTCCAGTTGCCGGAGACCGCCACGTGCATGCATGTAAGAGAAATGGTGAAGTTCTGGACAGAAACGCAGGAGAACCAACTAACTGAACTTTGTCAAACCTGCAGAAGTTGTATTAAAGCGTTGAATGTCAAAAGCATGTCATCCTTTAAGCTATTTGAATTGCTTTGGGGAACATTTTGGAAAAACCCTTGAAAGAGTTGTGATCCTCGTCAGCTAGGTCCACCATAAGATTGTACAAGTACCCTTGCTAGTCATTCCTTGTTAACCATTTCTCGCCCTCCCCTACGCCTGCTCATGTCCCTACCCCCCACCCCCCATGTCCTGCTCATTACCCATCTCGAACGTTCGCCCTTTCTTCTGCGCCTTCTGAGGATGATGATAGCCCCAGTCATCGCTGCTAAGTGTTGTCTTTTTTTCCACATATTTGATCGAAGGTCGAATGTTAAAAGTCAAATCAAGGCCATAATTTTACTAGGATTGCTTCAGTAGTATAACATTAGCTGCATAGTTTGTGCACCTCCGGTCTCGCAACTAGTTAGTCGCCAGTCTCTCACCCCGACGAGACAGTCTTGTCACAGCGAGGCGCTTTGCATAATTTGTACTAAAGAGGCTTGACAATCTACTAAGTCCGCACCCATTGCCTAATGGTTGAGCTGAGAGGCGATAATTGAACTACTATAGACTTATCTCTAATAGTATATATCTCAAGGGAAAGCAAAACTTGCTATCGAAGCTGTTGCAAGCCTGGTTCCTTGCAGTTACTACGACAATTGGTAGCGCACCACTTACTATTTCTTTATTGAATTACACTAAATTTGGTTCCGTAGTTTCTTAATCCTTGAAGATGTTTACAACAGGTACAAGCTACCCCTTACATGAAAGCTCACGAATAGGCTTTTCAAAAGGATTTCAAATTTGTGCACCATGGCCATTGAGATTTCGAGTAAGGAGAGCTTGTATAATAGGGTGTTGGTTCCTGCTTTTTTACTTCATTCAAAATGCCGTTCTGAATAGCTGAAGGATATAATGCATAGAAGTGCATAAAACAACATCAGTTTTCTTTTTTTTTTTTTTTTGCATAATCAGTACTTTAATTCATTTTCTACCACATAAACATCATAAATTTAACACCACTTCAGCAACATAGTTTTAACTGTGCCCCCAATTTTTTTAGGGTGTTCAATTCGTAGGCGAATATCCTCCGCCAGGGTTTCCCTTAAATTAGTGGTGCGCTACCTATTAGGAGTTGCTGAAGTCTGATTGAGGTAGAGTTGTCACATTATATGAAACATCAATATGAAGAACTAGAACTGTGATTTAAGCAATCAAAAGGACTAAGTGGATTTTCAAAACCACACCCTTTTGGTAGCGTGAACAAAGCACTCTGTGTAGCTAAAAGGTGCACGATTATGCAAAATTGCTATAAACACCTGATTTCATGGCACCTTCACATACCATCATACATTTCATAAGGATGCGGCTCATTAGCTCGCCGAACTTCACGGGGCTTAAACAGTAAAAATCACTCCCACTAAACTAAATAGCTTGAACATTTAACAAGGAAAGAAAAGATAATTACCAGTTGTTGCGTTCTTCAGGGTAACGGAACTCACAGCTCTAGCTAGCTCAGTTGCAATATAATCAGAAGTAAAATGCAACATGCAACAGAATAAAGGATAGCTGTACCTAATAAAGGTTATGTCTGCAGTCACACCTGCATGGCTGCGTCTCATAGTTATCACCTGAGAGGTCGCACCGTCTGCTCTCGTACTATGAGTTCACGACTTCGCTCTTGTACGGTTAGCTTAACCTTCCGCTTACAAACCGTCCCCAATTAATTCAAAAATTGTGACTTATTCCTCCAAAAATGTAATTACAAGAACACATGAATGTGCATAAATTTCATAACAATTTTGAAATGCCTTACGCGGTATTTTTATTTTTAAGTGCTGGGCCAAACTCAAGTTAAACACAAAAACATACAACTCTGGATTGACACTCTAACAACCATGCAATAACATCATACAAATGGACAAAGTAACATGGTCAGTACGACATTTTCACAAGTGGCAGTTTCAAATAACTGATAAACTTTACAACTCTAGTTTCATTTGCACAGTAAACCGTACGTGTTAGATAACACACCTACTAACAACTCTCCATTAGTAGTCGTCTGACTCAGGCAAACAAAGCTAGGACATTGGAAGGCGTGAAATACTTATGTCCAACCTAACATCAGATTGTCGGTCTAAACCTTTTCTGTCAGGGAACACTTGAACTACCCTTCCTGAAGACCATTTCCCCCTGGGGTATCTTCTATCAAACGAACGTATACATTTTTGTACCATTTTGACGCTCTTGTAACAATGGGAGGTGTTTTTGGAGCCAACGTTTCCAAAACTGATTTTCTAGATATTGACATTCGCGCCAACGACGCCTACCATAAGTATCTTTTTGTCGAAGACTCCAAGGGATAGATTGGGAGAGTCTCTCACTAAGAGAAGGTAGTTCGGCGTAAATGGGGTCACAATCTTTGGGGTCAAGACTCAGTTTAGTTAGCTGCCTTAGGTTCAAAATCGCTTCCACTTCCGTCAGACTTCGTCTCCAACACGCCATGTGTCACAGTTTGCCCCTTCAACAAGACCTTCATTACACGTTTGACGAACCTTATCATAAGCTCCCACACACCTCACCAATGTGGCTGACTGTTGGTGGGTTGAAGGTCCATTCAATACCGTTTTTGTGTAAGTGTTGGCCAATTACCTTCTCGTCCAGTCCCGCCAGAGCCTCCCTTAGCTCCTTGTCTCCTGCCTTGAAATTGATTCCATTGTCACTGACAATTCTTTCTGGTTGCCCTCTTTGGCTAGAAAAACCTTTTTAAGGCACTGATAAATGAGTCGGTGTCCATCGAATCGACTAACTCAATATGTACGGCCCGTATAGCCATACACGTCAATATGCATCCCCACTTCTTAACTAACTGCGACCTCGCTTTATCAGAAACGGTCCAAACAGGTCTATACCCACAGATGAGAAAGGTGGTTTGTCTGCAGTCACTCGGGGCACTGGGAGTTCGGCCATTTGCTGACCTAGAAGAACATTTCCTTTTTGCAGGGAAGACACGTCCCGATGACCTTCTTCACTGTCTCTCCTCCTCGCATGACCCAGTAGTGGTACCGCACGGATGTCCAAGTCATACCAGCCCCCATATGACCCACTGAGAAGTGGTGATGTTCTATAAGGACCTTGTTCACATAAATATCTGAAGGTAGAATTACAGGATACTTCTAGGTCATAGTGCAATTGGGACCTACTTAACCATTCACGGACACGTAAGACCCTTCGAACCAGTACGAGACTCAACTTTCTGAAGGCTGTAACTTTGCATTTACTGGGAGATATCATCGCGCTGGGGAAAGACTCACGTTGTACCCATTTGACGGTTTTGATCTCTGTTTCCTTTAACTCTTCTACTGAAAGGTCATCTTTGGTGGAATTTCCTGTTTTCATCAGAAACTTCTTGTATCGAAGCAACCAAGCCACGCCCCGCGGTAGACGATACAATGTGAAATAACTTACGATCAATTTTCTGATAGGGTCATCCGTCACTACCACACAAGTCCTTTTTCGCCTTACTTAAAAATCTGCCAGAACGTCATCAGAAATTGCTGATTTGTCGACTTTCAGTGAATTCTTCCCTCATAACTGGTCAGCATCATTCATCCATCCAAAGGAAGTCCGGTCGTTTCAGCATGTTTTGCATTTCATACGCTTTCAACTCTCAGGATCCATCGTCTGCCGGGATGGATATACTGTCAACGTACCTCCATTGGTTGAAGCCACTTAATTTATGTATCTTTATGACTCTGTTCGCAACAAAAACTCGAAATCTTCTACTTTCATTTTTTTATGTATTTTAACACAGATGTAGTGTCAGTCCAGAATATCATATTTACTACGAATACACTAGAGTTCGTCCGCTATGAACTGACCTAACTCACCTGCCAAAACCGCTGCCCTGAGTTCCAGCCTTGGTAATGTGACTCGTTTGAGGGGAGGTAGTCAAGCCCTCCCCATCACGAACGAACGAACAATGGACAGCTGCTGAAGGGCAGAATGACCTCAGATAGCCACTGTCGCATATCCCCTCTCAGAGGCGTCGCAAAACACATGTAGATCGTATGTCACATGTCCTTCGTATGGTGGTTTGAAACATCTTTCGATCTTAGTACTTTTCAATGTTGCTAGTCTAACAACCATTCACGCCATCTTTATTTTACTTGTTCGCCGACTTGTTCAGTCCATTTGAGTTCGGTATGGTACAGAGGTCATGTAGAAGCATCTTCGCTCTCAGAATGGAGTCACAAATCCCAACGGGTCAAACAGAGAACTCGTGACGGACAACGTCCCCGTCCTAGTTGGTTGCACTTCTTTAGGGGTCACTTTACAGGTGAACTTATCTGTGTCCCGTGTCATAACTCCTACTTTCCGTTCAAAAGGCATGTGATCTAAATCGCAGTTAACAACGGATTTGGTTCTTTCGGTATTTGGGGCGCCAGCTAGAACCTGGGATGATTACTAATCCATTTTGTTAGTCTGGAGCCGCCTCGCTGTAGCATTTCACAAAGTTGAGAATTAATCGTATGGCCTCTGTTACACTCTCCACTTACTTTAAGCAGTCATATACATTGAAATTCTGATAAAGGGTAGTAACAATGTCCTCATCAAAATCTGATTTGTTGTCTTCTACGGTTCTTCTTAGAGCGAAGCTTGTACAGCTGGGAGAGGACCTAGCCCCGAACAGGTGGACTACCCCCTGATAATATTTGATTGCTGTGAGTACATCACTTTCTTGCCACCACAAATATCTGAGCATGTTGCTGTCCTTAGGTGCTACCCTTACTAATAAAACATTGCTTTTACATCACCTACGAGGCCGATTTTTTTCCTGCCTGAACGAAGTTAAGACCCCAACGAGTTTGTTAATGAAATCTGGTCCCTGACGTAACTGATTGTTAAGACTCTTAACTTCGAGCTCTGCTGTACAATCAAATACGACCGGAAATTCGCCCGGTTTTTTGGGGTTAATATCTGGATGGTGAGAAAGATACCACACTGGTTCGCCTTTGCATGTGACAGCTTGCATAATCCTTATCTAAGTAGTCCCGTGAGAAGAACCTCTTTTTCTTTATACTCCCTTCGGAGTCTTCCAATATAACCAGGACATGATCCCTTTAAAGTGTTCAACTCTTTCACGAGGCCTTTCTGGAATTCTTCCAGGGAGTTATTATCCCCACAACCCCTGATTTTTGGACTTTACTTAACGCAACAACCTAACGTTCTTCTGGAACTGTGAACTTTCCTGCGGGCTCATCTCTTCACGAATGAGGGCGACACACACTGAACACGTTGTCACCAACAGAAAAATAAACTACTGCATTTATGTGTTCTCTCTACCTCTCTGTTTGAACTCCAGTTAGTAAAACCATACAGTAATAGCACAATAGCAATACATTAACGTCACAATAACGGTTCACAATGACGAATGCGGATGAATAACGCTTCACTGCGAATATAAATACAAAGGAATATTAAACTCTAATTACGAAAAACACGAAAAGTAAATGCAGTCTGTAAAAAAAGGTATACAAAATAAACATTTAACTTCTAAATCATTTCACTTATAGTAGGTACACGATTATGCAAGATTGGTATCAATGCACCTGATTTCACATACTTTCACATACAATTAACATTTCGTAAGAGTGCGACTCCTTAGCTCGTCGAACTTTACCGTGCGTAAACAGTAAAAACCACCCCACTTAACTACCTAAATAGCTCAGATACACAGCAAAAATAATTATTAAATTACAGAAACCTATCTAGCATTTATTAAGGAAAGAAAGGACGATACTTTCCGTACCAGTCGTTGCGTCCTCCAGGTTTACGGAACTCACGGCTCCGGCTAGCCCGACTTAATTGCAATATAATCAGAAGTAAAGCGCAACATGCAACAGAGTAAAGGATGACCGCATTTAAAGGACACGTCAACAGTCACACCTGACTGCGTCCACATAGATATCACCTCAGAGGTCGCAACCTCTTCCTCATCTTATAGTACGAGAGTCTCGTACTATAAGATGAGTTCATGACGTCGCGCTTGTACGGTTAGCTTAACCTTCCGCAACACCTTTTACACATAATATATCTTATTCATATTACACGTCAAGGTTTTACGTGCTGCCACTTAAAGAAACTACCGGACCCTGCCCTGCACGACACAGGACCGCCCAGTTCCTCTGTGCTCTAAGCAGAATGAAAAAAAAAATAAACTTGATGTATGCTACTTTCTTTCGGCAGGAAGTCATAAAACGGAAGTTCTGGTTTAGATTAAATTAAATTCACACACCAATTCATAAAGATGCTGACATTTTTTCTGTCAGCAGCTGTACTCATTACCATCTTTAGCCAAACATATCGGCCCGTTTCTTCTCAACACCTATTTGAGATGAGAAATTCGTATTGGTCACTGAAAGCCCCATGTGTAGTTTCGGAAAAAATGGTATTAGTCCTGTCGTAACATACATATGCAACTTTTGTGCTTATTATAACAACAGTGTGTTCGACTAGTGTATTGAAAGCAACATCAAGTATAGGTCAACGCAAGAAATACCAGAACTAATTGGGTTTCTTAAATTTCCGAGACAACAGAAAATGAGAGAAATGTAGGTTACAATGTTATATGGTAAGGTTGTTAGAATGAACAAAAGGGGAATTATTTTTAATAAACCTTCTACTCTCCTCATGACTTTATTCCGTGAGTAGGCTAATCAATCAATATCACATGGTTTCATCCAAAGCAAATGTCCGTGTGTATTTTACTACTTCGTCTAGACCCAATGATTGAACGAGGGCTACATTGGGTAAAACTTGTCACAAACTATTTACGAGTATTCGATTGTACAAGAATCCAATTAAGACTGTCGAGAATTTCAGAAAAACCACAAAGGAAATTGTTCGATTTGTTAAGACAATTTTGCTGAGGATTTAGCAATATCACTCAGGAAATTCGTCTTCCCCTTTTCCTCTCTTGGTGGCCTTGTTTTACTTTCTTTATTTCTTTACTTTTCTTTATCTTTTGATGAAATATACCCTGGATGACAATTCCTTTTAAGATCTCTCATCACTCTCTTAAATTTTTGTTTTTCTTGTCGCAAACACTTCTTTCTCTGTTTACCGTTGTGGGAGTACTCTTTTCTGTAGAGCCTCTAAGGGTTTTTAGGCATCTTTTTCTTGCAATAGCAAGAGAATGCACAATACATATTTAATAATCGTGCTGAATAAGTATGTTATCAAAAGTGAATGCTTTGGAATGAACTCTGCTGAACTCGTAAAAATTTTCTGCAAAAGGGAAATGGTATTCAACGTTTCTAGTGCTGTGTGCTTAGTGTATGACGTCATCAAATGTTTGTTTGGACCGGTTGCCAGTTTCCACTGGGTTTGCAATATTTTTCATCATGTCATTTATGACAGTTATTTTTTCTTCAAGGGGAAAAGAAAGCCCTCAGAGTTCTGACCGCATTCCTGTTTCGCTGTCCGACATTTTCTCAGCAATATGTTTCACGCGACTACACAGCGACTAAACAACATTTTCTACACAAGCTCTTTCAAAACATTTTAATGCGAGAAATTAAGTAATACCCTTGTACATACCAGCAAAGCTCAAACAGAAGAAATCTTTCTCTGTCAATACACCTCTGTTACAGCCAATCTCACTTCAAAGAACAGCGAACCAATCATGACTTATCAAAGAACTGGGAGGTTGTATGTGTGTGTGTATGTGTGTGTGTGTGTGCGTTTTCAGCAGCAAACAGTGCAGTTGGTCAAGTGAAGCAAACTGAGGAAATGTTGAACAGCGAAGTAGGAATACGGTCAGAACTCTAAGGGCTTTCTTTTTCCCCTTGAAGATAAAATAATATAAAATAACTGTCATTAAATGATCTGATAGAAAATATTGCAAATCCGGTGGAAACAGGTTTTGAATCTTTCAAGGTCATTGATTAAGACGCTAGCCAGAACTAGGGACCTGCGGGCGACCGTCTTCTTCCTGAAGAGATGCTAAAACCATTTAGCAATTACATTCTTCATATTTTATAAATCTCTTGATTTCGGTCTTAATCACGTTTCAAAGATAACAATACCTATGCAATAAGCTTCTAAATGAACAAAGTCGAATATAATCTAAAATGTGGAAGGCACCCAAAGTTGAGTTGTAATTAACAAGGTCACGAGCTCTGCTTCCTCTGCAACAATGCCCTGACCCACACATGAAATAAATACGGATCACGTGGGGTACAATTTGAAGCTGTTCGGGACAGATTTTCCTTCCACAATCGCAAGGATATGACGGAGGATGGGGGGGGGGAGTTTAGGTGTCACCTGTAGTGAGAAATAGCCGACAGGGCTGTTTCTAGAGTAAACAGCAGCCTGTGTAATTTGATCAGCCTGTGTAATTAGTCAGCTAAAAGATGAGGCTTTACTACACTTGAGGATACTTACGATTATCACTTTAAAAGTAATGTGGCTAATTAGGATACGAACAAGTTTTCTATGGAAAAATGCACAGAATTTTTTTCAAAATGAACTGAATCTGGTTCACACATCCATCTATTCGATTCAGATTCCGTTTCAGCTCTCGCTGATTAGAATTTATCAAATCTGAATAGGAAATATTTAGTTTAGATCTACCAGTGATGTCCCGAAAGTGGGGTTGTGAACCGCATCGAAATAAATCACATTTAATTAATAAATATCAAATATTTAACAACGCTTTAGTAAAACTGAACCTTAATCCCGCCTTTGAGCTTAAACAATTACTGTGAAACCTTAACCGTTGGAAGTCATCCGCAAGACGTTCAATAAAACGGGAGACCTCCCAAGATCTCCCAACATATCACGGAGTTAAAGGGTATTTAAAGGTTCGTATGTTTTGAAAGATGAAAAGCAAGAGAAAAATATAAACACAATGCAGCAAACCATCTCTTCATATCTTTCTCACTTGTCGAGATTTCACCGTTTTTGTGTCTTGCAAAGGAAGCAACTATTTTCTAACAGTATATTTTATTGGCTTGTGAAAAGTTTGTTATGACGTCAAATTTTTACATATTACCAGCAGTGTTATTCGTGTTTTTGTGTTTTTCGGAGTTGGGAATAACCATTTTAAAGGTGAACCAGAAATGCATATCTGGTAATCAAAATACATGATATGATTGAGCAGGGAAAATATGAAAAAAAATACAATGAAAAGCACAAGGATTTGAGCTCTGAACTCTGGGCATAAAAGTGATTTGCCCACGTGACGAGTTGGTCTCCCTAAATAGACCTTATTTATATGATGTCACAAAGCAGAAAGTGTTTCCTCGTTTGGAGAAAAAGCGCGTATCATTGCAAGTTACTCCAGCAAATGCAGACAGCTGATTTTTCAACCAGTCGTATACGAGCAAGTCTACTACACACGTGTGCGAAATCTAGGCAGTTCGTGCACGTGTGCTTCATGGTTTTCCTCCAAACTGACGTCGCGTGACGTCAGTGCATTAGTTCTTTGTCAACTCTTACTCTCCTACTTTTTTCTTTTTTGGGTGCACAGTTCAGTTAAGCAGTTATCTCGAAGACACAATTGATTTCATAAACATCTTCGACAGATATGCATTTTAGAGCTGCTTGCATTGCAACGGCCTTACGCTATATGAACTTGGTAACATGACATACCCACCTTACAAAACAGAATGGTGGAGCAACTTTTTAGGGAAGTCAATACAGCGTGAATCTTACAGTTAAAGTTCTATTGGGAAATTTTCAAATGCACATAGTCTCAAACAATAACATAATTTGATCAAGCTATAGACGTTTTACACGTGACGTCACTGAACGGCGAAGACGGCTAGGCTATCTAGACATACAAGCGTTTACGAGCTCGAGTACGTTTGTGTACGCTGTACACATTGATATATTCAGATGCTGTGTGATGTCGTGTACTAATATCGTCAGCGCACGTCCTCCCTAATTGTGCTCTGATATGTTAATGATGACCATTACCGGACAACTTCACGGATACTCTCCCCTAGACAGTTCGTTCCTGGACAATTCCCGACTTTGCCCGGATAATTCCCACCCATGATAATTAACTCTCCTACTGCTTTCCTTACCCCCCCCCCCGTTAGAATTGTCCGGAAGGAAATTGTCCCGGTGGGAATTGTCCTGGGCGAATTGTCCCTGGGGAGCTATCCAGTTGGCACTGTCCTGGGGGGATTGTCCGAGAACCAGTGATGACACGAGTTGAATGTCCTTCTCCTTTAAATTAAAGACAGAAATAAACCTTTTCAAAGCTAATGCATGGTTCGGTTGTCATTCCTCCATATCCTGTCCTAATTGAGTTGCATATCAAGAAACCTTACATATTCTTGTCAAATGGTTATTAATTGTTTGATTCATTTAGACCAGACACATTTACATGATAAATTGACATTTACACTGTCCAGGGAATTTAAGTTATCAAAGTCATAAACTCTAAAAACTTTTCATTTAAGATAAATGAAACTGTCGTTTTTACTGGGGTAAGTACAGTGTGCGTCATTCCTGAATAGTTTTACTACACTGAATCCGTTACACCGTTTAGCTCCAGTTTTGATAGCTGCACACTAGAAAATCGACCTGTATTAGGTCTATATGGTGCAGTTGAAACAACTGTTACTTCCACTGCAAATGAGAACATCTTCGTAACGTAAGCAGGTGCGAAGCCAAGGGGAAAGAAGGGGCAGACGCCCCCCCCCCCCGAGCATATTTTTGGTATTTTTTTAATGTTTATGTTTACAATATTGCTAGTGTTTCCCTCATTTATATGCGGTAAATAGGTCTGGGAAGTGCTATTTCCAGCGATCTGGGAGGCATTTTGGGCCAAAATTTTCTTGCTCTTTGCGCCAACCCATGGTGGCGCGGAGCACTGAGAGTCTGTCTATGAGCTTCGCCCGCCGCCCCCATTGAAAAATTCCTGGCTACGCCCCTGAACCTAAGGTTAAGTAGCTTCGCTGTACCGCCATCCCTACAATACAAGAACAATTGGATACATGGTTTGAAAGACACTGGAATCCCCTGACTGCAAATATAAGAACATGTCATCCATGTGGGTCTGAGTCTTTAATAGCTCGTAAACTGGGTTCTGCGTAGATCTAAACTCCAGTCCCACCAGCTCATCTGTGTTATAAGTACTTTGTTCGTTACAAGTCACTTAGTAACAGCAGACCCAAGGCTATTTGTGGGACTATGCAAAACTAAATATGTTGTTGTTTGTGGTGTAAGGTCAAGTTTTTTTATAGGACATTTCAGGCACCTTTGGCGGTGGCTGGTCACTGGGTCCAGGCTAAGCTCGGCAGCCGCTTAATTTGCTTGTATCCCCTGTTTAGTACTGGGTCACTCATTTGAACTGTTACTAAGCAATGTGTGACCTCTGAACCCGAAGATTGGAATTCTGCTTGTAAAACATAACAGGAAACAACAATGCAAAGCAAAGAAATGCATCGAAAGCAAACCATAAATCATTGTCTGACAAAACTATACTAGAAAGATGTACCATGATGTATCATAGATTCCCAACTTTCTTATTTCTTTACAGGGTGGAAGGATATCAAAAGTTCTAAGCGAAGATTACGACGACAAGCCTCTCAACAGATTGATGAGGAGTCTTTAACAAGTCTTGACCTTACTATGAAGGAGAACATGCCTTCTGTGTCAACAATAGAGGGCGCTGCTGAGGCAGCAATGAGACTCAGGAGTTTGGTGTTGAGGTTGGATAAAGAAACTGTTACGAATAAGGATTTAAAGGAAAATTTAGAATACGCTGTGGCGGTGCTAGATGCAGTCAGACGAGACGAAACAAGGTGAGAAAATCAACGTTCTTTCCATAATTTAATTATCAGCACATGGTGGCCAATTTCACACTTGCTAATTTCAAGAAATTCACCCAAGTTCAATATGTTTAATCATACGACAGACACCTTTGATTATACGTCCAGCTTTCTAAGTTGAGGCTCTGTAATTTTCCAGCATACTAAACGGGATATATTGACCGATACCGTGGAGAGTAAGGGTCATAAAGGGGAAAGAGTGACAATTTATTCAAAATTTCTCATTGCGGCTGGAATATATTGCCCGGATTGAGGCTTAGATGAAATATGTTATTGGTCAAGTAACGTAGTATTTTATTTGGCCCTATGACGTTTTAGTGATGATTGTGGTAGAAGAAATTTCTTTCTAGACGTCACCAAGAAACATTATAAAGTCTAGCTGAGGGGTTCGCCAGTGTTTTGGCCTGAGGGCTACTTTAACTTGGTAGGCATATTTAAAATTTATTGTAGTAGCCATGGAGTCATGAAACAGCTTATTTCTTATTGTAATTTTGTAATAAAATTTAGTGGCCACATTAGTCTTTCGCGGGCCAATGTAGTGCACGTCACGGGCCGCAAATGGCCAACGGACCCCTGCTTGAAAACCCAGGGTCCAGCCCCTTTGCTTCTAAGCCCCTTTAATAATCTGCGTACCTTGAATATCGACTACACAAACGTGAACATGCATTACATAGTAATTCTTCACTGGGAGGTGGTATATATATATATATATATATATATATATATATATATATATATATATATATATATATATATATATATATATATATATATATATATATATATATATATATGTATATATAAACCGAAACGGCAAGTTTCATTTATGCCAATACTTTAAACCCACCTAGTCGATTGATGATTATCAAAGATGTTTATTTGGTTCCAAAGGATTTCCTTCCTCCATTCAGTATATCACATTCGATGTCATTTACCTAGCAACACCATCGAAGTCAACAAATTGTGGTACAAGTAGCTTACGCAGAACAATACTTCGATGTGTGTGTTGGCGCCCCCAACCAACACTTCAAGATCAGTACTATAAAACTCGAAACGAATGTTTCATTGAAATAAATGAATACAATTAGCCCCTTCTTTATCACTGGACCGCTTGCAAATGGAGCTTAAGAGGCGAAGTGTAATTTTTATTACAACAATATGAAAAGTTTCCAGAAGTTTCCTGAAATAACTAGATATCTTTATGTTCATATTGTGACATAAAACCTGTACTGTCATGCGCGTCACTGAGCGTCGAAAGATGCACTTTTGTTCTCTTTCCCTGACGACTGGCAAAGTTGCAGTGGACAAAAAAACCTCAGTCCATCTACAAATGTAGTTGACACAAGATTCCTTTTTTATTAGCTTTCTAACCCAGTGTAAGTCTTACAGAAATGTCAAGAGAAAAACAAGCGACAGCTTACTGTGTGAAGTTGGAGGTACTAACTTCACTTCCAATCGATGTATCTCCACCCCAAGCTGGCTGCTCTCTAAATGTGTCCATGCAGCAGACGCTATACTTACGTTACTATTTTGCAGTAACGGATACCAAAACGGCACATACCGTCAACTGCAAAAATTTCCTTAAACAGGTAATTAAGAAAACAATGGTTAAATTGTTGGACTATCTTGAGGTCCATGAGAGATTTTCATTTCTGCTTTCAACAAACTTTATCATAATGCACAACCTATCTTCAAATGCCCTTTTCTTTATATCGCCCTCACTTGGTTGGTTTACTTCGATCCTTGACAGTTATACCTACAGACAGTACCCATAACAGTCACAATTAACTAGTAATAAACATATGGCTACTACTGTGGCTTTGACTACAAATGGTTGGAAAATTTCACTAAATTGTTTAGGTTAGTAGGCGCACTATGTTCCTCATGGTATCTTCTGGAAGTCACATAATTTAAGGGCTCGTATTAGGCAAAACATAAGGCTCTTAGGGTAAATCAACACTTCAATCTGATGCTCGTTTTGCCATCTTCCCGTGGTGTTGTTATTCGTACCTTTAAGAAGGTTCCCAACGCTTATATATTTCTCATTTGCGGTGCGCCTTTGTTTGTTAACATTCCACTTTACAAAAGTTTTGTAAGTAAAGAACAATCATCGCTTAGCACAAATCCATACTCACCCAAGTTAATGTTACATGCCGGTCTGTGTAGATTTTAATGTACAACTCAGTTTCTAATCTTTAAAATGGCTTAACCTCTACTTGAGGCTACTTTTCCCCTTTCTTGTCAGACATGATAAATAGTGAATTTTATCTGCAAGAAGGATTTAATGTTAAGTATTCAAAGATTGACAGAGAAGATTTAAATGTAAAATAACTTCTCGTTTCTTACTTTTCAAGCAAGAAGGGAGACTGTTTTCGAACAGTAACAAATTGTTAAAAACGATGTTTGACTCAAAACTTACCTGTTTACCGACAAAATTCTTTTAACCCTATTCCTTACAAGCGAGGTCATAACGATATTATTTCCATCATGAAAATAGCTTTTAACGGCTTGGGTAAAATTATGTTGACATATACCTGTATATAGTCTTAATTATTTTCCATTGCCACTTTTATTACTTCGGTATCCTCGCACACGTAATCATTGTATATTCCATGGAGTGGAACTTTTCATCAAAAATATACACTTGAGAAGACTTACTTTTATTGTGACGGATGAATTGTTCCAATCAGAGTAGATATTTCATCAATACAAGTGATGTACTTTTGTACTGACTTTTGCTGATAACTCTCAAAAAACCGTAAATTTCAATTGAAATTGCTCTTTGATCTACTGCTCGAAGGAATGAAAAACCCTCGGCACATCTGTAGCAGAGAGCATCGACAACAATGCCGACAACCATACATCAACAACACGCTCAATTTTTATACCTCCATAAAATCCTATACTTGGATGTTTTATTGAGCCTGTATTGAACGAAACAAAACTGAAGGTAAGATCTTTTCTACGGGGTGAAGGTAGAATTCAAGAGTCAACCCACGGATTGTCCCTGAGAGGTGTATATAGACTCGAATAAAACAAACGAGATTACTTCTCTCTTTCTTGCAGAAGTAAACATGTTTACCCAAAATTCTTATGGAATATGAAAACATTTTGCCCATTCGTAAGGGTGCTATAATTCCACCTTGCTTACTCGCTCAATTAGTTGTCAGTAATTGCCACCGTTTTGCCTTTCGAGGTCGTCTTGAGAAGAAGGACGATTTTTGATCCGACTTAATCTTCATCTACAACGAACAAGTTCAACTTACCTTCCTACCGAGTGAGATGCAGTATAAATACTCGGCTGTTGACCCATATGGCATCCCTTGAGACGAAATGAAATTAAAAGTAACTATCTTAGAGGTATATTGATGTCACTCTCGTCCAGGGGCCATTAATATAATCACCAATAGTCAACTTCCGATTTCAATTTGATTGATAGTTACATGAAGCTTCAAAGCATAGTTTCCAACTTCTATTATGCTCCAGGCTCTCCTTGAGATGGTTACGACAGAAACTAGTCTAGCAGAAAAAAGACGTCTTCTGCGTGTTGGTGTACATTTTAATATACGTGTATTAGCCAACGAGCAGAATATGCCTCCAGTCTGTTATATTTTATCGTTTAAGTAGGACAAATTGAAGTATATTAGTGATTTGTATCATACCTCAAGATTTAAATAATCTGGCACCTTCATTATCAGGTGTCTACGTGTATGCAAGGCAATTTGGATATAAATTGAGTTTGGGTGGATATTGGCCATGAATTTATCGTTTAATGCTCGACGGTACATCTTGAAAACTTTTACACTCTCATTGCAGTTACACATTTACTTTTTGAGTTGCCTATGCCATTTAGCGTGTATTTTCATGGTGTCTATGTTTCCATGTCTTTACCATAAATTGTCGGCTTTTATGATTCTATATTTCTTTTGTTCTCTTCACTTCTTCAAAATTTGAACCCCAACCTGTACATTACACTTAAGGCTTCTTGAAGTTTCCAGTTTTATATACCATTAAAACTACACGTTTTATTTTAAGTTATAGCTATATTCTCATATGAGGTTTAGAAGCAAAATTTAGTGCCTAGTGCCACAAGATCAGAAAATTTCTTGACTTCCCCATAAGACGAGAAACACAATTATCAATTTTCTAATCTGCAAAAGATTACCTTTTCTGCGATAATGAAATACCTTTAAAGTCGTTATTGGGTTTGTAATACAGAAAACTTCCACAACTTTTCAAACCATGTTAATGTGTGAAAAAAATGATATACCAGTAGGTTAAGGAAGCCTGGTAAATTTACTTTTAAGAAATGAGTCTCTCACAGAGGTAAAAAATATTTTGTCTGTGCCATGCAAGCAGGTAATGCAAGCAAAGTGTGCTCTTTTCTTTTTCATCTGTGTGAAAAGCTAAAATTCATTCCACAAACAATGTGGGAAGTAAACGCTCAATAGTCTGAAACTTACAGGGGCGATATGTGTTAAAATATATTATGGTAATAGTACTCTTCACTGTTTTAGGGGCAAAAATGTTTCTTAAGCCCCCATCTTGGGTGGGTACCAAGCCTGATTTGAACAAAACTAAAATGTTATCAACTGATCAAACTATGCTGAAACTGCCTATTGCTACGTAACGTCGTTGCCATACTGCTAATCATTTACAAATTTTTATAAAAAATATGTAGACGATTGATGCAAATTTTCCAAGTATGGTGTGTACCTAGGAGTATGAGGCGAGGGTGTTGGGGTCTTGTTAGTTCCCTGAACACAACAATTTTCGATTTCAGGGCAGAAAATGTCGTTTTTCAGGATAAAATGTTGAGTCGTGATTGTTTGCCAATAAGGCAAAAGTTCAAAAAGCAATTAGGGTATTTAGGAAAGACAACTTGGACACCTAACACAATGCTAAGTGCCCAAAATGAGAAAGAAAAATGTAGGCATATTGGCAACTGAATCGTCGGTTGTTTTAAATTAAGCATCGCAACTGTTAACAAGTCTGTAGTCATGTCGGTTGGGATTTTAATAAGATATGAAAGTGTTTGTTCTTCTCTGAATAACATTTAAATGTTACCTAGTGACAATTCATACTCTGATGGGATTTGTTATGGTGTAAATTCTAGGCCGATTTCACAAAGAGTTGTTGTACCCGCCCTGGTTATTTTTAACATTTATCACCGTTTTGAAGACGTCCTTCTCCAACCATGTCTGGAAATATTCATTAGCTACGTTAAGAGGGTAACGTCGTGTGTTAAACAGTGCTATTACCCGTATTTATTTTGCTAACCCTGCTAACCCCTTTTTTTAATTTTCTGTTAGTTTTGGTGTGTAATGTTGATTTGCTTTTCGACCACACATCTGTTGCATTTTAAATAAACTCAGACCAGCGGTGACCAGTGTCCCTGGGAGTGGGTTGAATTTCTAAAGGATAGGAAGCGAACTGCATTGTGAGCCCGTCTTTTTGCAATACAGATTTGCATATTTAGCTTATATCTACTAATAAAGTTCAGAAATGAATGTGAAACGGAAATAATGTTGTTCAGTAGTGTATTTCATCGCTTTTGTTGGGACTTCGTGCATTTTCTAAATTGTCGAAGCTTTTCACAGCATACAGACTTAATTGAGGCCTCATGTTACAATTTTATATGTAGAACAAGTACAAGCAGTTGCTACTAGGTTGTCCTCAAAGAAGGAATCATCTATACCTTCAATAGAAATATACAAAAACGTTTAATTCTAAATGTGTTATTCGCGTAATAATTCATTAGTAGATAACTATTCAGCCTTGGTCTGGTAAACTACAAAATTTTTCGTAATCCACTCACTTGCGGTCCCCCTTCAGTGAACAGTTTACACGAAATGCGTGCCTCAAGTTTACCTGACTTTATTTAATCAAGTAACCGTTGTCTTCCCTCTTCAAATTTTGGAGCCGAGACCTGCATCTTGTATCAACTGCCTCTTTTCTTCCGTCAACACTTTACATTTTGCTGAGCTGAGAGCTTTACAAATAAATGTATCAAGGAGCATCAAATTAGTCGACTTAGAAAACATGCGGCGCGATAACTCTGTCACTGACTGCAGTACTTAATGTGACGAAAAACGGAAATAGTAAGCGATGCCTTATCATGTCAAATTTATGCAACAAAATTTTCCTAATCTTGATTGAGAGAGGTTAGACGTGGTTTAGTCATTCCTTTATATGGGATCTTAATACAAACGAATGACTGTAACATCTCTAATTCATAATCACTTTCGTCTGAGCTTACGGGAGATGGAGTACAGAGCCTGTACTATGGATACATTTCTCCCAAACCATATATCATATGTTGAGACACAACGGGGCATACGCAGCCTGCCAAGAGTGACGCTAATTTATCTTTGGGTTCTATCTTCGATCGTTAACAGAGAGGCTATTCCACTGATTAAAAAACCGGTTTGAAACCATCACGGTAAAACGCATCTGCCTATCTAGAGACCTCGTGAGAAAGGAAAATCTCACGTGAGATAACGTCTGTGGACGAATCGTTTCGAGAGAGTGCGACTTGGCCAAAATCGCTACTGTGAAACCTGCGTGTCAAACTCGGAAGGAAATGCGTCGTAAATTTGATATTTTTTATTCAGTTATTGTTAACTGGAGTGGTAACTGTGGTCGATGCGTTTTCATGCAAGGATTGCAGTGGGTAAATTATGGACCGGTCGCTGCTGGTTGCTCTGGGAGAGCTATTTATAAGGGGAAGTTACTGGCGTAAAGTAGACACAAACTTTCAACAAAAAACATTTTCGCGTCGATTTTTCGCAATTGGATTGTTTCGTTTAAGCTATATTTAGAACGATTGGATCACTTCATCTTTTAAAGATAGGTGGTCGGGGGTAACAAACGTTATTGGATTAGAGCCTTAACGAACCCTATGCCACTATGGAGAGATTAAATTAGGCACATTTTCTATTTCTACGAGAGGACTAAGAGATATTAATCACATTTGGTGAGAATTAGAAGTATTACTGAAGGCGGGATGTCCTACCTGACGTAAGTATATAGGCCGCGTGTCAACCGCGTGTCTGTCAGTCTGTGAGAACTAACTGTGTAACACTGTGTGTCTGTCTGTTAGTATTTGCTGTGTAACATAGTGAGTCTGTCTGTATGCCTACTGTGTAATATTCTGCTTGTTAGTGTTTACTTTGTAACTTTGAGTGATTCTGTAAGTATTCACTGTGAAGCACTGTTATGTCTTTATGCATAGCCTATATATTATGTAACATTTTGTGTTTTATTTTCCTGTTTTTTTTTCCTTTAAACTCATGAATCGATTGATGGTATTTTCATACTGTTTCCATGTAAAAAATATATATTTTATGCAAGAAAGTGAAGACATCTCCGTCTTTCTGCCCTTTGAAAGCCCACACTTCCTTAGTACGTAGTTTCGCCGACATAGGGTCATAAAGCGATAAATTCATGTTGAACAATTCACCCTACAAAAGGCCAACGTTTCCAAAATTCACACAAATCGGCATTTAAAGTCGTAACCCGTTTCCTTCGTGGATATATTTCGTATAAGCCAAAAGATATACCACACAGGAATAAGAATTCTAGTCACGATATTCCACAACCTGGTGCCTCAGGCACGAATACACATGTTGAGTGTGTATAATTTGGGGGAGACGGGGATAATGGATAATAATTTTTTAATCTTTGGTCTAACAGTTGTGTAAACCTCTACTTCGTGATTTTCACCACAAGTACCCAAGTCCCAGCAAAACTCGTCTTCATTGAATAATTAAAGATACTCAGAGATAATTTCAATATGACATAACGTTCGCCTCGTTGCATATGTAAGATAGCTTTGCATTGGATCCAATATTTTATTTTGATTGATAGTTAGAGTTACCCTTTTGCCTAGTGACAATACTCTCCAATCATTGGAGTACTTCCTCCGAGGTAGTACTTCCATGCCTAAATTTTATGCTAGATATGAGGACCGTAGATTAAATCGTTATCCCTGCACTTTATACTAACTGGAAGAGCTTCGTGTATACAAACATCATGTGCTCAAGAATGGCCTTCGTATATGGCGGTTTCTTTTTTCTGCAAGACCATATTTTAAAAATAATTACGTGGCCAAATAATTTACAGTCCATACTTCTTAGTCATTTGCATAGCTCTTGGCTTTTATCTGAGTTTTGTAAACAGTAATTACAGTTTCTTAGTTGAAGATAATACTCCAGCAAGCGAGTCACTTGAGGCCAAACACGCACAGATTGAAGACTTGGTCATAAATACTACCAACCCAGCACTTACGGTCGAAATTTGATATCAAAGTTTTAGTGCGGAACATTTCTTTACTCTTCAACGCCATGGCTTCTAGATTGATGACAATATAAACAGCGTCTCAAAAGAAATGTCGTGACGTCAGTGTACCGGCGCTTTTTGCATTCATATTCGATCATCACCACCACTTGCGATAAACTCGTGGTTTATGTAATCGATCACTATATCTGGGACAGTACAATATCACTTGGAGCCTGATAGCTACTTCATACTTCTGAGGTCGAATGAACAAAATGGAACATTTAGCCATGTTGGCGAGTACTGACCATCAGCTACTGCAGGTTGCATCGTTTTTGCCACTTTTAGCCCTAGTCAACTTTGACACATATTTAGGCCAACTTTACCGCAGCTACTGACATGAAACAGGACAAAAACAGGACAGCATTATCTTGAAGAAAACCTGAAAATCGCCGCAAGGAACTACGCATAACACTGCACAAGTGATACATACGACATGTCTTGTCACGTGATCAAGCTGTTAATAGGAAAACACCAAATCATTGCCGTTTCCAACAAGTAGTAACATGTATAAAGTTTCGTATTTTTCTCTTGAAAATTACTTCTCCAGAGAGAAGTATAGCCCCCAAGTCAAGCATTATGTATGCATTTATGATTTCGGCCATATCATTTTAACTTGCGTCATCGCAATTACACTGCTGAGCATACCTACAAATTGTCCATCCAGGGGTGAAAAAATTTTGATTTACGCATAATGCTGGCATATTTATATGCCAGCACCTTCCAGGGAAAATAAAATTGAAAATAGTATCCTGGATTCATTCATAGCCAAAATCCTCTGGGAGATACAAATTAAAGGTAACAGTTAAAATTCAAGAATCTTAAGGCTATAGGGTTTCTCGATCCGATGAAAGGTGTGAGAAGTGCTTTGATCAGAAAGGAGCCTGATAGTCTTACAGGTCGTCAGTAGTACATATATAAACCAGTCGTAACCAGGGAAATAGGACCAACATTAAAGATTTATTATTTTCTTTAACATCCTTGTCCAGATAATAAAGTATGACGTAACGCAACCTTCCCAGAAGTAGCTTAATTATTATCAAGACAAGTCTAATTTCGTGAAGCTTTTAACGTTTAAATATGCACTGCCTTGCTTTGGTCGAGTTGTGTAATCTGTAAGCCTACGCTGCTATTATTTTAGTCATGTAGAAATTCTAGTATAGCATTATGGAGACAGTTACAAACTAGAGAATCATGGTAACAGTACTTGAGATGACGTCATACTGTACCGTCATCTACAGGTGCACGTGAACCTATTTTGTATTCAGATTAAGACTGCGACTGAAGTGATCTAATGTCCTCAGAAGTTAGTTAAAAAGAATCAAAATGTCTTTGCAAGGATTGTTATAGTGAGAAACTATTGTAAAGGTTAGGGCACATTCCACAAACACATACGATATAACCTTAGGGTCCTCCGTTTGCATGAGAAACACATATGCGTTTGTTCTCTTAATTCAAAGATTGAAATTAGGAAGCAATCGGTAGTTTCGATTGAAACTTTCAATTAGACTGATTGATAATAAATCTTATGTGGTGTAAATTTTCAGTCCAAATTTGGATTGATACCTTAACCCCATCCTATAGACTGATCTTGAATTTCAGGATTTAAGAGAAGGTTAGATGTGAATTTATTTTGTTATTATATTGTTAATCACAAATTCTAAACGTAAGTTTAAAAAGGTTATTCTAGTTTTTGAAATCTTGAAAACTTTAATCCAAAAAGGGATGAAATGGTTGACATGTTTAATTTTCTGTAGTGAGAGTGAAAGTGCCAGATGGGTAATCGCAACTGTTAATTTAATTTGAGAAATGCTACAGTTCAATTTTTTGAAATCGTATTTGAAATCCATCTCCTCTATACTTTTACTACATGTATATTTCAATTCCTTTAACAGGTTTAACAATGAGGAAGATGAGCTCTCAGAGGTGGCTACAGAAGAGGTGCCCGAACAAGTGCGGAACTGGTTAACATCAACATTTAGTCGTCAATCCACCAGGACAAGATTAGGAGATGAAAAACCAAGGTTTAGAAGCATCGTCCAAGCTCTTAGAACAGGACTTTTCATCGACAGGTAAGCCACTGGACTAAACTGTGTGGGATACTTGTATCTGTTCGTTGAAATACAATCACCATAAAAGGCTGTCACGTACGTAAGGGTCAGGAGCAGGTCGCCATTAGATTTCGAAATGGTCATTGGAAGAGAGGGCCTTAATGTCCAGACAGTCTAACGTTTCTTCAAATAATTTAACATTTGGGGCATTCCGAATATCCAGATCGAGCAGATTCCATTAATTCTGGAATTGTCTTTGGGTAAAGAGAATACCTGTAACAATCATTATTAGTTGTGATAAAGCTTTATCTAAAGTTTCCACATTGCCTAGTTTTAAGATGCGTTGAAGAGTGAGTTGGTTGAAGAAAGCTCTTGATATTGCTAGGGATTATTCCATGTGTCTCATTGTAGATGGTAATTAAGTGTATTCTTGTTCTAATGTCATGTAGGCTTTCGCATTCCAGACCAGCGAGAATTTTAGTGATGCTCGAATCCCTCCTGTAATCCCCAACCATAAATCTAGCAGCTCTATTCTGAATTTTTTTTTCTAATTTGTCCCTATCCAGTTTATCCTTGGGATCCCAAACAGCAGAACAATACTCCAGTTTCATTCTAACCAATGACTGGTAGGCAATAGACTTGGTGCTCTTGCTGCAGTAGTGGATGTTTCTTTTAGGTTTCAAACAAGAAAAGTCGTCATTACCATACTTGTAAAGCTGGCTACATAATTACAAACGTGACCTGCCAAAATGTCTTTTCGTTTATGACAGTTCAGTAAGTTGTAATGTAGGTTATCACTGTTTCTCCCACAGAATGTTCAGAAGGACTTCAGCCTCCATGGTGACGTCATTTCCGCCAAAAGTTGCTGCGCTGTTTAAGGTAGGAATATCTTGTTCATTAATGACTTGTGCTTAGAGATTATTTCATAGAAAATCATATGATGTAATGTATGGATACGGTTGTTTAAAGCCCATCTCGTATATTTATTAAGTCATGTATCACAGTCATAGTTAGTCTGGTATCACTTCAGACTGACCTGACATGTATTACAGTGCAAAGATGTATATCATTTCTATATCATTATCCAACGGTAAGTAGTCTATCACATAAAAAGTGACGTCCTCACGCACAAGCTAATTGTAGGAGCATTGGATGACCACCTTTTGATCACGTGCCTCGTGCCCTTGGTTGAATTTTTCTAAACGTACAAGCAAACAATCGAAATGATCTTGTGGATAGTTTCTTATATTGATCGTTTCCGTTATGACTTCAATTCATTCCGAGAGAATCAATTTTTGGCGAGTGAATCGACAAAACGTTGGCCCAGGAAGCGAATGTGCACTATTGTTGTTAAATTTTTGGAAGTAACCATGAGGAATGATACCTTATGACTGTAAGACGGTAGACGTACAGAACTGGTTATCTGATATAAAAGAAACTGCTCTTCAGTAGCATTAGTCATGCTCGGAACTTTGAGGATTGATGGCCATTTGCCCTCTTCCTTTCCACGAGTCGATACGATAAAATGGAAGTGCCCATGGTCACATTTATTTCCGGTACAATATGACTGCACAATACTAATGGCTAACAGTTGCATTAATCGTTGCTTTGCGAAATGGGTTTTTACATTCTGACTTGGTTAAGAATCCATCAGAACTTCAGAAGTATAACACGGATGGGATTGGCATTACTTCAGAGAACTTATTGAAGAGGGTGATTAAATAGTTCCGATAACGTTTTTGTTTGTTGACGAATGAGAAGCCGCTGTTTTAAAGGTGTTTTCCTTGCAAAGAAAGCACGTGATCCACTCCCGGTATCACAGGCTTACAAGGCAGGGTATGTGGCTGAAGCCTGCTTAAAATGTGGGGCAAAAGTGCTCGGTCCCCATCTGAAAGTAGTCCCGTACTCTTATGAACAGAATCCAGTAGGGTCAATCTTTACTGGAATGTGTGGGGGGGGGGGGGACATGGCCACTTCTATCAAAAATTTACTGTGTAAAAATCTTAAGTCAATGGGTGTATTTCCAAAATGTGGGGACGTGTCCCCCTGTCCCCCAGGATTGACGCCCATGCCAGAATCAACCCCTCTGGGGAAGTTGCAGCATGTTTGTGACCCTTAACCTTCCATCGACATACCAGTGATTGATTCATGTTGGTCTCAGTAGCAGGCGTGGCGGAGCGGAAAAACATTGGAGGCTGAGTGCTAGCAAGACTATATCTAAGGGGAGCGCCACCATCAGTTGGCGCGTAGCAGAAAAGAAAATTTTTGGCTTTACAAACCCTCCAGATGGCTGAAAACGGTACTTCCCGAGTGTTCTAAGCGGCACGTACCCAGCCCAGTATCGATCTCGTGTCTGCAACCTCCCTGCTGTCCCAGGTTCTTGGAGCACTTGGCAAATATGGGGGGGGGTGCTTAGCCCCCCTTATTTTTTCATTGAGGCTGAGCCCTCAAGCCCCACCCCGTTCCGCCGCCCCCTACTCAGTAGAGATATCAGCTTGTGAAGAATTAATGTCCATCGTTACCTCCTACGTGAGGATGATCACCAAAGCCCAAACCATTCATATTGAACTATACGTTTTAAGAAATGTTTCCAAAGTCAGTTTAAAATAACTTAGTATAAAGTGAGTGACATGTTTACCTATCATGAATGCAACCTAAGTGTGTATCAGCTCGTTACATTCCTTCTCTGTAACCTTAGTAACTGCACTGTTAATATGAGCTGATGAGATATCCTTTTACAATAGTGCTAAGTGAATTTTACAAACGTTCAGACTAGATAAAAAGATACAGATACAGATCGTGCAGATGTTTACTAGGCAAACAGCTCATTTACTGGAAAAAGACAGGCTTTGTGTGTCGCAGCCACTGCCCCTCCCACGGTGTATTAACACTAGCCTAAGGTTTGGATACAAACACCACACATGGAAGTCTGAAACCGACCTCAAACGTGCCTAACACCCTATCTCACCATCGTTTTAAACTGTTACTGGGAAACAGCGGTCATTGCTCTTGTTAAAATAGGCTAACAGAACAAACGTTACAGACGTCGCCGTGTCTCTAGTCGTACTATAGAGAAGTCACGAGTCCTAGATAGCCTATAAGATTGATATTATTTTCATAACCAGGAGAAAAGACAGAGGATGAATCGCCACAGTCTGTTCTGTTTAAATCTATCATCATCATCAGTCATTCATAGTTATCATATGTCATCGCGTCAATAGACTTTAAGACGGGGTCTAGCAATTATTGTAAAATGAAAGAGAGAACATTTCACGGTCTAGTTCTTCTGCATTGTGTATGTATGTTGTCGGTAATTATTAAAACACAATTCGTTAAGATCAACAGCAGACTATAAAATAATTAGACCATCTCATCCAGATGAACATGCTTTCTCATGTGTTTTGTTTTTTTTTAAAAAGATGTAGTTTTTAAAAGGGTTGTATGAAACATGGTTCCATTAACCTTGAATAAATGTCCATTTGGGTGTTGTTTCAACAATAAAAGATAGAACAGAGAGATATAAGAGATAAAAACATATTGAGTACATTTAAAAAAAACCGTTCATACGTGAACCGAATCTGATCAACCACGCACCGAACCGGAACCTCATCAATTATCTGACTAAAGAGTTTGACCCCAAAAAACTCAAATCAATTCAGCTTTTAACCAAATGTAATCATTTGACCAGATTCGGCCTCGATTCCCGGGTGATAACAGTTTTGTGTAAGTCTGTCTTACCAAGCAAGTTATTACAGATTAGAGGATATTTCCAGCTCTATAAGCAATCTTACATCTCCGAGTTACAGAATGATTCCCGATCATGATTCTAGCGTAACTGTGTGTACATTTTGTAACTCCTGCTGTTAAACGCAATACGTCGACACATGTAGCTTTCGCCCCAAACACACGTACAAACCATATCTCCTCCGCTTTCACTACAAAATTTAGGTTATTACCTTAAATATCCGTCATCGGTGTAAAGTTTCACTACTTTTCAATGTTCTTTGAGCATTCATGCTCCAAAATAAAACGACCTGATGTTTTGCTTGCACGTACATAGTCTAGTATTTCCATCTACTGGGAAATCAAAGGCTAAGATGATTGGGCTTTAGGCAGTCAGGTGATTGCTAAGTTCCATCGGAGGTGTTTTAACCAAACAACGTTGATTCTCCAATAAACTAAAGCGCAGTGTTGAACTTAAAGACGTTACTCAGCCAAAATGCCACTGGAAGTTCCCAAAATATGTACTAATGTACACCTACATTACGTAGCTAGAGATAGGAGGTCACACTCAAAGTGTTGCAAGTTACGCTTTTTTGGAATTTGAGTAACTAACTAAACAACGGTGATTTAAGTACGGTTTATAAAGTGTTGTGCAAATCCATATTTGGCTAAAGCTTGACCAACGTGAAAAATAACTGTCATTTCAGGATTGATGTTCGTCTTTTCTGAGACTATATTAGGATGTAGACATAGCGAGACCAAAGGATTGCGCTAAGTGTGTACAAGTCACATGCTATACTCATATGGAGAACAGCATCACTATTAATGTGGTATCCGTAGAGTGTAGCAGCTATTCGCTATCTTGGTAAGCCTTAGGAGGAAGCGTAGTAGCTCGTAACCTGTACTTGGTTACGTTGGGGTACGCTTAGTCTCAACCTTTTGGTCACGTGATCCTAGATTTGCTGCCAAGGATGTCTGTTGTTGAAGTTTACAGATAAATAAGTAAACAGACAGACAGACAGACAGACAGACAGACAGACAGACAGACAGGCAGGCAGGCAGGCAATTTGATGACCCTACCAGCCATTTAAAATGTTCTTATCAAGTACCTTTGAATAAAATTTTTGTACACGTTTGTTGTAGCAGAAGCCTGAATGCATTTGCATACAGGCGTGTTATCATTGTCAAAGGACGTCACCGTACGCGTATGTTTCATTGTCCCTAAGCTTCTAATTCCATAAAGAGATACAGGGTTTGTTGAAATCGTAAGGTCTGTGACAGAGAGTCAACGTGGCAGGTTAACTCATATACCCAATTAATTACACACACACTTTTCCATTATTCAAAAGATAGCTATAAAAGTTTTAAGTACGTCATCACGAAGTCATGCACCCCGTCCCTCACTTCCATTGTCTCAGCCCTCACGAGCACACACGAACGAACGCACACGGCTAAACGCGTCTAATTGCACCACAGCCTCCGTGATGTAAGGTTTGGCGTTGTTGTTAAAATGAAACTAAAGTAAATGTCACTTATCAAGCAGCGCGCTTACGTCAGAGTTATATCACATAATTTTGCATTGCGATTAGTATGAATATTTGTGAATGAATATTAGCACGAATATTTGTAGAATAATGAAAAAAGGAGAATGAAAATATTCTACCTACAAAAATTGTTTCTTTAATTTAGCCGTGAGGCCAAGAAATCAGGAAATAATCCTTCAAGTAAGCAAAATCAAGACAAGCGATAATAAATAAAGTTACATATTTTATGGTGAATTTCCTAAAGGTGTTTTGGCCACATTTATTGTCCATTGTTAATGTACTCAGTCGTACACGGTAGCATGTAAACAGCAGGGAATACATTCCTCACAACAGGCTACATGTTTCATCACACTGGCGTAAGTCTTAAAAATGTTTGACTGTTTATAAATGTATACGGTGTACATCTCAATCTGTAAGATCGACCATAACTATATACTGTTATGTCGTAAACGTGATAAAATAACCTTCAAATAAGCTGTTTCTCGTGTAATTGTTCCTGTATAAGCCAACCCTTAACCACAAACAGTGTGACTTTCGCACAGTAATGAGCTTAATTCCTCCGAGTTGCATTTCATCTTGACAGTGTATGTACAACACTCTCACGCAGATCATGTCAAATTCTTGTCTTTCTTTAAGGAACTCGGGGCCGGTTCCATGAATAGCTTCGTACCAACTCGCCTATGAAATAATTTACTTTAATGCAATAAAAAGGGGGCTAGTGTCAAGAAAAGGTTTACGGAGAAACTGCTTCAGTAAAAATTACATGGACCGTCTATCAGACTGCTCCGTGGATTGTTTTACTACCACTGTGATAAAATTAAGATGAACTACGTGAAAATCGTTAAAATTCAGCCGACTATATGAGATAGTAGTATGGGATATTTTTCCTGAGGGATGAGCGATTTTTACCAGAGAAAATTTGTAGCTTATTACCCGAGAAAAATGCCCGTGGTTTTCAGAAGAGTAGGTATTCCCTTTCCCGGGGGGCCAAATCCCCTGGCTCGTGCGCTTATCCTTTGTAAATTTACAAACTTTGATGCTGTGAATAGTATGCCGCATACGTGCACAATACTCTTAACCGAAGTCAGTTACACAGTGGTTGAAAAACCAACGTAGGTGACATATTTAGCGAGAGCCAAGTGTCGAGTAACTGACTCTAGTAAGATGCTTCGGGAGAATATATGCCCAGGGGATCGGGAGGCGTTACGTGACCTTCCAGGCAAATTCGTGACTATTTTCCCGTCAGACAATCAGCATGTTTGCTTACTTCAATACTACCTTTTTCGTTTATGATGCTCGAATTCACCACGACAACCATTTGACTGAAGATTACAGACAAGCCGCTAGAATGCAAAAACGAAATAGACATCCTTCCGTCCATCATTCGGGTACGTGTATGTGTATGAGTTAAGTAAGCCAATTTTTGGTACTATTGTTATTCCAATCTTTCCACACAGTTATGACCGTAAATTGTGTGCATTCTGAATTAACAATTACGTTAGTGACCTTCGAGGAAAAAAATCAAGATCAATACTTTTATGAGTCCTTAGCGTAATGAGCTTTTAAAGAAAAGCGAAACTCGTACTTTTGACGTAAGCTTAGGACGTAATATTTTTCAAATATGCTTTTACTTATATGCATATCGAGACAGCTAAAATGAAGATTCTAATGGACAAAACAGCTCAAGACCACGTTTTGAGTGGAGAAGATATTAATTAGCAAACTATGAACCTTAACTGGATTAACCAATATCATTGTAAGGTAATACAGTGATTTCTTATTCAACTGTTAATTATTTGTAGGTATTCAACTTTCCTGAATCTTCAACACTAACATATACACATCAGACTATGAACTTTTCCAGAATGGTGTTTCAAGTAGGGAGGTGGAATTAGCTGGAGAAATATCTAAAACATTCCTCTGAGCTCCTACCAGTTGCTTACAATAATCCCCTTTTTGTTGCTGAAATTTTAATAATAATAACCGTTGTTTACAAATAGGCGGGCTCCCAGTGTAACGTCGTCTTCTACACCTCACCATTGCCAGTCGCTTGACATGAAAACTAATCTGCGGATTTCGACGCCCTTCGAAGCCATAAGCATATGACCAGTTGAGGTCTAAGTCACATATTAAACATAAATACACCTTCTGCAACTTGGGAGACGATGCGACAGTTGATCAAACTCAATCAGTAAACTTTAGCTTAATTCCATTTTTCCCTCTTTTGCATATAACAGTAGTATTCTCCTACTGCGAGTATCTCGTTTTCGTGCCGATAATCACAGGGAGCTTTTTACGGATGCAGACACAACACTCGCCCTTTCTTTGAAAGTATGTGGTGTCAATGGTTTGCCGACATGAAACCGATTTCAATTGTTTTCTGACATGAAACTTCCCATTATCTGGCTCTGGAAATCCCCGAGTGACATAAAGGGATTAAGAAGTGATCAGAGTGATTCTTGTCGTCTGCTAGATCTCTAAGAGTTTGTGGATGGTTTCCTCCTCGCAGTAGTATTGCCAGTTGTTAAGGAAACTAAAGATACTATTCTTCTGGCCAAGTTATACTTTTTAAAAGAGTTCAGTAAGGCTTCAAATACTTTTTATACATTGATACATATTTCTTTATTTTAGGAACAATCCGGAGACTTGCCTTGACAAAGAAAAAAGATCTTACTATCTTATGGAGGAAATTAGAATAACAAAAGAATTAGATCACTTAAAAGTGCATTTAGTCGTTTCAATTAGAAAGGCGACGAATATTCCACCCTTTTGTCGGCGGAGCAGATCACTTTAAAGCATTGTCTTTATCGAATCATTGTTTGAGGAATCATTAGCATGAAAAGATCGAACCCTCAATGGGAGAGTTAAGTCAACAAATCTAGAGGAGAAACTAAAGGAACTGTCAATCACAGTCTTTACTCCTGAAAGACATTAAATTATTCTCAAGTGCGTATTATCTGTTAGATGTAATTAGATTGGTTCCCTAAGAGCTCCCTGATAAACAGTCGTTTTGTATTTAAAAGATTGATTTGCACTTGACTATCGTCAATTAGTTCAACATCAGAGCTTTTTTCCTTGTAAAGTTCCTTTCTTACGGTGGAGGTGACACGGTTGGGGTTGCCTAGGTATCACATGAAAGGGTTCAATGCCGTTAAGTCCAATCATCCCTCATCACACGATTTTCTTCATAAGCTGATCTGGATCAGATAGGATAAGCATAAATTAGAGTTTCTTTTTTTGTTAGCAAACTCCATCTAATAATACCTCCTTGTTTTTAGCACCTCACCAGTTTAACATGAATGGACTAGTTGTTACAAAGTACAGGCGGTATGTAAGTCTTATCGCTCCTCACCTTTAGCTATGATCACATAAAAATATTTTCTTTAGAGCAAACTGAGGCAGACGCGTTTACTGATAGACATACGCACCACACGCACACACAAAAGCAAGACACAATTCTGGTTACTCTTCTTGTGTAGTCTCCGTACCCATACAAACCGACAGAAGAAGGCATCTCCGTTTGTAAAGCCGCCTTCAAACCCCCACAACGAAAGACTTAGACGAACCGATGCGCCTCATTCAGACAAATAACAGTCTCATCTTTGTGGACCACCAGTATCTCCAACTTCACGGCACCTCCATGGAAACCAAGATGGCTCCCTCATTTGCAAATTTATTCTTGGGCACCCTCGAGAAAGCGTTCTTGTCTCGAAAAATTTAAAATCACAAATTTGTTTACGTATCATTGACGGCATTTTCATGATCGGAACAAACGATGATGGTACTTTGAAATTTTTTGTGGAAAACCTCAATTTCGTTCCCACAATCAAATTCACGGCCCACTCCTCTAGCAGTCTGGAGTCAGTGTCCACTTCCTGGACACCACAGTGGCCATAGAAAATCGTACACTCAAAACAGACTTGTTCCATAAACCCACGGCCAAGCACAGCCACCTACTATCGAGCAGCTGCCATCCCCTCACTGCCCCCAAAAATATTCCGTTTAGCCAAGCACTTAATTGGCATCAAACGCATCTGTTCCTCTGAAACAGACTTTGAAATTCGCACTAACGAACTGTCTGGCTACGTCTGCAACAGAGAGTACTTTTGGGGTTCCATGAAAATGGCATCAGAAAGGCAAAATATTGGGGTTCCATGAAAATGGCATCAGAAAGGCAAAATGTTCTCCTCGTTTTGAGATTGACGTACAAAATCCGTCAGCCCAATTCTAATAGTGTCATTGGTAATTGAGTACCATCGCGGTCTACCACTACGAGCTAGATTCATTCATAAACATTTCCCCACACTCCAGAGCACGCTTCACCTAAAATCTATCTTTTCCAATCCCCCCGTTGTTGTTTTTTTATGTCCCCCCAAACAGACGAGTTGGGAAACTTCGATGTTCAATGCATGCTGGAAAGGAAAGTGTACCATAACAGAAACTGCATGTGCAAGACAGATATTTTGTATAATCAAGCACAAATTTCGAGTTTAACTATACTCTGGTTTTCTAAACATCAGTCAAGGGTCAAAGAGGACTTTTCTAGCGGAAAAGTTCTGTTTGAAGTTAATCTCCTTATCTTGGACCGAAAAGGTTGGACACAATCACGGTAAATTGTGGAAGAAAAAACAACAGTAGTTCTAAACCTTCGTATCTGTGGGAAAATGTCTGTGGACTTGATCTGTGGTACTACATGGTACAGCAAAATCTAATTTCTCAACTTGTCTATTGACGGGACATTTTGGTACTCGCAAAAATTCAGGACAAACCTTAGTCGAGGCTAACAAAGAGAAATTTGGTTGTTTACCTTGCCCGTCTACATGCAAGACATGCGCTCTGGTTGATTCAGCTGAATATTTTCAGAGCTATCAAGCTGCCCACACTTTCTACATTAGACAATCAATTAACAGTGTCTTCAGAAACGTCATATATCTCTACTTCTGTAGTTTATTTGGTACGTGGGGGAATCAAAAAGTCCCTTGAGATGAGAATGACACAGGTCAGCGATTAAAACCAAAAGAGTCATTCAACCTGTTGCACTTACATCATTCGATGAACAATTCACGTGTCATTGCTATCGACCAAAACGATGCATGGAGAAATAAAATTCGAGAGACAAACGAAAATTTCTTGTGAACTTTAACTTGAAGATTACGTCACAGTTTGGCCTGAACACCCGAAACTATTACCAGCACACTGAAGGATTATACTCTGTGCCTAAGTAATCTGATCAGACCTTCTCGGTCAAGCCAACTTCAATAGGCTTACCCCAATCACTTCTCTCACCGCTTTCCAAAAAGATAGTCCTAATTGACTAACCAGTGAGACCTTTGCCTGACAAATTAAAAGTCCTGCGTTTCCTGCACTCACTCTCGTGATCAAGCACTGAAGAAGGGCTAGTGTTGCTCGAAAGCTTTGCAAAAAATCTTATCTGGCTGTTTTTTTTTTACCAAATTTCAAGCCTATACTGCTATCACACCTCTTTCGAGATCCAGCCATTCGCTCTTGTAGCACTGTTGTAATACAGTATCCGTCAATATATATATATATATATATTATATATATATATATATATATATATATATATATATATATATATATATATATAAATATATATATATATATAAAGATATATATATATATAAATATATATATATATATCTATATATATATATATGTCACCACAAAAACTGGTGAAACATGTCTCAAATATTCAGGGCTGGATGACTCGAGACTGGTCTCTAGTCCCTATTGTCGAGACTTGTGACTCGGACTCGGCGCTCAGGACTCGGACTCGACCAACATGACTCGGGGACTCGGACCGAGACCGGGTACGAGACCGACTATTTTCTTTCCCACGACCGCAAACCTCAGGTCGGAACTGAGCGAAAAAATATTTCCTGAAAATATCATTACGTACTGCATGCCCTACACTACGCGCACGTGCAGTATCTTTGATCCATGTTACATACAGTGCATTAGTCAGTGTGCAGTATGATCAGTGAACACTCCGAATATATCGATTCAATCTCAGGCCTCCAAGCCTATTTTGAAGGTAGCACGGATCCAGAACGAAATGTTAAACACAAGGTCTATGGGATTGCACTTGCGAACCTGTAGTACGTATTCAGTGTTAAAATGTTTTGAGAATTTACCATCAGGTCTGATCATGGTTTAATGTCACTTGTATCCAAAAACGTGTACCAGACGGGGGTCGAAATAACATATTGGTGTCCAGCCTGTCCAGGGCCCTAGTACTCAAGCTTTTGCTTCAGACGTAGGGCAATTTTCAGGAGCCTACGGGCTGATTAACTTTATTGCAACATCATAATCATATCAGAATATCATTTGAGCATTCAGCATTCACCATGTACCCCTCTTGCAAAGCTCTTGGTACCTGAAATACTACTTGGGGCAACTCGGTCTAAGTTTGAAAAAATCAAACCCAGGGGTTACTTGCAGAAAAAATATTCCTAGTCCATGAGATTTTGGCAATAACCAAATTTTTGGGAGTTTCTGTGGGGAAATCGCAGCGAAGAACAAAGTTTGTGAACTGTCCTGGAATTTCCCCAAACCACTTCCGATGGGGAGTGATGTTATATGGGTTATCGGGGATGGGGTGGGTGCGCTCAGGTAACCACTGCCGTCTTTTATATACCAGGCACGGATCCAGGCGGAGCTAAGGGGACTTAAGTCCCTTCTCTTCATAGCCATGAATCTTAGAGTAGTCAATTTTTGGTGTTGAAACTGTTAGCAGTAAATAATTCAATTTCCTATACGGTATCATATAACTCTGGAAAGCTAGGAAATCTGATTTTTCTCTTTGTGCACTACGTGTGCTGTGGGGGCATTGCTGTGCTCTTCTGTTGTCTGGTCGGCCCCCTTTTTGGAAATTGTAGATTCGTGTCTTATCCGTCTATGTTCATAAGAGGAAATTCAGAGGTCTTTTGTTTTGTTAAGTTTACTTATTGTTTGAATCTATGGCCACCTTTAATATAAGAGGAAGGAGTAAAGGATAGAATAAGACTATTTCATTATAGTTCTCGTCCTCTTGCGCTCCAAAATAAAACAAGTTCAAATTACACAGGGACTCGGGGACTCGGTCTCGGACTGGGACTCAGACTCGGGCCTTAAGACTCGGACTCGAACATCAGGACTCGCACTCGGACTAGGACCCGAATACCAGGGACTCGGACTCGGATTGAGTGGACTCGACTCCAGCCTTGTAAATTTTCGGACTACACAGGGCCCTTCTTCAGTTGCAACGAAAACACACTGAGCAACTGAATGAGCTACAGAACACGTTCTTTGCATTTAGATGATTTGCCCAGATTTATCTAGTAACAGCTCCCTGATTTGTCTACCAGTATTTTTTATTCCTTCCAAAGGCAGGCAAGGAATCTATGGGATGGTGATATCGTGTGTGTATTTAGTTAGTTAGATGAGGTTTAACGTCCCAGTTTCCAACCAATTGGTTCAAGTCGAGACGACCACGGCCTTTTTTCCAGTTGTGGCTCACTGGCTCGTGTGTGTATGTATGTTTGTGTGTATGTGACACCTAGCTTGTAAACACGATATCTCAAGATAACAATGACTCACACTTTTCACATTTGATAAATACATTTATCATGTTTAAGAGAAAGAACCCTCATATTTTTGGTGAACTTCAAAGGTCCTTTGAGGTCACCAGAGGTCAAAGACCAAAAACATTGTAAACACGATATCTCAAGCTATAAATGACGGACACTTTTCATATTTGGTATATAGATTTGTCATGTTTGGAAAAAGCAAGGGCTTAAGAAGCGGGGGGGGGGGCCTTGGGGGCTTTAGCCCCCCAGTCAAAAATGTGTGGGGGCTGAAGTATCCTTCCGCCCGCCAAGATCCAAGGGCAAAAACCCCTTATTTGTCTCTTCTGTAAGAAATGTCAAAAATTTGCGGTAATTTTTCTTAAAGTTTGTGCAAAATGTTGCACCAAATTACATCTGAGGACCCCCAAATACCCTAAAATTTTCCAAAGGGGAGGGGGTGCCCCTCCCCTTAGACCCTTCCCCCGAACGGCGATCCGCAACAACGTTTAGCCCCCCCCCCCGTCTCGAAAAGCTTCCTACGCCTATGAAAATTGATCCCTATCGTTTTTAGTAGAGGTCAAAGGTTATAAGAGGCCATCGAAGGAGGTTAAACTACGAAAACCTTGTAAATGGCTTGTAAACACGATATCTCAAGATAGCAATGATCGACACTTCATATTTAGTACATAGATTTGTCATGTTAAGAGAAAGAACCCTTTAATTTTTGGTGAAGGTCAAAGGTCATTTGAGGTCACCGGAGGTAAGCAACCGAAAAGCTTGTAATCACGATATTTCAAGATAGGAATAAAGAAAACTTTTCACATTTGGTACATAGATTTTCATTTTAAGAAAAAGCTTACTGTTTTTGGTGGAGGTCAAAGGTCATTTGTGGTCACCAGAGTTCAAAGACCAAAAACCTTGTAAACACGATATCTCAAGGTAGGACTGGCCAACACTTCATATTTGGTACATAGTTTTGTCATGTTTAAAGAAAGAATCCTGTTGTTTTTTGGTAGAGGCCATAGACAATCATAACAGTAACATCTTTAGAGAAAACAGTATCCACTACAATTGTGATGTCAGGCAAAGCCACGAAGAACAAAAGTCAGCAACTCCTGCTCTGTTTGCCTACACTTTCTTTACTTCACAAATAAATATCGAAGTTACTGGTTTAACAACATATCATTTGTCTAACTTTGCAGGCTAGTGCGATGCAATCGTTTGGCTAAATCTCAAAGAATTTTTTTAACCGCAGTTTGAGTATGCATTTACGTCACGCGATGTCATTTAAGAGGCCAACTATGAAGCACACCGTGCGCAAGACGTAGACTTCGCACGCGCGCGTAATAGACTTACCATCGTATCCGAGCGGTACACAAATCAGCTGTGCGCATTTGTGCTGGTGTAAGTGGTAATGATACGCGCTGTTCTGTGACTTCATATGCATAATGTCTTTACCAAAACCACTGCACCTTGTTTTCTAAGGTAATCAATGTCTTACTGCATAAGTAATACAGTAAAACTTTGTAACAAAAACCGACCATGCGTGGTTATCTCAGCATTTTAATTTTTTAAGAATACACGACAGGAAGAATGTACGCGAACGGAACTACTTTCGATTGGGAGTTGAGAACCTTTGCCCGAAATTTCGATTTTCGTTTGCCCGAAAATACCATCGTCTATATTTGCCCCACTCACTGAATATTCTGCACCAATGGGGGAGGGGTTCTGCAGACCAACCCCCTTGTAGGCCACGTAGTACCAGTATTGCAACACAAGCTATTTCGAAATCCCTGCTTGCAAATAAAATAAAAGTCTGAAGTAGAGTCAATATGAATTAAGCAATGAAACAATGTTTGAAGATTGCAGTTAATACAATAATTTCCATTTTGCAACTTTCGTCACTTTACGCTTTTACATTTTAGACCAAGTTATTACTTCTGTGAAACTTTTAGATCATGCATATACATAGCTTTGAAGGGCTACACAAAGACTCTAAAATATCTCTAGTTTACAGATTGCTGTTAAATTGGGAAAACGCTTTCCATTATGCACATATTTTATGTAGTGTATGATTGTTTATAGGATCTATGCGACCTTAAATATTAATCATATGTCATTTTTCAATTATTTATCATTTGTCTTTTTACTTTCTCACTGTACGACGACCTGAAACAGCAAATACATTGCAAAACAATTGAGAATGATGATTAATCCCACAGATAACTTTTAAGTTTAAATGTCATATAAAACGCTCCAGTGCCGAGTTCTACTTAATAAGCAGTGGACGCCTGTGCCAATTAAACATCTTGAAGGTTTGAATTTCAGTTTCAAACCATGAAAAGAACTCGATCTCGGTGTTTAAGGATAGAACATAAGTCTAACGCTGTATGAAATGGCAGTCTTTCGTCGAGCAAGCGATGGATGGGAGATTCATTTTCCATGACAGGAATGAAATTGCAAACAAACTTTGTTTCTCAAAGAAAACAGATTCCTGTAAGTCGCAACGGTCGTCTACTTTTACGGGGATGACAAATTAGTGGAAGTAATATCAAGGAGAAGTGTCATTTTTCGTCTTACATTACCAAGGGAGGTTATTTAATGACGTCATATATGCTGTAAAATGAAACTGAATCTATCGATAGAATACATTGACAATTAGAAACGTGCCGCGACAAATGTACAGTAAGGACTTTTTTGTCATAAGAGCATCCGTTTACCTACCGCATGTTTTACGATTATTACAAGGACTTCCACAAATTCGGTCGACTATATTTAGGTCTACGGACATTGCATTAGAGTAAAGTGTCCGGCACTGGATGCTCCCAGTAACAAATAGACACACTGTGAAAGGATTTAATGACTTCGGTGAACTATATCTATTATCTAGTCTTTCTGATACTACTATGTGAGTAGTGTCCGACCAGGCGCGGTTCTAGATCGAGACTTTGGGGGGGGGGGGAGGCTTAGGGGGGACTTGAAAGGGAAGAATCATAAAATTTTCTCTCAGATATGTAAATCGGTCACGCGCACGCTGAAACCAATGATAATAAAAACAGTACCATAACCAGGGACGGCGCAAGGTTATTTTGATAGCGGACATGGGTTGAGTGATCGCTGTCGTGGAGGAGGGGTCTAAGGGGAGGGGAGTCCCCTTCCTCTGAGAAATTTTTGCTAATTTAAGGTTGCTAAGATGCAAAATGGTGCGTTCTTTGGGTAATTTTTTGACTATATGACTGGAAAATGTTCATAACTTTGTGAATTCTAATTTTTGGTTGGGAAAGAGGGCCTTCTTAGGGGAGAGGTCTAAGGGGAAGGGTTTTCCTCTCTTTTGAGAAATTTTTGCTAATTTAAGGTTGCTAACATGCAAAATGGTGCGTTCTTTGCGTAATTTTTTGACTGTATGACTGGAAAATGTTCATAACTTTGTGAATTCTAATTTTTGGTTGGGGGAAAGAGGGCCTTCTTAGGGGAGAGGTCTAAGGGGAAGGGTGTTCCCCTCCCTTTGAGAAATTTTTGCTAATTTAGGGTTGCTAACATGCAAAATGGTGGGGTCTTAGGGTTATTTTTGACTGATATATATGGCTGGAAAATGTTCATAATTTTGTGAATTCTAATTTTTGGTTGGGGGAAAGAGGGCGGTCCTAGGAGAGAGGTCTAAAGGGAGGGGTGTTTCCCTCTCCTGTGAGAAATTTTGGTTACTTTAAGGTTGCTAAGATGCAAAATGGTGCGGTCTTCGGGACAGTTTTGACTGATATATGGCTGGCAAATGTTCATAACTTAAGTGAATACTAATTTTGGTTGGGTAAAAGAGGGCTGTTCTAGGGGATAGGTCTAAGGGGAGGGGTCCCCCTCCCCTTTTGAGAAATTTTGGTTACTTGAAGGTTGCTTAGATGCAAAAATGGTGTTGTCTTTGGGATATTTTTGGACCCGATCATATGAGTTCAAAACATTCTTAATATTTTTGGTTAGGTGAAAGAGGAGCCTTTTTTGTCTAAGGGTATGTATCAACAAACCTCCTGAAGTCCCCTTTTGGACACATTACTGCCCTCTAGTCGGGAAAAGTTTTACGCAAAAATACGTGCGTGGAGTCCACAGAAATATTCTCGAACTATTAAGAAAATTTGCCTTCATTTGTGCATTATAAAATCGTATCTAAAGGCTGGTAGAAACCGGAATATGGCCTCTTGGAAGCCCTGAATTAACTATATGGATCAGATATAGGCCTACCCCGCCCTCCTCTTTTCTTCTCTTTCACGTCTTCTTTTCCTACTCTTTTTCTCTTTTCCTGCAAATTACAGGGGGGATAGGCCTCCCTTCCCCCTGAGTGGCACCGCCCCTGACCATGATATAGATGTAACGTATATACAGGCATATATTTTTTTTTATTTTATTTGGAAGAATGTAGCAAACGTTACTGAGAGATACGAGCAACTGGACCTGTTCACATTAATGGGAATAACGATTCGGTCTGTAGATTTGACTTAAAAGGGCTAGTATAGCTTGACGAGATCAGCGACGAAATGACTCGTTTTGAACTTCCAACAGATGATTAATCCTTTAACTTGATTTACATGTACGTACATACTATCATAGATGTTACTTATCTGGCCCAACTTCCATTGTATGAAATCGTGAACCTAATATGTGATTTCGAGACACAGACGACAGTTTCCCTTGACAAACTAATTCCACTGGACCAAGATGTGCACAAGTGTATTGGACAATTTTGTTTTTCTCAGTACACGCAAATATAGCATAACACAACCTTTGAAAATTTTGGGGGGCTTGAGCGAACTTTGGGGGGCTTAAGCCCCCAAAGTCCCCCCGTAAAACCGCGCCTGTGTCCGACAAGTTTATTGGAACTGATAGACACACGTAAAAGAATGTTTCATATTTCGGTTGACTTGTCTTGACAAAATGATAAAGTTGGACTTCAGTTTTCAAATTAAGCTAGATGACTGCTGCAGTCTTCCTGACCATAAGCTAAACCCTTTCTTTTATTTGACACAACCTAACCTTGGCTCAAAACTACAAGGGAAAGTTATATACAGACCCCATGTTATTGCACACTGTGGCCCTAATATACCTCATTGGCAGAGACTTGCGTGCTACATGTCCTTTTGTTTAAGACATTTCATTCCTCCACAAGTTCAGTTGATATTTAGAAACACTGATTTAAGACTCCAAGCCCTTTTGAGATACAAAAGTCATATTAAAGTACTTTTTGTCAAAATGTAAGTCATATTACATTTCTAAGGGTTCTCCTGTCCTAACACTGATTGCAAAGTTTGGTAGCGTGGTAACAGGCCTGCTTATAGTCCATCATGGCTTTAATGCCATTAGAATCACTGACAGTGGCTTTGCATTTAAGTTTGATGTGATTTCTATGAATCACCCGATCCTCATGGCTTGCACAGTCATTACTGCTTTGTGCTATAATTTCTTAGCATGTGCTACAGAAACTGTTTATGGTAAGCTACGGTCATTGCCTATGAATTCAAGAAGTTTTTGCTCTTTTTTGAAAAGTTCTCAGTCAGGAGCTATTCCGAATGGGCCACAAAATCCTACACAAAGCTATCGACACAAAGCAAAAACATCATTGAACTTAGCTTCACATTGTAAACTTAAAAGATATCATCACATCAGTCTAGATGCCAAAATGAAGGGAGTTTTGTAGATCAATTATCACTTGAAAACAGTCAAAAGGTGCAACTGTAGTCAGATAGTACTAGGTGAATTAAACCACTTATTTGGAAAAGACTTACATACATACTTCTGTCCATTCTGTTCTACAACGTTTAACCTACAGTGACCCTCTTTGGCACTGACTAAAACAACAAAAATGGTTCCAATGCAACCAAAAATGCACACCATAATGATCTCAGTTGCATCACTAAGTCCCTGGAACAGTGTTTTGATGAAATGAAGACTCTATGGTACTGTTACAGGGAATCCTCCCCTTCAATTTTCTTTTTCACAAGACACTATTACAGTGCTACCCCAGACAGCACAATAAGTTTGGGCCAACATTGGGAAATCGATTGGTCAAACGGTTGGGCTAATGTTCTTCAAATGGTTCGGTACTCATTGGGAAAAGGTTAGGCCTACGAACAGTTTTATGATGGGCCAAAATTTTGCCTAACTTGGGTTATGTCATTGGGCCAACGTTGGCAAATAAGGTGCCCCAACTGTTAGTTCTAACATTTGACAAAAGTTAATAAGTGGTGTCAACTTTAAGCTGGCAATCATTTGGCCAACGGTCCAGCTAGTAAATATTTAGCCGTTTTAACAGTAGGCCAATAACAATTTGGCAACGTTTAACCAATTTTCATATCCAACAGTGCAAAGAATGGTTGGCACAATGTAGTACCAACTTAATTTTGTCTCGCTTTCCTAAACTTCTCCTAATTAGCTGCTCATTATGGGAACCAATAAAGAAACATCTCAGAGAAGATTAGCTTCTACAAGTTTCAAAAGCTACCAGCATTGCTAATGTTAGCCACTTTCAAATGCAGTAGGATATGAAACGGGGAGACGTTGGTGTGGCTATAATATATTCATTAACGTTTAATAATGCAATTTCTTTACGATATTTCAATTTCTCCTTCTTTATGTTGTTTTGTACAACTGAGAAACTTGATTTTCTTCAAGAAATCACCATTGCTTGCCACAATTTATTTCAATTAGACCTGCATTAAGTGATATACACAAATCTCTTTTGAAAAGTTTGGAATGTTCCATCTAGATGTAAGGTGCATAAACCTGGTGTTCCAATAGAATTTCACAGCATTTTCAACGTTTGTCTCAAATTATCTTGGCAAAATTCCCAAAGTGCAAGTGAACGTTTTGCAAAATATTCACCGTGAATATAAACTTAAGAAATAGTTGTTATTAAAAGAATTATGAGGCTGGCTTGATACCAAATCTTGATAAGTGCCAGTTGCTGGATTTTGAACCTCGATTTACTGTTTTGACAGGTCTATACATACCGTAATATCTCTTAGACTGTTTTATTACGGTATTACTGTTAAGGGCCTATAGAAATTTTAATAGTTTTAGGTGTTGGTGCAGTGTTGGTTCAATATGTGATGCGCAACAGTTGGTTAATTAAGGCTGCCTCAGCGTTGGTTTATTACGTAATGCCCGACGATTGGCTAAATATAGTTGGCTCAGTGTTGGTTGAATACATAATGACCAACGGTTGGTTTCATGAAAGTGGCTCGATGTAGGTTTAATGTGAAACATCCAACAGTTGGCTAATTGAAGCTGGTTTAATGTCGGTTAAATGCATGATGCCCTGCAATTAGCGTATAAATGTTGGCAATATATGTAATTTCCAATTGGTAGCTGCATAAGGTTGGTGAAATGTTGGCCCTGCCTTTAGTTGCCTACACAACATAATACCAACTTTTACCAACGGTTGCCAACATTGGCCCAACATAACGCCAACGCTGTGCTATCTGGAATAGTCTGGACTGATATAACTAGCCTCAAAACCGTCCAAGTAGAAGTACATATTTAGAAAAATGTGTTTATGTCCTTGTCTATTCTCTTCATAAAGAGTATAGGCCCGTTTTGTGTCCAAATATTGCAGATATTGACAATTTTATGTTCATGCATGGTCTACACAAGTTGACTCAGAATTATGTTTTTATCCACAAAAATTGCTAATTCTGAAATATGCTCTTTAGGTAGCACACCACTAATTATTCCTCCATTGACTTACACACTAATTTTGGTTGTTTCCTGGCCCTTGGACCCTTGGAGAAGTTTTTAACGGGCACAAGCCACCCCTCATGTAGCTCACAAGTGGACCTTGAGATTTTGAGTTAGGAGTCTTGTGTAAAAGGGTGTGGTTCCTGCTTTTTTACTTCATTCAAAATGCCTTTTTGCATCGCGGAAGGATATACTGCAAAAAGATGCCTAAAATACCTTTAATTTTCTTATTTTTGCATGATGAGTACTTCAATTCCTTTCCTACCACTACCACATATACATCACAAATTGAACACATCACTTAAGAAACATGGTCTATAGTATCCAATGTTTTCCAACGTGCTAAATTCGTAGGCTAATATCCTCCGCGGGGATTTCCCTTGAATTAGTGGTGTGCTACCTATTGTTTTGCCTGTGATACTTCCATTTGAATAGTGTACGACAAGGGATAGGTTTCGTGAAACTGATAGACACACTGTGAAAGAGTGTCACATACTTCAGTGGACTATATATGGGCCTACCGATAGTTAATGTGACTTGAGTAGTTCGAAACGGGGTAGGTAACATGTGGCTGATATTCCCACTGTGAAAGACTACCATATATTTTGGTTGACAACATCTAGGCCTACGATTATAACGATTTGACCGGAATGTCCAACACTGGATTTTACATGTAGCTTTTACAAACATAGTACTGATGGTTCATGGACAGACATTCTTGCACATCATGACGAAATTACCTTCCTAAAATGGTCGTCTGTTATTTTCCTAGTTTGGCCAGTCGATGCCCTTACAGCTCAGGTAAAGAAAATGGGCTCAAAGGCACAATTGATTTCACATCAATCTTCCACAGAAATGCATTTCGGAGCCTCCTTACATTTGCAACGGCCTCAAGCGATGAGGTTTGTAACATGATGTACAAATTTTAGACAATTGAGAAGTGGGGTTTGGAAGACAGCTTTTTTAGCGCTGTCAATACAGCATGCAGTACAGTAAGACTGATTACAAACAGATATTTCAATAAGTAAAAGAAGTACTTGTAACATAATAAACAAAACTAGTAAGAAATACTCTATGTTATGGATTCTAATTCAAACTCATGTGTTCCTGTCAACAACCGATCAAAAAACTGTTAGGAGTTCCAACCTAGTCTCTTAGCCAGTCACTCTGTAAAACTCAACAACAAACAAGGCTGTTAGGTCCTCTTAAAACTTATTTCAAGGAACGTGCCAGGTTATTTGGTTACTTCTATGTTGCTTAAACTTTGTATGTGTGTGTTTTTTATCACCGAAGCCCTCTAATGTTCACCTTTATTAGAATTTCAAATTAAGTGAAGTTATTATACGAGACAGGTATTAAACTTTGTGCCTGAATTGCGTAGGATCATAGAATCGTCGCATAGTATTCATATTATTTCCCGTTAACAACCTAGTTCCTGTGTAAGAACACCGTGAAATTACACAGATGGTTTAAGTCCTTGGGGGAGGACGAAAGCGAAAATGATATTTCGCATGTCTCCTCCAAGGCCCCTTATTGCTACAGTGATGTGTAGTAACAGTATAGGTAATCGAAAAAACCGGCTGTCCTTCAACACTGGGGCTCTACGAGCACTTTCTTAAAATTATCAATATTTGAAAGAAAAAGTCACTCATGCAACAGTTTAAACGTATGAAAACGAAATATAAAATTGACGTTTTGGTGGAGGACGTTGCTTAAAGCCAATATCAAGATGAAAAACGTAAAAAGATATTTTTTTAGCCACACTAGCTGAATAATAGTGAACTCAGTAAGATTACACAGGTGTATGCAATGACGTTTATGTGCAAAGACATTATAACAGTTTATAACGTCTTTGATTATCTGTACCATCACCGCACTCGTAAGTGTGAAAAACTTAAAGGTTACTGGCCGTCACATTTTTGTGGAAGCCGTAAAGAAATTCAGCAGCCTTGTATGAAGACGTCATAAAAAGTAAATTGTACAAATTGAACTTCAACCGTCTGAACCACATTTTAACGTGATGCACATGTGCATGTGTACAGTATTTTCATGATCGCTGACTTAACTCGAGTCACAACCAGGGCTGTAACGTCTGAACGTCCGAGTCCGGACTCGGATAGGATTCCGGACGCGATTCCGGGCTCGAAATTAGCCCGGAATGGGAGTCCCTGCATTTGGAATTGGCTCGGAACAGGCAGCAGCTGGACTCGTATACCAGGAGCTGATTCAATCCTCTACGAGAATGAAAATTTCAGAAAATATTACTTAAGATTACTGGTGCACAGCTCAACACACGAATGGTCACAAACAGTCAACTAAATTACGGGATGGGCCGGTGTATGAAATCAACTCCTAAAATCGCTTTAATTACGTTTTAATTAACTGTCATTGCAAAATGGTGCGAAAAGCATTTGTACGGTACGAGATGCTACATTTTAAGTGGCCGGACTGGCAATTGGCCCGGAATAGGGGGACTTGGAATTCGTCGGAACTGGCTCTGAACGAGGAGAGTACTGGGCTCAAAATTGACCCCGAATGGTGGCCTCTGAAATCAAAATTGGCCCGGAATAGGGTTAAGTGGACTTTGATACAGCCCTGATCATAATCACAGACACTGCTGTCTGCCAAAATATCTACCAGTCCCCTTAAATTGAAACAAAACATGGTATTGCACGGAATCTTTGTCTAGTTAGAAAGTAACAAACACAGGGGATAATGACATTAATTTGTAACCGTTTGTCCAGATTATAATAGTAACATAGATATGCCTATGTACAATTTACTTTGACGGAGTTATTTGTATAGACCAGGGATTTTCAATTGTTTTTGGCTGCGGGCAGCATTTTTGGCTGTTGTAGTAAACAACAGGGGTGAATCCAGGATTAAGAGAAAAGGGTTCATTCTTGAGGGCGAGACCCATACATTAGACCTCCGAAAATGCCTCCTCACCTCAACCCCACCAAGGGTGGGGCTGAGGAGAGAAAATTTGACATTCCATACTCCCAAGATAGTAGAAAATGCACTCTGCAAAAAATTTCCAACTTAGTTCCTAGTTGCCATTCGTGTGTTGCCAGCATAGTGAGAAAATTTGGGATCTCAAGTGCTCTTGTGTGTAAGAAATTGCACTCTTAAACACAAATTTATCATTAGCAAAATGCCTCTACCATGCGGGAGTCACCACGGCGGGAGAGAAAATGGCATTCCAAACGCTCTAGAATGAAGGGAATCCTACATTAGCATAATCTTGTAGCTAGACATTTTTGCGTCCACCATGTGTAAATAACTAGTTGGTCTATGGGAGAAAATGTTACATCCAATTGCTCCACATTACACGCAGAAAATTGCACATAAAAATATTCTATCTTGTCGAACCTTCCACGAGCCGCATTCATGGACGTCACGGGCTACAAATGGCCCCCGGGCCGCCGTTCGAGAACCTAGGGCAGTGGTTCTCAACCTTTTTAAGCTCATCGCCCCCTTTTACCGAAATGGTTTGGACAACCCCCCTCCCCTCTATAACATAGCATTGCTTTGCATGATACGACAATAATAAAAACACATGTTGAAAGAAAGGGAAAGCCTGCACATACACCCTTGGTACGTGTTGGTCCAACCCAAGGTAACATAACAGAGGTGTGGGACTCAAAAGGCTGGGGCAGTTTTGTGCTGGCGAATACTTATCCCCGCGATTAACGAAAGCGTGAAGGCTTCATCGTCGTCATGGTCGAAGAAAAGTTTTTTTGGAGTTGGACGTCAGGGCCCCACAGAAGTGTGGATCGATCCTCCGCCCCCCGCGCCTCTAATGGGGTCCAGGGACAACGTTCCAGTGGGGGACCAGGGAGAAAGCCCCTGGAAGCTTTCGGTTATTTAAGAAATTGTCGAATCAAGAATAAAGCACTGTTAGTCAAGTTTTGACTATCTTCCGATTACCTAATAATCTTAAATGCACTTTAGGCTAATTTGTATTTCAAAAGTTACTAATGGACATTCTCTTTGATGCTGCAAGGGGATTGTCTTGTGGGTGGGAGAAAGAAGGATGGTAGTTGGTCGCATGATGCAGCGAAAGACTTCTGCCTCTCAAACTGTCCTACAGGTCATAATAATGAGAAAGACAACATTAGTTTAACTAAAATTTGCATTTTTGAAAACATTTCAAAGATTCCTTCATAGTACATTGCAAAAATTATCTATGATGTTACAGTTATTTACAATTGTCTCTTCTGTCAGTATGTCAAATCTATGGACAGCAAAGAAAAAACAAAACTACATTCGAGGAAAAAGTGAAGGGATAATTTTTTAGTCATGGCCCCTTCACTTACAGTTTTCGTTGCCACTGATGAGAATATGAGGGTCTTCGTCAGGAAATTTTGTAAAATTTATCACTGTTAGATGCGATTTCCTGGAATCTGGCATTAAAAATAATTCACAAACTTTCTGCACACCCGAGAAGGGAATGTTAGACCTACGGGACTTGTTAAATTCATTTTATGTCCTTTTAGGCGAACTAGGCTAATGAGAGTTCAACTAGAGAAAACCTTTTAGGATCTTGTAAAGACCCTGTTCAAATTTACTTTCATTTTTCAACCCCTTTGCCGCCCCTTAGCGTTCATTGCCCCCTGAGTTGCTCAAACGTCCCCAGGGGCGATAACGCCCCCGTTGGGAACCACTGACATATAGGGTATAGACCCTATACATTGTCGTCACGCCGACGTCATGTTAGAGGACAAAGAGTGAAACTAGCTAGATATGATGCATGACTTCAGTACCCATACTGCACGGACGACGTAGCCGCCTCCCCACAAGCACGTGGACTCCGGCTCAGGGCGCACTTTTGTCCTGTGACATCATATACATAAGGTCTCGCCCTTTCACCATTTTTCTAAGACATGCAGCTACTTACTTACCTATGGAATATCGTAGCTGGTATATTATATTATTATCGTAGCTTCTGTTTTTATGTTTATTGTAGCTGCTATATTATTATTGCAGCGGCTTTATTATATTATTATATCCATGGAAAGTCATCGGACAGGCCTAATGACTGTTCGAATGTTGAGAGGTTATTACTGAGAATTCATTGGCGTGATCGCTCAGTAGGGCGAAAGGTAGGCTATAGCTAGTTACGCAGATGAATTACAAACTTTAGCTGTTTGTAACCACAGAGTTGCGTGGCAGCGGGTAGTTAGGTTTATATTTAGATTGGGTATACGCCCATGTTCATGTACAAGGTATACACCATAGGTGTTCCTTTTTCATGTACAAGCTATATACGTGGGTGAATGAGGAAAAGTGACAGATAATACGTACTGCAGAGAAGTAGCAGTAAGAAGAATATAAAGCATTCCCAGGTCTTACTTTCCTCACTTTCAACCGCTGAGAAAGAACAGAAGAGTCAGTTACAGTAAAATGTGTAATAAAGTTCAATTATCAAAGTGAAAAAGGACTCGCCCCCGCCCATGAGACGATTCTTCCTTTGAAGGGTCTAAATAAAAGTCACCTGTGACTTGCACACAAGAGATGTCTGCTGTTGCACCTATAAACTCGTCACGTCTCTTTACGTTTGATAAGGAAACGTGGTACACCTGAGCATTACTTGTGTAGGTGTCGCACTAGAAACTATTTGGCAAGTTTTTATTTGGAGTTGTGTGGGCATAATCCCTTCACCTACCCCCTCTGTCTCTTTTTCCCAAAAGATAAAAATAGAAAAAAAAATGAATAGAAGGAGACGAGAGAAATGAGATGGGAATATAAATAAAGTAAAACATAATGCCATAAAAATGAGATTGGGGGCACCCTTGGGGATAGTTGTACTTCCTGTTGAACACCTTGAGTGGAATTGTTGTCCCAAAGTCCTATTCAAGTAACTCCTACCGTAATCCATCCTCCTCACCCACCAGCCCCCACCCCCAGCCGTTAGTCCGGCCGGGTAAGCCTATTATCAAGACAAATGATCAAACTGTAGTTTTTTGTCGTCTGTCATAGTGTGCATCCAATGCTATTTGAAGATAGCTTAATCCTTCATTGTGATACCCACAATTTTGTGAATAACCCACTATATGCGCTAAGGTTGTCCCTTGGACCTGATCTCTTGCCGCGGACGTTTTGAGCTCGCTCGGAGCCTTACTGGCCTTGATATTTACTGTAGACTGATCGATTGACAAAACCCAGGCTACTTGTTTTAAAAAGTCATCGGTGCTCCTGCTATTGAAAGCCAGTTGGAAAGAGTACAGTTTGTGCACGCATACTTAAATGCGGTCGTGATTCTTTACCCGCGTCTTAAAGGGTTAAAGGATTTAGAGTCTACAATAGCAGATATGTCTCTTTATCCTTGTACAAATTAGTCAGTAAAGCCAGGAGTTCCTTCAAATCTCATGCTTTAATTTTTTTTTACTCCAGACAGCTGATGATTGGTCCTTTGATATTTTCGCTTTACATCGTGAGGCAGAGGGTCATGCTCTCAAGTGCATTGTTCATGAAATTTTGAACAGATACGATCTTCTTATCAAGTTTAAGGTAGGTAAAGTTATTCATCTCTTTGGAATATTTTACCCATGATGCATTCGTCCTCACACCATTTCTACATTTAGGCAGGAGCAGGATAAGGCCCCAGTCCCATAAAGTATACATACACCTAACTTAAACGAAAATCAATTGAGTGTAAGTTTGGGGAAATATGGAAATGCCTCAGTATTATAGCGTATTACAGTGTAATGATATGCAAAAATATCGTGTTACGTGAAATTGCTTAGTCTTTGAAAAAATTTCCCTGCTAGAAGTAAAAATAAAATTTGCTTTGGACCACTAGGGAAATAGCAGCATCTCATATAAAGACGTATGAAAAAACAAGTATCCCATAATGCACGTTGCTGATAATTGTCACTCATTCTGCAAATTTAGGCCGATATTACAAGTCCATTGAGAGGAATGGTTTCGTAAATAGTCATTAGAGGTATATGATTCTTAAAGTGACGTCAACGCGTTTTTAACTTTCTGGCACAGGTCATGCCCAGAAGTTGTGTTAACCGAATGCACGCACATATCATGAACTTATTGTTACAATTTTTTGTTATTTAACGGTCAAAATGACAAACAAACAGAAAGACGCTTGGCGCCAGTGACGTCGATCGGTGACAAAAACCACTACAATGAGTTAATACGTGAAATCTTCAAATTGTAAGAAATTCTTGTAAAGATTGGTAAAAGTTTTCTTCACTTCGACTCATTAGGCTATCATGAGGATGGCTCAGATACCACCAAAACCCTTGTAGGAAATCTGATTTATTTCGAAAGCACAAATCCATGCTCTAACTAACACGGTTTAATTAGGTCAACTGAGCTATATTAAAGGGAAATGCTCTCACCCCATTTTAAATTAGCGTATCCCGGTATCCCAATCGGTGAATGGCTCTGTTTAATCAAGTGACAGTGCCAAAAAAACTATTTCAATAATTTACCTTCAATATGAAATATTTTTGCTTGCGCACATGAAATATTTGCATTACGTGGACAACCCCGTTAGCTTTGCTGAAAATAATCCCCGAATAAAACAGTTTTATTCGGGTGTCACGTGACCAGACTCAGTATGTCTGCATATAATATCTGCGTACAAGGAGCCCTAACGGGAATGCACATGTAATAGTGAGAGAAATAAGAGAAAATTTGTTATTTGTAGGTATTGTTTGCAATTGGGGCGACTGTTCATTCCTTTTAAGGCTACATCGAATTTTAGTTCTGCATTCCGAAAGCACCTTGGGTAAATGTAACCAGGATTATTATTAGTCACCGATAACCTACGGCTTTCCAGGTTACCAATTACCAGGAAATCCGAGCCAAAATTAAATCTTTTATCTTAAATCTTTTCTGGTTAAATGATACATTTTGAAAAAACTCAGCAACTATTAATATTTCTTGGTAAAACCAAGATCCTGGTTAAATGTGCTTTTAGAGTGTAGATAATCTTTCTGTCTTCTGATTCCTTCCTTTATACTGTCTCTTTCATTCACTACCTCCTGAATCAGTTAGTTGTCGTTTCCACTACATTATGTGCCAAGATCCAGCCGTTCGAAGACGATTCTGGTCTTCTTTTTCAGACAGTATTGATTTCCGTTACTTATGTTTCTTTTCAAAACCAACCCTCTTATCTGAGAAGTGGAAACTAATCCGTTTTAACAGTTAACAGTCAGCACTGAGAGAAGCAGAAAACTGGATGGGAGCCCCCTAATACCAGAACAGAGCTATTTAATTGCCCTTTGTCTCCACGTCTACAATGTCCTGTCTCTTAACTTTCTCACTATTGGTCAAATTTAATGTCTCTTCTATGACTTGCTTTCTGTTAAAAATTGAAACCAAGCTTTCATTACGTAATCAAACACGTATGAATGCGTCTCATTTTTAATTATAGTACTTCATATCAGATATTTTGAACATGCCTGCTATTCACGAGCATGCATCCGAACATTTCATGTACGTGCCGTTTTACAAGATGTGTTTGGCGTTTGCATCATCACCTCCTCATTTCTATTGGAGATAAACATGGGCTAGTCATAAAAATTTATGATGCAAGGAAAATTCTTACCTTATATTTCTTGTATAACACTTTTGCTCTTTCATTTTGAGCTTATCCGTAATGCTTTCCCTGCCTGAGGGTTAACTGTTTGGTAGTTTGCAGTGTTAAAAAGACGGCAACTTTTAAGTGCCAAGTGGCAGTATGTACGAATTGATCTTTGTAAGAGGGGTATACACATATACATTACGAATACGAGACATGGGAGTATCCTTAAGCTAACCCATTTTTCAACTTACGTATTCATCGCCTTGATCTAACCTAAGGCTGGGGGACTATTTCTTTCTCTCAAAATGAGAACGCTATCCAGTCTTCATGGCAGCGTGTACTCGTTCAAAATTTTTGTGAAGGCACAAAAATAAGCTGTTTTGCCCATAAAATCAATTTGGAACGACAAAATGGATGTTTCAGAGCAAAACTGTCAAAATATGAATTCAAAATCTACACAGCAATATTAGTATCATAAAAATTGTGAAGACGCTTTGAAGTTTTGTAAAAAAAAGATATCACGGATAGTAGTTGGAAACAAAGTTGGTAACTTAGATAATTGATCTAACAGAGGGCTATATCAGATCATGGAAACGCTATATGAACTGTTTAGCTAAGCCTTGTAACTTTAAAATCGTATGCATGGAAATGTGAACGTCATATATGGTCCGTCATAACAACCTTTCTGTCAGAAGCAGAGGCCAGCTCGTATTGATTGCGTCAGGTTGATAGAGGAGGAATACAGAATGAAGGATTCATTTGCAATTTTGAGGCAGCACAGTGGGCTCAACGATATTGTATAAACCTCTCACTTTCAATATCACTAAATTATCTTCTATCATCGGGGGGAGACTGTGTAATGTGGAAGATACTTTTCTGGAGTAACACATTCCATGTTATTTGTAAGATAAAGCAGAACGCTTTTTCAAATGTTTCTGATAAGGTGATGCGAGTTGATACTAGAAACTGACAATTGCATCTCTCTGAAAAGAAGTGACAAACGAAGAAGGAAAACAAAGGTTTATCTTCGATTTAATCATGAAGGCGTGTCATTTAATGAAATCGATAAACGGGGTGATGGAAATGCCAAAAATGGACAATCTATAAACATGATATTCCTTTCGTACATGTAATGCGATGGAATGGAAGAAAAAGTTTTCTTTCCCAATTTTCTAAAGAAACATGACACTTTAAGGCAAAATAATAATAAATCATTACTTAAATATCGGCGGAAAATTTCCTGGAAAAATCATTTTAAGATATTTTAAATCTTTCAAAAGAGAGGAGACACTGAAGTTTTCTTTATTATACATGAACATAACGTAAAAACGTGATAATTACATTGTTTTATTTTCCTTTTTTATCCTTCGTATTATATCATTGGTAGTGAATTTGCTTAACGCCTTTGATACGGGTCTCACTTTAAAATTTTAAAGTTTCTCCGGGCTCCTCTCCATTTGCATCTCATTTATTTTGCATTACTTCATTGTATGGCATCTTGTGGGGAAATTTTTGAATTTCGTTTATGTAACTTAGTGAGTTTTGCAAAGGAAGAACTAATTTGAAACTGTAACTGAAAAAATTCACCTGATTCCTAGGCTGCCTTAGATCAGTAGTGATAAAGAATGAGAGTGAGTTGTTTAGCATAAAACATGAGCACATATGCAATCAGCCGTCATGAAAAATTTGTGTCGATAAAATTGGGCAGCTGTCAGTGTGTCCTGTTTGTGAATAGTTCAGGTGAAGTAGTTTGCTCAAAAGAAAATAGATTGGCGATAACTTCATCCACAGAAATGCATTTCAGAGCTCCTTGCATTTTCAACGGCCTCAGGCGATGGGTTTGGTAACAACATATACCCCAATTAGATAAAAGACTGGTGGGGTACGGAAACATCTTTTAAGTGCAGTCAATACAGCACATGGTGAAGTCCCTTGTTTGCCTTGATGATGTAACTTGTACTTGGAAGTACTTCCTAGCAAATATCTATATATGTATATATATATATATATATATATATAAATATATATATATATATATATATATATATATATATAACATTAGAATGGACCTTTTTTAACCTGTTCCCCTTTTCATTACTTTTTACCAGTTTTTTTTTCAGCCTTCTTTCGCTTTTTTACACCGTGTTCGTTCTGTGCGACCGGTTTGTTCGTGCCTTTCTTCAATGTGTTTCTTCTCTATTTCTACTTCTTTGTTATTCAGTTGCATTTCTTTGCCACCTGATGAAGAGTCTATACTCGAAACGTCGTGGAATTTTCCGCAAACTTTAAGCACTTTTTACAACCTTTATCGACCTACATGCTACTCTAGTGCTCCGCAGTATTTCGACCTATATATATATATATATATATATATATATATATATATATATATATATATATATATATATATATATATATACCTATCCAAACGTTCACTCAGACACTAAAAGAAGATTCAGTTATGAACAACACCAACTAGGAATTACCTGATTGATCACAATGCTAAACAAGCTGCCTTCCTTTAAATTACCATTTTTGACAACATTAAATGCATTTTCATCTCTGCATACACAATTCATTAATTCCCTTTGTTCATATAAAAACCTGAGTTGTCAGTTTAACATATCACTGATATGTTGTAAAAGTTGATTAAACTGATGGTGACTTGTCCCGAAAGTTGCGATCCATTGTAGAAGACAAAAAGTGAAAAGACGGTATCCTGCGGGAAATCCTTTTAGTGGCTTCAACCGTTGCGCACGGCTTAGGTTTATATAAATCAAAGTTACAACATTTAATATGAATCCTCCTCAGCAATGAGAAGTAATTTATGCCGTTGACTGGAATGCAGCATGTTGATGGCCATTACTGTTTGATTTAGGAAGTACGTAGATACGAGGATTAACAAGCATTGGTAAAGATATATTTTGTTCTCAGTTGCCGAGGGTATTTAATCCCAAATATAATTAAATACAACATGTTCAACCACGCTAAATAATATCCACAAGGCAACAGACATCTTGCTTCTCTTTTAAAGAGGAAGCTTGCTTTCATGACTGACTGTATGTTCCTTCCACATAGACAAATATAGGACAGTGTTTACTCACAATACTTAACCATTAATTCACTAAAAACAGATTTACTTCACCTGGTAATAAATAATGTCAGAAAGGTTCGAGATGTGTTAATTGGACATAAAATGTTTATTTATCTTAGCATTTCAAGAAAGTGAAGGTTTTGCATAACACGGTCAAAGTGTTTTATACTGTATACCCCTTTAATGCAACGTTCATTGAACGTTATCATAATATCTCTTCATTTACTTTGCTAGGCGCCATCTGTCACTCTCAGGCTTTCATGGTACATCCGAGAATTGTCACGCTGCGTTATTCTAATTGGCACGACAATTCTAACTTGAAAAATAAAAGCCTTGCGTTATCGTTTGTTGTTGGTAATGATCAAGAACCGTGTACACAATGATCCCTGGAATCAATACCAGAACCAAACATGGATATATATATATATACGGTTGGTGAGATGAATAAACCTTGTGGATCTTGAGTTAGTGGTTACCGTCTCTAAGAAGAGAAAATGAGTGATTGTTGAGAACTGTATCTCTGACTACGCTGGTGTCCAATCAATTGGTGTAGATCACTAAATTGGCATTATCAATTTGTGATTAACGAGGCAATAGGAATCATTCTACTTGGATTATTCCATATGAAAATTAGCAACAGTAATATCATATCTGAGATTAGATACATATTTAGTAGTGGTTATGTCGTGGAGATAGTTTTGTGCCTCTGAGGAAATAGGGTTCGTATCTTGAAGCATTTAGACTATTTATAAATGTTCAAAGTTGACGCATGCTTCTGATTGAATTGGTGTTAGTAGTGAAAAGCAATGATCGACATAGACATAAGATTAATGTCAAGTGCCCATACGTTACATATAGAATTAAATTAAATTAATTAATTAATTAAATAAATTAATACGAATTAAAATAAAGTAAGTTTTGGGGGGTTTTAGGCTGCTAGATCATGCCATATGAGGAAAACAGCATCATCTAAGATGCAACTCGCAAATTACTTCATGTACACTCTAAAAACTGTTGGGGACATATGCCACCTGATAAAGTGTTGGTTAATAAAAAAAACTGTCCAGGTTGGTCAAAAAGTAAGCAAGCTTCTCCCAACATGAACACTTTTTGAACATTCTGGGCGATTTCTTTACCCAACAGTTTGTCAGGTGGAATCCGTGCCCAACAGTTTTTAGAGTGTAAGATGAGAGTAATCTAAATAAAGGTAAATAGTTCAGTCTATTTGATTCCTTGACTTCGATGAACTTTACTACTGATTTATTTTGGTAGTCATTGCCAACACCCAAGATAATGTGTAAGCGCTCAGTTGAGCACTTATACGACTTAGGTACTTTCCATTGTACAGCGTAGCTTATGCCTTTGACGGACCGCCCAATCCCAGATATACTAAGATAGTTCTTATCATGGGCTGCAGTGGCCAAGTGGTTAGAGCATCCGACTTGCAGCCGGAAGGTCTAGGGTTCAAATCCTGGACGGGTCATACCAAAGACTTTAAAAATGGAACCTACTGCCTTTGTGCTTGGTGCTCAGCATAAGCAATGGAGTAGGGAAAACAAGCCAGTGAGCCACAACTGGAAAAAAGGCCGTGGTCGTCTCGACTTTAACCAATTGGTTGGAAACTGGGACGTTAAACCTCATCTAACTAACTAACTAACTTATCATGGGCGGCTCTAAGAAATTTTGTTTGTGGGGCAAACTAAAGTCCGTATTCAGTGAGATTCGGAAGACCCCCCCCCCCCGGCAATGGTCAGCTCCGGATAGTACAATAGCAGTATGGTTATTATTATGTATTTCAGCGATGCCCCATGTAGTTTTCAAGAGCTTTACAAAAACCATTTCAGGCAGTCAGTCATGAGCTGACTACTTTAAAAATAAATATACAACCATATCAGCCGATCGCTACTCCATAGGGGGAGTAAGAGTCAGGTGAAATAGGCAAAGCGGCTCGATCCATTTGTGTAAAATGAGCCCCACCTTTAAATATTTTGTTGTTTCTTTCATTGTGTCACAATATGTTTCAGCTTTGCCAAGAAGCCATAAAATGTTGGTTTTCTGGATTGATTTCTTAAACTAACAAAAATTTCGAGCACTGAAGACACTTAAACGATGAAATGATAGCACTATGTTGGATCTCATTACCGTTCCGAAACGAATTTTTTTAAAGAGGGAGGGGAATTCCCCTAACTCAGAATGACGTCTCATCCTATATACAAATAGCTAGGCCAAAAAGCCTCACTAAACTGAGCTTAGATTGACTGTTTGGTGTGTTTATTAAAATCAACTGAAACGGTATACTTTAGCACAGAGGTGGAGAACCTTTTGCTTACAACATGCCATTTGACAGTCATAAGACCGCTCGTGGGCCCGAACGGCGCTGTCAGTTTGGACAAGGGAAGGGAAACCTCTCCTTCTATGGGAAACACAATACGTTTAGGCTACATGCCCGTTACAACTTTTTGTAGACAGATACCTATGCTAATCTGGCCAGGTGACACCCGGGCAAAACTGCTTTTAGTCGTGGATGATAATCAACACGGCTAATGGGTTGTGTATCTAATGACCCCGAAAGCTCTGAAGTGTCTGCAAAATTATGGGCATTTAACTCCAGCATTACCGTTACCCTCTGTAAATGACATTATGATGCTTGAGCTAATCAGATTACAAATACCACAACGTGATCATTTGTTTTGATTACCTTAGCTCGCACTAATGATAGGTCCATTTGTGATGTCTGAAGTTCATATAGTAGCAAACAAGCAACTAAGAAACGCGTGCGAAGCGCGCCGAAAAAATGTCGTTTTGAAAGCACTTTATTAATGTTTAACCTTCGCATTGCATTGGAAAGTTATTCACTTCTTTAACTTTAAACCGACACTGTAAAAACAGTGTTTAGGATTTAAACACTTTTCTAAACACTTTTTGCCCCCACTTTGGAAACACGTTTACACTCTAAACACGTTTAGGTTTTAAACACATAATGTTTAGAAATTAAACACATAATGTTTAGGAATTAAACGTGTGTGTTTAGGAATTAAACATGTTTCCAAAGTGGGGGCAAAAATTGTGTTTAATTCCTAAACACGTTTTTTAGAGTGGAGTCAAGGAAAAGGGAGGGCTTAACCCATCTCGAATTACATGTTTTATTATTTTTTGGATAATTGAAGACCATACTTTGCAAAGTTTTTTTTTGGGGGGGGGGAATTGCCCCCCGCGCCCCTATGGCGAGCCGCTAATGGTTCTTATAACGTCTGTATCTAAACGATTTAGTGTGTTCGTTGTATCGGGTCATGAATACTCCCCTGCAAGCCCTACGTATCACTCCAAATTGTTTTCATTTGCAACTGTAGCCACAAAACAAAGCTTACCATGCACTTTCCAGACTGAGGGTAGTTAGCTTTGACTCTGCAGTAGCAAAACCTATTGGGAGGGGGTATATATGGTGGGTGTCTGCGCAAGTTTTCTTTAATGTTGTAGTCTTGTGGGGTTTGATAATTTGGCTTACGTTGTTTCTTGCAGCAGTAAGACACTTTGGGTGTTTCTATTAAATAGTTTGCTGAGTTTGTATTCTGGGGAAAGCATGGTGACTAGTTTTAGAAATTTGGCACCGGGATTAGTTTAAACTTTACTTAAATGCTGGTTTGATAATTCTCTCACATGAATGTCATTCAGAATCCCATGTGCGATTCACGGTCGCCTTTTCTCTTTAACTCATCTCTTCTGATTTGGCAAATATTTCTAGCAATTTCTTTGCCTGTCATCCCGGCCGCATAAGTTACCAATTTAGAACCTCGTCAAAATTATGTTCAAGATTGAACGCTGGCGTCTTTCCTTACTCCTCTGATTTGATCTACTACATGTCTCCCTTCATTGGGTCATATCGTTGTTACTTCAGTGAATAACTTTAGGAGATATTTCACAGATACCTTACAAGCAGCAAAATATTCAATTTACGAGAAGCCAACTGTCACGTCCAATCATAAAGAGGTACATCATAAGGCTTTCTTCTTCCTTAAATGTGTCTGACAGCCCTCCCTGGCATTTAAATCGAACAACCCGATGTTAATCTTCGTGACACTTAATTCATTTACTTTCTTGCTGTATTTAAGATATACGCTGATACAGGTACTTTCTAACATGGGAGTACTACCTCCCATGTATTACTACCATGGTTAAATGCTAACACTATTTGATGAATTTCCTGCGTTCAGTTCAAAAATACTAATTAGAGACTTATAATAGAAGGTCCTCCAGAAGCTTTTGTGACCATTCAGTTTATTGTTATTTAGTTTCGCAAAAACATGAATTACATATCAAAGTTTGCTGTAGACGTTCCTGAACTTAAATTTCTGATAACATGCTTGCATGGCTCAATGGTAATCCGTGTTTTCATCATTTCTGCAATCGCACAAAACTTACCCCCTGAGGCCACCTCCCTCCCAGAGCCACCTCCCTCCCAGAGCCACCTCCCTCTCAGAGCCACCTCCCTCCCAGAAAGTACTTTTAACGTACGCATTGCATATTGTGAAAATGAAAAAAGGGTAAAAAAGGATCATCCCCTTTTTGGCTCACGTTGAGATATTGTCTTGGAAATGCGTCTGTCTGTCTGTGTTTGTCTGTCAACAATCATTAAAAGGCTGCTCCTGCAGGTTCTTTGACCTTTTCTTGGCAAGAGTTGGTAAGTTTATAACAAGTATCCGCGGATTGATAATTATGGCAAGAGGAAGTAGGTCAAAGTCTTTTGGGGTCAAACAGAGATCAAAGAGTGAAATCACGCAAAAGTTTTTAATCCTAGGAATTGTATCCAAATCTTATCAAATTTGGCCAGTATGTTCAGTAGATGATGGGGCAAAAAGGTGTATTTTGGAAGTGGGTCAAAGTTAATTTGGGGTCAGAGAGAAGTCAAACTGTGAAATCACTCAAAACCTTCAACTCCTAGGGGTTGTATCCAAATCTTATCAAATTTGGCCAGAATGTTCAGTAGATGATGGGTCATCAAAGTTGTACTTTAGAAGTAGGTCAAAGGTTAGTTGGGGTCAAACAGGTCAAACTCAAAAGCCTTCGACTCCCAAGGGGATGTGTCCAAATGTTATCAGATTTGGCCAGAATGTTCAGTAGATAATGGGTCATCCAAGTTTTTCTTAGGGAGTAGGTCAAAGGTCATTTGGGGTCATAGAGAGGTCAACAGAGAAATCGCTCAAAAGCCTTCAACTCTTAGTGGTGGTGTGTGAATCTTATGATATGGTAGAGAAATGCACAGTAGATGACAGGTCATCATATGTGTATTTTGGGATCAGATCAATGGTAACTTGGGGTCACAGAGAGGTTTAACACTGGAATCATGTACAATCTTTCATTTCTTAGGGGTTGTTTTTGAATCTCATCACATTTGGCTATAGTGTTTATCAGATGATGTGTCACCTTGGTACTTTGTACTGATGCTTAATGTCATTTGGGGCAGTGGCGTGTGCAGGATTTCAAAGGTGGGGGGCACAACCTGTGATTCCCCCGACTGACATGGAGGGATGTGACAAGTGCACCGAAGGTGCACCACGAGCGCGAAGCGCGAGTTTGCACGCGTGGGGTCCAGGGGCCCGCGCCAGGGCCCCTGGCGGGGTCCAGGGGCAGAGCTCCGGTGGGGGTCCAGGGGGCGAAGCCCCCGGAAGCTCCTGCAACATAAGGTAATAAGACCGCCCTAAATTGGTTCTAGAGGCCTTATTGATCAGGTTTCGTTTGTTTCAGATTTTGTAAAATTCGATGTCAGTGACGGAGAGTTCAGGTTATCCTCTATGCGTTGAAAGCCGCAGTGTGCTACAGTATGTGTCACATACATTGACAGGTACTACGTTAAAGATCACGAGGCCAGTCAAGAAGGCTGCTTGAGATAATCACCAAAGTTAACAGCACTGTTTCATCCTTAAACCTATATAGTTTACCATTACAGATGGTTAAAGTGACTAGCGCGAAGGGCGAAGGGAACTTAATGATAGTAGGCCTACCTGCACCATATGAGACAGATATTGATATTGATATTGATAGCATATCCTGTCTGATTATTCACTGTAGGACAATTGGAAGAGCTCTATCCTTTGGTAAACGACCAAAAAATGAAAAAAAAAAAATCTCTTCTAATATCATTCTGTAGGCTACTTCTAAGTTTTGAGTGCCAGGGATGGGGCCAGGATTTGCCCGACAGGTGGTCAGATGGGCGGAGGCAGCGACCTGAAGCCCCGACAGCCCCGATGCCGACAAGGGGATGGTGAAGATGGATCTGAAGAAAATGTGATCAAGAACATAAAGAAAACAAAAAAGGAAAACTGTAGGGGTTCTAGACCATATCGGGGATAACATACATATTATCGAAACACTTGGACTACCCTATGAAACAGCCAAACTTTGGTCCGTGAGTCGCTCACAAACTGACCGTACCGCATGACACACATTAGAGAACAGTAACTAGGCTTAGCGACATGCGATGAAATTTTCGACCTCCACATGAACAGTGTTCTCTGCCTACATGTTTTGTGGTAAGGTTGGCAGGACATGTGCTTTCTAGCAATGTGAAATGGAACTGCTGAAAATCCTGGAGTACCTATACAGCGCGCGTAGCGCGCCGAAAAATTTTGGTTCTTATTTGAGAAATTGTCCTCCCTCAGTCGCCGTCGGGGACTGCCTGCATACTCTATCGTATGATTAAGACTCCCCGATGGGGCTCCCCGCCCCCACCTGGCGCCATCCCTGTTGAGTGCTCAGTGTCTCTTCAATCTTCTTCTCTTCCCCTAACCCTTAAATCCCCCGACTAAGAGATTTTCCCCCGACTGGCTTCAGAGGTGGGGGGGGGCCAGTGCCCCCCTGGCCCCCCCCCCCTTTGAACACGCTACTGATTTGGGGTCACAACAGGTCAGATGGTGAAACTCATACCAAAGGTTTTCCTTAATTTTTGTGATTTACTACATAGCCATTGGAACCATTATAGTTGGTGGGCCTGACAGTTGAGTTACCTAAAGTATCATGCACACAAAACATTACAAATTGTCTCAAACTGACTGATACATAGTGACCAGGTAACTCTGACCAGGGAACTGCTACTTTGTTAGAGTAGCTACACCCTGCTCTGACCATTGACATCCATAGCTCTGAAGGTGCTAGATCATGACTGTCCACGTATCATTACATAATGCATCCTCTTTAAGGTGTTAATGTCAGCCTAATGAGGCGCTGTAGACTCCTCCGTTTATATCCCTATTAAATAGCATTCAAGTAACTGTGTGTGGGGGGACGTAGCTGAGCTACTGCATCCTCAATGCTCTTGTTTGCTATTTCTGTCCCGTAAACTGCATTTTCGATTTACACCAGCAATGCATATTGAGACTTTGGTGCAGATTGCTCTAATTCACATACTCTCTACTGGTTCTGAAGAGGCACGTGTTGTGTATTTACAACTTTCTTCAAACTCTTTGTAATAAGGGAGGTTATATTAGACGAAGATCCATCGACAACTCTTTCCTTGAACCCTACTAGGTGCCGACAAAAATATCTCCTGTGTGTTGTTCTTAATGATTCAATAGGCTTAATATCCGATATCACCTCCCTGGTGTAATAAGCCAACTCGAAGTTTAAATATTCTGTGGAATAAAGTCCGCATTTGTGCACTTATGTAAAATATCAAATATAAGTTCTGTGACAACCCTCCAAGGATTTCTTTTTTCAGCAAGACTCGTCCCTACTCTGAGACAAGCAACATAGATTAGGCAGCTTCTGTTAATGCTAATGGTATTAAGGAGCTATCCCATTATGCACTTACGTCATCTCTAGTGTAAGGATGTACATTGTTTAGAAAATGATAAACCGATTACGTCAATGGAAAAGCGTCACATTTGAAGCCAACATGAATGGTTACTTGCCGGGTTCCACTTTCCCAAATCTTCAAGCCTATAACACACCGTTCTCTGTAAAAATGTGTTAAGGAAATAGCGAGAGAGTTGCTATTTGACATCTATGTGGGGGTACCGTACCTTAAACAGCCCCAGATTTCCCGTGGGCTCATAGGTCTGATCTTCTGGCATATTTCATAGCACGCCCTTATTTATCTCGTTGGGTTTGAAAGTACAAATGTTTAGACCACTGAAACTAATGCGGTCCTTTGTCTGTTGTTAGATCATTTACTTGTAGGTAAATGTCCTCTGTCGATAAGTAATGGGCTTACAACGGGAACCACGGGAACGTTCAGTGGCATAGAGGCGGGGGTCTGGGGTCAGCAGCCCCTCCCGAGCAAATAAAGGTATGGTTTTCAGGGCAAATAATGTGATTGTCAGGGCAAACCATGTAGTTTTTAGGGCAAAATTCATGTCATGATTTTTTCCTAGGGAAAAGTTTCAGCCAGCAATGTTCACCCCTTGGGAAATGCTTCCCCATCTGCCCATAGGCCTATGTAAACCAATGTCACAAATGCACAGTTAAAACACAATCAACTGTTTACAGTGAATGCGAACGCTCCCTTACAGGAATACAACTTAGACAAATGGAACGCGGCAAGTGAACCTATCAGCAGCTTTGCTGACGGTGTGCGGTCTAGATTAGAGTATAAGTCGTTGGTCGATATGAAGGAAGGTGGAACATCTGTTGTATATCATTCAGTAAAACCAGGGAGTTGCCATTAAATGACTCCCTGGTAAAGCTGAGAGCATACGTCACGTGGTATGTCGTACAGTCAACTTTCATCACTCTTTCACTAGTGAGGTAAGTCAGTCATGTAAAAGAACAAGTAATTTACAGAGCGAGGATTAAGAGTGTAATTATGTAATTGGTTCCATGTTTCTCTCTTTCCTTTAGATCCCCTACTCTGTTTTGAGTAATTTCCTCGAAGCGATGGAGGTTGGTTACAGCAAGCACTGCAATCCGTATCATAATCTCCTGCACGCCGCCGATGTGACGCAGACGGTGCACCACATGCTGGCACGGATGGGCCTGGTGGTAAGCCCGCCAATTACGTTTCCTCTCTCTCTACCTTACTCTTGGAATATATCGTATCTGCAAAATATCAGCTCCCGTAACTTTAATTACGAGATGCCAAACATAAATATCAGTATTTTGATCAAGACGGTCAGCTCCAATTAAAATATCGAATTGTTGTCTTCCATTGACCGTTTCTGGTTGAATTCTTTCTAATATCCGGTTTGCAACTAATCTTGTACGATGTGTGTCACATACTGTCAACGGCAGGTGACTCCGTTAGTAATTAACCGACTAAGTGCCCCAATGTCATCGTCTTGCATTCACTTACGGTGTTGCTCCAATACGAAAATCATTAAAAGTCTAGATAAAAAGCTGTTTAATGATTAGATAATGACACATGCCCAGAGATTAAAACTCGTTACGTCTTTGAATGACGTAATCTCTCCTCAATGTATCGAGAAGTTGAAAGTTACTTTACTCCACCTCCTCCGATTCCTAACTTTGTTTGTTGCTCGCCGATGGACAGAGATCTGATGATTCAGAGGCCTGGTGACTCGAACTGGTCCCTTACGACTCGGGTAGAGTCTAAATGCCTTAATCGGGGGCTTCGAACGTACATGATCCATATAGTACCTATATATTATATGCCCAGTTTTATTAGAAGGAAGCCATTTAAGTCGAATATATCACATATCTTTGATTCATGTTCTGTCTCCTGACAAGAATTAATACGATGAGTAACACAAAAGATAAATACAGTGTCCCTCAACCGGTGGGCCACACCCAGTGGTGGGCCTTGAAGCGATGTCAATTGAGTCACAAAGTCGGCCAGAGAAAGTAAAGAATTTAACTGGTCTTACTATAAATCATTATTTTTAAGATACTTTTTCTCATGCAAAACAGATGTGATATTTGTAGTTCTCTTTGCTTAGTGTTCAAACGTGTCTCGCATGGTTAACCGCCAAAAAGAAAAGTGGAATTTTATTTTCCGGTAGTGGTGAAAAGTGGTCCTCAGTGCGAACAATCAAAAGTGAACCTTAAGTTTTAAAAGTTTATGAAACCCTGGTGTAATAAATCCAAGCTCAGTATTACAGGTCCATTGCTTCAAGTGAGAAGGAAAAACACGCAGATTTACAGGGTCACTAAATTCGTTAAAGCAACGTTAGTTAGTTATATGAAGCACGTATGGTCTGAATACAGTCAAATAATGCTTATTTAAAGATGTGTAAAGAATTTCTTCCTATCTATTTTAAAACATGGATCTCGTTAGGAAGTGTTACAGGTCCGTAATGCACTCAAATTCCCGGTATCTAGCTTTGGTAGTTCTAGCCTAGTGTCTTCTTAATAGGAAGTTTCCTTCCATTTTCAGACACGCAGTTGGGTAAATGTTTTCTAGCTCAAGACGGTTTTTAAACATTCAAATAAAATACAACAACATGGTCTCTGTTAGTATGTTATCGTTTGAATAATTATAAGCCTATTCATTATTCATATTTTAACCACTTTCAAACCTACGTGTACTTTGTATGTTGCCATTCGCCAGAAAATGGCTTGAAAGATTACGAAAAAGCCCCTCGAGGGATATTCATGTCATGTAGGCCTACACGTCTGTGGGCAGACTGTCTATGACGCGACAATGTTTTTATCCATTAATGCGCTTTTAAGGGCAATGTTAGTACTGTAGCATTCACACTCTATCCAATTAGCCTTATGAAGAGTTTTTAAGACAAACTATACACTTGTGTTATTTCCCTGATACTACTAAATCCGACAAGTACATTAATTCAGCATGTAGAGGGCGGTAAATTTCTTGCTAAAGGGCTTCGTTTGAGAAGCTTTATCTGGATTCTTTCTTCTCTGCGGCGTCATGTCTGAAGCGTTTGATGGTTTCTTTTTTTTCTATGCTCCCTTCAGCACTGGATCACGGATCTTGAGATCCTGGCCTGTATCCTAGCAGCTGTGATGCACGATTTCGAGCACACGGGTACAACTAATAATTTTCATATAAACACAGGGTAAGATGAGCCAGATTTATATCTCAACTTCAAGTATCATTCCCCCTTTTGGGGATGTATCACAAAGATGAGAAATTACAAATTTAGATCTACTTAGCCAAGAAGCTGGTTTCTCCTGGAAAAAGAGGGACGTTCAATCGAATCCGTTGTGTAGCCTATATGAACTAACCAGATTGGTGCTTTTTCCTGCTATGCGCTTTTACCGTTGCCATGAAGTATCCAAGCTATTTAGTCAACAACAATATAGCAATAGCAACAACGTGTTTCATGAGCGTCACTTTGGGCGAGGAGGCTTTGGGGGTGTTCGAGGTGATTTCCACTCAAAGAGATAGGTCTGCAAATGTTATCATAATGACTTGGTCGCAATCCTCGTTTATGAAAAGCCCCGCTGGTTACATTCTACTAAAGGTGGCGGTGGCAACCTAAAACAGTTCTCAGATCACTACGACCCGAAGGGGCGCTACACTTAAATAACCAACCTTGAAGTCCTTAAAAATACGTAGAGGCTTGGTGATTGCTAGCATTTATGCATATTAATGAGTGGACACAGCTTTCATTTAAAAAAAGAAACCTTTTTTATTACATAATTGCTTGTAATACTATTGATTTCACCATTAATTTAGCTTATGCCCAACAAGTACAATTTGTAAATTTCGGATAAACGGCAATTTCCAGTTTCCTCAATATTTCAGTTCAAATGAGCATGATTCAAAGATGCCTGAGAACACGATTTTGAAACAAAATGTAGATGCATGTAGACAAGAATGTGAATGACGAAATGTGTATCTTAAAGCGGCACATTGAGTTGGTTCATGAAATTCACCAAATTTTGCCAGACCTGTTAAGTTTTCTTCACATACTAATGACAAATGGTCAATCTTAAACAATTCCAATATCTTTCATACAAATAAATGTTTCATAAGTGAGTAATAAACAATTCAATTCGGTTTTCAAAAATTCGTCACCAGACACTTTTTCAAATTATGCACACAACCGTTACAAGCCAGGATACCAAAAAATTCAAAATTTTAACTTTATGCGTAACTATTGGATGTGAAACTTGACTAATTATGTTTATAATAATCATTGCCATGTGGTAGTACCCTTCAACAACCTCGTTAAGTTATTGATATCAACTCACTATGCCCCTTAAACTGAGTTCTCTACGACCTGGTTGTTTTGTGAAAATGTTCAGGCTCACTATTTATACATCATTGCACCATTAAACAATGAAGCTTTTCATTCATCATGTTAAAAAAGATGGAGTGTAATGCTTGCAAGGATGGTCCTGCGTTACGACATCTTACTTATATGAAAATATAATTTTATAATGTTCGAAAATAAAGTAACCATCAACATTCTTTAATATGTGACATATTAGTACTGTGAATGCATTGTTTTGGTGAGGTTGTGTACTTAACATGAAAGAACGCCACCGAAACCAATTACTGATTATTCGCAGTCTTGGTTAGAATATGTTTTGGAGATACTTTTAGTATTTTAAATGATCTTGCTCTAGTATTCACGACGTGTATTTCTGATTTGTAGGTCCGACATGGCGTATCTGTACAATGATCGTGCAGTCTTAGAAAACCATCACGTGAGCAGTACATTCCGACTCATCAAAGAAGAGGACAAGAACATTCTAGCCAATGTATCTAACGATGAGTTCAAGTAAGACATCGTTACACTCTGTGTCATCTAATTGGCTTAATTAATTACGTGCGGGGTGCGGGAGAGGTCAGATTTGATGAGAACAAACAGAGGACATACCGATGTTGTTAGAGATTCTAGCTCAGCGGTAAATTGTAAAATGGTCCAATGATTATGCTAGTTGAAGGTCACTCTCGTGCAGACGTTCAAGGAAAAATCATTTAAAGTGGCCAGAGTATGGTTTGAAGCGTTAGAAGAGAGGCAGGCTAAATACTTAAGCAAGGTTAAATCAAAATGCGTTTAAAACATATCACACTCCTCTCACAGAAAACAGAAATACATTTAGGTTAATGGAGGAGAATTAGAGTTATTGTAACCAAGGCAATAAAAAGGATGAATGTTCTGGGATTGATCAGAGCCGGTAGGCTTATAAAATGATGTTAGTGTTATTTAACAACAGAAATTACAATATAAAGCAATACCATACCACCAATAGTTGATCATGAATATTAACTAAATTGTCTTTAGATCATGCATGTATAATGACGTTTTTGGATCATGCATATTAATAAATTTGTCTTTGGGTCTTTCATACTAACACATATCATTGGACCCTGCATACTGACAAAGCATCTTTAGACTACGCATATTGATTAAAGCAGGCTATATCTTTGGACCATGTATTTCTAGACAATACATGCTAATCAAAGTATCTGTAGGTAATACATGCTAATGAACGTATCATTTGCGGAGATAGCCTTTAGCAAAATTGAAAAATTCAAAAATATATTGCAAAATGATCTTTTTATCTTGCCAGAGAGCTGCGCAACCTGATTATCGAGATGGTGTTAGCTACAGATATGTCATATCACTTCCAACAAATAAAACAGATGAAATCCATGATTGGCACAGCTGAAAGGTAAAGAAGACCCCTATATTTTCATTGCTTGCTTTCCTCGAAAGTGACTATGCCTGTGATATGTAAACTGCCTGTTATTTTTGAAAAGTAAGCAGAGAAAGTAATAGTCTTTTCAGAAATCGAACTGGCATAGAAGCCCTGTAAACTGACCACTGGCACACCGCAAGCCCAAGTGTTCAATGCTGATCTTATTCATTGATATGTTTGTTAACTGTTCGTAATTTCATCGGCATTCTGCTATGATAATACCATTTATTTTCAAAAGCGAACCTATCCGCCAACTTAACATATAAGGCCATATTTTGTATTTTTAAATTGGATTTCTATGCATTCCTCAAACTGCACGCTTAACTCCGGCTGGCATCTCTGGTTTTTACGTGAAGTAAATTGTAAACACAAGCATAGACTATTTGCATCTAAATTTCAAATTCCATTTATTCCACGACTGAATGACGGTTCACGATAAATACATGGTTGAGGTTTTTAAAATCACATTATCTGTGAAAGGAATCGCAACTCCTTACTTTTGTATCACTTCATTGTATAAATACATTTAGGTCGGCCTACTCTTTGTTAAGTTTACAATAAAGTGCAGAGTGTAACTTATAAGTAGTCCTAAGCTTGGCGGTAACAAATGTTCACATTATTTTCTTAATGCAACACCATTGCCCATCTAAAGGGGCCATTTCAACTCGGTTACCATGGAGATATGTACGACATGGTACTTCTGACAGCACTAAACTAAAACGGCGTTTGTCACGTCCTGGTTTGAGAGAAAGGTAAAGGGAATCACACGTCAAATATCCTACTTGTCAGCGAGCGCTCGGTGAGGTATATGAGAGAGTACTGCTGACACTGTTAACAACTAGATGTGTTAGTCCCACTGGAGGAGATTTTGAGTGGTGACTCATTTTTTTTTTTTTTTTTTTGACTATCATAATTTCATCGACTTCGATGTTTGAAAGGATGATATTTTCTCACTTAAAAACGTTCTAGCTGTGATGAAGAAATCTCCATGCAGCTATCAAGGCTTCCCATAGTTAATGGTAGTCCTCATACGGATAGATCACTGTGTACTTTCAAAAGTGGGTTTGAGTTCGAAGGTGACTCGCGTTGCCCAAATTACTGGAAAGGTGTAACATAACCGTGGGAGGGGGATGATAAGCTTTAACTAACTTTGTAACTATACACAACTATACTGCAACTAAGGAAACAATGTCAACACATCACTAAATATAATCGGTATGAAGCTGTCCTTGAGTTGGTAACCCCCCTGTAAAGAAACCCTTTATATGTTTTTATATTATATTTTATTGCAGTAGACTAAAGTATCGCCCAAAGCTAGTATATCCGGGATGCATCGCACCCTAGCTACTCTAGTGGTACAGAGACGTTATCAAAAGAGTAAAATACTCTAATCACATACTTACTGCTTATCAGTGGCGTGTGCAGGATTTCAAAGGTGGGGGGCACAACCTGTGATTCCCCGACTGACATGGAGGGATGTGACAAGTGCACCACGAGCGCGAAGCGCGAGTTTGCACGCGTGGGGTCAAGGGGCCCGCGCCAGGGCCCCTGGCGGGGTCCAGGGGCAGAGCCCCGGTGGTGGTCCAGGGGGCGAAGCCCCCGGAAGCTCCTGCAACATAAGGTAATAAGACCGCCCTAAATTGGTTCTAGAGGCCTTATTGATCAGGTTTCGTTTGTTTCAGATTTTGTAAAATTCGATGTCAGTGACGGAGAGTTTAGGTTATCCTCTATGCGTTGAAAGCTGCAGTGTGCTACAGTATGTGTCACATACATTGACAGGTACTACGTTAAAGATCACGAGGTCAGTCATGAAGGCTGCTTGAGATAATCGCAAAAGTTAACAGCACTGTTTCATCCTTAAACCTATATAGTTTACCATTACAGATGGTTAAAGTGACTAGCGCGAAGGGCGAAGGGAACTTAATGATAGTAGGCCTACCTGCACCACATGAGACAGATATTGATATTGATAGCATCCTGTCTGATTATTCACTGTAGGACAATTGGAAGAGCTATCCTTTGGTAAACGACCAAAAAATGAAAAAAAAAATCTCTTCTAATATCATTCTGTAGGCTACTTCTAAGTTTTGAGTGCCAGGGATGGTGCAAGGATTTGCCCGACAGGTGGCCAGACGGGCGGAGGCAGCGACCTGAAGCCCCGACAGCCCCAATGCCGACAAGGGGATGGTGAAGATGGATCTGAAGAAAATGTGATCAAGAACATAAAGAAAACAAAAAAGAAAAACTATAGGGGTTCTAGACCATATCGGGGATAACATACATATTATCGAAACACTTGGACTACCCTATGAAACAGCCAAACTTTGGTCCGTGAGTCGCTCACAAACTGACCGTACCGCATGACACACATTAGAGAACAGTAACTAGGCTTAGCGACATGCGATGAAATTTTCGACCTCCACATGAACAGTGTTCTCTGCCTACATGTTTTGTGGTAAGGTTGGCAGGACATGTGCTTTCTAGCAATGTGGAATGGAACTGCTGAAGATCCTGGAGTAACTATACAGCGCGCGTAGCGCGCCGAAAAATTTGGGTTCTTATTTGAGAAATTGTCCTCCCTCAGTCGCCGTCGGGGACTGCCTGCATACTCTATCGTATGATTAAGACTCCCCGATGGGGCTCCCCGTCGGGCGTTGAGTGCTCAGTGTCTCTTCAATCTTTTTCTCTTCCCCTAACCCTTAAATCCCCCGACTAAGAGATTTTCCCCCGACTGGCTTCAGAGGTGGGGGGGGGCCAGTGCCCCCCTGGCCCCCCCTTTGAACACGCTACTGCTGCTTATCGGAGATGGGTAAAGGAGATATCAATCGTGGACGGGCTATGGTAGAAACTTTCGAAACAAGCTAAAAGACGCTGACAATCCTTAAAAAATAGTAATGGAGAAAATTCGTAACAAATCGGGGATGTAGAAGTTATAATCACTATAGACTGCAACTTTTACTCATCATAAGAACAGGTGTCAAAATTCGGTAATTAGGTGGAAGGGTTTGACCGTCAGAAATGACTGGTGATACACGTGATCGGTTTTTTTAAAGGGGGAAGGTTTATTTACATTTAAGGCTGTTTTAAAAACAACCAGTGTGAAAGGTTTAACCCTCACACTCACGATTTGGTTAGAGGGACAAGCCCTACAAAAAGATCCTGCATTCCAGTATTGAGGAGTGGCCTGATTGGGATACAAATGCTATCTAACACAGATATTTTTTTTACTTTTATTTTACCTAAGTCTCTTCAGCAATTCTCGATTCACTTCCACGTGCTGTCACCGATAGTCGCATTCTCGTTGACTGTTATGAATACTCCTATATTCGTCAGAAGTACTACTCGGTGCCAAACCTGAAAACGTTATTTGAGCACACTGACCCTTCTCTTATTCTGAGCTTTCTCAAGGAAAGTAAGCTTTACAGGAAATTTTAACATGCCTCCCGCATTTGCTTTTGTCTAGACATTGTAGTGGAATTTTACCCCATCTTTGCTTTTTTTAGTTGATTTTTACCCCACCATTCACCATTACCTAGCTGACACTATATAACACATTCGTGTTGATGTGTCGTTAAAACCCATCTAACTAACTAACTCCACAAAACAAAAACGTGTTTTGCGTTCATTTATATAGGTTTTTGAAGTGACTAATGTGATTTGGCCATGTGTACATCTGAGCGATGCCTTAATAACTCTAAATCTATTAAAGGACCAGTTTACTAAATACGATCTTCTTAGCCTTCCACAAACAGTGCGTTAAGTCGCAGATAGCCTGCACTACTAGACACAGTGTCATCATATGACGATAAATGTCGCCACAGACCGCCATCTTGAAGAAGGCTAAAGATCACCATAAGAGTAGCTCCATAATATACCTAAGCAGTACTGTATGTCATGTCGGGCCGGTAAGACTATAAGTCAGCTGAACATCATGCATTACAGTTTTCAGTTAGCTGTACTAGGTATTACGTCAAAAGATGTTTGTGAATGTGAGGGCAGGCTTTCCATTTGATCTTTCCTAGTTTCTTCAGTGCTTTCATGTCTACTGGCATTCGTTCCTGATGTTTAGTTTTTAGCTTCACAAACTCTGTTCCAAATATCGTCAACGAAATTTTACTCCTTGGTTGAATACATTTTTGTTTATCATAGATACGTCTCATAAATTGCAATTCTATGCTGGTATTTTACGTGATTAAATCCATTTTTGTGTCTGGCCAGTATATCATGCCATTACTATGGCAATAATGTAACTCTATAGTGCTTTAACCTTCAAGTAAGTCTGTAGTCTTTAATATTTCCATGAGTCGATCTTCCATTATGTTCCAAAGAGTCAAATGAATAGGTCTTCTCTTTCAACACAGCGATTTTTCGATTGCAGTTGTTGAAATGTTTATGTCATATCTTGTTAATGATTTCAATCTTTCAGTATTGAGAAAGTCAAAGCGTTATCGATGGTTTTACACTGTGCTGATATAAGTCATGCGGCGAAAGAGTGGAAACTCCACAGTAAATGGACTCAACTTCTAATGCAAGAATTTTTTAGACAGGTACGTTTGTGTGATATCTCTCTTTTACAGTTTGGAACACCAATATCATTTTAATCGACCGTGAATATATTTGCTTTCTTTTGCCTTCTAAAAGCTTGTTACTAAAGACGTTTCCATAAGCTACGTAACCATCACAAAAGGATAATAAGATGCTGTTGCTATGGAAACCAATTACTCAACTCTGGCAATGTTTCTCGTCTCTATCTTGTAGTATGTAAAACTCCAGAAGGATAGTCGATATATGACGAACAACTAAAGTTTTGCTAACTTTTGAATAATGTATAAGGTCGCAGTCTAATGCACTTATCAATTGAACGACTGAGCCCAACAATAACCTCCTGTCATGGTTGGTCAAATGTGTGTCACTGAGAAACGACAACGTGACTCATGTGTGCGTCACTGCACCAATGTCAACACACTAGATGGGCTAAGGGTTGAGTCACCTTACCTAAGATGTCAGTCACTTTTGTTTTCCAGTCGATAAATCATTGTGTGTAGATTGTTTAACTCAGTACAAAAGTGTGTGGATATTGTTTTCCATATTTGTGACTTATATGTCCATCAAAAATACAAAGAGTACGTCACAACTGTCGCCGACAGTTGTGTGTCTGTCACGCAACTGGTTGAGGGGTGTGTGTTGAGATGCGCTTTTCGTAAAGGCCCCAGTGTGTCGTGAGTCATGGTGACTGGTTTTAAAAGGGTGAGTCATTCGTTTGATAGCGCATCATACTTATCATTTTGTTACAACTTATCAGCGATATGGTGTCTTTCAATCCCTATGTTGACCAACGTGTTGACAAAATATTGAAGGATTGTCTTTTTTCATTGTTATTTACAAACCTATATTAAACCTTTCCTGACTAGAAAATTCACACTTACAAAACAGTGCCGCTAAATTAACAAACGAATCTTACTACAGGTATTGAAAAATACTGTGGAGAAAAATTCACAGTTTTGATTCTTTTTCATCCCAAAATTTCGAAATTTATTATAAAATAGAAGATAAAGAAATAATCTTGTGTTTTAGTTCTTGGTCAACATCTCCCAATTGTCTTTGCGCCTTGGTTTTTATTCTTCCCATAAGGCCACTGCAACTTTTTTCAAAATGTGATCAGTCATTTTCTGGTAGAACTGTTAGTATAATGATAGCCACTTGTTTATAAGAAACATTTGGGTACACTGTTAAAAATTTCTCTAAATTTAAAAACACTTTATTCAGTACTTTTGTGTCTTCTGTTTTACATAATTGTAATGTTATTAAACTAACATACATGTTTTTAACTCACCGGTAATAAATCAGTTAAATAACATAAAGGCTCGGCCAACTTCAAAAAACAAATATTTTAGTCTTTTAAACATACCGTTCTGTAAAAATGTCTGCAAATTTACCACTTAATAACGTGTGGAACAGTGGGCGGAGTTTAGTTTTGTCCATATGTTTTACACTGATTGCTACCTCATTAGCATGGGCGGCGATTCGGTTTTGAAAGAGGGGGATATAGCCAGTGGCACTATCTAAGCGGAGTGCCACCATCGGTTGGCGCGAATCGTACAAAGAAAATTTTGGCCACCGAAAAAGGCCCTTTCCAGACTTTGCAACGTGATACGATGACAGCTGTCAGAATTATTTCCTAAAAGAAATTTTCTTAATATCTAACTTAAGTCTTTTACATGATTTCGAAATCTGCCGGGTTGATTTCGTGGGGGGAGGGGGGTAAAGTGTACAGTATCCCCCATCCAATTCCATGGGGGAATATATCCCCCCCATCCCCCAGGATCGCCGCCCATGCTCACTACTTAATGGTTTTGTGTTTATTTTTTATCAGGAACTGAATAACTACTTATTGAAAATGTTTACAACTGATATATTGGTATTGTTTGTAATATTTATTTTGTAAACAACCATTACATTACTTTTTGGAAGTGACGAATTATATAAGATTCCCTTTACCAGGTTTACATAATCACTATCGTATTAAACACAATTTCCAGTTTTGGGCAACTGTCTTCTCGGACTTTAGGCTAAGAGCATGCTTAGACATGTGAAAGTCCACAGGAGGAGAGGTTTGTCACGTGACCCCTTATGGGACGTAAGTTGAATCATAAAGAAATGGATTTTTATTTTAATATAAATTTCTAAATAATTTGTCTAGATTTATATGTAACCTCTGTTAATTTTGACATAAGAAATCTTAAATTTCACACAAAAAATCATAAAATTTAACAGAACATTTAAGTAGTTTGGTTTTGCAGAAATTGTTTGGAAACTCTATTAGCAAAGAACATATATATGTAAATTGACAGATTTGTTTTTAACAGTGGGGGAATAGTGTAATTTCATAGGTAATGTAAGCATGTAAATTTTAAGAGAAACGAAAAGGTGTATTTGAGTAATAACTGCATGAAGTAACAAATTGGTAAGGGATCCAACAAATTGTCGAGTAAATGAGAAAGAAAAACAATGACAATTGTATATCTCAGTAAAGAAACGAGCTGTGAAGAAGAAAGTTTGGGGCGGCGACCTTCTTTATGAACCTAGAAGTCTGACAGTTGTAATTTAAGATATTTGGTGCCCTTTAAAATGATGAAGATTGACTTATCTGAAGAGCAACCCTTAGAGGCTCATCTCAGCTTACCCTGAATCAAGAAATAGCAGCAATGACACGTATTTGTGGTCTTTCAACCAGTTAATACTTCAGATTGTCACAAGTATGCTTGGCTCAAGTCTAGAAGTTCTTGACCCAAGCCTACCGTGCAGGTGTAGAAATTTACTTCATGAATATTCATTTGCTTTCTGTACGTAGCATTAAGTTCACTGCAGCAACGGTCGAAACGTTAATGCGCTTTGTTTGCTTCACCGAGTTTGTTACGGATGTTTACTGGGTTTATATAGTTTTTCTTTAGCTTTATTTGCATAAGATGCAGAATTTGCGCGGTTTAAGTATGCCAGGTGGAAAAAGCTAGGGTGTGACACTGAATCTCGGTTCTTGTTGTGAGACGGTTGCAACATGCTTGGTGTGCCCGCAGTTGTCCGACTAGTTGGACGCGACGTCCGTTGGGCTTTTAGCCCGTGGCAGTTTCCAGCGTCTGTGTGAGCTAGCTAGTTTTTTGCAGAAGGAATTGTGACTCCCCGCTGTTGATCTTTTAATATAAAATGTCTTGATTACCATCCTTAAAGTCTGCCGTTTCCTTGTCAAAAAACCGGAAACCTAACCGGGTTTCCGTTTTTAGTTTGGTGCAATAAACTTGGCTGAAGGTACGTGGTAATTTCTAGTCTTTCGTCGGGTCGTGTCTACTTTACCCGTGACACATATGTTTCTATGTATCACCTTTTGAAGAGGGGTTTATAACCTATCTCAAGTCATATATCTTAATGAAAGTTTAATTGAAATACCACTTTTGTTGTTCAGACAGTTTTGATACATTCAGAACCATAATTTACACACATAAGCTAGAATGACAGGCACTTCAAAACTGGGTGACTGGGTAACCTTATTTTTCAAGAAATGAGGTTCGTTCAAAAAGAAATCAACTACTTCGTACCTCAATAATTCATCTATCTAAACTTTCCAATTTTTAAATGATGCAACAATCATAGACATAGGAAGCTGGGCGATGGCGGGCGGGGGGGGGGGGGGGCTAAAGCCCCCAGTCAAAAATGTGTTGCGGCGGAAGTATGCTTTTACTCCTCTCAATCCAAGGACAAAAACGGCTTATTTCTTTCCTGTGTAAAAGTGTCAAATATTTGCAGTAGTTTCCTTAAAATTCCCCAACATGTACCAAATTGCATCTAAGGACACCTTAGACCCTTCTTTATAGGCGTAGGAGGCCGGGGACTAGGGGATGCACTCCCCAACCAAATATATTTTTGTGAAAATGTGCGCAATGTGCCGAGAATTTCGGGCACTTACGGAAAGAAAAATAATGCAATGATGTAGCTAAAGGTAATTAATAGTTAAAAAACTTGTAATTAAAATAAAGTTCTGATTTGAATTGCACCAGCACCTATATATTCTGTATTAATTCACCAGTTTGTTTGTTAATGGTAAAACTTACACTATGATTATAGGTGGTGTATTTAGGGGGCCACTGGGGCATGCCACCCCCTCCCTGATGCCTACTTTTTAGTACCTAAAATACGTAAATTTTCGAACACAAATCTTTACTTCGAAGGCATGTGTGGCAGCAGATTGCATGTAAAGACACCTAATTTTTCAAAAAATTTCAAAGGGGGGGGGGACGCTCTCTCCTTAGGCCCTCCCCCACAACATAATGCATGCCCCCACCCCCATGAGAGAAATCCTAGCTACGCCACTGATTATTATTGTAACGACTTCTCCCAAAAATATAACCAGTATGGAAGGGTGCTTACACTGCAAATGATTATATGTAACTGGCATGCGGTGTGGTAACCTGTGCATGCCTATATGATATGTACATTAACATGTTGAACGCGCGTGGAGCGCCCGGAACTTTTTTGTTATATTTTTCGGGCAAGTCGTTAGAGCCCCCAAATCAACTTGGGCTCCTACGCCCATGCCCCTCCCCTATATAGGACGGCGGTCTGAAACAATTTTCAGCCCCTCCCCCGTCTTGAACAGCTTCTTGCCCCTATGGCAACAATCATAACTCTTGTCAGGGACGTAGCCAGGAATTTCCCAAGGGAGCCGAAGCCCATAGACAGACTCTCAGCGCTCTGCGCCACTATGAGTTGGCACGAAGCGCAAGATAATTTTGGCCCAAAACGCCTCCCAGATCGCTAGAAATGGCACTTCCCAGGCCTATTTACCTCATATAAATAGGGAAAACACCAGCAATATTGAAATTATAAACATTACACAAAACAAAAATATGCTCAATGGGGGGGGGCTGCTGCCCCCTTCGCCCCTCCCCCGGCTACGCGCCTGATTCTTGTTAAGCTTAGTAGGGAAGACAAGGCATTCCGCAAATTATCAGTGAAACTTACTTTTATCAACAGATAATTTCTGTCTGTAATATGATGATGCAATGTTAACAAAACATTTCAATTTAACGCCAGAAAATATTTTGTACTTTCGGCAATGGCTGATACATCACACTTTTTTATCTATAAGAAGATTTTTTCCTGAGGGTCTAGCTGTCTAGCCAGATAAGTTATCGTTTACATTGCACAATATGAAGGCTGTCATTTTCAAGATCTTTTCCTTTGCTGTTCTTCATATCCAGGGTGACAGAGAAAGAGACCTAGGCATTGCGATTTCTCCTTTGTGTGACAGGAATACAACCCTAATAGCCGAGTCTCAAATTGGTAACGACAAGCTTTTACTGTTATAACTTATATCGACCTAAATTAAGTTAGACGGTCACTAGCAAAATTAAATGGTACCAAATTGTTAAAATTTTGGTAGTTGTTTGTATTACATCTCCAATGCAATCATATATACGATTCATTTTTTATTGTGCATATCTTTGTCGTTATGAAAAGTTAAATTTCCGTGTCGAAAGCGTCATCCATTTTTATTGAATTTACTTTCGTTCTAAACGTGAATCTTTATTGACGTTAACAGAGAACTTAGTAGGGTATATCACTTTGCTATGCCTCACTCATTTCAATCGCTGAATGTCAAACGCGAATGACAATTCTTTCAAACATGTTTCAGGTTTCATTGATTTTATTGTGGAACCAAGTTTACAAGTTTGTGGCGATATGATCGATCAAATTTTAGAGGAAGAACTAAATTCACAATCATCTACACCTGAAGAAACCCTTGTATCAGGAAAGAGGAATTCAATCCCACTGACAAGACCCAGTTCAGCTCCTAGATCATCAAGTGTACCAGCACCGTCTAACCACGAGGTACAGTACCTTTACCAGTTCAAGATTGTTTTAATGTTGCTTTTTGCTTGCTGCTTGTCTTTCTGTCCGTCGGCCTGTCTGTCGGTCCGTCCGTCTTTCTGTGGAATGTTGTCTTAAGTCTTTTTATACGCCTATCTGTAATTAGTGTGTTCATTTGTTTAGTTGTCTCCTTCTTTAATTGGAGTGAAGAAATCCTTTTGGAGAAAACATGTTCACATAAGTGGGAGCTGATTGAGGTCACGAGAGTAATGGTGTAACATTGAGGGATCTCATACTTAGCACGTGGACGTCATATAAAGTACACGAACTCTCCTACATGGTGACTGTCAGATGTCATACTGTATCAGGTCACCAGAGGTCAAACGGTGAAAATTTCGTAAACAAGATAACTCATGAACTTTGATGGATTAACTCATGAAACTTTGATGGATTTTACATCTAGCATGTAGATGCACCTCATTAAATCCGGCACTACTTTTTGTTTTTCATGGCGGTCAAAGGTCATTCGAAGTCACTTGATGCCAAAACAAGGGTGGCGCCAGCGGAGGGGGGGGGGGGCAGGGGGCATGCCCCCCCCGTCGGGGAAGGCTGGCCCCCCCCCCCCGTCGGGGAAATTTTTCGGTTTCGTCGGGGAGCTGTTATGTATACGATAAAATATGTAGTCCCCGACAACGTCCAGTCGCCCCGACGATTTACTTAATTTTGGTCTAAATTAGGGCAAATTCTTCAATAAAAACCCCAAATTTTCCAATTTTCTTCTTGAAAGTCCCATTTTTTTCAAATTTTCCATGGAAAATGCCGGCAATTTTTTCAAATTTTCTCCAAAAAGAGCCCAAAATTTTCGGCGCGCTTCGCGCGCCAAAATTTTCCTTCAAACATCTTTTCGGCACTTTATTTCCTTCGTTGAGACTTTGGGTTGCTGCCCCCCCCCCGTCGGGGAGCTTGGCCCCCCTGTCGGGGAAATCCTGGCGCCACCCCTGTGCCAAAATCTGAAAAACTCATAAGAACAAGACTTCAAGGAGGGTAAATTTAGGGATCTTATATTAGCATACCGATGTTCTGCATTGAATTGGGGATCCCTACTGTTTTTGGTGGGGTAACAGGTCATTTGAAGTGAAACTGAGGTATCTCTCACCGAGCCTGTACACACTCCACACTGAAGTTCAAGAAGTAGTAGTGTGATTTGGTGGAGGTCAAAGGTTATGTGAGGTCATCAGAGGTCACATTGAAAGGACACACTCTAAAAACAGTTGGGTAAAATTTTACCCAAGGTTGGGTCCGTATGCCACCTTCTAAAAAGTTGGGTAAAAAACTGTCCAAAGTTGGTCAAAAGGACTCCCATGGTGGGTGAATTTTCCCCAAGTGAAGGGTAATTTTTGACCAACTTGAGTATTTTAGTCACCCAACCATTTAGGAGGTGGCATACGGACCCAACGTTGGGTAAAAGTTTACCCAAGTGTTTTTTAGAGTACACGATAACTCGAGAAGGATAACTTAGCAGAATCTCATCCTTTGCATGTATATGCTCTACATCAATCAAGTTAATGCTACAGTGTTTGGTGGAGGTAAAAGGTCATTTGAGGTTACCTGAGGTCAAACTTTAAAGCCTTGTAAGTATAGCTAATGTGCTATTAATAGCACATGTCAGGATGGTCATCCTCACCGACGCCGAGACAGAAAGACGTGACATGTACTATTTTTCTTTCGACAAGGAATCATCTTCAGGACTTTCTGGTTGTATTTGCTCTAGTAAACTTTCAGTTTCATGTACCTCAATTTTTGCATTTCTGTAAGTTCTAGCTGCACAGTTGACCCTAAAATCTTTCCTTAAATCTAGGATATATCTATATTGGTATGTAAGCAAGTTTGAACAAACTAAAGCTGCTCCGCAGGTTATTCTGGAATAGGCTTATGTGCTTACGTGCTTTCTCGGAAGTCTGTGTACTTCCAAGTTTATCTTCCTCAACGACTGCAGTGGCCAAGTGGTTAGAGCATCCGACTTGCAGCCGGAAGGTCTAGGGTTCAAATCCTGGCCGGGTCATACCAAAGACTTTAAAAATGGAACCTACTGCCTTTGTGCTTGGTGCTCAGCATAGGCAATGGAGTAGGGAAAACAAGCCAGTGAGCCACAACTGGACAAAAGGCCGTGGTCGTCTCGACTTGAAGCAATTGGTTGGAAACTGGGACGTTAAACCTCATCTAACATCTAACTAATTAACTAACTCAACGAGGTATTGCTTAACGTGCTTGATAAACAACCGTACAATACATCGTAAAATGACAGTTGGTTACCAAACACCCTGTTATACAAGAACTAGGTTGGCAAATTTCATGTAGTTTAGAGTTTTGAATTTTGGAACATCCCTGGATAAGTTAATGAGTCTCGCATGTTTTATCAGATGTCTGAAGGTTAAGCGTTCTTTCTATAAACTTTCGTTGATACCTGCATTTCCTTTTATTTCACAGTCTGAAAGTCGGCCTCCATCTAGCCCGGGAAGGCTCAGCATCGGTAGGAGTAACACACTACCAGCTAAGTGCAGCAGATGTTGGAAGCAGAATTTATCTCAAAACAAAGAGAAGTGGAAGGAGATTGCAGCTACTGGTAAGTATGAGGAACGTGGCGTTACCGTGACTTCATCAGTTTACGTTAGCACATTGGACGGCATTCTTACACTAAGAGTTACAACTGGTTGTACATAGCATATCGTTAGTATGCATGTACTTCGTGTAGTACAGAGCCTTTGTCATCTCATGTGACTTGAAACTTGTGTATGATGTCATCAGTGCGTCTTCTAGTGCAAAAGAAATTTTTCTTTCAAAATATACTATAGAGTTGTATAAAAAATTCTTTAGAATTTCTACAAATTCCCTGAGAGCTTTTGAATGATTCTAACAGTCTGTAGACTTGTAGAAACAACAACAACAACAAAAACAACACTAACAAATATGAAGGAATTTCTATAATTTTCTCTCCAAGTATTGAGGAACAATCTTTATAAATTGTACAACTTCTACAGAATTTCAATTTATTTGAAATTTTCTAATTCATTTTTGTTTTATTTTTATAGAATTTTGCAAATTTTACAGATATTTTACTTATAAATTTTATAGGAAACCTGTTGCTAGGATACACATATTTGTTTTTTTCGAGATTCCACGGAAAGAAATGAAGAAATTCTTAAGAATTGTTTCTTTACAATTATGTAGATTTTATAATTTAGGTTTTACATTTAATGTGCCACCTTGAAGGCAAAACGGTTCTTTACTTGGTTAAGTGTGACGGTGTTGGGCAGACTTAAAGAGGGAATACCGCCCTCTCCCCGATTATTGGACGAGGGATAACAGAGAATGTCCTATTATCTCTTATGGTCGGCGTGTCAGCTCTAAGAGAGGACAAATGGGGGTGTTTTACTGGATTCGGTCAATGAGTCACGAAGTTTCAAAATGTTGTATGGCTTCGGAATTAGAAATGCTAGGTGACATAAAACAACTTACGCTCGTGGGAATGTTTGCGTTGCTAGCTTCACTATTGCATTAAGAAACGGTGTGTTCAGGTCTACTTTAAGTGTATCGTCACAGACTTTACAAAAAAATGTTACTCACCATTCACCCATCTTCAAAACCGCAAATAGTGCAAGTTCCTTGCTCAAAATGGCTTGTAAGTTAGCTGCGTTCAACAGACTTGCACACTCACTTGAGCTGATTCTTGACGTTTAGATCCTTGTGAATATAAAAGTTCACAAAAGGTACAAACCAGCTCATAATGGGGCCATTCAAACTGTTTTCAAAATTGCATACAATGACCACTGAAATTTTGACCCACGAAGACTACTGTCTTAGATCGTGATTTCTTCTTTGACACTTAAGTCAACTATTGCGATTTTGCACAGCGAAAAGTTATAATGCGAAAGAGTAGCCTAGCAGACTTACCATTAGTTTCCAACAGTTTTCCACAATGAGTGGCTAATCTCAGTTCATTTGCTACAGCATCATAAGTTGGGCGCACCAGAGTCCCTTCTGGAGCATGGTCTACACTCTACAGTTAACTGACCCTCCACCCCCAATATTTTAGAAACTTAATTTGTTACGTGACTTTGGGCGAATGAATTCACTTCAATTAGTAATGCGTTACCTCTGTAGTTAGGGAAAGTTCTGGTGTGGTTTTGGAGAAAATGCCGCCTCATGGAGGTCCTCAGAACGTGGGAAATCACATGTAAGGTTCTTTTTTTTTTATTTTTTAACATATTTCCTCTCTGAGGCCTTTCGAACCCCGCTGTAGCCTCACCAGTAGCGTGTTTAAAAGGGAGGGGCGGTCGGGAGTACAGGCCCCCTACTCCGTGACCAGTCAAGGGAAAATCACCAAGTCCAGGATTTAAGGTAAAGGGCAAGAGGGAGAGATTCAGGAGACTGAGAAGGATTGAAGAGACAGGAGAAGCACATCAAAACTCAAAATCATCAAACCGAGTCATATTATTTTGCCGCACAGCACTGAGCAAGGAAAGTTCCTCCTCTCCGTCCGTAATTCATCAGTCAGTATCAATATCCAAGTACTATTGATTTTGTTTCGCGCTTGGTGCGAGCTCCGATAGTCGTTAGTAGCAGTCCTTATAGTCAGGGTATAGGTAAGATGCAGGCTGAAACAAAGCACAACTGCGTGAAAAAATTGTCATGATGGCGGAGAGTGCAATTTCCTGCATAATGGCGTGTTTAGAATGTCAAATATCTTCCACACGTGCGTTCTTTGCATGATAGTCTTCTCGGCGAGTTTGCTTTTTGTACCTCACATTACTTTGCTGGTGGCCTCTACTTTGGGCCTAAATTTTAGTCTGGACGGCCCTGATTTCACATCGGCCTAAGGAGTGAACAATTTCATGGAACAGCAGCAAGTAAAAATTTTATTACACAGATAGAAAATAAAGCTCTCTGAACACACTTTATAGAGTGTAGGTAATGACAAAATTGAAGTGGCAAGTCTGTGTTTGAGAATGCCATTTCCTGCAGTCTTGGGATTTGTGGATGCTAGACTTTCTCCTGGTGATGACAGTCTTGTAGGCTACACAGCTTAAACAATATCACTAGCAAAACTGCAGTGACTGTACTTGTCTCAGTGGCTTAGAATGTAGTTTCCTACAATCTGGGCGTTTGGGATGCCAAATATTTCTCCTACTGAATCCCCACACATTATACTAGACACATTCTAGTCATTTGTGTTGCAAAGTGGGTTTCTGCAAACTGGAGAATTTTGAATGTCAAATTTTCTGTCCTCAGTCCTAACCTCGGTCAGGCTAAGGTCGGCTTTGGTCCCGCACAGCCACCCCCCCCCCTCTCCTTAGGAATCACTCCTGTGACAATATCCTGAACCTGTCACCATATAAAGATTATTGTTCGGTCCATTTGCTGTTAGGAACAGTGCTGTCGCCAAGAAGTGGGAGCAGGGGCACTTTACCCCAAACATTGGCTGCCCCCGTGTGCCGCCAAATGAGATTTTGGGTATTAAAAATGTATGCACAAACACACCATTATGAATCCATTTGGACACAAGAATACACTGTCAATTTATCAGTCAATCATGGGACTAATCTTGCACACAATAATCTCAAAGCTACATTTTTTGGGGCGCTCTTCCCGGCCATCTGTTTTTAAAAATTTTGTAAAGCACTGCCCTATTGGGAAATATATTCCAGAATTTCCGTTTCAACATCTATTTTTGACAGCTATGGGACTACTTTCGGTGGTGAGCCCTCTCCATTCAATACAGTTCCTACATTGATTATTTTTTAGTCCAAATGTATGTTCGAAAATTGTTAAGATTGCCATTTTTGTTCTTTCTTAACGCACATTCAATAATATATGAGGATAACTATACAGCTCCATCTCATGGACTACTGTCTGTTTATCATTTTTAAATACCGGTGCCTTAAAATTTTCAAGAGGAAGGTTGTTCTCCTGAAACCTCGCCGAGGCGGAGCCAAGCACCACACCAGGGATGATAAAATGGTGACCCCTAAAATAAGAAGTATAAGCACTTGGCACGAAATTTTTATTAATACTTAATACCAAAATTAGGCTGAACGCTTCGCGCGTGCATCGGGGTGGTCTCAACGGGCACTAGCCACCATTTTTCTCATTTACTGCTGGAGAAAATAGGGAGATGTATAGTTGTCATACTTACCATTTTAAGGCACCCAAAACCTAATAAGTCACATACAAGGGCTTCTTTTTCAAAAATTTCCCCGGTGAGGCCAAAGATCCGCTACAGTAGATGTACCTTCAATGTGAGGGCTCCCCTTTATGGCATTAATTCCTATTGGGCAGCATTCGTGGGTTTACGGTTCTGAAGCCCATTGCAAACCTTAATATGACCCGCGTCCCCACTCACAGCCCCACCCCACCCCACCACGAATTATTAAATCGTTAGTGCAAAATAGGCTTAAAAATTGTCAGATTGTGATTTTGTATTTTTGTGGTCTGTTTATTGCGCATTCAATGCCACTTGGAGATAATTAATGCTTCGTTCTGATTGTCACAACTTCTTAAATAACCCAGAACCTCCTGGGGCTTCGCCCCTGGACCTCAACCGGAGTGTTGTTAATGGATCCCATCAGGGGCCTTATTCAATATTCCGTTTTCATCTGTCAGTGTGATTTTCCTGTACACTACTGAGGCACTTGAGTACCCATTTGGTGAAGATGGAAGATCTTGTGTGGCTCCAAAAGAGATCATCACTATTCAAACTTGTATTGTAGTGCCAAAACTTGCATATTTTATTTATGAAAAATGAAAATATTGATGTTTTAGCTGTTTAGGGTCTATACCAATGGAAAATTTGTCGGCTTTTAAAATTTTCAAAATTGATGTGTGTCTTAACAATCCACTTCTAGTTATTCAATTGAAGGAAATATTGGGCATAAAACATGATGCCGGACGCCAAAATTTCCCGACGAAAAACAAAGAAATTGCGAATTTTCAGTACCACTCATTTCATGACAGTTTGAATCTGGGAGTCCAGATTTTCCCTACGCACTACCTAGTTATAGGACTACGCATCAACAAAAGTTAGGGATGTTGGAATACACACTTTAAGAGAATCTGGTAGTCAAATTTGTCCACCGACGCCAAACTTGCCAAAATTGCCGGGTTTTGGCGAAAAGGGCCATATTCGACAGGTCACTTCAACAAAAAGGATCAATATTTTGGGGACAACTTTCAGTATATTGTGGGAGACTGTGTTTATTTTACCAACTTTACTCCTAAAAAAGTTTTAGACCCCAAATGTTGGCACAGCAGAACCTTTCTTGAGCTAAATTAGCCAAAATGATCAAAATGGCTGCCATTTTGAATTGGCTGGCTACCCCCCTTCACATGAAAAAAAGGAGCACATACTTTCCCGATTGTCTGATGTCTACTCTACATCTTATCAAAGTTTTACCAAATATAGCAAAAAAAAGCAAACCCCCAAAAAGCTACAAATCGCCCTGGACTAAAATATTACTACAGTCCTGTTTGATCGATCGGACGTAGAGAGAGGTTTGTTTTATGTGATTCTTCTGCATGCAAGTTTCACTAAAGTTTTGTCTTAAAATTTGTCTCAGAAGATGTCTCAGTAGATGTTCAAAGCCTTCCACGATTTCTTGCCCAAACCGAAGTCGCATGCCAAAAAGATTTATTCCCACAGTCCCTGATCCAATCAGAACTTATGTGTGGGCTACGTCACTTACTTAAAATCACAACAATTCATATTCTGGTAGTAAATTAATTCCAGTCTTGAAAAATATCAGACAGTTAAAAATAAATTTTTCATAAAAAATTGTACTTGAGTCGAGACATTTTCTCTATATGAATAAAAACAACTGCACTTTAGGAGGTGAAAATCTAAAAGGAACCCAGCGCTATCATTCTGAACAATTAAAGGCTAGCTGCAAGATTATGTTGGTAGCCCTAAGCTCTTCGGATGAAATGGTCGTTGACACCTTACCCTGAACTTTCGGATGAAAGAGTGTAGCTAAGTTCAACCCTGCTATCGTTAACAACATCTATATATGTATGAGGAGACAAATATTCAAGTATATAGCATTAAGTTACATTTTGAAAGAAAAGGAATAAAACTGCCCTCCTCATTTCTTGTGACATTCCCTCTCTCAAGGGGAATATCATAGACCATATGAAATTTTCATGACATATCGTATGAAAATTACCATCGTGTATGTTTTACCCTGCTATTTTTGAGGGATTTCATGCTTGAAGGAAATTATTACCTACGTAGCTGAAGGCGCTAAGTTCTGACAGGTTTTTATCTGTGTAACTGTAGGACTACAGTAAGATGTAACTTGGTAGTGACAGTGACATTCTGAGTCATTGTAAGAACATTTAGTTTTATCAATGATAACGCCTCACTGCAGTTTGCAAATTTTATTACGTCAAAAAAACACGCGTTTCCTAGAGAGAATACCTTAGATAAGGTGAGTGAAATAACAGGAAAGGTCGTTGGCATTAAAAACAGATAGACTGAACTTTGCAAGTTCCTGAGAGTAAAAGTAAAATTTGAATGAGAAGAGAAATATTTTTTTTCAATATCACTTTAGTTAGATACAAGTGAAGGAACTCTAGAAAATAACTTCAGCACCTCATTTCCCCCCTCAAACACCCATGATCACAGACTGCAATTTTTGGAATAGATGTGTTTATCATCTACAGGGTATACCACGAGAGCTTAATTAAATCAACGGAAAGGTTCTCTTTTTTCCATTGACTGTTGTTAGCCAGTAATTGACTGTTGTGGCCCTCTTTCAATGCACTGCAGAAAAAAAAACAAATGAATAAAAAATGAAGTGGCAAATGATGTTGGGGGTAGTAAGTTGATTTTCTACTATGCTGGGGGAAAGAGAGTATCTTCTGGAACCCCAAAGCAGCAATATGTTTACTCTGACCGAATTTAGTGCCACGGGAAGAATGGGTGATTGGAATCGGCCGTTGCATAACTCGTAATCGGCGAAGAGGAAAAAGTAAGAGATTTTTGACACTATCTAAACCGGCCGAAAAGCCACCCTCAACCAGACGGGCCGTGCACCGATTGCATCGCCGTAACGGCAAGCAGTGGCGTCACCGGACTTTTCATTCTGGGGGGCACAACAGTTCGATGAGGGGGCACAAATAGATAGTGGCATTTGCAGTAAATTGTGTGAACGCCGGCCCGGGGGAGGGGTGTAAGGGGAGGGGCTTCCCCCTCCCCTTTGAAAATTTTTGAAAAATTAGGTGTCCTTAGATGCAATCTGGTGCCACATACGCTACCATTTTGAAGTAAAATTTGTGTCAAAAAATAACGAATTTTTAGGAACTAAAAAAAAAAATGGATTGAGAAATTCTCATGAAAGTGAACAAACGTGCATGTGTATTTGCCGAATCAACGATCAAATATTCGTTCCATTGTGGACTTTTTAATTAACGTGAAATTTTCATGATCCACAAACTGAGTGATTGGAGTCTTAACGGGATTAAATTAAAGGGATCATAGAATTTTGTATCATATATTTCCCTTTTAAAATTTATTGGAATTATTTTTTTGAAGAAGAAAATGCAGGAAAGTCTCATTGCTGGCACTGAGCTTGCATTACAATTCGCAATGGCAAGTTCATGGCACGTACGAAACAACACCATTCACTGTTTTGGTCAATGAATTCGCGAGGCAGACATTTCCGCTACACTTTATCAAGACGTATATTCACACCTGTTGAGGCGGCATGGATTATGGATAGATTACCAAGAACGATGCTCAGCCTCCGACACAGAGAACACCATGTGTTTTATGAGATGGGCGATTTTTTTATTCGAAAAAATACAAATCGCTGCCTTTTCTTGTCCTAAGAAGAATCAAATCATATGAAACATGGTAGTCAAATATTCTGACTACAGAACTTACAGGAGATCTATATTTTTTCAAAATCTCAAATCTCAGTTGGGGGGGCACAAGGTTTTCCAGGGGGGCACGTGCCCCCTGCCCCCCCCCCCCTTGGCGACGCCACTGACGGCAAGTCCGCTCCTATCGATTATTATGGAGCCTCAATTGCCAATCCAAAAACAGATAGAATACAACATACAAAGTAACACCTTCCCAGGCCAAACGTCAATAGGACAGTAGGAGGGAATTGCATATGCGCGTGAATTTTTCTGTGTGCACTGTGAAGATTTTATTAATTGAAAATATTGCGTGCGTAGTGTGTCACTGTCGCGTGTGCTTTTTTGCAACTGTGCCTGAAGTCTAGCGTCTCGATTTTCACACAAATTTATTCCGCATTCAGTGTTAGCATGTGTGGAATCAATATTCAGCTATGTGTAAGCACGATTTCGGTTCTTGCAACGAAATCAGCAGGATCTGCTATGATCAAAGCTACTAGCAGAATTCCGTCATGATATTCGTTTCAGGGGAACGGAAAGAAACATTTTAATACCACAGGCGTCCAGAGGGGGGCAAGGTGGGCAGTTGCCCCCCCCCCCCGGTAAAATCAAAAGCTTGATAAAAACGAAAAAATAAAAAAAAACGAAAAAAATATAACATCAACATTTCTTAACAGTTCACTCAGTGTGAATTTTTACTCTCAAAACAGGAAATAATTAAAAATTTCGACACTCAGGCCTCAGCAGCCCCCCCCCCCCAGCATATTTTTGGTATTTTTTATTTAAAGTTTATATTTACGATATTGCTAGTGTTTCTCCTTTTTATATGCGATAAATAGGCCTTGGAAGTGCCGTTTCCAGCTATCTGGGAAGCATTTTGTGCCAAAATTTTCTTGCGCTTCGCGCCAATCCATGCATGGTGGCGCGGAGCGCAGAGAGTCTGTCTATAGGCTTCGCCCCTCCCATGACAAATTCCTGGCTACGCCTTTGTCGACACCGTGTGAAGTAGCATCTAACCTCTTTTCTGGGAGTAAAATGTTTCCCATGAAAAAAGTTTTGCCCCCCCCCTGAATTTTTTTCTGCGGACGCCCATGATTAATACGTGTATGTTGCGGAGGAGCAGCGGCGTAGCAAGACCCTCAGGGGCCCATGGACGAGCCCCCAAACCAATGGTATCATAAACCCATTTTCTTAAGACCTCTCCAATCTCCATGGGGGTACGGGTAAGAAAGAGACCTTGCAGATCCGGGCTCAATCCCGTATCCCATTTTTGCCCGGTTTTCCGAAAGCAGTTCTGCCGTTGTTGATAGCGTTGTGGTTCCTTTCGGGTCTGTACTAAGTGGTTAGACGGTAGGCAGAGTTACGGTTTTTTGAGATTTTTTGCGCATATGGTTGGGGGCCCATCAGGCCCCTGGACATTGTCTACCCAGTCCACCAGCTTGCTACGCCAGTGTTAAGAGGAATCGGGGATGTATAGAGCAGCAGAATATATTTTACTTCTCCCAATGGACCTCATAGGCGTTGTCATTCATCTTACTGATAAAGAGGATCTTCGTCTCCCTTATTGTGCTTGGTGCTCAGCATTAACAATGGAGTAGGGAAAACAAGCCAGTGAGCCACAAGTGGAAAAGGCCGTGGCCGGCCCGACTTAAACCAATTGGTTAGAAACTGAACCGTGAAACCTCACCTAACACCCTGCCTTATTAAAATACCATGGTACTGTGCCATGGACACCATGGTATTACTGGCACTTTACAAAAAATGGTATCAAACCATGGTGAATTTTAGTCATGTTAGTACTAATTCTGGCACGATGGGTAAGGCCAGCATTTGTCATCGATAGTGGGCTCTTAGAAGGCCCAAACTGCTAGAATCTGAGGGAAAAAGGAGGCTCTGAGACCTGGGTAAATTTTCAAAAGTGGGAGTAACTTCAGGTCACGAAAACCTACCTTTTAATGAAGTTGTAATAAACAAATATCCCTGTGATATTCTTGCAGGGACTGAGCTTTCATAAAGGACGACATTCAGCACTTCACTGTGCATTTTCTTTACAAACTAACAAACTTTGCCAGGAATACTAGATGTTTAACACTGTAATACCATGGTACTCAGTTTTTCCTAAAGTAACGATCTTGATATTTGCACAAAGATGTTGGCAATGGATGGTTTAGCAGACGTAGTGCCAAATTGAAAACAATGTCATTAGCATACGAGTGCAGGTGTAGCCTATTGTCTTTGCTTGTGGGTAAAAATACGAGCACATGTCTTCTTCACCCGCAAGAGTACAAACTTTTGCAATATTTAGCAGCAATGCTTACTGCTTTCCAAGTTTGCGACTGTGAGAATAAATCCATTCTCACGAATATGTGTTCATGTAAGTGTGCCAAACCGTGAGTATGAGTAAATACTCACTATGTATGAGTACATACTACAAGGTTGCAATTAGGCTTGTACGTATGACAGTTTCCACAGCATTTTTATTGCAACCTTCCTTGTTTACATGTTTCTTGTTTTGTGACGTCGTCTCATATGATGATGCTTCATCGAAGCACTGGTTCTCTTATTCCTGACAGAGGTCCGAGGGACTCTAGTCTTCGAACATATCTTGGAAGAGCCGTCTGACTTCAACGAGTCTCAAGAGGAGGACCATATATCTGTGTCACAACAGGCTTCCATTGACAAAGGCAATAAATCCGATCACATGACGACCAATGAAAAAAACACAACGGCGAACGGCGATATGAACGAAAATATGGCCAAAGTAGACCACAAAGCAGACAGCCAGTCATAGCGAAAGTAGTGTCTTGGCATTAGCTGGTTCCACTGTACAAGCGACCATTATTTAACCTCTTGAACCTTGCTGACGAAAATTAAAAGAGGTATGCTAGGGCTGGATGCAAAATATCTCAAGTATAATCATCTCAAACTGTGCAACTAACTTCCTGTTGCTTTTCAGGTGGAAAGTTTGGAGTACAAAGGGAAACGATGATAGTTCCCCATTCTCGTTATTCTCTTCTTAAGGAGAACCACTGGCAGAGGTCGGCTTCAGTAATTACAAAAATAATAGCAAGACGGACACACAGACGCTGATGAAGCCAAGCAGACATAAACGTACAGACAAACATACAGACCGACAGGCAGAGACAGACAGACAGAGACTGACAGACAAACAGACAGACAGACAGAGAAGAGGAAAATAAGTATAGCTAACGTCATTCTCTTGTTTGACACTCAAAAAAATTTTAAGGCGCTGATTACGTGATTTATCACATTTTAAAGTTTATTTATTGCATAACAGCCGTTTTATTTATGCTAGGCCTAGATGTGTAAATTTTAAAATTGTTGCGGTTTGACTTCATTTACCAGTGTACCTATGCAATGCACCAAGTCAAAATTTTTGGTTATGAAGCCATCTTGGTTACAAGGTAGGTCGAGTTCAATGATTAACAAGTAAGGCAATCTCCGTCAAGAGAATATAAAATTATTTTAGCAGTTAAAACCTGTCACTTATTTCAACACACTGTGGAAACGAAGTTGTATTTGATACTGCTCCCGTTCTGCGAGACATTCTAAACATTCGCACCGTGTATGTATCGTTTCTTACCTCACTATAACTGGGAGACTGGGAGTAGGAAATAGCGGCTCATAACCTGAAATGCATTCAATTAAATAATTTATAAGTATGCCAGTTCTGTTACAGGTACTGAAATCATCTGAGGCATTTTTTTTATTATTGAACCCTGTGGCAGTATGTGCATTTACAATCAGGGGACAAGCAGGATGAAAAAAAAGGCAATATTTCAGATGGAGGCATTTTCTGTTTTTAGAGGGCATTTTTTAGTCCAAATCACATACACAATGTTACGGGAGACAGATCTACATTGTAAATTAATCAAATGCATTTGGCCAAACAATTCCACGTGAAGCTTGCCTAAAGGATCGAATGCGCAACATTGGCACCACCGTGGTTTTGCAAAATGCATACGCTTACCAACTGCACGTTTTAGTTATTCAGAAGTTCAAGGGGCTTAAGGTGGGGGCACAATAGTTGCCGGTGACGTAAAAAGGAACTACCAGAATGCATGGGCGTCAATCTTTACTCGAATGTGGAGGGGGGGGGGGACATGGCCACTTCTGTCAAAAAATTTACTGTGTAAAAATCTTAAGTCAATGGGTATATTTCCAAAATGTGGGGGAACGTGTCCCCCTGTCCCTCCCCCCTCCAGGCAGGATTGACGCCCATACCAGAATGGGTTCAGACATTCATACACAAATTTCTAGCGAAACTTACATTCAATTACTATATACCAAAAGTACCTAAATGCACACTTTGAAGCAAGCAGGTGTGATTTCGTATCAACATATGGGAGTTGGTACGCAAGTTCTTTTTTTTTTCTGTTTTTCGACCTTGGGTTGGTCAGAGTCGCCAGTTTTGCTCAAAGTGTATGCACACTTCCAAATATAAGTGTACAAGACTGAGTGCTACGAAGGAGGAGGGACTGCGGCCCCCACTTCGGACAGAAAGGTCATTTTCGGGCAAACTGGCATTAATATGGAAGTAGTACACTGCGTTCCCCTATTTTCGTGCAGTGCGTACATATATCGTTACGCCTACATCTAGTTTAGGCTAGACCAACTGCACGAAAATACGGGTCTCCATCCTTCCATACGCTCATACTTACAAAGGCAGGGTACATTAGTAGCATGAATCAATCAGATGTTTACATTGTATGTACATTTCCAATGAAAGGAAACTAACATCGATCATAAATGTAAGCAGGCGCGGATCCAAGATTCTGAGAAGGGGGGGGGGGGCATCGGCCGAAGAGCGAGCAAAGCTACGGTGGGGGGCCGGGTAGGGGTCCTCTCCCATGAAAATATGAATCGTAGATGCGCTTAAATGCGATTTCCCAGCATCTGGGTCCTCTCCCATGAAAATATGAATCGTAGATGCGCTTAAATGCGATTTCCCAGCATCTGGGAAGCATATTTTCCATACCTATGTGGTAAAAGAGAAAAACAAGAACGCCAAGAGGCGTAGTGATTCCTTGCCAAGTTGAGAGATGGAGTAGGTATGAGAGCATAAGTTTAAATCTTTCTTGCAATCAATGAGGACCATCATGGTAGGCTTGTGTTATCAATAGAAGTAAATGTATGACAAAGTTTCTTTATGTATTCCTTATTGAGATAATGTGGTTACAAAAGATGTTATATTTTGACAGCTGGTGACCTAAATTGACCTTTGACCTCTGTTAAAAGCAATCCCAACTGAGATCTTTACACATTGAACTTACACATCAACTCTGAAGTGTGCCACTCTTATCCTTCACAAAAACCAGAATGCCAAAATATATTGAGGTTTCCATCATGCTTCCAGGCAGTCAAAAAGCCCCACTGTCAAGGCTATGATTTTAGGAGGTTAGGTGTCAGGGAAATGGAAGGTGTACTGTATTCCCTAAAGAACAATTACCATCATTAGCAATTACAGTAAGTACACCGCTCACCCTGAAAAGATGGGTCCACACGACTGGTGCTGGCATATGACAGCAGGGATTCACACACAGCAAGGGACTGCCTGATTTATATATCCTCCTTCCACAAACTAGGTCATTATTAATCTAAACACTTAAGGGCTGTCAACACTGCACTGGACAAACTGTCAAAATTTTTTTCTCTTGCCTGGTCCATAGGCAATCATATGTCAATCTGGTGTGACTCTAACAGCTACACCACCAACAAGTTAGGGTCAGAGGCCAGCGTTATCAGTCTACAAAGGTGATTTGTCTTTTGTGAGCTGTGACAGTGTTATCCTTAGTGGAAAAGTAGAGGGGGAATTGTTATTACCTCTGGTACTTAAAGTGGTATATATTGTATCAATAGCAATGTCTCCAGTTCTCAACAAAGTGGGAGGCACAAATAAAGAAGAGCTTAGAACCTGTAAAATCATAATAGCCAAGTAACTGCAAATGGATCTGTTCAAAATGGTTATATTAAAAGAAATAAAACCATAAGGATAAGTTAAAGGCAGAAAATATATACTGTTTGAATTAAACATAACACCTGTAACCTACTATGTGACCCACACATAAGAACAACCCCAGCTGCAGAGTATTTCATATATTCCATGTAAAAAATTAGTGTTACCAAGCTTTTCACTCTCTGACCACACATGACCCCGTGTGACCTCTTGGGAAATAAAAATATTACTAACATTAAAACAGTAACTATCAACCAATTTTTCATGAGTTAACCAAACTTTTCTCTCTATGACTGCTCCTGACCCCAAGTGACCTCCAAGAAATAACGAAAATACAGCAACTTCCAAACAAGTCTGAATTTCATGCAACATGTAGTGCCTGAGATATATGCAGCTCTGTGCTTTTCTGTTCCTGCTTCACAGTGACCTCAAATGACCTTTGACCCACACCACCAACAATCCCAAAGGAGATCTTTGCATAATACACCAATGTGCCATGCTTGAAGTATCCTACATGTTTCCTTCAAAAATTAGAGTGCTAACAAACTTTTTACTCCATGACCTGTCATGACACTGTATGACCTTTGACCTCCAATAAATCTCTGGAAATTTTCATAACTCAAGAGGTACTACTCTACACACCATGTCTGAAGTTCAGGCAACATACAGCTGATGAGATACTGCAAACATGGTTTGTCCATATTTCACCTGCTGCTGACCTCAGATGACCTTTGAACCACACCAAAACCAATCCCAGCTGAGATCTTTACATGCTTTACCCACAAACCAACTTTGAAGTGTCTTGCCCTTTCCCTTCAAAAACTAGAGTGCTAACGAGATTCTTGTCACACACACACATACATACACACACATACATACGCACACACATACACCCACATCACCATCGCATAGATTCCTTGCCTGCCTTCGGCAAGGAATCAAAAACGTTGATCATCGAAAAGGGGGGGGGCATGCGCCGGGTGCGCCCCCACCTGGATCCGCGCCTGGTAAGTCGTAACAATACACCTGCTAGTGCTTGTATCAAGAAAAGGACATAACTTCAACTGTAGTTATCTGGAGAACCGAAAATGAAAATTGAATGGTGGAATGATGGTCTACATGGTCATCAAGGGCCGTACGTGCCTGTTTCGCAAAAAGATGTAGGCACAGTGACCGAACTGGCGAGCTACAAGACATTTGCCTTACCCTGTCAAAGAAATAATTCTTTAAATAACTCACTTCTCCAGACTCCAGGGGTGGTTTAGAAAAGTTTATTTCCCAGACATACATGTCTGGGCTGTCGGAACTGGGGCTAGAGCCCTTCATAAATTTTACTGTGCAAAAATTCTCTGTTGCTGTGCCTAAAAACGGCAAAACATCACCTCAGATAATGACAAAATCTAGGAACTAAAGGGTTTCAGCCGCCCGTCCCCATCCCCACCTCTGCCCCACGCGTCCGAACTTGGCCTAAAAGCTTTTCAATTGACCTATTTTGTCAGTCTGTGCATGACTAAGGCTAAAACGCAATAAACCATGATACTTGATAATACCCGTTGAGTTAATGAAACGGACCTTCTCGCCAGAAAAAAAAAACAGAAGTTTAAAAGACGATATTGGTAATTCAAACTTAGCTGGGGCATGGCAACTGCGTTCGCCCTCTACCTTCAGCAAATGTTTGGCCGGCGTTTTACATACGTGTGCACATGCAGTGGCAAAGTGGAAGCGGTATAATCCGGTTGGTAAGTGTGTAAATGAATGTAATTATTTGCGTATCTGCTCATTACTTACACTGCCGCCTATTTCTTAATTTTTCATCTCATTCTATAGTGTTTGGTAAGGACTTTTTACAATAAAAACTAAAAAATTTGAGGATGGGGAGAGAAAATTCCAAAAGATGTTTTAGTACAATAAGGGAGTGACATATTTATCTCCCCACATTTAAACTTACTTTGCGGACGTCATTATGACGTTTGTGTATAATTTCATTCTCACTATGGTGGTTTGCGGTGCTAAACAGATACATCTTTGTCTGGCTAATGTGATGTACATTATCATACTCTGAACCTTATCCCTATAAGTAGTCTTTTCATCAGGGTGCTGGCGTAAGTTCAGTAACATTTGAAATGACACTGTCAAATTGCACCATTCAAAGACATTCTCAAGATGTGACAGTACAAAATCTGGCAATATCGTCTCCTTACGTTTTGTGTTTGTCCAAGATATTGCTATTTCTTTGGTTTCCGCTATATGCTATCGCGTGACCAGTTTGTTTTGCATTGCAATGTAGTAATGCTAGTTTTTCATTATCCCTGGTAATAATCATATTTGTGTGTGAGCTTATCCCAACAAATGGAGGGAAAGATAGAGCAAATGCTCAGCTCAACTTGGAAACGGGGATAGCACCGACGGTTCCGTTTCTAGTATAATCTATACGACATCGAGGAAACTCCCCACTTTATACAACCGTTTCACTACTAGAAACACTGGAGGAAAATGAGAATACGGTGAGGGGTTGGTTTTGAGCGATAACAAAAGAGGCGACGGCGAATCTGACCCGGGTTTAAATACGCGTACAGTTGAAAACGCTCCTAGCACTTCTAAACGCAGTAGATGAATCGCAATCGCCGTATGTGCCAGTACTATGAATGCAGACACCTTAATTTTGGTGAAAAGTCACAAGAAAATCAAAATTTTCATTAATTGAAATTGACATTGGGAAAGAGGGAAATTTAGACTATAAGAGCAAGTTCAGGTCAAGACGTTGTGCAATACTTTCACTAAATGGATCTCAGGTGAAGTCATATACCTTACAAATAGAAACTACCTTCGATTGTCCCAGCAAATGTCTTAGATAAATGTTTACTTACAAGACTATTTTCAAGCCCTTTTCACATTATTATAGCCTAATTCACTGTGACGAGCTTTTGCACGTCTCGGTCGCTGGCGACAGAACATGTCCAGCCGTCCGAGACGAATAGTGTGGTGGCTTGTAACTGTTTGCAACTAGTCACATAAAGCCCCTTCTACATTAAGCCGGAACACACTGCGATGTTGCATACGGTTTCTTTTATATAAAACACAGCATGCTGCGATAAGACCGTTTTTCTATCCTGTGTGTACCTATCGCTATCGCTGAATCCTACACGATAGCATTTTTGTACGGTTGTGGCATTTCTTTTTTATGTATCTTACAACACGATTTTCTGCGCTGTCGCACGAATTCGTTTAGGGTCGTATCGTCACATTTCATGTCGCTTTGTGACGGTGAGCCCTGTTCTACATGACGTGACTTGCAGCAGACAAGACCGTCTCGTCGCTTGCTCAGTTGCAAGTCTCGATTGCATGTTCAGTCGCCAGAAAGCAAAGTATTGCAACTTGTTGCAAAGATGCCCACATTTTAAAGGAGTGTTTAGGGTTGAATCGAGTTTTTGTATGTACTATTGTAGGCATTCTGGTGAACTTGAAGCAAGCACATATGACTTCATTTCCTCATATTAATGAGCTTGCTTTTGTGTTTCTTTAAACTTAACAACCAATTTTCCCTCCATACTCTTCTAATATTGTAACTGAGTGCGTAGGAGGCATGGCAATTTTACAAATTCCTCATGGGAAGCTCATATCCCTATTAACTAGGGTCAAAACAAAAAAACAAAGGATTGGTCATCAATGAAACCCCTGCCTGCTTCAGACTTTGGTCACAAATGAAGTGACTTCATTACGGATATCAGGAAGCTGTTAAATAACAGCTCCCTGCTGATATCTCGAGAACTGCCCGTCGAAACGGAATGACAAATTCACCAGAATGCTTACATTGTTCCTGTTGCACAAATCAAAATGGCTTTTTTTTCTTTGCTTAAACACTTCCTGCAACGATCCAATGGACTAATCACATTGCAATGGGGCTTAAGTTGTCTACACTAACAACGTGACAGACTAATAGTGCCAACATTAGTTGCACCTTCTATATAAAGTTGTTTGTAAATGTTTGTTGAGCCCCTTTCCTATTACAAGACACACTCCATTGCATCACAAGTGATTGTACATGTTAAGTTGCCAGAGAACGAGTTGTAAAACAGCTTGTGCGACAGAATGTAGAAGGGGTTTTACTTCAATCTCCAGATGATCTGACTGAACTTTAGATTTCTTAGTAGGAATGCTGTTTTGAGTTTAAGAGGTTGCCAGTATTATTTCATGAAAAGATATACTAGTATTGATCAATATTCTTAAGGTGGAGAACTGTATATACACATTAACGTTACAAATAAAGTGATTTCTTTCTAACAGACCATGTACACGTGTTTGTTTTCAACTGTATTCTTTTCACGGAGGATTCTTCCTTTGCAACTCTTGAACGATTTAAATTCTTTTGAAAGCAACTCATTTCTACAAGAGCCTATTAAGTTAAACAGAACATAACAACTTAAATGATTATTGCCAAATATGCTGTAAACAAAGTAACAATACACAAAAAGATGAAAGAATAAATTATTTTACTCTGACAAAAACACTTTCAAAAAATATGGTACAAAACTTCTGACACTTTTGGAGAATATTTTCCAACAGAGTATAAAATGCATACAGAAAGTAGTTGCGTCTCATGTGGAAGCAGCTGTACATTCTTTAACCCATTTGGCATTGTATTTTCTTGGACATACAACTGTCTGCAGATGTACTTAAGCCACTCCCACAGCATAGCATGTGACCAACTGTGACGAGACGCCAGCCGCACCACAACCTTAGAATAAACTAATTAATTTCTTGTGGCCCCCAGAAGGAACAACTTTGCTAGTTGTAGCCAAAATTCCCACTCTGAAGAGGTATTTTAACACAAAAAAAAAAGATTTTAGTCATCCCAAAACTCTTTGGTATGCTTTCTTAACATCCCTTCTTATTCATAGCAAACTCACAAGATGGCAGCATTTTTGTAGCATCTACTGTATGTTATATTTTGAAAGCAGCTACTCTTATGGCTTGATAGCAGCTACCTTTCAGTCCAGTAGCAGTTACCATGTAATGGCTTAAAGGCAGCTACCTTTCCATTCAGTAGTAGTTACCATGTTATGGTTCGGTAGCAGCTACTATGGTACTACTTTCAATCTTTTTGTCTAGTAACAGTTACTACATTACAGCTTGGTAGCAGTACAATGTTATATTTTAGTAGCAGTTCATCATTATGTCTGTAGTAGCTGCTACAGTATGTTTCAATTATGATGGCTATGATGGCTATATAGTATCTTAAAATTTTTACTTTTCAAAACAAAATGTTCAGTCTCTGCCCCATGGGCAAATAATTAAGGAAGATAAAATCATTTGTTTCAAGATAAGACCACCTTCAAATTTAGTAACAATTACTATCTTATAGCCAATTAAGAATTTGACACAATCTCTCAAAACATCACCAAATTAATGATTTTAGAAGTTTTCCATAAAACCTACATATATAAATACAGAAATGCAATAACCCAAACAGAAAGAATGGAATAAAACAAAGAAACTGATAAGTCAATCAAAATGGACATCAATGAAAGTTCTCTATCTGTTACAAAAGGTAAACAATAAATTACACTGCAAGAAAACACCAATTTAGAAGCTAATTTAGAATCTTTCGTCAGACTTATTTACAAGTAAGCACCTTTGATAAGATTAATTTTAAATTGTTCAACCTTTTCAGTGTCGGTGGTTAGGTTATGTGTTAAGTGGCATACAGATTACTGTGCAGCAGAGTGTTCTTCTCTCTAAAACAAGGTTTCTCAAGTGTTTCAGGCCAACAGCCACTTTTGCTCTAAAGTTACGGTAGGGGCCAGGGCTTTAATCAACAGCTCTTTCTTCTTCTGGCCTCCTAGAATTCACTGCAGGCCATTTTTGTGCATTGTCACAGGCCACAAATGGCCCACAGGCTGCCACTTGAAAACGTAGGCTCTAGAGATTCTCCAATATAGCTATGCTATTCATCCACAAGCATAGACTCATACAGAACACTAAAACATTTTGCATCATCTAATTCTCTGTTTAAAACAAAAGCACTGTTCCAACTCAAACTCAAAAGGTAAAATGGTAATAAAATCTGATCCACAGTACTGTTTGGAATTTTACAATACAAGTTGCACATTTAAAATCCATTATCTTCATACCATTTTATTCATCCCTCAATATTCCCTTAATCTCTTTTCTCTTAGTGTGATCTCAAAACCTTTTCTTTAATCCCTTCATTTTCATACATGTCTCTGTGTTCTGCTAATCCCACACTGTTATCTAATCCCTTATTTTACATTTCATATAACAGCAGCACAAGTGTGTGGTCTGTGGGGGCATATTACATCACGATGTAGCCTGTGCTATTTCTATCAGAAAAAAAATATTTAATAACACCAAACAAGGAAAACATTACAGGCATTTATATTAACTATGGCAAAAATTATCACTAAAAATATATTTTTGGCCTGTTTATTACAATTCGTACTTCCTTCACCCCAAACTCTTAATGAAAACCTACTTACACCAACACCTGCTAAGACTACCATGCTTTCTCCAAGCCATATGGGAGGGGAATCAAAATATGCATTGTATAAACAAAGGTCACAAAATGAGACTCATTGGTTTAATCTTCATAGCTTGACCTGGTACTCTGATCTTAAAGACGACACTCATCACCTCAAGTACATTTTTGGTCAGAGGTAACCAAAATTTTCAACTGGTGATTGCTCTCTGATTGACATAAAAGTCAAAAGTTGCAGAGAAGCAAAATTTCACAGCATACAGAGAGGGTATTCTCATTACACAGTAGGGCCTTGTATGTTCACCAGAATATGGCCTTAAGCAATAAGCTGGAATTTTGTCTAAACAAGGAGAAGCTTAAGACAGATTTTGGAGGGCTAGAAGTTACTTTGTTGGGAGAATTGGAGCTGTCTGGGGTGATGAAATTTGCCCTGTAAAGAAAAATATTCATTTACAAAGCACCAAAATGGCATACAATGAAAGTAGCTATAGTCATTTATATTAAACCACTCAGTCTCACCAAAAATTGCAAGTTACTTAGCTTTATCTCTTCAAATCATAATGCATCACAACTGTTATGTTTATTTCATCATTTGGAAATTTGAAAGTTCGGGCCAACAAATTATTCTTGACACCCAAATAATTTCTTTCTGTGAGGACCTTATATCATGAGAATAAAGCTACCACACTCTGCCTTATTTTGATAAGCCTATCATTTTCCACCTATACATCACAGTTTTTGCCATATTTCTTTTAAAGTTGGCCCAATGTATTTATTTTGCAACCTCTCATTTACACTTTTTTACAGTCAAATACTGACAACAGTTCACCTACACTACCTTAAGATGTCATTCATTTTTTTCACCATATTCATAAGTGTATAATACATACAGTCTTCAGATGCCATCCCAAGCTATACCAGAGTGTACTTTCTAAAAATATGAAAAATATTTTGGCCAAAAATCACAATTTACTGTACTTTGAAAAAAGTGTACATGGATCATCAACAAGTCTTGTCTCCATGGCACATTTTGTACTCTTTTGGCAATGATGAAATAATGGGATGAGCTGTAAGGGGATGACTATGATTCTACATGTTACAGAACATTACAGCAAAGACTTAGCGATGAGTTCAAACAGAGATTTCTCCCTAATATGCCTGGAAACCAATTTCCATTGTCTCCCTACTGAGGAAGAAATACTTCCATTTGATAGTGATGTTGATGTTCTACTAATCTAAATGAGGAGGATACAGAAATATTGTGAATATATTCATACACACTCCAGTCTAATACAAAATGGAATAATACCTGTAAAATACCAGAGGCTACAAGACTATCAGGCATAGGGTACAATCAGGTAAATAACATTCAAAACAAAGGCAGCACATCCTGGAGGGCAATCATCAATATGGACAATCCCATTCAACTCTCTTGTTATGACAGGAGCACTGATTGTTTGCAAAGGGGCACTACTCTCATTCTGTGGCAAAGGTTTCATGGTGTGGCAACAATGGGCCAGTTTCTTCCCTTCCAGCAACATTAAATGTATAGAACCAACCTACTCTATTTCCAGTCAGGGCGGTGACTCAATTGTAAGTGGCTTTGACTGTCTCTTAGGTGGCAAGTGTCGCATCTGGGGTGGGGGTTGTTGCATTGGGGAATAGTAAGTAACGCCTCCTACTTGTTGCACCGATGGATTCTGAGATGAGGATGGGACTGCTGCATTTTGAGGTGGTGGGGGTGGGGGAGCAGCAGGTGCAGCGGGAGGGGGTACTCCTCCTTGTGGAGAATGAGGCATGCCCTGTTGAAAAAACAAAATACAACTTCTAGAAAATGTGTCCAATTATGTCATCATTAATTTTTTTAGAAAATTGTAAGAAAATGCTTATAATTTCATACAGGCATTAAACTCCAATCCTGCCAAGACTATGGTCCTTTAGAATAAAGAGATCATAGCTTCCTAATAATCCTACTGCCAGCTCTTACTCTTCATAGGGTGCATCAGTGACTATTAAAACCAGATTCCTGAATCATCAAGACATTTCCATGACCTTTTCATGACCATACTATTAAAAAAACTAACCTACTTCAAATGAAGTTGATCTCAAAATATGGGATTAACATACTCATTGTACATGCATTTAAAAGACAGTGCACATCATTAAAAAAAATCCCATTACATTCCATTCCATAATTCCATGACACCTTCCTGCCTGGAAAGTGGAAATCAATGACCTTTCCATGCTGAGAGAACCAAGCAGGAATAAAGGTAAGTATGCATTAATGTAAGTAAGTAAGCATTAATGCATGTCATTATTCTTCAGTCCAGCCTTTCAATATCACAGTGAGTTAAACTGATTGTTGGGGAGGGGGGCAAGGGAGGGTTTGTCTTATTGCATGGGCACAGTGGCAGTTCCCAGATTCACAAGATTCAATTTGATAATTACTAAGGTTCCTGTAAGGATACACTTCACTTTGCATGTATTGACACTGCATTAGTAGACCATGCCTATTGTACTGTGATATTACTGGCACTGAACTAGAAAAAGATCTTCTTTTTGCACATGCCCCTTCAGTACATCTCTATGCAATATGCATAACTCTCAACATATAAATAGGGTTCTCTGACAATCTAAAAATGAAACAGCCAATCCATTTTTAAATTTCATGCTGAAAAGGTGGTCATCTAAAGGGATGCTAAGCAAGAGTTCTGCTGTTCCTATACCAATGTACAGTAGGCTGATATGGATTGTGGGGACAGTGATACCTTATGGAAACGTAATGATCAATGTTAAATTTCATTGATAAACGTCAACCACCACTATAATAGTTAAATAGCAAACTTGACAACTTGAAAGTAGACCATGCCTTCAATAGGCTAGCATTATATACAGGCTAGGCCTGGGCCAAGGTTGCACTGGGTATTCTGACATGTTTTATGGCAGTACTGACAGGTTGTTAAATATGAATTAGGGACCTCCTTGTATGTGAAATGAATGCTAGGTCTAGGCCATGAGGCTTTTGACTGATCTCTGGACCACGGCTTCATTCTTGAGCACTTCATGTTTGACACCTTGCAAGGCTGGAACACAGCAACACAGCACCCATGCACTTGCTGGTGTTTTTGCATACATAATTAACGAAATTTTCATATTTCATTACCTGCTAATTTGAATTTTAAATTTCTATGAAATAAAATTTTGTAATAGTGTGACAGCAGAGTCTGGGAAGTGTCATTTCCAGGATGAAGAAGGTAATACTTTTAGCCAAAAATCTTGAAACACTGGGCACCAACCAATGGTGGCACTCCACTTATAGTCACAAATGTATCTAGCCCTTTGAAGAATATCTCTCCACAGGCCATGGGGAGGAAGGGGGTAATGCACTGCTTTGCCCCAGGGCTTCAAGTATATGCAAAACAGATTGAATGGGAGTATGAATGATGCTGATAATGTCTATTAACACTGTGATCCAATTGAATGACACTGCTACAAACAGAAAACATTTCCTTTCTTTGTAAAATTTGTGTGCTAGGGGTCAACTCTGATTTAGGTAAGATGCATCTTATTGAAAAACTTTACCTCAAGTACCCTTCAAGCAATCTGATGCTGTTATAGGATTCTCATTTACATCACTGTGTCAAATGTTTCTCTCTCTCTCTGTTGGACATTTTGGCCATCCAGCATCTTTGTATCACAACTGCATGTAATGTACAGTTGTGCACACAAACCATTAACAAACCTGCACACGACATGTGGCTGACTGGAAGGTGAGTTGTAGCTATAGCAGGTGATGCAAGACACGTGTGCCCGGTACTGCCAATCAGTGCACAGTACTCACAGTCAATTAAAGCCTTACTGTACAGCCCCAGTACCACTCCAGTGGTAACTTCACTACTAAATGTAGTAAATATGAAACTTTAACTGGTTTTAAAAGAAGGAACTTAGAAGCAAAATCTCTCTTTTTGTGGTATTTTCCAAGGTTTTCTCACACAATACACCACAATCAGGCAAGAAAATCACACCTTCCAACAGTTAGCTGATTTGCTCAAATGCTCCAATAGGGCTACTTACTTGGAACTCAACCCTAAATGTTGTCCAGCTGTAACCCTAACTTGCAGTATAATAACCATGCTGATATAATGTGAAAACCTTTGTATATGGAAAAAGGCTCAGCCTCTTGCATGATAACCTACTAGGAAGCCAAGATATCAAAATCAGAATCAGACTAAAGCTGTGGTCACACTACAACGAATTCGGATCGGATTCCGATCCAATTTTTGTGAGTTTTTATTAAAATCTTCTCCATTTCGGGTCGGAAAGAACCCAAAATTTGCCAACCTGTGTAATTATATGATTTTTATCGCAGGACTACGAAAATTAAATTTATACGAATTATTTCGTGATGTCACATCGACAGACACCTTTTATCGGACTACACGTGTCCGATAAAAGCTGTTTGTCGGTGTGACGTCACGAAAAAATCAGTTAACATTTTATTTTCATAGACCTCTGATGCAAATCATATATTAACACAGGCTGGCAAATTTTGGGTTCTTTCCGACCTGAGATGGAGAAGATTTTAATAAAAACTCACAAAAATTGGATCGGAATCCGATCCGGATTCATTGTAGTGTGACCGCAGCTTAAGTCTACACAAATGTAGTCTTGTTTTCTTAAATGAGTTAATTTTTGAAACATGGCAGAATTGCAACATAAAAATAGGCAGTCTGGAGTAGAAACAAAAAGAGTTTTCTTACTATAGGATAGTGCTGGAATTGAAGAGGAGTACCCATAGGGTATTGTGGTGCACCATAGTTGACCATGGGTCCAACATAGTATGGTGGGGGCAAGTTCCCTTGATGTTGCTGGAAAAATGCTGGACTAGGTAGATGAGGTGGCCGCACACCTAATGAAGAAAACAGATTGGGAGAATGAACGATTTTCCTAAAATGTTAGATATCCTTCACTGACACTCATAATAAGCCTTTTTCCAATATCAATTGCACATATGCACATCTTGAAAAACTGGGGATAAACAAACACACAGCGATACCTAAAACACCTGCCAAGAAACTGCATTTATTTTAGAAGACATTCATGTCATCCTTTTTCAGATCAGCCCGGGGTGTAAGAAGTGTTCTTACCTGTGGTTTTGTGTCTTGAACAACATGAACCTTTTCCCTAAAACTTGTCTTATAATCTGTCCCAAATTATAAGTATTTCACATACTATGAGTGGCGAGTATCTTCCTTGCATCCCACAATTCCTTGCAACTTGTAATTGCAAAAGGGCTCATGCTCTAATTGCCACATTCATAATGAGACTGTGAATACATAACATTCATATATGAAAAGCTCTTTTGCATTGAACTTCTCCATCTTTATCAAATTTTGATAAACTGGTCAAAAATTTTTTGGCTTTTATTAAATGCAAGGACATTTCACTATTTGACATTTTTGATACAAGTAAAGCAGACATTGATAAGAAGCGCATTGGCAATCCAAAATCAGCCATGATTTCCATACACAACACAAGTCACATATTTCTGTAACTAATTAATACATTAATTTTCACACTGAATATGTTAATTGAATAGGTCAATACAACTGTGTCCAGCTGCAAAATAAATATGTATCTGAAACCCAGAGTCAACACAGTTTTGTTTCACTGCAAAAGCTCACAGTTGGGAATAAAATTTTAACAGGTAATTTTTTATGCACTTGCATTATAAGCAAATGACAAACGTGAAATTTTCCACAACGCAAATATAAGAGTCATGATAAGGGAGTACGGTAACCATTCTCGTAACCTTTACTACACCTGCCATTTTTTCACAAAAAAATTCAAAAAGTTTATCTCATCATTATTAACAGAATGAACAAATATAAAGCCGACTAAAAGAGGAATTTCATAATAGTTGTCAGATAAAATTTTCATTCCATTCCCTGTATAATTCTGGAGATGAAAGCAGATGAACTTTATTACCTAAAATAAACTTGTCACAAACAAGAGTGATTCTGCCTTCTCACATTGCTGAGAAATGTTTTGGTTTCTTTGTTTTGCAATCTCTTGTTTCAATTTTGAAATAATTAGGATGGTGACTAAGCATACAGGGCAAGTGAAGTTAATACAACTCCTATGCATTTCATACAGTCATATTACAAAAGCATGAGGTTACAGAGAAGGAAATTTGTTGTAAAGGTTAAGAAAATAGAGCAAAGTTGATTAATTAATGTGAGGATAAGATGTCAGTTGCTTGCTCCAATTCCACTTTGTGTTGAAAATGAGCTTTACTTTATCTGCTTGTATCTCGTAAGTTACACATACGAAATGTATGTTACTACCACCAAAACGCTTACATCAAAAGTTCCTTTTCGCCACATCCAAAATATGCTATGTCTTAAGTCCTTCTTTTAAAGAAAGATGATAAAGTATGATCATCAATTTAACCCTTTCCAGCCATCCCGAATTTTCCTACTGTGCCAATTTCAGCCCGCTAGCTTAACTCATTTCTAGAAATTATTGGCAATCTAACATAACTTTTTACCTAAACTGAATTTGAAGTTGATCTGAACATGAAAATCGTAGAATGTGCATTTCTCTATCAGTTACTGCTGCTTAAAATGCAATTCTGGTTGGACTAATTAAAAATGGCTGCGACTGCTTAAATTCAGGGAACTGGCACCTGTACTGACGCATGACCTTCATCTACCCCAGGGTCACAAATTTGGCTATGGAAAAGCATCTGGACAACTGAAAGAGCTCCAAATACCATCCAGTATGAACAAGGACACATCATATTAACCAATTTCAGCATCTCTTTTCTTTGAGGCCACCTTCAGAACTTCCTACGCAAAAATATGCACTGCTTAGTCCGACTTACTCTTGGAGGCTGCCATTTTGTTTGCTCTGTGTATCGTCAATAGTTCAAGGTAGGCAAAAAATTCCAGTAGAAGAAGCTATTCAGAAAGTCACACCAACTTCTGAGGGTGTGTTCATAGCTACTTTGGTCATTTCCAGCCTGGTGGGTTGGATACATAACAGTACCGAATAGGCCAGTTAATTCACTATCTGTTTTACCATTTTTATTATCCGAACGGTTGACCGTTAACCAAAAATGAAATAAGTCAAAGTGTATAAACAAAATCAACATTTCAGAAGAGCATCACTACTTAAATTCCAATGTTTATAAATTCAAAATGGTGCCACAAGTGATGTTTGCCAAGGTAGCATGTATGTCAAAACGTTTGCATTATCCATGAGGTTTTGGCAAGCAGACCTAAGCAAAGGCATGCATGTATTCAAACTTTTCACAAATATGTGTACTTTTTGTCATGCCACTGATTACTGTTTTCGAGATTTTAGCGATCTAACATAGCATCGTAAGATCAGAAGCCTATGGATATCACTGGCACTATCGCAGTTCTAGATGCACTTTTCCCACTAGAGCAATACAGTACGCAGGCCTAGAGCACATGTGTGTAGCGCTGAGTACAAATGTACCACACAGAGTGTACAGTACTGCAGTGTGCCTTGTGATGTTGCTACAGTTCATACGTAGTATATGTGTCTGCTAAGAATTTCCAGCACCATAATGCTGTAATGGTGTGAAAATTTTTAACCATATCTATTCCTGCATGCCCCATAAAATAGTTTAACGCTGAATTTTAACTTGCCTCAAATTGCTTACCTTTCTACAGTACCTCTTACCTACTGAAAATACCAGTTTCTTTGTAACTATGAAAGGAGAAACTTTGATATCAAAAGCTACTCTAAAACTGTATGTATGAAAGATTCGTACCGTCTTGTTTACTCTCTAACAATATTGTGTACAATACTGTACTGTACAATGCACTGACAGTATATCATATCATGAATGATCGTTTGTGCAAAGCACATGGCCGCGCCGGTTCGTTCAGCAAGCTCAACCAGCTGTGCTAATTATGGTCGAAAATAACATGATTATTCAAGAAGTTCAACTTTGGACTGCTCCATAATTTATAATTTGGGGTCAATAAATAAAATGGCAGAAAGAATTTCACTTTTCAAGGCATATTTTTGGGGTTGAAACTTTTCCAGGAATTCTACTAATGAAAAAATTATGGCAAATGTATAGAAGCCACTTGTTAAAATTATTCAGCCAGCTCAAATGGGGAGACTTATTTACAAATATTTTAGTTGCACTGTACAGAGCTTACAAGCCAGGGATACATAATTAAGCTCAAAGCTACATAGCTCGGTAACTATTTTGTGCAGGTCGCATTTGTTTTGAGCATGATGTACTGTAAACACATCACCTTGGAAGCTACGCCAAGGGAAAATTCCAGACGTCCATTTATCATGAACGATGTTAAGCATATTTTTCTCCTGCCTAGAAGTAACTTTTTAGTTTTATCTCTCTACTTTTCAAAAGTGTTCCACACTTTTAAGAGGTATGTTGGATTGTTGTAGTGTGTAGTGCCTAGTTTAATCCAGCACCTTTGATACTTTTAAAACCTTTGCAAAGGTTGCATGAAGAGTTTATTGTCACACTATTTTCGGCAAGACACTAGCAGGGACTGAATGGATCGATATGCCAGACAAAGCTGTGCAACACAGACTGTGCAACTGGCATTATAAAGGCCTTTTTGGAACTTTTTTAAACCTTTTGTAATTTTTGGTCCAAAGTTTACCCATTGTTGCATGCTTTTAGGCAAGCACCTTCTGCAGTTTAATGCATAAATGAGTTTAGGTATAAAGCTGAACTGCAGTGACTGATTTATTAGGATACAAAAACGGTTAAACGAAATGACATTCGGCTGACGTTTAACCGATCGATCTGTCGGTTTACCATTTGACCGGCACAGCCCTTGAACGTAAGTGGTCATGAATGGTACATTGACCTAATACATAATAGTGCATATCTGGCTGTGAAAGGGTTAAGGTGAAGTTAACTCACCTTGAGACATGGGGTCTTCTGGAGGCATTATCATACCCTGTTGCATCAGGTTCTGGATACTAGGAGACAGTGATGACGATGCTTGTGGTAGGCCTGTGAATAATGTAAAAACAGTTAAATCTCTGAAAAAAAATATGTGGCACAAACTTGATATACAGAGGAGTGAAGCCATTAGAGACTGAACAAACTGAAACAGTGACAGAGCTAATTATCATAGCAGTGACATTCTTGTGGTTACTACAGCATGCTGATAAATGGGTAGCTGAAACTGAAAAGGGAGTACTGATAATGGAAATAAATTGTTTCATTTGGCAGTTTACTTCATATTCCACATTTCTTGAAAAAACCTGACCAAGAAATCAATTTATCTGGTGCTCCTTTTCATTCATGCATTTGTGACAATAATTAACAACTTTATTGTGGCTACTGCCAGCTTCACAAGCAAAAACTTGCTTATGGTATACCCAATAATAGGTCCATGTCAAATCCATTCCTTAAAGTACCAGAAACATACCTGTGGGTGGGGCAACCCCTGGGGACCCTCCTCCCTGTTGCCTACTTAGATGACCCTGGCCTGATGTTCTCTGAGGGTGAGGATGGCTAGCCTGGTGAGGAGGAACATCTCCCTTACTTCTGGAGGGATCACCAGCTCCTTGGTAACCTGTAAGACAACAGAAATTGTTGAGAGACTGCAATACTTCAGTACTCATGTAAACCAATTCTGTCCATACCCATGTCACCAGAACTTGTCCATAGACCCTTTTCCATGTAGCAGTCACAAAGGATTGTGGGATACACTTTTGAATTGGGGCATTTTTCTCAATGGCATTCTTACTGTGCCAAAAATGACACACACCAAAATCCTATCCCACAATCCTTTGTAATTGCTATTTGGAAAAGGGTCTATTCTTCTTACTTTCATAGCAAAATAAATAAGTGTTCAGATCACACTTTTCCCCCAAACCTGTCAGCCATGGGATATTTTATTATTCTATTATGGGGACAATAAGAATGCTTTCAGATCAAAGAGTTAATGAAAAGTTGCAAACCACTACAAAACTATGTTGCCAAGCAAACACCAATTTCCATTATACAAAGTTAAATGTGGTAAACATTTCCAAACATCGTTCTGGTGTAGAAACATGGCTGGATATCTTACAAACACACAACAGCAATCCCATCCTAAGAATAAATTCATTTAAGATTGAAGCATTCACTCCTTCATGAAGAACCAAGATACAAACAACGACCAACAAACAAAATACGTACAAACAGTATCCTTTGATTGGTTTCACAAAAGAGGAAGTCACTGAGCTGCTCTTGACAACTAGCCCAAAACTTGAAAGAGATGGCACATTGAAAAGTTGCCAGTGGCTACCTCAAGCATATTAATATCAGGAGAGTTGTAATTTGTACTTTCTGGAAAGTTTTGCACAGTACAAGAAACTATAGACTTCCTAATGAGTTATTTGTTCCCACTAAATCAGGCAAGTCTTCACAAAATGCAACAGGTACTGTACACACCATCTCTTATCAGCAAATATAAATACCACAGGTCTACCTCTGCATCTGCCTTAGAGATCTGCCAGATCAAGAAACTTGTTAAATATACAACATGGGCCTAACAGACAGTTACTGAGGACAAATCATGTGGGACACCTTATCCGACAGACAATAATGTCACGTAAAACATACTTGGGTCTAAGGTTCCTTCAAGATAGTGAATGTTAGAGTATCCATACCACATTTTTCTTAAAATGATATAATGGGTAGTTCATGCAAATCAGTGAGGGTGTATGACAACAGATAATCTTTATCTGTTTTCATGAAACATTTCATACCTCAGTTTTGTTCTCCAATATACCATTTTATGACTGAAATATTATTTAAGGTTTACATGAAGCTATGGACTCAACGGCAAATTAATCCTCCAGTTTCTTCTTTGATATGTCCATCAATAAAAATCACCTTCATGGACTTTCCAATCCTTTCAATATTTCATTTTTTTCACTACATTTGAATTCCCTCCTCAGTAATCAAAGGATGGGCCTATCACTAAAGCTACAGCTTTTCACCTCTACCATCAAGGTCACTATGGATACAGGGCAAGTCTTACTTTTGTGTTTGTTTCCCGTTGGATTTAAACCATTCCTTAACTCTCATAAACAAAGACAGAAGTCAAAACTTTTATGTGAGAAAAGAACAAGCTGCAAATTAACATCGAGACACAGAGAGAAAAGCCCAAGGAACACCTCATCTGTTTTACCACTTTACTGCCTAATGGATGCATTGATGTGTAGAGGGATGCTGCATCCTAAGCCTCTACAGAGAGAACAAAAAAGAAGTTCAACAAACACTTCAAGGGGAAACCTCACAAGTTCAACTATAAATGGTAACTGTTATTACACTATGGAGGACTACTGCAGTACCCCAATTGAAAAGTTTGATGTCAAATGTTTGGAAGAGACATAACCTCTAACATATAGCGAAGGAATCAAGCAAGCATCATAGCAGGTTTATGCTGCAATAGATGCTCTGATGTGAATGGGATAGACTCAAGTAGTAACAAAAATGACAATAGCTAAGGAGATGAAGTAACATTTCGAAATGAAAACTCCACCTTCCAAGCGTCATTACCAACTGTAATTTACCCTACAGAGGGATAACATATCGCATGTGGGGAAGTAAGTAAAATCAACTTTGGAAGTCAAGAAGGGATCAATCACACCCACACACACCTAGATATTAACATGTATAGTGTGAACTGCCACAAAACCCCTTAAAGCTAGGGATGCACTCGAAGTGACCTGATAGTAGGAAAGTTCTGTCAGAAGAAAGGTTAAGTCCCAACATAAAGTGAACATACAAATTCTGGCCTTTTTTTTCCCAGCCTTGCAGGTAATCGAGTTACTTAACAGCAGTTGAAGTGAACCCTTAAGTCTAAAATTTCAAAAATAGATTTACAAAGCTTGAAAAATAAATCCCAGTGATCCAACTCTTATTAACAGCACACTCCTGTGCTGAGATATACAATGTTGAAGTTTATTCACTCAATTTAAAATTGTTAGATTACATAATAACTTCTGATGTCACTATACACTACTTGGAATACAGTCTTTCTTTTACTTTGTTTCTCCTGAAGACACTATACCTTACATCAAAAAGTGATAACTGTCTTATTGTATACAGTGACTTGACTACACAAGCCATCCCCTTACAAAAGTCTAAGCAAGTAGACAGTAATTTGTTCAAGGTTACACTGGCATTTTTATTTCAACAAGAAATAAAAATCAGGTAATAGGAGTTGTATGTGAAAGACATCACAAATTATTACACAATCCATTACTGTAAATCAAGTGAATAAATTTCAACATTTTTATCTTAGCAATAGACCCTTTTCCAAATAGCAATTGCAATGGCTTGTAGGATAAGTTCTGGTACGCGATGTTTTTTGTCAATGGCATTTTGCTGTGGCAAAAATGATGCACACCACAAATCTATCCCACAATCCTTTGTAATTCCTATTTGGAAAAGAGTCTATGGAATAAGCTATGAAGATGGAAAAAATGATATTCATTTTCCAACCTATGAAATGTATATGCTTGGAAATTTAGCCTTTAGGTACACTTTACAGATTACAAATGTGGGGAAAGTTACTAAATTATAACTAAATGCTCTGTGGCTTACTTATTTAACAATTTGCAAAAAGTGGCTTTTTGCAATTGAAAAGTCATTTCAGATGGGGAAAGCTGTTGATTGCTTTTGAATAAAAAAAAACCCACCTTACTTTGAAACAAATGTTTGACTAAGGATGGATCTCCACCTCCCAGTTGCTAAACTTCAGTGCTTCAAATGCCACCCTTTTATTCACTCTGCCATAGCACCAATGGCAAGGTATTCATATGACAGCCAAACATAGGTAATAAAGAGCACACTAACCCTACAGCAACGGTTTCAGAACAAAATGTTGACTACTGTACGGATCTGGAGGTAGTAACTCATAACAAACAGGGCTGAAAAAAATGTTTATTTCCCAGGAAGGCAGTAATATTTTCCACAATTCTTTCTGTATTTCATGTACAAAAAATGGAAATTTCCCTCCAGTTGTCAAAATTTCCCTGCAAATGCCCAAATTTCACAGGAAGGAGCCTCCCAGCTTCCCAACTTTTTCCACCCATGATAACAAAACTTACCATCAGAGAAAACTCAAAATCAGCACAAGTAGGAACAGGAAACCCCCCACACAGAGACAAGCAATGAATAAACTAAACCAAACTTAGAAACTTAACTAAACTAAACTAAAATAAAATAAAATGAAAATAAAAAAAAAACAAGGGTGTAGCTACCTTACAAGTTACACCAAAATTGGATGGAAGAATGCATAACTAAAGGAGCATGCCTAAATTTTACCAAACTGCCAAACCTAAGTCAATGGGCAGCCTAAAAACACCATTTCAGAATTAAGTCTAGACTGATCAAAAAGACAATTGAGGTGGTCTTGAAAGTCTACTGAAAGGCTGTAGTATAATACAGACTTAACATATTAATGGTAACCTTCACAAATCTCCCTGCATGAAGGCAAAATGTTGAAATTTACTGCAAATTACCTTGTGGGTAAAATTGCTGACTAGTGGCTTGTGGTAAGTCTTGTCCCCTCTGCCTCTGAGAAGAATACCTCTTTGGTCTACTTCTCTGGAGAAAAATGAGATAAAAAAATAAGATAACTTGCACAAAAGAAATATTTCTTGGCTCTCTAATGACACAAACACTACTTACTCTGGAATGCAAAAAACTCTTTTACATAACTCTAAGAAATTTTCCTCCCCTCCCAAATATCTGGCGTAACCAAGAAACCAGAGTGCAAAAATTGATTGCTATTTTTTTAGCTTTGAAAGATAACCGGCCAACAAAGGATTTCTAGATGATCTGTACATAGGCCATTTTAACTTGATATTCTAAAGTGAACTTTGACCTCCAACAAAAACACAACTCTTTCACTTGATGTGCAGCACCCACAGAGGAAGTATTTCCCTTCTTGAGATATCATTCTAGTTTTTCACAATTTGACCTCCCGTGATCCCAAATGAGTTTTGACCTCGACCAAATACAGGGGGCTACTTGTACCCGTTATTGGAAATCTACTTGCAAAGTACAACATCACTCAAGTGTAAAGCTTTACATTTCTTGACATATCATATTCAAAAGTTTGTATTTAAACTTCTGATGACCCCCAAAACATTTCATCAAATCTAAAATGCCTTATGTCAAACACAAGTTCTGAGAAATGAAAATAAGGTTTAGATAGGAGTTTTCTAATGATAACTGATATTAGGTGCTTTTCCGATACACAAATTTGATAATACAGCATTTCTGACCCCTAAATGCCTTTCAGGTAACTTCAGCTTTGGACAAAATGTTCAACCATTTATGAAGTGTATTCATGACATTTATTAAGAAGGCTTTATTTCCACACAAAAGTGGAAATCAAGTTGTTTACAACTGAAAAAGAACCCTAAAAGGATATACAGCCTTTGAGGACATGTTTCTCAGATTATCTTCTTACAATACAAGCACAACAGCCCACGGCGAAATGTCCACAAAGGCTCTATGAAGCGACAAGATGACATCTTTGTTCTACCAAAAACATAAGAAATACTCTGGGGTCACATGGAAAGTTGCTGGCACATGCACAAACACACACAGATCCACACAACTGTATACAGCTTTCTCCTCCCTCAAAACCAAAAAGAAACAAAAATACATTGCATCTTCCTCATCGCCTTTTACCTCTCGTCTATCATTCCTCTGGTTCTCTTGATCTTCCTCATCATCAATATCTTCGAAAAAACAAAAGAAAGAACAAAAACACATAAATGCTTGAAGAACATCTTTAAAATTATTCAAATGCAAAGATTTAAGGACATTCGACTACAAAAAAACTAAGATTTTTAAAATATAACAGTTCTTCTCAACTTTTGAGTTTAAGCCTAAAGTCTTGCAAAAAAAAAAGGAACCAGGCATGTGCTTCTCTCACTCCCCCTTTTCTTATCAGCTACAACACCTTTATCCTATAAAAATTTAGCAGAAATGAATATTATACCAACAAAATACATTTTTTAGCCCACTGTACATTACTTTCCTGGAAAATGTGCTAGTCTACTGTGAGACCTTGCAGGTTACGTCACTGAAGACGCCGGTTAGCACAGTGCATGCACAAGGATCATGTGAGGTTTAGCGCATGTAAACGCTTGAGCATGACTGCGTGCAGAAATTAGATGAATTAGAATCCATTTCTTTCACGGTGAAGGCAGTGAAATCACATCTTCATCAAATCTTTTGCCAACAACCCATTATGTTATTTGCTTGTAAATGTGACTGACTCGGCACTTATATGTTACAATTAATTATAGTATAGGCCGTTGACTGTGTAGTCTTAGTGTAACAGTCACAAAACACCAAAACGTTACTCTTCAGTCAACATGCTTGATTGCCAGTATTATACATATCAACATACTGGTACATGAATAACCAGCATTGGGGAAAAATGGTTGAAAGCTGGATGCTCCTTGCTGGACAATATTTAATTTGGAGGAAAAATTTTGAGAATTGGATGGAAATTAAGCTTTTTCTGCACATGAAAGTATGGAAGGAACTGTAGATAATTTGAGTCCCTTCCTGGGAACTAAACATTTAAACATTCATACTGGGTTCCATCAAAACAATATATATGAACCTACTGTACTACAACCAATGAGATTATTATGATTGTTAAAAAATTTTATCTGCATTTTGTGATTTGGATCCTTTGCAGTTTGCTCTTCTAAAAGATGATAAAATTCTCAACAGTTTGGCATCGACAATAACTGAAATTATTAACAAGTAACTTAAATCTGGGATTGTTCCTTACTCTATGAAATGTGCCCTGATAAAACCTCTTCTTAAGAAGGCCTCACTAGATTCTAATTCCTTGAATATCCAACTTGTCCTTTATTTCTAAAGTTCTTGAACATGTCAATGAAGTAAGACTAAGGAAACATACGAATGATAACTCGTTGTATGAGAAATTTCAATCAGCAATCTGCCCTGGGCATATTACGGAAACAGCCCTCTTGTGAGTAGTTAACAACATTCTCTATATTCAATTGATAATTCAGAGTGTTCAGAAGCTCTCCTACTTCTAGACTCCCTGACGCTTTTGACACTCTATATCACAAAGTTCTTTTAAATAGATTGAAAAGTGGTTTTGGCATTGGAGGATTAGCTTTTATATGGTTTGAATCCTACTTATCTGATCCGGTTCAAAATGTTAAAATTGGTACTTCACTCTCAGTTGATTCCAAACTGGAAACAGGTGTCCCCCAATGGTCAGTTTTAGGTCCCCTCTTATTCTCATTGTACATACACCCTCTTGGCGATCTGCTCAGACGTCACTCCTCAAATTTTCACTTTTATGCAGATGACAAGCAAATTTATGTCTCGTTTTCAAATTCTAAATCAGACAGCATTAAAAGCTCTCTTGAAGCTTGTATCCATGATGTGAGGGAATGGATGTCACTAAATCTCCTACTTCTAAATGACTGTAAAATGGAATTTCTTCTATCCTCATCTCAGGATCATCTGAGTAATTCATTCAATTGTGTAAAAGTGGAAAATGAAGCTGTAAATGTCTCCTCGAATGCTAAAAACCTTGGTGTTTTATTCATTACTCAGTAATCTATAAATTGTCACATACCTAATATTTGTAAATTTGCCTACAGTCACTTAAGCAACACGAGTCATATTTGAAAGTTCTTGTCTCAGTCTGACGCTGAAAAATTTAGTCCATGCCTTTATATTATCTCTTTTGGACTCCTGTAATTCATTAAATTACAACCTACTGTTTGAGTCCAAAATGCTGCCACCTGTCTCGTTGTGTGTGCCCAAAAGTTTGACCACATGTCATATTCTAATACATCTTTATTGGCTTCCCATTCATCAAAGAGTAAATTATAAACTTGTTTTGCTCATGTGTAAGTCTTTACACGGCTTAGCACCTGCTTATTTGTGTGAACTTGTTCAATGGTATTTACCTTCTCGAAATCTTAGATCTTGTCTTCAATTTATTGCTAAGCAAAAATCTACCAAAGAATTACACACCAATGGAAAGTCTTCAAGGGTGTTATACAAGGACAGGGCTTTTGAGAATCTTGGGCCTAAACTTTTTAATTTACTTCCTTTAAATGTACACTCCAGTCCCTCAATTAAGTTTTAAATCTTGTCTTAAGACCTACCTATTTAAGTTGCCTTTTAATCTCTAATGTTTCCTGCTTATGTTTACCTTTACTTCTTTTAATCTAATTTATTGCTGTCCATCTTTTAGTTCCTACTGCTTACCGTTGTGTTCTTTCATTCTATGATTTAACTTTTTAAATTCTTATCCTTTTTACCTCTTATCCCTCTTGTTTTTTTTTTTTTTTTGCCATTTTTCTACTTTTTACACTGTATAGCACCTTTGATTACTCTTGTAGATATTGTGCACTTTATAAATTCATTCTTTATTATTTATTAGTATTATTTATTACTCTTGTTTAAGTCCATGTTTCATGGCTAAATTAGGCCTTCAAAATGTTTAATTAGTCTAGTAAATGACATCTGACACAATCGTTTTTGGAAAATGAAAACTTTCTCTAATTTTTGGTGGTTTTTTGGTAAACATGGATTTCAGCTTTGTTGTGCTTTGTCATGCATTTTCGAAAATAAGATCTGTGACATCATAAATGGAGTAAAGACACTCCCACATGACTGTAAACTGACTGCAAGCTTACGCTTGTGCACATGTGCAAGCTAACCGTCTTCGCCGGCCATGAGTAACGGCAACTATTGCTTTGACAGTTGGAGTGATCGTGTTTTATGTTTGTTACAACTTACAGTCATAAAATTTCACCTTGACACTTAGCTTACTGCCTCATTGCTTGGTTTAAAAGCTACTTCTGCTCCCTAAGCTACACAATTACACCAGTAATGGCTATAGTTTTTTCAATTTTAGTGATGTATATTCCAACAGTAGAATACAAACATTCCTGTGTGATCACAACATTTGATCACAACATTCCGTTTACAATGAATAGGCTATGTTGTGCCATTTGTACAACATTAAGCCTAAGTTACTGTTATGCCTTTCAGCGTGAACTGCCCGAAAGATGACGGGACTTTTTCAAGTGTTTTCCCTTTCTCTTAACAGTCACATGGGTACTTACTTTTGTGGTGCAAACCTCTGCAGATAATTTCCAAATTTTAATCGAACAAATAATATATCACATGAAGTTGCAAATGTGCAAATTCGTCCCACAGTTTTCAGTGTTATAACAACGAGACAGGTGTTCAGGAAGTTCAAGTTAACACTAGCTAGAGCTGGTTCAGTATAAAGTATACAGCTCGTATGCCAACGTACGTTGAGTACATACATTCGTACCTTACAGTAATCGTCTAGTATGTGTGTGGCTTGCATACATACTTTTGTTTTTTAAGCCTGGCTTGGCGGCTTAGCCAATCAGAAGACTCTTAAGAAATAGGCGCTATTGAAAATCTCTGTGACATGCTTGAAAGCAGGCTTTTGATTAGCAGAGGTATCATACAATGCTGAAACTGTGTTTGTTTACCACTCTGAGTGGCCATAATTTGGCCACAGTTCTAATTCTAGCAATATTTTACTGCTTCTTATGACATTTTGTCACTTTTTCTGCCTATTCTAAACAGTGGTTTTTGCACCTTCTCTTGGATAAGTCGAACCTGTCTGTGAATACTTTCGATTCTGGAGCCATTTTGTGGGTTAAAGCACTAAGTAAAAATGGCTAGTGTCTTCACCATTGAATGTTTGTGAGAATCACAGAGCAGCTCTCATATCCTGCTCTATGGTGAGAATCAACCAACCTCAACTCAGCTTATAACGTCATACATAAGTTTCCAATTCGTAGCTATTCGGAACTGATCATGACAGACCCAACCCCTCTTCAGCATGTATGGGAAAATTTGGGATTTTCTTCACTTTCTCGTGTAATTACTGCAGGGGAATATTTAATCCCCAAGAAAGAGGACATGGGAGATCATTACTGGGTGATAAGCCTAGCTGAAATACTAGATCTTTAAGTCTTGGTACGAATTACACACCATAATAAGTTTTGTCCTATATGTTTGTAATTGTATATCTTACACATTCACCCAAACCACATTGTAAAAGATCTAAAGCTCTCTCTGATTTATTTGAGACTGTAACTAAGACTTCCTACAAGCTTGCAAAATTTAACATAAATACAGACCCTCAGGTAATATAAAACTTAATGCAATATTAATTATGTGGTTTGGTGGTTAATGAATGTTTAACTTTTCATATCAGAAATGTTAAAGCCAGTCATCCTACAATTCTCAAAGGTTAAAGACAATAGGCAGTCAACCCAACCAGAGTTAGTATGCCCTGTCACTCTAGTTCATGAATGGCCTATTTTGATCATATGACAATGTTTTTGTTAGTGAATTGTGAAATTCAAGGAGAATTTCTCCTTGCCTTACCTATTGTTTGTGATAGTTATGTTCAAAACGTCTTTTGAGGTGCTTGTAATGCAATAAGAGGAGATTTGCAAGAATTTGCTGATTTTTCAAAGCAAATTTTGGGGCAACTGCCTACTGCCTTTAAAATGAAAAGGTGTAAGAAACTTGAAATAGTTGTAAAGGATTGTCAGACACTCATCACCCGAATACATTTTTGGTTGGGGAAAACCAACACTCTCAATTGGTGACTGCTCTTTGATTGACATCAGAGTCAAAAAATTCAAAAGATGCAGAGTAGCCCATATATCACAGCACGGACAGAGAGTGTTCTGATGACACATTATGGCCTTATACGTTCACCAAGATATGGCCTTAAGCAATAAACTAGGTTTATGTCTGAACGAGGAAGAGCTTTTAAGACAGTCTTGAAGGGGGGGGGGGCCTAAAAGTAACTTACAGTAGTTAGGAGAATTGGTACTGTCTAGGATGATAAGATTTGCCCTTTAAATTTTTCCCTTGTGTTCGCAGATAAAGTCCTCTAGGATCACTTCAAAGACATACTATAAACCAAGCATCACACACTATTATGGTATCCAGTATGTCTCAAACCTACACCCACAGAGCATAGTAACTCCATGGCGTACCATCTTAAAATGCAGTCATGTTAGGATATGTTAAGCCTAAGCCTAAGCCTAGCCTAACAAGACAGCAGCACAGATTAGGCATGGAGGCATGTGCTACGGGTATATAAAGATGGCAGACTGTGGCAACACTTTCTGCTATAAGATCTGTGTTTCACAGGATACCTGTAAGTCATACCTTGTTGGTTGGTCCTCAATCCTGGTTTTTCATCCTCATCATCTTCATGGTACAGTACAGTTCTTTCCGAACCTTTCACTTGAATTTTTAAGTTCCTCAAATGCATATAGTTTTTTGATTCCACTTTACCCTCTTCCTTAATGGGTATAGTTTGTGCTTCTTGTACGGTAACCTCACTAGAGTCCATTTGACCTCTAGATCTTTGATGCCTCTCCATTGAGTAGGCCTTTCGGGAGCTTCCCTGAGGTTCTGGGAGTTCTTCTTCCTTATGGATTTCACCCTGCTGGCGTAAACTGGATGAGTTAACTTGATTTTCTGCATCTCTCTGATAATTTTTATTTACAAATTCTAATGGATATACAGGCTGACTTTGTTCTCCATAATCTTTTTCTCTACTTCCAGGCTGAGTTCTCCTCCTACTATGTTCACTGTAAGAGTGAGAGTAACTTTTTGCCTCAGTGTCTCTGTGATATTTAGCTGTGGGTGCTGACCCCTCTGACAGATAGACCTGTTGTGGATTAGATTGACCTCGGGAAGGTTGATACCTATAGTCTGATGAAACATTTTTAAAACTTTCCTCTTTATGTCCCCCGCTGTCCTTTTCATAGTATGTCTTTTCACTTTGATATGGAATTCTAACACTATTCTCATCCTCTTCATAATCACTATTATCATTCTCTTCTTCCTTTATTTGATGACTCCTATGCTGCCCTCGACTCACTCTTTCTGCATAAGTTAGTGTTGGTTTTGAATTTTGTTTATTCTCATCTCCCTGTCCTCTTGTGGGAAGCTGAGGGAAATCAGCATCTCTTTCATAGTTTCTTCTTTCAGTTGTTTTTGAGCTGTTATAATAACTTCTTTGTTCTCTCTGCTGTCCTCTATCCCCACTCCCATCCTCTTCCACTGACCTTGAAATTATTCCCCTGCCTCTCCTGAAAAGGACAAATATAGGTGACAAATTGATGAGTAATAATCAATATGCAATGCCAACATTAATTTTAATACATTAAAAATATTCCTAGTTCTATACTGATCCTTAAATTCATATGAAGCCAGTGTTTTCCACATTTATTGATACTATCAGATATGGCACTGTGTAAACAGAACTGCCAACATTTGAAACCCCAAAATAGGAATGCACATATGAAGTTGAAGAATCTGGCAGCCTGGGGATGGAGTCTGAAGGGAGGCAGACCCTCCCCTCCACAAATTTTCTGAAGTTTAAAGGCCCTTAAATCCAAAATGGTGGCACACTCAAAGAATAAGTATCACATTTTCAATCAGGAAAAATTACATTTGTAGGATATAGCCCATTGTCAAAGTTGAGAACTGTCATGTTGACAGGAACTGCAAACATGAAAATGTAAAAAAACCAGAAAGCCAAAAGGCTTAGTGATTCCTTGCCATATAATATATTGTTACAAACATGAATCACCTACATGACAAGCATGAGATCCCTCACAGTTATCATACTTAAGATATCATCATGTTAATAAGGTCAACCTTTTGTGACTCAAATAAAAAATTGATTACTCAGTTCTAGAAATCGCACCCTCATACAGGGCTCGAAATAAAGGGGGCCCGTGGGCCTGATGCTCCTAGAAATTCGCTTGGGCCCGTAACATCTACAGGGAAAGGGGCCCAGTTGGCTCCTAAATATTTCAAGTCTAATTGTACAGTCTGCACATGAACCTCTCCATCCACAACTCAACGATCTTATATCTCGCACAGCCTGTACATTCCTATGCTAACAGTCACTAAAAACCTGCAAAACACACATTATTTCTGAAATCAGTTCACATCATTAATAGAGTCTGCTTTATCACATCACTCACGCAGACATACACCAATGTCAGTCACAAGTAATGTAGGCGGAGCCTCACAAGATCAACTGACGAAGACGGTAAGTGGGAATTGAACAGTGCCCTTCATTTTACCGGGTAATATCTTCCGGAGTTACGAGAAAATTTTGAAAATGTATACTAGCCTACATGCAACATGGTCTAAGAGGGTGTGGACAGATTGGTTTCAGGCTAGTTTCAGCCTCAACTTGCCTTAATTATACCAATACCAAACATTTTCAAGCACGTAAAAAGCACCCATACACTTTATCAGTCCTTTTTTATTTGTAAGTTTTGGGCCCCTTGATTTCTCATTTGGCCCCTAGATTCCATAGGCAAAGGTTGAAGGCTTATTTCGACCCATGTCATACATCGCATTCCATTGAGTAACATGCACACACAGTCATGACCTAGCTTCCATTAAAATGTCAATAACTTGAGTTGGGAGCATTACAGAAGAGTAGCATCGTTGCCTTTTTGGTTTGTCTAAACAAGACAAACCCAGGCATCACAAAAAAGCCACAGAAGTCAAAAGATCAAATGAGGTCAAAGTAGGTCATCACGTGTGCTTCACATAGACGAACACAACTTTCCATTATGCCATCCTCCTTTATCACTTGGTTATTAGTTATCACACCACACCTCACATTCCAATGCATTATGCACACACAATCACAACATTTCACTAAAATGTCTGTAACTTGAGTTAGGAGCATCATGGTAGGGTAGTTTAATTGCCTTTTTGGTTCATCTCAACAAGCCAAACCCAGGCTCCACAAAAAAGCACAAAGGTCAAATGAGGTCAACTGAGGTCAAAGTAGGTCATCACATGCATTTCACATAGACAAACACAACTTTCCATTATGCCATCCCCCTATGTCACTTGGTTATTGAGTTATCGCATTCCTTGCATTCCAATGCATATAACACATACACTCCTAACATTTCACTTAAATGTCAATAACTAGACTAGAGTTAGGAACATTGTAGGAGGGTATTATAATTGCCTTTTTGGTTTGTCTCAACAAGATGAATCCAGGGGTCACAAAAAAGCCACAAAGGTCAAAAGGTCAAATGAGGTCAACTGAGGTCAAAGTAGGTCATCACATGCATTTCACATAGATGAACACAACTTTCCATTATGCCATCCTCCTTATGGCACTTGGTTACTGAGTTATCACACCACATACCTCGCATTCCAATGCATATAACACATACACTCCTAACATTTCACTTAAATGTCAATAACTAGAGTTAGGAACATTGTAGGAGGGTACTATAATTGCCTTTTTGGTTTGTCTCAACAAGATGAATCCAGGGGTCACAAAAAAGCCACAAAGGTCAAATGAGGTCAACTGAGGTCAAAGTAGGTCATCACATGTATTTCACATAGACGAACACAACTTTCCATTACACCATCCCCCTAAAATGTTTCGTTGGCGAGATATCAACAAAACATCACTTTCTGACCTTTTGACCCTTTCAGATTAATGTGGATCATATTACAATATTTCCACCTCTTACCAGTCTATCTTATCCTGAAGTTATGACTCAATTGGAACAACGGACACCGAGTTACAGCTGCTAAAAGAAATTCACTAAATTGCCTCTGGTGACCCCAAATGACCTTTGACCTGCACCAAAAACAATAGGGTTCATCTACTCCATATGGGCAATCTACATGCCAAGTATGAGATTACCCGGGGTTACCGCACTTGAGATAGAGTGTTTACAAGCAGCGTCACACACACACATACATACGCACACACACCCATACACACACACATACACACACACGCCATCACCATCGCATAGATTCCTTGCCTGCCTTCGGCAAGGAATCAAAAAATGCACGATTAAGCAAAGATTATGTGAATCTTAAATGCAAGCACATCGAACTATGAACTGGTTCCATTTAGGGGCTGAATACATTGATTTTTGCAATATGAAGGCACACAATGAACCTTTCAGATTATGTTACTTGTTAGGCTGGGTAGGCTAGGTTGCTGCATGGTAACGTTAGCTGTTAGGCCTAATGTTACACATTCAACACAAACTTCATTAAAATGAATGTTTATTGGCAGGTACGTATTCTGAGCTAATTACATCTAACAAATTCTGTCCTATTTTTAATTCCACGACTTTCATAGTTTAAAAGTTAGGCCTCAAAGTAACCGTTAAATTCTGGCACAGCCTAGGCCTGGGCCGAATCAAACCTTACACATCTTTGAAGAGTCTATAGGTGCTAACACCATGTGCTATTTTGGGTAGACCACACTCTGATTAGTCTAGCATAAGAATACAGCGTACGCGTACCATACATGTACCATACCGAAAACAGACAGCAGGCTCCTAGCTTACTGTCCAAAGCTTAATACTGAAATGTGAAACCTTTCTTGCTGGATTTCCATTCAGATTTGAACATTGTCATAACAACTCTGTTCAATCTTCTGGACGTTCTTGTCCATGCTTCTTTATCTCAAACATCACTGAAATCAGTCCCATCGGTTATGTATTTCCCGCCTGTCATAAGAGGCGACTAAAGGGAAGGACTTGCACCGTGTTTGGACTGTATTTAAAACTGAACTTGAAATTGAACCGTATTTGAAACCGTATTTAAATTTTACCTTTTTATCTAGTTGACACTATATAACACATTCAAGTTGGTGTGTCGTTAAATCTTATCGTACTTACTAAGCCATCGGTTATGAAACACATGCAGTTACAATACATACTGTGCCATGCCTATTTGTATAGTACGTGCTACATCATTACTTGTGCATGATTCTGTGACATTTAGCGGGCAAGACATCTCACTGTACTGAGGTCTTGGTCATAACACGATGTTGTTTACAAATGTGCTTGTAAATTCAGAGAACGGGCAATCATTAATGACTAGCAAGATCTGTGCAGTCATAAGTTTTAAGTTTTATGTTACAAAGGAATTACTTGTGCTATTTTTGAGTCGCCACTGGAAACTGTAACGTTTTGATTTTTTGCCACATACACAAAATATCGAAAGCGTTCCAATTAAATTGGAATGGTTGGCAGATCTGCGTAAACTCTGGCCTGTAAGGCTACTACAGTGGCCATGTGTTTCTATGCAACCCTCTGCAACAACAGATGTATGGCTGCAGCTACTCTTCACTAATGAGCAGTATTAGCCAACAATGAGTTCAAGCTCTATGAGTTATTAGGCCTTGCCAGTTTCCAGCTCTACTTGGGATAAAGTGCACTGAATCTCTGTATAAAAGTGATACAACCCACATCTGATATTTCAGTTCTCAGTGTAAGTCCATTCTGACCTGGTACTCATATTTGAGAAATGATTGTTATGTACACAAAACTTAAGCTTTTTTGCACTACTGTAACCTGTCATTTCATTCACATGAAGTGAAATATTGGGGCTTATAGCCAGACGTAACAAAATGACATAGCCTTGGAATGAAGTAAAGCCCTATTATTGTAGCTGGGAGGTAGCATGATTTTTAAGTACATTTTACTATAAATACCAATCTAAACAAGTATAAGGTACATGCCTACTAATCAATATCAATACTAGATATGAATCATCAGTCCAACACTTAAAAATCTCTACACAAAGATCTTGAGATAGTGACCCTCCCCAGCCCCTCAAAGTAATAATGAACACCCAACATACCACCCTTTACAAAAAGAAACCTCATCCCCTCCAAAAATTTCACCCCTTTGAAAAATGTCACAAATGCTACTATCATTTTAAATGTAACAAAATCAAGCTGTTTTTTCATCACAACTTTATTTTTGTAATGAAGACTTACCCTCCTTCTAAGTTTCTGTCAAATAGCTGGGAGGTGAAAAAATACCGCATAATTGACATATTTACACAGTTTGGTGATTGCACACAAGTTTGCACATAACCTATTTTTTGTAGCTTTACATTAACAGGAGATGGCTGGAACCACTTACCCTCTTCCTCTTGGAGGTCCATCTCGCCTTCCCCCTCTTCCACCCCTTCCCCTTCCCCTACGGCGGTCATATCCATCTCGTTCCATTCTGCCCTGCTGCGTTGGGTCTCTGATATCAAAGCCATAATAGTTGACAATCTCATACTGTGATTTTGGAGCTTGTTGAGATTCATCATACTTGTCATGGAGCCATTTGTTGTCGTCACCTTTCCACAGCCGCCGTTCCCTTTTCTGCCTGAAAGAATTGCAATGTTTCAGGTTTCTTGTTAGCCATCAGAATGAGACCATTGCTACTGTTTTCTACAGGTCAAATGGTCATAAGAAGAATTACCAAGAGGGGGTTTTGAAACATGATCACAACTATGCAGTGTGGGAAGGCCAGGAGATTGGGGACAGATGTCCAGTCATGTCCCCAGTGAAATGCTGTTTACCAGAATGTAAGACTGTATTAAAGTGTGGCAGCATAGCCAATACAAAATATCAATATATCGGCCTGAAAATATCGATAATATCGACATTTTTACGGAATGGGTATGCACACTCTACATATGTGGAAACGAAGCATGGCATGGTAGTACTATGTACCCCATACCTGACAACTTAAATGCTGAATTTTACTACATTTGTAGCGAAAAATAAACCAAGATTTGTGCAGAAAAATTAAAAGCTGTTTTTGCATTTGATTTAACATTTCAGTAGTTGCATTTCCAAATAAACTTTCGATTATTTCTTTGCAAATATGTCTTATACGTAGCTTTTGTGGGTTACTTCAGCATCACACCATATGATCCAATATCCCTCCACCTTGCTAAAGCAATAGCCATGATCCAAAAGAAAAAACATTCAAAATTCTGTAGTAGGTCTGCACCTGTGTAACTACAAAACAGTTTCAAAATCAGTGATTACTGGTTTCACTGACCATACAAACATTCTCAGAAAGTGTGGCCCAAACAGCATAATTCCCACTCCTTACTTAGCATGTGATAAGCCGATTCACTCCACTCCCTACAGTGTGGGTTTCAATTACTTTTCTTTCAAACAAAAATCTTTTGATTGTAAGTTTTGAGATAAGCAAAACATGTTCCTTCTGGACTTACATATGCCAGGGGCCTCCTCTTTTATTCAATTTGTAACTAAATATGTACCTCATCACCCAGCTCTCCTAAAATACTCCGTGTGTAACTCACCACGCAATGCTGCGTCTAGACAGCCTAGTTTTGCAAGTCACTATATTTCTAAAATACCAACCAATATTTTCAAAAAACTATTCGTCAGTATCATAGTCAACTATAACTAGTTACTATGCAGTCGGTACTACTAAGCTGACCTCTACCCACAAACTCCTGCCTGCTTCAGACATCCCACAAATCTAGCAACACAGTACTGCTCATAGTCAAAATCCAGGCACCGTGCAGTCCACTGCAGTCTGCAGCTCACTAGCTGCTTCAGCTGCTCGGCACTCTCGCACGTGTCCACAAATCTAGCAACACAGTACTGCTCATAGTCAAAATCCAGGCACCGTGCAGTCTGCTGCAGTCTGCAGCTCACTAGCTGCTTCAGCTGCTCGGCACTCTCACACGTGTCCGGTACCTGGGATGTCAGCATTTTCCTGAAACTTGCAACTTGCAACTTTTACACAGCTAAATATGCAGGATCGTGCCCAATCGTAGTGTCAACAAACTCTTTCAAGGTAAGGAAAACTATCGCAGTCGAAACTACTTGCAAAATCCCACCCAAACAAAAAAATATGTATCTCACAAATAGTTCAAAAAACCCCTTGTACCAAAATTCATAGATTCAGTCAAAGGTCGTACCACTTCAACATATGCTGCATAGCTGGTTTTGGAAAGAGTCCAAAACTGTAAATACTTTCTACACATGTTGCATGTGTGGACTGATTGTGGCGTGTTCATACAGTACACAGTAATGTATATACGAACATTCATGTTGACAACAGAATCACTGTAAGCTGCCCCAATGAAAGACTACGATGATGCTGTACAAAACCCTATGGACTAACATGCATAGTACAGTATATGTACCCCTGCTGAACTTCTTACGAGTGTATTTGGGAAAATGTTACGTTATTTTCTCTGTTTGTGGAGCTTTACTCTGTGAGATAGATCTTCCTACAGTAAGTCAGAATATTATGAAAAATTTCTTGTAAATTTTCAGAATAAACTTTACAGGCAGTCAACAATTCTGTCGGAAACCTTTTGTGTCACCAATATGGCTCGTGAGCTAGCTCCGTACATATTCAGCCACTTACACCTCACATGTACTTGGCACTCACCGTACCTATATCCACTGTGCATGCAGTGCATTGAAATATTCCAGTGTACGCAAACCACAGAAATATTCATACAGCATGCCTGTATACTCATAGCATTGCGGTGAAAAGCTCTGTATTGTATTGTAAAAGTCACAAGAGGTGAACCTAGGACCTACCAAAAGCTAGGCCTAAGATTCTTTGAAAACTTGGTCCTATCGTTACTTAGGTTGTTTAAACACTCGTATCAGGTCATGAGACACTGCTGTCAAAACATCAATATTTGAGTTGAGTATCGCTATTTCAGTAGAATTGGTATCCAGGTTAAATATCAACATTAGTTCTATGTATAGACTTAACTATATATCGATATTTTGGAAAATGCATATGGACGATATTACTAAGGTACAAATATCGCCTAATATTGATAATATCAATATACTGCCACAACTTAGACTGCATCGAGGTTTTGATGACTTCACTCCTCTAGACTAATGAGTTATCACCAGAAATAGCTCCTTCAACATGTTTTTTTCCAACCTTGGGGTCATGACTGGAACTGGGGGAAGTTTTTGTTGGGTAGCAGGCTGGATTTTAAAGCTCTTGAATAGCCTACACCAAATGTACAGCAAATCTTGTCTATCTTGTCAGCTGATATACCAATGTACCATAACAACTCCTTGCAACATCATAGAATTACCCAACTGACATGACTGTCTCTATCATGTATGCACAGAAACACATACCACAGTGATAACCAGGTGAGGACCCAGGGGAGGCTTTCCCTACCCCAGCTGTTCTCACCATTACTTTCTTTTTAACACAGTCCCTACAATGCACTTAAACACAAGTAAGTTGCCTCGACGGCTAGGCTAGATACTGGGAAATCACTAAAGAAGATCATGCATGACAACAGCCATCCACTTCAAGCAACATTGAACAGAAAGGTGATCCTGTGAAGTGGCAGGATGTGGTTACCTTCTGCTAGTTTGAATAGTTACCCCTCCTCTTCCATCCCATAATGTATTAAACTTCATAATCTTACTTTCAAACCCTAGAGCTTGCCTGGTTGGAACCTGTTGTTTTAAACTTTTACTGTTCTTTGCTTCTCTATTTTACTGTTTTTAGGATTGTTCAGTTTATATATTGTGTAATTTTAGAGTTTCTTTTATTGCATCTTACTGTTTTAAGCGACCATTCAATTACATTCAGTAGGGGTTTACTAAGCTGATCTGATCTAATTATCTTACAAGCTCTCATCTTACATTATGCACGTGTAAATATACTGGAATGAAAAAATGAATAAAAGAATATTAACACTGAAAAAAATTTAGGGAAAACCAGTAGGATCCAATGCAGCATGGTAAACTTAACGAACACCCAAACATATTCACAACGTAGACCCATTTCTTAGAATGTACCTATGTAAGAATGCTTGCAGGTTTCATACATATACAAAGAAGTTAGCTGTTTCACAGAATTCCTTTCCTGTAGTTTAAATGTCATGGAGGTGTTAGTGTTACGGAAGGTATTGGCTGCACCAGGGGGTGAAATCAGAGTTACACATCTAGCTCCTTTGGTGCTATGTACTTCATAACAACAATCAAGAACAGTAATTTCTCCTTAATTCCTTTTCAATAGTTTCTTGACTTTTTGCCCATGATGGGTTCCCTAAGTAGTCTTAGTCTATGAACTACTTTACCCATATTACTCAACTGTTTGGCCCAGATGCCCATTTCCTACCCCATGAAATTTTGATAGACCTCCCCACATACCCCATTCACAGACCCACAGCATTTGGCCTACTGGCATCATTTTTTGGTGAATCACAGATTATACAGTGCTATACAAGACAGACTTTCCACATAAGGTGGCTGTCCTATAATTTAACTTTTGTCCTTACTTTTTGTCACTTTTGTAGTCGTCCCCCATTCTGACATCGTGCTGGTAGTAAGCACCCTTTCTTGGGATGTAAGCTGGGTTTTTCAAGTCCTCATCATCATCCAGCTCAACAGCACCCTCCTCTGATGGTTCCTCCTGGTATGCAAAGAATAATGCAGACTTTGCATGAATATCTTTAGAATAACCAGTCTTCTTAGCATGGTATGAGGTATGGGGAGTGGGGGCGGGGGTCAAAGTTTGGCCCCTGCTTTAGGGCTCAGATGATGTTTAGAGTTTACCTAATACTTGCTTAACTGTTTCACAGTCATCCCCAATTTTCCTACTGCATACTGTGCAGCCAGCTTTGTTAATTCAGTTCTTGAAACAGTGGACAATTCATTTGAAATAATCGATTTGAACCAACAAAAAAAAGGCTAACATGAAGTAAACATGACAGAGATAGCAAATACATGGCTTTATCAGTTAGGATTATTTAAAATGCAATTTTGGATGAAGGGGATTTCAAAATGGTTAGTAATCATCGTGGTATGCAGAATCGGTCCCCTGTATTAATACACATCCTTGACTCACTCCAAGATCAGTTTTGTCACGGACTATTGTTGTAACTACTGGCAGAGTCCTCATCACCACTAAAAATGTTTGGAGATTAAAAATGTTTGGAGGAACATCATCTGAATCAATTTCAATGTCATTTTGTTTCAGGTCATCACCAGAGCTGTCTATGGTGATTCATGAATCCACATTGCTAAGTGCGACTTTCATCAGAGGCTGCCATTTTGTTTGCTAAATAAATCATCACCAGTTGAAGTTATTACAAACTTTTCAATGGTGCCACCCTTTAATTTCCAGTGGAAGCTATGTACAAAAAGCAATATAAACCTCAGATGATATGTTCATAGCTAGACAAGTCATTTTAAACACAGTAGGTTCAACAAATAATAGAACATATATGGCTGTGAAGGCAACACTAGCCTGATACATAACATTACAAAGCTGGCTGTGAAAGTGTTAAAAAAATGGTATTATGGCTAAGTTAGTTACTTTCATGACCATTCCAACCACAAATAATTTCACCAGTGCAATTCTATTCAGTTAAATCCTCCATACATAAAAATCATGCAAAAATTTGAAGAAGCAGCAAATTTTCCCTACAAGTAACCAAAATGTTATGGTCTTTCCCATTTTAAGTTCTGATGAGTCGTGATTTGATAAATAACTTATATGATGTCATAAACTGAAATTTGAAGATCAGGTTTTCTCACAGACATTGCATCTAGAAAATAAGGTGTGAATATCATTTTTATTTATGGTATTCTCCTACAAAATGGCTACATGATCCAAAGTATTCACAGATACAAATATCAAATAGTCAATGATCCTAACAGGCAAAAATGTCATTTTCAAGAAAATTTGTGAAATACTGGTGGAATTGGCTGAGCTAATTACATGGTACTGGATGGCATACAATTGGGAATTTCCAAAGTTAAAATATCTTCATCAATGAAAGTTTTTAATACAAAGCCCAATTGTGTACTAATAAAGACTACTCTGGCTAAGCCAGACCTATAATACCATACTGAATGTAAACTGCTGGAGCTGACTCAGCAAATGTTAACATTGTCAACACTGGTTTAAATCAAGTGTATAGGCTTTGCAAATTCAATGGATGTCATCAGTTTGGATTAAGTAAGAATATCACTGATGGGTTATAACTTTACCAGAGTATGTAGGTAATGGTTGTAGCTCAAGAAAAACTTCTACAAAACACAATACCTTGACAATGATTCATATGTTTTAGACATAACTTTAGGCTTAGTGCTTTTCATATGGTTAAATGCAGCCTATTTACCATTGTCAAAACGTTCAATCACATGGAGGCATTATTACAGCTGGACTTTCGGTACCCTTTGCTAAATTCCCTCACATTACATGTTTCATGTGCAATCACTGAACTAAGACAACAAAGCCAGTTTCCTGACCAAAACGATTCCTTGAGAGACTGTTTAAAGGGTAATTCTGTATAAATTGCAACACAAATTGCAAGGCTTAGCCTCCACATAAAATGTGCCAGAGAGTTTAGTTGTCCCTTATCCAATGACTGACTTGCATATGTGTACAAGCCTACACTTACTGACAGAGTGAACTAATACCTGAAAGTACTGTCCACTTGTGATGACACAGAGTTGATATGTGGAATGACATAACGGTCAGCCCTACCATGCTGAAAATTCAATTCCACCTAAAAACCAGGAAAAAGTAGTTCTGCGGTACATTTTTCAAAAAAAAAAAAAGTTCCAGGGTCCTTGCACTTTCTTGTATATAGGATTCCAAGACCTTTGCAACAAGCATTCCACAAATTTCCATACTTCTACAGACATAAAATGAACTGTGCTTGGGCTGAACTTAACCAATTTTATAACTGAAAATTTCTTGGGGGGCATTCTGCCCTCACCCCTCTCCCTCCAGCACACTCCTGGCTATGATACTGATTTTAAGATTTTATTTCAACACAAAAGAGTGAAAAGAGTAAAGATAACACCAAGAGGGGATACAGGACTTAAGGGGGAAAAGTCAGAATGGGGGTGCTCAGGTAGAAAAGACCAAAGACTTCTCTAATATACTGAAAGGGTCGGTTGTGTAGGAGAACAATTTAAGTTGTATCTGAAAAGTTTACCACTGCTTTATAGGTCAGACAATAAAACCAAGAGGGAATCTTTCACGTTTCCCATGACTTTTCTTTCAACTTCTGCAGGAATTTTATATTGTGTGTGTTTCTTTTGTATAACTGGGTGATTTATGCAGCTCAATATATGCAGCAATTTCACACAGACAAGTTTTTCTTTGCAGGATTATCTGACTTGGGTGTAAGAATCCCAAAACCAAGCACCTTAGCTCATGTTGTTCCACAGGGTCAGCTTAACTTTTCTGCAGTAATTTTCTAATGGTTGCACCCTTCAAAAGTGGCCCTTGAATGAGATATGCATGTTACAACACCAGTATATCTGTAATCACATAAACTATTCTTGCAAATTTCACCATCAAATGAAATTGAGAACCAATTTCCTGGTCCTTCCACACATAATAATCAGCAAAATTTAAAAGCATGGATAGACAGTCATTACATTAAAGAACATTGTTCCATGGGATTCTTATTGACTGAAGTTAAGTGTCTATATTTGTTATGTCACTGCCTTCAATTTCACTCATAACCTTTCACCCAGATATTAAGCCTTCAAAGAATATGTCACTTATGTTGATTTATTGTTCAGTCATTCCGCCTTAGTCTAGATGTTGTCTACTCATCTTCAGCAAGACTGATGACCTAACCCTTTCTCAAAGTGGTTCACTTTCTACTTTAGTTTATTTCAACTTGTGGTTTGGAACATGCACTTAGTCTCAGTGAAGACCCTGTAAAACAGATCATGAACAAATATTACTGGCATCACAAAGTTTAGCAATGCATGCTAGGTGCAAAAATCAATTCAACTATATTCCCTGTGCACTGCCCCAATCTAAACAAAGTTTGACAAAAGGAGTTGGAGCAGTCCTCCATCACATCACTCTTCTAAATAAGGACCTAAAGTAACCAAGCTTGACCCCCTTTGCAACATTTTTTCGGTAACAAGACTTATCACATTATTGCTATACATATGGTTACTTCCATAATTACCTGCCCATCTCCACTGCCTCTCTTCTCTTCAAGATCTTCATCCTCTTTATTTTCTTTGATGTCTGTTTCCTCCTCATCCACATCCTCTTCAATTTCTGCTTCTTCTTCTATTTCTTCATCCTGAGGTTCACCAATGGTACTGGTGTCAACAGCTTCTCCAGTTTCTGGAACATAGTAAGTAACATTTAAAAATTAGAAATGGTACATATGAAGGCAGTGATCACATCAGGTTGCCAGACTGCACAATTTCCACACTTTCAACAATCCTGCAAGTTCTAATATCGTGTGCAGGAACTTCACGCACCTCTTAGGGAAAAATTGACCTTTACAGTATGTTGCAACTTATCCAGATCCTCTCCTTTAAACCAAATCCACTCCCCAAATATTCTGGAGGGGCCATCCCCCCCCCCCAAATTCTGAGACCATGTGCCAACACTGGTACAAGGTTGCCACATTGTGGAGTACAGGTAAGAGTAACTGAGACCTGTTTCACAATGGGTTACCCTTGTTCTTCTCAATCTTACATTTGAATTCAATAAGACTACTGTTTACTAGATCATCAATCTAATATGTATGAATCAGGGTCCTGAACTGCTGAAATGGTTGTACTGTACACTGCACTGCTGAAACTTACAAAATACTATAAATTACTTGAAAACTAAATGTACCTTCATAGTAAACATGGTACAGTATATGAAAAATTTAAGACAAAATGAAATCAAAATGATCAATCCAGAAAAATTTCTTGCCAACAACCCTTTGAAGATGTGCATCACAAAAGTATGTTGTACTAGCATCAAAAGTGTTCTAATAGTGTGAAACAACAGTTTAAATCAATTATCATCTTTCCATTAGAACTGCTGAAAGTCTCAACAAAATGGAGCAACATCTTAACAGTTTTTTACATAAATCCTAGAATCTTGTAAATCAGGTGCTCATACTTTCTACTGTACAACCAGCATCAATTGTCAGTGAAACACAAGAATGATTGACATGATCCAATAGACCTTATATCCATCTACAGACGTCACAAAACAGAAAGTGCCCCCTCCCCCCGTTGGAGGTAAGCTCCTATCTTTGCCACTTATACCAACATAAGCAGACAGCTGATTGGCGTACTGTACGTACTTTTACTTTATGCATGTGCAAAGTCTACATCATGAGCACAGTTTGCTGCACTGTTTACCCTTCAAAATGACATCGGTGCATTTAAGGTCTACATAAGTTATAGGCAGTGTCTCATCAAGTCTGTTGTACAGTTATTATATAAAACTAAAATGGTACAGGCTTATGCCCATGCTTTTCTAAATCATACTGATTTATACCATTCATTTGGTGGTCTCAATCTAGGGGTGTCCTCACCCTAGCAGGGTGTGAACTAGACTACAACATTGCTACTGTAGTGTACACTGTAAAATCCACTGGATTTTTGTGTCCTGCATAAAAAGTGCATATTTGTAAGTACTTTTCTAGAAACATACCGTTTATCAAATCATACAACAATAGTGATTTGAGCTAATGATAAACCAAGACTCACAACACATCCCAAACTTGTAGCTTACGAGCTAATTTTCATCAATCTCTAAAAATACTGCCATTAATTTTCCTTTCATCTGACCTTCCTCCTCATAATCTTCTACATCTTCAATCCTCTCTTTTTCTTCCTCCTCATTGTCAGCCTCATCTCCAGAGACCACTTGAGCTGCTGATTTCTCTGTACTTCCAGTAATGTGTAGGTTGGCCACTTCTGCCACTAACACTTCATCCTCTCCTATAGCATCAATTTCATTCCCATCATCAACTGTTTCTTCTTTGCCTCTTTCAACTCCTGCTGTCTCATCTTCCTACATTTAAAAAGATAAAACTTCATTTAGAAATCCAGGTGGAGAGGTCAAAGCTTCAGTGAAGCCAGAACCTGGTATCACAGTCTGCTACACTAGTGGTGAGGTCATTATAGAGCAAAAACTACCAAATAATGCCCCCTCCTTACCTAAGGTTGGGGGACAAACAGAACCGGGTCTATGCCACCCTAGACAGCAAGGTCTACAAGCAGCAGGTGACCACCAGCTCAGGGGTTTGCCCAAGAAACTAAGAATCCGCCTACTTAAAACTGAGCTAAAGGTGAGCATAAAACTTTCAGGAAGACAGCTGGGCCCACTCACAGAGTATCTGTGAGTGGGCCCAGCTGTCCTTAACATTTGACTGGTAAATGACGACATAAATTATAATAACTGCAACACACTAAAAACCCATAAATAATAAAATTGGTTTTTCAATGTGACAGTTGATCAGGAATGTGTCTATGTCAGGCTCAACCAAGCAGCCCTGCCCAGTACCATAAGTTTCCATTTAGCAGTATGGCTCATTTCTAGTGGATTACCACCTTTCTGAACTGACTTTCAGATGAAGAAAATGTTATTTATATACTTGTATTATCTCCTATTCCTAAGACAATGGCACAGTTTTGTGCTTTTGCCAATAAGGATTGCATTCATGAGTTTACCCTACCTCATCCAGTTTAATATAGCATCTTTCCTTTTCAAGTTAAAAAAGTTATCAGTATTCATCAGGAAAAGCATACTGTACTATTTGCTGGTTTCTATAGCCATGAAATACATAGCAATAACCAATTTGATGAAAGGTGATGTCCGGCTGTTTCTAGTGAGTCTAAATGCTAGCTTTAAGCGATTACTACTGTAACAGTAAATTCTCTCATACAAACATGCCTTAATGAAAAACACTTGGATTCCCCTGGTAACTGCATCAACCACATTATGCCAACCGAAAGATACTCCAAATTTCCCTCCCCTTACACCACTCCCCAGGACAGCAATCAATGCAACCCACACTTAGAAAATCCTAGAGGCATATCCTTGGTTTAACCTGACAAAATGTGAGTTTCAGCCAGCATCCAGGCTGGAAACTCTCTGCCTGCACACAGTACAACTTGTTCTTGGACAAGTTGTTACCATCCTGTAATATACAAGATTTTCAACAAAATCACTGGATCCCACCAATCTTTTTCTTGGATATGTTTTCCAACTAGCATTCACTGCATCACAGTAGCATCTACAGTACTGTCCTGCTAAGCAACCATGCCATTAACACACCACCTTTGCAGAAGTGATCAGTGCCTACTGTAGGAATCCCTGACATCATCAGATAACCTTTATATGGTACAACTGGCAAGCAGATATGGGACTGAAAAATAATGCTGGTCATGAATATTCTTGTATACACCCAGGTGAATATTTATGGTAACTACAGTACTGTACTGAGCAGCAGTTTTTCCTCTAAGAATTATCCAGTGAGTCAAACTGCCCAATATATGCAAATTTGACTCATTGCTACAGTAAATACAGAGCATGTGCACAATATGCCTAAATGCCCATAAAACCCTCTTTTTCTACAGTATGTTTTCTCCAGCATCAGTGCATCAAATTAGGAATCAACTGGGTCAAAATTGCATCATAGTGGCTTTGAGGAAACACTGCTGAGCAGTCCAATTTACAATATCCTGCAAAATCAATTCACTAAATAACTGTGAAACTTGCAAACATTAATTACCTCTTCAGATTCATGGTCTTCTGCACTCTCATATTCTGAGACCTCCTCAAATATTGTATCACTTTCCTGAAATAAAAGTGAGGGAAAGATTACTCCTGGACTCAAAATGTTAAGCAATATTGATAATTGGTTGGATACAGGAATTGCTTTTTCAGACTCAAAACTATAGCAAAAAATTTCTTTAAGAAGTTCTGATGGTTTGGTTCTATGTACTGTACTTGATTCATCTACACTGTACAGTTACTTTCAGAGGTTAGCAAATATAGTACACAGTTTACCAATGCACAGAACTATTTACATGTACACATGTATTTTTTTTCCTAAGATTCATACATGTGTATTACATTGGGACTACTGTACTCCTCAGATGTAAGTTGCTACCTCAATTTTGATAAAGAAGTTTCTACACAGGTCCTACGGTAAAGTGATATTTGAGAACTGACATATACACTGTACATCAGGAAAATTAATGGCTACATGTAATTTTCCAATTTCCATTTATTGACATTTATTTCGGTCCTTTTAATCAATAAAGATGGTGTACATTTCATTAAAAGTAAATAGACTGGGGACAACTCACAAAAAAGCAAAACAGTTAAGAAAACACTTAAATCCTGTAACACTTACAGTTACAGTCTAACTTTTCTGTCTATTCACAATATTCCTTACAAACCTGTAAAAGTAGTTTGCTCATACAGTAGCTTTGACACATAACTGTAATGTTTAACATTGAAAAATGGGTGGAAAACATTAAAAGCAATAGGATGTCACCCAAAATTTTCTCTGAAAATTCAGCAAACTTTTGCATTACAAGCAACTCTGAAGACGTTTTGAACACAACTATTACAAAAAAAAGGTAAAGCAAGTAGAAATTCTCCTTTAATTTCACAATTCACTAAAAATATTGTCACATGATCAAAACAGGCCATTCATGAACTAGAGTGACGGGGCATCCTCACCCTGATTGGAATGACTACATTTTCCCTTTAAATGTAATTTAAGCAAACTTTCCATACTGTTGGCAATGGATACATGTATACAGTATTAGCAGTTTCAGTTCCAACGTACACTTTATTCCTGAACTAGGCCTAGGCTATCACCATTCAAAGTTTTTCCCGTGTGTTACTGTGAGAGTAACGTGTGTGTGTTGCTGCAATGATTGTTGCTACATACGCGTATGTGCTTGTATGAATGTAACCATGCAGGTAGCTATGGACTGTCACAATTAAACAGCATTATGTGCTCTTAAGCACACAATAGTGTGAACATCCTAGTAACAAGACTTAGCAGTTTGAAAGAATGTTTCAAAAACAAAACAGGATTGCCGGTATAAGTCAAAATTTTTGACATGTTTTGGACACTTAAGTGCAATTACTCTTGGAATTACATGTCTAAAACATATCAATAATCCATAGAGATCAATAACCTAGGACTTAGTGACTTTGAAAAAGATTGAGACCAGTCAAAATTTTTGAAGGTGCAGTAGCCCAATTCTGCAAATGGCAATATTGCTGACCTACTGTAGTATAGGAATCACCCAAAATGACCCAAATACTAGGTTTGCAGACTGCAGACTATTTTAGCACCACCAATCTGTCCCATCACTTTCTGTCCTGCCACTCAAGTTATTCTTTTCAAGTGTTTCTATTTCATATAAAAAATCACAAAATTAATACCATAGGCCTAATACTGTCTTTGACAGATCAATAGTTGGGTTTGCTGTTGCAATGAGCAGATTTATTGTTGCAGACTTAAAGCTCAAGAGCAGTCATCCCAAACTTATTTTGAAGCAACAGCTAAATCTCACAATTTTCTTCTTATTTCTCTGCAAAGTATCTTTCACAATATTTTAGGACTTCAATATTGCATATTCAAGGTAAACCAATCAGTTACTTCTAGTAAATTTCACATTTGAGGAGAAAAAATATTGTCACATGACTCTCAAGAGCCAATCATGAAACAGGACAGTCTACTACACTACTTCAAGTTGGGGTGACTGCATATCCCCTTTAAGTTGAATTTCTGAAGTAATGCAAGTTTTGTCATTTACTTTTTACCATCAATTAATTTCTTCCTGCCACCAAAATGTAATGCGTTCCCATGGCATCACGTTTCAAGGAAACTTTCCACTTGTTAATAACTTGTTAATCCTTGTGTGGACAAGATGGTGCGGGAGTCCGATGTTTTTAATTTACTTCAGGATTTGGATGTTAATAAACCACCTGGTCCTGATGGCCTTCATCCAAAGGCACTAAGAGAATTAGCTCAGACTATCACTAAACCTTTGACTAAAATATTTAATTTATTTCTTTCCACTGGAAAAGTTCCAGATGTTTGGAAAGTAGGCAATATTACTGCTTTATACAAGAAAGGTGACAAAGCTCTCCAAGGTAATTAAAGGCCAGTAAGTTTAACAATTGTAGTGTGCAAAATAATTGAGAAAATAATTCAATCTTTTATAGTTGACCATATGAAGATGAATAATTTGTTTAGTAACAAGCAGTTTGGCTTTATCTCTGGGAGATCGACTACTCCACAATTACTGAAGGTTATGGATGTGTGGACAAAGGTGTTAGACAATGGTGGTTGCGTTGATACTGTATACATGGACTTTATGAAGGCTTTTGATAAACTGCCACATAGACGATTTATGGAGAAACTTAGGGCATACAGCTTTAGTATCAAATTAAGGCGTAGGACTGAAGATTTTTTAAATGGAAGATGCCAAAAGGTTATTGTCAATGGAGTTGAATCTTGTGAGCATGCAGTTACTGTACAAGTGGCAATCCTCAGGGTAGTGTTTTAGGTCCAGTCCCAGCCCTCGAAAATAGCCTTGGCATTCCGCAATGCGGAGGTAAATGCCGAGACAAATTGACTTGACTTCGGCAAAAATTTTGCCGAGGTGATAGTTTGCAGGACACGCGTATGGGGAATTACCGGTTACTAACGTTAGGCCTACATGGCTCGAAATGAAGCTTCGAGTAGCGACTTGAAAAGAAATCGTTTTCTGATAAAATTTCCACCACGATCAAAACTTGAGCAGATATATTCAGTATTATTGCTTTATATACAAAACATAATGGCAATTTTTCAAGTTTTTAACGGAAAATCTTGATTTAAAAAGTTCGTTACGATCGGTATTTACTGTACGTACGAAACTCACTGTCTGCTGTCAAGAAAAGTGATCACTGTACACACATGCATATGACACGGCAGAGTGCGACCTATAGATTTCAGAACCAGTCGTTTTATCTTTTTAAAGTATAATAAAGTGGGAAAAATTCCCAAAGCAGCTATACTGGTTTTATCAATGGAATTCCGGAATTTAAACAAACAAATAACGTTAACCTACTGTAGCAGAAGTTTGTAAACAAGTAGACAGGCCAAACTTTTGTTAACTTGCCATGCACATAGCTGCATGACTTTTACTGCCGTTTGCATCGGACAGTTACCTAATACATTGAGAATTGCAAGTTTTCGGGTTGGTTTGTAACTGCTTTTACCATGGTAAAGAAGAAAGTTGATGGATGGGGGTTGCCCACAATTAGTTATGACTTAGCAGACAAGGGAGACACAGTTGTGAAAGTTTTTTCTAATGTACTGTATGTAAAGACTATTATGTGTCATCTGACATGAAAGGAGTATTTGTTTTGGGTCACAAAGGAGTTGTAAGTTGACTGTAAGTCGATATTTTGGTAAGACACTTACTTTTTTCATTTAACCTCCAATTTGGAGAAACTAGCCTAGTTTAATAAATGCCGAGGTAAAGTGTATTTTTGCCGAAGTAAATCCTTTCTACTTCAGCAATTTTTTTGCTGTAGCCAATATCTTATTTGGAAGGGCTGCTATCCTGTTTGTTACATAAATGATTTACCTTAGTGTGTGAATGGTTATGGCCTATGTACTTGCAGATGATACAAAAATATTTAAAGAAATCAAAAGCATGGACGATATTGAGAATTTGCAGAAAGATCTTGATCAACTCCAGAGCTGGTCAGACAAGTGACTTTTGAAGTTTCATCGTGATAAGTGCAAATTTTAATTGTCTCTTTAAATAGGTATCTTGCTTGTCTCCCTCGGAGTTATCATTTATACGATGATAGTGGGGATGAAGTGTCCTTGGAAAAGTCAGATTGTCAGAAGGATATAGGCATTCTTGTGGACAGTGGTCTTGGCTTTTCAGAACACAGTCAGCACCAAGTAAGCAAGGCCAACAGTAGGGTTCCAGATACCATTTGCCAATGTCGCCAATGGCGAAAAAAATAATGAATTGGCATCTTGACTAAAAGATTGGCGCCTGTTTTTCTCAAGTACATTTTGTAAAAATAGTAAATAAAAATGTTCACGGGTTAAGACTGTGTAAAGAAAAATAAAAGTGGAAACCACTTCATCCACTCCAATTTAAAACTGTAGATTATTCGTAAATTCCCTCTGTTCATTTCACATCACATACATGGATCACGATCACACACTAGCCCTGCTGCATGTACAGCAACCTTCTACCAAGCAGTACATTAACCAAAACTGTAACCATCTGCCACTCTGTGTCACACTGAAACATGAGACTAGGCTAGGCTTGATATGTCTCCATATCATATGTAAACTTGTTAGGATAGCATAGCAGGCTTTTAGCAGCCAAAGCAAGTAACTCTGAAATAAAAAGCATTGTAGAGGAAAATTATGCAAGAAAAGTTTTCAAAAATATTAAACAGGGCTTAGAGTATTTTACACATGCGTTGAAACTATTTTATGAAATGAATGCCATCTACTGTAGATAATTTTGGATGGCATATTCACTTTTACGTTCAAGTTGGCTAGACTGAATCACCTACACACTAATGTGTACTTAGTATAGCATTTTGAATTGAAATTTTACAGGACTCGGAGGAATCATAGGCACCTATTTTTGACAACATTCTCAGGCTTACATATTGCTTATTATCATCAATTTCAAAAGATACTAAAATAAATGTTTGCAACCTGGCTCTATTTTGTTACTGGTTTCAGGTTTAAGGGGCAAATGATTTGGAATACTTTTTACCTTTGGGAGGGGGACTTTGGTCCTTAACTGAAGGCACATGATGAGCTTGGATCTGCAGATTGGCAGGTACTGAAATTTAAATTCATTATATAGCAGATGGGGCTTTGATTCATAATAGTCCAATGCAAGTCACAATGTCGTTTTCAGTCGTTGGGGTAATTTTGGCTGAGGAAAATAGACAAAGTACAATAAGCCAGGAAATGGGGAGGTGGGGTTGGTACAAATTAACACTGATACTACTAACGATACTACTGTAGAAGTGTAGAAGGTGTAAGTTAGTAGCCTACTTAACAGTACATGCAAGCCTAGAGATAGGGTCAATGTGTCAGTGATCCAGGCAGTGATAGAGTCAACAGACTCCTGCTTTGAAATTAAGTTGACCTTGTCCATTTTGAAAATCCCTCCTTTAAAAATGAAAATCCCTCTTAAAAATTCTTACGATGGAGAGAATTCTCTCCTTAATTCTGAAGCCTAGCGCTAACACTGGTTTGGATACGTATGCAGCTGTGCACCGTATGACAGCAATTTTCGTGTTATTTGGTGAAATGCAGACCTGCCTCTGCATCATCATCATCCATTATTTTAGGAGCAATCTAATGAAACTTAAACAGCAATCTAAAAGCTATGTAAATAGCATTACATGAATCATGTATAAACACTGCATTTGATTAAATATTTCATACAATTTTTTCATTATGGAATCCATTTTTGGACAATGCTTTCGACAACTTTAAAATTGGCTACACTTTGCCTGAATTGGCTCCTGGAATATGCCATTGGCAGTGACGTACGTAGGAACCGGGGGGCCATGGCCCCCCAATATGATTTGTGGGGGACCAAATGTCATTTTGCCCCGCCCCCATATCGCGACAGTTTACAGTTTCGTTTTACCCATTTTTGCTCGCAAGAGGACAATTTCTCTCAATGCAAAATTTTCGGCGCACTATGCACGCAGAAGAGCTACTCTACTTTCTTCAATAGTTCTATTCTAAATCGCTAGATAGTGCAAGTCCCTTCCACCTTACCAAGTAACATGTAGGAAAAGTACACAGTTTATGTAGAGGTTGCAAATTTCATCCCATATCGCAAAGTCTCCAGAAAAAACCTGTTTTTACCGGGACAGCGGTAGAAACTGGTAATAACTGGTTATTACCAGTAAAAACCGGGAGAAAATGGAAAAAACCTCTTCTGGCAATTAGGAGAGTGCAGTTGTGTACCCCAATGCACATGATGGATAAACCAGTTGAGATAAACTTATTTACATTCATTTACACTTTCTATTTTGCCTACAAAGGGAGCACTAAAACTTGTCAAACACAGAATAAAGAGTGAAATATACTCAGTTATTACAATAGTACTGTAAGCCCTACCATGTTAAGTTAACTACAAACAAAGCAACTACATGCCAACAGGAATAGTCTGAAATTTCAGTGGTTTGCAAAATCACTAGATTTATCAAGCAAAGTTATTCATAATGAGGATTAATAAAATTACGTTTAAAGTTATGAAAGTTCTCAATATAAGTTCAGCCACAAACTTGGTAGGGTATATCTGTTACACATATTGAGTAGGAGAATAAAGTGGACAAGGAACTTTATCATGTCAGAAACTTCAGTTTGACACAGCAGAGAAGCAAATTACAGTGCCATAAATGCTGACTAAGCAGCAACTTGAAGTAAATAAGTTTTATCAAGGGAGCTTCTATGGGTATTTTAAGTCCACCATACTGAGAGATAATTAAGTAAGAATTTATTGACGGCCAAACAAATACGAAGAGTCTATTTTTTGACTAAGTTATCTTCACTGAAAAATTTGATAAACCACAAATAGTAATGTTAGAATGAAAGAAACTTAAGTGGCTAAGCCAGCACTTTATTTAATAAAGAAAGTGGAAATGTTGAAGGAAGGAGGGTGGTTCAATTATAAACGAGACATAACACTACTGGAGGTCAATGTACTGTAAGACGTCACCCTGAGTTATCGTAGGACCTACACAGCTGCAGGTTCCCCTTGAAAGGGTATACCCAAGAGTGGAGTTACCAACTTGCCAGTGTGCTCAGGAAAGCTTTCCATCAAACTGAAAATACTGTAAGTCCTTAAATTACAGTATTCCATGGTTTTCCTTCCCATTTTTTTGCATTAAATACCTAGTGTATGTATACTTAACACAAAAACAGTGTAAATCGTCCAAAAAGTGGCCAAAATCACTAAACAAATCACATTCAGACTCTAATATGGTATATATTGTTGCCTAAAATGATTAATCTTGATGTAACAGAATGATTTTCTACTTAAGACTTTCAAAAAGCATAAAAAGTACTTGTTAACAACACTTTATTCAATGTAGCAGAATAGGTTTTTACTGTTTTTTCCATTTTTCGGCAAAAACCTGTTTTTACCGAGACAGTTTTTACCTGTAAAAACCACTGGTAAAAACCGCCTATGGCAAAAACTGCCAACCCTGCATGTGTGTGTCAAGTGGTACGGTCAGTTGGTGAGGGACTCACGGAAAATATTTGGCTATTTCATTGAATAGGTAAGGTAGTTTCCATACAATGCATGCCCCTACAAATTTTGTTTCGTTTTTTGTTCTTAATGTTTACATAGGCCTATGTTTTTTTTGTGAAAACCTACCAAAATTTTCGCGCTTCGCGTGCTTTGCAGTTTTTACAGCTTAGAAATCATTTAATCAACGCAGAACTATGCTTCTCTAGTATATACAAATTCTATGCAATATTTGCCCCGAATGAAATGGTCTAGTACACAGGATTTTTTTTCAAATCCCACTTATACCCGATGGCACTGGGGCTGTCAGGGATTCGGGTCAGTGGCCCCTGTCGGGCAAATCTTGGCGCCACCAACTTAATAATAGTAGTCTCTGGCTGTGGAAAATTCCATTCCAATCAATCCACCGAAATCCATGGGGCTAACTCCACTCTGAATAATTTTGAATAAAGTCGGATAGATTGTGACAAACTTAATGTGTTTTAGAACAAATTCAAATCAACCTTTAAAAAATTTTCACAACAATTGCACATCTTGATGGCTGCTATCAAGCCTGGCAAGTGCCATTTCCGGCGATCTGGGATCAGTGATGGAAATAAGCGGTATCGCATCGCAATTTGCGATGCAAAGTGCATCTCTGTGGGATGCAGTTCTTGGTATGTGTAGCAATTTTTTGCGATGCATTTTCAGATGTGGCTGTGGCTATGAGTCCCTCCTTAATCATCACAAGAATACTGTTTATAAAAAAACAAGATTTGAAAGTCTTCAATCCGTTCCCAAGTTTTTTATTTATCGCAAAAAACTGAGAAAATGTCCCCTACATATCTAACGATCATAGCAGCACGTAAGTCCGATATAAAACAAATTTCAAATGAAGAGCACGGTTACATGTATTGTACCATATGTCAGATATTGTCTAGTGCAGCATGTGGTGTGTGTCTTCCATGTGCATGTACAGTAATTCAGTACATGCAGGTACAGTATGCACCAACGTGGATGTGTCTGAAGTAACAAATTGCCGTAGCGTACTGTACCCCTCAGAATCTTGACCCAAAACATTAACCTAATATTATGTATTAAACCATTAATATTCTAGCAGTGTCAACTTGGAATCAGTAAATATGTTCTCAAAATTGTGACAAATCCCAAACATAAAGACCCATAAGTCATAGTACGATTGCACAGACCAGCTCCAGCTTTCTTCACTCAGTGTATACTATAGACAGTATGTCTCAATGGAGCAAACTGATCGTCCAAATTCAAGCATCCAAAATACCCAAACTGGTCAAGATTATCCAAATCCTGTCAGTGACATGTGCAACACACCCACAAATGAGAATCTGAAATATTTTGGCAAGTTTCAGCTTAGGTATTTTTCTCTATGGGGCAATTTTCTGCAGAAAGGCTTATACCGTTTTCCATAGCCTAACGTGTTATACATCAAGCCTAACCTACAGCATGTGTATCTGTGCACAAGTTAATGCAAGCTCCCAGAGCTGGAGGGCCCATTAAAATCGTTCAATAATTGTTGTTGCAAAGTGGTTATAAATGTTGTATTTGTTCTCTAACATTGTGCTATGCATGAAAAGTGTTATTTATGGATAGGATGACATCATTGTTTGCCTACATTTCTTACTTTATTTTAACAGTTTTAGGGTGTATATTGGCCATATTATAACACTGTTACAAGAAAGTGGAAAAATATGACTTCCCCCACAACACATGCTTGGGCAAATCTGAAGGCATGTAAACTGGACTCAGTGATGAATGACATTTAAAGGTTTATCAATGATAGTCAGTGACTGGAGTTGAAGGTCATCTACCGTAGGGGTCACTTGGGATCTTTTCCTTAAGTAAAAAGTACTCTTTGTTCCAACAGTGAAAGCTGAAGGTGTTGGTTCTGGTTCTGGTTCTGGTTGGATACTACAAGCAGTTCTCCGCAGACGGGATATACGGTTGTAGGTGTGTGACGGCTAGCGGACCAGCAAATTAGATTGGATTAATAGATTCAGATCTCCTCAAGGATGTCAAGTTCAGTTTGCGTAATTGATTTCTAAAAGTTTCAATAGATGGGGAATTCCTTACGGCTGAGGGCAAGCAATTCCACTCTGCCACTGTCCTAGGAATAAAAGAGAACCTGTAACAATCCTTTTTTACAGCGGGATGATGAAAGGAGATCGATGAAGACTTGCGAGTAGAAATTCCATTATTATCGGGCTTAAGAATATAATCGTTTAGATCAATGGCAACTAAGTGATGGAGAGATTTGTACAGTAAACTCATCATCATCATCATCATCATCATCAGTACGTCGCAGGAACCCACAGGGCATAAACGCAACGGAATGAGAGAGAGGGAGCTTTAGCAAAAAGTCAGACGACACCTGAAAATGTTCAGGGTCTGTGCATTAACTTCCTCATCGGTCAGTTTATTCCAGTCAAGTATAGTCGATGGGAAGAAAGAAGACCTATATTGCGGGGTTCTACAATTAATGTATTTCAGGGCTTTATTGTTATTACTAGCCTGATTTTCAATTATGTTAAAAAAGGTAGAATCTTTGTATTGCCTAGGTTTGACCCTTCTTTTTGCTGGAAGGTCTGTAAGGTAGTGGTCACGTGGGACAGCTGGTAGCTGATTATTCAAAATTCTATACATATAACATAACCTGTCGACTTTCCTACGATTCTTTAGTAGGGGAAGTTCCAATTGCTTGAGAAGGTCAGTCATAAAGCCTTCCTCTCTGGATGTGTAATTACCACTAATGAATCTGGCAGCTCTGCGTTGAACTTTTTCCAGACGGTCTATATCCCCTTGCTGGTAAGGGTCCCAAATGGAGGCAGCATACTCTAAGTTGCTACGAACTAGGGATATATATCCCAGTTTTTTGCACTCCATTGGGCAGTGTTTAAGATTTCTTTTTAGGAGACCTAGCATAGCACCTGCTTTAGCGGTAATTTTATTTACATGCATTGACCATTTCAAGTCGTCCGAAATGGTGACACCCAGATAGGGGCTGTTCTTAACTTGTTGAAGTATGCTATCTTTAATGGTATAGAAAAAAGAAGATTTAGATCGACTCCTCAATAGGTAGCATTTCTTTGGATTAAAGCTCATACCCCATGTATTTGCCCACAAAGTTAAATTTTGCAGGTCTTTCTGCAGGGCAATGTGATCGCTTTGGTCTTTTATGGGTCTATAAAAGAGGCAATCATCAGCAAATAGTCTCACTTGAGAGGAGACGCAGTCAGGTAAGTCATTTATGTAGCACAAGAATAGAAGTGGCCCAAGAACTGTCCCTTGTGGGACTCCTGACTCAACAGAAGCATACTCCGAGTTTTCACCATCGACGACAACACGCATTTTACGTTTGGTAAGGAATGATGTTATCCATTTCAACACATTTCTATCAATACCATACTGTAGGTTTGGAGCTTATATAACAATTTATTATGTGGTACAGTGTCGAAGGCTTTAGAGAAATCCAGTATGATAATATCAGATTGTACATTTTTGTCATACTGTTTGAATAGGTCATCCATGGTGACCATTAATTGAGTCTCGCAAGAGAAACCTTTCCGAAAGCCATGATTTAGGTGGGTAAGAATATTATTCCGATCTAAGTGATCCAGTAAATGTTTGCAAATAATGTGCTCTAGCAGTTTAGAGGTAACTGAAGTGAGAGAAACTGGACGATAATTTTCAGCCAGGTGGACATTACCTTTTTTGAAGATGGGGACTACATTTGCATTTCTCCAGTCCTCTGGGAGTTGCCCCGAGGTTACAGATTTGGTAAAAATTAATGCAAGAGCTGGTGCCAGTTGTTGAGCACATGTCTTTAGGTAGATATTTGGTAGATTGTCAGGGCCACTTGCTTTTGAGATGTTAATTCCATTGAGCAAGTTGGCAACTCCATCACTCGTAATAACAAGTGGGGGTAGACGGGATGTTTGTTTCATGCAACCGGGCAGAGAATCACCTAAGTCTGTCTTTGGGGTAAAGACCGATTTAAATTGGTTTAGTAGAATGTCAGCCTTTCTGGTAGCATCACAGATTAGATCTCCATTCTGTTTAAGAGGTGATGTTCCCATGCTGTCATTTTTCTTAGATTTGATATAGGTCCAAAAAGGCTTATTGTTTTTATTTTTTATGCCATCAATAATAATATTGTTAATATGATTCTGCTCGGCCCTTTTGATACTAGCCTTACAACATTTCTGGTGGGCTCTGTACAATGACCAGTCATTTGTTTTTTTAGCTTTGTTGTAGAGCCTTAGCACTGATCCTGCGTTCCTCCAAAGTAGGCCAGTTTAAGTTAGCAAGCATTGATGAAACACTACTTTTACGTCTTTGGTCTTTACAGACGAATCTGGCAGCTCTGCGTTGCACTGCTTCAAGCTTGTTAATATGCTCCTGATGGTAAGGATCCCAAATACTTGAGCAGTATTCCAACCTTGCTCTAACAAGGGATTTATATGCAGCTTCCTTAACTTTAGGGGAACAGCTGTACAAGTTACGACGTAACAAGCCAAGGACTCTGTTTGCTTTGGAAGATATTCCGTTAATGTGATCGGCCCAGCTTAATTTACTGTTAATATCCACTCCAAGATAAGTATGGTTGGGAACTGTCTGTAGGACACTATCGTTCATTTTGTACGAAGTTAATAGAGGTTTCTTCTTATGAGTAACACGCATAGCAAAGCACTTAGAGACATTAAATTTCATTTGCCATTTAGATTCCCATTGACATTGACTATTAATATCGTTTTGAAGCGAGATACTATCTTCCATTGAAGTAATTTCGCGATACAGGATACAATCGTCAGCTAAAAGACGAACTTGGGATGATAATCCATCAGGTAGGTCATTGAGGTATAAAATGAAAAGTAATGGGCCCAGCACTGTGCCCTGAGGGACTCCAGAGGTAACAGCTATAGATGAAGATGTAGCACCGTCAAGAACTACTTGTTGCGTCCTTTGAGTGAGAAAGTTCTTGATCCAAGTGTGAAGAGTGCCCGAAATACCAAAATGCCTTAATTTTAACAACAGTCTTTGGTGGGGTACTAGGTCAAAAGCTTTGCTGAAGTCCATAATTATAACGTCAGCCTGACCTTGTTTATCTAAAATTTTGGCAAGGTCATTTATAGTTAGGGCAAGTTGGGTTTCACAGGAGCGGCTCTTGCGGAAGCCGTGCTGCTCATCGTTAAGGATGTTATGCTTTTCCAGATGAGCCATAATACTAGTGAAGATAATATGTTCCAGAAGTTTGCACGGAATCGATGTTAACGAAACAGGTCTGTAATTCGCTGGGTCGGAGCGGTTACCCTTTTTAAAAATTGTTGTATAGTGATGTACCTTTGGTAGTTGTCATGTAGAGGTCAAAAACATTTTTTCACAAAAATGGCATATCTTGATGGCTGCTATCAAGCCTGGCAAGTGCTATTTCCAGTGATCTGGGATGTATTCAACCTCAAATTTTCTTGGTACGCTCTGCGCCAACCTATGCTGCCGCTCCGCTTACATAGTAAATGGGAGTCCACCTCCCTCCCCCCAAAAAAACTCCAGTCCTCGGAACCTCCCAAACAAAAAAATCTTAGCTACACCACTGCTGCATGAATGTTGATGCTGTAGTTGTTTCCTTTTTCTTTGAATATTTTATTCTGCTTAAATTAAAATCGGAAAAATTATAATGAGCAAATATGATGTTCTGGTGTGGGAAGGGGGATCAAGGTTGAGAAATCGCATCTGGTCTGGCCCCCAATGTCAAACATGTTACTACACCGCTGACTGGCTACACTTTTGGCTCCTGGGATTTTTGGTCTAGCTGGACCCCTGAATAGTATTATGGACCTCATTCCACATACGAATACATTTTTGGATGAAGAAAGCTTCAAGCTTTTATTTCAGGCCCTTGTAAGGCTGCATTTGGAATATGCAGCACTGCTGTTTAGTCGCCTCATTATCAACCAGACATTGATGCAATTTAAAATGTTCAAAGGCGAGCAACTAGATTAATTCCAATGAACGGTTCAACTTACACAGAAAGGTTAAAGAAACTTTAAGGTCGTGTGACATGAAAATAACATAGTTGGATATTTGAAGTAAAAAGCAGTAAAAATCCAGAAAATAGCCACAATTCCCATTAAAATCCATCAAACATTGACCATTTTACAGGGAAATTTCTATTTCACACTTGTATCATGAATAAGCATGAGCTAAATATGCAAATATGTGACATCGAAAGAGGGACATAACATATATGGCACATGTTAGCCCTTGTTTTTTCAACCTTAATTTCAAAGACACTGGTAGCATTGTTATTCCCTGAAGGGGTTTATTATAAAAGTTAAAAATTTTTTCCTTGAAAAATATTGATATCACTCACCAAACTGTAATCTATATGATCAGTAATTAAGAGATTACTTATATAGGGTTAACAAAACAAATTATAACACTGTGCAACACTCCACATCATTATTTTTGCATAGGCAATTAATTTCTTCAGAAACCATCAAACTTTGAAGATGTATATTTTGAGAACGGTAAAAGATATTGAAATAATTCCAATGGATCTTTGGTTGGAGGACTTAATTCTTTAACTGACAAGTGAAACAGCTCTTTTTGGTGGCATGTCACACGACCTTTAAGGTGCCAACTCTAAAGTATCGTAGATTAAGAGACGTAATATGATTGAGGTTTTTAAAATTGTTTCAGGCCTGTATGATAGAGATATTACTGAAGGTTTTCTCAAGTTCAGTACAATTACTCATACTTGTGGGCATACTGTAGTCTGAAGTGACTTAGGCCCTAAAGAGGTATGCAGACTCAACACAAGAAAATTAAGTTTTGTCAATAAAAATAGAGTTGTTGATATTAGGAATGGCCTCCCCAGGGGTTGAAATTCCCACTGTTCCACTGTTCCGAGAACAGTGCTTTTAGTGCAGGAAGAGTAACTTTTCAAAAGCCACTGTTCTGTGGAACAGTGTTTTTCCACAAGAAGCAAAGTGCATATAAATATACACACATGCTAATCTCTGATAAAGTAATAACACCATGAACATAAAAAATCCCCATAAATTTTGGCTTAAGTATGAAATGCAATCTCGTTCCACCGTTATCAATTAAAGTCGGTTACACATGCAGGTGTTATTCCCTATGCTGCATGGTACAGTACTGTGTAAATGCACATACTGAAGTTTTACTACCAAACGCAGAATACCTTTTGGTACAGTATGTCATTTATTGCCCTGCAAGTGAAGGTCATCTTGCATCACCCCTTGTCTTGCGTGGTATGTTCCAAATGACATCTTTAACTATTCATTGATATTCCCTCCACTTTATTGTGTTTTTACGGGGTTTTGTATTAATATTCCCTGCAAGCTAGCAACTAAGCACCAAAACTTGAAACGACTAAAAGCAATTCTGACTGCTGATATCTCGCAACCCAAGTGAATGGGTCCTAAGTGTTTGCTTTTCCTCGCAAGATCTTCCCATTGACTTACTGTATGGAATGATACTTGAATCAAGGCTAGATGGCAAAGGATACGACTAGAACGATTTCACATAAATTTGCTGCAAGAAAATAACAACAGTATGTGCACTCATATGTTGGAGAACCCACTCATTGCTTTGCTATATAGCAATAAACAGCAATGCAAAGGATGAATCAAGCAAAAATATTCCTTTACCGTGGAACTTTTTTTGCTCTCACTCGAATGCCAATTGCCATGCTTGCTTCTGTGCCTTCTGCATCAATTTTGATTGTATTTCATCCTACAGTAGGTTTTGGGACACTGCAATGATAGGTCTCGGGACAATGAAAGATTATTGGCGATAATTTTGTGCTTAAAAAATAAGAACCAAAAGAAAATCAGGATATCCCACTGGCTAATCCCCGCTGCAGGAGTAAATTCACCCTCCCCACGTTACGGTCAAGTCGTGCAGTCATACCACTCGAATACAGTAGACAGCAATTTGCACCTTTGCAGTTTGCCTGTGTGCACGAACTGTACGTATGCCGAGGCACTGTGCTCCGGAACAGTAAACTCTGATCCGGAACAGTAATTTTGGAGAAAGCGCTGTTCCGTGGAACAGCAGCAAAAAAAATTAATTTCGACCCCTGCCTGCCTGAAAGTGTAGTTTCAGCCACCACTGTTTTTCAGTTTGAGAAGGCTTTGGATAGGTTTTGGGCTGGCCATGAGATGTTGTATAACTACAAGGCTGATTTTGTGTAAGTTAGTATGGCAGTCACCCACAGCTCTTGATCATTGTTACAATTGCCGAAGGTGAAGATTAAAGGCAATAGTCGCCCCAAAATTTTCTTTGAAAAATCAGCAAACTCTTGCATATCTCCTCTTATTGCATTACAAGCAACTCTGAAGACATTTTGAACATAACTATCACAAACAATAGGTAAAGCAAGGAGAAATTCTCCTTGAATTTTACAATTAACTAACAAAAATATTGTCACATGATCAAAATAGGCCAATCATGAACTACAGTGACTGGACATACTCTGATTGGGGTGACTGCATTTTACCTTTAAGAAGATGCGGACATAAGCCTAGAGGTCAACAGACTTGCGTCCACTGAGGTACTTAAGGTTTCCCAAGGTAAGTTAATCTTTAAAATTTTGAATGTTATCCCTAGAGTTGTAATCGAGTCACTAGATTCGTGACTCAAGGCGAGTCATTGACTGGAGTCACTGTACTATTTCAATGGGAAATTACTCCTGAATTGTCTTGAGTCACTATCATTTTGAGAAATGACTCGAGTCATGACTCTTTACAACACTGGTTATCCTACCCAGCCCCCCCCCCCTCAGTAATTTTAGGGGTGGAAAGTCAGTGGCGAAAACTAACGGGGTGGAAAATAACCTTAGCAGGTTCACTGTGCCTGGATTGCATAGTTTGTCAGTTGTGCGGAACTTCTCCCGGGCGCAGTTTTAATTTATTAACCGATTTTAAGATGAAATCGGCGCCCAATAATTCTGTTTGGTTCAATAATCGGCGTGCTGCACGCAGGCAAAGAATTGAGCAAAAGATCTGTGCGGTGCAAGCAAAATCACGACGCTCAAGACTCACTCAAAAAATTACGCTCAGTCTAAAGTGTATTCCATGTCAGGCACACGCCAAAGATACGCCAAGAAAAACAATAGAAAACATAAGGAAAATGCCAACTCCACGCCGAAGATCTTCACATTGAAGCGCACGAAATGCAGACTGGAGCTCAGTACACAATTCAGAAAGAACCAAATAGGGTAGATTAGGCTATTTTCAACCTAGGTCTATTTCCGACCGCCCATGAACATTTCTGCAAATTGTGAATTTCTTAAAAAAACAGCAGTACCTAAGACTTTACCAACAAGTACTTTGAACTAGTGGCAATTGAAAATCACCCAAAGTTGTGTATCCCACTCAAGTAAGCTGTGGTTAAAAATAAGCCAATCTGGATGTCTAGAGAGGTACTTAGAGCAGCCAGGAAGAAACGTAAGTGCTGGTGTCAATATAGAGTCAGTAAGAATTCTGGTAACTTTGCAGTCTACAAGAAGCAGGAACTCTTAGTTAAAAATTTGGTTATTGACACTAAAGCTAAGTTTGAAAAGCAATTAGCCAATGAGGTTAAGATAAATCCAAAATCTTTTCATGCCTATGTCAGGTCTAAGCAGAAGGTTAAGGAGGGTGTTGGTAACGAAGGCACACTAGTTACTGATCATCAGGATATGGCTAATTTGTTAAATGATTATTTTTGTATCTGTTTTTACCAAGGAATCATCTGTTTTGGGGACTTGTAGGGATTCTGATAATTCTGCTTTAGTTAGTGATGTTGTCTTCTCTGAAGAGTTGGTTTGTAATAAGTTGAAGAGTTTAAAAGCTAGTAAGGCCTCGGGCCTGATGGGATCCATCCTGCCATTCTCCATGAATGCTCCAAGATTTTGTCAGTTCCTCTTTGCATTATTTTTCAGAAGTTTCTGGATGCAAACTTTGTACCTGCTGACTGGCGGATTGCTAATGTTACTCCAATTTTCAAAATGGGGGATCGGAGCTTGCCTTGCAATTATAGGCCGGTCAGTTTAACCAGTGTTGTGTGCAAAGTTAAGGAATCTGTAATCAAGGATTGTTTGCTTAAATATCTTTTAGATAATGGGTTACTCAATCTGTCTCAGCATGAGTTTTTTACCAAGTAGATCTTGTGTTACTAATTTACTAAGCTTTCTTGAGGATGTTTCCTTATCTCTTGACTGTGGTCACAGTGTTGATGTCATTTACCTTGATTTTTCAAAAGCCTTTGATAAAGTTCCATTAGGTAGACTTATGGTTAAACTGCATAGGTTAGGCATCAAGGGCAGTTGTGCTGACTGGATAAATTCATGGCTCAATGGTAGATCTCAGAGAGTTGTTGTTAATGGTAATTTCTCTTCTTGGAAAGAAGTTACAAGTGGAGTTCCACAGGGTTCTGTTCTTGGCCCACTTCTTTTCTTAATTTTCATCAATGATATTGATAGCTCTCTCACATCTAGTATTAGTAAGTTCGCTGATGATACTAAGCTCTATAGGAAGGTTAGTGATACGGATGATGCCTCATTACTGCAAAAAGACTTGGATAGGTTATTTTCATGGTCTCAGACTTGGCAAATGTCTTTTAATGCAGATAAGTGCAAAGTCCTTCACTTTGGTCCTAAAAATTTCAGCTATGATTATAACATGAATGGTAGTATTCTGAGTGATGTGACTTTTGAGAAGGATCTGGGTGTAGTTATTACAGGTGATTTAAAGCCATCTAGACAGTGTGCAGCTGCTGCTGCTAGGGCTAATAGGGTGCTTGGATTGATCAAGAGGAATTTCAGTAGTTTTAGTAAAGAAATTGTACTAAATCTGTATAAGCAGTTGGTAAGACCCCACCTCGACTATGCAGCCCAGGCTTGGAGTCCCTTCTATGAAAAGGACAAGCTTCTTTTAGAGCAAGTTCAGAGGAGAGCCACTCGCCTTATACCCGAGGTGAGGCACCTACCTTATCATGTTAGACTTAAGCATCTTGGGCTTACCACCCTGGAGTTGAGAAGGAATAGGGGGGACATGCTTCAGGTGTACAAATTTCTCTCTGAAAGGAATCCTTTGTCCTCTTGCAATTATTTAAAGGTTCCATGTAATTCTCGGGTTCGAGGCCATTGTAAGAAGCTAGTTAAGAATTTTGCAAGGCTCGACATTAGGAAGTTCAGCTTTTCTCATAGAGTTGTTAACGAGTGGAATAGTCTGCCTGAGTGGGTAGTTAACTCCACATCTATGCACTGCTTTAAGGTTAACATTGACAAGTTTTTCCATAAGTGTGGTAGAATCTAATTGTGCTGGGCTCGTCTGGTGTAAGGTGTAGCGGTATTGCCAATATAAAATATCGATATACCGACCTGAAAATATCGATAATATCGATAATATCGATATTTTCGCAGAATGGGTACGCACACTATACATATGAAAAAACGAAGTATGGGAAGATATTACCATGTACCCGGCCCCTGACGACTTAAATGCCGAATTTCACTACCTTGGTAGCGAAAAATAAATCAAGATTTGTGCAGAAAAATTAAAAAAAAAATGTGTTTGCATTTAACATTTGCGTATTTGCAGTTGCGAAGTAACTTTCAATTACTTCTTTGGGAATATGTCTTATATAGCTTTTAGTGTTACTTCAGCATCACACCAGACGATCAAATATCCCTCCATCTCGCTAAAGCAACAGCCATGATCTATAAAAAAAAATCTGTAGGAGGTCTGCCCCTAAATAACTACAAAATAGTTTCAAAATCTGTGATTATTGGTTTCACTGACCATACAAACATTTTCAAAACGAGTGGCCCAAACATTAGCGTAATTCCCACCCCTTACTTGCCAGTGCTACGCCGGTTCCTTCCACTATCAACACCTTGTGTTTTAAATATTTTTCTTTCAAACAAAATATGACATATTTTGATTCTCAAGTTTTGGGATAAGAAAAAAGTGTTCCTTTTGGACTTACGTAAGCCAGGGGCCTTCTCCGTTTGTCACAAAGAAGTACCTCTTCACCTAACTTTCGTAAAATACCTCACAAGTAGTTCACTATGCAATGCTGCATCAAAACGGCCTTCTTTAGCTAGTCACTATATATCTAAAATACCGGCCGATATTTTCGATATCAACTATTCGTCGGTATTACACTCAACTATAACCACTAAGTTACTAGCAGTCGATATTTATACCTAGCTGATCTCTTGTATTCAGACATTCCAATAATCTATGAATGCAGTAATGCTCGTAGTGAAAATCCAGGCACCGTGCAGTCCGCTGCAGGTCTGCAGCTCGCTTCAGCTTCTCGGCACTCTCGCACGTGTCCGGTACCTGGGATGTCAGAATTTTCCCGAAACTTTCAAGCGCAGCTATAAGAACTTTTACGCAGCTATTTCTGCAGGATTATCCCCATCGTAGTGTCAGCGATCTTTTTTTAATGTATGGAAAAATATTACAGTCGAAACTACTCGCAAATTTCCGCCCAAACAAACAAAATATACATCCCACAAAATAGTTAAAAAAACCCTCGTATCAAAGTACGCTGATCCAGTCAAAGGTCACAATACTCCTATGTATGCTGCTACATAGTCTGTTTGGAAGAGTCCAAACTAAGTATTTTCTACAGTACTACACTTGTTGCATACATGTACAGACTAATTGCGGCGTGTTCGTACATGTTTGCATACATTCATGTTGTCAACAGAATTAACGTAAAGCTTCCCCAACCAAAAATTACGAAGCTGTACTAAACCCTATGGCCTATGGAATCACATGCGTAGTACAGTATGTGTACCAAGACTGAACTTCTAACAAATGTATTTGCGAAAATGTTACGTTACTTTCTGTTTGTGGAACTTTACTCTGTGAGATAGTCTCAGATAGATGATCCTACAGTAAGTCTGAATATCATGAAAAATTAGTTTACTTGTAAGGTCTCGGAATAAACTTGCATGCAGTAACCAATTCTGTACAAAAAACTTTCATGTTACTGATACGGCTCATGAGCTAGCTTTGTACATATTCAGCCATTTACGCCCTACGTGTACTTGGCAGTCGATCACCAGTCTGTACCGAATCTACTGTGTACACAGTAGGCCTACATTGAAGTATTCCACTGCGTATGCAAACCGCAGAAATAATTCATACAGCATGCCTACAGTATATGCTCGTAGCATTGTGATGAACAGCTCAGTATTGTGCTACGAAGGTCACAAGAGGTGAACCTAGACCTTCGTAAGCTAGGCCAAAGATTCGTTGCTAACTTGACTCTATCGATGCTTAGGTGTCGGTTTTTAAACTAACACTCGTATCGGTTATGAGTCACTGCTGTTAAATACCGATATTTGTGTTGAGTGTCGCTATTTTAGAAGAATCGTAGAATAGTAGAATATCAATATTAGTACTATATATAGACTTTACTATATATCGATATTTTTGAAAACGCATATCGACGATATTACTAAGGAGCAAATATCGACTAATATCGATAACATCGATATACCGCTACACCTTAGTCTGGTGTTGGTTGGTTCTTTGTTTTCAGTTAAGGTTGTATGGACTTCAGGGCATCTTATGGGGCCTTAGCCCTCCTTTGCCCTTTAACCTGTTATGTTATGTTATGTTACCCACCTTTTGACCCAAGCTAGTTATTTAATACAAAAAAATCTGAACCTGAAAATCAAATGCAGATGCATTAGTTTTAAAAACATATTTTCTTAAAGTGGTCGGTAAGCCACATGACCTACTTCCACATATCTTTACACCCACAACTTTAATTATTAAGTGGTCAAATTTGATAAACTAAATAGAAATAAGTTGTTGGGATATTGTCACAAAAAGAACTTCCCCAAAAATTGTCACTGCCCTCATTTCGTGGAGAGGTCGAAAACCACCCACCACTTTTCAATGTGTAAGGCTATTTTCGACCAACTAGTTTTTGACCTGCATAAAATCATGGAAATTACTGTAATTTGATCAATTTTAATTTTAAGTGATATAATTAATGGTCATAAACCAAATGTAAAAGAGTTACCTTCATTGGTAACTTTTATCACAATATCTAGGTGACAACCCCTTATGACCCATACAAAATTCATTTTACCATTAAATTGCATGGTTTTCAATAGGGCGGTTGAAAATACCCTTGGGTAGGTTGAAAATGGCCAATTTTCGACCACTTTTGTCATCACTAGGCCAAGTAAAAAAATATATATGTTTCGCGTCCCCGCCCGCTTCCTTTTTCGGCGCCGCATGAAATATTTTTTTATTTTTTATCTACTGATAAAATGCGAGAAAAAAAGAAAATTTCGAATAAATCTACCGAAAATAATACTTGCGAACACTCGTAAGGTCGTAAGGTCTTGCCGATTACTTCTTTCAACCTACTGTACGTCTAAAGTTTGTGCTGTGCACGTGCTGTGAATACAAGTCTCCCTCTGGTGTTGGTTTGCTTAAGCCTCATTGGGTCTCTTTTTATCCAAGGACTGTTGTACATTTAGACAAGTTCTTGTTTTAAACTTCAAAAGTTTCATTTAAAAGTTATTTTTTCTTTGGGTGTGAAACGAATTTTTATGTAAAACTCACTCAAGGGAACCATGCACAAGACAAATATAAGGGTATGCTGGAGGTATACGTTGAATTCCAAGGGTGTTAAAGAATTTCTTCTACACTGGTATAAAAAAAATAAAACAGTTTTACAATCACTTTTGTGTGTCAACGAGTTATATTTGTACATATCTTTTAAAATGATGTAATTTGGATTGCGGGATAGTCTGTTTCAGCCATCTTGGAAAAAAAGAAAATAAAAAAAAAAAAAGCCCCGCCTCCTCCTTTTTTTGCAAAAACCTGACGGGAAACATATATATTTTTTTACTTGGCCTTACATATTCCAATAGGACAAAACTAATAAAACAAAGGACATAGGCCTACACAGAATGTAAGTACAGGTATTGCCCAAAGGTAAGTTGGTTCAATGACTTCATTTTATTTAATTTTTTAAACCAAAACCCCTTAAGCAGTCGAAAACCCCCTAGGCTAGGCCTATCTTACCCTAATCACCATCTTTCGTAGCAGACGACGCCCCTGGACCCCATTGGGATTTTATCCCAGCGGGGCCTCAAGGGGGGCCCCTGTACCAGGGTACCGTTACTTTCCGCCCCCGGTAGTTTCCGCCCCTGACTTTCCGCCCCTAAAATTACTGGGGCGGAAAATAACATCTGAAATTAAAGATTACTTACAAGTGTAGGCTATTATTATTATTTTTTTTTTTCATAATTTCTGAGACGAATATAGAGGATGATGAAACTGTGGAACTTTTTCAGAAATCACTGACGTAGAGAAGAATGAATTGCATGGTCGATCTACCAAGCTTAGTATTGAATGCATGTATTAGAACATATTCACACCACTGTACGTTACATGGTGCTGTATACGTTTACGTGTGTATACATACGTACTGCATTCGCGTACCAACTGCAATGCACTGGTAGCGAGAAAAGTTAGCATTGATAATGATATCAGTACAATGTAAATTTTTGTAAAAGACATCAAGAGAGACGTTCAGTGATAAGAAAATTAGTTTTATTTTGTGAAGACTTCAACTTGCGCAGGTATTCCATTCTATGCCGTTACTTTCCGCCCCTCAAACCGGTGTTTTCCGCCCCCCAAAACCTGGGGCGGAAAACAACATTTTTTAGGGGCGGAAAGTAACGAGGGCGGAAAATAACTGAATTCCCTGTACCCAACGCCCGGGAGCAAAGCATTCGTTGGTGCACAATTTTGAACTTAGGCCTAACAATTAAATTCCGCACGCAATTAGGTTAACAAACGAGGCCCTATGCAATCTGGTGCTGTGCCCCATCAGTTGATATTTTCAAAAGCCAATTTTTGACCATAGGCCCTAGGCCTACGCTAGACCTTAATTAATGTAGGCCTACCTAGTTTTTTATCATCATCTCTGGTTCCCTCAGCCTTAGCCAAATTGTATGGGATAGGCCTAGCTTTACTAGGACAGGAAACGCAAGCACTAGCCTAACACAATTTACTATTTCGGCCTAACGTTAGGCCTATTATACTGTTCACGTTTTATCAGAAGAGCGACATGTGGGCAAAATAAATCCCTAAAGTTACTCTTTTCAAAGTCAAAATATGCCAGCATTGACGTACCCCTCCACTGTCACTGGTAGCACCATCTTCATGTTGTCGTCGTCGTCGACGACCGGGTCTTTGTGGTATTTTATCTCCGTCGGACTCGGACATTCCGGTACAAGACACTGTTCACGGCACTAACGTTAGGCATTACTTAGCTAGCCTAGGCCTACATAATTATCCTAGCCTACGTAGCACCTCTCATATTATTACTTGCAATGTATAGGCTAGGCTGCATGCGTTGCACTGTACATGTCTTGTTGTGTTACTGTATGTTGCAGTTGTCTCGCGCCGGTCTGTGTCTTTGGGGCGCGGACAGGGCAAAAAGTAGTTTACACAAGTAACACATCAGTGTACCTCATACGGTAATAATCCAAGGTACCAAAGAATTTTGCAAATAATTTAATCGGAATTATCCTTTGAGAACGGTCATCCCTGCTTTTCAACTTATACTGAGGGTATATCACCACATATTCTAGTATCCTAATCGCTTATCGGTGTCATACGCGCTATATTTTGCCTACTAGGCTAATTATGTAACTCTCAACTAGCACAAAATGACTGAATCCAATCTATCATTCCAAATGTTGATTTGTCTACCATTCGTGTCAGCCAATCAGATTGTGTAATTTGGGGTATTCTCTGGCACGTCCGATTTTTATCGGGCTTGCAAGTGATACTCTTCACCCTAACCAGTTTAGCATCATGCCAACATCGGCATTATCCTATACCAGCGTTTGCGCTACACATGTGGTAGAACACGACTTATTCTACACCTATTCTCACAACGTTTATTTTACACAAAAACCCGATTTAATAGAAACCTCTGACACACCTGTCGGGCCGGCGCATAACGTCAGGATAAGGTTATACCAAAAAGGGCTGCAGTACCGTATCATAACTCTCTAACGCCAGCCAAAGCCACATATAAACGCGTCCCTGGCGAGGATCCAGGATCCCCCCGGGAAAATTTTGAAAAAAAAAACCTTTTATGCGATTTTTCATGATTTTGAGGCCTTAAAATCATATTTGGGAAAGTGAAATTTCCGGCATTTCTGTATATTTTCTCAAGAATGTCAACTTTCATTTACGGTTTGGAAATCTCAGGGGGCAGGAGCCCCGGCTGGCCACGGCAATGGAAACAGGCATCTTCCTCAGCTGCAACGGACAATCAGATATCCAATTAAAATTCAACAAGTTTAAATCCCCTCAGAATGCATCGCTGTGAACAAGTAAAGTTAGTACCCAGAAAATTTACAAGTAGTTCCACCGGGATGTTATCAGGAGACCTTTAGTGTGCAAGGCAGACGTTTGCACAGGATTTATCCAGGAATTCAAGTTGTTAAGCAAGGTTGGAAGAAGGCTTGAGAAAATGTGTACAAGAATAAGGCCATCAATCCCTGCTGCATTCAGCCAACAATACGTGACTATTGTTCTCCTATTTTCAGTAGGCGATGATTTATAAAAGAAAAAATTGGGAGCTCTAGGCTGCTAGCAAAAAATCTTCACGATCATGGTATGGTAAATTGAAATTGCCATAAATGGCCAACTTACTTGTCGGCCTTCTTGTGAGGGGCAAACTTATACCTGGCAAAAGCTTTTGCACGGTTTTTCAAGTACGTGAACCACTAATTATTGCCAACATTAACTTTCACCTACACTAAATCAAGTCAGTTCTTCGCCCCTAGTTCCTTATAAAATTTCCCAACCTGGAAATTTCACCTCTCTGATGAAAGATCACAGTTAGTTACGGTTCGTCACCATTTCAGTTGTTTCGTCTTGAAACGATAAAATATGACGTAACCCACAACGGCCAGCCGCTTCTGTAATTTACTTGATACTTTTTACGGCAGTGCTTGAAATGAAGGTGCAAATCCTGTGATAAATCCCCCCAAATTTTCATATTTCACAAACCAGATAACTGAAAGCCCAAAATGCTCTCCGAAAAATTACTCTCCATAACCTTTAGGCAACCCGTCGCCTTTGTCGGGGTTTTAAGCTGCAGTCCCACGTTGAGGAGCTTGGGGCCCTGTCACAACATTTCTGGCCTAACCCAGCTTTGGGATTACATATTTTATCGTACCTACTATCCTGACTACATGTCTCACGAAAAAATTAGAAAATTCTGCAACGAAAGACCACGGCGTCCTGATCCCCCTCCCCCTTCGACCCGCCAAACCCCACACCCCACCCCCCCCACCCCCATCGATGACATTTATACGGCAAACTACGAAACATTTACAAGCCACGCTTAATATTTACAGGGGAAAATGTGTAACATTCGAGAAATGAAACAGCATTATTTGAGCGTGTTTCAGGCAATGTAAAGTACGGTGAGTATACTAAGGATGTGGGAGAAAAGGAGTGTTCGGTGCAGTTACCCCCCCCCCCCCCACCTCTTCCTCGGCAGTTGCACTGTTATGTCATACAGCATTACAGTAGATCACTATTACTAATATAATCAAACTGAATTTCAACATTTCCGTAAGTCAGTTAGAAAGGCACTCGACTCATAATGATTAGTACGTGAGTTCCAGTCACCGGAGACTGAGCAGTAAGTCTTTTCTCGTATGGTGGGTTTAGAGTTGCGTTTTCCTCTTTATCTTCCTTCTTGTAACTTTTTTAGACTCTTTTGCGTCATCATTTTTTCTTTTCCTAATTTGACTTCGTTTTTTAATCATATCCTGCTGTAAATTTCCAAATCAGGTCACTAGACGCTGTTGCATATAGCCTACATTGTCAGGGTCTGCTACCCCCACCCCTTCCACAAAGCTTTTTTTCGGTTGCAAGTGGTAAAAGTTTTATGAATATTTTCCCATTTTGAGATGAAATCGATTCAATAGTTGATGTAATTAGCAGTCGAGAGGAAAGGTCTCAATAAAATCAGAAGCCCCGGCGACGAAGGTCGCCGGGGCTTCTGATTTTATTGAGACCGAATTCGCCTAGCTTCCTAAAGCACCCTTTGGTTCGAGTGGAAAACAAGTTTGCTCTGAATATTCAAAAGTTACCGGCCTCAAAAAGTTTTTTTTCTATTGCAACTATGGTTTAAGCCTCTTAGGGGTAGGCCTAAGCATCTGCCAACAATACGTGACCATTGTTCTCCTCGTTTCAATGCGCCCAAACAGACGAGATTGGGTCCTTTAGACTTGACCAAGTCTCCCTCCTCGTTGTTTTTTCTGTTGTTATTTTAAGGTAGCACGCCCTGATTTGTACCTACAGTCCATTTGTTCACCTTCAAAAATTTCACCAAGAGGAGACTTGCAATATGTTACCGAATAGGATGGGTGTCTTTTGTCAATTGAATATGAAAGAAGACTAGATGAAGTAGCACTGGTGCCAAAATGGGGTCAATTGAAGCAATTTTGTAGAAATTATGATCTTAGAAACTGGCGGCCGTAGATCAGGCTTTGAGTGATTAAAAACGCATGGGTAAAGGTACGGAAACTTTGAGCTCTAGGCTGCTAGCAAAAAATCTTCACGATCATGGTATGGTAAATTGAAATTGCCATAAATGGCCAACTTACTTGTCGGCCTTCTTGTGAGGGGCAAACTTATACCTGGCAAAAGCTTTTACACGGTTTTCAAGTACGTGAACCACTAATTATTGCCAACATTAACTTTCACCTACACTAAATCAGGTCAGTTCTTCGCCCCTAGTTCCTTATAAAATTTCCCAACCTGGAAATTTCACCTCTCTGATGAAAGATCACAGTTAGTTACGGTTCGTCACCATTTCAGTTGTTTCGTCTTGAAACGATAAAATATGACGTAACCCACAACGGCCAGCCGCTTCTGTAATTTACTTGATACTTTTTACGGCAGTGCTTGAAATGAAGGTGCAAATCCTGTGATAAATCCCCCCAAATTTTCATATTTCACAAACCAGATAACTGAAAGCCCAAAATGCTCTCCGAAAAATTACTCTCCATAACCTTTAGGCAACCCGTCGCCTTTGTCGGGGTTTTAAGCTGCAGTCCCACGTTGAGGAGCTTGGGGCCCTGTCGTAACATTTCTGGCCTAACCCAGCTTTGGGATTACATATTTTATCGTACCTACTATCCTGACTACATGTCTCACGAAAAAATTAGAAAATTCTGCAACGAAAGACCACGGCGTCCTGATCCCCCTCCCCCTTCGACCCGCCAAACCCCACACCCCACCCCCCACCCCCATCGATGACATTTATACGGCAAACTACGAAACATTTACAAGCCACGCTTAATATTTACAGGGGAAAATGTGTAACATTCGAGAAATGAAACAGCATTATTTGAGCGTGTTTCAGGCAATGTAAAGTACGGTGAGTATACTAAGGATGTGGGAGAAAAGGAGTGTTCGGTGCAGTTACCCCCCCCCCCCACACACACACACACCTCTTCCTCGGCAGTTGCACTGTTATGTCATACAGCATTACAGTAGATCACTATTACTAATATAATTAAACTGAATTTCAACATTTCCGTAAGTCAGTTAGAAAGGCACTCGACTCATAATGATTAGTACGTGAGTTCCAGTCACCGGAGACTGAGCAGTAAGTCTTTTCTCGTATGGTGGGTTTAGAGTTGCGTTTTCCTCTTTATCTTCCTTCTTGTAACTTTTTTAGACTCCTTTGCGTTGTCATTTTTTCTTTTCCTAATTTGGCTTCGTCTTTTTAATCATATTCTGCTGTAAATTTCTGAATCAGGTCACTAGACGCTGTTGCATATATCCTACATGTCAGGACCTGCTACCCTCACCCTTCCACAAAGCGGCTTGTTTTCGGTTGCGAGTGGTAAAAGTTTTATGAATATTTTCCCATTTTGAGATGAAATCGATTCAATAGTTGATGTAATTAGCAGTTGACACGAAAGGTCTCAATAAAATCAGAAGCCCCGGCGACGTAGGTCGCCGGGGCTTCTGATTTTATTGAGACCGAATTCGCCTAGCTTTCCAAAGCAACCCTTCATTCGAGTGGAAAACGATTCTCTGTGAATATTCAAAAGTTACCGGCCTCAAAACGCTTTTTTTCTATTGCAACTATGGATTAAGCCTCTTAGGGGTAGGCCTAAGCATCTGCCAACAATACGTGACTATTGTTCTCCTCGTTTCAATGCGCCCAAACAGACGAGATTGGGTCCTTTAGACTTGACCAAGTCTCCCTCCTCGTTGTTTTTTTCTGTTGTTATTTTAAGGTAGCACGCCCTGATTTGTACCTACAGTCTTCTTCTTCTTCTTCTTCTTCTTCTTCTTCTTCTTCTTCTTCTTTCAAATGCAGCACAAACGCCAGACAAGGCTATCCCGTGCTGTTGAACTAGGGCTAAGGGAGTCGGATGAATAGAATAACTAGCTATAACGATTTTGATCGAGGGCTAAGAGCTGGTTTTTAAAGCTGTCCACTGATGGGGCACAGCGAGCCTGTTCCGGTAATAGGTTCCAGCTAGGGATAGTTCTTGGATAGAGAAATTTCTGATAGCAAAGCTTGTTAGTGGAGGGATAATGGTATAGATACCTTCCACTAGTACGACGGGTAGTCCGTCGATTAAGATTTGAAGGGTCAATAAGATGATTCCTTACATTACTTGGAAGTAATCCATGCGTTTCTTTATACATAACAACAAGACGAGCCCTAAATCTTCGAGTTTCAAGGCTGTCCCATTTAAGATCTTTAATCATCTCAGAAACACTTGATTGGCGACTGTAGTTGTTAAAGATGAATCTGGCAGCACGCCTCTGGACATTTTCTATAGAATTCTTTTCGGATTGGGTATAGGGGTCCCATACCGTACTACAATAATCGAGAATGGGTCGGACAAGAGCAAAGTACGCTGCAGTCTTAGTATCTTTATCACAGTGCGAGAGGTTTCGCCTCAATAGGCCTAATGTCCGGTTTGCTTTGGATACAATTTGGTTAATATGTCTTTTCCAGTTCATACTAGAAGAGAGTTCAACTCCTAGGTAAGGGTGGTGATTAACCTGCTCTAAAGTATGATTACCCATTTGGTAAAAATAAGGATTTGGATTTGCTTTATGGGAGACTCTCATAGTAAAACACTTAGATTTATTAAACCCCATCTGCCAGATTGATTCCCACTGACACAAATTGTCAACATCATGTTGAAGAATTTTTGTGTCCTCTATGTTTTTTATTTCACGATACAGGATACAGTCATCGGCAAATAACCTGACGCTTGATTGAATATTTGCCGGCAAGTCGTTAATATAGACTAAAAAGAGTAAGGGTCCCAAGACCGTACCCTGTGGGACACCAGAAATGACTTTAGATTTGTCTGAAGACGTTCCATCAATTAGCACCCTCTGGTAACGGTTTGTTAGGAATTTCTCAATCCAATTTAAGATGTTATTACGGATTCCAACATGCTTGAGTTTGTTAAGAAGTCGCTGGTGGGGAACTGTATCAAAAGCCTTGCTGAAATCCATTATGATTAGGTCAGCTTGGCTTCTGTTATCTAAAATCTTCATTATATCGTCAACAAGGGCAGAAAGCTGAGTTTCGCATGATCTCCCTTTACGAAAACCGTGTTGAACATCAGCAAGTACATTAAATTTGTCAAAGTGATCCATAATATGACGGTGAATAATATGCTCTAAAAGCTTGCAAGGGATGGATGTCAACGAGACAGGCCTGTAATTCGCAGGGTCCGATCTTTCACCCTTCTTATAGATGGGGGTTATATTAGCATCAAGCCAGGCTGCTGGTAAACATCCACTTGACACCGACTTTTGGAACAACTTCTGAAAAATGGGGGCAATACTGTGGGCACAGGACTTTAAGACTCTGGCAGTGACATTGTCAGGCCCAGCAGCCTTGTGCACTTTAAGATCAGTTAGCAGCTTAAGGACACCGGTGGTTGAGATCTTAATGTCCCCTATAACAGGGATGGGACTATAGAATCGATAACAGGCATACTATTTAGATCTTCTTTTGTGAATACAGAACAAAACTGATTATTCAGGGCTTCGGCTTTATCTTTGGAAGTGGACAGGAGTCTTCCATGAACCTGCAGCGGCGAGATACCAGAAGTATCAGTCCTCTTAGATTTAATAAAATTCCAGAAAGGCTTAGTATTATCTGATTTCAAGCTACCCCCGATAATGTCTCTAACGTAGCTATTATGAGACATTCTGATTTTCCTATCAATACTTCTCCTTAATTTCCTAAATTCAAATTTATGGGAGGACTGACCATACTTCTTGACCTTATTGTAAAGTCTCTGTTTTCGTCTAATGTCCCTCTTAATTAACCTGTTAACCCATGGATAGGAGAAACGACTTGAGCTTAACTTTGCAGGAATATTCTTGTCAATAGAGTTAAAGAGAGTAGTCATGAATAATTCATATAGTTCATCCATGGATGAAGAACTGATTAATTTTGGAGTTAGCTTGTCCAGTCCATTTGTTCACCTTCAAAAATTTCACCAAGAGGAGACTTGCAATATGTTACCGAATAGGATGGGTGTCTTTTGTCAATTGAATATGAAAGAAGACTAGATGAAGTAGCACTGGTGCCAAAATGGGGTCAATTGAAGCAATTTTGTAGAAATTATGATCTTAGAAACTGGCGGCCGTAGATCAGGCTTTGAGTGATTAAAAACGCATGGGTAAAGGTACGGAAACTTTGAGCTCTAGGCTGCTAGCAAAAAATCTTCACGATCATGGTATGGTAAATTGAAATTGCCATAAATGGCCAACTTACTTGTCGGCCTTCTTGTGAGGGGCAAACTTATACCTGGCAAAAGCTTTTACACGGTTTTCAAGTACGTGAACCACTAATTATTGCCAACATTAACTTTCACCTACACTAAATCAGGTCAGTTCTTCGCCCCTAGTTCCTTATAAAATTTCCCAACCTGGAAATTTCACCTCTCTGATGAAAGATCACAGTTAGTTACGGTTCGTCACCATTTCAGTTGTTTCGTCTTGAAACGATAAAATATGACGTAACCCACAACGGCCAGCCGCTTCTGTAATTTACTTGATACTTTTTACGGCAGTGCTTGAAATGAAGGTGCAAATCCTGTGATAAATCCCCCCAAATTTTCATATTTCACAAACCAGATAACTGAAAGCCCAAAATGCTCTCCGAAAAATTACTCTCCATAACCTTTAGGCAACCCGTCGCCTTTGTCGGGGTTTTAAGCTGCAGTCCCACGTTGAGGAGCTTGAGGCCCTGTCGCAACATTTCTGGCCGAACCCAGCTTTGGGATTACATATTTTATCGTACCTACTATCCTGACTACATGTCTCACGAAAAAATTAGAAAATTCTGCAACGAAAGACCACGGCGTCCTGATCCCCCTCCCCCTTCGACCCGCCAAACGCCAAACGCCACCCCCCCCCCCCCCATCGATGTCATTTATACGACAAACTACGAAACATTTACAAGCCACGCTTAATATTTACAGGGGAAAATGTGTAACATTCAAGAAATGAAACAGCATCATTTGAGCGTGTTTCAGACAATGTAAAATACGGTGAGTATACTAAGGATGTGGGAGAAAAGGAGTGTTCGGTGCAGTTACCCCCTCCTCCCCCTTCCTCGGCAGTTGCACTATTATGTCATACAGCATTACAGTAGATCACTATTACTAATATAATCAAACTGAATTTCAACATTTCCGTAAGTCAGTTAGATAGGCACTCAACTCATAATGATTAGTACGTGAGTCCCACTCACCGGAGACTGAGCAGTAAGTCTTTTCTCGTTTGGCGGGTTTAGAGTTGCGTTTTCCTCTTTATCTTCCTTCTTGTAACTTTTTTAGACTCTTTTGCGTCATCATTTTTTCTTTTCCTAATTTGGCTTCGTTTTTTAATCATATCCTGCTGTAAATTTCCAAATCTTGTCACCAGACGCTGTTGCATATAGCCTACATTGTCAGGGCCTGCTACCCCCACCCCTTCCACAAAGCTTTTTTTCGGTTGCAAGTGGTAAAAGTTTTATGAATATTTTCCCATTTTGAGATGAAATCGATTCAATAGTTGATGTAATTAGCAGTCGAGAGGAAAGGTCTCAATAAAATCAGAAGCCCCGGCGACAAAGGTCGCCGGGGCTTCTGATTTTATTGAGACCGAATTCGCATAGCTTCCTAAAGCACCCTTTGGTTCGAGTGGAAAACAAGTTTGGGCTGAATATTCAAAAGTTACCGGCCTCAAAAAGCTTTTTTTCTATTGCAACTATGGTTTAAGCCTCTTAGGGGTAGGCCTAAGCATCTGCCAACAATACGTGACCATTGTTCCACTCGCTTTTGCCAGGTATAAGTTTGCCCCTCACAAGAAGGCCGACAAGTAAGTTGGCCATTTATGGTAATTTCAATTTACCATAACATGATCGTGAAGATTTTTTGCTAGCAGCCTAGAGCTCAAAGTTTCCGTACCTTTACCCATGCGTTTTTAATCACTCAAAGCCTGATCTACGGCCGCCAGTTTCTAAGATCATAATTTCTACAAAATTGCTTCAATTGACCCCATTTTGGCACCAGTGATACTTTATCTAGTCTTCTTTCATATTCAATTGACAAAAGACACCCATCCTATTCGGTAACATATTGCAAAAGTTGTCCCAATGTCTCCTCTTGGTGAAATTTTTGAAGGTGAACAAATGGACTGTAAGTACAAACCAGGGCGTGCTACCTTAAAATGACAACAGAAAAAACAACGAGGAGGGGGACTTGGTCAAGTCTAAAGGACCCAATCTCGTCTGTTTGCATATCATGGCGCATTGAAACGAGTGGAACAATGGTCACGTATTGTTGGCAGATGCTTAGGCCTACCTCTAAGAGGCTTAAACCATAGTTGCAAAAGAAAAAAAGCTTTTTGAGGCCGGTAACTTTTGAATATTCAGCCCAAACTTGTTTTCCACTCGAACCAAAGGGTGCTTTAGGAAGCTATGCGAATTCGGTCTCAATAAAATCAGAAGCCCCGGCGACCTTCGTCGCCGGGGCTTCTGATTTTATTGAGACCTTTCCTCTCGACTGCTAATTACATCAACTATTGAATCGATTTCATCTCAAAATGGGAAAATATTCATAAAACTTTTACCACTTGCAACCGAAAAAAAGCTTTGTGGAAGGGGTGGGGGTAGCAGGCCCTGACAATGTAGGCTATATGCAACAGCGTCTAGTGACCTGATTTGGAAATTTACAGCAGGATATGATTAAAAAACGAAGTCAAATTAGGAAAAGAAAAAATGATGACGCAAAAGAGTCTAAAAAAGTTACAAGAAGGAAGATAAAGAGGAAAACGCAACTCTAAACCCACCATACGAGAAAAGACTTACTGCTCAGTCTCCGGTGAGTGGGACTCACGTACTAATCATTATGAGTCGAGTGCCTTTCTAACTGACTTACGGAAATGTTGAAATTCAGTTTGATTATATTAGTAATAGTGATCTACTGTAATGCTGTATGACATAACAGCAAATATGAAATCCCAAAGCTGGGTTAGGCCAGAAATGTTGTGACAGGGCCCGAAGCTCCCCGACGTGGGACTGCAGCTTAAAACCCCGACAAAGGCGACGGGTTGCCTAAAGGTTATGGAGAGTAATTTTTCGGAGAGCATTTTGGGCTTTCAGTTATCTGGTTTGTGAAATATGAAAATTTGGGGGGATTTATCACAGGATTTGCACCTTCATTTCAAGCACTGCCGTAAAAAGTATCAAGTAAATTACAGAAGCGGCTGGCCGTTGTGGGTTACGTCATATTTTATCGTTTCAAGACGAAACAACTGAAATGGTGACGAACCGTAACTAACTGTGATCTTTCATCAGAGAGGTGAAATTTCCAGGTTGGGAAATTTTATAAGGAACTAGGGGCGAAGAACTGACCTGATTTAGTGTAGGTGAAAGTTAATGTTGGCAATAATTAGTGGTTCACGTACTTGAAAACCGTGTAAAAGCTTTTGCCAGGTATAAGTTTGCCCCTCACAAGAAGGCCGACAAGTAAGTTGGCCATTTATGGCAATTTCAATTTACCATACCATGATCGTGAAGATTTTTTGCTAGCAGCCTAGAGCTCAAAGTTTCCGTACCTTTACCCATGCGTTTTTAATCACTCAAAGCCTGATCTACGGCCGCCAGTTTCTAAGATCATAATTTCTACAAAATTGCTTCAATTGACCCCATTTTGGCACCAGTGCTACTTCATCTAGTCTTCTTTCATATTCAATTGACAAAAGACACCCATCCTATTCGGTAACATATTGCAAAAGTTGTCCCAATGTCTCCTCTTGGTGAAATTTTTGAAGGTGAACAAATGGACTGTAAGTACAAACCAGGGCGTGCTACCTTAAAATGACAACAGAAAAAACAACGAGGAGGGAGACTTGGTCAAGTCTAAAGGACGGTTTTCAAGTACGTGAACCACTAATTATTGCCAACATTAACTTTCACCTACACTAAATCAGGTCAGTTCTTCGCCCCTAGTTCCTTATAAAATTTCCCAACCTGGAAATTTCACCTCTCTGATGAAAGATCACAGTTAGTTGCGGTTCGTCACCATTTCAGTTGTTTCGTCTTGAAACGATAAAATATGACGTAACCCACAACGGCCAGCCGCTTCTGTAATTTACTTGATACTTTTTACGGCAGTGCTTGAAATGAAGGTGCAAATCCTGTGATAAATCCCCCCCAAATTTTCATATTTCACAAACCAGATAACTGAAAGCCCAAAATGCTCTCCGAAAAATTACTCTCCATAACCTTTACGCAACCCGTCGCCCTTGTCGGGGTTTTAAGCTGCAGTCCCACGTTGAGGAGCTTGGGGCCCTGTCGCAACATTTCTGGCCGAACCCAGCTTTGGGATTACATATTTTATCGTACCTACTATCCTGACTACATGTCTCACGAAAAAATTAGAAAATTCTGCAACGAAAGACCACGGCTTCCTGATCCCCCTCCCCCTTCATCCCGCCCCACACCACACCCCCCATCGATGTCATTCATACGACAAACTACGAAACATTTACAAGCCACGCTTAATATTTACAGGGAAAAATGTGTAACATTCGAGCAATGAAACAGCATTATTGAGCGTGTTTCAGGCAATGTAAAGTACGGTGAGTATACTAAGGATGTGGGAGAAAAGGAATGTTCGGTGCAGTTACCCACCCCTTCCTCGGCAGTTGCACTGTTATGTCATACAGCATTACAGTAGATCACTATTACTAATATAATCAAACTGAATTTCAACATTTCCGTAAGTCAGTTAGAAAGGCACTCGACTCATAATGATTAGTACGTGAGTTCCAGTCACCGGAGACTGAGCAGTAAGTCTTTTCTCGTTTGGCGGGTTTAGAGTTGCGCTTTTATCTCTGTATCTTCCTTCTTGTAACTTTTTTAGACTCTTTTGCGTCATCCTTTTTTCTTTTCCTAATTTGGCTTCGTTTCTTAATCATATCCTACTGTAAATTTCCAAATCAGATCACCAGACGCTGTTGCATATAGCCTACATTGTCAGGGCCTGCTACCCCCACCCCTTCCACAAAGCTTTTTTTCGGTTGCAAGTGGTAAAAGTTTTATGAATATTTTCCCATTTTGAGATGAAATCGATTCAATAGTTGATGTAATTAGCAGTCGAGAGGAAAGGTCTCAATAAAATCAGAAGCCCCGGCGACGAAGGTCGCCAGGGCTTCTGATTTTATTGTAGTGGGTACGATAAAATGTGTAATCCCGAAGCTGGGTTAGGCCAGAATGTTGCGATAGGGCCCCAAGCTCCCCGACGTGGGACTGCAGCTTAAAACCCCGACAAGGGCGACGGGTTGCCTAAAGGTTATGGAGAGTAATTTTTCGGATTGCATTTGGGGCTTTCAGTTATCTGGTTTGTGAAATATGTGGGGGCTCCCGTTTACTATCTACGCGGAGCGCCACCATGAGTTGGCGCGGAGCGTACCAAGATGGCCGGAATGGCACTTGCCAGGCTTGATAGCAGCCATCAAGATGTGCAATTTTTGTGAACAAAATGTAAAGTTTGATTTGATTTTATTTTATTACAAATTTCTGTGAGGCCGGATTAGCTCAGCTGTTCGGACTTTTGGTCCAAGAACTGCAAGTTTGAATACCGTTTACTCAGTGGCGTACCCAGGATTTCTCTCACGGGAGGGGGGCATGCAGTATCTTGTGTGATCGCCGGCATGGGGGAAGGGTCTAAGGGAAGGGTGTGTCCCCTCCCCTTTGAAACGTTTTGAAAAATTAGGTGTCCTTACATGCAATCTGGTGCCACATATGCTACCTTTTGAAGTAAAATTTGTGTTAAAAAATTTACGTATTTTTAGGAACTAAAGAAAAAAATCGGCATCAGTGAGGGGGCATGACCCAATGGCCTCCCCGTGTACGCCACTGCGTTTACTATCAAGCGGAGCGCCACCATAGCTTGGCGAGGAGCGTTCGAAGAAAATTTGAGATTTTAATACATCCCAGATGGCCGGAAATGGCACTTGCCAGGCTTGATAGCAGCCCATCAAGATGTGCAATTTTTGTGAAAAAATGTAAACTTTGATTTTATTTTATTCTCAAACACATTTCTGTGAGGACAGATTAGCTCAGCTGGCCGGACTTGGATTGCAAGTTTGAATCCCGTTTACTATCTGCGGAGCGTCACCATAGGCTGGCGCGGAGCGTTCTAAAAAATTGGAGGTTTTAATACATCCCAGATCGCCGAAAATGGCACTTGCAAGGCTTGATAGGAGCCATCAAGATGTGCAATTTTGGTGGAAAAATGTAAACTTTGATTTTATTTTATTCTCAAACACATTGAGTTTGTCACAATCAATCCGAATGTATTCAAAATTATTCAGAGTGGGTGAATTTTTTTTGCCCAGATCGCCAGTGGTGGGCGCTTGGGGGGGGGGGGTGAGGCGATTATTGGGGGATCGCCCCAAGCCCCTCCCCCCCCCGTAGCTACGCACCTGATCAGTTGTCATTTGGAAAAAATAAACATCACGAGCCAAAGTGTCTGGCAATTTAATTCATAGATCAATTTATGTAGGATCACTAAAGGAAATACCGAGATTTTGGGAAGGGTAAAATATTTAATTCAAGCCGTACCTAACGCTGGAGTAATTATAACCTACACATGTTGCAAACATATGGCTCTTTGCAGCATCCACATATGTATGGATACATTACGATACAAGAATCTATAGACCTTATGCAGTTCTTCACGCTACCTGCTAATACATGGTATTGTAAAACGGCAATGTGGCAGATATAATCGATTACTACCTCAACCTATGAGTGTGATAGAAATTAAAATATTACCTAAAATGTAAGCGATGCTACGTTGAAGAGCAGGGGCGTAGATTTCTTTTCAACTTGGGGGGTGGGTGGGGCGAATTATCGCAAAACTACAACACGTGCACGCGAAGCGTGCGCGGCGAGCGCGAAGCGCAAGCCCATGACGGGTGGGATCCAGGGGCCCGCCTTAGGTTCCCTGGTGGGGTCCAGGGGCAAAACCCCGGTGGGGGTCCGGGAGAAGCCCCCGGAGGCTCCCGGGTTTGAATGTCTCAAGGGTGCCAGGAAGACTGTTTTAAGTGGTAAATTTCAGAGGTAATGTTCTTGGGTATTGGTATAGGCTATTTACACATTTAGGACATTTTACATTTTGAGCATGCACAAAACTCATTGATAATCTGCACTGAATTAAAAAGGGCTAGCAGATACAAGTATAGGACCTCCTGAAAGCTCTGCATTAATCATATTAAATGGGGGGGGGGGCATGACATAATGCGTAGGCTACTACCTGACATCCAAATGATAATGTGCAGAGTATGGCGCCGAAAACTTTACAACTATCGTATTTTAACTAATTTTGAACGAAAATTCAGAGGAACAGCTTCCAGCAATGGGGAATGAGAGAGGGAGGGAGAGTATAGGTGCAGGGAGGTGATATTAGACCTCCCATGATAGGCGTAGCAAAAGGGGTGAAGGACTAACAAGCGCGTTTCAGAATACTGTTTTCGTCGTGTGTATTTTAACAATCACCATGTATACCGATAATGGCTGCGCGCGAAGCGCACTGTAAAAATATTTGAAAAATGTATAACGGCAGATACGTACTTTCAACATTCCACATCATGCTACATATTAGACTGAAAGATCCCATATTGATGAGAGGTCCCCACAGAAGTTTGGAGGTGTATCTCTCTTCTTCGGAAAGAGTTGTGATCAGAATAGTTTCATGTATTATTACCTTAATAATGGTCATGACATGGAATGCAAACCGTGACGCATGTCCGAGACGCGCGCCGAAATTTTTCATCAAATAAGGTTTCCATGACAAAACCTGCATTCAGGCTCTGCATCGAGACACTTTCAATTGAGCAACAAACCTAAATGCCACTGCCATAAGCCCGTCTTTTCCCTCTTAATTCGTAAACTTTCAACTTTTTGCTGCTGTACTTCTCCGAAAGTTGCTATCGGAAGATATTGATAAGAATAACACTGGCGTAATGTTTGAAGCGCGCGGAGCGCGCGAACATCTTGATAGTTTGCGAAGGATTTGCTAAAATTCTGATAGTTTGAGAAACACTTGTGATGGAAAATGAAGCAGAGATTGAAGAAAACGAAAATTAAAATGTACTCTCCAGCATACACGTATCTGTAGACTGTAACATTGGGGGTGGTGCATGATTACATGGGTCATCCCCCTAGTCAAATGTTGGGGGATATATCCCCCTATCCCCCCCCCCCCCGACGAGATCTACGCCCATGTTGAAGAGGAAGGAAAGCAAAATTGCCAGTAAGCAGTCAATGCTCATTGTCCAAAGTTGCGTATCGATGGTTAATAAATTCATGCTTGGAAGGGCAGTTGCTTTACGACGTTAAACGACCACGAATGTGGGAGACGTCTATAGCTTATGAATTACAACTTCACGTCAAGTGGCTAAGCAACTCAATAATTCAGATCAAATTTTGAAGTTTTGAAAGGCCACACACAGAAATACCCTTGCAAAGTTGAATAAAATAGGAAGTCTACAACTTTTAAAAAAAATTACACATAACTACTGAACAAATTACACATATCTTGTGCAATCAAGTAAAATTACACATAGATAATGCAGAAGTATCCTTATCTTTCTCAATTACCCAAAATGCGATTTCTACATTAATTAGGTGTAATTTTTTGAGGTTTATATCTTCAGTTTATAACGTATCAACAAGACAAGAACATGCATGAATTAATGTAAATTATACACAAATTACTTCGTCAAACAATGGTTATTAGGAAAAAGAAAAGTCTCCAATTTGTTTATAAGCTGTAAAATTTTACATAAAACTTCTCAAGTTCTTATTTTACTTAACTGTTCTGAGAGGGCAGTTCAGACTAGAAAATTATAGATTGGAAAACTATCCTTGTTTTATCGGGTGGGAGATCGATTCAAACGCTACCCCCTGTATCCACTCGGTTACAGCATCGGTATAAGTCGCTCATGCATGGAATATTTACTCTCAATTTCTTTCACGTTCATAGCCAAAAAGCAAATCTTCATTTAACCGTCGCTATGAATGGAGCTATCTTTCACACGCAAAAGGGGTAGCACCAAGGAGAGAGGGTTGACTGGAAAGGGGACATGACCCCTCTGTAGTAGGCTACCCCCTCATCGGGTAAATTTCCGAATCTTTCCAAATTCATCCGGGAGCCTTAATGGGTATGATAGTTTAGCTGTTTTTGCTCTCAAGGAAGGTAGAATCTGCAATAAAAATCTCAAATTTCCAAGTTTCTTCCATTAAAACCCAGCATTTCCGGCGCGGTCTCAGTGCCGAAACTTTTCGCTACCCCATCATTCTGGCCACTTGTCGAAGTTGTCGGGGATTCGGGCCCCCCTCGTGTTAGCTACGATATGAATAATTGCAATGTTGACTTGGATATTCAGATGCAGTCTACCACACACAAACCAAAGTTAACTTAGTAAAATGTGAGAGACGCTTGCAGGGAGGTGGCGCCAGATTGAGGACACAGGCCATGACTCCCCATCCCCCCACCCCCGTTTTACGTTTTTTGGGGAACCTTAGTGGATACGAAAAAATTCGATAATTTCCGGTGGAGATTAGTCGCCAAGAGGCAAGTCTGCAGCCAATGGGGGTCAGGGGCGACGCCTACCCAGAAAACTCAAAATTACCATTGCCTTAATGCATTTTAGTATGTTTCGTCTCTAAGAAAATGCTTCGCCCCTGAAAGCTATTTCTCCCCCTCCCCTTTAGTACCTTGTCTGAATACAGGCCTGCAAGACGGTTAAATTTTTCTTTGCTCTCCTTGGAGGCAAATTCTTAAGTACAAACCAAAATTTTCGGCGCAATTTCAAAAGTGTGTATGTGGGGGGGGGGGGGGCAACATTTGTTTGGGAAAATGGTGGGTGTGCGCATTGTTCCTTTAAGTTGTATATCTTTGTCAAAAGCACCCCAGGAGTTGGTGATGGGGTAGAGGACAACAGAAGATGATGTCGTAATCCCACCTCAGACAAGCCCATGAACTCAGTGTTATTTCTGCATGTGCGCATCTGCGACAGTTTGCACCCAGGCCGATCCTTTGTTTTTTGCCACCTCGTGCAAGTACCGACAGCAGGAGGGATCTAAGGGGAGGGTTTCCCCTTCCCTTTGAAAAACATTTGTTCATTTAGGGTGGCTTACATGCAAAATGTTGCCATCTTTGGCAATTTTCGAACTGATCATATATGCTGAAAAATTCTCATAGTAAAGTGAATTCTTATTTTGGGTTGGATACAAGTGAAGGAGGGTGTGTTGTCTTAGTGGAGGGGTGACAATTCTTCCCTTTAATAACTTCTTTTTTATGTAAGATGGTTAAGATGCAAAATGGTGCTATCTTGGCAAATTTTTTAACTAATTACATGCATGTAATTAGAATTTCTAAGTATGCTTAGAAATTCTAATATTTTGACTGTGGCATGACAACCTCCGAGGCTGGTAAAGACCGGCATAGGGCCTCCTGATGCTGTGTGGTATAATTACAAAATGGAAATACTAAGATCAGCCATGATACTTCAGACGATCCCCGTGCAACGGGAAATGGAGTATAGATGGTAGTAACAAGGTGGTAGACTAACAAGCATGTTTTTTTCATTAAGTGTATTAACATTTACTATCCACCGATAACGAGTGCGTGCTAGGCGTGCCGTAAAATGTTTCCAAAATGTATGAAGTCAAATGTCACTCGTCCAATATTTCACATCATGCTACAAATGATACCGTATTGGTTACTGATGAGATTGCTCTAAGATTCCCTTTATATGTGCGGTCCCTTCAGAGTTTGAGGATGTATTTCTGTTTTTCGGAAAAAAATAGAATAACCCTGTGCATTATTGTCCTAATATGGTTATGAGCTATGGAGTGCGAATCGTGAATGATGCGCACGAAGCACGCCGAAGTTTTGCTTTTAAAATTTATATGACAAAAGTTGCACCCAGACTATGCACCGAGACACTTTTGTTTCCCTAACAAATGTATCTTCCAATCAAAAGGTGAGTCTTCTTCGTATTATTCTAATTCTTGAACGATTTCAGTTTTCTTGAAATATAACTTCCCTGAATTCCCGTTTCACATTCCTTCAACCCTGTGCTCCTACATATAGTTACTCCTATGCACACGAGCAATCAGCCTAATTGTAAGACCCCACCGATGAATATTTCACATATTCTTGAGACGGTATTAGGCCTACAGGATAATAATTAGTACAGCAAAGAGGTGCAGCTGGAAGGGCGAGGAGAGCGGAAAATTTGATAGTTTGAGAAGGATTTGAGAAAGTTTTATCAGTTTCAGAACAATTTGTAAGAGAAAATGATAAAAAACTAGACCCATAACTCACCACCATCGCCACTAACCTTTGTACGGGAGCGGACTGGGAATGGGGTTCAGGGTATTTTTGAAACAATGGTCCCACTAACAGAGAAGTTCTATAATTCCAATATCTGAAGGTCATTTTACCATTTCAAAAGAATGACAATACGATAATTAGACAGTACGGTACTAGTAGTACCGCACGGATCTGTTTTTCTCAGGGAGAGCGGTGAGTTTTGCCCATCTCCAGACCTCACCCCTGGGGCAATTTTCCTCCCGACTAAGAGACAATCTCTGCCCGATTTGATCAGGTGTGTGACAATTGGGGGCAGCCGCCCCCCCCCCCGCCCCTGGCCCGTACGGCCATGGCTACTACAATTCTGGACGATATTATCCGAAACACTGAAACCCCGATCCCACCTTCGATGTTGTTTTGAATCAAATGCAGGGTCGTAGCCTAGGGGCCTGGGGGCAAAGGGGAAGTTGCCCAGCATATTTCCAAACCCGAAATAAAAAATGGCCTACTTGAAAAAATGCTAAAATTCTATTGTCCCGGTCTATGTTTCTAAGGCCCTAAGAACCTGAAAAAAACACATATAAGAGTTTCTTTTTTCCATATTTTCCCGGAGAGGTTCCCGTACCCCACCGCCGAAACACCCTTATCATCGGCCAGTAACTCGCACTGATGAATGAACCTCCTTCTCATGCATAATGCACACAACGCAGCTGAATGCTACAAATTAAAGATCTTTAGAACTGTTTCTCACTCGGTGCGCTGATATAAATAGCCTATGATTCCTTAAATTACGTGCTAAATTCAATTAGCTTGTAAAGTACTTTTTATTCCTGTTTTCTCCTAAAGAGTGGTCTTGCAGAAAAAGATTTTCAATTATAATCTTTCTTGAAGTCTTAGTTTCTATAGCATGGAGTCTCAAAACATGTTTAGATGCAACTCTGGAGGTTTGGAAATTGTCATTTCCACCAACCTGGGTGAGGTATTTTGACAAAACTAAACCTAAGCTACTCAACAACCGATGGTGGCCCTCCAAGTCGCTCATGTAGAGGGGCAAGATCCACCCCGGGAACCAGACTTCGGCTGTGGTACTGGAACTATGTCACGCCACAGTCGAAGAAAAAAAACCCACTAAGTATATTTCTAAAACGTATAGTCCATTCAAAGCTTAAAGAAAGCACCATTCTGTGTCCAAGAAACCTTACAAAAGGAAAAATCTCTCAAAGGAGATGGGCCTTAGACGGCACCCGCTTCTTTGTACCCAGACAAAAAGAAAATAGCCAAAAATGAGAATTTCCAAACACATAATCAGTTTTAAGCTCTCCCAAAGATACCACCATTTGCCCCTTAGCCATCTTACATACAAAACTTCTCAAAGAGAAGGTGTGTCACCCCGGCCCTTAGACAAACTCCCCCTTTCAATAAAAGAAATAAAAAGACCCTAAATAATAATAAGAATTTCTAAACATAAAAGCTTTGCCACAATCAGCACAAATTTGCACATAGCCGACCTTAAAAAAAATGTCACGTCCTCCTTAGATCATACCTCTTAGACCTCTCCCTCCGCACGGTACTGGATGACAAGGATCCTCCTGGGTGCCAACTATCCTGGGTACCCCACGAACACTGTCATGAACTGCCCTGGGAATTTCGCCCAGGCTACTGCCCTAGAATGCCACGCCAAGTGATCAAGAAAAGAGCCGCCCACGCTTTGTTTTCTCAACATTGAGGAAGGGCTAGAAGGAAAATTGTTCCTTAAAACCATCTTACACGCCCGAAGATGTCCCAAACACTTTGTTTAAGTCTGTATGACCCTGTACAAAGGTATATACAGAGACAGTAGAATGCACTAGAGGACAGCACGCTCATTAATCATTATAGATGATATGAGTGAAGTTTTCAAAATAATTTATCCAGAAAAAATACCAATGGGGAGTGGCTCCGAGGGGAGTAGAAGGCTAGCAAATTATTTTTTCAAACAAGTAAATATAGGGCCCATGAAAGTAATTGTGTTCGTTAAATTTTGAATGGGTGTTAACTCATAGGAGTTATCATTTTCTTAAAGAATGTATTCACTTGCTCTTACTGCCGGCTTTCAAAATATGTTGTTGGCTATAAATAGGAGGAAAATGTAGTGGAACCATACGCAAAGTGAGCGGCGGTAGGAGGTGGGGGGAGGGGGTTGAGAGCAAGCAATAACCAGTAATGTAAAACATCCATAGACCCCGCCTCTTCCGTTCGCCACCAGTACCCTATCTCCCCACCTATTGTACACAGCCACTGAAGCTCTTATCAATCGACCATTCAATGTATTTATTTAATGATCACAATGGAGTTAAGTTACAGGTTTTGTCATTGCCTTGTATGTTTATTCCATCTAACGGTAAGGGGTTTACTGAAATTAATCCGTTATTGCAATGGTGAAATGCTTAAAGTAAAGAGAACAGTGCAGCAAACATAGATTTTGCCCACCCCTAAGATTATCTCCCTTTCTTTGCATGGCATGAATGTACTTCTGCATTGGTAAGCCTGCATTTTTATCTAAAAAATAGTATTTCAGTACAGGGAAAAGTTGCTTTCGACAGCTTTCATCCAGGGTTTCAATGAAAATATTCGTCTAGCCCAGTAGAGGGCTATTATATTATTTAATTGAGAGCATTTTAGCTAAATTATTTGCCCAACGACCAATGACGGCGTTTTCATGCCATAAAAGAGTTTTAAATACAATATGTCCAATTGCGTAGCAATCACGAAAGCATCTGAGTTGAGGGGTGAGGGTTCGGGCGAAGCATTCCCTGACGTTACTGGATCCCATGCCATGGTGTCCAACGATTTGATGATCCAACTTATACCAATTTAGAGTTCTTAATTCGAACCAAATCGAACCAAGACAACATACTGCAAAGTAAGCTGAATAAGGATATAGGAAAACCTCTTAAACTCACCAATATATTGATTGACGATAATTTAAAATACGAACACCCAATCGAACTCCATTTTATTTGCCATAAAATCCACAACAGAGAACTGTATAATCTGAAAGTCAACCAGTGCACTGAATGTCTAACCCTTCCCAGCATATGGGATAAATTTGCTTGCATTTTTTGTGTACGTAAAAGCGTATTGTGTACCTTCATTTTCACTTCCAAATGAATACAAGCTTTCTGATTTGACATCATAGGCCTATAGTTCTTTAATGCAAATCATTTTGTCTCTCCAAAATGATAGGATGATAGTCATTAGCATAGATGGACTTAGTTACTTGTGACATTCCTCAATATAGCTGAAACGTTACGCGCAGGTGAAACAGCCTGGCTGAAATAGATAAACAATTGACAAGAAAAGGTCCGTCGGGGAAGAGAATAACCCAACCTGTTTCTGAGGCACCTGGTAGCTAGATAACTAAGCAAAATACATCATACATAGAATGAACGGCAATGGTGAAACCATCCGTAACTCGGAAGTTGACAAAACTCATGCAAGGTTTCTATTGTCCAAATTCATTTCATGAAAAGGTTTATGAGGTCATCACATTTCCTAGTTACCCGTGACTTACTTCAATGGGCTATGTATATTCAGCAAACTTTGCGTGTTATCTTTAAAGCCTGAAATGTTTAATTAGAGAAAATATCACCTAGACAAGACAACACTCCTATTACTCGAAGATCGAAGCTATCGTGAAACAAGATACATATTTTTTGATCTTATATGGCATGTTCCTTAGCCTTCGCCCCCTCTTTAATGATTAATGTCCATGACTGCTCTATTGCTATAACTTACACTGACTCTGATAAACTTTTTGCAAAGATGTGTATTAATTAGATACAATTTTGTATCCATTAGCAGTAACGGTAAAACAGTGACAGAAACCAGTCTTTTATAGATTGGTTTCTCTTTTCTCTCGAAAACTGTGTTCATCTTCTTCCAAAAGTACGGAAGTCCTTCTCCTGTCAGTTGAATTGCGTAAGTCAGGAGCCCATCTCCTTCCTTTATTCTGAGAAAATAAGCTCCCCAATTGATTTGGCAGCATTTCTGATGCTCTTCTATGTCCCCTATGATATTCATGGGGAGCATGTCCGACTTCAACACTCAATGAAGCCCGTTTAGATTCCAGGCGCCGATAAGATGATGTTCCATATGACGCCATTTGCCTTGGGTCCTTCAAAGACGTTTCTACTGGATTTCCCCCAGTGCCATGGTATCCAGTGCTAAGTTGTTGATCATGTGTAAGATTACTATGAAGCAAACTATATGAAGACACCGTCTGATTGTCAAAATCGTTATCATCCCTCCTTGTTTCCCTTGGAGATGAAACGTACTGCACATGGGGCATGGCCGAATTTCGTCTTGTCATTGATTTTAAGTCTTTCTTATGAGAGTAGCACCCTTCGTCTACTAGTCTTCCGTTCAGTCGCCGATTCCTGTCTAATTCAATTATCAGACTAGAACCTCTTCGATCTGTACTCAAAAAGTGACTTCCTTTCTTAGAAAACATCCTCTTTCTTTGTTCATCGACAATTTTACTAAAATTTACAAGGTCTTCTATTTTAGACTCTCCCACGTGTGAACTGGAAGAAAATTTTCTCAACGTCGCCCTTCGATTTGGATTAACTTTTTGATGAATCGTTTCGTTGACATCACCATCTTTACAGGAGACATTGTCGTCAGTCTCCGTAGAATAATCCGTAGTGTATTCAAAGACGGATTCTTCAACGATGTTACTGCCAAGAGCGTTCTGCTCTTGAGCGTTTCTTACTAACTCTTTAAATTCTCTTCGGATGGAATTGATTTCCTTTATAATCAGTTTGTGTTCATTTCTCATACTTTCCTTCAAATGTAAAATAGGAAAAGAAAATGATCAGTAACGCTTTAACACACTATTGAAGTAGTACATTTTCAACAAATTTCATAAGGGACATATGGTTTACAGCAGCGTACTTTATTCGGAAGAGAATGCTTTAAACATTTTAGTTTATGCTTAAAATTTGTATCCATTTTAGGGCGTGGAGAACATTATTTAATGAGTGACCATCGGACCTTTGAATATGCAACTTCATTCATGCCCAATGCTACCCTAGGAACACTGTTTTGAAGTTCAAAACGACTATTTATCTTTTTTAATCCATCCCAGGCTTTCTTTGATTTTTTCCTTTGTCAACCCTTCCATCGTATGCACAACTTATAGTTATAACGTTGATAGAATATAGTTACAGTAAAGCAAAAATATCAATACGCCAAATCATTGACAATGTGTGACGCTGAAGCCTTTACAAACTGTTTAGTAAACAAGTTAATTAACCTGGTCAATCTGACTTTTCTAGGACTCGTGAAAGGTAAAATGTACACGAATTACCACTTGTTTTAAAGGCTCTATAATCTCATCCCAGACAGTAAAATTTCTCCCTACTAAGTTCACTGCTAGCCCCTGATCCAGTTTAGAAAAAGCAGTCTACCCAATTTGGATTAGTGTATCAGGGTATCCTACTTCATGAATGGCTCTTGAGAATCATGTGACAACATCTTTCTTATTACATTGTGAAAATCACGCAGAGTAACTCATTGGTTTGCCTTGAATATGAAATATTTCTGTTTCGAAACGTCATTAATTAAAGTCACATGAAGAGAAATGAAAGGATATTTTTTGAGGTAAACCGTTGTTTCGAAATAAGTTTTGGACGACTGCTTATGCCCTTTTAACAAAAACACCTGTCTAGTACACCTCCAAGACAGAGCCACAAAAGCCTGCACTGAGTTTCAATTCCCCGAGGCCATATATTGACACACAACTGCGTGTGAGCTTAATTGGGAATGCAACTGACTGTACAATGTATCATTGACCAACCAGAGGAGCCATTGTTTGAATGAATGTCAATCAAAGTGTAGTCACCAATTGTATTTAGAACTATAGGGCTATTCCTATTCCCCTGTTTGGGGGATTTCATAACCCCTTAAATATGATTCTTTATTTGTAACAGCAAAAGTAATTCAGAGTGAAACAATAATTGTGCCTTTGAGATTTTATTGTTGACCTTTCCATTGAAAATGAAACGTTTTGCATGCTGTACATACGGTACTTTGACATCGCCAGATTTTGTAAGTAGGGGTACCAGAGGAAATTCTAGGGGGGGGGGGGACGCACCGATATGAAGGACTGGGCTGAACTCAAAGGCACGCACCCCCTTGCGGGCTTGAAGTTTAGGGACCCGTGGTGGGGTCAGCGAACATTATGCCCGTTGACCAAATACTGGGGTGGGCGAAAGTTAACATGTCCCTTTCAGCCAAATTGTTGGCCATCCATGTCTTCCCGTCCCCTATCGAGCCGAGTCCCACCCTCCCTCAAAGCCGCAGTAGTCTGTACGTTAGAGAGATAAGTTTATCTGTCGTTCTAGACAAATTAAAGGGTATTGTAAGTTTGTTACTTGTTATAAGTTTAGATCAAGTGAAATTTTTGCGTACAAAACTATCAATTTAAACACTGGTAATTATTATATAATCTCCTTACCAAATCTCTTCGTAATTCCTGACATAACTGACTCGTGTCCACCGGAGAAGTTTCTTCACTTGACTCTGTTTCGACTTGGTCTGACTGATTATCAGATTGGTCTTCAGGAGAACTCACTCGAGGTAGTTCTGTCATGTTGTTCGCGGATAAGGCTTAAAAAATGGATGATGAAAAGATAAAGATACACTGTTACAAAACATTCATTTTCTTTAAAATGTTTTATACTATAGACCTGCGGATATGGCAAGAAAAAACAAAACTAATGGAGATCTGGTTGTATAATGTATATTAAGAAACGCTGAGAGAGCCTGGAACTTTCCCACAGGAGAAATCTGTAACCTAGATTTGTAAAATAACAGGCCTAGTAAATAACGTTTTGTTGGGTACAAACCATATTCCTTTCTCCAGTATCTTCTTCTTTTAGATAGCCTACTGATTGCTTATTGTGCATATTAAGGTGATCAATTATATCAGATAGTTTGTGACCCTATCCATGTTGAGGCTAAAGCGACGCTACCCCCTCACCTGTTTTGGCAGTATTGAGAAATGTACAGTTGTAAGGCGAACAGAACCCACAGAAATTACATATGAGAGCTTTAGTTTGCCAAACCGATCCCTTAAAGTGGACCTAAAGTCTAGAATTACAAGAATATATAGAGTTTGGGTAATGAATTTCATTCATCCAACTCCCATTTTCGTAGCTTACTCTACGGATCACTTAATTTGAAACAGTCGATTGCGCAATAATTTGTGAATTCCTTCTTGTACAACTCACATGAACTGCATTTGTTTCCTTTTGACGGATATTAAGATAGAACCTTGAAACGATTACAGTTCTCTTGCATGGTATGTTGTACGGAGAGGACTTATATATAGCGAAGTCATCCTATAACAGTAGGACAGTGATTACATTTTGGCACAAGGTGCAGTGGCTTTTGAAAACATCAAAGAACAACAAAGACTGTAATTTGAGTAGTACAAGAATGACATCACAAATCAATCCACCATTTTAAGTTGCGTGAGTAAGCTTCAACATTTTATATCTCAGCTCAGGAATGTCCTGTAAAGATGGTAGTTGAACCATTTGGTTGCATTTTTCAAGCTTTGTAACTATATTTTTTTAATTTTAGACATTAGGTACACTTTAACACTCCGTCATAGACGCACTAAAATATTTGAAATAATTGTCGAATTTGGAGCTGCACCGTAAGGTATCTTTTTAAAATCACGCTTTCATCTTCTAAGGCTGTAAGGCCGGCTATAGAGGCGAGGAGTTTAAGAATCATTGTTTTGAATCCCAGTGTTGTAACGAGTCACTCAATTTTGCAGTCGAGTCAAGTCATTTACTACTTTCAATGTGACTCGAGTCGAGTCAGTGACTCGAGTCACTGTACTATTTCTATGAGGAAAATTCTGATACAAACTGGTCGAGTCATTTCCCTCGTGAAAATTAGCGACTCGAGTCATGACTCGTTACAACACTATTGAATTCACAATGAAATTGGAAAGGGACAAGAACTGAAGAATGCAGGGGCATTTACCCCTGTCCCCTGGATAAGCCACTGCTCTATAAACATCCTACCAGTCAGATATTGCATGGAGTGCTATCTCGGAGGTATAGCTATACTTTTACCAGGAATTGTCCCTGACAACTCCCTGCTTTTACGCAGATAAGTCTCAACAACCGAGACGGAAACGTGAAAACAGTAAACAATATCCGAACAAGCTACGTCCTCTAAAGCAGGGGTCGGCAAACTAGGAGTCGCGACCCTTTTGAGGGTCACGAAAATATTTCGGAGGGTCGCGAAAAGGATTCCGGAGGGAGAAATAATTGCCAAATTTCTCATTAAAAATAAGCAATGGGAGTGATTCTAATCTAAGAACCAGTGATCTGCTTTATTAACACTACATAACTAATTCAAATTTAACTCCTCTCACCGACCCGTCAATCTGAGGGCCACCAAGATTCCGGAGTAGAAAGTTGGGGCCACCAAGCAAAGAAGTTTGGAGACCCCTGCTCTAAAGGGACATATCGAAAAGGAACCTTTTCCAGAGGTTGCGATTCCAACATAGTTGCTCATTCACACAGAGGGTTGGACGGGATATTAGTCTTCAATATCCCTTCCGTTTTACAGTTTTTTAGAAACTTGTTGCATTTCTGACGGACAGCAAAACATCAAGTGCCCTCCACATACCTTTTACTAGCAGTGTATTTGAACAGTGCCTTTGTCCGTCAAAAATTGGAGTGTTAAATAGGATCTTTAAAGAGAAAGCAAACGTTGGTTTCTTCTAAGTGATGACATTTGTGATAAGCATTAAGGGCTGCTGGTATACAGACAGATGCGATTATCTTCAATGTTATTTCAGGACTGGCATGTCTTAAGTTTTTTTCCAAAGTTATGTTTTGAATGTTAGAATACATCGGCGAGACATACACTTAGCTGGGTTTCAAAGCCTTTGCATAATTTCTCTTTAATGCATATCACTTCTACTGGCGTAAGGGCACTTGGATTTTTCATGCACGGTGAGACGCTTCGTATGAACTTTTTTTTAATTCGTTGAAGTACATTTTTGAATTGCTTGGGAAGTTCAAGCATTTTGAGAAAAACGGATGGAGAAGCTAAAGTAACTATAAGCATTGAGGATATAGACACCGGGACTTGCCTGCACTACCCCGCAGTGCCCTTTTGCACTAGGATACTGGATGCCCTACTAAAGGGGAATCTCCGATGAGCTATTGCTCCGGGTACAGTTGAATAGATCGTCATGCCTCTTTTTTTAAGTACAATCTATTACAGAGCGTGTAATCTCATGAATCATACGGGACGATTTCAGAGGAAAGGTCCTCGTGATTTTGCTTTCACGCGTTTCGAATCAACGTATTTAATAGGCAGATGTTGCTAAGTCTTTCATGTATTGGGGTCTTTATTTCCAACGTAAGCCGGACAGGACCAGTATCAGTGCTGGCATTTCCCACACGCTCGTGTTGTTTTGAGTGCGGTATTTATTAGTGAGCGAATTGGTTTGAGAATTCCTCTCCTTATGAGCACCAGTATTTGCTATACCCTTTATGAGCTTAGGCATTCGATGCACCGGGGGACTGCCAGGATGTGGCCCCAATTCGGACACAAAGTTTGCTATGTTCTGGCAAACAATCAAGCAACATATTTGCTGATTTTGGACCCACATGCATGAAAATTTCGGGCGAAAGTGCTGCTATCCTGCACACTGGAAGTAGCCCGTATGCTTATGTATATGAGACAAATGACAAATACATGTATAGTCCTAAGGCTTGAAAGGTGATAAAGATCCTTTTCCAAAACTTAGTGATAATATATATATATATATATATATATATATATATATATATATATATATATATATATATATATATATATATATATATATATATATATATATATATAGCCGCTTAACAAGTTGGAGCTTAGATTTCGAATATTTTAACCCTGTAATAACTGTCAATTCATCAATGGGGTAGTGTTCGGCAGGAAATGCGACGCAGTTGTGATGCAGAAAATCCGGTGATAAATGAAATTTCTCCAGTAGGCCTACAAAATGTCATTAATTGCTTTCCAAGTTAACGAAATTATCGGATATCTGTAAAATTCTTCTTACCGTTAGCTTGCATTCTGGCCTAGATAGTACACTTTTTGCCGCTGCACATAGCGTGTAAGCGGTGATTGTAATTATTCACATCGGCAATTATTTTTCGATACTCTGTAATCACGTTTTCGTAATTAAAGGTTGAAAACGATTATTATACAATCAATTTCATATGATTTGAAGTAAGCTGCATATAAATATACTTACAGTGTTTCAGGTTTTACGAAACTTTATTCCGGCTGTATGTATTACATCACCAAAGTCACTCTGTGAATGCGTTACTCGTTCTAGGCTGTTGGTTTGTGTACACAAGGGATTTTCTAAAGACAAGTTCGGTAGGTTTGCCAACCGTAATTACTGGGCCATTGATTTTCTTTACGACCTGTCGTACGGATCGAAGACTCCGATTTTACTTTGAAAAGCAAGATAAATTCTCCCTTTCATTGCGACAAAAAACGTAATGGGTTTTCAAGTTATTGATTGGTTTTTGACGTTTTCATTTGGGAGGTTCTTCCATGACTTCTCCACGGGGTTCCAATGATGGGTGTCAGAACTATTCACCCTAATGACTTAAACTTCATGCTAACTACATTGACCACACAATTACTGTTACTTGATGAACCGCATGAGAATGTTACCGGGTTAGAGCTGACACTATGCATGGCAGACTAGCTACATTTCTATTGACATGTCTCGCTAAATTTGCCATCTGACAGATAACTTTTAAAAGGAGCTTGCAGTTTGGATTACGGTATGTTAGGGGGTAGGGGCGTGCCATTGCAAACTATCTATATAGATAAATTTGCATTCAGTTCCTAATTGTGGTTTTCGAGATATCAGCAGATATGAAGTCTCTTCTTACACAGTTTTATACCCAAAGTGAAGTTGAAGCAAGCACAAGTGATATCAAAACTAAGCATGCACAACTTCATTGCCTTTTTTTTTTTAATTTTTCAACCAGTTTTTGTCCTATATAATCTCATGGCCTGGAAGTTTTCGTAACGAGAATGCATCCGAAGGTTGAGAATTTTACGAATCAATATTTCTCACTGGAAACTCGTATCATTATCTATTTTAAGGTCAGAACAGAGTTTGAAAAAAGTAAGCACTACTCATTATTACATAGAATTAATAATAACACGCCTGATTGCTTCAGGAACAATGCACGGATAACATCTCGAAAGATTAAATTAAAATGTTACTAGCATGCTTAAATTTACTCCTTCTTTTACATATAAAAATCGACTTTTTCTTTAACCTTTCATTTAAAGGGAGAATGCAGTCACCCCAAAGAAGAACTGTATAGTAGACTATCCTATTCCCTGAATGGCTCATGAGAATCATGTGACAGTATTTTTCTCACTCAATTGTAAAATTTACAAGGAGCAACTGCTTGATTTACCTTGAATATGCAATATTCATGTTCTAAAATATCATGAAAGATACTTGGAAGCGAAATAAGAAGAAATTTGTGACATTTAGCTATTGTTTCAAAATAAGTTTGGGGCGACTACTTCTGACCTTTAAAGTGTCTCTCTGGCAACTTTTTTCAGGGGTGGCGTCAGGTGGGGAAGGAGGCTATGTTCCCCGTCGGGAAAGGCTGCCACCCTCGTCGTGGGAGTTTTACAATTTCGTCGGGAGCCTTGAAGGTACGATAAAGTATGTAATGCTCGACTGACTGCGACCAGTCGCTCCGACGGTTTACATGGTTTATCTTTCAAGGAATCAAGATTATTCATAAAAACCCCAAATCTTCTATTTTTCTTCAATAAATCCCAAGATTTTCAAACTTTTACAAAACAAAAAGTTTTCAGTTCAGTTTTCTTCGATAAAGACCCTAAATTTTCGGCGCGCTTGCTTTTGCCATCCTTCCTGCACTGAACGTGTCGTACTTATAGGGGCTTCGGGTTGGTGGAACCCCCCCCCCCCCATCGGGAAGCTTGAACCCCTTGGGCAAATCCTGGCACCTGCAGCTCCATTTTTTTTTCTATTTAATTCTCTTATTGACAACCTTTGTCAAGAAGCCGGCAAAATCTACACATCTCAGAAAGTCAGTCCGAATACAGCCACCTTGCAATGAAGGTAAAGAAATTTCAGCAAGAGGTGCTAAAACCATTTTTTTTTACCTTCTTAACCCAAGCACAACCAATTATTCCTTCAGTGACTAACGAGCATAGTAAATTTTGGTTACTTTGAAGGCCTTTGGAATCTCCTTTTTTTTTCTAAAAGTCCCCTCGACTCTTTGGCGAAGATCCGAAGAGAACAAACCAACGTTACTCTCGAAAGACTTAATTCTTCCCCAAAGGAGCTTCGTCACCTGAAGGGACACCAAGATTTAATATGACCAACTTCTTAGCCTTCAGACCCAGTGGCGGAGCGTCCATATAGTCAGGGGTCGGTCACACACCCCCCCCCCCACGCCTGTCGGCGCCCTTCTTAGGATTTTACCGTACATTCTAAAAAAAAGTTGGGTAAAAAATCACACCTACGCTGGGCACGTATGTGAAAATACCGAAACTGGGTATATTTTTCCCAATTATTGTTGATTAATGCGTTTATCTAGACGTTGAATTACCGATGTAGTGGTAACTAGACTCTCGTTAAACCCACTAAGGGCCAATTATGGGCAAAATGTACACAATTTCAGTATTTTCATATACGTGTCCAGCATTTGTGTGATTTTTACCCAACATTTTTAGAGTGTAGGCCCACTTTACTCTTGCACCATTATAGGCATTGCTTCCAGATAACATGATTTAATGGTGTTATTTTATCCCCAGATAACAAAATGCTCGAACAGCGGCCATTATCTGTGCTACTGTATATTCTAATGAGAATGGTCATCTTCTGTGATCTAGGAGGTAGTTTTAACCCAAACTTGTCTATATTCTATGATATACGCACTAATGCAGTGGCGGTTCAAGGATTTGGCAGAAGGGGGGCCCAGGTCATAGTGGTTCGTATAAAAGTCCGATCTGGGGGAGGGATCTAAGGGGGAGGCGGTGCACCAGGGATGGTGCCAGGGTATTTTGATAGAGGGTAAAGTATGTGATGAGTGATCGCCGTCCTGGGGGAGGGGTTGAAGGGAGGGGGTGTCCCCCTCTCCTTTGAGAAATTTTTGTTAATTTAAGGTTGCTCAGATGCAAAATGGTGATGTCTTTGGTATATTTTTTTAACTGATCATACATGCTGGAAAGTGTTCATAATTCAGTCAATTTTAAATTTTGTTTGGGTGGAAGATGCTTTTCTGGGGAGGGGTCTAAGGAGAGGGTGTCCCCTCCCCTTTAAGAAAATTTTTGTTAATTTAAGATTGCTTAGATGCAAAATGGTGATGTCTTTTGTATATTTTTGAAACTGATCATATATGGCTGGAAAATGCTCATAATTTAGTGAAATTTAAATTTTTGGTTGGGTGAAACATGCTTCTTTGGGGAGGGGTCTAAGGGGAGGGGTGTCCCCTCCCCTTTGAGAAATTTTTTGTTAATTTAAGATTGCTTAGATGCAAAATGTGATGTGATGTCTTTAATGTATTTTTGAAACTGATCATATATGACTGGAAAATGCTCATAATTTAGTGAAATTTAAATTTTGGTTGGATGAAAGAGGAGAGTAGCCTTTGTTGTCCACATATTAGGATGGCAGTTTCCCAAATTGAAGTCTTCTTTTCCCTTATATTACCCTAAATTCGAAGTACATTTCATTAAAGTAAATTACAAAGCTTAAAGAAGACACTAATGTTGCAGCAAGTTATAGTTAAAAGCCTGAGGTTGTTGAAAATATTCCTCTAAATATTAAAGAATTCTGAAATTCCCTTGAAAGTAGAAGCAGTGTTCCCAATGCTGTGGGCCCGGCCGGTAATAGACTGAAGTTAGCAATCCAATACATCGCTCATGGGTAACCCCTTGCAATGCCCAGAAAAAAGTTACTGTGACCACTATAAGCCAAAATGGTATCAGCCGGAGGTCAGTTAACAGAACTATTAACATAAGACTTATTTTCAGAGGTAGAAATTTAAATAATGAACAAATTTGAATTTCAGTCTGACACATCACAAAGGCCTATTTAATTGGAATAGGGCCTAGTCATTTGTTTTATGAACTTGAAGTTGAAAAAACTTCAAAAATTTTTGGAAGGGGGGGGGCCCTAAATCCGCCCCTGTAATGTATGGTACTTTGCTTAGGTCATTCATTGCTTCCCAACCGGGCGTGATAATAAGCTTACAAAATACCAGGGGCGGCGATCTGTTAAAATTATTTGGGGGGGGGGGGATCTGCCATGCTTGATTGAACACTTTGCGCCTCCGGCCAGGGTACTACAGGGGACCACCGTAGGTCCTCTGTTGGGGTCCAGGGACGAAGCCCCTGGAAGCCAAGCGATTTGGTGCATTCTGGAGGACACAGATCACATATTTTCTAATCAAAAGTTCTCCCCAGCTGCCATTAATAGGCTAATATCACAATTATTCAAATCGAAAATGTGTGTAACAACATTTATTTTTTCTGCACACCTCTAAATATTGGGGGGGGGACATTTGATATGATGCCCCCCACTAAAATTATTTAGGGGGACATGTCCCCCCCTCTTCCTCCCTCCCCCGTGATCGTCGCCCAAGCAAAATACACGAAGTGAACTTAAGAAGAAGGGTCAAGCTCAAATCAAGTTTTGATATGTTAGAGGGGTACTTTCTCCAAGCATCCTGATGAAATTTGCATTGAAATCCGATGTGTGGTTCTCAAGATATTAGCAGTTAAAGCTGTCACATTTTTAACACAAAGTGAACTTGAAGCAAGCACATATGACATCATAGCCTAACATCAATGAGTACTCTTTTGTTTTTGTTTTTTTTTGTTTGTTTGTTTGTTTTTGTTTTTTAGACTTAACAGTTTTCTCCTCAACAATCACATGTTATCGGAATGTGATTGTATATGAGAGGCATAAGAATTTTACAAACTTCACATTCCACATGGGGAGGTCCTATCTCCAGAATTGTATTCAAGTCATTTTTTCTCAAGTCAAGTCTCAAGTCATCTACCTTCAAGTCAAGTCAAGTAATAAGTCATGTACCTTCAAGTCAAGTCACAAGTCATTATTTTCAAAATAAAATATAATAAGCCTATGAACCAGACTGCACTTCCTATACAGTCTCAATGTGGAGATCAGGCGGTGGACCTCATTTTTTTTTTTTTTTTTTTTGAATTTACGAAATATATGATGTCCATGTTTACGAAAATAACCAACAACTTCTCAAGACAATCACTGGAACACAAAAGCTTACAAAATAAAGTAGCTACCAATGTTTAAGTAAGAAAAGCTAAGTTCTTGTGGAACGTTTTACTGCATAATGTGTCAAACTTTTTTCATGTATGTTTAGCCAGTTAGCATTCTCTGAACCTGGGTACAAAGTCACCCAACAAAGGAATGTATGCTTAAACTGGTACAGGAGAAAAAAAATAACACGATACCTGTCATTTTCCCGAAAATATTCATGAGTGAAGGTATTTTCTTGAATTATGTTATGGGAAAGATTTCAGAAAGTTTCTGAAAAAGCAGCCTTGAGGATGTCATGATTTAATCGCGCAAGGCGTCCGTGTGAGTATATGTTTAAGATAGAGCTTACGCAGGGCCGTATAGCCTTCGGGGGAGGGGAAAACTGCCCTCCGAGATTTCAAAATCGTAAATAAAAGTTGGCATACTTGAGAAAAAAATAAAGAAATGCTGAAAATTTTACTGTCCAAATTATGATTTCTAACCACGGAAATCACATCTAAGGGTTCCGTTCCTCCCCCAAGTTTTCCCTGAAGGTCCCCGCCGTGGACGTCTTTTTATGCGGGTTTCTCTTCCTAACGAATTACCAATCTTCTTCCTACACGATACACAGCTTAAATACACCAGCATATACGATAAAATAGCCTATGATTGCTTTTAATTATATTAGCTAATCTCAATGAGCTGGTAAAGAAACTTTTAATTAATTTCACCGCAAGTACTTTTCATGATACGTTAGAAGGGAAGTATTGCACATTTAAGATAAACCAATGAGTTATTCTATGTGAACTTCACAACTCCGTGAGAGCCATTCATGTAAAAGGGTACACTATTTAAATTGGGGTGACTGCATTTTCCCCTTTAAATCAAATCTAAATTATTTGCTTGAAATCTGAACTTGTTCCTCTATCTAAAGCATGAAATCTAAAAGAAAAGAATGTTGACATCCAACTCCAAGGTCTAAAAGGTGTCATCCCCCACCTGGATGACATTCATCGAACATTTTCTTGCCATGTCACAGCCGAAAAGTTCAGTAATTAAATTTTAGATCATGTTATCAATGCAAAGCTTTATCAAAGATAACACCATTTTCAGGGCCGTAGCTAGGGTCATACGTTTGGGGGGGGGGGGTGTGAAGGTCCCAAATTCCGACTGGATGGATATTTTTTCCAACTGAAAGGTGGCGCGTAAATTGCACCATTTTTATGCGCCCTGCGTTTCACATACAGCAGTGGGGATCTTTCCTTTGTCACTCCATAAAGGTGCCGTCGTGGAGAGGGGTCTAAGGGGAGGGGTGACCCCTCCCCTTTGAGAAATTTTTGTTAAGGTAAGGTTGCTTAGATGCAAAATGGTGCTATCTTGGGATACTTTTGGAACTGATCATATATGGCTGGAAAATGTCCATAATTTAGTGAATACTTAGATTTGGTTAGGTGAAAGTAGAAAGTATTTTGTCTAAGGGAAGAATAAGTTGTCAACAAACCTCCTGAAACCCCCCTTTTTGACTACTTTAATGCCTTCTATTCTGGCATTTAAGGCTAGCATATACTTGTATAACCTAAATAATAACAGAGTATGACGCCAAGCACTTTACATCTATCGCATTTTTACTAATTTTGAACGAAAATCCAGACGAACAGCTTCCAGCAATGGGGAATGGGCGGGAGGGAGAGTATAGATGCAAAAATGATATTAGACCTCCCAGACAGGTATAGCAAAAGAGATTTAGGACTAACAAGCGCGTTTTCAGAATGTACAACTAGTTTATGCTATAAAAGTCCACTGGTACGTTTGTGCTTATAATGTTCATAAGTGATACAACGTGGATTGTGAGGACTGCGCGCGAAGCGCCCCGAAATTTGAGGGTATACTTCAATGCCAAAATGAAAAACCTGCACGCAGGCTCAGCCAGTGGTGGTGCTTTGATCTGCCGACATGGGGGAAGCGCCCTGACTGGGGGCCAGCTACTCTAAGTCCTGACAGATGCAATGGGTGGCCGAACTCAAAATATAAGGCGCGCGAAGCGCGCCGAAAAATTTGGGGTTATATTGAAAAAAAATTTCACATTTTTGTTTTCAGTAAGGAAAGTTGAAAAATTTTGGGTTTTTATTGAAGAATCTGGACACAACCAAGAAATTTGTTCGGGTGACTGCATGGTCGTCGGGGATTACATTGTTCATCTTACCCATTAAGAATCCCCTACGAAACTGAAAAATCTTTTTCTTACAAAATATGTTTGCCAAGAAAGAAGAAAGGATCTTCCAAAAGTTAGGAAAAAGAGGAAAGAACTTTGCGACGATGCATTTTCGTGTCTCTCTAGAATCACGCCTACACGGAAGAACAACATTTGTGGAAACGTTGAAATCCAATATGTTTGAAAAGGGGTCGTTACCACTAGATAGAATTATAGATGAAAGCGCGCGTAGCGCGCGAAAATTTTTGAAGTTATAGAAAGAATCATTACAGAACTTACTGGCTACGGGCCTGATAAATAGACGTTTGGAATATTTTCTGAGTACATCTATGTCTTCACCAATATTAGTCTATTTAAAATTTTGCGCAATTTTGTGGGGCTCGGAAAAATTTGGAGGGGGGGGGGGACTAAAGCGCCCTAGCTCCCATAGATCGTGTCTGTCTGGTATAATTACCTTAATAATGTTCATGAGATTGATTGTAAACCTTGACGCATGCGCGCGAAGCGCGCCCAAATATTCATTAAATAAGATTTCCATAATAAAACCTGCATTCAGAATCTGAATCGAGATACTTTCAATTGCCCAACAAACCAACATGCCACTCAAAAAGTCAGTCTTTACCTGGTAATTTGTAAACAGCTTTCAGCTTCTGCTGTTGTGCTTCTCCGAAAGTTGCTATCGGAAGATATTGATAATACGAACAACACTGAGGTAAGGTTTGAAGCGCGCGGAGCGCGCAAAAAGTTTGAGAATTTGAGAAGAATTTGCGAAAAAGGACAGTTTTGATTGATTTTACAAGAGGAAAATAACGTTTGGTATTATTCTCACTTGGTCTAGTTGGAAAATATACACAAACTTGACGTAGGCTCAGTCGGAAAAATGTGCTAGACTGAGATATCAGAAATTTCAACTGGCATTTCAGATTTTCCGACTATCGTCGCTCTGACGAACTTTGGGGGGGTGAGACACCCCCCACACCCCCCCGGTCGCGACGGCCCTGACCATTTTGGATCTAGGAAAATTTAGATTTAGAAAGATTAGAGGTGTTATCCATCCCCTGTGGCAACACACCTTTCAATTACACCCTACAAAAATAACTTAAAAGGGAGATTGCAGTCGCCCCAAGTATATTTTCAAAAATCTGCTAAAAATTAAATATATCCTCTTATTTTCAACTTATTACTTATTACAAGTATCTTTTATTTTGTTGTATGAAAACATTAAATACTGAAGTTAATCCAAGAAGTTGTTCTGCATGAAATTAACAAATAACCAAAAATTGTCACGTTTGACAGGGGCCATTCCTGAATTAGGATGAAAGGGCACACTAATTGAAACTGGGGGGGGGGGGGGTGAGGACTGCAATTTCCGTATAATAATGAGGATACTTGACATAAAATCAATTCAACGCTTTTCCGAGCTTTACCAAAGATAGCACCAATTTGCATCCAAGCCATCTCACGAAGACAAAAATTTCTCAGAGTATAGCGGTCTCTTAGACAGTACCGTTTGATTTACGTCCAGCCAAAAAGGAGGAAGAATGTCACAAAATAATGACAATTTGTAAAGATATCATCATTTCAAGGCTTTGCCAATGATAGCACAATTTTGCACCTGAGCCAGGCCTTACATGTACTCTTCCCTTCAGCAGCCTTCCCCAGGACGCCACTCATTCACAGGTCAAAAAGGAAGGGTCTGCCCTGTTGTCAACTATCTGTAGGCATGCCACTTGATGCTACACTTAGCATCATGAACTGCCCCCTAGAAATTTCGCCTAGGTTACACCCCTGCGAAAGCACACAAATATGCAAAACCCCTTGAAAGAGCGACTGCGATTTTGCTCTTCGGGATGGGGGGGGGGGGGGGGGATACTTAGGGCAGCAGGTCTGGACATTAAGGGATGTGACAACAACATCAAAATTATCCTCTATAAGAGATGAGGTACTTTAATGGACCATCTACTAACTATATGTTGAAAAATGTAAAAATTAGCTTCAAAAAATCAGCAGAGCTGCGACTATCTTCTGGATTTTCTATAGTTTCCTTAAAATGAATCCACAAATCTTTATTTACTTGTAAGTCTTGAAAAATATCTTTAAAGACAGATTTGCATCACCCCAAGTATGACTTTTAGTTGGGGGTTAGCACAATTCTCAATTGGTGACTACTCATTGATTGACATCAGAGTTACAAAATTCAAAAGATGCACAGCAGCTCATATTACACAGCATGCACGGAGAATGTTTTGATTACACGTGGGGTCTTTTATGCTCACCAGGATGTGGCCTTGAGCAGTGAACTGTTTGTGTCTGCACAAGGAGAAGCAGTAAAGACAATTATGGGTGGGGCTTACCACCAAGTAAAAGCCATACTTGGGGTGATGCAAACCCCCTTTAAATTTCCCTTGCAAAAATAATGGTGTTATGCCATCTGTCAACACCTGATAGAGCACAGAACGAATGGAAATAAAACAAAATAAACAGACACCTTACAATGTCATTTCATTTAACATTTTAAATTCTGTATTTACATATGTATCAAAACAGAAAAAGGAAATTGTTAGGCCTTAGAATTTAGAAATATTCACTTAATGATCTTCTGGTGGCTTTGTCCAACTTGAAGCAAACTTGTAAGGAACAGTCAAATCCTGAAGGGGCAAAATGTCAAAATAAAGGTGCGTTCACACCAAAACCGAAATCTGCTGCTTTTTGCTGGTAAGAGCTGCAAAGCAATGGCATGTACATCTTTCTATGGAACTGTTCGCACAGAAATTGCATTGTGAAAAACGTTTCTGTGAGAATGGTTCCGTAGAAGTATGTACAAGCCATTTGCTTTTCGGCTCCAGACTGCAAAACACAGTAGATTTTGGTTTCAGTGTGATCACACCTTAACTGCAATGTCTTTAAGGTAAATTGTAGGAGGAAGGCTAACATGCATGTTAAGTATGAGGAAGTTGCACAGTATGTGTAACTTTATAGATATTGTGTTGTTGTGCTACATAATAGAATCAAACTACTAAATTATTACTACTTCATCATTAAGTTTAGTATACTCCCATTCTTCACAGAGGATTCTGAGGGGGCAGGGTCCCTGGTGGTCTTTCAGGAGGGCACACTGTAATCTCCCTGCTCTCCTGAAAGCAGAGAATGTTTTTCTGTTCCTCCAATTCTCAGGAAATAACAAGTTGTAGCATAAAAAATTCTGTTTTATATTTCTTTCCTGCAATATATGTCATGCTATGTCTCCCAGTAATGGATCTAACAATCCCCCCCCCATTAACTTACCAGTAGTTACCATGACAACAACCCTTGTTGACCACAAGATAAGGTGCACTACCGCATCATGATTAAATACTACATAATGCATTGTCTTTGTAATTCATCTTTTACAAGAAAACAGACATCTTAACTAGCATTGCAGCAACGATATGCATTCAATATTGGTGTTGGCCCACATTCCTCATATTTGCTCCATATCTGTGCAAGTAAAATTTACCTGAAATGCTGATAATTCTAGCCAATATTACTTGGTACATAATTCATACTAAGAACATTACTTTATTATGTCTGACTGTGTCCCAGTAGATTGCTATGTGAATTAACTGTCACTTTGTTGGGACAGGGGCTGACAACTCCCTCGTTGGGGTAATAGTCTCTGGTTGTGCACACAGCACACTGTATTCTGTAAATTTGGTGGCAGAACTGGCTGCTTATATTCAGAAAGAAATACAGGAAATTAGTAACATTGGCTTTTAGTAAATTCAGCACAATGCTGACTGAAACAATCTGTCATTTTGAAATTTTTCAACACTACTGATGATTCACCATCACCAAAAAGTATTGTATGGCCACTAACAGCAGCTGTACATTGATGGGTCAGTATCACTATCATCAACCTTACTAATGAATCATTCCCAGTGTATAGATGATGGTTCACTTCCGGCAATTGTAATGATGGATAAATACCACTACCATCCTTCAGGAATCAATGCAAGCAATTGTTTTGAGGGTCCCCATTAGCAACTGTATGTTCAAGTGTCACTATTTCCAACTGTTTAAATGGTCACTATCATGACCAATATAAGCAGGATGATTGATGGGTCACTATCATGACCACTATAATCAGGATAATTGATGGTCACTATCATGACCACTATAAGCAGGATGATTGATGGTCACTATCATGACCACTATAAGCAGGATGATTGATGGTCACTATCATGACCACTATAAGCAGGATGATTGGTCACTATCATGACCACTATTAGCAGGATGATTGATGGTCACTATCATGACCACTATAAGCAGGATGATTGGTCACTATCATGACCACTATTAGCAGGATGATTGATGGTCACTATCATGACCACTATAATCATTGATTATGATTGATGATGGTCACCATCAGAAAGTCCTCAGACTCCTCAGACATTAATCCATTTCACTTTCATTAGTATTTCATACAACTGAACTTGACTTAAGTAAATGGAAGCCTTCCAAATAGACCCTACGCATCAATTGACGTCATGCCAACCTATGTTTGAGGACAAACAGTGAAACTAGATATATAACTTACATGACCCTGGTACAAATGTTGTAAGCACAACTTAGGTTTTGCATGAGCAAGTAGACTTAGGCGCTTACCCAACCAGCACACAAATTTGCTGTCTGTGTTTGTGTTGGAGGAAGTTGGAAAGCTACAAACATACCTCAGCCAATGGCCCACTTTCTGTTCTGTGATGTCACATGCATGTGACCTATGGGATATATTTGAAAAGATTATTCAATATATATTCGACTTGAAATCCACATCTTAAGCAAGTCAGTAAAAGTAACTAATACTGCAAGTTTTGCTTGCTGCTTCAGTGCATGATTTTATTTCCATTTTCACTCAAACAAAACTTCTAAGACGACTTGTAGCACTAGTGCAATTTTAAGAATATCAATTTAAGAGAAGCGTCTCTGGTTGTGAGTACCAGTACAAACATATTTTTATTGGTATAAGTACAACATTCTGCATAACACGCTCCAAATGCTTAACTTCCAGAATATGTGATAACAAGCATCAGTTCAAATCCATTCTTATGAGTGCAAGTACTAGCAAATCTACCAATGCACAAGTAAGGTTAATAATCCAGACCCAGATTAAGTGTTTTGTTAGGCTCTAGGACTAGGCCTGCTAATGCCTCAAAGTAAACATCCCTAGGCGCTATCCAACAGTATTTTGTAGACCCTTATTTGCTTTGCAGACATAAGGCACAGAGCCCAGTGAGCCCCCTGGATATGCCTGCCTTCATGTACTAGTTACAAGTCTACATGTAAGCACCCTTTTCATGAGATGTCTAGTATCAAATATACTGCACTTTGCTTTTCCTCAGGAATGAATCCATTCAGGGGATGTACCGTAGGAACCCTCGTAGAAAAGTTTGCAACATGCTTCTATTTTTGGAGAATGTCTCAAAAGAATTTCACGCCTTCATTTCCATCAAAAGAAATTATTTCAGCCTTCTGTTGTCGCTGTAAAACTCTTAGAGCTCTTGAGAGTAACCAGTCTTCCAAACCATAAAATTCTGTGGAAGAGAGCATAAAAAGAGGTTTAACATGAAACAATTCACTCTTTGTAAACTTATGGTGAAATCTAAGGATGAAAAAATGCAGGGGTACTGCACTTTTGAGACACAAACATTTCACACCATTTCCTTGGCTTTTAATGACCAAATTTCTAAAAATCTATTGACTATATGCTCTTCTTTGGCTACAAAGATGGCACAACAATTTACATTGTACCATACATACACGCATTTCAAACAAAATACAGTCTTTACAAAATCTAATGATTTTTCCATTATTTCTGTCACTTTTGACAGAGTTCCATGAATTTTCCAGGCCAACAAAGTCAAAATACCATTACAGTTTAATAATTTTTCCAGACTGCTACAGCCTTGTACATTACAAGCATCATCACAGCTTACAATTTTGAGTAAATATAAATGAAAGAGTACTTTCTTGTAATTGTAATCCAAACTGATCAGACAATAAAAGATTTTAAATTTTATAAAGTAAATGTTCCAGCTGTTGGTAAAAGAATGACATCGTTTCAGCCCGTACATTCATAGCATTTTTCAATGCTTCGATGCAAAAGCTTTAATGCTTATTCTCTCTATTGACATACTGTAGTTCATTTTGTAACAACCAAAAGTATCACATTTCAGACATGAGCATACCTACTTGGACAACAAACATCTTGTCTTTGCTTTAAATTTCAAAGTGTTACTGCAATCACTTTAGTCTGTGCTAATATTAGATGCGAAGAAAGGAATAACAGACCAACTTTTTCACAAAAGCTTTAAAGAGGAATGAAGCCGATTACAAAAGTAATCTTGGTATTTTCATGTTAACCAGAAAAGGCACCTGACAACACTACAGCTCATAACACAAAGTGAGAAGATAACTGCGATATCAAGTCTTGTTCACTGCTACCAGGGAAGAAGTATTTGGGGGAATTTTTAAAGGACCGATCCCCAATATATCTCAAAAGACCTTTGACCATACAATTATACTCTTGTTTTTAACAATTTCTGAAAAGCTTTTCTGTGACCTACATTATTGTTGGATATTTCATTGCTATTAAGGGGGTGCTGGAGGTTTTGTTTTTATTGTCAAACAATGACCCCAACTGATCCAGAATGTCCTCTAACCTTAATAAAGTTAGGGAAACCACATCTGAGTCCTACCTAACAATTTTGGAGCTTGGGATTGTTTGAGAGACCAGAGGTTTTGTATGGTGGCATGAATCCATCAGGGGAGTTCATCAATGAAACCTTACATTTACAAAAGAAATTTAAGGGACATTGCTCTAAATTGCCTCCACGTGTCTTTGGGTCTGCCTTTGACAGGTACAAAGGTAACTTAAAAATACTTCACTTCTAAATGTCTCTCTTATACTCAAGTTGGAATCAGGTGACCTTGACCCCAATCACCTCATCTGTTCACCCCCTTTTCATTACTCTATTTTCTAGGAGAACAATATGTATACAACTGCACCCTGTTACTTAACACACAAAAAACAATGTTAATGGGAACAAAGACCTACTTCTACCCACTTACCTTCACCCTTAGTGTCATTACCACTGGTAAGTTCATACAATGTACACACAGTGTTCTTCATTCCACTTTTACAAGCCTGAGAAAAAAAAATAAAACAAATGCAAAAGAAGGTCAACTATTTTTGTACAAATAGTTGACTGTAGGTCAACAACCTCAAACCTGTATATTGAGGACAGTAGAAATTATTGTCTCCCCAGCAAATGCTTGACCTTATGCTCTGAGGGAGTTAGCCACCCGATGTGAAGTTGTAATTCATAAGCCATTTCCCACATTCCTGGTCGCTTAGCGTCATAACACAACTGCCCTTTAAGGCCTGAATTAATATATTTTCACACATTCTAACAAAGACATAAAATACAAGTGGCTCTTGCAGACTGCTTCTTCATGATATTACTAGTTTTCCCCATAGGTGATTGTTACCATGACCTAAGTCACCCAAGATAAGCAATTCAACACCTCATCTGTTGAAAGGTCTGTGGTGTGGCCCACTGATGTATTAAATGGGCTTGTCTACAATAAAGGGGTATAAAAGTGTTACAAAGGTGGTGAAATTTGAAGTCCTCTAAGAGAAAATTTTTGTTGTGTTATTTTGTTTGATTGGTAGTCTCAATTTTTTCCTGAGAGCAGGAAGATAGTTCTTTTAACCTATCACCACTTTTTAAGTGGTAAGTGTTACTTGTTACGTATGTAATGGGGACAGACATGGAAACTCTTTGCTCCAGAAATCTTTAAGGAGGACAATATGTATAAATAAACCCTGTATTTAATAGAATGATAAAGAACAAACACTTTTTCACTGAAATTGCATTACCATTAGTTAAACATGGACTAGTATGGAGATCAATGGTTACGATGGTAACAAGGACGGACATGTCCGTCCTCGTTACCAACGTAACCAAACTATGTTCGAGAAAATTAAGCACTTTAAACACTTGAATGCATTGTGACACAAGTTTTGCTCTTTCCTGAAGTGTAAACTGATGACATGTGAAACATTCATCAAAAACCAATGTCCCCATGTGCCTACGTTATACTACCGACAAGGACATGGTTACGTTGGTAACATCTGGACGGACATCGCCTTGAAGGCTCTCATACCCTTGTTGTAAGCAAAAAGATGGAGGAAAGCAAAACAAATGGCCATCTGCAAACAGATGCAGTTTTATCAAATTCTCTGGTAATTTGTGTCCTACAGGCCTGTTAATATGATAGTTACCAACGTAACCATTAGGGGACAGACATGTTACCAAATTGCTGATAAAATTTTGCGGTGTTTGTGCACCTAAAAATATTCATTTATCATTTACCATTTATTTTGTACATTACATTTATGAATGAAGACAAAGAACCTGCATCAGTCACATCTGCAAAGGTCCCACTCACATCATAAATTTATTCCACATCCTATGTAACACTTAAAGGTGGTAAAAAAGGCCAAAATAGCCCCAAATTCTGCCTAAAACATCCTTCATATAAGTTGGACATTGATAAAATTGTCTTTATTATCTCTCTATAGTCCTCCAAGTATGGTGAACTGTAAAATCACCAAACCATTGTGACATCTTTCAAAATATCATCAAAGCAAAAAACACACACTGAATATTTTCCTTTACTGTAGACAAGCCCAATTATGGATAATAATCATTGGTAGGCTAATTCTGGAGACTAACACTACAACAGTCCAAAACTAGAAGTGTTGCCCAGGCCGGACAGTTTACTTACCCACTTGTAGATTAAGTTGCCCCATTCTGCAGGTGTCCTCCACATAACTACACACCTTGACTTGCTTTTATCTGACCATTCTATATTTCCTGAAAGATAAAGATGTTAAAAACATGATTAGTTACAATGAAGGGCAAGTGCAGTCACTCTAAGGTGAATAACAGATACTGTACTCACTATCTCATCAAAAAGCTGAGAATCATACATGGGTCAATAGGTGGGGGACAAGAAGGAACATGTCCCCCTACTTTAAAAGATGGAGGAGATTGCCCCCCCCTTCCCTCCCCTCACACACACACTTTTTCCAGAGTCCTAACAAAAATTGTAAGCACACATTTGCGACCACAGCTTGTAATATAGTTGATCCAATGAAAATGAAAATCAAACCCCCAAATTGTGGAAACAGCCATTTAAGGGATTAAAATTGTGGGGAACACCCCTCCCCACCCCAAAATTCCCATGTAATCCCATACAGACATTGCTCACATAGAACTCAAAATTTTGGGTTTTCAGGGAGACCCCCATCCCCTTCCTTCTGATAAGTCTGGGAGTTGGCCTCCTCTCTGCTAATCCTGTGTGTACCATTGATCAGACCTGCTTGTGAAAGCATAAAGCCAATATTGTATCTGCTCTTGGAAGTGTAATATTTATAAAACATTTTGATGCAAAACCAAAGATGTTCCAAACTTGACTAGATCTTACACAAGTCTTATCTGAGCAGGAAGAGTTCTCAACTAACTTCAAAAGTTCAAACAGAAAACAGCTGAATGTGCACTGCATCAATCAAGATTGAAAAGTTAATGCTCTTAAGTTAAAAATTCAAAAACTTTCTCTGATCAAATAAAGTGCTGTAAATTTTATAACGTTTTGCAAGACCAACATGTACTTTAACAGCAATGATTCCCAACATGGTGATACTACATCTAGTGTGTTTGGAGAAAGGATCTACAGTAAGGGTGCAAGAAGGATCAAAGAGGTTTATGGGGGTTAAGGGAGTTATAGGAGATGCCATGTTTTGAACTGTTTTACAGTTCTGGTACTGTACCTTGCACTGTGCAGCTTAAATTCTTTATCTATAGATGTTAAACATAAGGATAGGAAAGGAGAGGTGCACTGGGAATGAGCAATAACCAAAGACACTGCAAGTGTGGGCAACCCTTACTTACGATACAGGACAAATGTGGTCACAAGGAAACTTACCTTTCACAGCTAAAGCATCCAAAACTTTAATTACTCCTTCTGCAGGCAGTTTCCCTGGTGGTTAAATTTGTTAAGGTATACTGCACAAAAAAGTACATGACAGCTTGTGTCTTCAAAAAAAAAAAAAAAAAAAAAAAACAGCATCACATCCTAAATGCAAGGCCCATGTACAGTATTTGATGAGCTACAGTAACATGTCAACTTACTTACAAACATGTTTACTACTGAATCTAGTAATCTACATACCACTTGGGAATTATATTACATTTTCAGATTCTGACATTAAACTGTGCAACTCCTTATTATTGTATGCGTAAAAACTTGTTAACCACTAGTTGATAACACTGTCAGGCCAAAAATGAAGCATATAAAGTAACTTACTGTGAATTCAAGGACAGGGGCGGGTAATGTCTCAAAAGATCAACAATGCTTTGAGATTAAGTTAGTGGGCTACAAAACCTGGTGAGAGATTTGCCACAAAGCAATGCCTAACAAACACAAAAGTCGAATCAATCTATCATCACAACAACAGATGGAAGGTTCACCATTTTCAAAAAGAAAAATACAAATGACTTCTACTAATTGTCCCTCAAAAATTACTGACATCATACAACATAACATGATTTAGCACTTAACTTTCATGATGAAGTACAGTGCCATGAGTGTACGAAGACATCTGATACTTTATACTGTACATTTCAACTTTCACTACAGTGTGAGATGCAAGGCTTCATGCATACCTGTATGACCTTTTGCAAAAGACACTCCTCCCTTCCCCGAATAACGAAAAGGAAAAAAAAGCTCAAGACCGCAATGTACGCTCTTAATGACTGCTCTCCCTACCTCTAAAGATATGAAAATTCCAAGCATAAATGAATGGCACACTGCCCTTAATTATCATATTTCTTATGGAAAACTCATTTTTTTTCCATAGCCTATCTTTTACATATTAAAAATCAATTTAGCTTCAGAAACATAAGCTCATACAGAACCATTTCACTTCTGCTACTGAAGGTCTGTAAAGGAGAAACATCAGGAACATTTAGATGAAATCTATGACAGGCAAATAAAATTTGCATTTAGTTCCCATCTTGAATTTTGACTTATTTGGTGATGCTAGACCAATCATTCTGAAAAGGGGATTGTTTAAACCCCACAGGATCAAATCAAGGACCCAATGGGTCCTGGAAGCCCAAGGGACTGGCAAGATTTCTTGGATAAGACCAGAGTGGAATACTGTACTAAAAAGTACAACCCTGTATTGTACAAATTTAAGCACAAACTGTTCCTTAGCTTTAGGCCACCAGGCGCCTCTCATGGACTTGTACATATGCCATGTGAATTATGGCTACCTTGTATGAACTTGCTAATTCAATGAAAGAATCAGAGCTTACACAGTAGGGATGGAGGGAGAATGGGGGAGGGGGGGGAGGGTCCTAAATTTCCAAGAAGCCTATTATGAAGAAAGGAAGCTCTTGTACAAATACTTTTCTTAAATAACTGTAGTGAAAATAAATCAAGCAAACTGCACTTTATTTGTGGATTTAAAGAGCTTCCATTTGTTGCTTTGAAGTCGCACATACAGTCATTCTGGAATGCAATGCATTGTGTAAGATAGAATCAAGCATTTAACTAAACGTGAAGTTTGATAATGGTTCTATGGAATCACTATGCATGCATGAAGGAATTACATGCCCAACTGCCCACCCAATTTGGTTACCCTTCACCCTATGGGATGTAGACAGAAACACTTCCTGTGAAAAAAGAGACTGTACAGCCAGTGGTGCACTCTCTTAGGTAACTCCTTCATGCTTGCAAAGTGCTTTGATAGAAACATTTTCAAACTTCACTTATTGTTTAATTGTTTTCAAGAATACACCAAATGAATCATTTTCATTACAGGTATGTGAAATGGCAAAGTAAAGGGAAACAACAGCCATGGGTGGCAGAATACCTGCTTATTTTGTGACCTACTTTTGCAGAATATAATATCATTTGAACTTTTTTTGTAGGAGCAACAAAGACACTTGAAGGCTTATTTGATCTACTGTACAGCTGCCAATTTGTCAATCAAATGGTGGAACTGCAAGTGCTTCTTTACCAACCAAAAGATGTACAGTATATGACAAACAAAAAGGATACTTTGTATTTCATTGTTACAAAACAGAGGACTGTTGACTGCTTCCTTGACATCTAAACTGTACAACTTGTGATGTTTGTGGTAGGCCAAGATAAGGTCACCCCAAGCTGTAACTTGTTTTTTCTGTGTCTCCAGGTTGGGCTGTATCCTTTATAACAATATATAAGAAAATGGAAAAATGTGAAATGAAGAAGTGAATTGAAAATTTAAAGTTAGGAATGTATGCCAAATACAAAAACTATACAGTACATCACACAAATGGGACACATTTTATTTCATAATGGTACTGTAAATTGTTGTCTAGGATCAGGGATGTAGCTACAGTAGGGCTGTGACCGTTAAGCGATTAATTGCTAAACGATCGCATGTGTAATAAATGTTTAGTACAAAGCTACCAGCGATTAATCGCAAACCCGGTTTTTTATAAAAAAATGTCCGAAATAAAAAAAAAACAAATCTGCAGTCATTATAGAAAATTAGATGTTCACCTTAACTCTTTTTGAAAAAGTGAAATAAATGGCAGACACATAAACATACGGCATCAAAGGTAAGCTTCTATGAGGATCCGTGTTTGAGGTTCATGGAAACTATGTCCCCCTGGACGTCACTAACACATTTTACATATTCATCATGTTCAAGAGCACGTTTAAAGTCTCTAAGTTGATCATAGGTACTTGCGATTAATCGCTAAACGATCGCAAAATTTTGCGATTAAAAGTGTAGTAATTTTGCTAAACGTTCACAGCCCTAAGCTACAGTGGGTGGCGCTGGGCGGTGACACCCAGCACTCGATATTCCCGCCCGGCACTCCAGGCAAACACACGTCTCCCCGCCCACCACAAATCTGCCTACCAAGACATAAAACTAGCCCTAAATTTACTCCCTAAAGTAAAATGAGGGAAAAATGAAAAATTAATGGCTGAAAAATGGAGTAGATGCCATGGGGTGGGGTGAGGTGCTTTCCCCAGATCAGACAATTACCCAGCACTCAAATTTGGCTAGCTACATCCCTGTCTAGGATGCAAGTCCAATATAATCCATGGCACTGTTTAAAGTAGAAATCATTGGGTACATGTATGTATGTATGAAAGGATATGTACAGTATGAAGTTTATGGTAACCCAGCAAGGGTCAAAATGTAATATTTTGCCACTGTTCCAAAGAAAACTGCGTTCTCATAAAATCCTGTTCATGAAAATTCACTAAAATTCATTTATTTGCAGATGTTTCATTCTATAAAAAGCAAACTAATTTTCTTCAAAGTCGACAACTTCTTAGACCCTGTTGGGTCAGATCACGCATACAGCAGAACAATTGTAGCAGTGGTTACACCAGGCTTCTCGTACTAATACTCTCTCTCACATGCCACGGTTATGAGGCAGGCCGGCAGAGAACAGAGGAATGATAAGGGGAGAATGGGTAAAGTGAAGCGAGTGCAGATAGCAGGCGGGTACAATTTAGTCTACATTGCATGTAATGCGTCAAAAATGGCTGAACAGCCCTGACAAGGGCTAACAACTTCTTGGCAGCTAATTCACAGAATTGGTCAATGACAACTTACACCTGTTAATTGAGATCATGACCTCATGTAGGATTTTTTTAGCAGGGGATCAGGAAATGGGGTGGAGGGGAACAACATGTGAATTCAGGTACGAATAGTGCAGGAGCATGAAGCCCTCTTCAAAATTGCATGGGGTCCAAGGACTTGCCTTAGGGCCCCTGATGGGGTCCAGGGGCAATACCTCAATGGGATCAAGGGGGTGAAGCCCCTGGAAGCTCTGGGGTATTCATAAAACTGTACAGGCATTAGTATGATGCATTTTAACTTCTTCAAATGAAATTTGAGTAACACGTCTTAACAGACCATTCGACATTTTTTCTTCTTCACACTCAGCTGCTGGCCAGGATTGTACATGCTGAGGGCTTGAGGATGGGGAGAATGGATGATTGTTTGGGCGTCCTAAGGCTTTGGAACAACATTTCTGCCAAATTGTCATGTGAAAACTAAGAACGGGAAACAGTGGTTCGATTTTAAGGAATTACAGCGTAGAAATGGTTGTCCGAAGGACTACCACATTGTAAAATTTGGTTGTCCTGCTCAAAATAAGGTAGTCCCAAGTGTAACCATTTTCGCAAGTTCGCAACCATGGAATTGATAACGCCTCATTATCACCAGCCTTCCAAAGTGGCTCTCACTTTTAGGCAACCCCCTCCCCCCCCCCAAAAAAAAACAACAGATATCTACTGTATAAGAGTAGTGCTGCCTCGTGGCGTGCATTTATTAGTGTACATTGTGGACATAGTTAATGTTATGATGTTCGCATTGCAGGTTGATAAATTAATCATCTCTACATTGAAAGCACTGGTGTTGCAACATCAGCACTACGAATTTGTAGTTTGCACGAAGGAATTCAGCTTCTCTGTGTAGAGTGCAGGCCTAGTGGACTACTAGTGGAGTTTGTACGGGGCACATATTATGGCTTGATAGTGCTATGCACATTTCGATAAAGTGACTGTGTGGGAAGTTGTGGTGAATGTGCGTAATCACCGCACTTTGCTGCAAATCTTTTGATGCAATTTTTGAAGTTCCTTGCTTGCGCAATTCATGGAGCTGCTCAATGTAAACATCACATCACTTTCCTCAAAAGATTTGGTTGTCCTGACGGACAACCTTACACACCTGTTTTTGCAAAATCTGGTAGTCCTGCAGAATTTCTGGTTGTCTCAGGCGACAGGACTACCCTTAAAATCGAACACTGGGAAAGCTAGTACCCAGGATGAATGTGTGCACAGCATGCAAAAAAAAAAAAATTGTTCTTTCAAGACATTTTTAGCAATATGAATATATGTATAAAGAAAACTACTGTATCCTCGAGAGACAAGGTGGTGTCCCCCTTCACTACAAGCATACATGTCTCATATAGCCAAAAATTGCATTTTCTAAGCATTACAAGTTGAATCTTTAAAATCTCCAGTTAAAATCTTAGAAATTTAAAAAGTTTGAGATGACCACAATTTCTGCTTTACAAATTTATAGGGAGGCAACTTCCCCAGCTGCATTCAGCCTTGAATAGATTGTAAATAGTGGCAAAGCCAGATTTAATCATGTGGGGGATGCACTACTGACTTCATGGGAGGCTTCAAATGTGGAATCATCATATACTTATTTCTTCACTCTTGGACTGTCCAGAGGGGCCTTCGGGGGCAGAGACATGGGGTTCACACCACCCCCAAGTCCCCCCCCCCCCCAGCTACAATAATGGTAAATGCACTGTGATGGTAACGCAGAAATAGGGAACAGGCTTTCAGGTGAAAAAGTACGATAAAACTAGAATTAAAAATTCTCAATAAAGCAGGAGAAAGGAACGATTTTGAAGAATAGAAGTAGGACAAAAGTAGGACTCTTGCAGTTATCAGGAGAATATTTTTATCAAACCATATCAATGTTGACAGCATAGCATGACTCTACAGACAAGTTTCTTAATTGCACTCATAGCTCACACTTAAACCTGGAATGCCTACCCACTACTCCAGCTCTTAAAAGCCTTTGTGTTGCATCATTGTGAACAATTATTAGCAAGCTGCCAACCCAAACTATACCATTTGTTGATTCCAACTAGCAGCCAAACACAGCCACCCATAGGCCATAGCCCCACCATAGTTGGGGCTGAGGTGAGAAGTTTTGCAATTTTTTGCTACTGTAACTACATGCCAAAAATCAACTCTGAAAGACAACTTTTCAATACACTTCACACTGCATTTCCTACTGGAAATTAACATTTTGGGGAATGAGTACTGAAGTGTATACTGTAGTATGAAATTCCAAGACTTTTGTGATGAACACGTGACCAGTATGTACCAGGTTTGGGCTAAAATTATGATTTCTGATTTTGATTCTGTAAGATTTTGTGGGATTCTGTGAGACAAACAGTACTGTATATGCTGAAAAACAGCTTAATGGTCAGCCCAACTGTTGACTGTTCGTAATTAACTACCTTTATACTTGGCTATTTCTTTTGAAAGAAACATGTACTTCAAAAAAGAAAATACTATGTTTATGATTCTAGTTTTGTTTTAGGGAAAAACTGTGATGCATTTGTATTTTTGAATCATAAGTGGATCACCTAAACTCAACGTATGTTTTGCATACTTTATACATGAGTAAAAGTTAGAAACAGGGAGCAGTGACAAAATAAATTTCTTGATTCAGTGAATATGAAATGCACTTCTTTAAAATGTTTTACTGGCTTTTCTGGCCTTTAAAATACTGTTGGAATAACTTTAATTTGCAACAGATTTCAGAAAATACATACATCCAAAATGTAAATGCTGTGACAGGTGAAGGGGTTTTATTCACTCTTAGGAGGGACAGCCCTACCCCCCTTCCCAAATCTACCTCTGCAAATAAGTAAAGTGCACACTGAGTTTTGCGCTGTAAGAGATCGACCTGTACATGTGATAGTGCACTTCTGTTAAATGCTATGTAGCCTCCCCACAAAGCTTCTGTTATCAGGTTACCACTAGACGTACTGTACAATGATTCTGCAACCGATTTACATCTCACAAAATGGTGCGCATGTTACATTGTGCATACTAGGCTTTTAGTGATATAAAATCTCCCTGATATTCAGGAGTTTCCATTAGAATGGCAACTCCCCAGTAATATACTGGTAGTGTTGCACAACAGTTTTGTGAAATATCTGGAAAGTGATATTAGCAGGATAAATGGTGGATACCGTGGGTTAAAAGATTTATTATTATTTACTTTTTCAAGTGTTTTATATTTTCATGAATGAATTTCCTCACAGTCCATCGCAGGCCAGGGATCTTGTCCCAGATCTTGCCAGTTTGCATTTAAGAGGCTAGTTTTATATTACATGAAGGAATAACCTACTTTGGGTGTTTTTTATCATGAAAGAAAGAGTAGTTCTCAAAATGTTGTTACCTACTTATTTAATAAGTGTTGAAAAATACTTCCAAAAGGGTTATTTTGAAAATGACACTTCATTCACTATTCATCATCATTATTGTTACTGTACATTATAGTCATCCACTGGGCATCTATGAGAGGGCTAGCAACATGCCAGGCAATTCTTGAAAGTGTCCAGATTCTGTGCATCTACTTCATTGTCTGATAGTGTGTTCCAATTTATTATAGTAGAGAAGAAGAAAGAATGCTTATACTGGGGGTTCTGCAGTTAATATACTTGAGAGCTTTACCATTGTTATTACTTGGTTTTCAGTTATGTTTGTGAAAGCAGAATCTTTAAAACGAATTGGTTTAACCTGTTGCCTAGTTGGCAGTTAGAAATTTGTCGGATAGAACAGCTTGGAAATGTTTATTAATTATTTTATAGATAAAACACAATTTATCAGTTTTCCTGTAATTTTGAAATGTTGGGAGCTCCAATTTTTTAGCAGGGTGGGTTATGAACCTTCTTCTCCAGACATACAATCACTGCTAATAAATCTTGCTGCTTTGTGCTTTACTCTTTCAAGACGGTCAACGTCTCCTTGTTGGTAAGGTCCCATACTGTATAGCAGCCGCATATAGATTGCTTCAAACCATTGAGGCGTTTAACCAATTTCCTTGCAATCTATAGGACAATGTGTAAGGTTTCTCTTTAGGATTCCCACTTCCCAGCATAGAACTGGCTTTGGATGTAATTTTGTTAATGAGTGGTCCACAAATAGTCCACAGAGATAGTGACTCCTAGGTAGGGAGTGCTCTTAACTTGTTGTATATATACTGAGTAGAAATATGCTGATTTGGATTTACCACTCAAAAGATAACACTTTTCAAAGTTGAAACTCATTCCCCATGTGTTTGCCCACAATACTAGATTACGTAGATCTTGTTGTAGTGCGTTACGGTCATTTTGATTTCTTATGGGCCTGTAGAGGTGGCAGTCATCAGCAAATCCCCCCCCCCCACCCCCCCCCCCCCCCACCACCCCCCCCCCCCACCCCCCCCCCCCCCCACCCCCCCCCCCCCCCACCCCCCCCCCCCCCGCAAACCCCCCCCCCCACCCCCCCCCCCCAAACTCACGACATTGGGTCTCTCTAAGGAGGCACAGGGGTGACGTGACTTGCGACAAGTGACAAGTGAATAAATCTAACTCCTGACTAGTGCCACCTATCATCAGCAACCTGCCTCCAACAGAAGGCGTGACTTAAAAGTAAGAAAATGAGTGAGTAAATGGTAATGTCACTGACGATTCGTCACTTGAGCAAAATGTTCGGTGCTGATGGTGGCTGGGGGCTGAAAAGTGGGCGTAACCTTTGTAGTAGACAGTACATGGTCGGATAATGTAAGTTGGAACGTTGTGAAAAAGCGTTCATTTGCTAAGCTATCTTCATGACTAATAACACATATCGCGAAAGCTGCCGTTGTATTTTTGCCCGACGTGCGAACATACATCGTTCACGTGAAAGAGTCGGCGAAGTGCCCCATAAAGTGGGATGAAGATGAGGATGATTTTCTCCACAACTTAATCACGTTGTGGCTCGACTTCAACCAGTCGAGGCCAAAACAAGACGGCAACAAGGAGGCTGCTACCGGACAACCCATAGAAGTCCGAATAACGTATAGGAGCAGTGGAGCCTGAGGATGCAGATGCTCAGCAGAGGGCGGAGCCTGAAATAAAGTTTCATCGGCCGTGGGAAAGATGTGGAGGCTCAACTGTCGAGATGACTTTAAGTTTGGAAGTAGATTGCATCAGTTTTTGCACCGCTTCGAAAGTCTTAACACTGCAAACTACCGGAAGGTGTGATACTCTAGGGTAAAGAAAGCATCCAGATTATGCCTGGTATTGACCGTGGGAGTGAGGTGTCTCGTCAGTAGCCTTGAAGAAAGCAAAAAAAAAAAAGGCTTGAGAAATCAGGCCACCAAATAATCCCGAGGGAGCTTGGTTCTTAACCTCTGTCAAACATGCTTGAGTCTCTGTCATTCTTTTAAGTAATTCATAAGTTACACTGTGTGCGAATGGGTGTGTATGTGTATGTGTGTATAGTGTTGCTTAACCTATGCGAATCCCTTCTTAACTGTACGTGCCTTCGCAAACCCATAAAAAATGCCCCCTAAAATAAGAAGTAATTATGTGAGCCCCTATAGTAGGCACCACAGGATATGTGGCCGGTTAGTGTCCGTCGAATGTCAGTTTGAACAATCTAGGCTAGGATATAGAAACGAAGCAACTTACCCCATTTTAGCCATATCCACCCATAGAAGTCATGTGTCCGAAAGCGTATACAAAAACTGTAGGCCTACAATGTAGTTGAAAGAAAATGTGTTTGTGTGAGTGTCCGCGTGGGGCGAGAAACGGTGCTTTGAATACACTGTTTATCGAATCAATACATCTTTTGTTCTCTAAGATACGGAAGCCGAGAACATCGCGGTGGTGTGAAATCTGACATGCCAGTTTCCCGGCCACCCCTTTCTTCGGTAAACATGGGAAGGAGAAATCAAGACACTTTTTCTCCTTACCATTCATCCAGCGATAATGTGGAGTGGAGAAAATCAAAGTTAGTGAGGGGGTACTTCAAGAAAGGACCATTACATAGTGTCTATTTTCGAACACCCTGTCCATAAATGGGAACATCATTTTTCACACATACCTTTGGAATTAAATGGATTACTTCGTTTCAATGGATCTGTGTTACAGCACAGCTAAGGAAAGGGAATGTTTTCCAACACCTGTCATGATGGAATTAACAAGTGAGTACGAAGACGGCATGGTCGACTCTTATTTTACTAGTAAATCATTCCGAAGTACTTGGACGTATGTCAGGTTTAAATTATACCCAGCAAGCAAACATATATGAAGTCCATCGATTCGAAACTTGCCAGTTAGCGTATCTTTAGCTTCACGCGTTACGCACGTATTTGCTACACATTAAGGCCTGCATAACTTTAGTCTTGTTCAAGACTCTAGTTCATTTCCGTCCAACACATATCGGTTGTGAAGCATTCGTACCAGTGCGCCCTCTAAATCTACTCTTGAACTCTTCAGTACTAGATCTGAAGAGTTCAGTCACTGGTCTGGAGAGTCAGTAGTAGATTAAAGGGCGCACATTGCAAAGACGTAAATGCCCTGTGGAGTTGTACAGAAACTTGAGAGAACACAGTGCATGCTTTGTAACGACGGGTTAAGTAAAGTGACTGTGGTCTCAAGTCTCTGTAATTTTAGGGCCGAGTCACAAATCTGAACTAACGAAACCGAGTCCTTGCTTTCTGGGTCTGAGTCACGAGTTAAGAGTCCTTAAAATCGTAACTTGAGGCCAAGCCCGTGGCCAGTAATTCTGATATAGGAAGCATCGGTACCGCATAGGGGCACCGAAGAAGATTAAGTTTGTAGTCAGTAGTGCCACCATAACAGTTTGCGGGAACCACAGGGAATTATATTTCAAGCTTGCGACAGATAGCTTGAAGGTATCTGCTTTCAGTTGCGTGTGCACATACGCGCGAAAATTTCGCTATTCTGATGGGAATTTTTCCCTCCTCTTGCAATACAGAGACGTGGAAGTCTGCACAAGTTAAGGGGACAAGACTATGATTATGATAAAGCTTCTTTAGTTCCGCAAGTGCAGGTGAAGAGTTGAGTACTTTACGAGTGGCAAGGGGACCAGGGAGTGCCATTAGGCAGGCTTGGTATGGTCCAGTACGATTTTGTTTGGACCAAGATGGAAATTCCCTGAATGTCCGAGGAATTAACAAAATGGGAATGCAATAGCATGGGGCTTTGAACATGACTTTGAATGGCAGTGAGCGCACATCAAGCTCTTCATAGCGCACAATTCAGATGATAATTATCGTATTTCTATTTTGAACGATAACTTTGTATGAACAGGGAAAGTAAATTTTTGAATGAATTTGTGGTAGGAGTAAATTTAGTTACAAACCATATAATCATCACGTTACGAATGTTACCCAAGGCATTGGATTGATACATGAAAACCCCTTGATGCCTGACATCTGACTTTGACCTTTACCTAGCTTTGGCTAGAATAGTTTACTGGAATTTTTGTGCTTATAATGTTCATACGTGATACAACTTCGATCGTGAGTATTGCGCGCGAATCGCGCCGAAATTTTGCAAGACAGCTTACCATGGCAAAACCTCCATGAAGACTCAGCAACAAGTGGTGAAAGAATGAGCCCGACGAGGGAACCAAACTCCCCTAAAAGATCCAGCAACCGAAGCCCCGCCAGAAGTGATGAGGTTGCCAAAAGGATGCCGAACGCAAAATTTTGGGCTCACGGAGCGCGCGGAAAACTTTGGGGTTCTGTTGAAGAAAAATTGAAAATATTAGTTCTTATTAAGGAAATTCGTAAAAATTCGGTCTTGATGGAAGAATCTGTTCCCCTGTTTATCCTAGACAATTCCAATTCTCCCAACTAAGTTACTCCTAGCCCCTTCCAAAACTGTCTAGAGCCCCCTTCTTGTGCAGGCACAAACCTAGTTTTTTGCTTAAGGTCATTTCCTGATGGACATACAAGGCCATAATATGTAATCAGAACATTCTTTCTGCATTCTATTTTATGTGAGCATCTTTTGACTTTGATGTCAATCAAAGAGCATTCACCATTGACCAGTTGAGAAGTTTGCTTTCTCCCAACCAAAAATTTATTAAGGGTGATGAGTGTCTGTCTTTAAGAGCAAAACCGAGACGCCGGGCGACCGGTCTCGAGAAAATACGCCCTTCCACCACCCCTTGACTCAGCACTGAGACACTTACGTTTCTCACAAAATATGTTTACCATTTCGCTGAGTTTGAATTAATTTAAGAATCTTCCAAATGGTAAGAGAAAGAGGATACTGAGAAATTCATGGATTCAATTTTTCCAGAATCACGCCTAAACGGACGAACAGTATAGTAAATGTGGAACCTTTCACTTTATAAAGCCAAAATATCTGAAGCGGTTGTTAAAGTTATATGTAACTGAAAAAAGTTTTTGTAATTTTACCGCTTGCAGGCATTAAAATTTTATTTTCGATCGATTTTCCAAATATGGAGGCACAGTGGTCCGCACGGAGCCGACTGCAGTGGCCAAGTGGTTAGAGCATCCGACTTGCAGGCGGAAGGTCTAGGGTTCAAATCCTGGCCTTTAAAGGGGGGTTGGCCGACTCTCCAAAAACTCAGTGACGTGTTCGCAAAACGAGATATGCTCGGGATAAATAAACCATGGTGATAAGTTTAGTCTCTTGAATTCGCTGAAAAATTCTTATGTGATATGGGGGATATCGCCCAGCAAAGAATAATTTCGCAACTTTTAACTGATGTTTTTAATAGGATACCCAAAGGTTTGAGTGATAACTACTTTTGTGACCTTGTTAAGTAACAAGCTATAGCATGGTATGCTATTGCTAGACGCGTTTCGACCCGAAAGATTATTTTCGGGGCTCATCAGTAGCAGAGTGTAATTAAAAGTAGGCAGTGTTTGCCAGAGTGTCACGTACAAGACAGGGCGATCTTTATCAAAAATTATAAATGGAATCCACGGTCGGACCTCAAGTAAAATTAATGACAAAGTGTGGCTCTCAGATCGCCGGGGTAGGCCGATTCTGGTGTTAGAGGCTGGCGTTAGAGAGTTATGATACGGTACTGTAGCCCTTTTTGGTATAACCTTATCCCGACGTTATGTGCGGGCCCGACATGTGTGTGTCAGAGGTTCCTATTAAATTGGGTTTATGTGTAAAGTAAATGTAATGAGAATAGGTGTAGGGTAAGTCGTGTTCTACCACATGTGTAGCGCAAACGCTGGGTATAGGATAATGCCGATGTTGGCATGAGGCGTTCATGTGCTAAACTGGTTAGGGTATAGAGTATCACTTGCAAGCCCGCTAAAAGTCGGACGTGCCAGAGAATACCCCAAGTTACACAATCTGATTCAGGGGCGGATCTAGGGTCTTTTCTGAGGGGGGGGGGGTCCAACATAAAAAGGGCACATTCATTTTTTTAAAATTTTGGTTCCCATAAACGTCAGCGAATACACAACTTACGGCATATTGACAAAGAAAGAATAGTTTTAAACCAAAAAAACATGAAAAAACTGGAATCAAAACCTGGAATCTAAAAGGTGAAATTGCAAAGCGCGCAAAAATTTTTTGGGTAAGCCTACACTTATAAGAATTTGTACTAAATTAAAGCTTACATCAGTATATAGAACAATTGAGCGGACAGTTGGGCCCTATCAGGCATAACTTTATTGTACTTCCCTCCTCGAGTCACTAGTCGTACCGTACGACAGACACAAGTGAGCGTTAACCAGGTTTAGTGAAATGCGATTCAATTCCTACATTTACATAAATCCATGTATTCTACTTATTAACTTGAAAAGGGGGAGAGGGTTTGTACCAAGTATAACTGAACTGAGGAAGCGTGGACAAAGCGTACCGAAAGTTTTGGGTTTTATCCCAGAAATTACCCTTATGAAAGCCAAAATAAGTAAACTGACCATGGTTAGCGGCAGAATTTTTCCAACAGAGGGCCGGGCCATGTCAGCTACCCCAAGTTCCGACATTCCCTATTTCGAGGGTATGATGAGAAGGGCAAATGTGGGAGCCTCATTATCCCATGTAATTGCAGGCATATTTTGCATTATATCACTTAATACTTCCTGATCCGAGTTGCGCACTGATAGTGCTCTTTGAATCTGGATCGTGAAATTGAAAAGGGCGCGAAGCGGGTGAAATTTTTTGATAGGCTTACACATAAAACATATGACGAAACGAAAGAAAGAACTGTAGGGTTTGTAGACCGTATCGGGTGTAACATACATTGTATCGAAAACACCTGGACTACACGATGAAATAGCCAAACTTTGCTCCGTAAGTCGCTCACCAACTGACTGTACCGCATGACACACACAAGAGAAAACCAACTAGGTTTTGCGATATGGGATGAAAGTTACGACCTTTACATAAACTATGTATTCTGCCCATATGTTACTTGGTAAGGTGGGCAGGACTTGTGCTAACCTGCTATGTGGAATGGAACTATTGAAAAAATAGAGTGACTCTACAGCGCGCGTAGAGCGCCGAAATTTTTGGGTTCTTATTACAGAAATTATCCTCTTGAGGGCAAAAAACAGGTAAACCGTCGATTAGTTGTCGGAGGCTGCGTACTTTCGATTAAGACTCCCCTACGAAACTGTTAAACTTCTTCAATAGGGGGCCAGCCTTCCCAGATGGGGGCATGAACCCTTCCCCCACCAGGCGCCACCGCTATCTCGACTGGGGAGGAGGTTAAAATACTGTATGTTGTGTTCCCTATAAAGTTGCGGCGCAACTGTCAAAAACACTGTCAGAACAGATGACTGAAGTCGAATGTTTGCTTTTCATTTGCTACAGCAAACCGGTCATCGGTTCAAAGACGTCAAAAAAATTGAACCGACTGGCATGGCGTTATTTGACCTGGTGGTGATTTTATATAGTAATTTTAAAATCAAACAAACACCGATTCGTCTATTGTGACTTCTGTTCAACTCTTGGCTGTGGACTTTACCTAAGACTGGCTTTTTATTCCCATCACTAGGTCAACACTATAAAAGAAGAGAGTAATTCCAGACTATAAATATCATAGCGAACCATATTTACCTACTCTCTCTTGTTCACGAGAGGATGGGTACTAGAGGGTGGAGGGAAGGTTTCGTAGATGCAGCGTTTAGGGAGTGTGAACAGATCATTATTTTGTAAGACCAAAAGACTGACTAGCAATGACCTTTTGGAATCAACATTAAAACCCAATAGTAATACGTTGCATAAAGCACTAGCTAGTGAGTATGACGTAATATCTGAATGCCCAAGCACGCCACACGAGGTTCCAAGCGAAAAGTGATTAGAATGCCTAATTGTCACGCAGACATACAGTAGTCACATTCTCTGTAAAACGATTGCACTGTTCGGGTTTCGAGGCGGCCAATATAGGCTACCGTAGTCAAGTATATTGCCAAAAGTTTCTGCGACACATGGCTAGACTAGTGAACTGGTCGATACTGGATGGGGGGCTCGGAATTGGACAACACTGTCACTACCTGTGAAACTGTCTCGTTTTTTTTTTTTTTTTTTTTTTGCTATTGTGAAAAAAACATTTTTTAAAAAGGGCACATTGGAAAATGTGAGGGGGGGTCCGGACGCCGGCGACCCCCCCCCCTGGATCCGCCACTGCTGATTGGCTGACACGAATTGTAGACAAATCAACATTTAGAGGGATAGAATGGATACAGTCATTTTGTGCTAGTTGAGAGTTAAAAAATTAGCCCAGTTAGGCAAACTATAGCAAGTACGACACCGATAAGCGATTAGGATACTAGAATATGTGGTGATATATCCTCACTGTAAGTTGAAATGCAGAGATGACCGTTCTCAAAGGATAATTCCGATAAAAATTTGCAAAATTCTTTGGTACCTTGGATTATTACCGTATGAGGTACAGTGATGTGTCTGTGTTACGAATACAAGAGTACTTCAAATGGTGTTTAATTTCACCGAGATTGGTGAAGAACATATCTACGAGCGAAAAATCCTTCCCCCGGGTAAAACGGAGAAGGGGAGCACAACCTGAGGATCGTCTAGGATTCAAAATGTACCAGTCAAGGCCGTCTCACATCATTTTAAAGATTGAGAAGCAATCAACATTTAAAGGGGGGTTGGCCGACTCTCCAAAAACTCAGTGACGTGTTCGCAAAACGAGATATGCTCGGGATAAATAAACCATGGTGATAAGTTTAGTCTCTTGAATTCGCTGAAAAATTCTTATGTGATATGGGAGGATATCGCCCAGCAAAGAATAATTTCGCAACTTTTAACTGATGTTTTTAATAGGATACCCAAAGGTTTGAGTGATAACTACTTTTGTGACCTTGTTAAGTAACAAGCTATAGCATGGTATGCTATTGCTAGACGCGTTTCGACCCGAAAGATTATTTTCGGGGCTCATCAGTAGCAGAGTGTAATTAAAAGTAGGCAGTGTTTGCCAGAGTGTCACGTACAAGACAGGGCGATCTTTATCAAAAATTATAAATGGAATCCACGGTCGGACCTCAAGTAAAATTAATGACAAAGTGTAGCTCTCAGATTGCCGGGGTAGGCCGATTCTGGTGTTAGAGGCTGGCGTTAGAGAGTTATGATACGGTACTGTAGCCCTTTTTGGTATAACCTTATCCCGACGTTATGTGCGGGCCCGACATGTGTGTGTCAGAGGTTCCTATTAAATTGGGTTTATGTGTAAAGTAAATGTAATGAGAATAGGTGAAAAAGTGAGTGAAGAAACGGGCCCTGAAAAAGTGGGCGAAGACGGATTATTGCGCCGCCAACATCAACAGGTAAATTTGACTCTAAACTCTGAATCCGACTTTCACTTAGGACCTCTGACCCAGGACTCTGACTTAAACATTATGCACATAAACATTCACCACATTAGGAACAAACGCCAGGAACTTACTCATTATCTACATCACAACAACATTCATGTCGCTTGTTTCAACGAAACAGTCCACAAGGATCACGTACCATACATTCAGGGTTACAACATTATTCAGTCGCACTCGAAAAAACCCTCTGACCAAGGGGTACTTATTGCAATCAAGGAAAATTTACATTACTCGGAACTTGCACTCACAAATCCTATCGGTGAAGCGGTAGGAATCAAAGTCACACTACAGACCGGTCAACACTTACACATCATTACAACCTACGAGTCTCCGACTAAGGCTGCATTTCCTACTCAATTTTACCTTCAACTGATCAACACTTATTCAAATTTTGTGATACTTGGTGACCTCAACGCTAAACATACTGAATTAGGCTGCCGCATTACAAACACCAGCGGTAGGGAACTTTACCAAATACTTGATTCGACTGAGGTTATTTGCCTCAATGACGGTACTCCGACTTCTTACCCAGACAATGGGACTTCACCAGAACAACTTGACTATTGCCTAATCTCTCCATCACTCAATCACCGTGTTACCGACTTCAAAATTGGAGAGGACCTAGGCTCGGACCACCTACCTCAACTACTTACTATTTCACTAACTGCCAAACGACTGACAAGGCCACCCAGACGAAACCTACAGAAAGCAGACTGGACGAAATACTGACAATATATCACCGACAACATTCAAGAACAGACCCCGACAACAGTACATGAAATTGAGGAAAGGGCGACCTCACTTACTCGACTTATTACTTCAGCGACACAGATTTCAATTCCGACCTTTACAGGACGTAGGAGATTTCAACTCCCTCAACGGACTCTGCACATTATTAGACAGAGACGCAAACTTCGACGTATTTACCAAAGGACTAGAAACCAGCATGTACGTCTGTTAATCAACCAACTGAGACGGAAAATCACTGAACTGATAAGGACGGCAAATCAACAGGAATTTGACAATAGGGCTAAACAACTAGCTGACAAAAAAGACCCACGGGACTTCTGGAAAACTGTTAAACGGATTTTAGGGAACAAGACTGTTAGAAGACCAATACCAACGCTGAGGTACAGTGACACTTTAATTACTACAGACGAAGACAAGGCGGACTGTTTTAGGGATTACTTTCAGACTGTACACACTCTACCACAGGACCCAAAATTTAACCACAACATTTACCGACTGGCTAACGTTTTACGTACAGGATACCCGGATACTTATGCACCTAAACAGGACATAGACCCAGACGAGGACGCCGACTCGGGCATCAACAAAACTATCACCGAAAGCGACATCACTGACGTATTACGACGTACTTCTAATACCTCTCCAGGAGAAGACCAAATTCAGTACGTGCACTTAAAAGCCGCACCTCAAATTTTCCTTCAGGAACTCGGCAGACTCTATACTGCTTCCTTCCAAATTGGCTATATTCCCAAATTATGGAAACAAGCCGTCACAATTTTACTCCCTAAACCCGGCAAACCGCATCACGAGCCAAAGAATTACCGGCCTATTAGCCTTCTTCCAGTGCTAGGAAAATGCCTGGAAAAAATTATCGCCAAAAGGCTCTCTGCTTACTTAGAGCAGCGAAAACTTCTCCCGCCTTCTCAAGCAGGCGTCAGACGGAAGAGGAATACAACAGACCAACTTTTTAGACTTATACAAAGTACTTCTTCTCTCAGACGAAAAGGACAACACACCATCGCTACTTTTTCGACGCCGAAAAAGCATTCGACAGAATGTCACGGTGGCATGACGGACTACTTCTCAAAATGAGAAAATTCAATATACCAACGACTTTTACTAGATGGATTGCGAACTTTTTACAGGACAGGCAGGCTCGGTACAGAGTCGGAGACACACTCTCCAGACCACTACAAATCACCACAGGGCAGCACCATTAGCCCTATACTTTTCATCTTGTACGTAGCTGACATTCCACAACCACAACCAAAGCGACTGACTTACTAATCTCAATTTGCGGATGACATCGCAATTTGGGCTACCTCCAGCCAAGCTGACAAGGCGGAAAGAAAACTTCAACAGTACATTGACCAACTAGAAACTTGGTGCAACGACTGGCGTATAGTACTCAACCCGGACAAATCACAAGTACTTTACATCAGAACTACCGGTAAACTGGGACGTGAACCTCATGTGACTTACAACAGGGAGTTGCTATTTGACTGGAGATTTGTCTTCAAAAATTTTATGAACCTTGTCCTTAAATCTACCTCAGGACACACAATCCTGCCTTTGCAAACTCTTTGAATTTTAACCAAGGACAGGCTCCCCAGGGGACCTGCAAAATATCCTTTGAAGACAAGGATGTTACCGACAGCTCCAAACGCCCTCTATCGGTTGAGCTGGTTTTGAAACCATTGCTCTGTGGGAAAACATAAATTGGACACCTTTGAGAACCGCTTAATATTCATTATATTACGTACCTAGTTTGACCCATCCTACTTAATACGTCACCCTCGTGGTGAAATCGAGAGAAACCAGGCCAGCACTGACACTCGCACTGCGTGTTTTTTTGCAGATCACAGCACAGTTAAGCCAACTACTTAGCGTACAGTGTAATACAGTAGAGTACCAACGTCAAATGTATAAGGGATTTACAGGTTCTTCACGGAAACCTGGAAATAATGTAACTGAAAAACTTTTCTGGGAGCTTTGTTGTCTTCACGAAAGGTAGTTTTATTATTACATACAAAGCACATGGTGTTATATAACTAGTGAATCAGTTATGTTTAGTAGCCTAACCAGTTTTTACGAAACATTTCAGTGTAACCCGGCCAGCATCAGAGTAAAAGTATGCCGAAGGTTCACTTTCGACACGTAGGCCTACCTGCTGTAAAGGTATACTACAGGGTTGGCTGAAGGAGGTATACTATAGGGTTGGCTGAAGAGGGGGCGGGGGGCCTTAGCTGCCAACCTGAGTGTCCAATTTATAGTATTGGGAATAACACCTTCCCTTTTGAAAAAGTATGTGTGGGACCCGGACGAAATGGTGCAGGCTTATCATCAGTCATGCCAATCAGTGGCGGCACCAGGACTTTAAAAGTGGGGGGAGGGGGGATGGAGGGCAACGGAAATTTGGGGGGGGGGCAAAAATATTTCTCGCGAAGCACGAACATTAGCGGCTGGGATCCAGTGGCCCACCTTAAGGCCACTGGTGGGGGTCCAGGGAGCGGAGCCCCCAGAAGCTCAGAGGTTTTAGCATATTTCTGGGTGAAAAATTAAGTTTCAGGATAGGCCTAGGTGTATTTTGGTTCATAATGCATCAATCAATACACCATCCAATGCACTATATTTCAGCTGAGTTGGTGGGGGCAACTGGAGGTCAAGGCCAAAATCCGAGGGGGCAAATGCCCCCTCATGCCCCCCGTAGCGCCGCCACTGTTGCCAATGCTTTTAACTAGGCGGCCATTTAACTCGGGAAGGAGCTTGGCAATTGCCAATTCATCAAATGTGCAATGCTCTGCTTCAATAAACCATCCCTCAATCCAAATGATAAGGGGAAGCATGGTTGACTCTGCATTTAATTGGAACTACATCTGGGTGCATTTTCCATGCAGAAACAGGCAGAAATTACAGAAATCACCCTTAGATCATTTTGTTTTTCAATCAGTGGTGCCGCCAGAATCTGGTGATGGGGGGGGGGGGGCACCGCAGATGACGTCGTAATGCTACCTCAGTTAAACCCCTATGTCTGCGTAAATTGTACCTTTTAAGCGTCCCTTCGATTGTATACAGCAGTGGGGATATCCTTCCTTTGTCACCTTACATAAAGTTGCCGTCCTGGGGGTGGGGTCTAAGGGGAGGTCCCCTCCCCCTTTAATATTTGAGAAATTTTTGTTAACATTAGGGTAGGTTATCTGCAAAATGGTGCCATCTTTGGGATATTTTTGGAACTGCATTATCATACATGGAAAATGTCCATAATTTAGTAAATTCTAATGTTTGGTTAGGTGAAAGAGGCCGGGGGAGTATGTTGTCAACAAACCTTCCTGGAGCCCCTCCCATTTGGCTACTTTACTGCCTTCTGTTTGGAGAAAATTTTTACACAAAACAAAAAAGTGCGTGGGGTCCACAGAAACATTCTTGGACTATAACGAAATTTTTATAGTTGTAAAAGGGTATCTAAGGCTGACAGACACAATACAGGGCCCCCTGGAAGCCCTCAGTTAATTATATAAAATGGGGCACTGCCGCACGGACATCAGGGGCGTAGCTAGGATGAATTTTTTTAGGGGGCCTATCTATCAAATTAATGGGTGGTTACGGCAGTTGATCGCCGTCCTTAATCCTTGCACATTTTATTAGGATGCATAATAAAACAAATAAACATTTGGGGGCCCAGCCCCTCCCCCCGTGGCTACGCGCCTGATTGATATGATGCTTATTCCCTGATATCCAAATGATACTATAGAGTATGACGCCGAGCACTATCGTATTTTTACTAATTTTGAACGAAAATCCTAACGAACAGCTTTCAGAAATTGGGAATGGGAGGGATAGAGAGTATATGTGCAGGAAGGTGATATTAGAACGCCCTGATAGTTATAGCAAAATGGGCGAAAGACGTACAAGAAAGTGGAGGGACAATTTTTGGCCATAACTCCTTCGCTTACCACTCTGACTACAACTGATGGGGAAATATGAGGGTCCTGCGGGGAAAATGTTGAAATTAAACACTGTTAGATTAGTTAGTTAGTTAGTTAGTTAGTTAGTTAGTTAGATGAGATCTAACGACACACCAACACGAATGTGTTATATAGTGTCAACAAGTTTAAATACGTTTCAAGTCCTTCCCTTTAGTCGCCTCTTACGACAGGCGGGAAACACCATATTCTACAACCCCCAGCCCACAGGGGGATAAAACACTGTTAGAAGCGATTTCGTGGCATCTTCCAAAAGATAATTCACAGCTTTGCAGAGCACCCGAGGAGGGAATGTAAGACTCATGCATCTTGGACTTGTTGATGTCATTTCTTTCCTTTTTATGCAAATCAGTTTGAGAGCTCAGCTAGAGAAACCCTTTTGAAATCTTGTAAGGTCCAGTTTATATTTAGTTTCTCATTATTTGCAAAGGGCTCCTATCGTTCATCGCCCCCTTGAGTTCTCTCTACTAAGTTACTTGTATTACCCCTCCTCCAATTTAAGCAAAACCACCTGCCATGCCTAGTGCAAGCCAGGAAATGTGCTGAAGGGGCGAGAGGGCTTCCATGGGCGAAATATATTTCTAGAGGGTGAGATAAACTTAATTAAATGCATTAATGCAATGGTCATTTTTATTTTCCAGGGGACAATTTGGGGGGGGGGGAGCTTCAGGCCCTGTGCCCCTTATTGACGGCCTTGATCTGTTTCATCTCCTAAATAAAGTTACAGTAGCTTGCACTTGCACTGAGTTATGATTGCTCAAGGCTATACCAATATACTGGGTGTGAGTTATCGAGAACAACTGACTCCTCAAGTCATCATTGACCATCCAGAGGGAAGATACTGTTTGCATTAATATCAAATAAAGTGCACTCACTAATTTTATTTAGGGATGTATTATATTCCTAAATATGTTTGGGGTGATGTCATATCCCCTTTAATAAGGCCCCCCTGGTACTCGGAGGTGGGAGAGAGGCCACCCCGGAAGCCTTGGGAGTCGTGGGCATAAAACGAAGCACCTTCAGTTTCTTAACAGCATCAACTGTGCATTAAACAAACCACAGCAATTAAAGTATGATCACTTTTTTACTCAGACCAAAGGCCCCTGGTCGTTTCGTAATACAGCACGGCGGTTTTGGGTTGTAATGGAAAGGATTCACTTAAGTGGAGAGGGTGTTTCTCAGATAGCTAAAGTACATAATCTTGGTGAGATTTTAACAGACACATAAGTAACGTAATTTTCTAGGAGAAAATATCGGAGATAAATCGGTGTAAAACAAAAACGAAAACAAGGGGAAGAAATCAGAAATGAAATCAAAAAGGAAGCAAGAGAGGAGAACAAAAGAAAGGGAAGAAAGAATAAAGGGAACAAATTAAAAAAGAAAAGAAAACGGAAGGAAGAAAATAGTACACTTACAGGAATTATTGAAGAAAGGAGGCCAAGAAGGGGGGCATACTTACTGGCCTAATAATGAGGGGAAGAGTGATGGGATGAGTAATTAGGACATGGGGCGATGGAAAGGACGGAACGGTAAGGGGAAGGAGCCTGACAAATTGAAAGATAGTGAAGGCAAGACTGAGACGAAGTTGTCCCCATGGATCGATTCAAGCTGGCTTTGCAAGGGAAGGATAGGACAGAATGAGCAAGGGAGGAAAAGGGATGGCTTATGATAAAAGTTAAGCGGTACAGTGTTCCCAGTTAGCACCTTCTGCAGCCCGCCACTGGTCTGCCTGCCGACAGCAAAATGGCCAGCTTTACTCCCGCGGTCCTTCAGAGGAAAGCGCCACAGAAATAAAGACAATACATGTGTCATTCATGAATATATGAATTGTTTTGACCATCATGAAAACATTTCCTTTCTCAGAGAATTTTGTCATCGGTCCTGCATCGAATCGCTTTCGGTTTTCAGCTTGGACACCCTTTATAACGCTAGTGATCTGCGTTTGGAAAGCTAGCGTTTTTCCGTCCACGTTTTTCTGAAGTATTGCACATTGGGTTTGCATTGTTATTATGGTTTCTTTTGAAAAATGCCCCATGAAAATTTCAAAAAAAAAAAAAAAATCGAAAGGCCCTTCTTTCTTTGCTATATATGCTTGTGTGAATACTACAGAATTTCTCGGAATTTCGGTAGTGAACCAGGGGCTGATCTAGGATTCCATGGGGGGTGGGGGGGTGGGGGGGTGGGGGGGTGGGAGTTTCCAGGTGGGCCAGGCGCGTTACGATTATTGGGTTAGACTGACGCGTAAGCGGCAATGTGAGCGCGATAGCGCCAGCCAATGTGCGTGGGGTCCCGGGTCCCGCTCAAGGGCCCCTGGTGGGATCCAGGGGCAAAGCCTCGGTGGGAGCCAGGGGGCGAAACCCCCGGAAGCTCTGGCATTTTAGGCTTTTTAGGGGCTTTTAATGGAAGAAAATTGTGATCAATTTCTGAGAACCACAAAGCCATCAATAACCGCAGAAAACCTTTTTAACAAATCGGGCCAGCTGGAGGATTGTGGGTGGCAAGGCCACATTCGTTACTATTGCAACAGGCTACTTCCCTTCCCAATAGCTACGCTCCAGCCAATAACCCAGGAGAATGCAAAGAGATTAGAGAACATTCTTTCCCAGTACTATATTATAATATTCAAAGTTCCGGTGTGTATGATAATATGATAAATATTTACTTCTGCGAGTGCTCTTGCTTATTTGGTCGGCGCTCCATCCCAAGCTGGTGTTCCGCTGTCTCCTGTAAAAAACGAAAATTTGCTGGCAACGGAAAAGAGTATTCCTGGATACCTGCAGTGTAAAAATACAACACAAATGTTAAATACCGCAGTGTCTATGCTGACACTACATGCGAAACGCGGAAACAAGGTGCAATTAATTCATTTTGTGGAATTTAATGTTCATCTTTACTCAATTTTTCTGGGAAGAAGGGGGCTTTCCGGAAACCAGGACCCCCCCCCTAAATCCACCCTTGGTGGATTTAGGGGGGGCGGTCGCCTTGGTGGGCGGCCGGGTATTTCAAGTTTACGACAGGCTCATAGCCTACAACCCCAAACCGAAGCCGTCCCTTAAGCAGTGCTTCCGTTTGAAGTTTGATATACTTCAAGTTTAATCACTCCTCCCCTCTTTCATATAGGTTGGGTTGGATCCGGCGCGGCATCATCCGCCCTTACCTCTAAACATGCCAATGTGCAAAAAGCGCTGAGGTTTGAAAGGCCTGGGTAGCTTGAAACCCGAGGTTGAAAGCAGGGGTGGGTGGGGGCTAAAATTTAGTCAAAGATGTGGTGTGCGAAGATGATGCTTCCGTTTCTCCTCAATTCTAGGACTGCAACCCCTTAATTTAGTTTTGTGCTCTGGTAAAAATAATGTCAAATTAATTTGCAGTAATTTTCCTTTAAAATTTGTCCGTCAAATTCCATCCAATGACCCTCAAATCATGGGGGACGGGAGGACGCGTCCCCCCTCACTTTTTGCAAGGGGGACATCTCCAAAAAGTCCCCCTCACTTTTTCAAAATGATGAAAACTAAAACTGTGAAAGAGGATAATATAACAGTAGATTACAAATTGACACTACATTTTAAAAGCAAAAATGTGCCCAAATATTGCACCATTTGCTATCTAGACACCTTCCAATTTCCATTTTTTCACAGGGGAGGTGGCCCTAACCCATTTCCATGTTTGTGGTCTTTATACTCCGCATTGCTCGAAATAAGAGACAAAATCGTTAAGTTACTTAAAAATTGCTAACGCCGACGTCAAAATGGCCATGGTGCACCTGTAGCTTGCCGTCGGTTCTGTGCCACAAAATTCCACTCGCACTACTTACTAAAGCTCCTAAAACTAATTTATATTAGTTGAAGAAAATATTGGAAAGGTTCGTTGAGAGTCGACTACTATGCAAGGACAAGGTATACCACAGTTAAATAATGAAAAGATTGCTACCAGTATCACCTCTATCAGACTTTCGAAAAAGCTCTGACATACACAGACCTGATCACTTCCATATCCAAATTTTATTAGATATGAGTAAACATGTTAATGACAGGGGCGTAAATACGGAGGGGGTGGTCCCAGTGAAAATCAAAGGTCGGTCTCTGCGCGCCAAAAAGTCGGTCTCAAATCCAGTTCAATATGCTTTTTAACAATAGACCAAACATGAACAACATTTGAAGTGAAAAGATTCCCCCAGTTTTCTACTGAGTTCCCGATTTTTTGATCGAATGCCCCCAAAATGTTCAAAAATTTTCGCGCACTTCGCGCGGATGTAACGGCTTTGTGGTCTAGTTTATGCACCTGAACTGCAACGAATTTCGGGCAATTTTTTGAGATTCGGGCAAAAGATTTCTATCCCCAAATTGCAAGAGTCCCGCACGCCTATGACTATTACAACCGTCCTGTAAATTTTTTATCTAGGAAATTTGGATCATACAACTATGTCAATGGGAGTCGGTCTCCAAGAAATGTAGTTGGTCCCAAAATAGTTCACCCCCTGCAAATTCATGTATATACGCCCCTGGCTAATGGTGTATGTAGTCTAACGATTTACTGTTCACTTACTTCACACAGTGTGGTCTTGATTTACCCCAAGAACTAAGTAAAAATTCACTAAAGCAAAGAAGATGAAAAACTTCCTAAAAAAGTAAAAATTCTTGGTGACATATTCAATTTAAATTTAACACCAAATGTAGCACCATTTTGCATCCAGCCCACCTTTCGTGAGCAACTTTTCCAAAGTAGGAGAGACACCCCCTCCTTTAGACCCCTTCCCAGGACGGCGATTAGCAAATGGTGAAAGCCCCCCCCCCCCCCATCTTTGGAGATGGATCCACGCCCTTGCCTCAAATAATCAAAAGGTTTTCCTTCCCTCAAAACAGCCGTCCGAAACAACGTTCACACAGGGAGTTGCTATCTAAATAGCAACTCCCTGGTTCAAACCATCCTTCCCCTCCTCTAGTGGAAAACGGCTTCCTCCACGCCTAGACTTTGCGTATAATATAGCCTTTTATACTTCTCAGTGTAAACTACTATAGTGTCATTTAGACCTACATTTAAGTCTTAAGGGCGAGTAGAATTATCGGCCACAACGGCGATCGACCTGTCTCCAGGGAGTTGCTATTTTAGCAACTCCCTGTTGTCTCTCACTGCAGGCGAAATAATGTTGAAGTCATATTTTCTCAATCATAATTATCATACCAATACATTATGGAGGTAAATTTAACATTAAAATGATTAATAGATAACTTGTTTCGCAGCTCCCCGATTCACACATACCCAGGCAACGATACCGTAACCGTACCGTCAACACGGCAATATGTACAGCATACAATATTTGTGACATTCTTAACCTGTTCTCACACAGACTGCTGCGTATCGTATTTCCCGGGTCACGGGAGGTGTCTACTCTCTTTTGTGATGACGTCAAATCATGAATATTAAGCGATTCTCAAAGGTGTCCAATTTATGTTCTCCCTTGCTCTGTACAGAAATCGATGATCTAATGGGACTCTCCCTATTTTTATACCATGCGCAGTAGAAAATAAGTGAGGTGTTATAGTTGTAATATATGTGCAGTTCAAGCTTGGACATAAATCTATCGATGGGTAAGTTCCTTTTCTTTCAGAGTTTTTTCTAAGTTAAGTTTTCCTCCGTTTTTGTTGAACCCTAAAAATCGTATTGTGACAAAACTTGGTGGTCAAACTGCAATTTCAGGGCCTCAGATTTGAGTATTTTCGTGCTTTTCCGCAATGAATCGCATTTTCTGAACGTACTGTGTAGGTAGCTATGTTTGTATACGTACATTTCACGAAGAGAAAAAACGTGGCACCAAGCGCCAATTTACCGAAAAGAGCATTTTTCGGGGCCTAGATTTTGCAAAATTTCCATTTGTTTCTATGGTTACTGAAGTTGACGAATTTTGGCGCGTTTTTGCTGAGCGGAACTAACGGAAATTTTAACGTTACTTTTAGTCCATAATGCCATATACTAATTCTGCGAAATCTTTATCGGGATAGAAAAATAACCTTTTTTCAGTTCAGCACCGTTATTATTTTAGGTAGAAATGTGAATTGGTAATAATTTAAGTGATTTATGTCGATTTTGTGGTCTTTGCTGCTTTTATTTTTAGTTCTCGTTGTCTTTACGGCAAGTGTTTGTTCTATATACATTAGTGTGTGCAGTCAAAGCATGCAGCTTGTATTACGCAGCTATGGCGAAATCTGATCAGGGTAACCCAGACTGTAGTTAACATTCGACTGTATGAGGTGATTAGACCATTATGTATACATGTTCTCACATCGAGATTACTCTTACTAGGCTAGTTGCTGTTTACACGGAGAGCCGAAGCTAGCGCTGTAGTACAGTGTGTGCGGTGTATGCAAATTAGCTACCGCACACGGAGGTTTATTGCACCTAGCTGTTTTGATAAGAGTGTTATGTTACATGTCGGTAACTTGGTGACTTCAAAGAGATTGTGAAGACAAATCTCCAGTCAAATAGCAACTCCCTGCTTACAACAACAAACTTATACCTGTACAAAGAAAAGTAAAGTACTTAGGACTTGCCATGACAACAGATTAGACTTTACTCGACACCACAACGACACAGCTTTGAGAATGCGCAAGCAAGTCTCGTCACTTTACAGAATTGCCGGTACAAAGGACAACCCACTTGCCACTCCTGAAACGACTTTGAAAATTTACAAAACCATGCATGACTCGACCTATTGTTGAATACGCTGCACCATCTCTCATACAAACGAAGGACTCACTCATGGAGAACTACGAACGCACTCAACGACGGGCATGTAGGATTGCACACCACTTAGACAGACAGCACCCCTCACGGGATGTACTAGACATAGCGGGACTCCCAACTATTAAACAGAGGTTTCAGGACTTACACAGACAATTTCTTGCTAATTGCAAGCACAAGGACCGACAAACTCGAAAATTCATTAGAAAAGAACTCAAACTTCGACCATTTTACCTCCGACAAACTCCACTAGAAGGACTTACCAAGGAAATTTGGAAGAATCTAAAGTAGAGGGCGCACCACCGAAAAGAAGACCAGCCATCGAAGAAGACATCAACCAGTGAGAAGAATGGCAAACCCTGAAGAAGGGTCCCTGCCGAAGCATCCACACCCTGATCTAGGGTCACTGCGCCAACGATAACAACGGGTAAACCCTGAAGAAGGGTCCCTGCCGAAGCATCCACACCCTGAACAAGGGTCACTGAGCCAACGATTCCAACGGGCAAACCCTGAAGAAGGGTCCCTGCCGAAGCATCCACACCCTGATCTAGGGTCACTGCACCAACGATAACAACGGGTAAACCCTGAAGAAGGGTCCCTGCCGAAGCATCCACACCCTAAACAAGGGTCACTGCGCCAACGATTCCAACGGGCAAACCCTGAAGAAGGGTCCCTGCCGAAGCATCCACACCCTGAACAAGGGTCACTGCACCAACGATACCAACGATTAAAACCATTGCCACCGAGAATGGCCCTACAAGTCTCTTCACTTCACCGTGTTGGGCCTGGCGTCGGCTGGTTTGGGGGTGTCTTGGTTGTTTTTGTGGAGACTGAGCTGGTGGCTTGGAGCCTCTCTGTCCGGTCTCTCTCCGCCCTTGCCGGTCCGGCGTGTTGCGGTTGTTTGGTGTTTTTGCTCTCTCTGGTCTCGGGAATTGGTTTGTCAGTGACTCATTTTCTCCGGCCTTCGGGCCTTCTGAAGCACCTCAGGGTGGAACAGAGTAAACGAGTCATACACACACACATCGGCATTATCCTATACCCAGCGTTTGCGCTACACATGTGGTAGAACACGACTTACCCTACACCTATTCTCATTACATTTACTTTACACATAAACCCAATTTAATAGGAACCTCTGACACACACGTCGGGCCCGCACATAACGTCGGGATAAGGTTATACCAAAAAGGGCTACAGTACCGTATCATAACTCTCTAACGCCAGCCTCTAACCAGGGAGTTGCTATAGCAACTCCCTGGTCAAATAGCAACTCCCTGCTCTAACACCAGAATCGGCCTACCCCGGCAATCTGAGAGCAGGGAGTTGCTATAGCAACTCCCTGCTGAGAGCTACACTTTGTCATTAATTTTACTTGAGGTCCGACCGTGGATTCCATTTATAATTTTTGATAAAGATCGCCCTGCCTTGTACGTGACACTCTGGCAAACACTGCCTACTTTTATTTACACTCTGCTACTGATGAGCCCCGAAAATAATCTTTCGGGTCGAAACGCGTCTAGCAATAGCATACCATGCTATAGACTCGTGCTTACTTAACAAGGTCACAAAAGTAGTTATAACTCACACACTTAGCGGTATCCTATTAAAAACATCAGTTAAAAGCTGCGAAATTATTCTTTGCTGGGCGATATCCTCCCATATCACATAAGAATTTTTCAGCGAATTCAAGAGACTAAACTTATCACCATGGTTTATTTATCCCGAGCATATCTCGTTTTGCGAACACGTCACTGAGTTTTTGGAGAGTCGGCCAACCCCCCTTTAAATGTCATACCAAAAACTTTAAAAACGGAACCTACTGCCTTTGTGCCTGGTGCTCAGCATAAGCAATGGAGTCGGGAAAACAAGCCAGTGAGCCACAACTGGAAAAAAGGCCGCAATCGTCTCGACTTGAACCATATGGTTGGAAACTGGGACGTTAAACCTCATCTAACTAACTAACGCACGGGGCCCCCGGGCCCCGCCCCTCTACGGGCCTGCTTAAGACCGGTCTCGAGTCCGAGACAGGTCTCGAGTCCGAGACAGGTCTCGAGTATGACAGTACTGCAAACAGTTCGTCCGACACACTGACACATATTCCAATAAAATACTCTTACTGTCAATGACAGGTAAGCCTACAACATCCCCACAAAAAACAATGGCAACCGTTGCATATATGACTGGCTAAAACTTAAAGCATTGTTTACGGAGAGGGTGTGTACCCTCGTCTATATGAAGACAAATACACAAAATATTTATTTCCGACTTTCTGTGACGGCTATTTGGAATTCAAAGCGGCAATTTCTTTTGTGTTGTTGGCAATTATTAAGGAGGGTAGAAGGGTGATTTTTGTAACACAGTATTTTTTTTTACCATCTCTTACGTCCTTCTTGGGGAGATTTTAGTTATTACAAGGGCAAATCACCCATTGTTTCCACATACTTTTGGCACTGGATACTTTCAACAGTTCAATGGGAATAGAATTTTTCCGAAAAGTGTTTGTTTCACCTCATCCCTTCCCCATTGTTCTGCTGCCCAACTATACCTGTGCTTGCTTCTTTGGAACTGAGTTCCATGGCCTCAATTGTCGCACCCACCAGGGCCCAGACCAACCTCAGTCCCTAAGTGTTGAATGTCAATGTACAGTCAAATGTTTCAGACAAAATGTCACCAAGAATACGCTGCAGTACACTTAATTACGAAAAAGATTTTTAGAGGGGAAGGGCACACCTCCTCCCCTTCGACCAAGACGGCAACATAAAATTTACGGTACCGTTGCCCATGTGAGATAATGAGTTAAGGGTTAGAAAGGACTTGTCAATGGTTCGAAAAAGATTGGGTAACATTGCTTATTAAGAAGGCACACGCCACAATATGTTACTTTTTGCAAAGTCCCCTCGACTCTCTGAGACAATGGGCGAAACCAAACGTTACTCCCGAAGGAGTTCTGGTCACCAAAGGAGCTACGTCCCTGAGGGGACAACAAACTTAACTGCAAGGGCGTAGCGAAGGTGTTATCTTCGGGGGGGGGGGGGGGTGGAGATTATGCTTTGCCGACGGATCTGGTAATGCGTAGTGCGAAAACCAGCTTTAGCGGGTGGGGCTTAGGGCCCGGCCTAAGGACCCCTAGTGGGGTCCAGGGGGCGCAGCCCCCGGAAGCTCCGAGGTTTAAGTATATCTCTGGGTGAAAAATTAAGTGTCAGGATGGATATATTTTTGTTCATAATGCATCATCAAAGGCAAAGATCTCCACTAGTTTTAATGTATTAGTCTATCCCTCTCGTAGGCCGCTATAGTTTTAACTGGTTGGGATCAAGAGGCCCGCCAGTGTTTTAGCCTATTTTTGGAATTTGTAAGGTGCCTAGATCGTAAATGGTGCAATATCTGAGTGGATTTCTGCCCTAACGAGGAACCTCAAAATTAACACCCGGGCAGAATTTGTTGTCAGATTTTTTTTTTTTTTTTGTGCAACATTTGTCGCCGTTTATGCGACATTGTCGCACAAAAAGGGGCTGGCTAAAACACTAGGCCCGCCTAAGGACCCCTAGCGGATTTCTTAGGGCGAAGCCCCCCAAAACTCTGAGGTTTAAGTATATCTCTGGGTGAAGTTAAGTTTCAGGATGGATATATTTTTGTTCATAATGCATCATCAAAGGCAAAGATCTCCACTAGTTTTAATGTATTAGGCTATCCCTCTCGTAGGCTGCTATAGTTTTAAGCGGTTGGGATCAAGAGGCCCGCCAGTGTTTTAGCCTGGACGTTTTCTCAATGCGACATTTACTGATCTGTGGCCTGGGGAGGGGTCAAAGGGGAGGGGGTGTCCCACCCCTTTGGAAATTTTTGGAATTTGTAAGGTGCCTAGATCGGAAATGGTGCAATATTTGAGTGGATTTCTGCCCTAATGAGGAACCTCAAAATTAACACCCGGGTACAATATGTTGTCAGATTTTTTTTTGCGACATTTGTCGCCGTTTATGCGACATTGTCTCACAAAGAAGGGCTGGCTAAAACACTGAGCCCGCCTAAGGGCTCCTGGTGGCGCCCCCGGAAGCTCTGAGGTTTTAGCACTCGGTAAAAAATTAAGTCTCATGCAGGATTGCTATATTTTGGTTCATAATGCATTGTCCAATGCAAAGATTCCGGTTAATTCCAATGTGTTAGGCTATCCCGCCATGCCACTATACTTCAGGAGCTGAACCTGTCGTTCAGAACTGGAACACTATGTGTTCAGCATTTGAACACTAGACCCGCCAGGCGTTCAGATACGATAGGATAGGCGTCCGGCGTTCAAAAGGGGGAGAAAAGGTGTTCAAAATTTTAACACAAGCGTTCAAAATATGTTTTGAACACCAAAATCTGAAGATGGGTTCTGTATCTGTTTCATTTCGGTGTTCAAAAGTTAAAAGCCTGAGATTGCAGTGAAGGGAAGACACGCGCGGCACGCATTATTTTTTCCCCAGGATGTTTATGGGTAAACCGGGTCCTCAGAAGTTTGCAAAATGTGTTTGAAGTCAAGGTTAGGGTTTAGAAGACGGTCTAAGGATACCTTCTCTATGGGTAATGGGGTGTTGCTCCGCATGATGATTATGAAAGTGAGGAACAATGTGCAGAAAGTGGTTTTTCAGGAATGTCATATGACCCGAAAGAGTGCACCTATATGGAAGCCGTTAATTCCCCTTTTCTTTTTGTTTCCCGAGGTGCCGAGACGGAACTCAGTCACTCGTCGCAATACAACCGACGGCCGTTGACACGGCCGTATAAACGGCCGTCACATGCATATCAATTTGCCGCGGCCTTCAACTTTAATGGGCCAATTACGATGATAGCCGAAAATCGAATACGATAATAGACTGGCTCGTTCTCGCTTCTTTATTCTTTTTCTTTTATTCTCCGCTCCCTTTCCCTACCTTCCTTTTCCATTTCTTTTCCTTCTTCTCTTTTCCCCTCTCCTCTTTTTCCTCTTCTTTTCTTTTCTCTCCTCTTTTTGCCGACAAACGAAATATGCCGACGGGGCTGACCAAAATATTGGGGGTGTGGACACCCACCACACCGCCCACGCCTCGCTACGGCCCTGCTTAACTTGGACCAACCTCCTGGCCTTCAGAACTTCTAACATCATGCGTGGGTCCCCGTTCTCGAGAACTGGTTTAAAATTACAGGTACGAACCATGATCGTATGCCAAAAGGGCGAGAACCTAGTTATAACATGTTGCTAACGCGGTTACCTTGTATTTTTAAGCTAAAATTCATTAGCTGTTAAAGTTGATAACGTAATGACCCCAAGAAAACATTTTACCTGAAGAGAATGTCCGTGCCCTTATGGTGTCTAAATTCTACATTTCTAAGGCATTAAATCACAAATTACTAGAAAAGCGAATGCTTAGATAGCACCACTGAAACTTTAAAAGATCAACACCGTGCATTATTTGGGCAATCTTGTGATGAGTGTTTTTGCACAATTATGCTCATTTTCGCTAGTAATCTTCCCAATGATGATAGCCACTCCCTATGCTTGGGTTGTGTAAACGACCCCTTCCCGTCTCAAAGACATTTTGTAGATTATAAGGCCCTTCCTTTTCGCTCAACTACTGATCCTAGTTTTGTCTGATGCAAAGTTTTCGACCATACGAAACGCCTCTGCAGATCTGTGACTGACAAAGGTGGGGACAAGAACTGAGGCCCACCATGATGCCTGTGATCTCAGGCTAGACATGCCCTGTATTGGTTCCTTCACTTGAGTACCTAGGACGTTCTCAATGATCAATCTCCCTCTCCTTCCAATTTCGTACCTGCACACTGATGGAGGACGAGTGGACTGTAGTGACCGAGTGTGTGTTTTAGATATAAAGAAGTAGAATGTATTCAACGTCACTCTTTTCTCAGCAACGTCCAAGTCGATCAAGCTGGAGCTATTTTAGGGGACTCGTGTCAAGTCATGGACTCGGGTCTCTGTGTTATTTCAATAGGGGAAAATTTCCCAGAATTTTTCAATTCAGGTAGTGTTAGCGGGTTGTGACTTGAGTCGCGACTTGAATACAAGTCTGGTATAAATTTTGCTGCAATTTATACGTCATGGTTACTATTGTACATAATAGACGCAAACATGCAGTGACACGCTTATATTTAATGTGTAGTTCCCTGCAATGAAGGGTATTTCGGGTGTCACATTTTAATAATGAGTATAGATGAGGATCGTAGTTTTGGAGTACGACATGAGGGAAAGGTCTAAAGGGAGGGAGAAAAACGGCTATTTTAGGTCTCCAAATGCAAAATGGTGCAATGTTTGTGCCTCAAATGTAATAAAGTTTATTGTGATCATGTGTTTTTGCAATTATATTTTTCAAGGTTGGGTCATGGGGGTTTCAACCCCCAAAACCCTCCCCGTGGCTACGCCACTGTGCTCAGAATATCGCTCTTTCAATTTTCAGTGTTGGCACAGTGAAGATGGGAGAAAGATCGACCAAATCCGTCAGACAATAGGCCTATATGTACTTGGAGATAATTAAATCATCTTCATGCACCGAAATTTGAGTGACAGATCACTTTGCTTTTACTGTTTGACTTCGAGAAGCACAAATTTTGGGCTTTGCATTCAGGAAATGGTAGGCCTATACTCTCAAGGTCTTGTGGGAAGTATTCAAAAATATTTCATGTCTAAACAAATAAGCCTATAGCTGTACTTCTCCGCAGATATCATCACAATGGACTTATAGGCTGTCAGCTTCATTATTTTCTTGCTTCAAAATGCTTCAAGAAATCTCACCTTTCGTGATTGACCTTTCCCACATACTCTAAGCAGGGAGCTCCGTGGCCGCTCCCTGCTCTAAGCAATCGACCAATCAGCAAACGCGACAGCACTTATAGCCGTACAGTGTGTGTGTCAAGGGAAAACATAAATTGGACACCTTTGAGAACCGCTTAATATTCATTATATTACGTACCTAGTTTGACCCATCCTACTTACATACGTCACCCTCGTGGTGAAATCGAGAGAAACCAGGCCAGCACTGACACTCGCACTGCGTGTTTTTTTTGCAGATCACACACACAGCACAGTTAAGCCAACTACTTAACGTACCGTGCAATACAGTAGAGTCCCAACGTCAAATGTATAAGGGATTTACAGGTTCTTCACGGAAATCTGGAAATAATGTAACTGAAAAACTCTTCTGGGAGCTTTGTTGTCTTCACGAAAGGTAGTTTTATTATTACATGCAAAGCACATGGTGTTATATAACTAGTGAATCAGTTATGTTTAGTAGCCAACCAGTTTTTACGAAACTTTTCAGTGTAACCCGGCCAGCATCAGAGTAAAAGTATGCCGAAGGTTCACTTTCGACACGTACGTAGGCCTACCTGCTGTAAAGGTATACTACAGGGTTGGCTGAAGGAGGTATACTATAGGGTTGGCTGAAGAGGGGTGGGGGGCCTTAGCTGCCAACCTGAGTGTCCAATTTATAGTATTGGGAATAACACCTTCCCTTTTGAAAAAGTATGTGTGGGACCCGGACGAAATGGTGAAGGCTTATCATCAGTCATGCCAATCAGTGGCGGCACCAGGACTTTAAAAGTGGGGGGAGGGGGGATGGAGGGCAACGGAAATTTGGGGGGGGGGATATTTCTCGCGAAGCGCGAACATTAGCGGCTGGGATCCAGTGGACCACCTTAAGGCCACTGGTGGGGGGTCCAGGGAGCGGTGCCACCAGAAGCTCAGAGGTTTTAGCATATTTCTGGGTGAAAAATTAAGTTTCAGGATAGGCCTAGGTGTATTTTGGTTCATAATGCATCAATCAATACACCATCCAATGCACTATATTTCAGCTGAGTTGGAGGGGGCAACTGGAGGTCAAGGCCAAAATCCGAGGGGGCAAATGCCCCTCATGCCCCCCCCCCCGTAGCGCCGCCACTGTTGCCAATGCTTTTAACTAGGCGGCCATTTAACTCGGGAAGGAGCTTGGCAATTGCCAATTCATCAAATGTGCAATGCTCTGCTTCAATAAACCATCCCTCAATCCAAATGATAAGGGGAAGCATGGTTGACTCTGCATTTAATTGGAACTACATCTGGGCGCATTTTCCGCGCAGAAACAGGCAGAGATTATAGAAATCACCCTTAGATCATTTGTTTTTCAATCAGTGGTGCCGCCAGAATCTGGTGATGGGGGGGGGGGCACCGCAGATGACGTCGTAATGCTACCTCAGTTAAACCCCTATGTCTGCGTAAATTGTACCTTTTAATCGTCCCTTCGATTGTATACAGCAGTGGGGATATCCTTCCTTTGTCACCTTACATAAAGTTGCCGTCCTGGGGGTGGGGTCTAAGGGGAGGTTCCCTCCCCCTTTTAATATTTGAGAAATTTTTGTTAACATTAGGGTAGGTTATCTGCAAAATGGTGCCATCTTTGGGATATTTTTGGAACTGCATTATCATACATGGAAAATGTCCATAATTTAGTAAATTCTAATGTTTGATTAGGTGAAAGAGGCCGGGGGAGTATGTTGTCAACAAACCTTCCTGGAGCTCCTCCCATGTGGCTACTTTACTGCCTTCTGTTTGGAGAAAATTTTTACACAAAACAAAAAAGTGCGTGGGGTCCACAGAAACATTCTTGGACTATAACGAAATTTTTACAGTTGTAAAAGGGTATCTAAGGCTGACAGACACAATACAGGGCCCCCTGGAAGCCCTCAGTTAATTATATAAAATGGGGCACTGCCGCACGGACATCAGGGGCGTAGCTAGGATGAATTTTTTTAGGGGGCCTATCTATCAAATTAATGGGGGGTTACGGCAGTTGATCGCCGTCCTTAATCCTTGCACATTTTATTAGGATGCATAATAAAACAAATAAACATTTGGGGGCCCAGCCCCTCCCCCCGTGGCTACGCGCCTGATTGATATGATGCTTATTCCCTGATATCCAAATGATACTATAGAGTATGACGCCGAGCACTATCGTATTTTTACTAATTTTGAACGAAAATCCTAACGAACAGCTTTCAGAAATTGGGAATGGGAGGGATAGAGAGTATATGTGCAGGAAGGTGATATTAGAACGCCCTGATAGTTATAGCAAAATGGGCGAAAGACGTACAAGAAAGTGGAGGGACAATTTTTGGCCATAACTCCTTCGCTTACCACTTTGACTACAACTGATGGGGAAATATGAGGGTCCTGCGGGGAAAATGTTGAAATTAAACACTGTTAGATTAGTTAGTTAGTTAGTTAGATGAGATCTAACGACACACCAACACGAGTGTGTTATATAGTGTCAACAAGTTTAAATACGTTTCAAGTCCTTCCCTTTAGTCGCCTCTTACGACAGGCGGGAAACACCGTGGACATATTCTACAACCCCCAGCCCACAGGGGGATAAAACACTGTTAGAAGCGATTTCGTGGCATCCTCCAAAAGATAATTCACAGCTTTGCAGAGCACCCACGGAGGGAATGTAAGACTCATGCATCTTGGACTTGTTGATGTCATTTCTTTCCTTTTTATGCAAATCAGTTTGAGAGCTCAGCTAGAGAAACCCTTTTGAAATCTTGTAAGGTCCAGTTTATATTTAGTTTCTCATTATTTGCAAAGGGCTCCTATCGCTCATCGCCCCCTTGAGTTGCGCAAACGCGCCGGGGCGATAAGGCCCCCATTATGAATCACTGACCTAGACAAAAAGTTCTCTCTACTAAGTTACTTGTATTACCCCTCCTCCAATTTAAGCAAAACCACCTGCCATGCCTAGTGCAAGCCAGGAAATGTGCTGAAGGGGCGAGAGGGCTTCCATGGGCGAAATATATTTCTAGGGGGTGAGATAAACTTAAATGCATTAATGCAATGGTCATTTTTATTTTCCAGGGGACAATTTTTTTTTGGGGGGGGGAGCTTCAGGCCCTGTGCCCCTTATTGACGGCCTTGATCTGTTTCATCTCCTAAATAAAGTTACAGTAGCTTGCACTTGCACTGAGTTATGATTGCTCAAGGCTATACCAATATACTGGGTGTGAGTTATCGAGAACAACTGACTCCTCAAGTCATCATTGACCATCCAGAGGGAAGATACTGTTTGCATTAATATCAAATAAAGTGCACTCACTAATTTTATTTAGGGATGTATTATATTCCTAAATATGTTTGGGGTGATGTCATATCCCCTTTAATAAGGGCCCCCTGGTACTCGGAGGTGGGGGAGAGGCCACCCCGGAAGCCTTGGGAGTCGTGGGCATAAAACGAAGCACCTTCAGTTTCTTAACAGCATCAACTGTGCATTAAACAAACCACAGCAATTAAAGTATGATCACTTTTTTACTCAGACCAAAGGCCCCTGGTCGTTTCGTAATACAGCACGGCGGTTTTGGGTTGTAATGGAAAGGATTCACTTAAGTGGAGAGGGTGTTTCTCAGATAGCTAAAGTACATAATCTTGGTGAGATTTTAACAGACACATAAGTAACGTAATTTTCTAGGAGAAAATATCGGAGATAAATCGGTGTAAAACAAAAACGAAAACAAGGGGAAGAAAACAGAAATGAAATCAAAAAGGAAGCAAGAGAGAAGGAGAACAAAAGAAAAGGAAGAAAGAATAAAGGGAACAAATTAGAAAAGAAAAGAAAACGGAAGGAAGAAAATAGTACACTTACAGGAATTATTGAAGAAAGGGGGCCAAGAAGGGGAGTATACTTACTGGCCTAATAATGAGGGGAAGAGTGATGGGATGAGTAATTAGGACATGGGGCGATGGAAAGGACGGAACGGTAAGGGGAAGGAGCCTGAAAAATTGAAAGATAGTGAAGGCAAGACTGGGACGAAGTTGTCCCCATGGATCGATTCAAGCTGGCTTTGCAAGGGAAGGATAGGACAGAATGAGGAAGGGAGGAAAAGGGATGGCTTATGATAAAAGTTAAGCGGTATAGTGTTCCCAGTTAGCACCTTCTGCAGCCCGCCACTAGTCTGCCTGCCGACAGCAAAATGGCCAGCTTTACTCCCGCGGTCCTTAAGAGGAAAACGCCACAGAAATAAAGACAATATATGTGTCATTCATGAATATATGAATTGTTTTGACCATCATGAAAACATTTCCTTTCTCAGAGAATTTTGTCATCGGTCCTGCATCGAATCGCTTTCGGTTTTCAGCTTGGACACCCTTAATAACGCTAGTGATCTGCGTTTGGAAAGCTAGCGTTTTTCCGTCCACGTTTTTCTGAAGTATTGCACATTGGGTTTGCATTGTTATTATGGTTCCTTTTGAAAAATGCCCCATGAAAATTTCAGAAAAAAAAAAAAAAAATCGAAAGGCCCTTCTTTCTTTGCTTTATATGCGTGTGTGAATACTACAGAATTTCTCGGAATTTCGGTAGTGAACCAGGGGCTGATCTAGGATTCCATGGGGGGGGGGGGGGTTGGGAGTTTCCAGGTGGGCCAGGCGCGTTGCGATTGTTGGGTTAGACTGACGCGTAAGCGGCAATGTGAGCGCGATAGCGCCAGCCAATGTGCGTGGGGTCCCGGGTCCCGCTCAAGGGCCCCTGGTGGGATCCAGGGGCAAAGCCTCGGCAGGGGCCAGGGGGCGAAACCCCCGGAAGCTCTGGCATTTTAGGCTTTTTAGGGGCTTTTAATGGAAGAAAATTGTGATCAATTTCTGAGAATCACAAAGCCATCAATAACCGCAGAAAACCTTTTTAACAAATCGGGCCAGCTGGAGGATTGTGGGTGGCAAGGCCACATTCGTTACTATTGCAACAGGCTACTTCCCTTCCCAATAGCTACGCTCCAGCCAATAACCCAGGAGAATGCAAAGAGATTAGAGAACATTCTTTCCCAGTACTATATTATAATATTCAAAGTTTCGGTGTGTATGATAATATGATAAATATTTACTTCTGCGAGTGCTCTTGCTTATTTGGTCGGCGCTCCATCCCAAGCTGGTGTTCCGCTGTCTCCTGTAAAAAACGAAAATTTGCTGGCAACGGAAATGAGTATTCCTGGATACCTGCAGTGTAAAAATACAACACAAATGTTAAATACCGCAGTGTCCATGCTGACACTACATGCGAAACGCGGAAACAAGGTGCAATTAATTCATTTTGTGGAATTTAATGTTCATCTTTACTCAATTTTTCTGGGAAGAAGGGGGCTTTCCGGAAACCAGGACCCCCCTAAATCCACCGTTGGTGGATTTAGGGGGGGGGGGGTCCCCCGGTCGCCTTGGTGGGCGGCCGGGTATTTCAAGTTTACGACAGGCTCATAGCCTACAACCCCAAACCGAAGCCGTCCCCTAAGCAGTGCTCCCGTTTGAAGTTTGATATACTTCAAGTTTAATCACTCCTCCCCTCCTTCATATAGGTTGGGTTGGATCCGGCGCGGCATCATCCGCCCTTACCTCTAAACATGCCAATGTGCAAAAAGCGCTGAGGTTTGAAAGGCCTGGGTAGCTTGAAACCCGAGGTTGAAAGCAGGGGTGGGTGGGGGCTAAAATTTAGTCAAAGATGTGGTGTGCGAAGATGATGCTTCCGTTTCTTCTCAATTCTAGGACTGCAACCCCTTAATTTAGTTTTGTGCTCTGGTAAAAATAATGTCAAATTAATTTGCAGTAATTTTCCTTTAAAATTTGTCCGTCAAATTCCATTCAATGACCCTCAAATCATGGGTGTGGATCATGGGGGACGGGAGGACGCGTCCCCCTCACTTTTTGAAAGGGGGACATCTCCAAAAAGTCCCCCTCACTTTTTCAAAATGATGAAAACTAAAACTGTGAAAGAGGATAATATAACAGTAGATTACAAATTGACACTACATTTTAAAAGCAAAAATGTGCCCAAATATTGCACCATTTGCTATCTAGACACCTTCCAATTTCCATTTTTCACAGGGGAGGTGGCCCTAACCCATTTCCATGTTTGTGGTCTTTACTCCGCATTGCTCAAAATAAGAGACAAAATCGTTAAGTTACTTAAAAATTGCTAACGCCGACGTCAAAATGGCCATGGTGCACCTGTAGTTTGCCGTCGGTTCTGTGCCACTCGCACTATTTACTAAAGCTCCTAAAACTAATTTATGTTAGTTGAAGAAAATATTGGAAAGGTTCGTTGAGAGTCGACTACTATGCAAGGACAAGGTATACCACAGTGAAATAATGAAAAGATTGCTACCAGTATCACCTCTATCAGACTTTCGAAAAAGCTCTGACATACACAGACCTGATCACTTCCATATCCAAATTTTATTAGATATGAGTAAACATGTTAATGGCAGGGGCGTAAATACGGAGGGGGTGGTCCCAGTGAAAATCAAAGGTCGGTCTCTGCGCGCCAAAAAGTCGGTCTCAAATCCACTTCAATATGCTTTTGTAACAATAGACCAAACATGAACAACATTTGAAGTGAAAAGATTCCCCCAATTTTCTACTGAGTTTCCGATTTTTTGATCGAATGCCCCCAAAATGTGCAAAAATTTTCGCGCACTTCACGCGGATGTAACGGCTTTGTGGTCTAGTTTATGCACCTGAACTGCAACGAATTTCGGGCAATTTTTTGAGATTCGGGCAAAAGATTTCTATCCCCAAATTGGAAGAGTCCCGCACGCCTATGATTATTACTACCGTCCTGTAAATTGTAATTATCTAGGAAATTTGGATCATACAACTATGTCAATGGGAGTCGGTCTCCAAGAAATGTAGTTGGTCCCAAAATAGTTCACCCCCTGCAAATTCATGTATATACGCCCCTGGCTAATGGTATATGTAGTCTAACGATTTACTGTTCACTTACTTCACACAGTGTGGTCTTGATTTACCCCAAGAACTAAGTAAAAATTCACTAAAGCAAAGAAGATGAAAAACTTCCTAAAAAAGTAAAAAATTCTTGGTGACATATTCAATTTAAATTTAACACCAAATGTAGCACCATTTTGCATCCAGCCCACCTTTCGTGAGCAACTTTTCTAAAGGGGAGGGAGACACCCTTTCCCCTTAGACCCCTTCCCAGGACGGCGATTAGCAAATGGTGAACCCCCCCCCCCCCCCATCTTTGGAGATGGATCCACGCCCTTGCCTCAAATAATCAAAAGGTTTTCCTTCCCTCAAAACAGCCGTCCGAAACAACGTTCAAACAGGGAGTTGCTATCTAAATAGCAACTGCCTGGTTCAAACCATCATTCCCCTCCTCTAGTGGAAAACGGCTTCCTCCACGCCTAGACTTTGCGTATAATATAGCCTTTTATACTTCTCAGTGTAAACTACTATAGTGTCATTTAGACCATTTAAAAAGTCCTAAGGGCGAGTAGAATTATGGGCCACAACGGCGATCGACCTGTCTCCAGGGAGTTGCTAGCAACTCCCTGTTGTCTCTCACTGCTTGCGAAATAATGTTGAAGTCATATTTTCTCAATCATAATTATCATACCAATACATTATGGAGGTAAATTTATCATTAAAATGATTAATAGATAACTTGTTTCGCAGCTCCCCGATTCACACATACCCAGGCAACGATACCGTAACCGTACCGTCAACACGGCAATATGTACAGCATACAATATTTGTGACATTCTTAACCTGTTCTCACACAGACTGCTGCGTATCGTATTTCCCGGGTCACGGGAGGTGTCTACTCTCTTTTGTGATGACGTCAAATCATGAATATTAAGCGATTCTCAAAGGTGTCCAATTTATGTTCTCCCGTGTGTCAATGGCAGCTCCCTGGTTTTGACGACATAAGACGCGTGCGTAGAGTAGGCCTACTGTGTGCGAAATACGACAGTACGACCATGTGCCACAATATACTGTAGACCTACTACTGTTTAGGTAGTTTGACTTACTCAAGCCATTCTTAACAAAACAATAATTTAGCAAAACTGCTAAAATGAAAACCAATCATGCTCAGCCCCATTCCAACCAAAAGTGACCAAGAAGTCTCGTTCCCATCTTCATGATTCACTCTACATAATGAGCTCAATGGTAGAACAAAGCACTCAATGAGAATCAAGAAACATTGAACGAAAGAACTGCTTCTCGAAAATGAGAAGCGTGCCTAAGGTACTGTCCATGACGTCATGGACAGTACAAAAAGGAAGGTAAAGAAGAAATGAAATAAGTAAAACGGAACAAGTGAAAATGCTTCGTAAGCATTGTCAAAACCATATGTCTTTTAACATGGTGATAGTATGAAGTTAGTATATTACTCTCATCATAGAATCTTTTACATAAGCATCTTTCACATGAATTCAGTAGCGGTAGCTTGCAAGGGAGATGAAGATGTGACCCAAATCGGTTTTCGACCACAAACGTAAAAAGGGCCAATTGCCGTTAGCTTATATATCTCTGCAGAAGTAGGATAAGATCTTCTCGAATACATGCTTATGTAGCCTATATTGTTTCGTGTCATTAATCTTTCACATCTTCGCGCTCTTTGTGTGCTTTCACTCTTAATTCAGTAGCTTCATGGTTGTTGTTCAGAAGCCTGATAGCAGAGATACACAGACATGGCTTTATTGTGAAGACGAGCATAAGAGAAAACCCTCGCCCGGTTTTCCCCTGTATATCTGATTAACCAGAAAGCCACAAAGCTAAGTGATTTCATTCCGAAAAGAAAGACACTGTCGCACTGAGGTTTATCCCTCAAAATTATGCGTTTTGAGATATCACGTTTTACGATGTTTTTACAATATAACTTCTGATGTCCAACGTCTTTTAACCTCCACCAAAAGCATACGTTGTGTAAAGCCCGGGTCACACTGCCACGACACGACGGCGACCACCCACCCCGTCGGCTGTGGTCGTGGCGGTGTGGCAGGATCACTCGAGTTCTGTCGTGTCGTTAGCCGTCGGCCCGATTGAACATGCTCAATCGTAGTTGGATGCAGTCGATGCACCAGAATGCCTACGATTTACGCAAATTGTCTACGACGGAGAGTCGCAGGTAGTGACTGTGTGATCTGGGCGTAACAAAACTGATAACAGCTCTTGACAAGCATGTTCTCCTACAGTGTAGACGGAACTTGAAAAAGTGAGTGTTATGGAAACTATCTTATCTTAACAGAAAAAAAAAAAAAAACCGAAAATAAATAAACAGGGACCCTGGAAGAAAAGTTTGAGGGTTAGGTAAATGGGAAATGTTATTATGGGCCATTTGCACATAGAGACCAGTGGCGTAGCCAGAGGGGGGCAGGGGAAAGAGTGACCCCCACAGAAATTTTGGGGACGCAATGGGTGATGTTGACAAAATGAAGGACAGCAAAAAAAAAAAAAAAAAACGAGGAGAGGAGGGAGGGATGGGAAGTTGGTGGGGCGGAGTGGGAGGGGGAGGGACTAGGTGTCGGGGATGAGTAATGGAAAAGTCAATCAAAACCTTGGATGTTAATGATGTCATCTCGTCTGGAAACAGTGTTCCTGATTTTTCTTCTTTTTTTCAACAGCTTATGCATGCTTGGGGACAGAACTCTAGCCCTTTTTTGGAATCCTAATCCTGATTTTGAAACAAAATAATCAAATCCCGAAAAATTATTGGTTGTCAATGTCATTTTCAGTCGGGGCGGACGGCCCCTCCAGAGGTGGCGCCAGGTGGAGAAGGGGGCAGGGGGCCATGGCCCCCGTCTGGGAATGTTTACAGTTTCGTCGGGGAGTCTTAGTCAACACGATCTAGCATACAGTCGCCCCGACGGTTTCCCTGTTTTTTTTTTTTTTTTTGCTCTCAAGAAGACAACTTCTTTAATAAGAACCCAAAATTTTCGGCGCTCTGCGCGCGCTGTAGGGTCACCCCATTTTCTTCAATATTTCCATTCCACATAGCTAGATAGCACAAGTCCTGTCCACCTTACCAAGTAACATGTAGGCAGAGTGCACAGCTTATGTAGAGGTCGTAAATTTCATCCCAAATCGCAATAAATAGTTGCTGTTCTCTAATGTGTGTCAAGCTGTGCGGTCAGTTGGTGGGCGAGTGCAGGTGGTTTCGATACAATGTATATATTATCCCCGATACGGTCTTCAATCCCTACAGTTTTCTTTCTTTCTTTTTGTTCTTCATGATTACATATGTTTTTTAAGGAAGCCGACCAAAAATTTTCGCGCGATTCGCGCACTTTGTAGTTTCAAGATTTAGATTCAAAAGAACGATATCAGTACGCAACTTGGCTCTTGAAATATTAAGTGATATTATGCAAAATATGCCCTGCAATGGCAAGGGATAGTTAGGTTCCTTCATATCCCCTTCTCACCATGCACCCCGACATAGTGGGTTGTCGGAACTTGTTTCTGGCTGGCATGGTCCGGCCCCTGTTCGGGAAAATTCTGTCGCCACCCATGGTCGGTTTACTCATTTTGGCTTTCAAAAGGATCATTTCTGAGATAAAACCCACAATTTTCGATACGCTTTGCCCACTCTTCCTCAGTTCCGTTACTTATAGCTAAATATAGTACAATGTCATCTCATTTCCGTAAACCTAGTTAATGTTCTCTTATGTCTGTCGTGAGGTACGGCTAGTGACCTGAGGAGGGAGGTTAAATGTTATATCTGATAGGGCCCACCTGCCCGGACAATTGACCTATAGAAGTTTTAAGCAAGTACACATTCTCTTTAGTGTGGGCTTACCCCGCCCCCCCCCCCAAAAAAAATCGCTCGCTTCGGGCGCTTTGCAATTTCACAGTTTAGATTACGGATAAAAACTGTAAACTGGTATAAAAGATGCACCATTTTGCATCTAAGCCCTCCGAGACAACACAAATTTCAAAAGCGGGAGGGGACACTCCTCCTCTTATACCTCTTTCCCAGTACTGCGGTCAAGAATGGAGACGATGAGTCGACTTTGCTCCCCCCCCCCCCCACACCAAAAACCTGGCTACGCCCCTGATGTAGACACTGCTATGGACGTCCACAAAAGAAATATCAGCCAAGTAATTTTCATCGGGGCTACATCCTCGATGAGTTTTGCCAAGGACGGTTTGAGAATCCGCCATCAGAATTTTTCCTGATGGAATTTGACCGGGTTCCATATTCATTGGCGGACATCCAGAGGAATGGGGGTATATCCCAGGCTTTCACATTTTAACAAGGGGGTGGCCTACACAAATATCCCCCGGATTTGAAAGCAAAATACAAAATAGTAGGAATTGTATTATTTCTTTTTGCTCTCAGATTGATACCTTTTGCAATAGAGTAATATCAAGTGAGCCAGTATGTAGGTAAAATTTCCTGAAATATTGTTTTTCGGTGTGCTTCGGGAGCTCCGACCTTATGTAACTGTCTTAGTATGACATGTCAGCGGAAAATGCTTTAAGCTCCATTCAAACATACAACCATTTAACATATTGTGACACAATCAAAGAAACAACAAAATATTTAAAGGTGGGGCTCATTTTATAGTGACAAATGGATCAAACCTCTTCGCCCATTTCACCTTCGTTTAACTCCACCCCTAAGAAGTCGCGAATGGTTGATATGGTTGTATTTATTTTTAAAGTAGTCAGCTCATGACTGACTGCCTGAAATGGTTTTTGAAGAGCTTTTGAAAACTACATGGGGCATCTCTGTAATACATAATAATTAACCATACTCCTACTGTACTATCCGAAGCTGACCATTAATATTGCGGGGGTGTCTTCCGAACCCCCCTGAATGCGGACTTGAGTTTGCCCCTCCCCACCCCCCAATAAAATTACCTAGAGCCGCCCATGATCATGAGATATGTGCGGCGGCGCTTTACGCTGAAAGAGCCTCACTTAACAAGCATGTAATAATATTGAAGGTCACGTTAGGTTAAAATCAAGTAAGTGCTGCCGAACTGCATATTACATTTTGAAGACAGGTTTAAGTTTAACACACGCACCGTACTCGTGAGGCTAATAACGTTCACGCTAACCGTGTACTGCGGATATTGGACTTCTGGTACAGTTAGTTCGGAAATTCCCAAACTTATCGAAACACAGATATGAATTTTAAAATTGAAGACCGTCGTATAAGGATTTACCCTTTGAAATCATGCTTAGCATGATAACATTCGTTCATTTATTAATAACTCATATGTGTAAGTTAACTACATTACAAAATACATGAGCTATTGGAACAAATTTAGTCCCTTCCGCTCAATTAAGCAGACGTAATACATTACAAAAACATTCACTCCATGCCGCTCGCCCAATTTTTTTTCCCACGAGGTTATGGGCAAATCTGATTTTCAAAATTTTTTCAAATTTGTTTCAAAATCATGGTTGGGGTTATTTCTAAGGTTAGGGTTAAGTGGACTGGGGTTATTTGGCCTGTTCTTTCATAATCTGGCGTCAGAATTACAAAAAAATGGTTCAAAAGCTGTCATTTTGGAATAAGGGGTGTGGCTTATTTCCAAGAAGCTGATTGGTCCATTGGCATGATTTGCCCATAACCTCGTGGGAAAAAAAATTGCGCATGCCGCTCATTCCCATCTGAATATGAATCTGCCTAGTAAATTTCTATGTAGTGCTACCGTGTTTTTATTTAAAGGAGGGGAATTCCAGCTGCATTCTTCACAGGTGACAAGGTCAAATACCTTCTGCGTGTGCTACATGGGCTGTGTGTTAAACTGAATACTATTGTACTGGTTATATTTGATGAGGTCAACCAGGCATGGCCTGCCATTTTTGTATTTTCATAGCCGCTTCTGTGTGCAGCGTTTCAACTTTCATACTGAAAGCAAATTGATAACCGTTTTAAACGTTGGTGTGCGTGTAGCCGTTGACGTTCATGCCCTGACTAGTCCTGTGGATGCTAGTTTAGGAGTACAACTTCAAGTTTGCAGGTAAGTTTTTAACACTTTTATTGTAGTATAGCTTAGCTATGGCTTCTAACATGACGGGATTTTTGGTACTGTTCAACTAGTTTTGGTTAAACGTTCTATCCTAGTAGCACTTTTGTTTGCTACTGATATCACGGTCACAGTTTCCTACATGCAAATCTGTGTTGATATGGAAGTTAAAAGTCTTCTCTACCGAACGTCAGAAGTAAAATTAAAATTTTAGGATAATTAGTGAAAGTATAGAAGTTAGGCTACTCAAGTTACTTCGGCAATAACATGAGAGCGATGATCGATCATATGCTTCATAACAAATGCAAGCCAGTATCAACATTGAACTCATACTGATGTTGTTTGTTAGGCCAAATCATAACCTAGCACCATGGGCAGTATCGTGAAATATAATTTGATACATGTGGCTTTGACTATGGATGATGAGAGATTGCGAATAGTGTTGCTGTAAGAACGGGCTTTGATGTAGCATTAATCCCCACAAGGGTGTAGCCAAAAAGATTTAAAGTAAAAACAAAATTACTAAAGAAAACGATGAAATATTCAAGGAATATCTTGCAGACACTAGGATCACCGTAAGTGGTGGAACTCGTGGAGGAGTGGGTGGGACTGCAGCCTACCATTTGGGCCGAGTATAAGCAAATTTGTATAGAAATTTGGACAAAAGATTCACCCCCCCCCATTGAAGTTTTTCCATTTTTTGAGTTATGCTATGGATAATGGCATAACATGTAAAGCTACAAAAGTCTTTAACTTCAATCGCAATATGAATGTTTTCAAGTTACTACTGCATTAAATTACTCTTCTCTGGTACGATATTCTTCAAGGGGAGGGATTGTATGACCAAATAATTTTATAATTATACCCAGTGATTACATTTGAACAAGAGTTAGTGGCTATTGTAGTAGGAAAAACAAAAACAAAACAAAACAAAAAAAAATAGAAAGAGTGTGAAAATGACTTCACAAATTATTGTACATTCGACCGTTTATCACTGAATGACTAAACTTCAGCATTTGACTTCTCGGTACAGGAAAGTGATGTTAAGACGGGGATGACATCCAAGAGGCTCATATTTCAACACTACTAATGCAATAAACATTTAGTTTTTGACTTTCGCTACGTACACAATTCAACCGAATGTACTGTAACAACTGTGCGTGTCACTCCCCATGGAGAACGGATGCTTCTCCGCCTGGTTTTCCGATAATGACACACCTACTGTCTTCTAGGCATAGATAACGTTATGGTTATCCAGCCCACCTACCCGGGATGCCCCCCCCCCCCCGTTACTGCAAGTTATGAAACGAAGTCCCCAAGGCATGCCACGTTAATACAATCCGCAAAAATGATATCTGGAATAATTAGCAAATCATGCATGTGCATGAAAGCACAGGAAATTTACACAGTAAACAGGACAGGGGAAGGACTGAAGTACTGTACATTCACCCTTCTGATTTTTCTCACAGGTTGGGAACGGGAGATCCACAAACATTACAATCAATCGCTCCTTAAATGTGGATAAAAAGGTGGGATCCACTTTTGCTGAGTATATTCTTTAGCCTGCTTCGTGACTTAAACTTTAGGATACTAGTAAGCGAGAGCACATGCATTAGAAGAGAGCTGATTCAAGGTACATATTGCATTCAGATCATACCAGTATGCCACTACAGTTAACTGCTTGTCAGTAAATCAGTGCGGAGATCGTCCTTTCACGTACGCCAGGTCTATAAATTATACTGGCATATTTAATTGATAAATTGATGTAAACAGTGACGTCGTGATATCTTAGATTTCAATTATATGTGGAAACTGACGTGCGGGTCTGTTTCAAAACCTATCCAGTCATGTCGGACAGAATTTGATAGGAAAAGTGGCTGCCATTTTTGATCCACATTGTATTGGTAACTGACACTCGACATAGGTATGACCACTGCATGGGTCTATACTATAATCAGGGTTGTTTCCGTTACACATTCAAAGTAACTCGTTATAGTTACAGTTAATTCCATAAAATTGTAGCTCGTTACAATGTTGAAAAAGAAACTAGTGGCAGTTACCTTTGACTGAAAAGTAACTAGCTACATTTCAAAAGTAACTAGCTACATTTCAAAAGTAACTAGTTACTTCAAGGTGAACATACGGTACCTTTGAACCTGAAATGGAAAGGGGACATAATTAGATAGTAAGAAGGGGGCACATGAAAGGACCGAACCTCATCTGTGCCGGTTATCCTTAGGTGTTCCCCAAAGAAAGTCAATGATGCCAGCTGATCTTCACTTGGAATTCAGGCAGAGGCTCCTAACGCTCATCATGAAGCAGTGAATCATGGTACTGTGTCGGAGCTTACGCAAACTATTTGTTAGACGAATATGGTTGTGACCAGAACTTTTCCAGTTACGACAGTACTTCCTTGAGGGTGGAAATCTTTATACTCCCATCACAATTTAGAGAGGTTAGCGGCTATTTAAAGGGGAAGAGAGCTGTTTTAGCATTAATAAAGTCTTCACCCCTCAAGGGCATGAATATGGTAAAACGGTGCTCTATATTTGTTTACGGTGAAATTTAAAACCTAAACGCTAATGTTGGGCTAAGTGATATTTCCGCATAAATTTCAAGTTTCACATTGTGTCGTTAAAAACAATGCATAGAAATTGTGAGTTAGTTAGATGAGGTTTAACGTCTCAGTTTCCAACCAATTGGTTCAAGTCGAGACGACCACGGCCTTTTTCCAGTTGTGGCTTACTGGCTTGTTTTCCCTACTCCATTGTTTATGCTGAGCACCAAGCACAAAGGCAGTAGGTTCCACCATGTAGGTTACACATGCAGAGCATGTGCCCATATTTGACTTTCCATTTACAATAAATAGGTGAAGCTTAAAGTCGGACGCTTCTCTCTTCTTTCAATTAGCTTTGTTAAGATACTTTTAACGCCATTTTACCATTTCAATATTCTGCTGCCATATTAAACTTACTATTATTCCAGTGCAAGGAGTTATGGGCATTGAAAAAAATATGATATAGCCTAATTTCATACGTTTGATTCTTCAAATAAGGATACCATACATGTAAAATTAGGTACATAAATGGATGCACGGTGTTTACCGACGATTGGCAACGTATAATTTACTGGGATCCAACGCACGAGTTCGGATTCGACCAGCTTAATGCCGGTCTCAAGAGCGTTTTTCTAGATTAGGAATTTGTCCGGATTAGAAGGTTCCGGAATCGCAATTTTTCCGGAATTGTTAATGTCACTGAGACCTTGGTTACTTGGTAGTTTATCCAGCCGAGTTTCTCACACATGAAAGTTTACATTAAATACATGTTTTTTAACTTAATGTTCTGTGTTGCTAACTGTGTGGCTGCAATGTCCAGATTTAAAGTTTTTTGTGTCACAAGCAATGATCAAATACAATTCCTGAGAGGATGGCCAGGGCTGTGGAAGTGATTACAAACAGTGGACTTTATTACATGGTTGGACATTTTGTCAATTAGAATTAAAAACATCCAAGTTTGATATGCATATACATTGGCAAAAAAGATACTTGGTCTCGGAAATTGGTGCCTTTGAAAATCAAGAACTGACCGGAACTTAGGGGTAGCGTACTATGTCTCGAAAAGATTATGGGAATCTATAATCGGCGCCAAGTTAAGCTCCGACTCGGATAGGGTGGACTCGGGTCCAGCCCTAACTGTCTCAAACGTGAGGTGTCAATATTTAAAGACTCCCTCAGTTAAGTAAGCCTAATATTTGAATGCCTGATGGGGCCCACTTGTTTCTCACGGTGGCACTATCTCCACTGGTGTCCTCTAACAGGACAAATAATGACGTAAACTAGAAGGCCCAGCTGACCTCTCACTTAGTATATGATACTATATTAAAAGATCTCAGCTGGTCAGGAAGACCTGTGTCAGTACTTTCTATAACGAATCGCATCAAAATAGATTCGGTCTCATGGATAATAAGCATTGATGGGTTTTTGTTTTACAATCGGGTACGTCGACCAGAATTCACTGCGTCCTAATTGCCCCCATACTAAATAATATATACGACTTGACATATAAAGACCAACCACACTAAGTAAAAAGTTCAGTATATGTCCTGTCTACAATAGTAAATTAAATGTATGTAAAGCGCACAATTTGAGGGTAAATATCAATTTTGCAGTAGTGTTATTTATTAGGCAATTCCCATCCGTCTCATTTGAATTTTGGCGAAACAATTTGGACCTAGATATGGATCACTATTACATAATAGAGTTTGACAGAATGTATATGATTTAGGAAGTTACAACTACAGACAAGGTTGTTCAAAAACGGGCTACACCTTTCAATGAATTGGAACAAATTTAGTAAATGAACCAGAAAGCCAAAAGGGTTAGTGATTCCTTGCCGAAAAGTGAGGTGCTTCGCTGACACTGAGGGTTACATCCCATCAAAATTTATACTTCCTCTACTAACGAAGTCATTTTTTTACTATGTGTCACCAATTTTGAACCTCTTCCTCATGTCAGCTCATGTCAGCATTGCCTTTGAACTAAAACTTGAAATAACCAACAAAATTTACAAAAAACGGAATAGGGATTTGTCTGTGTCTTCCTTCCTTTGTAATGACATGTGTTGTTAACAAAGTGTTTAGTTTTTGACGTGTGATGAGACCTCAAATGGCTTGTGACCCTTGCATACAAAGACAATACTGGTTTTTTCCTCGCACCATAACTACATGACAACATACTTAGTATGAAATCTATCCAAAATTCCTACCTTGAGATATCTGTTAAAAGGTTTTCAAGGGTTTGACCCCCTGGTGAACCCCTCAGATTTACCCTTTGACGCGTCCAGACAAAAACAATAGTATTATCTTTCTCCTAACCATAACACTCTGGGACCTGCTAAACATTAGATCTACCAAAGCTACACTACCCTTGAGATATCCGTGCACACAAGTTAGTTCCATAGACTTTTGTACGCCCTGTGGTGACCCACAGATGACCTCTGTCCTCCTACCTAAAATAATAGTGTTTTTCCCTCTCATCATATACACCAGATCCTACACACTAAGTATGAAAACTATCCAATTTCCCGGCCCTGCAGATCATCGTGTTACACAAGTTTTCCAGACTTTGACACACCGGTGACACCCCAAATTACCTTTGACCTTCCCACCAAAAACAATACGGTTTCTTTCTCTCATCACAAAAGGCATCCGCATACTAAGTAGTAAATCTATCCAAGCTATCCTACCTTAGGATCACTGCGGTAAAGCAGTTTTTCAGATTTTGACCACCAAGTTGAGCTCCAGAATGACCATTCTTTGACCTCCCACCAAAAACCGTGACGGTGTTCTTCCTCTCACCAATAAAGGCATTCACATACTAATAGTTAAGGAAATCTAATCCAACTTTTCTAACTGGAGAGTCATCGTGTAAACAGGTTTCCGAGATTTTGACTCCCCTGTACCCCCGATGAACCCTTTGACCTCCAAACCGAAGAACGGTAGGGTTCTTTTTCTATTAATATTGGGCCCTCTATGTACGAAGTTTCCAGAACTGTCGCAACTTTCACCTTCTTGAGATATCGTGTAAACAAGCAAAGCCGTCCACACTCCGCACACACAACACACACCAGCCCTCACACACACAGCGACATCACCATCGTGCTAAGATTCCTTGCTCTGCCTTCTGCAAGGAATCAAATGTAACGGCAGGAAAAGGGAGGTGGTATTTTCCTGTCAAAATCTGTCCTCGGCTTCCGAAATGTCATTGTCAAGTAAAAGCTGTGACCGATATATGGCCCAGTTAAAAAAAAAAATGATGCCGATCACAAAATCAGGTAATTTGTATCCTACAATCGATGTGGTAGTGGATCATTATGTTTCACGTTATCCATTCATTGAAAATAGGGAACCACAGTTTCACCCTGAGACTTTCAAAATTACCGTACAAAAAAGTGTCCTCATCCTGTGACAAATAAATGGATAATTTCGAGTGTTTTCTGTTAAAGAAATTAGGTCCCACTTGAAGCGTCCCACCGTTCTGGTAACTAAAAGTCACTTACCATTTGTTCCTTCTCATAAATGCCATAATTACATCTCCTTCACTCAAGTATACTCAAATACATTATGTATGTTCAAAAAAAAGTACGTCCCTCGTCCGAAAAATCCAGAGATTATACTGGGTTTTTTTTCCGGGTGGTACAATCTTGGCAGATGCATATCAAAATTTAACCTTTGGCTCATTATATTGAATGGCTGCGTCCATCATTATCGACTGACTAGGTGTAGTAACTTTAACTATCAAATACATGGTTAATATAAGTAGGCTTTGTGGGATTATGGTTCCAAGAGACAGTACATGTGTTGTTTGTGTGTGTGTACTTCTTACTGTACATGCATCTTCGAAACTAAAATGGCAAGTGACTGGGTACTACTGTGAATAGTTTATGTAGCCTAGCTGTGCATATTTTGGGCAATCCATTGATATCGGCAGTGATCCTTTTTGCTTTCTTAGTTGATAGATTCAATGCCATGAGTACCTTTTTCTATACATGTCGGAGAGGACAAGTATTTTGACACATTCCGATATTTCCATCAATGTGGTCCCTAGGTTAACATTCTGAACCTAAGGGGGTTTTTTAAAAACAAAAAAAATTCTCTAAACAAACAATGGACAGAACACAAATCGTTGAAACTCCTAGGGAACTACAGTACCTGAGAGCTTTGAATGTCACACACAACAACTACGCGCGCCACATACAGATATGAATCCCTCATTTTTCAGATGTACTGAAAAACGGCAGTTTTTTGCTGTTCCCGTCGTGGCAATTCAATCCATCCAGCATTAATGAAACTTAACACATGGACGGTCAACTCTAAGGCGATCCTGCCCTACTCTGCTTTGTACAGTATGGCAGCCTAAAACAAACTGAAATTGAATTGCGTACTCTCAACCCCCCTCGACACCAACACCACACAGGCAAAGTTAGCAGCACACACACACACACACAAACCCCTTTACCCCGGGAACACACTTGATTGCTTTGTAGTAACACTGGCTTTACGCGGCAGTTCAAGGAAGTGATTTTCATGTACCTGCAGTTTAAACATTATGAACCTTTTCCCAAAGGGGTCAAAAAGGGTGGTCCAGCCACAAATTTAGCCTTGATATGTTTTATAAGGACTGTTAATATCTCTACCGTTATTTGGTAAAAGGTCCTCTCCAACTGAACTGATATGTGTGTCTTGAGTTAGTGTTAGAGTTAGATGAGGTGTTACCGCACAGTTCCTAAACCAATTGACGTATTGATCACTGGCATCTAAACTTACTACAATGATTGACCCTCTCCTCACATTGTTGAAAAGTTTTTTAGTTTTTCTTTTGTTTATAAATGGATACGCAGAATGTTTTTTTTTTACCTTTGAAATCAGTAGAGGACAGCCCACAACAGGGTATGTGAAGGTTTTCAACAATATTACCAACCGCCCCCCCCCCCATGTCATTTAACCATGGGCATTAAATTTTGAAGGTACTACAAAGCTGGGAGTGTGCGATGTACAGATAGGAAGCAAAAACTGCTTTTGCTCAAGTGTGCGGGGGATGATGTCAATCCTGCTTGCTGTCAAATTTCAGTTGTGAGAGGAAAATCAGGGTGTATCTTTAACTTGGAAGTTATCTCAAAATGCACAAGTCTGAGATTTAATCATTGAAGTTTCACTAGAATTATTGGATTACTCACTCTAAAAACATATCACATTAGAGCTGTATTGTTGGACTATCCTTTTAATACCATGGTCTCTCAAATGTTTTGGTACCTCAACCAACACCAAGTGTTTTGCTTGCTTATTAGATGTATATTGTCATGTGGCAAGCATACAGGTTTTGTCTAATGCAAATGCATGGCTATCAATCTTCGTTAGGTGGTACATGTTTCCATAGTTGCTTTCCAAAGTTGTGCTATTAAAGGTTGACTCAGAAACAATTCTTTTCAACATAATCTAAACATAATAATTGGTCAAATTTTACGTCAAAAATAACAGAAAAAGATAAAAAAAAGGGCAAAAAGTGCCTCTCCATAAAAATTCCTTCACAACAGGGGATCTTTGGAGTAACAAATTCCAAAACTTTCAAAACACTCTGTTATTTTCTCAATTGCTTGTATGTATATTCAGTTTGTGTCATTTCCTGCTGCATGTACTGGCTTACCTATCACAATTCTGTGTAGTGTATTGTACTGATTGAATCAGTCTGCTATAACCCCCGTTTTTTTTTTTTAGTTTTTTGTTATCAATGGAGCATTTTCAAGCTGTTCACTATGTTTTCTTACATTGTATAATTACACGAAAATATGAGAAACTTTACCATTGTTATGTACATTGCACGATTGCAGGTACTATAGAAATGAATCACAATATAATCAAAGGCAGTTATTTGTGATATTTACTGTGAGCATGTCAAAAATAGTGTCCTCCCTCGATACGACAAGTGAGGTATCTTCATCATGACCTGGTTACAGTAACATTGACATACATCATAACTTTGGCGTTTTAGCTATAGTGTTTTGCAAAAACGGGCACTCATAAGCAACCAAATTTCGGTGTGCTTATTGTGAAGTAATTGACATTCTAGAACGTATCCGATGTTTTCAGAAGTCTTCTTGTGGTACCATCCGTGTTATCAGGTCCACGTATACATGTTAAATCGAAAACATTTACACGGCGAAAAATGCCTTGTGTACGTTTATCCAGAAATTTTGAATTGCTCAAGTATTCTCCATTTGTAATCTTCCACTTATCAAACTATGGGCATTAATTCCTATGAAATAATTAAGCTCAAGAAACTTTCTGTTAACTACACTCCCACTTCCCTTCCTCCTGTGTCAAAACATATTCATACCAGCGAGTTTGATGGGGACTTTTGAGGAAAAAAAGTGCACTCCTGGGAAGTTTTTTTCTGTTGAAATTATAACAATAGCCCTTGGGGCTCACATATGATATCAAGGTATTTAGTTGGACCCTCCCTCTATGATGCGCCCAATTCATATCTAAGCACACGACGGAGGCCGACACTGTGTCCTTGGTGTTGGCGTACTAAACCAAGTGGTTCCGCGTGGAAGGAAGGTTAATCATACAGGTCAGTGTGTTGTAATGACTCTGAGTTCACTGTGACTCGTACTCGAGTCGTGGGATCTCGAGTCAACGGATTTTTTATGACTGACTCGATCTCGATTCAGACGTTTGAGAAGTTGCAAAGGCTCGACTCGACTCGAGTCAGTTACTTTGAGGAAGTTCACAAGGACTCGACCTCGACATCGAGTCAGTTGGTTTGGGAAAAAATAAAAAAAAAAAAGGACTCGACTCGACTCCGCCACTCATACATGGATGAACATTGACTCGATTCGAGTCTTTCTCCTCACAATGACTTTACGAGTCAAACAGATTTGGCGTAAGACCAAAAATTTATAAATAATCTGACTTTCCGGCAATAGCCAGACAATATATCCCAATACAGGTGTATACAGCGGGTTTACCCTTTTCGGTAACGGTAACGTGTTTACATACCCCCCCCCCCCCCCAGCCCCCCCCCCCCGGACCCCCCCCCCCCCGCACCCCCCCCCCCCCCCGTCCCCCCCCCCCCCACCCCCCCCCCCCCCCACCCCCCCCCCCCCCCACCCCCCCCCCCACATTGTGTGAAATAGCTGATAGGATTCCATCTGAACAAGTTTTTCAGATACCTCTTCCTGATTCTGAACACACGTTGCAAGTTAGTGGTAGCTTGTCTTACTGTGATCTAGATACATTCCAACATCTTACATCCAAGTACAAGCTGTGTCACAGAGGGATATCTTCACTCCATGCAAAGAAGTTAGGTGTGCGTGATATAAGAGATCAGATGCTTAGGAAGTATTCCCAAAACCTACCGGGTTATGGTGGCATTGGGGAAAATTTTGGACAGAGAGAAGAACTTGTTACCAGAATTACCCGTATAATGGAAGGATATCCATGTGATTTTTCTATCTTGAAAGAGCTCGTTCAAAATGCTGATGACGCAAATGCAACCAAAGTTCACTTTGTTCTCGATGAGCGAGAACATCCAACAAACCGCCTTTTCTATAACTCCATGAGTGAATTGCAAGGTCCAGCTCTTTTGGCGTATAACAACAAACCTTTTACAGATGACGACATCAGAGGAATTCAAAAATTAGGTGAAGGGAGCAAGAGCGACGACAGTGACAAAACTGGACGTTACGGAGTTGGATTTAATGTAGTTTATCACTTGACGGACTGTCCAATGTTTCTATCTGGTGGTAATACATTATGTATTTTCGATCCAACATTACAGTATGTTACAGATGCTGATTTACTTTGCCCAGGAAGAATGTTTAGACCAATTGACAGAACAATGCTTGATTCATACTGTGACTTATTCAACTGCTTCTTCTCATTCAAAAATGATTTCAAGCTAGAAAAGGGTACTTTATTTAGATTTCCCTTACGACGAAAGAACTCACAGATCGGTGGCAAGATATCTCCATCTCATATTGAAAAGTTGTTTGAGGATTTCAAAGACGAAATGTTTGATATTTTGCTTTTTCTCAAAAGTGTCACGGAAATATCATTTTCCACTTGCACAAACGGTAACTTGGATACGACATATACAGTTAGGGCTAATTTAGCCCAAGAGCAAGCAAATAAACGCCAAATTTTTTTTCAAAGAATGACACAGCAGAAAGAAAGTAACCTACTTGATATCCCCGTGTCCGATTTACAGTATGAATTATCAATTGAAGACAATGATGGACGATTGGAGGAGTGGCTTGTCCACCAGCGAGTGGGAATATCCAACAAAGACAAGATTCCTCTATCAGTAAAACATGCCAATACCGTCACGAAACTGAAACTTCTACCTAAAGGTGGTGCTGCAGCAATGTTAATGCGTGTTAAATCAGGTAAGAAAGTGAGAGGTAAAATTGATGGCAAAGCGTTCTGCTTTTTACCCCTCCCTATTGAAACAAATTTACCGGTACACGTAGATGGCTATTTTGCCTTGGGTCACGAAGCTCGTCGACACCTTTGGGAAGCACCTGTCGGAGATCCAAGAGGTGACTGGAACCGACTGATTGCAAAAGAAATAATCGCTCCTGTTTACATACTTATCTTGAATAAGATCAAGGCTGAGATAACAGATTCTACCAGAATAGGCATAGAGCTATTTGAAGTGAAGGAGAGACTTCATCACTATCATTCATTATTTCCACTTGACTTCAAATCAGGCAATATTACGTCACTAAATGCATGGGATGAGCTTGGGAAAGGATTTTATCAAATCATTCTACAGGAGAAAGGTGCCCTTTTCCCTGTAGTGCATTCCGAAGACTGGCGACGCACACCATCTCAAACGTGTCAAGTGGTATCAGACTTGACTAATGTTCACCTGTCGTGGAAGAGTTGTGTCGTAAATGCTGATAACGAAGGCTACTTTGATGATTTACACTTGCAAATTCCAAAGCAAGAAACAGAAAGAGAAAACAAAGAAAAACCCAAGTTTCTACAGCTTAGACATTTATTGCTCAGCCTAGGCTTCCCACTGTTAGAAACACCCCTCAGAATTTACCTGATCATGCAAAAGATCATTTCAAGCTTGGAAATTGAAACGTCCATCGTTCTAAAAATTAACCCCCAAAGTGTGGAAAGCTGGTTAAAAAATGTGGCAAAGACAACAACTTTGCAAGGTCTGCCTTTGCACCTCAAGGAGACAAGAATATCCACGAATCGACATCTGCAGTTGCTTGTGGAATATATTACAAATGCGCCTGAACTGAAATTGAACGCACTTCCTCTGCTACTAACAAACGACGGTGTACTACGTGAATTCAGTACGGAGAGGAAAGTATTCCACAGCAGGTATCATAGCTTACTACCAAAATGTGCTGGAGAATTTCTTCATAGTCAGTTTCTCTCTATGTTCAACGGAAAAGACGAGTGCTTTGTCCGTCTGGAGTTATCTGACTTGGTTGCTAGACTGCCAACCCACCTTCCAATGGATCAGTTCTGTACAGGAGAGTACACTCCTTGGCATCAAGACATTCGCACCAAACTTTGCACACCAAGAGCAGATTGGGTGAAAAAATTGTGGCAATTTCTCTTTGAAAATAGACAAAAACCTGATTGGAAAGAAAATGTTGTGAAAGCTTTGGGGAATTGGTCCATTTTACCAGTGCATGGTGGAAATCAAGACATGAAGCATTTGGTACCAATGAACCTGGCGAAAACTGTTCTATCAGGTAACATATCTTATTACCACATGGAAATGGGGGAAATCTTGAAATGTCTTCATTGCCCTACTGTAGATACAGCAGCCTTGAATGCCGTGGACACACTCTCCTTCTATCAACCTATCGTTGAAGACTTTTGTCAATTTGTAATGTCGTTTGCGAGCAATTTAGATAATGCAGAGAACACTTTGTTGGTTTTTGAAAGACTCATAAAGTGCAAATTGCATCGTTTCGCAACGGTAGGGAAAGAGGGCCACAGATGCATTTTGGGTTATTTTAGTCAAAAAGCTGGTCTTCTCGCAAGGAATTCAAACAATTTAAAGATACTTAAAAGTCTACCTTGCTTTGAAACAATTCATGGTGACTTTGTAGCACTGGCTGGAAAGAAAGTTTACGCTGTTGCAATAGAGAACGTTCCGAAGTGTGATCAAGACATCTGGATATCTCAAAGTGGATCTGTGTTTTTAAAACATATTTCACACTTTACTGAACTTTTCAATTTCATGGGAGTTGAAAATTTATCCGACGTCGAGCTGTATGCAAAATTTATTTTGCCTTGTTTCAGAAATTTCTCAGTCCCTGCTCAGTGGAAACATTTAACCAAAATTATGGATATGATTCGAACAAATATAAAGCCAGATGAGATCATCAGAACTCTCAATTTGGTGAATGAGCGTGTTGTTCCACAGGAAAATGGAAGTCCGCGACTTGCAAGTAGCTTTTGTGATGAGCAAAATCCTGTTTTTAAGGAAATGTTGGAAGAAAGATATTTTCCTCCTAAACACCCTGACCAAGAATGTCAAATTCATTGGCTGCCATTCCTTCGTCAGATAGGCATGCAGACGGAAGTCAACTGTGTGCAGTTTGAAGGTTTTGCAAGGAAACTTAGTACAGAAGGTAAAAACCCCGGGCGAGAAAAGATTTTAATCGATTATTTCTTTGAAAAGCACCATCTTCACAGTGACAGAAGCTTTCTCTCAAGACTGGTAAACATCCCATTCATCTCGTCAGCAGATACTCCAATCAATTTACGGGAGCTTCACGAGCCATGTTGTACAGAAAAAGTGACGCTGTCTGCTGTACCTGAGGAATATCAGAAGCTAGTGTGGACGAAAGAATCTGTTCTCCCCAGCTGGGTGTACTTCAAAAAATGTGGAACATGCATGAAAGGTGGTGCTTTGGATACTGTTTTGTCGAAGACGGAAGAGCCATCACTAAATCAGGTGTTTTCCCATACACAAACATTATGCTGCTCCCTGGCAATGTTGCACCAGTCTCCGTTGCCCCCAGGTAAGCAACATCCATTGATGAAACATGAAAGAGTTCTCAACCAGGTCATAATGGATATCCTAAAATTTCTCTCCGAGAAATGTGAAAAAGCAATACAATGTGATCCATGTGCAGATAAACGAAAGTGTTGCATTATCTGCGAAAAAATCGTCAAAGCTTTGGAGGATATACCTGTAGTTCCTTTGAAAGGTGGCATCTTAGTCAAAGCAAAGAGATTGACCAAACATTTACCGAAAAAGGAAAATGACAAACTGTTCTTATTTTTAAATAAGTTGCCTGACCAATTCATACCGTATTGTAATCTCCTGTTTTGCATGGGAACAACAGAAGAACCTTCTTTAACACAGTATGCAAGTACTTTAAAACTAATCAAACAACAAAGTCTTAGTGACCAACAGAACAATCCTAACATTTTGAGAGCAGCTGAACAAGCCGTGGAATGCTTCTTCCGAGTCTTGGCCGGGGAAGAAAATGCTCCCCTAAATGAAATTGGGGAACTTTTTTTGCTCACCAACAAGGCGCAGGCCCCCCTTCTCAAGAGTACCGAGCTCTACTACAATGACAAACCAACATACGAATTTAGGTTGAAACGTTTTCCACATGCACTGATGAGAACGGTGGATGAGTCTACCTTGAGAAGTTATTTAGATATGGAACAGTTGGTAGGGAGATTGCAACATTTAAGACCGCAACTGATCAGTGAAGCAGTGGACGAAATCGTAACGATTAATGATGAAAGCTCAAAACCTAAGACTACTTGCCGGTGCACACTTTCGAAACAACTGAAACACGTTTTCTCTTGGCGTAGTTTTTTCGCAGCTCTGAAGATCATCCTCATCAATGAACAAATCACAGACAGCAGGGACCACGATGAAATTTTTGAGACAAACTTCACTGTGCAATGTCTGGATGAGATTCCTACAGAATTGCATATGAAAGATGGGACTGTAATACCTGAAAGTCAACTAGATGCAGGCGTAATTTTCAGGAGAAGAGGAACACATGAAGTTGAAGTTGTTATTTCTCACAGCGCAAAGGAAGCTTTGATCCATACTCAAATCGTTGATGAATTCAATCATATTTTTGGTAATTTCCTGAAGAGTACGAAGTTTTTGGAAATTGTCTTCAAGTCGAGAACCGAGGATGACGTTATCGCTAATCTCAGTAGAATGGGGTTAAAAACCACATCTGACGAGCTGCAAGATTTGATTGCAAACCCAGTCCTTGGCTCAGACATTGAGGAGGACGTCATTTGTCTCCTCATTCAGGATCCATTCTGTCACTTCTCCCCAAATGAGTATGTCGGATATAATGATACACATGGGGAAGACGAGCACTATGTATATGCCAAAATAATACGAAAGGTCGACAGCGACACAGACATCAACAACGAGCACGAGTACTTTAAGGTCAAGTATATAATTGAAGTAGGTGGAAAAAACCAGATAGAGGTCGACGTCATTTGGCTGTATAAATTTATGCCACCAAAGGACGAACCATCAATGCCCGATGAGGACAAAACCCACCTTTATAACCCAAATGGACCTCCATCATCATCTACTGATGTTACTGTTTTCGAGGGACAGCCAGATCAACAAATGTCAGAAAATTCTGATGACTTTAAAGACTTGGATAAAACCAAGCGAGAGCTTACGAAAATCATAGAAAACATATGGAAGCAAGAGGACTCTGTCAGACGTACAGCACTGAGGAGGCTTTTGAGGAAGTGGCATCCAGATAAACACAAAGAAGAAAACAAACAGTTTGCAGAAGAAGTATTCAAACATATCAGAAGAGAGATAGAAAGAATGGAAAAGGGCATTCCGTCCGGAGTTGACACAGATCATGATATTTTTAGATGGGCCCAACGAAATACCGCTGAACAAAGGCAGTACTGGCAATTTCACCAGAGACGATATGGTGGAGGGCGACGTGGTAGGCGAGGTAGGAGAGGTGGAGGTTGGAATGCATCAAGTTCGACAGGCTTTAAAACTCCACCATCATTCCACAAAATTAACCTGGAGGCATGCAGATGGCTAAAGCAGGCTCGCATTGACCTAGAAGCTGCTGCCGCAGTTGTGAATGAAGAGAAAAATTATTTTCAGTGGAAAAGCAGTCTTTGTTTCTTCGCAGTGGAGAAGTCGGTGAAAGCAGCTCAACTTGTTTGTGGATGTGGGATGAGCGATAAACACAGTTTAATGGATGCTGCTTTAAAAGTGAAACGACATCTAGATGTTACTGAAGCAATTCAACAGCTAGTACAAATAGTTGAGGAAGATTCTCATTATCCCAGCTCGTGCTGTGGAAATTCCATTCCCCATGAAAATTTTACAAGGGAACATGCAGATGAGGCAATGAAGATTGCCAACGGAGTTATTTTAAAAGTGGATCATTATGTAAAATTCGGGTAGTCTTGGTATGGGTCCTACTTATAACCAACAGAAACATAACCTTTGATAATACATGAAAAGAATTCTTTATTTCGAGAGGGTAGAGGTGGGGAGGGTGGTGGGATTCTCGTCACGTAACTATATCAGTTTACTTATACCATCGCTGATTTTGTAGATAATGCTCAAAATGTGTGGCATACTAGTGGTCGCTTCAGAAAACATCAGCACTTGAAAGTTTCAGAGTTTCAAGTTCCGCTTCTTAAATTTTTTTAAAACTTTCTTATATTTAAAGCGAGTGTACCAGGAACATAAAGAAACAGTTAATGTATTTTGAATAACAATCTTTAAAAGTAGTGTAAATCCTAGTGTCATGAGGCGGGGTGGGGGATGGGGAATGTATCCCCCACCAAAATGAGTGGGTAGGATATGTGAAGTATTTCCCCCAATGAATTTGGACGAGGGCATTGTTTGTGTTACACACTTCGTTTCTTTCCTCATTGATTACAAGTACTTCTCTTCATGTCTCAGTTTCTTGAGCTCTTCACTCACTATCCAATTTTCAAGTTGTACGTGTAAATGATTATTAAAACACGGTACTTCAAGTATTTATATTTACCAAATATGTTATGCAGCTCCGTTCATCGGCAAGGTACCGAAGGGGGCAAGAATCGAATCTTGGGGATATTTCAGGGGCGATTGATATACCAAAATGCATTAATGCAATGGTAATTTGTATTTCTTATGGGGAGACAATTTTTCTAGGGTCCCGTCGTCCGCTGGACCCTTGGCTACAAGGTAGACTTATGTGATAGTTTATATTCTCCCCATTCCCATCTCTTGCCCATAATTATGCTACCTGTCCATAACCCAATTATTAGGCATGGTAACCAATATTTTCGCGGGCTAAAGCGTCTTGTCTTGGAGTGTTATTGAGGTAGAATACACTGTATTCTTTTGTATAGACAGCACAAAACAGCCACAAATTTTCGCGCGCCTCTAGCTCAGATGGTTATAATTTTGTGGCATAACTCAGGTGGCCGAAAGTGTAGTGTCTTAAAACGTGCATTTTGGAGCGCTTCGTCGTTACTGGTACTGTCGACATAGTTAGCTCATTTCAGGGGGCCAAAAATATCCCCTCCACTTTCGAATACGGATTGCCGTCCATGGTGTCAGTGGTATTAGCTCCCTTTTTTCTTAGAAACATTCTTCAAGACCTGATTTAATTTCGGCCAAAATGAAAACGCTTTGTGTGCAACATCACAAATCGCAACTACTAACAAAGCAAGTAACGACATTATTAAGCATAACAATTCTGGCAATAAATTTGATTTAGTGTAATATTTGTAAATAACTGCAATAATAGGAAAATTATAACAAAACGAAGTCGACAAATAATGACCTTGCAAATACAAAATATACTAGGGCTATGGGACAACGTCTTGTGTTGAAAGAGTAAGAGTGAGAGGAGTGCGGGTGGTGGTGGTAAAGAATAAGAACTAGGCTGCTGTAAAAATGTGTATATACTTTTTAACATATTAGAAAATTGTAAATTTCATGTGAGCTCAATCTTTATTCTCCTTCCCCTCCCCCTAAAACAAATAAAGAATCAGTGTTATTGAGAAGCATGTGTGACAACGGATAACGTCATCTACACTTTTAAAATAAAGTGGTTATTGATGATCTTCTACATACTCCTTTGAGAGACATTTTATTTGTTTCATTGTATAGAAGTTTGTTCAGGCTTTACTTTGTGATATTAAAAAATCAACCTTAAACTTTATAGAACATTTTGGACCTCTGGCATGCCTAGTGATACTTTCTATTGTCTTTTAAACTAAGAATTCAGTCGTTAGAAACATGAAAGAATAAAACTCTTCTGTTTTCTTTAAAGGTTTTACGTTTTTGTTTTTTAAATTCATTATCCATTTTGTTTATGTATTTTATGCAAGACATGGTATCTGTGTTTAACAGTTTTTCTGTGGTTGTTTTGTTGGAGAGAACAAGACGGCAGATCGTTTCATTATTCGACGTTGCCCTCATGTATGCTCACGCTTATAGTGTATAAACCTAACAATTTAATTTGTGGGAAAACTAGTATAGTGTAACATTATTAAATAAAATACATATATATATATATATATAATATATCTTTAACTCTTTCACTACATAAAATTTCTATTTAGGCCTTGTTTTCAAACCATCTTGGGATGAATTGACCAAAAAGCTTACAACTTCATTAGTTAGTTTTTATGCTTAACATGTAGTGTAGATCTACATTTTATCATTTTGATAACGTATTGTGTATTCGAAAGTCGCGTTAAATTCCAATACAGCGTAAACCTACGTTGATATCTGCGTCTTTGAAATTCATACGTTATCAGTAACTTTGATCGGTGCTGTACTTTTGCTTTTTCGATTGCAATTTAACTACATAATTATGCACTTGTCAAAATTATATATCGCGTTTTACTTCTTCCATGTAACATACTTAAGTTGCATGTAAGTCATTGTGAGTTGATTTGAAGGTTTAATTTCCAACCAGACAATATTAAGCATTTAAACAATCAGAAAATGCTTAATACTCTTAATATTAGTACGATGACTATGCATGCTTACTTTTCATGTTTTGATGTCATGCTGTCACCAAAGTTTATTCTATTGTATTATATATTTTCTGTGGGGGTCTTGCATGCTGTAAAATATTTTCTGGAGGAGGCATGGGTTATAATATGTAAATATTAACACTCGGCTGTATTCATTTTTCAAAGTTCACGTTTTGAAAAAATTATGAATAATCGGTACTCATTTTATAAAATTCGTAGTTTGCATCGATAGTGTGTCTTCGTGAGAACCGTACCTTTTGTACGCAGTCGAACTTTCTTAAAGTTCTTTCGCTAGTTTTAGTTACCAAACGATGAAACTTTACTGTTTGATAGATCAATTGACCTTTGTGATCGATCTTACTCTCGTCTTATTGATAGTTAGGACAAAATCTGTCTAAACAGGCAAACGACCTTTTCGCTTGAAAACCTCGGTGTTCGTTCAATGCTCAACGGTAGGTGTACCGATAACACTGACGATATTCCAATGTTCCCCTTTTGATATCACCGTATCTTTGTATTCGTTTAGATCAGATGATCTGAAGTTGTAAATTCTTAACTTACTTAAAATTCCATGTCTTGTTTGCTGGAAACACATCCAGAGAAAATAGCAATCAATGAAAAAAGCAATAAATGCAACATGTCTGACTATTTAACATATTTCCTAAAGTGTAAAGTATATGTTACTTGTCCTTTACAAATGGTTTGGCAAACGCTTGTCAAGTAGATTGTGACGTCATTGCATAAGTTGGATTTTCAGTTCGAAACTCATTTTCATTTTTCAACTAATTATAAGTTATCACTAATCTGTAAAAAATTTGCAAGATAAAACCTTCGTCTTCTTGCTATGTTTTTCGAAAAACGTATAGACAAACATTATGACCCTCAGGGTGGTTTGTTTGCTAATTGAGTCAAATGAGCCCTTCAGGCTTTCCCGATAATTTAGTAGGGTTCATTGTAAGGTATAAGTAGTAATATACCTTGCCGTTTACAGACGCTGGAGAAAATCATGTAAAAAGTTCATTCTATTTCTATTCTATTATGTTACTACTGCTACTACCTTCTCATGTACCATACTTAACATAGGCAGACATATTGTGTTTAATCTACATTAGCCATAGTAAAATTGTGAATATTCTGTTCCAAAATAATGAGAAAGCTGTTAGTAATCAATACCTTCGTAGATATGTCGTAGTTTAATTCGCATGTTAGTTATTGGAGACGCTTGAATAAAGTTCCATTGAATCACTTTCCCCAGAGTGTTGCATATGTTGTAAGTTTATTTTATTACTATTGAGGTAAGAGGGTTCTGTTATACTTTTTACCAAAATTTATCAACATTTATATTACTTTCCAATACTACATCACATTTATCTTAAGTTCGATATAAGTGCTTCCATCCAGCTTTACCTTTCGTAAATGCTCCGAATTACTTTCTAAATAACGTTTTTGATATTTGTCAATAAGGAATAAATTTTTGTTTGCGAAGAAGCATTTTCATCTTTCGTGCTTTGTACAAGTAAAACTTACAGCCACTACGTACAGAAAGAAGAAAAATCCAGAAAAGTAAAGCGTTCTTTCTCTAGGCAATTGGTTTTGTAAGTGGAAAATTGGTGAAAACCTGACAAGGATTCCCTTATCGATTACAACTCTTTGTCAAATGAAATATCCCTGTAAGTTCCATTTATATATGGTACACCGATAACCGTCGATAATTCTATTTGTTTTGTAAATGAACAGAGTCAGTTTTCCTCAATCATTTCCCACTTCAGAATTGTTCCCAGTTTATTTCGAAATTAATGAATTTTGTCGGTGTGCCATGAAGTTTAATTGATAAAACACAACTAACATGGTGGAAAATGTATTTTAAGTCTTTGTCCCTCGAGATAAGTGTCATTATCATTACACTACCTTATCTAGGTAGCAGAACTTTTATTATGATACATTGCTGAATCAGTTGTCCACAAGCATTAACAGCCTAATTTTAAAGTGATACACATACATCAAGCTGTCTTAATCAATCAAGCTTGTATTACATCATTTAAAGAAGGATTTGCATCACCCCAAGTATGACTTTTACTTGGTGTTAAGCCCCGCCCATAATTGTCTTTACTGCTTCTCCTTGTGCAGACACAAACATAGTTCACTGCTAAAGGCTACATCCTGCTGAGCATAAAAGAGCCCATGTGTAATCAAAACATTCTCTGTGCATGGTGTGTAATATGAGCTTCTCTGCATCTTTTGAATTTTGTACCTCTGATGTCAATCAAAAAGCAGTCACCAATTGAGACTTTTGCTTACCCCCAACTTAAAGTCATACTTCGGGTGATGCAAACCCGTCTTTAAAACACAAGTAGTAATTGAGTATTTCGACCCCAGTGTAGAGCACTGCAAAAGTTTTTTTTTTTATCACTAATTATAACGTGCCACCTAGCTCTCAAATTCCTATATTCACATAGGTTGGCTTAAAGTGAAAGGCACCGGAGACACAAAACTCAAACGTGAGACGACGTTTTAATGTAATGGCAAAATTTAATATTAAGTCTAAAGTTTCCCATTAAAGTGAAAATATTGTTTTTTTTTTCAAAACGGATTATTTTGGCCTATTTGCTCGTGCGATCGATGTTAGTGGGCAGCTAATGATAACTGAGACATCTTCCATTGAATTCCGGGGAGCAAAAACACTGTTTTACTGTAACAGGGTTTCCTGCACGTACTACTTGTTTTCCATCTAACACCCTCTTCGTGTCCAAAATGTTGCCTCACTTTTCCTATAACTCCTAAACGATTCGGCAGTTTGGTCTTTTAAGTCCTCTTGACCATTACACAAAATGCACCCTTTTTCACAAAATCCTGGTCATGCACCTTCTGTATACACTGTTTGCGTGGACTTGTGTAGGCGAATGTCGACTTGGATCTTTTACTCTGTGACAACCACCCTGGTAAAATTTAAGCAGAATAACAGATTATCCATACATATCTTGATGCAAAATAAAAAGGAAATAGTGTTTAATATTAACATTTTCTTGTTAAAATGTACCCAGGATTCAGTGGTTACTAAGAAAGTATGAATAATCCGTGACCACGATGCTGGTTAAATTCAACCAGTGTTTTAGAGTGAAGATGCACCAACTGTATAAAGTTTACGGGGGAACATAGGCCTAGTGCAAAACAGTGGACAGTAGTCTGTGTAGTTGACCGTACTAGCCAGCCAAGGCGTTGCAGGGGACAAGATAGCTTTTCAAGGGGGGGGGGGGATATCTTAACAAGTATTAAGCTAACAGTATTCTTTTATGGGGTCAAAATTTTCTGGGAGCAGGGATGCCCTTGGCGGCTAACTTCGGCTTGGACTACACAGGGATTTTTTTTTTAAAGTTGTATTAAGACATTCGAGTTTTAGGAGATACAGCGTTTGTACATGGTGCACTTAATCCAATGAATGATGAACTGGAACGTGCCGTGAACACATAGGACGAGCCCTATGATTTCACATAAAAAAGATCCACTGAACGTTCCTTCAAAATTCTATCTCACCTTTTTGATCGCCGATAAGACGTTGGGGACATAGCTATCTCGGACGACATTTTTCAGGTACAGGCTAGTGCCCTGATCCTTGAAAGTGAAGAAGTTTTTTCTTGCCTAGGCAACAACTCCTAAATGTTCAATTTTAAAAGGAATGACTTTAGCCAATTTTAATTGGACATGCCTAGCCTTACTGGACATTTCAAATTTTTCTCCTACGGGTTTGAGCCGTTTTTGGTCGAGGGAAAACCGTTTTACCTGAGAAAATTACCCATTATTTTTCACAAATCTGCACGAGAAATAGGTTTTCCCGGAACTCCGGGGGAGGGAGGGACTGAAACTTTTAACCCCGGCCCGAAGGCCCATGTTCACATGCAACAGCGGTACTTTGAGCATTCCTATAAAATTTTCATTGCATGATGTCTACGTTACACACTTATTAATGTCTTGGTCAAATGGCAACCCATCGGGATCAATCCGCACCGATCCGGCATCCATTAGTTTATTTGATCCATAGTCGCAAGGGATAATTCTTCTAGAGGGAGGAGGCTGAGCCGTTTTTCCTGAGGGAAAAGTCTGTGTTGCACGCGGAAATTGCCAATTTTTTTTATCCCAATTATACCCGAGAAGTGGGTCCTTCTTAACTCGGAGGCAGAGGCTGAGAAATAAAGATGGAAAAATTATAATATTTGGGCTCCTCGAAGAGTTTCCAATGTTTACCCAACAGGAGTTAGGCCTCTAAGAAGAGGATGCAATATAGCCCCCTGCCCGCCCTCTGGAGCTACCCGTGATTGGCAGATGAAATTATCACATCTTCAACTCAAGGTGAACTTAAAGCAACTTGAAGGTACAGGAGGACATCACAGCCTCACAATAACCAACATTTTATGTCATTATTTCCAATTTAAACCAATTTCAACCAATTTTCTCCTCCATAACCGCATACTTTTGTCTGTTTGTAATGTGAATGCAAGAAGGAAGAGAATTTTTTCAAAGTTCACATTTTTTGAAGGTAATCTCTTATCCCTAACTAATTCAAGGTAAAAACAATATATTGAAGAGGAACAAACGATCAAGAAATTGCTCATCAGTGGAAGGAAACGATATTATTCCTGTTTGCTTTAAATTTACTTCAGGCAATTAATGTAACGTCACCTGATTTTGTCTTGAGAACCATAGATATGTTTTTCCTATTAAGGAAAACAGATTCTCCCAATACGAGCCAAGTTTTGAGAAAAAATCGAAAAAGCAATTTAGTGTTATGCAACATGATTTATTCCATTCCATGTATTTCTTGAGCCCCTTAAACTTTAGGTACTACTTATCTCAAAACATTTGAAAAGAGCCCCCCTCCCCCACCTGAAAAATATTAAATTAGTGACTATATCTGTAAGAATGATGACAAACCATTAACGCTCAATTGAACTTTAAAATGTATACTGCTCTTAAACATGCTATTTATTTTGGTTTTTGTTAATGTCTATTGTCCATTCAAGGCCTATAGATAAAAATGTAGAGTATAACCCCTCCGTTGACACACATATGCTTTCCAATAAGGTGCATGCTGTACTTTAAACAGAGAGATGCATTCCTGTCTTCCAGTCGTGTGTACTATGCACCTTGCCTGGAAATTCCCATGAACCAGTCTTATTTGCACAAGACATTTTGTCGTTGCGAAATGACGGGAAAATCCAAATATATTTGCATCTTATTCGTTGAAGCCGAGCGGTGTTATATCAAGGAGCTCCAAGTGGTACCTCTCTGATATGCTGGAGGGGTGTAAAGTATTACTTGAAAGCCTCATAAACAAGAAGGCTAGCGCTCTAAAAAGGTTCAACGGATATGGCTTATTGAGGAGGTGTGATCTATCGGCTTTGCAGTTGAGAGTGGCAGAAGATATTTATCACCCCAAATATGTAATTTTAAGGATTCTCTTGTTTGAAAACGTGTACAACAGGTGAGTTCGAACCAAATTTATTATCATACCAGAAAATTTGCTAATACCCATCATCACTTAGTGTGACTTGTTATTTATTATTTGCATGATTAAGCAATACTATTAACGTAGTCCTGGAACAGACTTAAGATTCCGTTACATACTGAATAACACGATAAGCATAGTAACAGACAGGTAAAGCTGAGGTCTCATGACGTGTTTGATTCCCTTAAATGGTCATGCAACTGTTAAGTTTGTTGTTTGCCTATGTGTGTACTGTTGAGGTAAAGCAGTGGGCTAGAAGACACACTTGATTGATACAAACGTCTTGCACAGAAATTCATTTCAGAGCTCCCTGCATTTCAGCGGTCTTAAATAGGGCTATAGTAACTTGGTATACCCCACTCAGACGATATAATGGTGGGGTGTGAAAAACAGCTGTCTAAGCCCATTCAATACAGCATGCGGACGGGCAAGGCTTAAGCCTATGCAATGAGGTTCACGTGCATGGTTCCATCATTGTTCTGTAGTTTGCACTTGAAATTAACTGTTGAGAAAATATTAAAGGGGGACATATACGCCGAACCCCTTGGTTAACGGGCCAGAATAAGAAAGCAGTAGCAAGCTAAAGTTAGCGTTGGTTATAGGCTTTTTAGAAATGCTGAAAGTGTAAGGCAGGCGCAGTTGTAGGAAAATTATTTGGGGGGGGGGGGGCTAAATATGTGGCTTACTGGCTTATCTACGTTTCTGTAAGTAGCTTATATAGTTGAGACCTTGTTAGCTGTTTGTAATATGGAGATGGGGATGTTTAAGAGCTGTGGGCTTTTAATTCCCCTTTCGAGTACCCACCCCGTAGAGCGAGCTGTCTGTAGACTCTCTAGGCTTGCTATAAGTTTCACATTTTCTTGCTTTTTCACCAGTTGCATGTGATATCTGGTGAATAAAAAAACGTATGTTCCTATGCACAGGTGAAAGAACAAATGTATCGGAGTATTATAACACCGCAACAAAGTTCTCGAGAAAAGTATTATCCATGCGTATAGAATTAAAGGTTGTTTAATTTATCATGCAAAGGGCTCAACTTTTCAGTAAAAAGTTTGGCTTATATTCATTTGTTTTGAAAAACGTAAATATTCATTGCAGAATGTGAATATCTGCCAAAATGTTGGAGAAAATTAGAATTTACTTCAAATATTGGAAGACCCGAATTTGAAGTTTTACCCAAATCTGCTTATGTGAGCTAGAATTATACAGATGCAGAAATGTCACCGAAAATCTTTCTTGGCATTGTGTTATGTAACACAGCTGAGGACTTATTTCAATTTTTATGTTCGGTTTTCCTTAACTTATATTTGTGGATTTTTAAGGTTAAAAACGAACTTAACAAACGCCCTTTGTGGTTCAGAGAAACTGCTCTTAAATCGCACCCGCAAAAATAAAAATCCAATAACTTTGGGCTAATTTATTCAACATGACGAATTGGCCTAAGTATAAATAGTCAGGGACACTTTCCCACTTTTACTCACGGTTTTAAAGGGCAATTCTAGTCATCCCAGAAAGTTCTAGTTCTCCCAACTAAGTAACTTGTAGCTCCTCCCAAAACTGTATAAATCTCCTCCTTGTGCAGACACAAACATATTTTATTGCTTCAGGCCATGTGAGCATACAAGGTTAAAATGTGTAATCCAAACACGCTCTCTGCATTGTGCGGAACGTGAGTTACTCTGCATCATTTGAATTTTCCAACTTTGATGTCAATAAAAGAGCAGGAACCAAGTGAGAATTTTGATACCCCCACGCCAAGACTGTACTTTGGGGTGATGATTGTCTTTAAAACTAAGTCGAAGCAGTGATTTCAAATACATTACCAGTAGACCCAAAGAACTTCCACAGTTATGCATTTCAGAGCTCAATCACTTGCAACAGTGGTAGGATATGGGGTTGGTAACGTGATATAATCCAAGTTAACACAATCTAGAGGAGCGAAAACAACTGTTTTAGCATTGTCAGTACAGAATAAATAAGCTGTGCTAAAAATTGTTTCAGTGGCGGAGCCAAAATATTTGGTGAGCGCGGGGGGGGGGGGGGAGAACTGCCTGTAGGGGCGCTTTGTAGTGGGTAGATAAAAATGGTTTAACACGATCAAAGTATTGGCTTCTCAACCTTTTCTTTTAGATTTCCCCACCTGGCAGAAAACTGTTTCCTCATACCACCTTCCCAAATATTTCTACTAAAAGCACTACCAGTATGCTTCTTTTTCCAATCTCCCCTTTTCACCTACTTGCGTAAAGGCAAATAATTCGCCTAGTGTTCATGTTATTTGTCAAGTGCAGGTCCAGCTTTTTACTGGAAAAGGGTCAGTTTCTCTGTGTGAGTGAAGCCTTAAACCTGCTAGAGCCATGGGCAAGGGTCCTTTACCCAGGAAAATTTTAGATATTTAATACTATTAGATATGAATTTCGGCGTCTGGAAAAGAAGATTAGAACAGCAAGAACTATGATTTATCATGAAATCGTATATCATACCGTGACTGCTTTGCAGTACCCTGTAATTAAGATCATAAATCGTTCGAATCTGCCCTGGACAAAATGAAACAAATCTACGTTAGATGTGATTTCCTGGCAATTAGAAATTATACCATGTAGTAAGAAACAATCTACGTAATATTTTTAATAGCTGTAACATAAAAACTTTAAGTGATCGTGAAGCACAGGGGTTGGAGGGAGAGCTTCAAAATGATGAAATACTCATTGCTCTTAAAGGTATGGCAAACAATAAATCTCCAGGTCTGGATGGTTATCCTGCAGAGTTCTTCAAATACTTTTGGAATGACATAGGGGAATATATTCTCAGAGCATTGAACGACTGTTATAAAACAGGTTTTCTCTCAGTCACCCTTTCCAGAGGTGTTATTACACTCATTCCAAAACCAAGCAAAGATAGAAGGTATTTGAATCATTGGCGACCGATCACATTACTTTCTGTTATTTATAAGCTTGCTTCAAGTTGTATCGCTAACAGGTTGAAAAAAATTCTTGGCAGTCTTATCTCTTCTGATCAGAAAGGGTTTCTGAAAGGAAGATATATCGGGGAGAACATACGACTATTATACGATCTAATGCTTTATGCTGATTGCAATGACCTCCCGGGACTTATAGTCTCTGTGGATTTTGAAAAAGCGTTTGATTCGGTAAATCACAATTTTTTATTTAATGTTCTCAAGACCTACAATTTTGGCCCTACATTTATTAGATGGGTGAGACTTTTCTTCACGAATAGTAAAGCCTGTACTTTAGTAAATGGTCACTTATCTCCCTTTTTTGAGATAAAAAGGGGGTGTAGGCAGGGAGATCCCCTGTCTCCTTACTTATTTCTTCTTTGTGTGGAGGTTTTAGGCGCTCTTTTTAGGGAGGACGATCGAGTGAAGGGAATACAGATTGGGAGAAGGGAATTTATAATTAGTCAGTATGCCGACGATACACTTCTTATTCTCGATGGATCAGAAAGCTCATTGTCTAGAGCTTTACAAATCCTAGACAAGTTTTATTGTATGTCAGAGTTAAAAGTTAATACAGGAAAAACAAACGCCGTGTGGATTGGTAGTAAAAGAAATTGTAGCCCGATATTGCCGAGGCATACCTTGAACTGGGTAAAGGATAATTTTAGTATTCTTGGTGTGACCTTTAATACAGATTTAAAGCAAATGGTTGATCAAAACTATAACAAAGTCTTTGAGACTCTAAAAGGAGTTTTAACACATTGGTTTAAACGTCAGTTGACGGTATTGGGTAAAATCACTATCGTTAAGTCACTCGCCCTTTCAAAACTAACATATATCATAATGACTCTTCCAAACCCAAAAGACAGTTTTGTAACCAATTTGCAGCATTTATTTTTTCAATTTATCTGGAATAAAAAGCCAGACAAAGTTAAAAGGACCCAGTTTTATAATTCGTATGAAGAGGGCGGAGTTAAGATGGTAAATGTTAATGTATTTATCAAGTCTATTAAAATTTCATGGATAAGACGATTATATAATGGTAATAATGATTGGGGCATTTTATTTCATCATATGCATAGAGATCTAGGAGCTGTGTTTAGTAAAAGTATGCACTACATTACATCTTATAAAAGTACAATGAAAAACGCCTTCTGGGCTGATGTGCTTGCTGCTTGGGTGAATCTCAATACAAATATGGCTATAAGAAATCCAGCAGAATTCTTGAGTCAAAGGGTATGGAACAACGATCTTTTCCAAATGGATGGCCATCCAGTACATATTCCTGCTTTCTGTAACCAAAAATTCTATTTCGTTAATGATTTTTTCGATGAAAAGGGAAATTTCTATGACTATGAGACCATTAAAGATTACTTTGGGGTGAATGTTGATTTCCTTACTTTCTTTGGTCTTCGTAGAGCTATTCTTTCAGTCAACGACAATTTCAAGATTTGTTCTAAACTCCCTATGCCTATAAGACCTCCAATTTATAGTGTATTGCTAGAGTCTGATAAAGGCTGTCAAGTATTTTATGATATTATAGTGAAACCCTATGTTACTTCAAATACTTATTCAAAAGAAAAGTGGAATGGTATCCTTAATGTTTCTATTACGGATGAGATTTGGAAATACTACAATAAATTGGTTTTCAAAGGTATAACTTCGGTACCCCTTAAATGGTTTCAGTATCGAATTGTAAATTCCTTCTTGTGTACAAATGTATTGCTTCATCGTATTGGATTAAAAGAAAATGATCTGTGCACTTTTTGTACGCAAGAGAAGGAAACTATTTTGCATTTATTTTGTATGTGCCCTGTTGTAAAGAATCTAATTGATCAACTCAATTCGTGGACAAGAGAAAAGTTATCAAAATTTTTTTACTACTCAAATGAATGTTTACTTTTAGGATACCATGATGGCACTGATATCCGGGCACTCAACTACTTAGCTGTCATATTTAAGTATCATGTCTACAAATGTAGACTAAAGTCTGTAAGACCCACTCTGTCGTCTTTTCTTTGTGATTTAAGAGAATACTTGAAGGTAGAAAAATATGTCAGCAGTATTAATTGCAACTATAATCATTTTCTTGAAGTGTGGTCGGAGTGGTGGAATGCGATATGTATGGAGTCCCCCTGAGTTGAAATTTCATGTAATGTTCTCTGTTGTTAACAGGATCCCCCGAATTGTAATTTAATGAATTGTAATTTCATATAATGTTTATTTTTTCTTGTCACTGAACACAACTGCAAATGCTTTTCCATATGCTATTTTTCATCATGTAATTATGTATATATGTTTTTGGGATTCACTCAAATAGAAAAGAAAAAAAAATGTAGTAAGAAACATGTTTATGGCATTGTTAATGATTATAAAGTGTCACGTGACCACTCCGCATTTTCGAAATAGGCGGGGTGGTTATAATTATCATATGCTAATCAGAAAAGGTAACTTCCAGAAAAGCAAAACGGAAGCTGCTAATCAGTTGAGAGTCCAATTCTCTTAAGCCACTTCTTGAAGGATACTGGGGGGGGGGGGGGGAGGTCGTTTTCAAATGTTTTGTGAAAAGTTTGTGGCCCGGGATATCTTGGGACCTACGTGGGTAATTTTTATTGTTACTATATTGACAATTACGTAGGAGAGGTAAAGGGTAATTTACTTAACAGCTGGCATTGTAACACCCCCCCCCCTTCCCCCACATATCTTTCTTGAGGGAATTTTGACTCCTGCGAGGTCCAATTTACCGTCAATCTGTGTATTTTGTAAGCTTATTACCCACCTCGGCTAGTACGAAATCAACTAGGCAGTTTTATCACGGGTTGGAGCATAGCGTGTATATAATTTTTGGCTAAACCTACCTTTGAGCTTTTACATCACAAAAAATGACCCTTCTGACTTTGGCATATAATGCAAATAATGATCGTCCTTTGAGCATTTGCGTCTTAAAAATAATACCATCAGATCATGTTCATTAAAAAGCAGTGTCAAAAATACTGCAAGAGTAAAGTACGGTGAAAACTTACAATATTCACCAGCAGACAATTTGAGTCCGCCGGGGGGGGGGGGAGGCATTCACCCTCCCGACCACTGTTTTGTGTATGATTTTATGCTCTCAGATCTTTTGCTCGTAAAATAAATCGGCATGAAAGTGAATGATCTTAATGTTGTAAATATAATAATAGACCTACTTAGTCGTGAATCAAAACAACAAACAAACAAACAAACAAACAAACAAACAAACAAAACAAAACAAGCAAGGGACATTTTAGACATAGCGAAGATCATTTAAATATGTCATCGTCATATTCTAGTATTAATCCTGTCAGTGTTGACTGAAGAGGAAATATGAATGAATTCCCTGATATACGTACTGGCATGGTCGAGATTCCTTTACTGCAACACTAACAGAGCGCGAGGTAGGGGTCAGGGTCTTGATAGGAATGTTATTATGTTCCTCTTCAGGCAGTTTGATTTTCACTTTTCAGGAAAGCCCTTCATGTACGAATAAATATATCGGTTTAATACAAGGACATAGTCAGGGTATCCTGGACCTGATGGTTGTTTACTCTCAGGCCAAAAAAATCCGTCGACTCTTGATCTACAAATCCGCGGTTAAATGACGCGGTTAAGGTTTTCCAAGTATAAGCTCCAAGAATTTTTCTCAAAATAAATTATAAAATTAATACTGCTTTCAATCGCCAATTAACTTGATCTTGATAATAATAAATGAGGAATATTTGCGTTGCGTTAGTTACAAGGGCATGGGCCTGCAAATCACCTTCATCAAATACATTAGTGTAGGCATTCCTCTAATAGAAGATACAGTAACACGAATGAAAAGGTATGCACCGGATTTGAAGTATGTTTCCCCATATTTGTACGTAACGTAGACACCCTGATTGAAGAGCAACAATGAAGAGTGTGGGAGAAGAAAACACCGTATTTCCTTAATCTTTGTTTGAAAAAAGCACAGTTATAGCACAGTTTTGCACTTTCATTGTGACCATTTCGGAATGAATGTGTTTAGGCAGGGAGACTTACCATGGAGTTAGTTAATTACATGAGATTTAACGACACACCAACACGAAAGTGTTATATAGTGTCAACTAGATAAATACGATTCAAGTTCGGTTTCAACTATTGTTCAAATATAGTGCAAGTCCTCCCCTTTAGTCGCCTCTTACGACAGGCGGGGAATACCGTGGGCATATTTTACGACCCCCAGCCCACAGGACTTACCATGGAAAACGTATTGCCCTAACTAAATATTATCAAACGTTTAAAACGTAAGCAATTATCTGCAAGTCAATGTGTTAGAACTAACTCATTGAACCAAAGAATATTCAGAGTGTGATAAGACAAATTGTTGACTAGAGTAAACGACTTAAACACCCCTCCAAAAAGCAAGACGCGAGGAAAATCCCCACCCCCCGTAACTGGTCTATTTGAAGGGAGTGATCTCCCTCTGCACAAATTATTGTCAATGGCGTAGAATAGAAATGGTGCAATTTGTGACAAAGATTTGAAGTGATATGATGTATTCTGCAGAATTTCATATTATTCAGTAGATGATTCTGTTTTCATTTTGGACTGTGGCATATGGCACCCTCCCTAACTGCCATCCTGGGGGGCGTCCCCTCGTCTTCCCGTTACTTCTCCACTGCCGTTTGGACAGTGTCAATATGGTACATTTTGAAAAATGACTCCACAGGATAGGCCTTACAAAAAGCCCTGTGAAGTAAGAGGTCTGGAAGGTGCCATTTCAGCAGTGGGGGGGGGGGGGATTTGGCTGTTGCGTCTACTTCGATAGTGTCACATACTATATTCCTGCAACGAGGCCTCAAGGCCGTGGGGAAGGGATGAGTGGATACATCCCCTAGCAAAGTTTAGTGGGATATGTCAGAGATTTTCCCAGCGATCTGCCCAAAAGTTATCATATGGAAACATGAATGGAAGTAAAAGAGAAAAATTAGGAGGGAGAAACTATTGCAAAGTTAAATAGGTTATAACATTTTGTATTTTCTTCAAAAAGGCTGCTTTTTGACTCGCCTGCACTTTTCTAAGGTTATTTACTGCTCTTTGTATCACTTCCTATGAGTTCAGCCTAAGTGGAATTATGTTCAAAACTGAAACCGTAAGCCCTAACATCATCCTTACTTTCGACACACAAGCTCACCACACCATGAAATGATATTGATCAGCCGTTGTCAGACTATTTCAAGACAGTCAAATTGAAATATTTACGGTCTGATTAGTGCCCATCTAATGTCATTTCAAGGGTCAAAAGTTCTACGTAAGGTCCACAACTTGCAAATGTCATGGAGTCTTCGCACTACCCGTGGACTACACTAGGTGCTCCGGACGGATCCCTGGACCTTGCACCCGTTGTGCGCCTACTCAAGTTAGGTCACCCTGAAATTCTCGATGTACCTAATGTACAAAAAGGCCTTGCCACCCCTCCTCCATTTCGAAAGCGAATATATCACTCTGAATATCCCTAAACTTGTGTCTATTCGAAGGCTGGAATCCCTGCTCCTCAACAACTCTGGACCCGTCCCTTTTTGCAGTAATTTCATCTCCTCACATGCATTGTTCAATAGCCCTTGTTTCCTCAGTTTTTTCAGTGTATAGTCTTTTAACCGTGAATGGAATGTGGATGCTATAGTTTACCTACAAGGAGGGACTGTTACGCTACAAAGTATGTGAGAGTTTGGGGCAAATTCTATGCCTTTCATATTTTCAATTGACAAGAGTAGGCCGTATTAGGAAAATACAATAGGAGAGCATTAAATTCATATTTGAGAGAGAGAAGCTTTAGCAACGTTGGTCACTAATAGCGCCACCTCCTAATTACTGCAAGTATCTTTGGGGAAAGAAACTTAATATCTCGAATACTACAAGTAGGAATATCAAAACGCCATAAGATGTTATTCACACTACATTCCAGGTGGCTAACCAGGCGGGGAGGGGACGAAGGGGTCGGACGAACCCCTTCCATCGAAACCCCCAATTGCCTTGCACGACTCCTCTTCCCTACATAGGAACTAGCACCTAACTGTGATAGAATTGAACGCTATCATCGTAGGGCGTTGTGTTCGGTTATTATAGAGCAGATGAATTGTTCACGAGAAGAAGGATAAAAGAGGTATCAGGCTTGTACCATAGGCCTTTCTGAGGAAACATTGACAATGGCCTGCCACAATCGGCAAAAATAAGCACAATAGGCGAAAAGAACATTTATTGGTATTTCGCTTGTTGGCAGGCATTTTAAATCTTAACCAAGGTAGATGTCCATCTCCTTTCTAATCTTAAAAACAAGGCGTCATTCGAAGTTGGACTGGGGTTTCTGACGAAGCGCCTCTTTCCAGCAAGCCCCTGTGTGATATGAGCTACCCCCTCCCACCTGTCAACCAACCTCATTACCCATCCATTCTGGAAATATATAGACTATCCTTCTGGCAAAGTTTGTTACAGAAGTCTTCATTTCATGCGCAGGTAGTAACAACTATAAACAAAGTATACTTCCCGCACTTTTCTCCGAATTGGACCTACTTAAGTGCTACAGAGTAAAAGCCAGATGTAAATTTGTTCTCTTCCTTGCAAAATTACCATGACTAAAGATTTCTTGAGAGCCCCACCGTTGGGATTCGGGACATGGCAGCCCCTTCTGGTAACATTCTCTCTGCATGGCCACCTCAGTAGGATAGGTCACTTGTGTTTCTTTTCTAAGAGGTCAGATTTTTCAGTGTTTTCCAGATTTTAGAATGTAACAGTCGTCTTGTTATTTTTTTATAGTTTGGTTTTGTACAGCTATAAATAATACAATTTCTACCTTAAGGGCGGCCGAAAGGGCAGGAAGGGTCTACAAAAAACCTGAGCCCGTGGTAATTTGTGGTCCTGAAAATCATTTCAAGAGAAAATGTACACAGTTCCTTCCGTATACTTAGGAAACATGGGGAAGTTTGAAAGTCATAAGTTTGTACTTGTTAGCTTATTTGTGATTTGGCCAATTTTACATCTATTTGAAAGGTTTTCATCGTTGAATAGACAACTCTGTTAGTGGCATTTCTACATAATGCATGTGGGATGGTAGTGTTGGCGGTAGCGTATTTGAGGGGAAAGGGCAGTCAAGGAAGGAAGAGTTCCCCTCACGGAACTTTGACGGGAATGGCCATCTCAAACTATCAGGCTGATTAAGTCAAAGTGCTGAAGGGAGGAACTTAAGAGGGGAAGACAGAAAAAAACATGAATAACATATCCGTTGCAAATGAAGTAAAACATTGAAACTGTAGCGATACTTTCAATTTCTCTGGATGTTCCCACACGCGCATCGTTGTTAACTGTAACTTCTTTAGCTTCCTGATTAAGTGACATTATTTCAAAGTCCCTGTAATGAATGTATTGTGTGTCACGTACTTTAAACCAGGGGTCTCCAAACTTTTTTGCTTGGTGGCCCCAACTTTTTACTCTGGAATCTTAGTGGCCCTCAAATTGACGTGTCGGTGAGCAGAGCTTGATTTGACTTGGTTATGCAGTGTTAATGAAGCAGATCGCTGGTTCTTAGATTAGAATCACTCCCATTGCTTATTTTTAATGAGAAATTTGGCAATTATTTTTAGCTCCGGAATCCTTTTCGAGACCCTCCGAAATATTTTCGCGACCCTCAAAAGGGTCGCGATCCCTAGTTTGCCGACCCCTGCTTTAAAAATAATGGAGTCATTTCAATTGAAGTTTCTTAAAAACGTCCTTAGAGTAAACAAATATACATCCAATTGTATGGTTTATGGGGAGCTAGGAAGACATAAGTTAGTTAATACGGTTGACATCAGAATGGTGTCGTTTTGGAGTAGATTAGTCAAAGGTGATACACATAAACTTTCGTGTATGATGTACAGGCTTTTAAGGACTTTACATGATAATGGAATTTACTCATCTCCTTGGATTCTTAAAGTACATTCAGTATTCAATAAGACGGGCTTATCATACATGTGGGACACCGTAATTATGAATCCGCAAAGCTTTTACTCTAGCAGCATGGCTTTTCCAGTCTCATATCTTAAAAGGGTAATTAAACAGAGGGTTGATGACATGTATAAGCAAGAGTGGTTGTCCGAAGTAAATGCTAATAATCAATGTTTAATTTACAGAATTTTCAAGAAGACATTTGAATTTGAAAAATACCTGATAATACTGAATACACGTGAAAGAATTAACTTGTGCAGATTTCGTTATGGAAATATTAAGATTCCTACAGTAACTGGGAGGTTTGATGGCATTGTTGTCCACGAAAGAATTTGTACGTTGTGCAGTAGGGGAAGTATCGGGGATGAATTTCATTATTTATTTGAGTGTGATGCATTTAAAGATGTCCAAAAATTGTATATTAAACCTTATTTTAGGAAGAATCCAAATACTTTAAAAATGGAGCAATTACTTTAAACTAAAAGTAAGAAAAATCTAGTTAAGTTGAGTCTATTTTGCGAAAAGTTAAGAATAGCTTTAAGTCTTAGGTTGGGGCCGGAATTAATTTGTACTTTTTTTTTCTTTTTTTTTTTTCTTTCTGTTTTCATTTTATTTTTTCTTTTTCTTTTCATTTTTCTCTCTTTCTGAAGTTCTTTGTAAGTTGAATAATTTTGTTAATGTTATATTTATTGGCTCTTATACCTCTTCGGAGGATGAAAAGAGAATAAACTGAAACTGAAACTGAACTTAAACCTTCAAGTGTTTTTGATGTTTATTGTGTTGTCTTCTCAGCAGAACAGTTGCTCAGGTTGAGAGAGTTCATCTATTATGGTTATGTAACCGTTGCATATTCATGCTTTGCTCCCATATATAAGGCTCAACACGTGGCATGAGCAGTCTCTCTCTAAACTGACTGCCCATGGAGATGCTCGCATCTTTGTCGTACGAATATTAGCGTGCCTTTGGCACACGTGGGATTGTTGAAGCTGCTCTTAAAAGGCCAAAGAGGTATGTGCATTATATGCATGCATTTGGTAATTAAGTTTGGGAGTTGGCTATGTATGAAATGGTGTGAAAGGGTGTAATTCTTATTATTTGTCCTGTGAAATAATTGTGCAATTTATTATGTTTACTTCCGGTAAAACTCAGCCTTCTCGGAGGCTCGGGTCCAATTCCAGGTGTAATTGGGGGATCTATCTGGGAAACGAATGTATTGAAACAACCTTGTATCAAATTGGCAGACTTAGCTGGAATGAGTATTCGTTCGAGGTTTTGTAAGTTTAGTCTATTGTATTTTGCCATTCATATTTCATATTTCGTCATGGCTTTTACTACTCCAAGTGAGTTTGTGTCACGTACCAATTTAGATGTCGAGTCTGTTGATGACTTATCAAAGGCGGAACTAGTTTCAGTAGCTAAGTATCTGAAACTTGAGGTCCCCCCTGGTGCTAAGAAATCTGTATTAAATCGATTGGTATTGAGCAAGTTAATTGAGCTTGGTCATATTGACTCGGATGTAGGTGACATTGCAAAATCTAGTGACAGTGAAGAATTACAGAAACTAAGAATTCAATTACAGCTCAAAGAAATAGATTTTAGAGCAAAAGAAAAGCAGCTAGATTTTGATCAAAAAGTAAAAGAAATGGAGCACGAGAAGGCTATGAAAGAAATAGAAATGAGGGCGGCATTGGGCCCCCATGTCTCTACTTCGTGCAACTTCGATTTTTCCAAGAATGTCAGGCTGGTTCCAAAGTTTGACGAAAAAGATGTTGATAGGTTTTTCACGTCTTTTGAAACCTTAGCCAAAAAGTTAGACTGGCCTTCAAAGTATTGGAGTACTTTGTTACATAGTGTATTCACAGGGAAAGCAAAGGATGTATACAGTTCCTTATCGTATGCCGAAAGTTCAGACTATGATAAAGTAAAAGAACACGTTCTGAAATCCTACCAATTGGTACCCGAAGCCTATAGGCAAAAATTTCGAAATACTAGGCAAAAGGGACCAGACCAGACTTACGTGGAATTTAGTAGGGTAAAGTCTGAGTTACTTGATAAATGGATATCATCAAGGAAAGTTGGTAGCGATTTCGCAAAGCTAAGAGAACTAATTTTACTGGAAGAATTCTGTAACTGTGTACCAAGGGAGATTAGGACGCATTTATCAGACAGAGGAGTAGAGAAGCTTGAAAAGGCCGCCATTATGTCTGATGACTATGAGTTAGCTCATAAGAGCTCGTTCGGCCAATCACGTGACCAAAAGTCTCACAAGGGCTTTAAAAAGAAAGACAGTGGTGGGAAATTGGGGTCTGGCAAGGAGTCTGACACGAAGGGTACGCCATCAGGTAATGATTCTAGTAAGCCTGCTAAAGGGAGGCCCACGTGTAGCTATTGCCATAAGATTGGTCACACTTATGAAACATGCTTTAAGAGACTTAGAGATTTGGATAAGCCAACTGCTTTTATTTCAAGTCCCCCAATCTCTAAAATAGATATGGGATCCCAGTCAGTGCTGAGTGGTTCAAAGGAGCCCAGCACGTTGTTTGAAAGTAGTGTTTCTTGTAGCCATGTGGATTATGTTAGGGCCAAACTGAAAAAGCATGGTTATGACCGTTTCATTTCATTAGGTACTGTTACTCGACTGGATAATGATGAGTCTTCAAAAGTTGTTATCTTGCGGGACACTGGCGCATCTCGTTCGTTAATGCTGCGCAGTGTGCTCCCCCTTGGTCGGGAGGTTGATGACAGTACAGAACATGTATTAGTTAGGGGAATAGGAGAAGATACCTATAGGGCACCCCTAGTTCGACTCCACTTAGAATGCGAATATAGCGCTAGTCTTGTGGAGGTTGGTATAGTAGAGAGGTTACCAGCTGATGGGGTGGACTTTCTCCTTGGTAATGATATTGCCGGTGGCCGAGTTTATGTCTCACCTAGCGTACATGTATGTTCAGAGCCTCGTGTTATTGAGGAAACAGAAAGGTTGTCAAGTGAATTCCCGGGGATATTCCCGGCTTGTGTGACAACTCGTTCTATGGCCCGTGGTTTGAATAATGTAAAAGAAGTTAAACCGCGGGAAGTCGATGATTCTTTCAAGTTGGCAGGGACATTTTTTGAAAACATTGACTTACCCAAGGTAAATAATGAAAGGGAAAAAGTTAATAAGTTTAGCTTTGGAGAAGCATTTCCCTTAGATTCTAAAACCTTGATCTTAAAACAAAAAGCGGATGATGAAGTTAGGAAACTGTTTGATTCCTCTTTGTCGGAGGAGGAAGTGGCTAAAGTACCAGTAGGGTACTACATATCAAAGTCTGGTGTGCTTATGCGTAAATGGCGGCACCCAGAAGCACCCGCTAGTGATGATTGGCGAGTTTATCACCAGATAATTGTTCATTCCTAAAGAGTATAGGGCTTATATTTTGAAAGTTGCGCATGATTTGCCCATGTCAGGTCATCTTGGGGTTAGGAAGACGCAAGACAGAATTTTAAGGCATTTCTTTTGGCCTAGAATACATCGCGATGTCAGCGATTACTGTAGAAGTTGCCCTACTTGTCAGTTAGTGGGTAAACCAAACCAGAAAATCCAAAATGCACCCCTCATGCCAATCCCTGCTATGGGGCAACCATTTGAGAGGGTTCTAATTGATTGCGTAGGCCCCTTACCCAAGACAAGGTCTGGTTTTATGTACATCTTAACTATAATGGATGTTGCAACAAGGTATCCCGAAGCAATTCCACTTAGGAACATATCGGCTAAACTTGTCACTGACGCATTAGTTAAGTTCTTCACTAGGGTAGGGTTACCGAAAGAAGTACAGCACGATCAAGGGTCTAATTTTATGAGTGAGTTGTTCAAAAGTGTGCTTAGTAATCTTGGTATCAAACAGATTGCATCCTCGGCTTACCATCCCCAGTCCCAAGGTGCCTTGGAAAGGTACCATCAGACTTTGAAAACAATGATCAAAGCATTTTGTCATGATAATCAAGCAGACTGGGATAAAGGTTTAGACTTTTTGCTTTTTGCGACTAGAGAGACTCCTAATGAATCGACGGGCTTTAGTCCTTTTGAGTTAATCTACGGTCACGAAGTACGTGGCCCTTTAAAAGTAATAAAGGAAGAGATGTTATCAGAGGCTTCGCCAGAGGTTAATGTTCTAGATTACGTTTCTGACATGAATGAACGACTTCACAAAGCCTGTAAAATGGCAAAAGAAGGTCTTGCCAAAGCGCAAGCCCAAATGAAGAAACGGTATGATAAAGATGCCAGAGACCGCGTATTCAATCCTGGGGATAAGGTACTAGTCCTGCTTCCGGTTCACGGTGAACCCCTACGTGCGCGTTACTCTGGACCTTACCGAATTCTCAAGAAAACGAGTAATGTTAACTACATTATAGAAACACCTGATAGGCGAAAGGCTAGTAGACTTTGTCATGTTAACATGCTGAAACCATACTATGACAGAAATAATTCTGATTGTTGTAACTTACCTGTTGTTGAGACTAAGGAAGAGTCAAAATGTGAAGTTCATGTGACGAAAGATGTATACCCTAGTTTAGTGAGTAAGAATTCAGATATACTTCTTGATCTGAACACTAAGTTAGGTCACCTAGAACCTAGTCAAAGGGGTGAAATGGGTAATTTGTTAACTTCTTGTCCTAGTATATTCTCTGATACCCCAGGGAGAACAAATATTCTTGAACATGACGTTGATGTCGGCGACGCTCAACCCATTAAACAGCATCCCTATCGGTTAAATCCCTTTAAGCTGCAAATTGTAAGGGATGAAATTAAGTACATGTTGGACAATGACCTTATTTCTCCCAGCCAGAGTCCATGGGCATCGCCCATATTGTTAGTTCCTAAGGAGGATGGTTCAAAGAGGCTGTGCATTGATTATAGAAAAGTTAACTCAGTCACCGTGACAGATTCACACCCCATACCACGCCTTGATGATTGCATAGATCGTATAGGAAATTCTGACTTTGTTAGCAAGTATGACTTACTTAAAGGTTATTGGCAGGTACCCCTTACTCAAAGGGCCAGAGACATTTCTAGCTTTGTAACACCGGACGCATTGTGGTCTTGTAATGTTATGGCTTTTGGAATGAAAAACGCCCCCAGTACATTTACCCGTTTAATGAATATAGTTTGTGAGGGGTTAGAAGGGTGTGGCACATACATTGATGACGTAATAATTTATTCGGATGACTGGCAGTCTCATCTGAGTAGAACAAAGGCTTTCTTTGAAAGGCTTGAACAAGCAAAGCTAACCGTAAACTTGCACAAGAGTGATATCGGAAAAGCCACGGTTACCTATTTGGGTCATGTAGTTGGTGGAGGTAAGATTGCTCCCAAAAAGGCCAAAATTCAAGCAATTCAGGAATTTCCAGTTCCTAAGAACAAACGAGAGCTTATGCGTTTTCTTGGAATGACCGGCTTTTACCGAAAGTTCTGCCCGAATTTTGCTGATGTAGCGAGCCCTTTAACAAATCTCTTGTCAAAGAAGTCCAAGTTTACTTGGTCTGAGACTTGCCAAAGTGCCTTTGAAAACCTGAAGCTTATTTTAATGAACGATCCTGTTCTTGCTGCCCCGAACTTTAACAAGCAATTTTGCCTTGCCACAGATGCAAGTGACGTAGGGGTAGGGGCTGTTCTATTTCAGTATGGTGCCCAAGAGTTGGAGCACCCAGTAGCTTATTTCTCAAAGAAACTTAATAGTAGTCAGCAAAAGTATTCTACTATTGAGAAGGAAGCATTAGCTTTAGTGTTGGCAATTCAACATTTTGAAATTTATGTTAGCGGTGGTCCATACCAAACTATTGTATATACGGACCACAATCCTTTAGTTTATATTAACAAGTTCAAGCAAAAGAGTGCACGACTCATGAGATGGGGATTGTTTCTGCAAAGTTATGATCTAGATATCAGACACATATCTGGAAAGGATAATATTGTTGCAGATACTCTTAGTAGAACGACTTAATTTAAATAATAATCTAAGGAAAATCGCCCCTTTTAGGTTTGATTTCCCTTCCTCTAGGGGGGAGGTGTTATATACAAGAAAATGTTATGATTATTTGCCTGAGGGGCTGTAGTATGCATTGTGTTGTTGGATGAATTTGTAAAGCTTTGTTTGTATTCTTCAGTATTGTGTTCATTCACCTGGCATAGCTCTGTTCAATGATATGTTAATTTACTAGCGTGAAGAACTATGTATAAGTGTACTTTGCTATTGTTTAAGTTCTGCTGACGCATATCGAGCCTGCTTTAAAGACGACTGGACAAGGTGTGGCTGAGGCTCTCCTCCTTACACTCCGTACAAACCATGACTTGGAGATAGCCGTCCTTTCGTTCCCTGAGTTCAGAATGCTCCTTTGGACTATGTTTCGTTGCTTTCCTGTGCCTGTTGCAGAACTTCTCCCTCCTGTGTTCTTTTGCCTGTTTTGCTGATATTTCCTTTGTATTCCCTGTTCCTGATACTTTTCTGTTCCGGTCTCCGACTCCTCACCGCATCCCCCCCCCCCCAGCCTCGGCCCGACGATCCTGGCTTGACATCTGCCTGTAAACTCAGTCTCGGGGACTCCATACCGCCTTCCACCAGCCGCTAGGCCTACCCGACGACCGGAGACGCCATCCAGAGGGACTAGAGTCAACCGGAGGTACCTCCATGCGCGCTTAAGTTAAGTTGTATTCATTTGTAAGTACCGGTACCTTTTAATATGTTGTAAAATTTTACTTTGTTAAACTGTTTTCGTTACCAGAAGGTGGAATTACATTACTTTGAAATTTGAATACTTATTCTCTTCTTCATTAGTCTGCCTTTTAAAATTCGTTAAAAACTTTTCGACTTGGGTTTCTCTTACATCTGAACTTCAGTCGTTAAAATTCATTTCGTTTCTAGCTTGAACTTCGTAACACAGGTCACTGCACCTCGCAAAGTTTGATTGGTATTAATGCATTTGTTGTGAAATATCGTATTTGTGCAATTGTTATATGTCTAGAAACATTTGAAAATTACTTTATAAAAAGAGAAAATGGTTTATATATTTATATACTAATATATTTTGTAATACTTTTCCGATTTTGTCAGTTTCACGGAGTCCGAATGGAACCAGTGGAATGATGCGTTTGCGTGCGGACATGTAAAGAAATATATTTTGTGGTTCCAGAGGCTTCTGTTTGTTACTCTCCTTTTTGACTTGCGCCTCGACCGGCTATAGTCCCGTCATGAGTTTGCGCCTGCAGAGGGTTAAGGGTCATACTGTATGCCCCAACACCCAGTCCTGGCCTAAGCTTCCATCCTGATATTTTTTTCTCATCTGTCAGAGGTGAAGTGAATAAGATAAAATGTGGGAATTTCGAAAGGCGGTCAGTCACCTCAACGGTTTGCTTGATTTAATTTTTGCTCTCAAAGAAGACAGCTATATCTTTATATAATCCCCGAATATTCGCGACAAAGTTTAGCTTAAAAAATTGTTTGGTTTCTACGGGGAAAGTAAAGCCTTCCCACCCTGCTATTTACCGAATAACTTATTCATCCTCGGTTGTATCGGCTATTTATTCTGCTGTATCTTTTGGTGTGGTGTAGGTCTCATAAACAAGTGTGTGTGGGGTGGGGTGGGGGGTCTTACCATTTCGACTGGCAGATAGGCTGATAGATTGAAATATTACTCCCGATAAGAGTCAGCACTATCATGCTCCTAATGAGAAAAAATAATGAGAAAAGAAGCGTCACTGAACAAGAAATTCCACTAAAACATAGGAATGCTTTCTCACGGGGGTCGCCAACTTGTCGGTCTACTGAACCTCAAACTTGGGATACTGCTTTGAGTTCATGAGTGATTTGGACTTATCAGTGATATGGACTTTAAACTTCCATGAACTAGGGAGCTGTTGCCATGGAAGTGCTACCTCCATGCTGTTACGGAACAGCTCCCTGCATGAACTATGGAAGTGGTAGTACTTCCATGATCCATGTGTCCACTCGGTTCATAACTTCGATCCGGCTCGATGTGGTGTTCACGCTCCTGAATGTTGGTGGGTAGGCCTACTAATGCCATGCGGGTATGCTATTAATAGTACGCTCTCCTGTGAACCTCCCTCCTTCCGACAACCTAACAGGCCCGTGTTTATATTCTATATCAGAATCGGTTTTCAATGACCTTGTCTGTATTCTTTAGTGTGAAGCAAAAGATTTTTGGGCGCTTCACGCGATGAGAAGTCTGCGCATTGTTACCCCTAATGCATAACCTTAGTGACTTAGCCTACAGCAGTTAAAGACATACCTAGACGGGATAAACCACTTTGTCTGGCGGGCGGTGGAATACGACACAATGCGTTTATTAAATTGACAGTTACCAGCCACCCGACAACTGTTTTCCCTCTAACATATAGTTTTTTCCTCTGAAGATAGATTCTCCTGCAAGTATTTGACACCCGGTGCCGGTTATGCATGCCCCCTGTATGTCAGATGCTTTTTGAAAGACATAGCCATAAGAAGCTCGATGCTTCCAACATTTCTACTTGGTGCCAAGTGTACCATGACATGAAATGACAATGTATAAAAGTTCTCATTCCACATTAACTCCTGTCGCGCATCTCATTCCCTTTCCTAACCCGTATTGGGGCTTACGGTTGCTGCACATCGTCGGGCACCACCTGACGCCACCTTTCCCCCCTTGCCTCCGATCTTTTACTTATATATATATATATATATTATATATATATATATATATATATATATATATATATATATATATATATATATATATATATATATATATATATATATATATATATATTATATATATAAACGAATACATAAAAACGAACACGTCCGGTTTCAACGGGCACGGCGTATTCAGCGTTGTTGACACCATTCTACATCAGGCTTCTGAAGAGTGAGGACCTGTTCAAATTGGCCCTTACGAAAACAGTTCTGTAAAGCTGTCTTGTAGTAACCCAGTTACAGCCTTTTAATATTTTAGCTCCCTTAACAGGTTGTTCACTTTACCATTGACTGGTTAAAACCTTTTACGATAATATATATATATATATATATATATATATATATATATATATATATATATATATAATATATATATATATATATATATATATATATATATATATAACTTAAATGGAATTCTTCCTGGGAATTCAGCCAAGCGAACCCCCCCCCCACCCCTGGAAAATCCTGGTTACGCGCCCATACATGTACGTCTTAGGTATGGCGCTAGGTGAGGGAAGGTTTGCCCCCGGAGAGAAAGAAATCGGAGTAAAATCGGGACGATGGCAAAAAGGGAAAAAAAAAGAAAAGAAAGAACGAGAGGGAGAAGGAAAAGGGAGAAAAGGAGAAGAAAAGAAAAATGGAAAATAAAAGGAGAGGACAAAAGGGAAGGAAAAGAAATAATACGGAAATTACTGCCGATGGGAGGGAAGAATGGAAAGAAGGAAATGGGCTAATTGATAAAGAAAAAGACTGGTTTAAATATCGATGTGACGAGTACTGAGACAGGCAGGACTGAAGGGACGGTGGTAAAGACCGAAGAGGGAGGGGCCTGAGAAAATGAAGGGCCGGGACGAGGAATGAATCCACTCAGACTTTGCACTGGGGAGAGGAAAGGATGAGGGAACTAGGAAACGGAAGGGAGTGTTAGAAGGCTTGGTCGGGAAGGATGGACCAGAACGTACGGAGGCAGGCACAGTTTAGGAAGAGAAGGTAAGGACGGAAAACATATGATAAAGCGAGGGTGGGAGTGTGGGAGGAGAAGGAGAGACAGCTACGGTCCCGATCTTAATTTTTCATCACTATCAATAAGGAACACTTTAAATCACTCTCCCGGTGTAGATTTTCTTTAATAGTCACACAATCTATGGAAAAGAGCCAGTTGCGTTGCCACGGTTTGTAATTTGGTGTCAGAACCGCAACGAGTGAGTTAAGAAATATTTACAAGTAAAGAGAAATTAAAAGTGAATTTGAATAGAATGGATAGCTTTTGCGATGTTAAAGGAGGCAAAAAATTCATAATACTAAAAGGCTTTTTCGCTGTGCTTCGCCCATTTATCGTACCTAACTGTAAGCTGTCGTTACTCCTTTCACAGGAGAGTTTGAGCAGAATTTTGTCAAAGACTCATGCATTCCTCACCTACCATCATCCATCCTCCCAGGTGCGGACCTTGGGGGTACGAAACCCATCTCCTCTCGGCAGAAAAAATGAGTAAAGCAATTGAAAAATAAATCAGAAGAAGGATAGGGAAGGATAGGAGACGAGAGAAAATAGGGAAGAGTTTTAATGCATTCAAGAAAAGCAATGCTTTGGTAGGGTAGCTGTCTTAAAAAGTGTTTTCTGTTTTTGTCGGCGTACGTACTGGTCTCATTATTGCTTCTTTTAGGAAAGTTGAATGGATTAAGTCTTACAAAGCCCTGCGCAACCCCCACATACACTTACCCTATCGCGTGCACCATCAAATCGACTGACCGATAGTCCAAGTTTGGTTATTGTGAAAAAGACCAAATTATGATTCTTTAGCCTGTTTAAAGCGCATCCAATTCCATTTGAAATATTTAACTACTTCTTTCAGGCTCGTTGGGTCATATACCAGCATATACCAGCATATACCCTAAAATATATACTAGCTCCAGACAATATTTTGCCTTCCCAATTGAGATAGAAAGTAATAAACCTTATCTCAGTGCACTAAGATTTAAATTTATTTATTTATTTATTTGTTTGTTTGTTTATTTGTTTATTTATTTATTTGGCAGTGGACCCCCTGGTGTGACTGCCTTTGGCATCAATCCTCCTGAGATCTTAAAAAGGTATTTAGTTATTTTAGGTGTAACTTACAACGCCTGGGAAGTGTCATTTCCTGCAATCTTGGAGGCATTTTGGCCAAAATTTTTCTTGGTACGCCACACGCCAACCGGTGGAGGAGTTACACTTAGATAGTGTCTCAAAGTTCCCTTGGAGGAAGGCTTATGGACCCCTCTGGGAAAATTACTGGATCTTCCGTAGAGCAGGATACAGTTTCCTATGACTCTATGGAAAAAAGAGGCATCTGGGGAAAGTAGGAACATTTTTATGCAATAAAAAATACTGCATTTAAAACTAAAGAAAAACAATAGCCTACAATTAAACGTCGCAAACGCTTTTTTTTCGGCGCGCTTCGCGCTACCCGTTTTAAATATTGTTTCGGGATTCGGTACTTCCTGTAGAGCATCTTGCTTGTCATAGCTTCGTACAAAGTCTTCTATTATCACTGAAACCACCAATGCATCCATGGCCGTACGCAGTGGAGGGGGAAGTTCCCCCTCCTACAAAATTTTCAAAGAAACATTTTTACACCACCGACCTGTGTAAATGTAACAAGGGACAGACGCTCAGCGAAGGGGGAGAGGGACAAGAGCCCTCTCCTTTAGGATACTTTTCTTAGCTTTTCTATTACTCATGGCGCTAAAAAGTCTGAAAATGAGATTGCTTCTGCGCGCTTCTCACGCACCCATTCTAAATACAAGGTCATTCTTAAAATAATTGTTCTTGTGCCCCGGGAAACCCTCAAAATGAGCCATTTTCCCCTCCTCCTTCAAACCCTCTGCACTATCGATCCCGGCCGACTGTTAGTCATATAATTGCAAAAGTCAAATTGTGATTTTTGTGGTCTGAGTGCCTACCTTGTGTCATTTGAGGTTGAAGCTAAAATGCATCATTTCAATGCCTACAATTTCGTAAATACCCCAGAGCTTCCGGGGGTTTCGCCCCCTGGACCCCACCTGGGCTCTGCCCCTGGGCCCCGGCAGGGGCTCTGAGGCGGGCCCCTGGACCTCGCACTTTCAGACTTCAAATCCCGCCCCTGCGCAGAGCCCTCACGGGGTGGTGACCTGGACCCAAAGCACCGGGAGCACCACCTCCAATTAATTTGATATTCCATGAAATCAGGACGATAATGTTAATTTTGCCCACTCCCTGGACCGAATGGTCTGGCTAGGTGGCTGGATATGATGTCACTCCACCTTGCCTTACTTCAAGTTAGGTAACAAACAACACCTTATATTTATCCTCCAATATCTCGAAAATTGTGTTCTGAATGATAATTTCACCAATATTCTCATTAAGTCCTTTAACAATTCAAGGCTAATTTTTTTCAATCCTTACTTTAACAAGTCTTTGCAATTACCTTAATAGTGGTAGTCAACAGCTGGGGGACATGGCCTTTTGAAAATGGTGGGGATTATCCTCCGCCTTTTTTCTAGATCCCTGATGAAAGTATTAGGCAAATGTTTAATTCAATAACCTACAATAAAGCTGAATCAAAGAAATCAAACTCACAAATGGTGGAAACAGCCATTTAATGAATTAAAATCGTGGGAAAAAGCCACAGATTACACCACAGATCATCTGGTTCCCAAATTTGTCCAGGGACCTTAAGTGAGCCCTGAATCCCTCGATTCTAGGGCTTCGTGATTCGTGCATGAAGTAGTTTTGATCAATGTCATGCCCCCATTTACTCTGGGGAAGTTGTTGACGCTCTTGACCTTAATTAAGAGTAACAATTTCGAGAGAGGTAAAAAATAATGTAACTGAACACGGTGATTAGCTTTACCGACTAACAGTTTTGCTCTCAGTGAGTGCAAGTTGCTTAAAGGTAAGTTAAAGATCCCTCCCTCCACCACCAAGAAAAACAAAATAAAATAAAATAAAAACTTAAAAGCACTCTGTTTGCACAACGGCGACGCAGCAGCTCATAGCAATGCGCATCATTATTTAAAATAAAATAAAATAAAATAAAAAAAATAAACTCAAATAAAAAAAAAAATAAATAAAATAGAATAAAATAAACATAAGCCTTTGTAAACTCTGAAGGGGCTTTGTTGTCTACAATATTTGAAAAGAATTCTTCCTATATCTCAAAAAGTAATACTGTGCATAAAGACACTGTTCAGAGGACAATCATAAAGACGTCAATCAGTATAGCAAAGAGACACCTACGTAGCTTAATTCGCATCGTGTAGAAAACTAAATACTATATGGCCTTGGCAGGTATGATTACATACCATTAACAATGGAGTAAAGTTTACTCTCTATCTGGTTTTGTTAAACATAGACATATTGTCTATCGCCAGCCTATAGATAAGAAATTCGGTAAGAAACTATCTTTAAAGAACTCACAAATGTATTCATATAAAGGTATTGAAAGAAGGGCTATGGGTATAGTTTTGGTTTGTTTACCTGGCTGATGATGGTTTATTTCTGAAATAATTAAACAGAACAGTCGGATCAAAATGTACAAACGATCAGCAATTATAAGTCTCAAATCATATAGAGTGAGGGGGTACTTCAAGAAACGGGCAATCCTTATGCCTACTTCATTAAAACTGTGTAGGCGTACTGTTCTGTAAAGTGGCCGAGCCTAGTTATAACGCTAGTCCCAAATTATATCTGCACATGTGTGTATCACGGTTACACATATTAAGTAAACAAACTACGTAGTAGCGACGTCAGTTATTGACGGGTCATCTTGATCAAATTAACCTTAAAATATGAGGATAATAGTTTCCACAACATCCTTAAACTCACAACTACATGCTGTTAATTCATCAAAACCCTGCAAATTACTTACTTCGCTCACACATCTGATTTAGGAAATGGTTTGGGAAAGGTGATGGTGATCGGAAAATAAGTTTGGCCAAGTGCTGGTGCTGTAACAAAATTAAAAGTAACCTGCTCATTTACTGCAGGTATACTTCAACTTACTTAAAAACATGTCTACTTTTCAAAAGTCCCGTCGACTCTTTGGCGAAGAGCCAAGGGGCGAAACCAAATATTACTCCCGAAGGAGTTCTGCTCCCTGGAGGAGCAAAGTCCCCAAGGGATAACTTTGACTAAAGTGACCAACCCGACAGTGGTCCCGTTCTAGACTGACCGAATAGAACAGATCCCACCAAAGGAGCTACCACAAACATGTCTGCCTGTCTGTGTGTCTGCTTTCCTGTCACATCATATTTTTCGCCCCCTGGAAATTCCCACGAGTTAATTATTTTGCACACGATTATTCTTCGTTGCGAAATGACGGGAAAAGTCCATCATCTATATTTGTATGAACATGCATCTCATGTTGAAGCAGAGAGGAATTTTTATTCCATGCACGTTGAATAGACGTGAAGTGCTAGCAGTACAGAGCCAGACTTTATGCACGTGACGTCACATGGTCATAAAACGGAAGTGCGCGTGCATAGATTGCATACGCTTGTCCTCTGCGGACAAGCATATGTACACTCTAGTACACCCAGTAAAGCAACATGTGCTCTAAGATGGCGGTTATCAAGTAGATGGTGACGTCAATGCATGAGGTCTATTAACAAGCTGGCCTGTAAAAAGGTGGAGAGCACTAGGAATGTACCATATTGAGTGGGTGCGGTCTAATGGCAAGGAAGGTGAGAACGACAGCCGATATTGTCAAGAATAATAGTTTAAAGGATACTTCTATTTGAAGACGCGTTTGAGTGGTGAGTCGGAAAGTACTCTATATTACTGTACTAGGATAAGTTGGTCAATATCCTATCGGCAAATTCAATTATTTTACACACTGACAGAAATTTTGACCTTCACATATTACATTAACTATGCACGGTGCCAATAAAAAATATCGGTATTGATTAATATCACGTTAACGTGATATTAATCAATACCGATATTTTACTCAATAGTACAAAAGAGGCACGTCTACCCTAAAATAAATGACTTCATTAACTTTGGTAAAAACAAACACCAATGACAAACACAAAGATGACAAGTACTAGCTAAATCCTTTGGCACAGGCTAAACTCGGGCTGGGACTAAATTTTAAAAGCAAATTAAGTCAGCGGCGGAAACTTTGAAAGGCTTAAAAGTGATTACTTAACTACCGTTATCTCCATAAAATGTTGAAGACAAGATTTCGGAATTGTGTTAGATTACCCGTTTGAAATCTTAGTAACCACAGAAAAAAAAAAAAAAAAACTGAAAAACTAAATGTTAAGGGATAAATCTTTATTTCAGGTTTAAGGAGAAAAGAGCACCGTCACAAAAGAGATATCTCAATCCCTTTAATAAGGCCGGACCTAAATATGATTATGTCGAAATACAGTGGCGCCACTACGATTTCGAAAGTGTGGGAGAAGTGGGGATATACGTCGATTTAGGGAGGAAAATTTTGTGCGCACGCTTTTGTCTTGTACCTGTAAACCTTTGTACAGAAGCTGACTGGGTGGCACGTGTGGGAAGGCAATGAATGGGCAGGCAAATTGTCCCTTTGCCCCTTCCCCTCTTCGAGGTGCCAATGACGGAAAATGGCTTTAGCTGATGTGATTTCCTGCAACATATGGGACATTTGTGTACGATGTCAAATATGTCTATACCCTACTGTAGGTCTTAAGCAGTAAGTTGTAGTGACAAATAATTTTTGTGTTTTGAGAGGCAAGTTCCTGCAACCTAGGGAGTCAAAAAAAAAAAAAAACGGGATGTCCTCAAATTAAATATTGCTCCATAATCTCAAACCAGGCCGTGGCCTGCTTTGTTTCGTAATGCGATTTCCTTCAAACTAAAGCGTTTGTGATTCTAAATATTTGGTGGTCTCTCGTTTAGTACCACCTTTTTAGGTTTTTTTTTAAACTTGGGTAAGTCATTTACACATTGCAGTAAAGGAATACGCACCCCTGAAAGTCCCGTGGTTGAAATTATTGAGCTGAACGATGAACAATTGGTACCTGACTTGGTTGTCGGTTTTGATGCAGACTCGGTTTATTTGATTGGATTTGGCCCAAGAAATACCAGAACTGTTTACCATTTTGGAAGACCAAACCTAGTCAAATATTGAACCTATTTCAGTTCGGTGGCCGATCGATCAGTACCTTTGTCTAGAACTGTAAATATAAGAGGCCTCCCAACCACCCCACATAATCCATCAAAAACCAAATTTTTCATTTGTTGATGACACGTTCACGCCGCAATTCTAAACTATTTCAGTTCCTCTCATAAATATGTTGTGTTTATTATGCTCTCTATTCAAACCCTGTCAAATTACGTCCATAATTGTTGATGTAGCTTGTATTGTTTATCGCCTGGCGGTTTTATCAAGATCATTGGTTTAACTCATGATTACTATGTTAAGTTCACACCCCCCCTTGTTTTGGATTTTTAGGTTAACATTTAGCATGAACGGTACCGATTTTGTTGACGAGGATCTGACAATAGATTGTTTTCCGCTGCATACACTTGTGCTCAAATCAGGAGAAATGGATTTGGAACACTTTCATGCTTGGCTAAAAGCCTGCTCCAGTATTATGTCTATATGACTCCTGCTTGTCTTCAGTACAATACAACAGCAGACTTTAAGATGCAACATCTTAAAACATTTCAATGCAGAGAGGAAGATAAGACTGAAAGAAAAAAGCCCCGTCCTTTCATCAATTTGAGATAAATTTTCAATTTTCATGTCACGTTTTTCACATCTCTGCATCCGTTAGCGCTCTGTGCAATCAAGCTATCTTAAAAGCGCATGACTCATTGTAAATTTACACTCCATGGTAAGACCAACATTAAAAAATTCATTATTTTCTATACCACTAGTTTTCCCACAACGTTATTCTCTGTACTCCCACAAACAGTTCTTTCATCTCTGCATGGGCCGGAGCACACGCGATTTAAATACTAAACTTTACCAGACATACCAGTAATGTACAATACGTTACAAAACTACCAGTGTAAATTCTGTCACAAGCTAGTGAACTACAATCAGGCTCGGCTCCATGGGGTGTACTGCGCGAAGCCTCTAAAAGTGTCTTCCCCTCCACAGTGCGCAGAACTTACATTAATAAGTAAGTTAGCGCATCGTGGGATATTTAACGCTTTTAACGATTATCGTAATGAAGCAATTTTGTAAAATTTCAAACGAGCGGCAAGTGCTGTTTCCTTCTAGAAGCAATCGATCTTTACTACTGTAATGATTAATGTGCCCTCACGTGGTTTTTGTCCTATTTCTAGACCTAATCGTGTTACTGATATTTTCTGTGCTCCCTGATTAACAAATATCCTAACTAATGCCAGTGTGTGTAATCAAGTCAAAGTGTTATCGGCAGGCATCCTGCTGACTGAACGTCAGTGATCATTTTCCCATCTATTTGAAAAACCCAAATTAGGATGATCAATTATAACTCCATCAACAATGTGTAATATTTTGTTCGGGAATCATAATATCCAGTTTAATTGGCATCATGTTCTTGACAATAACTATGTTTTTATATGCTTTTAATAAGTTTCTCCAGTAATTCTGGACTGCAGAACGATACGTGCTTTCCTTTTGAAAATAAAAAATGCTAAGGAAGATAGAAAAATGCCCTATGAATCACTTCGGGCCTTTTAATATTAATTAGAAGTAAAGAAAAAATTACACAGAAGATACCTAGACAGCTGGAAGCCCCAACACAAGACAACAGGTACAACAGGTCCATCTACCGAATGTATAGGGACAAACTGAACCAACAGCGGCTCAAAGAATTTTTTTTTGGGGGGGGGGCAAATCAGGTCCGTATTAACATATAAGAGAGGTTCGGACGACCCCCCCCCCCCGGACGGAAATATCGATGGTCTGCTCCGGATAGGACAGGAGGAGTTATTACTTTGTATTTTCTGCTTGTATTGTCCGCTTTCAAAAGCTCTTCAGAAACCATCCCAAGCGGTCAGTCATGCGCTGGACTATCTTTAAAACTACACTCTAAAAATATCTGGTGAAATTTTTACCAGATTCCGTGTCCATATGCCACCCACACAATCCTGGTTATTTTAACCAGGAAGTCTTATTCGACTTAACGAAAAAACTGGTTAAAACTAGAATAATAACCAGGCATTTGGTTAAATTCACCGGTGTATTGGTTCACATGACCATTATTTCCAGGTGAAATAAATAACCAGGATTGTGTAGGTGGCATATCAACACGGACCGGAGAAATTTCAGCAGACGTTTTTTAAAGTGTAAAACTAAATACAATCATGACAGACCATCGCTTTTCAAAGGCGCAAGAGGCATGGAAAACAGGCAAAGCGGCTGATCCATTTGGATAAAATGAGACAGCTTTAATTATGCTTATAACTTAGGTTAAAGTGCAACATTTCATGGACAGGACACTTGAGCTTAAAATTGGACCCAACACCAGCAAAATTCGAGTAAAGCTCAGAGGGTAACGAAGCAAAAGTGTACCAGGGAGCTCCCTGAGTGTACTAAGCTCTTCCAGTCCTGATCCCGAAACCTCCATTTAGTGTCCCATGCCACGGACGGGTGTATACCCAACCTGTAGCTACTTTCTCAAAGGCTCTGTCTCACAACCACAAATCGCATCAGTACAAAGAGCCATGCCGAACAAGCAGTATTTGAAGTTCCAGAATATTTCCAGGTGCCGGCTACTACCGGCTTTGATCCGGGGACCTCCCGAATGCAAAACATTACACTCAACTACCAAGTCAGCCTGCTCCAGCCTTCAAAATTTTGTTGTTCTTTCATTGTGTCAAGATGACAAGTTTCACCTTTCCCAAGGATCCATAAAAATGTTGGTTTTCTGGATTGTTTTCTTAAAATAACGTTACTTTCAAATATAATGGCACCTGAAAAATATGAAATGATACCACTATTTTGGATCTCAGCGTCTTCCCGAATCAATTATTTTCAAAGGGAAAGGAGAATACATCTAACTCACAACGGCAGTTCATCTTCTATAAAAAAAAAAAAGTTTGTCAGAAATCACACTAAAGCTTTGATCAACTATAGGATGTTCATTTTAAAACAACTGAAAAGACAACTTAAAACTTTCTCCCAACTCGATTCAAAATTCGGACAAAACATGATTTTTGCCCCTCCGCGTTATCCTATGCACTGCTACTAATGTACTAAATTGAACACTGACTGGGTACGTCTTCAGAACTTTCAGGAATTTCAGTTTTGATCAGATATCGACACAGCTTCGAATTCGAAACTTATCGCATTTTACATTAATCGTCACACACCGGGCACGTATGACTTTAAAAGACGGAACATGCATGCAGTAAGCTTGTAAGAGACTGCGCGATCATCGGTGGTTACAGGCTTCAGTGATTTTATCAAATAAACGTTTTCTTATTCTGAATTCGCCCTTTTTGGCAAGTTTGCATTTTTGACACTTGAAAATACAAAACAAAATAAATGTCATGGAACAATTTTCAACCTAGATTCCTGCAATGTACGTAAGAGACATTTTCATCAACTGAGTTTAGTAGTTCTCTACACGCCAACTCATTATGGCTCCCCTATTAGATAATGTAACTTTTTATCATTTTTCTTATTTATAAACTAGAATTGCCCCATTGAAGAAGCTGCATACAAGCTTGAAAATAAATTCAAATGACGATGCCTAGTACAGTTCTATTAATTCCCATGACCAGATATCGAATGACCTAGTAAACCTAGGGCGAATCTTGAAATAATCACGACATCACGAAGTACATATCTGACAATTACGGAGAAATTTTACAATAGTATATACTGCAACTTCATAAATAATATAGGTTATTTGAGAGACGGAGGGGATGATTTCGTCCAAATTTATTAATACCCTTTACTTATACCAACTTTAATAACATGTCATTTTTTGGAAAATTGAAGCCCATGCTTTGCAAACGTTTAGGGAACAGTTACCGTGCTCCTATGGCAACCTGCTGCAGCTGAACCACATTACATGAGTTGCAAAAAATACATAAAGAAGTTCGCTGACTGCTACTTGGGAGTTCAACATCCTTCCTCCCTCTTTCTCTTCCCAACATCTGAAGATGAAGTAGCGCAAACATCCCCTGCATCTCTTAACTCAAGGAAATCAGCTGGGTTTACCAACGTATGTCCAAAAATGTTTTATAGGTCATTCCTTACATTTTAGTTTATACTTCTTTGACCTGTATCTCTGGTACCTTTCCTGGTATCTTACAAATAGCCAGGGTCATCCCCATCTACAAGAAAGAAATTAAGTATTGATAATGTTTTGTAATTACCGTCCTTTTTCCATACTGCCCTCTTTAAAATTCTGGAGGGACTAATATTCAGTTGTACTCATTTTGTAAAAAAAAAACACCATTTTAATTGCCTGTCAACTTCATTCCACGATATAAGCATTAGCTGATGTTGTGGATAAACTTTATTCTTCACTTCAATGGAGACAAAAATCGATTGGTGTGTTTCCTGAATTATCAAAAGCGGCGTTCGACACCAGAGATTATGATTTTCTTCTTAGAAAATTATCACACTGCAGTGTCAGAGGACAGCGGTTTTCCTCCTGATCAAGTCAGGGAGTTGCTATTTAGACGTCCTGATCAAGCACAATCTCACTTCACGGCAACATTCTTTTAACAGTGTATCTTCTCATCTTCTAAATGTCAAGTGAGTAGTTCCTCAGGTCCATCTTAAAACCTTTACTCTTTATTACCGTAAGTAGATGGCATTTGCAGTATACCTAAATCATGTTCCCTGCTCCTTTGCAGATAATACGACCATTTTTTCACAGACAGTAACGACAAATTACAGAAAATCGTAAATAATCAATTATGCATATTTCAGTTATGGTTTGTGGAAGACAGATTATCTCTGAACGTGATCAAAATAAGCTTTATGTTGTTCACCGGAAGGAAAAAACCACACATTTAATATATGAATGAATAATGTTCCGATTCTGAAAGTAAACTGCACAAAGTTTTTAGGAGTTGTTATGGATGCCAAGTTTTCTTAGGACGATCATGTAAAGTATGTACCAATTCAATTGTATGATGTGTTGGTACAATATACTGTCTAAATTTTAACGAACTACACCTCGAAATACTCTTAGCTTAATTTTTCTTAGCATTACTTTAACTCATCGTATTCTTGCAGTAGCTGGTCTGGTACCATCAAATCCGTTCTCAATAAACTGGTTATTCTAAAGAAAAGGGCTATCAGGCAAATCCATTGCCCTGCACCATCGGAAGCAACGAGTAGTCCATTTGCTTCCTCGAACTTGCTTAAACCGAATGACTTGATTACTACGAGTGTGGCTATATATATTTACTTTTCTTTGTTTAAACGAACTACTTCCAAACTCTTTCTTCTTTTCACATTGTCAGCAAATCCGTACATAACTAATATACTAGGCAATCTGGATAACTTTAACTATTCTCGTCAAAAAAGATGTTTAAGAATGAAGTCTAAAATATCGATCAATTATAATTTGGAAGACGCTACCCCAAAGATATCAGCTAAGTCCATCGGTAGCTTCTGTAGGGCAAGGTTCACTAAAATACTTTCTAAGTAATTCTACCACCTCTAGCCATCGTTATTAAAAATCCTGCATTCTGATTGGTTAAACAATGTCAGTAGACGTAAAAACTGATAAGAATGAAGTTTTTATACATTTTCGGTGGTAGAATAGGAATAAACCACATTTGGCGGACTATTATTGTCTCATAAACCGTCGACACTCCAAATTTGGCAAAATAACGGACGAGGCTTTGGAGGCTTTGGAGTGTCGACGGTTTATGAGACAATAACAGTCCGCAGAATGCGATTTATTCCTTAACTTATCACTGTCGTAGTTAGGGAGACGGGTGGGTGGGTGGGTCAGGTGGGAGTGACGGGGATGGGGATATCAGAGTGGTTATGCAAAGGGTAAGGAATGTCAACTTTCTAAAGCTTGTGTTCTAACTTTGTATAGGGGCCTACTATACTTTTTTGGGAGTGCTTTTGATGCTCAAGCCCACAAAGGTTTTAAGAGAATTTCCATTCACAACATTGATTTTGAGCTAATGACATTCCCCTAAACTGTCACCTGATCATGTTTTGTGGTTAAACGAACAAATAAATAAAACGAAAAAAAAAGATATAGATAAAAGTTTATCCTCATACGTGGCCCTTAAATTAATATCCTACCACTGAGCTTGCGATATAGGCCCACATTCAGGAGGCCTTGAGTCTGAATAGATATACACCAACTAAACGCCTTTTCAGCCTTTATCTCCAGTACAGACCCATATGAAGCTATAGCAGATGTTAATAAGCCCTACCCTCTGGTTTTGGGCCTAATGCTACGCCTACCATGGCCTTCAGTATTTAACTTATCCTGAAGGCTTAAGAGACCCACCCTAGATTAGACATTTATTACGAATTCAAATAATGGATAATACGTCCAACACTGATGGATATTGACCAACTTAGCCTAGTACGGTAATAAAGAGTACTTTCCGACTCACCACTCAAACGCGTTTTCAGATAGAAGTATCCTTTAAACTATTATTTTTGACAATATCGGCCGTCGTTCTCACCTTCCTTGCCATTAGACCGCACCCACTCAATATGGCACATTCCTAGCGCTTTCCACCCTTTTTAGAGGCCAGCTTGTTAATAGACTTCATGCATTGACGTCACCATCTACTTGATAACCGCCATCTTAGAGCACATGCTGCTTTTCTGGGCGTACTAAAGAGTGTACTTTGTGACGTCACGTGCATAAAGTCTGGCTCTGTACTGCTAGCACTTTACGTCCATTCAAAAATTCCTCTCTGCTTCAACATGAGATGCATGTACATACAAATATAGATGATGGACTTTTCCCGTCATTTCGCAACGACGAATAATCGTGTGCAAAATAATCAACTCGTGGGAATTTCCAGGAGGCGAAAAATACAGTACAGTATGCCTACACAGTTTAATGAAGAAGGCATAAGGATTGCCCGTTTCTCTACCTTATCTGCTACATATGATTTGAGATTTGTAATTGCTGATTGTTTGTACATTTTGATCCGACTGTTCTATTTAATTATTTCAGAAATAAACCATCATCAACCAGGTAAACAAACCAAACCTATACCCATAGCCCTTCTTTCAATACCTTTATATGAATACATTTGTGAGTTCTTTAAAGATAGTTGTACTGTCCATGACGCCATGGACAGTACCTTAGGCACGCTTCTCATTTTCGAGAAGCAGTTCTTTCGTTCAATGTTTCTTGATTCTCACTGAGTGCTTTGTTCTACCATTGAGCTCATTATGTAGAGTGAATCATGTAGATGGGAACGAGACTTCTTGGTCACTTTTGGTTGGAATGGGGCTGAGCATGATTGATTTTTATTTTAGCAGTTTTGTATTTTATTGTTTTGTTAAGAATGGCTTGAGTAAGTCAAACTACCTAGACAGTAGTAGGTCTACAGTACATTGTGGCACATGGTCGTACTGTCGTATTTCGCACACAGTAGGCCAATACTCTACGCACGCTTCTTATGTCGTAAAACCAGGGAGCTGCCATTGACACACACACTGTACGGCTATAAGTGCTGTCGCGTTTGCTGATTGGTCGATTGCTTAGAGTATGTGGGCAAGGTCAATCACGAAAGGTGAGATTTCTTGAAGCATTTTGAAGCAAGAAATGAAGCTGGCAGCCTATAAGTCCATTGTGATGATATCTGCGGAGAAGTACAGCTATAGGCTTATTTGTTTAGACATGAAATATTTTTGAATACTTCCCACAAGACCTTGAGAGTATAGGCTTACCATTTCCTGCACGCAAGCCCAAAATTTGTGCTTCTCGAAGTCAAACAGTAACAGCAAAGTGATCTGTCACTCAAATTTCGGTGCATGAAGAGGATTTAATTATCTTCAAGTACATATAGGCCTATTGTCTGACGGATTTGGTCGATCTTTCTGACATCTTCACTGTGCCAACACTGAAAATTGAAAGAGCGATATTCTGAGCACAGTGGCGTAGCCACGGGGAGGGTTTTGGGGGTTGAAACACCCATGACCCAACCTTGAAAAATATAATTGCAAAAACACATGATCACAATAAACTTTATTACATTTGAGGCACAAACATTGCACCATTTTGCATCTGGAGACCTAAAATAGCCGTTTTTCTCCCTCCCCTTAGACCTTTCCCTCATGTCGTACTCCAAAACCCTCCCCATGACACAATCCTGGCTACGCTACTTAGCTAGCATAACCACTGAGGACGTTTCAAAATACCAGCACAGAAACAATCATGGACAGTAAGTGGTTACGATTTTCGTAACCACATTTTCTAGTTTCTTACCGTATTTCTTATCTATGGGCTGGTGATAGACAATATGTCTATGTTTAACAGAACCAGATAGAGAGTAAAATTTACTCCATTGTTAATGGTATGTGATCATACTTGCCGAGGTCTTATAGTATATAGTTTTCTACACGATGCGAATTAAGCCACGTAGGTGTCTCTTTGCTATACTGACTGACGTCTTTATGATTGTCCTACTGTACAGGGTCTTTATACACAGTACTGCATTTTGAGATATAGGAAGACTTCTTTTCAAATATTATAGACAACAAAGCCACTTCAAAGTTTACAAAGGCTTATGAAATAATGATGCGTATTGGTATGAGCTGCTGCGTCGCCGTTGTGCAAACAGAGTGCTTTTAAGTTTTTATTTTATTTTATTTTATTTTATTTATTTATTTATTCATTTATTCATTTATTCATTCATTCATTCATTCATTCATTCATTCATTCATTCATTCATTCATTCATTCATTCATTCATTCATTCATTCATTCATTCATTCATTCATTCATTCATTCATTCATTCATTCATTCATTCATTCATTCATTCATTCATTCATTCATTCATTCATTCATTCATTCATTCATTCATTCATTCATTCATTCATTCATTCATTCATTCATTCATTCATTCATTTATTTATTTATTTATTTATTTATTTATTTATTTGTTGGTGGTGGAGGGAGGGATCTTTAACTTACTTTTAAGCAACTTACACTCACAGAGCAAAACAGTTAGTCGGTAAAGCTAATCACCGTGTTCAGTTACCTTTCTTTTTATCTCTCTCGAAATTGTTACCCTTAATTAAGGTCCAGAGCGTCAACAACTTCTCCAGAGTAAATGGGGGCATGAATTTGATCAAAACTATTTCATGCACGAATCACGAAGCCTTAGACGCGAGGGATTCAGGGCTCACTTAAGGTCCCAGAACAAATTTGGGGACCAGATGATCTGTGGTGTAATCTGAGGCTTTTTCCCACGATTTTAATTCATTAAATGGATGTTTCCACCATTTGTGAGTTTGATTTCCTTGAATCAGCTTTATTGTAAGCTATTGAATTAAACATTTGCCTAATACTTTCATCAGGGATCTAGAAAAAGGCAGAGGATAATCCCCACCATTTTCAAAAGGCCACTGATGTCCCCCAGCTGTTGACTACCACGATTAAGGTAATTGCAAAGACTTGTTAAAGGAAGGATTGAAAAAAATTAGCCTTGAATTGTTAAAGGACTTAACGAGAATATTTGTGAAATTTTCATTCAGAACACAATTTTCGAGATATCAGAGGATAAATATAAGGTGTTATTTGTTACCTAACGTGAAGTAAGGCAAGGTGGAGTGACATCATATCCAGCCGCCTAGCCAGACCATTCGGTCCGGGGAGTGGGCAAAATTAACATTATCGTCCCGATTTCATGGAATATCAAATTGGTTGGAGGTGGTGCCCCCAGTGCTTTGGGTCCAGGTCACCACCCCGTGAGGGGCGGGATTTGAAGTCTGAAAGTGGGGGGGGGGCAAACCCGGGTAGACTGTAGAACGGCGCCGAAGGCGCCGGGGCTGCGCGAAGCGCTCCCCCTAAGGCGCGAGGTCCCGAGGCCCGCCTCAGGTCCCTGCCAGGGCCCAGGGGCAGAGCCCCGGTGGGGGTCCAGGGGGCGAAGCCACCGGAAGCTCTGGGGTATTTTCGAAATTGTAGGCATTGAAATGATGCATTTTAGCTTCAACGTTAAATGACACAAGGTACGCACTCAGACCACAGAAAATCACAATTTGACTTTTTGCAACTATATGACTAACAGTCGGCCGGGATCGATAGTGCAGAGGGCTTGAAGGAGGAGGGGAAAATGGCTTATTTTGAGGGTTTCCCGGGGCATAAGAACAATAATTTTAAGAATGACCTTGTATTTAGAATGGGTGCGTGAGAAGCGCGCAGAAGCAATCTCATTTTCAGACTTTTTAGCGCCGTGAGTAATAGAAAAGCTAAGAAAAGTATCCTAAAGGAGAGGGCTCTTGTCCCTCTCTCCCTTCGCTGAGCGTCTGTCCCTTGTTACATTTACACAGGTCGGTGGTGTAAAAATGTTTCTTTGAAAATTTCTGGAGGAGGGGGAATTTCCCCCTCCACTGCGTACGGCCATGGGTGCATTGGTGGTTTCAGTGATAATAGAAGACTTTGTACGAAGCTATGACAAGCAAGATGCTCTACAGGAAGTAAACCCGAATCCCGAAACAATATTTAAAACGGGTAAAGCGAAGAGCGCCTAAGACAAAAGCGTTTGCGACGTTTAATTGTAGGCTATTGTTTTTCTTTAGTTTTAAATGCAGTATTTTTCATTGCATAAAAATGTTCCTACTTTCCCCAGGTGCCTCTTTTTTCCATAGAGTCATAGGAACCTGTATCCTGCTCTACGGAAGATCCAGTAATTTTCCCAGAGGGGTCCATAGCCTTCCTCCAAGGGACCTTTGAGACATTATCTAATTGTAACTCCTCCACCGGTTGGCGTGTGGCGTACCAAGAAAAATTTTGGCCAAAATGCCTCCAAGATTGCAGGAAATGACACTTCCCAGGCGTTGTAAGTTACACCTAAAATAACTAAATACTTTTTTTAAGATCTTAGGAGGATTGATGCCAAAGGCAGTCACACCAGGGGGTCCACTGCCAAATAAATAAACAAATAAACAAACAAACAAACAAATAAATAAATAAATTTAAATCTAAGTGCACTGAGACAAGATTTATTACTTTCTATCTCAATTGGGAAGGCAAAATATTGTCTGGAGCTAGTATATATTTTAGGGTATATGCTGGTATATGACCCAACGAGCCTGAAAGAAGTAGTTAAATATTTCAAATGGAATTGGATGCGCTTTAAACAGGCTAAAGAATCACAATTTGATCTTTTTCACAATAACCAAACTTGGACTATCGGTCAGTCGATTTGATGGTGCACGCGATAGGGTGAGTGTATGTGGGGGTTGCACAGGGCTTTGTAAGACTTAATCCATTCAACTTTCCTAAAACAAGAGGGCAATCAAGGAGTTGCTGATCTCATCCCAATACATCCTTTTGCTTCTTCCGAGTCTGGTGTAGCAGTCTGGAATTTTATTGTAATGGGAACACTAAGGGGAAACAGGAAAAATCGGATCGGATTCCGATCCGATTTTTGTGAGTTTTTATTAAAATCTTCTCCATTTCGGGTCGGAAAGAACCCCAAATTTGCCAACCTGTGTAATTATATGAGTTTTATCGCAGGACTACGAAAATTAAATTTATACGAATTATTTCGTGAAGTCACATCGACAGACAGCTTTGATCGGACTACGCGTGTCCGATAAAAGCTGTTTGTCGGTGTGACGTCACGAAAAAATCAGTTAATATTTTATTTTCATAGACCTCTGATGCAAATCATATATTTACACTGGTTGGCAAATTTTGATCTCTCTCTGACCAGAGATGGAGAAGATTTTAATAAAAACAAAAATCGGATCGGAATCCGATCCGAATTCGTTGTAGTGTGACTGCGGCTTTACGGTACCCGCCAGCTTCCGGTTCTGATTGCAGTGTATTTACAGCACACGCACAGCAAAACTATAGGCCTAGATACTACTGTGACACAAGGGACGTGTGCCCTTCAAAACCTCTAGAGACGCGCGATCTTGCCCTTCAAAAACCATAGAGACGCGCGATCTCGTGACGCCGTGAATCCCCTCTATAGACCTTATGCATTGACATCACACTGACGTCATTTTGGGTGAAAACACTGAACTATATGCTAGGAAGGATCATTCCACAATAAGGTTTTTTTAAGCCACCATGGAGGGTCACGTGATGTAGGTTAGTTTGCTTAAGTCGATTCCACCGCGTATCTAGCGCTGATGCAAAGATGTACATGTATATGCTACCGCACCGTAGCGGGCCTTAGCGTCTCTTCTGCCTCTTGTGCACTAACTTGCGCGCTATCACGTGTCAGCGTACGTACACCATTGCGCCGCCTCAGCAACTTCATGAAAAGGCTTACATCACAATAGTCGTATAACATACAGAGCACCAAACGCGTACCGTGTAGGAGGATTCGAGGCACATCATTGGCCAAAATGCAACCGTGCATGTGCACGCGTGGGTTAGCTTTCCTTCATGCGCCTTGGTGTTTTTGTGTCAAAAGGACGCTTTCAACGCGTTGTGCAGAACATCTGTGCACATGTAGGGACAGCCTGCTATTTAGTGACGGTGCTATCGCGAATGTTTCAAAGTCAACGAGTCTCGACGTATTCGAAATGTGGTCACACGCTCTGTCCTTCGAATAGGCAGGACCACTCCTAAAATCAAGAAAAGTTTGTGAAAAACAATCTTTTGATCACACAATCATAGTGTAAAGATTCCCTATTAATTACAACAAAACACTAGAGACCTAATGAGTATAGTAACAACGGGTTGCTTTAGCGTGTACATCAATGAATCTGCGTTACATTACTTTCACTTCTAGATACGCGTCTCTGGGACAGTGGAATCGACTTGAGTAAGCTAACCTACGTCACGTGACCTCTCAAGTCGGCTTCAGTTTCGAGGCGTATTCCGCATTGAGGTGCGTCCTCCAGTTATATAGCTCAGTGGGTGAAAACCAAAGATATTATAAGCATAGATTCCAAACTCCTATACCTACACTGTTACGCTCAGTGACTCTTCATGGAGACGCATATATCGGGGCGGAAGTGTAAATTTGACATGCGCGTCGTTCCATTCCGCGATCTGCGTACAAAAATAAGAACGCGTTACAGAAAATTCCATTGTTCAAAAAGGTTAGCGCGGGTGCACTTTTACAACGCGTTCTATACGCGCAGAATACATTTCTCTGTATATTATCCGGAATACTTGACGTACAGTTCTGCGCGCACTGGAAACAAACGCGCTAGTTGCTTTCCCGTTGTGATTGCGTAAGTAACTGAACGCGCATATAAAAGTGCGTCACTTGAAGATACCATAGAAACTGACCAATGAATGTCCATGAACTTGCAAAACCAGTCATTGTGAGTTCATATTCAAGTGTAAATACTTGGAATGCCGCGTTGAAAAAATAAGTTATTCTTGTTCAAGTGGAATTTATTGAGGCATAGTCCTTTTTCTTTCAACAACATTCCGAAATAGCAAGTATTAATACTTTTGTAAGACATTCATTTCCCTGTTTGTTTTCAAAACGACTGAACAGTGATTAGCACTTCCGCCCCGATATAATGACCTCCTTGGGGAGTCAACGCGCCATTTTAAGTTTGGAATCTATGCTTGTAATATCTTTGGTGAAAACAACGAAGCACATGTGCACGAACGGCGTGGATTTCGGCTCACGTGTAGTAGACTTACGCGCGTATACGATTGGTTGACAAATCAGCTGTCTGCATTTATTGGTGTAACTTGCCATGATACGCGCTTTTCCGCCATTTTCCTCCAAAAGAGGGAGCACTTTCTCCATTGTGACATCATATGCATAAGGTCTATATTCATTGGTCAGTTTGTATGGTATCTTTATCGGAGTAACGCACTTTTATATGCGCGTTTAATTTCTTACGTGCAGGGGCGGCGCCAGGGTGGGCAAAGCATGCTGGGTCGGACTCAGGTTTATTGTTTGGGGGGGGGGCAGGCATTGAAGACTTCCGAGCCTCACCCTACCTCCCCCCACCCTACCTCCCCCCCCCCCCCGTGTCAGAACCTGCATTTTTAGCGTTCTCATTTTCTTGGTCTTTATTTTTCTCTCAAGATCGTGCGTCCTTTTTGTATTGAAGGGCAAGCATCCATTGTGTCACAGTAGTATCAACGGTTATGCCGTGCACTTGAGTTGTAATTCGCTTACTGCTTGTTCGTTTTGCCCTTCAGTGCCTGGGAATCCATTGTGTGTGACGTCACATGAAATCCCTCATAGAGGGATTTCATGTGACGTCATGTCCAATGGATTCCCAGGACACTGAAGGGCAAAACACACAAGCAGTAATCGTTTTACAGCACGCATTTGGCGGACGAGGCGAAACCGAGTCCGTTATTTTGCAAATTGGGAGTCCAGACGGTTATGAGACAATAACAGTCAGACAAATGTGGTTTATTCCTCTTCTACCACCGAAAATGTGTGAAAACTTCATTTTTATCAGTGTATAGGTTTACTGACCGTATGTTGTGGAAAAGCAGGTCAGTGTTTATCCAATCAGAATGCAGGATTCTCAATAACAGTTGGCTAGAGGTGGTAGAATCCATGATAAACGTTAAAGATGCAATTAGTGAGAGGCATAAGAGGCGAAGGGGTGGGGGTTGGTTGACTAAAGCCTACACCGTCAAAAATGTGGTGGGCTCCTCCCCCTCATTTCCAGGACAAAACGCTCTGTAAAATGTCAAAAACTGCAGTCTTATTGCTTAAAATTTGATCAAATATTGCACCAAGTGCATAAAATACTTTCTAAAGGAGATGGGACCCCATACCCTTGGGATCTTCTCCCAGGACAACATTCCGAAACAGTGCACAATCCCCACCTCAATGGATCGAGTACAGTTTCTACGTCCATGAGTTAGTCTGTTAGTGCCCCTTCCCTGTTCATTCATGCATGGTAGTGGGAAGGAAGTTGCTATTTGACCCCTGGTTCATATCAGTCATATAAGCAAATAAAATGCTTGGGTTACTACAAAGAAATCTCCACTCTTGTAGCAAAGGTGTCAAGGAAACTGCCTACAAAACGCTATAGTCCGCTCAAAGCTGGAATATTGTGGGGCCATATGGGATCCTTACATCAAAAAGTAACAACACTCGAGAATGTTCAAAGACGTGCAGCCCGTTTTGTTCTCAACAACTATAATTACAGGGATAGCCAGTGGCGTAGCTAGAGGGAGGGGAGGGGCAGGGGGCGGTCGCCCCCCACAAAGCCTCCGAAGGCCTCTGTCGGAAATTTCTAGTCTCTGTCGGAAGTAAATAAAAACAATCCACTTGAAACACTTACACTTTTTATGTTTTTAAGCAGAATTACACATCGAAACGTCAACGTGAAAATCAAAAGTCAGTCTCAAAATTGCCCGAAAAGCAAAAAAAGAAAGAAAAAAAAAAGAGGTCCCCAGAATTTTACACGCCAGGTGATGGTATCATTACTTTAGGATAATTATCTGTCGAAAATTACTTGCATTTGCCCCCCCCCCCCAAAAAAAAATATCTAGCTACGCCACTGGGGATAGCGTCACCAACATGTTAACAGATCTCAAATGAGAACCACTTAAAAGCGCCGTACCAGACTTCGTCTCATCGCTATCTATAAGGAGGTTCATAACTCCATTCCCCCCACCATCAATTGCAGAGTAATCATAGTAGGACCACTAGACATAATCAAGGCACCCACATAATTGTTCCCCCTCCTTTTAGTAAGAGATGTTATCAATACTCGATGTACTCAAGAACCGTTGTGAATGGAATTTCCTTCCACCAAACATACGTGCAGCACCTGATGTTTGCTCTTTGAAATCTAGCCTAGCCAACGTTAATCTTCGAAATCTAGTATCTAAGGCTCACTCTAAAATCTAGGCAACTCCCCTTCCACACTGATCTGTGCGTGATAACCGATTTTGGACTCGGGTGTTTGCACAGTATGAAGCAGAAGCAGAAGTGTGTTTGTGACGTTATTTGCTTGGAACTCGGAACTGCTGTGATGTTAGTTAACTTGGTTGCTTACAAGCCAATATCAGGTGTGCATAGCACTATTGCACTACGTACTGTACGTACGGGAAGGGGGGGGGTTGTACGCTTTCACACTTACTCACGTACATTGTGTATGAACGGCCCATGATGGAAATAGCTAACCACGTCCCAACACACTCGTTTTTTTTTTTTTTTTTGCTATGTCAGGCTGGCCGGTCTATGTTCTACCGCACTTGAAGGGAAGTAGTAGTGCATTGCTGTCTTTAGTAATGCATTTAGGGCCATATATCATTTATCAATGAATAGGAAATAGCACCCGAAAATCCCAAAGTAACACTCGAAATGGAATTGGGGGTGGGGGGGGGGGACTATTTTTTTTTTTGGAAAATAGCACCCGAAATTGAAAAAAGTGTCTCGAACCCTGGAGTACAGTCAATGTGGGTGCAGGAACAACAATAGCCTAGGGTACCTAGGCCTAGTTCTCACGTACACTTTGCTCCCTGAACTAGGCCTAGGCTATTGCAACACAAAGTTTTTCCCGCGTTATTACTGTGAGAGTAACATCGTCTGCTTGCGTTTCTGCAATGATTGTTTTATGTGCGTACATGATTGTAACCATAGCTATGAACTATGTCACAATTGAACAGCAGTGCGTGCTATACAGCATACTGTACAATAGTGTGAACGTCCTAGTAACAAGATTTAGAATCTTTTAAAAAACAAAACAGGATCGTTTGTATAAATCAAAATTTTTGGTCTCTTTTTGGAGACTGAGTGCTAGTATCCTTAAAATGATGGGTCTTAAACATATAAATGACCCATAGAGGTCAATTACCCAGGAGTATATGTGAATTTGAGAAAGATTGAGACCATTCAAAATTTTTGATGGTGCGGTAGCCCAATTTTGACAATAGGTATATTGCTGGGATATTTAGGGATAAATCACATGTTACTTTTTGTTTTTATCTGTGAATTTCCTGCCAGATCAATTAAGAACATTTCTAAATCTACCAAAGATCATTCCTAAACCTAGGAACAACTTCAGCATGAAGATAGGAATGAATTCTTCCTAAGTCCAAGATAGGAATATTTCTAACTTTTATGAAATAGGGCCCGGCCCCTGGTATGAGAATCCCCATACTAGGTCAGCAGACTGCGGACTAGAGCAACACACGTCTGCCGGCGGCCAGATCAAAGGTAGTTCTCACGTACACTTTGCTCCCTGAACTAGGTCAGCAGACTGCGGACTAGATCAAAGGTAGCCTGCATGATTCACACGGTCTATTTGTGACGTCATTTGTTTGGAACTTGGCCCTGCTTACAGTATAATTATGTACACTGTATCCAGTGTACTAAAGCAGCGCAGTCACTCTCACACCATACCGACTGTACTTGCGTGCGTGCATTGCGTGTGCGTGTGTGAATTGAACTTGGCCCCTGCGATGCACACGTACGTAGTTGTTGCCATGCAAGAGATGAAGAATATAGGTAGTTCTTCAAGAGAAGGTAAGCAACAGAGTTACAGACAGCCAAAATTCCGTGATAGAGCCACAGTGCTCACAAACTTGGTCAAAGTTCTTAACCAGGTGTGTACTCAACTAAGCCTATTAGGCCTAGGGCCTACCTAGCTTTTTAGCGTTATTACAGTACTATTAATAATTTAGCGTAACCTAAGCCTAGGCCTAAGTAAGGCCTAGGCCTAACATCAGTTCCACCGTGGGCAAACTTTGTTATGCTTCATACTGGGACGCGCTTGGACTTTTACTACGGTGGGGACACGCGTATAGTTTTACTTTTATGGCGCCAAGAACTAGTCATGCTTGACACGCGTGATCGCAGTACAACTCTAGGCCTGGGTTTTTACTTAGACTAGAGGTGGTCAAGTTTTGAGCAAGAGAAGCTTAGATAAGTGTGCATCAGATCATCATTGTGTGGCTTTTATGGTGGGGTTTGTTAAACCGCAGGTGAAAACTGAATTTTGAGTGTTAGGAAAAGACAGTGATCAATGTAACGGATCATTTACCTTTTCTTTCAGTGTTTACTGCCAAATTTAAAAAAAAAAATTGTTCTTTTGAACATCTTGACCTTTGACCTCTGACCTTTGACCTATCATGCTGAGGGTACTGGAGGCACAAATTCCAAGGACTGTGCACCCTCACACCAAGTTTGGGGTCAGTAGTACCTTCAGTTTTGAGTGAGCGCACGGCACACTTTTGACCCCAAAATTGTCGTTTGACCTTCTGACCTCGTGACCTTTGACCTCAGAAAGTCAAGTGTAAAGTTGCGTAAAGTAGGTGTCCATCAGAAGGTTATGCGAAGAAATGAGGATCGTTAAATGTTTCGTTCAGCTTTTACAGCCAGATTTAAAAATTTGCTTATTTTGACCTATCGTGACCTTTGACCTCTGACATTTGACCTATCATGCTGATGATATTGGAGGCACAAATTCTAGGGGCCATGCACCCCCTCACCAAGTTTGGGGTCATTAGTACCTTCAGTTTTAGGTGAGTGCACGTCACACTTTTGACCCCAAAATTGTCGTTTGACCTTCTGACCTCGTGACCTTTGACCTCAGAAGAGCAAGTGTCAAGTTGTGCCAAGAGCGCTTCAATACGAAAGCTGTGTCAAGAAATCAGGGCCATTTACTGTTGCATTCAGGTTTTATAGCCAGATTTGGAAAATTGCTTATTTTGACCTTTTTTGATGGTTGACCTTTGACCTTTCATGCTGAGGGTATGTCAGGCACAAGTTCCAAGGACTATGCACCCGCCCACCAAGTTTGGGCTCAATCTTGTTCTTAGTTTAGGAGGAGTTCGCGACACACTTTTGACCTTGTGAATGTCATTTGGCCATCAGAGCCTTTGACCCAAATTTTAGGCATATTTGGTCAAATGACCAGGAAACAGGACCTTCACCACTCCATTTTGCCCCACCCTTGAGTAGCGGTCATACAGCCCCAAATTTCCCTACCATGCATTTCCATGGTTATGGTTGCTATGGCGACTGGCAGGGGGAAACGTGTGCACTTTTCAATGGTAAACGAAGCACAATATCTCATCCCCCACATACTACGTATGTGGGGATGAGATAAAAATCCCTAGTTCCCGGGAAGGGTTAAGTTGCCTGATCCCACGTAAAAAAGTGTTTTCCCAAAATTTAAAATTTTTCAAACTGAAAAAGAAAAGATGTTTTAAAAAACCCAACATTAATTATAAAGCATATTTATTGCACTCCTTTTTTTTAAACACCTTTTTAAATAAAAAAAAAATTTTAAAGGGTCTCGGGTTGAAAATTAAAAATAAACCCAAAACCCAAAAAAGGCTTATTTGATTTCCTTGCAGAAAGGGGGTGCTTTTTTTACCTGGGTCCATCCATCAAATTTATATTCTCTTCTACATCCTTTTTTTAAAAAATTGTTTTCCCAAATTTTACCCCGCTCACTCAGCTCATGTCCATGACCTTTGAACCAAAAAATTGAATAAACAAAAAAAATGAAAAAAAAAAACTTATTTTGAAAGGGGTTTGTTTTCTGCTTCCCCCCCTTGTAAAAGACATTTTTTCAAAGTTTTTAGTTTTTGACCTCTGGTGATTCCAAAAGGGGTTTTTAACCTCCCCGGGAAAACAATAGGGGTTTTTCCCCGCACCAAAACTTTCCACAGACTTAGTATAAAACCCACCAAGCTTTTCTACCCTTTAGATATTGTGTAAACAAGGTTTTCAGGGACTCTGACCCCGGGACCCCCCGATGACCTTTTGACCACCAAAAAAAATAGCGTTCTTCCCCGCACAATTAATTTCCCCATACTAAGTAGGGAAACTTTTCAAGGTTTTCCCCCTTTAGATAAATTTTAAACCCGGGGTTTTTCCCGATTTTTACCCTTTTGGGCCCCAGGTGACCTTTGACCCCCCAAAAAAAAATGGGTTTTTTTTCTCTCACCATACCCCAAACCAAAATCTTAGTATGAAAATTTCCCAAGCTTCCCACCTTAAATATTGTGTAAAAAAGGTTTTTTCCCGGGTTTTACCCCCTGGTGACCCCACATGGCCTTTGGCCCCCCCGCCAAAAATGTAGGGTTTTTTTCTCTACCATAACCACTCCCATACTTTTTAGAAATCCCTCCCGCTCCCCACCCCTTTAGATATTTATGTAAACAAGGCTTTTAGATTTGACCACTGTACCCCAATGACCTTTGAACTCTTACCAAAAAAATAGGGTTCTTTCTCCCCCATAAAGCCCTCCACATAATAATTTTGAAAACCCCCCAACTTCCTACCTTGAATATCGTGTAAACAAAAGTTTTTCAACTTTGACCCCTGGTACCTCAAAAGACCTTTTACTCTAAACCAAAAAAAGGGTTTTTTTTTCACCATAAAGCCCCCCAAAAAACTAAGTATGGAAAATTTTTCCTCCCTTTCCCCTTCCTTTTTGAAAATTTTTGTAAACAAGGTTTTTTAAACTTTGAACCCCCCGGTGACCCCCAGATGACCTTTTTACCCCTACCAACAACAATTTGGGGGTTTTTCCCCTCACCGTAACACACCCCTACTTAGTATGGAATCTACCCAAGGGTTCCCCACCTTGAGATAAAATTTTGTAAACAAAGGGTTTTTAGACCTTTTACCACTGGGGACCCCAGATGACCTTTGACCTCTACCAAAAATAATAAAATTTTTCCTCTCACCATAAAACATCCACCCAAAATTAAAATGGGTCTATCCAAACTTCCCAACCCTTTAGATATCGTGTAAACAAGTTTTCAGACTTTGACCCCCGGTTTACCCCGATGACCCCCGACCTCTAACAAAAAAAAAGGGTCATCTACTCAATTGGGCAATCTACATGCCAAGTAGGGGATCCCTCGAGTTACCCCTTTTTTTGATAAACACGGGGAAAAGGGGAAAAGCGTCACATCACACACACGCACACATGAAAATCACCATCAAAATAGATCCCTTGCCTGCCTTCGCAAAAATCAAAACAAAGGAAGGAGGGAGAAAATTGTTTTAACTCGAGCAGTAAAAAACAATTTTTATCTTTTTTTGGTTTTTTTCAGACTGCCATTTTTATTCTTACTATAAGGATCCCCTAAATATGCATTTTGTGGAAGTCAAAATGACTTCCCGGGCCCCCCACAAATTTAAAAATTTTTGGTTTTCTCTACAGACTACCTCAGTTTACTCAGATGTCTCACTACTGTTCAGAAAATGATTTCACCATACATGAACTATGTGCTGCCTCTTTGAATCTGATACCATACCAAAGAACACATATCTTTGTAAAGAGCCAAGAGGAAACAAACTACAAGGAAAGACAAAGATATCTTGGGTAAAGTGTAATTTCCTGAAAGTCAAAACTGACAAACTATATGCAAACTAAGTTAGAAAATGGCAGCTCCCATGCAAATTATTACAACGATAATGTCTAGATGACCAAAGAATATAGCTTTTGCAATTAACTCATTATTTGCCCTTCATTTGCACCTGGGACTGAAATGCTACTCTCTTCCTCTTTACTGTTAACTAAAATCCACTGAAGGAATGACCAATTGCAACTGTGTAGAGAAATTTTTATCCACTTTTATCAATTTTTTTTTTTTTGGTGATAAACTATTCATGTTGGCATAGCTTGAGTCTCACCTGGGAAACCCCTTAAGCAGAAACTGTCACCTCTCATCGGTTAGACCTCTATCTTCCGACATCTCTATGTCCCCATACCTCTATGTTCCAACAATATATATATACATGCAGACATGTGGCTTCCATTCAGTTACAAATCCACACTGTTTTCATTTCACAGAGATATTATCTAATGCTTTCTGTTTGACCCTACCTCAAATACAAGCCTACCCCTAAGAAACCCTAACCTCTAAGAGTTTGAATTTAGAGAGTTCCGAAAAAAAGACATCTCAGCGTAGAGTAAGTCAACCTTTCATCACAATACGGCCACACACCCTCGAATACTTAAATGCTACACATTATCAGTTCCTTACCTTTGCCTTTGCCACCTTTTCCACAGAATCCTTCTCTCTCTAATCTATTCACTAACCCCTTGCAACAGTAACCTCAACACCAAGCCTTTTCGCAAAGGTAGGAACAACAATCCTTGGAAATTCTGTTGCAGCTAAGAGCGCCCTCCTCCATAAACAAGTGGCCCTGACAGCAACTGGTTTTAAATTTGTCAAGTAAAGGTCAGTGGGTACAAGATCAGAGTCAGACTTCTACAAAAGTAAAGAGAGATCCAGCCAATTAATACTCTGAACTTTCACACGAGCAGATCCTGTATGTTACTTCTATGACAAACACCACTTTTTCAACCCTTTCAATTACTGTACACGTTTCTTTTCTTAATTATCACAAACAATCAAACAGACACTTAAATGTTGAAGGAAAAAATATAAAAGGGTTCACAAAATCAAGCACATTTCCAGCACTTTTCATGGGCTTATACCTTCTCTCACGCACATTCTTTTCTGAAAATTATTCCAATAAATTAGGTTCTTTTAAGACAAAGAAGATGTAATCAAAAGATCACTGCAATGTCCTTTAAGGGAAGTAACCAAAATCAAGTAGCTGTCCTTGCTCTTTATTTTAAATATAACAAAATTTAAGCTTTTCAATACAGTGAAAACCACTTTAAATTCAAGCACATTTTCTTTTTTTTTTGCTGTGTATGAACCCAGATTAGACACTTGTGCACTGAACTAAACCTGCACACTGTTCTCTATTCTAAAATTTATCTGAAGCAATGAGATACACGAACTTGGATATATTAGTGTCAATTCATTCTTTAATTCATTTACTATTCACCAATAAAAACAGTTTTTGCTCCCAATAAAAAAAAAAACATTTTTTTACTTATTTCCTGACTATCTAAATTAAAACCATGCATTACATTCATTTGATACTTCAGGTTATGACTCACTAACATACCTCAACACACTTGCAGCAAAGATGCTTTTCTGGAGCTTCTGCTTCTGACAGAATTTTGAAGCAAACAGCATGTTGCCACCCTTCACAAATTTCACATCTTATCATTAATCCATCATCCTATGAACAAAGTAAAGACATGTAAATTATGCAGCTCTGCCTCACTAACGAGGAGATGAGAGAAACAACTAGAAAAAGTATAAAACTAGCCTAATTGTACAAAATGAACCTGTAAGTTATGATGTAAGGTATTATACATTTTCCATACAGATGAACAGCTTAAATCATGCTATATCCAATTTGAGGACTGTTCCTTTAGGAGGAGAAGACTTGTGGAAGGTAGGCATTAGGCAATACAGTTTTTGAAAGTATCAAACTTAGCACTACTGCAAGTGGCTATGGCCCTCAAGTTCAACACCTTAATAACCAGAAAGGTGAAAATTAAGTGTGCCTGTTTTTCCAATATCAAAAGTGATCATTGAAAAGATAATCTGCTATGAGACAAAGACATTCCTTTAACAAACCAATCCTTTGCAATACTAAAAGACACCTTCTTTAAACTTCTTTCATTTTACAAACGATGTTTAGCTTTGGAAAATGAATGGATGGTACATCCTTGCTTTTAGTCTCTGACCATATAGTATGATTCTAGGATTTGCAAGATAAAGGATGGCAATTAAACATGCAGCTTTAATGCCACAAAAGAAAACCTTAAAGTTTGTCTCAGAAAATGCGCAACAAATGTCTTCCAGTGTCATTGGTTGATACTGAAGCCTCACACTACTCAAACTGACTCCAAAGGGAGTTCTGAAACAATTAGCTGAGGTGAAGGTTACAGCCTTGGGTAGGCTACCTGACTAAACTCCAGAATCCCCACTCCTTGCCAGGAGTCAAGTGGCATCTCTACTTCACTGGACTCCCAACTCTCTGGGAGTTGTCTTCAAAAGGTTTGTACAAGTTTACATTCTTTTGCAATTTTTTTTATAAAGTTTTGGTACAATCTGGCTCTTTTAGTCATTTCCTTTTGACTACTAGATTGCCCTTCAATTCACTGCCATAGTCCTTCAGCATTGGCAATGCAGCTGCTCAGCCACTGGAAAGCAGATTGTACCTAACACTTTTAAAGCTACTGTTGTGCATGGACCTGAAGTGTTTTTTGTAAATAAATTACTACATTGTATGAGTTGTGGCTCCATTAGGAATTGGCTCCATTCAAAGTTACAACTCCTACAGCTGTGATAAGCCAACTCCAAAAGTATTAGAAGTTACCCTGATCCTAGTGTAGATACCTTTGCTCTCTAAATCTGACATGCATTTGAGACTTACTTCTGCTAAGCCACAAGGACAATTCACTAGGTACTCCTCCTCATTCTGTTTTGAATCTGTTACTGGTGTCTGAATGAGTGTAGCTTCATCAGATTTAGCTGTCAAGTAAAACAACAAAATGTATCTGGGGAACATGTCATACAACGAGGTCGGAAGAACTGAACTACTGCATGATGACAAAGATTGGTTAAGTCATATCTAAGCAGGCCATTAATATCTGGAATCATTACCATTAGTGGTCAAAAGCTGGAGTTAAATCATACATAGGCTTTATAAAATTTAATGATCAGACTTCTGGTAACCTAACAAATGACCTTTGACCTGTCACTACCCTACAAGCTTTGTCCATTTGGAAGGATCTTGTGATTTTTGCTCTTTACCTGGAGAAGGTAAAAAATTCAAGGAAACATGAATTGCAGTGAAATTCAAACACATAACTTCTTTAAAAATTTATGAGGTTTGATTTCCAAAGTGTGGTGTGAACCTGAATAATCACTAAGAGCACTGGGAAGTGACAAAAAAAAAAAAAACATACTTGCAGATTTCACATTTCACAATCACACCTCTTGTGACATTAAATAAGCCAAAGTCCAAGCCTGACTGTCACAATCACATATCAAATCCCTCCCAACACATCTTACACCCTGGCAAACCTTGATCAAAATCCAATCAAGCATCCTGGTACCAAAGGTGTCGTGCATTTTTTCTTTTTCATCACTTTTATGAGCGAACAAAACATACTTATTCTTAAGGCTTCCTCTGACTTCATGCAAAAATCACAGTTTATTTATTTTGAAAAATGTACATGAATCTTTCAGACCTGCCAGCCTCTGGCATCGTAAAACTGTATTCTGAAGTCCCAAAAGTTGTATTTCCATGATGAAAATTGTATTTTTCAAAAACGTGCCTAGATTAGCCTTCGAAGTTTCAAAACAAACCTTCAAACCTCATTGCCCATCACAATTACTTGCATTGTACAACAACATATAGCTGCAATGCATCAATGTTACTTCATACAATCGTTCACTGTTGACGTGAATCATGGCTAGTGCCAATTGCTAAATATATTAAAGGGATCCCACTTGACATCACATTTGGGCAGATTTTGAGAATCTGAAGTGGGAGATCCCAACCATGTGGAATACTGGAAAAAATGGAAGCATCATACCAAAACTTAACTACAATATAACTATACGCCACCTCACTCTTTTCTATTTTTTTCCCCCCTATATGCCAGGCCTTGCATTTTGAGGTGTACGAGTGTCATTGCACACTATCACTCGCCTACAATCACAGTGAGAAGTGCCATTTTTTTGCACACCTAGATAAAGAATGGAAACTCTGGTAAATCTATTAAAGTTTTATAAAACAGTACACCTACCACACTCATTAATTTCCTGAGGAGCATGATTTGCAGCACACCTGGAAAGTCTTAAACTCAAGCCCTGTATACACCATATAGGCTAGGCCCCAACTATGACCTATCAACCCTCTGTCAGCCTTAAGTTGACCCTCACCAAGAAACACACTTGAAGTAGACTACAGTCATTGACTGTAAAGGCTGAGTCTGTAATATTGCAAAAGATGCAAATCTGCAGATATACGCCTAGTCCTAAGTTAGGACTAGAACGTGTTTGAGGTTAAGCCTACCCAGAATAAGGGTCATTCTGTCATCAAATAAACTCAATCAACTAAGCAAAATGAAGTAAGTTCAGCTTGATTGATTCTTACATCCTACTGTCCCAAACTCCTGGCAGATACAATCTTCTTAGATCGTTTCCAATTCCACTAAGCACACACACTACAAAGATAGGCCTAGACTAACCTAGGCCTATAAACTTAGCTGCACAGCCTCAGGATATCAAGTTCAATCATGCAATTGATTTTTAGAAACATCTCATAAAATAGCTACCTAAGACCTTCAGAACATTTTCCAAAGATTTACTTCAGTAGATTGGCCTTTTGATACTTATTTCTTTACAGAAACTTTGCACTGGCTCTTACACTATCCTAACAATGCTTGTATGGAGATATCAGGCTAGGTTAGGTTAGTCTTGTGCGTCTATACAAGCAGTCCCATTACAAAGAGTCCACAAGTTCAAAACACACCGTACAGAACTTCCAACTATGCACAACTTAGTTGCATTAACAGCAATATTTACGCACACAACACTGTGTACGTTATGCCGCACGTAGCTAGGTCAATGCATTACTGCAGTGACTTTGTAGCCTCGTGTGTGAAGTTTGTGTGATTGAATCATTCAGCATGAGACGGCAGAGGGTACAAAAATTTTGCAGTCTAACGGGTCCACTTAGCAATGGTGGGGGGGGAGTTGTCAAAACATTTTTGTACAGCAAATCCCATAAATCATATTTTGATGGGGAGAAATCCATAGGGTCATATTTTCAACATTCTAATGTATGAAATACAACAAAATCATACTAGTTTGCAGGTCTGATCTTTGAGCCCTCCACTCTCTCCCCAACCCCCTCCCCTGACATAAGTTCTGTACACTTGTCAAAATGATGAAAAATGGATGATCCCTAACATAATAGACATGCAAATGGACAAACAGCGGAATGGAAAGATGCTGCAGGAACAAACAGGCAAGCAGAAAGAAATCTTGCAATGGCACAAGTTGTTTTGACTTCACATGAAACTGATTCCTCTCAATGTCAACAAGAATTGTGTTTGACATGATTTTGTAATATTTAATGACTATAATTTTTCAGAAGCAAACCAATTCATAAAGTTCACCTGGTAAAGTAGGACTCTCTGTTGGCACATCGTTACAATTCTTTGGTTCCTTCTGCTTATGATGTTGTGGTGACTGGACATCATGGGGAACAAAAAAAAAAAAAAAGAATGTACAAATGCGTGGAGGTTTTAATGATTTCATTCCACCACATTTCAGCTTTCCAACACACAACATAACGCATCTACATGCTACTTATGGAAAGAATCCATGTTTCTTACCTTGTGGTATGAGGCAAACAAGTTTACCTCAAGTGACCTCACGAGACATTTGACCTCCCACTGAAACAGCAAACTTCATCTACATGATGTGGAGAATCTACATGCTAAGTAACACAGTTACCTATGACTTGATTCCTACCTTGAGACACCAATAGTACAAGTGTTTTGGGTTTTTCCCTATAAGTGAACTCATGTGCTAAGTATGGAAAGCATTCATAATTCCTTTCTTCAGATACTGGTGACATTTTACCTCACCACAAGTGCTAAGCAGGAAAACTATGGATGAGTCCCATCTTCAGATATTGTGCAATATTTGTTTGTTTGTTTTTTTTTTTTTTGTACCTTTGGTGACCTCAGATGACCTTTGACCTCTACCAAAAGCCTTAGGATTACTTCTCTAAATAAGATACATCCACATACTATTACAAACACACAAACATACACCCTCACATATGCCATCATGACTGCACTGGTGTCTCATATCATCAAAACATCCCAAAAAGAACTTCAATAGTTAAACAATTTCAAAATTCATACAAAGTTTAATACATTTCTGAAAGGCGAACATTTTCAAGTGGTAGGTGGAGTTAATTGGCCTGGTGGCTAAGTGTACTGCCTAGCATGCTAGTGGTTCCTGGATAAAATCCTGGTGAAACCAGGAATGTATTAAATGTATTAAATGGGCCACCCCATTCATTTTGCAAACTTATGCTGAGACCAGAGAGTAGGCAAAGAGGATTGCATGTGACTGGTCAGTTAACAAACCCTGTTCTATATTCTGTAATTGAATGGGAAAAAATCCTGTTGATTTTATTGTTTTTAACATTATCCTGGATATTACTAATTCCTCTGATTGACAAAAAATATATATGCTAACATTTCTACAATTCTGGTAAGGCAGTATTATGTTTTAACCTTTTCACATCCTTCACAAATGTGCTGCTTTGTACAAAGTTGTTTCTAATTATTATAATTGTAACATTTCACTAGTACACTGTACAAGCATGACAACGCAAAAATAATCCCTACACTTGGGTTCCTACACCTTACAGGCAAATAAAACTCCATGACTTTTCTTTAACAGTTATATCACTAAATTATAACAAACCCATGATCCAATACTTTGTGTTCATCAAGAATTCAGGATAAGTATGCACAGGAAATATACCTTTCACTTAAGCTACACAATCCAAACAAAATCTGATGACTACTCCATGACTTTTGTAATTTCCACAAACTCTCAGTACTTCTAGGCCTGGAAAGTGACCATAGCATTTCATGACCTCTCTATGAATTTTCCAGCACATGAGACCTTCCTACACTGAATAGGAGGGTTACTTACCCACAAGTTAAGAGAATCCCTAACAATATTGAATGGTAACACAATAATTTTCTCCATCAAACAAACCATACAGATCTGTCTCACAATATTTTTGTTCTTTCCACCTTTCTACAATTCGTTACAATTTCAACACCTAGTAGCAGTAGCAATGGAAACATGACAGTACTTTGCCATGACCCAATTCATCTGTGTTACATGTCATCAGTATGAGTCCTAGTGTAAATAAATCTCAATTTATGTTGATATTAACCTGCTGTTCTGGGATTAATTCCACTTCCTCATCTAAACCTTTGTCATTTATCTCTCCATTAGTCATTCCATCATCTTGAGTTTCATCTGCTTCTTGAAGATCAAATTGCTTCTTGTCTGTCTTCATTCTGAGTTTGACACTATAACAGGAAAGTGCTTATAATGTTTGAAACAGGAAAACATGATGGAGACTAGTGGGTCGATGAACTAATTCTTATTTCAACTATAACATAACAGGATTACACACATCAGCACAAACAGCGATCCCATACTTAGTTAAGTTTTGTAGCTTAATGTACATGATTACAACCTATCCCATCTTTTCTCTTTGTGCAGTTTTATTGCTTTCTAAAAATATCTTCAGAGATTCTACAATTTACAAAACAAGAAACATGAAAGGATACAGTAACACATCAATAGACAGACGGCAACTTCCAAGCATGGTACTTATAAAACCAGTGCGGTGGCCAAGTGGATAAGGGTGGTGGAATCTGAAGCGATGAAGCTTAGCAACTGGGTGGTTGGGGTTTGATCCCCAGCTGGGTCAGAGTAGGGTGGGTTTTTCATCCAAGGGAAATCTACAGTTTTCCCATCTGAAATGGCCTTGTAAAGAAACCAAATGTGATCTAAATTACTGAGTTGGCTGCCACCCATCGCGAAGTTTTAATTCATAAGCCATAGGCTTCCTCCATGTTCGCAGTTGCTTCTGCCCTTCAAGGCCTGAATTTAATACTATTATTAACACTACACCTTGCCCAGTCACCGAGATGTCCTGTTCAAAAACTACATACTCTGAAACTTGTAACAAATTTCCCATCATGTCCCTTTTGTACGAAGGACTCTGTAATTCATTATGAGATGAACTGGTAAGAAATAAAATCATACAATAAAGCTGGCAATTTGGTGAAAAGTTTCAACTGATTTACTGCAGGCTTCCAAAAATTAAGAATTTTTTTAACTTTTCAACAGCTCTCACTTCATTCATACAAAAACACAAGACTTAGTTCTATAAGAATAATTCAACTCACCTATGGAATGGCTGATCATTGGAAAGAGTAGACCCATAGAAGAAGAGAGAGAGAGAAAAAAGACATCAGACTATTCTGATTACAATGGTAACCATATTAACCATATTAAACAAAGAGTTTAGTGCTCTTTCCATCTTATATTGAGGAATGTTTAGGTTTTCAATTATCATATTGAAGAGGGACAGTAACCTACGTATTCTGGTCAAATTTGCACTCAACACCCATTTGTAGTTCTTGATGTACTGAAAGATGAAGTTATTGCATTTTCCACCCAATATTAACTTGAACCAAGCACACATGACATCACAACCTCACATGATGCACACTGTTTTGTTTTTCTTTAAAATTTACAGCTATAATCTAATGTCCTCATAATGTGAATTCATGGAAAAATGATATTTTGCTTAAACTCTTCTTTTAGAACAATGAACTAATTCATGGCAATGTAATTATGACTCATTTCACAAAAATGAAACTACTTTCTCAGAAATGACAGCCCATGGCACTACAAATTTGTATGCCCTTTCACAGTAACATCTATTATCACTTCACATAAAGCTTCTACAATTAAGCCATATCAGTTCACCATGTATTGTATGTGTCTGGAACAGTCATCTCTACTTCAATTCTTTTCATTCCTTTTTCATCTGTCATTTGCAAAAAAAAAAAGGTTGCAGAGAGAATCCATTCCCATGAAAGTTTGAAGACAATGTTTCAATGCTTAACACAGTTTAACAGACAGAAAAGCCGTTTCTAAGTTTTTACTCCCTCTCTCTAATCAACTGAATTGCTCTCCTAATCCAAGTCTATGTATGTGCCTACGTGATAACTAATGAGGCATTTCTGGTTGTCTGGTAGCATTCAAAATACATGAGAATAATAGGTTCTTCACCCACGCAGCAGTAAATATTGTCCCAAGAAAACTATTGAGGTGTGCAGAAAAGAAAATGCTAAATATAAGAAAATACCATCTTTCCCTTCTAAAAACTGGGAATCAGTATCAACACCCCCTATGGACCCCATATAGCTCTTCTACAAGTTTAGGATGGGGGGTCCAAACATTTGAAAAGACCCCCTGAGAAGAAAAAAAAATCTGAAGTCTGACACCCTGTTGTCAGGGTTCAATGTTACTTATATTGAGTTGTGTAATTCAGTCTGGCTGTTTATTTTTCATGTAAAAGTCCCCCCCCCCCACCCCCCCCCCCCCCCACCCCCCCCCCCCCCCACCCCCCCCCCCCCCCACCCCCCCCCCCCCCCACCCCCCCCCCCCCCCACCCCCCCCCCCCCCCACCCCCCCCCCCCCCCACCCCCCCCCCCCCCCACCCCCCCCCCCCCCCACCCCCCCCCCCCCCCACCCCCCCCCCCCCCCACCCCCCCCCCCCCCCACCCCCCCCCCCCCCCACCCCCCCCCCCCCCCACCCCCCCCCCCCCCCACCCCCCCCCCCCCCCACCCCCCCCCCCCCCCACCCCCCCCCCCCCCCACCCCCCCCCCCCCCCACCCCCCCCCCCCCCCACCCCCCCCCCCCCCCACCCCCCCCCCCCCCCACCCCCCCCCCCCCCCACCCCCCCCCCCCCCCACCCCCCCCCCCCCCCACCCCCCCCCCCCCCCACCCCCCCCCCCCCCCACCCCCCCCCCCCCCCACCCCCCCCCCCCCCCACCCCCCCCCCCCCCCACCCCCCCATTAAAAAGGGGGGTTTTAATTTTTGGGGGGGTTTTTTTTTTAAAAATTTTTTAAAAGGGGGTTTAAAAAAAATTTTTTTGATTTCATTTGGGGTTTTAAAAACTTTTTTTTTTTGGGGGTTTTTTACCTTTTTTGGGTTGAATAACCGAAAGGTTTTACGCGAACGTGGGGATTCCTTAAGGATTTACTTCGTTTATGAAAGGGCCAATAAATCAGCAAACCTTTAAATTATTGGTTTGTAATCTTCACCTTATAAATAAATTTTATAAAAGGTTTGTTCCCAAAACTGGGATTAAGGTAAATTTTTGTTATTAACTGCCGGGTTAGGTCCTATTTTTTTTTTTTCGTTAAAATTCCGAAAATCTAATTTCAAAAAAGGGCCATTTTCAAATCCTTTTTAAATTTTTAGAATCTGGTTAACTTTTCTCTTAAATTCCGCTTAAAAGGGTTTCAAAATTCCCAAAAAAATTTTTTATTAAAATTGGTAAAAAAGGGGAAAATTTATTTTAAATTTTAAAATTTTTTTCTTTTTAAAGAAAAGAAATTTTTTTAAATTTAAATTTTAAATTTAATTTAGAAAACGGGAAATATTTTGGTTTTTGAATTGGCTAATTGGGTTGAAAATTCTTTTTTAAACTTTAAAGGAATTTTTGCCCCGGGGGGCCCTTATAAAAAAAGGACAGCCCAATAATTCTTTAAAAATTGGAGACCCTTTTTTACTGCTTAATGTAAAAACAAATTTTAATTTTAATTTCCCCGTGAATGGGGGGTTCCCAAAAATTTGGAAAAGGTTGTTTGGATTTGGGCCAAACCTAACCCCAAAATTTTTTTTGGTTGGGGGGGTTCCTTATTTGGTTTTAAACCTTTTTCCCGGGCCCTAAATTTTAAATTCCCAAAGATTTGGAAACCCAAATTTAAAAAACCTTTTAACCTTAAATTTTTGGGGTTTAGCCCAAAGTTTCTTGAAAACCCAAAAATCAATTTTTAAATTCTTTGGAATTCTTGATAAAAATTTCACCCCGGGAAAATTTGGTAAAAATTTTTAAAGGAAAAAAGTTTGGAGGTTTTGAAAGGGGTTTGGAATTCTCACAAGGTTTTGACGTTTAGACTCTTATAGCCCCAAATGAACTTTGAACCTCCACTCAAAATTCTTTGGCTCATCTACTGTATATATGGGCCATCCACAATGCCAAGAGTGAGACCCTCCAACAGTTACTTATCTTGAGATATCCTGTTTTACAAGGTTAGACCTTTTGACCTCTTCTGACCCCAAATTACCTTTGGACCCTCCCACCTTAAGTAATTGGAATCATCTACTGATTATTGGACCACAGACCCTTGTCCAAATACCATTACAAGTTATGGATATAGTTTTGGTACGCACTGTTTTTGTCAATGACATGACTTTTAATGTAGCATAACGACACACAACCAAAACTCTATCCCACAATCCTTTGTAAGTGTATTTGGAAACGGGTCGATTCACATGCCAGTATGGGATACCTCAAAAATCACTCTTCTTTGAGATAGTGTTTCAGATTTTGACCTTTGCCTCTTCTGACCCCAAATGGCCTTTGACCCACCACCAAAAGTATCACAAGCATCTAGCTTATAGAACCATCCACACGGCAGGTCTAAGATCCCTCACAACTACATTTTGAGATATCACTTTCTCAGCCTCCACCAACAATTACAGGGATCCGGCACTGGGTACATGGCACAAAACTCTCGCCCTAGGAATTTGGGGCCAACGTCCACCCGATCACATATGCCTACAAGATCGGATAGAACGCATTTTTATACAACCTCTACAACATTTTCCCTGCGCCTGGGCCTCCTCACACGTTGATCCCCGAGTTTATCGTTGCGATTTCACGGTCGGTCTGGCACTGTAATTCTAGAATTCTAGCTAGAAGTCTTACGTTCCGAGCGTACTGTGCACGCTATAGTATAACGAACCGAAGATCAGTGACCTGCGCACCAGCATTCAATTTCGCAGTAGTTTCACTATACATGCGGAAATTTTTTTGCACGTTTTGAAAAAATCGTTCTTTACGGGAAGGATTTATTTTTGTCAAACGGCAGCAAATATATGTGGAATCCTAACGTTCGGAAATAATTTACGATGAAAAGTAAAGCATTTTTAAAACGTCCAGATTCTTGCTTTCTAACTTACAATTTTATTCACAATTGCAAAGAGAATTTTTTCGAAAGTAAATGCGGCCATTTTTCTTTCTTTGTACATAAACGAGTATATAAGTTTAAGTCTGTGTAAATTTCAAGTGTCCGCAATTGATAAATTTCCTCTTTTTTTCACGGTGCGGAAATTTTTCGGACGTTTGAAAAAAAAAATGGTTTTCCTTGTGAGAAGGATTTGCAAATGCGCCCAAAATATTTCTGACGTGCGTGCCGAATTATTTGCAACGAGAGGTACGAAAGCATTTCGATCGTTCCAGATTTTCTTTCAAACTTACGAAGTTTATTCATAAGTGCAAAGAGGGATTTTCGGGGGAGGTAAATGGCGGACGACCCCCGCCCCCTTTTCTTTCTTCGTATGATAAAGGATTCATGAAGTTTCAGGCTAACTGATATACCGTTTTAAAGGTCCCGCATAATAATATTAATAATTCTAACCAACCTCCTATGTTATGTACCCTACCCTCTACGACGCAATTGCTTAAAATTTTAAAATCTTAGCCTACCTTTTTGTAGCAAAAAACTTGGAAGTCGATTCTTGGGGAAAACATTAGGCTAATCCAATTATATTCCATTTAGTGAGAAAGAATAAGATGACAATTTCGGCAATCAATTTTCAAGGCTTGGCTCCTGATTTTTCCGACTCAGGGCCCTACAGCGGAGTGCAATACGATACTGTATATATTCTCTACAATGTCCTTGCCCCCCCCCCCCCCCCCCACCCCCGAATCCCCCATCGTTACACCCCGAGGGTGCTGTGCTAAACGGATCCGAATTTTAACCCGGCCATCTGCACTGGCCAACACGCAATATACGCTATAGGCCCCGGCCTGCAAGTCTCGAACATTGAATTGCCCGTTCATATTCACACCTTGGCCAATATTACTGTAGACGTGATCTACATAACTGTACTCGTTATGTTCACCAATACCACACTTTGTTTGTAAGACATGTATTTTATTATACAATGAGTGCCCACTGCAAATGCTGGGATTCATAAGCCACAGCGCCCATTTTTGCGTACCTTTTTGGAAGTTGTATGCCCATAAATTTAGTCCTCGTACGTTTACGTGACCTCACAACACATCGCCTCAAATTTTTTTTCCAGCCTTCGACAGTCAGCGCCATCTTGAGTTTTGCACATAATCGATTATCGTCCTAGTCCCAATCTCATAACCGAATACTTTTTCATTATGAGTAAACTTATTTCTGCACACCACCTAGATTATAAAAATTAAGCTCAGTTCTGGCGATTTTTGCTGATAATATTCATAGTTGAATTTTCGTCCATGATGGCAGCTAGTACGTAATGCATCAGGCCTTGCCTAGAGCGACACGTTACCCAGGATGGCGAAATTCACTTCGTAATGTAAATGCACAGAATGCAATGTCAATGCAACATAACGTTGCATGCAATGATGGAGACCATTCAGGTGGCCTGGATTCCAACGTTTCTCATGGAATTGTATATAGTACCGGTGTTACACCTTTGTTTGTAGTAACAGAGCTAGCTAGAAAGTGTATGCGAATGATGTGGGCCGGCTGGGGCTTTTACGATGTACGGCAGTACAATGATGGCCACCCAAAAAAGAAGACATGCAGTAGATTTTAGTTTTCATTTATGCATTTTCTAACTGATTGTCTAAGGTCATTTTGCATCCGTATTGCGCTGAATCTTGTGTACCGTAATTTGCGGTTCTCCGAGCGGAAGGGGAAGGACACACCCATCATGGCCGTTAACACGACCGGGCCCCTCCAACCTTTTTATATGCTCTAAGATGATTAATACACAGAACGAAAGTGCCGCTCGTTTCTCAGACTAGGAAATCGTAGGATATATTTCATAGAATGGCGTTTCGGGCGGCTTGATTAACCTACCTTTCATACTTTTTTCAGGTAAGAGATTTTCTTCTGCAAACTATGCAAGCAGAGGAACACTGAATTTCAAAATTTTGCAGGCACCTTATTACAAACAGGCCCGCCCACACGAAAAACGTGGTGGTTGCTGAGAATGGGTGTGGTGGGGTGGGGGAATCCAGCCCCTCCCAAGTGAGGGTCAAACTATTTTTTTGAAAGAACATGTAAAAAAATCGGAACGTACTTTCGGTAATTGCAGACATTTTCAGGCAGAAGCGGTTTCGCCCCTCCACCGACCCCCACCAAGTAATGGCGGCCCTCTTTCTTTCTTTGAAGTTCCAAATGCTGTGCACCTCTTTCTTTAAAAATTTTCGCACTGTTGAAATATTTGTTGCGCCGTTTTTCATAAAATCTCTCCGTTTTTTTTTTAAGCTTTCGAAACAATTTTTCGCACGTTCCGAAAAATGAATAAAAAATGTGTCAATTGCGGACTTTTGAAAAATTACATGTTAAATTACAAAAAAATATAAATACCGAAACTTAGCCATGAGTCTTTACATACAAAGCAGAAAAGGGCGGGCCCAATTATTTGGGCAAATCTCTTTTGGAATTATGAAAAACATTGTAAGTTTGGAAGGAAAATTCTGAACGTTGCAAATGCTTGTGACATCTTCCTTTAAAAAATATTTTCGCAGGTTAGAAATATTTGCGCGTTTGCTAATCCTTCCCGTAAGGAACGACTTTTTCAAAGTTAGAAATTTCTTTTTGCACAGTTTAAATACAAAAAATTCAATTTGTGGCCTTTGAAATTTATACCAGTCATCCTGAAACTTCATATTTTTTGTAATACAAGAAGAAAGAAGTGGACCCAATTACTTTTTAAATCCTTTGCAATTATGAACAAATTCCTAAGTTTGAAAGAAAAAATCTGGAACGTTCCAAAAGCTTTCGTACCTTCCGTCGCAAATATTTCGCACTTGGAAATATTGTCGGCCTTTGCTTAATCCTTCCCATAACGAGAACTGTATATTTGTTTTAACTTCAAGAAAGTTTTTGCAAAATGAAAAAAAATAATTGCGTGGCCTTTGAAAATTGATATCAGTTTAGTCTAAAACTTCGTGAGACTTTTTATGGAAAAAAGGAGAAAGGGGCGCCATTTACTTTCGAAAACTCTTTGCAATCACATAATATAATTTCCTGAGTTGGTAAAGAAAACATCGGGAAACGTTTCAAAAGCTTTCGTGTCTTCCGTCGCAAATACTTAAAGGCGTTCGGAAATATTCTTGTGCCTTTGCTAAACCATTGGAAATATAAATAATCTCGAACTTGAAAGAAGAAATCTGAACGTTCCAAATGCTTTTGCACCTTCTGCCTCCGCACGTTCGAAATAGTCGCGCTTGAATATCCTTTAACGGAACGATATCTTCTTCAAACGTTCGAAAATTTTGGCATATTCAAAAAAAAAAAAACAAAATCAGTTTGCGTGACCTTTCAAAATTACATCGTTAGCCTGCAACTTCGTGAGTCTTTTATATAAAAGAAAGAAAAGGGAGGGCGTCATTTACTTTTCAAAAGTCTCTTTGCAGTTATGAATAATTAAATTTCGTAAGTTTGGAAAGAAAATATCTGGAATATGCTTTCGTACCTCCGTCGAAAATTTTCGCAGTTCGGAAATATTCTTGCACGTTTGCAAATCTTCCGTAACGGAACGATTTTTTTAAACGTTGAAGAAGTTTCGCAACGTTGAAAGAAACAAGGAAAGTTAATTTTTAAAGGGAAAAAATTAAATTTTTTAAAAAAAAAAATTTTTTTAAGTTTTTTAAATAAAACCCCAAAAAAATTCCTTTTAAATTTTTCTTTTTTTAACCAAAAAAATTTTCAACCCTTTAAACCCCCAAAAAACCCAGAAAAAACCTTTTTTTTCTTTTAGCAAAAAAAGGGGTTTTTTAAAATTTTTTTAAAAAGGGGGTTTTTTTTTCAATTTAAAGGTTTCTGTTTTAACAAAAAAATTTTTTTTAAACTTTGGGTTTTTTAAAAAATTCCTTTTGGGAAATTTTCCAAAAAAAATTAAACAAATTCAAGGGGAAAAAAATTTTGGGGGTTTTAAATTTTTTTTAAAAAAGGGTTTTTAAAAAAAAAAAAGGGGGGGGCCCCTTTTTAAAAATTTATTTTAAGAAGGGAAAAACAAACATTAAATTTTTTTTGGGGAAAATTTTTGGGGGGTTTTTTTTCGGGGGGTTTAAAAAAGGGGAAAATTTTTTTAATTTAAAAAAAATTTTTTTAGGGAATTAAATTTTGAAAGTTAAAAAACCCTAAAAGGGGGGTTTTTTTTTCCCAAAAAATTTTTAAAAAAGGGGGTTTTTTTTTTTTCCCCTTTTTAAAACAAAAACGGAAAAATTTTTTTAAAAAAGGGCCCTTTGAAACTTTTTCTCCCAAAAAATTTATTAAAAAAAAAATTTTTTTTAAAATTTTTTTTTAAAAATTTTTAATGGGTTTTTGCCCTTAAAAAAGGGGGGCCCCCCTTTTTTTTTTTGGGGGGTTTGGGGCAAAATTTTGGGGTTTGAAAATTGTTTCCTCTTTTTAATTTTTTTTAAAAAAATTTTAAAATTTTTTTTTTTTTTTTTAAAAAAATATTTATATTTTTTTTTTTTTTTTTTAAATTTTTTTTTTAATTTTTTTCAAATTTGTTTTTTTAAAAAAGTTTTGAAGGTTATTTTTTTTTCCCGGATTTTGTTTTTCTTTATTTTTTTTTTTTAAAAGGGGTTTTTTTAAATAATTTAGAAAAAAAAATTTAAAAAACCAAAAAAAACCTGGAAAATTGTTCCAAAATTTAAGGGGGGCCCTTAAAGGAAAAAAAAAAGGAAAATTTTTTAAAGGGAAAAAGAAAGAAATCTTTTCCCAAAAATTTTTTTTTTTTTTTTTTTTAAAATTTATTTTTTTTTAAAAAAATTTAAATTTTAAAAAACCCTTTTTTTTAACCCCAATTTTTTAATTTTTTTAAAAAAGGGTTTCAGGTTCCCTTATTTTCCCTTTTTTTTCCCTTCTTAATTTTAATAGGGGGTTTTTAAAAAACCTAAAAAGGGTTTAATTTTTAAAGGGGAAAAAATTTTCAAAATGGGGCGTTAAAAAATTTTCCTTTTTTGTGTTAAAGCAAAAAAGTTAAAATTTGTTTTTAAAAGGGGTTTCCGTTTTTTCCCCAAAAGGGAAAAGGGGTTTTAAAAAATGGTTTTGGGGGCCAAAATTTGGGGGGGTTTAAAAAAAAAAGGGCCCTTTTTGGGGGAAATTTCTTTTATTTTTTAAACTAAAAATTTCCCTTAAAAATTGATAAAATTTTTGTTCTTTTAACTTTTCCAATTGAATTTGGGGGCAAATTTGTAAACCCCGGGAAAATTTTATTTTGGGGGGCCCTTTTTTGGGGGTTTTTAAAAATTTTTTTGGGCAATCGGGTTTTTGATTAAAAGGGGGAATTGCCTTTTTGGGGGCCCCGGGGGCCCTTTTAAAATTTGGGGAAATTTTAAAAGGGGCCAAATTGGGGTTTTTTTGCTTTTAAAAGGTTTGGATTTTCTTTGGGTTTTCTCCTTTTTAAAAAAAAATTTTTTAAAATTTTTTTTTAAACCCCAAAATTTAAAAAAAAATTTTTTGGGCCTTTAAAACCCTAAATTTTTCCCAAAAATAGAATTTTAAAAAGAAAAAATGCCCCCTATCCCTTTTTTTTTTGGGGGAAAAAGTTTAATTTTTTTTTGGGAAAAACCTTTTTGTTTTCAAAAAATTTTTCCCAACCCTTATTTTTTAAAATTTTTTGGGCCCCCCTTTTTAAGGGAAAAAAATTTTTTGGGAAAAAGGTTTTCCCAAAAACCCCCTTTTTCCCCAAAAAATTTTTTTTCCCCCCGGAAAACCCCATTATTGGGGGGGGTTTTTTAAAAAAATTTTAATTTTGAACCCCCCAATTTTCTTTTTACCCCACAAAAAAATTATTAAATTTTTTTTTTTCCCGGGGGAAAAACCTTCCAGGGGGGGGGAAAAAAAAAAAATTTTAAAAAAAAAGGGGGGGGGCCCCCCCAAAAATTTAAGTAATAAAGTTTTTTTTAATTTAAAAAAAAAAAACCCCCGAATGTAGGGAAAACCCCTTTTCCTTTAAAAAAAATTCAAGTTAAAACTTTAGGGAAACCCCCTTTTTCTATTAACTTTTTACCTTTAATTTTGTTTCAACCCGATTTTTTACTAGAAAAAAATTTTAACTTTTGGACTTTTAAGTTTTTTTTTAAAACCCCCAAATCAGTTGGGGGTCAAAACCCCGGGAGGGAAAAGGGAATTTTAAAAATTTTCAAAAAAATTTATTAAAAGGGGTTTTTCCCCCCCCCCTTTTTTTTTAAAAAAAGATTTAATTTTTAAATTTTTTTTTTTTCAACGTGGAAATTTTTTTAAATTTTAAAAAATGGACAATTTCAAACGGAAAAATTTTAAAACCAAATTTTTTCAGGGGTACAAAAAAAAATTTCTTTTCAAATTTTAAAATTTAAATCCCCCCCCCTTTTAAAAAATTTTTTTTTATTTAAAAACCTTTTTTTTTAAAAAAATTTTGGGGCCCCCCCAATTTTTTTTTTGTTTTTTTTTTGTAAAATTAAAAAATTTTAATTTAAAAAAGGGTTTTTTTCCAAGGGGGGGCCATTGGAACGTTCCAGATTTCTTTTTTTCCGTTTCAGATTTATTTATATTTCAATGGTTTAGCAAAGGCACAAGAATATTCCAACCCTGTTAAGTATTTGCGAGGGAAGAAGAAGCTTTGAACGTTTCCGATTTTTTCTTTAACAGGAAATTAATTATGGATTGCAAGAGTTTCGAAAGTAAAGGGGCCCCTTTCCCTTTTTCCCAAAAAAGTCTCACGAAGTTTTAAAAACTAACTGCTAATTTTCAAAGGCCGAAATTTACTTTTTTTCATTTTGCAAAAACTTTCTTAAGTTAAACCCATGTCAGTTCCGTTTAGGAAGGATTAGCAAAGGTCGAAATATTTCGAAGTGCGAAATATTTGCGACGGAGGTAGAAACTTTTGGAACGTTCAGATTTTTCCTTCAATTTAAAGGAATTTGTCATATTGCAAAGGATTTAAAGAAATTTGGGCCTTCTTCTCTTTCTTTATTCCAAAATATGAATTTCAGGAGACGGGTATAATTCAAGACCACAATGAATTTTTTGTTTTAACGTGCAAAAAATTTCCCAATTTGAAAAAGTCGCCCCGTAGGGAAGGATTAGCAAAGCGCAAAATTTCCGAGCGTCCCGAAAATATTTTTAAAGGAAGATGTACACAAGCATTTGCAACGTTCAGAATTTTCCTTCCAAACTTACAAATTTTTGTTCTAATTCAAAGAGATTTTCAAAAAATTGGGCCCGCCTTTTTCTTGCTTTGTATGTAAGACTCTTTGCTAAGTTTCAGTTTTTTATTTTTTTTTTTAATTAACATGAAATTTCAAAAGTCGCGCAATTGACACTTTTTTTCTTTCTTCGGAACGTGCGAAATGTTTTCGAACGCTTGAAAAAAAAAAACAAGGATTCAAACGGCAACAATTTTTCCGAAGTGCGAAAATATTTTTAAGAAAGAGAGCACAGCTTTTGGAAATTCAAAGAAAGAAAGAGGGCCGCCATTTACTTGGTGGGGGTCGGTGTGAGGGGCGAACCGCTTCTGCCGAGAATGTCATTGCATTACCTTGAAGTACGTTCCGATTTTTTACATATCTTCCAAAGAAATAGGTTTGACCCCTCCACTTGGGAGGGGCTGGATTCCCCCACCCCACACCATTTCAAACCACACGTTTTCGTTTGGGTGGTGCCTGTTTGTAATAGTTGTCCTGCAAAATTGCATTCAGTGTTCCCTACTTCCTGGTTTGCAGGAAAATTCTCTACTTGAAAAGTATGAAAGTAATCAGCCGTCCCGAACCGCCATTCTTGAATATATATCCTACTATTTCCTAGTTTGAGAAACGAGCGGCGCTTTCGTCTGTGTATTAATTCATTTTCAGAGCAATATAAAAAGTTGAGATTCCCTGTTTTTAACGGCCATGACGATGGGTGTGTCCTTACCTTCCACTCAGAGAACCGACAAATTACGGTAGACAATATTCCGCGGCAATATGATGCCAAATGACCTTAGACAATCAGTAGAATGCATAATGAAACAAAAACCCACTGCATTGTCTTATTTTTGGCCCATCATTGTACTGCCGTACATCTTAAAGCCCAGCCGGCCCACATCATTCGCTTACACTTTCTAGCTAGCTGTTACTACATAGACAAAGAGTACCACAGTTACTGTATACAATTCCATGAGAAACTTGGAATTTCCCAGGCACCTGCAATGGTCTCCACTATTTGCATGCAACGTTCTGTGCATGCATTGCGCGTTCTGTGCATACCTTCGAAGTAAATTTCGTATGCTGGTAACGTGTCGCTCTAGGCAGCCTGATGACGTAACTAGCTGCCATGGGCGAAAATCATGAATATTATCAGCAAAATCAGCCATTACGAGTTAAATTTTGTACCATATCTATTTTGGGTGCAGAATAAGTTTATTCTTAAGAAAAGTATTCCGTAAGAGTTGGTATCGGACGAATATCGCTTATGTGTAAACCTCAAGATGGCGCTGACTGTCGAAGGCTGAAAAATTGAGCGATGTGTGTGACGTCACGTAAACGTACGAGGCCTAATGGGCATACGACATCCAAAAAAGGTTACGCAAAAATGGCGCTGGTCTTTATGAATTCCAGGCATTTGCAGTGGGAACTCACTGTATAATAATGCATGTCTTACACAAGTGGTGGTATGTGAACATTGTATGTAGATCAGTGTACAAATTAGGCCCAAGTGTGAATAGGAACGGCACTTCAAAATGTCTAGACTTGCAGGCTGGAGCCTATAGCGTATATTGCGTGCGACCAGTGCAGATAATTTCCCCGGGGCCGGGTAAAATTCGGATCATTTTAGCACAGCACCCTCGGGTGAATTGATGGGGATTCGGGCAAAGACATGTAGGAATATATACAGTATCGTATTGCACTCCGCTGTAGGGCCCTGAGTCGGAAATTTGGGAGCCAAGTCTCGAAAATGATTGCCGAAATTGTCATCTCATTCTTTCCACTAAATGGAATATAATGGATTAATGTTTTTCCTTAGGATCCGGACTTCCAAGGTTTTGTAAAATAGGTAAGATTTAAATTTAAGCAATTGCGTCGTAGAGGGTAGGGTACATACATAGGGTGGTTAGAATTATTAATATTATTTGGGGACTTAAACCTTATATCAGTTACCCGAAACTCATGAATCATTTATACAAAGAAAGAAAAAGTGGGGTCGTCCGCCATTTACTTCCGAAAATCCCTTGCAATTAGAATAAACGTGTAAGTTTGAAAGAAAAATCTGGAACGATCGAAGTGTTTTTTTTTTTGTTTTTATTTTTTTTTTTTTTTTCTATTTTTTTTTTTTTTTTTTTTTTGTTTTTTTTTTTTTATCTTTTTTTTTTTATTTATATTTTTTGTTTTATTTAGAATTTTTTTTTTTTTTTTTTTTTATTTCTTTTTTTTTTTTTTTTTTTTTTTTTCCGAAAATTGATTTTAGGTTTTCCAAAAATTTTTAAGGAAAAAAACAAAAAAATCAAAATTTTAAATTTTTTTGAAACCCCTTTTAACTTTTAAAATTTTTAGGAAATTACATGGGGAAAAATTTTAATTTGGGTTTTTTTTTAAAAATTTAAATCATTTGTAACCAAAATGGACAAAAAGGTTTTAGAAAATTATCAAAAGGGGGAAAAAGGGAAAAACTTTTTACCCATTTTAATTTTAAAAAAGGGGAAAAGGCTTCCACAAATCCCCCCCCCCTTTCCCCTTTGGGTTGTTGGCCCACTACCTTTAAAGGGACTCCGGTTTAAATTTGTAACTGAAAGGGAGCCTAAAAAAAAGTTTCCTAAAAATTGTTGGGGAAAAGGTTTGAAAGAAAGGGGTTATTTGGGTTTGGGGGGGGTTTTTCATCCTTTTAAAAACCTCAAGGGGAAATTTCGTTTGACACATCCATAAGTTAAAATTTTTTGCTTTTCCCCTTTTTAAAATGAGGAATTAAACCCGGAAAAAAAAACCCAAACTAACTTTGAAAATGGGATTTCTTTAATGATTTAATTGAAAAATTTTTGGAAATTTGTTTTTATTTTCCCTTCACAAAAAAAGAGGTTAAATATTTTAAGGGTTGCTGAAAAAGTTTTTACATCCGGGATTCGATTTAATACTTCTAAAAGGACTTTTGACCTTTTATTTTTAAAAAAAGGGGAAAAAGGGGGGTTTTCCTTCCCAATTAGTTTTTAAAAGTTCCCGGATTAACAAAACCTGTTTTATCTAAAATTCAGGATTAAGGTGAACTAACAAATACCAGTGAAAAATTTTAAATTGGTTCCAAGTGAAGTTTTAAAAGGTTGGGAGAATTAAAGAAATAAACAGCCAAACGGATAATATGATTGTTGAAGGAGAAAAATTTGGGAAAATTAATAAGGCCCGGTTTTTTGGAAAATTTACGAATGCCAATTCTGGGGCCCTTAATCAAACTTTTTGGGGAATGAAACGAAACCTATAATTAAGCCCAATTTAACCCCTTATGGGGGAAAAAATTTTGCATTTAAGGAAATTAATGTTTCCCATTTAATCATTTAAAAAATTTTTTGGGGGGGTGAAATTTAAAGCCCAAAACATGATTGACGGTAGAAAGATATTTTAAGGGGAAATTTTAGGGCAAATTTTTTTCCCAACAAAACTTACAAAAAAAATTGGGAAAATAACTTAAAAATTTTAAGGTGGTTGTTTTTTGATGTTTAACTCGTGGATTATTGAACTATTTAATTGCCTTTTTTTCACATGCTTGGGTTTTAATCTAGTAAATAAAGGCCGTTGAATTTTTTATGGGTTTATTTCCCAATCTTTTGGTAGTTTTGGGGAAATTTCAAACATGGGGATTTTAATTTAAGGGGGCATTGTAAAGATATTTGGGTTTTATTTGTTTGTAATTAGGAAAAATGCCAAAAATGTCAGGGAGTTTAAGTTTAATTTTTATTTAAAAAAAAATTTGGGTGGGTCGGCCTGTAAAGGAAATTTTTATAAACCATTGAGGGTTAAATTTTTTAATTTAAGGAAAAAAATCAGTAAGGGGGTGATAAGACTGAAAGAATTGGGGTGATTACCGACCCCCACCTTTTAATGAAAATTTTGGTTTTAAAAAATTAAAATTTTAATCATAGAATTTAAAATTGCAATTAAAATTAAAAGGGAAATCTTTTGAAATTTTTTATGTTTTTAAAAAGAATATTGGCCGATAATCCATGTCCTGGATTTTAATTTAAAACAATTGAAGTTTTTAGTATGAAATTTATCTGGTAATTATTTAGGAAAGGTTTCAAATTAAAGGCCCGAATTTTAATTTTAGAGAAAATTTAGTTGGCATTTCCCAATTTAGTATTTTTTAAATAAAATTAATTTTTTTAATCCTTTTCGGTTCTCAATTTATCATTTCCCAATTAAGAAATACCCCTCCCAAAAAATTTAAAAACCCCCCCTTTTCCAGAGGTAAAAAAACTCCTCCAAAATGGAAGACCGGGGCAAAGTGTGAGAAAAAATTTTTTTGGAGGAAATTGGCAAAAGTTTGAATTCCGTTAAACAGTATTTAAAGGTAGTTGTACCGGGTGGGAAGTTTATTTTTTTGGGTTGGTGAATAATTAAGAAAAATTTTAGAGATTGAGAAAACCTTTGTAATTTTGAAATAACTTTTTCTTAATCATCCACAAAGTTTTATTAGCAGAAAGGGTAAATTTTTTTTTGACTAAAATTTAAATCAAAATAAAAAAAATTTTTAAGGGGATTCCCAGGGCTCAGAAATTTTAACCCTTTAAAGGAACTTAAAAAGGTTAATTTAACAAAAAAATGGAATAATTAAATGATTAAAGAATTCATTTGAAAAATGCTCCAATGTATCCCATAAAAAATATCCCTTAAAGGAAATGCCCTTTTTTAAAGTAACTTCGAAAGTCTGGTAAACTTTTAATTTTTTGAAAAATTATTAAAATTATTAAATTAAAAATTTGAAAGGAATACCAAAACCAAGAGGTCAAGGATATGAGTTTTATTGTTTTTTAATGTGATTTATTGTAAATGGTCAACATTATTGGTAAGGCGAGGAGGGGGGCTGGGGCAAGAAAAAAAGGGTATTTCAAAGGAAATTTTTTGGGTCAAATTTGAAAATTAATTCCCCAGAGAAAGGGAATTAAACCTTTGGATTAATTAGTAAAAAAAATGTTGTTTTGGGAACTTAAAGTTTTATTCTCGTTTTTGTAAATTTTACCTTAGAATTAATTTCAAAATTGGGGGGGGTTTTTTCCCAAATTAAATTTGGGGGAAGGAAAATTTTGTAAATTTTGCTATCAATTGAATTTTTAGTAACAATAGTTTTAAAATTTAAACCTGCTATTTGTAATTATTTTTCAATTTTTAATTTGGTGAAAAAATTTTTGCGGGATAACCTTTCCCCTTTTTTAAAAGGTAAAGCCAAGATTTCTTTTAATAAAAAAAGGAAACATAAACTACCCCAAACCAAATGTTTTTGGGAAATGGCGAAGTTGGGTTTTAAAATTTATTTAAAATTCCAAAAAAAGTTTAATCATAATTAAAGTTGATTAAAAAGTTTAAGTTTGGGGGGGGGACCCAGGATCCACCTGCAAAAAAACTCAGGTTTTAAATTTTCCATACTCCAAAGTTACGGGAGAATCATGGGGAAGACTTTAATTTTAAATGGGCTTGGGCCTTTTTTGGGTTTAAACCCTGCCCTTACCTGAAAAATTAACAAGTTAAAATTTTAATTGATATGGGTAAGATATTTCTTTAAATTTTACCTTGGTTTTAAGTGGCAATGAAAATTGATTCGGAATTTTTTTTGGGTCTTAGTTTAATTTTTACAGAAATTCCAAAGGTTTGTAAATTTAAAACCCTTAAAAAAAAATAATTTAAAAGGGAAAATTTTTGCAAAGTTTTAAAACAAACGTACCCCTTTAAATCACAAAATTAAAACGAAGAGCCGAAATCCTAAGGGGGGGCTTTTTTTGGCATTTTCCCCGGGAAAGTAAGGGGGGTTATTTTTAAAATTAGGTTCCAAGGAATGGGAATATGACCTTTTAGAATTTGTAAAAATTTAAAAAGTTGAATAAAAAAATTTAAAGGGGGAACCAGGGGGGTTTCCCTCTAAAAAATTTTTTGAAAATTTTTTTTCCTTCTAAAATTTTAATTTTGGAGTAAATTGCTAAAAAAATTTATATTTGGGGTTAGGATGGAAGTAGATGGGCTTGGCCCAAGGGGCCCTTTTGAAAAATTTAAAAATTTGGGGTTTGGGAAAGGGGCATTATATTAAAAAAAAGTTAGATTTTTTAGAATTAAAAAAAAAAAAAAATGGTCAGCCGATCTGGGAATTGCTCCTTTACCAATGATCTTCGTTATGCTTACCTTTTGAGATGAATTTTAAAAGTTGAAGAAAAGTCGGATAATTCCTTTTAGGGAACGGAGGGTTAACGGGGGGAAACACCCCAGTTAAAATAAGTTTTCCCTCCCAAATTTTCATAGATCACAAAAAAAAATTTTTAACAACCTTTGACTAAAAAGGCAAATAACAAATTTTTAAAAATGTGGGGGGACATTGAATTTTCCCCCAAAAATGGGGGATGCCCCGGGGCCCCCGATTGTCAGACTATAAGCAACGAGAAAAACCATATGGTAAAATTGGGGAAAACGCAGCATATAAAATTCAAAGAGCAGGAACAAATGCAAAACCACTACTCATTTAATAGATCAGGTTTTCCTTAAGATTTCTGTAATTTGCAAAATTTTAAAGATTTGTTTACCCAAGCACTTTACAACCAAAAGCCCCGGGGGGAAAAATTTGGTCCCCATAAAAAAACATCATCCCGCTAAAATAGGGTCCAAGTTTTAAGGCCTTTGGATTTATACCAAGGGGATTTGGGGATTTTAAACCTTTTTTAAATTTTTGAAAACCTTCTACCAAGGAAAGGGCTAGGAAAAAAAGTATTAAAAACAATGTTGGGCCCTTTCTCAACAATTTAAAAAGTATCTATCAACAGGGCCCCGTATTTAAAAATTTTTTTAATTTTAATGTAAACCCAATTTTGGGAATCCGAATCTACCTTATCCAAAAGAAAAACCCTTTTTAAAAATAAAGAAAAAACCCAATAATTATTTAATTGAACCTAAAAGGGGGAATTAAAGATGAAAAAATTTGTGAAAATCCCAAAAAATTTTTTAATAAAACAACAAAACCCTTTTTAACCCTCAATGGAAGATATTGAGAAAAGGGGCCCTTACTTCCAAACCCCAAGGGGAGAATTATTCCAAGGGCCCCTCTGATAAATTACCATTCTAATTAAATCCTAATACCCACAACCTTCCCAACCCAATCCCCGGGGGTTTTTACCCTAATCAAAATTTTTGTATTAAAAAAAAAACATTCTTTTTGAAAATATTTTTGAAGACTCTTTGCAAAATTTTTTGGGAAATTTTTCCCTTAATTAGAAAATTGTAATTGCTTTAAACCCAAAACATCACTTAGTGGGGGGAAATGAAAAATTTTAAAAGGGAAAAGTAAACTCCATTTATTTCCAATTAGAACCAAAAAAGGTTGGTTTGCCCGGGAAAAAATTTTAAATTTAACCGGCTGGAAGTTTAGCCCAAAATTACAAACTGGGGCAAATAATTTGGCCATTAATCCCCCTTTTTATTTCATCGTAAATTTATTTTCAACAAAAAATATTAATGTCTTCCAATAATAAAGGACAAAAAGGAATTCTTCCAAATCAAAATTTCCTAAAAACTTTTGGGAAGGAAGAAGACAGAAAAATTACATTTAATAATTAAAATCCAAAAACCATAGATTTGAAAGTGTTAATTGAAGATTCTTTAAAACCCAAGATTGGGGGTTTCCCCTAAAAAACACCTTTTTTTTCAAACTGGGGGGGGTTTAAAAAATAGGTAAAAAATCTTAGGAGTAAATATTTTCCTTCTGCCAAGGAACATTGTTGGGTAATTTTTATAAAATTGTATAAGGATTTCCCAACCCGATCTAACCCGTTTTTTGTTCCAAAAAAATTTTGGAAAACCTAACATTTCACGTTTAACAAATTAAATACAACCATTAAATTGCAAAGTTTTTCCCAAAGGGAAACCCTTCCTGATTTAAAAGTCCTCCAAGGAGTTAATGAAGGAGGGGAAAAAAATCCCTCAGGTTCAATTTTCCAAACTTAAAATTTAATAGGAATTTAATAACAATCAACAATCTTTATTTGATTAATTGTTTTTTTACAGGGAATTTAAAAAAATTAAAAAAAAAAGGAAAAAGTCAAAAGGGTCCCAAATTTAACCTGTTAATTGAACAGGTGCTGGTTAAGCCAAAAAAGGTAAGGTGTTTTTTTTTTTTAATTTTTTAATGAAAGTTTTTTTTTGGGGTAAACTGAAAAATTTTCCTTTTTTGGTAAAACTAATCCTTTAATTTCCCAAAAAAGGGGGAACAAAAAAATTTAGGATTCCCCCGTTTTGGGACTTTTTCTCCCTTTAAACCTCCTGGGAACATTTCCCCAAATTCTGTTGCTGAAGGGGTTTTCTAAACAAAAAAAACAAACCTTGTAAGGGGACGATTACAATATTGCAAAAAAAAAATCACTTTTACATTTTTCAAGTTCCACCCAAGTTATTATTAATTTGGCATTTTTCCAGAATTGGGGTTTTATGCATAAATGGATTTATGCCTTATTTGAAAATAGTTTAGTCTCCTTCAAATAAACTTAAAGAAACTTTATTCATTCAGTTTTTCCATATGAACTTAGGCAATTCCCAAATGTTTCAAGAAATTAAAATTTTTAAAACCCTTTTTACATTTGGTTTATTAAAATTTGGGCCCTTAAGTAAAACTTTGGCTTTAAGAAAAACCAGAAATTCAGGACTTGTTAAGAATCCCAGCCCCTTAGGGCCACCCCCCGGGGGCCCTATTGGAAAACCATTTCCAAAGCCTTAAGTTTCTTAAATTGGTTAACTTCCCAAAAACCCCGGTTTTTAAAATGGGTGAAAGGTTTAAAAAGAATACCCGGAAATACAGGACACACCTATTAATCATGAGTTTGCTCAAAAATTTAAATTTAACAAAAATTTTTAATTTTCCTGAATACCTAAATAAAAAAATTTCCAATGATGTTTTTTCTTTTTAAATATGCCAAACAGAACCAACCCAAAGAAGTTAAATATTGGATTGGTTTTTCCCCCCTTTCTTAATTTATTTTAAACCTGCAAAGCCAACTACTAAAAATTTTTTTAACTAAATGTGAAATTTACAAATCTGTTTTGGTTTCAAGATAACAGTTAAGGGTTATTTGGAACTAAGAACCTTTTCATCAAGGCCCATTTACAGTTTCCCTTTTTCTTAAATTTAAACAATTTTTCTCAAATCAAATTTTAATGGCCACTGAAAAAAAATTTAAAACTTCACTTCAAAGGATCCATCCCTTAAAAAAGGTTGGCCAAACAAAAAACATAAAAAAAGCTTTTCCAATGTGCCACATAACCCCTTGAAACTATTTGGAACAACCCGGGCAACCGGGGGGGTTTGGGGGGCAGCCGTAAAAAACAAATTAAAATTCCCAATAACGGAGAAAAAATCACCTTCCATTTGAACCTAACCCCTACAATTAAACCTATATGCCAACTGAGTTTCCTGCTGTTTCAATTTAAACAAAATTGGAATGAGAAAAAATTTGCTTAATTTTAATTTTCTAAAGTTTTAAATTTGTTTAAAAACCTTCCTTAACAATCCCCATCTAATGAAATTACAAAAAAATTAAATTACAAAATTAGGACAAGAAAAATGGACCCTGAGACAAAAAGGGGAAGCCCAAAATGTTTTTCCGATTAAAAATTTTTTTTCAATTTTTAATTGTTTTTACGTTCAAATTTTTTGAAAAATGTTAAAAATAATGTCCTTTTTTCCACCTTTCAACAGCAAAAACAATGGTTTTTTAAAAAAACTTTAAAAATGGTGGGAAAGGTTGATTTTTCCCCCCACTGCCAATTTAACAGGACAAAGCATTCCCAAAATGTGATTCAAAACCTTTAGTGAATTTTTAAATTCTTGGGGGGACGATTTCCCCCCTTTTCCCCTCTTTTTATTTCCATAATTTAATGATTGTATTCTTTAAAATTAAGGGTAATTAAAAAAGGTTTTAAGGGCCCAAAACGGAGATCTTGGGCAAAAGCCCAAAACCACCAAGGAAAAGGCACATTTACATTTTCCAATTTTTCCCTCGCCTCCCACTTTGGGGAGTACGTCTTTTTCAGTGCGGGCGGAATTTAAACTAAAATTTTTCCCTTAGTCCTCCTCACATCCCCAATTGAAACCCGGCTCCCCAAAATTCAAGTTTGTTCGAAGTTTACTTTCCCTCCCCTTGTATTGGACATTTAATTTGGAAAGCCAAGTTTTTTATTTAAATACGATTGTATAAAATTGGACTGGGATTACGGCTTGGCTTCCTTTTTTTTTAAAAAAAAAAAATCAATAAAATTCAAATTTTTTTTAGGCCGAGCCCCTTTTTTTTTAATAAAAAAAGTTTTTTATGTTTGAAAAAATCGTTCGTTAGGATATTTTTTAAAAGCGAATTTGATGGGTTAATAATTTATAAAGGAATTTTGAAAAAAAATTTGTCAACTAAAAATTTTAAATGAAAGAAGAAGTAAAATTCCGTTTCTTCTTTTAAAAAAAATTTTTAATGAAGGTTTTAGGGATGTTTTGGTCGAATTAAAACTTTTTTTCGGGGAAAATTTTTTCAAGAAAAAAAATTTTTAAGGGAAATTTTGGACATTTTGAAGGGGGGAAATTTATTTAGCAAAGGCAAAAACTTCGCCCAGATTTTTCTTTCAAACTTACGACGTTTATTCATAATTGCAAAGGGATTTTCGGAAGTAAATGGCGGACGACCCCACTTTTTTCTTTCTTTGTATATAAATGATTCATGAAGTTTCAGGGTAACTGATATAAGGTTTTAAAGGTCCCACAATAAATAATATTAATAATTCTAACCAACCTTTCTATGTATGTACCCTACCCTCTACGCCGCAATTGCTTAAATTTTAAATCTTACCTATTTTACAAAACCTTGGAAGTCCGAGTCCTAAGGAAAAACATTAATCCAATTATATTCCATTTAGTGGCAAAGAATGAAGATGACAATTTCGGCAATCAGTTTTCGAGACTTGGCTCCTAAATTTCCGACTCAGGGCCCTACAGCGGAGTGCAATACGATACTGTATATATTCCTACCATGTCTTTGCCCGAATCCCCCATCAATTAACCCGAGGGTGCTGTGCTAAAATGATCCGAATTTTAACCCGGCCCCTGGGAAACTTTATCTACACTGGTCGCACGCAATATACGCTATAAGCTCCAGCCTGCAAGTCTAGACATGTGCAGTGCCGTTCATATTCACACTTGGGCCTAATTTTGTACACTGATCTACATACAATGTTCACATACCACCACTTGTTGTAAGACATGCATTTATTATACAGTGAGTCCCACTGCAAATGCCTGGGAATTCATAAAGACCAGCGCCCATTTTTGTGTAACCTTTTTTGGATGTCGTATGCCCATTCAGGCCTCGTACGTTTACGTGACGTCACACACATCGCCTCAATTTTTTCCAGCCTTCGACAGTCAGCGCCATCTTGAGGTTTACACATAAGCGATATATCGTCCAATACCAAACTCTTACGGAATACTTTTCTTAAGAATAGACTTATTCTGCACCCAAAATAAGATATGGTACAAAATTTAACTCGTAATGGCTGATTTTGCTGATAATATTCATGATTTTCGCCCATGGCAGCTAGTACGTAACGCATCAGGCTGCCTAGAGCGACACGTTATCCAGCATACGAAATTTACTTCGTAAGGTAATGCACAGAACGCGCAATGCAATGCACAGAACGTTGCATGCAAGTAAGTGGAGACCATTGCAGGTGCCTGGGAAATTCCAAGGTTTCTCATGGAATTGTATACAGTACCTGTGGTACTCATTTGTCATGTAGTAACAAGCTAGCTAGAAAGTGTAAGCGAATGATGTGGGCCGGCTGGGGCTTTAAGATGTACGGCAGTACAATGATGGGCCGAAAAATAAGACAATGCAGTGGGTTTTAGTTTCATTTATGCATTCTTGCTGATTGTCTAAGGTCATTTGGCATCAGTATTGCCGCGGAATATTGTCTACCGTAATTTGCGGTTCTCTGAGTGGAAGGGTAAGGACACACCCATCCGTCCATGGCCGTTAAAACAACAGGGAAATCTCAACTTTTTATATGCTCTGAAAATGAATTAATACACAGACGAAAGCGCCGCTCGTTTCTCAAACTAGGAAATAGTAGGATATATTCAGAGAATGGCGGTGCGCCAGAACACAGCCTCTCCACCACTAAGACTCTTATAGTGCCTCCAAGCGGCAACACACGGTAACTGGGCTTTTTTACCGCAGGCTGAACTATAAGGGATCTCGGAGTAGCAAGGACCCCAGAGGTGCAGTGCGTAGGCCCATCTTTTTTGTTGATGAGCCCTGGCACTAATCCATCCTTGCCCCAACAATGGGTCAAATTGTCGGACAGACACAGCTTGTGAGCACTGATGAAATGTCCCAGAGGAAGATAGATTTAAGACATTTTACCACAGGGATATTTTGTTTTGCAATTTTGTGATGTCTTTTACACGATTATTGCTGTTAAGGCTGGTTGTATCAACATTTCCTCACAAATTGCTACCTAATTGATTCATGAAGTCACAACCTTTTTCAGTTTAATGTTTCCATAAAGGTTGGTTTTGCTTCTGAAGGGCAGTAAATGTTTCTCACCTTACTACTTTGACCTTATAAATTGCATTTAAAAAACTATCACGTGTTATCCGTAACCTGTGATGTTACCTGGTGTTTCTGCAATTAAAACTGTTCAATTTAATGTATAACTATTTGAAATGGTTTGATATATCTCTCCATAAGAAATTTCTCTTCAGGAAGAAACATACCTGAAAGGGAAGAATTTCTTTCGTACACTTCATGTGGATCTTTCAAAGGTTCAATGCTATATTTTTACTACTGTATATATTTCTTAAGATTTTCTGCATGCACAACAGTGCCAAATTATCTTAAATTTTCTCAAGCTAGCTATCACTTGCTTTCACATTCTTTCATAGTATAACACTGCTTGATACTAAATGAACTGCACTTTTTGCCTTTTTTAGATTGGTGTATGTCAGTGCTATGGTTGATTGGATAAAATCAGTGACATTTGAAACAATGGCCTAAAAGCATCGAGAAAGTTTTATGGTGTATTCATCTGTCTGTTCATATCTGTCTGTTCAAAGAAAGGGGATGTGCAGAAGGTAAGCAGGTCACATGTTGCGTACTACGTTTCTGAGATAATCATCATATTACAACTCAACCATGGAAGTACTACTACGGATAATTCTATGATTCAATCTTTTTTAGGCTAAACTCTGAAAGTTCTCATGACACATTTCTTCACAGAAATATGTTTTACATGTCATGTGAGTGTTTAAATAGGTAATGATTATTATAATATTTATCACCATACTGTTATTTCTCTACAGCTGCTTTTGTAGAAAGCAGTACCTTACTGATTTCAATGGTCTGTTGTTGCTTAACTTTTCAATGCTGGAATAATATAATTGTACTTAAATAATACTTAATATTAAATACACCAACCTTTACACCAACCTTTGTCTTGTTTAGGTTCAAGAGCACCAGCCCTTTGGTTGCTTGGATAAAGGCATTGCCATCTGAAAAATTTCCAAGGTAACCGTCTAACTGTTCATATCGAGGGAAATGTTGACCCACGATGAGAAATGGTTTCCCATCTCGGATGCTATTTTGAGATCTGCAGAAGGTAGGTAGCATTGACTGTCATAGGATGCCTGCTTGGTTCCTATAGTAACCACGATAACACAATGCCATCTCTTTGCTAGAATAAATAATAAATGATGTAGCACATTTTTTTCTACAGGAAAATTTCTCACAATTCTTGTCTTTCCATTGGATGATCATTTTATATGTTGCTACCACCATATATTACTATCTTTACATTATAATGTGTGTAAAAAACGAGTTTGTCAAATGCTTTTAAGTGCTGGAATAGTGTTATACTGACCAAATCTTGATAAAACATTTTTGTCAATTTAAGATTCATAAATACCAGTGCTATGGTTAATGAGCAAAAAGGTAGAGATATTCAAAGCAATGACAACGCAATGGCGTTGGGAGAGTTCAGGTTTTAATCGTCTGGATGTTTATTGCAAGGGGAATATGAACTAACATCATGAATTCTTTTTAATCTAGGATTACCTTTCAGTATCTGCAGAAAGTAAGCAGGATTTTTTGTCACATGTTGCTTGTTATGTTTCTGTTATCACAATTATATTACGATATAACACTTAGGGTAAATGTTAAATGTTCGTGACAGATTGGTCCACATAAATATTTCTCATCTTTCATGCGCGTCCTTCAATTGGATGATCATTTCCATATGTTTTTAACACCATATTCTTATTTCTTTACATTTTTTGTATGAAAAACAGAACTGAATTGTGCTCATTGGTAGTTTGTTGAAGTTCATCAAATGCTATTAAATTCTGGAATAATGTAATACTGCTGAATGCTAATAGAATACCATTTTTGTCTTGTTTAGATTCAGTTGTACGAATGTTGTGGTTGAGTAAACAAAGGTAGTGGCATTGAAATAGTTACCAAAGCATCGAGGCAATTCATGGTGTAAGCGCCCGGCTGTTCATAGCGAGAGGAATATTTACCCACCATCTGACATCGATTCCCATCTCAGATGATATTTCAAGACCTGCGGAGGGTAAGTACTGGCAGGATTATCTGTCACATGTTGCCTGCTATCGTTCTGTGATCACAACCTTGTAGTATGCGTGACATCCTAAACGATGTACATCAAAAGTCAAACCTGAGATGGAATCTTAGCACGGTCTTAGCATGAGGGGAATCTAATGCAAAGAATGAGCTGACCGCTAAAAATCTACAAATGAATGTGATAATTGTTCAATCTGTGATATGTCGTCTCTTATCTACACACTATAGTGCGAACATTCTAACATGATACAGTGGGGCAATGTACCACTCAGGCAAAAGGAGCTCCAGCACCTGCTATCCACATGAGCAGTGTATATGCAATGTTTCGTCTGTCAGGCATTGCCTGCTATGTTTCTATGATCACAACGGTATTACAATTAAACCTTTAAGTAGACTAGTTGCTAAATAATCTGTGATGCGTTTATACAGAAATATTTCCCAAGTGAGTTTTTCACTGGATTATTACTGCTGGCAGTGGGTTTGAAGGAAAGACTAAAGCATTTCAATATACTTATTTCTTTATTTCTTTGATTTTTTTGTGTAGAAAACAAACCTAAAGGGCCGGTTTTCAATGGTCTATGGAATTTTATGAAAGGTTTTAAAATGCTTAAATAATATAACGTGTATACTGCTAAAATAAACTGCAATTTTGTCTCTTTTAGATTTATTTATACCATTTCCAAGGGCGGTTAGATTAAGGCAGTGGCATTTGAAGCAATGACCAAAAGCATCACAAAAAGTCCAGGGGTGTAGTCATCTGGCTGCATTCATCAGCAAGGATGTTTACCTGCACCTTCAGCTAATGGTATTTTCATCTCAAAAGACAGTTCAAGATCTGCAGTAGGTAAGCAGGATCAGTTGCTCAATTGCTGTTGGCTGTCACACTGTTGCCTGCTGTTTTTCTGTGATCTCAACCAATACAATTCAGCCTTGAGGTAAAATGAATGCTTAAGTTCTTTGAAATATTTTTGGCATGAATTTTTTTACAATTCATGTGAGTCTTCCATTACTGAGTAGCTTTTTTATCACTATATACATAATTCTTTACCTTATTTTGTGTAAAAAACAACAAATTCAAGTCTTTTGAAGTTTATCAAATGCATTAAAATGCTTATATAGTATAACACTGCTTAATTGCTGAATAGCACAACATTTTTTGTTGTTTTTTAGATTCATTTGTACCACTGCTATGGGTGATTGGATGAAGAGAGTGCATTCTATACAGTGACCAAAAGTATCTGCGAAATCCAGGGTGTAACTGTCTGGCTGTTCAGAGAGAGTGGGGATGTTTACCTCCCTTCACTTAGTGGTGTTTACAGTTCAAAAGCCATTTCAAGATCTGCAGTAGGTAAGCAGGATTATAATATATTGTCTGTCACATTGTTGCCTGCTATGTTTCCTGTGATCACAACCAATACAATTCAACCTTGAGTTGGAATAAATGCTAAATTTCTTTGATATATTTTGACAGGTATATTTTTTACAGTTCATATGAGTCTTCAATCACTGAGTAGGTTTCTTACCGCTATATACTTCTTACGTTTTTGTGTGGAAATCAAAAATTGTTTTCAATAGTCTTTTTATCAAATGCTTTAAAATGCAAAAATAGTATCATATTGCTTAAATACTAAATAGCACAGCATTTTTTGTCATTTTTTAGATTCATTCATACCACTGCTGTGGGTGATTGCATGTAGAAAGTGGCATTCGATACATTGACCAAAAGCTTTGGGGAAATCCAGGGTGTATCCATCTGGCTGTTCATAGTGAGTGAGGATGTTTCCCTGCCATCAGCTAATGGTATTTTCATCTCAAAAGACATTTCAAGATCTGCAGTAGGTAAGCAGGATTGCTCAATTGCTATATATTGTCTGTCACTTTGTTGCCTACTATGTTTCTGTGACCACAACCAGTACAATTCAACCTTGAGGAAGAATAAATGCTAAATTTCTTCGATATATTTTTTACAGGAGTATTGAGTAAAACTTATGGGAGTCTTTCATGGGAACATTAGTGGAGATTTTTATCACCACATTACTTCTTTATGTGTATTTTTCGTAGTGAAAACACAACCGGATTGTATTCAGTGGTCTGTGGAGGTTTATCAAATGCTTTAAGTTCTTAAATGTGCTGCACTGCCTAAATGCATAACCATTCTTGTCTTTTTTAAATTCATTTATACCAGTGCTATGGGTAATTTGATAAATGCAGTGCCATTTGAAACAATGACCAAAATCATTACCATAAACTTAGTCATTTGTATTTTATTTTCAATAGCTTGTTGAAAATCATCAAATGCTTCAAAATGGCTTAATAGTGTAATACTGCTTAAATGCTAAATAGCACAACATTTTGTCTTTTTCTTCAGATTCATTTATACCACTGCTATGGGTGCCTAGATGCCTGGATGAAGAAAGTAGCATTCGAGACTGTGACCAAAAAATCCAGGGTTCATATAGTGATGAGTGAGGATGTTAACCTGCCTTCAGTTAGTAGCTGTTCCATCTTAAACTACATATCAGACTCTGCAGCCAATATCTTTTACTTGTAATATGAAAACATAATTTAAAATTTCAGGAATTTCACCATGTCTGTGATGAGTGTCAGAAAATTTCACCAAAAAGCACTAGCTATCTTTCCATTGTGCTGGTTTCTGAAATTGCAATATTGTTGAACTAAAGTGAATAGTATATGGTTCAGTAAAACTGTATTTGTTAAATCTGTGGAAGTTTCTAAACAAATAGTAATTGCTATGTGACAAAGATTGTATAAATAGTTTATATAGGTAGTCACCTCAAAATTTTTTGAAAGATCAACTATGGGGATACTCATTTTAAAAACTTTAGGTGACTGCATTTTCTCTTTAAAGTAAAAAGTGTTCACATATGTCAAGCCCAAATCATATTGTTCTAAAAGAACCTTACTTATCTTTTTCAGGTCAAGCCTGTCATAGAAATCTACCTAAGGCAGAAGATGACAATTAAGGAGAAGGGGCTCTTGCTGGTTGACCTTCTATCTTACCTTGAAGTTCTTAACCTCACCTTTCAAGACTGGGTCTTTAATATACAGACCAGGCTGACTTAAAGTAATGTAGCTTAAGACCTGATTAAGTATGACACATTGTTCAGCTTGTTTATGGTGTGAGGGTGGTGGGGTATATAGGCCTTCACAGACTATACCCACTGTTACTTAAAGTGTTCTCTGTGAGAGCAGAGTTTGGGAGACAGCTGTTTACCATCATGGAAAAGCCAGCACTAGTAGTTCTATGTGTTTCTTGGTGCGACTGATATCCAGAGCTAATCCTTAGTGGCCCATTTTAGGAAGTGTCCTTCCCTGCATTGTGTGTCAGGTGACTGGAGGTTCTCTGAAGTAATTTGACTACGAGTAAGATTTCTACATTATTTGTCACAGTGTTTGCAATCCTTTCTTACAGTAATTCTAGGCTATGTTGAGGTTCCTTTACCCTTTTCCGCCCCACTCCCTTGCACCTAAGATCTTACCATGAATTCAAATACCCAAACTTGAATGATTTCCTCCCTTCCCTAATTAATCCTGAAGTCAATCCTTAAATCTTGATGCTAGTGTTGAGAGATATTTTGGGCATCTTGAGCTTATGCAAGGATGGTTAATTGGACACTTGATCACAGGAAAGAGGAATATTAAAGCGAGGTTTAAAAATCGTTGTGCATTTTGTTTTGGTCCATGAGCATACTAGTGTCATCTCTGGCATCTCAGATGATTAGGGCAAGGATGATGTGCCTATGAAGACTTCACTGAAGAATATATTTCTAGCAGGAACTAGTGTGTAATGCAAGAACCATTTTCTTTATTAAATATCATCAGATTGTTACACAATTAGTGACTTTAAGAACAGATCTTCTTTGCATGTGTGCATGTGCCTTTTGCCTTTAATTATGATGTCCTAGCATATTATCATATTGTTTTGCTCAACTGATGTATGTTATGCATGTATTTCCACATTGATGATTAGCTGGCAATCCATGTCTGCAATAAAAGAATTTTTGCTTAGCTTAATTGGCCTGGCCTTTCCTTTTTGTGTGCAGCCATCTCTCTCTTAACAATCCCTTTAGTCATGGGATCAGAGGCAACAACCCCAAGAAACTGTTTTCCTCTTTAAAAACTTGAGAACAAAATTTCTATTTCATTTGTATTTCCAGTTAAGACATGTTGACATATATCATCTAAAAATTTTAAAGAGCAAATCTCTTCACCCCACAGAGAGTTCCAGTTCTCCAAACTAACTTCAAGCCATGCCCAAAATTGTATTGCCTTATGCTCCTCCTTGTGCAGACAAAAACCTACTTATTCACTTGAAAGTCTGTGGACATGCAAACTTGAAAACAGCTACAGTTCCCTTAAAAATCCATTATATATTGACCATTGTACAAGACAATTTGCATATTGCTCTTTCATTATGAAATTTCTAAGGTGGAAGGAGGGAGTCATGAGATAGGTGTTATGTTATCCTTTGTTTTTGTAGCCTTCATTCCAAGGACAGTTGTAATATTGTGATATGCCAAGGGGTGTTTATTTAAGGAAGCTATTGACTAATCTCCACATAGAACACTTAACTAGAAACTAGCATGAAGTTATCGATGGATTTTTGTAAACATATTTTTGATCAGGAAATCTTACTACCATTCTTGAGAAAATCGACTGGTTTGGTTACATATGTCCACAGACCTTTAAGACCAACATCCTAATGTATAGTCAGAAAACAATCTATGCATGCTGTGTATGCAAGCTACTCTGCACATTTTAAATTTTAAGTCAGTCAAAGAGTAGTCACTAATTGAAACTTTTGGCTTCCCCAACCAGAAATGGGCTTGAGGTGATGAGTTTCTGTCGTTAAATCCTCCTTCAGGGTTTTTAAGTTTTATGTCACAAATAATTACAAATCCGGTGTTTGGAAAATGGGAGGCTAAATCCATCTCAAAACTGAGATGAACCCCTCATAAATGAGGTGCACATAGGCGTACAGGGGTCAATATTTCTGGGGGGTCAGGGAAAATTTTTGCCCGAATTTAGAATTTTGGACCAAGTTGCCTGAATTTTGATACCGTTGTGTCGGTTCCAAAAAGGCAATGTGTTTTCTCGGCTGTCTCATTTGCCCGAATGGATCCACTATTTTTGCCCGAATTGGGAGGGCATATGCCCCCCGCCTCGTACGCTTATGGAGGTGCAGTAGATGCATCTACAGAAAAGGCCCTGAGGAGACTTTCCCTGAAAAAATTTGAAGGGAAGCCTGCTATTCTGTACATTCAGGGGCCTTACAAGATTATTCAGAACATTGTTTCAACACTGTGATCAGCAAAAGCAGCTTCCTGATATTTCTAAAAATATTTGAAACCTCAAAGTTTTCACAACATATGGGGAGATGCAAGTTACAGAATGAAGGCATATATCAAAGTTGATATTCTGGTAAGCATAAATTCAGGCAATATTTTGTTCAATTATACTTTGCAAGAAAAAGATTGACTTTGCAAAGTATTTATCTTAGTGAAATCAAACCTCCCGTTTTTCTGTCTATTATAGCCTTTTTAGGAATTGTCACTTGGGGGAGAGCAGTCATCCAAAATTTATTTTGAAATATCAACTAAATCTTACAAATTTCCTTTACAGGTATTTTTCATGATTTATCCAGCAAAAAGTTCATATAAAAGGTTAAATGAGTCCTTCTGCATGAATTGATTAATTCAGCAATGAAGGTATTGTCACATGACTTAAACAGAGCCAAAGTTTAGTAATTCAGGTGACTGCATTTCCCCTTTAACCTTGAATCTGCTTCCATCCCCAAGATTTGTATCTGCCAGATATAGGGCACATTTCATGAACACATGACTAGACTATTCCAATCAACAGCCAACACACAGATTCCACTTGTGGCACTCAGGAAGAGTCATGATTAGCACTCTATCTTGTCCTCAGTTGTTCACCCAGTGGATGAATGTTCACCCAATGAAAGAATGTATTAAAAAGCATTGTGATTGCTTCTTACAACTTTCGTACCGAATTATAAAGGATTATCTGTACTTAAATGTTTTGCGCATTAATTAGATCAACTGCAGCTTTCTCCAGTATATGGTAGATATTCAGAAAAGGGAGAGAAAATTTCATGGAAGCGCTGCCATGTGTCCAAGCAACTTGAAAAATAAAATGAAAATAAATCATTAACAATGCCATGATTCATCATGATTCAAATTGATTACAGCCCACATTTAGTCTATCCCCTCCCACACACCCTCCCTCCTGGTTCTACAGCCCCTCCATTGGCTCTGGAGAAAGGCTTCTGCTTCTGCTGGTGTCAGTCAAGTCCAGGATGACTGACACCGGCAGAAGCAGAAGCCTTTCTCCAGAGCCAATGGAGCTGAGAAACTTAGTATTAAATTACAAGTCACACAGAGTTCAGTAATCTCATTCAGGGGTGTCAATCCGTATTCAAATGTGGGGTGGGGGACGGGGGGCGGGGGACATACATGACTTGGCACAAACCAATCCCTTTGGTTTTGAAGAGGGGGTGTCTTCCTATAGGCCCTTTCCTCCCCCCCTCCTTATGACGGAAGTTGTCCATAGGCGTAGGAGCCCAAGTTGATGGGGGGGGGCTGGAACGACTTGCCCGAAAAATATAACAAAAAATTTCCGCGCGCTCCACACACGTTCGACAAGTTAATCTACATATCATAAGGGCGTTCATCGTTTATCACACCGCATGGCAATAACATACAATAATTTGCCTTGTTTCTACGTTCTTTATTGGTTTTAATTTTGGCGGAAGTCGTTGATCGCCGGCCTGGGGGAGGGGGTTTCCCCGTCCCCTTTGAAAATTTTTGAAAAATTAGGTGTCCTTACAGGCAATCTGGTGCCACATATGCTACCTTTGTTGAGTAAAATTTGTGTTAAAACATTTACTTATATTAGGTACTAAAAAAAAATCGGCATTACCCCCTCCTCTTTGAAGATTTCTGAAAAATTAGGTGTCTTTACATGCAATCTGGTGCCACACATGCTACCTTTGAAGTAAAATTTGTGTTAAAGAATTAACGTATTTTAGGTAGAACAAAATCAGCATCAGTGAGGGTGGGGTATGACCATATGGCCCCTCAAATACACCACTGATAATCATAAAGTTTAATCATTAAAAAACACACTGATGAATTAATACGGAATATATAGGTGCTGGTGCAATTCAAATCTGAACTTTATATTAATTAGGCCTATAAAGGAAGTTTTTAAATTATTAATACCCTTTAGCTACATCATTGCAGTATTCTTCTTTCAGTAGGTACCTGAAAAATTCTCAGCATTTTGCCCGAAATTTCACACAAATTTTTGGTTGGGGACTGCAGCCCCCAGCCCCCCCCCCCCGCCTCCTACCGTCCTACGCCTATGATGTTGTCATATTCTAATAAGAATTATCAGTTCAAAGTTAACATGACCATCATAGATGATCTGCCAGGTGAAATACACGGAGTCCACGGAATTACTTCAAGATGTTATTCTCATCATGTTCCAAAATAGCTAAAACAATGCTTCGCAGGGTGGATCGTTGTCGGAGATCATGGACCCGGCCAGGCCCGCTGCGAGGGTGATATATTTGAGGGTGTGAAGGTCCCAAATTCCGACCGGCTGGATGTTTTCTCCGAGTGGAGACGTTTTAATTGCACTTTGTTATGCGCTCTGCGTTTTGTATACAGCAGTGGGGATCCTTCCTTTGTCACTATATAAAGGTTTCATTCTGGGGGAGGGGTCTAAGGGGAGAGGGCGTAGTCCTCCCCTTTGAGAAATTTTTGTTAATTTAAGGTTGCTCAATTGCAAAATGATGCTGTCTTTGGGATATTTTTGGAGCTGATCGTAGTATACCAAAGGTGTGAAGAATTAGCAAGGGGGTTTTCAGAATGCTTTGTAGTCGTAAGTGTATGAACAATCACCATCTATACCGATAATGGCTTCGGCGAAGCGCTCGGTAAAAATTTTTGAAAAGTGTTTAACTGCAACAACGTACTTTCAACCTTCCAAATCATGCTACAAATTAGACTGAATGCAGCGGCGTACACAGGATTTCTCTCAAGGGGGGGAATGCAGTATTTTGTGTGACCGCTGGTCTGGGGAAGGGCTCTAAGGGGAGGGGGTTTGAAATTTTTTTGAAAAAATTAGGTGTCCTTACATGCAATCTGGGGCCAAATATGCTACCTTTTGAAGTAAAATTTGTGTTAAAAAATTTACGTATTTTTAGGAACTAAAAAAATAGGCATCAGTGAGGGGGCATAGCCCAATGGGGTGTCCCCCTCCCCTCTGAAAAATTTTGAAAAATTCGGAGTCCTTACACTGCAATCTGGTGCCAAATATGTTACCTTTTGGAGTAAATTTGTGCTAAAAAAACTTACATATTTTTAGGAGCTTACGAAATCGGAATCAGTGAGGATGGGCATGGCCCAATGGGATGTCCCCCTTCCCTCTGAAAAATTTTGAAAAATTCTTAGTCCTTACATGCAATCTAGTGCCAAATATGTTACCTGAGTTAAAAAACTTACGTACTTTTAGGAACTTAAAAAAAAATCGGAATCAGTGAGGGTGGGCATGGCCGAATGGCCCTCCCCTCTGCGTACACCACTGATCGAATGATCCCATCTTGATGCGAGGCCTCTACAGATGTTTGGAGATGTGTGCCTGTTTTCGGAAAGTGTTGTGATCAGAAAAGGTCCGTGTATAATTACCTTTTTAATGGTCATGAGAAGGAGTGTAAACCGTGACGCAAGCGCGCGAAGCGCACCGAAATTTTGTCATTAAATAAGATTTCCCTGACGAAATCTACATTCAGAATCAGCATCGAGACACTTAACAATTGCCCAACCAACCTACTTGCCACTCAAAAAGTCAGTCAAATAGAGCCACGACACTACTCTTTTACGCAAATGTGGGGGGGACATTTGATATTGTGTCCCCCACCCATCGAAATGTGGGGGGACTTGTCCCCCCGTCCCCCCCAGGATTGATGCCCATGATCTCATTAGAAGGCAAACAGAGGGACAAACAAGCAATGATAGAAATGAGGAACAAACAGATTCAGAGAGCATTTACATATTTATTATTCCACTGAAATGTTCAGAAAAAGCACAACATGCAAAGAAATCCCACTCTACCTCATTTTAACTATGCATCAGTTTCTCTAGCTACCTTGGAAAATTTTCATTTGTATTTGCATACATTTTTAAGATGTTGCTTTCTCCTCAAGCTACTTTATCGCCCTACACTCTTGGAAGGACATTTGATCCTGGTAGGGTAAATAATTGGTCACCATTAAAAAACACATCAAAATACACATAGCTGAAATATATAGTTCCAAGATGGGACAGGGTTCACTTGATGGAGGTTCACTAGACCAGGGAGGTGTTAGGGGAGTTTTCATTAACAGGTCCTGTAGTTCCTCTTCTAGATTTGTTTGGACATAACCTTCCTTATCCATTGATGCCAAGGTAATCCTCAGACAAAGATATTATGAAAACAATGCTTTGAAGTGGTCTGCTCCACCGACTGATGTCAAACCTGTGTCATCTTTCTAATACAAATGAGTGTCACTGTACTTGTAAGGCATCCAATTTCTTTATTCTAATTTTTACGGATGTAAAGCAGCATTTTTCGGTGAATCCGGCAAGTCTACACTTTATCTTCAAAAGTTAAAAAGTTCCGCATTGTTTCTAAAATTAAGAATTGGAAGAATGGATCCATCTTCAGTAAGTTATTTTAATTACTGAACCCTTTTAAAATGTGGTAACTGGTGTAAAGAGATGAAAAAATTTTAGGTAAAATCATCCCAAAACTGTTTGAGGAGTAGCAAATGACAACAAACATTGTGGCCACATCATGTAATCCCTCTCAAGTGGTAAAGAATTTGATAGAGTGAGACAAATGGGAGCTTACTGTCGGCAAACCACAGTGTCAAAGGAGGCAGAAGTGTTTGTACTCCATCCGTAAGGACTGCCTGACTAGACTAAAGATCCTAGTTCTTAAGTTAATCCTAACCCTACCCACAATCCTTACTCAAATCCTAATCCCACCCAAGGCTGATTCTTAGCCTAATCCTAAACCTTATTCTGTATCTAACCAGAATCAAAACCCTTCTTTTAGCCACAACTATATTTTTGTTAAGGCACATCTTTGGCCAAGTGAATCTTTGATCTGGCAAACTTTTGCTCCCTGGAGTCCTCTACAAGATGTATTATGTGTAGAGTATCGTGGTTCAACACCACAACACATCCAGCTGATGTTGGGGTGGGGGGATGGGAAAGAAATGTATCGGGGGAGTGGAAGTCCGATTCTCCCTGCCCAGTGATATGTAGACCATTAGACTTCAAATAAAAGTATGAGCTTTTGCCCAGTGGAAATAAGATGTAACTTAAACCAAGGAGCTGGAAGTCTTTCAGCTCCCCTATAAACTGTACACACTCAGGCATACATAACTTGGGCCACTTAATATCCACACCATTTTGAAAAATTCTGCATTCTGTCACTGGTTAAAGTTTCATCTTTTAGCAAGCTTTCATAAAGATGATAAAATGGTACATAGTCCAATAAATAAACAAGACTAAAAGACTTCTTGCCAATGACTCATGGACAGTGATCTTTCCTGAAAAGTACATGGGGACAGGGAATCATGACAGACAGCTCACAATGACATACAGGTAACTAAACACATACAACATCACACATACATACGGCATAGATTTGCATGTGTTTGTGTGAATTGTCAGAGTTGCATATAAACCTTTCTATGATCCTGAATGGTGTTTTGGAATTTTCTCCTGCTTATAAATATCAGCCAAATGTTCCTGTCATCCTTCAACCAGACATGAGGGGGGGGGGGGCTACAGACTAGGCGTAATCCCTACCACAATCATATGAGGCAGTGGGAAATATCTCCTTATCCCTCTGCAATGACCATTCTTGCAATGACTAATCTTTAGCCCATAAAATTGTTATGAGAGGCAGTGTTCGCGCTAAGGCGCGGGATTGCGTGAATCCCGCTTTTGTCTTTCGAATCCCACACAAAATTAAATCTTATGAGGGAAAATCCTGCACACTTTTCTGCAGCTGATTTCGTACCTACAATTACAATACACACATTAAATTGCAATAGTATCTTTACCAAGTGATAACCCCCTCCTTGATTTTGAAAGTCCCTCCCAAGAAAATTTCTAGAGAGGGAATTCCCTCCCAGGTTCAATTCCTTAGCACAAACACTGATGAGAGGAAATGTTTATTAGCCAGGAATAATAAACAATCCAACCACAATCTCAGCTAATCCTCATCTTGACTTGAGAGCTTGTATTGTTGAGTCACAAAGGCATGGAATGCTGGTAACAACAACTGTAAGAAGGGAACCACAAAGTAAACAAGTCATAAGGTGTCCCAATCCTAATCCCCTGAGTTAAGTCTGTCAGATCAGGTCAGAGAGAGTAACGGCAGCCACCTGTAATGGTTATGAATCGTGTTTTCGTTTTTCAGTTTTGTCTTTAATAATTTTTTTTGAAGTGGTAACTGTTTTCTTTTTTTTTGGAGTGGTAACTGAAAAAATTGTATCCTTGTTTACATGCAGATAAATAACTTAATGCATAGTATATTGTTCTCCCAACCAGGGTGACCAGATGTCCCGTAAAATACGGGATTGTCCCGTACTTGGTACATTTGTCCCGCGTCCCGTATTGAACCTCCCTGGGAAACCTATTTGTCCCGTATTTCCATGTTGCTGAAGGGGGTTCCTTACAAAATAGACACGAAAAAGGAGACACAACTCTGGTAGAGAATGGACGGATACAACTACTGCAAGGAACATTAAAATCTACTGTAGAGTGCATTAGCAGTTTTTCAAAGCTTGCTCACCCACACGTATTTATGTATTGCAATTGTGGGCCAACGTAGGATAGTGTCGAGGTTCGTGGTCAGTTTAGTCCCGCATAACACTGGTGCCTCTGGCATACTAGTCGTATGTAGCCTGCAGAAATAGTTGTAGTGTCTCCCTTATCAAATCAGAACTGCAAATTGTAACTTTTATATGACATGTTCTGAGTTTGTTCCATATGCCCAATCTTACAGGCAATTACTCAAAACTGCTTCATCAGAAAGACATATTAACTAGTATAGTAATTGACATTTTCAACACATTTTTTGGACCTTGTGATTTATAACTTGGACCACTCTAAGTACGACTTTCTGGTGCTTTGAATGCACTCAAATCCAGAAGCTTCCGGGGACTTTGCCCCGGACATCACCAGGGGCCCGCCTTAGGGCCCCTGGATCCCACCTGATGGGGGCTTCACACTACGCGTGCACACAACCCACCTTCCAACCATGCAGTGTCCCGTATTTTACTTTTCAAAATCTGGTCAGCCTGCTCCCAACAACAGCGTCTTTGTTATGAATAGGTGTGAGATAGATGATATTCAGAACAGCCATCACTGGATGACCTACAGTGACACACACTTTTTATACATCATGCAGCACATTGTACGCTATCACCACATGCAATTACTTACACAACACAGTGTGTTTTATTTTTAGCAGTGTACATGTACATAACATAAAAATAAAAAATCACTTTCACATTGAGCTGGATTTTCTGCCATAAAAAATATTGCCATCCAAACTGGAGTCAAACCAATCCAAGATGGCAGCTGTACATACTATGTGGGGTATGTGGCTTTTCCTCTCTCTGTCTTCACATACACACTTCTACTTTAAACCAAGGGTAAAGCTCATACCAAGTTTTGATATGTTAGAGTGGTACTTATTCTAAGCATTCTGGTGAAATTTTCACTGAATCTGATGTGTGGTTCTCAAGATATTAGCAGTTGAAGTTGTCACATTTTCGACAACTTGAAGCAAGCCCATATCACATCATAGCCTCACATTAATGAGCAGTCTTTTCTTTTTCTTTAAACTTTACAACCAATTTTCTCCTCCACAATCAAATGTTATGGGAATGTGACTGCATGAGACACAAGAATTTTACAAACTTCACATTCCACATGAGGAGGTCCCATCCCCATTAACGTCAAGGTCAGCACAACAGACTGAAAAAACAAAGAAAATAGCATTCCTCATCAATGTGAGGAAGTGATATAACCGCTGCTTGCCTCAAGCTCACTTTGGGTTACAAGTGCAGCAGGCACATAGCCGGGGGGGGGGGGGGGACTGAGGGGCCTGGGCTCCCTGATGTGTGCCAGGCCCCCAAAATTGTGCGTGTCCTAATAACGTGTAAGAATTAAGGATGGCGATCGATGCCATGACCTCCCATTTGATACCTAAGCCCCCTACAAATTTCATCCTAGCTATGCCCCTGAACTGTAGTAACTTCACTTGCTGATATCTCAAGTACTACAAGTCTGATTTGAATGGAAGATTCACCAAATTGCATAGTTTTAATTCTTCTCTTACATATGAATGTTAATTTTTGCTTAAACCCTTCCTTTAGAGAAAATTTGTGCCCCCTATCTCCCACTGCAGTTGGAAGCTGAACCAACTCCAAAAATTAATTGGTAAAGTAATTAAAGGGACAAGAAACTAAATGAGAAGCCCTGAGACAACCTTGCAATAGTGTAAGCACAAAATGCTTTACTCAGCTTCAAAACTTTTTTCTATGTATGTTAATTGTTTTTACTCAGCTTCAAAGTTTTTTTCTATGTACGCTGTGCTACATAATATGCTCATCTCCCTTTCACAGCAGTCACATGTCTGCTTTTTAACCACATCAAACTTGGTTCTACCACCAAGTGGCTGGGAAAAGGCTTTGAGTCTATGCCAGCCTCCAGCCATAGCAACAATCAATAAACAGGACAAGCCCTTCCTATTATGTGCACTTGCAGTAACCTTTAGAGTTACAATCAGGTATAATTACATATATGCACCAGTGGCTGGGAGGGTACGATTTCCCTCCATACTTTCCCTTAGTCCCAGATAAGTTGCTCAACTTGATCTGTTACGTATGCAAATTATAGAGCTAGGCTGACAGTATTAAAAACAGCTTCTTATCATGGCGCAAAATCTCGCCGTAGGAATTTGGGGCAAACGTCCAACCCGATCAAATATGCCTACGAGATCGGGATAGAACGCATTTTATACACCTCTACACAATTTTCCGCTACGCCTGGCCTCCTCACACTTGATCCGCCAGTTATCGTTGCGATTTCACGGTCGGTCTGGCCGCTGTAATTCTAGAATTCTAGCTAGAAGTCTTACAGTTCCAAGAGTACTGTGCACGCTATAGTATAACCAACTGAAGATCAGTGAACTGCGCAACCAGCATTCAAGTTTGTTCGCAGTAGTTCACTATACTGTGCAGTGTGTAAAAGTGTGTGGGACTGTGTGTGCATTCCTACAGCTTTTGGAACGTTCCAGATTTTTTCCTTTGAAACTTACGAATTGTAATCATAATTACAAGGCAAACTCAAGAGTAAATGGCGGCCCTCCGTTTTTCTTTCTTTGTATATAAAAAAAAAAAAAAATCATGAAAATTCAGGCTAACTGATATAATTTTTAGGAGGCCACGCAAGTCACGCAATTGATTTTTTTTAAAGATGGGATTTTTTTCGCATGTTTGAAAAAAATCGTTCTGTTACGGGAAGGATTATTTTGCAAACGCGCAAAAATATTTGGAATCCGAACGTTCGGAATTAATTTACGATGAAAAGTACGAAAGCATGTAAAAAGTTCCAGATTCTTTTTTTCTAAACTTACAAAATTTATTCATAATTGCAAAGAGATTTTCGAAAGTAAATGGCGGCCATTTTCGTTTCTTTGTACGGAAAAGACTTATATGAAGTTTATGGCTGATGTAATTTTTAAAGGGTCACGCAATTGATAAATTTTCTCTTTTTTTCAAGGTGCGAAATTTTTTTCGGACGTTTGAAAAAAAATGGTATCATTATGAGAAGGATTTGCAAATGCGCCAAATATATTTCCGAACGTGCGTGCGGAATTATTTTCAACGAAAGGTACGAAAACACTTCGATCGTTCCAGATTTTTCTTTCAAAACTTACAACGTTTATTCATAATTGCAAAGGGATTTTCGGAAGTAAATGGCGGACGACCCCACTTTTTTCTTTCTTTGTATATAAATGATTCATGAAGTTTCAGGGTAACTGATTTAAGGTTTTAAAGGTCCCACAATAAATAATATTAATAATTCTAACCAACCTTTCTATGTATGTACCCTACCCTCTACGCCGCAATTGCTTAAATTTTAAATCTTACCTATTTTACAAAACCTTGGAAGTCCGAGTCCTAAGGAAAAACATTAATCCAATTATATTCCATTTAGTGGCAAAGAATGAAGACAATTTCGGCAATCAGTTTTCGAGACTTGGCTCCTAAATTTCCGACTCAGGGCCCTACAGCGGAGTGCAATACGATACTGTACATATTCCTACCATGTCTTTGCCCGAATCCCCCATCAATTAACCCGAGGGTGCTGTGCTAAAATGATCCGAATTTTAACCCGGCCCCTGGGAAACTTTATCTGCACTGGTCGCACGCAATATACGCTATAGGCTCCAGCCTGCAAGTCTAGACATGTGAAGTGCCGTTCCTATTCACATTTGGGCCTAATTTTGTACACTGATCTACATATCATCATACATACCACCACTTGTTGTAAGACATGCATTCATTATACAGTGAGTCCCACTGCAAATGCCTGGGAATTCATAAAGACCAGCGCCCATTTTTGTGTAACCTTTTTTGGATGTCGTATGCCCATTCAGGCCTCGTACGTTTACGTGACGTCACACACATCGCCTCAATTTTTTCCAGCCTTCGACAGTCAGCGCCATCTTGAGGTTTACACATAAGCGATATATCGGCCAATACCAAACTCTTACGGAATACTTTTCTTAAGAATAGACTTATTCTGCACCCAAAATAAGATATGGTACAAAATTTAACTCGTAATGGCTGATTTTGCTGATAATATTCATGATTTTCGCCCATGGCAGCTAGTACGTAACGCACCAGGCTGCCTTGAGCGACACGTTATCCAGCATACGAAATTTACTTCGAAAGGTAATGCACAGAACGCGCAATGCAATGCACAGAACGTTGCATGCAAGTAAGTGGAGACCATTGCAGGTGCCTGGGAAATTCCAAGGTTTCTCATGGAATTGTATACAGTACCTGTGGTACTCATTTGTCATGTAGTAACAAGCTAGCTAGAAAGTGTAAGCGAATGATGTGGGCCGGCTGGGGCTTTAAGATGTACGGCAGTACAATGATGGGCCGAAAAATAAGACAATGCAGTGGGTTTTAGTTTCATTTATGCATTCTTGCTGATTGTCTAAGGTCATTTGGCATCAGTATTGCCGCGGAATATTGTCTACCGTAATTTGCGGTTCTCTGAGTGGAAAGGTAAGGACACACCCATCCGTCCATGGCCGTTAAAACAACAGGGAAATCTCAACTTTTTATATGCTCTGAAAATGAATTAATACACAGACGAAAGCGCCGCTCGTTTCTCAAACTAGGAAATAGTAGGATATATATTCAGAGAATGGCGGTGCGGGACGGCTGATTACCTTTCATACTTTTCAAGGTAGGAGAATTTTCTGCAAACCAGGAAGTAGGGGAACACTGAAATGCAAATTTTGCAGGCAACTATTACAAACAGGCACCACCCAAACGAAAACGTGTGGTTACTGAAAATGGGTGGGGTGGGGGAATCCAGCCCCTCCCAAGTGGAGGGGTCAAACCTATTTCTTTGGAAGATATGTAAAAAAATCGGAACGTACTCCAGGTAATGCAGACATTCTCAGGCAGAAGCGGTTCGCCCCTCCACCGACCCCCACCAAGTAAATGGCGGCCCTCTTTCTTTCTTTGAAGTTCCAAATGCTGTGCATCTCTTTCTTTAAAAATATTTTCGCACGTTCGGAAATATTGTTGCCCGTTTGCATATCCTCTCGGGTTTTTTTTTTTTTCAAGCGTTCGAAACAATTTTCGCACGTTCCGAAGAAAAGAAAAAAAAAGTGTCAATTGCGCGACTTTTGAAAATTACATGTTAAATTAGCCTAGAAAGAAATAAAATAACCTGAAACTTAGGCCTAATGAGTCTTACATACAAAGCAAGAAAAAGGGCGGGCCCCAATTACTTTTGAAAATCTTTTTGGAATTATGAAAAAAATTCGTAAGTTTGGAAAGGAAAATTCTGAAACGTTGCAAATGCTTGTGTACATCTTCCTTTAAAAATATTTTCGCACGCTCGGAAATATTCCTGCGCGTTTGCTAATCCTTCCCGTAACGGAACGACTGTTTTTCAAACGTTTGGAAATTTTTTTGCACGTTTAAAAAACAAAAAATTCAATTAAGTGGTCTGTGAAATTTATACCAGTCATCCTGAAACTTCATGATTTTTGTACATACAAAGAAAGAGAACGAAGGGACCCAATTACTTTTTAAAATCTCTTTGCAATTATGAACAAATTCCGTAAGTTTGAAAGGAAAAATCTGGAACGTTCCAAAAGCTTTCGTACCTTCCGTCGCAAATATTTTCGCACGTTCGGAAATATTGTCGCGCCTTTGCTACTGTAATCCTTCCCGTAACCGACGGAACTGTACATTTGTTTTAACATTCAAGAAAGTTTTTGCAAAATGAAAAAAAAAGTAATTGCGTGGCCTTTGAAAATTACATCAGTTAGTATAAAACTTCGTGAGACTTATGGAAAAAAGGAGAAAGGGGGCCGCCATTTACTTTCGAAAACTCTTTGCAATCACATCAATATAATTCCCTGAGCTGGTAAAGAAAACATCGGAAACGGTTCAAAAGCTTTCGTGTCTTCCGTCGCAAATACTTAAACACGGCGTTGGGAAATATTCTTGTGCCTTTGCTAAACCATTGGAAATATAAATAAATCTCGTAAATTTGGAAAGAAGAAATCTGGAACGTTCCAAATGCGTTTGCACCTTTGCCTCCGCACGTTCGGAAATAAAGTTGTCGCAAGTTTGAATATCCTTCCTGTAACGGAACGATATCTTCTTCAAACGTTCGAAACTTTCTGGCATATTCAAAAAAAAAAAAAAAACCAAGATCAGTTGCGTGACCTTTCAAAATTACATCGGTTAGCCTGCAACTTCGTGAGTCTTTTATATAAAAGGAAAGAAAAAGGGAGGCTGTCATTTACTTTCAAAAGTCTCTTTGCAGTCATGAATAACTTAAATTTCGTAAGTTTGGAAAGAAAGTATCTGGAAATGCTTTCGTACCTCCCGTCGAAAATATTTCGGCATGTTCGGAAATATTCTTGCACGTTTGCAAATTCTTCCGTAACGGAACGATTTTTTAAACGTTCGAAAAAGTTTCGCACGTTGAAAGAAAAAAAGGAAATTTTGAATTGCGTGACCTTTGAAAATTACATCAGTCAGCCTGAAATTTGATGAGTTTTTATTATACAAAGAAAAAAAGGGAGGGCCGCCATTTACATCGGAATTTCTCTTTGCAAATTATGAATAACATCTCCTTAGTTGGCGATGTTCCAACAGCTTTCGTACCTTCCGTCGAAGGTCGATTGATTAGGAGAGATTTTCACCTATTAGGCCCTACACTTTGGACAAGTGCGAGCAAATGATGACTGTAAACCAGTACATGGTAGTAGTGTAAGCTTCGGCCCGATCGTTATTGCAGGTGCTATCACAAACGTGCAAACCAGAGATAAAATCGACGTTACAGAATTTTAGTCGGGCTAACGCAGTTAACGCTAAGTTAGGAAAAGCCATAGAAATAAAAGTAATTTTATTTCTATGGGAAAAGCAGACGTTTACTGCAAATAACGATTCTAGCGTTACTGGCAGAAGAGCTGCCCCTCTAATGATAGTAACGCAACTGTCGTGATCATTACTAACGTTAGACTCGTATCGGTAGGAAGGTTTTTTTCTAACGCAAAATTTTTAACGTCCACTTTATTCTAAGTTGTACTGTACTTGTGTGTGTGTGTAGTACACAAGCAACTGTCAATATACAGTAGAGCTGTGCAAGCTTTACAATTTATTTACACTTCATTGCACCCACACAATAGATGGAAGCAGCTCTGGCTGCACTGCAATCTTGTGGTCAGTGGGGAGGAAAATCAACTAATTAGCTGTGAGAGTCAGAGGCTAAGGAGGGAGATATGAGGGCTATCAATGTCACCTAGCTTGACTAACTTTTGCCCCTTATTTCCTAGGGCTCCGATAGCGCCATGTGAACTGTAATACTTAAGAATACCAAACAAAATTTGAAGATGTGCTTTTCAGTGTGCTTCATGCACCCACTGAAGTGTTGCCACTTCAAAGGATAGAGCAGTATATCTACAATGACTGTACAAAGTTTCATAAAAGAACAGATTACATACTGAAGCTGCACAAAGGGCATAGACAAAGGAATGGTTTCATGGTTTTCGAAATTAAACAAGTAAATTCAATTCAACCATTTAAGAAATTTTTGAAGAATTATCTCATATGTAGGTTTTAACATGAATTAGATTAGTCTTTTTGTTTGTATGTTCACATGTATTTATATGTATGTGTCTAGGCGTATATGGAATTATGTTTTTGTTAGTCTTTTTTTGGGGATAGTAACTTTTTTTTTGTTCGTAAGGTAGCCTGACCTAGATAAGCCGTGCTTTTGCCAGGTCTCCTCCACTTTTGCTTTGATCATGTATTTCATTTCTCACTATTGTCTTATTATCTTTTGATATGCTGTAATAATCATACATGAGTTGTTGTATTTTTTTATCGCATTTATATCAAAGTGGAAATAAAGAGCATCAAATCAAATCAATAATGTTTCTCACGTATCCCTCCTCATCTACCAGATAATTAGCTGAGTAATAAAATCATTTTCTGGCTCTATGGAAGACATGGTTCGGTGAAGATGTCATCTTCAGCACAGATTTGTTCTGAAAGAGAAAATTATTTTCCTTTAGAGTACCCAAGTATTGTATTTCATTGTTCAGACTGTGGCTATTAGCTGGCATAAAACACATATGCATCAAGCCTCAGGGTTGGATCTCAGGGGTTACTCAAAAATTTTAAGCCCTGAGTTTATCCAGAAAATGGATAAAATGGGATATTGTGGAGGAAAATGAGGAATGTTTATCTGCAGTATGCCAGCTGAATATGTGGTGAATTTTCAGTACCAGGCAAGACTGAAAATTGCTGTTTTTTTACAAAAACAGGGTGCTAACTTGCCTCCAAAATATGTTATTTTTAACAATATTTTTAACAATCTTCGCTGCACAAGAACCAAAGATGTAATCTGAAAATCAAATTCAGCACAAAGAGAACTCCACAAAGGGTTAGTCTTCTGCCAGGGTGAACAGTGGGGGTGGGGGGTGGGGCATCAGTCTGAATGTGCAAACGTGCACTACTATAGTAGTAATAGGGAGTAAGCCTGCCCAAATGGGGGCGGATTCTGATATTTCTGCATGAGAGATGAGTTCCCATCATTCCCATAAACATGCCCAGCTGAAATATCCAGCTTATTTCTAGAAATTTTGGAAGTGAAGAACAATTCACAAATCACCCTCTAGTTGCAAATTACTGTCACTTTGTAAGATTTGTTGATTCATTGACTTTGGTAAGATGGAACAATTTAAGTACATAGAGGGGGAAAAGTCTCTTTGTCTTCAACCATCCAGTACTACTTCATGCAACTTTGACTGAGGGTCAGAATTTGTCCATCTGACTCCTACACCTATCTCAGCTTCACTGCAATACCAATACTTTATTGGTAAGGAAAGAATCAGATCCCTGATCCAGACTTGGCAAGGTCTCATGCTAAAAACAGCATGACATATAAGTAATGTTTAGCCCAGTTAAAACTGGATACAATGGTTCATTAGTATATTGTTCCCCCCATGGTCATTTGCAGATGTCAAATAATTCCAAAGTTGTAACCACATCATTTTATCTCAAGTCAAGTCACAAGTCATCTCCCTTCAAGTCAAGTCACAAGTCATTTTCCCTCAAATCAAGTCAAATCACGTCTTCATTTTCAAAATACAAAACATAATAAGCAAACAAACAAGACTGCAGTTCGAAGACACAGCTTGAGTATGGATATCAGATGGCAAACTTTGAAAATGAACTTTAATCAAAAGAATTCACAGGTTGACAATTCTTTTGGAAGTCTTACAAAATACATTATCTCTGTTCTAAAGATAATCCAGGCAACAACTCTAATGGCAAACAGTGGACCACATGAGCTTTAACTAATTACTCAAAAAGTAACTAACAATATGTTTCTAAAAGAGCTATGCTTTTTATAGAAATTTGATAGTTTTAAAATAAGCAGATCATTCTCCAAACACAACATCACTCAACATCTTGCAAATTGATTGGTACCATGCATAATATGTCAAACTTTTTTCATGGGTTAATAAGTATTCCCTTTATGTGTGTAAAAAGTCACCTAACAAATGAAATGTATGCTTGGAATGGCACCATAGAAAAAATGGTAGAAATATGCCTGCCATTCTCTTTAAAAGATTAATAAGGAGTGAAACTATCTTTTGTTTTTAATTATATTATGGAAACAATTTCTGATTTTTCTTTTTTTTTGAAAAAGCAGCATTGAGGATACCATAATTTCCTTCAATTGCATGAGGCATCTGTGTGGGTAGGTGTACTTTAATGACAGAACACCAAATGTACGAGAAATGCCAAGGGACAGCAGGCTTGTTTGAAAAAGAAAATACCTAATGTAAACAACAGCTCACAAGGAATATTGCATTCCGTCTAATGCAAAAATTTCATATCTTTAAAGTTTTTTTAGTGATACAAAATGATAAATAGGCCTAATTCAAAACAAGGCAGCATGGTAGCTTTATTTTCAAGTAAAAAGTTTCTCACAGAGAGAAATTCAGTTACTTTTTTGCTCAAGAACAATTTGTTGGCCCAAACTTTCAAAATTTCAAATGATGCAACATCCACAACTCTTGTAATGCATAAAACTTTGAGTGAGATAAAGTTATTTCTTCACTTTACTGGTGAAACTAAATGACTTAATGATCATGGCCTCTTTCTTTGTATGCCCTGTTGATGCCTTGTTAACAAAAAATTTCCCTTTAAAAAGCTTTAAATACTTTCCAAAGAGCTTTCAAATTGGTACTCATAAAATCAAGATAAAACGAGGGCAACAAGCATCACTCCTCCTTAAAGGTTTGTGGTCATGTAAGTATCACACCTGTCTGTTTGATGTAAACAGTTTTGAAAATGTTAAAAATTACAACAAGTTCCATCAAAATCCATCAAATATTGACCATTATACAAGGCAATTACTGTTTTTGCACTTACATCATGAATAGATAAATATGCAAATTTGTGATGTGAAACCAGCGACTCTCCTGACATATGTGTAATATTATCCTTTCTTTGATTAAACTTCATTCCAAGGACAGCTGTAAGGGTGGCATGCCTTGTGGGTTTTATTTTGGAAGTAGCTACTTACTGTTTTGAAAATGTCCAAATAAAAAACCAAACAAGAAACTAGCTGGTAAGTAGTTACACTGTTACAATTAATTTATAAAGGATTAACACAAGAAGTACAATGTGTAATATTCCACATCATAATTTTTGCATAGCTAATAGGAAATCTCAGAAATGGTTAAACTTTGAAGAGGTATATCTTGAGAACAGTAAAATATATTCAAATAATTCGAACATTTGTTTCCTCAGGAGATCTTAATGTACCATTGTTGAGGAAAACGAGTGTTTTGGTTACATTTCCACATACTTTTAAGTTGCACTAAAAAGTTTGTAAATTTCACTGCCACATGCTAGTAAATTACATCCTACAAAATGAAATCTTAATGTTTTTTGGGGGAGGATTCTGGACCAGGTGACCCCATGTCTTAGCCATTTGACTGTTGAATAATCATTACTGGCTATCCTATTCCAAAACTGCAGATGCACACTGCAAAATAACAGATTTCATTAAAGATGTTTTTATGTACTAATCTTCACTGTAAGCTGCTAGGAAGGTGTGCTTAACAATGTTTCATTTGGAGATTTTCCTAAGGAGGACCCTCACACCCCATCAAGTCTTCATCTCTTCCATGATCCCAAGTTCTAGCTTCCGTATCACACAGTGAACCCCCATGGGTTGAAAATCCCTGGATCCCTAGGCTCAGGAAGCTGTTCCCATTTTGGGTGGGAAAAGGGGCTTGAACGTTGTTTTGGGTCGCTTCCCAACAGAAGGGTGTAAGGGTAGGGAGAAATCCATTTGGGAAATTTTTGAATATTTAAGTGTCCTTACATGCAATTTGGTGTTATCATGTTGTGCAAGTTTTAAGGGAAATTAATTACTGCAAATTTTTGATATTTTTCACAAAGGAAACAAATATGGGATTTTTGTCCTTGAATTGTGGGAGCAGAAGCATACTCACACCCCACCACATTTTTGACTGCAGGGCTTCATCTCCCAGCCTACCCCCATCCTATGCCTTTGCTTGAATCCACACATAACACATGACCCTCTTGTATACCCTCTATCTTATGTGGTTTCCTCTTTTTGTCTTTCATATTTATAGACATTTGTTTTCATTCATATTTTGTAGACTTAGGGATGGGGGCTCTTGTTCAACACCACTTGGTGCAAAGGTTGATGATCTGAAAAAGATTCGGAAGCACGGATGCACACTTACTGAACGTAACATATTCTTGTAAGAGGTGAGCCTTGCAAGGTATGCATCTGAATAGTTGCTTCAATCAGTACTAAACTGCAACTTTACTTTTTCTCTCCTCATCTTTTCATCAGGCATTTCCTGAATGCATGAAGACAACCTTGTGTTTCTGTTCTTGGATAATTTCATGGTGAAAATTCCCACCACACTCAGCAACATGCATTGTCATTCAGTGTTGCCAAGTCAAACATGTTCGAGTCAAGTCACAAGTCAATTTCCTTCAAGTGAAATGTCAAGTCAAGAAAAAGTTTGACCGGATCGAGAAGGACCCACATCCAAGTCAGTGACTTGATTCAACAACTCTCAATAATTCCCTTCACTGTCTAAAATTTGACAATTTACACACACTAATAGCCTCAAAACACTCAGCTGCATGCAGGAATGCAGGAAGTTTTAAGAACCAGAAGCCAAAAGGCTTTGTAGCTCCTTTCTACATGACTAAAATTTTTACGATATTATTACTGTGGTTTGGAGTTGACAGTATCATTTTGAAGATTCTGTTTTCCTTTACTGAAATCAGCCATAGCTACCAATGATTCATTATGCTAATTATAGCCACTTGAATAGGCAGGAGCTTTTTAGATTACAGTGAACAGCGAAGTCTACTCTGAGAGTGCCTTCATACTTGATTTAGTGCAGGGGATCAGATATGGATCTGATCCAGATCTGATCCGGATCTGATCCAACCCTCGAGATCAACTTTTTGGTGTGAAAGCTCTTGCACTCAAGATCAGATCTCAAGATTATGATCCATCCACCAGGGTGGATCAGAGCTTGAGTGGGAGAACAAAAACCTGTGTGTGAAAGCTTGGTGAATCAAGGTGACCTGAGATCAAGATGATGTGCTACACAAAGGACTTTCTATTACCCTGAAATGCACAAATGGTACAGCACAGGTAGCTGCAAATTTACTGTACTGAACACAATATAATACTCTAACAGCTTTAATACACCATGCTAGCCAGTAGAACATAGCTTACACAATAGTTCTCACAAAGCAAATTAACTGTTCCCTTACAAATACTCCAGCATTCATTCCACAATTTGTCGTGCCAAAGTTCCAATAAAGTGGTATTTTTGCTTACTTACTATGTATGGCAACTTGGGCAATGTGAATTTGCTATTGGCCAAGATTGGGAAGTCATAGCCTTCAAGGTCAATGCAAAAAGTTTTGTCACCTTATGGTTAGTTCTTGCTGCATTTGTTGACAGTGCCAGAAACTCAACCGACCTGTAGGAAGGCTTTCAAGATGATAGGAATGGAATGAGGGGGGGGGGAGGGGGGGGGTTGAAGACTTTTAATGCATAGATTTTGCCATTTTCTAAACTAATATTTTGTCATTCTCAGGGAAGCTAATGATAATTTTTTAAAAGAACTCGAAATGAAAATTATTATGAGCAAGGAAGCTGCCTCCTAATTTGTGGCCAAATGGCCCTGCTGAAAAGAAGCAAACTTCTATGTCTCTATCACAGATAATTCAATGAGGCTGTCTTTACTACATAACTTTAGAGGAGCACCCTTTCATCAAAGAAGGAACTTCTGTGTTGTGCAAAGAACTTTTGTAGTGATACAGCATGATCGCAATCCCTATTTTTTCAATTGTAAGCAATTGGTGAAGTAAGGACGGGTGATGCAGATCTGAAGGTGTATACACATCTTATGAACAGTGTATTATCTGAGTCTTGTCGAAACAAATTCCTGTTTGTCAATCACTTTTGCGAGGTCTGATTCACTGCAAGGGATTGAGTGTGAGAGTAAAACCCTTGATCCCAAGCATAGGATCTGATCCCCCACTCGTGCTCTGATCCCCCACTCGTGCTCAGCTCCCCCACTCGTGCTGGGCTCCCTAGTGTGAAAGTAGTCTGAAAGTTGCCCTGGCAAAAAAAGGGTCAAATTACTCACGGTCACTAAGGTTAGATCACCTTCCAGCTGGCTCTGAGACAGGCGATTAAATATCAGTTCTGATACATCTTTAGGGGACTTAACACATGCACATTACCTAAGTGACAACAACTGTTGACCATTTTCAGCGTACAAAGATTCTGCCTAATGTTCATCAAAATTTATTCTTCTTTAGATATTCAGTTTACAAAGTTTTCACAGTTTGACCTCTGGTGACCCCAACTGGCCTTTAACCTTCACCAACATCAAAGGGGTTCCTTTTAATATGGGGCTTCCAGATACCATGCTAACATGGTCAATGTGTGAGCTCTGATGACCTCATTTGACCTGTGTTACAAGGTTTTTAGTGCTTTGCCTCTGGTGACCTCTGACCTTCCCCCAAAAGTAACGTTCTTTTACTCAATAGGATGCAATCACATATACAGGATGAGATCTGAGTTTTGCTTCTTGAAATATGGTGGTATTCAGTGTTTGACCGCTGATGACCTTTGACCTCCCCAAAAAGCAAAAGGGTTCTATTATGATGCAGCCAAGGACCAAGTATGAAACCAATCTGAGTTTCCTTTGTTGTGACAGAGTGTTGACAAGCTCAGTATCACAAACATGTACAGAAGAAACACATCTCAGTAAACATCTATTGAATCTGTTAATTGTTAAGCCCTTTATAGCAAACGATATACTTCACTTTCCATGACAGATTCATGATTGTGCCTGCACACAGGCGCACAGTGAACGGATGGGAATGCAACCCCCATTTAGGCAGAATATACACTTTCTCAAAGACTAACTTGTAGTTACAAAATTTAACTTTTGGACTCTCTATAAGGCTAACATGTAGTAAAAACTTGAAATTTTGGGCACAAGAGCCCAGCACCCTCCCCCACTGGAAAGAGTTAAGTATGGTTTTGTGCTCACATACACTTACCTGGGGTGCAATTCAGGGACATGCATGTCTGTTCGTTAATTGGCTTTGTCATTGCTTCACATAAAGAGTCATCCACAACAACTAAACCAAGTTGACATCTCACTGTTCTCCGCATTATGCCTTTTCCACATCTTTTTGAACACTAGAAATGAAAGAAAAATTGTTACACAAGAGTTTTTCCTTGTTTTATTTCATCTTTGAATATGCAAAAAAGACATGACACATAATTACACACACATCCAGCATTCCCTTTACAGATTCACTAAACTCTAGACTTACAATAGTCTTCTTTCTTTAGTTTCACTTGTTTTACCAAAGGCATGATTATCACTTTAAATTTTGATTAAAGGGTGTAATTTCAGCTCACACAATGAAAATTCTCCTAAGTTTAACATCTAGTTCTTCTTTTGTTTCAAAACAAACACATAAAAATATGTTCTAGAGCACTTCTAAAGCAAAGCTTCAGTAGCCTGTACTGAATTTAAATTGCTTAAGGCTATACTCATGCACTACTGTATGTGTGCTGTCTGCTATGTACTGGATCACACTACTGATCTGCACAAAACCAAGTCATCATTGACCAATCAGAGTGAAGCTATTGTCTGAAATAATGTCAATCAAATATTGCTGTGAATAAAGATATCAGAGGGTTTCGAAATATTTCTGGGTGATGAAATGTCAGCCCTGTAGGATTGCATGTTAGCTGATTGTGTTGAATCCTAAAGTATTTGTGCCAAATACCCTTTGCAGTAGAAACTACCAAATAAAAATTATCCTCTTATCCTCACCATTATACTGAACTACAACAAATCCCTTTACTATCCATATGTAAAGTGCTCCCTTTACTATCTATATGTAAAGTGCTCCCTTTACTATCCATATGTAAAGTGCTCCCTTTACTATCCATATGTAAGTGCTCCCTTTACTATCCATATGTAAGTGCTCCCTTTACTATCCATATGCAACGTGCTTGAATTGTTGATGTAGAGTGCTAAAACTATTGAATAATATATATTAATTTTGACTTCTGAAATGAAATGTGAAAAAAGTCATCTGGCTGGAGAGAAAGTTCCATGCAAAATATCAGTAAGCTGAAGTTGGGGGAGGATCAGGGGTGGGGAGGGAGAGCACAAGGGGAGGGGAGAGGGGAGAGGAAGGGGGACTACAAATACAGGATAAAAGGGAAAGCTTGATGTCATTTGAGACACTTTTTTCCACCATTTTTCTCTCTCCAAGTCAATGCAGAACTTCTAACAGACTATACTAAATTGACTAGTCTGCCTGGTAACTTTGTCATTCCTCTAGAAACAAGTGGCAGACAGTTACTATACCACTTTAAATATATAAAGTTTTACTTTGTAAAATCTGTTGATTTATATGACTTATCCCGTGTTAAACATGTTGTAGTTTTATTACAATAGCCTACCTCCATAGCTTCACTCAATTTGATCAAAAATATTCATTACGTAATCTCTGCTTGTCCCATATTACTCCATAAAAAAACATTTGAGAAAAAAGCATACCACTGGCATGATAAAGAATACCTTGACAACAGTTTGGCATGTGTGAAAAGGTTACAACCATAAGGAATAACAAAGACACCATTTTGACCTCAAGAGAGCACAGTGACCTTCTGCAGGTTCTCATTACCAAGATCACAATCTCATTCAGATTGAACAAAAATGAAGCGATCAAGATAATCTGCATATCATCAAACTGTGCACAAATGTCCAATTTAAGAAAGCAACAAAAAGTTTGGAAATGTACATGATCCCATGCTGTAGACCGACATTCACAAACAAACGGGTTATGGAGATGACTCCACCACTCACAGCCAGTATTTAGGTTGATCTAATACGTAATGCATGATCATGAAGATTTACCAGCTCGTTTGTGATCCAAGCAGCGGATCTAAATGACGAATACATTCACATGGGGAATTTGATCATGATCCTATAAGGAGGTCATACGGTTATGACATGCATGTTTTCCATGTGAAGGCAGGGCAAGTTGTCTGCCATAACAAACATAGCTTTATAAATCTTACTCATTTAATCTGTGAGATGGTGTTGTTCCCATTCTACATTGTTCTAAATATAATTAAAATCAAGTAGTCTGAAACAATCGTGTCTTGAACATCCCTCTCAATTTATGTTGTACTAAACGAACTTGCCATTGACTTGTTCTTTGGGATTATTCATTACTTGACATTAGAATGACTACATACAAGGAAGAAAGACCTAGTCGACAGCCACTTTAACCCAGACTTTGATAACAGGATGAACCGATAAATTCTACTTTGCATAAAGGAAAGGAATGTTTGGCTTTATTCTTTAACTCAGTTATGAACTTTGTTCAAGTTTTCAAGAAGTTAGGTTGCATTATACCAATTCTACATCACAAACTAACTGTATATATTAACTTGACGCCACTTGTTCTGCATTATCGCAACATCCCATGGTGAGTTAGAGCAAGAAGGCTCTGTATACTTACTGCAGTAGGAGTTATAATACTAGTGCTCCCCAATACTACACATTACAGCTAAGTAATGACAGGAGTGGGCTATTAATTTAAAACACACATACAGAGCAATAGACCACCCTCATTAGTCAATCAAAATGGAATGACATTGTGCAGTCCACAGGGTAGCTGTGCAGTGTTCAGTATTCTTAAATTAAAATAGGTGTCGCAAAGACAAAATTACAGTGGTTTCACAGCAGAATTGGCCATGGGGCTTTGCATGAAAGGTCCAAAATACACTTTTTCAATGAAATTATGGAGAGGGGCTAAAAGCAGGCTTTGACAAATCCCCTGCCTGCCAGCCTGGGCCAGCAAAAAATTACTCACACAAGCACAATGCTCAATAATATAGCCTGCAGGGCAAGCAGCCCTTGCCTTACAATTAACTTTCAAAAATACATACTGTTAGCAAAACCTACAGTTATAAAATCCACCATTACTATCCTTTTCTTAGACTGTGCAGCAACACAGTGATTAGGGTCTATCATAATTACCACGAAGGTTCCAACTGGCCAAGTCAATCATTATGCAGACAAGTAAGTTCAGAAAACAGCTACCCCTATGGGAAAGTACTAAGAAAAGAATTTTTTAAGGCCTGCTTAAAGTTACTTCCAGGAACTTTCCCAATTCCCTGCTGGGATGATACAAAAGTCCCATTAAACAAAGCTACAATACCTAACAAAAAATTACCTCCCCAAAAGCTGAAGTAACCCACTGAGGCTCATCAGAACAGTTCATCTCTCTACAGGTCTCTGTACTTGGTGGCCTAGTCGGAGAATCACAGTTGAAGTCAGGAACAGTTATTGACAGGTCGTTAACACAAACAACGGTTCTCTTGACCATACCAAAACTACAAGTGACTGAGCAAGTGCCCCTAGGTCCTGCAATCCACCGGCACGATCCTGAGTTACATGGTCTCTGGTTGTCTGGTCTAGTGGTAGGATCACACAGTGAATCATCAACAACGCCACCATCCATTGATAACTGACAAGTAACTTCACGAATCTCGATCCCAGCACCACAGTGGGCATTGCACTATGAAAAGGCCAGAGGTATATAGCGTTAAGAGTGATTTCATATACAACGTTTTATTATTTCGTTATCACTTAGTATCTAAAACACAGACGAGCTACCATTAAGTCACTCTGACATAAATAGCAGTAAAGGGTATGAAAATTAAATGCAGCTCAGTGCACAGACCCAGGGGATGGCACGGGGGGTTCACCACCCCAGAATTTCAGGGCAAAGGTAAAATTGTGCATTCAACAAGTAGCTAGTATGCCTCTTAGGGAAAAAGACCTCACTTACTTAATGGTTGGATTGTTTCAATGCCACTTAGTTTTGCAATGAGAATCTAACCAAAAGCCAATGTGATTCCTTGCCTCTGAATATAATTTTAAGTACTTTCACTATCTGGGATATCAAATTGACACGGTTTAATCACCAAGAGCATGAGTTATTACCAATGAATTGTGATGGCATTCCAAATTACTAATCTGGTCATTAATTGGGATGAAGGGGATCCTGCACCTGGAGATCACGACATGTTCTCACATGGACTTTGAACAGCTTTAAGGCAGTGCATGAAGATAACTTTTAATAAAATACTGGCCTGTGAAAATAGATCACCTGTCTGAGGCTAAATGTATCACCTGTCTGACGCTAAACATATCACCTGTCTGAGGCTAAACGTATCACCTGTCTGAGGCTAAACGTATCACCTGGAGTCATGGCCATCACGACCATCATGGGAGTAGAGTGGTCCACCCCCCCCCCCCCCCAGTCAGCCCACACTATTTCAGTTTGAGGTTACTTCCAAAACTAGCAAACTGTGTTGCACATCAGCTACACTTTATACAATCTGTATATGCTAGTTTCTTATGATTAAAAGATTCATCCCCCAGCCCCTAGCATCCATTTTAGAATCTTTCTGACAGCCCAGTATAACATATTGAAACATGTGGCACTATTTACCATCTAAGGGCATCTACTTATTTTTCCAGTGAGAAGGAGACACTCCCCAAGACCTATCTCCACAAAATCACTCAAATATCAAGCTAAAGCTCCCCCCCCCCCCACCCCCATGGTCCTGCTACTGGATCTCACTCACTCACAACCCAATGCAGAAATTTTGTAAGGCCATCACAATTCAATAACCATGCCAAAAGGTCCAGTAAACCATACATTGCAATGGAAGACTATTACAGGAAAGAAAAGCAATTCCACATGCTCATATGCGAAGACTTACTTCTCCATAAAGTCCTTCCACCCACATGGCTACTGGGCAGACGACTCCAGAAAGGCAGTCCTGAACACTGATGGGTCTTGGCAGGAAATTACAGTTGGCTTCAGGAACAGCTTGGTTGTTGTTCAAGTTGGAACATGTGACCGTTCTTGTCTGCTGGCCTATACCAGGGCCACATGTGACTGAACAGGTTCCAAAGTCCCCAGTTACCCATCCACAATTTCCCACCACACACTGCCTCTGTGCAGCAGGTCTAGTGGCAGGATCACATTGTGCATCACTGACTGTGACACCATCAGCTTGACAGACAACACTACGGACTTCAATTCCTGTGCCGCACACGACACTGCACTGAAAAGATTATAAAGTTGACATCAATGTAAAGCAATAAAATTACTACATCCTGGTCAAAATAAAAATAATCAGAAACAAATAACTATACTTTGCTTGGCAGTGCTGTTTTAGAGTCCCCTAACTGGTTTCAACAGCAAGGCCAATTCAATGTACCAGGCTTAAAGAACGAAAGGGGAAAGGTAGGAAATTTCTATACATATTACTGGTTAGCTTGAAAAATTAAGTAAAACATTACTGTATTGCCTTTCAAAATGTTCTTTTTATTCAGTAGGCACCATGTGTAATTGTTGTAAGTATTTGTGTCACTTTAACTTCCTGTAGGACAGCATTACTGTTCCAAAAACACCACAAACCTCTTTCCTGTAACAACAACAATAACAACAACAACAACAACAACAATAATAATAAAGCACCAATCAGTTCCAAAAGTTACTGCTCAAGGTGCTTTACAAAAAAACAGTGAAGTTCATTAAGTTATAAGCAGTATTGAACAAATGAGTCCTAAGAGAGTTGCGAGCAAGTTCGTACGTCATCTGTCAGACCGTTCTATAGAGACGATGCACAGTACTGAAAACTTCTACAGCCATAGGTTTTCAGGCGCAGTTTTGGTACAGATAAATACAGTTTCCAAGAGGATCAAAGTGGGTGAGTTGGAATATAAGGCATGAGCAGTTGCGATAGGTACTTGGGCTCTCCCAAAAAATGAGCCCGAAAAGGCGTGCAGTAGCAACTTGTACTGAATTCTAAAAATGATTGGGAGCCAGTGGAGTTCCTTGAGGATTGGAGTTATATGGCAATTTCTACCTTTCCGTTTTACAATACTAGCAGCAGTGTTTTGTATCTTCTGGAGTTTCTAAATAGCTGATTCTGTACATTGTTATCTGCTATCAGCACCCACTATACCCCATATATCAGCACCCACTATAACCCATATATCAGCAATCACTTTATCCTCTATATCAGCACCCACTATACCCCATATATCAGCACACACTATACCCCCCATATCAGCACCCACTATACCCCATATATCAGCACACACTATACCTCCTATATCAGCACCCACTATACCCCCTATATCAGTACCCACTATACCCCCTATATCAGCACAGTATACCCCTATATCAGCACCCACTATACCCCCATATCAGCACACACTATACCTCCTATATCAGCACCCACTATACCCCCTATATCAGCACCCACTATACCCCCTATATCAGCACAGTATACCCCTATATCAGCACCCACTATGCCCCCTATATCAGCACAGTATACCCCTATATCAGCACCCACTATACCCCCTATATCAGCACCCACTATACCCCATATATCAGCACCCACTATACCCCTATATCAGCACCCACTATATCCCCTATATCAGCACCCACTATATCCCCTATATCAGCACCCACTATACCCCATATATCAGCACCCACTATACCCCCTATATCAGCACACACTATACCTCCTATATCAGCACCCACTATACCCCCTATATCAGCACCCACTATACCCCCTATATCAGCACCCACTATACCCCATATATCAGCACCCTCTATACCTCCTATATCAACACCCACTATACTACCACTATCAGCACCCACTGTGCCCCCTACATCATCACCCACTATACCTCCTATATCAGCACCATACCTCCGATATCAGCACCCAACTTTACCCCCTATATCAGCACCCACTATATCCCTATTTCAGCCCCCTACATGATTTAATCAACTGGCCATTAGTATTAGAAAAGATATGACAAACAAAAACAGTAAAACTGAGTTTTGTGTAAAGTGTGAATCCATTGCAATATGAAGGCAGTTTAATGCTCCATCCAGTAATAATTTTGCAAATAGCCTTGAAAATATCCACAGCTTCACCCTTAGTCCCTTCTAGGGCATTGCCCCTGAATCCCACAAGAGTTTATAGGCACCCTTGCAGACTTTTTTGCCCACACATTGTGCCTTCAGCATTGTTGGTTCAATGCACCATAAGGTAGTGTCCCTGCTACAGGATCAAGGCATTCTTGGAAGGGGGACACCTTTATCCAATTCCTATTTCATTTCAAAATATATTGAAATAGGTTGTGACATATCAGAAGTCAAAATTCAGAATATCAAACACTCTTTAGTCAATAACAGGGTAGCAGTAAAGGATTAGTAATGATCTACTCAGTCATGTGGAACATTTTTTGTGGATTTTTGCCTCACATCTTGACTTACTTGAAACTAAAAAGCTTCCTACAACCTGAAGAGCCTTCTAAGGGGTCACAGTAGATCCTGACCCACACTCATTCTGTGCAAACTGAGGCATGCTGGCTGCCGTTTAAAACTGATCCACATCCTTGTTTATTGTACACAAATGTATGTGCCTTCTCTGAGTGCTGTGAGTGCAAAATGACTGAGTCAGTAGATGTTTCCCCAGGAACAACACCCATTACCCTCTCCTCCCCCTCCCCAGGAGTTATTCCAGATATCCCAATGGTAGCAGCATATGAATAGATATTACATGACAAAAAAGGGAACTCACAGGGAAGAAGAAGAAAGATGTGGTTGCAATTATTTGTGATCATTTTAGTCTCTCTCATGACAAAATTATTGTGCAAATAGGCCACTTGGGACAAAATAATTTATGAATGCTGGTGCACTCTTGGCATTACAAACTCAAGATGCATATTAAAGATCAAGAATTAGCTTATCACCCGGTAATGATTAAAAATGCTCATATTTCCACTTTCTTGTTGGTTAAATATTCCCCACAATAATTACACAGAAAAGTGAAGAAAAACCAAATTTTCCCATAGATACTGAAAAGGGGTAGGATCTTTAACTATCAGTTCCGAAGAGCTACAAATTGCCGAACTACTTACGACTTCATAAGTGGAGTTGTGGATGGTTGCTTCTCACGGATAGTATACAGCGGTACAACGCCACAGATTTCTTATTATATGAGTCCGTGTACAATGCATTTATAAACAGTGTACAATTTGTGTGCTTGGTAACAGACACAAACGGAACTCGAAGCACAAAACAAAACCGGGACCGCATTAAACGGTGTGACAGTAGCCAGTTTTTCAGAGTGTTTTAACCCACTTAATGGCTTTAGAATCCCAAGTTTTTATAGACAGATTCTTTATATCTATGAGAACATGAATACTCAGTGTTCACATTAGGCAGAAAAAAGCACAAACTGTGGTAAGAAGCCGTAAAATATTGCTAGAATTATTAGAGTGACCACATTACGTCTTGCTGAAAGTGGAAAGCAACAGTATAACATAGCAAGGCATCTCTACCAATCAAAAGTTTGCTTTCAATTTGACACCCACACTTTTACTTAGTGTGTATTTCTTAGTGTTCTAATTGGCAATGCCAGGTTTACAATGCACAGCTACTGCGTATGCCGCACACATACTATACCACTGTTACTACATTAGGTACGTATGTACTTATGTAGGTACGTACTCAAGGTATAGGACTGGAACTGTGCTGTTATAACATAAGGAAAACTGTCGAAGGATTTTGATCAGTTCGCGACAGAGCCAGATATATTATTTGTTGGATAACCAGAATGCAAAAATGCATTGAGGTTTCGATGATATATGTTCTATTCCAAATAATGCCATGATATCCCATGTCTGTCAGTCAGTGGTCAAGTGCTATCTTAACATGTTGGAAAATAATTTTAGGGTCATATTTGATCTTGGGAATTCCTGGGAAATTTTGCATTTTGACATCTGATGACTCAAGATGATGATCTTGGGAATTCTTGGGAAAATTTGCTTTTTGCCTTCTGGTGAACCCATGAGACGATCTTGGGAATTCTTAAAATTTTGCTTTTTGACCCCAGATGACCTTTGACCTTCATCAAAAACGATAGAATTCTTCCTCTTACCATAATGCATGTACATACTAAGTATGAAATTTAGTCAAGCTTCCTACCTTGAGATATCGTGTTAAAAACATTTTCAGTGTTTGACCCCCAGTGACCCTACATGACCTTTGACCTCCACCAAACATGATAGCATTCATCTTCCCACCATAACACATCCACATACTACCTATGGAATCTATCCAAGCTTCCTATCTTGAGATATCGTGTCAACATGGTTTTCAGAGTTTGACCTCCAGTGACCCCAGATGACCTTTGACCGCCACCAAAAATAATTGGGTTCTTCCTCCTACCATAACACATCTACATACTAAGTATGAAATTTATCCAAGCTTCCTAACTTGAGATATCGTGTTAACAAGGTTTTCAGCATTCGACCCCCGGTGACCCCAGATGACCTTTGACCTCCACCCAAAACAATAGGGTTCTTCCTCTTACCATAACGCATCTACATACTAAGTATGAAATTTATCCAGGCTTCCTATCTTGAGATATCGTGTTAACAAGGTTTTCAGAGTTTGACCTCCAGTGACCCCAGATGACCTTTGACCTCCACCAAAAAAAAACAGTTCTTCCTCTTACCATAATGCATCTACATACTATGTATGAAATTTATCCAAGCTTCCTAACTTGAGATATCGTGTTAACAAGGTTTTCAGCATTCGACCCCGGTGACCCCAGATGACCTTTGACCTCCATAAAAAACGATAGGGTTCTTCCTCCTACCATAACACATCTACATACTAAGTATGAAATTTATCCAAGCTTCCTAACTTGAGATATCATGTTAATAAGGTTTTCAGCATTCGACCCCCGGTGACCCCAGATGACCTTTGACCTCCACCAAAAATGATAGGGTTCTTTCTCTTACCATAACACATCTACATACTAAGTATGAAATTTATCCAAGCTTCCTATCTTGAGATATCGTGTTAACAAGGTTTTCAGAGTTTGACCTCCGGTGACCCCAGATGACCTTTGACCTCCACCAAAAAAAATAGGGTTCTTCCTCTTACCATAACGCATCTACATACTAAGTATGAAATTTATCCAAGCTTCCTAACTTGAGATATCGTGTTAACAAGGTTTTCAGGATTCGACCCCCGGTGACCCCAGATGACCTTTGACCTCCATCAAAAACAATAGGGTTCTTCCTCTTACCATAACGCATCTACATACTAAGTATGAAATTTATCCAAGCTTCCTATCTCGAGATATCGTGTTAACAAGGTTTTCGGAGTTTGACCCCCGGTGACCCCAGATGACCTTTGACCCCCACCAAAAACAATAGGGTTCTTCCTCTCAATATGGGGCATCTATGTACCAAGTTTGAGAATTGTCAGAGTTTCCCTTCTTGAGATATCGTGTTAACGAGCAGTGTCACAAACACACATACACACACACATACACACACACACACACACACATACACACACACGCACATACACACATACATACACACATACGCCATCACGAATGCATTGGTTTCTCTTATCATCGAAACCAAAAATTGGGGAATCATCTGCGGAGATTTGTACAAGCAAAGTAAGTACACAAGTGATTGCTGGGCGAAGGAGAATACTCTAGAAAAGGTGTGGTCATCTTCCGAGCAGTTCATGCTGAAAGGCATAACAGTAACATTAGGCTTAGTGTTGTACAAATAGCACAATGTAACCTATTTATTGTAATGTAAACAGAACATTCAATCACACAGGAACATTTGTATTCTACTGTTGGAACGTACTTCGCTGAAGTTGAAGATGCTAGACGTTACTAGACGTTAGTAGATTCTAAACCCCAAAATGCAATGAGCTAATGCTCAAGGTGGGCTTTTGTGACTGTAACAAATGTCAAACATTAAACATGGTCACTCCATACAATTGTCTTAGCAGCAGTTGCCATTTCTCCCTGCCGGTGCTGACAGATGCTTGCATATACATGCACCAGCTTACACTTGCAGACAGTATACAGTCATGTATGAGTGTATTTACTCCACTTATGATGTTACAGATTTCATTTCCGGAAAAGCATGACAAAGTAAGACAAAGCTGAAAACCCATGTTTACCAAAAAAAACAGGAAAAATTAGTCAAAATTTACTTTTGCAAAAATGATTGTGTTAAATGTCATTTACTACACCCATTAAACATTCTGAAAACCTAACTTCAACCATGATACCTGGACTTTAAGGGGAAAAATTAGAACTTTCCTCTTGGGAAACATTTCTATAAACTGTAATTATTCCTGGATCATCACCAGTGAGGAATAGCAGCCGCCATATGGCTGACTTCTGAGATTGCAAACATTTTACACACCTGATAGTATTTGTACGGAATACAAGTTTGTGCAAATGCATGCAGAAAGCAAGCTTTTGTTATAGCTAGCTCAAACAGAGAAACAGAGAACAGTCATTGCCTACACCACAAGAAGAGGTTGATTCTATGTAAACATCTGACTTAAAAAAGTTTTAATTAAGCCAAAATGACTTCATGAATGTCAGTCAGTGTGTACTGTGTTTCCCTGACTTTTAGTACCATCAGCTGGATTTATAAAGAATACTTACACACAAAAGTTGGATTAATGTGGGCACAGTACAGTATTCATGAAAGGTAATATGTGTAAATAGTTGGTGTAACTTTTTGCAAGATTTAGAGTTGCCCTTAAACATGCCACTGGACCTGCACCTGTACTTAAAGAGCAAGTGTTGGATGAGGAAAAGCTTGCAACATTAAAGTGCAATGCTGAGTCCATTGTAAATGGCCAGTACCTATTACTGTACTAGTTTCAGATGATGTATTAGGAATTTGCGGCCTTTAACTCCAAACCACCTTCTCTTACTCAGAGTGCACCATTTCTCCATGATGAGTATGACAAAAACGACAGTTACAAAAGAAAGAGATGGAAAAGGGTTAATTACTTGTCAAACTTTTTTTGGAAGCTGTGGACACAGGAATATTTGCCAATGATACAGTGATGCCAAAAAAGGTAGAATCTAGCAGATTTATCAAAGATGAGGATGCTGCCATAATCTTGGATAAAGTCCTGCCCAGGAATGGTAGGCTTATGGGCAAGATTGCAGAAGTGTACAGGGGTATGACAGGCTGGTGAGAACGACAAAGACAAAATCAAGGTCAAGCACAATTGTGATCAGGCCAGTCAATAAGATCCGCTTACTAGAGTCTGTTGAGAGCACTGAGAATACTTCAGTGAGGTAAAGAGATGTGTTTTGTACATGCCTTCATGTTATGCAGGGTCAGCATGTGTGAATGGTTTGGAAGTTTACACAGTTTGCTGTACTGTTTAATAGTTCATCTTCGTCGTCGTCGTCATTACTATTACCACTACCATTACCATTTTCATTATCATTCTCATTATCATAATAACAGATTTAATAAAGTGTAATATCAACCAAAAATTATCTAATGAGCTGCACAAACACATGAAAGAACTAGAAAATAGGTATGGGTGTAAGGAACAAACACTAAGAAGAACCAGAAAGCCAAAAGGCTTTAGTGATTCCTTGCCATATTGATATATTGTAACAAACATGAATCACCCACATGACAAGCATGAGATCCCTCACATTTATCCTACTTGAGATATCATGTTAATACGGTCAAACGCTTTTGAAATCTTGTGACCAAAAATGACCTACATGCTAAATATTAACAATCCACAGGCCAAGTATGTGATCCCTCATAGTTATCTTCCTTGAAATATGTTTATTAGCTCTTGACCTTTTGTGACCTTAAATAACCTTCGACCTGCACGAAAAATAGTAGGGATCATCCACATGTCAAGTGTGAGATCCCTCACAGTTATCCTTCTTGAGTTATCGTGTTTACAAGGTTTTGACCTTTTGGCCTCTGGTGACCCGAAATGACCTTTGACCTGCACCAAAAATTATAGAGATGATCTACTCAATATGGGCAATACACAAGCTAAGTATGAGATCCCTAACAGTTACCCTTCTTGAGATATTATGTTAACAATGTTTTGACCTTTTGACCAGTGGTGACCCTACATGACCTTTGACCTCCACCAAAAATAATAGGGATCACCTACTCAATATGGGCAATCCACGTGCTAACTATGAGATCCCTTACAGTTACCCTTCTTGACATATAGTATTTACAAGGTTTTGACCTTTTGACCACTAGTGACCCCAAATGACCTTTGACCGCCACCAAAAACAATGGGGATCATCTACTCAATATGGACAATCCACATGGTGAGTACCAGATCCCTCACACTTATCCTTCTGGAGATTTAGTGTTTACAAGGTTTTGACCTTTTGACCACTGGTGACCCCAAATGACCTTTGACCTCCACCAAAAACAATAGGGATAATCTACTCAATATGGGCAATCCACATGCTAAATATGAGATCCATCACAGTTACCCTTCTTGAGATATCTTGTTCACAAGGTTTTGATCTTTTGACCACTAGGGATCCCAAATGACCTTTGACCTCCACCACAAACAATAGGGATCATCTACTCAATACAGACAGTCCACATGGTAAGTATGAGATCCCTCACACTTATCCTTCTGGAGATATCGTGTTTACAAGGTTTTGATGTTTTGACCTCTGATGACCCCAAATGACCTTTGACCTCCACCAAAAATGATAGGAATTATCTTCTAAATATGGGCAATCCAAATGCTAAGTATGAGATCCCTCACAGTTATCCTCCTTGAGAAATAGTGTTTACAATGTTTTGACCTTTTGACCACTGGTGACCCCAAATGACCTTTGACCTCCACCAAAAATTATAGGGATCATCTACTCAATATGGACAATCCACATGCTAAGTATGATATCCCTCACAGTTACCCTTCTTGAGATATCATGTTTACAAGGTTTTGACCTTTTTACCTCTGGTGACCCCAAATGACCTTTGACCTCCACCAAAAACAATAGGGATCATCTACTCAATATGGACAATCCACATGCTAAGTATGAGATCCCTCACAGTTACCCTTCTTGAGATATCATGTTTACAAGGTTTTGACCTTTTGACCTCTGATGACCCCAGATGACCTTTGACCTCCACCAAAAATGATAGAAATCATTTACTTAATATGGGTAATCCACATGCTAAGTATGAGATCCCTCAAAGTTACCCTTCTTGAGATTTAGTGTTTACAAGGTTTTGACCTTTTGACCACTGGTGACCCCAAATGACCTTTGACCTCCACCAAAAACAATAGGGATCATCTACTCAATATGGGCAATGAACATGGTAAGTATGAGATCCCTCACATTTATCCTTCTGGAGATACCGTGTTTACAAGCAATTTGCAGGGTATTTACTATTTGACCTCTGGTGATGCCAAATGACCTTTGACCTCCACCAAAAAGAATAGGGATCATCTACTTAATATGGGCAACCTACCTGCCAAGTATGAGATCCCTTGGAGTTACCCATCTTGAGATATCACGTTTACAACGTTTTGACCTTTTGACCTCCTGTGACCCCAAATGACCTTTGACCTCCATCAAAAACAATAGGGATCATCTACTTAATATGACCGACCCACACACCACGTATGAGCTCAGTCATAGTTACCCTTCTTGAGATATCGTGTTTACAAGCAAAGCGTCACACACACACACATACACCCCAGTGGTGGATCCAGGGGGGGGGTCGCCGACGTCCGGACCCCCCCTCAAATTTCCCAATTTGCCCTTTTTCAATTCAAAATTCGGTTTTTCCACAATAGCCTTAAAAAAAAAAAAAAAAACACCAGACAGTTTCACAGGTAATGACAGTTGTCCAATTCCGAGGAGATTTTGGTTACCCCCCTCCGGTATCGATCAATCCATCTGTAAAAGTCTAGCAGAAACTTTCGGCAATATGTGACTATGGTAGCCTATATTGCCCGCCCCGAAACACGAACAGTGCAATCGTTTTACAGAGAACGTGACTACAGTATGTCTTACTGCCTGCGTGACAGTCAGGCATTCTAATCACTTTTCGCTTGGAACCACGTGTGGCGTTCTTGAGCATTCAAAGTAATACAAAACACGCAGATATTACGTCATACTAGCTAGCGCTTTATGCAACGTATTACTATTGGGTTTTAATATTGATTCCAAAAGGTCACTGCTAGTTGTTTGGTCTTACAACATAATGACACTCCTAAACGCTACATCTACGAAACCTTCCCAACAACCGCTAGTATCCCTCCTCTCATGAAGAAGAGAGAGTAGGTCAATACGTTTCGCTATTCAGGGTCTGGAATTAATATCTTCTTTTATTGTGTTACCCTAATGATGGGAATAAAAAAGCCAATCCTAGGTTAAAGTCCACAGTCAAGAGTTGACCAGAAGTCACAATAGACGAATCGGTGTTTGTTTCATTTTAAAGTTACTATATAAAATCACCACCAGGTCAAATAAAGCAATGTCAGTCAGTTCAATTTTTTGACGTCTTTGGACCGATGACCGGTCTGCTGTCGCAAATAAAAAGCAAACATTCGACTTCAGTCATCTGCTCTGACAGAGTATTTTTGCCAGTCACGCCACAGTTATATAGGAAACACAACATACAGCATTTTAACCCCCCTCCCTAGTCGAGAAAGCGGTGGCGCCAGGTGGGGGAAGGGCTCATGCCCCCCGTCGGGGAAGGCTGGCCCCTATCGGGGAAGTTTTACAGTTTCGTCGGGGAGTCTTAGTCGAAAGTATGCAGTCCCCGACGACAACTAGTCGCCCTGACGGTTTACCTGTTTTTTTGCTCGCAAGCGGATAATTTCTCTAGTAAGACCCCAAAATTTTCCGTAGAGTCACTCTGTTTTCTTCAATAAGTCCATTCCACATAGCAGGATAGCACAAGCAGGGAGCTGTTATCGGATAACAGCTCCCTGGCACAAGTCCTATCCACCTTACCAGGTAACATATAGGCAGAGTACATAGTTTATGAAGGGAGCTGTTATCCGAATACAGCTCCCTGGTTTATGTAAAGGTCGTAACTTTCATCCAATATCTCAAAGCCTAGTTGGTGTTCTCTTGTGTGTGTCATGCGGTAGCAGCGGTACAGTCAGTTGGTGAGCGACTTACGGGCCATTTCATCGTGTAGTCCAGGTGGTTTCGATACAATACATGTTACACCCGATACGGTCTACAGACCTTACAATTTTTTTTTGTTTTCGTCATATGTTTTATGTGTAAGCCTATAAAAAATTTTCGCCCGCTTCGCGCACTTTTCAGCTTCACGATCCAGATTCAAAGAACACTATCAGTGCGCAACTCGGATCTTGAAGTATTAAGCAATATAATGCAAACTATGCCTGCAATGGCATGGGATAATGAGGCTCCTCCATTTGCCCTTCTCATCATTCCCTCGAAATAGGAAATGTCGGAACTTGGGGCAGCTGACATGGCCCGTGCCCCTGTCGGGAAAATTCTGCCGCCACTCATGGTTGCTTTACTTATTTTGGCTTTCATAAGGTTAATTTCTGGGATAAAAACCAAAATTTTCGGTAGGCTTTGTCCACTCTTCCTCAGTTCCGTTATACATATAGATAAATATAGTACAAACCCTTTCCACCTTTTCAAGTTAATAAGTAGAATACATGGATTTATGTAAATGTCGGGAACTGAATTGCATTTCGCTAAACCTGGTTAAAGTTCACGCGTGTCTGTCGTACGGTACGGCTAGTACTGACTCGAGGAGGGAAGTACAATAAAGTTACGCCCGATAGGGTCCAACTGCCCAATTGTTCTATATAAGCTTTAAATTAGTACAAATTGTTATAAGTGTAGGCTGACCCCAAAATTTTCGCGCGCTTCGCGCTCTTTGCAAATTCCCCGTTTAGATTCAAAGTTTTGATTCCAGTGTTTGCATGTCTCTCAGTTTATCCTTTCTCTGTCAATGTGCGGTAAATTGTATAATCGCTGACGTTTATGGGAACCAAAATTAAAAAAAAAAAAAGAAAACGAATGTGCCCTTTTTATGCTGGACCCCACCTCAGAAAAGTCCCTAGATCCGCCCCTGCACCCATACACGCATACACACACACATACACACACACACACGACATCACCATCGCATAGATTCCTTCTGCCTTTGGTAAGGAATCAAAAATACACACACACACTTTTATGCATCATGCATAGGAACTTTAAGATTCATTTTCTTCACAAGCCAATGGTAGGGATGGCTGTTCTATTTTAACATTTTGGCTTGTTGTTGATTGTAAGTTGTAACTGTAGCATGTTATGGCAACATTATGGGCTCGGTATGTTAAGTCAAAGTGTTTTTGTAGTGGTGGGACTCATCTCAGTTCAGAAAAGAGTGCTATTTTAATTGGCAACTGTTTGCCATTTTCTTCTGCCTTTTCAGGGTTTTGTTATGCCTTGAGAAGGGTCAATGTCATCATTAGGCAAAATTTGCCTTTGCTGGAATCAGCCATAGTTACCGCAGTTTTTAGGGGAAAACTGCTGTTCCCAATTAAAGTACCCGACCACTGGTTCATTACTTCAATTAGCTGCTCCACTGAGCAGCAGCTTTTTAAAAAGCTTTGATGAGTATTCTGGTACAACAGTAGCCCAGCACTGTGGGATTTACTTTACAGCAAATAACAAATCCTGCCCTGTAATTAGTGATCAAATTACTTATGGTCACTGAGGCTTAGATCACCAATCAGTTTAATCTGAGATAAACTGCCATCAAATTTCAACCTTTGGGGCTATTGACAAATGCTTGAATGAGCACCTAATTGGTATTGATAACAACTCTTGACAAGTTTTGGCATAGGAAGATTTTGTGAAATGTATGTTTTGATGTTTTCTTTATAAGTATACCTGGACTGAGGGGGATTAGTAAGTGTGATTTATTCACAGTTCTTATTTAATTGGTTGGAAGAATAATTTAGATCTGACTATGAGTGCTATAATTAAAGCTCGGATATTTGTAGCACATGTAATTAAAATAGCTAGGCTACAGTGTTGACAGTTTGTGTGTGCAGGTATTGTTAGGATATGGTACTTGGCCAGGTTCAGGGGCTTATGTACTGCTTTAATGCCACAAGGGGTATGTTTTTGTCAGCCACTGAGGGATTTTTTGCATTTCATTGTTTCCATATGTTAGTATTTCTATATTATTTCAGTATTTGGTATGTTGTTACAGGTTGACCCAATTCACTTACTGTATTACCAGTCAGTACTTACTCATTGCCTCCAGGCAGGGGCCTTTAGTCAGGATTTTAAAGAAGGGTGTCTCACTTTTTTACTGATTCACCAGGCACTATCCATCTGGCACCCTAGGTGCAGGTGCAAGCACAAGGGTGAAGCGCAAATCCCCCTACGTCTGCGGTTTAGGGGGCTTCGCCCCCTAGAAGCAATGGCTTTTTCACATAATTAGGGTAAAAATCATGCTCACAAAACTGTAAAAACACCTATGCCTCCTTAAATTTTTACGGCATCAAAACATCAATAAATGATCATCAAATAACACTCCATGTGGAAGGCTAGACCAAGTCACTTATTGGCATCTCAAAAGCCATCCTGCTCAAATTTTGCCGTCTCTCATCAAATTTAGCCATCTCAAAGAAGGTGAGATGCATCCGTGGCTAAGGCCTTGCCTCCAGGCAAAGCTAGACTTGTTGTAGTAGGTCTGGGCCTACAGTACTGCTCCTGTAAGTGTGTTACCTAACACTTCACTTACAGAATTTATGGAGCATGTTGTGACTGATGCTGTTATGTTGAGTCAAGTTAATCCATCAAGTCTTTTCAACTGAATACACTGTAAAGCCATACAGTCAAGAAATAGATGTTTGGTTGTCAATTGCATGATCAATCTGCTATACTCAGGGATAACAAAAACAACTGTATTTCTCTTCACATTACACACAGTTCTAAGTGAATCCAGCCTGGAATGAAAGGGTATGTGAAGACTTACCTCTCCAAAAGTCCCTACGACCCATATGGGTGCAGAGCAGACAACTCCAGAAACACAGTAATGAACACTGCTGGGTCTTGGCAGGGAATTACAGTTGGCTTCAGGAACAGCTTGGTTGTCGTTAGCACAAGTAACTGTTCTTGTTTGCTGACCTACACCGGGGCCGCAAGTGACTGAACAGGTTCCAAAATCTCCAGTCACCCATCTGCAACTTCCCACATCACATGACCTCTGTGGGGTAGGTCTAATGGCAGGATCACATTGGTCATCGTTGACTGTGACACCATCCTCCTGACATTCAATGTTCTGGATTTGAATTCCTATGCCACAATCGACGCTGCACTGAAAAGGTAAAGTTTACATCAATGTTAAGCCATAAAATAACTACATCCTGGTTAAAATCAAAATAGCCAGAAACAGAATAAGTGTACTTTGCTTGCCAATGCTGTAGCAGAGTCCCCTGCGTAATGAGTTCGAAAAGCATGGCAAACTCAGTGTATCAGGCTCAAAGAACAATGTGATAAAAAAGTGAAAGAGGTGGGACATTTTAATACAGTAAAGGATAATTAGCAAAATTAAGTAAAACAGTACTGTATTTTTTCAAAATGTCCTACTTATTTGAAAGGCCTAAAGTGCAATAACCAAGATATGTGTATCCCTATTACTTCCTGTAGGACAGCTTGGGTGGGGTCACTGTTCCAAACACAGACGGAGCCTCTATCATGTGAATTAACCTCCCCCACCCCACCCCTCCTCATAAGTGGCCTGAATCATAAAACCTGCAGGCTATTTGCACTAGTACAAGTCTGAAGCACAATTAGAGCAGCAATGCTGCTGTAACTCACACAAATTTCATGTGATGTTAGAAATGGTAATTTTTACATATTAATGAACAATTCATTTATATTCACTTGTGAAGTGTGATGAATTACAAGTCTCAGTTTCCCCAATTGGCATCAAAATATCAGGAAAACTTGAAGGGGTTGAAACATTTTCACAAAACTTAAGAGCTCAAAATGGGAATGCAAAAATCACTTAATAGGATAAGCACTGCCCCTGAGGTAAGAGCCTTCATTTTTGTTGTAAACGGAAAAAAAAGAATAAACCTCGTCAAACTTTTCTGTAGAATCTGCATCTTTCTTATAAAATTCAGTTTACCATGGACACCACCACAGACCATGGCTATAGTGGTCCCACACTCTTGTAGACTGTTTAAACTGCCTTTATATGGCATTGTTGGTTCAACGCCCTGAAAGGTCATGTCAGCCTGAAATGCCCCATCACAAAATTGTTTTTTTTTTAGACAGGAACCATGCCTTTTTACAGAAGGGGGACACCTCTACTCACTTGTTTCATTCAAACTTCATTAAAATGAATTGTGAGATATCAGAAATTAATAACGGAAATATCACACACTTCAGCAGTTGGTAGGGTAGCAGTAACTATAATCTGCTGATAACTCATTCAGGAACCTCTTTGGGGAAATTTGCCTGACATCTTAACCAAACAGGGCCTTTACATACTTCAAGTTTCAAAGCTTGCAAGGGGCCTAGGTAGGCCACTGAACCCTACCCCTTCTATGTAGTGATAGGGTATGCTGCCCTCTCCCATATTTATTTGATACAGGTCAGCTTGACTGGTGTTACTGTTCTAAAACCCCATGCTATTACTCTCTGTATCATTACCTAACCTGCCATTCACAATGCCCCTGCACATTTAAAATCCCCTTTAACCAATTTTAAGAAAATGTCAAATAGTAATTTGCGGTTTGTTTTGGGTGCATCATATGGCATTTGAAGTGGATTAAATGCTTTATTCTAATACCCACAATTCTGTGAATCTCCAGACCTTCCAAGACTACAACCCCTGGTCTCCAAGTGGGACACGCCCCTGGACTCCGCCGGTCCCCAAGCAGGTCCCTAAATGCCAGGCCATCAGTTGGTACACCACTCCCACACCCAGTAGGAATGGAGGAACAGCGGATTATGAATATATGGGAAACTTCGACCCCTAGACATTAGTCCTTGGTCAGCGGCTGCATGCAGTTTTGACAAAACCCCTATCCATGAGGAGAGTTTTGAAAAGTCTGCCTCAACTATTGCCACCTCGACGTCTCCTCACATAAGCATACTCTCTGTTAGGCAATGATACAGAGAGTAATAGCATGGGGATTTAGAATAGTAACACCAGTCAAGCTGACCTGTATCAAATAAATATGGGAGAGGGCAGCATACCCTATCACTACATAGAAGGGGTGGGGTTCAGTGGCGTACCTAGGCCCCTTGCAAGCTTTGAAACTTGAAGTATGTAAAGGCCCTGTTTGGTTAAGATGTCAGGCATGGGGCCATGTCAATATGAATACTTTTCTATCTGGGATAAAGCTTTGTATGTGCATAATGCCACAATGATCCCTGTCTCTATCTCACCCTATTAGATTTATTATAAGCAGCCCCTACCTACCAGACCATGTATTCCACTTATGGTAAGGAAACTATGTTGTGTGAAGTTTGATACCTTTTAGAAGCTACGCTGACTCGATTCTACATGACAGAGTGATAATCTAATGACTTACTTCTCCAAAAGGTCCTTCAACCCACATGACTATAGGGCAGTCCTCCCCAGAAATGCAGTTCCGCAAGTTTGAGGGTCTTGGCAAGAAATCGCAGTTGGTGTCCAAAACAATCTTGTTGTTAATCAAGTTAGAACAAGTGACCGTCCTTATCTGTTGGCCTAGATCAGGACCACATGTGACTGAACAGGCCCCAAAGTCTCCAGTTACCCATCCACAAGCTCCTACATTACAGGAATTCTCTGTTGCAGGTCTAGTGGTAGGATCACATTCTGCATCGTTGACTGTGACACCATTGAGCCGACAAACAACACTTCGGAATTGAATCCCATTACCACAAACAACATTGCACTAGACAAAACAAAAAAAAAAACGAAATTTGCAAGTTATTACAAAAGACAGCATATTCATCTGTGTATTAAAATAATGAGAATATTAGCATCACTAATTACAAGGGGTACTTAACTGCCCTGTCATTTAAAAGGTGCATAGAAGGATCTAGCTCAGCACTTTGCAAAATATACTTTAAGAACTGATGCCATAACCCAGAATTCACTGGGTGTTAACATGGTTTCATGGCTAAATTAGCATTGAGGCTTTTTGATCTATATTTCATAGTGATTATTAATCTAAGGCTCTGGTTCTTAAAATTTTCTCTCCACAATCCACTGTCTGGAAGCTAAATTCAGGGAGCCACAAACTGGAGTAAAAGGTAATAACAAGTTCAAAATATTGTTAAGGAGAAGCTTTACCCAGTTAGTTCATTCCCTTAATATCACACCACATCTGTGACAAACCACCATCCTGAGGAAGAGTCTCCATTTTGGAAAAGATTTACCTCCAGAAGGAGGCTGAGATGTGAAATATAGGACCATTTTCATCTTTTTCAAGAATACTTATTTTCTTCATTTTCCTCATTTTAGGATACGTATCCTGGAAATCAAGACTTTATACAACTGCTTGCTATCTACTTAATGAAGTCCTTACATGATATCAAGGTAAACACTTGAATGTGACACAAATAGCACGGAGTTCAAGTGCGCAAATTACACTGTTTAGCTTTCAAACACTCAGGCCGCTTGGATTTCACAGATTTTATTTTAAGTGTACCTAGAGTATAAAATTACAAAACAAAACCATGTCACAAGGTAGACAAATAAATAAGCTCCTCTCTTAAAAGGCCACTTTCATGCTGAGATTGAAAATGTTGAAGTAAATTTACTCGACTGACAATAGTAGATCAGGCCACAGCCTGCAGGGGGTAGGAGTCTCCCTTGAGATTTCCACATCATAAATAAAATTTGGCCTATTTGACGGAAAAATACTAAGATGTTGAAAACTTTACTGTCCTAATTATGATTTTAAAGCTCTGAAAACCTGGAAAATGGCATGTTAGGGTTCTTCTTTTCCTAAATTTTCCCTAAGATGGCACCACTTGCTTTTGCCCAGCCAAAAATAGGAAAAGATAACCAAATAATGACATTTTTTAAGAAATCAGTTCAAAGCTTTGTAAAAAAGCTCACCATTTTGCACCTAAGCCAGGCCTTACATGAAACCCCCTCCAATAGCACCCTCCCCCAGGATGGCACCCATGGACAGGTGAAAAAGAACCGGCCCAACCGGGTGTCAACTATAGGCATGTCACTTGGTGCTCCACTTAGATAGTGTAATAATTTGTGATGTCACTCATGTTATGCTGGGATAACAGTCTTAAGTTTGCTTCATTTTACCCTAAACCATCTTACTTTGCCCCAACATGTGATCGCTGATTTATTGTTACAGATTAAACAATACAAGCCTTCTTGCAACGTGCAATGCAAGACAATGGTATTTTATTGAATATCAAGTAGATAATTTTATTCCAATAAGAAACTTAAAGTAGCCGATGTGAGTTGTGTAAGAACTAAATCACAAAATTATTGCCCAAACATTTAATATAATGAACAAATTTTCAACATTTTAACATCTCAGCAACTGAAAAGCCCACAAAATCAATCCTTGGAGGCCCAGTTTCTGTTAGAGATTTGAAGTAATGCAACATTACAATAGCACTTTCCTGTCAAAAACTGATTAATAAAATTCCTGTGTCAGTTCAACAGTTTACTTGAAAAGCTGTCCACTATATTACAAAGTACTTACAATCAACCACACCTGCTTTTCCACCTTTGAAATAGTTCACTTAAACAAACAGGATTATGTTGGCAATACATTACCTCTCCAAAATCACTGGCAATCCAAACAGGACAATTATTGTTACTACAAAAAATGGTTGTGGGAGGCTTCTGGCCAACCAGTGTTGTGCAGACATTATCCGAAAAGATCTGTTGAGTTGTCGTGGACCTACAAATAACACTTCTTGTTTGCACTCCGTCACAAGTAGAAGAACAAGCGCTGAATACTCCAACATCCCATCTTCAAAAGGAGGGAAAAATTGTTATTAAATGATTTAGGTCACATTCATAGTGAACTCTACAGTACAATGCAATGTAAGGCAAGATAATACAACACAAAACAAAACACAACACAAACATGCAATAAATATGTACCTATACAGCGCCCTCAGTCAATGAACTGACTCTGATATTTTAAGATCATCAACTAATGGAACACAATGGTCAAAACAGTGTTAAAAGGTTCAATTTTGTCAAGACAAAAAAAATCCCCAAAATTTTATACAATATTGCATACCTTCACATTTCTTCTGGAAACCCAATTCACTCCCAAATTTTCCACACGTCTTTGATAGGAAGTGAATATGGTTATCTTGTGATTGCCTGGCACCACTTTGCTACTTACCTCGGTCTTAATTTACATTCTCTGCATGGCAGATGGGGGGTTAAATCCCGGTGTTCCGACCTCTCTATGTTCCGACTTTTTCACGATTTTTCACGTTTTGGTCGAAACATAGACAGGTCGGAATATAGAGACGTGATGACGTCTCTATGTTTCGACCTCTCTATGTTCTGACCGCAATTTGAAAAAGTCGAAACATAGAGAAGTCGAAACACAGAGACTTTGGACGTCTCAATGTTCCGACTACTCCATATTCCGACCTAAATTTCAAACGTGAAGAATTCGGTACATAGAGAAGTCGAAACATAGAGACGTTTTACACATTTCTATGTTCCTACTTCTCTATGTTTCGACCACAAATGAAAACATGCATTTTGGTCATATTCAATCTTTGGGCAGTTCCACTAGTCCGAAGGTTCCAGAATACGCTAATTAATTAGCGTAAATTGCATAATTTATGCAACATTTCAAAGTTTGCTGATCGTGCATCGAGGCGAAACACTAGGGCAGTGGCACAACCAGCGGGGGCAGAGGGGCACCATTCAGCGTAGAATTAGCCTTTGAAAAGTACTCTGCATGTGTCGGAACATAGAGAGGTCGGAACATAGAGATGTGACCCTTATTGCTTAACTTCTCTTTGTTTCGACCAAAACGTTTATAAGTCGGAACATAGAGAAGTTGGAATATAGAGAAGTCGGAACATAGAGTAGTCGGAATACAGAGAGGTCGGAACTTAGAGTAGTCGGAATATAGAGAGGTCGGAACATAGAGAAGTCGGAATATAGACAAGTCGGAACATAGAGAGGTCGGAATATAGAGAGGTCGAAACATAGAGAGGACCCCGCAGATGGGTATACTCTCATGCATCTGTGCTTAAATTTTCCTTCAGCATCAGCTATTCCTTCCCACAGATGTGCTCAGACATACAACTTCACAAATTCACATGAACAAGGTATGTAATTAATTGCTTGCAAAAATGTGAGCCATGAAGCAATTAAAGGAGATGTAATCATAACTTACCAACTTATTACGATCAACTTCTTAAGTCCTAGCCAAGAGGAATGTCCAGAGAGGGGCAGAATTTGCTGCACAATATTGGACATTACATTGCCATTCGTCTCTTCTATTTTGTAAACTTTTATTTTCGTTTAAAAATTTTTAAATTTTGCAATGTAAGCAACTTATATCAAAAAACATCAAGGGAACCACTCAACCACTTAATAACTTATAATTGCAAAAGTGTTAAGAAGGTACGCTTGAATTTTTGCTACAGTACAATGCCACTGACAAAAATGGCGCATACCAAAACTGTATCCCACACAATTCTTTGTAAATGCTATTTGGAAAAGACTCCAGAGTATGGCCACAAATACAATCACAAAATAAAAGTTGACTTTTAGAATGTTAGTCTGACGTTGAAGCTAAATACATTTTTATTCTTTGTACATCTTCACACTATGTTTGACATCCACTGCATTTATGAATATTTATCAACATATGCCCACCCAGTGAAAAATGGGACGATTTTTAAAGATTTTGGACGATCTTTTTGCGTCTCCAATTTCGTCCTATGCCTTTTGGACGACTTTGGTAGGAAAAATTGCTGCTTTTGGACAATTTTTCAAGGTTAAGAAGAGAGGAATTTTTCATTGTGCAATCAGTTGACTGTTTCACCTTGTAATGGAGATTTCCTACCTAGGTTATTGCCACCTACAGTTGAGGGACAAAATAATGTAGTTGCTTCTATCACACCACAAAAAAAAACCCTGAAGACTATTATGGACCCTATTCTACAATGGAATAGTCCAGGGAGCAATACTGGAATGTATAACTGTCCTTGACTATTTTTAATGGCAGGACGATTTTGGACGAAATCATCCAAAAGCAGTAACATTTTGTCCCATTTTTCAATGGGCATTACCACAACATACACAAAATACAACAAGTAACTTTAACTGCATCATACGGCAGAAAAAGTGAACAGACTTGTCATTCTATAGTCTGACAGTGCATTTCCCAAGTTGACCTAAAATTACTTCACACCTCTTTAAGTTTTTTCATTCCTATGGTAATTTAATATTGGGATTCCCACACAACATGCACATGATTGCAGCATGCACACAGTACTGCGTATAGAGGAAGCAAAAGTGGTCCACTCAGCACTGCACTTTCTTGGAGGATGGTGCCTGACTTTTGGTCAAAAGAAATAAGATTAGGGTAGCAAAGAGAAACAGGGGTGTGCTTACTTTTCACAAATTTCCCCATGCAGTGTTGACCAACATAAAAATCACTGGGACCATGTAGCTCTCTGCACTTACCCAACTGGGCATACAACTGACAGCATAGTAGGTTTAAGGGAGTGGACCTTTATCGAGAATATATTTATAAATCATTTTCTTTTTATGCTATACTTACAGGACAGTTGTGAAAAACCATCATACCTCTTACAGTCTAAAATACATATTTTTGGCAGTGTGGACCATATAGTTTGCCAGTGATTATAAAGTGGGATGCTTTTGTGGTGCAAAGTCTAAAAGTTTTCTCTGAAAGACATTAAGGGTAAAACAATACTGAAGACATCAGACCGCCACCAGTTTTCACTACTGCACACTTTTTTTAACCAAGCTTAGAATTCCAATAGCCCTAGTTACTGGGACATTGTTGGAAATACAACAACCTCCACTGCACACCCTGTATCTAGAATGTGGCTTCCCCAATGGAATAACAGTTGGGTTAGGTTTTGACTTTGAAAACATGAAGCCTTACATTAATGGTTCATCATACTTACTCAAATGTATCTGGCTGGTAGTACTGATATTGCACTATATTTGAAGACTGACTGGCCCAGAAAACTTCAAGTCTCAAAGGCTCAGGGGTAGGTCCATTGCTTCGGAATATCTCCATTGTTTGTAAAAGTTCATGGGTTATAAGAAAGTCACCATTGTAAACCCTCGAGTCTAGATCTGCCTGAGTACCAGATCCACGAAAATAGATGAAACCAGTTGTTGTTCCAGTGATTGCTTCATTTTTTTTCAAAAAAAAGGGAAATGGAAATACCATGACTTTTTAAAGTTAAGCTTACAAGCACAAACTAGTATGCCTATGTGGCCTGTATCTAACAAAATTCTGTCCTTGCAGATGTCTAACTACTGTCAAAGTGTCACGATACTATCTGGTATTACTGTGTTTACCAAGGAGCAGATCTTTAGCTGATAAGGTGTTGAAGGAAGCCTGGCAGTTTCCAGGCTACAAAATTTCCCAGGGTGAGATATCTCAAAGCATCAGTAATTTCTGGTAATAGAAAGTATTAGGGTGCTTATATTTTTAGTATACTCCCTTGCCCCCTCCCCCTTGACCACAGGTCTACCAAGGAGTAGAAGCTCCATGATTGTATTAAGAGACAAAGTAACATAGAAAGAGTATAAGTATTGTTACCATGATGCCACATGAATCTCAGCGACGGGGAGGTTCAGGGTTCAATCCCCAACAGGGTCAAAGTAGGGTGGGTATTTCATCCAAGAACAAGCTATGATTTTCCCATCTGAACTGGAATTTCAAAAGAAACCAAATTTGATCTAAATTGTTGAGATGCTTAACTATCAGATCTCAAGTTGTAATTCATAACAGGGAGGCTTCTCCCACATTCCTGGTAGATGATAGCATCTGTAAAACAACTGCCCTTGATAAATATTTTTACTGTATACTTCTATTGTAAGTCACTGTGGAGATAAACATACTGAAGTTTGAAGGAAAACCACACTTATAGAACATGGATAAAATTTGTGTATACAGCAAATATTCAAAAAGACAATGAAGCTTGTGTTGGACCAACTATCGGTATTTCAGTCGACATTCTCCATCTTCGTCTTGTAAAGTTTTCGGTAAAATTTATCTTGAAAGCCCATATTACCTATGTAACATTACAGATATGGATCATCCCATATGACATAGAATGGTATGCTACTTGAGTATTTTTGAATACAAGGTCCACATGTTTTGCCTCACCAAAATGAAACTGACTTTACTTGCCCACATGCTTAAATCTTCCAACTTTAAAATAAACAAGCTTCACTTTTAAATAAAAGGCAGGATTAACACCAGTCCTCCCATCTCGTCATTCAGCTATAAACCGACTTTCTCTGCCAACAAGTATGTCTGAATATGCTCCTAGTATCCATGACACATGAAACTAAACAAAATTCTGAAGAAGTTAGACAGGAGGTAAAAATAAATTTTAGTTAACCATAACAATTTGTGATATTTATCATTTTGCCAAAATTTTTAAAACTATTTCTAACTTTTTACTTACCGACATGACTGGAGGCAGCGAACGCATTGTTGGTTATAACAATGGAAGTAGATCCGGCTGGTATTGTATGAAATTCATCAAAAACTGTGAAAAAATGGTTTCCAGATATTTATATTTTTCACTCTTAAGGGTGAAATTCAGCTGGCTCTTCTGAAAAAGTGCATTAGATCACAAAGCTTCGTTTTGTACACCATCCATTTAACAGCACAGTCTTACTTTCTGGTCTTACAAGATGACTCCTTTACTTATCTCTAAATGCTCCAGACTGAACGAAGTTTGACTAAATGAAAATCTTGTGGAGAGCGATATGTAATGGGTTTAAAAGATCAGTAATTACAACATTTTCAGTTCAACTACCAGGGGCCATGGCTCTGGGGAAGGACGGATGTTAACCCTTAAAAACACCTTTGTTGCACATGAAATAGGTTTGTACCACCCAAGAATAGGTTGACAATGAAATCATGGCTACCTTTAGCATCTGGCCGACAATAGACAAGTTGGGAAATTTCTATGTACAATGCATGCTGGAAAGGAAAGTGTACCATAACAGAGACTGCATGTACAAGACAGATATTTTGTGAAATCAAGCACAATTTTCAAGATTAAAACTATGCTTTTCTAGACATCAATCATGAGTCAAAGAGAATTTTATTTAGCAGAAAAGTTCTCCTTAATGTTTATCTTTTTATCTTGGACCAAAAAAGTTAGACAGAATAAAAGTTCACTTCAGTTTAATTCTCCATGTATCCTCTATAACAGGGACTAGAGACTTAACAATAAAAACAAAAATAAAAATATACAATGGATATGTAGATGGCAGTCAAATCAGAAATACTTAACAGGCAGGACTATAAGATTCTTGACTGGATTCTGGACTGCAAATATTAAACTTAGGCCTAGGCCCTTTGTAACTAAAACGTGGCACCAGCACCAAATTATGTGCTGGATGTTGAAAAAAGGACAATTTATGGAAAGGCTTTTATTATCTTGCTACAAAACACACTTAAATTATTAATTATGGATTCAGATTTTGATTGGAAAAGGTAACACACCTTAAAAGAGCTGGGTCTTGTTCTAAAATAAGATTTGTGAAACAAATTTCTTTCGTTTTTAAAAGCTTCATATTTTAGAATATAATGGAACTCATCCCCTAAGTAATTATTACCTTATATAAATTACATATTCGGTCATGAAAAACAATATTGTGATATCTTCCTGAAACGATGGGAATATTGGTATTTGCACAATGATATTTACATAAATAATTATGATTTCGGAGGTCAAGGATATGCAGGTACTTTTCAAATTCAAGACTGGTCTTAATGATCCTATATACATTTATGGGAATTCCTATTTACCACAGCGAGCCATTCTTGCTTATACATATCCCTTAATCTTAACTTAACTGCTTTAATCAACCATGGATGTGGTATAATAGGGTTGTTGGGACAGAAGCTGTGGTTTACACTGTTTGGGATATTCCATACAAATGACATACCAGTTTTGTCGAGAATATTTTTAATTGTACTTAACCAGAGAAAGTAATAAATATTTTGATCATAGAGAGCCCTTAAAAACTTAAACATCATATGAGATAATTTAAACTTGCTTCCATTGACAATCCTACACCACAAATAAACCATTCTTGCCTCAATTATTTAACTTTTGATGTCCTAATTCACCATATGCCATACAATTTGGGGTATGCTTGTTGAGTTTAAAAATTTGCTTACAAAATTTAAAAAATTTTATTTTGGAAGACAAAAACAACAGTTGCTCAAAGCCTTCATATCTGTGCGAAAATGTCCGTGGATTGATCTGTGGTACTACATGGTACAGCAAAATCTAATTTCCCAACTCGTTTATTGTAATCCTCAGGTACATTAAGGTTTGGCATCCCACTTTATGTATGTTGAAGAATCATTCATTTTCTCCCTCTCCCTGACAGAAAAGAAAGAAACAACTTAAGTGAAAAAGGGCTGGAAAGCAGCTTGTTGAAATTTTTACCTCCTATAACTGAAACTGTTGCAGCTCCATTCACAAGGGAACACGAGGAGCTGTCACCACCACATATCCGGCAAACATCAAACCTTACATTGCTCATGTGAACACCATCACAACCAAATACCTTTATAGAGGAGGAAAAAAAGTATAGCCTGTAGCGTTACATCAACAGTTCACACTATGCTGGGGATGAAGCTTCAGTCAACCTGGTATCCCCTTTGGATTTGCTGCAGGATACTGGCAGTTATGCCTCATAGCAGCCCCATGCTTCAAGGAAGTAAGGTTCAGCAAAGGCATACAAGTTAAAGTCAGAGAACAAAGACTTAACACAAGGGATGGCATTCCCAGGAAATGTTCAAGTCAGCAATGAAGACAATTGTTTAATTATTGTTCTGCTTTTCAGTTAAATTAAAAAGTCTCTAATCTGTCCTGAAAAAGCTGTTGGCTTTAGACTCTATGTTCAGTATGTATCAAAATGGCTGCTGCTATTTTCACACAGTCCTCAATGAGAGTCTTAGCAGCTTCTTTCGACCCCAAGCTGACCAAGTGTGGGGTTGACACTGGTCACAAAATTAATCTGTTGCCAGGAAAGTTTTCTTGGCATTTAGAGAGTACCTTCACAGTCTAAAATAGCTAAATTTTGGAAATTATTTCACCTGTGGCTCAGCTCTCAGCTCTACAGTCAAAATTTTGGCCCTGGATGCAATGGCAAAATGGTTTGCCCTTTCACCACACAACCATGAATAATTGCCATGCATGATAACTGAATAAGTTGTTCAAATGAAGACATGTAGGAAAACTCTACTAAAAGGAGGTCAGCAATGCTGTTCTCAAAAATCATCCATATTTATCATTGCACAAAAGTATGAAACATTCATGAGTCTTTCAACCCTTCATTCAACCCATGAATGAATGAACCCTTAATATAAGTGATAGTTTGTGCTTACGTTATTTTTCCACATGATCATACATTTGTTCAAAACATACTTTTGTACAATGCTCATGGACAAATGAATTGTGTGGACTGCTTTCCCAATAAAATTTGAACAACGTCCAACATGTATGAAGGTGTTCAAACTTGAAGCTGCATGTTTCATCTTCCCAACAAGCCTTAAAACATTTTAATGATGCTATTCATGAATTAATATATGATTATTTAGACGAGCATTTAGAATTTTGAGTTTGCTGACTCCAATCTTTTAAAATCATTGGTGTCAACAGGTGGGCAACAGGGGGACATGGCCCTGACTTTTGAAAGTGGAGGGTTTTTTCCCCTTACTATTTTCCAGAGTTGTAACATAAACAGTGGGCACATGTTTGATTGCATAGCTTGTAATATAGTTGATCCAATGAAATCAAACTCAAAAACAGTGAAAACAGCCATTTTATAGTGGATTAAAATCATGAAAAGTGCCTCAAATTACACCCCACACCATCTGGCCTCTCAATTTTACCACAGCCATTAAGTGAACTCCAGATCCCTCACCTCTAGGGCTTCAAGATTTGTGCTTGAAGAAGTTCTGTCTGGCCTCTCAATTTTACCACTGCCATTAAGTGAACCCCAGATCCCTCACCTCTTGGGCTTCAGATTTAAATCATGAAAAGTACCTCAAATTACACCACAGACCATCTGGCCTCTCAATTTTACACACGGCCATTAAGTGAACTCCAGATCCCTCACCTCTAGGGCTTCAAGATTCGTGCTTGAAGAAGTTCTGTCTGGCCTCTCAATTTTACCACAGCCATTAAGTGAATTCCAGATCCCTCACCTCTAGGGCTTCAGATTTGTGCTTGAAGAAGTTCTGGTCATGGTCATGCCCCCCACTTTTGTAAAGCTTTTAAAGCTCTTGCTTGCAATCATACATACACCAAATGAAATGATACATTCTATATGCAGTTGAGTTTGACCAAAACAAGGCAATACCTCTCAAAAATGTCCTTTTCTTGAGCCACAAGTTGGTGTGATTAGGTGAATAGTGAACAAATTAACCCCTTTTTTACTTATTTCCAATCATAAATTCTTAATTCTTATTTCCAATCATAATGGATTGAAAATCCTCCATTGATCAGTTGTAGAAGCTTTGACTGTAATGAACAAGGCATTTCTTTAAAGTAACACTTCTCACTCGTCTCCACAAACAATCACTAATTTTCACATGTGTACATTGCTTGCCTCATTTTGAGTGATGAGGGTATGTGGTTACACATAGTTGGATTGACCAAGATATATGGAATTTACAAAATGTGACAACTGTGCATGCCTCATCACACAACATTATACCATCATCCTATAAATTTATCACCACTAATTTACCGCAATGCTTCAAGAAGCACTATGAAACAGAACATCTAGTGTTGTAATGTGGCTAGGATTACATATACCTAAAAATTCTTCATCACAATTTTGAAGCACTCAGATTTACTGACACTTGCAAGGTTTGTGACGACATTTCACCTCTTATGGGAATTCATACATATTCACTGGAGAAGAACCACCAGAAATTTAGGAAAGGGAGTGGTATCAATTTATTAAAAAAAGATGAGTTTCAATTCCGTGAACGTTATGATAATTCAGTCTTTAATGTTGCTATTTAAAATATAATTGTGGAAGTAAATATGCCTCCTGTTAATAACAACATTTTGACTAGGATTGTTTATTATCCACCAAGTGGAGATGTCTCGTGTTTCAATAACTGCATGTATAGTATTTTCAGCACAGTGTCATAGGAGGTCAAGTTTGGTTTAAACGTAATGGGTGATTTTAACATTAATCTTAGGCAAAACACTTCATCGGGTTTTATAAGTTGGGTGTCTACCCACTATAACTCAGCCTACCAGGATATATGGCACAAGCACTTTCCTTGTTGGTAATATACAGTAACAATTGTCAGCACTATTGATCCAAATGTAAAATTTGATCTGAGTAGGTATACTTAAACCAGATTTAAGTGATTACTTTCCAATGTTAAATTCTTTTCTCAAAACATGGGTATCAAAGATTGAGCCAATTTTTATTTGCAACTAACATGAATGAAGTATTGGAAATTTTTGCATCTCATTTTTAAAACTCATCATGGAAATAAGTTCAGGATTATTCTATTAATGACCCACCTACAGCATATAGCTGTTTTCCTAGTATCCTTTATAGTACAGCCTAGGATTGCAGCTTCCCTTTTTTGCAAATTGGCCATAACAAGAAAAGATTGGCTGACTGCAGATATTAAAAACTCAATCAAACTTAAAAACAGGCTATGCAGGGAGCTTCTGAAATCTTCACTGAATACAAATAAGTCACATTTCAGAAAGGACTGCAACAAACTAAATTACGTTACGTGCATTCGTAAAGGAAATTACTACCATGATTTATTTAGTGACTGTAAAAACAATATGAAAGACACATGGCGAAATAGTAACAAAATTATCCAAAGAAGAGTTCATATGGTTATTTCCCAAAAACTATCAAGAAGGAAACTGTCATGTAACAGTCTTACAAATCTGCAAATGCATTCAAGCAGCGTTTTGTCAATCTTGGACCATCCAATGCTGAAAAAATACAGCAGATCAATTCCTCTGCTTACCAAAGTCTTCTTTGGCACAAAACTTGCTTATTTTTGCTAATTTCTTGTCTTTTCAATTTACAAGAGAGAAATTATTACATTAGCTTTCCAATGCTTTAAACCAAAAAAGTCTGCAGGCTGTGTTTACGCCCTCAATAAAGTGCACTATTGTACCAATTATTACTAAACAACTTGAACACATCCTTAATAATTCTTTCAAGGAAGAGATTGTTCCTCATGACATGAAAATCCCAAAAGTTGCTACAATCTATAAGAGTAGTGACATGGAGTGCTTTGTAACCACCCTGCTTTTGTTTTGCAGTATTTTCCAAAATACTACAAAGACTAAATCTTTAAACCGATACAACTTTACTTGCAAAATACAATGTTTTAGTTTAGGGACAGTACAGTTTTTGCCCAGGGCACTCAACAGAGCTAGCCCTAGTAAATGCTATTGAAAATGTTACCAATCCTATTCACTTGGATGCAACTTCCTTCAGTGTCTTTTGGATTTTTCAAAAGGTTTTTAATAATACAATAATCCACAATATCCTATTATACAAGCTAGCCCATTATGACAAACTATAGACCTCACTATCTTGGTTTTAGAGCTATTTACCTCATTGAAAGCAGTTGGTATCATTTAATGACTGTAAATCTGACTGTCTGGATTTAAATGTGGTAACAAGGTTCTATTCTTGGCCCTCTGCTATTATAATTTATATGAATGACATCAGCTTTGTTTCTAATTCTAATAGTTCTCAATCGTTAGCCGATGACACCAACATTATTTTTCTCACATAGTGATTTACTACCTTTTCATAATATTGTCCGTGATCAGTAATTTGTATTTTCAAATTGATTTGCTGCAAACAAGCTATCTCTTAATGCTTCTAAACTTACTACATGGTGTTTAACTCATGTGACAAAAACTACACTTTGATATACATACTGACAGTCAAAGAATCATACAGACTTACCATGTAAAACTTTTTTGAATATATATCCATTCTAATCTTCCATTGGTAAATTACATTTCACATATTTGTAATTATGTCTCTTAAGATATAGGTATACTTTGTAGGCTGAAGCATGTTTTACCTTGACCAATCCTGCAACAGATTTATCCTATTCTCATTAAACTTGATTTCTGTTGTTGCTGTACTGTATGGTCTGACATCACTATCCCACATTTGAATGAATTATTTGTTCTTTAAACTCAAGTCTTTCCTGACATATGTTCTGCTTGTCCTCACGATAACAACTAATTTAAATCAACGTACCTACTTAAACTTAGCAATGTCATTAAGCTAAGCAATACAACATTTACTTATCACTTTTTCATTGATACTGTGCCACATTCCTTTTCTGATTTCTTCGAGAAAAAATTGCACATTTCACTCTTACAGTACAAGAAACATGTCACTCCTTCGACCTGTGTATGTCACAACCCTCACTTCGTACAGCTTAGGCTATTGCTCTGTGAAGTTTCCTCACATATGTTCTGCTCGTCCTCATGATAACAACTTATTTAAATCAACGTACCTACTTAAACTAAGCAATGTCATTAAGCTAAGCAATACAACATTTACTTATCGCTTTTTCATTGATACTGTGCGACATTCCTTTACTGATTGCTTCAAGAAAGATTTCGCATTTCACTCTTACAGTACTAGAAACATGTCACTCCTTTGACCTGTGTCCGTCACAACCCTCACTTCCAACAGCTTAGGCTATTGCTCTGTGAAAGTATGGCATAGCCTATCTAGTCAAATTTGTCCAACTTCTTGAAATTCAGTAAAGTCTTTTCAAAATCTCCGTGGTATTCCAGGAAAAAGGTTATACAGTACTAAGTATCACCTTGTATCTTCTTCAGGTATTGGGGAAGGGGTAATTATGGGAAACGCAGGAAGGATCAGGGGTGGCATTATTACTGTGATCCAGTTAAGTGTACTCTTCTGTAATTTTGTATTACACTGTACATATTTCTTTTGGTTTTGTGATATCCAGCCAGTGTGCTCTGGTCAAGCGCTTCAGGGGTTTTTTCACGACATGAGTTGTTACCTTGATGCTCTGTATATTGCTCATGCTTATAATTATATTGTTGAGAAACAAAACAATAAACAAAATGAATAAAAATTCTAAAATTTACTTGGGCACAATGCAAGCAAAGATAAGTGCTCTTCTGTACTAACTACTGCAAAGACAGCATCCCTTTTGCAGGAAAATTTAAACCAATCACTCACTATAAATAATATTTCCCACAAACAAATGCATAAGTCTTTTACAATGTATAAACTTACTTCGCAGATTCCTCCTACACAACGATAAAGATCAGAGGCTCCTGAAGGGTTGAAATTCCAACATTCTGTACCATCAATATTATATCCTGGAGGTCTATCAGAAAATATGTTACCGCCAACTTGTATGCAAGGATTGAGACAATACAAGTCCTCTGAGAAAGAAAATGTGATGGATAAGAAAACCTGATATATCAGAAACGATTTTCAAGCACATCTGCAATATTAAGATCTTTGTACAAAGAGCAAAGCACTATGTAAAGAATGGATTACTAAACCTACAAAATTAAAGAGTATAGAATGATTTTTCTATGGTACCACATCGAAAGAAGTATCCACACCTTTTTAGGTTTCTTTTAAATAGTCTTTGCAATGTGAGGTGCACATACTAAAGTGACATTCACTTAATTGCTTTAAGTGTGAGAAAATTTGTGGCAAAATTGAAGAAAATGGGGAAATGCAGTAAGTTCTTAACATCAATGACATTATTATCACTGTCCTCATTTTTTTACAAAGCACATTGTTTTAAGTTACATCCTTGTAAAATGTTGCTCTTTGTTTTTATTCAACCAAGAACCAGAATGCAAAAACTGCATTGTTCTGATAAATTCATCTCACTAGACATCACTTTCACCAGACCTAGCCGCTGCAATGTCTGTCATGTACTGAACACATCATCCTGGAACACTATTGTCATTAATGTGATGCATATCCACACAAGTATATAAGACAAACATTCATGATTTCTCGCTTAAGATATCATTATTGCTACAGAGTTTGAAGTCTGGAGAGCTTTTACCCATGAATGCACAACAGCAGCAAGATTCTTTTCCTCAATATAGCAAATACATTCACATTCACCTTGGATACAGTAGCTGGCTTCCATTCTTCCTAGTATGAGTTATCCTCTCAAATAAAGTTCATATTTTGACTGTCAGTGACCTCAGAAGACCTTTGACCTCCACCAAAAACAATATACTTCTTCAGTTCTTCTACTCTATCTGCATGCTCAGAATGTAAAGGACCCATGCTCCCTACCTTCAGATGCATGTTAGTGTACTAGTTTTCTGACCCTAACCTCTGTCGACCTCAGATGACCATGGAACTCCACTAAACAATACAGTCCTTCTATTTGATACAGCGTATCTACACGCTCAACATGAAAAGTATCCAAGCTCCCTATCTTCAGATATTGTGCTTGAAACTTTTTGGGATTTGACCTCTGAAGACCATTGACCTCCACCAAAAACACAGAGGTTTCTTCCTCTTAATAAGAGGCATACATATGCCATGTATGAGAAGAGTCAGAGTTTTCCTTTTCATTGAAACCAACAATGCCAGCATGACCATGGCAGAAACTCACTCAAAAACAAATCTTTCCACTTTACTGTTAAAGCTTTCAATATCTCTTGTCTATAGGCATACCTGTCAAGATGTTTTCACTAGGGAAGAAATACTGCTCCCAATTGAATATCTGTCCATCAAAAGGCTCAGATGCTGTTGCTTGGCACTGCTCGTTGCGAAAATCATCAGCAGAACTGGAGCAGGGCTATAACATTAAAAGTACCCACACAAATGTTAGAACAAGCAAGTGCTACTGATAGGCCTAGCTACTAGTAATTTCTAAATTTCTGAAATAAGATATGGAGGCCATAGTTCATTTTATTTCTTTGGTTAATTTGTTTTATCACTTCACATATACACATACACACATACAAAAATAACAACTGTAGGCGGACAGAAGTTCCAGAGGGCAACGTATTCAAAAGTGTGAATCTCTGAATCCACTGCAAACATTTCCACTAGGAAAGGGATCCAGAACTATATCCACTTTACATAGTATGTACTTCACCAGGGATGTCATCATGTCACTACGCCGGGCGGCGATGGGCAGCCTGCCCAGGACTTGTGAATTGCGCCTGACACTCATGTTAAAACAAACACATTCCACCCAGCACTCTTTCCCAATAATGGTACTATAGTTTTATGATTTTTGAAAGAAATTTGGATGTAACATTTATCTCAGAATGAAACGGCCAAGTGGAGCATTAATTTAGAGTGCAGAAAAATATCCACACATTCTCTAAATTCTGAGGACGGTGATCACTAAAGGGTCACAGTCAAGAATTAGCCGACACTAAGTTTGGCCTGGTGACAACCCTGTACTTTACATAGTGAAAGTGGGGAGGTGTGATACTAGAACCATGGTAAGGACAGGTGCACATCCTTACTGTTTTTGTACAGGTAGAGGTTGTCCGGTATCTATCAAGAACACTGTGAAGGAACTATGTAAGTGGTAACAATTTTTTCCGTTGTGATGGCAAGTACCACTAAAGAATATACTGAAGATAAACAACTACATCACACACACACACACATGGAGTGGGTGCATGTTAAAAGAACAGTATCATATACCAAACTTACAAGTCAATTCCAGTGACAAATTTAGAGGATCCAATATAAAAGAATATTTTTGTCACATGCCCTTTTAATACAATATCAATATAATGCGCATCACTACAGACATTCCTATGCTTCAAGCTTACAAAATATTGTGAAACACTAGCAAACTGCTTTCAAACTCTTCTGATATTCAACATAATTGGAGTATTTATTGCACCTAGCTGAAATTGACACCAGTTAGAAATATGAAACATTTACTCAACATTGAGCTGTCCATTTATTTCATTTAGTCATTTAGGCCTGGTTACACCAACTTATAAAGAACTACAAAGATTTATGCAATCTATCTGTAAATTTGTGTATACATCACAGATTTCCCATCATGCAATGCAAAGAAAGAAGGCAACATGACATTATAATGTAGTTTACAACAAGAAAGAGAAGAAGTTTCCTCCAAATTTATGAAAATTTTACATTTTGTCACTGGGCTACTTCATGGATGTGAAAATTATCCCAATCATACAGATACTTCAGCTTGGCCACACTAGAGCTGGCTTGATGGTTGAATGTACTACACTGCATGCTAAAGGTCCCCAGAAGAAATCCCAGTAAAGCCAATAGAAAGCTTCTGTCACTCAAATTTGCTCACTCCGCATAGCTGTTTCCAGAGATGCTGCGGGGGTTAAAATTTGAAATTATGATAGAAATCTAGTTGTTCATCTCTTGAAGTTGTCCAAGTCAGAAGTTGTCCAATTCAGGAAGTTGGGGGCAATGCACAAAGCTGAACAAGATTTTTAATAATTGATATCGCTAACCCTAATCCCTAACCTAATCCTGACACTCACAAAGAGTACAATGAATACAATACAAAAACTCAACCAATCATCAAGTACTTTGTTAGGCACTGTGCATAAACCAAATAATTTTTTGGAATGTGAATCCTTACAAAGTAATGATCAAAATTCACCGCAGTATTAGTGTGGAAATTTGGAAGTATGAACCGGCCCTTATACACTCAAAGGCATACGAGCCTGGAGGCTGCAGCCACTCAGAGTTCTGGCTTAACCTATTTCTCGGGCATATTTTTACAAAAATTCCGGCAATTTGCTCTGTTAGTGCAGGTTATTCTCCGGCAAAATAGGGTCAGCCCCTCAGAAAAAAAACCTCACCTTTGGTTATGCATTTTGCAAATTATGCAAAGGTTATAATCAGATACCGTGAACAGTGTGCTTTAACTTGCCTTTTATCCTATTATTTTACTTTCGGAATAGTTGCAAATCTCACGAAGTGTTTTGCTACCTGCTATACATTCCGTTTTGTCAACTTCATCTCAACGATGCGCAAACCTGAACAAGATTTTTAATGATTGGATAATGCTAACCCTAATCCCTAACCTAATCCTGACCCTAACAAAGGGTAAAAGTATAAAGTGGTCAATCAATCCTCAATATCCTTGTTAGGCACTGCGCATCAACCTGAAAGTTGTCCCCTTTGATAATGGGGCTACAACTCATGACCACTGGATAGGGACTTTACGTGGTGGTCCGGGGAGTAGGACTGGGAGGAATTAGCACACACCTGCCTGGTTACCCTCTGAGCACAAGTCAAAAAAAGGTAAATCTGGCCAGTGTTCATCCACAGTCATTTTGGTATAGGGCCTTGATGCAGCCCAGTCCCTTCCCCAACTTGTATCATTAAACCTGAACCTTATTTTAAATCAGTGAAGGGGCTATCTTACCTCGAGATTGCATAGTCTAAATTCCACTCCTTCCCCAACACAAAATGCACCACCCCAACTGGGAAATGGGTTGTTGCAGACTCTCTGACGTATGATGACGCCCCCACCACAAGTCCTAGAGCAGGGTGAATCCATCCAAGCTGACCAACCACCGGTTACTGGATCTGGGACAGAGGCCAAACCCACACAACTGCCAGCCAAACAGATCTGCTCAGAGATTTAGAAAAGAAAAGAAAAATTTTTTACCTGTACCTCTTTGCCAATTGACACATTCTGCATGACATCATGTTTAGTTAATGCCACCATGCATGTTGGTGGCACCATGAGAAGCCTGTATATGTTTTGTACACTATGTATTCGTCATGATGTACACATGTAGTAGCATGCATACACAGTATACTGTACATGCCCCAGTAGCACCAATGAGTGACTTCCACTGATTGACCACTTTGTGTACAAGTGTACATCTGCGAGAAGCTTACCCCCCCCCCCCTCCCCCCACATGGCCGCTGTTTTGCTTTACCATCAGGAATGTGACATAGTTTACATTCAAATATTTAAGATGAAGTCAGTCACTGAACCCCACATAGCCTGTTTCATGGTGTTTGTTTCAAGGAGTGTTTCTTTTAGTGTACTTCTTAAAATGTGATGATTTTGAAATCAATACTTATCTTTATGAATGTACAGACCAATTTTTAATATTTGTGTTTAGAAGAAATAGTATATTCAAGTATCACTGTTGTGTTGCTTTGTGTTGAATTCTACAAACTGAGAAAACAAAGGTGTAATACAGGAGTTGAAACCTGTTTTCTTTGGGGCCATTCTTGCAACTATCAAACTTTATATTTATGGTAATAAAATTCAAACTTTGCTTTTCAAACCTCATTACTTTGGCAGATAATCTCGTAAGTAATTTGGCTCTGAAACAATGAATTTTGACTTTGAACCTTATAAATTTGACCTACAATGTCATCTTATTGACTAGTAACTTTCAGCCTCATAAAGGTGACTTCAAATGTAAAAACTGTGACTTCAGATGACCTTTGACTTTCAACAAAAACAAATGGGCCCTTTTTCTTCATATATGACTCTACATACCAAGAATTAAGAGAATCCATGGTTTCTATCAAGATATTTGTGCTTACAAGATTTTCAAGTGTTGACTTATGATGACCTTTGACCTCCACCAAAACAAAAAGGTTCCTTCACTTCATATCATACACCTACATTTTAAGTATGAAGAGTATCCATGCTTACTATCTTGAGATATTGTGTTAACAGGGTTTTCAGAGTTTGACCTCCAATGAAACCAAATGACCTTTGACCTTTACCCAAAAAATAAGGTTCTTTCTACATAATACACCTGCACAATTAGTATAGAGAGTATCCATGCCTCCTATTTTGGACACTGTGTTAACAAGGTATTCAGTGTTTGACCTCTCATGACCCCAAACAACCTTTGACTCCACCAAAACAATTGGGTTCTTCCTCTCAGTATGACAGTATGGGTATCAGCCTACTTTTCTCTCATCAAATTGCCTTTAGTTTTATTATTACAACCCCATCAGCAAGACTTCAGGAAGGCTCTGCCCCTGTACTTGATCCCTATCCCCTTAAACTTTGTATCAACACACTGGCACCACCATAGATATGTAGAGTTTTTTCAATGTGGTCCTCAACCTTTGCCTTGCCTCCCTATTTGGCCTAACTCCAAAAACTTTGAGAATCACTGCCTTATGAGAACAGAATATTACTTACAGTACATCTAAAACAGTTGATTAAAATCTAAGGGAACTAAGAGCACTGTTACCTCGTTCTGACCACATGATGTCCCCTCCGCTGCAGGAAAATTTTGAGGTTGGCAAGAGCCATCCATGAGGCATACAAGTCTTGAGCAAGAACTCTGAAAAAAATATTTTAATAACTTGATTGAAATATATTTAATATCAAACATCTGTGGTAGTGTGCAGAATGATGTGTCCAAGTATTCTAGCACTTGCCAAGAAACATATTTGCTTGTACCCCAGGCCACAAAATTCACGATGTTAAAGACAGGCAGTCATCACCCCAAAGTACATTTTTGGTGTGGGGGTATCAGAATTTTCAGTTCGTTACTGCTCTTTGATTGACACCAAATTTTGAAAATTCAAATGATGCAGAGCAACTCACATTCCACACAATGCAGAGAGAGTGTTTGGATTGCACATTACAGCCTTGTATGTTCACCAGGACATGGCCTGAAGCAATAAAATAGGTTTGTGTCTGCACAAGGATGAGCTTTATACAGTTATGGGAGGAGCTACAAGTTGCTGAGTTGGGAGAATTGGAACTGCCTGGAATGATGAGAACTGGCCTTTAAGATGCTCCGTAGTCTATGTGTTCTACTAAATACTGAGCTCACTTCCTTCATCGCATTCTTTTTTACACAAGCATTCACTATGCAGCACATGGGAACCAATATTCTTCACTTTCAAAACCGTTCTGCTGATATTCCATTTGCACGCTATGCAACCTATCATTCACATCGCCTATGTACAGACTACACTATTTCTGCAATATACATGTACACAAATCTGCAGCCACCATATCTGGCGTACATGTTTTTTTCTCAATTAGGCTTCATTGTGCAGATAGCCTACACAGTCTAACAGCACATACTTTATAAGCTACGCAGATCATTCGGGATAATCACTGCTTCCAAAGCACCTCACCATCAAAACAGATTCCCACACAACCAATGACAGAAATTATACACAAACGTGGAAGTATCACACTGACCCAAAGTAACAGATCTGGCCGCAGTTCTCTGCCATACTTGGGCTACATGCATTTATGTACAAATGTCCACTACATGGTAGACCAGCTTTTAACCATACTGTGCTCATTTACTTAGGCCTGTCTGCATTGAATCTGTACATTAAGTGCTTTGAGTTGCGTTGTAGCAAACCGTGTTTGGCTCAATATTCTTACTTCAGGTGTACTACATTTTGGCCTTGAATGAGAGAGTCTTGGCCTACGATTAACCTCAAAATTGTTAGTTACCAAGGCCATGTTTGGCCTTTGACTAGGAAAACGAATTTTGGGGCCTGTACTCATACTAGTAAGTATAGATTTTTACTTGTACTTGTGTATTCTGAAAGTTATACACACTAATGCAATATTTGTGCTTAAACACTTAAAATAAATGTGTACCCCATACTCACAACCAGAGATGCATACACTTGTAATTATACTCACCACAACCATTTTATAGTTAGGATAAGTGTTTATGCAACATTTTGTACTCTTAATAATAAAACAAATATGTGCTTGCATGCATGTACTCACAACCAGAGGTACTAAATTTGTACTGATACCGTGAACTGATGCCTTGAGCTCATGAACTGGTGCTCCTGTTACTCATGCACAGCAACTCAAGCACTGGTACTTGTGCACTTACACTTCGGCCTATGTACCAGTGATCATGTACTGGTACTCACACAGATACTCATGCAATGGCACTCACATACTCATGTGCTGGTACTTTATATATTGGTACTCAGGTAATCATGCACTGGCAATCATAAATTGGAACTCCTATACTGATAATCATGTACTGGTGTTCACATACTGATACTCAAGTACTGGAAGTGATACACACTTAAGTGAGGTCAAGGATAGTAATTTGCACAATTGTCTGATTCAAATAGCCAAATTATATGATAAGTACCTTGTTAAGTCCATCTTTGAAAGTTTAGGTACAGGGAAGAGATATTTGTCATGAAGTGGTGGTGGAACAGTCAGCTTACATAATACCTCTACTTTCTGCTTTCATATCCCTTAAAAACCCCAACTGAAGTATGCAAGTAAAAATCTTTCTTTAACTGATGTGTCATGCATAGGTAGTTCTCGTAGACATGTGAATTCATAAAGCTTTGCTCATGTTTAAAACCGAGAGGAGGAATTGGATTGTTACAGGTTTATATATATTTGAGCTGAAAGAAAATTGGTCACCAGTTATAACCAGAATGCAAAAATGCATTGAGGTTTCAATGATATATGTTCTATTCCAAATAATGCCATGATGTCCCATGTCTTTCAGTCACTGGTCAAGTGCTATCTTAACATGTTGGAAAAATAATTTTAGGTTCATATTTGATCTTGGGAATTCCTGGGAAATTTTGCATTTTGACATGATGACATCTGATGACTTGGGAATTCTTGGGAAAATCTGCTTTTTGCCTTCTGGTGAACTCATGAGACGATCTTGGGAATTCTTAAAATTTTGCTTTTTGACCCCAGATGACCTTTGACCTCCATCAAAAATGATAGGGTTCTTCCTCTTACCATAATGCATGTCCATACTAAGTATGAAATTTATTCAAGCTTCCTATCTTGAGATATCATGTTAAAAACATTTTCAGTGTTTGACCCCCGGTGACCCTACATGACCTTTGACCTCCACCAAACATGATAGCATTCATCTTCCCACCATAACACATCCACATACTACGTATGAAATCTATCCAAGCTTCCTATCTTGAGATATTGTGTCAACATGGATTTCAGAGTTTGACCTCCGGTGACCCCAGATGACCTTTGACTGCCACCAAAAATGATTGGGTTCTTCCTCTTACTATAACACATCTACATACTAAGTATGAAATTTATCCAAGCTTCCTAACTTGAGATATCGTGTTAACAAAGTTTTCAGCATTCGACCCCTGGTGACCCCAGATGACCTTTGACCTCCACCCAAAACAATAAGGCTCTTCCTCTTACCATAACGCATCTACATACTAAGTATGAAATTTATCCAAGCTTCCTATCTTGAGATATCGTGCACACAAGGTTTTCAGGTTTTGACCCCCGGTGACCCCAGATGACCTTTGACCTCCACAAAAAACAATAGAGTTCTTCCTCTTACCATAACACATCTACATACTACGTATGAAATTTATCCAGGCTTCCTAACTTGAGATATCATGTTAACAAGGTTTTCAGCATTCAACCCCCGGTGACCCCAGATGACCTTTGACCTCCACCAAAAACGAAAGGGTTCTTCCTCTTACCATAACACATCTACATACTAAGTATGAAATCTATCCAAGCTTCCTAACTTGAGATATCATGTTAATAAGGTTTTCAGCATTCGACCCCCGGTGACCCCAGATGACCTTTGACCTCCACCAAAAATGATAGGGTTCTTTCTCTTAGCATAACGCATCTACATACTAAGTATGAAATTTATCCAAGCTTCCTATCTTGAGATATCGTGTTAACAAGGTTTTCAGAGTTTGACCTCCGGTGACCCCAGATGACCTTTGACCTCCACCACAAATGATAGGGTTCTTTCTCTTAGCATAACGCATCTACATACTAAGTATGAAATTTATCCAAGCTTCCTATCTTGAGATATCGTGTTAACAAGGTTTTCAGAGTTTGACCTCCGGTGACCCCAGATGACCTTTGACCTCCACCACAAATGATAGGGTTCTTCCTCTTACCATAACGCATCTACATACTAAGTATGAAGTTTATCCAAGCTTCCCAACTTGAGATATCGTGTTAACAAGGTTTTCAGCATTCGACCCCCACTGACCCCAGATGACCTTTGACCTCCACCAAAAATGATAGGGTTCTTCCTCTTACCATAACACATCTACATACTAAGTATGAAATTTATCCAAGCTTCCTACCTTGAGATATCGTGTTAACAAGGTTTTCAGAGTTTGACCTCCGGTGACCCCAGATGACCTTTGACCTCCACCACAAACGATAGGGTTCTTCCTCTTACCATAATGCATCTACATACTAAGTATGAAATTTATCCAAGCTTCCTGACTTGAGATAACGTGTTAACAAGGTTTTCAGCATTCGACCCCCGGTGACCCCAGATGACCTTTGACCTCCATTAAAAATAATAGGGTTCTCCCTCTTACCATAACGCATCTACATACTAAGTATGAAATTTATCCAAGCTTCCTATCTCGAGATATCATGTTAACAAGGTTTTCGGAATTTGACCCCCAGTGACCCCAGATGAACTTTGACCTCCACGAAAAATAATAGGGTTCTTCCTCTCAATATGGGGCATCTATGTACCAAGTTTGAGAACTGTCAGAGTTTCCCTTCTTGAGATATCGTGTTAACGAGCAGTGTCACAGACACACATACACACACACATACAAGTCAATTTTACATACAATCCGAGGACCTCTTTGTTATTTCCTTTGTGTTTACTTCCTTAACCCTAACCTTGACAATAGACTCTCTATTGTTCAAACTTTCGAGGACTTGACAAATCTATTGAATTTCCTTCAGAGGACCTCAAATCCATTGTTCAGGTCCTCGGTCTGATAGGAAGACAAGTTCACATACACACACACACATACACACACACGCACATACACACATACGTACACACATACGCCATCACGAATGCATTGGTTTCTCTTATCATCGAAACCAATAATAGGATCTTGATGCACTGATGCCAAACAATAAAATGAGGGATGAGTAACTAATTGATGTCTATCAACCCCTTCCAGAGGCTTTGGGCAATGCCCAACACATAATTTGTCAAAGATAGAAAAAACAGCACCAATGCTGAATTCACTGTTATTAAGTTCCCACTACTATTTTCATTCTGAAGGCCACTTAAAATGGTTCAACCATAGCAACTCAGAATTTCCTTCCTAGAAGGCAGAGCTGTTTTTACTTGAGAAGCATGAATCCCCCAAGGAAATTGCCCAATTGTTTTCAAAAATCTGCCCCCAAAATAGATTTTGCCCAAATTCTGGGGGAGCTGCAGCACCTCCTACCCCACCCCCTTGCTCAGCTGTCAATGGGTACAACAAACAGAGCAAATCAAACAGAGTAGGGAGACATGACCAAGTCCTTCCTATCAGACTATCTTTAACTCAGGGTGTATACAGTCAAAAAACTAGATTGTAAGTAGTCACTGCAAGACCTTTATGCCATTAAGAATGACTGGTCAAATTTTGAAATACCATCATTTTTGGTCTAGAGTGAATCACTTATAAAATTCTTTAGAAGTTAATTTCTGGCAATATTTGCTTGAATAAGTTGTGTACAGAACATCTCCTTACAGTTGGTCTGGAGACAATTAAAATATTTTTCATGTGTGGCTCTTGTAATCCTAAGTTTAAAGTTAGCCCAACTAAAATTACTAGCTATTTTGTTAGCACAATGTGATATATTACAGGAATCTTTCAGTCTTAACGTATAAAAGCATTTGTTATGCAAAACAGAAAAATTACTGTAAAACCACATATTGGCCCAACTCTTGTCTTCTCTCAACAAAGTTTATACTTCTAGCCACTCTGCCAATTTCAAAATTTACTGTCTTTAAAAAAGTGTGATTGGCACCTTCCAGACCAAGACGTGGGCCTGTGTGTAGCAGAAATTTACAACAATATATTTTGCTGAGTACACTACTGTGTCTAGTGACAGCCACAATACTGTACGCTTCATCTCACAGTTCACTGATCGGAAAATGCCAATCAAAGTGTAATCGCCAATAATTATTTCAAATACCCCAGTATTACAAAATGTGGTTTTGGCTGATGCAAGTGCTAGTTTAAACAACTCGGTTGACTGAAATTTAAATGGGTTTAACAGTGATGGTATGTAAAGAGGTAACAGTTATAAAAGATCAGTTCAAATCAAAGACCAAATCAGCATGAAGATGGAAATGCTCATCATAAAACCTTTCAGAAATGCCAGCGTGTTTCCCACTCCATGAACACTTCTGGTTATATTATTAAACTACAAAATATGATTGAAAAATCATCAGTAACTATGGAAATGGGTTGTATATAGAAAAGCATTTGCATAACTTTAAACATCATGTCAAACGTCAGGGAAACATGCTTCAATTAAACCACAAATTGAACTGACTTTGAGACATTGCAGCACCATTCACTGCAGTTTATTGACTACTTTCTGTTAGCCTTCTCTAACCAGAAAGCCCCAAAGCTTAGTAATTCCTTGCTGAATGGGGACGCTTTGTTGCACTGAAGTTTATCCCTCAAATTTACAAGTATTACAAGTATCCAATGCCCCTGCCTTGAAATAACGTGTTTTTCAATGCATTTGGTCTTTAACCTCTGATGACCTCAAATGACGTATGACCTCCAATGGATCTTGGATTTTGAAAATTCTTGGGAAATTTTGCTTTTTGACCTCTGGTGACCCCAGATGACTATCTTGGGAATTCTTGGGAAATTTTGCTGTCTGACCTCTGGTGACCCCATGTGACGATCTTGGGAATTGTTGGGAAATTTTGCTTTTTGACCTCTGTTGACCTCAGATGACCTTTGAACTCTACCACAAACAATAGGGTTCTTCTCAACATGACAAATCTATATACCAAATATTATGTATCGATCATTGCTATCTTGAGATATCCTGTTTACAAGCTGTTTACAAGGTTTTTGCAGTTTAACCTCCGATGACCTCAAATGAGCTTGACCTCTACCATAAACAACAGAATTCTTCCTCTTGACATGACAAATCTGTATACCAAATATGAAAGGTGTCCTTCACTTCTTTTTTGAGAAATCATCATTACAAGGTTTTCAGTCTTTTACCTTCGGTGACCTCAAATGACCTTTGACCTTCACCAAAAACAGTAGGGTGCTTCCTGTCAACATGACGAATCTATATATCAAATATGAAATGTTTCAGTCATTGCTAACTGTAGATATTGTGTTTACAAGCTAAGCTTCACATACACACACACCCACACGCACATTCGATGCCTTACGGGGTACTGGCAAAGGACCAAGGACCGCAGAGGGAATGCAAGGGAAATTCCCAGCAGCAAAACTGCTGTGAAGGAGCCGAGTAGACAGGTGTGCTTGAGGGCAGACTGCGCTCCAAGGCAGACACATGCACCCACACGTGACTTTTCTTCACAGTGACCGAATTTTCAGGCAGCTATGCCAGTTTTGAGCCATGCGTGAGCTAGGAAAGACGTGCAAGAGCGAACCTCTCACCAGCTGCCCCGGTACCCCCTAAGGCCGCATTGGTGAGGGCACGCACACACACACACACGACATCACCATCCCATAGATACCTTGCCTGCCTTCAGCAAGGAACCAAAGATGGTAAGAAAAGTTTCATATCCTTTATTGATCCCTGGAGCAGTTTAAACAATGCTACAACCTGTTGTCCAATACTACCTGAAAAAGAAGGTATGTTCAAACAACCTGGTTAAGTTACAATTGACTTAGTTTCTACCAAGTCTTTCTCAATGACCAATGGATATCCATAGGGCTTTACTCTCCTTTATCCTGGTTAGAACTACATTTATACCATCTGTAAAGCTTTTAAAGAACTTCCTGATGCAGGGTGTATCTCATGGTGCTAGAAACGAATAGCAAGTTTTAGCCATCTCTAGTTGACCACTCTTAATCCAGAATCTATCAGAGAACTTCCTATTCAGGTATCTTGAGATCAATAAAGTTAAAGGGGTTTGGACCCCTTTAAAGACTTTTTGGTCAATAGAGCAAGTTTGTTTGTAAAAGGGATTAACTCTTACAATTATAGAGATAAGCTTCACCCGGGAAAAAGCCTTTTTCTCGGGTAATATTGGCTAAAATGTCCCATTCAATTCTAGCAGCATGTCCCACTGCTGGTAAAAAGCTGAATTTATAAACGCAATTACAACTCCAAACAGACACACGACAACTATGACCACTATGCCAAAGGGGACACTCAGATCCGGATGAGGTGATAAAAAGAATCATCTGTGCCTTACCGTTTCGCAGGAACTTAAACCACCAAGTTGCATGCATTGCTCGTCATATGAATAACTTGCACCTGGCAATACTAATGGCGAAACAGGATTAAAGTTGGCAGGAATATCATCCATGCACGCAGATGGTGAATAAGGACGCTGCCACCTGAAGATTTCATAAAAATGAGTTTTGTATAGGCACCATGTCAAAAAAGTAAACGTGCATCAGCCTCAGCTAAGCTGCAGCAGCTGGTTTGTTTGATACTAAATGTGTAAAGAAACAAAGCATGGCTGCAGTCTCTGCAGCTTGACTGAGGCAGCTGCAGCTTAAGGTTTTGACATAGTGCCTTATTCTTGCAAGTAATGATACTAGTACACTAAACATTTACGAGTATCCATGCAGTACACATATCTAAATCGATGCTGTTTTGTGACATGATAACTCGTACAGTTAGGACGTTTACATGTATCTTTACAACTTAAAATGTGTGATCCTCCCTCATTTGTAGCAAGTCATTCCATAAAGCGTTTAAAAATGGTGTTTATTTAATTCGGAATAACGCCATCACTTCAATGAGAAACACTCATTCCAGAATAAAAAGTCTGAAGCCTTGACTTTTGAGAAAACAGTTCTGTCTTTGCATATTTGTTAAAGGACGTACACTTTACCCCACTACCCATTTAAGCACAATAACTTTGACAGCATATAGACCAAACCCACTAAATCCTCCAGTTTGGTTAGTGGTCACTGACTGAGGGACCTGAAACAATGTGATGACAGCTGGTTCAACATAAGAAAGCAAAGACTGAAACCAACTTTGGAAGGCAGATCATTTTCTTTAACAGTGATGTCTACAATATTACAAATTATTTGCATGAAGAGTAGAGTCATATATGTTTGTCCTTCTTGTTTTTTGATTACACATTAAAGTTGGGCAGGATATGTCATCACTTTACGGAGCAAAGATTGTCAATAAAAATATCCTTATCTTCAACTCTATTGATTTTGACAAATATTCACGAAAAAATCAGTCTGTGAAACTTCATGAAACCAGCAAGCAAAGCATGCAATGTGGCTATAAAAATGGAAGGGAAATGTCTAGTGACAGATGTGTGACTTGTGAATAGTTTGATTTTATTGGGACAAAATGACCTTTCACCTTCACCAAATAGAGTGTATTTGTTGTGGTATGTGGTATCCAAGATATAAAATCCATCAAAGGTAATCTTCTTTGACCTATGGGGACCCCAAATGAATGTTAACCTTCACCAAAAATCCAATAATTCTTTTATTTCGAAAAAGCATTACCACAAGTGCCCTCGCGATGCCCTAAATTCCTGCAATACTCAGGTCAGAGGGTTTCCTCAACTTTGCTTCTGGTGACCCCTAATAACTTTTACTAGCACACAAGGGTTCTTGTACTTAACACAAACCACCAACATGCCTTATATCACCAGAGGAAGACAAATCATCATATTGGAAGACATATTATAAAAGGGCAAACCTATTTGCTCAGAAATTTGTTCTACTAGCAAAGTAATCACAATATAAAGTTTGCCCTCAAAATAACATAGTTTTGCCCTAAAATCCACATTTTTATTTCTGTTTTGCTTGGGGGATGCCCCTCCAGACCCCTGCTTCAAACCCTGCATATGACATCCTTCAAGGTTGCCTTTCTTCAGATATCTTGTTCACAAGGTTTTACAGTATCACCTCAGGTGACATCAAATGCCTTTTGAAAATCAGTTACAGATTGTAAATCTTGTATATGCTGAGTATGAGGTCTCTCAAGTTCACTTCTTAATTAGCTACCATTTTTTCAAGAAAATCTACATCCACATACACAAACATTTGCATGACTGCATCTTTCACTTTCTCTAAGCAAGACTGATAATTTGTTCTCTACCTACAGTCATATTAGCTGCTGGTTTGAAATAATTGAGCTTATAGTTATAATAAAATCTGTCTAACCCAGGCCAGCGGATTTCACACGAACAATCATTCACGGTCATGTGTTGGTTACGTGACTGCCAAACCATGTAACCGAAAAATCTGTTACAATGTTCCATATGACACTCAAACTCAACCTTCTGGTACCTAAAATTTGACCATTCATTAGGAAGCATTTTAAATTCAATGAGAAGTGGGGCTGCCAATCTCCTAAATGTTTAAACGGTCAGAATAATATATGGTGTCTATATTCCAAATCAACAGTGTAATGCATTACTGGCTCTATTGACCATGCACAACAATTTTTGCAATATGCACAAGCTTTTAAAAACTGCCATTATGTTGACATCCAACTATCATTTCACCGACTTCTTTTTTAAGTCACCCAAATTTAAAAATGAACAAACCCAAGTATCAAATTGGCAGTCACTAATTGTAAGTTTGATATAGGGCCAAAATGTAAGCAAACACCGATACGTTTATAGGCCATGTCCATGTTCTGTACTGAGGTTCAAGTGAAATGCATGAAGAAAGCACAGTAAACCTGGTAAAGTCAGAGCATGTGTGCAGGTCCATAATTGCATGCAAACACTAAGACATTAGGCTATGCACTTGCTTTGTACAGAAGTTGACGTACATCGCAAGATAAGCATTGGGCATGGTACGGAAATTACAGCATTTTTCGATCAATACTTGTACCTCTTAATTTCCAGTTGTTACATCGTAGTTTGCAGTGTAGTTTACAGCGGCTGTCTTTATGTTGAACATGCATGTTATTCTGTGTGAAATTAAAGTGTGCCTTGTACTTGTATGATTTATTTAATGACAATGTCTCAAACATAACCCTGATGAGCTGTGAACAAAAGTTTGACACAATAATTTGATTGCCTCGTACCCAAACTCGTACTAGCGCCATTGATTTGTGCACAGCCAGCATGGCATGCATCAAACAGATATTTACGTATGGATATATAGTGAGTGCATGCATCACTATGCTGCTACTATGAAACACTCACAACAAACACATGTCAGCCTACACACTTTGTTTATGTACAGCACCTACATGCGCCTACAACCGTATTCATACACCTACAACCATATATCCCATCTGAGCTAGAAAACTGCTTGTAGTATCTACAAGCTGCCTTTCAGACAATGGAAGCCTGTATATGTGATGTGAACAAATGGCTCACCATTCATCAGCTGATTGAAGCTTAATTGTGATAAGACAGAGTGCATTGTTTTTCGATCAAAATTTTCAACTATAAACCCTATCTTTCCTCCAATTGTCATGGGTGATGACCTTATATATGCTTCAGAAAATGTGAAAAACCTAGGTGCGGTCTTTGATTAAAATCTGACGATGGATAAACATGTTGAAACCTTTTGTCCTTCTGCCAACTGGCAGTTAAGGAACATCAGCCTTCTGCAGAAATATCTTGATGATAAGACTTGTGAAATGCTTGTTCATGCTTTTGTCACTTCCTGGCTTGACTTTCTCAACTCTTTGCTTTATGGCCTGTCTGATTTATCCATAAAGAAACTTCAGAAAATTCAAAACTCTGCAGCACGTATAGTTAAAAGGACGAAAAGACACTGCAATGCAACTCCGCTCTTAAAAGAACTTCACTGGCTTCCTATCAGTGCACGAATCAATTTTAAAATACTCCTGCTCACTTTCCATGCTCAACGTTTGGAACAACCTGTATATATCTCTCAGCTGCTGGCTCCCTATGCTCCTCCTCGTGATCTTCGTTCCTCTGACAAGGCCTACCTGTCTCTTCCAAATCCACGGCTAAAAGCTTATGGATATCAATGTTTTGCTTACTCTGCTCCTTATCTGTGGAACCAGTTATCTGACCATATTCGTTTTTGCACAGAACTCTCTGTATTTAAAAGTTATTTAAAGACTCATATCTTTACTTGTGCCTTTGATTGTAATTGAGTCATTCGTATTTTTTAAGTGCCTATAGCAGGTACACTTTGGTCCTGATTTGGCGCTATATAAGTCCAATGTGTTATTATTATCTACCAGAACCAGGTAAAGCACAGTACGATGGTGTAAAATGTCCATGTACATTCACTGAAACTGAAATATTGCAGACTTCTAGGTATTCCTGTTTTAACGTTCATTCTGTGAGCCATTTAGGCTACGATTATGGTCTAAACTGAGCGTGAGAATGTGTTAATTTGTTAAGTGGTATTGTGTTCTAATAAGCAGATTTGCGCTACTACTACGAAGGGGAAAAAGGAACTGCATTTTGTAAAGGGGAATTAGTAGGCTTATTACAAGGAGGTGAAAATTAATTCAATCACAGAATTAATATATGCTACGAATAAAGATTCACCGACAGTTTATTTTTGAAGCTTCATTTGGTCATTGAATTGGCAAATAAACATCACTTTTAAATGAAAGATATTAAAGCAAAACATCGGGGAGAAAAAGTGTTAAACTGTTGCCAGTACCCTTCACAGCTGAACATCACCAGGAGAATGAACTGGCTGATGACACTGAGTACATTAGGAGCATCACCTGTGGAAGTTTGGATGATGTCAGGACACAAATGTTTAAGGACAATGACTATCTGAGTGAAGAGGGGGAGGGAGAAACATTTGTAATTGTCATACACTCCCCATGGGGTTTTTCCCATGAATTGTATACTGGTGGCCTTTTGCTATATATGTAACAATAAACTTGAGTTGATTCTGTCACATGGAGTTTAGATTACGTGGATCAAAAACTATGTAACCTAAAAAAAGATTACCATAAAATCTGAAACCCTAAGGCCTGCTAACCTCTTAATTACCTAAAGATGAACAAATGATATCTTAAATTGAGAACAGCAACTTAACTTTTTATGTTTAGAAGGACATTTTGAAGTTACCATTAAGCTGACTAATTTTTAGCTCAGCTGAAAGCTTCAGCCGAGCTATAGCTATTGTTCATTGCAAATGTCTGTCACTTTTGGACATTGTGTTTAAAAGCATGGCACTTCGCTATTTCTTCATAGATATGGCTGAAATTTGGCTGATGTGTAGGTGAGGGGAAAATCTTAATGATGCGACCATTTTCAATAAATATGAATGTAATTTGACCTCAGGAGAGGGTTTTGTTTGAAAACGTAAAATTCCCTTCTTTTTGTTCAATTGTGCACTACTTTTCGCTCAATTGTGCACTAAACCTGCTGAAACGTTTCATATAGATAGTTTGAAAAGTGCTGAACCAATGTTATATCTCCCAGTTGTCGTCATTTGAGGGCCCAAAATAGCTTAAAAACTCTGCGTACAAAAGAATAATGTACACATTTAAATGACATCAAGGATCCCAGCTGTTGTCATTATCATTTGAGGGCCCAAAAGTGTACTTTGTGTAAAAAAGAACTATGTACAAAAAGTATACTGTACACATATAAATGTAGAGGACATGTCATGCTTACATTATTATAGCAGTGTTTACGCACAGTGCAGTATATCAACTGTGGAGCACCATACCAGAGATGCCAACATTTACATCCAGAAATCAGGGAGGTTTCACACAGAAATCAGGAAGGTTTTTAGAATTACATGCAACTTAATAGAAGAAAGTCCTTCTTGAATCAGGGAGGTTGTCATATTTGTTAGTCAGAATGGACAGAAATCCATGAATTTTCAGGGAGCCTCCCTGAGAATCAGGGAGGGTTGGCATCTCTGCCATACCTGGACTGCCCTGCAGAGCGGACTATGTTTGCTTGGCTCCTCGGCTTCTCAAACCAGGGATATGACTGAACAAGGACTATGCCATACAGCCTGCTACATAGGTAATACGTGGACATGTGGGGCTGATCTCATTCATATGTTTTAATAATAATAGCTGAATTGTTTGGATGGTTACTCAAGAAGAAAGGGTGTAGAAGTTGTGCAAGTTTTGCGAATAACTGGCCTTTTGTGAAACAGTGGTATAGGCTATGCATTCTTAGCTCAGCTATTGCTATAGTACACAGCAAATGCCTGTCACTTTTTGACATTGCGTTCAAGCGTTCAAGTGAGTGGCATTTTGCCATTTCTCCATCGATGTGTCTGAAATTTGGCCACCGTGTTATCGAGGGAAATTGCCTTAATGGTGCAAGTTTTTTTTGATAAACATGAACTTATTTTGTGTTCGGGAGAGGTCCTTTTTTTGAAAACGTAAATTCCCTCTCATCGTTCAGTTGTGTAGTAAATGTGCTGAAATATTTCACATTGATAGTTTAAATAGTGCTGAATGAAAGCTAATGCTCCCAACTGTTGTCATTATCATTTGAGGTCTCAAACAGTATTTTCTGTAAAAAATTTAGGCCAAACATGAAATTTTTCAATTTTCAGATTATTCTCTGTGCAAATTAAATAATAAGATATGCAGGTTGTTCCATTACTAACTTGGTGATATGTTGTGTATGATTTGGACTGTCTTAAGTTATACACAATATAGTAGTTGTAGGAAAATGAAATAACAGTATATTATATATTAGTTTTTGCTTAATGAGTGTAATGGTGAAAAATATAAGTTTTCATGTTTTGTTTATTTTTTGTTTTCAAGATATAGTACAGTTTACCTTGTATGTTTTATAATACATTGCTCAGCCCTCGAAAATAGCCTCGGCATTCGGCAATGCCGAGGTAAATGCCAAGACAAATTGACTTGACTTCAGCAAAAATTTTGCCACGGCGATAGATTGCAGGACATGCGTACGGGGACTTACGAGTTATGAAAACTGCACACTAGGCCTACACGGCTCAAAATGAAGCTTCGAGTAGCGACTTGCAAAGATGTCGTTTTGTGACAAAATTTCCACCACAATCGAAACTTGAGGAAGTATATTCAGTATTACTGCTTTAAATACAAAACGTAGTTGTAATTAAATAATAAGTTTTGATGGAAAATCTTGATTTAAAAAGTTTGTTACAATCGGTATTTACTGTACTTATGAAACTCACTGTCTGCTGTCAAGAAACTGATCACTGTACACAGCCGTTTTATCTTTTTTTAATGTGTAATAAAGTTGGAAAACTTCCCAAAGCGACTGTACTGGTTTTATCAATGGAATTCCGGAGCTTGAACAAACAAATTACGTTAACCTACTGTAGTAGAAGTTTGTAAACAAGTAGACAGGCCAAACTTTCGTTAACTTGCCTTGCACATGGCTGCATGACTTTTACTGCCATTTGCATCGAACAGTTGCTTATTTATTAGGAATTGCAAGTTTTCGTGTCGTTTTGTAACTGTTTTTACCATGGTTAAGAAGAAAACAGTTGATGGATGGGGGTTGGCCACAATAAGTTACAACTTAGCAGACGATGGAGACACAGTTGTGAAATTTTTTGAACTGTATGCAAAGACTATTATGCTTCATCTGACATGAAAGGAGCAATTGTTTTGGGTCACAAAGGAGCTGTAAGTCGACTGGCTGAAAAAAGGGTGACCGGAACTACTGTTACATAAAGCCAAAAAGCCAAATTTTCTAAACCTTTTGAAACCTTTAATTAGAACCCTTGTTCCTCATTTCTGTGTGTTAGCACTTTTTGTCATAGAAGAATATAAAATATACTACTGACAGATTCAGTGAAAAATATTTTGGTAAGACATTTACTTTTTTCATTTAACCTCCAATTTGGAGAAACCAGTCTAGTTTAAAAAAATGCCGAGGTAAAGTGTATTTTTGCCAAAGTAAATCCTTTTTACCTCAGCAATTTTTTTGCAAAAGCCAATATCTTATTTGGAAGGGTTGTTGCTGGTAGTCTTATGATTGTAAGGATACAATTTTCGCAAATATTTCATTTCTGTTTGATATTTGTTATTACTGGAATACTGGAAGAGGTATGAAGAATAAAATACTTAAAGTATGTTCAGTAATTATAATGTAAAGAGTTTCCTTAGCGACTCTGGTCATGGTTACCAGAATATTTTAGACAAGGGTAAAAATGTCCCTATTTAATGTAGATACGTTAATAGTATTCAGAACAACAGAGACTCAACAGGGGGTGGGGGGATTTATTACTACTAAACCCTGAGTCCAAATCGATGCTGTCCTTGGCCAAAGTTACAAGTGGGTTCAGGGGGACAAAAGCTTGCTTCAAGGCCCCAATAAGGTGCAATTTGAAGAGTTTAAAGGCTATTTATTTAGGTAAGTTCAAACATTGCTGCAAAAGTGTCCTCTTCTTAAGTAAGAAACCAAAATATTGACAATTTTTTACATTTTTATGGAAATGAAAAGGAAGGGGTTTTACCCTCCTGAAAAAATCCCCCTTCCCCCCTCCCCTTGATAGAAACTCCTGAACGACGTCCAATCTTTACAAACATCTGTGCAGTGTAAAGCATTAACACTGTGTGCCACATTTGCCTTTCATACTTAAGGCATTCAAAAAATATTTGCTTCATTACACTTATGATTTTCTCTTTCTTATGTCAATGTACAAATGGTCACCTTCAGTTACAGACTCAACCGACATATTGACTGCACATTTTTCCATGACCTAGGAAAAGCTGAGCTTCAGCAACATTGTTGCTCTTGTTGAGTAAGTGCCATAAAAATGATACCTTGTAATTTAGGATAGATGAAAAGTGTAATCAGTTAGTTTTATGCCAGAACTGACCACAGCCATTAGGATATCATGGGACACAACTTTCAAGAAAATCCTATAACTTGCAGACTTCAGCAACTTTCAGTTTGAATCAGGACTAAGCTTAAATCCTCCTCCAACCAAATTATAACCCATTGTAGTTATGTTGCTTCTTTCAAATCGTAAAGCTTCTAAATCCCAATTTAAGCCAGCTTACAGCAGATGTCATAACACAAGTTAGCAATTATCCTTGAGTTTCATAGACCAAAACATTTACAAACTTAAATGTTCTATGAGTTTTACCAAATTTTGTTTGCACACTTTACTCTTTTACTTTGCCACAACAAGTTCAAAACCAGTAACCATGGCAAAAATATACAAAAGTTTGCCCTATGCTAACATAAGGCCAGACTTACTGAAGCATAGCTAAGGGTATTAAAGAAAGGGGTCATGGAGTATTAAACACAAATCAGCAGACAAGAACAATAAGTTCTTTTCATTTCTTGTAAAAGCAGCCAAGGCCACATGTACAAAGAAGTTATTCTTATCTCAGGCTGTATGAAAGAGGGGCCCTTTCTTTAGAAAAATATGATTGAAAATCCTTTTACAAAAATAAAACCCTAATTTAAGTAACACTTCAGCAATATAGTGTTCTTTTTTGCTAGTATTAGAATACGTTAACGCATGTAAAGTGCCATTTGCAGCAACCTGGGAGATATTTCTACCAAAAATCTTCCTTATGTCTAACCTACCAACTCATGGTCGTTATGTAATTACATAATGTCAAGAATTAACCCCCCTCCCCTAGAAAAAAATTTTGTCCACACAACCGCCCCTGACAGGAGTCCGACTGAACCTGAAATTTCCTGCCCCCAAGGATCAAATCCACTCACAAAAGCAGCAGACAACTGAAGTAATACAGTGGTATAATTTTTTGCTCATATTTGTAATAGGTAGATTGTGTACTTTGCCAAAATACTTCCAATCTAAGCTGCAAGACCAGAAGATCAAATGACACAGTCTATGTAAATGAGTTCAATTTAGCCATAAAAACAACACCATTAAACCTCATCAGGGTAGGCTGATCAGTTCAATCTTGTCTCACAAACTAGCATAAAGCAACAGGTCAAAATTCAAGGCTTAGAAATTAAGCTCAACTGGGAAAATCATTCATTTGGTAAAAGGTTAGGTTCCACCAAACATCAAAAAGTGCATTGCAAAGTGATCTTACACTAACAGCTTACAAATAGCATGGGATAGTACAGTACTAAAGTGGTCAATTGTGCTTCCAAAACAGGGCAATTCATTTAGCACATCTCGTCTGTGTATGACCCAAGTTTCTACCCAAAAGTCCAAAGGTTCGATCAGACAGGTTTTCATGTGAGTTCAATTTTAGTAGAAGAAAAACATGTTACAAATTTAAAAAGTACCTATACATGGTTGTTAAACCGTCAAGTTAGGGAAAATATTTACAATATTTATGCAAATGCATGTACATGAAAAATTAATCCATAAAGTGACATCCATATCTTTCATTTCACAGTTAATGAGTGAAAGTCAAATCTTACCTTAAAAACTCCCTGAGCTCTATTTGACTGCATGTTGACCATCTGAAAGCATCCCCTCCGGGTAGTTGAGATGCACCCATAAGAAAACCAGAAGAGCATCCAATGTCTTCATCATGATTCAGAGTCAATCTGTATAACAAAATCGGTAAACAAAATCACCTTGGCACAAGAGGAGATTGAATAACTATGAGTCATTGACTTATTACACAAGGAGGATGAACACTATATTCCTAAGCTATGATATCTTACTCAGTGTCTTGGAAAAAATCAGCACCCTGAGCTCATATCTTCACCGTGTTTATTATGGCCCAAAGAACTTGCTCAAACAAAAATGTCACAAACCAACAAGAGAGGGATCTTTGCTGAAAGTTTACAAAAGGTATAAGGCCTTTTGCCCACTGCAGGTAAAAACTTGTAACTAACAGTGCAGTTGCAGGGACACTAATAAAGTACATTATTGAGCCTTTTCTGACACTCATTTTACTTAAAATCTTGATTAAAGTTTGGTCAGTGTTGATAACCAACTTCACATCAAAGCATGTCTTAACAAAGGCTTCTGTTGGTAGATAAGTTGGGTGTGAAAGGAGCATATCATCACTAGAAAGGGGAAACTCAGCTGAGGGTAAACAGTAGGAACACAAGACCTGCCCTTAAAATTTGATCCCTAGAAAGAGATTACATTATTTTCAAGTACATTTTGTGTGACAGATTTGGTTGTTGTGTCTCCTTAACACCTCCTTGATCCTACACAGGTCTCATTGGCTGCAAAGATAGTCAGGTTTCAGGAACATGGATTATGGATCCAGGTCACCCCCTTTCTTTGTGCTTTAAAATCAATGCTTATTTGTATTGATGTGCACCCTCCAGTTACACCTCTGAGGTACATGAGGGATTAGCAATAACAATGGGGGAGCACATCACTAGAAACACCCTCTGTAGAGAACAAGCAAACAAGTAAAAGAGCTCCACATTGCTTGCTGTGTCCATATTCCTGCAGCTAAACCACTGTAGTTTAATATCAGTTTTTAAAAACATGTATGTAATTCCCATTTGACACACATGAAAACATATGTATCTTAGGAGACCCTGGAGCTTCAGATTTAATTGTTGTTATTTATTGTTATTTGTGTTGTTGAACTTGTTGTTGTTGCTGCTTAAGTTATTGTTGCAGCTGCTGTTGTTGTTGCTGTTGCTATTGTTGCTGATGATTTTGCTATTCTATATTGTTGCTGTTGTTGCTGATGATTTTGCTATTCTATATCATTGCTGTTGTTGCTGATGATTTTGCTATTCTATATTGTGCTGTTGTTGCTGATGATTTCGCTATTCTATATTGTTGCTGTTGTTGCTGATGATTTTGCTATTCTATATTGTTGCTGTTGTTGCTGATGATTTTGCTATTCTACATTATTGCTGTTGTTGCTGATGATTTTGCTATTCTATATTGTTGCTGTTGTTGCTGATGATTTTGCTATTCTATATTGTTGCTGTTGTTGCTGATGATTTTGCTATTGTCTATTGTTAATGTTTTTGTTCAAGTTCCAGTAAACTTTATTAAGCACCAGTAAAGTGCAAATACTGCTCGCAATAAAACAATAAGATGAATAAGAGCAAAGAAAGGAGAAAACATGAAAGACATAAAATGATAAAAGGAAAAACACAAGACAGCAAAATAACATGAGCAATGTTGCTGTTGCTGATGTATTGTTGTTGATGTTGTTGTTGTTATTGTTGCTGCTGTTGATGTTGTTGCTGTTGTTAGTGTTGCTTTCATTATTGACGTTCCTGCTGATGTATTCCAAAAGCATGTGATGGGTGGAAACTATGGCAAGGTCATGTCAGTTTTCCTTCTTTTGTTCAGGACAGCATTACTTTTGCACTTCTGTTTTACATTAAATGTTGTTTGGGCACACATCCAAGAATTTAAATGCTTAAAAATTAAAACTGAGCAATGGAAGGAGAGAAATTTTTCAGCCTCAGTCTTTCTAAAAAAAACTAAATGAAAGGAAAAAGTGGGAATTGGATAACATTCAGCACTGAATGAACTATGGCTGAACTGTGGAAGGTGTCATATTGTTCAAAGATAAATACCATTGTCCATAGGAGAGAAGGAAGATGCAGACCCCGTAAGCTCCCTTTGTGGATCTGCTGCTGTAGTTTTCCCACTTCATGGGACAAGACCTTTTGTCTTCTAATTTCTCGTAATGCCATTGGACAGCAAAGTAGCCAGGATTTGGCTGATTGTGCAATATATAGAGTTTGTTACCTGCATGTGCAGATTTGAAGGGAGGGGGTGTTATTTACTTCAACAATTAAATGTCCTTACATGAAAACTAGTGCCACATTTGTTTTCTTTTGAAGTAAAATGGGTGTTGAAGCATTTTTTTTTGCGTTACTATATTGGCATCATCAAGGCGAGGGGAATGGATCATTGCTCCTTAAGTTACTCATCACCCAATTGCCAACAGAAGTGGTGAGACTTACGTGTGTCCAATCTCGTGAGCAGAAACAAGTCCTGTAGCAATGCCATTATCTTCCACAATTGCCACACCATAACCTAATGTACATGTTCCTGCAATGAATGCAAGACCAAGCAATTGACTACCTCCATCTGGGTCAGAACTGTCCACTAGATCTTTCCTAAGTATGGAATGCAATAGAAATAATAAGACAAGAGCAACTGCGATGCAAAGTGTTTCATTTTGTCTCAAAAAACAGGGGCCTTCATTGCATAACACAAACTTAATAATCCTATGTGGGCACTAGTCTCCGACTTCTGAACTGATTTAAGGGTCTCAATGGTGTCTTGGTACATTCTCTACTCTGTTCCTATTGATGTTACTCTCTGTTTAGATCCCACTTCAAAAGTGTAGCACTGCAATGTGAGAAAGGAAGATGACTGTCCAACACTTCAACAGAACCTGGCTTGATCAGAAATCAGAACAATGGGGAGGTCAGGTGTAATAAAATCATACTTATCTGCTCATTTCTTTGTTGTAAGAAACCACTACCACTTCTAGACTAACACATAATCCCCGACCAGTGAGGAACTTTGTCCAGTTGATTACACAACAGATAAGCTTTTGACATGTCCTCTCATTGCACAGTTAAATCTTTTGTTTAGGATATGTACAGGAAGTCTTTAATTTACTTAAAGAAGGGCCGAGATATCACCACGAATCAATCAACTATTTAGGCAGGGTCCAAGTTTTATTGGATTAGGTAACAGATACACAGTTTATGATTCCAAAAATAGGATCTGGATCTTTAAGCAGATGAGTGCCTAATGTCCCTGCCGACCTAAGTAAACCAGAATAACCATTCTATGATCCCGTCCTGAAGGAAAATAATACATATCAAGTTCTTTCATTCTGCCCAGGCCATGCCTGGGGATGCCAAGCAGTGCTACATTTGGTGATGTTGGGCATTGTCAGGTGCTGGCAGAATGAAACACCTTGATATGTCCTATTTAAAGTAAACAAGATGCTTATGCTTGTATGATTTAGAAATTTGACCTCTGGTGACCTCAAATAACATTTTACCTAAACTAAAATTATCATCCTTCTTGAGTTAAAAGTGGAACATTTACATGCTAAGTGATGGATACCTCAGAGTTTCACTTCTTGAAATATCAGTTATGAATTTTTCACATTTTGACCTTCGGTGATCTCGAAACAACCTTTTATCTCCCCCCAAAACAATACAGATCACAAATCTAACATACAGCATCTGCATGCTAAGTCTGAGATCCCTAAGGTTACCCTCCTTTAATCATTGTGTTTGTAAATTTTTCACAATGTGACTTCTGGTAAGCCTAAATGACCTTTGACCTCCATGAAAAACATGAGGCTGTTTCAACTTATGTGGAGCAGACACATGCCAATTGTAAGATCCATCAGTTTATGAGATATTGTGTTTATAAAGTTTTCACTTTTTCCCTCTAATGACCTCAGGTGAACTTTGACCTCCACCAAAAACAAGACAACTTTTCTTCTCATATGAAAAATACATGAACTGAAAATATAATTCTTACTTTGAACAAAACTAGAGTCCCAGCAAGTCTCCACACAAAGTTTCTTGGCACTATTCTTGATTATAAACATAGCTGGAAAGAACATATTTTGTCTATTTGCAGTAAAATCTCCCGAATTAATGGTGTACTCAATAATCTAAAACATTTTTTACCCCAAAGTACCCTTCTTCTACTTTACAATTCACTCATACTTCCACATGTTAATTATAATTTACTGGTTTGGGGGAATGCCAAAAAAGATTACCTACAGTCCATTTATTTTCTGCAAAAGCGTGCTGTACAGAACATTTGTAATGTATCTTTCACTCATCATACAGTCCCTCTCTTCAAATTTCTCCGTATTCTTTGTGTCTTTGACCTTTATAAATATCAGCTTGGTGTTTTCATGCATAATTTTATTCATAACAGGTTACCAAAATGCTACAGCAATTTTTATGTTCAAAATAGGCATTATCATGATTATGATACCAGGAAAAGGCATCTACTCACTATTCCCTACTCTAGAACATGTCTCACCGAGTCTCAGATTAGACACTCTGGAGCTTCAAATTGGATCTGAATGCCACTGGCACTGAATTCACAGCAGTTCGACTATTAAAAGGGTGAATTCTCCAATGCTAGAATGTGCACCAGAAAAACTTCCAATGACTCCTCCTCATGCAGCAATTTTTCTCCAAGGGCTCTCAGGCTCACCTTTGCCTCCATACATGTGTGGAGTTTACAACAATTTGGGGGATGCAAAATATTTCAGCATACGGCACTTAATGACTTTAATCTCTAAATTTTGCTGTCAAGATGCTTCATGGTTTTATTTTGAAGCAGGTTACCTCCCCATTCAGCAAGTCTTCTCCTCCTAGGGATCTCAACATTTATCCTTCAAAAGTTGACCTATTTGGACTAATCTTTCAGTGTTTGCTACTTACCCAGACAGAATGTGAATATTATCCCAGCGTTGTTGGATACCGTATACATCAGGGGGGTTAACAATCAGATTCCAATCTCTTACGGACAACAAAGTATCATCATCAAAGCCTGTTAGCAAATTTGCATCAATGTTGAAGGAGCTGCCATCAAGCTAGATGAAAAGAACATTTTTTAATGAAAGAGCATCTGAAATGAATTGTATGAGAACAAGTGTTAGGAGGATAGCCAGAAAAGTTGGCTGGGTATATTGTACAATGAAGCACATTGAATAGATTATATTTAAAAACTGCACACTGTGGATCATGACTGACTTTAAAGCAGAGGGCTGCTTGGCTCTTTCATTATTTTTATGACCCTGGAAACAATACCCAACAAATACAATGTCCAAGTCATTTAATTAAAACTCCCCTTGTCAGTCAGTTGATAAAGAGTGGGTGTTCCATCTTGGTGTCACAAAAGGTTATCTGGTTATTTAATTCAGATGCAGATATCAGATCCAGCCTCATCCTTGAAAAATGCAGTTTGTTAAGCAAACAATGACACTCAAGTCCAAGGTTAATTCCCTTCAATGTACACTGTAGTGAGCTAACAACATCAGTTGTCCTTTGAGACACGTTGCTGTCTACACTTGAATAAGCACAATGTATGGTTGGAGAAAATGTAGTTAACCTTGATGTCTATTGATCTAAAATCACTTACCACAGGGTTGTCACTGGTCAAAGACACCATACGGACAATGTATATTCTCAGTAAAACCCGGGCTGTAGGTTCAGTAAATCTTCTACTTACCTGAGGGTGAAGACAAAAGAATATGGCCATGTGTTTATACATGTATTTTGGCAAACCATGTGAAAAACTTGCATCCACCCTCCATTGATAATGGCTTAAACCTTCCAGATAGAAAATTCCTTCAGATACTGACAATAATATGAGAATTCCAATAGACGAGTTGAAAAATTAGATTTTGCTGTACCACATAGTACCACAGATCAAGTCCGATGACATTTTTGCACACTGATGCACTCTGCTCCCCCCCCCCAAAAAAAAAAAATGGTGACTACCATAGGTTAACTTTTTGTAACTTATAATAATTTTCAACCTTGCCACACTCTAATGAGTGTTCTAAAAGTTATTTTTACAACCACATTAGATAATTGTGGTTATAGGGTCATAAGACCATTTCTATTGTCGCGCATGGCCTCTTTCTCACATGGATTACAAACAATAATTACATAAATTAGAGGGTCATGACAAAAGAACATATCCTTATCCAGTTCATACTTTCTTGTCATCTTGATTACATTACCTTATACAATAGGGCTTATTAGAATGACAACCTGCTGTGAAGATGTGCAAACATGAAAGACTTAGAGAGCTCATGATAACTCTCACATAAGGTTACATCTCTCTGAAAATTGTTTGTGTCAATCTATTGCCTAGCTTTACCAAGGCTGTACAGTCATGACAATGGTGATTACTGTCCATCCCCCCAGTCTACACCCCTCCTCCTCCCCTATGGAATTTGTGTTACAAAGAAGGTAGATTGAATAGCTATTATTAGTGAAACCAATTCCTCATGCACAGTAGATTCCATGCTTGTCTGAAAGACTCTACATACAAGGGTTTTAATTCCAAGGTAAATCCAATTAGAGATAGATCTACTTCCTCAGTATTTGGAGAGATATTGGAAACTTTTCTTAGAATTTCATGCCGAGGAAAAGCTCTAAAAGTTACATAACATTAAGAAAACAACTTAACTCAGGTGAAGCTAAATGGCATATATCTGATTGTTTTAATGTGGCCTTACTTAAAAATAGAAACACTCTCGCACAAGCCCTGTTCTAAACCTGTAACTAACACTGTTATAGTCAACAGTCTGGTATTTGATGCTACTGTATATTGTAATGAAGACTTGGTTGGATACACTCATAAACATCTACAAGGGTAAAAGAGATATTTGCTACGATATTTGTATATTTTCTCTTACATATTTGAGAAGCTGTTCCATTTATCAAACCTCCACACCCCAGACCTGCCTACAGGCTGAATCTCTGAGACCAGAGGGTAAAACGCTGAAGCATTACCTCAAAGGACCGATCCCTTAAGACCTTCAATGCCAGTTAGAGTAAACACAATACCCATTTAATGTATGGTGACCTAACAATGTTGTGCATTACTTTAAAATCAAGCCACTAATTAATAAACATGTATCTACCACTGAGGCTATTTAAATAAAGACATCAGAACATAACGTACAACATTCATTATTGCCAATGCCACATCAACATGGTTGGGTGTGTACTTGTTTACAAAATCAACATCTAGCATAAGGAAAATTTCAAGAAATTTCGGTGGGATGTAACTGAAGTCTAAGTTAGCCGGGTTGACTCGAGCTTGCACAGTTGGCTGTATATCATCTTCTATACGAGCAAACGCTGAAATGTAGAGTAAAAGGAAAGAATATTTCACACATCTGCTGATTCTGAATACATACATAATTGAACATTACAACTGGTATGTACAAGACAAAAGCAAAAGGAAGCACTCAGCTTCAAATGCATACATTATACTATTCATTAGGAGGATTTAAGAAAAGTTCAACCAAACAACATCTGAATTGTACTTTTATTTCTACTGTTTATACACAAATAAAGTTGTACCTGTCAGTCAGAGCCACTTGTACTAAATTTTGAAGTGGTGAACCATTTTGTGCAAGCAACCAAACAAAAGGAACTAATAAATGGGTAAAGGAAACCATGACAACGAATGAACAAAACAAACCATGAAAATGTTTCACTACTAGGTTCATGACTGTTCAAACAAGTTGGTTGTTGACTTCCACATACATCACAGCTCAGAAATCACAACGGTGTCAGATGGAAGAGACTTAATGTCATACAGTTGGTTGACTAAGGCTATACATAAAAGCAATTAGGGCAACCTAAAAACAGATAAACATGGTTTTTGGGTACATATCTAGCAAAACTGGCCTACGGTTACTTCACACATCCAACCAGTAAACAGATAAGATTTAAATTGTTCCAATCTTGCATATATGCCTTTTAAAACAGCAATTTGTTTCACTGTTGCCATTTGCCTCAATATGCACTTTTTGTTATATATGCTACAACACAGTGGCAAGTACTTGCCTTTTTGGCTCCCATAATGCAAGGCTGGACGGTACTTTGACTCAAAATACACACAGACAAGGGCTTACGTATACAAGTGAGACATGAAAATGGATAAAATGTTATGTAATTGCACCAACAGAAATCATAATCAGGATGTGTTAAATAAATGAACAATTATTAGTCAACCACTGAAACAAACTATTACAAGCAGCTGGTCTCCACAGTAAACTACCAAGCTTTAGTCTTTATGTGGAGGAATAGGCCTACCTATAAATATGTACATTGTGGAGCCCCACTTTATACCTATATCAATCTTTACATACAACAGAAAGTCTACTTTCACCTACACATTTTTAACATTGTCTCTTTTCCCTGTCTACTATGTCAAGAAGAAAAATTAATCTTGGAAAAGTAGTTATGAGGGGCAAGACACAGTCTTCATAGAGTGTTAAGTACTTCATAAAAGTTAAAAAATACCTGTCAAAACTTGGGCACATCCCATCAACAACATGGGCTACGCTGCACATTGATTTTTTTTAAAGAAACTATTTTCATCAATCCACATTTTTTAATAGCACACTGTCTTGAATCAGTAAGTAGTGACAAAGAGGTTCCTTCATAAATTCCACCTTCTTTGGAAGTTGTTACGTAATTTGTTAGAAATTTACCTATGTTTTGGAGTACTTAAAAGACTGCAAGTTTCTTGCAATTCTTGCCACTTAAAAAACAGACATTAACTGAAAAGTTACTGTATTATCCCTTGCCAAGCAAAATATTTTCCAGATGAACTTTCCTATAACGCTTCATGCATATTTTTGACTTTAGAAAATAAAAAATGTTCTTTCAACTTCATTGTCTAAAAGCATGGTGGCACTGGCGGTACCATGCCATGTTTTTGCAGACCTTATTACCACCTAAAAGCCCTCCAAGATGGAGACGTCGGACAACATCTCTCTTCAAGCACAGAGCTATTACAAATGGAGTAAAGCCGCGGTCACACTACAACGAATTCGGATCGGATTCCGATCCGATTTTTGTGAGTTTTTATTAAAATCTTCTCCATCTCTGGTCAGAAAGAGCCCAAAATTTACTGACCAGTGTAAATATATGATTTGCATCAGAGGTCTATGAAAATAAAATGTTAACTGATTTTTTCGTGACGTCACACCGACAAACTGCTTTTATCGGACACGCGTAGTCCGATAAAAGCTGTCTGTTGATGTGACGTCACGAAATAATTCGTATAAATTTAATTTCCGTAGTCCTGCGATAAAAATCATATAATTACACAGGTTGGCAAATTTTGGGTTCTTTCCGACCCGAAATGGAGAAGATTGTAATAAAAACTCACAAAAATCAGATCGGAATCCGATCCGAATTCGTTGTAGTGTGACCGTGGCTTAAGAATCTTTGTTATTTAGTGTGATTGTTCCACACCCATTGTAAACCTTTAATCACATCATCTTTCCCACCTTTGTAAATCCATTGAGTTCATTACCTTAATCCTACAGTTTCTTTGTCTGAATTTCCCCAGATAATTCCTCTGAACATCTGTCATATGTTCAGACAGTACAGAGGCTTTTTACTTTGCTGGTGTGAAAAGAATAGCTGTTTCACAATTTCATTGTAAATGAATATATACATGAATAGCATAATGAGCATAATGAGGGGAGCATAATGAGCGGCTGATTACTTAACAAACTATGTGATCAAAACAGATGTGCACTCTATCACATACGAACTGTGCAAGAACTGTCTTAAGTGGTATTCACGAAAAAGATCTTAAGCAGTTTGTAAAGATATACTGCACTGTCTAACTGCAATAAATGCACAGAAGCCAATTTCGAATGGGGTTGCATCTAAATTGTCACATTTTGAGCCAACCACATTGACTGTTCTTCTTAAAACGATGCACATGGTCTTGTGGTTACCCACGCTGTCCTATGCTGTGAACACTATATGGTGCAGTGTCTCAGTATGTGTAACTATGGCTTTTTGTACCTAGTTCTGAAGCTTGCTTAAAGTTATGCAAAACAATAAAGAACTTTTCCCTTGGAGAATACCGACTAAGCAAGATACGCTTTGTAAGTCTGAATCACACAAGTTTTTGTGCATAAGTAATCTTTGTGAATCCAGCCCCAGATAATCATCTCCCGTAAAATCACCTATTTCACGACAAAAAATTTGTAAGACCCCTGAATAATGAGGAAAATTTCAGACGTAAACTTCACACCTTTTCAGATCCTTCTTGATAACTAAACCTCACTCATTGTGAAACTATATTTTATCCAAATGCTCAGACTTGACAATACCTGAGCACACATATGTGCATTGTTAGAAATTTATAACTGAGACTGAACTTAAATATGAATTGAGAAGCCATGAAACTTGTGCAAGGATTAATACATATGGGAAGGTCATTTACACAGGGTGTCCCTTATTCCCCAATAATTATGGCTTATAGATCTTGTAGCAGCTAATGATGCTTTGTTGCTTTGGGGTGTCGGAACTGACAATAAATTCAAAGTCTACAAGTTGCTTTTACTCTATCTGAAGTAGCTCCATGCTTGAAGAAACCAAAATACTACATATATGCATTAATCTTGCCTTCTTGCACAATGTGTACACAAACTCAACCTGCAGTAAATTAACTTTTCCATGCCTGACAATGGCTGAGCAAGCATCTGAGCTGAACCTATTTCATGGTTTGGTGAAAAGACATGATTATCTGAAAAACTAGTTCATGCTTGGTTCAACAATAGAGGTGTAAAAGTAAGCACAAGGTGTAAAGTGGGTGCTTAAAGGGAAGCCCTTTACACTGTATTTGTCTCTTATATGACCAAAGTGGGAGAATGATACCTAGATACTTTTGAAAAGTTCCAATTGCAAATCACCCAGCGAGCAACCAGAATTTAGCTATTGTTTGCACTATTTTATTATCTCAATATTAAGTTCAAATAATACATACAGTAGGTCTACTCACAAATCATGCCAAAAGAACAAACACACCTACTGATTTCATTCACTACCATGGGTTATTAACTACTGTTCTTGTTGTCCCATACCTGCCAAGTCCTACAGGATTTGCAGGAATTTCACACATTTAGAGGGAGTATCACACATCTTCTCAAGCAATGCGTTTTCTCGTAAAACCTCATCTAACTCTAACTCACAAATCCATGCCAACATTGTTGCACAAAGATATGCTTCTCTGTATAAAGTGCATGTAATTATTAGTATGGTTCTCCTGGACAATCCTCTGCATGCTGCTTGCAACTTGCAAGGCCCAGATTTCTAAAATGAATGTTTAAGGAAGCATTCTGCAAGGGATACTTTATCAACAACAACTTATATTTCCTGAGAACTTCAAGCAAGCTACAGTACTGTTTTGTTTCACTTAGCAGTATTAAGAATATAACCATTTAAGCCCCTCTGCTATGAAATTTTGTGTCAGCAATCTTCTCCTGAGGCAAAAATTAAACCTGAACTCAATTACTTGCTTTTCATAATGTCATGTAGTATGTATAATAGGCCCTTCAGTATAAATTGATGCTGACCGCCATTTTGCTGTTTCTCAGTAAGATTACAGGTTATGGTGCAATACCTCATTTACGTAATTTTGAGACGGTGCACACGACACTCTGTCTGGTTTCCCCCTCCCCTGTGATTGGCCCTTGTTGATGGCATGGTACTTTCAGCCAATGAGAAGCCTTATCCTGTAGCAGCAGACTTCCAACCTTAAGTCAGAAGCCTGGATCCCACGCCACTCGTGTTCTAGACTTCTCAGACGAAACATGTAGTCAAACGTGCACATAATTGATTATCAATATGGCCGGCCTTTTAATTTTTCCTGATTGTTTTTTGTCAACGTGATTTGAGGAGAGAGAGAGGAATCAATAAAACAAGACGAATGGACTGTAATCAAATCAATTGTGTTTTGGTATAATTTGTGAAACAGCCTCATCTCTTTTGTAATGGAGCTCACCCCCAAGCCTTCGCAGCCGCGGTTGGCCCACAACACGATGTGGATGGAGTCGCGGGCTCTCGAATACCTCACAATACGATAATAATTCTGCACACTTTTCATCATTCCTGTGAGAGTGTAACACAGTAATCCCCTCCGACCACATATGTTGGAGGGAGGGAGTTAACGACCATAATAAGAAGCTTCTTAAAATGTTAAACTTTGATATTTTGCCGAGGCCTGAACAAAACATTTGTAGCATAACCTCCTGCAATGAAATGAAGAAAAAAGAATGGGCCTATTAAAGACATACCTTCAAAACAAGACATATCTGGTAAGCTCCCATATTACACCCCCCAGCAAGCCCATTTTCCTGCAAAATTTAAACAAAACCTCAGGCAACTGGCACATTACCCTTTGTTATCTTTTGCAGATGTAGCAGTTCCATTTCTTTTTCTACGCAATACTTTTTAGTTTGGGCACTTAAGACACAATACATGCCATGTCAAAATTAATACATCTTATCTCACACCACATCCTCTATAACAAACAACTAAATTTTTGAAGAACCTCTGCACTTTTCTCCATAAGGAATTGGTCTAACTAAATTGACCAGGCTCCACCTTCCTACATTCATTACAAAAATGCCCAGGGCTGTACAGTTACAACCCTAGCAATGACATACAATACAGCTTACGAGTATACAAACAACTGGTTGACACAGAGTACTTCCAACAATATGCATCTAGCTCTCTGCATCTTGCAACTGCACAAACAGTGCAACATGTTTTCCTTTCAACCTGCATTTTACTGCATAAGCTAGGATGCAAAGGAGAACCAGATATGGCAAAGAAATTGGTATTATTATTGTTTGTAAACTCAGTGGGAGAGAAACCTCATGTGGCCACAAAAATGGTCCCACATACCATAGCTACTCACAAAGAGGTGGTGTTTATTCATCACAACCCTAACCACCCAAAGGAGCTTTATTCCTTTAGTAATTAGGAAGAAGAGATGGCATCTTATTTGTTTTGGTCTTAAAAGAAAAGAAAGGTTCTGATTTCAGTAGCATAAAAAGGAACAAAAGCTACGCAGTGAACCCCATGTCACAATCCTCACCTTCATGAGTGGGTATCTAAAATAGTAGTCATGATTCTTCTTTTCACAGACAGTGTTAGAGAGGAAAAGGTGAGGTTGGACAGTGGTCTGTAAAATGAACTTATTGTAAGACTCACTCTTGACACCACAGAAACTGCCGTCATTAACGTTTCGTTTGTAAATAAGGTGCATTCCATCTGAGTTCCTCTTATGACGTTGAGCATAATCATCTGAGTGAGCCTTTGTTAATGGGGTGATGTAAATATTGTCAGATTTGGTAGATATTAACCCACGCTATAAGGTAAAACAGATACGGAAAAACATGTGTCTAGTATTGTAACCATAAGCTATTGCATAAAATGGGGCAGAGGAGGTTGAAAGAAATGCAAATTCTCAACAGGGTAACTGAAGAAAGGCCTGTCACAGTATTAAACTGAAAGCGTTTGCCAAATTTCTGATTCTTTGATGTGTTAACTGTGCTATAAGGAAAAAATATTTATCATATACTTCTCAGAAAATTTACCATAAATCGTTACCTATAGAAACAGCATTCAAAGCCATAGTCATTCTCAATGCAACTGTAAGGTCTGTACCAAAGGTAGGCACATGGCACCATCATTACAGTACCAATGTCCTCATCTGAAATGATTCAACTTTTTGTTGCAAAGTCTTGCCTTCTCATCTATTGAATCACTGATATGCACATATCACTGACCAATCGTAGTGGTACATCCTATCACAAAGTTCCATTGCCTCCACATCTATTAAAGTCACTGATATGCAGATATCACTGACCAATCCTAGTGGTACATCCGATTGCAAAGTTCCATTGCCTCCACATCCAAGTCACTGATATGCACATACCATTGACCAATCGTTTTTGCACATCCGATTGCAAAGTTCCATTAACTCCACATCAAGTCACTGATATGTACATATCATTACTGACCAATCGTAGTGGTTCACCTGCTCACAAAGTTCCACTGCACTCACATCACAGTCACTGATATGCTCACAGCTTTCATACATTTGAATTTATTGTTTGAGTTCATCCTGTGTTCATTTCAATTAAAATCAGATGACCAATCACAATAAGGGTGTTATTGTGAACCCATCTTGGAATGCTGACAGAAATTCTGACTATGACTTCACTTACCTGAGCTACTCAATCTGGGGTCTGATTTTTCAGTGAAGATTAATTCGTATTTAGTAGCTATTTGCAACAACTGTAGGATGCAAAGATATTTACAAACGCTTTTCACAATTTCTTCCTAAAGTGTTCTTATGTTCCTAAGCCCATATAAACTAGCAGTCAAAACTCCCAGAAGGAGACAATTTTCCTATGCACAGTCTTTACGAGGTCCAGTGTTTACATTAGGCAGCAGGACTGCACATTCCCGTATTTTTCTCAACAATCTCACAAGTTTTACAATCGCATGCAGGAATATCTTGCACCTGCTGGGAATATTTGCTTTTGATTTATCCCTGTTATTATTCCCTGCCAATTCCAAATTAGCTTTTGAATTATCCCTCTTCGAACCAAAATCCCACCCAAAATATTTTGGAAGGGTGAATTCCCACCCAAATTCTGGGACCTAGTGCCAACACTGGGGAGGGACCCTCCAACAAAGGAAAAGACTCTACTATCTTTTATACCCTCTTTCCCAAACTCCAAAATTATAACAATGGAATGGGCAGGGTTAAATAATAACTCTTCAATAATAATCCACCTTCCAATTCTTTTATTTCACCTGTTAAATTTTTCTCAGGGTTGGCATTTTCCAGGGAAAAACCTGTTTTTCCTGTGGGGTGGTAAAAACCAGGTAAAAACTGGGAAAAGCTGGTAAATACTGGTAAAAACCGCTTCAGTCTTGAAAAATGTTATCACATGTCTGTTATATGCGGGGTCTACTGTAGGTATAATACTGGTTGTGACAGGCATATGTAATTAAATATGAAGGTAGTCTCTTAGCTTCATTTTAAGCCATTTTATCACAACCTAATTCTGCTTTTTGTAGGCTAAGAGTATTTTCATTTTAGCACCTATTTTGTCAAGTCTTTCCCTGCAGTAGGTACAGGTATTGCCTGTTGCCCCAAACTGATGTTATAAGACTACCCCACCCCTCCTAAATTCTTTAGGCCCACTGTATGCTCAGACACTTCTTTTCACAAATACAGTCTATTGAGGTAAACTTTAATGCAGGTGACACAGTGGAAACTGCTTCAAACTGTATAAGGCACATGGACCCAATTAAATGTCCACTGTACCAACCCACACACATTAAACACAGCCCAATTGTTCACCTTGATGCACACATAATCCAATTATTATAACCTCGCACACATGCAGTAGTCCAATTATTATAACCTCATGCATGACTGAAACATTTTGAGGTGGACATGTGAGGTGAATTTAGATTGCTCTTTCCAAGTTTTTGTGATGCATAGGCTGACGAACCGTCCATGTGACAAAACCTGAAGATATGACATAAATAAGATGACAAAGCATAGCCTACTATAAAGGCATCAACAGTTTAATACTTGTCAATTCTGTAGATTCTAGAATTATGCACAAGTGGAATGGAAAATAAAGTTGGTTGATGAGACCATCCAGTTTACATTTGATTTACAATACTCTAATTAGCAAACCCACAAAGTTATAAATCATGGCTGCACTTTGGATTAACCCAACCCCCTACCCTAAGAAGTCATTTTCTTGTAGTTTTTATCCTCTTCCACAAATTCCACATGAATTTTTAAGAATTCTATATAATTTCAGGTTTTTCCCAGTGGGATTTTCCCACTTACAGGTGGAAAAAACCTTCCGGTACAAAACTGGTTTTACTGGGTGGTAAAAACCGGCCAACCCTGATTTTTCTAAATGAAAAAGACCTATTTTGTTTAGCTTCTGCAAAAATACATCTGGTTCAAATCTGGTAAGACTTCTCAGCAAACTGATGGAATGAAAATGGTAATGCAACCGCTTAAAAAAAAGGTTAAGACTACAATACTTCATTTCATTATTATCCATGCATTCTTACCATTTTCCCATTGCAAAGAGACAAAGCTACAGCAGATGCATTGTGGGATATAGCGTATCCATGATAAAAGCAGTCTTTCACATCCAATGGTTTCTTGGTAATAGAGCCATTCTTATTTAAGTATTCAACCTTCAAATCAGGCGGAAAAAACTCTTCAGCTAGAACAAGATCCAGATGGTAGTCTTCGTCAAAGGCTGCAAAAGTCACCCGTGAAGCGTATTTATCACTTGCCGACCTATGATAGCGACCTCTGTGATCCACATGTGCTTCAAACACATCATAGTCTGTAAAGAGTGATGCAGAAAGCTCATTAGCAATACTGACAAACTGGAACAGGCTTTTGGTACTTAATGTGTCTGCAAGGTATTTTAATATGTCCACACAGTGTCTGAGAAATAAGAGTCGTCAAAAAATGATACCTCAAAAACCTCCTTAAATGTCTCCTGATTTTATTTCTTTCCAGCTTGCTACTGACAGCGACAGAGAAATTATGGTGGAAATACCAAGCCTTCTGTATGGTATAGAAATGCTAAACAATGTTCATTGCCCTCTTCGTATTCTGAATAATGAATGAGGTGCTCTTGATTGGCAAAATAAAGTTTCACAGTCAACTATGGTATTTAAAAGAAACAAACCTGCTAAAACTAGTATGACAAAATGGGCAGGGGTTCTATGTATCTGAGTCGTCCAGTCTGAGCTTCTTTCATGGCAACTTTAACAGGCACGAAACAATATGGCAGCCGACTGAGCTTCTAAGTGTGGTAGAGTCAAAACTTTAGAAATTGTCAACTTAAAAAAAAATAAACCAGATATTGGTCTATTATCCTCAAAACCCTGTGTAAAAAATATCAAGATAGCTGAGATTCAACAGCATCACTGTTCGTCTCTGTTCTTTCCACCTTGTTCAACTCAAAGAGTTGCTGGAAAAGTCCTACTGAAGGAAAATCAGAAAAGGGACCGCAATGTTGAAAAGCACTTATGATATTAGTTTACTTGTTAGAAAACTCATGGCTATGGACAAGCCTTACATTAAGTAGGCCCTAGGCAATTTTTACCCCATTGTCCCTCAGATTGAGTACCTAGTTTGTTCCTTAAACATATGACCACGGGACTTCTTCTTTTCATTCAAAAACTCTAGTCACCTCCTCCTCCAGCTTCTTAAATTCAATTCTGAGGTTAAAATTTTAGTTAATGTATGAGCATATCAACTGATTTGTGCACATAAAACTTCCTTCATATACACAAAATTTCCTTGATATACGCGCAATTACATTTCATGAGCTCATTTCACTTGTTTGTAAATGTACTTGTTGTAAAATACCAGGGTATTCCCCAGGTCTTCACACTGCATTGTCATAATACCAAACATCATGTAAAAACTGCACTTAAAATGATTTAAAAACCAGAAAGCCCAAAGGCTCAGAAAAGATATGCTCTATCTGACTGAGGTTTACCCCTCAAATTATCCTTCTAAAGATATTATAATTTAATGAATTCACAATTTGACCTCTGGTGACCTCAGGTGACCTTTGAACTCCACCAAAAATCGAATAACAAAAACAGCAATTAAAAAAGTGAACTAGATGGGATTCAGCCCTCCACCAAAAACAATAGGGATCTTCCTCTCACTCCTGGAAATCCATATGCCAGGTATGAGAAGTATCCATCACTGCTGTCTTGAGACGTTGTGTTTGCAAGCCAAGCCTCACAAACACACTTACTCAGACACACATGTACACACACACAAATACACTCGCCAGCGTGGATTGCACAGATTTCTTTCGCATTCAGAAGGAAATTGAAAAGGATCCTGCTCGTGGCAAAATGGCAACTCATTCAGCCAACATCTACAAAACCTAGAGACAAAATGTAGATTGGACTGGTACCTGGGTCCTGGGACAAGCCCTATTAATGAAAGCCTTGCCTATGAAAATTCTTTTAAAATAAAATACACTTGCTTTGTAGCAAATGCTGTTTTAAGTCCCAGTCAGTGGTGTCATATTGAATGACGTTAGTTGTACATCTAGTTCCATACCCTCTTTTGATGATACCAATCAGGGTTCTAGCTACGGTGGGCGGTGCCAAGCAGGGCCACCCAGCACTCCTTATTTGCGCCTGGCACTCACGGTCAAATGCACTGTCCCTCCCAGAACAGATTTTCCGCAAACTAAACTGAAACATTGCTGAAAATGCGCTATTTTGATCGTATTCCAAGCACACCTCTTACAATTTTGCAATATGGAAACGCTGAATTAAAGAAACAAACTTAGTTAATAATGAGTCAACAAAATAGTTTCTGGTTTTTCTATACAGCACTTCAGATGGTCATTACATTCAAAAAAATATTGGGTAAAAAATCGAATCAGAAAGCCAAAAGGCTTAGTGATTCCTTGCCATATGGAAACATTGTAACAAACATGAACCACCCACATGACAAGCATGAGATCCCTCACAATTATCCTACTTGAGATCATGTTAACAGGATTTACACCTCTTGAAATCTTGTGACCCAAAATGACCTTTCACCTCCACTATAAACAACTACCCTATATGGTCATCTACATGCTAAATACGAACAATATATGAACAATCCACAGGCCAAGTACTGTATGAGATCCCTCACAGTTATCCTCCTTAAAATATCCTGTTTACAAGGTTTTGACCTTTCACGACCCCAAATGACCTTTTGACCTCTGCAAAAATGATAGGGATCATGTACTCAATATTAGCAATCCATATGCTACGTATAAGATTCCTCACAGTTGTCCTTCTTGAAGTATTGTTTACAAGATTCTGAACTTTTTAACTCTTGTGACACCAAATGACCTTTGACCTCCACCAAAACCAATACAGAGTATCTCCTCAACTCGAACAATCAACATGTCAAGTGTGATTCTTCTTGAGATATAGTGTTTACAAGGATTTGACCTTTTGGTCTCTGGTGACCCCAAATGACCTTTGACCTCCACTAAAAACAATAGCATCATCTAATCAATATGGGTAATCTACATACTAACTATGAAGTCCCTCACAGTTATCGTTCTGGAGATGCCTAGTTTACAAGATTTTGACCTTTTGACCTATGGTGGCTCCCAATGACCTTTGACCTCCACCAAACACAATAAGAATCATATACCCAATATGGGCAATCCATATGCTAAGTATGAGATCCCTCCCAGTTACACTTCTTGAGATATAGTGTTTACAAAGTTATGACCTTTTGACCTATGGTGACCCAAATGACCTTTGACCTCCACCACAAACAATAGGATTTATCTACTCAATATGGGTAATCCACATGCTAACCAAGAGAAACCTCACAGCTGTTACCCTTCTTGAGATAGTGTTTCAATAGATTTCAACCTTTTGACCTGTGGTGACTCCCAATGACCTTTGACCTGCACCCAAACACAAAAACAATCATCTACTCAATACGGGCAATCCACATACTAAGTATAAGATCCCTCACAGTTACCCTTTTGACCTCTGGTGACCCCAAATGACCTCTGACCTCCACCAAAAAGTAACAGGGACCATCTACTCAATATGTGCAATCCACATGGTAAGTATGAGATCCCTCATACTTACCTTTCTTGAGATATAGTGTTTACAAGGTTTTGACCTTTTGACCTCTAGTGACCCCAAATGACCTTTGACCTTCACCAAAAGCGACAGCAATCATCTACTCAATAAGGGGTCTCTACATGCCAAGTATGAGATCCCTAGAGGTTACCCTTCTTGAGATAGAGTGTTTACAAGCAAAGCATCACATACACACATACACTGTACACACACATACACTGTACACGTACACACACACACACACGGCATCACCATCGCATAGATTCCTTTGACTACGTCAAGGAATCAAAAACTACCAAAAACATAAAAATAATTAAACATCAACTGAAATTTCACATATAACTAAGTCAAAAAATTTGAAAAGGTAGCACCATTTTGAATCTAAGCCCCTTTAAGGATACAAAATTTTCTCAAGGGGGAGGGGGTTACCCCTCTCCTAAGACCCCCCAGGACAGCGTTTTGTAAACCAACTGCCGCCCGGCACTAAATATGCTCTAGCTAGAACCCTGATACCAATACTGACAAAATGAGTATTAAAATCTTGGATTATCAAAAAGCCAGTTAAATTCATACCAACTTAAAAAGTCTCCAAATATTTCTGAGTTGTGTATGATAGTAAATTGGCACTGAAAATTCATACCTAGTATTTCCTCAGGATTGTTGGTATATTCCCTCAGATCATCTCTCTTTAAGAAAGGCTAGAAAAAAAGAATAGAAAGATATGGTCAAAACTAAGTGGTGTGCAGATTTCAAGTTACTTTGGGGCCCACATTAGTTCACAGAAATGTAATGTACAGTAGTATACCATATTGATGATAAGTCTGTTTCAACAGCCTACAGTAGATAAGCTCTGATAGTACTGTACTAGACATATTAAACTATACCATATTTAATTATAGATACACATTCAGATTTAGTTTTTCTTCACAAGTGATGAGGTCTTCCTGTGGTTGCTATGGAAACCAAACAAAAATGAACCCATCAAATGATTCCTTTATTGGGAAAATAACTTTGCTTCCTTTTTGTAGGCTGATCTGAACATCTTGCAATGTTTCTGACCACATTAGTACCCCTTGGCAAAACAGGCCATGCATAACGACTATACGAAGTACTGAGCTGCAAAATCACACAAAGAAATAAGATAGTGATTTGGCAACACAGAATGCCTATGTGATATATACGTCATACTGTAAGTAGCATGGATGGGTGGAATTTTGTGCACTCAATGTTAAACACTGAAATTTTTCTGAAAATGAATAATGCAAAACTCCAATGGATAATCTGAATCTATCAAGTGTATAAGCTTGAATTAAATGTAACTTCATTTAATAAAATGAAAAATGTTATCCCAATTTCGTGTTTTCATGATTTCATGTCAACTCAGTCTGTGTTGCTGACACAACCATTAAACTGCCAAAAATTGTGCACCTAAAAACTAAGCATCATATATACACTGCTATGCCTATGCTTGTCATTTAACACTTATGCATGCAATTAAACACAGTTTGGGTGTGATGACTGCAGATTCCGTAATGGGTGGTAAATTTGGATGGCAATTAAACAGCCAATTTTAAAATACATAGAAGCCACAGAAATGCAAATTAACCTCTACCAGGGAAATTGAGTAAAGTATTTTATGCAAAGTTAGCAACTTACAAGGTCTGGAGCACTCTTGCCTTACTGTAGTTTGGGTAATATGGAACTAGCCTATTTTAAACGTGCATGAGCCATGAGATTTGGCAGTGCACGAAATTCTGTGAATGTACTAGGCCTATACAATGATAGACTGATAGTATTAGTACAATGCTGAGTTTGTGTAGCCTACATGATGATGTACAGGTCTTTGTCATGAGTCTAGGGTGAAACTGTCATCCACAAACCCCAAAACATGGTTAAATATCCTAGTACTCATTGTTTGATTGAGCACTATTTTCCTTTCCACTAGTTCATGTCTATTTTTGCTGCGTAGGCATTCCACTTAGTGCACATATAGCCCATTCACCCTATTGTGTGTATACTATTTTTTGCATCCACTCATTCATCCTTTTGTTAGTGTGCACTGTGCAGCTAGCTGAATGAAATGCTTGGAGCTCAAAAGGACTAGGCTATTGTGACCGTTTTACTAGGCTGTTATTCCTGTATTGTTTATCGACCCTGGTAGGCTACCTCACAGGCGCCACTTACGTTGTATAGTACGCCATATCCGTCTATATAACACTGGTGTACTATACAATGTAAGGGGCGCATGTGGGCTACCTGGTGTCGTCACTTTCGGGCCACTGATTTTAAGGCCATGGGAATGAAAGTTGTAGATTTGTCAGTGTCCAGAAAATTTTAAAAACTCATGAGGCATTTTTTTTTTCATTTTTCATTATTCATTATTTTGTGTTAATACATTTTAACATAGTTGTAGGGAAAAGGCGTGTAATTTGGACCCCCTAATAACAAATTCCCGCAAAAACTAAGATAACCTCAACCAGTTTTTGTCATTTTCTTCTCGAGTTTCTCGTGTAGAATTTATGTATTAAAAGGCCAAAGAACCCTGATGGTACTTTTTGTATGCAGGGACCGACTCAAGCCCAAAGCACTGACTGACTCAAGATACACTCACTATACATGCAAAAATGCAATTCAGTAACCATGAATATAGATTCAGGAATACGCTATGTATGTAAGCTGGCTGGGTAGCCTGGGTGTCGACGTTTGCCAAATGTGTGCTAGTATGAATGATTGTTACTTATACTGTACATCAATGATATTTGGATGCAGTTAAGGGCACTAGAGAGTTGCTGTCATGCTCTCCTATCTCCCGTTACAGTATACAACATGTCTTACATTATGCATCACAGGCATTCAGAGCATTATATATAGGCATACATACACACTATACTACAGTATATAGCCCTAGGCCCTATATATTTTTATGTCGGTATGTAGGCCTATAACACTGGGCAAGGCATTTGCGTGATGACCTGCAACCTCGAGAAGATTTCTAGGGCGGATTTTTTATCAACATTGTGTTTTTACAAAATAAAGAAACTTTGGTAGGCTAAATAATGAAAATTTTTCATGCGCCGGCTTTTGGATATGCGGGCGGTGGACACAAATCTACAACTTTCATTCCCTTGGCTTAAATCAGAGCCATGACTCGGATGCCTCTGGGCTCCTACTGCAAATATTGGTTTCCACACTACTGCAAATACAGATACAAATTTTTATAAAATGGGAAAGCCCTAACGTTAAGGCCCTAACGTTGGATTTTTGAAGTTAGAACGGTATTTATGATTCGCAAAACTAATACGTAGAGTAGGCCTATATTCTAAAGGAGATACCTGAGGCTGGAAGTGTCGCGTAATTCTTTAAAGTTTCTGCTTTATTTTGCAAAAATTTCACTTCTAGCAGGAAATACCCTACTTGCAGTTTACTTCTGGGTCCCATCGTCTGAGATATTTCCTGATGGATGTAAAAACCATGCAGATAATATATGCTCAAAATTATTTAAAACTCATTTTTACTTAGTGTTGATGCGGTCGGTGGGTGTATGTAACTTTGATAATACTTGTAAGTGTTCAGGCGCTGGTGAGTTGATTCCATAACAAGAAATTAAAGTATGTTTCACAGGAAGTTCATGTTCATACACTTCAAGTGTAGCGACCGAGTTGAGTGGGTATTGTGGCCCAAAAGGTATCTTTATGTCCTGAAGAATGCTAGTCACCTACAGGCCTGCAGTTACGGGGAATGTTATGATGTGGTGACCGTGACTTATTGGAACGATCTACTGTGTCACGTATGAAGTACTGTACCTTCACTTTTCCAGGGTTGGGAAGTAACGAGTTACAAAGGAGCTTTCGATTGAGTGAACGTGGACTGCGTTCACGTCGATCAGCGTGTCTAAGTGAAAGCGTCGACTGGTTACGTACGTCAACTGTTATAGCCTGTTTCGATCCTTCAGTGCATGAGTCGACGTAGACGAGTCCGTGTAAAACATTGAAGTGTTACAGTCTAAGACTTGCGTAATTTTGGGAATTCGCTCAACCATGCATAGCGCTGGTTAACAACATGAATTTCACTGCAGCTGTAGGTGTCTTTATGGCGATATATGCTACAGTAACAATATAGGCTAACTTCGCGGCGAATTGAACTTGCTGCAAGAATATATGCCCAAAACAAAACAAATTCCCCAACAGAACCATCACTGCCTCGACATTTTAGGTAATTGTACAAAACAGATCATGGCGAGAGAAACTAGCATGTTGCTGAGTGCACTTGTTGCCGCTTTATCCATTTTCAGAAATTCTGTGACGTCACATGTGTGAACAGCGTTACAGTTTGAGACGAACGGCAAAACCACAGTGGACACGTTCTCGATTTGGATAGTGGACGAGGGAGACGACGTGACGCATGCGCAGAGGCTTAAAATGACGTAATCTCGTAGCAGTCGACTATGTGGACGTGCAAATCGAAAGCTCCCTATAATTAACGCTGTTACTGTAACGAGTTACATTTTGTGTAACGGAACCCTGTAACGAGGTTGATTTGCATTTCAGCAACGGAGCAATTAACTAGTTACAATTCTGTGTAAAAGTAACTTAAACGGCGTTACATTTGGGTCCCGTTACTTTCCCGTTACAAATAGTCAAAGTGACCACAAATTGCAATTTTACTCAAAGTAGTAACAGAAAATTTTCAAATTGATGACGCTTTGGTAGCAAAGTAATTTTCGATAGGCCTATATTTATCATTCATCTCTATTATCGACTTCGCCCTCACCAACATCAAATTTTATTCACGATTAGAATCAGAAGTTGATATTAGATGTACGTGCTGCAGGCTTACAGAGCCACTTGATTGTCGATTAAACTTCGATTAAAGGTTCAATGTAATTCTCGGGTTCGAGGCCATTGTAAGAAGCTGGTTAAGAATTTTGCAAGGCTCGACATTAGGAAGTTCAGCTTTTCTCATAGAGTTGTTAACGAGTGGAATAGTCTGCCTGAGTGGGTAGTTAACTCCACATCTGTGCACTGCTTTAAGGTTAACATTGACAAGTTCTTCCATAAGTGCGGTAGAATCTATTTGTGCTGGGCTCGTTTGGTATTGGTTGGTTCTTTGTTTTCAGTTATGGTTGTTTGGACTTCAGGGCATCTATTGGGGCCTTAGCCCTCCTTTGCCCTTTAACCTGTTATGTTAAACTAAGTTTAAAATTTGATTCGTGTGTCAAATTACTTATTAGACAGACAGATCAATGCTTATTATCCATGAGACTGAATCTTTGTGCAATTCGTTGGAAAATACTAAACGGTCCTCTGGCAAACTAAGGCCCAGCTGACTTTATTATAGTCTAGTATATACACTAAGTCAGCTGGGCTTTAGTTTACTCATATTGTCCTTTAGAGGACACAGTGGAGATAGTGCACCGTGAGAAACAGGGTAGCCATAGGCATTCAAATACTGGGCTTACTTTGAAATTTAAATCATTGCCTTTTGAGACGTTAAGGCTGGATCCGAGTCCACCCTATCCGAGTCGGAGCTAACTGCGATTCTAGATTCCTTAATCTTTCCGAACATGGTGGGTACCTCTCAAGTTCCGGCCAGTTCTGATTCTAATGGCACCAATGCCGAGACCAGTGTTTTTGGCAATGTATAGCATATCAAACTTACAGATGTTTTAATTCTATTGTCCATGTCCACCATTAATAAAGTCATCGTTTGTAATCACTTCCATAGCCTGGCTTCCTCATTTATTTAGTTGGTCATGTGTGACAATACTTTCATCTGTACATTGTGCACAAATTACAATGGAACTTTAAACGCTTTTAATGTAACTTTCATATTTAAGAACTCGGCTGGAATAAACTCCGAGTACAAGTCCAGTTACATCACATTCCGGAAAAATATTTGATTCCGGAACCTTCTATTCCAGGCAAATTTCTAATCTAGAAGAACGCTCTTGAGTCGAATCCGGACTCGTGCGTTGGAGCCCAGTAAATTTTACAGTGCCAATCGTCGGTAAACACCGTGCATCCATTTATGTATCTAATTAAACATGTATGATATCCTTATTTCATGAATCAAACGTATGAATTTAGGCTATATCATATTCTTTTCAATGCCCGTATAACTACTTACACTGGAATAATAGTAAGGTTAATATAAAAAACAGCAGAATATTGAAATGGTCAAATGGTGTTAAAAGTATACTAACAAAGGTAATTGAAAGAGGAGAGAAGTGTCCGACTTAAAGCTTCACCTATTTATTGTACAGGGAAAGTGCCATTGGCACATGTTCTGCATGTGTAAACTACATAGTCTCACCATTTCTATGCATTGCCTTATATAGACACAATGTGAAACTTGAAATTTATGCGGAAATATCACTTAGCCCAACCTTAGGGGTGAGGTTTTAAAATTTTACCGTTAAGAAATATAGAGGATCGTGTTACCATATTTACGCCCTTGAGGGGTGAAGACTTCAATTACTGCTCAAACAACGCTCTCCCCCTTTAATAGCCACTAACCTCTCTAAATTGTGATGGGAGTATAAAGATTTCCAACCTCAAAGAAGTACTGTCGTAACTGGAAAAGTTTTGGTTACAACCATATTCGTCTAACAAATAGTTTGCGTAAGCTCCGACACAGTATCATGATTCGCTGCTTCATGATGAGCGTTAGGAGCTACTGCCTGAATCCCCAGTGAAGATCAGCTGGCATCACAGACTTTCTATAGGGAACACCTAAGGATAAATGAGGTTCGGTCCTTTCATGTGCCGCTTCTTACTTTCTAATTATGCCCCCTTCCATTTCAGTTACCGAGGTACAGTATATTCACCTTGAGTAACTAGCTACTTTTGAAATGTAGCTAGTTACTTTTTAGTCAAAGGTAACTGTAACTAGTTACTTTTTCAACATTGTAACTATAGTAACTGTAACGAGTTACAATATTATGGAATTAACTGTAACTCTAACGAGTTACTTTCAAGGTGTAACGGGAACAACCCTGCCATTTTTCCTTCTTTGACGAAAGCAAAAGGAATCTATTCAACCTACGCGCGAGTGTATGAGTATGTGTGTGCGCGACGGCGCGCACTTAATTTCCATTTAGATTGAGGACCTAAACAATGGATTTCAGGTCCTTTATAGAAGGAAATACAATAGATTTCTCATGTTCTCATAAGTTTAACAATAGAGAGTCTATTGTTAAAGTTAGGGTAAAGGAAGCAAACACAATAGAGAAAACAATGAGGTCCTCAATAAGTATGTAAAGCACAACTGTGTGCGCGCGCGTGTGTGTGTGACACTTAGCTTGTGAAAACGATATCTCAAGATAGCAATATGATGGATATTTCTCACACTTGGTATTATGCATTTATCACCAGGGACGTAGCGAGCGGGGGTGTGGGTGTCACCCCCCTCCCCAATACTTGGCCGCCGTCGGCAAATTTTCGGTCTGTCGGCTAAAAAGGGAAGGAAAAGAAGAGAAAAAGAGGAAAGGAGGAAAAGAATAGAGAAGAATGGAAAGGAAAGGGGAAGGAAGGGAGTGAAGTGGAAGACGGAGAATGGAAAGAAAAAAGAGAAAGAGAGAACGGGAGAGCGCAGCCAGTTTGTTATCGGCTATTTCGATTTTCTGTTCTTCATCTAATTAACCCATTCAAGTTGAAGGCCCGGCGTCAAATTGATCATGCATGTGACGGCCGTCGGTGTAATTGGACGAGTGACCGAGTCCGTCGGCATCTCGGGGAAAGAAAGGAAATTAAATGCTTCCGTATTGGCGTACTATTTCAGATCATATGACATTCTTGAAAAACCACTTTCTGGACATTATTCCTTACTTTTATCATCACCATGGGGAGCAGCACCCGATTACCCATAGAGAGGGTATCCTCAGCTCGTTTTCTAAATCCTAACCTTGACTTCAAACAGATTTCGCAAATTCCTGAGGATCCGGTTTACCCACAAACACCCTGGGAAAAATAATGCGTGCAGTGCGTGTCTTCCCTTCACTTCAATCTCAGACGTTCCACTTTTGAACACCAAAATGCAACAGATACAGAACGCATCCTGGTGTTCAAAGCATATTTCGAACGCTTGTGTTAAGATTTTGAACACTTTTCTCCATTTCTGAACTCTGGACGCCTATTTGAACACTTACCGTATTTGAACGCCTGACGCGTCTAGTGTTCAAATTCTAAACGCATAGTGTTCAAGTGCTGAACGCATAGTGTTCAATTTGTGAACGTCAGGTTCAGCTCTTGAAGTATATAGTGGTATGACGGAAGGAATAGCTTAACACATTAAAATTATTAGGAATCTTTGCATTGGATAATGTATTATAAACCAAAATATACCTATCCTGAGACTTATTTTTTTTACCCAGAGATATGTTAAAACCTCAGAGCTTCCGGGGGCTTCGCCCCTTGGACCCCCACCAGGGGCCTAAGGCGGGCCCCTGGACCCCAACCGCTTTAAAATATAGTGGCCTGACGAGAGGAAAAGCATAATAATTTTAACTGGACATGCTATGTGTATTGGGTAAAACACCATATTTCAACACAGGGACGATGGATATTCTTCCACACTTGGGATCATAGATAAACCGTATCATATTGGAAGTAAGAACCCTACGTGTTTTGGAGGAGGTCAAAGATTATCTGAGGTCACCAGAGGTAAAACTACGAAAACCTCATAAACTGAATAGATAGTAGGCAGTGTCTCCAGCTTATGTCGTTTCTTGACCTATGAAAAGGGAAGGATTAATTTTTGTACCATTTCAAAGATAAAACTATAGAGAACAACATATATCTGTTCGCAAGAAAGCATAACTCTGGAACGTCAATTAGTTATTCTGTTTTCAATTATCTAATTATAAACAGGAGTGAAGGATGCTGCGACTATAAAATTATCAAAAATAATTTGCTTCTAATGTTTAATGTTCATGGTGTACTCAGGGGCGGCGATCTGTTAAAATTATTGGGGGCACTTGCTTGAGTGAACAATTCGCAGCTCCTGCAGGATCTACAGAGTACCATCATAGGCAGACCCGTAGCCATGCAGAAAGTTTAATATAGGGGGTAGTGGCACTTTATAGGGGGCACCAAAGAATATTATGTTTGTGGTCAGTAGTGCCACCATGTGATGACATTTTGAGCTTACCCCGCCTAGCTTAAACGTATCTGTGGTATGTGTGCACATGCGCGCGGTGCGCGCAAAAATTTCGCTCTTCTGGTAGGAATTTTCCCCTGCTTTTGTAATACCGAGACGTGGCAACTGCAGGTGAAGAATTAATTACTTTGCGGACGGCGAGGTGACCGGGGACTGCCATTAGGCAGGCTTGGTGTGATCCAGTATGATTTTGTTAGCATCCAAAGGAAAATTCCCCAAATGACCGAGGAATAAACAAAATAGGAATGCTAGCATGAGGCTTTGAGCAGGACTATGAATGACAGTGAGAGCACACCAAAATCTTTACAGCTTAGAATTCGGATGATAATTACAGTATTTTTGATTAAAATTTTGCATGAAGATAAAAAGTAAATTTTGAAAAAAATGTGATATGAGTAATTTTAGTTTATAGACGTCACGTTACGCATGTTACACAAGGTATTAGGTCGGTTGCTACATGGAGACCCCTTTTTACCCGGCATATAACTTTGAGACTTCACCTAGCTTTGGTTAGAATGGTTCACTGGGAAGTTTTGTCCTAATAGTGTTTATAGGTTATACAACTCGTGAGAATTGTACGAGCGCCGAAATTTTGCAGGAAAATTATTTACCATGCATGGTAAAACCTGCTGGCAGACTCAGCTGGCAGTGGTGAAAGGGTATGCCCGACTTGGGGAACAAGCTACAATAAGGAGTCCACCTACCTGAAGCCCTGCCATAAGCGAAGGGTGCCAAACGGAAACGCTTGGGGCGAGAAGCGCGCAAAAAAAATGGGATTCTGTTGGAGAAAACTTGAAAATATTTGGTTGTTACTAACAAACTTTAAAAAAACTGAGTTTTTATTGAAGAATCTGCCCTCCTCGTCCCAGAAAGCTCCAATTCTTCGAACTAAGCAGGGAGTTGCTATTTGTCAAATAGCAACTCCCTGAACTAAGTTACTCCTAGCCAATCACAGTCTGTCTTGAACTCCTCCTTGTGCAGAGACAAACCTATATAGTACATTGCCTAAGGTCATATCCTAGTGTGCATACGAAGCGGTAATATCACATGTAATCAGAACACTCTCTGTGCTACGGGCCTAATCATAGGTACCCTGTTGGGGTCCAGGGATGAAGCCCCTGGAAGACAAGCAATTTGGTGCATTCTAGAGGGCACCGATCACATATTTCTGATCTAAAGTTCCCCCAGCTGCCATTAATACAGAGGTCTAATATCGCAATTATACCTATCGAAAATGTGTGTGACAACATTTACTTTTTCTGCATATACCTCTCAATATTGAGGGTACATATGAGATTATGTCCCCCACTAAATATGTTGAGGGGGACATGTCCCCCTGTCCCCCCTCCCGTGATCGCCGTCCATGGGTGTACTTACTGGAAAGTGGCCTGATTCTTATTTTGACGGTCTAGGTTCGAATCCCATTTAATGCTCTTATTTTTCAGTTTTTGATATTCCCTTTTGTCTTCTGTTGCTTATCATACTTGAAATATAAACTTACCATAAGAAGAGGATGGTTCCTATTTTTCTTGGTGGAGGTCAGAGGTTATTTAAGGTCAACACAGTTTAAACACCGAAAACCTTGTAAACACGAAATTTCAAGAAAGGAATGATGGACGCTCTGAACTATCTGGCACTGCAGAGACCAACACCACTCGGCATGGCCCCGCACTATACAGGATGAAAAAGAAGTTCACACAGGCTACTTTTTACGGCAAGGAATCTTAACATGGACGTTCTTTTTTTATTTCTTGTCGAAGGTGAAAGGAATCTATGCAATCAATCACGAGGGCTAGTGTATGTATGTGCGTGTGTATGAGTGGGTGTGCATGTGGTTTGTGACGCTTCGCTTGTAAACACAATATCGCAAGATACAATAGCAAAGCTGGGTATTTTTGAAATTTCGTAGATAGGTTTGCCATATTAGGAACAAGGTTCCTATCTTTGGTGGAGGCTATTTGAGATCACCAAGTCAGAAAAAAAAACTGGTTAACACGGTATTTCAAGATAGGAATGTAGGGTGTTTTTAATACTTAGTACGGGCCTATATTAAGAGGAATTACTTGTTTCGGTGGAGGTCAATCACTAGAGGTGAAACTATGGAAGCCTTTTCAAACTTCCAAACACGATATCTAAAGTTAGCAATAATGACTACGCCTCATATCTGATATATAGATTTGTCGTAATTAATTAAGAGAAAGGTCCGTATTGTTTTTTGGAATTTTTTTTTTTTTTGAGGTCACAAAAGGTTAAAACTGAAACCTTGTAAACGAAATATTTTAGGATAGGAAAATGTACATACTTTAATATGCAGTATGGACATTTGCCATGTAAACGAAAGCTTAATTTTTGGAGGTCAACGTCCTTCTGGGGTAACGAGGTTGAAACTACGAAAAACCTCATAAACTGCTTTCATATATGATATCTCAAGGAAAATGACATCGATGATCCTCTACTTATCAATGTGGATGTGATATATTGAGTACAATGACCCTATTGTGTTTGTGACGGTCAGAGGTAATCATGAGGTTACCACAGGCCCAAAGGTGAAAATATCGTCAGCACGACATCTCATGAACATTAATCTTGATGGATCTCACGGTTAGCATTTCATTTATTTCATTTCATTTATTTTCCACAAACATCATAAAATATAGACAGATATAAATTTACAGAAAGCGGTGGAGGAAGCCTGCAAAAAGCAAATGCTTGTACAAAGCAGAATGTGGATGTAACACAGTAAGTTCCAGAAGCTTCTTGTTTTTAATGAAGGTCAAAGATCATTTGGGTTCACTAGAAGTGAAATTGTAAAGGACTCTGTGTGGCAGACATTGCAACTAAATATGGCTCTTTGGGGTGCCCTGTGAGCCCCCTTTTTGTGTATGTGTGACGTAATTAATAGGGATATTTCAAAGAGTTCATGTTTTGAAAGCTAATTTCAGATTCATTGGAACTTCCGGTCATTCATGCTTCAAATTAATTAAACAGCCTTCGTTTCAAATGGCGTCACCAGTGGAGGGGGATAGGGGGCCGTGCTACCCCCTCCCAGTTCGTCGTGTCTTTCCCCCATTTGCCCCAAATAAAATTTTCGGTGTTCACAAATAATGCACAAACGTGAAGATGTGGACACAAGGACCCGCTGTCACTTCAACAGTAAATTGGGGGATGGTAAAATTTCACAAAATGTTCCCCAAAGTATATGTTTGCGGTCCGCTTCGCGTGCATCTTTTTTTATAAAGCGTAGTATAAATGGGGAAACTTTTAAGCCAGACTTATTGCTATAACGAAATTATTGTTATAACCTCTATTCTCAAAAGCCATGGGATCTCTACTATTATTGTTATTTTTTTTGGGGGGGGGGGTAGCCCAATGCCCTCGTATCGACAGGTCGCTTCCATGTAAAAGTTGTTATAAGTATACATTTAATGAGACGATACCGTTGAATATTTGGGTACGTGTGAAGAATGTAGTTACATTAATTGTTTATTAAAATGTCTGTGGATGACTTTTGCTCGTTTAGGGAAATATAGGAAGCTCTACCTTCCTTATGTTGATATGTTGTAACCGATATTTCCCCATAGACTAATGGGTGAATTAATTATGTCGATAGATTTATTGCACATGCTAAGAAGTAAGACGGTTTGGTGCATTGATTAAACATAGATATGGATTAATGAGAGATGCGGTTGTCTTTCTTTGTATGTTAGGTCGAAGGAAATTTAAGGAACGTTCCTCATTTACCATATTAGATACGGGGACGTACTCTCAAAATGACATTGCCTCCTAACGTGTATACCCTATTATGCAAAGCTTTATTGATGCAATCGCCTCTCTCCTAACTTAGCACAGCCTATCACTTACGTCATGTGCCAAATATTTAAAGGTCATTTTTGAGGTCATCTGGAATCATTCAAAGTCCATTTTCAAATATTTCTTTGATTTTCATAGAACGTATTACATGTTTGTAGTCCACATTTGGTGCCAAAAATGTTAGAAGTTATTGCTAGGATTTTGGGAGAAAATTAGAATTCAGTTTAGTTACAGTACCCAAAGAAGACTGATACATCAGCATTTTGCCAAGATGTTCTATAAGAAATTCTGCTTATTTTGATGGCAATATCGAGTTAGGCTAGTATCATATTATCATACTCATAAAATATCATGGAATATTACCATAAATGATCAAATATTGAGCACAAAGGAAATTCAACTATTCCGACCCCCAATCCAGGGGTGGCGCCACGGTTGTCCTACTGGGGGAATGACTCTCCGACGGCGTAGAGGCTACAAATGTTTACACAATAATAGTACCGAATATTAAACTTGCTAGATCATTATACAACATTTGACCAATCGAGACCTAGTATCGGTATGATGTCATATACACTAAGTGTAATAACATACTTTGAATAATAAACAAACTTGATGTACCGAGTTTAGTGCTGATTAAAAGCATGTTCTGGTGACCAATATTTGATGTTTTAAGAAAAGCAGAAAATTTTTCTGTGTTAGGCAGTGAAAACCCCATCTCAATAGCATCTTGCATTTGGAAGAAACGAATTTTTAAAGAAATGCTACATTTTCAGCTTCCGCAGTGCATTAAGGGAAATCTGTCATGTCATCTGGGCAAATTGATTAGATGTAGCTTTTGTATTTCTTTATAATGTTTATATCACTAAAATGAATATTGTATAACTTTACTTGCTGTCCCATAAGTATGCAACAGTTTAACACTATATCTATACGGAAAAACATCTAAACATTCCAACGGTATCAAATTCCAAGGACAAACAAGGTATCCAATCATAAAGAATAACAAAAGGAATCTGAGGCAATTTGCCCACTTGGGATCACATTCTGTGACCTTGAGGAAACCTTGAGGTATTTCTTATTAAAAGTAACCAATCTTTAGGAAGGGATATCTTGAGTTAGGAATGGAGTATTGGTATGGGGTTTGGATGATATGTAGAGAAAATGTTTTATCTTTCATGTAAGACACCTACATAATGCCACCAGACAATGCTTTTAAACAATTCCACGGTGCGCAAGCGCCCTGAAGATGTTTGGATACACAGAAGGATCTGTAGTCATTGAGAACCAAACTAGATCAACCACATGAATGTCGGGCGGATTACTTCTATGGAGAACAGTTGATACATCCATTCGTATATACTACGATCGAAAATCTCAAGTCATTTACTGTATTACACATATAGGCTACTGTACTTACCGTATCTCCGCGGGAGATGTCCTTTACAGAAAATAGTATGAGCTTAGTATGTTTTGATATACCTCTTTCGTAAGCGGGTTCCTTTTTACCTTAATGAAACCAAACTATGAAAGGAAAACAACGAAGCTCCACAGCGCGCGAAGCGCACCGAAATGTTTGCGACTCGTAATGTAGGATCTGATATTCTAGAGAACAAAAAAATTTAACTATCGAGGTGACCGACCGTGGTCGGGGATTACTCTTCAACGTGTCAACTGCAACCACAATTATCCATTTAATCAGCCAAACATTTGTTACAGAGAAAATATAACTATTATGATTAAATTTTGCAATGTTAAATGAAGGGAAACATTAATATCAAATACCATAAAAATGCTAGGAAGATTTTTCTCAGCGCTTCGCGCGCACCCCAAGGGAAAACTAATACAATTAAAAACTGTTTAGCACCGTAATTTTTTTTCAAAACGTGCTCCTACGAGCCACACTATTGTGATTTGGAGCTCTGAAATAAAGGTCACTGATAGTACTAATGGAGGTCGCTAAATGCACCATGATTCTTGCAAACAAAATTACAAACCCTAGCCTACATATATATAGAGAATCGCAATTCTGGATAAAATTTTCCGCGGCGTGCTTTGCATGAGTGTAAATGTAAATTGATGTCTCATTAAAACTCAGTACTGGAAAATTTTGGTGGAATTGCCTGTTATTAGTTCCTGTAGGACAGCTTGAGTAAATTACTATTTCCAAAACCCTCGCTTCACCTCTTGCTGTTCACTTTCCCCACCAACTACCACCATCCTCAGCAAATACACTGACGGTTACTATCTTAAATTTGCGATAATCCTAAGAAAAATATTTCATTATCATTTCAAATTACCCCTGGGGAAGAGAATTTTCTCAAGAAATGGTCCAGAATGATGACCGCCAAAGCCCATCAGATGTAAGAAAGATTACTCGAAGAGGACCCCCAGTCCCCAGCCTCAGGCTTCGCGCATTCGGCGCTCGCGGTCATAAGCTTTGCCGGACACAGCTTCCCACGATGCAGCTTTCAATGAAAATTACTTCCCTGGCACTTTAACTGCCAATGCCCTTGGTCATGTCTATGTAAAAAGTACCCACAAAACATTTCGTTGATTTTTTTTACAGAGAGATTTGCATCACTCCAATTATGACTTTTACAAAGGGGTAAGCAAAAGTCTCAGTTGGTGGCTACTCTCTGATTGACATCAGAGTTGCAAAATTCAAAAGAAGCAGAGCAGCTCACATTACACGGCATGCGCAGAGAGTGTTTTGATTACATATTAGGGCCTTGTATACTCACCAGGATGTGGCCCTAGGCAATAAACTATGTTTGTGTCTGCACAAGGAGAAGCCTAAGACAGTTATGGGGGGGGGGGGCTAGAACTAGCATAGCTGGGAGAATTGGAACTGTCTGGGATGAGAAGATCTCTCCTTTAAAGTATCATATACTCTATAACCTTGAAAATCGACACTACCTTATTCTCTGCACTAATAAAAAAAGTTGAGGGGAAATTATCCAAGACCATCGGCAAAATGAAACATGAAAGAAAGGACGATAGAGTAGGATATAAGTTTCTACATCCTTCCATATGAAAAGAACATGTATCTGGGGAAAGCAGGAAAATTTTCAATGTGATGTACAATACTGCATTTAAGACAAAAGAAAAACAATAGGTTACAATTAAATGTCTCAACGCTGCTTTTTCGACGGGCCTTTAGCGCACCCGTTTTAAATGTTTCGGAATCCGGGTTACTTTCTGTAGAGCATCCGTTATCATTGAGACCACCAATGCCGCGTGGCGGAGGTAGAAGTTCCCTCTCCCAGAAATTTTCAACCAAAATTTTTATCACCATCGGTCTGTGTAAATTTACCGACTTTTTAAAGATTGTTTAGATGCAAGTTGTTAAGCACGAAAAGTGTTATTTCTGGTACGGTATGGGACAGGCGCTGAGCGAGGGGGGGGGGGGGGACAAGAGCCCTCTCCTTGAGGATACTTTCAGTAGCTTTCCTATTACTCATATCACTAAAAAGTCTAAAAAAATGCTATTTTCACCCTTGCTATGTCCTAGATCTCCCGTTCTGCAAATTATTGTTCCAGAGCCCCGAGACCCCCTGTGGGCTGGGGGTTGTAGAATATGCCCACGGTATTCCCCGCCTGTCGTAAGAGGCGACTAAAGGGGAGGACTTGAAACGAATTTATCTAGTTGACACTATATAACACATTCGTGTTGGTGTGTCGTTAAATATTATCTAACTAACTAACTAACTCCAGAGCCCCGAAAAACCCTCAAAATATCCATTTTCCCCTCTTTTCTCAAGTCCTCTGCATTATCAATCTTGGTTGACTGTCGGCCATAGGAGTAAGAATTTAATTTAAAAAGTCAAATCGTGATTTGCAGTCTGTTAAGTGCCCACCTTATGTCATTTGAAGTTGAGGCTCAAATGCATCATTTTAATGCCTACAATTTCGTATTTATCCTAGAGCTTCGGGGGCCTTCGCTTCCTGGACCTCCACTGCTGGAGCTTTTTCCCTGGACCCTATACCGTTAGGGGCGCTTTGCGCTCCGGCGCCGTTTGGCAGTCCACTCGGGTTGCCTCCCCCCCCACACTTTTAGACTTCAAATTCCGCCCCTGGCTGGAACAAGACATTGGTAAAGAAATTTCTGTTCAAGAGAGTTACGTTACATCCCCAAAGGTACCATCATGAAACTATCTTAGTGGAACACCAACATAGGTTGATGCGTAGGTTACCGAAGGGTAGGGCTGCCAAAATATGTTCCTGGCTCTAGAAAATGGCACTACCCAGCCTTGGATGTTGCATCCGCACACTCGTTTTTCAAGATTCCATGTTTTAGAAACTAGATTAGAAAAATAAGTCTTTCAATAGTTAACTTCGTAGGGGAAACATTTTCACTGCCTTACATTATAACTGTGCTCTCCTCATTGAATTCATTCATTGTTTTAAGTCATCCTTAAAAAGTTAATTGAAGGTAATCATTTCGATTGAAAACTTCGATAAGCAGGTTGGATCCAGTAATTAGGTAACTTTGAAGGGCACAACCGGTTACATAAGCGCCCGAATGAGTGCATGTAGCCAGGGTCTTGGCCCTTTTCCCAAGACACATTTTGAAAAGAGAAGCCGTTACTTGCGATTTTCAGGATTCTGAGGGCCCGACCAAATAATTAGGATAATGCTTATTTTAATGGTTGTCAATAAATGCAAGGAGAGGGCAAGATTTAAGCAAAGGGTACGGTGCCGGAGGGGGGGGGGCACAAACTCGAGACCCGACAGGGGTGACGGGAAGTTCGAAGGAAAACCTTTAAACAACACCATTCAAAAACGGGGCATATTCTGCTCAATATGCGTTTAAATAATAAGTGTGTGCTGATTTAGTGTCTTAAATTTTCTGGATGTCTGATTTGAGGAAGTGAGCGAATACGGAGCTTGCTCAAAGTTTTTTATGCAAATAGTACAGCTTATACTAACTGAGTGCTGAAACAGATCAACAATTGCCGGAGCAGCTGACTTCTTCCGGGGATGATATGCATTATATCCAGGGAGATGTTAGGTAGTCAGGTAGTGGACCACTAATTGAAATGTTCCTACACCGAAAAATATTGTCTGCCAAATTTAGTCCCTTAAAAATTTTGTGAGAGCTTGTTTCTGACTGTGTTACTTATAAAATGTGATCAATTTTTCATATGGTTTTTGTAGACAATGAGTTGATATACAGACTGTGCAAAATTCTAGGCAATTTGTCCAGTTTTAGTGTATTACTCCGTTCTGTGAAGTATACCGTCCTTGAGTAGAGATCAGGGCATGAAACACATAACCATCATTCAAACCCTTCTAGCTCAAAATTTCAATGGTCATGGCATAGAATCTTGAAAGTGCCATAAGAGCCCACATTGTGAGCTTAAATCAGAGGGGTGGCATGTCCAGGTTGAACGCTTCTACAAGGATCTATAGGGGTCGGGGAAGTAGCCTGATTTAGTGTGTAAGTCAATGGGGCAGTAATAAGTGGTGCGCTACTTGTTAGGACCTAACACCTCCATGCTGTTTCTAATATGTGTAACCGATGAAACGGTCAAACCTGCCGGGGATTTGCTATTTGTCAAAGCAACTCCCTGGCTAAACCTGCCCTACATCAATTCGCTTTTTCCATATTCTTTTAATTCAAAAGAACAATTACTGCATGCGGTTATGAATGAAGTTCCTGACCTCGACAGAGTATTGTTGAGACTGTCTGTAGTTCACTTGGTAAAGCTAGCCGTACACTACGCGACTTAGCACACCGCAACCCAACTCGATCGTCGGGTCACCAACAGTCGTGAGTTGTGCAAGAGTTTAAGACTGCGATTGGCAGTTTTAAGATCAGTTTTAAGTCGCGCCGACTTAAAACTGGTTCTAAAACTTCCAGTCGCAGTCATAAACTCATGCACACTATACGACTGTTGGAGATCCGAAGATCGAGTTGCGTTGCGGTGTGCAAAGTCGTGTAGTGTACGGCTGGCTTAAGAGCGTGGACTTGTACTGTTTAATTGTGTGGAAAAGACCTTAGAAACTTACACAACGAAACTATACGACCGCGAGCAAAGTAGACCGAATGTTTGGTTCCTAGGGGAGAACCTGCAATTCTTGAGAACATTGAAAAATGGGTAAATCGGCCGTCGGGTCACTGATCGCGCTAGTGGATTGCATACCGGTATCGACTCCCCTACAAAAATCGGTTAATCGTGTGTAATCTTTAGTGTTTTACATGGTAAAGAAACCTACGGGAGACAAGTGGGCTGAGGGGGGATTGTTGGGCCTACGGCGGCGGTCCTCGGTGTAGATAACTCCAGGGAGTTGCAGTTAGAGCTCCTATTCTTTACATGCTGCATCACTACTTGTTTCTCACGATTTTGGAGCCACAACTTTGTTCAAACTTAAATAGGACCTCGTTGACTAACAACAATTGTCTTTATCTATACGTAACTAAAACACTTCCCCAATAATGAAGAATGTAATGAAACTGGTAAAGTCAGAGCCCTTTTAAATTCTTTTATTGAGACTATATGGCGCTATGAAAAAGAAACTTAAAAACATAACTCACTGCTGCTCGACCCTCTGAACAATTGCGATCAGGACCGACCAGAAGGGATACCAAGATGAGAAAGGTCCACTTGACTGTGGTTATCATGGTGACCAGGCTACACTTGGCGGTCTCTCTCCGTGGAAAAATTGGTATCCCTCTACCTGACAGCTCTAGGTCTTAGCTAGTGGCCCTGTCATGGTGCACTGGTTCAGGTATGCTGAATTTGTTAGTCCTAGCCTCGCCAATAATGTACCAGAATTGTCTATTAAGCATTTACTAGTGTGCTCTAGTTCAGTAGCTCTTTAAACAAAACCATTGTTAACCTTACCAAATAAAGGAATTACTGAACTGTTCCTGTAAAATTTATGTTTTTCACTTAGTTCGCACTGATGGACAAACTCTATATCCTGCGACCCCACCTACCAATTATTGTGTAGAAATGGTTTTACAATTAAAGCGCTGACATGTTTACCTTGGGTAAGTTTACAACGTACCAAACGCAAACGTTGCATACGAGATAGGTAGTCATACACCCAAAGAGAAGCCAGTATAGCATAGTTAGGACTGAACTCTTAGGGGAGTCAAACAAAATAAACATAACGCGCGTGGACAGGGCTATGATATAGCAAGTTAAAATGGGCTGGACAATATGGGTACCATGAGGGGGAACCTTGGGCAATAAAAAGTGGGTTTGATGTAAGCTGACAGATAAATTAGTTCTGTTGGGGGAACGGGCAACTGGATGTGGGTATTGTCTAGACTGACCCATACGGTTCCGATATGGGCAGGTTTCTGGGGCACACTTAGCGGGGACGGCGTCTGTTGGTCCGTTCAGTTTGATGTCTCTTTTGGGTACAGAACTAGGCCTTTTGAGAGAAATCCGCGTTTGGTTTTCGGCCGTTGGCTTCGGTTTTGGGGAAACACTTTGAAAGTCCTCTTATTGCCTTAAAGAAGGGCTGAGCAGACAAAAGCCTCTCCGCTGGGTACGGTCCCGGCGCTTAACGCTTCCATGTATAGAGTTCGAAGTCCGAGTAGAACTATGACCAGGGAGCTGTAACGGACGCAGAATTCGTATCAGATGTAGACCAGTTTAATTCAGATAAACCTGGCGAAGATCAACCCCATGTAATGCCTGTATGGAAAAAATTGTGTTTGATTGACACATTAAATTATCACATCGGACGGAAGTTTATATCTTGAGTGGGTTGTTGCCGTAGAGGTAAAATTAATGCTCGAACGCGACTCCGTTTTACCAACAATCGTCTCTAGTTCGAACTTCGAAGTTTGGACTCCGCAAAGCCACAAAACCTGGGCAGAAGCGATCTTACTGCAGTATGTTTCAGCACCTTGATGTTTCATCTTAGACTGTTTGTTTCTTGCAAAGTGTTTAGCGGTCTTCTTGTTCCTAAATTTGCAAACTATAAGCAGGTGCGGATCCAGAGGGGGACTTCCCGGCTCTAGTCCCCGCCCCTTTTCGGGACCTTTTTTGTCTGTTTTGAGACGATCCCAAAGCCGCAATATACAAAATTATTTTGATTGTCAGATGCCAAAAAATTGTATCTACCAGTGAGTAATTTCAAAGTTCAGACCTTTATGAACAGCTAGCCCCATTGACGTAGCCAGGATTTTTTATTTTGGCTGGCTATCCGCAGGACCTGATCGCCGGCCTGGGGAGGGGTCAAAGGGGAAGGGGTGTCCCCCTCCCTTTTGAGAAATTTGAATATTAGTACCCTCAGATGCAATCTGGTACAACATTTAGCATCATTTGAAGTCCTTTTGTTTGTTCCATTACAAAAAATTGCTCTGCAAAGACTGGGGGTGTACAGGTGTATGCACCCTGGATCCGGCCCTGAACTGTCATAAGAAAAATTATGCTAAGCAAATCAAAGGTTACCAGTACACTGGTGTAGTTGTGTAGTCAGGACTTTCTCGAGGGGTAGGTACTAGCGTATGCAGATTTTTCCGGGGGTGTTGGTGTAACTCAGTCATAAGAAATGTCAAATAACCAAAAGTCATTAGCGTTATAACTGATCATGGCCAATACTTTCGGCTTCAGAATTTTAATAAAGCCATGGGTTGAGCACTGGCATAATTAGAGGAAACGGTCGGCTCTCCAGAACTCAGTGACGTAACCAAAGTAGTGACATATCGGGATAAAATAATTTGATACAAAAACAGTCTATCTATATCTCATGGTGTATAGGAGTAAATTTTCAGGAAACTCCCAGACTAGGGTCTGGTTTTATGTAGTTGGTTGACTATACGTAGAAGCAAGCTATAGCGATTGTGCTATTTCTAAAGTTTTTACCTTTTTACAACACAGAATTGTAAGTCCTTACGCGCACGACGCTTCCAACCCATCGAAACACTGGTCGTAAAATGCTTTTGTAACAATTTCATTTTAAGTGTCACAGCAACTTTACCAAATTTCTTCCGAATGCAAATACACTGAATAACGGCGCTTTCTACTTTCATCGGAACATAGTCGTATCGGAGGTGTACTTTGTTTATCTGAAGAAACTCACATCATGAGTGTTTTCGCCTCTCTGGTCATGCCGATGAGCCATTTGTATTATCAAAGCTAATATTAAAAAAAAACAAAGAATGCTTTTCACTTTATCAGGGAGATAACCTTTCAAGTTGTATCTGCACTCGAGAAACTTCCTAAAACGGAAACATATCCTTCTGTTTCTTGCAGAAAAAAAATTCCACACCTACAAAGAATTAGCTCTGCTTTATTTTGGAAAAATCATTCTCCATTCAGTTACACCATTGCTTCTTTCACAGCAATTTTATCCTTTGTAAACCATTCATAGACGCAGTTTTCAGTGCTACATAAATATCCATTCACCCGTGATATTTCTAAACGCTACTGGCACAAACTCAACATACAGTACTCGAAAAGAAGCATTGAATCGTAACACTTGTAAATTATTCCATCAAGTATCGTACTACTTTGGGGAGGGGTCTTGTTGTTATCATGCAACTGATTTGTTTTTAAGTTCTCTATTGCTAGCTATGCACCAGCTTATCGAAAAATACTAGAATTCAGATTTCACGATTGGTTCACCTATAATTTCTACGTGACAACTCCTTGACATTCTAACGCCGACTTTACCCTACCGCTACTGGAGAGACCTGGTACTTATCGTCCACTGTCGAAAAGCGTCTAGCATTGCAATGGCATACCAGCTATGGCTTACTACCAAGTAAGGTCACTCTATACAATTTGAACCAGACCATCCCTGGTTTCCTGATTTCCTATTTTCTTTACCATAAAATGGTAACTTGACGGTTCTAGGATACATTATAGGTATCTTGTATATCCCGACATATCATCACTTCAGTAACGTCACTGAGTTCTGGAGAGCCGACCACTCTTTTTAATTCTAAAAAAAAAATCATAATTCGATTGGGGGGCCATGGCCCCAGTGCCCCCCTCTGACTACGCCAATGGCTAGCCTGTTCCGAGAATACTGGGTGGTCACACTGCATTACATTGATCAAGTTCCGTACAAACTGTCTCTATGTATTCGTATAGAGACCGGAGAACATACAGGCGTACGAGACATTTTCTAGGGGGTGAGCTTTTTTGTCCGAGAAAAGTCTAAATTTATTACCCGAGAAAATTGCCCGATTTCTTGCCAAACAACTGCTCGAGAAATAGGTTTTGCTCGGACTCCAGGGGATAAAGCCCCCTCCCCCTCCCTGCAGCTCTTAAGCCTATGCCGGAGCATGTTGGCATACTTTTTATGATTTGCATGTGGATTACTATTTTTCGAGATACGCACTTAAGTAACACACATACGTGTCCTTTTATGAGAACGAATAATATCATGACGGCATTATAAAAAATAACAGTCCAACACCCTAAACAAATTTGTGTGTTACAGTCAACAACAGTAGCGTCACAAGGGTTGTTTGCAGGGGTCAAGTGACGACATGCGCCCCCGAGCCCGGGGCCCGGACGACCTGTCTGCTCGATCATCCCCTGTGGGAACTCAGCAAACTCTTACTTAAGTCCCAGCTGGGGGTGTGATTCTTGCAACAAAAGAACATGACCGCATCATACCGCTGAATTTAATTTAAGCGGCTCTTGCCGTCACGAAGTAACAATTCACCGGAGGCGGAGTGGGGGAAAAGTACACAAGCTTTCATTTTCCTTTTGCTTCTCTTTCCATTTTTTCTTATTCTTTGTTTTCCTATCCTTTTCTCTATTTTTTTCTTTTTTTTTTTTCGTCTGCCTTCATTTTGCACCCGCTGACCCGCGTATGGAGGGGCGGCTGCCGCTCCCTGCCCCCTTAGTTTATTACGCCACTGAGGCGTCACAAGGGTTGTTTGCAGAGGGTTAAGTGACTCGCGTGCGCCCCCAGAGTCTGGGCCCGGACTACCTGTTTGTCCGATCATCCCATGTAGGAACTCAGCAAGACAATTATTTAAGGCCCAGCTGGCAGTGTCATTCTCATGCGACAATAAAACATGTTTGCATCTATAATTAGGAGCAAGAAATATACAGCCCAAAACTAGTTCCAGCTTCCAAATCCCGAGTTAAACTCGAATACAAGACAACATGCTTGGATTACAACGACTGAAATACTTGCTTGAATTCTGAAGGCCGAATATGGACAAAACCGTCATTGTCAACATACAGTATTTAGCAAGGAATTCATATCGGCCTACGACATTCTATCGACCTTGTCTACCTATCTTTTTCTCTATTTTTCTTTTATCGTCTACCTTCATTTTGCACCCCCTGCATGGCCCGTTTAAGGAAGGGCTGCTTTCCCTCCCTTCCCCCCATTGTTCCGCCACTGATGACAAAATATTAAAAAAGAACTTCTTTTCTGGAATAGATGGTGTATATTTGAGTTTGACTTCTCAGGCATTTGTCAACTAATTATTTACCATGCTTGAAAATATTTACACACAATATGGTGTTATTCTTTCTTACTTAAATGTTAAAAACAAAGATTACAGTAAATTCAAAACTTGTCAGTTGCGTTATTAAGTCTCAGAAACCTCTAAGTGTACGACATGGTGGTAAAATTTGCGTCTAAAAAATATTTGATCGTAATGCATGTGTAGTATCTGTTCTTTTCAGCAAGTCAAGAAAGGAACCACGCGTGGCAGATCCTTGATATAGAGGTCTGAGGGTCGAGAGATTGGTCAGTGAAGTTTGTTGTCCTTTCGTAGGTCCTTTGGGGAGCAGAACTCCTTCGGGAGTAATTGATTTCGCCCCTTGGCCTTCGCCAGAGAGTAGAGGGAACTTTGGAAAAAGTATCGTAATGCAAAAGGGCCCTTTGGGTAAGATCGTGCACAGTATTTGCTATAGTCAAACGACCCGGGTTCGGTCCATCGCCAGACAATTGCTCGAAAATCAGTATGATTTTAATTAAAATTATTTCATGTTTGAGTCACCGAATTCTGCTTTAAGAAGGGTCTGGTTTGGTCGGTAGGCCCAATGATAGGCCCGTTCTCTACCAAAGTTTTTTATCCCAGAGGTATAGAAGACACGAAATAGAAATATTTTGCTTTCTGCTTACTCGCTTTATTTTATTTCTTGAAACGTATTCACAGCACGTAGTATCACGACAAGTAATATCCTTCGCACAAAATATGAAGAAAGTATTTACAAAAGCCTTGAATATATTGCAATATCACAATTAACTTCCTCCTTTTGGAATAAAACACACTTGAATGTTCGCCTGTTTTTTCTAACACTCTGTTAGTTTTTCACACCTCAGTTATTTTGTCTTGTCCTAGACCTTTCGCTTCGCTGGCTAGATTGGTTCTTTTTTATTTTACCAATCTCCTAATCTTAAAGTCCTTTTTTGCCACACAAGCAAATTTTTTTCGGTTGACACACTTGCCAAATTTGATCAAATTTATGACACACCCTATTTTCACCTCCGTTGTCTCTGTCTTTCGCCCACAGTTCATTGACTCTAAGGTTAGGTCTATTTCTATTCCTCTTTTCTTTGTTCCCAAACTACGCAAAGTAACAAACAAACAAACAAATACTCACAGGTTGTATACTGATTGTAATGAAAAACGACTTTTGCACTTGCAAAGTGCTGACGTAAACCGGAACTCTTGTAAAGTGTTATTTGCTATTTATAGCACATAGAGTGCAGTCCCTTATGGAACACCTTCTGAGAGCTACCAAATAACTGGTGCTAAAATCAGCACTGAACTTTTTACAGTGTAGATAACAGGATGGTTGTAAATAAAAAAAAAAGCCCACACTAGGAAAAATGTTTCAAAATATCGTTTTCGAAAAGTGCGTCACAAGATTGTCCATGAATTTGATAAAATTGATCGTAATTGACTATCTGATTCCTTTCAATCTCATTTTTACACCTTAAAAGGATTTCCGGCTCACATGGAGCCTTGTGGGCAAATAACTGCCGCGATACCCCTGTTGGCTCCCCATGGGAAGAGCTTGTCCATGTGGGCCCCATGTGAGAACTTGTCCATTGAAAATGCACCATAAACCCACATAGGCACCTTAATGCTCAGTTCATGCCCATGGAGAAAACCCATAATGTGGGCCCCATGTGTATATGGGTGTGTCATACTGTCTGACGTTTATAGTATAAGCCCAGACAACTCTATAAGGAAACATCACATAACCCATTGATTGAAAAACTTTACACGATTAGATCTACTTCCAATCCAGGAAACAGTTGTTTCAATAACCTGTGAGTAAGGTTGTGCTATGTGGTATTAGCCAACTGTATAAACGATGGATCAATTGCTACAACGATAAATAACCTCTTACTTGCAGAAAAATGTCATACGGTAACATCATCTTGAAGGGCTGTACAGGACTGGGGAAGGTGATCTGCATCTGCCGACACTAAAATGCACGAACCTACAGTTGTTTTGCCACTGACAGGCTAGCATCGGGTGACTACATGGGTATTCCAGTTCTGCTGGAAACCAAAAACCGCCAGCACAGATCACAGTAGATTTTATGAGGAAAATGAGACAGACTAGGTTAAAAATACCCCGTTAGACACACATTCAAGCTAATTAAGGACTTAGTGAATTCCACGGTGTATAAACAGACTGATTATGTTAAAGTAGTTTGACAGTTTCCATTGAAAACAGCATGAACGCAAACAATAGTATGTTACCGGCACACAAATGAGTTGTGAACTTATGAAAATTCCAGGTTATGGAAGAATTGCAAAGGGTTTGGCCAAACCGAAAATATCACCGTTGAATAGTCCGCAGTTAAATTAAAGGGCAACTCTACTATTTGGAATACCGGTATATATGTTACAATTATAAAGCTTGAAAAATAAACCCCAACGATTTAACTCACATCTGCACAGGATTACATTCTTGTGCTAAGGTATAAATAGTTAAAAAATTTTCACTTCACTGAAAAGAAAGGAAGATGGCAAAATAATTTGTCACTTTTGTACTACTCAGACACAGTGCAGTGTTTGCTTTTCCCCAGAGATACTACTCATTGGGCCAAATCCGTGATGACTGTCCTCTCTAAATAAAGAGTAGTCTTTGTACAAATAAGCCTCCACATTTGGAAGCACTTACACTATGAGTCTCAAAAATTGAAAAGGTCCCTAAAATATTTCAGAACGCATTACAAACCTACGCTTCTCCTCCCCTTATCTTTAGTAACAGTGCTCATGACAATCTGAACCCAAAACGTCTGCTTGGAAGAAAATACCCCCACCCCCATTGACAAACTACATCCTGGCACCAGGGACGTACATACATGAATTCCTTAAGGGGTGTGAACTATTTTGGGACCAACTACAACTTTCCCTTTTTTTCCACGGGAACAGACGAAAATCAGGGCAGGTAAAAGATCAATTATTTTTTTAACTAATTGGATTTGAGACCGACCTTTGGCGCTCAGAGACCGACTTTTGATTTTCACGGGGTGTCACACCCCCCTACCCCCGTATTTACCCCCCTGCCTGGCACGCCGTGACTGTCTTTTTAATTTATCCCTTTTCAATTTAGTTAATACAAACTTAAATCTGTTAATCGTTCCTTGTCAAAGTTTTCAACGCCAACATGTAAGACATCCCCTCAAAGCTCCACCTTGAGTTGGTCGTTTAATGGCACACCAAACCATCGGAGTATCTGGGATCACTTTTCAGAGGGGCAAAAGAGCATATTTCTCGGTGAAAACTTTACCAACCCGCTCAAGCCCGCACACAGGCATTTTTGGCTGGGGGAAAAACCGGGACATTACTGATCTGTGACCTGGGGGTCTAAGGGGAGGGGTGTCCCCTCCCCTTTGGCGAAAAATTGTAATTTCAGAAGGACGTAGATCGCAAATGGTGCAATATTTGAGTGGATGTCAGCTTGAAAATGAACATGAAAAGTAGTGGTGACGAATCTTTACCACGCAATAGTAACTATGAGAAAAATCTTAGCCATCTTTTCATTTAGTAGTTGCTATTGTCTCAAGTTAATAACTTTGCCTCACACAGTCATATGAGCCTCTGCTTCGCTGAGGATAGAGATTATTAACAGATCGGATTTGTCGAAAAAAGACACTTGCAGGTGGACTGGTGGAGAAAATAATTGCCAATAACGATGCTATCAAGGTTTTTTCGGCCACTAGTTGAGAATATCAAGTGAGCTCGATCGATGTTCGAGTTACGTTGCACAAACATAGCACTGCATATATATATATATATATATATATATATATATATATATATATATATATATATATATATATATATATATATATAATTTAATTCAGATCGAATCAGTTACTTACTCTTCGACCTATATATATATATATATATATATATACACACACACACATATACATACAGGGCGTACATTTCCTTAAAATCATAAATTGCTGCTATATATATGTTGGAGTAAAGCCCTGGTGGGGGCCATGGAGGTGAAAGTCTGGCACTTAGGTTTTGTCACCTTTAAAGGACCGAAAATTTGTGATCAATTTAATTGTTTTGGTCAGCTGGTACGGTTCACAAAGGACAGATGTGATGTACAGGCGTGACGCCTGACGCGGAGTCACAGTGTTCTAGAAACGAGGAGCTAGGAATTTCTGGCAATTAAGGCTTCTGAGTGTCTTTTAGTATATAAACCCTAAAGTCACTAAACCTAATTTGCGCCCTCTTCCATTTTCAAACGATATCCTGGAGTTAGTTAGATAATATTTAACGACACACCAACACGAATGTGTTATATAGTGTCAACTAGATAAATTCGTTTCAAGTCCTCCCCTTTCAGTCGCCTCTTACGACAGGCGGGGAATACCGTGGGCATATTCTACAACCCCCAGCACGAGATTGCCCTTATACGACCTGGGAATAAAATGTACTGGGCTGGCCGCTCGCATGTAGCTTGGTACTTTTCGTTTGGAAAAGTGGGCCGCGACTACTGATTCTCTGGAGTATACGGTATCAGTGCTGTACATACGGTATCATCGGTATGTTATGTTACAGATGAAACGATGGAAATTGCTGAAAAAGAACTGTTAAGAACTTTCGCTGCATTAAGCAGACGGACATTCATCGGAATGGAATGTATTTAACTTGTAACTTTCACAGATTTTAGGAAAAGAGGCAAAACTTGTCAGTCTTTCTGATCTGAAGCTAAATAATCTCCTTCCCTTTCACTCATTTTCTTTTTCCTTTCTCTCCGTTTCTCCCTTTCTTCTTTCCTTAATTTGCCCTTTTTTCAGCCTGGCGGTTTGCGCTGCACTTTGCCCCCATGCCCCCTGGCAGATACGCTACTTCACCAAACTTTCAGTACCATTACATTGAATTTTAGAGCTAAGACCGACAGAACGATTAACGTGTAATCCCTGTGCCTCACAACACACCAAGATATCGGACATTGTTCCACCTTACTGTCAAAGCCAAGCCTCATAATCCACTCAGAAGGATAGCAGTTTCGACCAATTTTGCATAATTTATTCTTCAATGTTGTATTCACTAAAACCAAATTATTGCAAAGCCAAATTCTTGCAAAGAATCCACTGCTCTCTCAGAACAGAATGAACTTTGAAACAAAACAGCAATTTTAGGGACTGCATCCAGAGAGAGAGACCTTTTCGCCATAACTCAATTTTGTGAATGGTGACGCGACACCTAAACAGGTTAGGACGAAATTTAACAAGCGTCTCATCCCTTCCAATAAGTTAAATGTATGCATAACCTCATGTCTAAACGACCTACGCATTTGTACGTTCCTTTCAATTCAGTTTTGGTATTGTTTGTTTACACTATCGCCGTGGTGCGGAATGAGTACCGGTCTTGCATTAACGTTACATAGGGATATATGAGCGTGGATACGAGATAATCAGTACCGTTACGGGTCCAACGGAAAGTGTACCATGCACGCATGGCACACCCCTGACCAGTTAGGATGGGTACAGGTTCGTTTCCCACTTCATGTCTTATCATACTACCTTTAAATGACGAGAAATTGATTGTGCATCCACATTTTTTTTTTTTTTTTAGTTTTTCATTTTTTTTTATTTTGTTACAAAAGGGATTGAATTTCAGGTTTGTTCCTTTTTGTGTATTAAAGACAAATTTTCATCCTAGGCTTTCAACTTAATAGCCTGAAATGCGTGCTGAAATGGTAGACACGGTTTTCTAATAGTTTTTTAAATCATATATGTAATAATGAAGTGCACTTTCTCGGGATCGTCTAAGATGTAAGTTCATGTAGCACGTGGTGCCAAACACTCAAAGGGCCCTGACTTGTCGCATCCTAAAAAGAAAAGTTTCTTTCATCTAACAGAAGGCAGTATTTAACTCATTCACTTACATTTTTTTAGTTTAAGATATCTTGTTTTCAGACGTCACCTCACTAGAAAAAACGTTCTTTTGAAAGTGCAAAGTGAACATGGCAGGGGTACAAAAATGTTACACCTTTAATATTAAAGTGCCTTAAAGATTTTCTTGCACAAATAACGTTTTTCCTTTTCTTCTTGTTGCTAAAAGCCAGTTGCTATTTCAAGCTACCATAAGTAATTTTTAAGACATAATACTTTCCAGTGATTAAAGATTCAGGTTTAAGAATGATGCCTCACTATTACTTTCGCATTTTTTGAAGACGTCTGATCTGTTAAAAAGTGGATTTTTACCATATCTCTTTATACAGAAGGAACCATGAAGAATAGTACACAGCAGTATGCTGTAGCAAACTTTTAATATTGATTGGTTAGGCCTCCTCTAACACAGTCTTTTATTTAGCCTAACCAGTATAACTGTATAATAAAGAGGAAAGTACCTGCCCCCAGATAAATTTTAGCCTCAAAAAATTTTAAAAACAAAAATGTTACTGATTTAAACTATCTCCCCCCCCCCCCCCTGAAAAAGATATCGCCCCTTCCACATTCTGTCTGGCTACTGACCGAATTCAGACACGTGAAACCGTTACATCAAAATGCGGTTAAGAAAATTCAGTTGTTTATTTGCCTCCTGTGTCAAATTTGATAGTGAGAAGAAACAATTTGCAGCCATCATCTGGTTTTCGCTTTTCCTTTTTTTCCTTTTTTTTTTGCAGCAAGTTAACTTTCTCATTATGAAATGTTTATTAGAACTGGAGTTCCGGATGTTCCTGCGAGCGCATGGACACGATTGTCATAGACTCTTTTCCAAAAAGCAATTACAAAGGATTGTGGTATCGAGTTTTGGTGTGTGTCGTTTTCGTCAATGGCATTTTACCGTGGACAAAAAAAAAATGCGTACTCAAAGTCTATCCCATAATCCTTTGTAGTTGCTATTTGGAAAAGGGTCTATTGTAACGTCATCTGTGTTCTAGTAAGAATAATGTTTCATTGATGAAAAAAGTTTTTTTCAACTAGAAATTTTGAATTGTCATGTTTGATTTTCGGCCCGACATTCGGCAATGTATTGCCTCTTGAACTCATCTACTTGTACAAAGTACAAACGTTCAAAATCTGCAGTTAAATTCCAAAGTAAGCACAAGAATGAACTTCTTAACAATCCCCTGAAAGCGAGTTAACTTTAAATCTTGTTCTTTGATTGTTAACTCTAGCCTCTTCTTTTTTGTTCCTTCTCCTTTCTCTCTTCTCTATCCCTTTTTCCTTTGTCCCTTTTGCCTTTTTCCTTTTGATTTTTTTTCTGTTTACTTCGTTAATTTATCCGTCTATAATTGTCACTAGCTTAGACAATACACTTTACTTTTTTCCAGCGCCCATCATATGTTGTCTGTGAAACGACCTCATAACTCTATCGTAGTACGTCTTATTAATAAAAAAAAAACATGAAAAACAAATTTGAAATTGATAAAATTGAATAGTGAGATGGTTTTCTTTAACGAGCAGTCTATGACTTTCCATTTCAACTGACCTACTTCAAAATGTTTGAAGTCTTGTATACAACGTGTAATATTTTCCGGAAAAAAGAGGTCTCACTTAGATTTTGTAGTGGTTGATACTTTTCGTGAAGGATTAAATAATTTGCAACCGACTTCAAAGTGATCATTGCGTTGCTTTTTGTGCTAGTCAAAATCATCCTTGGTACTGACTAGGGAAAGATGAGTTTTCATTCAAAAACAATCCACGGTTTTCCATCTGAATAGATCCTCTTAATTATAAACTTAAAAAGGGTCTGAAATTTGTGATATTTTCTAGAAAAATGAATTTCAGAAAAGGGCTTAGAGTGATTTCAAATTCTAAATATTTGGAAGTTCCACGGTGTGAATGAGTGTCGAAATTACCCCTATGTATCGTATCAAGATCAAGAAGATAAGATGGATGTTACATATGAGAGCAGTCTACGGTTTTCCCGTCTGAATTAACCTTAGCCTAATTTTTAAACTTTAAAAAGGCCCCAGCTCTGAAGTTTGCAATATTTTCTGGAAAATGTTAGGGCTTAATTCGTTGAGTTGTAAATGCTTTAAATTATGTGAATGTGTAAACCAGCTGTACCCAACTTTGAAGTGATCAGTATTAACCTAGCAATCTCTCGTGCAATTGTTTCTAGCACCTTTAACTCATTGAAGTTGGACACTGACGGATTAGGTTGAAACGGTCAATGGAGATCAGAGTCAATTCATCCAGCATTTCAATGAAAAGCCTGTATCCGGACCTCCTTACGTAAGTTGGGGCGAAGATACATTTTTCAAAGGGATTGGACAGATTTTAACACCGATCGTCACTCACGTAATTACAAGCTTAAAACATCAAAGTGAGAGCGAATGAAGTTTCCTTATAATTACAATTAACAAGGGCTAGTAATAGAAATGCTAGAGTTAATGAGTGGTTGAACATGCTAAACGTTACCGAAGATACTGAGGGAGCGAGAAGCGTTCCTGGTGAGCATGGGATGCAGCTTCGCCAGGTGCCAAGGGGCTGGAAGCTCTGGTGTATTTTCCGTATTGACTATATAACTATATAATAACTATACTGAAGCAATTAACTATCTTCAATTGCATGGTATCGAAAGCGAACAGCATGGTCGATTTAAAGATACAGGTTTGCTCGTTTTTCGAAGTGATCATGATAAGGGTTGCATTGGGCTTTGGACCAATAATTCCACTCAAGTTGTCTTGACGGCAGTAGACAATGAGATAATGAGATAACCATTCACGATGAAAGCTCACGAAGTGCGCTGAAATAAAGCAACATTTTTAATTGATCCATTATGTTACTGAAGCTGAAACTTTGTGAGTGCAGCAATCTTTTCGCGAAAAGGAATAAATTTAAAAATGAACATAACTAAGACAAAATCCTCTAAAATTGACTGTATTGCTACCTAGACAGTGATTATGGCTCACGTGTACATCTTAATACATTGTGGCACCTTTGGAGTAGTGAATGGAAGGAGTCTCTTAACAACAATCTACACAAAGCCTGGACGAAATACGTATTGCCCTCAGACTATCTGAATCCTGCTGTTGGTACCCCTCCGCACCCCCATTCCCTCCCCCCCCCGTGTTCTCAATAAGCGAGTTGAGACACTGCGATAAACAATGCATGCTGGGAAGGGAGTGTACCATAACAGAGAATGCATGATCAAGACAGATATTTTGTATAATCAAGCACAATGTTCGAGTTTCAAATTCTGGTTCTCTACACATCAATCACAGGTCAAAGAGAATTTCCTTTGGGAAGAAAAAGTTATTCTTCCTTGAAGTTATTCTCCTTGGACCGAAAAGGTTGGGCAGTATGACGGTAAATTTTGGAAGACAAGAAAACAGTCGCTGGAAGATTTCGTATCCGTACGGAAATGTCCGTGGACTTGATCGATGGTAATACATGGTACAGCAAGATCCAATTTCCCAAATCGTCTATTACATTATCTACTATTACGGTATCCCTCCTACTGCAGTTACACGCAAATACAACAGTACAAAAATAAATTCTTTATGAATGAATATGCATTTAACTTTTTGTCTATTTCAAATAGAGGTGTACGTGTAGGCCTGCTACATATTTTATTTGCATGTATACTCTATAGAATCACAAATGGTCAACGAAATTTACTAACAACTATTTAACCAATAGATATATAAATATTTAGTAAATGTCATCACATTAGCTCACTTTCTTAATCAATAAAACGGATCACGTGATCGCAATTGTTTGATTTGATTAGCATTTCATCTGGCGCGTAGCCGAGTATCTGAAGGAGTAAAGAATTTGAGAGGGGCGAGCCACCAATGCGGTCACTTTTAAGTTCTTTTTTAATATGACCCTTTTCTAAACACTTCTAACCATAGTGACAGTACTGTTATGTACATTTTATTCTCACATTGAAGATTCCTGAGGTTTTCCTGAGGCTCATCCGCTAAATTGACATTTGTAGAGAGAGTCACACTATACCCTCACTCCCTCACTCCAGGTCTCCTCCCCAGTCTCAGCTACTGGGCCCGGAGTGAGGATATAGTGTGACTCTCTCTACTCGAAGAAGAAATGTCCATTAGGTAAACATTGGAGTTAATTCTCCTTAAAACAATAGAAGATGACAAAGCATTCAATATGACAGCAAAATTGTCTGCTTAAAACTCGGACCTAAGACGAGACGTAACTGAGAGACACTCACAGGTATGACGTTCTCCCTAACCAATTTGAGAATAATTGTCATTTGTCCGTCATAAGGCATTTTAGAAACTATCTAAATAGTGTCAGATAACCACCCCGTTTGGCTGAAGAAGACTAAATTGAAAAAGTTCAATATAAAGAAAATATCGGTGATTACAAAGTAAACATAAGTTTGAATGTCACCCTTCGGATGGAAAAGTCTTCCTTTTATTTTATTATTCCATTTATTTTATAACTAGGAACTTCTCGGCAAATCAGAAAGCATTCCAATTGCTTCATCAATTGAAAGGACGCTGTTTTGCTTCATAAGCCAAAGCCTCCACATGGCGCTGTTATCATTGTGATTAATTGGCCTGCCTGTATTATGTCCACATGTTGCGTAGGTTAGCTGGCCTTATCCAACTGTAAATTGAATGTTCCTCCCGGGTTTTACTGGCCTGATAACGTTTTTCGTAGGGTCTTAAAAGGCTTGCAAGAAACTTCTCTTCGACACTATTCTGCAGTATTTTCGTATTTTCCAATTTTGTTCGTGAGCCCCCCCCCCCATTTTCTTCAAAGGCACTGGGCGCAGTGCCTGCTGTGCCTGATGGTAATATAATCTGGGCAATTCATGCTTGATGTATCCATCGTGCGTCTTACCAAATCGTTGTTCTAATGACGTCATAAGAAGGTATACTATGACGGGGTCAAGAAACATCCGCGTATTCGGTTGAAGAGGGCCTTGATTTGTCGCATACTGAGCCATACGAATGCAAGATTGGCCCGTTCGAACGTTCCATAGAATTCCTGGCTCTGGAAATCTCCGCGTGGATACTGATACGAGTTGAATGAATTTTCATCCGTAGATCAATGGACGACTTTGAAAACTTGTTACTCGGCGATGTCGGAGAAAGAGGATCGTCGTATACGTACAGCTGCGAATCTTCCGCTGGAAAATTAAATGCCGACGATTGGCTGTGATGTTGCAGATGCCCAGAACCACCTAGAGGGGAGGTTATATGAAAGTTGATCGTTGGTGGGGAGGGGTGGTTCTCTTTCGGTAGAGGGGGAAGAGGAAGGGCTCTCCTGGGTAAGGTTCTAGAAAAGTCTGGTTGTAAATCAGAAGTATGAAAGTTACAGAGATTAGGTTCTGACAGCTTTTTAAGATGAATGATATTTCCAATGTTTGGTGTGAATCCTCCCGGGTGAGTGAGTATCTTCATAGCCAAGTCCTCGTTAGACAAACACCGACTGTCAGTCCTTTGGGAAGCAATGCTCTCATGAGAACAATATCTAATGTCAGCAACGGTTGCCGATTTCCGTAAAGGAGATTTGAACATGCCGTAGGTAGGCGTCGTCCAAGTACTGCTATGGAGACTAGATGCAGTACTCTTGGCACTTGTCCGAGTTCCGTCTATCCTAGTTAAATTTCCACAAGAAACGCTCCTTTGCTCAAGTTGCGTTGAAAAACTGACCTCTGATTTTCTAGCTTTAGGTTTCGGCTTCCGCTTAACACAGAGAAATAAAATAAAACTCAATGCACCCATGACTACGAATATTACCAAAAATCCATTCTGAAGGTATGAAGAAGCAGACATATTACATCATAAAGTGTAAGAAGTCTATAGAGTAAGGATTACAGGCTGATTTCATTACAAGCAAATTGTCTGTTATCCGGACGGTGTTATTGGCACTTATAAATCATAATGCCAAACCTTTTCCCGTTATAATGAGTTTAATAGTAACAGTAAAACTATAATCTTTTCAGTCACTGCGCCCGAGGCTTCGTTTAGTACTTTCATTTCTTTTGATAAAAGTCAACAATTAGACAAGTCATTCTGGTTTGAAATTTGCATGAACAGTTCTACTGAAAGTAATGGATAACATCAGAATTAAAAGATACTCACGGAAGTTGCATGTTACCTTCGTTCTATGTTTTGATTACTTCCAGCCACTTAGCCTATTTTTAGAGATGTGATTAAACTATAAGCCATAGGCCTAAGTATTATTTTGGATACCGTTACACTAAGACAAAACGTGAGGAATCAACGCTACCTCATGACTCGAATTGCCCAAGGTCGAATCATTCATTGTGAATCAATCACACCATCATTTAATGGTATTGTCGTGGCTTTCCTTGCTGGTCGTCGAATACGTATTTATGGGTATCACTCCTTCACATCCTAAATGCGGCAGATCCAACGAAAGCTTTCTAAGATCGGGCCTGAACCATTTTGCTCCTGGATTTCTGAAGCACGATTAATAATTTTTGGAAGAAAACATGAAACTTGAAATATCAGGGAAGCACTAAGCATGCTCTCCCCCATTTCGATGGCCCTTCACTTGAACTACAATGATATGTGATCGGACTTATAGTCAGGGACGTTCTGGATTGTTGCATTTTTTTTTTTTTTTTTTTGCTGTATTTGGTAAAACTTTGATAAGATGTAGAGTAGACATCAGACAATCAGAAAAATATGTGCTTCATTTTTTTTTCATGTGCAAGGGGGGTAGCCAGCCAATTCAAAATGGCCACCATTTTGACCATTTTGGCTGATTTGGCTCAAGAAAGGCTCTGCTGCGCCAAGATTTGAGGTCTGAAACTTTTTTAGGAGTAAAGGTGGTAAAATATACACAGTCTCTCAAAATATACTGAAAGTTTTCCCCAAAATATTGATCCGTTTTGTTGTAGTGACCTGTCGAATATGGCCCTTTTCGCCAAAAATCGGCAATTTTGGCAAGTTTGGCGCCGGGGGACAAATTTGAGTACCAGATTCTCTTAAAGTGTGTATACCAACGACCTTAACTTTTGTTAATGGGTAGTCCTATAACCAGGCAGTACGTGGGGAAAATTTGGACTCCCAGATTCAAACCTACATGAAATGAGTGGTACTGAAAATTCGCAATTTCTTTGTATTTCGTCGGGAAATTTTGGCCTCTGGGATCATTTTTTATGCCCAATATTTCCTTCAATTGAATAACTAAGTCTACTGATCTCTCTGCTATTAAAAGAAAAGTGGATTGTTAAGACACACATCAATTTTGAAAATTTTAAAAGCAGACAAATTTTCCATTGGTATAGACCCTAAACAGCTAAAACATCAATATTTTCATTTTTCATTTTTCATTAATAAAAAATACAAGTTTTGGCACTACAAGACAAGTTTGAAAAATGATGATCTCTGTTAGAGCCACACAAGATCTTCCATCTTCACAAAATTGGTACTCAAGTGCCTCAGTAGTACACAGAAAAAAAATACACTGGTAGGTGAAAACGGAATATTGAATAAAGGAAACCTAAATATTGAAATTTATTTTTAGTAAAAAATATGGGTAAAAGGACATTTTTGAGCAGTAATATCTCTGATACTGTGCCATAAGATGCTCCCATCTTCATGAAATGGGCAGTCTAGTGCCTTGTTAGTTCACAGAAAGAATTTCGACTTTCAAATAAGAATGGGCATAAAATAACGGAAACCCAAATTCTGCAATTTCTTCACTTTTCCTTGTAAAATATGGGTTTAGGGGTACTTTTGAGCCGTAATATCTCTAAAGGTATCATACAAGATGCTCTCATCTTCCTGATATGGGCAGTCTAGTGCCTTGTTAGTACACAGAAAGAATTTTGACTCTCAAATGAGAATGGGCATAAAATTACGAACACTCAAATTCTGCGATTTCGTCAGTTTTCCTTGAAAAATATTGGTTTAGGGGCACTTTTGGGCCTTAATATCTCTATAGGTATCAAACAAGTTGCTCTCTTCTTCTTGATATGGACAGCCTTGTACCTTGGTAGTACACAGAAAGAATTTTGACTCTAAAATGAGAATGGGCATAAAGTTATGGAAACCCAAATTCTTCGATTTCTTCATTTTTTCTTGAAAAATTAGGGTTTAGGGGCATTTTTGGGCAGCAATATCTCTGTCAGTCTGTGGATACCATATAATATGTTATTATCTCCATGGAAAGGATCCTACAGGGCCTTGGTAATAAACATAAAGATGTTAGGAAGGAGAGATTCAACAACCAAATCTGTCAGACAATACGTATCTGAAAATGGTTTTTAGGCCTATACCTTTCGGGCATCAAACTTTGATTGACAGGTCTCTCTCTGTTCTTATTGTCTAGCCACTGTTGACTAAGCCCCCTTAAGGATGATCTGCTCCTTTCATATCCAAGTAACCCAGAAGCAAAGGCCACTTTAAGACATGCCTTCAGGTAAGGTTTGTTTCCGATGAATGCCAAACGTTAATCAAGATTTTCAGTTACAAGTTAAATTTTGTACCGTATTTTCGTTGTTTCCCTACGACTTTGATGTCATCTACTTCAAATATTTCAAGCCTACAGCATGTCTCTCTATTTTTGGCAAATTTTTGAATTACTAAGGAACAGGGGCGTCCTCAAGACACTCTGAATGGGACTGAAGGTTATAGTGCCATGTTTTGCCGACTCAAGGAAGAAAAAATGGCGACAGGAAAAATGACCCCCGTATCTTAAAGCAAGTGTATGCGATTTCAAGGGGCTTCAGGTCGGGCCCAGAGGCAGCACCGAAATGGAGTCCACAGGTACCCTCTGAAAATTCTGGACCATTTTCAGAATTATGGACATTAGAAGGAAGCATTTAACTATCTTCAAATCGTTTAATGGACATACGACTAAAATCACGATTTGAACACATTTTACAATTGCTTAACTCGGCTAACAGCCAATCGAGTTGTTGATGGAGGGAACTGTAAATGGGGAGAACGGATAATTCGTCCCCTTTCTGGCGTAGTGACGAATGTTGAAAAATTGAATTTCGAGTAATGGCGGTTTGAATTTTTAACTGTTTTGAAAACATGATTTCGATCTTAAAGAATTGTTGCTGTAACTGTTTCATTGCTTTAATATGTAGAGAAAATATGACATTTTGTTGCTAAACTAGTCTGCAGAAAAATGAAAGCAGAATGCAGTCTGTAATGGCATTAAAAGAATTAAAAGACATTCGTCACTTTGCAAAATTGTTTAAACCGGTTTCAGTCAACTCAGGGTTTCACCCGTATATGTTTAAGCACAGCCAAAAGAGACGAATCTAAGATTCGTCAATACGCGGAATTGGAAAAACGCCGGGTAACGTGGAGATCGGAACATTCGTCAAGAATATGATAAAATTACCGTGAATATGTAAATTTGCAGAGATTGCAGAGAACCAGACCTTTCTCAAACGATTTTATATCCTCGAAATATGTGGAAAATGTATTAAACTCATTTTCTTCAAGCAAGGCGTGGTTTATAATTAAAAAAACAACATTCGTCACTACGCCGAAATGATTTCTGTCATATTGGAACATCAGGCATATGTTTCAGCACGGGGCATAATGACGAATGTGAGATTCGTCACTACGCCGAATTGAAAAACGTCTCAAAACCATGGAAATGAACATTCGTCAAAACAAATAATGGGAATAACTTCGAATCCGTACATTTTTAGAAAATCAGACCTAGCTCAAACGATTCTACGCCCCGAAAATAGGTATAAACTTTTTTCACCTAATTTTCGCTAAAAATGCATATTCGTCACTACGCCAGAAAGGGGACGAATTGTGGAGGTTGTGCATGGCTTTTGAAAAGCAGTGGCGGAGCTAGGGAATTTGGTCAGAGGGGCGAGAATGGCCTACTAGGGCCTTTTGTAGTAGGTATATACCCTATGCCTCCACGCGATCTAAGTCATGGCTATTCAATCTTTACTTTTAGATATCTCCACCTGGTAGAAAATCTTTTTCCCCAAGTAATTTTATTATTTTTTTTTTCATTTTCAATTCCTTCTTTTCACAAACTAGTATAAAGGCGTCCTCTATAATTCACTTCATGTTCAGGTTTTTGTTAGGTCCAGATTCAAGATTTTATGTAAAAAGGGTTTTATTTTGTGAGGGTAACGATTAAATCTGCTGGAGACAAAGGAAAGAAACCCTTAAAGAAACATAAAGAACCATAATATTTAATGAAATCCCATAATGGTATCTGACCGCTTTGCAATGGCTATGGCGAAGACGGAAGGTCTGCCTCGCCCTCTAAAATACCTTCTTCGGGAAAATGAAAATCATTTTTATTAGAGATGTGATTTGCTGCCATTTGGGAACCAAGAAAGTACAGTAAGAAGTTCTATGGCATTATTATGCAGTGTCAGATGACCAATTTGCATTTACAGAGTAAGCGAGCCGGTTAGCATGCCCATGTGGTATACCCTTAAAGATGGTCACTTGAAGGAAAGCAAAAAACGAAGCTGCTCATCAGATATGCAGCCAGTGCTCTAAAGCCATTCCCACCAGAACAACAGTTTTATTTTATTCTAACCAGAAGACTCTTTAAAGGTCAAAAGCCTAGTCGCCCCAAACTTATTTTGAAACAATAGCTAAATGTCACAAATTTCTTCTTATTTCTCTTCCAAGTATCTTTCATAATATTTTAGGACATTAATATTGCTTATTCAAGGTAACTCAAGCAGTTGCTCCTTGTAAATTTTACAACTGAGTGAGAAAAATACTGTCACATGATTCTCAAGATCCATTCAGGAAATAGGATAGTCTACTATACAATTCTTTATTGGGGTGACTGCATTCTCCCTTTAATTTCAAATGTTCTGGGAAACAGTTTGTGGGGGCTATTTTGGGATCTGCATAGACTTTTTATTGTTCATGTTGACAGTTATCTACGAGGTGGAGCGGGGCTATTTTACAAGAATTATGTTTGCTCCCTCCTCAACATCAACATTTTTCTTAGGACTGCTGGGGCGAATCTAAGGTCACACCGTGTATGCTATACGCTTATTACCATGCAATCCCGTATGGGAAGCAATGGCCTAAGCCAAGCTCCACTTTCCCCGCTTGGAGACTGTTTTCTCAACCCCTCTTTTTAACTGGCTTCCCAAACATATAACTGAACAAGGAGTATCCCGTAGAGCCTACTACGTAGGCAAAGCTCCACCATGCATTAGTGCGTAGAGCTTGTAGACAAGTTTGGTCTAAACCTACCTCTTAGATCACAGAAGATGACCCTTGCATTAGAATATATAGTACAGGTAATGGCCGCTGTTTGGGAATTTTGTTATCTGGATCTAAAATTGACAAGATTAAGTCGTGTTATTTGGAAGCAATGTCAATGGTGGTGCAAGAGTAAAGTAAGGTAAAAACCTGAAAAAGGGCACCGGAAGGCGATTTGAGTTTGTCGGCGTGGGGGGGGGGGGGCGAACGACCCCCTGAATATATGAACGTTCCACCACTTTGAAAAATTATGAATAGTATGTTTTTAAGGTTTATAGAAGAATCCGAATCTGATATAACCGTTCGTCGGGGACAACATACTTTATTGTATATACTTGGGTAATGTTTGGTTCCCCGACAAACTTGAGAAAACTTCCCCTACGGTGATATCGACATATAGATCCCTGTCCCTCACATGGCGCCATACCTGATCTCAAACGTTGTTGCCATTGCTCTCTAAGACACAAATATGTCGCTGCGTTTCAGCATGTATCCCGTACCTGCACCGGGCGCCGTCGGGATTGCAGGAAGTCAAGACTCGAGTTGCTATCTGCCACGATTCAATTGACCCATGTCGGCCTTAGGATTCAACGAATTGAATCGAGCTCAAATAGGGTGTCGGTACAATTCTGGACGCCAATATGGTGCAATGTGGTGCTTAAAATTTCCCCTTCAAACCATGCCTTTCTGCCACTCTGTTCTCTTCCTCCCTTCTTCCTTGTACCGACTGCTGTAAAATAAAATTTTGTCCACTCACAGTGACACGATATTACACTGACATGAGCAACTTATGGCATGTCTGAAAATCTGATTGTAGTGCTGTTCCACCGACCGAATGTGTTTACGTTTGTTAAAGGGTTTTCTCTAATATTATAACGTGAGTTGTCTACAAACTACATACTTTCCAATTTCCATACCCTGATTCCCCTTCCGGCACACACAAAGACACACGAGGGAGCACTTTTCCTTTCGTCCTTCCTTCTCTCTTCCCTCTCTCCTCTTCTCTCCTCCCTTCTTCCCTCTTTAATTCCCTTTTTTTCTCTTTCCTCTTTTTCTCTCTCACCTTCCCTCTTCTCCCTCCTTCCCTTCATTTTACCGACTAGTGCAGTCTAGATGCATCCAGAGTAGAAAGCTGTATACAGTGGCGTAGCCAGGAAAATTTCCATGGGGGGGGGGGGGCGCTGGGGGCGCTAACAAAATTCATGGGGGGCTTGACCAAAAATGTTGCAAAGCTTATTAGCCCGTAAGTTATGAAGGTGATGGTTTCCAGACACCCGGGCGTCCGCCTATGACGTCACGCCCTGAGCCCCCGCGCAGGCGCAGCCAGTCGCTTTGTGCCCCGTCAAGCCCGGGTGCCCCCGGCGCCTATATGGAGAGCCAAATCGGGCAGCAGCTCATGCATGAAGGGCCGCATGGGAGATTGAACGTCGAATGCGGACTGTCCTCGGCGGCTGGAGAGCGCCGTACGGTAAGGGTCAATAACGCTGCCGCTTTCACTGCTCTGTGACATGGTCACCCTCATTGAGTCAATGCAGCTGGGTTGCCAGCAGTTTTTTCCAGGGGCACAGATTTTTTATTTATAGTGCCCTGTCCTGATGGTAAAATGGTAAACCATGCCACCCATGACCCACCTTTCAGTGAAAATAACCAATTACACTGAACTCCATCATACACCAAACATACACCAAACAAATCAAGCAAACTAGATTCAAAGTTGCTTCTATAAAGTATAAGGAGACCGAATGACAGGAATACTAAAAAAATATATTTTCAAAATCGCATGTCATAAAAACATGTCCTCTACAGCCTATACAGGTATTTTGGCAAGATATGGAATGGATACACATTATAACAACTAGTCTTTAGTGATGATTCATCAGTCCTATGTGATAGAGAATAATCACACCGACAAGATGGATACTGCCACACCACTCTTTGAATACGGTCTACATTTTGAGAATCCATCCATCACGCTCAAACCTGTCATGCCAGAACTGGAAATGATTCACACCGGCTTTTATTTCAGCATTCGCAATCACATGACTTAGAGGCGGAGTGTCTAGAGAGTCCTGTTCTGTAAACCGTATGAGACCCACCTTCCAGTGAAATAAGAAATGACAGTGCAACTCCAATTCCTCCGCCATATCCAACAAATCAAATCAAACTACATAAAAAAGTTGCAGAAGATTGCATGACAGGAACACAAAAAATATTTATATATATATATATATATATATATATGTGTATATATATATATATATATATATATATATATATATATATATATATATATATATATATATTTATATATATATATATATATATATATATATAAAACCTGTACTCTATAGAAAAAAAACAAATATTTACCCACTCTGAAACATATATTACATTTTCATGAATAACGTTCAACTGCACAATAACGGAATGGATAGGCCTACACATGGAAAGAATACACTCCACTCTAATAAACATAAATATTTACTCACTCTGAAACATATATTACATTTTCATGAATAACGTTCAACTGCACGATTTTGGAATGGAATGGATACACACATAATATATATATATACATATATATATATATATATATATATATATATATATATATATATATACATCTGTTACGAAGCTCAAGCTAGAAACGAAATGAATTTTAACGACTGAAGTTCAGATGTAAGACAAACCCAAGTCGAAAAGTTTTTAACGAATTTTAAAAGGCAGACTAATGAAGAAGAGAGTAAGTATTCAAATTTCAAAGTAATGTAATTCCACCTTCTGGTAACGAAAACAGTTTAACAAAGTAAAATTTTACAACATATTAAAAGGTACCGGTACTTACAAATGAATACAACTTAACTTAAGCGCGCATGGAGGTACCTCCGGTTGACTCTAGTCCCTCTGGATGGCGTCTCCGGTCGTCGGGTAGGCCTAGCGGCTGGAGGAAGGCGATATGGAGTCCCCGAGACTGAGTTTACAGGCAGATGTCAAGCCAGGATCGTCGGGCCGAGGCTGGGGGGATGCGGTGAGGAGTCGGAGACCGGAACAGAAAAGTATCAGGAACAGGGAATAAAAAGGAAATATCAGCAAAACAGGCAAAAGAACACAGGAGGGAGAAGTTCTGCAACAGGCACAGGAAAGCAACGAAACATAGTCCAAAGGAGCATTCTGAACTCAGGAAACGAAAGGACGGCTATCTCCAAGTCATGGTTTGTACGGAGTGTAAGGAGGAGAGCCTCAGCCACACCTTGTCCAGTCGTCTTTAAAGCAGGCTCGATATGCGTCAGCAGAACTTAAACAATAACAAAGTACACTTATACATAGTTCTTCACGCTAGTAAATTAACATATTGAACAGAGCTATGCCAGGTGAATGAACACAATACTGAAGAATACAAACAAAGCTTTACAAATTCATCCAACAACACAATGCATACTACAGCCCCTCAGGCAAATAATCATAACATTTTCTTGTATATAACACCTCCCCCCTAGAGGAAGGGAAATCAAACCTAAAAGGGGCGATTTTCCTTAGATTATTATTTAAATTAAGTCGTTCTACTAAGAGTATCTGCAACAATATTATCCTTTCCAGATATGTGTCTGATATCTAGATCATAACTTTGCAGAAACAATCCCCATCTCATGAGTCGTGCACTCTTTTGCTTGAACTTGTTAATATAAACTAAAGGATTGTGGTCCGTATATACAATAGTTTGGTATGGACCACCGCTAACATAAATTTCAAAATGTTGAATTGCCAACACTAAACCTAATGCTTCCTTCTCAATAGTAGAATACTTTTGCTGACTACTATTAAGTTTCTTAGAGAAATAAGCTATTGGGTGCTCCAACTCTTGGGCACCATACTGAAATAGAACAGCCCCTACCCCTACGTCACTTGCATCTGTGGCAAGGCAAAATTGCTTGTTAAAGTTCGGGGCAGAAAGAACAGGATCGTTCATTAAAATAAGCTTCAGGTTTTCAAAGGCACTTTGGCAAGTCTCAGACCAAGTAAACTTGGACTTCTTTGACAAGAGATTTGTTAAAGGGCTCGCTACATCAGCAAAATTCGGGCAGAACTTTCGGTAAAAGCCGGTCATTCCGAGAAAACGCATAAGCTCTCGTTTGTTCTTAGGAACTGGAAATTCCTGAATTGCTTGAATTTTGGCCTTTTTGGGAGCAATCCTACCTCCACCAACTACATGACCCAAATAGGTAACCGTGGCTTTTCCGATATCACTCTTATGCAAGTTTACGGTCAGCTTTGCTTGTTCAAGCCTTTCAAAGAAAGCCTTTGTTCTACTCAGATGAGACTGCCAGTCATCCGAATAAATTATTACGTCATCAATGTATGTGCCACACCCTTCTAACCCCTCACAAACTATATTCATTAAACGGGTAAATGTACTGGGGGCGTTTTTCATTCCAAAAGCCATAACATTACAAGACCACAATGCGTCCGGTGTTACAAAGCTAGAAATGTCCCTAGCCCTTTGAGTAAGGGGTACCTGCCAATAACCTTTAAGTAAGTCATACTTGCTAACAAAGTCAGAATTTCCTATACGATCTATGCAATCATCAAGGCGTGGTATGGGGTATGAATCTGTCACGGTGACTGAGTTAACTTTTCTATAATCAATGCACAGCCTCTTTGAACCATCCTCCTTAGGAACTAACAATATGGGCGATGCCCATGGACTCTGGCTGGGAGAAATAAGGTCATTGTCCAACATGTACTTAATTTCATCCCTTACAATTTGCAGCTTAAAGGGATTTAACCGATAGGGATGCTGTTTAATGGGTTGAGCGTCGCCGACATCAACGTCATGTTCAAGAATATTTGTTCTCCCTGGGGTATCAGAGAATATACTAGGACAAGAAGTTAACAAATTACTCATTTCACCCCTTTGACTAGGTTCTAGGTGACCTAACTTAGTGTTCAGATCAAGAAGTATCTCTGAATTCTTACTCACTAAACTAGGGTATACATCTTTTGTCACATGAACTTCACATTTTGACTCTTCCTTAGTCTCAACAACAGGTAAGTTACAACAATCTGAATTATTTCTGTCATAGTATGGTTTCAGCATGTTAACATGACAGAGTCTACTAGCCTTTCGCCTATCAGGTGTTTCTATAATGTAGTTAACATTACTTGTTTTCTTGAGAATTCGGTAAGGTCCAGAGTAACGCGCACGTAGGGGTTCACCGTGAACCGGAAGTAGGACTAGTACCTTATCCCCAGGATTGAATACGCGGTCTCTGGCATCTTTATCATACCGTTTCTTCATTTGGGCTTGCGCTTTGGCAAGACTTTCTTTTGCCATTTTACAGGCTTTGTGAAGTCGTTCATTCATGTCAGAAACGTAATCTAGAACATTAACCTCTGGCGAAGCCTCTGATAACATCTCTTCCTTTATTACTTTTAAAGGGCCACGCACTTCGTGACCGTAGATTAACTCAAAAGGACTAAAGCCCGTCGATTCATTAGGAGTCTCCCTAGTCGCAAAAAGTCTAAACCTTTATCCCAGTCTGCTTGATTATCATGACAAAATGCTTTGATCATTGTTTTCAAAGTCTGATGGTACCGTTCCAAGGCACCTTGGGACTGGGGGTGGTAAGCCGAGGATGCAATCTGTTTGATACCAAGATTACTAAGCACACTTTTGAACAACTCACTCATAAAATTAGACCCTTGATCGTGCTGTACTTCCTTCGGTAACCCTACCCTAGTGAAGAACTTAACTAATGCGTCAGTGACAAGTTTAGCCGATATGTTCCTAAGTGGAATTGCTTCGGGATACCTTGTTGCAACATCCATTATAGTTAAGATGTACATAAAACCAGACCTTGTCTTGGGTAAGGGGCCTACGCAATCAATTAGAACCCTCTCAAATGGTTGCCCCATAGCAGGGATTGGCATGAGGGGTGCATTTTGGATTTTCTGGTTTGGTTTACCCACTAACTGACAAGTAGGGCAACTTCTACAGTAATCGCTGACATCGCGATGTATTCTAGGCCAAAAGAAATGCCTTAAAATTCTGTCTTGCGTCTTCCTAACCCCAAGATGACCTGACATGGGCAAATCATGCGCAACTTTCAAAATATAAGCCCTATACTCTTTAGGAACAATTATCTGGTGATAAACTCGCCAATCATCACTAGCGGGTGCTTCTGGATGCCGCCATTTACGCATAAGCACACCAGACTTTGATATGTAGTACCCTCCTGGTACTTTAGCCACTTCCTCCTCCGACAAAGAGGAATCAAACAGTCTCCTAACTTCATCATCCGCTTTTTGTTTTAAGATCAAGGTTTTAGAATCTAAGGGAAATGCTTCTCCAAAGCTAAACTTATTAACTTTTTCCCTTTCATTATTTACCTTGGGTAAGTCAATGTTTTCAAAAAATGTCCCTGCCAACTTGAAAGAATCATCGACTTCCCCCGGATTAACTTCTTTTACATTATTCAAACTACGGGCCATAGAACGAGTCGTCACACAAGCCGGGAATATCCCCGGGAATTCACTTGACAACCTTTCTGTTTCCTCAATAACACGAGGCTCTGAACATACATGTACGCTAGGTGAGACATAAACTCGGCCACCGGCAATATCATTACCAAGGAGAAAGTCCACCCAATCAGCTGGTAACCTCTCTACTATACCAACCTCCACAAGACTAGCGCTATATTCGCATTCTAAGTGGAGTCGAACTAGGGGTGCCCTATAGGTATCTTCTCCTATTCCCCTAACTAATACATGTTCTGTACTGTCATCAACCTCCCGACCAAGGGGGAGCACACTGCGCAGCATTAACGAACGAGATGCGCCAGTGTCCCGCAAGATAACAACTTTTGAAGACTCATCATTATCCAGTCGAGTAACAGTACCTAATGAAATGAAACGGTCATAACCATGCTTTTTCAGTTTGGCCCTAACATAATCCACATGGCTACAAGAAACACTACTTTCAAACAACGTGCTGGGCTCCTTTGAACCACTCAGCACTGACTGGGATCCCATATCCATTTTAGAGATTGGGGGACTTGAAATAAAAGCAGTTGGCTTATCCAAATCTCTAAGTCTCTTAAAGCATGTTTCATAAGTGTGACCAATCTTATGGCAATAGCTACACGTGGGCCTCCCTTTAGCAGGCTTACTAGAATCATCACCTGATGGCGTACCCTTCGTGTCAGACTCCTTGCCAGACCCCAATTTCCCACCACTGTCTTTCTTTTTAAAGCCCTTGTGAGACTTTTGGTCACGTGATTGGCCGAACGAGCTCTTATGAGCCAACTCATAGTCATCAGACATAATGGCGGCCTTTTCAAGCTTCTCTACTCCTCTATCTGATAAATGCGTCCTAATCTCCCTTGGTACACAGTTACAGAATTCTTCCAGTAAAATTAGTTCTCTTAGCTTTGCGAAATCGCTACCAACTTTCCTTGATGATATCCATTTATCAAGTAACTCAGACTTTACCCTACTAAATTCCACGTAAGTCTGGTCTGGTCCCTTTTGCCTAGTATTTCGAAATTTTTGCCTATAAGCTTCGGGTACCAATTGGTAGGATTTCAGAACGTGTTCTTTTACTTTATCATAGTCTGAACTTTCGGCATACGATAAGGAACTGTATACATCCTTTGCTTTCCCTGTGAATACACTATGTAACAAAGTACTCCAATACTTTGAAGGCCAGTCTAACTTTTTGGCTAAGGTTTCAAAAGACGTGAAAAACCTATCAACATCCTTTTCGTCAAACTTTGGAACCAGCCTGACATTCTTGGAAAAATCGAAGTTGCACGAAGTAGAGATATGGGGGCCCAATGCCGCCCTCATTTCCATTTCTTTCATAGCCTTCTCGTGCTCCATTTCTTTTACTTTTTGATCAAAATCTAGTTGCTTTTCTTTTGCTCTAAAATCTATTTCTTTGAGCTGTAATTGAATTCTTAGTTTCTGTAATTCTTCACTGTCACTAGATTTTGCAATGTCACCTACATCCGAGTCAATATGACCAAGCTCAATTAACTTGCTCAATACCAATCGATTTAATACAGATTTCTTAGCACCAGGGGGGACCTCAAGTTTCAGATACTTAGCTACTGAAACTAGTTCCGCCTTTGATAAGTCATCAACAGACTCGACATCTAAATTGGTACGTGACACAAACTCACTTGGAGTAGTAAAAGCCATGACGAAATATGAAATATGAATGGCAAAATACAATAGACTAAACTTACAAAACCTCGAACGAATACTCATTCCAGCTAAGTCTGCCAATTTGATACAAGGTTGTTTCAATACATTCGTCTCCCGGATAGGCCCCCAATTACATCTGTTACGAAGTTCAAGCTAGAAACGAAATGAATTTTAACGACTGAAGTTCAGATGTAAGAGAAACCCAAGTCGAAAAGTTTTTAACGAATTTTAAAAGGCAGACTAATGAAGAAGAGAATAAGTATTCAAATTTCAAAGTAATGTAATTCCACCTTCTGGTAACGAAAACAGTTTAACAAAGTAATATTTTACAACATATTAAAAGGTACCGGTACTTACAAATGAATACAACTTAACTTAAGCGCGCATGGAGGTACCTCCGGTTGACTCTAGTCCCTCTGGATGGCGTCTCCGGTCGTCGGGTAGGCCTAGCGGCTGGAGGAAGGCGATATGGAGTCCCCGAGACTGAGTTTACAGGCAGATGTCAAGCCAGGATCGTCGGGCCGAGGCTGGGGGGATGCGGTGAGGAGTCGGAGACCGGAACAGAGAAGTATCAGGAACAGGGAATATAAAGGAAATATCAGCAAAACAGGCAAAAGAACACAGGAGGGAGAAGTTCTGCAACAGGCACAGGAAAGCAACGAAACATAGTCCAAAGGAGCATTCTGAACTCAGGAAACGAAAGGACGGCTATCTCCAAGTCATGGTTTGTACGGAGTGTAAGGAGGAGAGCCTCAGCCACACCTTGTCCAGTCGTCTTTAAAGCAGGCTCGATATGCGTCAGCAGAACTTAAACAATAACAAAGTACACTTATACATAGTTCTTCACGCTAGTAAATTAACATATTGAACAGAGCTATGCCAGGTGAATGAACACAATACTGAAGAATACAAACAAAGCTTTACAAATTCATCCAACAACACAATGCATACTACAGCCCCTCAGGCAAATAATCATAACATTTTCTTGTATATAACAATATATATATATATATATGTATATATATATGTATATATATATATATATTATATATATATATATATATATATATATATATATATATATATATATATATATATATATATATATATATATATATATATTACAACCCTCCCTTACTCTTGAGTGATGATCCATTAGTCCTATGTGATGGAGAATAATAACACCCAGAAGATGAATACTGTCCCACCACACATTGGATAAGATCTTGAGAAAGGTTCAAAACCGTCACTGATACCAGAACTGGAAATCTGTCCCACAATTCTTTTCTTAATTTCAGCATTTGTATCTGCCTTCTCAAGACTGAAATGCAGATTGTCTATATAGTCCTGCTCTGACATTTAAATGGTAAACCACCTTCCAGTTCCATAACGCGGTTGCGTTCCGCAGGTGAGCACACTAGTGGAACTGAGGTTGCAAATGATTCGTAGAAACTAGAAATCCGTATTTCTGATCGAGTGGAAAGCATCAGCATCGCTCTGTGCAGACAGTCACGCTGGGTTGACTTCACCAATTCTCGAATCTCGAAGTCGAAGCATGTGTGTCTCCACCCCGTGATCGTGATTTCACTTTTCCCGTACTGGAATCCAAATTTTCCTGAAATCGCCAAGTCGGCTCGGCATTTCCCGAAATTAGGCATTTTTGTATTGCAATAATTTCTCACCCACATTCATTTGTTCCGATTCCCGCACAAGAACTCAGCCAATATAGCACATGCATTGCACTGGCAGGAGGACTGGAGGAGAGGGGTGAGCTGTGAAAATCGCACTCCCAGCGCCAGCGCGGGAACTTCCCCGTATTTCATTGTTCCTTATCAGTAGCGTGTTCAAAGGGGGGGGGGCACAGGCCCCCCCACTTCCGAAGTCAGTCGGGGGAAAATCCCTTAGTAGGGGGATTTAAGGGTTAGGGGAAGAGAAATTATTGAAGAGACACACTGAACACTCAACAGGGATGACCCGCATCGGGGAGTCTTAATCGATACGACAGAGTATGCAGTCCCTGGTGGCGCCCGAGAGAGGAAAATTTCTCTAATAAGAACCCAAAATTTTCGGCGCGCTACGCGCGCTGTACAGTCACTCCAGGATCTTCAGCAGTTCCATTCCACATTGCTAGATAGCACAGGTCCTGCCAACCTTACCACGAAACATGTAGGCAGAGCACACTGTTTATGTGGAGGTCGAAAGTTCCATATCCCATGGCGCTAAGCCTATTTCCTATTCTCTTGTGTGTGTCATGCGGTACAGTCAGTTTGCGAGCGACTCACGGACCTATTTCATAGGGTGTACTCCAGGTGTTTCGATAAAATGTATGTTATCCTCGATATGGTCTAGAACCTACAGTTTTTCTTTTTTTTCCCTTTATGTTCATAATGATCACATATCTTTTTTGTGTAAGCCTACCAAAAATTTTCGCCCCTTTGCACATTCAAGTTTCAGATTCCAAAGACCACTATATATAAAGTGCGCAACTCGACTCATGAAGAATTAAGTGATATTATGCAAAATATGCCCTGAAATGGCATGGGATAGTAAGCCATATCCCCTTGTCACCACCTCTTCGACAGAGGGGCTGTCGAAGCTTGGGGTCGCTGGCATGGCCCAGCCCTCTGTCGGGAAATTCTGTCGCCATGCATTTACGATCGGTTTTTCTTATTTTGGCTTTCAAAGGGTCGTTTCTGCAATGAAACCCAAGATTTTCGGTACGCTTTGCCCACTCTTCCTCAGTTCTGTTACTTATAGCTAAATATAGTTCAAACCATTCCATCTTTTCAAGTAACTGAAGAAGTTGAATACATGAATTAAGGTAAATGTTGGAAATTTCACCTCATATCACCTCATTTAGTCAATGTTCTCTTGGGTCTGTAGTGCGGTACGGCTATAGGACACGAGGAGAAAAGTACAATGTAAGTTATGCCCGATAGGGACCAACTGCCAGGACAATTGACCTTAATTGGCTTTTAATAAGTACCGCTTCTTTTTATTGTAGGATAACCCCCAAAATTTTCACTCGCTCCTCGCGCTTTGCAATTTCACACTTTCCATTCTCGGCCGAAAATATTAAATCAGCACCGAGACTACGTTCCTCTAGTATATGCACATATATGCCCCACAATGGCATGGTTGAGTACACAGATTTTCTTCAGATCCCTCCTCACCATCCCCTTGACGGCATCGTCAAGGGGATGGTGAGGAGCATCGGGGCTGTCAGGGCTTCGGGTCGCTGCCTCCGCCCGTCTAGCCACCCTTCGAAACTTAGAAGTAGCCTACAGAATGGAATTAGGAGAGAATTTTTTCATTATATGCTTGTTTACCAAAGGATAGAGCTCTTCCAATCGCCCTTCAGTGAATAATCAGACAGGATGCTTCGCGCTAGTCACTTTAACCATCTGAAATGGTAAAACTGTACAGGTTTAAGGATGAAACAGTGCTGTTAACTTTTGCGATCATCTCAAGCAGCCTTCTTGACTGGCCTCGTGATCTTACAGTCCTGGTGATCTTACCCTGTCAATGTAAGCTATGTGACACATACTGTAGCATACTGCAGCTTACAAGGCATAGAGGATAACTTGAACTCTCCGTCATTGACATCGAATTTCACAAAATCTGAAACAAACGAAACCTGATCAATAAGGCCTCTAGAACCAATTTACGGCGGTCTTATTACCTTACATTGCAAGAGCTTCCGGGGGCTTCGCCCCCTGGACCCCACCGGGGCTCTGCGCCTGCACCCCGCCAGGGGCCCTACCGCGGGCCCCTGGACCCCACGCGTGCAAACTCGCGCTTCGCGCTCGTGGTGCACCTTCGGTGCACTCATGACACCCTCCATGTCAGTCGGGGGAATCACAGGTTGTGTCCCCCCTCCACCTCCGAAATCCTGCACACGCCACTGTTCCTTATCGACTCAATCGAAATCGTAACTGAAAAAAGACATCTCGATGATCTCGCGGGAAATTTCGATCCACGGATTGTCGTGAGAAGTGGAAACACTGTCTCGAAGTCAGAAATCTGCCAGTTTTACAGCCGCTACTGTCTGCTAGGACTCCGAGTTAGGCCGCGCCGCCGCGGAAACCCGGAAACGACGGAGGGGGGGGGTCATTCTTCACATTACCCTTTTCAAATTGCTATTTCGTACCACGGTGCTGGCCACTCAGTCAGTCAGAACTGGTCTGGTGGGCCTAGCCCCATTTGCCAATAACTGTATTTTTTTTACATACCCCTGATTTCCAGTGGGGGGGGGGGGCGTCTGGGAGGGTGTGGGATTTTGGTAGGGGGCGTGCGCCCCCAAGCCCCCCATAGCTACGCCAGTTGCTGTATAGCTTTTAAAGCACAGACGTACTAGCCAGGGGGATGAATATTTGTGCCTCCCCCTCCCCCGAGTTGAAGCAAAACCCATTACTCCGGCAGATTTTTGAAAAGGAAAAAGGGCAATGTAAGGGGTTTTCTGGGGCAAAGATGGCTCATCCTCCTTCCCTAGAGAAAATACCCCGTGCGCTTATGGTCTAGACTGAAATGAAACAAAATCGAGCCACTTGCACAGTACCGTAACTTTCAATTCCTACTTTAAAGGCAGTAGGCAGTCACCCCAAACAGAGTGAGTGTATCCTGTCACTCTAGTTCATGAATGGCCTATTTTGATCATGTGACAATATTTTTGTTAGTGAATTGTGGAATTGAAGGAGAATTTCGCCTTGCTTTACCAATTTTTTGTGATAGTTATGTTCAAAACGTCTTCAGAGGTGCTTGTAATGCAGTAAGAGGAGATTTGCAAGAGTTTGCTGATTTTTCAAAGAAAATTTTGGGGCGACTGCCTATTGCCTTTAACTAAACGAATCAGATCACGTGTTCAAGCGTTTAACTTTGTACGTAAAACTCGAAAGGTGCATCTATTTCCCAGAGTTTGGAGGCAATGAAGACAGCACTTCTTGTTGAAAATACACATGTTAATCTTCAGGTTCAGTTACGAGAGGAAGAGTCGCACATAATTTTAGCCTAAGCAATCATAGTGAAGGAAATATACTGTCTTTCTTTCGAGACGGTGGGGGCCTCAAGGGGGAAATTCTGGCTCCACCCCTGACAAAGACCGTCTGAACAGCCTCATAACATCCTTAAAAACCGATCATTTCTGACCATTTCTCTTTGCAGAAAAGTACATTTGAGTTTTTGGACAGACGATATACCTGTAGGTACGATGTTTTGTGCATTAATTGTGAGCATGATGTACTGAGGTTTTTGAAGGCAAGGAACGGCTGGTCTTTGAAGATGCATGTTATTATTTAAAACAAGTACGGTACAGAGTAGACTGTTCTATAAAGATGTTGAACATCTGATTTCCGACTTAAGAGTAACAAAAAGGCTCCACTTTTCTAGTCAACTTGTTTTGTCACTTTTCATAAGATAATAGAAGATTTTTTATAAAATGTCAATTAAAATTATCATGACGTCGCTTCATGATGTTAAAAACATGACTTTACAACTCCAAAGCTATGACATACCTTCGTTTAAACTCATATTACATTTTGGGAGGTTAATAAAAAAAGTTTCGTTGTACATGCCAAACAATGATATTCATGACGTCGACAAAGTAAGTCCATCGACAGCACTTAGATCAGTCTACAAAGCTATGTAGGAGAGTACAGTACAGTAGTGGCCCCAGGTGGGGCCAGAAAGAGGGCCACCCCCGTCCGGGAAGGCTGGCCCTTGGGGAAATTTTCCAATTTCGTCTGGGAACCGTAATGGGCACGATTGAATATAGTCCCCGAAAACGGCCAGTCGCCCTGACAGTTTACTTGATTTTGTTCTAATCAGGGCAAATTCTTGAATAAAATACTAAAACTTTCAAATTTTCTTCAACAGAAGCCAAAAATTTTCGGTTGACTTGGGGGCCGAAAATTTTGCTTTCGTCATCCTTTCGTCAACCGTCGCCCTTGTCGGGGCTTCAGTTGCTATCCCCTCCCCGTCGGGGAACTTGGCCCCCTGTCGGGCAAATCCTGACGCCACCCCTGGAAGAGTACATAGGAAGACACTTTAGAGTCGTTTTTAACTTTTTCTTTCGTAAATCCGATCGTCTTGAGTATATGGCTAAAAAGAAACCGAAAATTTGTATTATTTGACTTTCATTCAACTTGCATGCATGTGAAATAACGGGAACTTAAGAAGGTTATTGAACTGAAAACAGTCAATGCACTCTCTCGTGACGGTAAGATAAGAAGACCGTGACCATTTTATATCTACTATTGTCTTTGCTGGTCAGAAGCCTGAAAGTACAACGAGCTATTTTTCCACTTTTTTTCTTCTTTTGGGTAGCAAGTCTGTCGTATGTGTTTCTCTTTTTCTTTCCGTTTGCTTTCGTCCTTAAACAGTTGCCCATTGACTTTTGAAGAATAGCACAGCAAACGCATATATAGTATAGAAATGATATTAATCCTTCCAAAGTTAAAGTCAATTCGTTCCAATAGTGTCACAATTAAGTCTGTTCACATGTTACTGTACGTCCGGTGCAGGGCTGTCTGAATGGGCGGGGGGATTTTCACTTCACTGCTTTTTTCTTTCAAAATCATTATTACCTGTGGTTTAAAAATTCAGGAGCCGAATGGTTCAGCCCAATATTTGAAACCTTCTGACGGACCCAGGCTATTGGGGATGTGACTTTGCCAGCGCGTGATAAATTAAGTCATAATACGTATATCATAAAATGATGCTGCAGTGTAGTTGCCCCGCTTTAATGAATGATCCGACTTTGGACTCCAGTTATGGCATAGCTTTGTACCACATTACGTTTTATCTTAGTGCAATGCATCCACATGTACTATGAACTAGACGGATAACCACACTGTAAAATTGAAACGGATAAACATTGTAATTGTCTGTTGCGCGGGCTTCAGTAGTACGGCCAGTTCGATACCGATTTATACTTATAAATTTTTACGCGCTATAATTCAATTCAATTCAAATTTATTTCTCATATGAACAACGACACACGAGTAAAAGGTTACATAAACAAGTATTAAGAACATATGAAGGACACTAGAAAAACAGAAAACTGTCATCAAAGCTAGTGACCATTGGAAAGTACAAAACAAACTATAAACGCAAAAAGGGAAGAAAATGAACCCCAAAGAAATTTACAAAAGAGAAGGCAAAGAAAGGAAAGAAGGAAAAGAGAGAGAAAGAACGAGAAAAGCTAAGAATTTAGAAAAGAAGAATACGTAGGAGATTTAGAGCATATATAATAAAAGTAAATGTACATGACATCTGGGATAAATTACGTATAATTACTAATAAGTTCAGCTTTAACGCTGCCAAGGAATGAATTACATTCAATCAAAGGTTTTATCCTAGGGGGGAGGGACTGCCAGATACGATATGAATAATTATTTAAAATGAATTTTTCATTGTAAATTTTATGATAGGTAACAGTAAAAAGATTGCTCAAACGAGTACTTGGTTGACAGTCAGGTCTTGGTGGGCATATAGCATAAGAAATAATATCAGGTAAGATATTGTTACAGTGTTTGTAAATCAAATCACACATACAATAGAAATGAATATCTTTAATCATAAGGAGTTTATTCTCACTATATAATAAATGAGTTGAATAACGCGAAGGTTTACCTGTAAGCACTTTGAGTAACTTATTCTGAAGGATCTGAAGTGGTCTTAGGACAGACTGTGTAGCTGTACCGTAAATCTCTATTGCGTATCTTAACTTAGAATAAATAAACGAGTAATAAATCTGTAAAGCGATGCCTACTGGAAGAAAGTTTCTTATGTGGTAGAATATACCAACATATTTTACCAAAGTGTTACAAAGATCAGTGATATGAGCTTCCCAGGACAGTCTATCGTCAATTATTAAACCTAAGTACTTAATACTAGAAGACTTGATGATAGTTGTACCGTTAAATACGATTTCATTACAACAAGAATGGGCTTTAGCAGAGGCATGAAAAATATTAAAATTAGTTTTACCAAGATGTAAGGTGAGCTTATTGGAGTCAAACCATTCTTTAAGCAGGCTCAGAGTACAAATTCCCTTCTGAGCTAGAGTATTACAATCCTTATCATACAAAAAGACACTAGTATCGTCGGCGAACAGACGAACTGAAATATTCGGAACAGCTTTACTTAAATCATTAACATAAATTAAAAACAATAGAGGCCCTAAAACAGATCCTTGCGGAACACCCGTTTCGACGGGCAGTGAATGGGAGTAAACGTTATTAACAAAAACTCGTTGCTTCCTGTTTAGTAAATAAGTTGACAAGAGTTTATGCGGGGTACCACGAATACCATAGTAACGAAGCTTTCTTAGCAAAATAGTATGGTCAACAGTATCAAATGCCTTCTTAAGGTCAAGATAGAGTCCTAGAACATTGTTTCCTATTTCAAGCTGTGAACAAATAGTGTTAACAGTTTCTAATAAGGCGTGGCTAGTGGAGTGGCCTTTCCTAAACCCAAACTGATAGTCATAAAATATTTTTTTTCTGTCGAGAAAATTACGCAATCGTTTTTCGATAACAGTTTCGAGCAATTTATTAAAACAAGGTAACAAACTGATAAGTCTATAATTCTCAGGCAGGTCACTTTTACCTTTCTTGAACAGTGGGATCACTTTGGCAATTTTGAGAGCCTCCGGGTAAGAGCCAGTACTGAAAACAACATTGAAAATATGAGCAAGCACAGGTGCTATTATGTGGCTTGCAGATTTTACAAGCTTGACCGGGATTCCATCACTACCAGGGGCCTTGTCAGACTTCAAAGCAGCAATATATTCTAAAATTTCGGTTACACAAACGGGTGAAAAGAAGATTGACTGACATGCAGGCAAATCAAGATGCTCCAAGGGATTAACAGCAGGATTAATGTTGGGACAAAGTTTCTTTCCTATTGTAGAAAAGTAATCATTTAAAGCATTAGCAATACTCTCATCATCAGAAAAGACTTTATTATTGTACAGAATAGATGTAACTGGATGACACTGAGACTTATTTCTGCCTTTCACCAAATTATTAATAACTGCCCATGCTTGCTTTGAGGAAGTTTGCCTAGAAGTTAAAATGTTCTTGTAGTAGGAGGATTGTGCTTGTCTAAGAATGCGGTTTAAAATACGGCGATAAGCGGCCAGCTTTGCTTTTGTAGTGGAAGAAGGGTTTGCAACATATTTCCGAAACAGGGTATTCTTAAAGGAGATAGATCTTTTTATACCGGGTGTAATCCAGGGTTTATCCTTGGATTTTTTCCTAGACATTTTAACCAGAGGGAAATGCAGGTTGTGGAGAGACTGGATTTCATTGATGAATAAATTGTAAGAGGTGTTGGAATCTGAGCAGTTGTAAACAGGAGAAAAATCTGTATTATCAAGTGAGAGAAGAAAGCTGTCAAAATTTTTCTGGTTGTAAAACCTGATCAAAGGCCTGTCATTACTAAAGGTCTTGTTCCCTTCTATAACATAGAAAATTGGAAGATGGTCACTAATATCAGCATACAAATTACCAGAAAATGCATTATTATCAAGCAATTCATGAAGCAGCCTTACAAAAATATTATCAATAAGAGTGGCACTAGTATCACTTATTGTCGTAGGTAAGGTAATCGTAGGTACAAAGTTATGACACATTATCAACTTAATATAATCATTAAAGGTTGAACAACATTCTACTTTTAGAACATCAATATTAAAATCACCACCGATAATGCACATTGGGGAAATAAATGGTAGATCTAGACTCTTTTCGAGGGATTCTAGAAAATGGTTAACGTTGCCCTTTGGGTGACGGTAACACGTACAAATACAGAAAGAGTTTTTACCATCATTCAGCCATATAAGGCTACGAGAACCATATATAGTCATCCCTTGCTCTTCCGGGCCAACTTTTACGGATATAGCTCAGAGTTGACCTTGAACAGTGTTCAACTTTCATAGCTTTATAGCGCTATACGGAAGTATGAACAGGCCTTAAAGGTGCCTTGGAATTTGGTGTAAACATATGAATGCACGTTTGATTGGGTGCAGGGGCGTACATATATCCACGAATTCGCAGGGGGATGTGAGCTATTTTGAACCAACTACATTTTTCGGAGGTCGACTCCAGCTGACATAGTTGTACGGCCCGAATTTTCACAGCCCCGCCCCCCTTTTTTTTATTTTTCGCACTTTAAACGTTGTTCATGTCTGGTCTACTGTTACAGAGGCACACTGAACTGGATTTGAGACCGACTTTTGGGCGCCCAGAGACGGACTTTTGATTTTCACTGGGGGGGGGTGTCACCCCCATACCCCCGTATTTACGCCCCTGATTGGGTGTTCACCTTGTATTTTGACTTGCGGTTCTATGGTTGTCACGGACACGAGTTGCTAGACACTGTGAGTGCCGTGATGCTGCATTTAGTCTCATCACAGTCGTTTCTGCTTGTTGGCTTTCGGTATCTTCAGTTTAAAATGTGAATGTAAGAAAGAAGATTGCTAGAACGGGTAAGAGCTATCCTCTGAGAGGAAAGCTACCGGCTTTTTATTTATCAATTCAACCCTTTAGGCTATTATTATCAGTAGCTACAATTTGATATCGCCCTTCTTCCATGGATCGAAGTGCGTTACAATAGAAAAACCAAAGGAAAAAAAGAAACTTAAGAACTTTATGATGCAGTTGAGAAGACTATAGCTAGTTAAGGTCAGAAACAGAACGTCTTTTACATTGACGAACTCCGTCTAGTTCTGCATGAGATGTCTATGGTGTCCAAAATAATACGCATATAGCCATAGATGAACTACATAAATAGCTTCAATGCAAATGATGCGTTGATTTTGAAGTACACAGAAAGGGATTCCCTAACTGACCTACTCAACTTTTTCAAGCCTTCTCTACCGTACGATAATATTATCTAAGAAAATTCCGAGATGATCAATGAATAACGGTCGACAGTTTTACTCCATGTGCATAGATCTATCCACCCAGTAGCCTATATTATATCGACCGTCTTTCCTTGATTCAAGAGTTTTAAACTGAAAATACGGAAAGCCAAGAAGCGCAAATCCAATGTGCCAACTTGCTTTGAGCTGTTGTGAATACAGTTTAGGTATACGAGAGCATGGTAACAGTACTGTTGTCCAGTGAAAAAGATACATCGTCCTTCGCCAGTTTACACAAGTACGATGCTAGCTATAGCCTAGGCTCAACATCCCCCAAATGGAATAATCAAGAATGAAAAAAATATGCTGCTTCCGTATTTGAAGCTCTCATGAAAAACTAGAGCTCATTCCCACTCCCCCACGAAAAATCATGTATAGCTTTGTCACTGAGAGGGTTAGAGTAGGAGTATTATCATACATTACAAAATTGACGTTTATGATTGGGACATTATACTTATAAGCGAATTTTGAATTAGGTTCGAGCTAGAGGGGGAGGGGGTCTTTTCAATGACCTCTCAGGGTGACCTTAGAAACCTTTAAGGAGGGTTTCAAGGGGTCAAATAATCATGGCTTCTGGTTTTGTTTTGGTCATGTTTATAACCATAATTTGTATGAGGCAAATGTTTACCTAGTGAAGTTGCGAGGGCGAGCTTTAAGGAGGGTATTGCTTCATATGCATCGCATTTGCTATACCACATAACAATGTCATAAAGCAAGCCGATTACTTAGTGCAACTAGCCATGCAAAGATTCCGGAGGGGGATCTGAGCGTACATTTCTGGGGCCAAACCAAACCCCTGGTAGGTTCTTTGAGGAATTTAAGGCTCGTGGGGATCGTGGATGACCTAAACTTTGGTGCGTCTGTATTATTATTTTTAAAAGCTGAGAAAACGTAAAATTGGCATTGGATGATGTGTTCTGCCTTTTAAAGGGACTAAAATATTCTTAATGCTACAAAACACGTTTTGTGATGTTACAGGGCAACTCGTCGAAATGTGAGTTTGACATCCGTACATCTCCTTCCCCAGGCCACTCAATTGACCAATATGGGCTAAATCTGAATACTACCGGTGAAGAATTATTTTCCAGTAATATCGATGTAGCCTACTGCTTGCCACAAGTTCGCTACGTTGGCTTACTGGTTACTATACAATCCTATCAGTCTAGTGATGCACAGCTTAACATAATTACTGAGATTGGCCATTTAACTTTAATTCCATCTTAAATGACAAGGTTACAAAAGAACCAACACGAACATGGAATGTAGTGAGAAGATGTTCATTTTTTGTAATATATTTGAAACAATTCAGCACTAGCAATTTGGAATCCATAATCTAAAATTTCCAGTTAAATTACACGAAGTGTTGAAGAAGCCTTTGACTATAGAATTAATCGTTCTAAGACAGAAGGCAAAAACCAAGAAGTTAAGTATTCACATTTTTGATAGGCTTAAGATACAAGATTAAAAATTTATTAACAATAACAAGGACAAACAACAACAATAACAAAGGCAAAACAATAGAAATAACAAGGCTATAATGAATGGAGGAGATAATGAATGCCTTTAACGATGGAATTCGACTTACGTGGAACATACACCACTATTCAAACTCAATACGAATGAGTTAACAACATTTCACACATCAAAACTGAATCTTTGTAATTCAGATTTTCTTTGTCATTCGTGAAACGTCTTGTGAGTACCATTCAGACTTAATCACCACTATAAACGGTAACGAACTGAGCCTTTGTGATCCCTGAGTCATCATTTGTTGATGAGTACAATGTAACTTCTCTACAAAAATTACCTAGAAATATTCTTGTTAAGAGACTTTAAGAAAAATGTACAATCACTTAAAATATACTAGAGATTTTTTATCAACAAATACTCCACTGTTTACTGGGACATGAAAACGTTTCTCTTTTTCCTTTATCTTATTGACATTTAGACTGCAGTACATGCCACACTTTTACTCATTTCATTTTGTAAATTTTTCTCTCCTTTGTGCTTAAAAAGTAATGCTTATACATTTTCTTCTACATATTTTCTTTCGAATACAATCTTAAGACCAAATAAACTATTTCCTTATTCTTCATTTCTCTTTTTGGTAGGAATATAGTCAGCTGCAGCTCCTGAAAAGGACTTCATTTGATGACTTAGGAATTTTTGTACTTCTTTGACGCAATAAATGGAATGTTATTGCTAATCTTTTGTCACATAAAATGTTATTTTTCTACAAAAAATTAGCTTGTTATAAAATATGGAAACAAAATTATTTTATTGCTTTCTTTTGATTAAACTGACACAGTTCACATTACTAAGACAACATTCAATAGTGCATTAAGTATTGTTACAAATACCTAGTATAATTCCCGAAAGTATGACGTCACTACCGCCATAGGTCATACCCACTTCCTTCACATCAGTGCCAGCTAATACCTACAGGTAAAAAAAATCATCCTCAGATCTGTGGTTCTTGAGCAAAATAAGACAAACGAATACACCTGCGTTGTGAAAAAGGTGTTTTTATGAATACAGCCTCGTATCTCATATGTCTTATTTGCATCCAATATGATATGAAGAATCAACCTGGTAAAAAAATCCAAGCTCGGCGAATTTAGCTTGAGCCTAGTACGTCGATTGCGACTAGCCTAGCGTACTTTTCCGCAGGCATGCCGTGCCATGCACCGCCTTTACCTAGGTGAGACGTTATGACTTTTTCAGCGTCAGCGGTTCGACTCACTTTTTACCATAGTCATATGCCATGTAAAGAATCTTTTCCAAGAATGAATCTTTTTAGTCATGAAGATGTGAGAAGATATTAATTCGAAGTTCAAAATATTCACCGCATTTTTAATAAGTATATTCCAATACTTTTTTATCCATGTACCGCTCTTTTTATTCATGTAGCTATATTTTCGTAAACGAATTTTTCAAATCATGTGGAATAAAGGCCAGTTTAATATAGCGCTACTAAGCTAGGTAAGTCGAACACTGTTAAACTCCGGCCCATGTCCGTGGTTGACCCGGAAGAGCAAGTAATGACCAGATGTGAGTCATGTAGCTTTATAGCTAATTTGGAAGTATCAGACTATACTCCTTGGTTTAGCTCAGGTACGCTGTAAAAAAATGGGTAACACTTTTTTGTAACAGATAATAAACGCGTCTTGGCGTTTATGTAACAGAAAAAAACAATAAAATACATAAGCAAATTAAACGTCTAAAACGTCAACTTTAACACATTGACGCCACTTAACGCTATCTCGTGAACACGTGTATGCGTTTATTTCATGATTACTGTAACATCAAGTTGTTTTTAATAAAGAAAACTTAACATATATATATATATATATATATATACATATACATAAAACATATAAACGTGTTTGTGGAGTGCACTTTAATTGACGTCATTATCTTTATCATGTGTTAATATTCGTTCAGTCATTTACTGTGCTTATCCATTTGGCTGTTCGTTTTCTAATTTTTAAACGACATAATGTGATAAAAATGAAGACGTCTCTTTTTACAGTGTAGGCAAGTTAGAAGACATTTCTAAGACATGGGCGTCCGCAGAAAAAAATTCAAGGGGGGGCAAAATTTTTTAGGGGGCCCAACTTTTTTCATGGGAAATATTTTACTCCCAGAAAAGAGTTTAGATGCTACTTTCACACAGTGTTGACAAAGGCGTATCCAGGAATTCGTCAAGGGGGTCGGGGGGCGAAGCCCATAGACAGACTCTCAGCGCTCCGCGCCACCGTGGCTTGGCGCGGAGCGCAAGAAAATTATGGCCCAAAATGCTTCCCAGATCGCTGGAAATGGCACTTCCAAGGCCTATTTACCGCATATAAAAAGGGGAAACACTAGCAATATCGTAGATATAAACTTTAAAAAATACCAAAAATATGCTTGTGGGGCTGCTGGGGCCTGAGTGTTGATATTTTTATTCAATTCCTGTTCTGAAAGTAGAAATTCACACTGATTGAACTGTTAAGAAATGTTGATGTTATATTTTCTTCGTATTTTTTCTTCGTTTTTTCAAGTTTTTGATTTTCCAGGGGGGCAAGTGCCCCCCTTGCCCCCCCCCCCCCCTCCGGACGCCCATGTTCTAAGAGTTAACCGATGTTTCAAAAAAGTTGGATCTACTTCATGCTTATTCCACTAAACGAGTTAAAAATTTGAACGACGGAGAGCGCGCTTGACATTCTTAAGAGAATTTCAAGTTCATCAAAAGACTGGACTGGACCAAGCCGTCTTTGAGCATGCGTCACTCAAATCCATAGTATAAATATGAAACATGAAGACGAAATGAAATGTGAATAATGATATCAAACAAAAATTAAGAAGACATTGACTGATTGACGAAAGCTTAGCTAATAATTGCCAAATGATTCAAAATAATACTGAGAGTACCTATACGTCAATGTTTCACAACCAGTGGGCCAAGGAGCGCCGTCTGGTAGGCCTCGATGTCGGCCACAAAAAATAAATAGATAAAATAACAATGGGTCTCCATTTTATCAATATTTTAACACAGTCTATCTCATCCAACACAGACAGAATTTTAGAAGTGTACGTTGCATAGTGTTGAAATTTGCCTCGTACGTTTAAGTAATAAATAAGTAAAAATAGGTGAAACGTCATATTTTCGTTAATGGTGAAAGGTGGCCCTCGGGTGATGTCCACAATCCAAAGTGGGTGGCAGTCCAAATTGGGCCTAGACTTACAAAAGGATGAGAAACCCTGGTCTACGTCATTACTTTTTCCAATGTCCCCTCGACTCTCTGCATGGCGAAGAGCCAATGAGCGAAACCAAACGTTATTCCAGAAGAAGATCTGCTCCTTAAAGAAGCCACATCCCCAAAGGACAACAAACTTAACCGACCAACCTCTCGACCCTCAGATCTCTTCAACAAGGGTCTGTCATCAAGGGCCTACGTCATAAGCTTATCATAAGTAATTACACTGACCAGGTTCCAAAGTCGTTTTGAAGCAAGTGTGTAGGTTTTCATAACAGCCGTAAATATTTTAGCTGCTAATTTGATAAGTACTTAAACAGAAATTCAGTTTCTCAAAACTTGTTTAATGTTTTTTCTGGCCATTTAATTGACCGTTATAACTAGTTTCTACGTCCGTCATTATAACTTTAATGATAGTTTAATTTTGAACGTAAGTGGAAGTATGATTTCGGGGGAAGTGGCAATAGTTTCCGGCAAATTATACACTATATCAAAAGCCAAAGATGCATTCACGTGTAACCTACGCAGCATGAGTGAATAATTTAAATTGATAGGCCTATTACCAGTGCTGCTATTTGTGCCAGAGAAATACACACCCGCCGGGTGGGCAAGTTCAAGCGTACATATATACTTCGGATACTTTTGTTACTAGTCCCTCCTCCCCCTCCCCCTCCCCCTCCCTCTTTAGACTTGGCCGTTGAGAATTTTGAAAGAACAGTAAACGAAATACATATTCTGAAGGAAAAGTATTTCCCATAAATCTGTATTTATTTGGAACTTGTAGACTTATGAAAGTAAAACCACAATGAAAACAAAAGTAATAGTGAAATAAATTCTGTGTTGAACTATCCTTCATAAACTAGAGAAAATTGTACGAAATACTTTTTCTCAGTTAAGTCGAAATGATGGAAACCTGTTTGTGGCAATTCATTGTATAGATACCGCCAGTATTGCAGATAATTACAGTATTAAGGAATCATCCACGTTTTCATCATCTCACTAGAGTAAAAAAAAAACCATGGGCGGCAACATGTCCACCCCCACCTTTCAAAGTGGGGTATTATCATATCATATCCTTCCCTAACAGTTATTTCAGAACCCATACAAAAAAGTTGATTCCATAGGTTACAACTCACAAATGGTGAAAAATACAATCTAATTGATGGAAAATCTTGCGAGCATGTCTAAAATTGCACAGGGGCGTAGCTAGGATGAAATTTTTAGGGGGCACAGGTATCAAGGGGGGGGGGTCACAGCAGCGATCGCCGTCCTTAGTTCTTACACATTTTATTAGAACAAGCACAATTTTTTTGGGGGGGCTGGCAAACATCTGGGCCCCCCGTAGCTACGCGTCTGACATTGCATCACAGATCATCTGTAATCCATAGTTTTGAGGGTCCGGGCCCCTGTGGAGGGCCAAGATCTCAAGCTTCTAGGAATTAGTTCTGGTCAAGATGATGTATTCCCTTCCCCATTTTGAGCTGTTAATGCTGTTATAACCAGAAAGCCCAAAGGCTTAGTGATTCCTTGCCGAAAAGGAGTGCTTTGTTACACCAGGGTTCATCCCTCCAGTTTATGTTTATTGACTATATCATTTTTCACAATGTTTTCACAACTTCTCCTCTGCTGACCTCACATGACGTTTGAACCCCACCAAACACTGAATAACAAAAAAGTAATCTTAGGATGGATTCGAACCCGGGGCGACTGTGTGAGAGACTGAGCACTAATCCATTGCTCCATCAAGAACTCGCTAAGCACGTCGTATTTCTCATCATGCTAAAGTCACACTCACAGCATCCTGTACAAGTGTTCGTAAATAAGGTAATTCAAATTCGATTTTTTGCTGTAACAGTTATACTTGTGGAAAATATAACTTTGTCTTTGGAATGGTAGAAAATTTAGCCCTAACTTTTCGTTGGTCACGAAACGCCGGACACAATTTGGAGGTACCGTCCACTGTCTATTTAGTTTACCAGGTTTTCGTAGTTGCACCTCTGATGACCTCATATGACGTTCGACCTCCAACAAACTCATGGGGTTCCTTCTCTTAAAGGCCCTCTAAGCTCACCCCAGACAGTAACAATTCTCCCAACTAACCTAACTTCTAGCCCCGCCTCCAGTTAAAACACAAACAACTGTCCAGTAGTAGAACACTTCCAAGACAGAGCCACAGTAGCCTGCACTGAGTTTTAATTGCTCAAGGCAATATTGAAAAACAAACTGTGTGTGATTGTGAGCCTGATTAGAAACATAACTGACTGTCCAAGTCATCATTACCAACAAGAGTGGTGCTATTGTTTAAATGAATGACAATCAAAGAAAATGCACCAACTGGATTTAGAACTATGGGGATATGTCTAAATATATTTGGGGGATGCCATAGCTCCTTTAAAGTAACACATCTGTAAACCAAGTATGAAAAAAGGATCCATTATGCCTGTCTTGAAATATCGTGTTTTTCAAGTTTTTTGACCTCCGATGACCTCAAATGACCTCTGATCTCTTCTGAAAACAAAGGAATTCTTCCTTTCAATATGATAAAGTTATATAGCAAGTATGAAAATTGTCCATAATTGCTCTCTTGAGATATCGTGTTTACATGCAATTTTTAAGAATTTAGTATTTTCACCTCCGGTGACCTTAGGTAACCTTTGACCTTTACCAAAATCAATAGCGTTTGTCTTTTGACTATAAAGCATCCACATACCAAGTATAAAAGCATACATGCTTCCTACCTAGAGATATCGTGTTTGCAAAGTGTTTACTTTTTGACCTCTGGTGACCTCACATGACCTTTGACCTCCACCAAAAACAATAGGATCTTCCTCTTAATATAATAATTCTATGCTCTACGTATAAAAATTATCCATCATTGCTATCTTGAGATATCGTACTTACAAGCCGAGCGTCACAAACACACATACATACATACACAATCGCTCGCGTGATTGTATAGATTCCTTTTACCTTCGGCAAGGAATCAAAAACATAATGCTCGGTCGATATTGTAATATATAAAGCAATTAAACGGGTCCTCTCTGCAGGGTAGGTAATGCCAAGAGCACCCTCAAGCCAGCCCCCTCTTATCTGCACCGCCTACAAACAAATGCCGCAATGCACCAGCGCTTCAGAATGAATGCAGTCTTGTTATTTTGGATTAAATAGCTACGAGCACTCCCCCAGTTGACAGCTTCCACAAAATTACATTTCTCGTACTTACATTCTTCTAAACCTTTTATCCGACTGCATGGTCAAGTGGTTAGAGCATCCAACTTGCAGCCAGAAGTTCTGAGGTTCGACTCCTGGCCGGGTCATACTGAAGACTTTAAAAATGGAACCTATTGCCATTGTACTTGGTGCTCAGCATAAGCAATGAAGTAGGTAAAACAAGCCAGTGAGCCACAACTGGAAAAAAGACCGTGGCCGGCCCGACTTAAACCAATTGGTTAGAAACTGAGCCGTAAGACCTCATGTAACTCTAAACCTTTGTCTTCTTGAAAATGCAATCCTTAAACAACGCGCCGCTTAAAATAGTGTCCTAATAGTGTCCTAATAACAAAATAGTGTCCTAATATCAATAATATAACATTTTAAAATTGTACAATTTAGCGAAAAGATTTAATGTGATAAAATATTCGCAGGAGTAAAATGAAGTAAGAAAAACACATTTATTAAGATGTTCAATTTAACGGAAAGTAAAAAGATTTTTCATTTTTTTTTTTCATTAATACAACTCAATAGTTCTTATTTTATTTATGTGCGGCAAGACTGCATTTAATAATTTATTATGTTTGGGCTTTCAAAATTAAAGAGACCAAAAGTTCAAAGAACTCTTGACAATTTCCCGTTAGACGAATTACTTAGAAATGTTTAGATCAAACGGCGATCTAAGTTAAAACTGAAAGACCGAACTTTGTTAAACCAATTTTACATAGTGAAAGGTATGGAACATCACACTACATGTATACTTATCGTTTGTATTGTAGGGCTTACTGACTATAGGTAAAGAAAAAAGTGGAAATGTGTGTGTATTCGAGAATACTTTCCCATGGTAGTTTGTGGAATATCGAGTCCTGTTGAACCATGCAAGCTAAATTGTTGAAGGTTTGTGGGTATGCAAATTTGAAAAATAGCGGCAATTCTAATAAACCCATGAAATCCTGGCCATTTTACAACAAAATGTTATAGACCTGGTCACTTGCTAAGATAACAGTCTCGTTTTTGTTTCTTGTACCCGTCACGTGTTGTTTTTCCAATTGCGTTACAACTGTACTCATGGTGTTTCTAATTTGTGCTAAGCGAGAAATGAATTTTAAAAATATTACACTTCATTACCAGGGCCGTAGCCTGCGGGGGCAGGGGGCTACTGCCCCCCTAAGATTTCCAAACCGTAAATGAAAGTTGGCCTACTCGAGAAAAAAAATATACAGAAATGCCGAAAATTTTGCTATCCAAGTTATGATTCAAGGCCCAAACTCATGGGAAATCACATTTAAGGGTTCTTTTTTCCAAAATTTTCCCGGGAGATCCCGGATCCCCGCCAGGGACGCGTTTTTATGTGACTTTCCCTGCCTAACGAATGAACCATATTCCTCCTTCAAGAAACACCGCTTGAATACACCACCATATACACTGGCTAAAGATAAAATAGCCAATGATTACCTTTGATTATTAGCTAAAGTCAATGAACTTATAAAATAACTTTTAATTTGAAGGGCATAAGCAGTCGCCGCAAACTTATTATGAACAACAGCTAAATCTCACAAATATCCCCTATTTCACTTCAAGTATTTTTCGTGATATGTTAGAACATAAATATTGCATATTCAAGAAAACCAAGGAGTTTCTCTATACGTAAATTTCTCAATTGATGCAGTGAGAAACATATTGTGACATGATTTTCCAGAGCCATTCATGAAATAGGATGCTCGGGTACACTAATTCAGATTGGGGTGACTGCATTTCCTCTTTAAATAAAATGTAGCTTTCCTTCTTGAAATCAAAATTTGATTCTAAAGCATGAAATTTAAAAGTGAAAAATCCTAGGATGCAACTTTTAAGGTCTAAAATGTTTCATTTCCGCCATTTTCATGCAAGACCTACGCCATGGCTGCGCACCAACTGAGGGTGGCTCCCCCAGTGTCGCACGAGTGCTAGGGGGAAGCCTGCACAGGGTACCAGCCTTATAGGGGTGCCATGCATACCACAGCTGAAGAATTCAGTAAATAATTGAAAGTTCAGATCATTTTATGAGTCCAAAGTTTCCTCAAAGATAACACCATTTTGGATCTAGGCAAACTTATAATAAGAAAAATTCCTCAACGAGTAGAGGTGTAATCCCTCCCCTTAGGCAATATCCCCTTCAGTTACACCCTAACGGGATAGGAAAAATCACTAAATAATAAGGATTCCTAAACATGTAACCAATTCAACGGTTTATGAAGATTTAGAAAGATAGCACCATTTTGCATCCAAGAGAGCTCAAATTGACAAAAATTTCTCAAAGAGTATAGGACGTCATCCCCTCCTCTTAGACAGCACCTCCTTCCGCGCAGCCACAAAATATGAAGAATGTCACTAAATAATAACAATTTGTAAAGTACAATCAGTTCAAAGCTTTGCCAACAATAACCTGTACCTAAGCCAGTCTTTACATCTTCCCCTCCCTTCATCCCTAAGTTCGCGATGGTACCCAGAACATGTGAAAAAGGAACGGTCCGCCTGGGTGTTAACTATCTGTAGGCATACCATTTGGTGCTCCGCTTAGATAGTGCCCCCCTTGAGATTTTGCTCAGGCTACGGCCCTGGCTACCCTATTATTATAAATTTTACTAATATAAGTTCTCATTTATTCGCTGATATATGCATGCACAATTTAAATGGGACAATTTTTGCCCTTTATTCTTACCAATGTGTAACATTTAGCTTAAGGTCACGTGACGCTTGCATTTCAATAGCATAGGCCTACTCATCCGCCAACAAACCATACTCGTCCATGACACTAATTTCTTGCTGGCGTGAAAAAATACATCCGTTTTGCAGGCGAATCTTTCACAGGCGACTTGGAATGTAACTACACCAAATTTGGTATCTCAGAGGAGGACTGGGAAAACACTCCCTACATTATGCAATCTCCTCAAAATTGATTTCCAAGTAATACTGTTGTTGGTTTGTTTCAAATTATGCCAGTTTCAATATAATTTAAGTATGTTGGTATGTGAATCCTTCCAGAACACCGAAGTCAGTAAGATGTCACGGTATCATATCTGTTAAATGAAAACTAAGATTTGATGAAAATTCAAAAGTAAGAATTGTGAGGATCGATTAAATTGGAGTAAGGTCTGAAATATTCCGCCATATTAGAATCATACGAATGTGTTATAGTCTCCTCACTTACGTCATTGAAGCCGGAAGACCCGGATGTAGAGAGTTCAGGAGAATCCGGAGGAATGACTGTGGCGTGAATACTGACTCTCGTTGGGTGTATTGTCATACGTAGATCAATGCAGGACTTTGAGATGTTTTTGTCAGAAAATGCCGAAAACGGCACTGATGTGTGTAACTTTGTTGTGCCCGATTTTTTACCATTTTTCTTGTAACTCGGTTGCAGATAGCAACTTTCCCTTTCTTCGGGAACTGTGGCAGTAACGTACATGCCCCGATTTGATGAAAAGGACTCATAGCACGGTGGAGCAGGTAATGGAATCGTTGCCCTTGGACGAGGGACAACCAGTGGTCCCTCGTAACATGGCGGAGGTTCCTTCTCATATATTTCATCACTTCTTGGTATCCTCGAAGGACGATTGCAGGCAGGTCCAATGGTTTTGAAGCCTTTAACTGAAGGTCTATCAACGTACATATAATCACCTTCAAAAGAGTCTAGAGATTTACAAGAACGGGTAACGTCAACCTTTCTGGGTGGGTATCTCCTATTCAAATCAAACGTCTTCTGTATAAAATTTTCTGAAAGCGAACATGTGCTGTCGCTTTGTGTATTAGGATTATCTTCCATCCATTCCAAGATATCTCCCTCTGACACGGATTTTCGCAGAGGTGACTTAACCATCGCATACGTGGGAGAGCAAATACTCATCACATTTTTCCGAGAATCCACTCTGTGTTTGCTGGCTCTCACCTCTTGGTCACTACATGCCAGCTTCTCCATGAGATTCGGAGCCTCGTAAATTTGATCCGTTTCCTTCGACCAATATTTATGCTTCACACAAAGATTAAGAACAACCACCATGACAAGAAGGGTAAGACTGGTCAAAATAGTACCAAGTAAAATCAATGTCTCCATACTAGCGTATTCCGAGAACACTATAGTCAACTGTGCTAGTTTGCACCGAAATTACAGTCCCCTTGTTACTGTACGCTTCAATCGTTTCCTTGATTGTTCTTTGTAGGATAGTGTGTGTTATTTTCCTAAATTATTTTGAACACAGTAAGTTTGTTTTATCTTTCAATAATTATAGACAGTACAGTGCTCTAACTGGAAGCTGCGAATGTCTTAAGTTTCAATTTCTTTTTGTATCTATTGTACTGACTTATATGGTTTTTAACGCTCAATAGGTGTGCCGAAATTTTACTATCTTATTGTTTCTAGTTACGGATAAATACAAGCGCCAGAACCAAACAGTAAATGTGCATATATCTAACGCTCTGTAACAAACCTCCCTATACATTACTTACTTAACCGGTCGGTCACAAATTAACAATAAAGGTGACTGTCTTTATCCATGTAGCATTGATACTCTCTCATGGCATCGGGCAGCTTAACCAACTGAACAGTTCAGGTCAGATTAAAATCCTTTCGTATGATGGTTACTTCAGATGGCAAAACCATAGACTGATGAAAATCCCACTTTACAATGAACGAAGCAGGGTATCGAACCCTCTCGGTTAATAGGTTTCAAGGGAAGGCGCCAAAGAGGGGAAAGGGGCCGGAATACGGTCCCGTCGGCAGTGGCGCCGGCACGGAGGTTATTACTAGTCAGACCTTGAAGGGCAGTTATTTTACGACGCTAAGCGACCACAAATGTGGGAGAAGCCTATATAGGCTTATGAATTACAACTTCACGTCGGGTGGCTAACCAACTCAACAATTTAGATCAGATATGGTCTCTTTTGAATTTGAAAGGTCAGTTCAGATGGGAAAACAGTAGCCTGCTCTTGGATGAAAAACCCACCTTACTTTGACCGGTCGGGGATTGAACCCCGAACCTCCCGTTTCCAATTGCTTCAAATGCCACCGCCTTTATCCACTCGGCCACAGCACCGGTTATAGAAACACGTGTCCTCCCAATCGATTTCAGAAATTTGAAATGAACCCCAAAGAAGTTGGAGCTATAGTTTTCTGTAGGGGATGGGTTGAGGTGTTGGTAATGCGCGTGCAGTCATGGAAGGTGAAGGAGTAGTATCATGTCCGCAGGGCGGCCAGCTAGTTTTTTTTTTCATAGGATACCGACGGGGAAATCGATTTTTCAAAAAATTTTAAATTTGTTTCAAAATCATGGTTAGGGTTACATGGATGGGGGTTGTTTGGCCTGTTCTTTCATAATCCGGTGTCAGAATTACAAAACAAGGGTCGGAAAGCTGCTATTTTGGAATTAGGGGTGTGACCTCTTTCCAAGAAGCTGATTGGTCCGTATGAATAGAATTCCCCTCGCTATCCTACGAAAAAAAAACTCGCGGGCGGCCAAGGTGAAGTTGTGAGACTGAAGCCACAATTGACAAAAACATCTTCCATGGATCAGCATTTTCCTATTTTTTTTCATCTTTGGCATTTTCAACGGTCTCGGTCGATGGGATCTGTAACACGATATTCCCACTCAGACAAGAATGGTGGGATTTGAGAAAAAAAAAAACTTTTAAGCGTAGTTCATGCAATATAGTTACAATTAGAGGCACCTCCCCCTCCCCCATAGACGAAAAATTAAGGATTGCAAGTGACAAAGCAAAGGGAACGTATATAAGAATACAACACAAAAGTGACACAAAACTTGCAATTATAGTTGCATTCAGTGACGCATCTTTTGTAATTCAAGACTGAAGCTGTGGTCAGGCACAGTGCGAGGATCTGGTCCTGATTGGGGGTTTCAGTCTAATGACACCAGAGGCTGCTGGACAACAAAGCCCTCCCCATGGGTGTGGGGTCAAGCTGCCTGCCGCAGGACGTTTCTTTTTAAGCATTGTTGGTCAGGGGGAAGGAAGGTATATCTGATTTTCTCAAGAGACAATGCATTTTGGGGGCATTACTTTTTTTCCCACTTGAGTCATGGGGGTTACACCCTCCTCTATCCCACCCATGGCTATGTACATGCATGTGGGGCGTGCTGACACTAAACTATGAATGAAATAAAATTAATAACAGTTATAATAAGGATTCTGCCCTTAAAAGTGTCGTTTAAGCCCAATTGCTCAGCACTGTACATGGGATAGAAATTACTTTTTATATAAAGATTCAAGAGTGATCGCAAAACACGAAATATCACGCCAATGAGAAGCAAATGATCTTTTGCCTGTCTTTTAATACATATCAACTCAACATAGCATGAAGATCATTGAACACTATACAAAACCATAAAACTTTGTAGCTACTGAGTTTATCGTATCAGCACCATAAACGTGGTAGGTTACCCTTAAAACTATCCTCTTCAAAAACCATGAGCAAAATTGTCATACTTCATTTCTTGTTGTAACAACTAACTCAACTGGAAAAATTTACGTCGTTCATGTCAGTCATAGTATGTATTGAAGGACCTCCTTTAATCTTTTTCAAAAAATAAAACATAAATATGGAGTAGTGACCTGTCCTTTTGATGTTATCATAAGCTATCAATTACTCTGATACTTCATCAAAACCACTGTCCTATCACCATAACAACTGGCACAAGAAATGAGGAGCTTTCCTTCACCTTTCAATTTTCTGATCAACGTACCTAAAAATATTTTGTACCTTTTTTATTGAGCTTGCTGAAGTGGGTTTTAGGTAGCAGAGGGTGGGAATAATTCAAGTTTACTGATGATCGGTGAAAACATTAGGGTTCTGTGTACAATACACTGCTACACAATTCTGTATTTGTGATGAAACTTGAATAGCAAAATGTGATGCAATAGTGGATAAACTATTCCCTGAGTCATAGTAACAGTTTTGTTTAATTTTTCAACATTGTTTTGACATTTACATTCAACTACAGGTTGTGCAGACAGGGCCCAATGAGGCTTACATAAGAAGACCCTTTCGAGGGTCTAGAAATACCTCCTGACCCTCCCGCCCCCCCGACCCCTTTAATGCCATAATATACTTAACTTTTACACTTACTGGGTCCTAAGAAAACAAGCCCCTTGTTTCCATACTACAGTGCTTAATTATTCTAACAAAACATCAATGAAGACAGATTCTCATCACCACGAAAATTTCACATTTTTCCAACAAAAGTAACTTCAAGCCAGTCCTACAATCTCTCATTAACTGTATTTCATTCCTGTTACAATGTAATTTTATTAACCAGGGCCAATTCTCTACGGGTGAAGTTGGACACTAGTAACAGTGGCTTTCCAACCCTTTTCTGACAATCTACTTTACACCCTGTTGTCAACTGAGCCACTGCCATACTGCTGAGCAATGTACAGTGCATCTCACTTATCTGTACATAGACCCTTTTCCACATAGCAATTACAAAGGATTGTGGGATCGAGTTTTGGTGTGTGTCGTTTTCATCAATGGCATTTTACTGTGGACAAAAAAAAATGCGAACTTAAGTCTATCCCATAATCCTTTGTAGTTGCTATTTGGAAAAGGGTTTCCCCTGGCATTGTTTTTGTGAGGCAGCCACCTCACAGAAATTTGCTATACTTGCCACCTGTACTGTACTAACTATAGGAGTATTGATAGTTTTCCCTCACTGTTGGTGCCAAGGTTGGCACCATATTACCCCCATAGACTAATACCACCTCACACTCTCTAAAACCCAGGGGAAACCCTGCTTGTCATTGACCAACCAGAATGGCTTACAGCTGAAGGTGCAGCTTAAATTTGCCCTGCTTTTGTGTCAATCAAACTATTGTATGCTTAAATGAATCTGCTAAAGATTTTGACTCTCCAACCTCACTTCTATATTGTCTTAATTGTGATATATCACTTTACCAAATCCATCAGCTCTAGTTTCCCAGAACATTGCCAACTGACAATTTGATAATCATTCTTTTCAAAGTGCAGATGGAACAACCTAATATGTGTTCAACTATCAAAAGTACTGACTCCTTCGTTCTGGGCTGTCATTACAGTTCTTCTATAGCAGGGGTCCCCAAACTTTTTTGCTTGGTGGCCCCAATTTCCTACTCCGGAATCTTGGTGGTCCTCACATTGACGGGTCGGTAAGAGTGGTTTGATCTGACTTGGTTATGCAGTGTTAATAAAGCAGAGCGCTGGTTCTTAGATTAGAATCACTCCCATTGCTTATTTTTAATGGGAAATTTGGCAATTATTTTTCGCTCCGGAATCCTTTTCGCCACCCTCCGAAATATTTTCACGACCCTTTCGAGGGTCGCGACCCCTAGTTTGCCGACCCTTCTGTAGGACTTAGAGTGTAATTTGTGTCCTGTTTCTCTGCATGGCAGAGACTGCAGATTTTCCTAAGAGTGGTGTTAATCTGGTGTCGGCAACCACTCAATCCTATGTAAATGTTGCCCATATCAGGTGTTAAGGCAGTATGCTTAAGTGTCCTCTTTGAGGTCCCACATGCAATCAAGTGACATATTACAGCTGAAAACATTTTTAACACAATCATTTCATCATGGTGACCAATTACAGATATGATCACCATATCCTCACGTTTTGTTTTGTAATGTGTCAAATTCGTGTCTCGAGACATGCACATGATGCATGATATCATGTCTCCAGAATAGGTTAGGTTTAGAGACATCAAATAAGGTTATGGTTAGAAGTCTAAAGACATATCATGCAAGACATCATGTTGAGGATTGGGTGATAGGATGAATGTTATTGTAAATGTAATTTGGGATGATGAAAGACTAGTTTAAAAAATAATGGCATGGAGTTACAGAGACAAATAAGTTAAAAATAATGTTGCACCAAGTAGCTGACACTACCAATACCGATATTTCAATTCTCCTTTTCAGCCGATACCAATCCAATACCAACATTTAAGAAATGAGCATACTGCAAACTACACTATAGGCTTTTGGGCACTACCACTAAGTGCTATGTCACGTTTATGAAGAAAAACATTAGGAATTCAAGCAGAACGATGCTTAAGTAATTTAACAAGAAATATCAGGTAGGTGGTACTGGCATTTTAGGTAAATTTCACCTACACCAGTACAAGACAAACCAGAAAGCCAAAAGGCTTCATGATTCCTTGCCGAAAGGGGGGTGCTTTGTTACACTGAGGTTCATCCATCAAATTTATGCTTCTCTCCTTCATCATTTTTTATGATGTGGTCACAATTTCACCCCTGCTCACATCAGCTCATGCCACATGACCTTTGAACCAAAACTTGAATAACCAAAAAAATGAAAAAAAAAAAACAAAAAAAGGGTTTTTGGTCTTTGACCTCTGGTGACCTTGAATGACCTTTGACCTCTGCCAAAACAATTGGGTTCTCCCCCTTGACATGACAAATCTACATACCAACTATGTAAAGTGTCGGTCATTCCTACTTCAAAATATCACGATTACAAGGTTTTTGGACTTTGACCTCAGGTGACCTCGAATGACCTTTGACCTCTGCCAAAAACAATAGAGTTCTTTCTCTTGACATGACAAATCCACACACCCAACTATGAAAACTGTCTGTCATTCCTATCTCAAGATATCATGATTACAAGGTTTTTGGACTTTGACCTCTGGTGACCTTGAATGACCTTTGACCTCTGCCAAAAACAATAGGGTTCTTCCTCTCAACATGACAAATCTGCATACCAACTATGAAAAGAGTCGGCCGTTCCTACCTCGAGATATCATGCTTACAAGGTTTTTGGACTTTGACCTCTGTTGACCTCGAATGACCTTTGACCTCTGCTAAAAACAATCGGGTTCTTCCTCTCAACATGACAAATCTACATACCAACTATGAAAGTATCGGTCATTCCTATCTTGAGATATGGCGATTACAAGGTTTTTGGACTTTGACCTCTGGTGACCTCGAATGACCTTTGACCTCTGCCAAAAACAATAGGGTTCTTCCTCTCAACATGAAAAATCTACATACCAACTATGAAAAGTATCAGTCATTCCTACCTAGAGATATCGCAATTACAAGGTTTTTGGACATCGACCTCTGGTGACCTCGAACGAACTTTGACCTCTGCCAAAAACAATAGGGTTCTTCCTCTTAACATGACAAATCTACATACCAAATATGAAAAGTATCGGTCATTCCTATCTTGAGATATCGCGATTACAAGGTTTTTGGACTTTGACCTCTGGTGACCTCGAATGACCTTTGACCTCTGCCAAAAACAATAGGGTTCTTCCTCTCAACATGACAAACCTACACACCAACTATGAAAAGTACCGGTCATTCCTATCTTGAGATATGGCGATTACAAGGAGTGTCACAAACACACATACACACACACACGACATCACCATCGCATAGATTCCTTACCTGCCTACGGCGAGGAATCAAAAATGGAGAATATCAGCCCATACCAATATTAAAACCTATAATCAGCCCAACACTAGTGAAAAACCTTACCGAATCTCTACATCCCAAATTTGAGCTTTTGATTTCAAGGTTTATGAACACCACACAAGAAAATCTTTATTTCCTCAACAATGGCCATGATCAAACATGTGAACTTACCAAAATGAAAGCATGAATTTCCAGTCACACAAAATTACTTTTCATGCAGGTTATTATTACAATTATATGCTTACACAACACTTTTTACTGTTAATCACTACATTCTGCACTTAATGGTTTCACTGACAATAATGCTAACTGGAGTTCTTTCTTGACAGTAAAAAAGTATTGCACATTCCTTGCACAAGTGATTTTTTCTTTACTTCCAATCTATATGACTGGCTTACTGAGGCTAGATAGAAAGATGATAAAATTCCTGTGCATGAATATATGCATCCAACAATTTTGGCAGATACTATGAAGTCATGTGACATACATCCAAGAAGGACTGATGCCAACAGACCATAAAACATAATTGCCCAATGAACAAATGTTTAGTCCATTGAAAACACAGATTTTACAATGGAGTATATAAGAAAAGGCCCATAACAACAGAGAACATTCTGGGGCATTGAACCTCCCACTCTAAATTTGGATTACTCCTCCCCACCCCCATATGGCTTGTTTAAAAGTAGTTTTAGTAACAAAGGTATATGGTAGATCCATGCAAATTTCCCCATGAAAAAAGTCTGCCCCCTCCAAAACTGACAAGCTGCCTAGAGACCCATATAAGAACCCAGTGCTTAGTCGAGATTGGGGTTTTATTAATAAGCTAGGGGGCTTACTACCCGCTGGTTGAATTCAATGCCCCTACTACCTCCTTAGACTATTCCAAAAAGGAAGGGTGTGTCAAAAATACCATCACTTTGCATCTAAGCTACATCACCAAGTGCTGTACAAAAAAAAAAGTAGCCACTGGCTCCTAAGCAAAAATTTTGGTACCAGCATGGTCAACTGGTTTGCAAACCTCTACACATAAATTCTTCAGAAAATGTTGTTTTAATGAATTACACAGTAGGCTACATCAATGGACAGATGCTTTTATTTGTGGAGCTTAAATTTTAGGAATGCTTTGTGCTGTTTGTAGCTTCAGTATTTGCATGTACTGTATGCCACAGTACGGTAGAAGTGCGTAGACTAGCACATAACCAGTCACATTTTGAGGAGCACTTGGTAACTCGATATTACCATCTTGTTCCATTTGTAAATCTTGGTGCATTTGCAAACACTTTGGTCACATTGTTCAGCACTGTGCCTTCCATACACAAATATTTCATGCAAGGGAGAGGGACAACCCCTTTTCCAGGATGATCTATCTGACTAACCAAACACTTCACAAAAAAAAAAAAATTAACAAAGAAACCTGTGAATGGCTAAACTCTTTCATAAAAGAAGATGTAACCAGTTCTTCTTCTGTCTTCTCTGACACGTGACTCTGATATGACAGTGACATTGGAATCATCGCAACTCAACCATGATTTGGTTTTGCTGTCGTAAACATCACTGACGTAGTGACCTGTCGTGAGGGAGCTACCCATGTGACTGACTACACTCACCAATCGGTATGAGTTGGGCATGTCTCCTTCCTGTTGACAAAAAATGAAAACAAAGATGCTAATGCCAACCACATGAATCAAAGTGGGCTGTTTTGATACCATTACATTGCTTTTGAATCTTGAGAGATCATGAGACCTTCACCACAGGAAAATAGTTTGCTCTAACAAATCATAACAAAAGCTTTATCTGATACCAAAAATAGATAAAAAATAAACAAAAAAAGTACAAAAACAAATACAAACAAACAAAAAATTCTCGAGTGTTTGAGATACAGTGTACCTGTATTTCAATATTGACTCTTAGTACAGGACTCTCGCAACAAGTCTTAGTGACAAACGTTAATATTTCACGCTTAATTAAACCTCATGGTTGTAAAACTTTTACTTTCATTTGTATTTTGCTCCACCTTTCACATTTTCTCTCCAAGCAAAGAAATCATATCCTTGTCAGATTAGATTTTTGAAACTGCTGCCCTCACTTTACCCAATTCTTACATGATTTTTATATGGTTCATAATCCCACAAAAACATCTCAAAAAGAACATACAGTGGACTAAATGTAGACAGCCTGTCACATGTCAATAAGTCTAGCAACTGCACTTCCCATGTAAGACAGTAGAAGGGTAAACTCTCTACAATCACACAAGATACAAAGATCATAAGTTGTGCTTTGTGGAACAAGTTTTAGATGTTTGTTCCTCTTATCTATTGTATGTAACTGAAATCTGCACCTTTTCATCTCTTTTACTATGGGGCAACCCAGAACCACTAATGAGTCCAGACAAAGCCACAAGTTACGAGACACTGAAAACAATGTTAACTATTCGTGCCCTCTACCACAAAGAATATCACTTTTATAACCCAGTACGGAGCATCTCTGACAATAAGGACTGTCACGATTCCCCTCTTGATGTATCACATTTAAGAGCTTGCCATCACACACCTGAGATAACACATACTTACAAACACCATTGAGACTGTGTATATTTCTCTTTCATCACAACACAAAGCTTTTCAGATGGAGCAATTTTTGCACACTACAGTACACGACAAAGTGAACTTAACGACCTTCAAACTTGCTGTTAATCCTCTTTTTTTATTTTACTGATTTAAAGAGAAAGTTTATTTTACAGTACAGAAGTCACCGCGAATCAAATACAAAGGTATTTTTTTCTATCTACATACAGTTGCTGTGTATTCAATTGCTGTATAATTGAAAAAGCTGACTTGCCTGCTTCTGCATGAAGAGGTAAAATGAAAGCCAAAGAAGGAAACTAGTAAGCTGACAATTTAAAGGAAGGGTTAAAGCATAAATTTATTTTTAATAAGTGAAAGAGGAACTAAAACTATGCATTCTGGTCATAATTCATTCATTTTCCATTTGTCATACTCAGATAATATCAGTGATTATAGATGATGCATTTGTAACCCAATGTGGACTTGAAGTATTAAGCAGGAATGATGTCATCATGAGCTCATGAACTTTTGTCGGTGTGCACAAACCAAGGAAATTTAGTGTGTACAAATCAAGGAACATACTCAGCCACTGACCTAACAAATAAAAATATTGACCTTGCTAGTGGATTTATTGTTTGGGAATATGACCAGACCCTCTGTACAGACATAAGCAGTCACCTGATCATATGTTATTGACCAGGTGCTAGATCTCAGAGACTGTGGGCTAAAAACTGCCTAGTGCCTGTTTAATGTAAGGCTTGGTTGTTAGTCTTTTTGGGCAAGTTGTTTGTTTTTTGACTTTCTTTGACTTAAACAATAAAAGCTTTGTACATAACATATGACCAACTTAAGTTGCTTGCTGGTATTCAAGCTCATTGGTGTGAATCATTCTTAAGAGTTTGAGTTCAACAAGTCACACCTATGTGTGATGTCACCTGCACATCCTAAATATACTCATATGTATAGCACTATAGCACTGCCATTATCATCAACACATCCTAAACATACTCATCTGTACAGAATTTGTGCATACGACACAGAACAGAAAGTGTGCCCTTCCCCCATGGAGGCAAGTGCATCTCATCGCAACTTACACCTACATATGGAGACAGATTATTTGTGTACCTGTCAGATACACATGTAGTCTTCTACGAGTGTGTGCTTGCTAAGTCTACATCATGCCTGCAGTGTGCTTCGTTGTTTGCCGCCAAAATGACATCGTGTTACATCAGTGCATAAGGTCTATTGGGTTATAACATGTTGCTGTTGACATCATCAATACATCCTCAATATACTCATATGTATTGCATTATAACATTGCCATTATCATCTTCAACACACCCTCAGTTTACTCATATGTCTCACAATACAACACATTTAGATGTGTGATCCAACACAGAAGTGAGACCCTTTGTGGTGCCATCTACATATGATCTATAGAACTGAGAAACTCATATAGCTATGCAACAAATACATTTTTTTATTTTTTTTTCTTAGAATTTGGGCTTAATTGCAACCACATAAAACACAGAGATTTGATCCATGACAGATTATATCTTACCTCAGCATTCTTTGCCAACTCTGACCATTCTTCTCTGGAATACAATGGCTTCTCTGGGCTTTCATCTTGGACGGGGGAAATGATAAGAGGTGGGCTGGACTTCTGGTATTCTGCAAGGAGAGCAAAAGTCATCATTCTCAATCCATTGGGCTCCAAGCACTCTTTCCATCAATGGTAAGAGGCTATGGAAGCAGAGACAGTGAAATCAATCCCAGAATTACATTTCACTTTGCAAACTCAATCCTGAAGAACACTTGTCTGACAAATGTAATTGCTGAATTACAGTACATTTAACATTAAAAATTCAATTCCTGAATTACATCTAACCTTGCAAATTCCAATACCTAAACTGCATCTTACCTTGCAAACTCAACTCCTGGGCCTTTCGCAATTCTTCCTCCTCCCGAAGCGTGACATCATTTTGTTCTGAAAAGAGGATAAGCATATCAGGATGTGGTGAATGGAATCAATCATTTAAGAATTAACGTAACTACACTGCTGTTACAAAATTATGTTCAAACAAGCTTTGGAAATTAATAAAAAATATGATTTTAAATTGAAATATCAAGAGAAAACCCACAACTAAATACAAAGTTGAGAGAAACACAAAACTAAATTGAATCCTCTCTGCCAGTTTGTCTACCTCCATGTGAATGAAGATCAACCACTGCACAATTCCTACACTTCTAAATACAAATGTCATGACTGTAATGAGCCCTTTCAGAGTATTGGACCAAAACTGTAATGACTAAGTTCAAAGTTATGTAAGATAGGGGTTTGACTTAGCGTTGCATTCTCTAGTGGCCAGCAAAGACAGTAAGTTTGCACACTTACTAGTCTGACCTTCCTAAAGTATATTGCTGTTCCTTAAATCAACTGGCCCATCAGGCCTGCTTCTTAGAGTTTTTACTGGTACAGAGTAAACCTTGCTGGCCTTGGTTCCACATGCCACCAGCTCAAAGATAAAACCCAGTCACCCCAAAGTGAAGAGCATACCCTGGTATCCTAGTTCACGACTGTCTCTCTTAGTTTGTTGTCTTTTAGGACATCTTGTTCAATTTTTGCCAGCCTCCATTTTTTTTAGAACAGAATCAATGTAAATACCTTTGCAGCTGGCTGTATTTTATCTATGGTTTCAATAAAAGACCCCACATGATAGATTCATGCAAAATGCTCCCACCCCCCACTCCCCTACAAAAAAAATCTCTGCCCCTCCAAACAAATACACCACTGGCTCAAACTTAATTATCCAACAAAAAGCTTGACTTGTAATAACCTTTTTTTTTTTATAATTTACTGATTTAGTGCATGAATAATTGCGTGATTGTTTGACTGACTGATTCATTGACTCCTGTCCATTTATGATTTTGTGGTTAATCTTTCTCTTACCTTGTAGACTCAGTTCTTTTGCTTTCCTGAGTTCTTCCTCCTCCTTGGCTTCTAGCTCCTCATTACTCATCTTCCTCTCAGAAGTTACCCTTGGCTCCTTTTTGTCTGATCCTCCTCCCACAGAATTGACCTTTTGACTTTCCTTATTATCTCCTGATTCCTGGCCATCACTGTCTGATTCTATTTTAAATACAGCATTTTTCTCATTTTCCAATTTTGCATCAGGCAACAGTAGCACATCATCTTCCTTGTCAGATGTTTCTACTGCTAAGGATTTCTCTGAATTTTCTCTCTTTGCTACCAATTTATTACTCATACTAACTATTTTCTCCCATGAGAACCCTGGAGCTATCCCAGGATCTGCCCCCTTTTGACAATCACTGTCATGGTCCAATGATTTTCTCCTGTTTTCTCCTGCAGAAGTGGAAGACATTGTTTCTTCTCTAACTGATTCCTGATTGGATGGCTTTTGTGGGGTACTTGATTTAGTGGGAAATACATCCACTTTCCTTGGTGTTTCTGATTTACTGAGTTGAATAACATAAGCTATTTGTTCTTCTTCTGTCATTGTTGATAAATCTTTTGTTGGACACACCTGCATTTCCGATCCATTCTGAAAAAAGACACAAAACGAAATATACTTATTTCATTATTGGGTCCTTCACCTTGAAGATAATAAAAAATTCAATGATCATTTCACAACCAACTTATGAAAAACTCCATGATCTACTTTGTACGAGAATGTTATGCTGAATACAAATATTGCAGATGAAAATAAAGAGGTTTTTGTCAAAACAAAACTCCATGGAATTTTCAGGCCTGCACATTGAAAAATGGCATTTCTAGGGCACAGAAACCACTGAATCTTTATTTTGCATGCAGTGCTAAGCCTGTGATTTTGCCTTATACTTATTTTTTACATGTAACGTTCACTGGCATTTCTAATTGGTGTCACCACTTCCCCAGCACTGTTAACTTTTCAAAGTAAAACTTCTCAGACTTAAAACGTAAAAGAGTAAAAAATCTATCTTTTTATGTCCCCAGCCTATGAACAACATCACAGTACATTTGGCTATGCTGCCCTCCCACAGAGTTATAATCACTTGAGAAATCATTTGCATGTGTAATTTAATTTGCACTTTGAAGTCTTGGGGTGGTTTTAGCCTAACATTACATATGAATCAAATTTACTTCTGAAGGTATGTCAGGTATATGATGTTACTGGCAAGTTGGTTGCTCCCTTGGTGGATGTATATTACTCCTGCACCTTAATTGGCTGCATTCATATTATTAATTGCCTATGAATTTCTTAAGAATTCTTCCTTGATTTGCATAAATATTGCCAGCTTTTAAAATTTGCAAATATGATCAACAATGAACAAATCACAACTATTCAACAAGAACTGACTAAAGCAAGACCACACACCATACTGTCAAAGTCAATGGGGTTTTAGCATGTGATTTGTCACTCACAAGTCACTGAATGAAGAAGTCCCATTGCCTTACCACATACAAGTGAGAAGGCCATAGCACAACATTCGTTTCAGCTCCGCCTTCCAATATGAATATTCATATATCAGAACCAATCAACAGTCACGAAATACCTTCAAAGCAGGCATGTAAATACAGTGGAATTACATGTTCTCTGTAATTGTTTGCAGGTGCTGGAATATGTAGATTAGAAAGAAATACACATTCAACACCTGCTGTGAAGTTAGCAAGTTGCCAACTGCCACCTACATCACTGCATTTTAAAAGCTATTAAATATTGCAAATACAGTAAGTACAATAACCTCTTGCTGCACCTTATCACCAGTTTCTGTTGGCAGTAGTTCGGGGCTGTCATCTTGGGTACTGAAATCCAGCTTCTGTCTTTTAGAAATGGAAGAGTTTCCCTGCCAGTCCTCCCTGAAGAAAGAGAATCAAGCATGTAGGTCAGGTTCAAGACCAGGGATTAACTGGTGACTTTGGGGAAGCTTTTTTAAAACTTGCTGATGTCTTAACACATCCCTAGTATAGTTCTGTATCTTAGGAACAGTAAAATTTTATGACCTTCTCATTACCAAAGTTTTGGTCACAATTCTTAACCATAATCTACAATTTCTGCCAAAAAAAGGGGGGGGGGGAGGTTTACTAAATGATTGTTCAAAATAAACAGTTTGAGATTATTTATCTTGGGTTGAATATCAGCTACACAAGGTGATTCACAACATATCTGGCTTTTCCCTTCAGGGCTCTATTGCTTTCGAGAGATGTGAATTCTGGCATAAGAGTGACAGATTTTTAATTGCAAAGTTTATTAAGAATGATTACCTAGTGTCAAAGGAGAGCTTTCTTCTGGGTGATGACGATTCTCTCATTGGTAACTCAGAGGGAGTCTCTTGGCGATCACTGGAGCAGACAAGGGCAACAATAGTAAATATCAAGATACAATAAACAGTTTCCTAAATAAATCATTAAATTACTTAAACAGCACATCATTAATCCAATTTTCAGAGAATGGGTCAGTGCAAACTTGATTCTTTTGTTTTCTATTTCAACTAAAAATGGAAAACCCCACATAAGAAAAGGTTAATATGAGTAGGACATGGCAATAATTATCTCTGCTGCCCTCTTTATTAAAAAAAAATACAAGTTCTTATGTGTGTAATGATTGAGGAGTGTAAACCAATTAAGGAAAATTAAACAAAAGAAAACTTCGTGATTTATGCCATTGTGAAACCAACTATATTTAACTGCTAAGGGACAAAAGAAAACTTGACATTAAACAACTCCTGTGTTATGACCTAATGGGTAAATATGGTGTAATTTGAAATAATGAGGCATAAAAACAGAAGGTTCAGGTTTCAGTTGCTGGCTGGGTCATTGTTAAGTGGGTTTTTCATTTGAAAGCAATCTATAGTTTTCCAAAAGAGCAATGACTTGCTGCATCAGAAATAATCCACATGTGAGTTAAAATGTTTCATTGGAAGAAATGGTGGAAAAATTTGGGAAGGAGGCTCCTTCCTAGAAAATTTTGGTATTTAGAGGGAATTTTACCTTTTTTGTACAAGAAGGAAGGAATTGTGGCAAATTTGACTCCCTTCCTGGGAAATAAACATTTTGCCCAGCACTGATTGGAAGTCACCTGGCATGAAGTTGTATGCTACAAGCTCTTGCAGGCTTCTCCCACATACTTGCCTGATGGGCATTGTTAAAATATTGAATCAAGGCAGATATTATTCACTACTCACCAAGGTTTTTGGACAGTTTCCATGCAGTGCCTGCTGAGCGTCAAGTATTTTGGAATAAGAATGTTTTCCTGCAGTTTTGCGTTTTGACTGGAATCTTGATTGAAGACGTACCTTTTGAGGTTGAGGATGATGTACCTGGTGCAAGCAAAAAAAAATAAGTTAGAGCTTGTAACAGCTCCAACAAATTTGCCTGCAATCTGCTTCAAGTCATAACAAGCTACAAAAGTATACTGTAGTTTAAAAAAATTTTCCAACATCCTGACAAGTGCATACCTGCCAACTTTTGGAACACAAAAATAGTAATGTGACTGTAAGTAGTGAATGCCGTCCTGGGGGAGGGGTCTAAGGGGAGGGGGTAAGGGGAGGGGGTGCCCCCCTCCCCTTTGAAAATTTTTTGCTTATGTAGGAATGGCTAGATGCAAAATGGTGCAACATTTGATGCTAGATTTGAATGGCATACATCTTGAAAAAACCCTATTTTTACGAAGGGTTCTTTCTTAATTTTCTTGCTTGGTGAAACATTCTTTCTCAGATCTTATGGGGGTGATCTAACGTTAGAATGCTATGTGATAAAAATTTAATGTGCAAGGGAGTGGAGTCACCAGTAGCTGATTCCACCCACCAACATTAAGGAACATCCCATGAAAATGATCATTTCTTCCAAGTTTTCAACTCTTCAAAATGAGTTACAAATAAAGTTTTACCTAGGACAAGGCCCCCACTCTGGGATCTTAAGCCAGCTGCAGTAGCCTGCTTTGCCTGCTTGAGAAGTTCCTTGGAGTGTTGTGTTGAATGACACTGTGTTCCTGTGGCCACCATGACCATCCTCCTGGTCATTAAATTCCCTAACACTTTGGTTAACAGGCTAGACCGGAATTCAGTTTTATTTTTGTTCACCAGACTAAAAATGCGTTCACAATCAGCATTGCTATGATACATAACTAAGACCACCTTAGCTAACTTAACTAATGCTGGATACTTTGCACTGCCAGTTGCCGGGGACTTGAGTTTGGAAATACTGGAAATACTGGAAGGTGAGAAGAGTGTTCAATTCACAAGCTCCGTACACCATCCGACAATCCAGACTGTGACTACCATAGAATCTTTAAAGTTGCCTCGATATAATTGTACACTTAGCCTAACGTTAGGCTAGAGCATACTTAGGCCTAGTGTTAAAGTTAGTATAACGTTAGACTATATCACCTTACAGTACCTGTCCAAACACACAGTAGCCTAACCTTAGGCCTCGCTGAAAAAGTTTCGTAACTGATATACGTACGGGTTATTATCCACGAAAGTTCACTAGTGAACAGTCTCAGTTATTCCGAATGATTATGAAAATGTTTCGGCTGGAATGCTTCAAACGAACAACGATCACAACTACCATGAAAAGCACTACGAACATTTAACGTGCACATGCACAGGATATGGCGGTGCGCAAAGCTGCATTGTATACCGTACCTGTGCTTAGCCTCGGACGTCCCATATACGTATACATAAGAAGTCCGTGGTACTACTACCTGTATCGCATACAGTACGCTAATCGCCTACGTAGCAGGCTGTACAGCATATTCCTTGTAACCTTGTTGATTCATACCTTATGGTTTAGGAAACAGAGGAGCGAACAGAGTCGTCTCCGCGGTGTAGTACGCAACTCCATGCTGTATTGATATATGAGTACGGCATGCATGCGAGGCTTGCGAGCACAGTGCTAAGTGAGTGTATTACTGTACCATGAGCCGTGCATTATTGCCTGTCAATGACTGATCATACAAACGTGCAAACATGCTGTGTTTGCCACGGTACAGTAGTTCGGAAATACAAAAAATCGTAATTTTGGGGCTGTAATTCGGAATTCGTAATCGGGCGGAAAAAATCGTACAAATTACGCCAAAATCGTAATAGTTGGCAGGTATGCAAGTGGAGAATATCTCCGAAGCCAATCGACATTTTACTTGTGACTTCATCAGTGTACATGCACATGCTGCCATTCATTAAAACTCAATTTTTACATTATCTGACATTTTACGTCTGACATTTCACCTGTAACATCATCAATTATGCATGCAAAAGTTATTGTGGTCAGTTACCTATCTACCAAGCTCAAATCAGTTTAGGTGGGGGTTCAACATACTTTTTCGCAATATTTTAGTATACTAAACCTAATTCCTATACCACACAGCATTTATTTTCAACTTTTTCACATCATTCTTTACAAGTTTGCAATCTAATGACTTTTTCCAACATGCTGACAACCTAATAATATCAAAAGACCAATTTTTAGGTTGTATGACCTTTGACATCTGACCTACGACAAAGCAATCCATAAATCATGCACAAATTTAGATGGTCAGGTACCAACATAACAAGTTTGAATCTGATCAGAATAACAGTTTGGGAGTTTGACACACACAGGAACACCCACATACATACATACACACACACACACACATACACATATCATGGCCGTACACCATGGGCGCACACACACACATTCGTTGCCCCACAGGGTACTGGCAAAGGACCCCTTAGGGAATGCAAGGGAATTTTTCAGCAGTGAAGCTGCCCGCAAAGGAGCCGAGAAGACGGACATGCTTGAGGGCGGGCTGTGCTCCAAGGCAGACATTGCAGCCGTGCGTGACTCCTCTTCGCAGTGATCAAATTTTCGGGCAGCTACACCAGTTTCGAGCTGCCAGTGAGCTAGGAAAGACATGCGAGAGCAGAGCTCTTGCCGGCTGCCCCGGTACCCGCTAAGGCCACGTTGATGAGTGCACGCATACAAACATACATACATACATACACCCATACATTCTTTTGCTTTTACCAAGGAATCAAAAAAGAATAAACATTGCTCACCTTGAGAGTCTTGTAAACTTATGAGACAACCTAGCATCCTTGCCTTCACACTTCTCACAGGCATAATTAATATCTTCTGACTCAAAGAACTGATCCAGTGCTACCTGGATTGTGGATGGATGTAACTTGCTGTTAAAAGAAAGCAAAAATGGCTTTACTATAATATGTATTTAAAAAACATTTTTGAGAACAAGATCTGAATAATTGAATTTATTATAGACCCTATGTATTGATGTCATGCCAAAATCATGTTAGAGGACAAAGAATGAAAGTAGGTAGATAAGGTACATGATTTTAAACACACATTGTATGCATGACGTGGCCCTCCAAGCACACATAGACTTAGGGCATATCTGACCGGTGCAAAAATGAGCTGTCTACATTTGTGTTGGTGTACATTGCAATGCAACACGCTGACCTCATCGGAGGGTATACTTTCTGTTGTGTGATGTCATATGCATAAAGTTGATTAAACAGAAGGCATTTGTAAAGTCAAGTTACCTTATTCTCTTCACAAAAATAAAATAATCATAACAGTTTGTCAGTCAGGGCATAGTACAAGTATCAACATTTCAACAAGACACCATAATATTTGAAGGTTTACATACAGACCTATCCACTTATGAAGGTATTATGCAGCAATGCAGAGTTGAACAGAGAGATGAAGTACCTTAAGCTAACATTGATTTGAATACCACCCCACTGCAAACTCACACAGCTTTTTATAGTTAACATCATGATAAGCTGGCCAAAAAAAAGACAAAGCATTAGGAGTAACCTTTAATCAAACCAAGCAAGAGTTCAGTCTTTTTTTTGGGGGGGGGGGAGGGGGTTCAGTGGCAAATACCAACTTTCAAATTAAGATTACACTAATAAGACCCAAATGTTGCAACTAGCTGCTTACATTCAACCAGCACTATGGGTGACTGTATGGCAGTATCAATGCAAGTTACAAAGTCATTTAATGAATCAAGTCCTGACCAAGTCAAAGCTTGGTGGATCTTTTTCCTCCAGAGGTGCTTGAATTTTAAATCTGAAACTATACGATGACACAATTTTACAATAAATTATTGGGTTATTAAGCCAATAGCAGAGTGAAGTCAAATCATCTTTAAATTTTCCCACAAAGTATCAGACATTTCTGTAAACTCTCCAAACCAATCTAATCTATGAAGACTGATATCTTTGTATTCCGCCTAATTACTCTCAGTGGCACCCTCACCTTCTCTTTGGCATATCCAATGACAGATCATGGAATACTTCCTCCTTTGTCACTGTTTCTCCACACTCCAGACATCTGATGGTGTGAAGAACTGCAAACTCAAGATTATCAGTGGTGGGGGGTGAAAATCTGATGTCCTGAAGAGTGGTGTCGGTCTCAATCTCAGTGATAGCTTTGTTCATCTTCTCTGTGTCCTCCTTGAGTTGGTCCATGCACTGACACAAAAATTCTTGGGCATCCTACAATCAGAATAAAACTAGTAACATGACAAAATCATACCAAGATTTGACCACCCCTCACTGACCAACATTAATCAAATTTCCAAGCAATGAGCTTCCTGTACAGCTCACTTGATACCAATACAATTAAAAACAGATCTCCCCTGGCTCAGTGGCCAGATTACATGACTGGCTACGACACCAATAGAAATTTATTCATTGAAAGCTTGAGATCAAGTTTTATGTGACCTCTTTTGTCATTAAAAGGGAGATTTATCAAAAGGGGAGATAAGATGGCTTTTTTCTACACAGCTGTAATACCAAATAATTCCATAACACAGAAGGGATTATACATTCATAATTTTGGCAAGCCTCAGCTAATTCTTGGAGTCTCTCAGCCAACTATTAAGCGTGGTCAAGATTGACTCCAGAAAGGTCACAAGAGGATGGCCTAAAGCAGTGTGAGAGAAAGGTCCAACAAATATGTGCAAACAGGTACGCATCACAGGTAGGCAGCCTAACCACTAGATCTGGAGATTACCTCTCCCCCAGAAAACTTTCATATTAGTATACTATGTATGGACCATAATAGTGGGTTTTGGCACAAAACATTAGCATTTCCTCCTCACAATTTTAGCGATATGTGTTTGAGGCATAAAGTGGTAATTTTCTCCACAACTGATAATGCTTAGCCACAAAGCTGATCCAACAAAAGCCAGACTGTTGAAACTTGTAGCCATGATATGGGTACATACTAAACACAGAGTTGTACTCTAAATTGGCTTACATGCTGAAGGTATCCTGAAAACCTTGTTGCGGATTTAGATATTGCATTCTTGACCCTGAGTAGCAGTTTTCTGATGGCCTCCCGAGGTTTGTTCTGATGTTTTGCCAGGAAAAGGACCTTGATAGCACTGTGTGGTAAACAGTGAAGAACAAGACATAAAGAACTGTGGTTACAACATCTGTAATCAAACATTAAACAGAAGGCTAAAATCAGCATTATTATACTATCAAGCATGAGTTACCTCATGGACTGTAAAAAACAAGGCATTCCAGATTAAAATAGAGGAGAGAAAAAGTCTAGAACCCATAATGTATCCTGATATTCTGCACACCTCTAAAAATATCTGTACAAAAACACCATTCCATGCAATTTTTAAGGAATGCTTTTCCACAGAAGTTAGTATAATAAAAGTAGAATTCATTTTAATACCAATATGAAGGACATTAAAAACGACAATTACAATGGAAGAAGCAGGAAATAACTTAGCATTCCAATTTTGTGAGAAGAAAATATTTTGACATTCCAATTTTGTGAGCAGTTTTGAGGTTTAGTAATATCCTCTTCATAACCGTGGGTTATATGTATACACAAGCTTAGTAGTACAGTAGCTTCTGTTAAATGGTGCAAAGATAAAACTATAAACAAGTTTCATCTGTTATTAAAAGTTGGACTATACACAGTCAGACAAGCATTTTCTATTATTTAAAATAATGGCCTTATATGATCCCCAATGACTTGAGACCAGGTCCACAGGTTTTGTGATCCTGGATTAATTATTAGCTGAGAAGAATTACACCAAGATAATTGGACCTACTGGGTGAGGGTGTCTCCTTTCAGATTCTGAGAAGCTTCTGAATGAATCAGATCATCTCTGAATGATTTTAATCCATAAAGAGACTGAAGGATTGCATTCATGTAGCACGTGTTGCCGAGGTTAGAAAACCTGAAAGAGAGAAAACAAGATGTAACAGGGGCTGAAATATTTACACTTCATGATTAAAAGTCAGCCCCTTCTTTCCTAACCTGCAGTAGCACTTGTGTATCCCCCAATCTCCCATGACACCCCTCCCCAATAATAAACAGTACCTTCTTCCTTAGCAGTCCCTAAAATGATCTGTCCTGGGAACACTAGAACAAATCTTCCTGGCAGAAAAATCTATTGCACGGCTCAAAATGATCATGGTCCCCTTAATTGTACCATGATGTCCCTAAACACTAACCTACTGTGAAGGACTTCATGGCCCTAGTGCACTGCTGTAGTCTTCTTTGTGATGCCCTTGACTCCCCTCTTACCTCACTTTAATATCTTGACATTATCTATGGCACCTAAATTTTGATTACTCTGTCACCAACCCCCTAGACGTTCCTCCCAAAAAGAAAATACCACAGCCACCAATTCTATTACACACCCTACACTGCTGAATCACTCATGCAAACACACCTCCAAGGGTAAACTGTCCCTCTAACCTTTGAGATGGCTATTCAAACCCTGCTGTTGAAGGTTTTCAAATTTTTGAGAAGAAAATAGGCACTTGACAACAAAATTCCACACATCTTTTAGCAACAATAGGTGTATGAATATTTTTGAGTTAGAATTACAATAACTGTGACAGAACTCACCCTTGCAAGGTCTTGGAAGGATACAAACCACTCTTAGACACAAACTTAGCAGAAGACTTTGGTTTGAAGCTAAACACTGGTTGTCCACTGCCAAAAGGCTTTTTGACAGAACTCTTAAATTGTTGTGAGGATGGAGATTTGATTGAATTTGTAGGAAATGATCTGATAATAAAAATAAGAAAATAACTAATTGTAAAATATTTATTCTTTGCAGTAAAGATACAATTTATGTATAAATATAATGTCTGGATGAACTTAACATGCTTTTAAGTTTCAAAGTTTCTCACGGACCGGTAGATGTTAAACAGTAAAAGTTCCACAGCTATGCTGCAGTTGTTGTCAAATGAACTAGGTGCTGTTAAGGAACAACTGGTAATTAAAGGGAAATATTGCGTTTAAAATGCACCAGCATGGCATGCAAAGAAAATACCTTAAATCATCATTAAACAGTTCAGTCGCACCAATAAGCTCTAGCAATACCTTTATCTCCTCAAAATATTATGCATTACAAGAATAACGGATGTTGCATTATTTGAATTTTTGAAAGTTTGGGTGAACAAATTAATTTTGTGCAACAAATAACCAAATTTCTTCCTGTGGGAGCTTTATTTCTTGAAAAGAAGAAAGCTGCTGTACTGTCTTATTTTGAATTGTCTATCACTCTGTATCTATAAATATTGGTTTAAAAACATAAAAATTAAAAACATTAAAAAAAATGCAATATTTCTCTTTAAAAACTGCCCAATACCTTAATATTTGCACTACTTGTTACCACAAATGACAACCAGTGAATATCAAAATTTATCATACCTGTTTACTTTGAACCTGTCTACACTGGCATAGTTAGAAGTGCTCTGTCCCCTTGAACCATAGAAAGATGATGCTATGTAATTGGTGTTCAACTCTGTTACAAAATGTGAAGAACTGCTTCATAAAATATGTCAACATCAACGAGGTTCTAAAATATTTTTTGACAAATATTTTTTACCTTAAAGGGTAAAGCAAAAATAAAATCAAAGCGGTTCTGCAAATGAATGAGGGGGAGGGGCTTGTCCTCCGTGAAGGTACTGCATTCTACTTGAATCCTAATTCTCTGTGTACAGTTAACAACAAATGCAGTATTCTCCCATGCAAACTATTCGCCCCCTTTTCATACCCCCATTATTATTCTAATATTTGTCAGCATTTTCAATGAGATGGCTTACCATTAGATTTCTTCTCTTTCAGTGTGTTGAACTTTTCCTCCTTAGATTCTTTAAAGAGGGAGCTTTTCCCTTCCATTCTCATCTGGAATGGAGTTTTCTTGTGGCTGGATCTGCAGAGACATAAAATTATAAGATCCTTCAAATATATTACTTCTCATATTCTTGCAATACCTTGTTTTTGGTAGTTTTCATAGATGATTTCATACATTATCACTAGTCTTTATGTCTGTACTTTATGAAGTATGTCCTAAGATCCCCCTCCCCCCAAGTACACATACAAAGCTTGTCAATTACCTGCCTTCTTTCACTTCCACACCCACAAAGACACACAGTAAAACTCCATTCATCTGAACGTTGTTTGAAACCGTTTATTCAAAACAGCTTCACCATTTTGTGTAAGCACAATTCAGTATCTTTCAAGCTTTCAGTATATTTGACTAAGCAAACTCCATGGAAACTTCAGCAGTAATACAATAATAAACTGGCAAATAAGCAAGAGTTGGACTATAAATTCAATGCCTTAAACCCTTGTCAACAAAGCTCTCAGATTTACCTGATCCAACAGATGTACCTGATCCCATAGGAGTATTTGATCACACAGAAGTATCTGATCCCACTGAAGTACATGATCCTACAGGAACACCTGATCCCACCACAGTGCATGATCCCTCAGGAGCACCTGATCACACAGAACCTCATCCCACAGAAGTATCTGATCCCACCGAAGTACATGATCCTACAGGAGCACCTGATCCCACCACAGTGCATGATCCCTCAGGAGCACCTGATCACACAGAACCTCATCCCAAAGAAGTATCTGATCCCAGTTTCAGTGACAGAAGGCAGAGACTTACCCTAACATTTCAACATTCTCCTTATCAAATTGATCATCATCATCATCTTCGTCCGTGAAGAATGGCAGCTTTGTGATTGGTTCTTTTTCAAAATCCCTGACACTCAACGTCTTCTGATACTCAGATTCACCGACATGACTAAACAGCTGAGAACGAGGTGAATTATGGTTTTGCCTAGTTGGAGATATTGACTTTTTCTGTAAGAATGAAAAAGAACCAAAAGGACACAATTTTTAGAATGGGCTGATTACTTAAAAACATTAATCTGTAATACAGTAGAAAATCCTGTTTGTTTATGTAATAAACCAATGATTCAATGTTCTCACTGTGCAAGACTGTATCCCATCCAGTGTTATGTAGTATAAAGTAAGGACCACACATGTTTGTCCTCTAGAGGACGTATTGTCCATTTGGGACGTAGCTCCATAAGGGAGCAGAACTCCTTCGGGAGTATTGTTTGGTTTCGCCCCTTGGCTCTTCGCCAGAGTGTCGAGGGGACTTTTGAAAAAGTAATCCCTCTTAGCACTGCTTTGACTTTCACTTCCACTCCTCTGCTCTTTGACCTGGTTAATGCTTTCCTAACTGAATCCAGATTTATTCACCTTTCAGTTACCTCAACATTCTCTTCCTTCATTTCAGTTCTATAATACCTTGGTGTTTAACCAGGCAGACAACTTGTCCCATCTCATATTTGTTCACGTAAACCTACATGATATATCATTTTTTGTCTGGAATCTCTTTTCTTGTACAAATACAAAGCCAGCCGGCACAACCCTATGTAACACTAGATTAGGTCAAGACTAGTTGTGGTACACATACACACATTTTCAATGACCGAAGGCACTGCAGGCTACGGAAGTTGTCAGCTCTTTCACCTTGTCTTATTTGCCACCCTTTGGTTTCCAAACTTTTGGTACTGGTTTCAACTTATTCTTATGAGTGCTCTGTCTACTTTCTAATAGCTGAGATCCCTTTAGCCTTGAACTTTCCATGTTGACTGCCAGCTCACACCCCAAAGTAGGTCCCCACTGTCAAATATACTTTGGAGAAAGAACCAGCGTTTATTACAAGCCACATATGTGCAATGTAACAGAGGCTGAATGGAGAAAGATCTGGCCTTATTACGAGCCTCATGTGTGCAATGTAAGAGAGGCTGAATGGAGAAAGAACTAGCCTTATTACGAGCCTCATATGTGCAATGTAACAGAGGCTGAATGGAAAAAGAACTAGCCTTATTACGAATCTCATGTGTGTAATGTAACAGAGGCTGAATGGAGAAAAAACTAGCCTTATTACGAGCCTCATATGTGCAATGTAACAGAGGCTGAATGGAAAAAGAACTAGCCTTATTACGAGCCTCATATGGGCAATGTAACAGAGGCTGAATGGAGAAAGAACAAGCCTTATTACGAGCCTTATATGTGCAATGTAACAGAGGCTGAATGGAGAAAGAACTAGCCTTTATTACCAGCCTCATGTGTGCAATGTAACAGAGGCTGAATAAAGTAATCAACATCTTGTAAGGTTTGGCAATGAAACAATGATTACGTACATTAATATGACTTATTACATTATTTTCTAATTTCCAAATGAAAGGATCCATGACATATCTTTATAATCAAAGAATTGCTAGTAAATGTTGTAAGTTAAAGTTAGAGTGACATGCCACCAAAGTAAGCTGTTTTCACTTGTCAGTTAAAGAATAAAATTCCCCAATGAAAGTTCTGTTGGAGTTATTTTAACATCTTTTACTGTTCTGAAGAAATACCTCTTCAAAGTTTGATGGTTTCTGAAGTAACTCATTGCCTATGCAAAAATAATGACGTGGAGTGTTGTACAGTGTAAACATTTCTTTATTAACCCTATAAAAATTATCCATGAATTACTGATCAGGCAGTTCACAATTTGGTGAGTGATGTAAATATTTTTCAAGAAAACAATTTTAACTTCCAAAACAAATCCCTTGGCGGATGACAATGCTAAAAGTGACCTTGAAATGAAGGTTGAAAAAGCAAATTCTTACATCAGCCATATTTGGCATGTCCATCTTTTGACATCACAGATTTGCATATTAAGCTCATATTTATTCCTGATAAAAGTGTGAAAGAGATATTACCCTGTAAAATGGTCAATGTCGGAGGGATTTTCATGGAAATTGCGACTACTTTCTTTATCTGTAATGCTTTTTATATCAAATACCAACTATGTTATTTTCATGTCATCAGACCTTTAACACTACCAAATAGACATCATAGTATCATCATGTTTAACAGGGACAAACCATGTATTGAATATTGTAAATTGTATTGTACATTGAAGAAATTTAAGTAGTTGAGAAGTACTGGGACCCTTGTACTGTGTAGTGGGAAATTTCCGCGAGACTAACTTTTGGCGAATCTATACCTTGTTCACATATTTGCGGAGTGAAGAATTCGCTGTTGCAGGCAACCAACATAGTCTTGTACAGACTAACCTAAGTACTTTCACAGGTCTTAAATTCGCGATTAGATACTTGATCATGAAATGCGTGAAAATTTCCCACTACACACTAGTTCTTGGTACTGCATGTACTTGGTCCTTGGATAAAAGTGCTTGACTACAACACTGCTAATACACCAATATAAGGCCACTAGATTGAAGGATATGCCAGCGTTTTCGACTTTTAGACATTTCACTAGCTATGCTCTACTTGTAGCCCACCACTTAAAATAGGTCCAGCGACAACCCTCTTTACTACCATGTTTTTTTCTTGCAAAATAAAACTGTTGAGGTTGTACCTGTGAATTCCCCAAACTTCTGCCCGGGGATCTCTGAAAGCCATTCACTGGGCGATTTGGAGCTGTAAAAGGAACACCAAAATTCAATTGAACATTCTTAGATGTTAAATAGGGAAAACTTCCGTAAGCTGCATTGCCAAACATTTAAAGACTTTTCACGTACATTTAACGGGTAATGACATCTCACAGGATTTAATTACAACACTTATAGTGACATGAGATGAAAATGTTTTAATTAAAAAGATCTCATATTGACTTCACATCCTTTAAAATAACATTTTCTGACACAGATCTGATGTACTTCTTTGCTTACAGATGGTTGTCAGTAAAATATATTTAACTACGTAACATTTGTGCAAAGAAACTGTACTTAGACTGCCCCCCAAAAAATGACAATATCCAAATTTCAAGTTAAATACTCATGGGTCCAGAGATTTACCCATGCCAGCAGCACTAAAACCACAGCTACAGTACATACTATATCTGCATGCATGAACAGGGTTCTACCAGTGTTCGCACTAAGGCGCGGGATTGCGTGAATCCCCCTTTTGTCTTTCGAACCCCGCACGAAAATAAATCTTATGCAGGAGAATCCCGCACACTTTTCTGCAGTTGAGATCGTAACTACAATTATAATACACACATTACATTGCATAGTATCTTTACCAAGTGATAACCCCCTCCTTGATTTTGAAAAACCCTCCCCAAAAAAATCTAGAGAGGGAATTCCCTCCTAGGTTCAATTCCTTAGCGCGAACACTGGATTCTACCCAAGATTTCAGATCAGGGAGTCCCAGGAGTCCATATTCTGCTGCGTGGGTGGGCATGACCTCTAAGAAGAGGGAGCTCCCCCACATCTTTGCCCAAAAAAGGAACCATTACAACCCCTCTTAGATGTAAAATAGTACAAAATCTGCACCCACATAAATGACCCTTAAATAAAGGCTGTTGCACAGTACATAGGGCCTACTGTAATGCATTCCTGTGACCTAATCTCTTTTACAGGTAAGTCTGGATGGGAAGGTACAGTAGCCATTCAAATACAGCTGGATGGTCCCAAGCTAGAGCCTTGTGCATGAGGAAAACATCTGTACAACTTACTTTTCTGATATTTCCCCATTAAAGACTTCACCAGAGAGACCAGGGTAGCTACCTGGTCCTTTCTTCCTTTGTCAATGGTGATGTTACAACCAGTCTTCAGTTGTATGATGCACCGGTTAGGGTTAGATGCTACGGATGTCACAGTTTTAATTCTATTAGACAGCTGCAGGTATAAAGCAAGATAATCATGACATTACAGGGGAGTTCGTGATGACTTTTACCAAGAAAAGGGTACCCCTTCGCTTACAAAAAAATTTATGCATCAGACATTGAAGAGGAAATTTTGTCATTACTGTTCAAAGGTCAAAAAAAAAAACAAATGACCAATGTGAAGCAATGTCATCACACCTGCTTGCTTCAACTTCACTTCTAAAGAAAAATCTCAAATGGAAACTTCATTGCTGTAGAACTGCGATGTAGGAGTTACATGTGAATTTCACGAGAATAGTAATGCCTCTTTCGGAAACCGAATTTATCAACTTGAAATTCTTCTATCTTTATTAAACTATTCTGTCAAATCACACTTCTGAGAATCTGTGTAACTGCAAGAATGTTCATTGAATCACAATACCACACTTAAAGAGACAGGGTTTGGTAGTGGTGAAAAGTCAAGCAGTCTGAGATGCTTCTAATGCAATTTGTAAGTCTTCACATTGCTTGCGTTTTTACGCTTGCACTGAAATCTTTACCAGGCAGGGACTAATTTCAATGGGATGGGGAAGGGGTGGGGGTTGGCCACATTTGCCTGAATAGACCAGAAAGCCAAACGGCTTTGTGATTCCTTGCCTCCAAAAGAATTGGTTAAGTACTTTCACTTTCTGGGGTTTCAAAAAAAAGAAGCTACCTCCCGCTACACGCAAAAACCTGAAACTACTCCCTAAAGGAGTCACAACCCCATGTGCTAAGTATAGCTCCATTAATGTTGCCCCTCTTGAGATAAAATCATGTTTGTAAGCAGTTCACAAGGTTTTCATTTCAGATAATCATTGACTTTTATCCATAAAAATAGGGTTCATCAGATACTGACTATATCACACTGTATCCACATGCCATTATGAGAAGTATCTTTGGATCCTATGTCAAACTTACACGTTTGTCAGCTTTTGACCTCCACAGACCTCTGACCTATTAAAAAACAATAGGTTTTCCCTCTCAGTGACAATCCTACACATCAAGTATGAAAGGTATCCATCATTCACACCTTGAGCTATTGTATTAACTAGCAATTTCCTCCATTTTTGCTGTTTCACCTCCGGGGACCTAAGATAACATTTGACTCCTACCAAAACAATAGGGTCCATCTTCTGACTAGAGCACATCCACACTCTAAATATGAAAAGTATCCATACTTCCTACCTTAAGATATTGTGTTTACAAGGCTTTTAGTTTTTGGCCTCTGGTGACCTCACATGACCTCTTATCTCTACCAAAAACAACAGGGTTCTTCCTCTCAGTATGATAAGTCTATATTCCAAATACGAGAAATGTCCACTATTCCTATCTTAAAATATCGTATTTACAAGCAATTTCCAAGGTTTTCATAGCTTTACCCCAGTGGCCCAGATAACCTTGACCTCTACCAAAAACAATAAGGTTTATCTTCTGACTATAACACATCCATATGCTAAGTACAAAAAGCATGCATGCTTCCTTCCTTGAGATATCGTGTTTGCAAGATTTTGTTTTGACCTCTGGCGACCTCACATGATCTCTGACCTCCACTCAAAATGATAGGTTTCTTCCTCTCAGTTAGATAAATCTGTATACCAAGTACAAAAAGTATCCATCGTCTTAAGATATCATGTTTACAAGCTAAGCATCAAAAACACACACACAGACACACACATGCCATTGTGACTGCATAGATTCCTTTTGCCTTTGACAAAATGTAAAAAAGTCAGTTTGCCTAGACACTAGCATACTATATGGATTTCCCATAATAACTATTCTGCCTCAGTGAGCTGTAACGGAGCAAGCAGATTCTGAAATACCGTCTCATTTTCATGTGCTACTGTATTTTGAGTGAAATAGCCCCCATGAATCTGATTTTGGGTGCTCTATACTGTACTTCAGGAATGTGGGACGCAAGTGACCATGGCTGCAAAACTTCGCGGGTGCACATACTTTGAAAACCAAAATTTCTAGCTCACCTGGTCTACTTAATTTGGGACTAAGATGAAAAATTCTATCTGCAGCATGATTTTCGCGGACACAATGCGTGTTTGCGTCCAGCTTTTTGCAGGCGTGCAAGTGACTCTTGTGCAGTATGCTATTGACAAAAACATATGTACATTCATAATTTATTCAAATGTTTTTAATACTACTTTCAGTTCCATTCCAATGAAAAAGCCATGCCTATTCGTTAGACAACCTGGTAACCAGGCTTGCTTCTATGATAATCTCATATAAAATGTAAACATTTGTTTGATACTTACATGGAATACTTTAGGCTGACCAGCTGCAAAGTACATCCTACAAATATGTTGACCATTAGATAACTGACATATTGCCAGTCCCCCAGTCTTCCAACTCTGTGCACCACAGTCCATGCCGAAAAATTTAACATTGCCTTCCACAGTATGAAGGACCTTTTCTGAGTTACTGGAATGATTATATGCCATGGTCTGGTACATTGGGAAAAAAAAGAAAATTACAAAACTCATCTGCCTCCAAAGCATTACTAATGGAATATATATACTCTAGCTTTAACCTTCTAATTCACAGCCTTAAAGCCACTTTGGTGCAACCCTGAAAAGAAGGGTCTAAGCTCAAACTAAGTTTTGATATGTCACAGACAGGGTTTCCGTCAAGGGGGTAAAGGGGGATTTGTCCCCCTTTCCAGAAGAAGGAGGGTAAAATCCCCCTCCCTTTTCTCTCCATAAAAATATAAAAAATTGTCAATATCTTCATTTCTTACTTAAGAAGAGGACACTTTGCAGCAATGTTTGAACTTACATTTAAATGGCCTTTAAAACCCTTTAAATTGCACCATATAGGGGCCTTGAAGCAAGATTTTGTCCCCCTAAACCCACTTGTAACTTTGGCCAAGGACAGCATCAATTTGCACTCAAGAGTTTAGCAGTAATAAATCCCCCCCCCCCCTTTTTTGAGTTTCTAGTGGAATCCCTGATAGGGGTACTTATTCTAAGCATTCTGGTGAAATTTGCATTGAAAGCCAATGTGCAGTTCTCAAGATATTAGCAGTTAAGGTTGTCACATTTTCAACACAAAGTGAACTTGAAGTAAGCACATACATATGAATCATCACCTCACATTAATGGCCAGTCTTTTGTTTTTCTTTAAACTTTACAACCAATTTTCTCCTCCACAATCACATGTTACTGGAATGTGATTGCATGAGAAGCATAAGAATTTTTTACTTAACATTCCACATGGGGAGGTCCTATCCCTAGTATTAACTTCAAGGTCAGCACAACAAACTGAAAAAACAAATGGAAAAAATTCAAACAATCTCATCAATAGACCCTTTTCCAAATAGCAATTGCAATGGATTGTGGGATAGAGTTCTGGTAGGCAATGTTGTTGTCAATGGCATTTTGCTGTGGCAAAAAATGATGCCCACCAAAATTCTATCCCACAATCCTTTGTAATTCCTATTGGGAAAAGAGTCTATGTGAGGAAGTGATAAAACCCCTGCTTGCCTCCTCAAGCTCACTTTGGGTCACAAATGTAGTAACTTCATTTGCTGATATCTCCAGTACTACATGTCCGATTTGAAAGGAAGTTTCACCAAATTAAAAGATTTTACAGAAAACAGAAAATAAAAGTTAAAACAAAATTTGGAAAAGTGAAAGAAATCGGTCTTCTATTTGACTTGTATTTTAATCACTAATTTTAATCAAGTAATTTAAACTTCCCTGAAATGGTGTGAGGCAGCATTTGTGATAGGCAGCAGGACTGCACTATTCCCACACTCTTCTTAACAAACCTGCAAGGTTTAATATTGTGTGCATATATTTCCAACACCTGCTGGGAAGACCTTTGGAGGAAAGTTGACCTTTTATGTTGGGACTTATCCAGATCCCCCTTAGAACTAAAATCCTCCTCAAAATACTTTGGAGGGGAGAATTCCCCTTCCTCACCCCTGCCCCCTCCCCCCCAAAAAAAAGAAAATCTGTAACCTAGAGCCAACACTGGTTTAAGGGTGATGTCTACTGTCTTGATTTTTTTTTTGACCCTTAAAAAGGTTGAAAAGTAGGCGTACTACTCTAGCTGCAGAAATTTTAAGAAGAGTGCCTCAGGGTTCCATGTTCAAAGGCTCAATTTTTGAGTCTCTGATAGTTTAATTTCTCATGCTTTTTTCTAGCTTAAGCTGTGACCGTTTAGCGATTAATCACTAAACTATTGCATGTGTAATAAACGATTCATACAAAGCTACCAGCGATTAATCGCAAAACCCGTTTTTCCGTACAAAATAAAAAACAATCTGCAGTCATTACAGAAAATCAGATGTTCACTTTACCTATTTTTGAAAAAGTGAAATACATAATTATACACTTGGTACACATGTAAACATACAACATCAAAGTTGAGCTTCTATGAGGATCCATGTTTGAGGTTCATGGAAAATGGGTTCCATGTTCAAAGGCTCAATTTTTGAGTCTCAGATAGTTTAAATTCTCATGCTTTCTTCTAGCTTAAGCTGTGACTGTTAAGCGATTAATCGCTATACGATCGCATGTGTAATAAACGTTACGTACAAAGCTACCAGCGATTAATCGCAAAACCCGTTTTTCCGTACAAAATAAAAAACAATCTGCAGTCATTACAGAAAATTAGATGTTCACTTTACCTCTTTTTGAAAAAGTGAAATACATAATTATACACTTGGTACACACATAAACATACAACATCAAAGTTGAGCTTCTATGAGGATCCATGTTTGAGGTTCATGGAAAATATGTCCCCCACCAACCATCACCAACGCATTTTACATATTCATCATGTTCAAGAGCACATTTAAAGTCTCTATGTTGATCATAGATACTTGCCATTAATCGCTAGACAATTGCAAAATTTTGCAATTAAACGTTTAGTAATTTTGCTAAATGTTCACAGCCCTACTTATAGCCATGCCACCAAATTACGAAATATCTGTAAGGCACCTCCTAGATAAAGCTAGCCTGTAGTGAGTTAAATTGACTATGACCATATTCTACTGCATTCACTGTGCGTGTGATTTTTATGTTTAAGTACATCTTCCTGAGCTCTTTGCTATGCAATGTAGTCTACACTTCATCTCATATTTCACTGATTTGCATTTAGTCATCACTGACCAATCAGAGCAACTTCCCATTTGAAGGTACAGTATAGGTTGACTTAATGTCAATCAAAGTGCAGTATTACAGGGTTTCCCCTGGGTTTTAGAGAGTGTGAGGTGGTACTAGTCCATGGGGGTAACATGATACCCAGGGGTCGAAATTCCCACTGTTTCGCTGTTCCGAGAACAGTGCTTTTAGTGCCGGAACAGTAACTTTTCAAAAGCCACTGTTCCGTGGAACAGTGTTTTTCCACAAGAAGCAAAGTGCATACGAATATACGCACATGCTAATCTCTGATAAAGTAATGATGCCGTGAATATAAAAAATGCCCGTAAATTTTGGCTTAAGTATGAAAGCAATCTCGTTCCACTGTTATCAATTAAAGTTGGTTACACTTGCACGTGTTATTCCCTATGCTGCATGGTGCAGTGATGTGTAAACGCACATACTGAAGTTTTACTACCAAACGCAGAAAAACTTTTAGTACAGTATGTCATTTATTGTCCAGCAAACGAATGTCATTTTGCATCACCCCTTGTCTTGCGTGGTATGTTCCAAATGACCTCTTAACTATTCATTGATATTCCCTCCACTTTATTGTGTTTTTAGTATTAATATTCCCTCCAAGCTAGCAACTAAACACCGAAACTTGAAACAACTAAAAGCAATTCTGACTGCTGATATCTCACAACCAAAGTCAATGGGTCCTAAGTGTTTGCTTTTCCTCGCAAGATCTTCCCATTGACTTACTGTGTGGAATGATACTTGAATCCAGGTTATGGCGAAGGATACGACTAGAAAGATTTCATGCAAATTTGCGAGAAAATAACAGCAGTATGTGCACTCATTGCTTTGCTATAGCAATAAACCGCAATGCAAAGGATGAATCAAGCAAAAATATTCCTTTACCGTGGATCTTTTTTCTTTTTTTTTGCTTTCACTCAAATCCCACTTGCCTTGCTTGCTGTGCCTCCTGCATCAATTTTGAGTGTATTTTCATCCCACAGTAGGTTTTGGGACACTGCAGTGTTAGGTCTTGGGACAATGCAAGATTATTGGCGATAAATTTGTGCTTAAAAATAAGAACCAAAAGAAAATCAGTATATCCCACTGGCTAATCCCCGCTGCAGGCGAAAATTCACCCTCCCCACGTTACGGTAAAGTCTTGCAGTCATGCCACTCGAATACAGTAGACAACAATTTGCACCTTTGCAGTTTGCATGTGTGCACGAACTGTACATATGCCGAGGTACTGTGCTCTGGAACAGTAAAATCTGATCCGGAACAGTAATTTTGGAAAAAGCGCTGTTCCATAGAACAGCAGCAAAAAAATTAAATTTCGACCCCTGGATACCTGCTTGGGCACCAACAGTGAGTGAGAACTATCAATACTTCTATAGCTAGCGCAGTACAGGCGGCAATTATAGCAAATTTCTACAAGGTGGTGGCCAAAAACTGTGAGGTGGCTGCCTCACAAAAAGAATGCCAGGGGAAACCCTGGTATTTCAGATAACACATAAGTCAAAAACTTCCTCTATGCTTGGCTGATAAATGCACTAAGGAGAACACTGCAAGTTAAGTACCTTATATATGAATGGCTTCCACACTTTTCTGAGAAAGATGGTCACCAAAAACTTTTCTTAAACACATGATATATTGCAATATTTCTCACACGACCTAGGCTTAGCCTTATCATTTAGAAAATTGATGGATAATCTAGAAGATGGTAATGAAAAGAATACTGATACTGCCCTGGATAGTTTACTTTATCCCACAAATCAAATTCATTATACAAAAGATATGATTGCACAAGAAAGGGCAATTCTATCTTCTGAGCTAAAATCCCTTCTATTTGGAAATTAAAAATCATCACATGTAGGCTATGTACCAGTGCGAAAGAATTATAACTAGATGAGTATTAATAGTTGAAATTACTATTTCAGGCCATTCAATATTTTCCCAATCGCCCTGCCAAGCCACATTCATGCACAAGCCACTGGCATTGCTGGATCCTGAGTAGCTTGTGTCCTTCAAATACATACAGGCATATGCTGGCCTTGGCCTAGGCTATTGAAGGCTGAAAATATTTGCTTTCCGCCTCAGTAACTTAGGGAGGAAATTAATGTTTTGAGGGGTACAAACAAATTTTTCATAGGGGAGGAAACTAACAGGTCTGGACACTAACGGTAACCTTTGGGCAGTAGGCTACTCATCAGTCACATTAGCAGACTACCATATTGTAATCCACACATACAGTCAGTTTAATTAGCTAAGAGTATGATATGTAGCCTGGTTGGCATGCACCAGAATATCTGTGTTCACAACACTGGCATATGACTGTGACCTCACAAAGCTGAAGACAGTCATGTCCTCCCTTTTGGGAATTTGGAAATGGTCACCCAAGTAATGCAGCTGTCACTTTTAAGAAACACTACACAACCCCCAGGATAGGTGCGACAATCGTCCAATGTGCATCATACATCTTTATGACATGACTCACCATACATCTGAAAATGTGATTTACAATTGTGCCAAACCAAATTTGAAAAAGGGACACACCACAACCACTGCTTGAAAATGATGGTCCAAATGATGCACTTGAATTAACACATCCTTTGCTTCCCGTCCGGCCATACACAACAGGATCTACGGTAGGTACATCCGTATGCAATATGCAGTATAAACTGCATATGATGTCTGGACAAAGACGTTGGCCGATTTGCTAGTGTACTAGTGGCCAATTCATGCATGTATGTAAACTTAGGTGCATGTATAAGTGTTTCTGCCTCTGGACTGGAATTTCCCTGCAAAGTATAGACTCAGTTTGCCCAGAACCAATATCAAGGCTATGGAAGAAAAGGGAATACGCCACATTGTATGGCCTGCTATGTTGGCAACAATCTTGATCAATACTGATACAACAGTGCATTCCATGTCAGGCCCACGCCGACGTTACACAAAGAAAAACAAAAGAAAACAAAAGGAAAATGCAAACTCCACGCCAAAGATCTTCAGATTGGAGTGCATGGAATGTACCCTGGTGAACTGATAGTGCAGTGCAATGCAGAGTGCACTGGAACAGTGAAAAGATTGAGGCAACCAGCACTGTAGTAGATGGAAATATGGAAAATATCAGTGATTTTAACTACCTACACAAGGTACAGCTCCAGATAGTAGTAGCATCTTTCCTGGTTTTTAGTATGCGTTGTGGCCTAGTACATCCCTTTGGCATCCAAACAGAAATGGTCTATAGGCCTAGGCCTAATTGCAGTACATTTCGGCTATTCACTGCTGCAATTCTCCCTAGATACTACTACACCCAGGCTATATAAAATATGCAAAATCAAACCCATGTAAATTTTGTGTCTGTACGTGTATTAAGGGTTCTCATGAGACTTGGGCTTTCAACTACACAGGGGCTTATACTAACCTACACCTAGGCTTGTGCATAAATGTTATGTGACTGACATTGATGCACTTTAGTTGGGCCTTTTCCTGCATGTTGTGACTGACATCTTCATGCAACTAAAGAGAGAACATCACCCTTTTGTTAAAAGGGGATTTAGTCAGGGGTTCCATCTGGAGGTTCAATTGTGCCTGGGGTTCAGTTCGGGATAAGGTTAGGATTAAATCAGTTTAGGGGTTAGGTTAGGGTTAAGTGGCCTCTTAAATGAGCAATCTCTGAATAACAAATAACAAGGATATCATACGAATGAGTTAGGCTTTCACCATATTTCCAGAAAAGACAATGTATATAATCGGACCCCTAATAATCGAAATTCGATTATAATCGGTTTTTTCTTCCACATACTTTACTTGTTAAAAGTAACCCATTGCGGCGAATGCAGCGTCGCCAAACAGTGTATACTGTATATGACCTGTACATGAGCGCCAAACTGGGGCCCAGTCCAGCCTCAAAAACTGTCACAAAATCTTTACTTTTTTGGTCTAAGAGATGACTAATATACCCTCTCTCCATGATTTTTTTCAATTATTAAACGATTACTTTGATTTTTATGATTATTTCGATTCTTCTACTTTGTTCCCATGCAATATGGGGCCTGGGGCCTAGGCTAATTATACTGAATCTAAATCAGTTAAAATCGGTATCGATATACTGTAATAATCGGTTTATCCTGAGAGCCTAGAATGCATGCTATTTAACCATATTTTGGCCTCATGTACTGACATCTGGATCATTCTGACAGTACAGTAGCCTGCTTAAAAATTTTGTGGTAAATAAATGACTCACCCATGACGTACAGGGTGTACAGTGGGTTTTACAAATGACAGCTGCATTTGTGCCCTAGCAATGTACCTGTAGCCTACAGTATTTATAGTGACAGTACTAACTCAGGGCTGTCAACTCTCATGCATCAAGCGTGAGACTCACACATTTGGGTGCAATCTCATGCTCTCATGATGAATCATCAGTTTCTCACACACGTCTCAGTATGGTGTAAAAAATTCCTATTAGGCCTAGGCTTACAATGCAAACAATGTGTCAGGTGTCGGTAAAACGCCAAATATCACACTACCTGAGTTCCGTCTAACTAATCATAGTCTGCATTAAGTTAACAGTAGGCCTAGTGCAATTAATATAGGCCTAAAGTAATACAACCGATAGCAGGGTTTTCGCTAACCTGGGTTCCCAGGTCTCAGACGCACGACAAGTCACCTAGACGCTTGGAAGAAAATCTTGTGCGTCCCATGAACGCATGATGTTCAGCCTTATACGCACAAAAATTGTAGCTCTAAGTTTCATGGTCTTTACCCACATATGTATTTACGCACGTAGGTACGTCAACTTCTCTACAGAGCTCGTGCCTAGCCTAAGGCATGGGTATTTGAATTTAATTATGGAACTGCACATGCACTACAAACTTTGCCGTGCTTCGCCATGCGTTTTACTTGAACCTGGCCTAAGGTATCAGTGTTCGCTTACAAAATTCCTATACCAAACATAACACGGTTTTTGACCGCGAATATTTTTGCTCTCTTCCAATGGAAAAATGTGGAGAAAAGGATGAGCATTGATTGATTTTACATCAGTCCAATGTGAAAAAGAATGCCATAAATGAAGAAAATATATGCATCCGGTTGTGGAACTTGTTTAAGTGTGGGGATAATGAGGTTACCCTTTGTCACAGCTGCCTCTGGGGCACCCTTGGGCAAGGTGCACCTGTATTTGCCCAGTTCAGTTTGGGTTCCCGAAGTGAGTGGACGTTCCCGATCCCCCGCCGGGCTCGTTCGATCTCTTCGGGAGTTTTGTTTTTGTTGCATGTAAATAGTTGTGTATACTGTGAATAGACTGTCAATAGTGATTGAGTGTGGCAGGTGGACCCCCCCCCCCCGGTGTCCCTCTGCGCTGTGGTTGCCTTCGGGCGTGTTGTTGCCTTTGGCCTTGTGTTGTTATGATCTTTGATGGTTTGTAAGCGGTAACAGACTCTTTCGTTTCCTTTGCTGGGTGTGGATGGTGAGAGATTGTTAGCGATTCTGTGGGTGGTTGTCGGTTGCGTTTTGCTCCGGTCCGGTTTGGGTTCTTTTGTTTCTTAGTGCCCGTTTCCATGTACTTAAAAGGCTCTCTAAATGAAGAAAATATATGTTCAGGACAGCAAAAAAGAAGAAAGGAAAGAATACAAGACACATTATTTCACATTTTGTTTCACAAGACATAGTCCTTTTTGAATTCTTATTATCGTGTAGTCTCACGGAAAAGTTATTGCCATAATTTTCGATTTATCGCCCAAACTTACGCGCTACACGAACGGCACGAAAGTGGTCTAAATTGCTTCAAATTAGAACAAAACTAAACAGTAAACAGAGTAAACAGTTGTAACTCAACAAAATCTGAAATGTTTTATCTTTATTTCGTTGAAAAATCGAAGCACCTTGTGAGATAATTTGCATAGATAATTCGTGCTACAAACAAATGAAGGAACTACGCCTGCTTGATGCTAATTTCATGTTTGTCGAGCTCAAACAATATATTGCCGGGCTACCACAGTCTATTGCCAAAAAGCCCGATGGGCTACCTTTTTGAAAAATATTTTCCGAGCTCTAATTGTGACAATCCAGACATGCAGAGCTATAGCTCGACATATTCCGGTCACGCGGTACAGTTCACGTTCATACTAAAACACCTGTCATTTCCACTTCACACTTTGCAGTAGTTATGATGGATTCTTGTGTAAACGCATGCGTACTTATTGCACAATAAAAATAAACTACATATTTTATTATACCTGGGATATGCTCTGTTTACAGGGAAGATCGATACATATGCCTGCCTGAAGGGTTAGGGTATAGCTCCATATCTTGTACACACGTACGTATCGTATAGTTTACAGTACAAGTACGGGACGATTGGAAAATTTTGGAGACCCTTGAAAATTTTGGGAGACGCTCGAAAAAGAAAGCTGAGAGTTTCAGGACTCTTGTGATTGGGAGCCTAATGAAAACCCTGCGATAGGGAATTTCCAATTTTTCATAGGCCTAGGCCTATTTCCAATGTGAACAAAATATCTCCTTTAAATTTTTCAGGAACATGAAACATCTGAAAACTGGCAATTCTGGGCATGCAGTAACGAGGCACGGGAAGTGTAATTTCCAGCAGTCTTAAGTTATTTTTTTGCAAGAAGACCCCCTGACGGGACGCTACGCGCGAACAGATGGTTGCACTCCATGTCAATAGTCTCTCAGCGAATCTCACTCTCAGCATTCACTAAAAGTTGACAGCCCTGAATAAGTAATATAATGCACTGACCCGTAGGCCTCCAGTGCAACTGTTACTTGTTAATAGTGTTTGTGTTGCTAATTTATTTTTAGCCTTATAACTAACAAGATACCAACAAGGCAAATAAAATGCTTGGGATACTACAAAGAAATCTCCAGTCTGTAGCAAAGGTGTCAAGGAAACTGCCTAAAAAATGCTAGTCCACTCAAAGCTGGAGTATTGTGGGGCCATAAGGGATCCTCACATCAAAAGTGACAAAACAACACTCGAGAATGTACAAAGACGTGCAGCTCGTTTTGTTCCCAACAACTATGATTACAGGGATAGTGTCACCAACATGTTAACAGATCTCAAATGGGAACCACTTGAAGAGCACTGTACCAGAGTTTGTCTCATCGCTACAGTATCTATAAAAAGGTTCATAACTTCACTCCCCCCACCATCCAGCTGCAGAGTAACCATAGTAGGACCACTAGACATAATCAAGGCACCCACATAGGCCTAATTGTTCCCCCCTCCTTTTAGTAAGAGATGTTATCAATACTCGATGTACCCAAGAACTGCTCGTGAATGGAATTTCCTTCCACCAAACATACGTGCAGCACCTGATGTTTGCTTTTTTAAATCTAGGCCTAGGCCTAGGCTAGTCCGCAGTCTGCTGACCTAGTATGGGGATTCCCATACTAGGTCAGCAATATACCCATTGTCAAAATTGGGCTACCGCACCTTCAAAAATTTTGAATGGTCTCAGTCTTTCTCAAATTCACATATAGGCCTATTCCTACGTAATTGACCTCTATGGGTCATTTAGGCTATATATGTTTAAGACCCATCATTTTAAGGATACCAGCACTCAGTCTCTAAAAAGAGACCAAAAAATTTGATTTATACAAACGATCCTGATTTGTTTTTTAAAACATTCTAAATCGTGTTACTAGGATGGTCACACTATTGTATGCTATATAGCACGCACTGCTGTTCAATTGCGACATAGGCCTAGGCCTAGGCTAGTTCATAGGCCTAGCTATGGTTACGATCATGTACACACATAGGCGTATGTAGCAACAATCATTGCAGAAATGCACGCAGATGATGTTACTCTCACAGTAATAATGCGGGAAAAACTTTGTGTTGCAATAGCCTAGGCCTAGTTCAGGAAGCAAAGTGTAGTGAGAACTAGGCCTAGGCTATCTAAGTTACTTCTAAGGCGCACTTTAAAATCTAGGCAACTCCCCTTCCACACTGACCTGTGCGTGATAACCGATTTTGGAGGTGTTTGCACAGTATGAAGCAGAAGCTGAAGCAGATGCAGAAGTAGGCCTAGGCCTAACATAGTGTCAACCTAGCCTATGCCTATAGGCTAACTCACAATAGCAGTTTACATTTGGCCTAATTAGCCTAGGCTAGGCCTAACGTTAACATTAGGGCCTAGCCTAGGCCCTATTTAAGCTTTACATGAAAAAAAAGCTAGGATAATGTTAGCAGACTACTCACACTTACAACAGCGTCATGGAAAATAGGTGATTGAAAAATGAAAGGAATTACACAAGTAAATCTACGTGTAAGAGTGGACCTAAAGAGAAACGTGAAAGGTTATGGTCAAGCAACAGCAGGCGACGCCATCATCAAATTTCCCGCAATCCGTCACTGTTCGCGCATTACATGCATAACATACAGTACAGAAAAAGATGGCGCCAGACCAGAGAACATGCCAGGATGAATAGAATGGGTTTGAATGGTATTTCATTGTGAATCAAGGTTCACTAGCAAAACGAAAAATTCCTCAAATGGAACTTCCCGAATTTACTGAGATTAGAGAACACTTCCCTGCATATCCCCATTACATAATGCCCCCGCTTTTTTGTCATTTGCTCACTTGCGAACATAAAATTAAAGCCTGTAAAACTTCCACTTTACGTGTAACAGGAACGCGGCAAGGTGGAAGTTGACTACGAATTTTCTCGTTCTTGAATTTCCCGAAATTATTCTCCGAAAACTTTAAGATGAACATCCTCTACATTTTCTGTTCCAATCGAGGGAATTTTTCTTCCTCTACAGCAGCCTGGTTCCCCCAACGGGAGCGCTATCGCCCCTGGAGAGCGTTTAGTAGCTGGGGGGGGATGAGAGCTAAGGAACTGTAGGGGACGTTTTGAAGAAAAAAAAACGAGATACTAAATTTAACTGGCCTTTACAATATTGCAAAAGGTTTTCTCTTGCCGAGCTCTCAAACTAGTTCGAATAAAAAGGAGATAAAATGAAGTCAATAAGTCGAGTAGTAGGTCTAACCGTCCCTTCTTCGGTGCGCTCCAAAGTTTGTGAATTTTTTAATGCCAGATGCCAGGAAATCGCATCTAACAGTGAGAGAGAAACAAGGAAAGCAAAAACGAATAGAGTGGCATGGTCACGTTTGGGGGGGGGGGGGAATATTAGTCACCCTTTCCACTACAATCATGGCTTCTAGAATTGTACGGACACCCTATCACTGAATCATAGAAGAGCCCTACATAAACATGACTGCCAGAATCGTGGGGTATATATCAACTAGAGCTGCTTGCTGCAGGCGCGGATCCAGAAATTTCGAAAAGGGTAGGCTGAAAGCAATCTTGAATATTCTCCTAGATAAACATTATGCTAATTTTGGCGTATTTGTTATTGTTGATGTGGCGAAAAAGAGTGGCTGAGGCCAGGAAAGTCCCCCTCCATTGGATCCGCACCTGTGCTAAATCCGACCGCCGGGGCCGCTTGCTTCCCGTGCGTGCTGTGGTAGACAGCTAGGAACCACAGTGACAACGCATGCCCCCTAGCGATTAGGAAAAATTTCCCCTTTTTTAATGAACCCAAAAGCAGTTTTAGCTATAGATTTCTGCACGGGATAGATTGAGGTGTTTTTCGACTTAGTGACCATTTTTTTTATCACAAATCGTTGGCAAACTTTCTAAATTTTCTTCTTCCATACCAATCGTAATTTTCGCGTAAGTTCTCCACCCACTGTCACATTCGAATTTTTACTGCCCTTTCAATACCATCCGAAACGCATTTTTTTTTTCAAAGGTACGTAGGCCCTATATGGATTTTTTTCAATTCCAATGCAAAATTCATGTAATTATCAGGGTCGAGTAGCGAGCGGGGGTGTGGGGGTGTCACACCCCCCATGTTGGTCGCCCGTCGGCAAATTTTCGGTCTGTCGGCAAAAGAGGAGAGGGAAAGGAAAAGAAGAGGAAAAGAGGAGAGGAGGAAAAGAAGAGAGAAGAGGGGAAAAGAAAGGGAAACTTGGAAGGGAGGGAAAGGGAAGACGAAGAATGAAAAGAAAAAAGAGAAAAAGAGAACGGGCCAGTCTGTTATCGGCTATTTCGGTTTTCGGCTCTTCATCTAATTGGCCCTTTCAAGTTGAAGACCCGTCGGCAAATTGATTATGCAAGTGACGGCCTTATACGGCCGTATCAGCTGCCGTCGGTGTAATTGGAGGAGTGACTGAATCCGTCGGGAACTCGGGAAAAGAAAGGAAATTAACGGCTTCCGTATAGGTGCACTATTTCGGGTCATATGACATTTTTGATAAACCACTTTCTGCACATTATTCCTCACTTTTATCATCACCATGGGGAACAACACCCGATTACCCATAGAGAGGGTATCCTTAGCCCGTCTTCTAAACCCTAACCTTGACCTCGAACACATTTTGCAAACTTCTGAGGATCCGGTTTACCCACAAACATCCTGGGAAAAAAATAATGCGTGCCGCGCGTGTTTTCCCTTCACTGCAATCTCAGGCTTTTAACTTTTGAGCACCGAAATGAATCAGATACAGAACCCATCTTCAGTTCCTGGCGTTCAAAGCATATTTTGAACGCTTGTGTTAAGATTCTGAACTCTTTTTCTCCCTTTTCGAACGCCGGACGCCTATCCACTTATCGTATTTGAACGCCTGACGCATCTAGTGTTCAAATGCTGAACACATAGTGTTCCAATTCTGAACGACAGATTCAGCTCCTGAAGTATAGTGGCATGACGGGAGGAATAGCTTAACACATTAGAATTAACCTGAATCTTTGCATTGGATAAATGCATTATGAACCAAAATATGCCAGTCCTGCATGAGAATTAATTTTTTAACAAGAGATTATGCTAAAACCTCAGATCTTCCGGGGGCGAAGCCCCCCGGACCCCACAAGGGGCCCCAAGGCCGGCCCAGTGTTTTAGACAGCCCCTACTTGTGGGACAATGTCACATAAACGGTGACAAATGTCGCACAAAAAATCTGACACGCAAATTCTACCCGTGTGTAAACTTTGAGGTTCCTCATTAGGGCAGAAATCCACTCAAATATTGCACCATTTGCCATCTAGGCATCTTACAAATTAAATTTCCAAAGGGGAGGGGAACACCCCCTCCCCTAAGACCCCCCCAGATCAGTAAATGTCGCATTGAGAAAACGTCCTAGCTAAAGCACTGGCGGGCCTCTGGATCCCAACCGCTTAAAACTATAGCGGCCTGACGAGAGGAATAGCCTAATACATTCATAGGCGTACGAGGGGGGGGGGGGTCACATTAAAATTAGTGGGGATTTGATGATGCATTATGAAACAAAATATATCCATCCTGAGACTTAATTTTTAACCCAGAGATATACTTAAACCTCGGATCTTCCGGGGGCTGCGCCCGCTGGACCCCGGACCCTACCCGCTAAAGCTCGTTTTCGCACTACGCATTACCAGATCCGTCGGCAAAACATAACCTCTACCCCACCCCACCCCCACCCCACCCCACCCCCCAAAGATAACACCTTCGCTACGCCCCTGGTAATTATTCTGGCGAAAACCATTTTTCCGAAAATTCGTACAACCTCAGGCTTGCAACAAGAGGCTATTTTGTGGCAACCTTACATTATGGGTAACATTTGTAGCGTGATGTTCTTAATTTGAAGTATATTACTTGTTGCACAAGCTTAGGCTGTTAAAGGTCATTATGAGTGCATTTTCAGAGAATAAGCATTATGAAACATGCAATTTATTAACCCATTACACTTCTTTGGCCTTGACTCCCCCTTGGTCATTCCACATTGGAAGCTATATGCTTAGATTCTCCTGCAAATTAAGTAAAACTACGATTTTAGTGAGCTTCTGAAGTGTCATTTGGATTTCGTCAGTTAAACGCATCATACTTACGCCCCCATTTGTAATTATCCTAGAGCTCCCAGGGGGCCTCAGCGTTCCCTGTTTCATGGTACCCCTGAGGTGTGCCATGCCACAGCCCAAAATATCACTAAATAATGGCCATAGCCGGATTTACCCGGAGGGCGTAACCTATTAGTGAGGGCGCCCCTTCAGTATCATTCTTGGTGACATTATTTGTGGGTGTGACTAATACGTGACACTATCTAAGTGGTGCGTCACCACCATTGGCGTGTAGCCTACGGAAAAATTTTTGGCAACAGTGCCGATGTCGGTGGATTGCTGGAAATGACACTTCCCAGGCTTGTCAGTTTGCATTAGACTGTGCCACCTTTTATGATTTAGAAATTTTCATCCTTCCTAAAGAGAGTTAACTCGGACAAACAGTTCATTCCGTTTACATAATTGTGTAAAGGAGAAAAAGGACTTGACATATAACTTCTGCTGTGTTCATTTCTGTTATGAGTTAAACAGGAAAAAGAAGGTAATATATGCACATGTCATTGGTATAGAAATCTGAAATATGGTGTTTGAAATCCCAATTTATTTCAATTCCATCACGAGGGCCAATCTGTAGGTATTACAATAATCGTTTCATCGCTCAATAACCACCGACACAGAAGTGCACTTGGGCATTCTGATGGTAGCCGAAGCATATGATAATCGACACCGAGGATTTAACCTTTCGCCGCAAGACAATTACCTGTCATGTCAATACAAAATAGTTTAAATTGAAATGTGTAACTACTAAAAATAAAACGAAATACATTCATGATTCAGTCTCAGAGCAAAGAGGTTTGACCAGGTGGGTCGAGAATGGTATTTAGGGAAACTTTATAGCAAATAGATACCTAATGCATAGACGGCACTGCATCAACTAGCTGGTAGTGCTTCTAAACCCTTTCTTTTTAATCTCCTTATTTTTCTTTCAAATTTCCTACTTGGTTGAAAACTATCCCTTACCCTTTCCCCGAATATAGTAACGAAATTTTATCATGCTTCTTTCTCAATCGTTTTCTTTCCCATACTAGAATTAAGGCGAAAATTCAATTCACTTTATGTTCATTTAAATGTTGGGTACGGATACACGATTTTGAACAAAAAGTTGTTGCAAGGGGGTTAATGGCTCACTTCGTGAGAGTGAAGATAAACTGCAAAAAGTGTCCAAAAGATGGTCACATGTCTTTTCAGTAAAATGTTGAAATAAAAACGCTGTTTGACGTAACTGTCAAACAGTATAGTTGATGTAGTCTCACTCCTTCTGATTAACATTCAGTAGGGAATGATGATACAGAGAGAGTGAGGAAGAAAGGGAGGTTGGATTATTGTGATATTTTCCGGGGATTAATCCTGCAGAAAGCGAAGCGCGCCGAAAAATGACATTTTTAAAAATTTCTAGCGACATAGGTAATAAAAAAAACGAAAAATACCCTCAAGGATAAAGCGGTTGTCCTGCCTCCCTTGCTACCAGCGGCGTATCGATGAGCCTGGGGCCCCCTGCTCCTGGACCTAAAAGGGCCCCCTATCAGGAGGTCCAGTGGCGCTGCCAGAGGTTGGCAATTGGGGGCACTATAAAAGATGATACTTTAAGCCTGCTCTAGATACATCTGGCAACCCGGCCGGTCTAAATTGTGCATTTTTGAGCATTTTTTTGAAATTTAAGATGACTTAGATGGTGAGGCTGAATGCGCGCGAAGCGCGCGAAAATTTTAATACTGTGATTACTGATATGCCCAAAGTACTGATATGCCCAAAGAATTCAATGCTCTTCCCATTCTTGAAGCAAGGAATATTTCGGGTACAATTCCAGTTTTTTAGACCTTATGGATATTTTTCTGTGCATCAGAGTAACAGGGCCCCCTTTTGGTCGGGGGCCCCCGGATCAGCACGGTCCGAGCCCACAGGAGTTACGCCGCTGCTTGCTACGCCTTTGTCAGAAATGGAACTTTCCGTGACTTACAACTTAAGGCTTAACCTTCTTTAAAAATGTCAATAATACAGCGAATGTGAAAAAGTTTAAACGAACCTCTAAAGCACGCATGTATAACCACTTGTCAGTATTTATACCACTTGGGCTTCAGAGTACATACTTTTGTAGGAAGAAAGGTAAAGATTTCTATTTTAACTCAGAGGCAGATTTGAAATCTAAGCTAAAAGGAGTGACTCATTTATGGACATTTTCGGGGGGCCCCTTAAGGTCGGGAGGCCCGTAACCTGTAGGTTACCTCGATTACTGGGTTAATCCCGCTATGATAATGGCAATTTCTCACCACTAAAAACTGAGTTCAAACTTCAATTGCCAAAGATAGCACCATTTACATCTAAGCCACGGAACCTACTCAAAACTTTCTCAAGGGGAGGAGTTTCAGCACCTACACTTAGACACTGCACCCTTTTCAATACACCCAGCAAAATAAAAACAGTATCATTTTAAACTTTGCTAAAGATAACTTTATTTTGCATCTAAGTCATCTTAAACTAACAAAATTGTCTTAAAGGGGATACCCCTCCCTTTAGACTCTCCCGTAGGACGGTACATCCTGCTCATTCGCACTAGGTGACAAATGAAGGATTCTACCTGGGTGCAAAGTATCGCAAGTGCGAGTATGCACACTTAACACCGGCCCTCTGTGTTTATCTGGGATGGAATTATGTCAGCCATCTTCTGTAGTCCCCCAGTCATCAAACGCAGGCTGAACATGGGGCTATGTCCCCGTAAAGGAAAAAGTTTCCAATTTTATTGGGAAGCCTTCTTGCATGCGATAAAGTATGTCATCCCCGACGGACGGTTAACCTGATTTTACTCTCAGGGAGGATTGACTTTGCTATAAACCCTCGAAAAATTTTGGCGCGCTTCGCGCGCTTTTGGGTTTTCTTGTTCCATTTTCATAGTTCCGTTCCATTTATACACAGCCCCCTCTACAGGGTAAGCTATAGATAGTTTACACACTTTTCTGTAAAGATTGGGAATTTAGCCTCCAGTGGACCTCGCATCATGGCCGTACGGGACTGTTTTTCTCAGGGAGGGCGGTGATTTTTGCCCGATTCCAGACTCAATTTAACTATCCAATTTTCTGCCCGACTGAGACAAAATATCTGCCCGATTTAGCCAGGTTTCTGACATTTGGGGGAGGCCGCCCCAGCACCCCCGGCCCGTACGCGTAGTTTTTTTTTTCCCCAGGACGAGTCAGGGCAAATTTGGCCAATGGACCAATCAGTTTCTTGGAAATAGGCCCCCCCTTTAATTCCAAAATGACAGCTTTTCGACCCTTTTTTGGAATTCTGACGCCGGATTATGAAAGAACGGGCCAAATAACCCCAATCTATGGAACCCTAACCATAATTCTAACCCTAACCTTTATTTTGAAACAAATTTAAAATTTTTTGAAAACTCGATTTGCCCACGTTCGTCCTGGGAAAAAATAAAATAATGTGGCCCGTACGGCCATGCCTCGCATACACTTTCTTCGCGGTACGCGCGTCACTTTTTCTGTATTTTCTGCACTTTCTTCCCTTTATTCGGCAAAACATGGCACACACCTCTATTCTGCAAAATGCCTGGCCGGGCGTTGGGGACATGCTCTTCCCCTCGCAGTTTTCAAGGCCGCAAATACTTTGTCTTAAGTCGCATTTAACTGAGATATAGTCTTTTGTAGGGTGGATATAAGGCTGCCATAATCCGTAAATTGATGTCTGTCTCAAAACTTAGTCAGCCTGCGTAAAGTTGGTACTCTTTTCCCCCATTGAACATTCGCTTTTTACACGACTATCCTAACCATCTAATTACCGTAACGTCTGCAGCTACGATGCAAAACAATTTTACGTTACCTACGTATAAACATGTATGGTGGCTTATATGCATAAAGGTGCTACTTTTTGAACGTCTAGGAATTCTCAATATGTTGGCTGTCTTATAGTATAATGAAAGCGTGTTGTCAAGGGGAACGGGACGTCATTTCGATAATATAAAGTCAGACGGTAAAATGTCGAGAAGCCAACCGAAAAAAATGTGCATGATGGTCATCAGACGGAGAGATTTCCGCAGGGGTGGCGCCAGTATTTTCCTGACAGGGGCCCAGGCTCCCCTGATGAGGGGCGGGCGACCCGAAGCCCAGATGGGGTGACGGTTGCGTGAACGATGTCGACGGGGGAGTGCGGAGGAAATTGGAAGGAAATCTAAGTACTATACCATTTATGATTGCAGGGCATATTTGCATAATATCCTAATATTTTTGAAGTGCCGAGATACGTGCTGAGGTAGTGCTTTTTCGGGAAATCCAAGATGTGGAATTGCATCGCGGGCGAAAATTTGGGAGTACACATAAAAGACACTGTTCCCATTTAAAAAAAAAACACATCAACTGTCGTGGTGGTTGACACATATCGGGGACCCTAAACCTTGCATTGCTCTATCCCATGGGAGTGGATCATGGGGGACGGGGCGGACGCGTCCCCTTCACTTTTTTGGAAGGGGGACATCTCCAAAATGTACCCCAAGTTTTCAATAATATAACATATATTACGAATTGACACTACATTTTAAAAGCCAATTGCGCCCAATTATGGCACCATTTGCCATATAGACACCTTCAAATTTCCTCTTTTTTTCAAAGGGGAGGGGGATCCCCCTCCTCCAGGACGGCGATGCACAAATGGTGCAAAGTTCCCCCACCCCATCTTTGGAGATGGATCCACTCCCTTGCTCTATCCACCTCGTCTGCCCAATGAAATAAACAAACCTCCCTCTGCGAGTCGTTTACCGTACCATGTACGACAAAGGCAAGAGAACACGTATTCTTAGCTATGCGATATGGGATGGAACTCCCAAACCTTTTTTTCCATCTCATTTATTTCACCACAAGTTGCAAAGATTCGTGGACAATTTTTACAAAGGCTATATACAGATACAGGTATGGAAAAAGAAAACAATGTATCGGAAGCAAGTTAATTTTCCACCGGGTACAACAGAACCTATATATATATAAAATGCTAATTGTCATCTCCAAACAACATATCACAATCGGCGAAGACTTCTTTTAATTCCTCATATGAAACATAATGTTTAGTTTTACCACAATTGCTTCTCGAGATACTTTTTTCCACTTCTATAAAAAATTTAAATTTAGAAAAGAAATCATCAATTTTAAGGAGAGCATTTCTTTGCTTTTGCTGGAAAATATAAATTTTAACATTTAAGGTCAAAAAATTGTATGGGTGCCTTCTCAATAGCTTATTACCAAAATAAATATCTTCTTTTGAAAAGAAAAACTGTCTTTTTAAAAAACATTTCTCTAGGCTACTTCCAACCAGAAAGAAGAGATTACTTGGCATCCCCAACAAAGGTGTTCAATATAGTTTCATCGTAAACATTACAGAACGAATAGAGTTGGTTGTCATGAATATTCATTAAAAACAGGAGGTGATTTGTGCCTAAAGTTCTGTGTAGAAATCTGTACTGAAAATACTGTAACTTAACCTCTCTGACAGAGTACCACGGGCTTAAGAAAATGTTTTGCCAAGCATCATTACAAAATCTAAAGTTTTCACTCCATTTGGATAAAGCCTTTGGAGGGACAGAGACATTTTCCACCAAGTTCGAGTAAACAAATTTGGAAATTCTTGGTATTTGTTTTATGGCATTAAAAAGGCTTTCACCTTTACTCGTACTAATGTGATCAAGATGGCGATAAATCTTCCAATCCATAGGAATAGCACAGACAAGACCCCAGTAAGTAGTGAAATGACAATGAATGATATTAAACTTTTGTAAAAACATATGATAGTTTAAGACTTTTCCATTTTCCTGCAAAATATCTCTGACATACATAACCCCTTTATCAAACAATGACTGATAGAATACGACTTCATTGTTCACTTTAATAGAAGAATTATTTCATATAATTTCATTCTTATAACTACAACTTTGACTTTTTTGTGAAATTATGTATGTCAGCCGAGCATTACAGACATTGGCAAAAAACTATTTCTTATATTAGTGACGTCACTTGGATTACAATTACATTTATATAAGAGGGTTCCGCCATATCTGTGAAGGTAAAAGTCAAAAAACAGCTTCCAGTAACCCTGAGTGTTATCACTATATCTGCGAACCCATGTACATTTTAGACCGGCAATGAAGCTATCGATGTGAATGAATTTAAACCCCCTAAAGAGTAATGACTATTAACAGTATTCCGCCTGATTTTTTCTGGGTTACCTGCCCAAATTAAATTGAAAATAATGCCATTAAGCTCCTTTACAAAATGAGCAGGTGGATTGATGAGAACAAGAAACAGAAATACTAACTGTGAACTAGCATAACTTTTAACAATAATATTCTTACCAGCAGGTGTCAAATCTCTGGAAGACCATATTTTTAAATGTTTTTTGAGAGGGGATAATTTTGGAGGAAAATTTAGGGTAAATAAATCATCTCTATTGTTCGAAAAGGAAACACCTAAAAGGTTTACCGGCCCAGGAGTCCAATTGATAGGGGAATCATCCAAAAAGAGAGGCTTGTCATTTACATAAGGTCCTAATGGAAATATCTTGTCGTAGTTTACCTTCAAGCCTGAAGCAAGGCAGAAACTTTCTAAAACATGAATTTCTTCTTTAAAGGAACCCTCAGTACCATTTAGAAAAATAGTTGTATCATCAGCATGCTGCAATAATTTGATTTCACCATTTGAAACTGTAACGCTGTAATTAAGTTATTTGCTAGAATTTTTTGAGCAAACACTTCCATACACAGGATGAAAGATATGGGCTAAGTGGACAGCCTTGCCTTACTCCTCTGTTCAACATAAAATTCCCAGCGGATTAACCATTATTACAAACACAAGAATTACCATTACGATAAAATGTCCTTATCCAGTTGACAAAACTCCCCCCAAACTTGAATTCCTGTAAGGTTTTAAAAATGAAAGCCCATTCTAACTTATCAAACGCCTTCTCGAAATCAACGAGAAAAAGAAGCCCAGTTTTTGTTTTCTCTTGACGGTACTGAATAAGATCTAACGTGAATCTAATGTTTTCCCCTATAAATCTCCCCTTCATAAAACCAGTCTGGGAACTCTCAAACTTTACGTGAAACTGTGCAAAGCCCTCGAAAGATATGGGTATACAAAATTGTGACCACTAGAATGTAGCATTTAAACTTCTCCAAATGGCATTGGATACGCACTAAGCAGTGGAAAGTTAAAATCACAATTTTTTTCGTTGGCCTAATTCGTACTAACGATTTAACGATGGGGCGGATGGGTTCTGAGTGGGACAATGGATCCAGGAAGTTTTCATTGAGCTTTTGAACGATAAATCCACCCACGCTGCCCAACAGGAATTAATGTTGAGACAACTACCAGGTATTCCACTGAGTCAGTGGCGGATCCAGGATTTGGAGAAAGGGGGCGCACACATCGTCGGGAAGGCCGACGAGCAAAAGAAAAAAAAGGTCTTCAAAATTTTAAAGGCCTTTTTTTTTTTGCTTTTTCTCATCTGGGAAGCATATTTTCCATTTCTATTTGCTCATTTTTTCATATCGCTGGTAAAAAAAATCATTGGTCATCGAAAAAGGGGGGGGGGCGTTCGCCGGGTGCGTCCCTTCTGGATCCGCGCCTGTGAGTGGAGCTCTTACTTCAGAGCTGTGATTCTCAAACTTTTTGAGGGTGAGGGCTAAATGCATAGGTTGAGCTGAAGTCGAGAGCCGCAAGGGAGGACCTCAGGCTTAGTAGATAGAGAAAGCTCATTCATAACAAAGTCACGGGGGTGAGAGGGGAAAGTGCTCCTAAACTTGGGGATATTTTCTTATTTTTTCTGTTACTCATAGCGCTTAAAAGTCACAAAATATGCAGTTTTGGTTCACTTCGCGTGCACGCATTCTGGGTACTAGTTTTTCCCATTCTTACTTCCTGAAGGACAAGTTTGGTGAGAATATTGTAGAAAAGGCAAAGGAAAACCTCACCATCACCCATCCTTCCCTCCACCCTCAAGACCTCTGCATCATCAATCCCGGTCGGCTGTTATTCAGACGAAGTAAGGCTATAATTAATAAAATAAAACTGTGATTTTTGTCCCGGTGGTCTGTTAAGTGCCCATCCAGTGTCCTATTGAAGCTTAAATGCTTCATCCTACTGTCCTATGCCCACAATTCTGTGAATACCCCAGAGCTTCCGGAAATTTGCCCCCTGAGCCTCCACGGGGACGTTGCCCCTAGATACCACGCCGTTCGGAGTAGCACTTCGTGCTCCCGCGGCGTTTTTAACCCCGTTTCGTTATTTCAATCTGAATTCGCCTGATGCTGCCCCCTCTTCAGCCGAAAAATTTCTGCGTACTGTCATATGTGTGCTACTTATCAGGGGGGCTTACCTTGCTCGACGATAGGCTACATGTTATCATTATCATGTAGTATATAGCTGCACATGCTCACGTGTTGTTGGCAGATGCTTAGGCCTACCGCTAAGAGGCTTAACAAAAGACCCCAATAAGGTAACATATTGCAAAAGTTGTGCCAATGTCTCCTCTCGGTGATATTTTTGAAGGCAAACAGATGGACATTACGTATAAATGGGAGCGTGCTACCTTAAAACGACATCAGAGAAAACGCGGAGGGAGACTTGGTCAAGTTTAAAGGACCCAATCTCTTCTGTTTACAAACCATCGCACATTGAAACGAGGATAACAATAATCACGTATTGTTGGCAGCTGCTTAGGCCTACCCCTAAGGGGCTTAATTCATATTTGCAATAGGAAACAAGCATTTTGAGGCTGGTAACTTTTGAATATTCATTCCAAAGTCATTTTCCACTCGAACTAAGGGTTGCTTTGGAAAGCTTGGCGAATTCGGTCTCAAAAAAATCAGAAGCCCCGGCGACGAAGGTCGCCGGGGCCCCTGATTTTATTGAGACCTTTCGTGTCAACTGCTAATTACATGAACTAAGGAATCGGTTTCATCTCAAAATGGGAAAATATTCATAAAACTATTACCACTTGCAACCGAAAAGAAAAGCTTTGTGGAAGGGCTGAGGGTAGCAGGCCCTGACAATGTGGGCTATATGCAATAGCGTCTAGTGACCTGATTTGGAAATTTACAGTAGGATATGACTAAAAAACGAAGCCACATTAAGAAAAGAACAAATGGGAACGCAGAGGAGTCTATAAAAGCTACAATAAAGAAGATAAAATGGGAAACGCAACTTTGAAACCGCCAAACGAGAACGAGACTCCGGAACTTGAACTCACGTACTAAGCATTTGGAGTCGAGTGCCTTTCCAACTGACCTGCGACAATGTTGGCAATCAGTTTGTTTAATAATTATAGTAATCTAACGAAAAGTTGTATGACATACAAGTGCAACTGCGGAAGGGTGGGGGCGCAGCTGAACCGAACACTCCTTTTCTCCTGCATCGTTAGTATTGGTACCGTACTTTATATTGTCTGAAACACGCCCAAATGTTGCTGTTTCAATGCTTGACTGTTATACATTTTCCATGTTAATGTTTTTGCGTGGCTTGTAAATGCTTCGTAGTTTGCCGTATAAATGACATCGAATGGGGCGGGGTGGGGGAGGGGTGAAGAGAGAGGGGGAACAGGAAGCCGTGGTCTTCCGTCGCAGAATTTTCTGACTCCTTCGTGAGACATGAAGTCAGAATAGTAGTTATACAATAAAATGTGTAATCAAGAAGCTAGGTTACGCCAGAAATGTTGCGACAGGGCCGCCCAAGCTCCTCGATGTGGGACTGCAGCTTAATGCTTTGGGTGTAGTTAGCTGGTTAGTGAAATATGAAAGACTTGGGGGATTTATCACAGGATTTGCGGCTTCGGTAAAATATCAAGTACGGTAAATTACAGAAGCCGCCTGGCCGTTGTGGGTTACTTCATATTTTATCGTTTCCCGACAAAAATGGAATGGCGACGAACCCTAACTGTGAACTTTCACCAGATGGGTGAAATGTCCAGGTTGAAAACTTTTATAAGGAACTAGAGACGTAGAACTGACCTGATTTATTGTGTAAGTCAATGTTGACAATAATTAGTAGTTTTCGTATACCCAAAACCTTGAAGAAGGTTTTGCCAGTTATAAGCTTACCCCTGACAGAAAGCTGATAAGTTGTCCATTCATGGCAATTTGAATTTACCACACCACGGCCGTGAAGATTTTTTGCTAGCAGAGCTCCAAGTTTCCGTACCTTTACCCAGGCGTTTTAATCACTCAAAGCCTGATCTACGGCCGCCAGTTTCTAAGATCATAATTTCTACAAAATTGCTTTAATTGACCCCATTTTGGCACCAGTGATACTTCATCTAGTCTTCTTTCATATTAAATTGACAAAATACACCCATCCTATTCGGTAACATATTGCAAAAGTTGTCCCAATGTCTCCTCTCGGTGACATTTTTGAAGGCGAACAAATGGATTGTACTTATAAATGGGGGCATGCTACCTTAAAACGACATCAGCAAAAACGCAGCGGGGGGGGGGGGGGAAGAGACTTAGTCAACAGGGGCGTAGGACGTGGGTGGACTAGGTGGACGATGTCCAGGGGCCCCCAACTAAGGTTGCCAAAAAACTTTGGACGTTTTGGACCCGGCTATGATGCATTATCGTATTATGCAGGGTTTAACACACGCTTTGTATGACTATATTGTATCGAGTGACGAGTTATAACAGCGCCAATAGACAACAGGAAAAAGTATCGCACATAGTACAATACGTCGTGTATGTTTTAAGTAAATATGTGCGTGGATGGCCAGAGAGAGCTTATGCAATTGGGACTGTGATACCACTGGTTTTGGGGCCCCTCAATGCCCCTTGTTCAGAGGGTCTTGCTACGCTCCTGCATACAGCAATTCTTATTTCAGTCCGCTTAGGTGCAGATGTAGGCTTTGCCTAAATCATTCAAGCTGTAGGTCTAAACGTAAAAATGAAGGTAAATTTAGGTTTATTATAGGAAATTAAGGTCACGAGGTTTCAATACACTTAGATATTGTGATCAAAAGACTACGAATCATGGACATATTTAGCCGGGAGGGGGCAGCAGGGCCAGTTTTGCCCTAGAAAATGCAAAGTAAAAATTTATCACATCGATCTGAAAAGTCTTTGGTGATTAGTACCTACAGAATGTTTAGTTGCAACTCGAACTGAGACTAAAATTAAAGTATTAATATTTGTTTTGATAATCATAACAATCTATAGCGGATTAGATATAGGAGTTTAGAGTATTATTATCAATACCGTAGTATGCTAGGTGTTTATTTAGACAAGGATTGCTTTCCATCAACGGAATAAAGATTTAGGGACGAAGGAATTTACATTTCATCTTGAAGATGTAAATATTTAGATTGGCTGTTTAGATTTTGACATTTCAATTTCGATGTGCATATTTATTGATTGAGACTCAATAATGTAGATCATTTAGATGTTTGAATCAAAATTTAACTGACACTGGGTTTGAATTAGCCTTTAGTTCCCTGTAGTAGACAGATCACAATGCATTTTTCATTTCTTGCCGAAAAGGAGAAAGGAATCTGTATGCAATCATGATTGCATGAGGTAGTTTACATGGTTTCGCAATGTCTTCTTTCTTTTCCTCAGATGTTTCCTGATGATTAATCCAAAGAAGGGATCTAAGCTGAAGACGAGATGCGGTACTCACCCGAAAGTGTTGTCCTTAATTAAAAGTATTAGAGACTTTGAATGGGAGTTGTGAACCGTTTTCAACTGCATGCAGACCAATGGGCATAGCCACTGGAGGCATATAGGCTAGAACGACGATTACTAAAGCTTACGTAATATTTACTGCGATACTTATTACAAAATGTTCCACCTCATCATATATAGTTTTACTTCATGAACTTAATAAACTGTGCATATTGTGTGGTAGTAATGAGTAATAACATAGCAACCTCTAGAATTGCATTGGCTCAAAACTGATATTTGGTGGCACAATTTTGCATCAAATTTTCTTCATCTTTTCAAATATTTTGACCCTTCCTTCTGCCATATATAAAATATTTTAAAAGGCCATATATATACTAGTGTTAACTGTAATTACAAGTAATTGCAAATCGTATAAAGGCAAACATGGCATTGTTTTGTAAAAAGGCATTGCAGTGATGGTGAATAAATTTACAAAAATCTGCAAGAAAATTACATAACTTGACTCTTAAAATGAAATGGAATCAATTTGTTTTAAAAATTGTATTTTTACGACTGTTTGTTGATTTTACAGTTTATTTCCGTAAAATGTATTTATTTGTGAATTCAATTACAAAAATTGTCAGTTTTTTCATGTAATTTATACCAGAGTTTTTTAAATGTGTTTACAATTACTTGTGGGATTTACAGCTTTCTAACTGTTAATTTACAAAATTGCACTGTTTTCAATTTACAAAATGCTGTACGTTTTACAAATTATTGTTGGCATTTTAGCTGACAGCCATTTCACTATGAAAACAACAAATATACTTTTTACAGTTCACGCTGGTGAGTTACGTATGTGTTTAGATGCGTGGATGTGCGTGTGTGTGTATGCGTATGTGTTTATAACGCTTGGCGTGTAAACACGGTTTCTAAAGAATTACTTTCAATACTTGGTATATAGATTTAGAGAGGGGGGAGGGAGAGACGAAGGTCATCTGAGGTCATCAGAGGTGAAAATATAAAACCCTCGTAAACTAAATAGACAGTAGACGGTACCTCCAAATTGTGTCCCGCGTTTCGTGACCAACGAAAAGTTAGAGCCAAATTGTACCATTCCAAAGATAAAATTATAAAAAACAACATTTATCTTTTCACAAGCATAACTGTTACAGTGCCTGATTTTAATTTCAATAACTTAATTATGAACGTGTGTGAAGGATGTTGTGACTAAAGCATGATTAGAAATACTATACGTTTTAACAGTTCTTTGATTGCGTAGAGGAATAGTGCTCGGTTTCTCACACAGACGGCCCAGGTTCGAGTCCCTCCAAAGACTTTCCTTTTTCATTTTTTATCATTTAATTTTTGGTGGGTTGAAAGGTCATGTGAGGTCAGCTGAGGTTAAACTGCGAAAACATCGTAAAAGTGTTATAGTCAATGTTATAGTGCAACAAAGCACCCCCTTTCGGCAAGGAATCACTAAGCCTTTTGGCTTTCTGGTTTAAATCGCTAATGTGATAGATTGAGCATTGTATGCGGCTTTAGTAAAGTACCGTATGATCCTATGTCTATTATGGTGTCGCTGTGCTATTGATAATGACCAAATGGCACAGGCAAAGCAGCCTCTTTTAACATAATCCACATTCTGTCCAACTACTAGTATAGCCTAGGTTATCAAGTGGCGGCCCTTGTGCCATGTGCGGCCCGCGAGCGCAATTTTTTTTCCCACGAGGTTATGGGCAAATCTTGCCAATGGTCCAATCAGCTTTTTGGAAATAGGCCACACCCCTAATTCCAAAATGACAGCTTTCCGACCCATTTATTGTAAATCTGACACCGGATTATGAAAGAACAGGCCAAATAACCCCTGGCCACGTAACCCTAACCTAACACTTAACCCCAACCATGATTTGGAAACAAATTTAAAAAATTTTGAAATCAAATTTGCCCATAACCTCGTGGGAAAAAAAATTAGGCGGCCCGCGACGTCCACTAATGAGGCCCGTGAAAGATTCGAGGAGCCAGAACATTTTACGTATAATTTCCTAATTGCGATCTAGAGTATTTGGTTTCCACATTTTCCCGTAGGCTAACTGGTGATTCACTCCGATCTAGAATGTTTGGGATACCAATATTTCACACGTATTGGTAACCTACGCGTGGTAGGCACAGAGTTCTAATGACAAATATGTGTTTTAAGGGGGCAATTTCCTACAACGTATTGCGGTTGGGATGCCAAATTTTTACCCTATACTGCAGACACAAGACTGGGAGACGAACCAGGGAGGCAAATTTGAATGTTGTAGCGTGTGTTTTCCTGCTATCCAGCGCATTTAGAATGTCAAATTTTATCACCTCAGCCCTAACCTTGGTGGGGCTGAGGTCAGTTGTGAACCCGTATCCCCATCCCCATTAAGAAACTACAACCCAAATTAAGAATCCGAAGAATCGTCAATGTCCGGCGGTGAAGGCACTTTCCCACCTGCTGGCTACAACAACGGTGATAAAGCATACTTTAGGCAACCCCTCGCCCTTGTCGGGATTTTAGCTGCAGCCCCACGTCGGGGAGTTTGGGCCCTGTCGTAACATTTCTGGCCGAACGACCAAGCTTCGGGATTACACATTTTATCTTACCTACTATCCTGACTACATGTCACACGAAGGAATGAGAAAATTCTGCGGCGAAAGACCACGGCTTCCTGTTCCTCCTTCCCCTTCACCCTTCCCCACCCCCACACCTTTCGATGGCATTTATAAGGCAAACTACGAAGGCAAACTACATTTAACTATCTCCAAGTATGCTTCTGAGGGGGAGCTCTCAATTTTTTGACATTAAAGCATCTACTGTGCATCTCCAATGGCACATCCAGGACTAGCGGGGAAAATTTGGAAAAATACAGCCCTTGAATGTGGTTTCTTTATAATTTTGACAGATACATTTTCTGCATTTTCTTCAGCAATAAATACGGCTAGAGCCCGCTGAGACCACCCCTGGTGCACTCGCGAAGCAAGCAGAAAATTCTGATATAGAAGGGAAAGAACAGTCGCCCCAAACTTATTTGGAAACGTCAGATAAATCTTACAAATTCCTCTTATTTCCAGTAGAAATATCTTTCATGATAACCCATACAAATATATGTCATATTAGAGGTGAACTCAGTACTTATTCTTCATGAATTGAACAAAATTAGTATCAAATTACTTAAACAGAGTCATTCATGGATTAGGATGCCGTGATACTCTAATGCAAATTGGGGTGACGGCATTTTTCCTTTCCGTATATCTGTGAAAATTTCGTGCAATATCTTATACTCCTTTTGGAGGTGTCAACACTTTATGATCCCTGGTGTGGTGCTTCACTCCTCCCTCGGCGACGATTCAGGAGAGCAAAGAGCCCCTTGCAAATTTAAAGGCACCGGTATTTTAAACATAGGTACATTATCCTAAGAGAGTGAAGCTCTTTATTCTCATATCTATTGGATACGTGTTAAAAAAGGCAACGTAGAATTTGACTTAAAGATAATCGATGTGGAAATTGTATTAAAGGGAGCTGTTAAAAATAGATGTTGAAAACGAAAGCTGTGGATTACATCTCTCTATGGGGTGTTACTTTACATAGTTCAACAAAAAGGTGTGAGCAAAGGTCCGGCAAAATTGTAGTTTTGAGAACATTTTGTGCAATTATCATGACTGACTGATAAAGTGACAGTATGTCCTCGTGTTGATTGATGCACATCGATTTATAAACGGTGTGTTTGCGCATAATTTTTTCATACCCCAAATCTCATTTGGTCTGGGGGCACACCAACGTTTAGGGGGCATATGTCCCTCTTCCCCCTGCGACGCCACTGTATGTGAGCATTACCCTGCTATAAGCCTAGTCCAAAATTGCAGTGGTCACACATTCATAGCACCTGGGATACCATACGATATGAAAAAGCGGGAAAATGATGTTTTCTTGTTTATTTATCATCTTGATTGCCAGATGCCAGGAAATATCACTGTCTAACAGTATTTGATTTAAAAAAAATACCCCGGACCCCCTTGTCTTGGACTGGCTTGTAGGTACATGATCATTGGCCTGCTGGTAAGCCTGTTCTGAAATTGCAGTGTTCACGATGCATAGCACCGGCAATGGTTATACACGAAAATGGTGTTTGTTTGTATTTATCTTGAATGTAAAAAGGCCAGGAAATCGCATCTATATCAGTGTTTGATTTCAACAAATTTTCTCACCCCACCCCGTGTCTTGACCACCTGTTATAATGCCCTTTTCGAAATTGTAGTTGTCGCACTGCATAGCACCGGTGATGCGCCAAAATGATGTTTGCTTTTTTATTTGTCTTGATTGCCAGAATACCAATGTATAATTTTGTCATTTCCCGCTACCCCCCCCCTCCATTGAAGCTTCGAACATAGGTTCGAACTAGGAGGCGAAGTCGCAGTGGACACGGTCCCCCAATTAAGATTGCTGTTTTGAGAACGAGTCACGATGTGTTTTGTGTTAATGTTTTTTGCAAAATGTCTGAGTCCACCGGGGCCTCCAATTTTGAGGGGAGGCGCAGTCGCAGTGGCCAAACACCTTTTTGAAAATTAGGAGTCTAAGTCGCAGTGGCTACAGTCCCCAAGATTGTTATTTTGAGAACGATTCAACATAGGCTATTTTTTGTGCTAATGTTTTTTGCAAAATGTCCAAGTCAACCGGGGCCTCCAGTTTTGAGTGGAGGCGCAGTCTCCGTGCTTCACTGTGACTGCGCCCAGTTCGGAGGCGAGGTGAGGTTTATTGTTGACGGGGTATTCTATAGTTGTACCAGTTAACCGAACTCCTCCTTAACAAAGTTACCCATTCTTGTATAATCCTGGATCCGCCCCTGGTACCAACAAAATTTTGTATTCCACCTTCTTTAGAAAATTCGACGGCGGAACGAGCAAAGATTTGAATCTAATAGGTGTTTTCAAAGACAGAAAAGAGGAGTGAAGGCCTAAATGCGCCTAGCAAAACTTTGCAGTATTTACGTAGAACTCTTAGTTTTTCCTGAATTTCCTGTAATTTTGGAAGAAATGATGAGTAGACTTTGCAAAAGTCTTTAGTCGGTGAATTAATTCGTCATTTTATCTGAGTCCCTACAATGATTTACTCTCCGATTATTAGTTGTTTCACCGTACTTACCAACTTGTTACAAAAGTTGTGACGTATGTTGGTGCTTTTCCCAGCTTAGACAGCGATAGAAGTTCCACTCGGTATGGGTACTCCGAAAGAAATAACTTGTGGAAAAGGGGAAGGCAAACTGTGACTCGGGGTGGGTGGGGAATGGGTACAATAGATGGGAAGCAAGTTAGAAATTGCTTTGAATTCTCTTCAAAAAGTATGCACCTCGACAATTTTGTAAATTTTAGCAGAGCACCAAGGCAGCTTCGAAAATCCAACAAGGGTACCAAGGATTTTTAACTGAAAAAAAAATCTATATTCTAGATACGATACAGCAAGAGACTTTACTATCCCGTTTTATCTTACATTATCTCGTATGATCTTGATTTCACTCTTACACAACCGCTGTTTTGCACAAACGAACAGTCAGTACCGTGGGTCAAAGCTTCCATATGGTGGCCTAGTATCAGAGAGCTGCTATACGTATCTAAACCGCTCCATGCAGTAGTATGTTTAGCAGTGGCAGCCAGGCGCGTAGCCAAGGATGGGGGAAGGGGGGAAGCCATGCCCCCTTGAGCATTTTTTGTATTTTTTAATGATTTTTTATGATATCGCTAGTAACTCAAAAGAGAAAACGTTTAGATGCAACTTACAAGTTCCTAGAAAGTGCCATTTCCAGACATCTGGGAGGCATTTTCGGCCAAAATTTTCTTGTACCATATGGTGGCACTACGTTTAGATAGTTTGCCTACAGGCTTTTGCCCCTCCTTGACAAATTCCTGGCTACGCGCCTGGTGGCAGCTCTCTGGTAAAGAAAAATATTTTCTACCTATAAGTCCAGAGTTTTGCCACGAAGCTAATAGGGTATTAGCACCAAGTTCTGACCAGGGAGTTACAACTCCCTGCTCCGAGTGGCAACTCCCTGCTCTGACAGCCTAGCTGAGGTTACCAGGTAATCTAATACGTCGTCCAGGGTGGCGAGGTGGTTACCGCTTACTTTCAGTACCATCACCAGCCAGTCTGTGTTGAATCGTTATCACGTAACCTCCCAGTTGACAAACCTGGTTGTTTCACGCTCACCCTCCAACCAAATCTGAAAACAATGCTCACTTCATTTTCACACGGAGAAGAAAGCTGGAAGTGTCTTTCAGCTCCCTGAGAGAGCATTAGCGGCTCGCCATAGGGGCACAGGGGGGCACTTGCCCCCCCCCCAAAGTTTGCAAAGCATGGTCTTCAATTTTCAAAAATAAAAATAATAAATAAAAAAAACATGTAATTCGAGATGGGTTATGCCCTCCCTTTTCCTTGAGTGGGCTTAAAATTAAAGAAGTGAATAACTTTCCAATGCAATGCGAACATTAATTAATTAAGGTTAAACATTAATAAAGTGCTTTCAAAACGACATTTTTTCGGCGCGCTTCGCGCGCGTTTTCTCAGTTGCTTGTTTGCCTCTATATATATACTTCAGACATAACACAAATGGACCTGCCGTTAGTGCAAGCTAAGGTAATCAATCAAAACAAATGATTACGCTGTGATATTTGTAATCTTATTAGCTTCAGCATCATAATGTCATTTACAGAGTGTAACGGTAATGCTGGAGTTAAATGCCCATAGTTTTGCAGACACTTCAGAGCTTTCGGGGTCATTAGATACACAACCCATTAGCCGTGTTGATTGTCATCCACGACTAAAAGCAGTTTTGCCCGGGTGTCACCTGGCCAGATTAGCATAGATATCTATCTACAAAAAGTTGTAACGGGCATCTAGTCAAAAGTATTGTGTTTCCCATAGAAGGAGAGGTTTCCCTTCCCTTGTCCAAATTGACAGCGCCGTTGGCCCACGAGCGGTCTTATGACTGTCAAATGGCCTGTTATAAGCAAAAGGTTCTCCACCTCTGTGCTAAAGTATACCGTTTCAATTGATTTAAAATAAACACACCAAACAGTCAATCTACGCTCAGAGTAATGAGACTTTTGACTAGTGGTCTAGCTATTGTATATAGGATGAGACGTCGTTCTGAGTTAGGGGAATTCCCCTCCCCCTTTAAAAAAATTCATTTCGGAACGGTACTGAGATCCAAAATACTAGTGCTTTCATTTCATCGTTTTCAAGTGTCTTCATGCTCGAAATTTTCGTTAGTTTAAGAGAACAATCCAGAAAACCAACATTTTATGGCTTCTTGGCAAAGCTGAAACATATTGTGACACAATGAAAGAAACAATAAAATATTTAAAAGTGGGGCTCATTTTATACAAATGGATCAAGCCGCCTTGCTCATTTCACCTGCCTCTTACTCCACCCCTATGGTAGTACGGTAGCGATCGGTTGATATGGTTGTATTTATTTTTAAAGTAGTCAGCTCATGACTAACTGCCTGAAATGGTTTTTGAAGAGTTTTTGAAAACTGCATGGGGCATCTCTCTAATACATAATAATAACCATACTCCCATAGGCGTAGGAGGCGGGGCGGGGGGCGGGGGGCTGCAGCTCCCCCAACAACATATTTTTGTGAAAATTCGGGCAATATTCTGAGAATTTTTCTGTCACCCTCTGAAAGAAAGATAATTCAATAATGTAGCTTAAAGGAAATTGATACTTTAAAAAACTTCCTTGGTAATTAAAATATAGTTCTGATTTGAATTACACCATCACCTATATATTCGGTATTAATTCACAAGTGTGTTTTTTAATGATTAAACTCATATATTATGATTATCAGTGGTGTATTTGAGGAGCCATTAGGCCATGCCCCCGTCACTAACGTCGATATCTTTTAGTACCTAAAACAAAACACAAAATTTTACTTCAAAGGTAGCATATGTGGCACCAGATTGATTGTAAGGTCACCTAATTTTTCAAAACTTTTCAAAGGGGGACTCCCCCTCCCCTTAGACCCCTCCCCCACGCCGGCGATCACACAAAATAGTGCCTGCCCCACTCCCATGAAAGAAATCTTGGCTACACCACTGATTATTGTCATCATTATTGTAACGACTTCCCCCAGAATTATAACCAATATGGAATAGGTAGTAACATGGCAAATTAATGTATGTAACTGGCATGCGGTGTGATGACGGCTGCATGCCTATATGATATGTACATTAACATTTTGAACGCGAGCGGAGCGCGCGGAAATTTTTGTTTCTATTTTTCGGGCAGATCATTACAGCCCCCCCCCCCCAATCAACTTGGCCCCTACGCCTATGCTTACTCCTATTGAGGCTATTGTACTATCCGGAGCTGACCATTAATATTGCTGGGGGGGGGGTCTTACGAACCTCCCTGAATACGGACTTGAGTTTGCCCCCCCAAGCAAAATTTCTTAGAGCCGCCCATGTGAGAGAGTATGGGAAAAGCAAACTTTTACGTGTAAATATTATGATTATATCGTCTATAGGAAAGGTGGTATGGCAAGTTATGTCTCAAGACGTCATCTCAAGCTAGCGGTGAGAAGGGAAAGCAGTATGCTTGGACGAGAAGTAGGGTGTTTCTTCTTTCAAGGGCCGGCGGACACCCCGAAGGTATGTTCATTTGCAGTGACAGTATCTCTAGCCATTATATGATTGATGCTTTGTGAAGGTAGTACTTCCATGAGGTAAGTAGTACTTCCATGATCTGATCCTGAAGATGGACGCTCAGTCGTAATCACAGTGGGAAGTTTCAAAACTTATGGTAATTGCCAGCTAGGTCAAGTATTTAGTGCTAGCTAATTTATAGTGGTCTAAGTGCCAGGTTCAACTAATTTTCGCTGAAGTCCCTCTGACCAGCTCGTTGGCCTCCTAGAATGGAAAGCCTATGTTATTTGGGGGTGGGTGGGTGGACGTATACTTTTATCATTATTTTCCATATAAAGAGTCTTCCATGTCAATAGCAGGATTTTTATTGAATTCTGTGCCGTTAAATTCATACCAATAAACCGCATTCCGGCAATGTGAGTTCTTTTTGCTCTCTGCCTGTGCCGACTGGCGTGGCTATAGGAACCCTGACATATCGCGCTTTGTAAATCGCTAGAGCGTCCATCTTGAGCTGGAGCCTTATTGGCGGGTGTTTAGTTTCAATGGGGAGAACATTACAGCCTCCTTTTGTGGATGGTATAGTGTAAGCAAGTTCACTTTGAGTGGTGAATATATATACTTGCAAATATTACACTGAGTACCAGAATGATGGTATAAGTTGATGGGGCACGACACCCTGGAGCATGCAGCTGTACCATTTGCCAAGGGCTGAGCCAGGGAGGGCAGAGGGGGCGAGAATGCCCCGTAGGGTGATTTATAGTACCTACACGTAGATATCCAATGCCAAGTTGACACTCTCTAGCCTAGCTATTGAAGCCTTCTTCGCTCTACAACCTTTTTTATTTTATATTCCTCTATGATTTCTTAGCATAAACTTTATTTCTATGTCACTTGTCAGGCGCAGATCCAGGATTCTACAAAAAGGGGGATTTCTTGCTTGAGCCAAAGGCAAAAATCCCGCCGCGTTCGGGGTCCTACCCCAGGGAAATTTCTGGCACCTGGAAATCAAGGTAGGAACACACTGAATCAACTACACATCGTTATGAAACGATTTTGCAATAGCCAGTGATTAAAGGGGCTGCGGCATCCCAAATCATATTTGGGAATAGCCCTATAGTTCTTAATACAATTGGTGACCCTGCACTTTGATTGACATTCATTCAAACAATAGCTCCACTTGGTTAGTCAATGATCACTTGTACATAAAGATGTGTTCCCAAGTAAGCTCACACACAGTTGCATGTCAATGTGGCCTTGATGAATTAAAATTCCGTGCAGGCTACTGTGGCTCTGTCTATATGATATATAGGTGTGTACTAGACATGTGCGTAGCTTATGTTGGTTTAAATTGGAGGAGGGGCTAGAAGTAAAATTAGTAGGGAGAATTTTTACTGTTTGGGGTGAGATTATAGAGCCTTTAAGATAATAAATCGTTCGAAATGGCCCAGAGGAGATGTCTGCAGGGGATGTCTAGGCTACCTTCCTCAGGAAAAAATGAATGTTAACTCTGTTAGATCTTACCACCTTCGTGGTTAGATGTGATTTCCTGGCATCTGGATTCAAGAAAGTGTAGTAAGAAGCATTGTTACTATGACATTGTTAATTCTTATGCAGTTTCACAGGTGACCAGCCCCCTGTGGGCTGGGGGTTGTAGAATATACCCACGGTATTCCCCGCCTGTCGTAAGAGGCGACTAAAGGGGAGGACTTGAAACGAATCTATCTAGTTGACACTATATAACACATTCGTGTTGGTGTGTCGTTAATTATAATCTAACTATCTAACTAACTTCACAGGTGACCACTGCATTTTCAGAATAGTCGAGCTAACATTTGACGAGAGTCCCCTGGTTAAAATAAAACTGGTATCCTGGTGGACCCTAAACTGATGATGAGCTTCCTTTGTGATTCTCTCCAAGTGACCATTTTGATCTTGTACTTCTCAAAATGGTAACTTAGAGAAAATCACAAATGAAGCTGACCATCAATTTAGGGTCCACCTGGATACCAGTTTTATTTTAACAGGGGGGGGGGGAGACTCTCGTCAAATATTAAGTTGGGAAAAGGGTTTGAAAGGACTATTTTTGGATCTACATCAGACCAGTAGCCAGACAAGGTGCTGAAGGAGGGCGAAAAAGCTGGGGGGGGGCGAAAAAATTTCCAGAGTAATTTTTGATCGGGGGGTCGAAAAATTTTCCAAGGGGGGCCTCGCCCCTCTGGCCCCCCTTGACTACGGGCCTGATCTACAGGGGCTATTTTTATTGCTCATTATGTTGACAATTATCTCTTAGGGGAGGTGGACGATTATCTAAACCGAAAAATGATATTTTTAATTGAAAACAGTGTCATGAGGTAGGCCTACAACCGTCAAGTATGGTAAAAAAACCTTCAAAAGGGCACCGGCAGCCGATTAAAGTAGGTCGGGGGAGGGGGCAAAATCCCCTGACACGATATAGAAGCTCCGCCACTACCATTTTGCCGGATCTGATAAACATTTCTATATTTTTTACAAAGTCCTTATCATCCCCTCTGACCATCCCCCTCACTGACGTCAAATTAAGGAAGCATTAGACCCGAAACCTGACCTGACGTAATAGCCTTCGCAGCAGGTGTCGAAAATGTACTTCTTTCTAATGTACATATGCAAAGTATTATACAAGTGCGGTCAAAATAGATGACAAGGGGGTTAAGGTACGTGGGCACTGAGGCTAGACGTTGCAGTACATATTGCAATTTACATATGCAAAATAAGTCCTCAAGTTGTATTATGGGGCATATGTGCACAATTGCAATAGTTACAACAGTGAGAGAGACTAAACGACCTCGATTTTGGCAGAAGAAAACAAAGAATAAGCAAAGACCAAAACTCACCGGCAGATTACTATTTTCAAATAACATTTTGGTATACAGAGTTGTAAGAGGAGTGTTCGATTTTGCTTTGCAAACGTTTTTGGAGTTGGGCTTAATACCCTCAATGCTGACTTGGTGAGTGGTTTATAGGGGAGGGGACCCCTCATCCTTTGGAAAGTTTGAAGAAAATATAGGACTTAGATGCAAAATAGTGCTACATGTTTCAATATTTTTGGGTACTATAAACCTTTCAAAACACGTTTCTTGTTACTGTAAAGGGCCAGGTATACTGAATAAATAGAATGCTGTTATTGTGGGTAGTTCATACATACACATCACCGTGTGCTAGGAGACGGTAGAAACATAACACTATTGACAAACGATTTTCAACGGAGGCTGCATTTGTCTAAGGTGTGATATATCGTCTAAGCGTACAGAGTGAGCGGCGAAGGCATCAAGCCAGAAGCTCACCAGGGAATTTTTCTTCAATGGCTTTTGAGGATTTCAACCATTTCTGAAACTCTTAAGAAAACACCTGGCCCTCCATTTGTAACTTGAATTCAAATGAAATATTTCAGTTGACGATAATTAAAACTTACTGGTGCTGACCAAAAACCTCCTGCTGGAGCTATACGCCTTCTATTGCCCGCGCGCCACCCAGGGTCGACGTTAATAGACCCTTTTCCAAATAATAATTACAAAGGAATGTGGGATAGAGTTTGGAATGCGTCGTTTTTGTCAGTGGCATATTACTGTGGCGAAAAACGACGCATACAAAAACACTATCCCACAATTCTTTGCAATTGCTTTTTGGAAAAAGGTCTATGGTGGAAACCACGGCTTTCAAAAAGCAGTAGTAATTGAGCCACCCGGTTATATTGGGTCGCCAAGCGCGCCGAACATTTTTCTTATTTGGATCCTATAAAGGGTACGGTTACGTTTCTAATTGAGTATGTACTAGGACCATTCTGCCTTCTCCATAATTATGGACCACCATGCGTTGCCTAAAAAAGTTGTGTAGCAAAACTTCTGATAGAGACTTTGGGAACTTTGTGGTGGGGTCCCCTTGTCTTCCCTTCTAGCTACGCCACTGAACCAATCAACTCCCAAGTTATTTTTCTAAATTAATGTTGGACGTAACAAGACATACAGGACCTTCAAACTTAAATTATTAAGTGGCTGCAGCCTCCCATCGCCCAGGTTCCTACGACCCTGGTAGTATGTAATCTCCGTGCATTTGCAGTTTCATCGAATTTCTCACATGCAGAAGACTCTCTAGGCTGACGTTTTTGAAATGCAAGAAATATGCATGATTTTTAAGCATGGTCATGCTTTCATTTACTTGCGTTGGGAAGAATCTAGGATTTATACAGGACTAACACTGACTTCAGGGCCACTCGTGATGGGAGCTGTGGTAAAAAATTCTGGCATTACGCACTCTTCATAATAGTGATAACACTGCACGAAATGGCGCCCAAAGCACAAATTACTCACTAAAGTTACTCCTCTAAGATGTGCCAGAAAGTAAGAAAAACGGAATTCCAACGCAAGTGGAGGAACTCGCATTATAAAACACAGACATTTATTTCTACGTAGAGCTATATGGGTGGGACTGCCATCACATGGGAGAAAATTTGTTATGTCAACCTGCAAGAGCGCAATACTGTATTTGAAATGTTGGAACGGCGTTAAAGGAGTCATGGGTTCGTGAAAACGCTCGTTGGGTCCAAGGCCCTTGATGGGGTTCCGGGTGCGTATCTCGAAGCCCTGGTGTATTTATAAAACTGTGCCATGGGCAGTTAGAAAAAAATGCCATTCGGCTCTGATAGAAGATAAGTCAACCAGTTTGCCATGCTAGCGTTATTTAAGCGATATCAAAACTAGTGTCTCTTCAATGGATTCTTATCTTCCCCAACCGTGGCTGTGTGGTGTTCGTGGTGATGAAACCCGCTCCTGGGCAGAAAAGTACAGTTTATATAATTAACAGATTAATTGGTTTTATGGAGAACAGTATTGCAAGCTAAATGTTCAATAATTACACACCCACAGTCCCACACACACTCACATACACTCATACACTCACACTCTCAAAACTGGACCAAATTGCAAAACCAAACTTATCCTTCATAAACTTAACTTTGTTCGAGATAAACCAAATTTTGTTGGCTCAAAAGAGAACGATATCGTTTAAAAAAGGGAGAGACATATTTAAATCAAAAAGGCAAGTTTGTCAACGAAATTCTAAAGTTTCTTTTTAACAATTCACACAGAAATGGTAGAAGTGAAATCACCAAGAGAAGCTTTCTTTGTTTTTCAATCGAAATATGTGCAGTCTTAATGTATTGCGGAAGACACACGATGAGTCTCTTTTTCGACCGATTAAGTTTTTTGACAGATATTGTCACTTTTTCAGTCTGTGAACTTGGTTTTCCAAACTGTTAATTCGATCGATGAACTGGTTTTTCAATGTAATTGTTGTACATATTCGGGTCTCATAATCGAGTTGTTCAAGGTTTCCGGAATGAACAATCGAGTTCTATATTTCGAAAAAAAAAGGTTTGAATCCGTTTCCTATATTGAATTCTGATATTTCAATATCCTGTATTAATATTCATCACATGTAATTAGCATCATTAATATCTTTGTGATGATAAATTAATCAAACTTTTACTCAAGTCCGGCATTTAATGATTATCGCCCCACGAAACCTACTGTGTATGGTGGGGTGTTCAAAATTCCCCCGTATACCTAGATACGGGGGTGTACAGTACAGTAGGACGAAAGTAGTGTAACCAATGTTTAAGTAAATACTTCCTGATTCCATCGTTTATGTGAAATAACACAGAGGGTAAATCTTGTTCGCTTGATAATTTTAAGTACTCTTTTACATTATGTGCGCATTGTGTACAATATTTTAGACAAGTAGCTTCAAAGTAAGGTTATTTTTGAGCAATTTATGGTTAAAAATTGCAATAAGAATATAAAACATTTAGTAAATGAATCAACGCCTTCTTGTCTGTAAGTAGGCGTGGCTTAAATATCTACGGAGTAGCTTAAAGACCGCAGCAAACGGGACATGAATAAATTCCAAGTGGCTGTACAAAACAGGGTGAAGTTTCTCTGCTTCAAATGAAAAACAATATCTTAATTGTCTGTTTATATATCTTACTCTTTCGAAACTGTTAATTGTCGTTTTTGGATGGTGATCAGTACGAAAATTCCATGCACTGAAACCATTCGAGAGTTGTGGTTTTCCTGAGCTGTTTGACCCCTATGCTATCCAATGGGAAATTAAACAGCGGGATAGAGGTGACTGTTAAGCAAAAGTGAAGTAATAAAAAGGATCATTATCTTAGGGGAAAAAGTAAAAATTGGGATATTTTTCCTAGCACAATGGCCTCTTTCACATAAAGGTCAAAGAAGCCGGACAACGGTTACCTCGCAGGCACTATCTGCTCGTGAACTTGAATGGTACTCATCCATCTACAATTTTTTTCTCCCGGCTCATTTTCATTTTAGGCCAATTTTGCTCAAAAAGATTTGTTCACTGTGTAGTATTTTTTGTTGAAACGGGTGCAAAATTTCGGAGGCAGAAACAGTAAGACATTTCGTTGTTAAAAATGTAGTACCGCCACATTAATATTAACGAGTTACACGATCTCATCATCTCATCTCACTGGGTACGTGCATAATAAGAGGAATGCTGCCATCACTTACGTAGGCTCCGTTCTATTGCTACGTACGTACATACAGTATCAAAATCTGCAATTACGTACGTGTATGTAATGCATGTCCATGTACTTGATGATATGAGGGTCGTGATTTTGTATGGCAGCTGGGCCCACATCATACGAAAATTTTCTGTGAAATAACCCACGGTCTACAGCTTCAGCAGCAGAGGAAAAACGGTCTTAGTTTCATGAATACATGTAATTTTGATATTAGAACATTTTTTGTCACTCATTTACCTTAAGACCCGATTATTGTAATTTTGTTTACCCAAGAGTCAGTTTTCGTTTCTGTGCTTAGGCTACGACTTATCTACGGATTACGTGTGTGCCCATTCTGCGAAGTAGGCCTAAGCTTGCCTATGTCACAGTATGTTGACACAACGAAGCATAACATACTAACAGCAGATGGCCTGACCTTCAAAAAAGTTTCGGAATTTGTTGTTCATTGCTAAGCATGTAATTTTGATCCAAGCACTTAACATTTCACATAGGCCTACAGAAGAGTGAGGTATTCATGGTAAGGAAGTGCCTAGGGCCTACCAAGTGCACTTCATATCAGCCAGTCTGCATTTCATGCACTCAGAACTGAAGATCTTCGGCATAGAGGACAGAAATCACTTGGCATAGTGGCGTGAGGATTCGCTGACTTGGCATACAACATATCAAGTAGTGTTTGCACCGGGTCCAAAATTCGGAACCAGGTACCCGAAGGGGATGGTTGGTAGGGTACCGGGGTAGCCGAAAATATAACTTCCGTTCGGCTACGAGTTTGTTGTAAAGTCATAGGGTAAGATGGGGGGTTTTTGACCTCTTAAGGGTTTTTGGTTTCAAAAATTAAAAGGAGCAAAGTAATTGAACCAACTGACCTTTGGTCAACACCTACAATGCCTGTACTACCATTCAGTGTATGTCCTTTTATTTTATTAATTTTCTCTGACTGGAATATGCAATGATGATAAAAGTGGTCGAAAATTGGCTATTTTCAACCTACCTTAGGGTATTTTCAACCGCCCCATTGAAAACCATGCTAATTTAAGGCAAAATGAATTTTGTATGGGTCATAAGTGGTCATCGTGCAGATGTTGTGATAGAAGTTACATATGAAGGTAACTGTTTTACATTTGGTATATGGCCATAAATTATATCACTTAAAATTAAAATTAATCAAACTGTTGTAGTTTCCATGATTTTATGCTAGTCAAAAACTAGGCGGTCGAAAATAGCCCGTTACATTGAAAAGTGGTGGGTGGTTTTCGACCTCCCCACTAAATGAGGGCAGGAACAAGTTTGGAGCAGGTTCTTTTCATTACAATATCCCAACAACCCTTATCTATCTTGGTTATCAAATTTGACCACTTTATAATTAAGTTTATGGCTGTAAAGGTATGTATAAGTAAGTCATGTGGCTTATCGCCCATTGTAAGAAAACATGATTTTGAAAAATATGTATACACATTCGGTTTTCAGGTTTGGATTTTTTATATTAAATGGTTAGCTTGGGTTAAAAGTTTGGTGATTTTAAATTGCCACTAGTTCATAGTACTTGGTGGCAAATACATTTTTACTGTTGTTTCTTCAAGAAATTCAAATTTGGGAGAAATGTTCATGGTGGACGGAAATACCCTAGCGGTCGCAAACCCCCCGTCTTACCGTAACAGGAAAATTTGCTTTGCACGTTGATATAATATAACACCAACACCGTACCTTACTGTACGTACGGGCATAACAAGTGTTCTTAGGCGTGTGCGTGATAAATTTTGCAAGAAAAAAGTAACATGTTAGGTGTTCTGTCACACGTGCAATCTATGTTACTGTAGTGAAACTTTGGATCCGGGTAGCAATTTCAGAACCGGGTCTTGACATCGTCAGTCGGGCACCCGGGTACCCGAGTACCCGGTGCAAACACTAGTATCAATTGACTGTTGTGCTATAAATCACACCAGTGCGGACAGCGATTGCCTCGTATAACCCACAGGTGCCCCTTATGTTGTAAAGTACACCACATACTATGTATTATATAGACGGAAAGGTATGTCACAAATCTCCTAGCTCGAACAAACAACTTGTCAACTTGTCATCCCAGACAGTTCCAATTCTCCCAACTAAGCAGCTTGTGGCGCCTCCCATGACTGTTTAAATTTCCTCCTTGTGCAGACACAAACCTATTTTATTGCTTCAGGCCATGCCCTGGTGAGCATACAAGGTTATAATGTGTAATCCAAACACTCTCTCTGCAGTATGTGGAGTGTGAGTTACTGTGCATCATTTGAATTTTCAAACTTTGATGTCAATCAAAGAGCAGGAACCATCTGAGAATTTTGATACCCCCACATCAAAAATGTACTTTGGGGTGATGACAGCTTGTCTTTAAGTTTCTGGCATAATTACTGCACTTTTCTCACCAAATTTGTCAGTGTCAAGACTTTTGGTCATAAGGTACCTCAAGGCAGTTCTTTTTCCCAAATAATTTCACGTGGCGTTGTCTGGAGGAGAAATTTCGATGGAGTAACAGTTTGAAGATGGTAGCTGCTGATAGGAGAGCATCCAGCACTTCCACACTATGATTAAATACTCCTAAATATTCTCTAAAGTTCTCTTAACTTTCAAGATTACTTCCGAAATTTGTCAATTATGGTTCGCTATTGTTAGTACAAATCTTATAGATACATACTAGCATTAATATGCAAGATTTTTTATCATAGAAATTCATAAAATTTGAAACCTTTTGAAAAGTGGAAGGGCTAGCATTTTCTATGAGCATTTGTGGCAGTTGAAGACTGTGAAACAGCTACAGTTCGCCTGCCACAAATGCTCGTAGAAAATGCTAGCCCTTCCACTTTTCAAAAGGTTCTCAAATTTTATGAAATTCATTCTTCAAAAATCGTTCATATTGATGCTAATATATATCTGCAAGATTTGTAATAATGAAAAGTGAACCATAATTGACAAATTTAGGGAGTAATCTTGAAAGTAAAGAGAACTTTAGAGAATATTTTAGGAGTATATAATCATAGCACTGTGGAAGTGCTGGATGCTCTCCATCATCCTTTGTCTTGCGTGGTTTGTTCCAAATGACCTCTTAACTATTCATTGATATTCACTATTCATTGATATTATTATTCCCTCCAAGCTAGCAACGAAGCACTGAAACTTGAAACCACTAAAAGCAATTCTGACTGCTGACATCTCGCTACCAAAGTCAATGGGTCCTAAGTGTTTGCTTTTCCTTGCAAGATCTTCCCATTGAGTTACTGAGTGGAATAATACTTGAATCAAGGTTATGGCGAAGGATACGACTAGAACGATTTCTCGTAAATTTGCTGGGAGAAAATAACATCAGTATGTTCACTCATATGTTGGAGAACCTACTCATTGCTTTGCTATAGCACTAAACCGCAATGCAAAGGATGAATCAAGCAAAAGTATTCCTTTAAGGTGGAACTTTTTTTGCTCTCACTCAAATCCCACTTGTCTTGCTTGCTGTGCCTTCTGCATCAATTTTGAGTGTATTTCATCCTACAGTAGGTCTTGGGACACTGCAGTGCTAGGTCTCGGGACAATGCAAGATTTTAGGCGATAAATTTGGGCTTAAAAAATAAGAACCAAAAGAAAATCAGGATATCCCACTGGCTAATCCCCGCTGCAGGCGAAAATACACCGCCCCCCCATGTTATGGTCAAGTCGTGCAGTCATACCACTCGAATACAGTAGACAACAATTTGCACCTTTGCAGTTTGCACGTGTGCATGAACTGTAGGTATGCTGAGGTACTGTGCTCCGGAACAGTAAAATCTGATCCGGAATAGTAATTTTGGAAGAAGCGCTGTTCCGTGGAACAGCAGCAAAAAGATTACATTTCGACCCCTGGATGTGCATTTGTATGCTCCAGCCACACATTTGTACAGCACAGGAACAGTGCATAAAATATACACTGTGTTTGTATAGCTTTATTGTATAACATTCATGGTAATTAGGGGAAATTAATGCATTAAACAACACTTTTAACATAAAAAAGACATGCCTTCATAGAATTTTACTCTACACTGTTGTTGTACTGTATCATTCACTGGCCAAGTATATCATGTAATCATGATTTTATGCAGTAAAACAATGTTTTTGTACATAATGCTCATTAATTAGATTGAATAAATTGACTTCTTTAATGAGCATTAATGTTGCATCAATGATGTATGTCATGCCAGTGGTTTCATAGTTTTGTAGTAAGATTACAAGCCTTAAGGGGTAAATTAGAACCTTAAGGAGTAAGGACTTTCAAAAAATATTTATAGCTTAATGAAAATAGTAAAATTTCTCTTTTTTCAGGGGGGGGGGGGGACATTTTGGAAACCGTGCTTCGTTTGACCACTTTTTATGAGTCATAAAATTAAACACAGGTCACTGACAGGATAGGAGTTGCACTGCTTTAGCAGTAGTCCGTGAGCTTTCCATTACCTGTTGGCTAAGAAATATAAAAAGAAAAGGAACAATGATGAAATTGCTACTGAAAACAGTATAAATTAACAAAATTCCTTATTTCTTGTTTTTTTTTTCGTTACCATGGCAAAATCAATTAAGAAAATTCAAATTTTGACGTCACGTTTTCCTTTATATCTTGGCCATTTTACAAGCTATGAAGCTAATTTTTTTTTTAAATAAAATGGTTCAATGGTAGCTATGCACCTATGGTATTAGATGTGTCATTGGAAGAACTTCAACTTTTGCTTTGGTACAGCTACCAAGGGTCTACATGCAAAGTGGACCCATGACTTGAGGGTATCCAGGCCCTTTACCAAAACATCCCCACTTTTTAGCTACCAAAACATCTCTGCTTTTTACCAAAACATCCCCGTGGTATTACATATGTAATACAAAAATGTCCCCACCTATGATAAATGTTATGTTTTACATAAACCTCTTTTTAAGTTTAATAAAGAGAAGTTTAATTCTAATTGATTTGTTGTAGTCATTAGGGAAAGCAGTTTCAGAACAGTAATATTAGGACACGAAGAAAGAACTTAGTGCTAACTGTAGCTAACCTGTGCCGACTGTACTTTCTCACTGCAATGCCTCCATGTAGGCTATATGCAACTGCATTAAAAAGTATGATCAAGGCAGTAAATTGTAATTTGTATTTTTATTTTCCTTTGAAGAAGCAGTAAAAACTAGCCCACTAAAGTTACTAAAACATTACAAGAAGCTGACCAAATAGTTACAAAACTATCATCAAACTGTCAAATATTCAACCCGGGAATGTTTGACCGATAGTGGGGATGTTTTGGTACGGGGACATTTTGGTGAATTTACGTTTTGACTGGTAAGCAACTCGAGATAGGCCTAGGCTAGGCTTGCCAGTCAAAGGTCCCTTTACCAAAATGCCCCTGCAATTGATAAAAATGTCCCGTGTCAAAACGTCCTCCTACCAAAATGACCCCAGGATGAATTGTTGGTAGTTTTATGATGGTTTTGTCACTATTTGGTCAGTTTCTTTTAATGTTTTATTAATGTTAGTAGGCTAATTTTCTCTTCAAGGAAAATAAAATACAAATTACAGTTTACAGCCGCAATAATTTGAATGTAGTTTTATGTGTTGTATCTTCTACATGCAGGTATTGCCAGGGTTGTTCCCGTTACGCTTTGAAAGTAACTCGTTATAGTTACAGTTAATTCCGTAAAATTGTAACTCGTTACAGTTACTAGTTACAATGTTGAAAAAGTAACTAGTTACAGTTACTTTTGACTAAAAAGTAACTAGCTACATTTCAAAAGTAACTCGTTACTTCAAGGTGAATATACGGTACCTTGGTACCTGAAATGGAGGGGGGGGGGGCATAATTAGATAGTAAGACGGGGGCACATGAGACGACCGACACCTCATTTGTGCCGGTTATCCTTAGGTGTTCCCCAAAGAAAGTCAATGAAGCTAGCTGATCTTCAATGGGCATTGTCGCAGAGGCTCCTAATGCTCAACATGAAGCAGCGAATCATGATACTGTGTCGGGGCGCAAACTATTTGTTAGAGGAATATGGTTATAACCAAAACTTTTCCAGTTACCAAAGTACTTCTTTGAGGGTTGAAATCTTTATACTCCCATCACACAGTCGGCTAATTTAGAGAGGTTAGCGGCTATGCCGGAAAGGGGAAGAGCGTTGTTTCAGCAGTAAAGTCTTCACCCCTCAAGAGCATAAATATGGTATAATAAGAGGATGAATACATTTGTTAGCAGTAAAATTTTAAAACCTCACCGCTAAGGTTGGGCTAAGTGATATTTCCCCATAAATTTCAAGTTTCACATTGTGTCGATATAAAACAGTGCATAGAAATGGTGATACTATGCAGTTTATACATGCAGATCATGTGCACATAATTCACTTCCCTTTACAATAGGTAAAGCTTTAAGTCGGACACTTCTCTTTCCAATTAGCTTTGTTAGGATACTTTTAACGCCATTGACCATTTCAATATTCTGCTGTTTTTTTATATTAACCGTACTATTATTCCAGTGTAAGGAGTTACGGACATTGAAAAGAATATGATATAGCCTAAATTCATACGTTTGATTCATCAAATAAAGATACCATACATGTTAAATTAGATGCATAAATGGATGCACGGTGTTTACCAACGCTTGGCACCGTATAGATTTACTGGGCTCCAACGCAAGAGTCCGGATTCGGTTAGCTTAATGCCGGTCTCAAGAGCGTTTTTCTAGATTAGGAATTTGCCCGGGATAGAAGGTTCCGGAATCGAAATTTTTACGGAATGTGATGTAACTGGACTCGGACTCGGAGTTCATTCCAGCCGAGTTCTCAAATATGAAAGTTACATTAAAAGTGTTTAAAGTTCCATTTGTGCACAATGTACAGATCTAAGGTATTGTCACATACAATCAACTAAATTACTCAGGAGGCCAGGCTATGGAAGTGAGTACAAACGATGACTTTGTTAATTAATGGTGGACATGTACGATAGAATTAAAACATCTGTATGTGTGATATGATATACATTGGCAAAAAGACTGGTCTCGGAATTGGTGCCATTGGAATCAAAACTGGCAGAAATTTGAGGATCCTGAGTAGTACCATGCTCGGAAAGATTCGGGAATCTAGAATCGCAGTTAGCTCCGACTTGGATAGGGTGAACACGGGTCCAGCCCTAACGTCTCAAGAGGCAATGATTAAACTTTCAAAGTAAGCTGGTATTTGAATGCCCATGGGCCAACCCGTTTCTCACGGTACACTGTCTCCACTGTGTCCTCTAAAGGACAATATGAGTAAACCAAGGCCCAGCTGACTTTACTTAGAATACATAAAGTCAGCTGAGCCTTAGAGGACCGTTCAGTATTTTTCAAATAATCGCACAAATCGGTCTCATGGATAATAAGCATTGATCTGTCTAATAAGTATTTTGACATACAGATCAATTTTAAACTTATTTCAATCAGGGAGTTGCTATTTGACAACTCCCTGGTTCAATAGACAATCAAGTGGCCCGGCCTGTAAGCCTGCAGCGTGTGCATCTAATATCAACTTCTGATTCTAATCGTGAATAAAATTTGATGTCGGTGAGGGCGACGTCGATAATAGCGATGAATGATAAATAGCCTATATCGAAAATAATTTTACATTTTACTACCAAAGTGTCATCAATTTGAAAATTTTCTGTTATTCTGTTATTAGCTCAAAGAAAATGCAATTTGTGGTCATTTTGACTATTTGTAACGGGAAAGTAACGGGACCCAAATGTAACGCCGTTACAGTTACTTTTACACAGAATTGTAACTAGTTACTTGCTCCGTTACTGAAATGCAAATGTAACTCGTTACAGGGTTCCGTTACACAAAATGTAACTCGTTACAGTAACGGCGTTACTTGTAACTCGTTACTTCCCAACCCTGGGTATTGCATTGAGAAAGTACAGTGGGCCAGTGTTTCCACTAGCACCAAAAATGGGAGGGGGGGAATTTCCCCCTCTGCCTAATTTTGTAGGGGGATTTTAGAAACACGGAGGGAATTAAAATGTTGAAATATTTCGAAAAGTTTACATGACGTTCAGCTGCCTCGGGTACATGTACATATATATTCACACTTGTCACCAAGATTAGCAGCTTACTCACACTAGCCAATAAAATCACGCGCATCTTCGCCTACAAAGTTAATGGACAATTATTATGGAGAATTCTCCACACACAGTGTCACAGTCAACAGAGCTTTGTAATAGATGTACTACTAGTCAGTTTTATCGCTGGGCCTGGAAACACTCACAGTCTGCCTATTGTGTATTTATAATGGGAATCCGCCCGTTGAATCGACTTTGCTATGTCCTGTATGAAAGGAATGGTTAGCCGAGTTAGTGAATCAGGGTGTCAGAACGATGTCATTTCTGAATGAAATCTTGTTCTGTTTTTAGTTTTTTTTTTCTCAATGGGCGCAGTATTTCTGGTATTAATTGAAATGTGCCAGTCTGCATTCCGTGCACTCAGAACTGAAAATCTTTGGCGAAGAGAAAGGAAATTGCTTGGCGTAGCGGTGTGAGGATTCACTCGAGTTGGTGTACAACTTACCCATTGACAATATATTTTGTACTGCAAAGTGCAAAATAGCTCAAAGTCAAAACAGTAGCTATAAAATTTTGTGCTACGGTGTGTTTCCACTTGATTTACATTGAGTCTTACACAAAATATGATCATATCCTGCCAAAGAGGAAAGAATGTGTGTAACTTTTTGCTTCAAGTATGATGAATGATCATCGTACAGCAGGCAATGTTATGTGATATTGTGTGCTATAAACCACACATGTTTTGCTGGCTTATGAACGCTGACACCTCACGAAACTTTGGCGCCGGCTTTACATGGAATGCACCTGGGAAATGTGTCGAGTGCTGCTTTACAGTTTTTCATTTTTTGGTATAAAACACATTGTGGGAATTTCCCTACAATGAATTATTTTCCAGGGGGAAGAGTGAGCACAGGTTAGCTGTGGATGGTTAGCCAAGCACTCTTATCTTCATGTCCTGATATTAGTATTCTGAAAACCAAAAACCTGTCACTGGTTTCCTAATATCTGCAACAAAGTAATTACAATTAAACTTCTCTTTGCTTACACTTAAAGAGGTTTTATGTGTAGGTATCATTCATAGGCAGCAATTAGTTGAAGAATGGTCTACTTATGCACAATTTTGTTTTCAACCTTAGCCGAACTGGGTGGTTGTACAGTGTAGGCAGGAAAAGGACTCTAGTGTAGATAAAACAAAGTGAATATGCAGTAGCATAGAGTTCTGTTGAAGGACCAGCCTAGGTCCTAGGCAGTCCTAAGGTAACATTATGGTAAAAGTAGCAAAAAAGAACAGATTTGAAACCACATCTAAACTTTACCTTTTTATCTAGCTGACACTATATAACACATTCGTGTTGGTGTGTCGTTAAATTCCATCTATTACCAAATCCAAGAGTTTGAGGCTCAGTTGGTTTCCAGCTTATGGAGCCTTAATTTGACCCCTGACCCCTCTCATTCTACATGCTTGATGTCTGCTTGGTATATTATTAAAGCTTATCATAAATCTGTTTTCCTTTCAGAAATTTTGTTTGATGTCTCCAGTCACCCATCTGATCAGCTGAATCTTGATAAAAACCATGAACAGAGGGGGAAGGTGAGAATATTTTTCTTAAATTATATTTTTGTTGCTGGATTATAACCAAAGGCTTTTGTTAAATTGTTTAAGTGGGGAGGGGGGGCAGAGGGTTTGATAAACACCTCATAAGATGGCACATTTTCTACAGTCAATTGTTAGTTGGTAGTTAAACATTTATGTCATTTTGTGTTTCCATCCCTCATTATCGTCCAACATTATTATGTGTACATGAAGGGATGAAGGCATTATCTCTTCCTTCTCTTTAATTCTTTGTTGGAAACACAAACAGTGAATCTGTAGCCCAACAGCAATTATTGCTCAAACCAGTTCATTATAAGTTATGATGAAAAGGTTTTCCTAATTTTTTTCTGTGTAGCAGAAAGTCTATTCAAACATTTGCTTTATATATATATTGGCATTTAAATTTATGGAAAAAGAAAAAAAAAAAACTTGTCCACTATGTTCTTAACATACTAGGAAGGGAGATGGTGTTTGTTTAAATAACAATTTAACATTTTTATGGAATTTCTGTACTGGCATGGAGGGGGGAAAAATTAAAATGGCTACTCCAAATTTTGCCCAAAAGACTGTAATAATGGCATATTGTTTAATTGGGAACATGTTTAAGTTTGATTTAATGACTGTTTGAAGAGATAACTTATTCCTCTGCAGTGGTGTAACCAGATAATCTTTCATGGGGAAGGGCCCATTATTTATTAAGTATGGACTTGGTGTATTTTTCCATGCTTGAATTCTTCAGTGGGGGCTCCTGGGAGTGTAAGACATTTGGGGGTGTGTGTTCCCCAAGGCTCACTTAGCTGTGCCAGTGTTTCTCAGGCATGTTTTGAGCAAACTTAGATAATTTTCTTGAGTAACATTGATCTTCCTCAGACAAAGTACAGCTACATAATCCCCCCCCCCCCCATGAAAATTGTCCTGTATGTGTATGCAGGAGTACAATTTGATAATTTGAAAAAGATGTTAATTTTGGATAGTATTATTGTGGTGATTTTGGTGATGCTAAAAAATTTTCATATTTCATTCCTGCCGTTACTATTACAGTTGTGAATATAAAGATCCTTTGGTAGAGAAGTAAGTTTATTGTATCCTGAATATACTGTACAGTTGTTTTGTGTTTCACTTTTTGTAAAGCATGCATCCTTCCAAGCAGTCTTTATGTGTGTGTTTGTTGAGGTTCATTACAGAGTGTTTTTGTATCAGTTGTATGTTTTCAAGCCGTCTGTTACTGTGTGCAGTATATATTAAAGTTTACAAAAGAATACGGCTGTTCAGTGGTCATAGAAACGAAATAGTGGTTACTAAGCCCCATTCTGTCTGATAAGTTTGCACTTATTGCAATTATTTTGTGGAATAGCTTGTTAGTGCTTTATACTATTAAACCTTAAACTGAGGTGAGCAGACATATCTACTAATCCTTGTCATTAAGGATCATTCAGCCTAGTTTTATTTTTTTCCTTTCAGAAATCTATTCACTTGAGTTTTAAGTAGGCCTGCATGATTTCGTGAAATGTCTCCAACTCAAGTCTTTGTCATTCTCTTCAAGTTTTTACTTTATTGGCAGATGGAATGGCTTCTGTTTCTCAATGCAAGTTGCTTGTCTAGGAAATTATCCTAATGTATAATATTTGTACATCAATTAGTCACTGTGTAAATTATTAGGAATATGTAATGTTCATTGATGAGAATGATTGATTGGCTAATTAAGACTCTTGGCTTAATGTCACTCTTGCTGAAACCATTCAAAATGTACAGGTATCATACAGTAGGACTGTGTAGCACTTGATACAGCTAATGAAGGAGCTCATCAGGTAGTTCACTGATGGTCGATGCTATGGGAAAGCTGTGCCTCTTTAAGTCTTACTCTATGCTTTGTGTACTGAAACATAAAGATTTGTGCCTGAAACGAAGATATAGTTTAAAGGGCATGCACCAACCCCATAATTTGGAGCATCAGTTGAAACAAATAAGTCTCCCCATTATTTCCTTCACAAGTGTTTTTCATGTTTCACAGATACGGAATGTTCACGGGTAAAGGTATTAGTTGTCTTTCCAAACTCCTTAAATTTAAAATGTTTGTACCTAAACATTGTCATGTGACTAAAATTAAGTAAAACATGTTTGCCTCATCCCAATATACCTTCTATGAATTTAAATTGGTTGCAGCCACCATACATGCTATTTCCTAGTCCCATCAGTCCTTGCAAAATTACAGTTTCTTGCAACTCTCCCTAATTTCTAGATGATTTAAATAGGGTTATTTTTTAACCAGGTGCTGATCGCTTTGAGCCCATTGGGAACAGGCAGCCCACCCAGTCAGTGAGGTTAACTCGTCACATTCAGTCAAAGGTACCATATGTAATGAAAGTGGTGACATGAATAAATGACTTACTTCATATTGTGAAGGAAATCGATTAACGATGAAACAATTTGTTTTGAGTTTCAGTGTTTGCTTGTCCTGTTAATATTTAAATTTGATTAAGGCAAAAGAATAATATTGTTGGTGACTTCCCTTTAAGTGATTAACTTGTAAAATTGTCAAGGCTGACCATAGAATTGGCTAAAGCTTCATTATGTGGACTGATACATTGATAATAACAGGGCAGGGGTACTTCCATTACATATCCTGTTGTCCAAAACAATAAAAGAGATTAAAATACATCATGTTTTGACCAATGTTGCATTAAAAATATTAATGAGAAATGAAGTGAAGTTTAGTTACACTGAAACCACCCGAACAATTACAGAACCCAATAGTTTAAGATTCAAATATTCTATCCCATCTTTTCATATGGAAGATGCTTCGAATTGACAAATCAGAGGGGACATTCTCTCCTCCAAATTGGTTGAGTTCCTGCTTTGTAAGACACTTCTCTGATGAAAGTTTCGGTTGCTTTAGATTGGCAACCATAGAGCCTACTGATTGTTATTACTTGCTTGCATAGTATGAGCAGTACAGTATTTGCACACAGGGATAAAGCTAAATCAGCATTGACTACTGTAGCATCCAAACTCCTAAAAATAAGGTGTTCTAATGATGAAAATACAGCCGCATGCTATCTAGTACAATTTCCTGAAAAATTTTGAGGTACTGCTTGGGCTTTGGTAATTGGTATGAAACACACAATAAATTGAACCTGTGAAGCCATATAATTAAGTTTCTTGTTAACCAAGTAACTTTACTTTTGGCAAACTGTCAAAGGAAAATGGACAGTGTTAGTTTGAGTACATGAACTCGTGTATGGCAAAGTCACAATGCTTGTTACAGTACTATTAAACAATAGCTTCATTGCTTCTTCTTATGTATTTCATTGTTTTTATTGGGACATCTGTTCCAGATAAATGAAATCAGGAATGGTCGGGGACCAGTGTGACTGACCAAAGTGATCCAGCCCTAATTTGAAGGGGCTGTTGACCATAACTTTTAATCACACCAGTCTTGGATTGTGATTAAATTTAGTCTGCTCCTCCTTTCGCATTACAGGTTTGTGTATTTGGTGGAGTTTTATTCATGTTGTGGGTTTGTAATAGAAATTTACCTTATCTTGCAAAATGCATGGTAACTTTGTCTGATTTGGGTTAATTCTGTCCTGTAGTTATTCTTACATGCAGGTAGGACGTTTTCATGTGACCCAGATGTACATAGTTGCGGTACCAGTTTCTTTGAAATAGCCCTCATAACAAGTGCAGTATATTGCATTAATTGACCAGGAGTGTAGCATCAGTATTCCGTTTGCACTAAGAAAGACAAATAGCTCAGTATTCTACAAACTTACACACCCAAGGACTTTTTAAGCATGTACCTACCTACTGTACAGTGTAGGGCCAGGTTACCATGTTATTATAACACGTAAATCGTAATACAAGATGAACATTTTGACCTGTGTGTAAGGATATTACTGTCAGGTATACTCACTAGGGAAAAAAATTGTACCAGCAACTTTTATCATTGTGTGGGAAGGTTTGCATCCATAGAGTATCTCAGAGCTTTTCATTTCTTAAGTAAGTGTTGTGTGAGGACTAATTAGTGGCATGAAATGCACAAAGGCAGGCAGAAACTCCTGAAGTGGAAAGAACGATTCATGGTATCATGTGCATAAGGGACAAAACCTGTACTGTTTTAGCTTGCGACAAATTTAGCACTCACTAGTTGTGCACATGGGATGAAATTGGAACAAACTCGCATGTCTGCTCAGAATGAATGTTACAAGGATGGAGATTGTATTACTTGATAATTTGTGTTTTAACCATGTCGTCATTTTGTTTGCATGGTGTGTTTTCATTGTATTGGGAAAAACTACTGCAGTAGGTTTGTAAAGTGTTCATTGCTTCTTTCAACAATCCATTGTGTCCAGGGATTTTTTTTACACCTCGAAAGGATTGCCATCTATTCTTAGACATTTCCTGTCAGACCAAGTTCTTTCATGGTTGAGTGAGATGTTAGATCAGGGACAGTGAATGCAGGTATGCAAATGCTATGTAAATCTGTTGCTGTGGTGAAGACCCCTTACATCCTGGACCTTTTATTCCTATTGCCTGCCAATTGGAGGATTATCAGTAGGAGTCGATAAGTTGAGGTTTGAAAAGTTGGGATTAAAATCCATTGAATTTTCTGGGTTGTGATATGTTTAGCTGCCATTCCCATTCATCATTGCAGCTGAAGCCATAGTTTGTCTTTCATACAATATATTGTACTACTGTACATAGTTAGCAGGATCCTAACTTGGAACTTTGCTATTCATTTCACTTTGAAATGTTACTACACCTGTTGTTGAATGAATATTCAGTGGATGTGAATATTCAGAGATAGAGTATAGGCTGCACACCTAGTTCGCCTGTTTTGTTTGTGCAGGAGCCCATACTTTTTCCAGTACAGGTGGTACAGTTAGTAAGGATTACATAGCACCTGGATGAATATAATGTGATAGTAATGGAATACCTTTATCTGAAGTAGTGGGACACCTACTGTACATTGCAACAAGTTTGGAGAGTCATTAGAGAGTTATTGGGCGTTACCCTGGAGCGTATCTGGACATTTATTACACTGCAGGAACAGTTGTGACAATGAATAGAGAAATCTTGCCAAATATGAAGTTGTCATGCAGGTGAGCAAAGTTCACAAAGCTATTTTGGAGTATGGAGTAAACCATCAGGATTAAGTTCTTTGCAACAAGTGAGCCTTTAATTTAATGGATTTTGAAAAGTGTTCATGATGTATACTGGAATAGTCAAAAGTTTATGTTTCACATCAGTATAGCACCCTCTATATTCAAAAAATTTTGTGAACTTACAGTACTTGTCAGTCAATGTGATGACAAAATGTTGAGCTGATGTAGAGGACTTTGCCTTGCTTTTTGGTGAATGGAGTCAAGATAAGGATAAATACCCTTTGTTCGTTTGTCAACAAACCCTAACTGTATTTCATATTTATAACTGTGTATGGTACTCTTCTATAACATCAAGTCTTGTGTTCACATACAGTACTTACCTGTAGGGGAGAAGTTAAGCTATTGCAAAAGGTAATTTGACACGTATTTGAGAAGGAAACTCGGTACAGGACAACTTTTCGTAGTTTTTTTTTTTTTTTTTTTGACAATTTAATTTTCTTTCCTTATTGCAAAATTCAAAGAAACTCTTTCTGTGATGGTCAATAGTGAAAGCTCTGTATGGCACCATGGAGTTTTGCTCAGCTGATCTGATGGATGGTTAACTGTAGAACTGTTACTGATTTTGCCAAGAAGGGAATGGTTATTTGCTGAATTAATTTGAAAAATTGTACATGCTACATCCTGTTGGAATTTGAAATTTAGTCAGATTCACGGCAAGGTTTGATTGAGAAACTTGAACAATGGATCATGTTGTTACTGATGTGAAAATGGGAAGGGATTCCCTTTACCCATTAAAAGCTGAACAACAAAATGGAGTCCAGCCAAATACAAAGTCCAGGTTTTCTTTATCATCAAAGCTTCCATTTGTAGGAAAGAAGAAAAAAAGGATAAACAATGGCAGGTAGGGTGAAGTTTTCATTCTGGGTTCTTACAGGTCATGGAAAAAGTGGAAAACCATGTACTGTTGCTTTTGCGTTTTCCAGGCTTGAAAGTCAATGAAAATGGTCAGCTTGCTTTAAAAGTTCTGGAAAGCCACATGTATTTCAAAATTTGGGACATAATTCCACTCCCATCTGATTGTAATTACTGTACTGTTTGTCCTTTAAATTGGAAAGAATGTGATATGTCTGGAAAAGTGATGGAAAAGTCATGAAGTGCAGCATGGTCATGGAAAGTAGTGGAATAATTAATGGAGGGGAGAAACAGTGTTGGAGCATCCATATACTGTAGTCAGGGGTGGGGTCATCCCCCCCCCCCTCTGACGGACTCAAATTGCCTGTGTGCACCCTTTTTAGGTTTTTACCATATTGAGGCATAGAGTAGGGTGTCTACCTATTTCAAAGCCTCCCCGACTGGACGTTCTCCCCCCCCCCCCCCGACCAAATTCCATAGCTCCACCACTGGGGAGAAAGTTCAAGAAACCTGTATTCAAACATAGTAATAAAGTAATATAGCTAAATTAAAACAAGTGACTTAGGACTTAACTGCACTGTATCTGAAATACTGGTTGAATATAGTCTGTCCTATGTTTCATCACTCCTCTCTCATTTGTGAATGCACAATATTAGCTGTTGTACATGAAGGAGAAAAATGTAGTGCTACTAACTGAATTGTCCCTGCAATTGTGATGCATAAAACAACAATGGCTATCGAGCAGTGGGTGGAGCTAGCTTGATTGTAAGAGGTAACTGCGTAGCATTCGGGAGGGTCCCTCATCAAAATTCATGGTGTAACAACCTTGTTACTAAAATTGCTTGGTTGGCATAGCTGTTGACATTGATGCTTTGGAGATTTCAAATAGATTTTGCAAATTGGCTTTGCAGTTGTCTGACTGGGGAAGTTGTCTGACTCAGGAAGTTGTCCGATTTGCTGTAGAAGGTTTCCATGTGAGGTTTTGCTCTGTTCTGTCAACAAGGATTTGTGTAGAGGAGTCCTCTGTCACTCCGCTCTTTTGGGAAAGTGGCTGAAGACTTGGGAGTAGACCCTAATTGTCCATATGATGTGGACTTAAGAAGACTGAACCAGGGGCAGGATTGAGATCGTGAGTGCACCCCCCTGCTTCTTAACCCTCTGAGCAGTAATCAAAAAGAGAAGGCAAATCTCATGAATGTTCATCCATGATAAACCCCGTTACCCTGGTATACGTACGGTCCTTCATGATCCTGAGGGGCTTTCTGAGCCTTAGAAGGATAAACTCTGCTGTGCAAAACTGATACAAATTTATCAGAAATTTTTACACATCTCTACATACATGTTAGCAACTAGGGCTGTGACCGTTTAGCGATTAATCGCTAAACGATCGCATGTGTAATAAACGTTTAGTACAAAGCTACCAGCGATTAATCGCAAAACCCATTTTGCTGTACGAAATAAAAAACAATCTGCAGTCATTACAGTAAATTAGATGTTCACTCTTTTTGAAAAAGTGAAATACATAATTATACAAATGGCACACACGCAAACATACGACATCAAAGTTGAGCTTCTATGAGGATCCGTGTTTGAGGTTCATGGAAACTATGTCCCCCCGGATGTCACTAACGCATTTTACATATTCGTCATGTTCAAGGGCACGTTTAAAGTCTCTGTGTTGATCATAGGTACTTGCGAGTAATCGCCAAACGATCGCAAAATTTTGCGATTAAACGTTTAGTAATTTTGCTAAATGTTCACAGCCTTATTAGCAACATTGTGAGGAAAATATAAAGAATCTTTATGTAAAATTTCAGTATTTACAAAAATTGTATTTTAAGTACAGTACCACAGCACTCTATTAAACAACAGTATTGTGTTGTGCTTAAGTCTTTAACGTCAGTAGCATACCCAGACTCGGAGCTCACACAAAGCCTGTGTGGACTATGTATGTGAGCAGTTTTAACTCAGTGCAGTCTACTGTTGCTTTGTTGTGAGGTGCACTAAACAGGTGTTTTTTTTGGAAATGGAGGAAGGGCTAGAACTAAGCTTGGGAAAACTTTTTACGTTTGATGTTAGAGTTTTTGCCCTTTAAAGGCACTGGATTAATAATCAGTGACCAGAAGTGACATACTTAAAAACCAAACCCAGTTCAGCATTTCCTTGTTTCCCTGCTTAAATAAAAATTGGCCCATTAGTCCTCAGCCTTTAAAGTTCTGGTAACATGCCACCAAAAAGAGGTGTCTCACTTTTCAGTTAAAGAATAAAATCCCCCAATGAAAGATCTGTTGGAATTATTTCAATATCTTTTACCGTTCTCAAGATATGTCTTCAAAGTTTGATGGTTTCTGAAGTAACTCATTGCCTATGCAAAAATAATGATGTGAAATGTTGCACAGTGTTAAGATTTCTTTTATTAACCCTACATAAATTACCTCTTAATTACTGATGAGAATAGTTTACAATTTGGTGGGTGATATCAATATTTTCCAAGGAACAATTTTAACTTTAATAACAAATGGCTCAGGGGATAACAATGCTACTAGTGTCCTTGAAATGAAGGTTGCAAAAACACAGGCTAACATTAGTCATATATGGTATGTCCCTCTTTCGATGTCACATATTTGCATATTTAGCTCACGTTTATTCATGATACAAGTGTGAAACAGAAATCACCCTGTAAAATGGTCAATATATGTGATGGATTGTAATGGAAATTGTGGCTATTGTCTGGATTTTTAATGCTTTTTACACCAATTATCTAACTATATGCTGTTTTCATGTCAGCAGAGCTTTAAGTTAAATTTTACCACACAAATCTTGACTGGCAGTCACTTATATTCTAAATTGGAGCCCAATAATGTCAGTTTCATTCATGTGTACAACGTATGGCATTTGTACATCTTTGAGATCAGTGATCTGTAGAATCTACTTGGTGTTGTTTGCAATATATGCTTTATGATGATCAATCCATTTTGTCCAGAACATCTGAGTACTTTACTTAGTCTGTTGTAGTTTGGAATTTTTCAGGTTTTTCATAGGGGTTGGGGGGGGGGAGGGGTAGAGACCCACCATTGGGTGGGTTAAATGGGATTGATACAGTACACCTTCTCATTATGAACTTTGAACTATGACTCAAGATGGCTTACATGCAAAATTAGCACTAAAGTATAGATAGAGAAAAGCTTTGAATTCTTAATAGAAAATAAGACTGCCTTAAACCCAGTTTGTTGGATTTTTTTTTTTTTTTTTTTTGTCAGGGGTGGGGGTGATAGAAAACTACTTGAGGCAGCTACCAAGAAAAAACCTTGGACATATCTTAGTTTCATAGAGTTAGTTGTGAGAAGATACTGCCACAGCAGTCTACAAAGGGGATAAAATGACTGGCAATATTCTACTCAAAAGTAAATAAAATTTGTTTGGCAATATGTGTGTGGTATTTCAGCTGTAGTTGTACATTTCTGCAGCTGAAAGCATTAATTTGAAAATTACGATCTCATTCTTGTCCTAAATGTTCATCAGATGATGATACCCTTTTAGACCCAGATTGATGTTAGGTTTGAACCAGCTGAAGTCCCCCTCATCTCTCTTTTTCACTAATATGAAAAGAGTTTTCTTGTCCAGTTACAGTATTGCTGATGAAATTGATGCCAACTTTCCATTGCTTTGGTAACAAAGCCCCTCAAAATCTGGAAAATACCACAAAACAGTTTCCCATTACACATTTCCCTGATGAAACCCCATGGACTCCCTACAGTGTACAGTAGATGTACTTCCTACAGTAGGACATGCACACCAATGAGCTTCTTCCTCTCACTCCCCCACCATACACATTTCAAGTAGCAAAAATTTTTAAGAGATTTTACTTTACAATCTATACTAAAAATTTCTGTCCAAAAATTTATCTTTTATTTGAATATCTAAATGTGCTGCTTTAGTTGCTCCTTTCCTTCTTTTTTCATTTGCCGAGTTTGTAATAGTCTGCATGAAAGTACTGAGTGGTTTACCAAGTAGTGTAGACTCTGGAATACTGTATTTTCAGTTTAATTTGCTCTGTTTCAAAAAAAAAAAAAAAACAGGTATTTGTCAGTTGACATACATTCATATACACCTTTAATTTCTGTAATGCCTATTGCATGTAAATTCATGTGTATTTCTGCTTCCTTAGACGTAATTGTCTATGTTTGTGTGTACTGTGAACTTCAACTGCAGTCCAGCAGAAGTCATTAAATTTGATTAATTCACCATATTGAAATGATAAGCTGTATAATGCCATGGAGATTTATACAGCTGTGTATAGTCACATTTCCATTGTCTGTCTGACTGTAGTTTTGTGTTTCTATTGTATTTATGATGTGTCTGCAGTATCAAGCTGACTCGGGGGGCCTGGATCGATCACTTTATGCATAGTATTTTAAGTAGCAGATTCGTATCAACTATCAAACTTGTACACCCATCAGTTCTAATGTACATGTACAATGGAGTAGGCATGGAAGGAAAATGTTGGGAAGCTGGGAGGCTCCCTCCCAGAAATTTGGGATCTTGGAGGGAAATTTTGGCAACTGGAGGGAAATTTACAATGTGGAGGTACATGAAAATATGGAAGGAATTGCATCAAATTTGGCTCCCTTCGTGGAAAATAAAATATATTTTCCATCCCTGGGAGTAGGCTTGCATAGATATTTTGGAGATAGTCATTTTCTTTGTCCTGGTACAGCAGTAAAGTTTACAAATTGACTGTGTAAAAAAAGTCACAGGGTAGAGGGTAGGGCTGTGGGAGGTGTATAAATGGCTTACAGTATGACTCCTCAGACATTCATTTGCACAGAGTACTGTAGATTTTTTTTTTTTTGGGGGGGGGGGAAGGGGGAAGAAAGGTAATTGGTCCTCTAGGATGTTAATGTACTGGTGGTGTGTGTTATATAACCTGAAGGAAAAGAGGTGCATGGTTTAGTTTCTACTTGTGTATTCTTGTCATGTAATCAGTTTGTGATGTTAGTAAAATATTTAGGGAACCTACACACTTGGCTTGGGCGGCTCCATTGTTTCTGGATTTGGGTACTTTTAGTTGCCAATTCTGAATGGAGTCATGACTCATACAATAATGCCATAAATAAGTGAGGAATATATATGCACCTATAAACTTTTGATTAGTACTCTACCAATGAGTAATCGAATATACTAGGAGGCTAATACATTCAGGCTTCTCAATGTCTGATGTGCCAAAAGTGCAAATGTTGGAGAATCGTTCAATCGTATTGGCAAACTTACGATTTAATTCTGAAAAAGACTAAACGAGCCAATTGTGGAAAACTACTTCTCCAAAACCTGCAAAATAATACCAATTTAAACTCCAAAAATGATTTTTGTGCATATGTTGACAGTGTTGAGAGTTCCCAAGGAGTTGCAATTCCAAGGATTTGGGAGTTGCTACCTGACTCCTGGTCAGGAGTCATAATTCTGATGTAGAGTGGAGATATTCCCCCAAGCCTACTACACACATACAGTAGTATGCAATATGTGTAGGTGGGGTGTGTTTTGCAATTTGAAATTGTTGTGTACAGTATGTACAGTATGATTCAGTACTGAGCTGTTTGTCCAACTTACGAATAGCAAATGTAGACTTCATACTGCTTTCATTAGAGAACATCCATCAGTTGTTCAGTCAGTCAGTTGGTAAGTGTTAACCTTAATACACTAATGGGTACATAACTTTTCATATAACTTAATATACTGTAACCTTAACCCACATTACTTTATACTGGGGCATTTTGTGGCAAGTTGTATCCACTCCCTTCAAACTTGATTGCCCACAGGACTTTAGGGACTGGCTTTGTGTTGCTGAAAAATTGATCTGTTCAGTTAAATAGTACATTGAAAGTGATTAGTATAGTAGCTCATCTTACTGGAAACATTCCTCTTCCGTATGTGACAGGTGGGAAGAGGAGGGGTTCTCCTCATCAGCATATGATCGTCACGTCCAAAACCAAGAAGGCCAAAAAAAGTCAGTGACGAACAGAATGCAGCAGCAGTACTGGGTAACCAAGCAGGCGGTCATCAAGAAATTGGGCCGAAAGGAAGATGAATTTGTAGTGGCAGGAGATGCTGAACTAGATGCTAAACTAGAGGTTAGTTCTTGCTCAAATTGTACGATTTCTTTCTAACTAATGTTTAACATTGAACATGTGCAGATTATATTTTATAGACCCATTTTGTTTGACATGTTTTCATTGTTTACACTGCCTTGTCAGAGAATGCAGTACAGTACGTAGAGCACTTAAGTGTTGAGAATAATTTACATGCACATGTGGTAGTGAGAACATAGTATGATAAGCACTACTCACACCGGTGGATCTACTACTGTACATGATTTTTATGTGTTAATTAGTTTGTGTGTTTACATATATCATTGTGTTTAATACTCATCTCCAATATGGCAGCCTTTGAAGTCTGTGGAAAAATCTACAGTTGTATAAATTAAAGCAAATAAAAGAGTTGAAGATAAGGTCGGCACAGATTTGGTCACATATTCTTTTATCATTCTGTTCTCATTGAGAGCATTATTGTAAAGTAAAATGCCTTTCATTTGAATCTCAATACAAGCTGCTTGCAAAGTCTGCATTTTAGATCCCCAAAGTATTTGTTAGGCAAGTGTATGTTTTGAACATGAGGTTCTAATTTTCCTGTACCTCAGAACATGGACGAGAGAACTTACAAATTATGTAAGTTTCTAGAAACTTTGGTTGGTTTATTTACCTGATATCAAGAGCACAGTCCTGAGCATTGCTCATAGGAAGTTGTTGGAAGTTGCAGATACATTGAGAGTAGTAAAAAAGAAATTTTATCCTTAAGTTTGGGCAGAATGCTCTAAAATAAGCCTTAAATTGTACCAGAGAGCATCTGGAATCACGGACCTTTCTAGCGCCTGCATAGGAACCCTGGACTCTGGCCGAGGGGATGCACGCTTGTGATATGCATGTATCTTACAGGCAATTTGAAATGCTATATTTGTAAGTTTCCCATGCTTTTTGGTGGCCTGCCTCTTGCTATGAAAGGTACTATTTTTTTTAATACAGATCAGCAATGAAGCAAGCATCTAATACCATGCAGTTAACATCCTGAAGTATACAGTATGTGCAGTATCCTGCATTTTAGAAAAGTTTTTACATTGCAGTCTTTATATACTGGTTTAAATGGTGCAGTTATGGCTAATCCTGTATTTTCTTACAGATCTTCCGACAGGTTCAGAGTTCTTGCATGGAAATGCTGAAGTTGATTGAGAAGTACCAGGATGATATCTGTGGTAAGATTTTGGCCCAGACAGCCTCCCAAATGGCTTCCCAAGCAGCTTACATGGCTGTATCATACTGAGTTAGAATTGTTTGTTCTTGTGTAATTCTCTACTGGCATATGTTTGCACTTACTGTTTTTTTTTTTTTGTGCGGGGGGGGGGGAGGAGGGGGCTCAAACAAAGAACTAAGAGATCTTTTTTATGTAACACACAGTATTTACCCATGCTGAAGTAACATCTTATCATTTTCACCCCTCCTTACCTCATTTATACATACTGTATGCATTCCCTAGTCATCTATGTACAGTAAGCTGGTCAGAGTTGTTACTGCGCGTATGAAGTCTCTTCAGACTGGTGGTCATATGGGTATAGAATGCAAACGTTAAGGCACGCACTGTGCGTACGTTTGTATGTCATGTGCTATGGGTCGTTGTAGTAGCATTCACGCACTGGAAGACCAGACATCCTTATAACCCTTGATGGTTAGAAGGCAAGGGTAACTCTGAACTGGCTTATCATGGACAGTCAAAGTTTTTAGCACTTTAAGTTGTCAAAGCTATAGCCTTTGGATGAACTTGAGAACAGTTATGCTATGGTTGATTATAGATATGTCTCATATATTTGAGATCACTTTTGTTTCTCTTTACTTGCAGCACTTTCTCAAGAGGAGAATGCAATGGGACGATTCTTGAAACAGATGAGCAGTATTGATAAAACCAGAGCAGGGAAGATGATGAGTGCAGTTGGGAAAGCTCAGACAAACTCTTCAGATCAAAGGTACCCATCGTATTACTATCAGTACCCCTCAAATGGCTGTCAGTGTCTGGTGATTATTTGATGGACTCCTTCAGATAACTATCAGAACCCTCAAAAGACTGTCGATATCCCTTATCTTTGCCATCAGTACCCTTCAGTCTATGTCACTCCTCCCTTACCTCCTATTTACATATGTATAATTTCCGTAATTGCCTGCAATTCCAAGGCAAAGACTTCCTACAAACAGAGGGCACCCCTGACCCAACTTACCAAGCACCAGATTTACTGTCAGTACCCCTGATATTACTGTCGGTACCCCTGATATTACTGTCGGTACCCCTGATATTACTGTCGGTACCCCTGGTATTACTGTCGGCACCCCTGATATTACTGTCGGTACCCCTGATATTACTGTCGGCACCCCTGATATTACTGTCGGCACCCCTGATATTACTGTCGGCACCCCTGATATTACTGTCGGCACCCCTGATATTACTGTCGGTACCCCTGATATTACTGTCGGTACCCCTGATATTACTGTCGGTACCCCTGATATTACTGTCGGTACCCCTATGACTGCCAGTACCACAGACATCCCATACATATAGCCAGAGAACCATTTGACTGATAGTGTCGCCATGGTTTGAACAAATTTAGGCTTACCAAGATGATCACGGAAAAAAAAAGGATGATCATGGCACTACTGACGTTTGTGTAATTTGAGATGAATCTGCAACATTTCAGACAAATTACAAAAATGAATGGAAATACAATAGGCCTATCACAGTCCTTCATTCTGTTTGTTGAATTTGACCAAAATTTGCATTTTTCCAAAAATTTTACAAATGTCTTGCATAATTAGTGGGTACTGAACCACTTGAGCCAGTCCATACTTTTAAGTACAAGACATATGAGGCAGCCATTTGGGTAAACCTAAACACGTATGTAGAGTGACCACACTCCACTCATAGGACATTAGTGTGGGATGCTCTCTCAATGTTATAAAGTCTGTGGTCATTACTCATGGAGTTTCAGTTCCTGAATAGCCTATGCTAGTTAATTTGATATTGTACAACAGTGTTTAGGCCTTGCCAAAAATTGTTATGTATAGCTCTACTTGTCAGAACTCCTTACTTAGACGCTTTTATAATTGTTAACAAGAGTCAGTTACCTCAGCATTTCCCATTGCTTCATTTTTCATTGTGTTACAAATTTTGTCCCTTTTTTTGCATAGAATTGCTCTCAGAGGGCCTCTGGTTAGACTTTACCAAGAAATTGAAACTTTTAGATACAGAGCTATTTCAGACACATTGATGACGATAAATCGAATGGAGGGCGCCAGATTAGAATACAGAGCTGCCTTAATGTGGATGAAAGATATTTCAAAAGAACTTGATCCAGACACCTACAAGCAACTGGAGAAATTTAGAAAGGTAAAATATCATATTTTTATTTTGAAACAGCCTCAGGGTGCTTTTTTTATAAGGGTAAGTGTGACTGCATTTGAAAGTGAATTAATTTGACCATTCTCCGTGATGTGTTGAATCTGTTGAGACATAAAGAATTTTACAGAGAATGCAGAATGATGTTGCTAAACCCAAATGTAGTTGAATGTAGTCACTGGGTGACTGTATATATGCCCGTTCAACCATGACACTAAAGATAGAGTTTTTCTCAAGCATTGTCAGGTGAATGAAATAAGAGAGAAGAGAGTGAAGAGACAGTTGGCTAAGACACAAATCAAAATTTTTTTCCGGCTGAGATAATGCTGCAGCCTTATTGGTATGCCCCTGATTCCCCCGTCGCCAGTGTAACTTATGAACAAAAAGCTGCCCTAGGCTAGCAAGTGTATAAAAATCTCCTGCACTCTGCATACCATTTTATTCTCTAGGAATAAAGCCGCGGTCACATCCGATTTTTGTGAGTTTTTATTAAAATCTTCTCAATTCCGGGAAAGAGCCCAAAATTTTCCACCCACTGTAAATATGTGATTTGCATCAGAGGTCTATGAAAATGAAATGTTAACTGATTTTTTTCGTGACGTCACATCGACGGACAGCTTTTATCGGACATGCGTAGTCCGATAAAAGCTGTCTGTTGATGTGACGTCTTGAAATTATTCGTATAAATTTAATTTTCGTAGTCCTGCGATAAAAATCATATAATTACACAGGTTGGCAAATTTTGGGTTCTTTCCGACCCGAAATGGAGAAGATTTTAACAAAAACTAAAAAAAAATCGGATCCGATCCGAATTCGTTGTAGTGTGACTGCAACTTAATAGGCCCCTATGATAATCGCTTTCGGCTGCCTTGCAGCAGCTGAGACTTTCGGAAATATCAAACAACAAACATGAACAGTGTACAATAAGTTCTCAGTAGACTAGTGCGATGGATAGAGATTCAGTCTGTAGGTTTCAGTATGTAATTAGCTGGTTAATGTCACAAATGAGCTCCTGCATTGGATGGGTAATGGAGTCCAGATATGTAACAACTGCCCACTATGAATGTCCTGTCATACAGAATAGTTCTTTTCGACCAGCTTTGAAGTTTGTAAGTTTCCCACACCTTAATGTTTACCCTAAATGTTAGCACTTGGCTAAAAGCATATTCCTGATCTCTACAAAATGTGTAAGTTATTGATTGATTTCAAGCATGTGCTACTGAAGTGGTGTGGTTAGAGCCTAGTCCTTTGCATAAATAACCAGTTGATTAGTAAGATGATTTCAACGAGTACGCCCTCGAAGGTCTTGAAATAGTCAAGCTTTCATCAGAAGTGGCTCTAACTTCTTCAGGACTGGTGCAAGGAAGCAAGTGCAGTGAAGGTATATAGTTATGCTGCAACCCTGATTGGTGGATTCTGTGTTCTGATTGGCTGATTTGTCTGTGTTCTGATTGGATGAGGCAAGTGAGAAAGGACCATGATTGGATGCAAAAAGACTGTTCCACATGTGGCTGACATCTTGACCATCCTGTTAATAGTGGATTTTTCATTGACCCTACTCTGTAGAGCATCTCTAGTTAGCCGTATCCCTAATTGCAAGACTACCACTATGATTTTCGTGAAAATGTGCAAAGTGAGTAATTTTCAGTGCAGAACAATGCTTCAAGAAATCAACCATCCCCAGTACCCCATTTGAATAATTTGACTATGGCTCATTTTGTGTGGCTTTTTTTTTTTCTAAATAAACCAACAGAGGGAAATTTTTACTTTTGAAATGAAATTGTATGGTGGATTGTGGAGTGAGGAAAGGCAATGATAAAATTTGTTTTAAAACAAGGAACTTAACAGCAGTAATCAGCCCAAGAACACTAAGATTGCACTTGGTCCAGATATTTGTGATGAGTTTTATTTTTGAAAATGCTTAAGCATCTTTTTTCAGTCATTCTAGAGACATGGGAGTTAAAAGTAATACCAAGCAAAATGAAACCATTGTCAACCACCCATGGAATCCTATTCAAATACTCAAAATCTGTGAATGAACTTAGTGTTAAACCCAAGGCCTACTAGAAATGATTTTGGTTTATGTACAGGCCAGACATTGAGGCAGAATTAATTAATTAGTCTAATGAGACTTTAAAGGACACTTCATTCAGTTTAATATAGAAAGAAGTGTCATCAGTGTATTGCACTAATTTACAGTGCTATCTAAAGTAGTAATACCATGAATATTATCATCATTATGGACTAACACTTTCAATAATTAATCAATAATGCACAAAGGATAAAAGATCTCTTTGCATACAACTTCTTTCTAAAGGAATATTTTTAGAACTAAAACCATTAACAAGATTAGAAGTTATAGCTGCTTAATAAATTATTAAGTGTCAAACCATTGAATGAATGAAGGTTCAAAATTGTAACGTTGAAGGACATTTCTGATAAAAGGTAACAAACTACTATCAAATGCTTGCGCTAAGTCAATAGGTTAAAGACTATGTGGTAACTGATCTTCCTGTAAACTAGAGCATGACATAATATATTGTCCTTAAAATATACCAAACATATCTTTCTTTAATAAACCGCATTGTTCAACCACAACTAAGTTTGCAAACAAATGTAGCTCGGTTCTTTGTTGGAGTTGCTCAAGTTTGTTAACAAGAGAGGCAGAATAATAATTATTAACAATATCGAGGCAACAAAAAAAAGGCAGCTCTACCAAAAATATTAAAGTATGCTACAGCACAGTTGGAAGAATTGCATAATACCAGCTCTGCCATGTAAGTGGACGAAGTTAAGTTACATTTGCATGAACACAATAGGCCCTAGTATTTGATAACTGTAATGCTTTAAAAGTTTTGTAACAACAAAGTTTTCAACTGTAGTTATCCCATGGGTCATTGTGAAGTCCACTTCATCTTGAGTCCAGCTTCCTACATTTATTGGTTACAACATCGTTCAGTATTTCGAATTCTTTCCCAGTCATGCAATCTGAAAAGTTACTCTCAGCAATGATTTCTTTGAACTTAAACTCGTCTTGTAGAGCTCTCTTATACTTCATCTCCACCTTACAAATGGTTCCCCTGGATTATTGCAGGCAGCCAACTCTTCATCTGTAAATGCTAGAGACACCAACTTTAAAACAAGTAAATATAGTCGTTCCCTGTGATGATTGATTTAAACAATTGCCATCATCTTTCTTGTTCTGTGTTATCATTGCATTCTCATCCCCCACCTGCACTGTGCTATCCATGTTGTCAACATATATGGAAGACAAGGACTTAGCTGCATTTACCAGTTTTGCATGAAGTTTGGCCCGTACTTGTGTCAACCTACACAGTGTCTGCTCCATATTTTTCTTGTTGTTGGTCTGGTCAGCTATACTTAAATCAATGAACTGCTGGTTTGGGGGATCTGCATGATGTCATTGTCCCAAGAGTTCAATGCCCCATATTGGAAGCTGGAGTGTAAAATGCAATATTCATGAGAAAAGAGGGTTGGTCGAAGCAGCGTATGGCATGGTAGAGGAATGTGTGGGCTGCTTTGCTGTCTGTGGGAAGGTCAGGTTGAAGGTTTGTGCCATCATAGGTTAAGGTGGTGCAGTTTGCTTCTCAGCCACAGGTGCTGTCGAATGTCATGGTGACCTTAGCATTGATTCTTCAGCCAGCACTGGTAGTGAGGGTAGTTGTGGAGCTGAAGTCCGCGATGGGTGCTTGTTGCTGACAATGTACTATCTTTGAGGACTGTTGGTGGCATTGTTGATGTTGATCATGAAGTTGCTTCTGCAACTGGCTGTGGTGCTGGCTGTGTATCTACAAATGTTGGCTGTAGCATGGTGTTGGCAGTGGTGACCTGGGCCTTGATACTGCCACAGAAAAGGTGGTGTAGCTCTGGGACTTGTTTGGGCAAGAAGAATGGTGGTGGTGATTGTGACACTAAATTTTCTGTAGTTCCATATTTTTGTTAGTGGTAGTAATGTTTGTTTCTCTCCTCTAGCTACCTTAAGTTACAAATACCCAGATGCAAATGCTAATTTGAGATCATTTTAGGTTTTTAATAACCTTTATGGATTGGATAAAGTTATGTCTTTTGTTAGACAGGGTTTGAGGGGTAGTATCCTTAGAAATAAGAGACACATGAGACACAAGCATGTTTGCAGAGGAAAAAGACGGAGTCTCTCTGAAACTCTTGGTCTCGCTAAAAGAGCTGTTGGGTTTTGACTTTAGTAAGTCGAGTTTTGTCTACCTCCTGTATGGGTAGTGGTGCCTTTCTGACTTTTTGTGTCAGTTGGCAATTTTAACCTCTGTTTTCAGTGACAACTTCTGGAGCAGGTGTTTGAGCAGCCTTTTAGCCTCCATGCTCTGGTTTTCGTTTTCAAAATCCACTAAAGCCTGTTCTTTTTTCTCGAAACCGTTTCTTTTGCCTCTCTGCTTGGTGGGATAACTCCTGTCTCCAAGTTTGGCCAAACCATTTCCCTACTTTTTGGAGAAGAGAGTCCCAAGAGTCTCTCAGCTCCTCAGAACAGTTCAAGGACCTGGGCAGCTTTGGTAGTTTCTCTGAACCTGGAGGTGTTGGGAACATTGCTTGTAGTCAAATGGTTGTCAGGCCATTTGATCTCACTCATTAGGCTGGTGAGATTAGACTGCAGCTGTATCAGAGCAGTGGAGTGCTTTTTGACCTTCTTGTAAGCTTCCTTGTTAAGACGGTTTCTGTCAGATTCTTGCTACTTTTCGGGGCTCTTTTGGGTGAATCTTTTGAAGATTTCTAAGCTCAGTTTACCTGGAATAAGGCTATTCATGATACTGAACTGGCTCCCAAAATGAAATGGATGCTTCAGTCCTTATTTGGACGTGAAAGAAAATGCCCAGGATTCTGCAATCTCATGTCATGGTATGCTAGAAGGGTTTTACCAACATTTTGCTATTAAGATTTTTCGCTTTTGGTTACAACAGGACGTATGTAGGGCTTCCTTTTGTACATGTTAGAGATTCTAGGGATACTCAGTGTGTCTAACCTACCTCCCATTTTCCGAAGAAAATGAAAGCATAGTTCAAGTAAGAAGGGGCAGGTGGTGTCACTATGTGATGTTAGACTCTGTAGCCCAAGTCTTACTAGATGAAATTTATTTTCATTGCATGAATTCACAGTCAGATTTACCTATATAATCAAAAGGTTCAATGATGGGCCATAATTTCCTTTAACATGAAACCAGGTTGTTGCTACCCTTTTGAAGTTGAAGCCCAGTTTTAATGACATAATGCTTGCATTTGCAGTACTGGCATCTGGTGAAGGCCCGTCTATCTTGCACATCGAAGATTGATCCAGTGACCTTGGTTAATACACTAGTAGTCAAGTAAATGTCAATCAAATGTGATCTGAGGGGTAAAAAGCAAAACTTGAGGTGATATGACATCAAACCTAAATTCAATATTACAATCCAATTGCATCCTTAGGCATGCAATTGGTTATAGAAACTGAGCCATAAAACCTCATCTAACTCTAACCCTAAGGCATGCAAAAGGTTCATGAATAAACCTATTAAAGCCAAAAACTAAACTTCCTAAAAATTTTTAAAAATATGGTTAATAACTTGGTACCATGTATGTATGTAATATATATTAATAGACCCTCAGTCACACCAGCGAGGTGATTGTGTTGCATGTAAATTGAAGTTTTGTGATGATAAAGTATCACAGATTTTCTTTTTTTAGAACCAGTTGCTCTGAATAATGTCACCCTGCTGTACCTGCTATTTTTAAAATTTTAACCCTAATAATGAAGGGGGTGGAATAGCTGCTGAAAGCACCTTCTCATGTCTTTTGCCTGTAATTTGACCTAGTGACTAAGGCATTATTATGATGATTCCATGATTGCTCAACCATTTCTGTTTTAGTCAATCAATCTGTTGTGTTCTTGGGCAAGATGCTTTATTTCAGTTGCCTCTCTCCACCCAGAGTTCAAGTGGTGACCTGTGGGGTAGCTTGTCATTTGGGCTACCTGGAGGGGTTGTCTGTAGGACAGGGTATTTGTGAACCAGGAATAATATATGCCATCCTTTGATTAGGATTGTCTAGTTAGCAGTAAAGTACCTTACAAATGCAAATAGTAAGGAGAAAGTTGGAAGTGAAGTTTATACATTAGAGTGATATTTTTGGATTTAACTTGTTGTCCATGTCCTTTGTCCACCAGGTACAAACTCAAGTACGAACAACAAAACTGCGTTTTGACAAACTAAAGAATGATGTTTGTCAAAAAGTGGATCTCCTTGGAGCCAGTAGATGTAACCTTCTCTCCCACACCCTCGCCAACTATCAAAATGTGCTGCTGCATTATTTAGACAAGAGTTCACGGACATTATCAGCTGTGCAGGAAAGCTTCAAAGGATACCAGCATTATGAATTTAATATGTTAAAGGTAAGTGTGTCAAACGTATTGGTGGAAATGTTCCTGACCTTATCATTCTTTTGCTACAAAATGAAAACTTAAAGTCAGAGTACTTGTTTCTAAAAAGTCACAAGAGTGTGTGGTTTTATAAGATATCTGTGCCATTAGGTTTGAAATAAAAATAATGTTAGCCTGCTTTTTGTAAGTAACTTTAATCCAAACCTTATGGACCTGAGAATGGGTAGGACTGTCAAAAAGGCAGTCAGGCAGAATCAGCATCCACAAAAGTGTAAAAAGTCAATGGCATACCTGCATACCTGATACATGAATTATCCCACTGCCCCCTCTTATCCTTACACCATCATTTCCTAGCATGTGACACTTTTATGGTCTCCTGTCCTTGAAAATGGTTGTAAAACCACATTAATTGCTGCAGTTCATTGTTGGATTTGTAGAATCAATGTATAAGGATAGAAGTAGTAACTGGAGTTCAGAGGTCAGGTGTAGCATGGTTTAATGCACAGTTGTTGTATAGTCTGTCTGTATAGACCTTACGCACATGAAGTGATTGAACAAAAAGTACGCCCTTTAGTGGAGGCAAGCGTGTATCATTGCAACTTTCACCAACAGATGCAGATAGCTGATTTATGCACCATGGGATATATGTGCACTTTACTACATGCGCGTGTTAAATCTGTGCCGTGCATGCACGTGCACTTCATTGATTGCCTCGAAACTGACGTCGTGTGACGTCAATGCATTAAGTCTGTAGAGACTGCTTATGCTCTCTTTGCATGCTTGTGAGTGCAGCAGCTTGCCTCTCAGCAACATTAGAACATTTAGGAGAGTAATGATACTTAGGGACTTTCTGGAACATGGATACATTTCCTTTCTTGTGAATGTGAAGAGAGCTTGTTTTACCTGTGATTGCAAGTAGCATTCTCCATATGCCTAGAGCTGTTACTGTGTGCTTACATTCCTGTGTATCTGTAAAGTACTGCTCATGCCCCCTTTCCATGTTATGTACCAAGTGAGATTGAATTGATTCATGCAGGCTGTATTTATCATACATCAGTGCTCAGTAATACTTTAACATTACATCAACTAACATTAGACCCTTTTCCAAGGAGCAATTACAAAGGATTGTGGGATAGAGTTTTGGTGTGTGTCTGTTTTGCCACAGTAAAATGCAAATTACAAAGGATTGTGGGACACAGTTTTGGTACACATTTATTTTGTCAATGGCATTTTACTGTGATGAAAAAAGACACACACCAGAACTCCATCCCACAGTCCTTTGTAATTACTATTTGGTAAAGGGTCCATTGCAATACTAACATTCTTCATGTTAGAAATGTCAGTTGTCTTTGTTGTGAAAATTTGAATGCAGGTACTGGAAAAATTAAATGCCACTGAAGAGTGGTTTAACTTTATATGTACATGTGAAGTTAGACAAAAGGAGAAAAACATCTCGGTGGAAATGAGGATTGACAAAAGAAGAGGAAGCACAGTTGAAAGAACATGTTGTTGTGCAATTGTCTGCCCCCCTTCCCAGCCCCCCCCCCTCTCTTCCCAGCTCTTCCCTTCCCATTCAGATGGGTCATCAGCAACATAAATTTAAAGGTTACCTTAAGTTTTAATACTAAAAGAGCTTAAATGACAACCAAAAGTGATGAACAAAATGGGGTAAAATATTAAAGTTAAAGAAAAGTTGTTAAAAAAAGCAGTATCCATAAAGTTCTACATTATGGTGCAATGTTTTGGGTTACACAAGTTCTTTTATCTGCTTACTCGTGTAACATATTTGTATGGTTTTACTAACACCCAGTCATAGCTTTAGTGTTTTGATGTTCATATTTCCTTGCTCTAAACAGCATTAACATCTGTTAAAATCCTTTCCACTCTGTACTTCAAATGTTCATCAATCAGTTTGGAGTATTTCAAGATGATTTTCATTTTTGATAATTCTCTGATAGTTTGTAAAACTTTTGTATCAATCGGAATGAACCAGTGTGGATTTGGAATTTGATAGTCTCATTTTGTGATACTGTAGTTAGTGTAGAATAGCCTAACCTCCTATCCTATCACTCCTTCCTGCACCCCTGTTGTTGTGTTTGCTGTTAGGAACTCTCTGAAACCAGTAAGCAGCTTGCCAGACTAACAGGGGCCAAAGACATCTTGCCAGATCTTGATGAGGAGGTTGAAAAATTGCACCAGGAGAGGAAAAAGGAAGCATCATCACAGAGGAGACAAGAAAGCCGGGTGGAAAACAATGGAACACAGGATGAGGATGATGATCAACTCATTGTTAGTGCTACCTTTGTGTGTTACCTTTGTTATCTTAGTGGGTGCATGAATGTTATATAGCTCCTAGTGCGGTAATGCATGATACTGCTTAGGCATCAATTGCTGCAGCTGGGTAGATTATTTTTGTTGTGCAATTAAAGAAATCTGTGCTGAAAACAAATTGTTGTTGTAAGATGCTATTGCAAAGTGTAAAGGAAAATGGGAGAGTAGGGTTTTTGATAGAAGGTGGGTGGGGGGGAGGGGGTTGATTGTGGCATGACTGACATAATATCATAATTTTGTGTAAAGTGGAGGAAGTAAGTAGGGTTATGGAATGGGGAGTAGAAAGGATTTGGAGGGAAGATTTAGGATCATGGTAGAGGGATAAATGATAAGGAGAGGGGAGAAGAGGACTAGAGGGAGTTACATTAATTGTGGTTGTGACTTTTTGTTGTCTATAGTCAACCCACATAGCCCTGCTTCCCTACAACTAACCCTGGACATATGAAAAGCATGCTTGTTTTTATCTGTTAGCAGGACCATGGAGGGAAAACTATATTAAGCAACATTTTTAGAGCTTCTAACCAAACAGGGACAGGTTGTTTTCGCTAACACACCCACACATATGCACTGCTGATACTGACATGAAGTATTAACATAAGATTAGAGATCCAAGGTACAAGCAAAGTAGCATACTTCATTACTATGTAGAATAATGTATATATATGTCTAATATATATGAGGGGTTACTAGTTACACTTGTTACTCATCTGAACAATATTCAAAGGTAGGTAAGCAGTGTTTAGCCATCCCATTTGGAAACTTATTACCCGTATAATTTTTAACAGGATCTCAAGGATGTCAGTAAAAAGTTGGCAGCAGAGACAGGTGGCGACAGTGGAGAGACGGAGCAAGGTCAAGAGGTTCATGAAGGTGATGGTGGTGATGAGACAGCCAGGAGGAGGTAAGTCACCAGTTATACCAATTTGTAACAAAGATCTTGGACTCTATGGATCTGCTACTAGAGTGTTGGTGTTTCCTTGTTGAACATGGCTTCACCAACATGTCATTTATTGGCTACCATACATTCATGCATGTATGTATTTGCTTCATTAATATTGAATATTACATTTTAACTGAATCCTTATGCTGTGATCAGTGTCACCCTTCCATGGGCCAGTATTTAGCCTGTGTGTTGATTCTCTGTGGCTACTAACACAGAGAAGCAACTTCCCTGGTGTCTGGTTGCAATAAGGTGATTTCCAAGTTTGCCTGTGCTGTGGGGCAGTTGGACTGTATGTCACTGATCCTTGGTTCCTTGTCACTAATTTTATCATCTACAATGTACACTTTACTCAAGGCACAGATAGAACCCAATGGCATGTTAGCAAATTATTTCTAGATAGCAGGGAATGTGTAGGTCCATTAAATGATGTATTAATGTCTTCGTTAATAAGCCAGTTCAGAGTTATAACTGCGCATGTCAGGTCATAGGTCATAGGGGTATAGTAGAGTAAACATTGTACGCAGCAGCAACGCTTCGGTATGTCATTGCCATGGTAAATGAAGCCTTGAAGCAAAGTGACTTGACTTCAGCAAAAAATATTGCCGAGGCGATAAAATGTGGGACACAGGGGGGAATGAAAATGAAAGTTACACTTAAAAGTTTGTACAGAAATTCTTGATTAAAAATTTTCGTTATGATCGCTATTTAGGTACCGAAACTCACTCAGTCTGTAGTGCTGGGACCAACCAGCTAAGCCTTCTCGCTAACCATATGCAGTTGGGGAAAATTGGTTACAAAAATTAATTATGCCAATACTCGAAGAAGCCTTTCAGTCCCCTCCCTCAGATATCTTACAAATGTGACATCTCAAGATCACCTTTATCAACCAATTGTTTGTTATTTTACACAAGAAACAAACGGTTTTTAAAAGTTATCGAATCGTAAAACTACCAAGACACAAGCGGTGTGATCATAATACAAACTCAATGGGGACTTCAATGCAAGAATAAACACAAAATTTGTATTGACAGTTTCTCAAGTTGTGATTGGCTGGTTAGCTACACCCAGCTCCGCGAAACATGTTTCAGTTCGGTACTTTGAGTCGGTCATTGCATGCTAAAATTCAGTTAGGATTTCTCTGTATATCACATTCTCTACGTATGTAAGGCATCACCATGCTACAACAAAAAGTTTTGAATACTCGTATTTGAAGTATGGCTGCTGGTCGAGTTGTGAACAGGCTAAGCAGTCACTGTTCCTTGACTGCATGGTGGCTAGTCGACGTGCGAATAGGCCCCACCTTCACTCATGATCCCGCAAAATTTTCGGTGTTTACCATTATTGCTAATATTCGTTGACCATGCCAAGGTAGAGTGTATTTCTACCGAAGTAAATCTGTTTTACTTTGGCAATTTTTTGTCGTAGCCAATTTCTTATTCGCGAGGGCTGCTCGCAGACTGTGGAGTGTTGTATACCGTAGTAACGTGAACTGTGTAAGTTAGTGGAGTGGTACTAAGTATTTGCTGTCAGAGCTTTGGCCTTTGACCTGTTAGACATCGCTGTAACTCTGAACTGGCTTATTGTAAAATGATGACAGTTATTTCAGGATGTCTTAAAGTGCACTTTTATAGCTCCATGATGTTTCTCCTTTAAAACATTATCCAGGCTTTTATGAAGAGTACACTCAGCAGGAGAACAATTTGGATGTGTAACCTGTCATCAGCTATTAACCAGCTTTATTGTCACTTTAGTTGGGCCTGTAAGCTAGAGATAGGTTTTGGCAGTGACCTAAAATTGTTTCATCTCCAACATATATTTTTAGCAGTGGATCACTTTGGAAGATACATGCAAATGACCACCACTGGGCCTCTTCTATCCTAAACAATTAGTCTGTCCCATGAAACAGTCTCTGTTTCTCTTGACAAGCTGTCTTTGGGGCAGCTGAATATTGCACTAACGGTCCAGTATTCATTGGCTGCGGAATGTACTTTCTATAGGTCGATTTTCAGGTTGTTGTATGAACGAGCATGGTGACTTTTCTGTGATATTGTTCAGGAATTTCTTTGATACCTGATACAAATGATTTGTGGGATTCCTACATCTGCTAGAACATCATCAAGAAAACTGATGCATGAACGTCTAGTTCCTATTGAACGACCCTGCACAGATCAAAATGAAGGAAAATGGTCCAACTTTCTTGGAAAGACATAATTGGCTTTTGAGATCTCCTTTTCCAGTTCAAAGCCATCTGACACTTCAAATTTGATCTAAGTTGATGTTTTAGGGTTTAGATCATTAGTTGATCATTTAAGTTGATGCTATCTTTTGTCTGCAGATTAATATCATTGGGTGAAGATTCCAATCAACAAGGCCAGCCTTCACAAGCACAAGGAGATGGTCTTGGTCCAGCAGCTAACAGCCATCAGACGGCAGGGGGTGCCATAAAAAGTTTAGAATTGAGTGAGGCTGACAAGGAGCAGAGTGCATTTATTGGTATGATGGCAAACTCTGGGGAACAAGGAAATGACCCAATCACAGGTAAGGATTGTTTGAAGTTAATAATATAATGCTATAACAGTTGACAGTTTTCAGGGTTGCCACATGTAAAGTTTTTGGAAGAGATTAGGGTATTTATGGTCATGGTGTTAAGTTTAACTGTAAAATATGTCATAATTTGTTTATATTTCCTGCTGTTTGATGCTCCTTGTCCACTGTTACTAGTGTATGCCATGATGGGAGCCCTGTCAATTTGGCATTATGTGACATGATGAGGGGCCCTTGTGTGGTAGTGGTTTGTCCTGTCCTACACTAATGGTTTTCACATTTGCTTGGGTTCAAATCCTACCAGAGGTATGTAATATTGCCTTCACAGAGTGCTTCCACTTACCTTCTGCTCAGCACATGCTTGTCACTGATCAGTATCAGTAGTCCAGGTGACAAGGTATGTTGCACTAAACTGAAGTGTCTTTGGACATACCAGTGAATTAGCAGACTTTGTTTTTAGTGTCTTGAAATAGAGTTTACAATAAATGACAGAATGACATACAATAACATGTTAAAGTTATCAAGTTCTGTGTGTGGAGCAAAGCTGTCAGTAGTAAGCTAGATTTTAAGTGTGAACAGGTTGCAAAATTGGCTTTGTAGTCAGAGTGGAAGCCTTGCATTCTGCAGCTGGCCCCATCAAATCCCAGTGAATTAACCTAGGTATTTCTGATGACTCAAAAGTGCTTTCTCAGCAAAGTTGTTTACAGTGGTGCTGTGAAGGGTGACAACATTTGTGATCTGTTAAAGGGTTTGTGGCTTTCAGATTCAGGTGTTGTCTGTTTTGGGTGTTTCTGCATAAGTTTGCTTGTTACAGCTGCTGGGCTGTGTTGCCCTCATGGTACTCTCATCCATTGGATAACTTGACCTAACTTGAAATCATACTGTGTAATGTTGAAGTAATAGGCTTCCAAAGTCTGCCCCAACTGTTGGGGTAGTGATAAGCAACAGTCTTTTACCCCCTTTGGGGGAAGTTTCTAAAGAGCAGCAATATTCCTGAACATCAGATGGGAAACTAGCAGAGGCTCCGAAAGCATGATTGGAAGAGTGCAGTACTCCCTGGCCTCTTTACCTGCTAAATACTAGTCATAAAGGGAAGATGAATCATAGAGACCTGTGTTTTCATCCTCCATCACTTTGATATAGACCCCTTGGTGAGCCAAGTGGCTTCTTAACCTTGAATTAAATGATACAATACTTAAATCTTGTTTTGTCGACAGATAAATATGCCGATATTGACCTTCTCACAGAAGAACCGTTGGAACAGGTGCCATCCAACAGAAATGAAGAACTGGACCTTTTGAATGAAATATTAAACATGCCCTCCACTGTCCCAGAGGAGCCCATGGATTACAGTTCCTTTTTTGAAGGCATGGATCAAGCAGCAGGAAGCAGTGATGGTGGGATGGACCTCAGTGCCCAGAGGTATCTCCCATCAGACTTGTTGGATGTCTCCAGCATGATGGAAAGGATGCCTGTGCCATCAGGTAAGATTTTGATTGTTATTAAATGTAAAGGCTGCAGGCTTAAGATGTGTCAGATTGCCTCTTTAAGTAATAGAGTGGTTTGCACTACTGGTCACTGTTTCGTCTTCACAACTGTATGAGGTTGAGTCCCTCTCTACACATGTGGGCTTCTGTCAGGGTACTCCATCTTTGCTCTAGCTTGACATGGCACTGTGGCATAAAGAGTTATGCTCAATCTTTACTTAAGACAGATCATAACTCTTCATGGAACTGGGCCCTGCCTTGCCTTTCTCTGCAGTTTCAATTGGATGAGTGCTTGACTGTAGTGCCTTTAGTCATAAACCATTAGTATTCTACATAAGTTTTACCTAGGAAAATATAAAATATAAAATATGCATACATTTGAGTGAAAAAGTAAAATCCAGATTGGGTGAAGGACAATTGCTAAAGGGCCATGCTGGAGTCCCCACAACTCTGTTTTATATTAGCTTTGAACTAAACACTAAAAGTAGTATGGACAACATTTCATTTTGTTTGAAAAAAAAAAATTCATGTTTGTAAAATAACAAATGGCAATATGACAATTGAAATACTGCATTGGCTGTTTATCAAGGTTTATTTCAAAATCCCACCCCCCTCTTCTAGGCTTGCCAGTGCTTACTTTTAGGTTTGAGAATCCAGCAGTTTCTCAGCAGAACTTTTCTTGATGGTCTTGATGACTTCAATCAAACATTTGAGAGCAAAGGGATCCAGTCTATGACTTACCAAAATCCAGCAGAAATTATTTGGGGGGTTTAACCCAAGTCCATTACTATTTTACATGAATGATTTCATTTATTCAACTGTATCTACCCCTGAAATGGTGTTTTTAGACTAAGATGCAGTAGCATAGCTAGGTGGGGCATGGACATCATATCCTGTGGTTGGTGCTTAAAGGTGGAGGGGGTGTCAGATGTTTGGAGGGGGGGCATTTTTTCAGCACGCTGCTTCCCGTAGATACATCCTAGCTAAGATGTTTCACCATATTTGTGATTTTCTCACTTTTTCAAGCTGGTGACCCTAGTGGTGGAAGTGTGTTACAACCTCAGCAAACGCCAGGAGCCACAGAAGTGGAACAAATGGCCCTTCACATGGCCTCTTCCAAGGAACAGCAACCAGTGAAGAAGAACATGATGGACTCTAGCAAACCACAGGCATTCTCAAAAGATGGCAAAGTGGACATGACAGCTTGGTTTAACTTATTTGCTGATCTGGACCCCTTGCAGAACCCTGATACTGTCGGGCAGCAGGAAGGGGAAGAAGTAGAAGATAGGAATTGTTGAACTGTATCTAGGGCTTTATTCATCCTTACGGGAGTTTTTGTACTACCATCACAACATAATGTGTTCAGGGTAGCTTTATACATGTTGTCAGCTGTATTCATATGAATGGGTTCATCCGTATGGTCTATGGTACATACCATCAATGGATGAATAGATATGCTGGATGTTAATACATACATCTCATTTTCTTATCAGCTGTAATGTGTTTATGAAGGCACCCTCAAAATCTTCTTCTACAAGACATTAGCAAACAATCGCTATATGTGGTCATGGCCACTATTACAGTTGCCATCCCTGAAGTATAGTCTCTTGAACTTGGCAGAGACATTACAGCATTATAGAGTGGTTTTCACCTGATAATCCCTATTCTTACATATGTTGGAGGGAGGGAAGGGGGAGATGCCTGAGGAGGGGAGGGGAGAGGGGCAATCTGCCTGCACCAGCTCGAATAAGCATCTTGTGAGCAATCCTTCCCAGTTATCCTTCCTTAGTTACAACAGTTTGTTTGAGCATCAGTGTTTCTTGATTTGCTTGCTAATGGGCAAAAATGCCCACCACCCTTCCCCTGTTACCCATTAAATATCCAGGATTGCTATGAGTTAGTTAGTTAGATGAGGTTTAACGGCACAGTTTCCAACCAACTGGTTCAAGTCGAGGTGACCACAGCCTTTTTTCCAGTTGTGGCTCACTGGCTTGTTTTCTCTTACTCCATTGCTTATGCGAAGCATCACACACAATGGCAGAAGGTTCCCTTTTTAAAGCCTTTGGTATGACTTGACCTGGGAATCGAACCCGAGATTGCTATGAGATGCAGTTAGCAACCCAAACTTTTGTAAATCCTGACACATGTTTTGTAGCAAGTATTCCTTTTGTAATCCTCTTTTAAAGCAGTGGTGTCCCATTTCCACTGTGTTAATTGTCTTGTCTTTTTAAGTGGCAAATTTATGTAGGTGGCATATATTTATATAAGTGGCAAAGTGGTGGCTGTTGTCCCCTACCCTGCCCCACTCCCCCTCTCCTTGTGGATGCAGAACTAAGGTTTGAGTCCAGTATTGTTCTGAAGTCAGTTTAAAGAGAGGCATTTGGAAGAAAATGTTGGACAGTATGAAGAAATAGCTTAGTAACAGAAATAATTCCTTGAGATCCATTAGATATGTTGGCAGTACTCCAAAAAGACAGTATTAAGAACATTGACAGCGTGTAAACAAAATCATTTTGTCAAACATTCTTCTTTGGACCATCATGGCAATTAATAAACTGATCTACAAGTGTTGAAGGTACTTAACAAGTTTAGAAATCTTGGTCTGGATACTCATTGGATGGGAGCAAAGGTAGTCATTCGTTCACTCTCTTGTACTCAGCCCACCCCACCCCCTTCCCCCAGTTGGTGTGAGGAAGGGAACTGTGATGAATTTTTAAGTCACCCCAAAAAGAAACTGAAAAGCCATTACTTGGATGGACTAGTTGTTGCGAGGTGGCTTGTTTGCATCCTTTATATCAATCATAAGCATGATGTGGATGCTACAACTTACTAAATTAGTTTTTTGGGGGGAGAGATAGTTAGGAGGTGTTAATGATGGGAGGAGAAGGCTGCATATCATGTTTGGTGGCAGCTTAAGTACGGTCAATTAGAAATTAAAACAAGTCACTTGCACTGAATCTAACTAGCCTTGTCAACAAGTGGTAGGGGTTGGGGTGATGATCCCAAGCAGGCCCTACCAGTAAGGCTGTTAATGCCCGGCAAGCATTAGAGGGGGCATATTTAAATTCAGAAGGGGCAGGGTGTGGCTCCCCACCCCCTGCCTGCCTACACCTTATGCAACTGGTCACAAGAAAGTTGTAAGTGTTGGAAGTATTGGCTTTCATTATATCCTTTATCATTCATAACTTCATATCACTTTGATCAAAGTCAGCTGCTTAGTAACAGTCCTTAAAATTTCAGCCTACTTGAACAACATTTTGGTTTAAAATGCTAAGTTATGCATATACTAGGGCGATTGATTTCCTTTTGTTATGCAGATGTCTTATATTTGAAGGAGAAAAGAGTAGGGAGTTTGGGCTGGTCATGTGTAGGTATGTAGAGGTCTTTCCTTCTCTATCATTCTATAAAAGTATTCCTAAAAGTGTGCAATCTTTGTGTATACAGAATTGAAGATAGTAGTGCAGATTATTTATTAACTGAAAGTTAAACTATTATGGATGTCTTTATTACAAATCAAAGAATGATTTCAGGTGGAATTTTGTGCTGGTTTATCAAAAAATTGTTTTGTTTACGAGTCATTACCCACAATTTTGTGCAACTGTCGTTAGAAGCATGCAGACATGGTTGCATTTCTGCTTTCTCAGGAACCCTTGATTGTTAATGGCTCACCAAGATTATAGGCATGTTTAATGTTTTGATAAAAATGTCCAGGCTCTCTGAAACATGTGATTTTCCTGAAAATGACTTAAATTTCACTTGTGTGTAAAAAAAGTAAAATTGCATGAGCGTTCAGTATACAGTAAGAAAAATAATAGCTATTGTAGCATTGTATGACTGTACCTTGTAACAGTAGCAATTTCACCCTTTGTTACTTGATCATTTCCTCAAGCACAAGGTAAAATGTCCTACATATAAATATCTTTGTCATCCCCTCATGAATATTGAATACTTCTCTTCATGAATATTCATTGCCAGCCTTGTCATATCCAGCAGTGGTAGTTGTAAATCACTTGTGCACATTACAAAAGTGTTAAAATAATGATCAACTGTATGGCTTAATCACTGCACATGAATGATCATCTCTGTATTTTGTAACTTTTTGGAATGGCTGCTCCGAGTCAGCTGGTCTGTGGCCTGCTTTAATGCCTGCTTCAGGTCTGCTAGTGTGTGGCCTGTCTTAATGGCTGCTCCAAATCTGCCAGTCTGTGGCCTTTCTTAATGGCTGCTCCAAGTCTGCATGTCTGTTGCATTTCAGTTGTTGAAGGGCAATGCAGTTGCCCTTTTTACCTTACCTCTATAAGAAAATTTATATTTTTGTCCATGATTCTGTAAATCTAATTGGGATTAATTCACATCTTTAAAAGTATAATTTGGATCTTGTGCAACAGGGAGGCAGTTTCATGGAGCTAAACCAGACTTGAAAAGAGGTTTTTCACTGACATTGTATTTGTTCTCACTTCTGATACCAAAAAAAAAGACAAAATGGGGTTATTCTGGCCCAAAAAATAGTGCCAGAGTGATGATTAAATTGAGACATTATCACACCTCACTCTGACTGTTGGACTGTACAAGGTATTCATGTATTAACATTGTATCTATTATGTAACAGTGCACACCTAACAGTTAAGAAACCCAAACATGAACCATGATCAGTGAAATGGCAATCTGACATGGTCCGTCAGATGAAAAACCTCACAGACTTTGTTGGTAGATTAAAATAGCTCAGGCCAGGGTGACTGCATATGGTTAATGAACTTTAATAACCTTATTTGTGGTCCATGGTCATTCACAGCTAAGCAGAGTTTGCCTTACTTCCCTCAGCAGGTTGTATGGTTGTAGAAAGGTTGGTAGATTGCACTATGTTGTTTATTTTGTATTACCTTGATAATAAGTACTAAATTGTAAAGTATATGTTTCATTGTTAGTTGGTTGGTCATTTCTTGGTTTCTTAACTTTGTAGAAAAATTGGGAACAATTCTTTGAATATTTTATGCCCACATTACTACTATGTCTCTTGGTGAATTATTGCAATAGTTTTCTTTTAGATTTGGAATTCCATTTCTGGGGAGTTTTCAAGGTAAATAAAAAGAGCAAAAATGATAAAAAATAAAACTATTTGTGGTCTTTCTTTTCATATTAATTTATACCAATCTTCCAGAACAAAAACTGACCAGTGAATATCCATACTTCCCCAGTAAACCCAGATTGCAAATAGCAGGCATGCCATTACTGTAAAGGTCATCTGCAGCCAGTACAGTAAGAAACTATTCCTTAATTCAAATAATGTTTGCTTCCATACAAAGAAAGAAAAAAAAATGATAAAGATTTCATGACACCACCCAAATGTTCCAATCCACCTTGCATACTGCCAGAAAATCTATTTCCCAAAAGAATTGCACACTGGCTGCAGGCATCCACTAGCAGCCAAATCACCAGGGTTGGAGAAGGGTACAACACAACAGACAGATTCAGATCTTGTAGTACCTCCCTACAAGATGCCCCAAGGTGTTGGTATCAACAAACTCTTCACCAAGCAAACATGCTCTTCATTTGTGAAGGAGAAATCCTGCATTTCACCTGCCTTATGGAAGGCTAGATCCATAGCAGCTCTCATAGGTGTGAATTTTAGAATTACATTGGTATTAACAGAAATAATCTTTGTGGTATTAAAGTTGGTTTCTGGTCCATCATCTTGAAGTAACATCTCTTCCTTAAGTCTGCTTTTAGCCCCTCCTCCATTTTAAACAAAACACCGGTCTGTCTAGTACACCTCCCTATACAAAGCCACAGTAGTTTGCACTGAGTTTTAATTGCTCAAGGCCAAATTCACACACTACTGTGTGTGGGCTTAATTGGAAATGACTGCACATGCCATCACTGACCAACCAGAGTGAAGATATTGTTTGAATGACAGTCAATCAGAGTGCAGTCACCAATTGCATTTAGACATATTGGCTAATTCCTAAGTTTGGGGCAATGCAACAGCTCCTTTCAGCTATTACAGGCCAAAGTATGTATGAGGATGGATGGCTATAAGATTCATGAAATATATGATGAATCCCCATGAAGAAAGAGTTTAATGCAAATCCTGCTTGTTTCAGTTACAGCACCTACAAATTGAAATGGTTTTACAAAAAAAAATTGTCTCCAACTCAGAAAACTCCACCCAACATATTTTTTGAAGGGATGGAGATAGTTATTATATCACCTTTATTATCAAGTACAAATGCTACAACAGGTATCACTGATTTTCACATCCATGAAGATATGCTCATCTCTGTACTTGCATTGTCACATATGTTCTGGCTTTAAAAGGTGGACAACTGGAATATCTGCTGACATAATTGGAGGTAAAACTCGAACAAATGAAGTTTATCCTTCAGCGACACAATTCTGTCATTTAAGTGTTGTATTATCCTCAGGTGATTTCACTGACAAGTTTGCTGTTCTCATTCTGTCCTTGCTTTTCATGATTTCATACCTTGATTGGTCAACCTGTCTCTTCACCAACACAAAGGAACCAACTCCAGCCGTGATGACAAAAGCCCTGTTACAGAAGAAAAGAGAACAAACTCAGACATGAAACGAAAGTGAAGGCTGGTTTGTACTTCCAAATTTTCATGCACTATAAAGCTATAAGAACCATATATGGTCAGCCCATGCTCTTCCGAGCCAATCACCAACATAGCTTGGGGGGTGGGGAGAGTGTAGAATGTGTTCAGTGTTCAACTTTCTTAGCGCTATAGCACTAAACTGAAGTATGAATCTGCCTTAAAGGCTGGTTTATACTAAACTCCCAGTTTTCACATGGTTTAATATTCTATAATGACCATATGGTCTTTCCTTCTTCCAGGCCCATCACGGATGTAGCTCATAGTTGAACAGTGTTCAACTTTCATAGCTTACAGTGGTATGCTGAAATACGAATCGCCTTCATCTCTAAAGTACTACCCGAGAGAACCTATAGCTCAATGTAACAGACTGATAGCATGATTGATCATTAAATGGGCAGCATCGCAAAAAATAAGTCACAGCAAGAACAACAACTCGACAACTGGCAAAACATCCGCCTTATAAGTTAATGTACCAACTACTTCAGGTTGTTGCAAGAATATGTATTAACATGTGATGGTCACATGGTTGACCACTCTGGCTGCACATTCTCTCTTCCTTCTTTTCTAAAGCTCTAAATCAGCAATTGCATTGCCCCAGATTTTTTGGCAGGGAACCACTTCATTCAAAAGTGATTGACATGCATTCACACTATGACCTTTAAATATGAGTAACTCAGATTAGGCTAGCTAGTAAATTTTCCCTTGCAAAGTCACCCCTCCACCAAGTCAACCCCTCAGTACAACAAAGTTTGTTACTCCCTGTGTAACATTCCATTTGAGCATTTAGAAAAAAAAAAGAACTGTGTGAAACTAAAATTGTGTTAAAGAAAACCTGTTCCACTTATAATATTGAAGAAATGGCAGTGTATTTATAAGACTTGGGAGACTCCAATGCTTTTGGAGTTGGGTACCCATGGCCCTTTTAGTGGCGACTCCTACAATGACGTCATACCTGATGCAGCTCTACATATCCCAGCTCCAACTAACTCATGATTACTAGTCTAATAATGAGTATGATGGCACTACCTTATAAGGCCACTCTAGGAAAGTTTTCGTTTTTATAAAACAAGACAAAAGAATGTGAATCTGTTTGTACCTGAAAATCTTTTGGCAGACTTGACCTTATTTGAGAGCTATAGATCTTTACCACTGAATTTTCCTTTCAAGAGATACCATTACGACAAATTCAGCATTTCCAGCTCAAGCCTATCATCAGAAATAACCTAATAAGGCCAGCGGGCGCTGTTTACAATTTTTGTACAGAGCTGTATATACGGGGTTCAGTGTAGGCAGTTGTGCGTTCAATTTGAGGCTGCATATCTTAGTGTGCGCGTGCTTGAGATATTTAACAGGTTCACGTGCATTTGCAAGGGAGTTTGCTATGCGCATGCTGCATCAAAAATTGACGCACTGATTGTGACAGCACTTTTGATGCGCTCTGTTGACTGTATCGATGCATGAAATTCGAAAGTGGCCTTATTTGGTCATGTCACTATATTAATTGACCAGTAGGCTTTTAAATACTGGCTGGTTTTTCTACAGCTGTGATGACATGCCAGTGTATAGTGGCCAACAAAAGCAAAAGTTTCTATAGAATAAAGAAAATGGCCAAAAGAGCCAATTGTGTTAATTCCTTCATTGAAACATTGAAATTTCTATTTTGGACATGCATCACAATACTAGCTGCGGAGCGAGCGATTTGTGTAACTTATTTAATTTTGGTGCATTTACTGTAACTGTTAGGCCTACTACAGTAACTTAGGCTAGGCCTTGTTGCTCTCTCACCAGCTAACCATTACTTTTGCAGCTTTACTTCGCAACATTTTGCCCTCCAGAAGTAGGCCTACACCAAGTGAAATTGAACTCCCACTTCTCAATGCGTAATGGCAAATGAGATAGGAAATTAAGATGAATCAGACGATACTGCGTAGGCTTACGTGCAGTTGAATAACTTCCATTCCAATTTCAGGCTTTACGTACGTACCTTCGTTACTCATTAGTGCCGTGCCCTCGATCGAAGTATGGAGTCTAAACACAACATGAGTTTATTACGCAATCCTAGTCTCATGACGGGATAAAGAGAACAGACGTTTTATATCAGTAACCAAACTTCCAATAACCAAAAAATAATTTAAAGAACTAATTATTTACAGAAAGTAAGAAACAACTACTTTATTACAGTTTAAAGAATTCTAGTGAATTAAAATAGCTAATCAGTGAAAAATATTTCATCTCATATCCATAGCATTCTGCACATAGTCTAAACAAACAAAGATGGTAGCCCCCTTGAAAGTATAATTCTTATCAACGTGAAAATTCCATTCGACGAATTGGGAGTCTGGGACTTGAACTTGAAGTTAAAACTTACGTATGAACGTGGCTGGATGTAAGATTGTAGAGCTTTATGCAGCAAGATCGCATACAGCACTTTGAAAAATTTCCCTGACTCATGTGACTCGTTTCTTTCTATAAATCTGTCGTTAATAGAGCAGTCGTGGCCACCTTCAAATAAATAACGGTAGGCTAGGCCAAAGTAGGCCTAACGTTAATGTTACTTAGCCAATGCCTTAATTTGTTAATATCCACATAGGACATAGGCGTAGTATAGTATACGTCTGTGTAATTGGTAATGTAGGCTAAAGGCAAATCAGAAATGTAGCCTAGGGTAAGCCCAAAAAATCAGAAAGCTTCATATATGCTCAGCTACACTGTAAAAAATGGCTCATAAAAGTATACTGGACTTATCATGAGTCAATCAACATTGTGACCATAAAAATTAAAACATTTGCAAAAGTCAATAAAACTTTGTTGTAACATTTTGTTGTACGTCTCCCTCATTGTGCTATATTTTAGTGTTGTTCGGATTGCGTAATCCCTTGAAAATGAATTTCAAAATGTAGGTGACAGTACATGCAACAATGCTTATGAAGGAATCTTGAGTCAATCACTACAAAAAAACAAGCAAATAAAATGCTATAAATTACCACATTTAAGAACAGTTATACAAATAATCATAGAGAATAATGTCTTTTCTATCAAACTTTTCAATCAGAGCTTCATCAAAGACATTTTGGTCACCATTTTTTTGTAATTTTTGCAAATTTCTAGTTCATACTTTATGCCGAAACTTGAAAATTTGGCTGTGAGTAACATTTTTGCTTTGGTCATCAAAAATAATGAGGCAAATAATTGTTTTTTATGTTGTTTGAAGAAAATGCAATGCAGGTCATGCTTACATTGCAATCACATTGCGCCTTCACGCTGTACTGGCATTTAGAATGCAGTGATCGACTCATGATTACTTACTATATATTGTGTTGACCGTCGAATGCTCACCTAAGGAACCCTACCATTGCAAGCTTTTTGTATGGTGTGTTATGCTAGATGCGCAGTTGACAGGTAACCCCATTATACCAACCACTAGCTTAAAAATGAACCCCACTTTGAAGTGGTTGTTGGGGGTTGTGGGGGGTACAACTAAAGAATGCAGGGCCACTCTTGAACAACACCTAGCATCCGGATGCATGGATGCCATGTGACAGTTTACCTTACACCCCGAATTTTTGACTCTGCATCCGAGCATCTGCGCATCCACCCAAGGAATACTTGGAATGAACTTAATACATTTTCGAGATGTTTCATTTTGACCCCGCATCCGAGCATCCATGCATGCACCCAGAAATAATTGCAGCAGACTTAGAAAAAAAATTACAGAAAGTTCTGCTTGTATGAAGATAATCTTGGTAAAATATTTTGACTTCTCATCCACGCATCCGGGCATCCACCCAGGGTGAACTTGGAAGGGACTTAGAAAATTTTTGAGAAGTTCCATTTTGAACCCGCATCTGAGCATGCCCGCGCATCCACCCAGGGTGAGTTTGGGAGGGACTTAATTTTTTTCTGAAGTTTCTGCATATACTATAGCCTTACATATTCTTAGGGACTAAAGATTTCTCCAAACTTCAACTGTGCATCCGCACATCCAGATCATGCTCAGATACAACTTGTGAGTGATGCTGTACTCTATAGTTACTCCAAGTGGGGTTCATTTTTCAGTGATTAGCACTTCTATTAAGAGCCATTTTAGCTATTTTTTGCAGTGTACCTAGTACGGTCTACACAATGCCAATGGAGGGTAGTGTACGGTCGTAAGGATTGAAGGTGTATGTGGCTCTGGTTTAAAATTTGATGTTTAAACTAATCATCGTTTTGCACACAACCAGGACCACCTGCAGCCTACAGATCATAGTACTCAGACCAACCAAGACCAAACTGACATTGGTTTGAGGGACCATCCTGGATCAATTTGAAAACAATTGATGCAAGTCTGAATGGATGATGGAACAAGTATAAGTTAGGCAATCAAGTTAAGCCGTAGCAGTAGTTCTATAAGTTGTATTGTTGATAACATTACATAACATAATAGGTTAAAGGGCAAAGGAGGGCTAAGGCCCCATAAGATGCCCTGAAGTCCATAAAACTTTAACTGAAAACAACCAACCATGAACACCAAACGAGCCCAGTACAATTAGATTCTATCACAGTCATGGAAGAATTTATCAATTTGCTAAACCTTAAGGCAGTGCAATGATGTGGAGTAAACTACCCACTCAGGCAGAATATTCCACTCATTGACAATTCTATGAAGAAGCTGAACTTCCTAATGTCAAGCCTTGCAAAAAACTTTACTAGCTTCTTACAATGGCCTCAAACCAGAGAATTACTTAAGATGTTCTCCATGGCTTAGTATGTTAATTTATTGATTAAAATAGGTCTAGCCTAGTACAAAATATACTGAGCAATAGTTGGGGCTTTAAATGGGCTTTAAATAGTGTTCACATCAGTACACAGAGACTCTAACCTACTGTATACAGTTTTGGCATTTTTGTTCAGTGAGGGGTGGTAATTGTGTGGTACAACTACTGTATAGAATACAGGGCCACTTTTGAACACCACCTAGCATCTGGATGCACGGATGCGATATGACACTGTTGATCTTGCACCCTAAACTTTGACTCCGCATCCAAGCATCTGCACATCCACTCCTGATTATTGCTTGTGGTCTTAGTATGAAATGGATAACAATGAGTCATTCTCAAATTTAACTTACCTGCTGTATTCATATTCTCATTTTATTTATTCATTTTGACTATGCATCCGAGCATCCGCCCAGAAATACTTGAGGTGGACTTAGAAAAAAATTACGGAAAGTTCAGAATGTGCAAAGATATTCCAGACTTAACGATGTATCATTCTCAAAAGACATCCATACTTGTAAGACGCCCTTATTTATCTTGGTAAAAAATTTTGACTCTGCATCCGCCCATCCACCCAGTGAGTGATTGCTATGGACTTAGAAAATTTTTGAAAAGTTTCCACATATGCCAACATGTTATTACAGGCTACCGATTTTCCCAAACTTCAGCTTTGCATCCGCACATCCGGATGCTCAGATACAACCCTCGAGTGGCCATGTATTCTATAGTTACTCCAATTGTGCCTTGGCAAAAATACAGAAAACGGCATTTTAAATTTACATCAATTGAATCCTTGGTTTTTCTCTGTTGGGTCAAAACTGATAGACCACGATTTCATGACAGGGCAGACCACCCAACCACCAGTCCGAGATCACCAGGACCACCCTAAACCGACTTCGGTTTCAGGTGGTTTCAGTTTGACCCGTTTTAGGTTATCTATGCACAGCTGTAGTAAGGACTAGCTTGGTTTTCCACCCACTGTAGAAAATATGATAATAACCTTTACAGGCGAGACAGTTGCCAGGGTACAGCTGTCCTTGTGACTGAAACAGAAGTTATGTACTGCATTGCCAAACTCGACATTTTGCTAACAGTTAGACCTCAGTAGCCTTAAGGCCTGTGTTTGGCCATTTGCTCAAAGCTCACAAAACACAGTCCTTACTATGATATGACCTTTGGAAATAGTGGAGTGATAGGAAGTCTGTATGATGGTTGAAATTGACTTTCTTCGCACAGCAAGTTTTGGATGTACAGTAAAATCTTAATTTACTGGGCATGTCTTTTCTTTTCCAAATCTTACAGGAGTACTGTAGTTTAGCTGTTTTTGATTACTGAAATATTTTGGAAAGGGTAAATAAAATGAAATCAGCAACTTTTACGTGCCATAGAATATACCGTACCGAGTGGCTAAGGAACTTTGTTTACATTAGTTTGCTAATGAGCCAAATTGTTACATGGTTTTGGAATGTTTGCAAAGGCAACTTACCATGTGGTTGTGAACTCCAGAGATCAAATGTTCTGTGTGAAGTCACAAACTCACAATGTCACGTCCATGGCATTCCAGTATCAACAAATATTTTGAACACTACAGGGAATTGTAAAAAGGGACAAAGTGGATGAATTATTTCAAATTTTTGGACCTTTTCAGAGGTTTTTAGGTATCAAAAACAACTGCAATAGTTGTGTAAGATTTGGAAAGGAAAAGTTATGGTACAGTAGTAAATTATGACTTTGGGTTGTAGCTTTGCTTCGAAAACCCCTTGTTTCTTGTGCAATGGTATCTTGAATTTCCGGAATAAAATCCCTTCAGAAATTTTCATATGTGTGTACAAGTGTAAAATAATTATGCACCGGATGGATATTAATAGTTTTTTGGGGGAAGGGGGCTGTTTAGCTCTACCAGAAATATTAAAATAAGTTTTCCTTGTTTTCTGTAAACTTCTAGCTATTAAGTACTTGCTCTTTTTACACAGGCTAGTGAGGGCTACCAGCTAACATGGACCCTGGGGATCTAGACCCAGGACAAGAGGTTGATCTCAATGAAGATGATGTGATTGAAGTTATTGATGAAGATGGGGAACGAAACGGTTTGCTAAGTCTCTTTGTTTCCATGTTTTTATTGTAACTTACAAGTTAATACTTGTAAAAATTGTTAGAGCTTGAATCAGAATGTGTAAATTTCTATATTGTGATTATTAATCTCACTCATCAACATGTAACTGAACAATCCATTAAATAGAGCATAAATTCTGTATTGCTTGTCAAGGCCAATTCTCATCAACCCAAATGTGGTTTACGTTTGATGCAAGTAGGATTTATAATTTGTGACAGTGCTTTACACTGTAATTGAAATCAGTGTGGTCAAACTTCAAGTATACATTCAAAATGTAAGCCATTCTGATTGGTTAATAAGATGCATAGATCATCGGTATTGGGGATGTACTGTAGCCAGAATTACACAGTAGATAGTGGAGCTTTGAGTTCAGAACCTCAGAACATGAGCAGTGGAGTAGTCTTTAGCAGAGTGGTCACTGTACTTACACAGGAGAGGATACTTATTATAAGATGTACATAGTGTTCTAAGCAGACTTGGCCTTGGGCAATTGAATTGTAGTAGGCCATTGTAGTTAGGCCTTTGTCTGGGAGGAGTCTAGTAGGAGTAGGAGGAGCTATGAGTAAACTAAGCTGAGAGAATTTTAACTGTCTGGGACAAGAAAATTGACCCCAGAAGACTCTGAAAAATGCAAGAGGTAGTGGTAGTCAATACATTCAGATCTTGTACACTTGTATTCCAGGTGGAGAAATAGCAGTTGAGATGGGGGATATGGATCTAGAGCATTATGATGAAGAGGAAGATGACATTTCTAATGATGAGATGCTACAAGAGGGCGCACTTGCTCCTCCTGCCTCTGATGATGCTGAAACTTGCTTTAATGCACATAAAGGTTTGTTTGTGTGGCTTGTAGCTTAGACAAGATAAATCTGGAAATGTAGTCATGGCAACTAGGTGTGAGGAAAGGAGGCCTTATAGTAATCAGTAACATAAAAAAGAAGAGGCACCCAGGTAATATGGACAAAAAGTTGTACTTTGTAAAGACACTGAGAGACATATCAATGATCTAAATTATTAGGATGATAGTTTCTGGAAAGGTTTTTGATTTCTATCTGTTGTGTTGAGACAAGTGTGATACACAGATCTGAAGAACGACTTCATTCTTAATGTTTTAAATTTTGTAGCTTTCAAGAAAAGCATGCAATGATGAATACAGGAATGTGTTCTATTAGCAATGGGACAGAGTTGTAGAGAAATAAAGTGCACAGTTTATTGTTTTTCTACATCAACTTTACTGAAATTCAAAAAACCAAGTTGAAAATGCAATTAGTGACCAGAGCATATAATGTACTTTTGTTCATTTGTTCCTCAGGCTCTGTTTTCAGTTGTGTTCTTGAACCAGGAGGCCAATCTTTGGCCATATCAGGAGGGGAAGATGACAAAGCATTCGTTTGGAACACTTCTAATGGGGAGGTTGTCCTGGAATGCTCTGGTATGCTCACAGATACAAAATTACTTTCTCCAGTTTTTTCTGCTGTCATATCTTTGTGGTTCTTTAAAGTAGTTTGTTCTCCCCCATATTATGCTGTAACTACCCCTCCCCCTTATAATCCAATTTGTAATCTCTTAGCTTCTTGCAGGTACCACAGGTGGATCTATTTCATTGTTTGAAGGGGATATGGTATCCCCAAACCGGTGAGTTGTTGGCAACTCTCTGCCCAGACATATTTAGGAATAGCCCTAGAGTTCTAAATACAGTCGATAACTGCACTTTGATTGACATTCATTCAAACAAAACAGTTTCACTCTGGTTGGTCAACAATGACTTGTACAGTCAGTTGTGTCCACAATTAAAGTCACACACTGTGTGGGACAATATTGCCGCAAGCAATTTAAACTCAGTGCAGGCTACTGTGGCTCTATCTTTGAGGTTTTCTAGATAGACAGGTGTTTGTTTGAATTGGAGGAGGGGCTAGAAGTAAAATTAGAAGGGAGAATTGCTACTGTCTGGGGTGAGATTAGAGAGCCTGTAACTCCTTTACCTTTTCAGCGAAAGGCATCACCACAAGTCGGAGGCTAGTGTGATTCTTATTCGCAGTGTAGTGTTAGTTGGATCAATTTTGCTGCCCTAGTCATAAAGACTTTTATTGTTGTTTGTGCACTAACGATATCCTTTTGTTATATATCCTTATATTTATACATGTAGGTCACAAGGACTCTGTGACCTGTGTTGGTTTTAATTTTGATGGGACCTTAGCTGCTACTGGTGATATGAGTGGGATTGTTAAAGTTTGGAAGGTGGAAACAAAAAAGGAAATATGGTCATTTGAAGGATCTGATTTAGAGGTAAGTAGATCTCTGCCCTGTTTCATAAAGAGTTAAGATTGATCTTAAGTTTGATTTAATAGGATGACTGATCAAACTTAAGATCAACCTTACCCCTTTACTAATCAGGACCTTGGAAACATAAAACAGGTTACTCATCTTACTCTTTTTACACTTAAACTTATCATTAGTGGAACATGTCATTGATAACACATTTCTTCTCTGATATGAATACACATTAGGCTTGAGGGAATCCAACAAGTTTTTGGGTCAACCCAGAGAGTTGTGACTTTGAATGGAGAACCATCTCTTTACAACTTTTGTTGTATATCAGATCTGCGTAATAAAAAATGACATGTTTGTATAGAGGAATGAGGTAACAGCTACAAATTTATGTAAGTTAAGCAACAATAACATCCATGACACAGTCAAACATCAAGATGCAGAAGTGTGCATGTAAATCCTTTAGTTTCATGAGAAAGTATGATGGGATTTCTCATAGCATTTGGTGAGATGAGCTACAGTAGGTCAGTTGTGTGCAAGGTTTGTGTATGTAAAGAGCTCAAGTCAAAGCAAAAAAAAAGAAAAAAAAAAAAGATTGTAATGCAACTGTTCACTCTGTCTTGTGTATTAATCATTTTCATTTGGGGAATCCTGTTTATTAGATATTGTAAATTGTGGGGGAGGTCTGAAAAAAGCTTAAAAGCTTGTACAAGCAGACCCCTTTTTTGAGGGTACCATAAGGGTACAAAAGAAAAGACAAGCTGGAAAAGAAGGATTACTTAGAAAGAAAGAAGAGAAGAGGAAAATCAACAAAGTAACTCATACAACACTACTATGCATACAACACCATCTCATTAAATTAATCCTTCTCTGCGTTAAGCAGGTGATCCTTAAAGCACTTCGAAACTTTACTAATTGATGAACAGGCTTTTAATGTATTTGGGAGACCGTTCCATAGAGTAGCACCAGTGAATAAAAGGGACTTACTGTAGCTTAAAGTGTTTGGTTTAGGAATGTGAATAAAAGCATTGCTTCTGGTGGGATAGGGGTGGACATTAGAGTTAAGGGAAAAGCAATTACAAAATATGTCTGGGAGCAACTGATTGGAGAACTTGTACATGAAACTACCAAGCTGATACTTAAAAATATCATGGAGTTTGAGAATCTGTAACTTAGAGAAAGTGGTAAAGTATGAGCTAAGAAATTGGAATTGGTGATAATGCAGACTGCTTTCTTTTGCATAACATACAGCTTATCAATGCAATGTGAAGAGGCATTACCCCAGATAATGTTACAATAAGAGAGTTGGGAGTATATCAGTGAATAATACAAAGTAATAAGGACTGACCTAGGAACAATATTTTTTATCTTATGTAAAACTCCAACAGCTTTACCTACTCTTCCACAAATTACATTAACATGATCGTTCCAATTTAACCGGGAATCAAGATAAAGGCCTAAGAATTTTACAGATTGTTTCTGAACAAAATTAACATTGTCAATAATGATGTCGATTGTTTTGTTACAACGGTATTGGTAAGGATGAAAGAATACAAAATGGGTCTTACTGGTGTTAAGAGATAATTTGTTTACATTAAACCAATCACAAACAATTTTCATGTCTTTGTTGATAATTTGTGCAGAATATGTTGGGTCATCAGACTTAAACAAAATACTGGTATCATCAGCAAACAAGCAAAACTTAAGGTTTTTTGAACAAGTAGGGAGATCATTAATGTAAAGTAAAAATAATAAAGGACCTAGGATAGACCATTGTGGAACACCACATGTTACATAATTACATGTAGAGGCAACGCCATTGACATGCACAAAGTGCTTACGATTACTTAGGTAGCTACAAAACCAGTCGTGAGCAATTCCTCGAATAGCGTAATGTGAAAGCTTATGGAGAAGAATACTATGATTGACTGTGTCAAAGGCCTTTGAGAGATCTAAAAATAAACCAAGGGTTGCCAATTTGAAAAACGTGCGGCCAAACCCTTTTACATTAATGATTTTCATTTGGGAAACTGCACTCCTAAATATCAGATATTCATTGATGTTTTCATTTATTAATTTGGTATTTGTTTGTTTCATTGCTCTTTCTGCATCAGTGGCTGAGATGGCATCCTCTCGCTAATGTCCTCCTTGGTGGAACCTCTGAGGGAGATGTTTGGATGTGGAAGATACCATCAGGAGACTGTAAGATGATGCAAGGACATGGCTGTCAGAGCACATGTGGAAAAATCATGCCTGATGGAAAGAGATGCATTGTGGGATATGAAGATGGTTCATGTAAAGTATGGGATTTAAAGGATCAAGTCTGTTTGCATCACATCAAAAAAGGAGGTAAGATTTGATAAAAAAAAAAAGAAAAAAAAAGGAAAAACTGGGAAGTAGAAATTGCCCTGTTAGTGCAATTATGTATTAAAAACTGCAGTCAATGTTAAAACAAGAAGAAAATGTGAAGAGATGCAGTTTTGTTGTTAGTACATGGAAAATGGGACAATTTGTGGTGGCTTCCAAAGTGGCACAGTGTATGGTGGGTGCTAAAGTGGGACAATGTATGGTGGATTCCTAAGTGGGACAGTGTATGGTGAATGCTATAGAAGGGCAGTGTATGGTATGTTCTAAGAAGGCCCAATGTATGGTGGTTTCCTGAGTGGGTTAGGTGTGGTTGATTCCAAAGTGGGACAGAGTATGATGGCCTTCAGAGCTGGGCATTGACAAGTGCATTCTATAGACCCTATTTATGCATTGATGTCACACAATGTCAGGTTGGAGGAACACAATGAAGCACACATGCATGAATGGTATGCATCTTATGCATGTGTATGATTGGTTGACTAATCAGCTGTCTGCATTTGTTGGTGTAACTTGCACTGATGCATGCTTTTCCTCCAAACGAGGGAGAACTTTCTGTTCTGTGACATCATGTGCATAAGGCCTTTATGCAATATATGGTGAATTCAGGCCCATCATCTTAGATGACCTTCAGATTTTCAGAATGTTGGGATGAGATTTGTCTTGTATTAAATTCATCATTAGAGGTAGCAGTCTACCGTTATGTCATTGAATAGTTTATATTTCAATTATATATTCATTATGTGGTGACACTGCAATAAATTACACAATGATACAACTACAATGAATATTTACATAAATATGAATATATACAGGAGCAATCAATGAATTGAATAATTAGCAGTAAAGATTTTGAAAGTGAAGTTTTAGTAGCCTGAAAGTAAGTTGTAGTCTGTAACTTGAGAATATTTTAATTAATCAAATCACTTGAAATCTCTGATACAAGTTCAATGTTTAGAGTTGCTACCATGAGTTGTATGTAAGAACAAAAATATTCCATAAGGTGTACAAATTGTATGTTACATAGATGACATACCAAAAGTTTTGAAAGCTTAAGTAAGTAATAGTGTTGAAACAAACACTTATAGTGTTGTTTACAGAAAGCACAATGAAAGTTAAACATTAAGACATGAAATTGGTTTTATAAGGTGCCTACTTTAGAACAGCCATTGTCAGTCACTCATAGCCTGGTACATTAAAACCACTTACACATTACAGTTTCATTAAAACTACATGTAATATGTGGCCAGATACAAAGCAGTTGGAAACAGGGTTGGCTGATTTGAATTGTGTCGATTTAAATCACTGGTTTAAATCGCAATGTGAAATACTTGTTTTATTTTAAAAAGAAACACTTATTTGACTTTTTTAAGTTTTGTGAATAAACAAATCAAATTCAGCTTGAAATTGGTTAAAATCTTTTCAAAAAGTCACTGATGGAGTGCTGCACTTGTGTCTTGGTGTATTTTTTACTCTTTCGGTGAGGTTGTGAGATGCACTTTCCAGCAAGAAGTGTCAACTAAGCTGAGAATAAATCTTACACAGTAACTATGAGTTGCTTTGCCTGCATTGCATTTCCCTCATTCCATAGAAGCTTTCTGGTGCTATGTACCACACCCTTAATAGAAGTGGCAAGCATAATAGAAGATTCATCTTAAAGTTTTTGTCAATCTGGGGTCTACAGGTTCAAACTGAAAGGAAGGGGAGGGGGGTGAGGAAAAGATTGGAGAAAACGAGCCACAAAGGCAGTTTTGAGGTCTACAAGCTGAAAAGGAAGTTTTGACACACTGTCAAGTTAGAACAAGTCTGGGAGTGTCATATCTTTATACTTACATCGGACAAAGACATATCAGTGTGTGCTGACCATTGCAGCTCAACCACGGTGGGGATGATGTCTCTGGTGTTGCTTCCTAAATGTAGTGCTGGGCAAACATGGTTTCCATTGTCCAAGATAATCAATGGGTAAGAAAAATTTCTACTATCTTTCAAACAAGCTAGCATTGCATTTAAGTTCCATGTTAGACAGACAAAGGATAAAATTGGCAAAAATAAGCATTTATAGTGAAAAAAATTAAGGTCCATTTATTGTTTCCATGACAATAAAAAAAAATCTATTTAAATAAAAAAAATGTGATTTAAAGAAAAAGTTTGATTCCTTTAATTTTTTTAAAAACTAAAAAACAGTGCCAACTTGGATTGGCAACAATAACTGTAGCTGGATTTAGCAATAGTAGCCACGTGACTTAAAACCCGACTTAAAGGGAGTAAGCGGCCATACCAAACTTATTTTGAAATGCCAATAAATCCCACCAATAGTCCCATATTTCTCTTGCAAGTATCTTTTATCTTTTCACGACAGACATTGTATATTCAAGGTAAACCAAGGACTTACTCCGGTTGAGTTTAACAATTTAGGAATAAAAATAGTGCCATGACTGATAGAGCTGCTTATAACAATATCAGAGTATACTACTCAGATTGTGGTGACTGCATTTTCCATTTCATCTGATCAAGTCATGCCATTTCTTTTGGAATATGACAACAGCTCTTTTTGTCTGATCTTGAAATCAGGTCACAACCATACTGACAGTATAACCTGTATTGATTGCCACAAAGACAATGTCATGGCTTTAACAGGATCAGTGGACGGTACAGCGAAACTTGTTAATACAAACACAGGGAAGGTAAGCAGTAGAAGAATAGTGACATTGTATTTAAAGCAGAATGGACAGTCTCAATGGAAAAGACCTGGGAAAATTGTTAGAAATCGTTAGTATTGTGAATTGTTTCATGAGGTGTCTGCCGTAAACTTTTCTGCCGAGCAGGGGCAGTAATGTGGATATAGTGGAGTGGAGGTGGGAGTAGGGAGTAACAGGACCATACTAGAGGTTTAATGACAATTTTGGCCAATGAAGCTTGTGTGAAAAACTGTTGATCTAAAGTTGTGGTCATACCCCAGTGACAAAGTTAGCCATGCCATGTGTCTTCACCCTTTGTTTATTACAGATAATGTTACTAACTAAGAAGAATTAAGTAGCCAGGAACTCTTAGAAAGGCAGTGGCCAATACAGAATTATAAAGCCAGTCTATAAGATTTTGCCTTGTGGTATTCCACATTCTTCCTTCATACTGGCATTTAACAGTTACAATGGACTGATTACAAAACCGTTACTTACTCCAAAACTTTTGGAATGCTGTCAGAGGTAGAAGGCAACATTTTTCAAGTCCCAACAACCAATTACCAAGGAAGAAAACCAGATGACCCAGAAGGGACACCAGATTGAATGAGATCAACATGTCAGCCTTCAGACTTTCAGATCTCAGCCTTCAGACCTCAGTGTCATAGGTCTGCAATGCATGACTCCATTTTAGTTTTGGCTGAAAAAGAACAGATGCAACACTAAAGTCCCCCCCCCCCCAAAAAAAAGGGGGGGGGGTGGCTGAGACTTAGCATTCCTTTCATCTCACTACAGCAAATATTGACATGCTGATAGCAAATGGTTTAAGTCTAGTGGTCATCTCTTATCTGGGTGAACTATAGGCATGAAACTATTGACATAATACAGTACTAAACATTTAGTTTGGCACTTAACATCAACATTCTTTACAAAATGAAACAGAAAGTTATACTGCAATGTAAGTTAGGCAGGTAATAATGTGTAAAGATGGAACAAGTATTTTATAATTTGTCAAAGGAAAGTGAAGGATTGCTGTGTGACATTATAGAACTGGATGATATATTGATCTGTGTATATGATTAAGTGAATCTTATTTTGTTAATTATTTTTAAATTTTTCCATTTTGCTCATGTTTTTCAGGTAGTTGCTACTTTTCCAGCAGGAGATGTGGATGACACTATTGGGGACACTAATTCTGTAGAATGTTTAGAATTCTCACCAAAGTAAGTATAGTGAAAACTGCCTAATCTTGAAAGTGAATGAATAAACGTTACAGCTTTGATTATTCATGACCATATTGCATCATTTGCATGGATATTGTGATATGATATGAATGAGTAACATAGAGTAGGATATAAGAACTAGAGTGCTCACTCCCCGAAACAGCTGTGATCACATGGGGACTCGGCAGCCATACAGTTTGTACACACATGCTCGCACACAGCATAGCTTCTTGCCTCCACCTATAATGGTAGACGGGTCCCCATGCAATCACAGCAGATTTACATATGCGGTATTAAGAGTGCAAACTCTAGTTCCTATATCCTACTCTATGATGAGTAATGGCCCTTGTACTAAGTATAATCTGTGCAGCTTAAATCATATGGCAACCCTGAATATCTCAGTGTTGAACATTCAAAGCAACTATATCATTATGTATCTCTTGTGGTGGTTTTCATCTTTTCCTTCTGTTTCAGTCAGTCCATGGTAGCTGTAGGCTCCCTCAATGGCCTGCTCAGCATCTGGGACATACCAACACAGAAGTTGAGACATCATTGCAGAGCTGAGGTGAGTGTATTGGTTCATTGATTAATGGAGCTAGAATACATTTTAAATCAAAAACAAGTTAAAACACACTTTTCAGACTGTTTCACTTTATAAGGCCATATAAATGATGGTTTATTCCATTGATAATTCAGATATCATGGCTAAAGACACCAGTGAGGGTTTACAACTTCTAGGGAAACAGTATGTTCTGGGTGCAATTGATGACATTGTCTAAATTTCTGCAGATACTACTGCAGCAGTGTAATTTTTTTTTAAGCCAAATTTTGTGCAGAGAGCATATGTGCCCCCCTCCCTACCCTCATCCCACCATATCACTATGCTGCAAAGGGTGTATGGTTATGTTAGGGAAGGGTTGGGAACTTACCATGTAGAGGATCTCTTGTTATGGGAAAAAGGAAGGGCACAAAGGTGGATCAGGGCAACTTACGATAGTTTTCAGCTTGGTCTTATAAAGTCTGTGCCATGCATCATGGGATGGAAAAGGTGCAAATGGATGGTAGATGTTTGTTAAGTCAATCCATTGACTGTCCAATAATGTAGCACTAAAGCATCTTCCGTAGGGTCTCTGTAGGGCATATACAGAACCTCTTTTCCTGATTATCACAGGTAGATGTGAGTCATGCTTCACCTTGTCACCTGATGTGATCAATTATACTGGCCTCATGCATAGCAGTCATAAGTTGCACAAAATCTAAAGCAATAATTTATTAATTTGTGTGATTTTATGTGTGTTCTTTGGAAAGTAAGTCTGTCTATACCTTTACGTATGTAGATGGGATTCATATGAACCACAAAAAGTAACTGATAACTCCTCAGAAAGGTTTGTTGAATCACTTTGTAGAGCTTTGCTTTAAGGTGCAATGGTACATCAAGTGCAGGTTATGCAAAAAGAATTTACACGTAAAAATTTCTCGTCAGCATGACATACATAACGTAACAAAAGTTGATACTGCAGTTAAATGCTAGCCATATGAAAGTAATAATGCTGGAATCAGTATTATTGTTTCAAACAGACACCAGTTTTTGCTATTTTCTTACTTTACAGACAGGAATTGTCAGAGTTAGGTGGGATTCAGCTTCACCAGTGGTCTGTCTTGGAGGATTAGATGGTAGAGTACAGCTGTGGGACTCTAGGTCGGGTCAGAGGTTATCCACGTATGAAGGTCATTCCAGTGAAATATTAGACCTAGACCTCAGTAGGTATGTCTTCCTTACTCCATTCATTTGTTGGTTCCTTCCCCTGTTGGTTTGTTCATTCGTTCATGTACTTGTTGTTCAAAATGTGGCTTAACAGGAGGAATGAGTTTCGAAAAAATGATTGGCAGTTTTACTCTTAAATTGTTAATCTCATTCTGAAGTAATAAAGAGGATGTGCTTAATTTTTAGTTGAAAAATGCAGTACAGATGCAGTGGTTAAACTTTTTCCAAAAAAATTGTGCAAGTGCCACCTCAGTTTAGAATTTAGGATAAGTACTCAAATGGAAGACACTCTTTCGTTTTAAATTAATCTTTTTTAATTGTTATATTATGGGGTGCCCTACGATGATAATTGTCTCTAATGGTGTGATGAGGGTTTAGTTGGCTTTTTTAAGGTGTCTTTAGTGACAATGATGCTAATAAAAGGAGAAAACGATTACTTTTTTTTTTTTTGGTTTTTTTTTTTGAGTTTTTTGAGAAAAGCATCAGTGGTAAAGTTCTTTAAGATGTGAACCCAGGTATCGTTTGCCCCTTGGTTAAGAAAAACATGCTTTGAGGCACTTACCTTACAGTGCACATTTATCGGATAAACCACAAAGGCTCAGGAGTTAGAACTCATACTGGCTGGTTTCAGTGTAACATTTTAATCAAATTTGTAATATCTTCAATTTAGGTCATTTCAGAAAAGAGCACTACCCAGCAGGGATCAAATTTTGAATTTCATGATTGCTAAGTCTTATTGCTCCAATTGCCAAGTCCACTTTGCCATAACACCAGTTGGACTACTGCATGCCCTACCTCCTGTGATAACTACTAAAGGGTGTACATTCATTTTACTCATACGTACTTTTCACCTTATATGGTTTGTCTCCATTCAAGATCAGCCATCAGAGGGAAGCTCTTGTTGGGGGTGGGGGGGGGGGCAACAGTTGAGTGAAGTGTGTGTTGTGCATTTCCCAATGGCAAATATTTCATGGGGATGATGGGGGTAAATAAAGCCTAAATGTGTGCCATTTATTTTAACTCACTGACTTACATTTATTTTTTTTTTTTGAGCATGTTGTAAATATTGGGGAGGCATTGAAGCCCCCCCCCCCCACTCCCTGCTTTTGACAAACCTGTTTGGAAATTTTCTCTTGTAAAGCCTTTTCTGTAATTTGAATTATACTAGATTCCTAGAATGATAAATATTCCTGACACATTTTTCCTTTGAATACAGTGATGGCAACACAATCCTGTCCGCATCTGGTGATGGTACGTGTCGAATATTCAAGGTGACTCAACCAGAAAGGTGATTGGTTCAATGACATCCAATAAAAAGTTTTGGCTGTAATTGTGTACATCAGTCTTCCATGTTTTCAACAATCATGCAGACCTTTGACAGAAACTTATGCCAAGAAGCCACAATTGTGTGTAAACTGTAAAGGCAGTTCATTTTCACTATGGTAATGCGAAATAGAAATGCAACAACCTCACCCAAGAAGAGCGTAATGACTGGGAATACACTCCCGTGTCAGATGGATACATTAAATGGATGTCCCGTGAGCAGGATTGGGAGCAATTAGCACACCTCTCCCTCATTAGAGCACTAGTCCAGAAGGTGAAGGGGCTTCCTGACCTTGTACTAAAACAAAGATTTGATGTTTCCATCTTGGTTTCCATGGCTACCATCATTGCCATGGCACTGCATTAGTGGCTGTATCCATGGCATTAGAGCTTGCATCATGGTACAGAGGCGTAATTATGTTACAGTCAGGCGTATCTCTGTATAAAAAGGTTTTATATCTGAGTTTAAGGAATAAATTGCCACCCATACATCCATACCACATGTCAAGCTGTTCTAGCTTTAGTCAATTATTATTTAATCTTGGAAGTAACACACCTGGCTAGTGACCCTGCTGACCTTAGATCTAGAGAAGAACATGTTTCAAGGCTTCCTAACTTTTGAAATTCCACTTGCACTGCAAAGTTTTATGAAAACTTTCTTGTCATCAAGGCTGTCTCCTACTAGTTGGCCAAGACTTCTCACAAGGTCAAAAGGGTTTTTTGGTTTCGATGAAAAGAGAAACCTATGCGGTCATGATGGCGTGTGTATGTATGTGTGTATGTGCGTGTGTGTGTATGTGTGTATGTGTGTATGTGTGGGTGTGTGTATGTGTGTATGTGTGTGTGTGTGTGTTTGTGACACTTTGCTCGTTAACACGATATCTCAAGAAGGGAAACTCTGACAGTTTTCAAACTTGGTACATAGATGCCCCATATTGAGAGGAAGAACCCTATTGTTTTTGGTGGGGGTCAAAGGTCACCTGGGGTCACCGGGGGTCAAAACCTGAAAACCTTGTTAACACAATATCTCGAGGTAGGAAGCTTGGATGAATTTCATACTTTGTATGTAGATGCGTTACGGTAAGAGGAAGAACCCTATCATTTTTGGTGGAGGTCAAAGGTCATCTGGGGTCACCGGGGGTCAAACCCTAAAAACTTCGTTAACACGATATCTCAAGAAGGGAACCTCTGACAGTTCTCAAACTTAGTACATAGATGCCCCATATTGAGAGGAAGAACCCTATTGTTTTTGGTGGAGGTCAAAGGTCACCTGGGGTCACCAGGGGTCAAAACCTGAAAACATTGTTAACACAATATCTTGAGGTAGGAAGCTTGGATGAATTTCATACTTATTATGTAGATGCGTTATGGTAAGAGGAAGAACCCTTTCATTTTTGGTGGAGGTCAAAGGTCATCTGGGGTCACCGGGGGTCAAACCCTAAAAACTTCGTTAACACGATATCTCAAGAAGGGAACCTCTGACAGTTCTCAAACTTAGTACATAGATGCCCCATATTGAGAGGAAGAACCCTATTGTTTTTGGTGGAGGTCAAAGGTCACCTGGGGTCACCAGGGGTCAAAACCTGAAAACATTGTTAACACAATATCTTGAGGTAGGAAGCTTGGATGAATTTCATACTTATTATGTAGATGCGTTATGGTAAGAGGAAGAACCCTATCATTTTTGGTGGAGGTCAAAGGTCATCTGGGGTCACCGGGGGTCAAACCCTGAAAACTTTGTTAACACGATATCTCAAGAAGGAAAGCTCTTACAGTTCTCAAACTTGGTACATAGATGCCCCATATTAAGAGGAAGAACCCTTTCACTTTTGGTGGAGGTCAAAGGTCACCTGGGGTCACCGGGGGTCAAACTCTGAAAACCATGTTAACATGATATCTCAAGAAAGAAAACTCTGACAGTTCTCAAATGTAGTACATGGATGCCCCATATTGAGAGGAAGAACCCTATTGTTTTTGGTTGAGGTCAAAGGTCACCTGGGGTCACCTGGGGTCAAACCCTGAAAACATTGTTAACACAATATCTTGAGGTAGGAAGCTTGGATGAGTTTCATACTTTGTATGTAGATGCGTCATGGTAAGAGGAAGAACCCTATCATTTTTGGTGGAGGTCAAAGGTCATCTGGGGTCACCGGCGGTCAAAGCCTGAAAACTTTGTTAACACGATATCTCAAGAAAGGAAGCTCTGACAGTTCTCAAACTTGGTACATGGATGCTCCATACTGAGAGGAAGAACCCTATTGTTTTTGGTGGAGGTCAAAGGTCACCTGGGGTCACCGGGGGTCAAACCCTGAAAACAATGTTAACACAATATCTTGAGGTAGGAAGCTTGGGTGAATTTCATACTTTGTATGTAGATGCACTATGGTAAGAGGAAGAACCCTTTCACTTTTGGTGGAGGTGAAAGGTCATCTGGGGTCACCGGGGGTCAAACTCTGAAATCTTTGTTAACACGATATCTCAAGAAGGGAAGCTCTGACAGTTCTCAAACGTGGTACATGGATCCCCCATATTGAGAGGAAGAACCATAATGTTTTGGTGGGGGTCAAAGGTCACCTGGGGTCACCGGGGGTCATACCCTGAAAACATTGTTAACACAATATCTTGAGGTAGGAAGCTTGGATGAATTTCATACTTATTATGTAGATGCATTATGGTGAGAGGAAGAACCCTATCATTTTTGTTGGAGGTGAAAGGTCATCTGGGGTCACCGGGGGTCAAACTCTGAAAACCTTGTTAACACGATATCTGGAGGTAGGAAGCTTGGATAAATTTCATACCTTGTATTTTGATGCCTTATAGTAAGAGGAAGAACTCTATCATTTTTGGTGGGGGTCAAAAGTCATCTGGGGTCACCAGGGGGGTCAAACCCTGAGACAGAGCTCCCAACCGGCACGGACTTTCCATATTCAGTACGGAAAATCATTGTAAATATGGGAATACGGATTTTTCCTTGATAATACAAATTTTGAATGAGTAAATAGGTCCTTTCACGAACTTTATTATTCTTTAGCCAACATATCAAAAGACTGAGAATAGACTACAGTATTTCACTTTTCTGTACAGTACTGTAGTGTATTTATTTGAGCCCAGTAATCTATGCTGTTATGTTATTGGTTAAATTTTTGTCAACAAGTTGATGTTAAACCAATCAGTAGATAGTTTGCAGCAGATCCATGACATTCCATAAGCTACCATATCATTGGTTGATCAGTTGTAAACAGATCCACTTTCAACCAATCAAAAACTGTGTTAAAAGCTAGTTTCTGAGTGCAGTGACAGACTCCTGCCAAGGTCTGTTGAGCTGGCTGAGTAGCCCAACGTTAATGTTAGATTTGACTGTAACTGAATTGGAAATATAGCACCAAGAAATCGAATAATAAAAATTACAGCAGGAATATCACAGTATGTTGTAATATGGCTCCTCTTCAGAGTAGCAGAGTAGTATGAGTAACTTTAGTGGAAAATTTACCAGGCAGATCAAGTTTTAACGTAGGCCTAGGCCTAACAGTTAGGGCCTAGCCTAGGCCTAAGTGTTGTTACAGACCAACAACAAACATTAGCCTACACACACAATAACGTTAGACTCAGTACATAAATCTAATGCAGAGTTCCAGGTTTATGGGCTAGGCCTAGACAAAGTCCTAGTCCTGTGACTAAGTCCTAGCCTAACTGCCACAGTACAGGCTAGCCTAATTGTAGTACAGTATGTATGGGCTGATATTACTTATTAGAGGTAGGCCTAGGTTACTGTAATAGCTATGGCCTAGGCTAGGGTTAGTCAAAGCAGTTATTGCCTGTCAAATGTTGGTACCCATCATCTAAGTTTGTAGTATTTACAGAGAGATTTCTGTGACCAGCTGTGCATAGGCCTAGGCTAGGTTTATACTTATAGCTAGGCCTAGGCTAGACCTAGGCTAATGTTACTTAGGGCCTTGCCAAGTATTTAGCATAGCCTCTAGGCTATACTGTAACGTTAGGCCTTGGGAATACTTGGGATATTTTGCATTTTGTCCTTTGGTGACCCTGATGACTATCTTGGGAATTCTTGGGAAATTTTGCTTTTTGACCTCTCGTAACCCCAGATGATGATCTTGGGAATTCTTGGGAAATTTTGACCAGTGACTGAAAGATATGGGACATCATGGCATTATTTGGAATAGAACATATATCATCGAAACCTCAATGCATTTTTGCATTCTGGTTTATGTTAATGTTCTGCAAACCTGTTGCATTACATAAATATTTGTCAATCAAATTAGTCCCTCTTAACAGGATTTCTGTCACCCTGCAGAAATTTTTGTTCTTGAATTTGCCAAGTTAAAGTGGCTATGCCACGTGTAAATTAACGGTTTAAACCCTTTGGTATCTTTAGGAATACGTTTCCTGCAACGAAAATCAACCATTCAGTTTGTTTACAACTTATTTTTCCGCTTGAAAATTGAGAAAAAATACACCCTCTTCCAGCCTTGAAAAGTTAGTCTTCCCGAAAATTTTCAAAATCTTGTTACTTCATGTGACGTCACTTTAGGAACTGATCGTTGTTTGCCGTTGTATCCTTCGGACATTTGATACAGTGTTTGCATTCCATTGTACCGGTTACCAAGGTCGATACAATGTAAAACCTGCGTGAAAAAGTGTAAATTTTGGAATGTTATCCCTTTTCTCGTGCTTACCAGTTGTTTTAGTCAATTAAATGCATTTCACGCAGGTTTTTCGTCTTGGTGTCATGATAAGTAGCTGCCGCGTACAAACATTCACAACGCAACAGCATTGGTACAGCATGGAAGTACTTCCAGTACACAACATACCTGGTACTACACAATGTAGCACCAGCACTGTTTCGTAGTAGGTACCATGTGAAATCAAATTTAATACGTTCTTTGGAATGGCGGATCTGAACTAGGGAGTTGCCCTCTAATGGCAACTCCCTGATCGGACTGTGGGTAAAGTGAGTTTTCTTGGATTTGAAACCAGAAAGGTGAAGGCGATACTGAACAGGGAGCTGGACAGCTCCTTGTACTGAACTGGATGTCAGTGGTGCAGATGGGGTGAGTAATTCATTAAGGCGCATAGGACCGTATCGATTTGAGACAGAGTTAGGTGAGGTAAAAGTACAACACCACAACAATTCGAGAATGAGAAGCATTAAAGTTTTATGTAGGCAGTCAAAATATGAACTTTAGGTTGTTTTCGTGCAAGTGTCAGTGGAAGTTGTGGAACTAACCTATGATCGAGTGTGCACAGTATTTCGTTGGCTGCTGCCAGTCCACACACTGTACGTATTACTGCAGACCGAACCAAACAGTACACTGCTGAGTTTTTTCGTTCTTGGGTTACGAATCAAGAGTATTTGTAATTATTAGTAATAGCCTACTGCAGCCCCAAAATGTAACAGACCGACACCACTCTCCAAACAGGCAGAATAATGTTCAAATTCAAGACATGCCGCGAATTACAATCATTACTATCTCCTACATATGTATAGGCTATGCTGTACACCAGGTTTGGTATACGGAGGCTGGTGTTCCTAAAATGACGTCATTATCGTGTTGGCTTGAAATCTCATTTTCAACAGTCTATTTTTTGGTGCAATTTTTTGAAACATTAATTTCTTTTTAATGCTCAAGGCTGTAAGGGTGATGAAAACAGTTTTAGAAAGAGCTTTTTGTGTACTTTAGGCTAAATTAGTCTCCCGTTACTCCAATTTACGTGTCATGGCCACTTTAAGAACTGAAAATCATGCTTGCCTGTAATTTATGTTTTGTATACAATGAAGGAACTTGCAGGGAATGTAGAATGATTTTAATACTCATTTCACCTACTTGACATCTTTGATGGCAACACAGAAAAGCCGCCATTTTGGGGGAATAAGTGAGGGATGGTGCCAGTAGTGTAGGCCTACATACGCAGGCTACGACACATGCGTAACATGCAACCCACATACAAGCTTTCCAGAAGTCATAGGCGTAGGAAGCTGCTCTAGACAGGGAAGGGGGGCTGACCATTGTTTCTGGACTGCCATTGTGTGGGAGGGGTCGCCCCCCCCCCCCTTTCTCTTTGGATAACTTTTGAATATTTGAGGGTCCTTAGGTGCATTTTGGTTTAACACTACTGGGCAAATTTAAGGAAAATTACAAAGTTTTGACATTTTTTACAGACGGAACAAATAAGGGGTGTTTGTCCTTGGATTGAGGGGGGAGTATACTTTTGTGCCACTACAATTTTTGACTGGGGACTTTGGCACCCTGCTTCCTTTGCCTATGGCACATGTTCCTCCAGTGAGGTCTTGTGAATGAAAACATTGCACCATGTGAAATGGATCTATATGGCTGCAGTATGATATTTGAGGACACTTTCAGCTTTGTGTATGAGAGTGGGCACATGATTGGTCAAATTACTTCAAAGGTATGACTCTCATTGTTCCAGACTGAAGGGACAGCTCTTAAACTGTTCCTTGCAGTCAAAGACCATTACACACTACAAGACATTGGTTATGTGACATTCATCTTGCATTGTGTCATGTAAGGTGGTATAGTGTGCAGCCAGCTTTGAATGTTGACTTATGGACAGATTGGCATATTATACCATCTTCAAATATATGACAAACTAATTGTAAAGATAAAGACAAAAGGTATCTTGTTATGATGTACTACATGGTTTATTTACTCAATCAAGTGGGCAGTTTGAAAAATTTTTATAAATAGGTAAGTAAATGAGAATAAATAAGAACGTGTACAATAATCTCAATTGTGTCTGAGGTTTTGTCTTTTTTTCAGTAGTCTTTGCCATCATATCAGACAGTATTAATATGACAAAAACTGTTTGGTCATTACTGACAACAATAGTTCTTGGGAGAGTGGTGATTTAATCATTATTTGGTAAAGGTTCCTCACCCTCAGTTTTGCCATTCAGACTCCTTTGACTCTGGGTTTTTGGCAGAACACTGCCAAATCTTTCTTTTCATACCATGTACATCATTTTATGCATGCAAGTATTAATCAACAAACACAATGAAGGAGTGCTGGACTAACCTAGTTGCAAAGAAACATAATTAAGCAATGAGCCCCACATTTTCCATACATGGAAGCTTCAAAATGTGTGGTCTAAAAATCTACTTTGTAAATTTTGACAAATTGATATTAACAAGTAATTCATACTGTCAATGGAGTGTCTGCTGCAATAAATCTGGCAGTTTTCTCACAATTAGTTTTAAAATGTGTACTTTTTCAAGTTATGGCTCCTTTATAATGTATGCTGCAGGATCTGAACTAGTTTAATCCAGCACTGTTGTGAAGCATTTAACCACACAAGCAACCATTCACAGCAGCCATCTCTATACCAAGCTTCCACTCAACACATACTGGGTACCAACTGTATGGAGTTAGCATCAAAATGTCATGGGGCCTGCAAATTTTTTTCCAAAACCTATGAATGGCTACTGGTGCCAGCAAAATGTTATGGTACAACTTTATACGATTGTAAAACGTGTTCACAAAACCTGAGATACAGTGCTTGATGAGTCACTGAACCACACTGGGGCAATGTAATAGCCCTTAAGCTGGACATATGATTTCAATAAGGCCAATATGATCAATTTTTTCCCATCTAGTACTAGAGAGGTAACTTGATATGCTTCCCAAACAGGTTAAGTAATGGGCACAGAATCTGCAAAGGAAATGTTAGAAAATGATGTAAACAACATGCTTACACTAATCTTTGGGTTATTAGGGTGTGTGACACCCTTCTTTTTTCCATGTAGAGTAACTATAGCACTTTTGAATTGAATTTTCAGATGACATACCAATGGGGTATGTTCCATAAAACACATCACCAATTATATTCTATTACCTGTTTATCCAAGTAATCAGAATAACTTATTTCCTTAAACTCCATTGCTCACCCACAAGCATCCTCAGCAATATACAGATACCACTAGCCTATACATACACTAACAAGGTAGGACACTTCTCAGGACAAAACAAAACATGGCCTATTTTTACGGTCCTTCACTGACTGCAAACTTCTTTACCCTTTTTCAATCACACAATTTGTTCAAGCAGAACATCCAACACCTCTTCAGACACAAATCTGCTCATAAAATCACTTCCAGATGTAATAATTCCTAAAAATGGGCATTTGCAAAATTGTAAGGTCTCCAGGCTGTTGCTATTCACAGTAGCCAATTAAAGATGGCAGAAACCTGTGCATCTATCCATGCAGCCTCTCTCACAAAACATGTAAGACAAGGTAATGTAGAGCTAAAGAACCTAAGTCTGATTGTAGATATTTACACTTTTTCATTGCTTGCTAATCACTGTGCATTAGCCAGTGATGCAAGTCTGTATGTATAGGCTAGTAGTATCTGTATAATGATGAGGATGCCTATGAGCTCACCCACCTTGAAAGATCATCTTCCAAGGAAGAGTGACGAACACCTGGTATGCATCGTTAGGCTAAAAACAAATCTTTAGATAGACAAATGAACCTGAGCAATGATACAACACTGAACAATGATTAGCAATGCATCTGATGCTTTTATCAAGGTGTTGCATTTATATGGAAGAAGTGGCAATAAACAAAATGCCGTAAGCCACCATTTTGTATTCAGCAAAGGAAAAATCCAGGGGAGTAATACTTGTTGCAAAATATAAATAGCTGATTAAAGAACAAATCATTAGTTAAAAAGATACAAAAAAAGTCACTACACCATGCAATGGAAGAAATCAGTTCCACAAGGTCTTATTCATCCTGACTAAATTGACAAACTTCATTCCCCAAATTGGCACATTGTTAATCCTGTCAACCCACCCAGGAATATGTCAAAACCTTAGCTATGTCTTATGATAAACCTTCCAACTATTAAGTGTTTATAAAGTAATTTGGCTTAATTTTTTTGACATCTGGGAACTTGGTGAGTCTTACTTTGAAACCAATGTTGGCATAATTACCATGAGGTTAGTATAATTTACCATGTTTTTCATTATAAGTGAATTTACATTCACAAACTGAGCTTTTCCAAAAATCCCAAGATGAACGATGAACAAAGGATTCAATATGCACACTTTCGCACATTTTGTACCATCAGTAATTGCATGAATCCCTGGTGTCTACATCTACGGAACACTGCATTCCTATAACCACATTCTGCATTCATGCAAACGGAGAAGACACAATCAAGCATTTAAATTTATTATTAGTTTTAGCCCACAGAGTTGACATGAGGAACTGATTCCCATAAACCTACTTGGGGTTGAAGTACTGACTATGCAGTGAAAACTAAGTCATATCAAAACTAAGTCAAAAAAGAACTTGTAGCAAATCTCATTTCAAGATCCACATATCTGTGTTTCAAAAGAGGTTGTGACCACCAGCAGTGATGCCCTCCCCCTCTGAATACTGACCACAGAGATAGATACCACTGCGATAGGTTTATCCAGGGTTCACTTTTAGCCCCTCGACCAATTCCCTCATTTACAGTACTGTTTGACCATTTCCATGAATTTCCAAGTTTATGTCCTCTTTCACACTGACACTGGCATGATTCAGTTCCTGATACATCTAGCTGCTGTTGATGTCCTGAAACATAAATGGTGCCCTCACTAGTGGTATCACTATGGTTACACTCACAAGAACAAGATGCAACAGAATCACTACTTGCACTACATTTCAGTTCCGCATGAGAAGAAATATCATTGACAGCTGCCATCAAGGCCTGATAGAAGACGATTAAAGCTTGGTGTGCCATATGGTATTTACGGTGTAAGGTGGCAGTCATATCCCAAACACTATGGAACTGTTCTTCGTTTGGGTTGCAGGTGCTGGTATTGCCTTCCTCCATACCATAATCTACTTGTCTGCCATTCTCAGAGTCCTTTGGGGAGGAACTACCCTTACATTGGCAGATTTCAGGGTCTGATGGTAAATCTTCTGCTAAGATGGGCCCTGCTTCACCAGGATGGTGGTGCATCAAGGTACACTTCTTGATATGGGAGTCCAAAGTGAGAGGGATACAGTTACAGCCTGATGGGTACTGGACCTGAACATGATGCAGTACCAACGAGGACCATATAATGGAAGTAGCACACAAGGTGTAGACAGCTATACAAAGTCCTAAAACCTGTAAAAACAAGCCAAAAAAACAATCAAAGTAAAAGAAGGATCAATGTAAGCCAAGTGAATTTGAGGACAAGAAGCCATTTAGGCTCATCAAGGACCTTGTTCAACTGTGGATGAACATCTGTGACATTCACCTTATCTTCTTGACAGTGCTTAGAAGAACACAATTCCATTATCTTTCCTTGGCACACGTCAAATTATTGGAAAGAGACACAGGTAATGGGCCTACAAGAAGAGGGATCACGAACTATGCCATTAAGGAAAGTTTTTAATGATTAGAACTGCCAGAATTCAAAATGACTATTTTCCACCTTAAAAATTTAGGTGAACCAGGCATCATTTTCCTTGCAATTGCAAAGTACACAGATGAAGGCAAAGTTCATGACTAAAAGGAAACAAAAGCTTGTACTTGGTTTGCCAGCACTGTGAGATAATCAATACTCTTCCTTAAGTTATTTGTTGCACATGTGTTTTCTGCATGCAGGCCTGGTCACTGTTACTGCTGCATACAATGCATCGTCTGGGCTTGTGTACTGTACAGTATAATGATTACCACAATATGGGACAATAGCAATCTCATGCCAATGCATACATTACAAGTGGAGTCAACTACTAGGGGACAAAAGAATTGCTAGATTTTTAAACTTGTAACAGGTATCATGTGAAAAACTTGCACATGTTGTATTTTGATGTAAAATGGACTGACTGTTACCAGCCAACCAGATTAGTGTACTTCAAAATGTACAGCTTGAGCAAAACATATTGATCCCATCAGAGGGCTGGATCTGCCTGGGGTGTGAGCCAATTTTACTAACTGCTGGTTTAGAGGGTAAAGAGCCAAGACAGCTCCCAACCCTGCTCTGCTGACTGCCAATTACCATCCCCATCTGACAGACAAGAGAGTATATTGCCTGTCTTTAGCCACATGCAAAAAGCTGGTAGGTGGTGGATCCTCGCACAGCACCATTACTCCACAGCTGAACTGAGCTACAGACCTGAAGAAGTCAACTTACTGAATCAGATATCTCTCTGTCTAACCACCAGGACCCCATTTTGAAAGTACAAGTCTAAAACCCACTAAGAGCCACTGCACTCTTTATAATACCACTTATAACTCATGAAGACAGGAGTGCAAGATGGAAAACAAGTGAAATTCAACCATACGTCAATTATTATTATGGAACCTACTTCAAAGCAAAACATTTTTGCAAATTACCACTTCCTGAAATTATTTGGCAATACAAATTTATAAATTTTGAAAACATAAGGACTGGCTTCTTAGGAATATATTAAAGTTCTTTAATGATGTTTTCCCTCAAATGACCACATATAAGCAACTGATATCATGGAAAAGAGCTATCCAATACCTTTACTCCTTGCTGGAAGACTAGATAACAAGCATCTTGCCAAGAAGGTTGGGCCATAAGGACCTCCATATCCGAGTATGAAAACCATCCACGACTCACACCTTGATTCAGAGCAATCCTAAAAAGGTTGAAAAACATTAGAAATAGGCTGAAACAGCACTGCTGAATCTTCTTTGTCTGATCAATTCATTAAGCAAACTCTCTCCATTTATAGTGTGACACATCTGTCATAAGAGACAAGCACTTTCGTCTACCTTTAGTAATGACTTTTATAATACACCACAGCTATATATAAAACTTGTCCAGCCTAGCAAGTAACTTTAAAGCATTCACTGGCCATGGTTTGTTTTTTCTTGCCTTGAAATGATAGAAAATAAACCAAACCTGGATATTTCTGACAATTATTGTGTGGAAAATTTATATTTTTCCTGATCATCAAACATTTAGAGACAATACAAGACACACGGTACAATTTTCTACAGGTAGCAATTTCTGTTATGTTGTTGGTAATATCACTGTTTCATTTTTTATTACAATTTTAGATGAGAACTCTCACTTGCCTAAACAGGCAAGTTACAAAAAGTGGGAAACAGCTTGCTAGACAAGAGTTTTCACTTGCTTCACACAATCAGGCAAACATTAACGTACAGTCCTAGAATCCTTACTTGTAACTATAACATTACACACACCAACATTTCTATCTTCCCCCCTCCCCTGTTATCAATATACTGCACATTACTAAACAGATGTCTACCAAGGATGTACTTCCAGTTATCTTGTGAGATACCTGGGGATGTGGTCCACTTGGACAGCTGAGACTTGGTAAAATCAACATATCTATTTATAGAGCTACACTTGTGCAACAGGAATACATCATATCACAATGTGATGCCGTACTTCCCTCAGTTCATATCACCCAAGTTGCCATAGTCTCCACTCAATTTGATACCAATGTTAAGTCTTGAAAGGACTTACTAAAAACTTTTCTCAACCTTCACTACAGGAGAAGTGTCCTCCCTGAAAATTATTCTGCCTTGAAGAAGCCAAGTTCCTTACCTTGTTTCAATTTGCTGGATAAATTCAAAAAATTCTTCACCGTGCACAAATAGGTTCCAGTCCTAAACAAAGAAGAATTAAATGTTTAGTGTGGAAAAGTTATCTAGACACAAGTGAACACAATAACTAATGAATAACTTTGTAAATGAAATCTCTGAGTGATGAAAGTAAAGATGAATCAGAGTACACTATGCATTTTACAATAATTCAACCCAAATTTTATCTTGTTTCCAAATTCCAATTCAAATAACAGTTCTTTAATTCCAATTTAAATCCATTTTCAGTATGAGAAAATCTTAATTGAGTGACAAACATTGTACATCACTTAAAAGGGCTATGGCATCCCCCAAACATATTTAGGAATAGCCCAATAGTTCTAACTACAATTGGTGACTACACTTTGATTGACATTCATTCAAACAACAGCCCCACTCTGGTTGGTCAATGATGACATGTACAGTCAGTTGTGTTCCCAACAAGCTCACACACAGTTGTGTTCATATGGCCTTGGGGAAGGGAAACTCAGTGCAGGCTACTGTCCCTCTGTCAAAAAGGGCAAAGGGCAAGTAGTAAAATTAGTAGAGAGAATTTTTACTGTTTGAGGTGTGATTACAGAACCTTTTAATACAATAAATGCAAAATAAAATTTTGTATGATCAAAGTGTAACAAATGTTGCTACAATAATGTAACAATTAAAGTTTTTAACTGAAGGTGATTTATTTTCCAAAAGCAGATGTAACAATTTCAAGTAGCTGAATGCCAAGACTCATAAGTATGTGGCAGTTGTGCCATTGTACTCTGTGTGTGAATGTACAAATTGAGCTAACCACAGCACCTGTTTCAGTTAACACTCTACCTTTGGGGAATGTTACTTCTTCCAGGCAGAGCTACCCCAAGGCTTCAATGAGAAAAGAACATTATGCATACACAATGTCTGTGCCTTTTCTTGTTCTGTGTCAAGCCTAAATTTAGGAGAATTTACCATGAACACTGAGTTAACTTGCCACCATACTATGATCATTTTTAAAACAAGTTTTTACCAAAAGATAAAATCTTACCATGGCCTTCAAGAATTCTCGTTCCAATTCGTAGACATGATTTAAATCCATGTTGGCTGTGTAGAGAAGACAGAAAAAAATTTTCTTCATTTCTAATGATGCAGATGTAGCCATGAGGATGCTTACCATTCATGGTAACATCACTGGTTGGCATACAGCATGTGCAAGAACATGTGTGTATGTTAGGTGTTAGGTGTTGCATGTGCAAATGCTTGGGTGATTGCATGCAGAAAGTAGACAAATTAGAACCTACTTTTAATTATGACGACAGTATAAGCACACCTTGCCAACTCTTTTGCTAACCAGCTGTGATGTCATTTGTTTGTAAACATGAATTGAGTCTATAGAACTGTAAACTGAACTAGGTTGAGGGATTGAGGATAAGTCTGGATTGATTGGTCCAAAACCCTTACACCAGCTTTTCAAGAAAGTACAATGGCCCTGCATATGCACCATGCATGAGGTCTATCCGTGTACTGTGACTGCAAGAGCCAATTTTCTTTTTTTACAGATAATGAGCAAGATTAAAACCAAATTTACTTGATTCCTTTCCTTTTACAAATATGTTTAGTGTTTACAATATTACATATCAGACTCCATAACCTAAAATGTCAATTAGTAAGCCTTCAACAACTATCTTCCAAAGCTAATTTGAGAGGCCATCAGACTTGGAATACTTTTACTTGACAGTTAGGAGTCTGTATGACCCACATAATTTAGTTAAAATAGCATAAACACCCCATTCCAAATGATTATAAGAAAATCATGTTCATCTGAAAGAAGACATTACAAATTATCTTTTCAAACTTCTTTTTTATGGTCATATGAATCAGAAAACACAAGGAAAGAGAGTAAGATAAGTTGCAATCATTTCACTGACCTAGCAGGTAATCTTCATAAAATATGGCCAAAGATCATACCTGCCCAAGCTGTATGGCTGTATGTATGCCTTACATACTAGCACAAAATGCAACACCAAAAAAACATTTCAGCATAATCGATGGCAAAACGAGCTGAAGTGCACTGAAATCAAAAGTTATCTGTTTCCTTTCCAAAAAATACATTCCCGAATACTGGCTGCCAAAATACGTTAAAAAATCTGAGGTGTTTGGGCACCAGGAAGGCAGGTGTAAATTCATCAGTGTTGTAACCAAACGCACTTGCAATGTACAACATTGAAGCATCAGTTCCAGGTATAGGCCTGCATAATGTATGCAAGTGGAATTCTTTAAAGTAGCCTTCGAACTACATCATTACGAGGGTCTTCTTATTTTGTCATTAAAATGCACATATCAGTAAAGGAGTGTCTTGTACCATTTGTCTAATGTTATTTGTATCAAAATGGTGCTTGCCGCATCTATACAATGTGATGGGTGCACACTGGACTTGGGTAGGTTTACCCGACTCTACTTCAGAGTTGCAACTCCTGCCGGGGAGTTGAGTAACAACTCCACTTTTCCCAGAATAGCAACTACTGGGAAATTTTCAATATAGCTAAAAATATTAACAAAACCACTGCCTGGCATTTGCATGTGTGTTTTTTTGCAGGTTTTCAAGAAGTATTGAACAAAACCTGACTGTTTTGATTTTTTCTGAATACAAATTGAGATATTCCTCTTCAGTTGACCATTTTGATTCTCTGCCATTGGCAGTTGGGTACCTCATCTGTTTAAAGGCATACACTGTAAGCAAAGTGGGTCTATTAATGCTCATTGGTAGGCTAGTAATCGATAAGTTCAAGCTGCTGAGGTACACATTCCTACATCAATTACAACGTCATCTAAGGAGTTGCAACTCCAATCAGAGTCGCAACTAATAGGCCAGAGTACTCAACTCCAAAGCTATTGGAGTTGCCCACGCCTAGTGCACACTATCTTAAAATAATGGCCCTCATCAGATGAACACAAGACATATAATACGTCATGTTACATATGTTGTGACATTTTCCTGCCACACAAAGGTGATTGCATGGTCAATTGTAATGAAATCAAAGCAATTTTCCTTGGCGAGAAAGCAAGGATTTGTAGACTTCTGTTTACTTTTCCCATGTGAACATGTTGAATATTGCAATGGGCAGGGCTGGAAAAAATGTTTATTTCCCAGGAAGGGAGTCAAATTTTCCACAATTCCTTCTATGTTTTCATGTACATAAAGGGTGTGAATTTCCCTCCAATTACCAAAATTTCCCAGGAAGGAGCCTCCCACCTTCCCAACTTTTTCCACCCAGGGCTATGGGACTGGCCCTATGCAAAAAGCATTCATAGCATTGGCTTAATGCAGGGCTTTCAACAGTTGAATAAGATCACCAGTTCATGGGAAAATCAGGAAGGACAGAAAAGTAGAAGTCTGAAAGTTGGGAACATGACAGAAAATGCACAGTACTGTAAAGATAATTAAACCACACAAGTTGAGTTGTCAAATATTTCAAGATCGCATACATCAGAGCATAAGAAGGCAGTGCACTGTAGGTAGTTGTCCCTAGTAAAGTCAGCTACTGTTAGTCACTCAAGTTGGACATAAAATTTTCGCAAGGTTTATGTAAAGTTACATACCAGATGGCAGAAACAGGTGGCAGAGCAAAATTTTGAAATGGAATTCAAATCACAATTATTTATATAGACTTTTCGACCATTTTTTTTTTTCAGTTTTACAAGAAGTTCAAAACCAAATGTAACTGAAACCGGCTTTACTTGGTTTTCTGCAAAGCATTAGCTGGGACTGTGGAAGGGATTGAGGAGCTAGGTAAAGGACAATTGCTCATCTACTCTTGAGCTGCTACATTTTACACTTGATTTAAAGGAGGACTTGAAAGATTGGTGAAATGACTGCATTAAGGGCAGGTCACACGACAGTGATTTTCAATCTGAAATCCGATCTGAATTTTTCTAAATCAGACCAATACTTTTTTATTCAAACTTTGTTCTAAGGATGGTCACGCTATACCAATAACTGATCCTAGTTTGTCTCATGATAAACTGACCTGCTACCATTATATAACTTATACTGCTCAAAAGAGCGGTACTTATTTGAAAATCAATCCGATTGTTGCATGCATGGCCAATAAACACTGTCTACTGATGTGAGGTCATGAAACAATTAGTTAACATTTTATTTTCATTGTCCCCTAATGCAAATCATATAATTGCACAGGTTGTCAAATTTTTGGCTCTTTACAACCTGGGATGGAGAAGATTTCAACTAAAACTCACAAAAATCGGACCATAATCCTATCTGAAATCGCTCTAGCGTGACCTGCGCTTTAGTCATATCATATCTCCCCTAGTTATCACTACCAGCAGCTTACCTGCTTTAGCCCACTCATCACTGAACATTTCTTCATCTTCCCCTTCATCATACAGAAATTTACTAGCAACCATCTGCCAAAAAAATTAGAAAAGGTAATGATTAAGCTGGTCTTCTGACAACAGCTAGAATGGTACATGTTTTGAAGTAGGAAATACTTTACATGGTTCCTTTGTTCATCTCTTCCACATGGTCATCACAATTCAATGCATTTCTTTTGCTTACCATTGACACTAAAAGCAGGTCAGCCGAGTTCATGTTCTGGACATAATTTTCATTTGTCATCTTCAGTCTTCTGGCATATATCATGGCCAGGAGGAGGGTACATGGAGCAACCCTGCTCCTTCTGTAAAGACAAAAGCAAGAGACTGTTTGTTTCAAACAGAGTCAAGGTTGTACTTAAAAATGCCAATTTTGCTATTTTTTCCCCCGGTTACTTTTTAAACATACTTTTTTTCAAATTTGTAAAAACATGAAAGAAAGTTAACTCACTTGCTGAGGTTTGCTACATGTCTTGGGGAGATCTTCTTCAACGGTGATCCAGACACTCCCTGAAAAATCTCTACTGCTGTGTCTGAAAAATGATCAAAATAAATTCATTGAACAATAAAATCAGTTGGCCAAAAAGTTGTTAAAATAAAAGGCCATTTTAAACATCCTTTAAGTCTTAACTGATGTATTTTCATCACAACGCCCATGAAGACTCCTACTGAATCCCCAACATTTCGGAAAACTCTGGAAGGGTTACCTTAATAAATCTGAAATATATTACATAACTGCAACTCAAAAAAAAAACTGTTACTTTCAAAAGATGGTAAAAGAAAGAAAGCAGAAGTAATGACATATCCTCAAACTGACAAATAATGCACTGTTTTCTTTGTTTTTCATTCCACTGCTTTGACCTTATAATGTCTTACTAATGATGGAATCTCAAGTTTGTAGGATTGCTATGCCACCCATAACAAAAACATTCATAGGATTATTGTGGAGAAAATTGGTTGTAAAACAAAACAAACCAGAATGCAAAAATGCATGGAAGTTTTTGATGATATATGTTCTATTCCAAACAATGCCATGATGTCCCATATCTTTCAGTCACTGGTCAAATGCTATCTTACTTAGTTGGAAAAATAGTTTTGTGACCCTGCTTAATCTTGGGAATTCTTTGAAAATTTTGCATTATGACCTCTGGTGAACCCTTGTAATAATCTTGGGAATTCTTGGGAAATTTTACTTTTGACCTCTGGTGACCCCAGATGACTTTTGACCTCCACCTATAAAGATAATGTTCATCTTCTCACCACAACACATCCGGGCAATTTCACAATCAGGGTAAATAATTGGCAGTCAAAGGGCTTGAATTTTAGAAAGTGTTCTACAAATGTCCTATGACAATTGTGTGGATCGATACATGTTGAAGTTTTGTATCCTGGGATTTTGGAGCTTAATCTTGCTGCATTGAAAAAAATATTGTGTATATCAGGCATGATTATGCTTGAAAAAGTTCAAAATAAATTTTCTCTTGTTCCTGGCAAAACCAGAGAAAATATCAACAACTGATGTCAAATGCTGTCAGACATAATCAACACAATGTCTACCTTGAAAATAGTGTATACTGAATAAATAGTACCTGTATCTGCTATTTTTTAAATGACAATGTAAAGTTCCACTTCTCCCCTAGTGGGAACATGGGAATTACTATTTATCCACATATTCTTGATGTCATGGGTGTTGTTTATTAGCAGTAGTGATGCTGTGGATCGGTAATATTTGCTCCTTTATTTATGGGGCATCAAACTTTTGCCCTCTCCAGAACAATGTGTTCTGGAGAGGTCAAATTTTTGACAAGTTTTATCAAAATCTGAATGCTGAATAACTGTATTTTGTTGCTTCAACAATACCACAAAAACATGCAACTACACTAAAATGTGAGCTTAGCAGTTAGCACCCTACATGTAAATTTGTGTACACAATGTACTTAATAGATGGCATTTTCTTGTCAATGTCAATTTGTGAGAAGATTTTGACACAAAAAAACACAATTTTAGTACAGAGAAGCTTCATTCCATTTTTAAATAGTATTGAGGACACCAACTATATTTGATAAACATAACTGGAAACCCATATGTCAAATAAATTGTGCACAGTTAGAACATTTATAGGCATTCCTAACATGTTCTGGAGAGGACAATTTTTTTAACATGATCAATTTGCAGATTCATACATACATGCACATCAGTGCTTTCAGTTTTAGTGTGTACTGTTTGCAGAAAACTATGCCATACACATTCATCCAACCCCCTAAACACCATTTGCCATATCGTTATCTAGGGATCATCCCTTACTGCCAACTACCAGAATAAGCCATATCATTGTGCTATTCATCCCTGATACATTGCACAAACTGCAATTTTGTTATTCTGGTAATGGCTCAAATATCAGATCAAAACCGTTAATGAAATAGGGGAATATTGTGAGGACTCTTACTGTAACATGTTCCAAGATTATTGAACAAACACAACAATGTGGGAAGAGATTCTAGTTATAGCAAGCTGAATCTGTCAAAAATTATGTCCTCTCCAGAACGAAATGTTTTCTTCACTCTCAGTACTGACACATACAAAGTAATGGTAGCAAATATCTGAGTTGGTTTCTGTTTTGTCTCAAAGTTAGATTAGATAATTAAACCACATGGATAGATTTCTTCTGTGTTATTTTCTTACTAAAAATTTATTCAATTTCCAGTTTTTTAGTCATTGATATCGGTTCTTCCTGATTGGGATTAATTAAGTGTAGAAATTATCCACCATTTGGATTCTACTCATCTCTATGACACACAAGATCAATCATGAAAACCAAATAACTGTTTATTTGTACTCATTCTGGAAAATATGTACTGCAGAACTTATGACTGAGGGATCCTAATCATCCTACGAAATAGACATAACCTTTTCCAGGCAAAATATATGCCGTTCTGGCGAAGACATGATTTTGACGAAATTTTCAGTGGCATTTTTGGAGTTGCAATAATTTTGAAAATATCTGTTGTATTCAAATGCCCTTTCACAGGTATACTTAGGCGCACAGTATGAACAAATGAACAGCATTTAATGGAGTTTGTTCTAAGATTTCCCAGCATTAGGGGGTCAAACATCGTCCATGTTCTGGAGAGGACATTTTTGGCGGAATTGGTACACATACATTGTAATGCAGTAAAAAACAAAAACCTTCATAAATTTGATTAATAATCAACTGTTTCAACTAAAGAAGAGTGTAAATGATAGGAAACCACAAAGAATTGTTTTTAATTGGGTTCATTGTAATAATACCAAATGTATGCATTTTACTGATTCTCATTTGACATGTGCATTTGTCAAAAATTAGCCCATAAAATGGACAATACTTTTTTTTTACCCATTGGATTTTGCCCAAATTTACACCTAAGATTGTGTGAGCAGGCTTTCACATATTGGGAAATTTAATTTGGTATGGCACTCAGGGTTTTCAAATTATCAGCAATGAAGTGCAAAATCCAAATTTTGTACCCTGATTGTGAACTTGCCCATCCACTTACAAAGTATGAAATCTATACAAGCTTACCACCTAGAGATATCGTATTAACAAGGTTTTCAGTGTTTCACCCCAGTGACCCCAGATGACCTTTGACGTCCCTAAAAAGAAAACAGTTCTTTGTCTTACCACAAAGAATCCACATACTACTTACAAAATCTATCCAAGCTTTCTACGTACCTTGAGATACCATGTTAACAAGGTTTTCAGTGTTTGACCCCTGATGACCTTCCCCTCTCCCACCAAAAACATTAGGTTTATCTTCTCACTATAAAGCATCCAAATACTAAGTATGAAATCTATCCAAGCTTTCTAACTGGAGATACCGTGTTAACAAGGTTTTCAGTGTTTGAACCCCATGAACCCAGATGACCTTTGAACTCCACCAAAAACAATAAGGTTTATCATCTCACTGTATACACCCACATACCAAGTATGAAATCTATCAAAGATTCCTGCCTTGAGATATTATGTTACCAATGTTTTCACTGTTTGACCCCCGGTGACCCTAGATGACCTTTGAACTCCCCCAAAACAATAGGGTTCATCTTCTCACTATAATGCATCTACTTACCACGTATGAAATCTATCCAAGCTTCCTACCTTGAGATATCATGTTAACAAGATTTTCAGACCTTGACCCCGGTGAACCCAGATGATCTTTCTTCTCCACCAAAACAATAGGATTCATATTTTCACCGTAGTCCATAATGCATCCATATACTATGTATGAAATCTATCATAGCTTCCTGCCTTGAGATATCATGTTAATAAGGTAAACTAAGGCAATAAGGCAAACTAGCACCATCAACAGGTACAGTATTCTTACAGCTTTGCAGAACATTCAATTATTGCATATTACTAAAGTGCAATTAAATGGAAGCTTCACCTGCCACAGGTAGTGAAATTCCATTAACCTCTGAGCGTCCTTCTGCCAAGTACAAAGTTTTCTTCAACCTGTCACTCAAAGTTGAATGCGATGGTGAATACTGTAAAAGGAAAGTTTTCAATGAATTAAAGTTAACATAATAGTTGAATAAGTGTTTCAAGTAAATACACTTATAAACAGGAATTTTTACTTCCCCATTGTGTGTCTTGATTTTCAGTCAATCCAAGGGCCCTTAACCAGACAACCCCCCCCCCCACCCCGAGTTAGTCAACAAACTAAGCATTCAATTTATTAACTGATTCAGAACTGTACAATAAAGCCAAAAAGTTGAGTCCTCCAGTACCCTGGGAAAAGGTTTACAACCTTACCTCAGCCCATAGACAAAATAATTTATACAAAAGGCTCGCCTGCACTTCATTCATGTCCTCATCTTGGAAAAGCCTTAATCATAAGAACACATAACAATATGGGATTACACAATTTAAGCAAAACATCATGAAGTTTTGGATTTGTATTTTCCACCCTTCCCGTGAGAAATGGCACAGTTCAACAGCTCCATATAAAACCTTAAGTTGAGGAAAATGTTCTATTTTTAGGACCAAAATTCTGCACTGCATCATTTGATCCTAACTGGAAAAGCGCAATCATGTAAAGAGGCTGAACATGTCCTATGGTTCAGTAACAGTGCTTTTAGTGTAACTGCATAATTCACAAGAATATTCACAAAAATATGACAAAATGAAAATTTGTGACCAGCTTCAGGAAAAAATGGAAAAAACATCAGTAAAATGTAGTAACTTTCATTACAAGTTACTTTAGCTTCCTTGTGAATGAATTACACTTGGATTCCCAGTTGATGCAATGATGAAACACCAACTGTGATTGGCTGAAACATTCAACTATATGTGCTGTGCATGTATTAAATAGCTTTTGTAAGCCTGATTAGACTCTTGATCAAAATGTTCATGGTGTCAATTTAGGATGGGTGGAAAGATAAACTAGAGTGGTAGTTCTTGGCATTAGCAAAGATATACACAAAGTTTCTTACTCCCTAACGAAAAATATTTCAGGGCGAAATGCACGGTTCAAACAAACAAGTGAGTCATTGCTCTCTGCATACAAGTGTGTACTACATGTAGACATGTAGTAACAGTAGGCCACGGATTTCCCAAGTAGACAAGCTGACACCCGCTAAGGCCACGTTGGTGAGTGCACACTTACACACACACGCCATCATGAAGGCATAGGTTTTTCTTATCATCGAAACCAAAAAACATATTTTGGAGACAGCAGGAAGAAATAATGCATTACAAGGCAAATTATTTCACATTTTTTTACAAGAAATTATCGCCATTTTTCAATTCTTGTTATTGTATCACAATAAAAAGAAATCATGGCAATAACTATAATTTTTGACATATCGCCCAACACTAAAAAATATTAAGTTGTAGGCCTACGTCAACTTGAGTGAATTCTCATGCCACTACGCCAAGCGTTTTACTTTGTCAACGCTGAAGATCTGCGTGTAGTGCACTAAATTCACCCTGGTTTGGCAGAATGGGGGCTGGTAGACGGTTCTCTATGACTTTCATTCCCTGGATGAAAGTCATCGAATACCATCCGGGTGATTTTAGAAAACACAGGAGGCTTTTCTCATTATTCATTTTTTTGGCAACACATGGTCAATATAGGCCTCGGCAAAATGACTGACTACATCGTGGTACATACAGGATACAAAACGAAAGTTATATCTGCACATAGGCGTAGGAGGTAGGGGGGGGGGGCTGCAACCCTCCCAACCAAATTTTTTTGTCAAAATTAGGGCAATATGCTGAAAATTTTTCGGTACTTTTTTTAAAGAAAAATAATGTGCAATGATGTAGCTAAAGGTAATCAATAGTTTAAAAACTTTCTTCCTAATTAAAATAAAGTTCTGATTTGAGTTGCACCAGCACCTATATATTCGGTTATTAATTCACCAGTGTGTTTTTAATGGTTCAACTTATATCATGATTATCAGTGGTGTATTTGAGGGGCCACTGGGCCATGCCCCACCCTGAAATACGTAAATCTGCAACAACAAATTTAACTTCAAAGGTAGCATATGTGGCCCTAGACTGCACGTAAGGACACCTAATTTTTCAAACATTTTCAAAGGGGAGGGTGAAGCCCCCTCCCCCACAAGTCTGCATTTTGTGCACTTCAATCTGAAGATCTTCGGCACGGAACTGGCATTTTCCTTATGTTTTCTATTGTTTTTCTTGGCGTATCTTCGGTGTGGGCTTGACATGGAATGCACTTTGCCTCCCCCAGGCCCTCAATCACACAACATAATGCCTGCCCCTCACCCACATGAGAAAAATCATGGCTACACCACCGATTATTATCATTAGTATTGTAACAACTTCCGCCAAAATTAAAACCAATATGGAAGGTAGTAACAAAGCAAATTATTGTATGTAATTGGCATGCCGTGTGATAACTGATGTAGGCTATTTAAAGGCTGAATGTGTGGCTCACTTGACTCTGGTATGCCTATATGATATGTACATTAACATGTCAAAAGCACATGGAGGGCATGGAAATTTTTGGTTTCATTTTTCAAGCAAGTCGTCACAGCCCCCTTAAATCAACATGGGCTCCTGCGCCTATGCATTCGCTGTACTGAAATGATGTACACAGCTGAGAATGGTTTTGAACTGTAAAGCCTAGGCTATATATGAGGTGTTAGGCCTAAGCCTTCACGATGTCAACAGGTGAAGATTTTATTTTCAGAGTGTTTTAGCCTAACTGCCAATTCTGATAAAATTCACAGTAAAATATTTTGGCAGATTTTTTTTAAAATAGGATATGTTTCAGGGCATGCAGGCGATGGACGGTAGGCTAAGTTAGGCCTATTCTAACGCTAGGCCGAGGGAATGAAAGTCATAGAATACCGTCCACCGCCCGCATAAGCTGAAACGTGCCGCCGAAAATTTTCATTATTTCAAAAAAAAACTTTCCACCCTGAATTTCATCACAATTTGCTTAAAACGCTTCCTGAAAATAAAAATTTCACCTGTCGTCACCGTATAAAGCCTCACAAAGCAAAAATGCACATCTCAAACTATTCTCAGTCGTGTATATCAGTACCGAATGTAGTAACATGTTTTGAATCGCGTACGTACCACAACGTAGCCAGTCTTCAGAAGCCTACCGTACGTACACCTTCGCGGCAGTTGCCGAATGTGTACACCTATTTCGGACTTACATACACGCAGGGCTCGAAATAACGGGGGCCCGTGGGCCCGATGCTCCTAGAAAATCGCTCGGGCCCGTAACTTCTAGAGGGAAAGGGGCCCGGTTGGCTCCTAAATATTTCAAGTCTAATTGTACAGTCTGCACGTGAACCTCTCCATCCACAACTCAACGATCGTATATCTCGCGAAGCCTGTGTATTCCTATGCTAACAGTCACTAAAAACCTGCGAAATACACATTATTTCTGAAATTAGTTCATGTTGCTCATAAAGGGTCTGCCTTGTCACAACACGGAAGATCACTCACGCAGACATACACCGATGTCACTGAAAAAGCCCGAAAGTTGCTGCAGTATTTCAGTGCAGCATTCACACCATCCTACCATGCTTTACCTATACATAAACAGACAGTGTAGGCGCGCACACGTGTTTGTTTTGAGTGTTTCATATAACAATACATAATTCATGCACGCACCATATATCCATACGTAAATATTTGTTTGAGTCATACTGCGCCCCGCGGTCGGCTTGCTGCGTACAAATCAATGGATGGGACGAGTCTATTGTAAACTTTCGTTCATTGGGGTAATGTTCTAGACATCGTTTTTGTTAAATCAAAAAAGTAAAAGGCACACGTACGTGTATTTCACACAAACTAACATGCATGATAAACATAAAAGTACCTATCGTAAACTATTGCAAAGGACGATGAAACAACTGGTAATTTAGCGGTACAAGCAGCTATCGAAAAATGTTATTTTCCATACCATGCCCAATGTTGTTGCGATGTATGTCAACTTTTGTACAGAGCAGGTGCGTAGCCTAATGTGTGTTACTGTTTGCATGTAATAACGGACCTATTCAACTCGACTTTTGCCTTGCAATGCGTGTCACTTGAACTTCTGCATTTGTACAGTGCGTGGACATGGCCTAATATTGTGTGCATCGGTGTTTGCGTAAATTTCGGCCTGATATCAAACGTATGGCCCTGTATCAAACTTACGATCATTGACTGCGAATTTAAATGCTTCGCTCCGTTCATTGGCAAATTTGGGTGAATTAAAAAGAAAACACTGACATGATCGCTAGATTTTTACGTACAGATTTTAAAAGCTTGCGCATATATACTGGGAATATCATAAGTGAATGATCAACGAGGCCATTAATGCATTACACTGTTGGTTCAGAATAAAGATACCGTTTAAACGGTAAACGAACTTTTATTCCGACCGTTTAAACGTAGGAGATTAAACGGAATTGACAGCCCTAGATGTCAGTCACGAGTAATGTAGGGGGAGCCTCACAAGATCAACTGACGAAGATGGTCAGCGGGAACTGACGGTGCCCTTCATTTTACCGGGTAATAACTTCCGGAGTTACGAGAACATTATGAAAATGTATACTACCCAACATGCAACATGGTCTAAGAGGGTGTGGACACAGTGGTTTCAGGCTAGTTTCAGCCTCAGCTTGCCTTAATATTATACCCATACTACATGTTTTCAAGCACGTAAAAAGCACCCGTACATTGTATCAGTCCTTTTTTATTTGTAAGTTTCGGGCCCCTTGATTTCCCATTTGGCCCCTAGATTCCATGGTCTAGGGGCCCGGCAGGCCCCCAAAGGTTGAAGGCTTATTTCGACCCCTGTACACGTCATTGGTATTGCAAGCACTGATAACGTAGTGCAGGTGTACTATAATACAGTCCGTTGGGGTTGTAAAATGATGGCACACATGTGCACTCATGCGAAAAACGTCATGGTACAGCTAACCTTGTGACCTCACCGGAAGTAGTGGCATACCTAACTAGCTTATCCTGGGTCGGCCGTGGATTGGTCGAAAGTACGTACGTACGTAGTATATGGAAGTACCTCGGTACTTACAATTGATTCCATCCAGGCCATGCAGCATGCAGAGCGCAGTTTGACGTGAATGTACAGTACGAAAGTAAAAATTCCAGAGGTGAGTAAAATCTCTTTCAATTGATGCCATATCATATCAACTGTCTCCGTATTTCACCAAAATATTAATTTTAAATACTAATTTATAACAGGATAAAATCATTTTCTTCTTATAAAACATATTTTTGGCGTTTTATTATAAAAGGGAAGTGACTCCAAGTTAACGTTACGGCCTAGGCCTTGTAGCTAATATGACTACATGGGTATATTGTATTGTTTTGCCTGTATTGACAAGTGTTAAAAAATAATGAATAATGAATAATGAAAAAAGGCCTCATGTGTTTTCCAAAATCACCGGGACGGTATTCTATGACTTTCATTTCCTCGGCCTTCGGCTAGGCCTAGTTCTATGACTTTCATTCCCTCGCCCTGATTGACAAAGTTTGGTGAGAAAATGTTAGGCTATTTGCAGTACAACTGCAGAATACGTCTCTCAAAGACATACCACTGAAGCTCTGGAGGCGCAGTCATTCTCAAAATAACACAACCTTCATGTTCTTCCACTGCGACTACGACTGCGCCTCCAGTCTAGGTTGGAAGATTCCTGTTCTTCCACTGCGACTACGACTGCGCCTCCAGTCTAGGTTGGAAGATTCATGTTCTTCCACTGTGACTACGACTGCGCCTCCACTTCAGGCTATCTTCCCCCAACAATATGAGCCATGCATTACTAAAGTTACTGCACATGTACATAGGCATGCTGTTGTGGGGTTACAGACTTGAAGAGTAGAAGGAACAGAGAGACTGTGTAGGCCTACATGTGCGACTCCATGATTTTTAAAAGGTTGCTTTTTGGAGGGACGTTGTATTCTGCAGTTGCTCCCTATTTGCGAGTATGAGAGGTCACGGACATTATGGTCGGGGAATGTGACAAATTTGTACACACTCCACAAGGGCTACGTATGTTGGAGGTGTGTAATGAAAACACAACCTAGCTAATATGCACTGTTCATGGACTATGGCTAGGCCTAGGCTACGCCTTCGCCTTACTGATACACGTTTAGGCTAGGCCTGAAATAGGCGAGTCAGTTAGCCTAACTTAGTACACCGCAGCCGTATGTTGGCAGTCCAAATTGTAATTTGTATTCCTACAGTTTACTTCAATCTTACCTCAAAATCTTCTACTTCTTCCAGATTCCAACCAAGATACCGTATTTCATCAAATGGATCCATTTATGCTGTGTGTGTAGTAGGAGCAGTTTCGACTTTTCCGGCATTTCCTAATAAGCCGGCCTCGTTGAGTCACACCTGTGAGCAAATTATGCGCATAGAGTAACTTCGAAAGCATGTTGCAAGGGAAAAAGGTTAGTGTGCCATAACAGAGACTGCATACGCAAGATAGATATTTTGTGTGAATCAAACAATTTTTGAGTTTAAAATTTTGGTTCTCTAGCAGTCAATCAAGGATCAAAGAGAATTTCCTTTGGAGGAAATATTTCTTTTTGAAGTTATCATCCGTAAATTGGACCGAAAAGATTGGGCAATATGACGGTAAATTGTGGAAGTCTGAACACAAGAAAACAATCGCTCGAAAACTTCGTATCCGTACGGAAATATCCGTGGACTTGATCTGTGGTACTACATGGTAACAGCAAAATCCAATTTCCTAACTCTACTTTTGTGTTTGTAAGCTTTGACTCACTGAGTAGCCAACTCTCACGGTTATTTCATCGTGAGTCTCACGGTTTTTAGGTCATTTCGCGGTCAAATCTCCAAAACTTACCGTGAAAAACTAAGACAGAGTCTTAGTTAAATCAGTCTTAATTAATAAAATTATTGTATTATTGCAAATGTTAGGCTATAATTTAGGGATGTAAGTTTTCCTTATTTTTAAAAAGAATTCTCTTGTATTTCTGACATAATTTTTCCAGACCGGAAGTACGGAAAACAATCTGGAAACAGTGGATGGAATTTTGTTGAAGTGCAAACACAAAAACATGAAAAAAAAAAAAAAAAAACCTGCACCCTGAACAGAGTATCTATATGGTAGCATCATGTAAATTGAGTACCTGTACCGTTCAAATTGATCTGCTACATATTGCAGGCTTGATCTTAAGATGGCATCATGAATTATCTTAATTTCTCAAGTTGTATTATTCTAAAGGTTTAGGATATCTTGACCATATGTGACACTGTTACAAGAACGTACTCAAAACTTCAGACATTCCCATGAAGACATGTTTGGACAAATTCTGATGAAACTTACACGCAGTGATGACAAGATAGGCTAGTTGGTTAATTATCAGTGATGGCAGGGATTTGGAATCAAAGGTCATCTAAGGGTCATTTGGGGTTACTTTATCTAAAAGTAAAATGCCTTAATTATGTCCTTATGGCATAGGGATATCTTTGGGTGTTCATTGATGTGATATACTTTGGCACTAGGTCCATAAGGGGTGATAAGAAATTTAAGGTCAGTGGTCATTTTATGGCAAAATAAAAAAAATACCTTGGTTTCTACAGATGTAGTAACAGTTTGGGGTGTACATTCTGTTGTGATATAAGTTTGGTAATAGCCCAATAAAGGGTACGCCGTGTTCAAGAAGTTTATATGAGCAGTCATTTAGTAGTCATGCTGCGGTAATTTCATGGAAAAATGCATTGCCGTCTACTAATGTAGGGAAGATTTCGGGTGTTTAACTTTATTGGAAGTTCGATCTACACGAAAGGTGTTCAAAAGTTTTTCAATTCTTGCAGTGATATTTTTGTTCTCATAAAACAACTGGGACTTGAGATTTACAGTGCACCATTTTGCACCTCAGCTCCTCCTGAAAGCAAGCATTTTCCAAAAGAGGATGCATGGGGAATCCCCTTTCCGTTTACCCACCCCAGGAAGGCATTCACTTTATAAAACCTATAATTTTCAGTATTTTTTCTACCCTGCATCCACTGTACATCCATATACACGCCATGATTGCAAACCAATGCATAGCTAAAATCAGAAACGGAAAATTTTCCTTAACAGGAATTTGGCCAGTGGCTTCAGAACACCATACCATTTTCAGCCGCAGATTCCTAGGAACAGTCTGTCCTTAAGTATTTCCTTAAGCCTTTCCTTTAGTTGATAAATTCACTTGCAGAAAGTTAAACCCACCAAGCTCGATTATATTTACAAGCAGAGTGAATGACTTCATTTTATGAAAGATGTTGAAAGGTTGCAGATTTATGACGAGTTTCAAGTTTTCAAAGTCATAAAACAAAATACGATTAGTGTACCCATGATTCTATTGAAAATCCATTTTGTTTGATTTTTTAGTATATAAGACATGATATATATGAAGGTCTATAAGGTACTATAGAAAAAATTGTAAATCTCCAGGTTTGAGGTGCCATTCTCCAGGTGTTCGTGTGAAAATTTCCAGGTTTACAAATTTATAGGTTGGCAGGTCTGAGAATGGGAAGTGATAATCTGGAACCATGTGGCAACCGATTAATATTAATCACTGAACTATATGCTATAAAGGATCATACCACAATGTTTTGAAGCCATGTAGGTTAGCCGAGTCCGAGTCCGAGTCACAAGCTCCGAGTCCAAGTCCAAGACCGAGTCCTCCTATGGAAAAGTGTACACTAAGAAATGGGGATTTACAAATGATCAATTCACACTGCCTTTTATGCAGTGTTGTTGTGTGTTATCATAGGCGAGATTACGGGGGTGGCGGCAAGCGAGGGTCACGTGCCCACACTTTTTCCTAGACCTTAAAAATGAATAAAAATAATTAAAAACATGAACGAAAGAAAGAGAGGCAAGATAAATTATGAGGGAATTTTAAACATTTCGGTCAATTTTGCAATGTGAAATGAAGGAACAACATTAATTTCAAATATCAGACAATGTCAGAATTGTTTTCCTTGGCCGGCGCGCTTCGTGCGCACCCGCAGTGAGTATTAACTAATACAGTGGCGGAGCTCAAAGGTGGGGAGGCAAGGGGCAATTGTTATTGAAAGGTTTATTTCTTCCAAAGCGTGGTCGTTGGCTCCCAACAACACTTTTATGACACGAAACCCTGAAATAAGGGTTACTCAGAGTACTAAATGTACGTCATTATATCCATCATGCATGGTTCTTGCAGTTCAGAAACCTACCCTGTCTAGGGAATCGTGATTCTCAATAAATTTTTCGAGCTCAGTGGAAGTAGGTGTATCGTCAGTATTACTTTCCGTACTCCGTAGTCGGTGGAATTGTCTCCTTACTACTTCCTGCAGGATCAGTGTTTTAGTAAATTACTATATCAAAACCTTTACAACCCCTCCTGCTGTTCACTTTCCACACCAACTTTTTCCATCCTCGTACAATTGACCAAAGGTTACTATCTAAAATATGCAACCACGATAAGAAAAGTATTCTGTTAGCATTTCAAATTATACCTGAGGACGTGAGTTTTTCTCTAGAAATGGTCCAGGTTGACCGCAACAGCCGTCAGTTTTACAAAGAATTTTCTGGAGGATCCCCACACTCTGGCTTCTCGCCTTCTGTACTAGCAGTTAAACGTTTCTCTGGACACACCTTAAGAAGGTGCAGGCTCCAATAAAAATTGCTTCTCTGGCATCTTTTACTGTGGAAGCCCATGGCCGTCTCTTTAAGAGTTACCCATTAAATTTAATTCATTTTGAACAGTATTATACACCATCACCCTAAACCTTTCATCGTTCTTACAAATTTATGCTTTTACCTGTATTTTCGAGACTATCTTATTGCTCACAAGTAATGAAAAACTTGAGGGGTCTTTTGTCCGAGATCGACCATAGACAAAAATGAAACCAAAAAGAGAGAATAGCCTGGCTGGGGAAAGTAGGAGGGTTATGGTTAACGTTGCATTCAAAAAAATAAAGAAAAACAATAGACTGCAATGAACTCCTCCCCACAGACTGAGGCGAATAATGGGGCATTACATGAGTCTCTGACTCCCTTCCCCGTCAGCCACCTGCTTAGTCAAGTGGCACACAGGTGAGTAACATCCGATGAATTTTAAGTTAGGCAAATGCTTCATTATAATGGTTTTAATTCTTTAATACCCCAGGGCGTCCGGGGACGTTACCCCTAGACCACCACCAGGATGTCGTCCCACCAGGGCCCGAAGGCGGGCCCCTGGACCCCTTCAAAGGCGGTGCTTAGCATTCCCACGGCGCCTTCAGCCCTGTTTGGTATTCCTCCAGGGTTTGCCCCCCATTTTCACACACCAATTCCCGTCCCTGTGTGTTATGATATAGGCCCTGGGTCTGCATGGCAGTGCTCTATTGTCCTTCTTTTATTGGTCGTGTGGTGTCACTGTGTGTATATGACAAACATGGTACTGCTTTTGTTTCCTTTCTTACTTTGTATTGGCGGAAAGGCAGAAGTGAAGAAATTGGAAAAATCGGTGTTGGTGGGAAAAGCTGTGACTGGAGGCAGAATGGTTGTCATTATAAAAGATCGATCTTTTAATAATTTTCTATTAAAAATTGTTGCAAACTGTCAAATTTTCTTGCGTCCATTGTTCTGCTCATTAGATTTGAATCGAAATACATCGACAGCTTTTTGTTAATGTTCCGGGCCCAACGGGCCCTGCACCCGCAGATGTACCTTTGGTACTCTTTGCGTGACAGAGTCTCTATTCTGAAAGTGCGTCATTTCTGCAACCGCGCTTCTAAGGGAGACTGAAAAAGAACGCTTGTGAAGAGGGAACATTTAGGATAAAAATTTGCCAATTGTGCCGACATCCCGACAAACACATCAGTTTTGGAAGCAAGAGGGGTGAGCTAGAAGTGAGGAGTCTGGCTACATCATGGTTAAATTAAAGTCTACAGATTGACCTGTATTGACTACGACAGTTGGAGTTCTCTGGCTTCAAACCCACCTTGAAATTCAGCTCCTATACACCATCACTAATCCCTCTGCTACATCCCTGTGTGCAAACCGTACCATAATCCAATAATCCCCCACCTACCCACTCACCCACTCACATGCTCACTCAGGCTGCAGTCAAATGGACGGGACATATAGTTTGACGTATGTAATCGAGTGGTGGTGAGGGAGCTGTGCATTTCTCAGTGACGATATTTAGAATAAAGAATACGGACGGTATCGAGGCACAAGTTTTGCAGCCTGGGAAATTACCACTCACGGCAATCTAGGAGGTTAAAATACTCTTGTTACGCTATACGAGCCAACAGATGACGCTCCGCTCAGATAAAGTCACGCCAAACCCCCTTTTTCTGCAGCCATTGACTTTCAGTCAAAAAAGATATTAGCCACTTAATCTGAGATTATTTTATCCGCTCTCTCCCGGCCTGGATTGGGCCTAATGGTCAAAATGTTATACCTATGATCATCCATTCAATGTCATTTACAGACAGTGTAAATAAATGTTCAGGTTTATAGTGTCCACTATTTTGAAAATACCCTCAGAGCTTCCGGGGCTACTCCCTTTTTATTCCGGTGCTGTCCTGGACCAGGGACCTTTCGACGGACCGTAGACACCACACAATCAAGTCATGAAACGCTAACCATTTCAAAATGAGGCCTAAAGGCAAAATCAAGGATACGCGTCTGGCTGTGGCCCGTGAGATCTTCCCGATTAAACATGTGGGCCACCAGCGGAAATAATTAAGGACCCCCATGTACGTTTTTATGGTAGGAATTTTTATAATATCATCTACACTATACAGCGCATAATGCAAAGACATAAATAACATGTGTGGTGTAGAAACTGCAGAGGACAAGGTAAAGCTACATTGTGACGACGGATTATTTGGATACAAGTGCTTCCCCAAATTCTGCTCGTCTCGAGCACGGTCTCGGGAAATTAGAGCCGAGTCACGAGTCCGGACTGAAAGAGACGGAGTCTTTGCCTTGCGAGTCCAAGTCACGATCGAGCCGAGTCCTTAAAATCGTGACTCGAGACCACTACAGTACTGGTTTCTACGGCAGAGGAATCGACTTGAGTAAGCTAACCTACATGGCTTCAAAACATTGTGGAATGATCCTTTACAGCATATAGTTCAGTGATTAATATTAATCGGTTGCCAAATGGTTCCAGATTATCACTTCTCATTCTCAGACCTGCCAACCTATAAATTTGTAAACCTGGAGATTTTCACACGAACACCTAGAGAATGGCACCTCAAAGCTGGAGATTTACAATTTTCCTGTAGTACCTTATAGATCTTATAGAATCGTTAATGGTACACTAATCGTATTTTGATTTATGACTTTGAAAAACTTGAAACTAGTCATAAATCTGCAACCTTTCAACATCTTTCATAAAATGTAGTTATTCACTCTGCTTGTAAGTAGTAATCGAGCTTGGTGGGTTTAACTATATGCAAAAAAAAAAAAAAAATGAATTTATCAACTAAAGGAAAGACTCATGGACAGACTGTTCCTAGGAATCTGCGGCTGAAAATGGTATGGTGTTCTGAAGCCACTGGCCAAATTCCTGTTAAGGGAAATTTTCCGTTTCTGGTTTTAGCTATGCATTGGTTTGCAATCATGGTGTGTATAAGGATGTACAGTGAATGCAGGGTAGAAAAAATACTAAAAATTATAGGTTTTATAAAGTGAATGCCGTCCTGGGGTGGGTAAACGGAAAGGGGATTCCCCATGCATCCCCTTTTGGAAAATGCTTGCTTTCAGGAGGAGCTGAGGTGCAAAATGATGCACTGTAAATCTCAAGTCCCAGTTGTTTTTATGAGAGCAAAAATATCAGTGCAAGATGTGAAAAGCTTCTGGACACCTTTCGTGTAGACGAACTTCCAATAAAGTTAAACATCCGAAATCTTCCATACATTAGTAGAAGACATGCATTTTTTCCATGAAATGACCGCAACATGACTACTAAATGACCGCTCATATAAACTTCTTGAACACCCTTTATTGGGCTATTACCAAACTTATATCACAACAGAATGAACACCCCAAATTGTTAGTACAACATCTGTAGAAACCAAGGTATTTGTTATTTTTCCATAAAATGACCACTAGATGACCATTGACCTTAAATTTCTGATCACCCCTTATGGACCTAGTGCCAAAGTATATCACATCAATGAACACCCAAAGATATCCCTATGCCATAAGGACATAATTAAGGTATTTTACTTTTAGATAAAGTAACCCCAAATGACCGACCCCTAGATGACCTTTGATTCCAAATCGCTGCCATCACTGATAATAAACCAACTAGGCTATCTTGTCATCACTGTGTGTAAGTTTCATCAGAATTTGTCCAAACATGTCTTCATGGGGATTGTCTGAAGTTTTGAGTACGTTCTTGTATCAGTGTCACATATGGTCAAGATATCCTAAACCTTTAAAATAATACAACTTGAGAAATTAAGACAATTCATGATGCCATCTTAAGATCAAGCCTTCACTTGTGTAGTAGATCAATTTGAACGGTACAGGTACTCAATTTACATGATGCTACCATAGCCTATAGATACTCTGTTCAGGGTGCAGTGTTTTTTTTTTTCATGTTTTTCTGTTTGCACTTCAACAAAATTCCATCCACTGTTTCCAGATTATTTTCCGTACTTCCGGTCTGGAAAAATTATGACAGAAAGTCAGAAATACAAGAGAAAGACCGAGGATTAAGTCAATTCTTTTTAAAAAATAAGGAAAACTTACATCCCTAAATTATAGCCTAACATTTGCAATAATACAATAATTTTTAACGACTCTGTCTTAGTTTTTCACCGTAAGTTTTGGAGATGCTCAATCTGGACATACCCACCCCAGGCTCTGGCGAAAGGTCAGTTAGGGCTCTTATGCCACATACAATTTTTTACCTGATGACCATTGAGAGTTTCAGCTAGAAATAGGGATAGAAAGACATAGGCGTAGGGTGGATGCAACAGGTGGAGTTCCCGGCTCAAAATGAGACAAAAAGTTCCTCAAAAGAGATTAGGCGAAAAGAGCACTCCCGTCAGCGAATCTTTGAAATATTTCAGCTGTACCCATCATTTTCCAAATAGCTTGTCCACCCCCCCCCCCCATTGTAATACCGCTTATACATAGACTATATGCTTGTTCTTGCTTCTTGAAATTAAGTTCCATCTTTTTCAAATTTCGCACCCCCTCTCCCATGCAGGCTCAGACCAGCCTGTTGAAAGCTTTGAATAATAGGTGCATATTTCCAGTCCTGATAGCCACTCAAAGACGGCACTTCACAGAGCGGAGTAATACAATAAAAAATGGCATTAAAATTGGTCAAATTGCCTTTAATTTTGCACAGTCTGTATTTCAACTCATTTCCTAACACCATCAAATTAACCTAAAAAAAAAAACCATATGTAGTAACACATTCAGAAACGGGCTTCTTAAACTTTTCTGGGGATTAAATTCATCAGGCAATATTTCCGCGAAGCAAATGCTTGAATAGTACTGAGTCCGTGGTTAACGTTACACCGGATCGACCGTGTTCCATAGAACTCGGGTGAATGCCAGTGACTCAGTCTCGGACTCGGCAGATGAGGACTCGATTACAGCACTGGCACTGAAACAAATTCAGGCAATATAGAATACGGTACTAATACTTAAGGATGCGGGTGAAACAGGGTGTTTGCTCCAACTTCTCCCCCACCCGGCACTTCTACTTGTATGTCACACAGCTTCACGCACTAGATTTCTATTAGTTATCATGCTAATCATTCGCAGCATTGTCGTTGGTAAGGCGTCCGACTACCTTGCAGTTAATATATTTTTCTTCATTAAATTTATTTCACTAATGTATAAAAAAGGGGGTACAAAATGTGTGTAATTTGGTAAATTTATTAACATTCGTGTTTTTCCTGCAATGTTCGTAATTTAGCATTTGTAATTGGATGGTCACATGATTAATAGAAAATTTTTTAATGTAATCTATAAATACTGTAAATTTTGTAAATACGATTTTTAATGGGTGTGCCAGTGGGCTCACCTTTCAATAAAAGAAAAAAAAGGCGCCCGACTACTGCCACCAAGAGCCTGAGTTAGAGTCCGTCAGTGGTGAGTCATTTCTCGTTTTGTTGTTTTAAAGTTGTGGATTTGTCCACCTCCAGTTTCCCCATCAAAGAAATCTCAAATTGCTTGTAAAGTACATCAAAAAGGGTCAGAGATTAAAGTTTCCCGAAAAATCGAAAAAGTTATGGAACTGTCAAGTCTTTGACGCTTTTGACGCTTTCTCTTTCATTTCTTCCTTGTTCTAGCTTTTATCGACTCCTGTGCGTTTCCACTTTTTCTTCTCTTAATTAGGCTTCGTTTTGTTTATCTTATCTTACTGTAAATTTCCACAACAGGTCATTACACGCTACTATTGCACGTAGCCTACATTATCGAGTCGTGTAAGCCTACCCTTTCCACATGGCTTCTTTTTTCTGTTGTAATTGGTAATAGTTTTATGAATATTTCCCCATGCTTAGATGAAACCGATTCCATGTTTCATGTAATTAGCATTTGATACCGAATTTGCCTACCTTCCCAAAGCAACTCTCGTTTCTTGAAAAGCTTGTCTGGCATGAATATTCATAAATTAGCGACTTCAAAATAGTTTTTCTCTATTGCAACTATGGATTAAGCCTCTTAGGGGTTTGTGTAAGCATCTGCTAAAGAGTAGGTGGCTATATTATGATTGTTTCATGGTACGCTAATTTGTTGAAGGAAGGCAACGATTCTTTTAACTTGACCAAGTCTCCCTCCGCCTTTTCCCTGCCGTCTTAAGAGTAATAACTATGGTGGCACGCTACCTATTCAAGGGGCCCCTGACAGCCAGATGGTCGGCTGCAGTGTGATGGGCACCTTTAGCAACATAAAACCTTAACACCACTCTGGTATGTATGGCCATGACCTAACTGGACTAAAATCTGTCCATTTTTATGATGCAGGGGGCTTATTGGTGGAAGGGAAGGATGCTAAGCATTACATTAGGCTGAGATTAGTAAGACCACTCAAGTTGTCCAACGGGAATAAATGTCACAACTGTCTGACTGTACCTGCATTGGTGTATGCCAAAGCGTAGGAAAATAGCAATTTTAAGACTTCAATTGGAATTACAAAAGTTATTTAATAAAAGCCCCTCCCCTTTTCCAGTTTAAACTTCCCTTCACTTTGTAATTTTAGGCTCGTAACTTTGAGCTGACTCCCTCAGTCAAAACTGTCAAGGCGCATTGTTTCCAAAAAATAGCTGCATTTTTAAAGTCATTCAAACCAAATTATGATTTTTTCATTTTATATTGCTAAAATTATCTATAGGTAAATAGCTTAATTTAAATAAAACTTCAAAGCATATTTTGGTCATACGGTATTTGTGGAAATATGGGGAGGATCGACTAAGGGAGAGTCGTATAGGACCTGTAGGCTATTCTCCCCTTGTCTTAAATTGGAGGGGGGGGGGGGACTGTATCTCCTGCAGCAGTATTCCCTACAGAGATTTCCACCTATTCATACAGGCTCAGGTATTGAAGGAGCGCTCATATAGTCAGGGGTCGTCCCCATCCCCACCCCGACGGACTTAAATCGCCTATCGGCGCCCATGTTAGGATTTTGCCGTAGTTTATTTGTGCACCATCATTGACATTGCTTCCAAATGACATGGTTTAACAGAGTTATTTTTAGGCCCATATAACAAAAATGTCCAAAGAGCGGCCATCTGTACTATATTCTAATGAGAAGGGCCATCTTCTGTAATCTAGGAGGTGGATTTAGCCCAAACTTGTCTACATGCTATATACGCACTAATGTATGGTGGAGCTTTGCTTTGCTTTGCTTAGGTCATTGCTTCCCAATTAGCGGACGTGATAATCAGCTTATAAAATACACGGAGTGACCTTTAATTCACCTTCGACGCGGTCCCAAGAAAGATGTTGAAGACGGCGCAAAAATAGTGTTGCGAAAATAGCTCTGCTCCCGTCCGAGATAATTGTCAACATGAACAATGTGTCTACGTCTGTTTATGAACAATTAGTTTATGCAGATCCCAAAATAGCTCCCACAAACTCTTTCCCAAAACATTTGAAAAGAGCCTTCTGGTTAAACAAAATAAAACTGTTGCCCAAAGTGGGAATGGCTTTAAAATACTGGACTCATGAAATGGCCAAGACGGAAGGTCTGACTAGCCCTAGGGTACCTTCCTCTGAAAAAATGAAAGTAAACTTTATAAGATGTGATTTCCTAGAATTTGAGAATCAAGAAAATACATAAAGACAAAAGCATTTCTTAGACATTATCATGCAGTGTTAAATGACCACTCTCAGTGCATTTACGGAGTAAGCGAGCCGGTTATCATGCCCTTGTACCCTGAAGGAAAGCACTCAAAAGGAAGCTGCCCTTAATTACTGGCTATTGTAAATCGGTCACATAATGATATAAGATTTCATGAAAACGTATAGTTCTGTGTGTTCTTATCTTGATTTCCAAATGCCAAAAATGTACGTTTAACAATTTCCCAAATTTTGTTCCCGACCCTAATCTTTTCTCGAATGTCGGGGGACATGGCCACTTCTGTCAATAATTAACTGTGTAAAAATCTTAAGTCAATGGGTGTTATTTCCAAAATGTGGGGGGGGGGACGTGTCCCCCTGTCCCCCCAGGATTGACGCCCATGTGGTGAGGCATAGGCCTAGATATCCACCTACTTCAAAGCACACCTACAGGTTATTCTCGCCCCATATCTGACCGAATTCCCTAGCTCCGCCACTGGGCTCAGGTGTCGTTTCCGTATTCAAGCTAAAACTGTCACTCTAGACAAAATCCTGGTTACGCGCCTTATGTCCCCTTCTCCCATTCCTGTGCACAGCCATGCAACAAACCAATCCCACAAACTCAGCTAAGCTGCATCCGTCTTCACCGTGGCCGTACTGTGACTGGACAATTCACACCCAGGACAATTACCATCCTCACAATTCCCCATCTCGAATGGCCCCAACCATGTCAATTGCTCCGAATAATGCCCGGGATAATTCACCCTACAAAATTTCACTATATTGTGTGATATAAAATGCAGGCTAAATGTTATTTAGGATTTAAGCAGGGAGCCCTTACAGCTTCCTGATATGAGTCTAGCAAGAAAGGTTTGAACTTTAAAAACTTTCAAACTTTCAAGGTTCAAACTTTTAAAGGTTTGAGCTTTAATATCAGGTTTTGTTGTTTCACACCTTTACGTTATATCTAAAACTGGGCAAATTATATAACATTTTGACAGAAATTGAAAACGGCAGCCAAATATATAAGCCCTTAAACTCATTAGCAATTGGGTTAACACTTTAAAATTTTGGGTTGCTTTGCCGACCTCATGCCCGTACGCAGGGGACGGGAGAGGGGGTTGGGTTCTAGTGTTTCAGACGAATCCCCCTTTGAAAACGAATCTCTCTTTAAAACCGAACCACCTTTCGAACTATATGGGTGGTTCGTCTTGTATTTTCCCTACCCTTAGCAATGCAGAAATTGTCTGCAACTTTAACATAGGTTTATTCAATATGGACATTTATTCTAATTTTATCATAGTACGTATAATTATGTTATACACAATACCAAAATCGCTCGCTTCGAGCGCGACATTATTAACCTGAATTCCTTTGATGTATAGAAAGTTCGTTATACTTATGTAAATTTCCTCTACCCTTTTTAAGATCGTAGCCTGCAGGATCATTGGCCCAGGGGAGGCTGCCTCCTGAATTTTCACACCCTAAATGAAAATTGGTCTCCTTGAAAAGTGAGGAAAAAGATCATTATACCCTGATTGTAATTTGAAAGCCCTCGGAAACTGGAAAATCACATGTAAGGTATTTTCTTGAATTTGACAACCACACACATTCTCTTATGTAGGGTCCCGTCCTAACGAATGGCTAACCCTACTTCAAAAGACTGAATCGGCCCGACTGATGACGGATGTTGATGCCAAAACTACGTGATGCACTGGACAGTGCACACACCTGTGTTTAGGCTAAAACCTTACAAAACCAGATAAAAGAGCAAAGAAATACAAAAATGCTCTTTTATCTGCAGGACTTAAAAACTGCTCAATTCTTCCCAATGTTATGAAGCACTAACTAGGACAACCAGAAGGTCACGACGTTAACAGAGGTTTGAACTCTGATCATGCAACCCAGTTTAAGGATTCGCACCAATTGGAATGTTCCCGTAAAGTCCACGATTGGCTAGACTGTGTACTAGAAAAGGAAAATTACGTCATGGCACATTGTGTTGATTGCTTAGACGTATTCTCGAGTCTTCTACCTCATTCTTCGAATGGGATATTCTCGTCACCTAGTGCTCAGCATATAAATATATATATATATATATATATATATATATATATATATATATATTATATATATATATATATATATATATATATATATATATATATATATATATATATATATGTGTGTGTGTGTACCCTTCCTAGAATTGAAAACTAGAGACAGACTATACCAACCAAATATATATTGCTGAGACAGAGCTCAATCCGATTCATCCACAGGCTATTTGTACGCTGTATTTTACCTGCAATAGACGTCTATGTTTTGCCCGTTGCTTAGTCGACTACTGAAATGCGTGGACCAGCTTAGCCTAGCCTAAAGTCGTTATCGCGTTGTGGCACTACGACTACCAGCCTAACCTTCACTCTCATTCAATAGCCGATATACCAACGTTGTCCTCGGAGAAGCCAAGACCATCCTGGTACGAGTGCCTCTGCCGAGCAAAGACTATAGATAAGAACACGGATGAAATATTGTAAATATAGGCCTAAGTGAAAATGTTAGCATATTTTGTAAGAGTATTTAAGAAAAGGGGGTTAAATAATAATAACTTTGGAATCTTCATCTCATTCTTCTGCATCTTTTCGCTGTTTCGGGTCTGTATGTGTATTGTACCTATAGGAGTAACACCAAACTTTAAGACCTTTTAGCCATGTCTCACAACCTAGAAGTAAATTTTACAATCAGGGCTAAAAAGCATATTGGGGTTGACACTCTGGGGCATATGCGTAAAGGAAGCAGGGGTACAGTGGTGGTGGTGGGCTGGGGGCTTTATCCCCCTGTCAAAATGTATGCTTCCGCCCCCAATTCAAGTACTAAAACCCCTTATTTGTTTCCTGTGTAACTTAAATGTCAAAAATTTGTAGCAAGTTTCGTTAAATTTGCCCAACATGTTGCACCAAATTGCATCTAAGGACCCTCAAATATTCGAAAATTTCCCAAAGGGGAGGGGGACCGCTCCCTCGGACTTTTTACGCCTTTGCTTAGGGGTGTCACTACCGGGGGTGCTACAACCCCAGATATTTTCAAAGTTCGGTCTGTCGGAAAAAAAATTGTCACTTTCTTTTGCAATTTATTTATATTGTTAGAAAAAAAATTGAGGCTACAGAAATGTCGGGAAATTATATGGGCACAACGTTTAATCTTATTAAATTGTGAATCAATTAGGTTTTTAAGTAGGTCTAAAGTTATCCTCAAAAAGAAATTTTACCGAGTAATATTTGTCGTTTCCTTTAGTGTCTTGAAATCTAAATTTCTAAAGCATGAAATCAAAAAATACTGAAAAAACAAATGTTTAGATGCACTTTTGTAACTGTAAAATATCTAGACAGTGCATTTTTCAGGCAATCTTTGATGAGTGTGTGACAATTTTGCTTTGTTCGCTACTTGCCAAATAATAAGAGCGCTATTTTATTGTGTAACGACCTCCCCCGCCCGCTCCCGTCCCAGTCCCCAAGACAAGTTTGTAGATATACCGCTCTACCCTTTTTCTTAACTGGTTGTGTCTGATGCAAAGTTTCGACATACGAACGCTATTGTCGCAATGTTGTTCCTGCAGACCTGTGGACGAGAGCTGACGCCCTATGAACTGTGATCTCGGTTGGACTTCCCTTTACGGTTCCTCACACGTACGGTAGCTAGGACGTTTGGAGTGCCCAGTCCCCCCTCCTCCCAACTTTTGTACACACTGATGTGTGCATGGGCACTGTAGTGAAAGAGTGAAAGAATGAGGCTTGCTGCAATTTATACATGCATGACAGACGCAAAGCTTCAGTGACACGCTTGTATTTTACAGTGCGATTTTCTGCAATTAAGGGCGTTGTGGATGCCAAAGTGTCTCTTACAACGGTGACCGATGAAAGGTGGATATGGAATGAAATAAAATTTGCCATTTACGGCGAAGTTTTCAACAAGCTAGGCTTCTGTAATTTCTATTTTTGTTACCTCATCCCAAGCCATGGTAGTCAAAGGTTAGGTCAGGGTGAGCCAAAGTCGGCGCAATTTGATGAAGATGGTGGTGGTTAATGGGGAAAGTGGGGGAAGCACGCCGAAAAGTTTATCGAAAAGTCTCCTGACAGTTTTGCCTTCTTTATCTTCGAGGGGTTGATATATTCGAAAGGAACAAAAAATTTGCACGCGCTATGCACTTTATTTTTTTTTCGTTGATACTTGGCTTTATTAATATAAGTGCGACTCCACCCCTTACTGAACGTTGTCTAGACACAGTTTACACAGATTTCTGTAAAGGTAGAAGACTCATACTCCACCCACTACTTTTTCATACAAATCTCCGCTACTGCCAACCACCTTTTCGCTCATGGTCCCTTTGAAGTAGCTGTTCGTCTGCATTAGCTTTGGAAATTTTGGTTATGTTTTGGAAGTTCTTGATGTTCCCTCGGTGTTACGTGGGTTACCTGAAAGTTTCATGCAACCACCACCGTTTTTAACTAGTCACCGGCAGAACTTTCGCAGGCCTAAACCAGCTCACACTATATAGGAAGTTGGCCTTCCCACCCCTAAGTTTAAGAATAAATCTCCGCCAAGTTTTACAGGCATCCCAGGATGATGACAAACGCTAGACAAGTAGGGAAGCTAGCACTGGGACCTTCTGATTACTTTTCTCTCCCCGTTTTAGCAAATTGCTTTACAACAGTATACTGGCGACAAATGGCACGGCCGATGTCACACCGGCACGTATTGCTTGGGGCGAGTGTACTCCAAACGAAAGTTGCAAATTACAATGATCTAAAACCTAAGTTTAAGCTAAAGATTACTTTCACAAATCTTTGCAGCCTACGTAAAAGTTCGCGCTTGATGCGCTTTCACTTTTATTTCTCTCCGTTTCCATTTCTTTCTTCAGTGTCATTTCATACGTTTTCTCTGTATACAAAGTAAATAGGAGTGGCAGAGCTGTAGCTGCGGCAAAATATGTTTTAGAATTTGATTTCTTACAATCTTAAGTCTGGAGAGTGCCAAATTTTTCTGACCTCGCTCCCATCCATGGTTGGGACTACTGAGGTCAGCCTAATCCAGTGCGCCTTCTCACTGGCAGTTTTCAAACCCCTCTAAAAATTGATCCTGGATTTGCCACTATAATTGAGAAATGAGCCTAAATGTGATCGGCCATACGCGACCCAGAACGCGCGCAGAATAAGCCTCGGCACTAGATGACGCACGCGATAAGGGGTAAAAAGATCAATGTGTATGATACCCTCTTCACCACAGGCGGAAGCGATAACCGTGCCTGCTTGGGTGTCTCAAGTAGTCCTTGAACATTTACAACGCCATTACCTGCAACGTAACCATTATCTCTCACTGCGCTGTTGTTAAAAGAATTCGAAGTGGGCCGTCTGCCAAGTAGCCGGACAGGAAGAAAATAATGGGTGTATGAATTAATAACCTAACAGGCCAAAACACACTGCTTACTGCGTGTAGGCTACGTGTTTGTTTTGCCCTTCAGTGCCTGAAAATCCCCCCAGAGAAATTCTAAAGCTTAGGATTTCTCTGAATCCCACTTGTGTGACGTCACATCTGTCCAGGTCTTGCCGGTCGCAAAATTTTCCAATTTCTTCGGTAAACATTTAGTCGGGATAGGCCTAGTAGGTACGATAAAATGTGTAATCCAGACGCTGGCCGGAGGTAGCGCCAGAATTTGTGCGACAGGGGTCCAAACTTCCCTACGTAGGACTGCAGCCTGAAGCCCCGACAAGGGAGACGAAGTGCCGTAAGGTCGTCGAGAGAAAATTCAAAATTTTCGGCGCGCATTTTGGGTTTTTAGGCGTGAAATTGGAAAATTTGGGGGATTTTACTACAGGATCTGCCCTCATTTAAATCAAAATATCAAGTAAACCACAAGGGGCGACTTACAATTGTGGACTACTTCATATTTTAACGCTTCCCGACTACACTGGGAAATTTAAACGACCTTGCGGGGATCCGTCCTCGACGAGAGGCATACATGGCACCACCTCCATCTGGTTTCACCGCTGACGGTCCCCGGCCGACGACGATCATCAGTCCCCCGACTTTCTGACTTCCTTGGTCTCAAGACCACAAATCCTCCAACTCGAACACAACATTTTCAGCGCTCCTCGGGCACTGTAGAGTTCGAGCTTTACTTACTTGTGACTTTAACATTCTACAACTTTTCAAAGACCTTCAAACGGACCAAAATCAAGTATACGCCGCGCGAATCAATGGAAGAATGATTGCTGGTACACGACGGTGGCGCGTGCTTTCTGAAGTTTAAATAGATGCTAAGACTTCTTTGCAAAATCCTTACCGTAATGATATGGTAATTTAAATATCTACTGACGGCCAGCTTGTCGGCTGTTCTGGGATTGGTATCATTAACTTGAAGGAGCATTTTGCATTCAAGTGCGTATCAAGGGAGGGAGTTGGAGAGCGATGGGGGCGTCCCGGGTTTGAGACACTTTACTACACTCTTCCATAGGCCGTCATACTCGGCATTTGTCAAACTTGAAGTCACCCCGCCCCTTCAATTAAATGATCCTGCATAAACGGATGTACAAGGCTGTATTCAACGAACCCGTAACCATTCCTTTATTATTAACCTCATGCAGCACTTAAAATTTGGTCCGACTTACACACTAAAACGGGCCTTGTTACGCTGCCTCTCATTCCTTGTCAAAGTTTTCAACGCCAGCATGTGACCCATCAATGCAAAGCTCACGAATTGGTTGTTACTAGCACATAGGGATTTTTGCAGCCGCATGACCATTGACTTTTTGAGCAACGGGCGCATGAATAGAAAACTTGTGATCCGCCACCCCCCAGCCCCTTTTCACTCACCAATATATGAGATAGGTCCGCTGTCTTTCCAAAACCTCACAATCGGCTCAGGTGATATCAATTTCAACCATTTTTTGACAGCATAATCTCCAACTCAATCACTACCAAATACATCTAACAAAGGATTCACTGCCCTCTCATAACAGGGTCAAAAATCAACCCAAACAAAATTTTTAGGGACTACATGTAGAGGGTTCACCCTCCATCCAAACTGCAATTTTATGGAATGGTGGAACGCCCCCTTTAGACGGCAGGAAAAGCGCGGAGGGAGACTTGGTCAAGTTTAAAGGAACCGCTGTCTTCTTTTACAAATCATCGCACCATGAAACCTGGACAATGGTCACCTGTTGTTCGCAGATGCTTAGCCCTACCCCTAAGAAACTTAATCAATAGTTTCAATACTAGAAAAGCATTTAACAGTAGGTTATTTATGAATATTCAGCCCAGAGTGGCTTTTTTTAAGAAACAAGAGTTGCTTTGGGAAGGTAGGCAAATTTGGTATCAATAAAGACAGGTCTCCCGGCTACATAAGTAGCCGGGAGCCCTGTCTTTATTGATACCTTTCGTATCAAATGCAATCTACATGAAATATGGAATCGGTTTCATCTAAGAATGGGAAAAAATTCATAAAACTATTAGCAAATTTCAACCGAAAAAATGCAACGTGGAAGGGGGGGGGGGGTGTACGACTTGATAATGTAGGCTACATGCAATTGCGTGTAGTGACCTGATTTGGAAGTTTACAGTAAGATGTGATTAATAAAACGAAACCTAATTAAGAAAAGAAAAAGTGGGAACGAGGAGAAGTCGATAAAAGGTACAAAAAGGAAGATATAAAAGAGAAAGCAACTGTAAAAAGTCGACAGTTCCCCAACATTAAAACCGCAAAACGAGAAAAACACACTGCCCAGTCTCCGGGAGGACTTGAACTCACGTACTTAACTGTCGGAGTCGAGCGCCATACCAACTAAGCCACGACAATGCTGATAATCTAGCGCACTATAATTAATATTAGTAGTCTATAGTGTTAAGTTGTGCGATATACAAGTGGAAGTGCCGGATGTAAGGGGGGTCGGGAGCTGGAGCGAGCTCCCCTTTTCATCTGCATCCTTAACTATTGGTACCGTACTTTAAATTGCCTGAAACATGCCCCCAAAAATTGTTTCAGTATGCTTGAATGTAACGCTATTGATGTTTATTGCATGGGATGTAATTCATGTTTCTTAGTAGCCTGCCCTATAAATGACATCAATAGGGTGGGGGAGGGGTGAGGGAGGGGCGGGGTAAAGCGGTGAGCCGTGGTCTTGCCGGTCGCAAAATTTTCCAATTTCTTCGGTAAGCATATAGTCGGGATAGGCCTAGTAGGTACGATAAAATGTGTAATCCAGACGCTGGCCGGGGGTAGCGCCAGAATTTGTGCGACAGGGGTCCAAACTTCTCTACATAGGACTGCAGCCTGAAACCTCGATAAGGGCGACGGATTGACGTAAGGTCGTCGAGACCAAAATTCAACATTTTCGGCCCGTATTTTGGGTTTCTGGGCGTGAAATTGGAAAATTTGGGGGATTTTCTACAGGATCTGCCCTCATTAAAATCAAAATATCAAGTAAACCACAAGGGGCTACTGGCTATTGTGGACTACTTCATATTTTAACGCTTCCCGACTACACTGGGAAATTTGAACGACCTTGCGGGGATCCGTCCTCCACGAGAGGCATACATGGCACCACCCCCATCTGGTTTCACCGCTGACGGTCCCCGGCCGACGACGATCATCAGTCCCCTGACTTTCTGACTTCCTTGGTCTCAAGAGCACAAATCCTCCAACTCAAACACAACATTTTCAGCGCTCCTCGGGCACTGTAGAGTTCGAGCTTTACTTACTTGTGACTTTAACATTCCACAACTTTTCAAAGACCTTCAAACGGACCAAAATCAAGTATACGCCGCGCGAATCAATGGAAGAATGATTGCTGGTACACGACGGTGGCGCGTGCTTTCTGAAGTTTAAATAAATGCTAAGACTTCTTTGCAAAATCCTTACCGTAATGATATGGTAATTTAAATATCTACTGACGGCCAGCTTGTCGGCTGTTCTGGGATTGGTGTCATTAACTTGAAGGAGCATTTTGCATTCAAGTGCGTATCAAGGGAGGGAGTTGGAGAGCGATGGGGGCGTCCCGGGTTTGAGACACTTTACTACACTCTTCCATAGGCCGTCATACTCGGCATTTGTCAAACTTGAAGTCACCCCGCCCCCTTCAATTAAATGATCCTGCATAAACGGATGTACAAGGCTGTATTCAACGAACCCGTAACCATTCCTTTATTATTAACCTCATGCAGCACTTAAAATTTGGTCCGACTTACACACTAAAACGGGCCTTGTTACGCTGCCTCTCATTCCTTGTCAAAGTTTTCAACGCCAGCATGTGACCCATCAATGCAAAGCTCACGAATTGGTTGTTACTGGCACATAGGGATTTTTGCAGCCGCATGACCATTGACTTTTTGAGCAACGGGCGCATGAATAAAAAACTTGTGATCCGCCACCCCAGCCCCTTTTCACTCACCAATATATGAGATAGGTCCGCTGTCTTTCCAAAACCTCACAATCGGCTCAGGTGGTATCAATTTCAACCATTTTTTGACAGCATAATCTCCAACTCAATCACTACCAAATACATCTAACAAAGGATTCACTGCCCTCTCATAACAGGGTCAAAAATCAACCCAAACAAAATTTTTAGGGACTACATGTAGAGGGTTCACCCTCCATCCAAACTGCAATTTTATGGAATGGTGGAACGCCCCCTTTAGACGGCAGGGAAAGCGCGGAGGGAGACTTGGTCAAGTTTAAAGGAACCGCTGTCTTCTTTTACAAATCATCGCACCATGAAACCTGGACAATGGTCACCTATTGTTCGCAGATGCTTAGCCCTACCCCTAAGAAACTTAATCAATAGTTTCAATACAAGAAAAGCATTTAACAGTCGGTTATTTATGAATATTCAGCCCAGAGTGGCTTTTTTTAAGAAACAAGAGTTGCTTTGGAAAGGCAGGCAAATTTGGTATCAATAAAGACAGGTCTCCCGGCTACATAAGTAGCCGGGAGCCCTGTCTTTATTGATACCTTTCGTATCAAATGCAATCTACATGAAATATGGAATCGGTTTCATCTAAGAATGGGAAAAAATTCATAAAACTATTAGCAATTTCAACCGAAAAAATGCAACGTGGAAGGGGGGGGGGGTGTACGACTTGATAATGTAGGCTACATGCAATAGCGTATAGTGACCTGATTTGGAAGTTTACAGTAAGATGTGATTAATAAAACGAAACCTAATTAAGAAAAGAAAAAGTGGGAACGAGGAGAAGTCGATAAAAGGTACAAAAAGGAAGATATAAAAGAGAAAGCAACTGTAAAAAGTCGACAGTTCCCCAACATTAAAACCGCAAAACGAGAAAAACACACTGCCCAGTCTCCGGGAGGACTTGAACTCACGTACTTAACTGTCGGAGTCGAGCGCCATACCAACTAAGCCACGACAATGCTGATAATCTAGCGCACTATAATTAATATTAGTAGTCTATAGTGTTAAGTTGTGCGATATACAAGTGGAAGTGCCGGATGTAAGGGGGGTCGGGAGCTGGAGCGAGCTCCCCTTTTCATCTGCATCCTTAACTATTGGTACCGTACTTTAAATTGCCTGAAACATGCCCCCAAAATTTGTTTCAGTATGCTTGAATGTAACGCTATTGATGTTTATTGCATGGTCTGTAATTCATGTTTCTTAGTAGCCTGCCCTATAAATGACATCAATAGGGTGGGAAGGGGTGGGGGAGGGGCGGGGTAAAGCTCATGTGAGCCGTGGTCTTGCCGGTCGCAAAATTTTCCAATTTCTTCGGTAAACATTTAGTCGGGATAGGCCTAGTAGGTACGATAAAATGTGTAATCCAGACGCTGGCCGGGGGTAGCGCCAGAATTTGTGCGACAGGGGTCCAAACTTCACTACGTAGGACTGCAGCCTGAAGCCCCGACAAGGGAGACGAAGTGCCGTAAGGTCGTCGAGAGCAAAATTCAAAATTTTCGGCGCGCAGTTTGGGTTTTTGGGCGTGAAATTGGAAAAGTTGGGGGATTTTACTACAGGATCTGCCCTCATTTAAATCAAAATATCGAGTAAACCACAAGGGGCGACTTACAATTGTGGACTACTTCATATTTTAACGCTTCCCGACTACACTGGGAAATTTAAACGACCTTGCGGGGATCCGTCCTCGACGAGAGGCATACATGGCACCACCCCCATCTGGTTTCACCGCTGACGGTCCCCGGCCGACGACGATCATCAGTCCCCTGACTTTCTGACTTCCTTGGTCTCAAGAGCACAAATCCTCCAACTCGAACACAACATTTTCAGCGCTCTTCGGGCACTGTAGAGTTCGAGCTTTACTTACTTGTGACTTTAACATTCTACAACTTTTCAAAGACCTTCAAACGGACCAAAATCAAGTATACGCCGCGCGAATCAATGGAAGAATGATTGCTGGTACACGACGGTGGCGCGTGCTTTCTGAAGTTTAAATAAATGCTAAGACTTCTTTGCAAAATCCTTACCGTAATGATATGGTAATTTAAATATCTACTGACGGCCAGCTTGTCGGCTGTTCTGGGATTGGTGTCATTAACTTGAAGGAGCATTTTGCATTCAAGTGCGTATCAAGGGAGGGAGTTGGAGAGCGATGGGGGCGTCCCGGGTTTGAGACACTTTACTACACTCTTCCATAGGCCGTCATACTCGGCATTTGTCAAACTTGAAGTCACCCCGCCCCCTTCAATTAAATGATCCTGCATAAACGGATGTACAAGGCTGTATTCAACGAACCCGTAACCATTCCTTTATTATTAACCTCATGCAGCACTTAAAATTTGGTCCGACTTACACACTAAAACGGGCCTTCTTACGCTGCCTCTCATTCCTTGTCAAAGTTTTCAACGCCAGCATGTGACCCATCAATGCAAAGCTCACGAATTGGTTGTTACTGGCACATAGGGATTTTTGCAGCCGCATGACCATTGACTTTTTGAGCAACGGGCGCATGAATAAAAAACTTGTGATCCGCCACCCCATCCCCTTTTCACTCACCAATATATGAGATAGGTCCGGGGGAGGGGCGGGGGAGGGGCGGGGGAGGGGCGGGGTAAAACTCAGGTGAGCCCTGCTGTTGCCAGTTCGGTTGCAATAGCGGCGATTTGTTCTCAATATTGGGGGGGGGGGGATGACCAGATTTTCCAATAATTTGCTGTGTGAAAAATGAAAATCAAAGTCAGTGGGCGATTTCTCAAATTTTAGGGGGCATGTCCCCCGCCCCCCCCCCCCCCCGGATCGCCGCCCATGTGTTGTCATCCTTGTTTTGAGTGCCATTGCTTGCCATTGGTTATATTGAACGTGGAAGTCAATATAGTCCTTCGCCACAGAGCGGAATGTAGGAATTTATCCTGCTTTATGTCCTTCACTTGTCATGGAAATTTTATGACAGCACTCGTTCAGTATAGTATGTAATGTAACTTCCACTAACGTTAGGCCTAGCCAGTGTTTCCCGAATTCGGGAAATATGGGTGCTCTTCGGGAAGGGGGATAATTTTGGGAAATTTCGGGAAATTTCGGGAAATCTAGAAATTTGACGGGAAAAATCCTTATCTTGAAATTTGAGAGAACATTTTCCTCTGTTCTTCGATTTCATATTAAATTAAATTTGTATCGTGTTTATATTCATGGGGTAAAGCAACTTTGTACCAGGGAGGTGTCAAAGTAACACCTCCCTGTTTGTACTGAACTATTTACCATTATAGAAGCAGGTGTCAAAGTAACACCTCCCTGATAGAAGCATAAAAGAAGCGTTATTGAAAATTTCAGGAAACACGGAGCCGATTTCAGGAAATTTTGGTTTCTACTTCAGGAAAAATGAATTCAGAGTGTGGAAGCATTAGGTCTAGCCATGAACAAGAGCGAAACTTGGTAGACATTGTATTCCAACCGCCGGAATGACGTTTATGAATAATTAAACTATGACGTCGAAATTTGGTCCTCGGCTTATGAATAATGAATAAATAATATGTAAGTGTCAACTTAACCGTGAACTGAACTTGCCGCGCCAAAAATTGCATTTAATATTCCTTAGGTTATATGGGATGACGGAAGATGTAGAGATATTAACATGGTGGCTACTAAAGCCTGCTGGTGATTCATTTTTCAAGTAGGCCCTATGGCTTAGGAGAAAAAAGAGACCTAGTGACGTCCGTTGAACCGAGCCTACACCTAATCCCTGGCAGCCTGCTGGAATTCCTTGAATGAGCCGCTCTCATGCCTACGCCGGTAGGCCTACGCACCCGCTCTATTCTCATCCTATCCTTCCTGTCCCTACTCACACTCACTTCCCCTACCCCACCCGCTGTCCCTTTTCCGAGTGGATCAAATTTCCGGCGGGATAGCTAATATCTTGTAAACATACTAGCGTAGGAGACGGGGGGGGGGCTGCAGCCCCCTAACCAAATTTTTTTTTCTAAAAATTCTGGCACTATGCTGAGAATTTTTCGGGCACCTTCTGAACGAAAAATAATGCAATGATGTAGTTAAAGGTAATCAATAATTAAAAAACTTCCTTGGTAATTAAAATTAAGTTCTGATTTGAATTACACCAGCACCTATATATTCGGTATTCATTCAACAGTGTGTTTTTTAATGAGTAAACTTATATTATGACTATCAGTGGTGTATTTAGGGGGTGGGGGCATTGGGTCATACCTTCTTCAGTGATGCCGATTTCTTTTCTCTTTAGTACCTAAATATATAATTTTTTAACACAAATTTTACTTCAAAGGTAGCATATGTGGTCCCAGATTGCATGTAAGGACACCTAGTTTTTCAACTTATTGTAAGAGGATAGGAGTTTAATTTCCACAGAGTCAATGCATTTAAATAAGGCTTACTTTTTTTTGTAGTTTGTGCTGAGTAGTGCAGTGCGTAGTACATGCATTAACTTAATTTTACAAGGCAGGTTTAATTACAAATTAGCTGTTGAACTACATCTTTTAATTATAAGTCCTGTTGTGCCAATGGCCTATGTACAGTTTGGCCTTCGAGTCACTCACCACTGTACAAAATCATACTTGAGTCACTCACCACTGTACAAAATCATATTTGAGTCACTCGCTAATGTACAAAACCGTCTTTAAGTCACTCAATTCTTCAATTCTAACTATTTTGTACACTGGTTAAGTTATATTTGCATGGGTGCCTTCTTAAGAAGTAAACAGAATAGCTATGATCGAGAATCAAAGGATTTCATTATGGGGAATTTTAGATAAAAGGGACCCAATTTCAGAAACAGACATTCAAGAAGCTAACTCTTGAGAGTATGAAGACCTGACCACCTAACTGTAAATAGCTTATCTGTAAATAGTGTAAATATTGCAGACAGGAAGAGAAGAAGAAGAGCTTGAAGACTGCTCCTGTCAAATGAACTTTTGTGTAAACTTCTACAAGCTGGTTTTCTGGTCATCTTTGGCTGAACTCTTGTCTTGCCTGCTAAGACCGAAGTGGCGTTACATTATATTATGATTATCAGTGGTGTATTTAGGGGCCATGCCTCCCTCATTGATGCCTATTTTTTTCTTTTAAGTACCTAAACCTGTATTTTTTTAACCCAAATTGTACTTCAAAGGTAGCATATGTGGCACCAGATTGCATGTAAGAACACCTAATTTTTCAAAAATTTTCAAAGGGGAGGGGACACCCCCTCCCCTTAAACCCCTCCCCTAGGCCGGCGATCACACAACACAATGCATGCTCTCCACCCCCATGAGAAATATATATATAAAAAAAAGTTATTATCAATATGGAAAGGGTAGAAACATGGCAAATTATTGTATGTAATTGGCAAGCGGTGTGATATTAACGACTCATGCCTATATAATATATATATATTAACATGTTGAACGCGCGTGGAGCACACGGACTTTGGGGACAAAATTTTCGGGCAAGTTTTTACAGTCCCCCCAAATCAACTTGGACTCCTACGCCTATGCTTGTAAATTCCACATTCGTTTATATAGCGTTTGCATCTTGATCCTGTGCATGGTAGGCTTAATTGACATACTTTCCGCCGAAAATGCTGCCCAGCCAGCATTCCCAACTGAGTCCCGTATGGGGCCCGATCGGGTCACCTAAGCAAGGCCCGACTGGGTATGTAACTGAATGGGCCTCCACCTGGACGTGGCGGCAATACAATACCCCGTAACTACGCCACTGGCCCATGCTAATATGTGGCCCATATGGGCCCTAATTGTGCCCGAAGTGGGCTGGCCCTTCCCCACTTGAGCCCACCTTAATCGACTGAACCCACTTGGACTGTAGTCGAGTAGCAGGCGCGTAGCTACAGGGGGAGCTGGGCCCCCCAGATGTTCGCTAGGTCCCCCAGAAATTGTGTATCCTAATAAAATGTGCAAGAATTAAGGACGGCGATCAATGCAGTGACCTCCCCCCCCCCATTTGATACCTAGGCCCTCATAAAAATTTCATCCTAACTACGCCCCTGTCGAATGACAAAGCATCATGACTCACTATACGGGGGTCCACGGTTCAATAACGGGTCGGTCACACCAAAGACATAAAAACTGGCATATATGCTCCGTATAGCAACATGTAGGGAAAGTAAATCCATTTCCCCACAACTGAAACAAAAGGCCGTGGCTGCCGCTAGTTAAACCAGATGGTTAAAAGATGTGGCGTAAACACCATCTAGCTTAGTCTATCCCACTTAGGCCCCAGCTGTGATTGCTGGCAGGCTGGCAGGGCTGGAGGTGTGGTTTCTGAGCCCCACCCCCTATTCTTTCCCCTTTACCTCTTTCTCTTTTCTTTCCCTCCCTGATGTTTTCTCTTCCTCTCAGGCTTTTTCTCTTCCTGTATTCCCACTCATTCCCCTCTTCCCATGTCTGTTCCTCCATCTCTTTCCTTCTCATTTTCCTGATTTCCCCGATCGAATCTGTCAGAGGGCACTTCCCTCACACCCCCCCCCCCCAAAAAAAAGAAAAGACGCGCCACTGGTTTGGTTACGTTTCCTTTCGATTTCCTCAAAAGGGATAATAACGTACACATCTCACACGCCATGGAACGTGAAAAAAATGGAAGCAAAGCGTAGCAGATCCGTGCAGCAGCGTCGCTTGTCGTACCTAGGTCGTGGTTCTTCGGGAAGACCTTGACACCTCAGTAGTCTAGCATCTTGGACCAAGCAAAAGCGTTGGTGAATCGTAACTGAATCTTGGTCATTCGTAGCAAAGCGTAGCGAAGCGTCGAGAATCGCACCTGAAACGTAGGAGCTCGAGGAAGAAGATTGGCTACGAAAAACTACATTGAGACTATACAAATCGTTACGAATGAGGAAGATTGACTAACGTACAACTTACCTGTAACCTACGACCAGGGCCGTAGCCATGGTTATATGTTGGGGGGGGGGGGTGAAAGTCCCAGATTCCGTCTGGATGGAAGTTTTTTACAACTGAATGGCGGCGCGTAAATTCCACCTTTTCATCCCCCCTGCGTTTATATACAGCAGTGGGGATCCTTCCTTTGTCACTACATAAAGGTGCCACCCTGGAGGAGGGGTCTAAGGGGAGTCCCCTTTGAGAAATTTTGTTAACTTAAGGTTGCTTAGATGCAAAATGGTGTATCTTTGGGATATTTTTGGAATTGATTATATATGGCTGGAAAATGTCCACAATTTAATGAACTTTAATTTTTGGTTAGGTGAAAGCTGAGAGTATGTTGTCTTAGAGAAGAATACGTTTTCAACAAACCTCCTAAAGTCCCCCCCCCCCCCAGCTGCTTCTATTCGATCAAAGTTTTGACGCAAAATACGTGCATGGAGTCAACAGAAACTTGGACTACTACGAAAATTTTTCCTTTCTTCATTGTGCATTGTAAAGGGCACCTAAGGCTGGCAGATACCTGTATAGGGCCTTTTAGGAGCTCTGCATCATTGGCGGCTCTAAGAAATTTTGTTTGGGGGGCAAACTCAAGTCCGTATTCAGGGAGGTTCGAAGGACACCCCTTCCAGCAATATTAATGGTCAGCTCCGGATAGTAATATAGCTTCAACAGGAGTATGCATAGGCGTAGGGGCCCAAGTTGATTTGGGGGGGGGGGGGGCTGTAACGATCTGCCCAAAAAATAGAAACAAAAATTTCCGCCCGCGTCCAAAATGTTAATGTACATATCATATAGGCATGCATCCGTTATCACACCGCATGCCAATTACATACAATAATTTACCACGTTACAAGCTATTCCATATTGGTCATAACTCTGGGGGAATTCGTTACAAAAATGCTTCTAATAATCAGTGGTGTAGCCAAGATTTCTCTCATGGGGGTGGGCAGGCACTATGTTGTGTGATCGCCGGCCTGGGGGAGGGGTTTAAGGGGAGGGGTGTCCCCCTCCCCTTTGAAAATGTTTTGAAAAATTAGGTGTCCATACATGCAATCTGGTGCCACATTTGCTACCTTTGAAGTAAAATTTTGTGTTTTAGTTTAGGTACAAAAAAAAAAAAAAAATCGGCGTCAGTGACGGGGGCATGGCCTAATGGCTCCTCAAATACACCACTGATGATCATAATATATAAGTTTAACCATTAAAAACACACTGGTGGATTAATACCAAATATATAGGTACTGGTGCAATCCAAATCAGAACTATGTTTTAATTACCAAGGAAGTTTTTTTAAAGTATCGACTTCCGTTAAGCTACATTATCGCATTATTTTTCTTTCAGTAAGTGCCTGAAAAGTTCTCAGAATATTGCCTGAATTTTCACAAAAATATTTTGTTGGGGGAGCTGCAGCCCCCAGCCCCCTGCCTCCTACGCCTATGGGAGTATGGTTATTATTATTTATTACAGCGATGCCCCATGTAGTTTTCAAAAGCTCTTCACAAACCATTTCAGGCAGTTAGTCATGAGAAGACTACTTTAAAAATAAATACAACCATATCAACTGATCGCTACCGTACTACCCTAGGGGTGGAGTAAGAGCCAGGTGAAATGGGCAAAGCGGCTTGATCCATTTGTATAAAATGAGCCCCACCTTTAAATATTTTATTGTTTCTTTAATTGTGCCACAATATGTTTCAGCTTTGCCAAGAAGCCATAAAATGTTGGTTTTCTGGATTGTTTTCATAAACTAACGAAAATTTCGAGCATGAAGACACTTGAGAACGATGAAATGATAGCACTAGTATTTTGGATCTAAGTACCGTTCCGAAACGAATTTGTTTACAGGGGGAGGGGAATTCCCCTAACTCAGAACGACGTCTCATCCTATACATAAATAGCTAGGCCACTAGTCAAAGGTCTCATCACACTGAGCTTAGATTGACTGTTTGGTGAGTTTATTTAAATCAATTGAAACGGTATATACTTTAGCACAGAGGTGGAGAACATTTTGCTTATAACAGGCCATTTGACAGTCATAAGACCGCTCGTGAGCTAACGGCGCTGTCAATTTGGACAAGGGAAGGGAAACCTCTCCTTCTGTGGGAAACACAATACTTTTAGACTACATGCCCGTTACAACTTTTTGTAGACAGATACCTATGCTAATCTGGCCAGGTGACACCCTGGCAAAACTGCTTTTAGTCGTGGATGATAATCAACACGGCTAATGGGTTGTGTATCTAATGACCACGAAAGCTCTGAAGTGTCTGCAAAACTATGGGCATTTAACTCCAGCATTACCGTTACACTCTGTAAATGACATTATGATGCCTAAGCTAATCAGATCACAACGTGATCATTTGTTTTGATTACCTTAGCTCGCACTAACGGCAGGTCCATTTGTGATGTCTGAAGTATATATACGGTAGTAGCAAACACGCAACTGAGAAAATGCGCGCGAAGCGCGCCGAAAAAATGGCGTTTTGAAAGCACTTAATTAATGTTAAACCTTCGCATTGCATTGGAAAGTTATTCACTCCTTTAATTTTAAGCCCACTCAAGGAAAAGGGAGGGCCTAACCCATCTCGAATTTACATGTTTTTTATTTATTATTTTTATTTTTGAAAATTGAAGACCATGCTTTGCACTTTGGGGGGGGGGGGGGCAAGTGCCCCCCGTGCCCCTATGGCGAGCCGCTAATGCTCTGCATTAATTATATAAAATGGGGTAGTGACATAATGCCTTTTACCCGACATTCAAATAATAATATAGAGTACTACGCGAAGCACATTCCATGTATCGTATTTTTACTAATTTTGAACAAAAATTCAGACCATCAGCTTACAGCAATGGGAAATGAACGGGAGGGAGAGTATAGGTGCAGGAAGGTGATATTAGACCTCTCTGGTAGATACAGCAAAAGGGGTGAAGGACTAACAAGCGCGTTTTAGAATGCTTTTTCGTCGAAAGTGTATTAACAATCATCATTTATACCGACAATGGCCGAGCGCAAAAAAGTCCTTGAAAACTTTTGAAAAACCTTCCACAAGTTATGATGCAAATTACGTTGAAAGATCCCATACTGATACCAGGCCCCTACCGATGTAGGGACATAATTTGGGGGGGGGGGGTTATGTTGCCATTGACCCTGGTGAAACCGGATAATTCTGACATAGGGGGCTCCGGTAGCGCAAAGGTGGGCACCGAAGACTACCGTATCGTTGTAGCTATAGTGGTGCCAACAGATGATGACAGTTTGCGGGAACCACAGGAGATGATATTTCAAGACCTACACGGATCATAGCGAAAAGTTCCCCTTCCCGGTCGGCAATTTGTGGAGAGTCTCACAAGTGAACGGAACAAGGCTATGGCCATGATGGTGCGTCTTCAACTCCGCAAATCGTAGATGAAGAGTTGAGTGCTTTTAGGACGGTGAGGGGACCGTGCTGCCATGGGCTACCATAAGGCCTCGGAGATGAGTCAACATAAGAGCATATCCAGGGGGCGTAGCGAAGGTGTTATCTTTGGGGGGTGTGGAGATTATGTTTTGCCGACGGATCTGGTAATGCGTAGTGCGAAAACGAGCTTTAGCGGATGGGGTCCAGGGCCCGGCCTAAGGACCCCTGGTGGGGTCCAGGGGGCGCGCAGCCCCCGGAAGCTCTGAGGTTTAAGTATGTATCTGGGTGAAAAATTAAGTCTCAAGATGGATATATTTGGTTCATAATGCATCATCAAATACAAACTAGCCCCCACCAATTTTAATGTATTAGGCTATTCCTCTCGTCAGGCCGCTATAGTTTTAATCGGTTGGGATCCAGAGGTCCGCCAGTGCTTTAGCTAGGACGTTTTCTCAATGTGACATTTACTGATCTGTGGCCTGGGTGAGGGGTCTAAGGGGAGGGGGTGTCCCCCTCCCCTTTGGAAATTTTTGGAATTTGTAAGGTGCCTAGATCGCAAATGGTGCAATGTTTGAGTGGATTTCTGCCCTAATGAGGAACCTCAAAATTTATACCCGGATAGAATTTGCCTTTGTCAAATTTTTTGTGCAACATTTGTCGCCGTTTATGCGACATTGTCGCACAAATAGGGGCTGGCTAAAACACTGGCCCGCCTAAAGACCCCTGGTGGATTCCGGAGGGCGAAGCCCCGGAAGCTTTGAGGTTTAAGTATATCTCTGGGTGAAAAATTAAGCCTCAGGAGTCAGGATGGATATATTTTTGTTCATAAAGCATCATCAAATGCAGAGATTTAACATGTACTAGGCTATCCCTCTCGTCAGGCCGCTATAGTTTTAAGCGGTTGGGATCCAGAGTCCCGCCAGTTTTTAGCCTGGACGTTTTCTCAATGCGACATTTAATGATCTGTGTCCTGGGGGAGGGGTCTAAGGGGAGGGGGTGTCGACACCACTCCCCTTTGGAAATTTTTGGAATTTGAAAGGTGCCTAGATCGCAAATGGTGCAATATTTGAGTGGATTTCTGCCCTAATGAGGAACCTCAAAATTTACACCCGGGTAGAATTTGCGTGTCAGATTTTTTTTTTTTGGGGGGGGGGGGAGGGGGGCATTTGTCACCGTTTATGCGACATTGTCCCACAAATAGGGGCTGGCTAAAACACTGGGCCGGCCTTAGGGCCCCTGGTGGGGGTCGGTGGGGGGAGCTTCTCCTCCGGAAGCTCTGAGGTTTTAGCATAATCTCTCGGTAAAAAATTAAGTATCATGCAGGATTGGTATATTTTGGCTCATAATGCATTATCCAATGCAAAGATTCCGGTTAATTCTAATGTGTTAGGCTATTCCTCCCGTCATGCCACTATACTTCAGGAGCTGAACCTGTCGTTCAGAATTGGAACACTGTGTGTTCAGTATTTGAACACTAGACGCGTCAGGCGTTCAAATACGATAAGTGGATAGGCATCTGGCGTTTAAAATGGGAGAAAAAGTGTCCAGAATCTTAACACAAGCGTTCAGAAATATACTTTGAACCCCAGGTTCTGTATCTGTTTCATTTCGGTGTTCAAAAGTTAAAAGCCTGAGATTGCAGTGGAGGGAAGACACGCGGGGCACGCATTATTTTTTCCTAGGATGTTTGTGGGTAAACCGGATCCTCAGAAGTTTGCAAAATGTGTTTGAAGTCAAGGTTAGGGTAATGGGTAATCGGGTGCTGCACCCCATGGTGATGATAAAAGTGAGTAATAATGTGCAGAAAGTGGTTTTTCAAGAATGTCATATGACCCGAAATAGTGCACCTATACGGAAACCGTTAATTCCATTTAGTTCCCGACGGACTCACTCACTCGTCCAACTATACCCGACGTCCGTTGATACGGCCGTATAAGGCCGTCACATGCATAATCAATTTGCCGACGGGCCTTCAACTTGAATGGGCCAATAAGATGAAGAGCCGAAAATCGAAATTGCCGATATAAGACTGGCCCGTTCTCTCTTTCTCCTTTTTCTTTTCATTCTCCGTCTTCCCTTTCCCTCCCTTCCTTTCCCTTTTTTTCCTTTCTTCTCTCTTCTTTTCCTCCTCTCCTCTTTTCCTCTTCTTTTCATTTCCCTTTCCTCTTTTTGCCGACAGATCGAAAATTTGCCGACGGGCGACCAAATATTGGGGAGGGGGGTGTGACACCCCCACACACCCCGCTCGCTACGGCCCTGAGCATACCCAGTTTATGCTAGAAAAGTTCACTGGTATTTTTGTGCTTATAATGTTTATAAGTGATACAACGTGGATTGTGAGGATTGCGCGCAAAGCGCGCCGAAACTTTCGGGTGTACTTCAATGCCAAAAGGCAAAACCTGCATGCAGGCTCAGCCAAGTGGTGCTTTGATTGCCGACACGGGGGCCGAGCGCTCTGACTAGGGGCCAGCTACTCAAAGTCCACGACTAACTAAACTAACGTTTGGTATTATTCTCATTTGATCTAGTTGGAAAATATATACAAAGATACATAGACTCAGTCCTGACCACTTTTCTTACAGCGTACAACCCCCTCCACTTGTCAACCCCCCCCCCCCGGCGCCACATCTAATCATTTACACTTTCGGGGAAAGACTTATACCGTAACCTATATTCCAGGATTCCACACTCAGCTGGGTATTGTGTCCACATAATTTGAAACGTGAAGGTCCATGGTCCAATAGACATGTCTCAGTTCTTGCTTTACATCAAGTGTGGTCGCTCCGAAGCGGAACGTTCGATGGGTTGGAAGCGGATTGACAACGAGCGTGTGAGGAGTACTCAAGCTCGCGAAAAAGCTTGAAGGCAGTTTGGCGTCATAAGGCATCCGGGGGCGGAGGATCGGGTATGAGATGATATGGGAACGGACAAGAAACTGACACCTTGGGTACAAGCGGCTTAGGCAATCGTATGAGACCTCCCCCCACCTTTTTGTCCGTCCACCTTTAAGTCCTGTTGCATTCGTTACTGTTATACTGCAATTCGGTCCCTTAAAGGCAGTAGGCAGTCACCCCAAACAGAGTGAGTGTATCCTGTCACTCTAGTTCATGAATGGCCTATTTTGATCATGTGACAATATTTTTGTTAGTGAATTGTGGAATTCAAGGAGAATTTCGCCTTGGTTTACCTATTGTTTGTAATAGTTATGTTCAAAACATCTTCAGAGGTGCTTGTAATGCAATAAGAGGAGATTTACAAGAATTTGGTGATTTTTCAAAGAAAATTTTGGGACGACTGCCTATTGCCTTTAAAGTGGACCTATAGTCTAGAATTGCAAGAATATATACTTTAGAGTTTGGAAAATGAATTTCATTCATCCAACCCCCGAGTCTGGCCATTTGACAATAAAGCGCTCATACAAATGGTTTTCTTACCATTTACAATTGCACTTGTGATGAAAACGGGCAGTTTCCAGGAGTCAATTTCATGCTCTGGCTGACCCTGTAATTTAGTTGACTGTATGTGACCATTTAGCCTTCTTGTTAAACTGTGCACCAATAATGTTGCCTAGGTAACATTAATAAAAAAATTATTTTTGCGGACTCGACTGGAATCGGCTCCTAGTCCAGCTGAGCTCATTTCGGGTCAATTCCGGTTCCGAGACCTCCCGCATTCCGGGCCAATTCCGAGTCGGGAGAAAAACGTACTCGAGTCCCCAATCGAGTCCGAACTCGGGTGTTACAGTCCTGCAGTGGCGTAGCCAGAGGGGGAGCAAGGGGCAGAGTGCCCCCCACAGAAATTTTGGGGATGCAATGGGTGATGTTGAAAAAATGATGGAAAGCAAAAAAAAAACAAAAAAAAACGAAAAAAAAAAACAAAAAACGGTGAGAGGAGGGAGGGATGGGAAGTTGGTGGGGCGGAGTGGGTGGGGGTAGGGATCAAGGTCTCGGGGATGAGTAATGACGGTGGAATCCGCAGCAAAACGGACGACATATTTATTTTATGCAGGACGCATTGGCAATAGGCCCCCGAAAAGTCAATCAAAACCTTGAATATTAATGATGTCATTTCGTCTGGAAAACAGTGTTCCGGATTTTTTCTTTCAACAGATTATGCCTTGGGGACTGAACCCTAGCCCTTTTTCGAACCCTAATCCTGATTTTGAAACAAAATAAATCCCGAAAAAGTATTGGTTGTCAATGTCATTTTCACTCGGAGGGCGGACCGCCCCTCCAGGGGTGGCGCCAGGTGGGGCAGGGGGAAGTGCACCATGGTCCTCCCAGGCCCGTAGCCAGACAAGGTGCTTAAGGGGGGGGGCGAAAAATCTTCCAGAGGGGGCGAAACATATTAAAATGCATTACGGCAATGCTAATTTTTGATCTTCTGGGGGGGCGAAAAATTTTCCAAAGGGGGCTTCGTCCCCTGCCCCCCTGACTATGGGCCTGGGTCCTCCGTTGGGGAACTTTTACAGTAAGTTCGTAGGGGAGCCTTAGTCGATACGATAAAGCATGCAGTCCTCGAAGGCGGCAGTCGCCCCGACGGTTTACCTGTTTTTGCTCTCAAAAGAACAACTTCTAAATAATAAGAACCCAAAATTTTCGGCGCTTCGCGCGCTGTAGGGTCACTCCATTTTCTTCAACATTTCCATTCCACATACAGTAGCTAGATAGCACAAGTCCTGTCCACCTTACCAAGTAACATGTAGGCAGAGTACACAGCTTATGTAGAGGTCGTAAATTTCATCCCATATCGCAATGCCTAGTTGTTGTTCTCTAATGTGTGTCATACTGTACGGTCAGTTGGTGAGCGAGTCCAGGTGGTTTCGATACAATGTATGTTATCCCCGATACGGTCTTCAACCCCTACTGTTTTCTTTCTTTCTTTTTGCTCCTAATGATTAAATATGTTTTTTGTGGAAGTATACCAAAAATTTTCGCGCGCTTCGCTCGCTTTGCAGTATCACGATTCAGATTCAAAAGAACGATATCAGTGCGCAACTTGGCTCTTGAAGTATTATGTGATATTATGCAAAATATGCCCTGCAATGGCATGCGATAGTAAGGCTCCTTCAAATCGCCTTCTCACCATGCACCCCCTCGACTTAGTAGATTGTCGGAACTGAGGGTAGCTGGCACGGCCCGGCCCACGTTTGGGAAAATTCTGTCGCCACCCATGGTCGTATTGGTTATTTTGGCTTTCAAAAGGATCATTTCAGAGATAAAACCTACAACTTTCGGTGACGCTTTGCCCACTCTTCCTCAGTTCCATTACTTATAGCTAAATATAGTCCAGTGTCATCTCATTTCCGTAAACCTAGTTAATGTTCTCTCATGTCTGTCATGAGGTACGACTAGTGATCCGGGGAGGGAAGTAAAATGTGGGTTATGTCTGATAGGGCCCACCTGCCAGAACAATTGACCTATATGTTTTAAATAAGTACAGATTCTCTTTAGTGTAGGCTTACCCAAAAAAATTTTCGCGCGCTTTGCAATTTCACAGATTCCGGATAAAAACGGTAAATCTATGTTCCTCTAGTATACACAAATTTTATGTAATACATACCCCGCAATGGCATGGTATGGTTCACAGGTTTTCTTCAAATCCTCCCTCACCAACCCCTCGACGGCATCGGGGTTGTCGGGGACTCGCCAGGTCGCTGGCCTCCCGCGTCGCGGAATCTGGCCCCCTTCGGACAAATTCTGGCGCCACCCCTGCGTCCCTCTAAAAACCCCTGTGGATAACACTGGGATCATGTATAAAAAGAAGCACCATTTTGCATCTAAGCCCTTCGAGACAGCAAAAAAATTTCCCCTTCCCCAAGACTGCGGTCAAGAATGGGGACGATGAGTCCACTTTGCCCCCTCACGACAAAAACCTGGCTACCCCCTGCAGTCATACTAGTATGCACCCTCTAAGTATGCATGCTCTTGACCCCTTCGAATTTCCGCGCCCGGTCCGATCGGGACCCAGTTGACAGCAATGGAAAAGATGGATTAAACGTAAAGCAACAGAACAATATCATCTTTCCGGTCGCGGATGCAGGTTTAAACAAAAAGGGGGTGTCCACTGTGTGTGTTAGGCAAGGCTTTTTTGTTTGCAATGGACTTTTGGAATTGGAAACCTTTCCCCACCACCCATACCCACCTTGGTCTGGCACAGGATTACATTTTTGATCATAACTAACGAAATCTTGAGAAGACATATCATGCTGTCTGGGGGCACCCAACCCATTCTTGCCCCCGGGCACCCTGAACCAAAGTTACGCCACTGGTCGGATCAGTTTGCGCCGGCCTTATGACTAGAAAACCCGTTTTAATATACAGTTATAAAGACGCATAATTAGGCCTATGTCTCGCTGCACGCAATACGCGTACTTTCTAATAGTCATGCGCCCTGGGCTTAGGGCCTACATGACAAGTTACCTACCTGAAGTTTGTTTTGTCAGTACCCCTCAAGTTGTTTTCTACAGGACAAATGCCGACACCGAAGATACTTCGTATCGCTTCACCACGTCCACGGCATCTGCCATACCCCGCGGAGCGGACGAAGTTTTTTCGTTCAGCTCATCGCTGCGAAAAAACAATCTGAGGGGCGGCAGCCTACAAAAGGGGCGGCATCCACAGAGGCGCTACGTAGGCTACATCTGCCATGCATACAGTATCCGAAATAGACCTATTTCCAAATAGCAATTACAAAGGATTATGGGACAGAGTTTTAGTGTGCACCATTTTTGTCAATGGCTACTTACTGTGGCCAAAAATGATGTGAACCAAAACTCTATCCCACAATCCATTGTAACTGCTATTTGGAAAGGGGTCTATTGTCGGATATGCTTACGTTGAAGTGATACCTTTCCCCATCCCGCCCTGCACTATGACCGGCCAATTTACCCCATGTGTAAGTGCAGCATAATTATGCTACTGCCCGGAAAGCAGCGCGGTTCCCTCTCTCCATGCATCCCTCGGAGTCTATTATTACTCCAAGATGCATCCTCAGTGTCCCAGTGACGTCGCTTACGTCATAGGTTAATTATTCATGAACGTCATTCCGGCGGTTGGAATACAATGCCTACCGCGAAACTTAGGCTCCCATCCAGAGATGGATCAGTTCGAGTGGCCATGGCAGTACAAGTTCCCTCCATTCTTTACGTAAGCCTTTCAGTGTTACTTTTTTTATTTTAGTGTGCCTTTCTTTCAAAGAGTCAGTTAACTATGGTAATCTCACCGGTAAAATAGTGTAGACTTTGGACATTATGTTTAGGCCTACAAACGGTACTAACTTTAGCCTACAGTAGGTACTTGGGTTCCGCGTAAGCCGAGACAAAAGATCGCCGATCGTTCGTTAAAGTAAAGTCCCGCCGAACTCAGTTGGAATGGTAAACTCACCGACTGACGTGCTTTAAGTTGTAAGGTTTGGATCTCCTTTTTTTTTCAGCCTTTTTGTCTTAATTATACTAACCTTTGAACGGACTTCCAGTAGTGTGCACGTGAGTTAACAATGTATGGACCCAAAGTTCCCGCGTAAACCAAATGGCGGTATACTTTTCACATTTTCTACAAGTTAATGACCATTTTTTGTTAAGTGTAATCAATAGTATGATGAAAAAAAATCATATTCAAGCAATAATGAGTTGAATTTTGTAATCAATTTTTGACAATCATTACTGGTTGCAAGTAAGGTCAAAATCCCACAATGGTAGCCTGGAACATTGTTAAGTGGTGGTAAATACAATATACCAGTTTAAGCGAACGAAATTATGATCTGCCGTGTTGTGGGGTCGCGCATAAAACTAGTATCATACCAACGGTCTAATTGAAGAGAAGTGTGGATCTTTTTTGGTCAGGTGATGTGGATAAAAAATTTGGTATTTTTAAGTAAACTATGAGATTCCCTTGACACAACTAGGCCCACAATTGCTGGTTGTTCAGGAGGTCAGATGATCTTGCTAGTTTTACTGCCAATTAGATGCACATTCGGACTTGTTAGTCAAGAAAAGATGTCACCCTGTTGAAATATTGATAGTATTGTTTAAATGGGGTTTCTGCCCAGGTCGATGCTTTAGGGATTAGGTTTGAGGTTAGGTCAGCTTAGGGGCAGGTTAAGGATAGGCCTAAGTGCACACTCTAGAATAAGCAATCGCCAAGTCCAAAGGGCAATTTTGCAAGTTTAGATCATACAACTATGAGGGAGTGCTATTTAACTAACCATTTTGGGTGGGGTTTGAGGGAAGTCACTCTCACCCATAAGTTTGACCTCATGTTTTTTTAGTAGCATTTTTTGAGTCCTGGAACAAGGATAAAATTGTCGAGTAGGATTAAGGTGAGGGCATGCTAAACTTTTAGGGGGTTTTAGGGTTAGTGTCAATAAGGATTGGGATTTGGAGTTTGTTATTTGGTCTAGGCCCCAGCATTAGTTTTTTAACCTTTGATGTAGTCTTCTGATATAGTGAACCCTGCCCAGTACAACCAGACAAGTCATTGGGAAAAACTGCCAAAGAAGGCAGACGGTGTGTGACTAGGTGGGTTCAAGTGAAGTAGGCAAGTACCTCCTCTCTTTAAAATTTATTCTTAACAAACATTTTTGCTTTTTTTGCTGCCTTTGGAGAGGATATTAATTATCGGTAAGTTGCGTTTTTGGAATCGGGCTTTTAGTTTACAGTAATACCCTTAGCGACTTAAATGCCTAACTGGATAATAAAGAATCGGGGTTGTTTTTGAATACAGAATGCGGATAGAGAAAATAGCCTGGGAAGATGGAAACATTAAAGTGATTACAAAAAATTTTAAGTTGATTAAACATCCATTTCTCTCATCTAATTAGACAGAAACTAATTTTCATTTGTGGTATTATAAAACTTTCAATTATTTTTGCTGTAATAACATTCAGATCATTTCATTCCTTACATGTCATATGAAAATGACTTTGACAAAATATGTAGAATATAATTAATTGCAGATGTCTAAAGGAGAGCAAGGTACATCATGTCAGACATGGTGTTTTAACGACTTCTCATTATTTTTATTATGAGCGCGCCCTCAATTTCTTGGCTGAGTATTCTGCTCTCAAAATGCTTGCGTGCGCGTATTTTAAGTAATTTTTGGTTATTTACGTTCAGTTTAATATTTAAGTTCACGCTTGCTTCGCCTGCGGCGCGCTACGTTATCCGCGAGATGCAGTGCCGTTTACGCTCGATGTATCTTGCCTTTGCCGAGTGTAGTGGGGCCGTCGTCATTTATGCATCGTTAAATTTCAATTTTGTAAACACATTTAATTAACGGCGAGACGGTTGGAACCGGCAAGAAGCGCCCGGCAGCCCAAGTCCCACGTAGGCTACATGTTGTTATTGCCCGCAAAGGTGGACCAGAAGTCACGCGAAGAAGAAGTTTACAAAGTGGCCTAATTGTTTCGTGAGGAAGCTTAACATCGAATTCCGTTGACTGAGTTTTGTTGGGTTAGGAGCGGAAAATAACGTTAGTCACTCAGCAGATATACGAATCAGATATACGTAATCAGATATACGAATACAGATATAACGAAATACAGATATTACGAATACAGATGTTACGAATAATCAGATATACGAATATTCAGATACCTAATATTCAGATATTACAGATATAACAGATATACAGATTTGCAGATTCAGAATTCAGATTTGCCAGATGATTTTGTACAGATTAACAGATTGATTCTAGGACACTGATTCAGAATAAACAGTTATTAACTTAAAACTATCAGTTTTTTTCTCATAATCTGCGTTGGGAGGAATATCCACCCGAAACCAAGTTTAAAAATTCAGGATTATTGTGGATTTGGACTTTCCTGGTTGGAATTGTGCCTACAACTGTACTGTATATCAAAACTCTTAAGGGGTGAAACTCTTAACAATCTTCAAAAGTAGCAAGTCGCATTAATGGCAGCTAACAAATATTTGAAAGGGTAAAATAGTGTACATTTGTAAGTAAGTTTCAGTTAGGAAAAACAGAAAATCAATTAGAACCTCCACGAGTAATAAAACTTGCCCAAATCACCCCCCCCCCCCCCCACCCCCCCCCCCCCCCACCCCCCCCCCCCCCCACCCCCCCCCCCCCCCACCCCCCCCCCCCCCCACCCCCCCCCCCCCCCACCCCCCCCCCCCCCCACCCCCCCCCCCCCCCACCCCCCCCCCCCCCCACCCCCCCCCCCCCCCACCCCCCCCCCCCCCCACCCCCCCCCCCCCCCACCCCCCCCCCCCCCCACCCCCCCCCCCCCCCACCCCCCCCCCCCCCCACCCCCCCCCCCCCCCACCCCCCCCCCCCCCCACCCCCCCCCCCCCCCACCCCCCCCCCCCCCCACCCCCCCCCCCCCCCACCCCCCCCCCCCCCCACCCCCCCCCCCCCCCACCCCCCCCCCCCCCCACCCCCCCCCCCCCCCACCCCCCCCCCCCCCCACCCCCCCCCCCCCCCACCCCCCCCCCCCCCCACCCCCCCCCCCCCCCACCCCCCCCCCCCCCCACCCCCCCCCCCCCCCCCCCCCCCCCCCCCCCACAAAATATTGCTTTTTTCATAATTTTTTTTTTCATTGTTTTTTTGACATGTAAAAGTAAAACAAAAAAAAAAATTTTTAATAAAATTTTTTCCCCCCCTTTATTCCCCTCTAGCAGAAACGATTAAAAAATTTTAAAAAATTTAAAAAAAAAAATTTTTTAAAACATTAAATATATCAAAAATTATTTTTCCAGTAAAAAGTTCTTTAAAAAAAAGTCTACGGGGGGAAAATGCGGGGAAAAAGAAAAAATTTTTTTTTTTCCCCCCGAGGTTAAAGATTATTCTCTTTTTTCCCCCGGTTTTCATATTTTCAAAAAAAGGGAAAAAATTCACATTAGAAAGGACTTTTCTTAAAGTGACACTGATACATAAAAAAAGAATTTACTTTGGAAAACAAAATTTACTTTTTTTTTTTTTTTTTTTTTTTTTTTTTTAAAAAATTTTTTTTTTTTTTTTTTTTTTTTAAAATTTTTTTTTTTTTTTTTCTTATTGCTTTTTGGGCAAAACAGGTTTTTCCCATTTTTTCATTTTCCCCGGTTTTACCCCTCTTGCGGGTTACCTAAGGAAAAAATTTTGTTATACTTTTTTTTCTTCCAAAGGTTTTTTAAGCCCAAAATTAAAAAAAATTAAAAAATCCGTGGCCAATTTTTATGGGTTTTGGGGATTTTCCCTCAAAAAGTTTTCCTTTACTTTAAAAAGGGGGGGTCCCATGTTTTTTAAAATTTTTATTTTAAAAAAAAAAGAGGGTTTCCCCTTCCAATAAAAACTTTTGTTTAAAAACCCTTTAACAAAAAAGGGATTAAAATTTTTAAAAAGGGGGAAAAAATAAAGGGGAAAAAAAACCTTATCCGGAAAACGAGCCTAAAAATGGACAGGTATTTACAAAATTTTTAAAAAAGTAAATCCCCGCCTTTTTAAAAAAATTTTCATTTTTAAAAACCCACTTTTTTGGGCCCAAAAAAAGGTAAACCCAATTTTTTAAAAAAACAAAAATAAAAAAAAAAAAACAGTACACCCCCTTTCTTGGAAATAATTTTTTTCAAAGGGTTTTTTAAAGTTTTCCCAAAAAAACAAAACCCGCTTTCTGTTTTCTGGTTTCATAAATTTTGTACAAAAAAGAATTTGGGGGGGAGTTTAATGTTTTTTTACTTTTTTTCAAAACCCCCCTAATTTTTACTAAAAATTTTCCCCTTCCCAATTTAAAAGTCGGGATTTTTGATTTTAAAAAAATTTTAAAAAAAAAAAAAATTTTGAATAAAAATTGCTGGGAACAATTAAAAGGGAAGAAAAAAAAAAGGGGGGGTTTTTTTTCACATTTTTCCAACCAGAAATTTCCCTTTTTGTTCAATTTTTAAACCCTTTTCAAAAAAATTTTAAAAAAGGGGGCAAAAACCTTTTTAAGCCCAATTCTGAAAAGTTTCAATTCCCACAAAAAAAAAGGGAAAAAGGGGGGAATTTTAAAATTTTGGGGGTTACCCCTAAAATTTTAACTTTTGTTGATTCGAATAATTTAACCAAAACAACCCAAAGTCTTTGCAGTAGGGATTTACCCCTTACTACCCAAAAAACTTTAAAACCCATGACTTTTGGGGGAAACCCTTAACTTTTGGTTTCTTTTGGGGGCACCCAAAAAAACCCAAATAAAAATTTTGTAAATTTTTTTTTGGGGTTCTTTCCAATGACTTTAAAAATTTCGTTTGGGAAGGCTTTTCCCATTATTAATTTTGTTATTGTATCATCCGGGTTTGGGCCCCTTAAAAAAAAAAAGACTCCTAAATGAGCAATTTTAAAATTTTTAAAATTTAACTTTGAAAAATTTTTTTCCCCTGCCTAACATTTTTGTAATTTTTCTTTTTTGGGAAACCCTTTAATTTAAAAGGGGGTCTAAAGCGCCCCTTAACACTATAGTTTAAAAACCCCCCCAAAAGGCTTTTTTTGGGGGGGAGTTTTGTAAAAACCAAATTTTTAAAAATTTTAATGTGAAAAAAATTTTTATACTGGGTTATTCAAATGTGGTTTTTTTTTTTTTACCCTTTTTTTATTTTTTTTTAAAAACACACTTAACATTTAAACCCATTTTTTTTAAAAAAACCATTTTTTTTGTTTTCGCCTAAACAATTAGGGTTTTTTAAAAATTTTAGCTCCCAAAAAATACGGGGGCGAAAAGGGTTTGCCCGGGATTATTACGGTATTTTTTAAAATCATAAAAAGGAAAAAACCCCGGGTCAACTATAAAAAAATGTAGGAAAGGGGCCCTTTAAATTGAAAGCTTTTTGACATTGTTTTTTTTTAAGGGTCGCCCGGGCCCCTTTAGTTATTTTAAATATGATTTTGATAAAAATAAAAAAATTATGTTTTTTGGAAATTTTAAAAGGGGTCCCCATGTGATTTTTCGGGGGCATTAAATTTGTCAAAGTGAACTTTCTGTTTTTATCTTTGATATGTGTCTTTCTAAATTTGGGATTTCAATTTTTTTCCAAAGGCACCTAACTGTTTTATTTTGCTAAATTTCCAGAACATCTTTTATAGTGGGTATTTGCACATATAGTCTGTAAAAACCCCAAGACTACATGGGCCCTTAATGCTGTATGGGGGTAAAGTATTTGATCAAAGTTTTGGGGTTGCCCCTTTTAAAGCTGCAAATATAAGATGGTGTGTGTGGCTTTGTTGAAGGGGTTTCGGGCGGGGTTTGGGGTTTTCAAAATTGGGCATGTCTGTTTTTTTCTTTCCCCCTTTTCCTTTTCCCATTTTTTTGTAAAAAATTTTTATTGAATCATGCTTCCGGGTTGGGGGCCCCCCAAAACCCATTTTGGATTTGCCATTTTAACATAAAAACACCTTTGTCCACATGCTACTACTGTACTGGAAAATTGGGTTTTGTATAAAAGGTGGTATTCCGGGGGGTTTGGGTCTTAAAAAATTTCAATAAAAATTTAAAAGGGGCCCCCGTTTTTAATAACAACGCACTTTGTACACCTCCGGATAGGGTTTTTTTTGAGAATCTATTTTTTCCCAACCTTGCAGAAATTTTAAGGCAACATATTTTTGGTTTTTTAAAGCTTTGTACCCTTTTTAAAATTTCAAAAATTGTAGGTTGGGTCAAGGCTAATTCATACCCTTTATTGTCAAAATAAAGAGCTGAAGGACATTTTTGTGTAGTATGTACCTGTTAAAAAAAGTCGCAGTCTATTGGTGGGCTCGTACCAATGAATATTGAAAATAGTTTCCTTTACAGGGGGTTTCCCTTTTTTTCAGCTCCCCTAGTTGTTTCATTTTTGTCTTTTTAAAATCAGGGAAGTAACCTCAATCACCTTTTCCCCCGCCCTTTAAAAAACACTTGGGCCTGTATGTAAAATTTACAACTGGCATCCCAAAAGTTTTTAAATTTACTTATTTTATCATTTAAAGGGAGGGTTTGGGGTTTTATTTTTTCTTGTTTTCATTTTACAGTAAATCCCACTCTGGGAGGTTCCCAACCAAGTAAAAATGGGGTTCTTGGGGCATCAGCAAAAATTTTTTAAATTCCTGTTAAAAATTGCAGAAATCGTGTAGTTTTTTTATATGTCCCAAACCCAAAATTTTGATACAATTTCCCTTTAAGGGGGAAAAATCACCCTAAATTTTTTTTTCAAAATCCCCCCTTATCTTATTTGCTCCAAATTTTTTTTTCGTTTTGCTTCCGTATAAAAAAATTGAATATTAAGGTAAACCCCAGGAAAATTTTTCCCGCATTTTTAAAAAACGTGTGCATGGGCCCCCAAAAAAAGCTCTTTTAAATTGTCATTTAAAGAATGAAGTCCTCCAATCAAAGCCGTTGGGAAATTTTTTTCAAATCTTTTAACCCTTTTTTCAAATATGCTTTTTTCAAATTTGAAAGGGTTTTCCGGGAAAAAACTAGCCCCCCAAAAAGAATGATTTGAGTGTTGCACCGTGTTAAGATTTTCTTTTTTAAACCCCCATTAAAAATTTTCCCTCTTAATTATTTAAATCAAAACCAAAATTACATTTTTGGTGACCCAATATAAATTTTTTTAAAGGAAAAAATTTTTTAATTTGTATAAAAACCCCCTTTCGGAAATAACAGTTGCTACCATGTCTTTAAAATTAATTGAAAAAAAAAAAGGGGAAAACCATTGCCATATATGGTAATGTCCCTCTTTCGATGTCCTTTTTTTGCATTTTTAAAGCTCATGTTGACCCTTAAAAAGTGTAAAAGGAAAAATTTCCTGAAAAAAATTGGTCAATATTTGATGGATTTTAGGGGGTTGGGCTATTTTAAATGGATTTTTAAGGGCTTTTTACATCAAATATCCAACTAGGGTTTTTTTTCATGTTACACGCCCTTTGAAACAAAAAGTAACAAAAATTTTTGTAACAGGGTTTGAAAGGACCCATTTTCCTGCATTGGGGATGGCGGGTTTAAAATTAAATTTAAAAATTTTGGGGTTTTTTGCTTTTTTCCCTTTATAAATTCCCTGCCACGGGTTTTGATATCTTTATTTCTTTTTTTTTTTGTCACAGATAAATCTCAGTTCAGAAGGTGAGTTTTACTTTTTGGAAGTTGTCAAAAAATATTAAATAAATTAAAGAAAAAAATAGGCTTATCCAGGTAGGAGGGTGTTGGCAGAATATTAAAAATTTTCATGGAAGGGATTACGTTTTGGGTGAAAAAAACCTGTTCTTGTCCTTTAAAAATTTTCCACCCTTTTTGGGAGCAAAAATAAAAAAATTCTAAGCAATTAGAACCAAAAAAAATTTTCTTCGTGGCAAATCAAAGAAAGGGTCCAACTTTCCAAAATGAAATAAATCAAAATAAAGCTTTTTTGGGGTTTCCACCCCATGTGTTTAAAAATTGCGATAATAAAAAAACCTTTTTCTACTTTTTTAAATGTTCTCTTTTTTTTTTTGGAGGGTTTGCCTGGGTACAATAATTGTATACTTCCTCCCATTTTGGACTAGAACTATTTCCCTTTTGGATGGTTTTTCCAACAAAAGATTTCAGAGCAAAAAATTGTAGTTGCCCCCTGGGGGTTCTTGGGAAAGGGGCAATTCCACAGTGGGGGTTTTTGAAACATTTTCAATTTTTTTTTTGTGTCAAAATTTAAAACCAGTCCACAAACAGACATTGCACTATAAGTCAGTGAGGTGCCCATTAGCAGAAATGAACTCTGTAAACGGGAATGTGTATCTGCATGTGGGGTGTTTTTGGGGTTTTTTTTTCGGGTGTTTTTTTTTGCAGTTAGAGGTTTGGGGGGTTCTTGGGTTTTTCCCCGGGGGGAAGACAGCTTTTTTTTCACAGTAATTTAACCCCTGCTTGGGCATTGGGTTTAAAAAATTTTCTCAACAAAGAAAAAATTCGAAGTATAAATTTTAAAGGGCTGTAATTGGGGCAACGGAAGCTCCTTTTTTGGAAAATAGGGGAAGGCATTGGACTCTAAAAATTTTTCTGCTGATTCCAGTTTTCCATTATCTATTATTAAAAATTTGATTTTTTGTATAAAAAGAAAAGTCAAATTATGTAATTTTGAATTTAAACAATGCACCCCCCCCTTAATTCTTTAAAATAGTGGAAACTTTTTTCAATTTTTTTATTTTGATAAAAAGTTTACAAAAATCTGGCCCTTTTTTTTGGGGGTTAAAAATAGTTTTTTTTTAATATTTTTAAAGGGGACTAAAATAAGCACTCTTATAAATTTTAAACTCGGTTCTTATGTGCGGTTCGGGAAAATATTAATTTTTAGCAAAAAGACCTCACTTTTTTCCACCCAAAGTAACTTAAAATAAGCAAAATGTGAAAATCATACCCCCATATTTTTTAAAAACTTAACAAATATTCCCCCTGCAGGCTCATCCTATTTTTTCATTATGTGAATAAAATGAGGGGGGGGGGGAAACGGGAAATTTTGTAAACCTTTCATTCCCCTGGCATGGATAACTCCCTACCTATTTCAATGTTAAAACTATTGCAAAAAGACAAAATTATAAAGCCTATTTAAAGGGCTTTTTAAAAACATGAAAACAGAAAAAAAAAGCTTTGGGTTTTCCCAGTGTTAGGAGAGACATCACTGCACCCTTCTTAAAACGTCTATTTTTTATTCTTTGGGAAACCCAAATGTAGAACTTTGTCTCCTAATATTTGAATAAAGCATAGGTAAAATAAAAAGTTCCCCTTTAAATTTTAAACTTTACCCTTCCCCTTTACTTTACCCAATTGCTGTTTCATGCGTGCATCCTTTCCTTCTTTATTTTTTCTCCTGAATTACAAAATTTCCCTTTTCTTAAAACCCTTTCATAGATTTGAAGAAAAAAATTAATTTTGCGGGGAATGAAATGGCCTACTTTGTCACAAAAATTTTTTTCACACTATTAAAAAGAGAAATGGGGACACCATCTTTGTGTAAACTCACATCGGGGGAGCTGAAAAATGGTTTTAAAAAAAAGGGAATAGAAACTTGTCATGACCCCAGCTTTCCCACGGGGTATCTGCAGCAAACCAAAAGGGATAGGGGGGCGGGTTGAAAGACTTTTGCAGGGGGGGGGGGTTTAAAAATTTTTCGAAAACCTACGGGGATTTGGGGCCTTTAAATGATTCTGGGATGTGGCATTGAAAAGAAAGGGCCCGGGAAAATTTTTCCCGGGATTTGTAAGAAGTTAAAAAATCGCGGGGTTTTGAGGGATTTTAAATGAATCTTTCATTTTCCTTATATATTTTTTGGATCCCAAAAGGGCTGCTCACTGTGCAGAGCCCTTAACAGCTCGTATCAGTAGGAGTGTGTTTCGATATCAGGGGGAAATTTTTAAACCCCCAAATTTATGTCCTCCCCATTTGGGAATTATTTCGATTTAGATAAAAAAAAACACATTTGAAGGGGAAATTTTCCCATTTAAAACCAAAACCCCGTTTAAAGGGGGCCCTTTCCCCTCCCCAGTGTAAAGGGGGGGGGAGGGGGTGGTTGGGGTTAAAAGGGGCATTGGGAAAATGTAGGGTTTGAGATGAAAAAGGGGAAATAATACAGAACAGTAAAAATACACACCTATGCAAAGTGAATAAACTTTCTTGAAAGCTTTGTGATTTTCCCTGTGTAAAATGTTTTTGGGTTCATTCTTGTGGTGTAAAAAATGGTCCCATTATGGTTTTTAATTAGGTATGTAAAAACATCTTTTTCTATTTTTAGTCATGGTTTTTTTTTTTGGATGATTTATCTACGTGTACTTTGTGCTAATGCTTTATTTGCTGTACGGTATTTCTGTTTTTGGATATCCAACACGGGAAAAACCCCAAGTCCCCCCCATTGTTTATACGTTCCGAAAAAAACTCATAAAATGAAAAAATTGTGTGTCAAAATTCCTTGTTAAAAAATAATTTACACCACAAGAAAGCCAAAATCATCCCCACAGGGGAACTCATCAAAGCTTTCAATGAAGTCATTACTTTGCATAGGTGTTTTAAAATACTTTCTTATTATTCCCCTTCCAAACAAACTCAACATTTCATTTCCCAATTTAAATTGTTAACCACAAACCCCCCCTCCCTCCCCCTTCCACTGGGGTAGAGAAGGCCTTAAGGGGGGATTGTGGTTTGAAATGAAAAGGGCCCCTTTCCCGTGTGTTTATTTTCATCTAAAACTGAAAATTCCAATTGGGCAGGACATCCTTTGGGGTGAAAATTCCCCCCTGGGTATCGAAAAACCACTCCTACTGATTCGGCTTTTTTAAGTTTTTCTTCACAGTGGCCCTTTGGCATCAAAAATATATAAAGGACCCGAAAGCATTCATAAAATCCCCAAATCCCCCGCGATTTTCCCAAATTTTTACAAATCCCAGGGAAAATTTTTTCCCCCCCTTGCTTTTCAATTTTTACTCCCAGACTCATATGGCCATCAAAAACCCCCGTAGAGTTTTCGACTAATTTCCCCCCCATCCCTAGCAAAAATCTTGCAAAAGCCCCACTATCCTTGGTGTGCAGAACCCTTTACAGCTGGATCAGACAAATTGTTTCCTTTTTTTAAAAACCCTTTGCAGCTCCCCCGAAAGTGAGTTTAAAACGGGGTGTCCTCATTTCTCTTTTTAATAGTGTTAAAAAAATTTTTGGTGACAAAGTAGGCCCCTTTTTTTTCATGCAAAATAAATTTTTTTTTCTTCTAAATCTCATGAAAGATTACTAAGAAAAGGAAAATTTTGTAAATTCCCGGGGAAAAAATCAGAAAGGGAAAAGGGTGCAGCATAAATCCCGCATTGATATGTAAAAGGGAAAAATCAACGTAAAATTTTTAGGTGAACTTTTCATTTTATTCCTATGCTTTATTCCCAAGATATTTGGAAAAGTTACTACATTTGTTACCCAAAAACTAAAAGAAAGTGAAGCAAAATGCATTTAGTCATCTCCTAAAACCGGGAAGCAATTCCTTTTTTTTGTCTTTCAATGCTTAAAAAGCATTGAAATAGGGTTTATTTAAATTTTTGTCTTTTTCCAAAATTTTAACATTTAAAAAGGTATGGGGGTTTATCCATGCCGGGGAAGATGGTTTCAAAATTCCTGGCCCCTCCCCCCATTATTCATAAAGAAAAATAGGACTGACCTGCAGGAGAATATTTGGTTTTTGTTTAAAAGAAAATGGGGTATGATGTCACATGGGTTATTTCAAATTCACTTTGGCTGGAAAATGTGAGGTCTTTTTTGCCCAAAAATTAAAATTTCCAGAACCGCACATAAACCGATTAAAATTTTATAAAAGTGCTTATTTTTTTAGCTCCCCTTTAACCCTATTAAAAACTTTTTTCTCAAAAGTCCGCCATTTTTTTGTAACTTTGATCAAAATAAAAAAATTGAAAAAAAGTTTTTTTCCCCTTTAATCTGAATTAAGGGGGGGTGCTTTTTTTAAGTTCAAAATTACATAAAATTTACTTTTTCCCCCTTTTTTTCCCCCAAATCCCAAATGTTAAAAACTAGATAATGGAAACTGGAATCAGCAGAACTTTCTGAGTCCCCTGCCTTCCCCTATTTTCCCAAAAAGGGGGCTTTTAGTTTTCACAAATTTTTATGACCCCCTTTTAAATTTATACTTCGAAAATTTTTTCTGTTGAGAAATTTTTTAACACAAAGCACTAATGCAGGCTTAGTGTAAATGTGAACCAAAAAACTTCTTTCCCCGGCAAATCCCCAAAGACCCTTTTTACCCCCAAATGCAAAAAAAAAACACCAGAAAAAAAAAACCCCACACCACACATGGGAATACACATTTTCTGTTGGGCAGAGCCCTTTATACTGGGATAATGCACCTCATCTGAAATTTATAAAGATCCCCCCTGTCCCTTTTTGTACTGGTTTAAATTTTGACACAAAAACATTGAACTTAAAAAACCACACTGTCCTTCCATTTCTAAGCACCGCAGAGTGCAAATACAATTACTCTGACATCTACTGTTGTGAAAAACCACTCAAAAAAAACTAGCTCCCCATTTCCAAATTTGGGGGAAGTATTTTCAAAAAATTTTACACCAGGGAAAATCAAAACAGAACACATTTTCCAAAATAAAAAGGTGTACTTATCGCAATTTTTTTTTAAAAACATGGTTTAAAACCCAAAAAGCTCTTTATTATGATTCCTTTCTTGGAAATTTGGACTTGCTTTGTATTTGCCCCACGATAGAAAATTTTGTTTTTGGTTTCCCTAATTTTTTAGAATGTTTTTTTTTGGTTTTCTCAAAAAAACTTAAAATTTTTTTTAAAGGGCACAGAACAGGTTTTTTCACAATACTTTTCCATTTCCTGAAATTTTTAAATATTCTGCCAACACCATCATACCTGGTAAGCCTATTTATTATTTCCCTTTAAATTTTTTTTATTTTCGAAAACTTTCCCTAAGTAAAAACCCCCTTTTGAACTGAGATTTGGGTTTTGTTGCAAAAAAAAAAAATAAAGATATCAACAGTTGGGGAGAATTGATAAAGGGAAAAAGCAATTTCCCCCAATTTAAAATTAAAATACCCGCCCTCCTAATGCAGGAAAAGGGTCCCCTTTTAACCAGTTCCCAAAATTTTTGGGGTTTCTTGTGTCCCTTTAAAAATCTGTAACATGAAAAAAACCCTAGTTGGGTATTTGATTAAAAAAACATTAAAATCCTCAAAAAGGGCCCCAATCCCCTTAAAAACCCAAATATTGACCATTTTTTTCAGGGGAAATTTCTATTTTACCCTTTTATCTTAATTTAACATAGCTAAATATGCAAATTGTGACATCGAAAGAGGGGGCATACCATATATGGCCAAAGGGTTTAAACCCTTTTTTTTTTAACCCCTTAAATTTTTAAAACACGGTACACTGTTTTTTCTCCGAGGGGTTTTTGGTTTTTACAAATTAAAATTTCCCTTTCCTTTAAAAATATTGATATTGCTCACCCAAATGTAATCTGTATGATCCGTAAATTAAAAGAAATTTATTTTGGGTTTTAAAAAAAGAAAAAATTCAACTGTGCAAAACTCCACCCTCCCTTCTTTTTTTCATCTAGTTTCTTCAAAACCTCAAATTTTTTAAGAACCCCCTATTTTGGGAAAGTAAAAAATATTGAAAAAAATTCCCAAAGGGTCTTTGATTGGAGGGCTTCATTTTTTAAAAGACAAGTGGGAAGGGGCTCTTTTTGGTTGGGATGTCACACGACCCTTTAAAAGCAGAATAATTCCTATTTTTACCTTTAAAATTTAATGTTTTTTTATACGGAAGCCCTAACGAAAAATTTCTTTGGCAAAAAAAGTATACGGGTTTTTTTAAAATAAAATTTTGGGGGACTGTTTTCTCCCTTAAAAGGAATGTATCATAATTATGGTTGACATATAAAATAACATACACGTTTCTGCAATTATTAACAGGAATTTAAAAATTTTTTCTGATGGGCCAAAAACACATTTTTAATTGGTTGTTTAAATCCTGCCCCGAGTAAAACTACTGTCATGATTCAAAACAAAATAAAACCCCAACGCTTTCCCGATAAAAAGTCAATTAAAAACATTGGGGTGCCCAGTTTTTGGGTATTACATACAGGGCCCTGTGTTTATCTAATGGCAAGGAAAGGCTGAAAACTGTTTGGTCTAAATTCCCCGTTTTTAAAGACAGAAATGAAACAACCCATGGGGCTGAAAGAATGGAAACCTGTAATGGAAACTCTTCAACTATTCTTGGGTACGAGCCCACCAATGAACCCGCGACTTTTTTTAAAAATTTTACCTACTACACACAAATGCCTTCAGCTCATTATTGACCAAACAATTTGAAATTTGCCTTGAAACCTACAAATTTTGAAATATTAAAAGGGACAAAGCATTAAAAAACCTAATAAAGTTTTCCTTTAAAAATTTTTGCAAGGGTTTGGAAAATAGGGTTCTCAAAAAAAACCCTATCCGGGAGGTTGTACAAAGTGCTGTTGTTTTTTAAACTGGGCACTGTACCGGGATGAATTTTTTAAAAAACAACCACGGATCCCCCTTTCCCGAACCCAAATACATTTCAATTTGTAGCACTTTGGACAAAAAGGGTTGTGATTCTACATAGGCTACTCAAAAAAGGGTGACCACCAACCCCGGAAAACATGTTTTCAAATTTAAAATTTTATACCAAAAACCTGGGGAAAAAGGAAAGGGGTATGGAAAAAAACAGACTGCAAATTTTGAATCCAATACCCTGCATGAACACTTTTTAAAAAAGCCACACACACCATCTTATTTTGCAGCTTAATATGAAAAACCCAAAAATTCAGATCAACTAAATGTCCCCATAAGGGATTAAGGCCTACTGTTGTCTTTTGGGTCTTTTACAAACCCATTGTGCAAGTCCACTATAAAAGTTTTTCTAATTTAGCAAAAAAAAGACATGTAGTTTCCTTAGGAAAAAAGGTTTTAAATCAAATCGGAAAAGCCACATACAAAAAGATAAGGGCAGAATTCACTTTGACCCAAAAGTACTGCCTGAAAAATCACATGTACATATTTACCAAAAACATATTTTTATATTAAATTTTCAAGGGCATTTCAAAACTAAGTGACCAAATCGACCTTTAAAAGACAATGTCCAAAAATTTCTTTTCAATTTTAAAGTGACCTATTTTCCCACATTCTTTATAGTTGACCGGGTTAAAACCTTTTTATGATTTATAAGTTACCTAGTAATTTATCCAACCCCGGCCCCGGCTAAACACAACTTGCATCACTGATTCTTAGGGAAAAACTCACAGTCTCTACCTGATTGTTTTGCAGCTGAAAAATAGGGAGAACCAATTACTAAGTGGGATTTTAATTTTTCATACACTCTTTAGGTCCCCTGTTTTAAGTGTGTGTTTAAAATATCACCAAATACATTACAGGCTCAACTTAAAAATTTCACCTGCTTTTAAGCCCTCAAAATCTTTTTTGTGGGTCAATGACAGGTTTTTCCCCAATTTTATTCATGCATCTAAAATTCTGAATTGTGGTCCCCAAAATTTCTGCCCCCGACCCTTTAATCCCCTCAAACTTCAATGCCACTGTTGTAAAACACTATAGGGTAAAGGGGGCAGTCTTTAGCCAAACCCAAAAGTGAAAATTTTCAGGTTTTTCCCAAAAATTTTGAAATTGGCATTCATCTCCAAATATGTATGGGCATGGGTAAAATATTTTAAATAAGCCCTTAACAATTTTTTAAAAACTTAACTTCGCTCATTTTTTATGTACATACTTTTTTTTCTTTAAGCTGCTGGCACCGCGCATTCACGTACCATCCTTTAAAATTTGGGATATAGGATCCCTGCCAAGCCTTTCCTAACGTTTTTTAAGTCACCTTGAAAACAGCCACAAAACCCAAAATGTACGGAGGTTTTTCTTTTACCAAACTTGCCAAGCTCCAGAGCACAACATAACTCAGTTTAAGTGGGAAAGCATAAAAGTACATGGGGTTTTTTGTATTGGAAAATAATCCACAGGGTTTTATAACTTGCTTTAAATGCACTGACTTAGTGTGGGGCCGTTTTTTGAGCTTTAAAATTTTTCTGAAAGCAAGGGAGGGAAAATACATACAATTTTTTCAGAATGGGTCCAACAAAACCCCTTTGGGGGGAATTCCCCCCCAACTTTTTTTCTTTTTTCCCGGAAATTTACAACCTTTTTCAGGGAAATTTCCCCCAATCTCACGGCTAATGCAACCCTGTTTTTTTATCTGTTTTTTTTGGGGAGAGATAAAAAAAATTGAATTCAAAAAGAGACAAAAACTTGTTGGAAAAAAAGTGAAATAAATTTCTTTGGTTTTTTTTTTTTTTCCCTTTTTATTCTCTCTCCAGCATATTTTTTTTTATTAACGGGTTCTTTTTTTTACACTGAACTGGGGTTTAAAACTTGAAAACCGACCCTTTCCACATTTTCCATTTTAGGAGAGAGAAACCAAAATTTATTTAAAAATCGTATGTTTGGTTTTATTCTGTAAAGTAAACAAACACTAATACTAAAAGGCCCCTGTCCTTTTGGGGTTTTTGTACAGAAATTTCAAGTGAAATTTTTCGATGAAACACAGTAAAGTCGGGCCTGTGTAGGTCTGTTTTTGTAGCCAAATACATTAGGGTATGCAAAAGGGTTTTGTAAAGGGGTTGAAATATGTCCCAAAAACATGGGGGTTGTACTGGGGGTTTTTTTTTTTTTTTCGATTGTTGCTATACCGCTAAAAATTCCCGTCTTTTCCCCCAACTTTCCCGTAAAACAGTGGGTGCTTTTATGTAAAAAATGCTATTAATTTGGGGTTTGTTAAAAATGTGGCCCGTACGGATTTACAAATTAAATACCTGAAACCCGGGCCCCCAAAGAGCTGTGCAAAAACCATCCCCCATTTTATACTCGGCCCCGTACTAAAGGGGTACAGGTACTACTCCACTGTTTATGCACCCGGGATCAAACACATAAATTTTAAAAGCCCCAGAGTGTGTGCTAGTTTTGTTAGTAAGATGGGGGTTTAAAAGACCCCATCAACACAAAAGGTTTTTGTAGTTCAGCTAGATTGTGTGCATGCATTTTCATACTGCGGGGTTTAAACTCAAAAACCTTTAAAAAACAAAAATTTTGGGGAGCCTCCCCCCCTGTGTTTGGTAAAGGTAAAACATGTTAGGACAGTGTGAAATACCCAGTAACTGCATTGAAATTTTCAGGGCCCTTCCCAAGTAATTTTTTTATTTTACCATTTGTTCTGTGAGAGTCCCTTTGGGGTTCAATAAACCCCTAAACTGAGAAGGGTTAAAAAAGCTAGGTAAGGGCCCGCAATATTTTTTCCTTTTTATTTTTTTCCCTCCTTCAAGTAGTGGGGTTTAAAACAGGGTTTGGGAAAAAGGCACAAAAATGGGGAAAAAAATCACTGAAAATTCTTGACCTTCAATAGCCCCCAATAAGGGAGGAAATTGTATCCTGAGTCGAAATTGCTTTAGGAAAATTCAAGTGATGGAATTCTTTCGATAAGTTTTGGGGGTTTTTCTAGAAATCAAAATACCCAACCCTTTTCATGAAAAGCTGAAAATATTGTCCCTTTTCCCTTTAAAGTTTTAAAATTTTTTTTGTTTAGTGTACTCCCGTTCCCCAAAATAGAACTAAAATGGGGGTTTTTAAATACGAAAGTAAATTTTGTAAGGGGTTTACTATTATATTGGGGGAAAATAATGACCGGGGGCTTTAAAAAGAAAGGGACAGTAATCTATAGGGACTGCATGCAAGACATAAAAGGAAAAAGGGAAAAAAATTTTTCTTAAAATTTTTTACCCGCTTTTCGTCATCTAGATATTTGATCTCATATCAAACCGATCCAGAGAACATTTTTTCTGAAAAAGGGAAAAAATAAATTTTTTTGAAAGATACTTATTGGCTTAAAAAAAGAATTTTGTTTTTTTTTTTAACATACTTAAACCCAAAATTTTTTATTATTCCCGTTTCTGGGGTGCAAGAGAGGATAAAGGGTTTGGGGTGTTACAATACCTGTGCTTTCAGGTAACAAAAACAACGTGAAAGGCACTTGAGAATTCGGAAGGGGAAAATATATAAATGCATTACTCACGAAAGACTCGTTCCTGGTACAAAAAGTATCAAAGTCACCAAGAATATATCCAATATACACGGACCGAGAAGACCGAGACCCTCACACCTTGGCAGCCAGGACAGCTCTAACTACACTTAAGAATCAGAACCCTCCCCTAAAACCAACACAAAAGTATAAATTTGCTGCCCAGCTAGCCGGTGTTAACAAACAATGTCACATTAACAAAAAAACAAAAAACACACTACCTTAACTTAGGCAGAGCAGTGTAATGAAATGAAGCAATGAAATGAAGTTGGAATGGTTTTGTTAGACAAGGATGAAGAATGCAAGGTTAGTGTTGGGCCCTGGTAAAAGGTGGTGAAGATGGATGAGAATGTATGGACAGCGTGAAATGATTGTTAGTACAGTAATTCATTGCACGGAGCCAGTGTTGTTCAATGCTACATTTATTCTCCTGGCCACGTGAACACACATCAGCAAGCAGTCTCTACAACTGAAGCTGTGGGCCTTGGATCACAATTCTCACTGAGATTTTCCCTGGAACTGAATCATGATAATAGGGTCATATCATGTCTAGATTACTTACTTATGGATACTGTTAATAATTTAAACATCTTGACATCCACTTTGAGAATTTCTCACAATCTTACAAACTTATACACTTTCTGGTATTTCTGGTGCGGTGCGTGGGGGAGGGTGGGAACTTCTGAACAGGTAATGACACAACATCATTGGTGGAAGAGCTGAAAAGGATCTGCCAAACAGATATTTGTGATTCACACACAATTAAATATTAGATGCAAAAATCCGAACTTTTCAAGTCCACCCCACCCCCAATAATCTGTTTATCACTTGGAAACTTTTGTTTTGTTGTGTTGTTTTTTGTGTTTTGGTTGTGTTTTTTTTTGGGAGGGAGGGGTTTTTTTTTGTGTGTGTGGGGGTGTTTGGTGTGGGGTTGTGTTTTTTGCTCCATACATTACAAGAATATTACTGAAATAGATTAAGAACACTGCCTTGTTTACAACTTTGCCCTTCTGCAAAACATACAACATTTTTTTTAAAACAGGTCCTCACTGTCGAGAATAATTAATGACCATATCACATAGATTGTGAAACTGCTAGATAGTCGGCTTAGCACAAGTGCTGCCAATACAACGGCAAATTTACATCATTTTAATGGCAGTGAAACTCATTCCCCAATTACTCTTTTTGGAAAAAAAAATATGAACACTTCTAAATTACCAGTGTCTAAATCATTTCTTAGACAATACCTCATTTCACAAATATGCTAAAAGCTTAAAAGCATCTTTTCAATGTTACGGAATACAACTTGAGTCAGTCCAACGCTCCCGTGATTCAATCTTCCGCACCCACCCCCTTCACCTACTTTGGTTTTCCTTAATTTTTGGAAATAAGCCAAGGGCTAGGCCTTCACTAATTACTACTAGCTAAGGTCTTTACTGTAACGTCTACTAAGTTTTCTACACTTTGGCCTAGGCCCACAGTTCCGTTTATAATTTTTTTTCTAACATGCCCAAACAGTCTTTAATCGAAATACCAAGAAGTTGGGGAGGCGGGGTTCATGATTTGCTAGTATTTCAATCACATTGTCAAGGTTCAAATAAAGTTGATGCATACTTTTATCCAACTGCGATCAAAATTGGATATGTTGATGTGATGCCATACATGGAGCCTCCACACTGCTTTTGCAGTAACAAAACATGTGACGTGCAATTTTCGAACTACAATGTATTGGCGATTTTGCAAGTGTACATCCAGTGCAAGAAACTGTAAGCGATAATTATCGCCCTGTGAGCAGGAATGTTCGCTACACTGGGAGGCGCTGGGTGCCCCGCCTCGGTGCCTAGTGAATATGGCTCACGCCACTCATGTAAAATAACATTCTGCCCAGCACTTTTTCCCAATAACGGTACTATGATTTTTATGATTTTTGAAAGAATTTGATGTAACATTAAGTCTCAGAATGAGACAGCCATTGGAGCATTAATTTAGTGTAGAGGAATACCCAAATCTTCTCTAAATGCCGGATGTGATCACTAAAGGTCACATTCAGAATTGCACATCACTGAAGTTGACACTGTGGCAACCCCTGCCCGTGAGTGAAAACCACATGCACACCTTTTCACTCCTTCCTTACATGACATGTGTTTGGCCAAGCAAGACTTGTGCCAGCTCGTTTCTATTTCCCACACTGAGGGTACTAGTATTAATATTCCCTCCTGCCTTATCACATTCAGCAAACTTTGAAAATGACTGAAAGCAAGTCTCATTTATGAGTTCTCCACGCGAACGGGCCTTCAGTGTGTGTTTTTTTGTTTGCAGTGTGAGCAATATCCCCATGACTTACTGTGTAAAGGATTGTAGAATGAAACCTGCTCCAAAAAGTACAAATGTGGATTGTTATTCGATATTTGTGTTTCCAGTACGAAATGAGAACACTAGTTTTTGCACCAATTTCTATGAATGATCTGCTTGTCTAAGTGAGTGGAACTATAATGCCTGAACGATTTAAACCAATCCAGACTGCATAATTTTGTCAGTTGGCGCGGAAGAAGTTCCGCTCTACATTTTCATTTACATACTGTTTTACCACGAATTTTGGCGCGCAATATCAGTTTGGTGTGCGGCGGCAGAGAAAGACTCCATCTCATCATAGCGTGGCGACACTTACAGTAACTCATTTTTTGTCGGTGTACTGGGCAATGCAAACTAACGCTTATCCGATACACACGCTGCAGCCATGCAATTTTGGTTGTAATGTGGCCTCCACTTAATTCCACTGAGTACGCACCAAAATATGAATTATGTTCCGCCAAATAGGAAAAATGTACATAAATTTTGGCAGTAGTATGATATGTATAAGTGTAGCATACATAAGTACAGTATACATGTGTACATATAGTCCATACTGGAAAGTTCGTTTTTTCGCCGCCGAAGATTTATGCCACAGGAAAGGCAACATAAAAATTACGCCAGCCTCTCCTGTTATGCTAGGTGTGCCAAGATAGAAATCAGGATGACAAAATGAAAAGCCAAAATTTGGGCGTACCCGCTGAGTGCCCCTCTGAAGATCTGTCGGCGTAACCTACATTGTGCCAGACGGGCATATAGATGTAGTATACATAAATATAGTATAGTATTGCGTATATATGTATAAGTACACATATAGTTAGATGTTTGTGTGTATTCATTTGTGCGGCTTTGCGCGCAATTTTGGAACTTTACAATTACTTCTCACGCAATTACAAACTATGCAATCTGGAAACGCATATCATAGGATACTTTGTACTGTGATTTGACCACAAAGTTTTAAGCCCAGCAGGCTCTATGGCCTTAAGTCACGGTGCATGTAAGCCTTCACAGTTACATGCAACCCAGAATTGAACGTATGGCACTTTTCGCGAGACCTTGGTGTGCACAAACTAAAACAATTGAAGTGTGCAGTGTGCTACAAGGGTCAAATGCACCTTCAAGTGTACCCACGAAAAGTTAAAGTGTGAAATAAATACTTGGGAGAATTTAAAAAAACCCGTGAAGGTCTCCTTACATCTGATTGGAAAGTTATGGATTAATACTGGATTTGTAAGTTCCAAATATACCTCACTCCTAGGGGTTCTTGCCGGTGATGGCTGAAACTGCATACATCATCATCAAGTCATCAGCACGTCTGAAAATTGCACTGTGCACACCGGGTAAATCCGAACCCCCTGGGCCCTCCCCAGCTTAGCATAGGCTAGCAAGTTCACGAGTAGACATCATTATTTTTACATCAAGACACTTAGGTTTTATACACATCACAGTGAAAATCTGTACGCTGATTTTGTTGTGCTAGGCCTAATACAATACATCCTTCGTTTGGCTAAGCCCTTTGTAGCGCATACATACTCGCCTACTGTTATTGCTTATGACTGAATATCATTAGACCAAGATGGATCATCTGCGCAAAGTAAACACAATGAAACTGAAAGTTGATTACTTTGCAAAAGCAGGCTTTGCCTAGTCTACTGTCTAGACCTGCACATTTTAGCACCTATACAAGTAAAATCCTTTGAAATTTACTGGCCACCCTATATGCCTATAATTGTCCATCTTGCTAAAATAAATTGGTCTAGCCTGGTATGACTAAACACCTCAGTAAAATAACCTTCGCTATACCCAGCGCCTGCTGTCTACACTATTGCTGAAAGTAAGTGCACCGACTGACCGAGGCTTTGTGTTACGCCATAGTTAGTAAATGAGTGGGCTACATTAACATTAGGCTGGAATATACTAACCATTGCGTACACATCAATCCAAATCTGTGCATAGCCAACTACACATATCTGGCTCTTTTTTGTTGAATTCAAATTCTAGTGCTAATGATGAGGCCATAATTCCATTTCTCTTCACACAGTTTCAATCTTCTGGATTGGTATCATTTAACGAAACATGGCCAACTGTAGCGCATTCACTTCGTCAGTACATCTTCTATACAAAAACATTTCTTTTTTATCTCTGGCTAGGCTACGGCCTCCAGTGTATTGTTTTGGTTTATCAATTTGCTTAGTGCAGTTGTATTACTGCGTTAAATAATGTAGCCCTATTCCTACGAAGTAATGAGAAATATCAACACTTCTTGAGAATGGCAATTACTGACTATGTTTTTACTTTAATTTTTGATGCAAAATCTGTTTGATTATTTGGATAATACGATCTCTTCAGGAGGTGTAGAACTTGTCGTTAGATATCTTCTAGAAAAATAACGGCCGAGTATTTCTTTCCCAAAAATAGACGGATGACGTACTGTTGTCCAGCTATTCATCGCAACGGCCGGTGGAAAGTGTAGACCGTTGTCTCCAAACGTTTTTGCTTGGTACCCCAATTTTCTACTCGGAATCTTGGTGGCCTTATATTGACGGTCGTGAAGGAGTTTGATTTGACTTGTTAATGCAGTGGTTAAATAAAGCGATCACTTGTCTTAGATTAGAATCACTCCCTTGCTTATTTTAATGAGAAATTTTGGCGATTATTTTTTCGATTGGAAATGAATCCTTTTCGCGACCCTCCAAAATAGTTTCCGCGACCACTCAAAGGGTCGCGACCCTGGTTTGCCTCCTCTGTGTAGACCAATTGGTTTGCCCAACCTTTTTTTTTTTTTTTTGTTTTTTTTTTTTTTTTTTTTTTTTTTTTTTTTTTTGTTTGTTTTTGTGTTTTGTTTTTTTTTTTTTTTTTTTTTTTTTTTTTTGGGTTTTTTTTTTTTTTTTTTTTTTTTTTTTTTTTTTGTTTTTTTTTTTTTTTTTTTTGTTTTTTTTTGTTGTTTGTTTTTTTTTTTTTTTTTTTTTTTTTTGTTTTTTTTTTTTTTTTTTTGTTTTGTCTTTTTTTGTTCTGTTTATATTTTTGTTTTTGTTTTTTTTTGTATATTTTTTTTTTTTTTTTAAAATAATATTTTTTTTTTTTTTTTTATTTTTTTTTTTTTTTTCAGCTCCATCGCCCCCTTTCACCGGATGAGTCCGGCCATCCGTCTCTATACATAGAATTGGGTGCTAAGATAAAATATACATGTTGAAAGAATGATTAGGCCTACACATATATGGCTTTTACGTGTGAGTCCAAGGTAGCAAAACAGTTGTGAGGCACAGTAGCGTGTTCAAAAAGGGCGGGGACGGGGGCACAGACCCCCACCTCCGAAGTCAGTAGGGGAAAATCCCTTAGACGGGGGATTTAAGGGCCAGGGCATGGAAGTACCACCTGGGAGGTGGTACTTCCATGGTTAGGTGAAGAGAAAAAGATTGAAGAGACACACTGAGCACTCAGCAGGGATGGCGCCAGGTGGGGGCAGGGGCCCCCATCGGGGAGTCTTAAGCGATACGATAGAGTATTCAGTCACCGGGGACGCCTGAGAGAGGACAATTTCTCTAATGAGAACCCAAAATTTTCGGCGCGCTATGCGCGCTGTACAGTCACTTCAGTCTTCAGGATCTTCAGCAATTCCATTCCACATTGCTAGATAGCACGTCCAGGCTTGCCAACCTTACCACGAAACATGTCGGCAGAGTACACTGTCTATGTGGAGGTCGAAAATTCCATCCCATGTCGCTAAGCCTAGTTATTGTTCTCTCGTGTGTGTCATGCGATACGCTCAGTTTGTGAGCGACTCTCGGACCAAAGTTTGGCTATTTCATAGGGTAGTCCAGGTGTTTCGATAAAATGTATGTTATCCCCGATATAGAACCCCTACAGATAACCCAAAGAATTTTCGCGCTCTTCGCGCGCTTTGCAATTTCACACTTCACATTCAGGGGAAAACATTAAATCAGCGCTGAAACTACGTTCCTCTAGTATATACTGCACATTTTATGAAATATATGCCCCGCAATGTCATGGTTTAGTACATAGGTTTTCTTCAGATCCCTCCTCACCATCCCCTTGACTGACGGAATCGGGCTGTCAGGTCTTCGGGTGGCTGCCTCCGCCCGTCTGGCCACCCGTCAGGCAAATCCTGGCACCATCCCTGACACTCAAAACTTAGTAGTAGCCTACAGAATGAGATTAGGAGAGAAATTTTTCATTATTTGGTCGTTTACCAAAGGATAGAGCTCTTCCAATCGCCCTTCAGTGAATAATCAGACGTGATGCTATCAATATCAATATCTGGCCTCTGGTGCAGGTAGTAGGCCTACTATCATTAAGTTCCCTTCGCGCTTCGAGCTAGTCACTTTCACCATCTGTAATGGAAAACTATATAAGTTTAAGGATGAACCAGTGCTGTTAACTTTTGCGATCATCTCAAGCAACCTTCTTGACTGGCCTAGTGATTTTATACGTACAGTCCTGTAAATATATGTGACACATACTGTAGCACACTGCAGCTTACAACGCATAGAGGATAACCTAAACTCTCCGTCATTGGCATCGAATTTCATAAAATCTGAAACAAACGAAACCTGATCAATAAGGCCTCTAGAACTAATTTACGGCGGTCTTATTACCTTATATTGCAGGAGCTTCCGGGGACTTCGCCCCCTGGACCCCCATCGGGGCCTCCCCCGGCTTTAAAAAACCCAGTTGTCCTTACAGAAATCTGGGTCACAAAAGGCTCCCTTAAAGTAAAATTTTTGTGTTAAAAAAAAATTACGTATTTTAGGTATTTAAAAAAATCACATCAGTGGGGGGGAGTTTGGCCCAAGGCCCAATCGCCTGTTTTAAATCCAAACCATGAAAACCCAAATAAAAAAAAAGATTAACCTTTAAAAAAAAACAAATTGGTGAATTAATCCCGAATTTTAAAGTGCTGTGCAATTCAAATTGAACTTATTAATTCCCAAAGGGAAATTTTTTTAAAACTACTGTTTCCCTTACTATATCTTTGCATTTTTTTTTCTTTCAGTGGGTGCAAATTCCACCCTACTGCCCGAATTTTAAAACAAAATTTTTGGGTTTGGGGTTTTTTAAACCCCCAGCCCCCCCCCCTCCCTCCTACGAAATTTTGTCCCCGGTGGAGTGAAAACGGGAATTCGGCCAAATCGGTATTAGTTCATTCCTGTAAAAATATCGTTTTCGAACTCCAAAATTTAATATTAGTTGGGGTCTTTTTTCTTTGGGTTTTCATTCGGTTAATTTTTTTAGAGGTATTTTTGGGCCCCCCAAAATTTTAGCAATCAGTTTTCCCAATTCCTCAATAAAAACAAAAAGTTAAAAATTTATGAAAAATCTGGAAAAATTTCCCTACCCCTTTCAAATTGTATGTCTTCCCCCCCCTCTAACCCAAATGAAAAAACTTTGGGGGCTCATTTTGAGGGAATTTAAATTTCAGGGGGGACGTCATCCCCCAATGACCCAAAAAAAAAGTGGAAACCCCAGTTTGTGGGGGCCCCCCTTTAGTGGGGGGGCCCGGGCAGGGCCCGGGCCCTGGACCATGCTAAAAACCCGGCCCCTGACGAGGTGGCCGACAGCAGACATTTGGGCCGGGAAAATGTAATTGCGCCCACATTGTCTTTTCGTAAAGATGAAATAAGGAGAAAAAAAATGTAATAACCCGTTGCAATGATTACTTGATGTTAAATACGAGGCAAAACTACAAACATGGGTTTCTTTCATGCTAAAAACAGAAAAAAGGAAAAATTTGAAAAATTTCAAGGTTTGAATAATACTTTGAGGTGTTTCAGGCAATATAGAGTACGGTACTAAACAAAGGAGGGCGGGTGAGGGGGGGGGTTTTGCAAAAAACTCCCCCACCCCCACCGACATTTTTGCGTGACATGGTCACCCCAGGGGCGTGGCAGGATTTCGAAGGTGGGGGGGCAAAAACCTGTGTTTTTCCCCCGGGATGACATGGAGGAGTGTGACAAGTGCCCCGAAGGGCACCACGAGCGCGAAGCGCGATTTTGCACGCGGGGGGGTTCCAGGCCCAGGCCAGGGCCCCTGGCGGGCCCGGGGGAAAGACCCCCGGGGGGGGGTTAGGGGGGGGAACCCCCGGAAAAGTTTCCTGAAATAAAAAGGTAAAAGGACCCCCGTAAATTGGTTCTACGGGCCCAAATTGATCAGGTTTGGGTTTTTTTCAGATTTTTTTCAATTCGTTTGCCCAAGTGGGAGAGTTCGGGTCATCCAGGCTATGCGTCGTAAAACTGCAGTGTCCCCTACAGTATGTGCCCTAGCATTGACAGAATGACTTTAAAAAATCACTGGGCCCAGTCAAGAAGGTGTTGAGAGGACCCCCAAAAGTTAACCCCAGTTTCACCTTTAAAACCCCTATATTTTTTCCATTACAGGGTTAAAGGGGATAGCGTAAAGGGGAAGGGAACTTAATGAGTGGGCCTCCCTTTGCCCCAGGGCCCAGATTTGAAAATGATAGTTTGTTGATTATTCACTGGACCCCCCCCTTTGGAAGAGCTCTATCCTTTGGTAAAACGCCCAAAAAAATAAAAAAAATTTGGGCCCAATATGGGGGTAACATACTTTTCATCGAACCCCAATTGGACTCCCCTATGAAATACCCAAAATTTTGGTCCGTGAGTCCTCACAAACTGACAGTCCCCGCGGGACACAAAAAAAGGGAAAACAACTGGGTTAGCAACTAAGCGACAGGGGATAAAAAAACTTTCGCCCCTCCACATGAACAATGTTCTCTGCCTACTGCTTCGTAGTAAGGGGGGGCAGGACCTGTGCTTTCTAGAATGCACCCCCAATTTTTTTGGTTATTTAAAACCCCCATACAGTTTGTGTTGGGCGTCCCCAAACGCAACGAAAAGCGTCTGTGGAAAACAGTACGGTACAAAATTTTCGACGTCGTGCTCGTTGAATGGGAAAAAATTTACAGGGATGTTCATTCATTTTCCCATGTTTATTTTTTCTCAGCTTTAAATTACTTTAAAAATATATGATATTATTTGATTTTTAAATAGGGCCCGGGGACAATTTCAAAGGCATTTTTTTGCAGGGAAAGCAATAGCAAAAAAAATTTTTGGGCCCTATGCTTTTTGTACAAAAAAGCTAGGTCCCCAATTTTCAGCTTTGCTGGATTGGTTATATGAAAATTTTCCCAAAATGGTAACCTTTTTTTTAAAATTTTTCAACACTCCCAATAGGGCCGGGCCCAAAAACGTAAAAAACCAGACCCAAATATGAATATGCATAAGTTTTGCACCAATGAAAAGACCCCAACGATGTGTAAAAAAACCGCGCCCGGGTTACCCGCCACAGACTTCTACCCCGGTCGGCTTTGTCGATGTACAGCAAACCCAGTGCGTGCAGTTGGTAAAAAAACTTTTGGTCACCCCCAAAAGACCAATCAAGGTACGGGAGAGCGTGTTATAAATTTTATACATACCCAGACGCTCAGTCCCCCAACCCTCATTTTAGCCCAGAAAAGTTTTTTGACGGGGAAAAAGTTTTGAAAAAATTGATATGGTGGGAGGGAAAAACGCTGAAGACCGGGAGGGAATGTACAGCGCGGGGTAGCGCCCCAAAAAAATTTGGTTTTTTTTAGAAAAAATTGTCCTTTTTCAGGCCCCGTGGGGGACGGGCATACTTATCTTTTTGTTTAAAGACCCCCCGATGGGGCTCCCTGCCCCCCCCGGGCGCCACCCCTGTTGAGTGTTCAGTGTCTTTTCAATCTTTTTCTTTTCCCCAAAAACCCCTTTAAAATCCCCCGAAAAGGGTTTTTCCCCGACTGATTCGGAAGTGGGGGGGCCAGGGCCCCCCGGGCCCCCCCCCCCCTTTTGAACACGCTACTGTTTTTCACCCCCAGCTTCAAAATAGATTTTGTATTTCTTTTAATTATTTACTACGCTTTGGGATCGTTGTCTTTTGGCCCATTTGGGGTGAGCGTCGACTCCGACTAACGTAGGGGACTACTAAGCCCTCATGCAGACATTTCTCGTTTTGCTTTTGAATTTTGTGGAACTGCGAGTTTTTGAGAGCTTTTCTTCATATTTTCCCTTTTTTCTAGTTTTTACCTTCCCCCTCTGCGTTACCAGTTTTTTTTTTTCTTCATTGGGCTTCGCGTTGAAATCTTTTCTTACTTTTAAAATTTCCAAACAGATCCCCTGGACGCTGCGACGAGCCTTATAATCAAGTGGTAAGCATCCCCCTTCCAACAAAGCTTTTTTTTTCGGGGGCAATTGGTAATAGTTTTATGAATTTTTTCCCGTTTGAGTTTGAAACTGATTCTATCCCTCATGTAAATATTTTTGATACGAAACAGTGCACCGGGAGGGGAGGGGCAGGGGGGGGGGACTGCCCCCCCCCCGGGCGAAAAATTAAGAAAAATCGGGGGACGAGGGGAAAAATGAAAAAAAAAATAAACAAAGGGGGAAAAAGGGGGGAAAAGGGAAAAGGGGTTTGGGGAAGAGGAAAGGGGAAAAAAGGGGGAGAAAAGAAAAAGGGGGAAAATAACGGGAAAAGGGGGGGAAAAAAAAATAATAAAAAAGGGAAAATAATTATGTTTGGAAGGAAAGGTTTGGAGAAAAGGGAAAAGGGGTTTGAAAAAGAGAGCAGGGTTCAAATATGACGGGACGAGTTACTGAACAGCAGGGCTAGGGCCCGTGGAAAGCCCAAAATTGTTTAGAAAGAGAAGGGCTGAGAAGGCAGAAAGGGGACGGGGGATAAAGCAAAGGCAAAAGGGGGACGAAAAAGGGGAAAAAGATGAACTGGGAAAAGGGGAATAGAGAGCGTTAGACGACTAGGGAGCCCGGGAAAGGGGACAGACTTTTGAAGCAAAAACAGTCAGATTTAAGGGGGATAAAAAAATGGACGTAAAGAAAAGGCTGCGGGTTGGGGAGATATATAGGGATGGTAGTACCGCCCCCGATTTTTTTTTTAATCATATAAAAAAGGGATATTTAAAAAAATAAATTTTCCCGGGTGCAGATTTTTTTTCAAAGTCACAAAATGAGTGGAAAGTACCCATTTGGCTTTGCCACTTTTTGGGGGTTTGGTGTCAAAACCCAATGAGGGGTCAAAAAAAATTTGGAAAAAGAAAAAATATAAGCAAAAATTTAAAATTTTAAAAATGGGCAAGCTCCCCCCATTTTTGTTTTCCCAGGGGCTAGATAAAAGTGATAAATCTTAGCTCTATGGTTACATTTATTTTTTTTCCGGGGGCGGACCCCCTGGGTGGCTGATTTGGCCCAGCCCCCCCCCCCAAACCCTTAAAAACCCCAAAATATGTAGAATTTTTGGAGTGTAAGTAGTAGCGTGCGCAATGGGGGCCGGGGCCATGGCCCCACCGTTGTAAGTGGGGGGGGAAAAAAAGGGTTTGGTCAGGGGAAAACGGAAGAAAGTTGACCGAGAGGGCCCGAGCATCGGCGCACTCTCCCCCCCCCAAATTTGGCCGTTAGGGTTTTTTAACTCCCTTCGGGAATGGGTCAAATGTAGCCCCAAAAATTTTCTCCGCGAGCTTCAAAAAAGAAAAAATTTTCCCCCTTCCCCGGGTGGCGAACAATCAATTTTGTCTCTCTATTATAACAATAATCACTAAGCAAATAGGGATTGAAGAAAGGTTAATATCAGTTATAAAATTTACTACCTTTATAAAATTTTTTAGGCAAACGTGAAGCCCGGGGGGGGGAGGGAAAAGGGGGGAAAACCGCCCCCTTTTTTTAGTATTTTTTATGTTTACTTTTTACAATAGTGTAGTGTTCCCCTTTTTAAAATGCGATAAAAAAGGCCCCCCGGGGAATGCCATTTCCCACTGGGAGGCATTTTTTGGGCCCAAAAAATTTCCTTTTCGCTCCGCGCCACCATCGGTTGGCGCGGAGGCTGAGAGGGGCTTTCCAAAGACCTGCGTCCCTCCTACTTCCTTTAAATTTTTTTCTTTCGCCCTGTTAATAGTTTCCGTCAGCCCGTTGGGCTTTTTCTGTACCCGTCCCGGGGATTACAGTCTACCCCCACCTTTACAAAAACCTTTCGCCCCGCCACTGGTGGAACGAAACCCTCCCGGGGAAAGGGTCAAATTTCCCCAGGGGTTTGGGGAAAGGGATTTGGCCAAAAAATTTCCCCGAACCCCTCCCCACCCAAATGGGGTGGCGCTCCCCGATGATAAAAATCTCAAAGGGTTCCCCTGAAGAAAAGGGATTTATCCCTCAAAAATGATTTCCCCCTCGATCTTACACCCAGTTTAACCCCCGACAGTTACCCCCGGGTTCTTTAAATCGGTTTTGGGAAATAGGTTTAAAATTTTGATCATCGTGACTATTAAAAAATTCGCGTACTGATAAGGCCATTTTAAAATCAAGTCGATAAATTTTTTCTCATGCCCCCAAATTTAATTTTTGAAGCTTCCGGACTTGTCCCGGGGGGATAAAGGGAAACCCAAAAAAAAAACGGGGGGGGGACCCCCTCTACAATTACTTTTAAAAAACATGAAATCGGGACGAAAATTTTCATTTTGGCCCCCCCCCCCCCCGTGCCGAAAACCCGGTTCGGCCTGATACGAAAGGTTCAGTAAAGCCCAGAGACCGGGTTTTTGATACCAAATTTTTCCTACCCCTTCCCAAAAACAACCTTTTTTTTTTTTTTTAGTTTAAAAAAAGTAGGCTGAGATGAAATTTTTTCATAAAAATTCCACTTAAAAAAATTTTTTTATTATAACGATGCATTAAGCCTCAGTAGGAAAAGCTGCATTAAGGGCCCAGTAGGGGGGAGGTGTTTAAACAAACTGCAAAAAAATGGTGGGCCCTTGTCCTTGTTTAGTTGTTTGATGGTGCGTGATTTGCAAAGGGGAAAACGCGTTCCCTTTAAAATTGACCAAATCTCTCTCCGCCTTTTTTTGGCCCCCTTTAAAAGGGACTAATTTAAGGGGAATCCCCCCAGGCGGGGTTTTCTTTTGTAGGATGAAAATGGAAGGAATCATGCCAAAGGACGAAAAAAGCTTTTGGAAATTTGGCCCCCCCCCTGATTCAAAATAACAGCTTTTCGACTTTTTTTTTTTTTTTTTGTAAAATTTGACGCCGGATTAGAAAAAACAGGTCAAATTCCCCCGTTCAAAATAACCGCAAGCTACTTTAAACCCCAAAAAAAGATTTTAAAATTTAAAAAAATTAAAAACTTGAAAAACCGATTTTTCCATTTTCATCCCATTTAAAAAAAATAGCCTTTCCCCCCAGGGGTATATTACCCAAATTTAACACCTTTAAAAAAAAATTTGGGGGGCAGTATAAAATATGTTTCCGAACCAGTGTTCAATTTGTAGTGTTTGGGTAGGAAAGAAAGTTTTTTAAATATCAAACAGGGAAAAATAAAAAAAGGAAAAAAGAAGGTAAATTTTAGGGGACTATTTTGCCCCAAAACATCCTTCCGGATGCAAAATGGCAAATTTTTAATTTAAGAAAAAAAGCAGGAACCAAATTGGGAATTATACAAGCTCTCCCAGCCAAAAGTCAACGGTTTATGGTACACAAATTTTAAACCCTTTGAAAAGGGCCCACTTTGTGAGCTTTTTTATGGGGGAGCTTTTGCCCTTTTAAAAAAATTCTACAAGGGCCAGAGGCCACGAAAAGGACCAGTTTTTTAACCCAAAAATAAAGGAAAAGGGTTTTTTTCGGGTTCGTCAAATAAGCCTTGTAGGTATAGCGGACCACTAATTCAAAGTTCTTAAGCCGAAAATATAAAATGACAAATTTAGTCACTTAAAAATTTTTATGGGGCTTGTTTTTGACAGTGGGTTTTTAGAAAAAGTGATCATTTTTTATATGGTTTAAATAGGGAGGAGTTTAAAACAGCCTGTGCCAAAAAATTAAAAGGGGGAAATTTTTCCAAGTTTTGTTTCCCTTTCTTAACTGTGAAAATGCCCTTTTGAGTAGAGGCCCTTTTCCCGCCCCAAAATTTCAAGATTAGGTATAAATATTTTTGAAAGGTCATATAAGAGCCCCCAGTGAGCTGGAAAAACCAAAAAGGGTGGAAAGTCCAGGGGTTTTAAAATCTTTTACAAAAGGGTCTAGGGGGGGGAAGTAGCATGATTTAGTGGTAAATCAATGGGGCAATAATTAGTGGTACGCTAACCCGTACACCCCCGTATGCCCGGACTTTTAATGGAGGGAAGGGTGACTTTGGGGTGTGACAAATGCCGGGGTTTGGGCCCACTGGAAGAGTTTTGTAAAAATTTATTCAACCCCGGGGGGGCCCCCCTCCCTTTTAAATTTGAGCTTAAAAGCAAAACGTTTCATCTGGTTAAAACCCACCAATCCCGAACAGCCGGGGAAAAAGGGGGTGTATGCATTAGATATTTAAAATTTCCCTATCAGACGTCTAAGGGCCCTTTGAAAGAAAAAAATTTAACCCCTTTAAATTTTAAAATGCAGAAAGCGCGGTAAGTACGTACCAGCAGGGCACCTTTCCCTCGATTTTGCGTAACGGGATTTTGATTTTTTTTTTCCGTTTGAGGGCCCTTTTTATGTTTAAAATCCCCGTAAGTAAAGCAGGATATCTACAGCGCCCCAAAATTTGCCTAAATTTGGGGATTCGGGGTTGGGGATTTGCACTCTTGAGACCAAGGAAGCCGCCAGAAAGTCAGGGAAACTGATCGTTGTCGGGACGTGGTGACGCTAGATATGGGGGATAGGGACCATGTCGGGCCCTCGTCGAGGAAGGATCCCTTACGGTCGGGTAATTTTTCCAAAGTAGCGTCGGGAAAAGACAAAATAGTTAGCATAAAAGGAGATAAAATGGAGTCAGGGTCGAGTATATAGGTCTAAAATTCCCTCCAAACTACAAAGTTTGTGAATTATCAATATTGCCAGATGCCAAGAAATCGCATCTAACAGCATTTAGTTTCAAAATCTTTCAATGGCAGCAAAAACGGCGGATGAGCAAATGAGCAAAGGGGGCCATGAATAAAAGTTATCCCACCTCGAATGTTGTCTCTCCTTGCCGTCCATAGACATGACATACCGTACTGTCAGAAGTTTCCCAAATTTAAATAACTGGAACCCTAATTGATAACTTTTTCAATGATCTAGAAGTTTAAAAGTCCCAAAAGTTTTTCCCCCAAAAAGAAAATTTTAAAGATGCGCCATTTTTGGCTTTTCATTATTACTGTATCTGTGGGACAGTTGAGGGCTCAAGTTTTTCCCAAAACCCAGTTTCGGGCCCATGTGGGCCCATTCACCCAAACTCCCTCCCACCCAGACAAAAAATATTTTTGATTAAAAAAAACTTTGGGTTTTAGCTATGAAAAAAAAAAATGGTCTAAGGGGAGCTTGTTTAAAATTTTTTGCGTGGATTTAAAATTTTAAGGTAATCAGATCAGGGGAAAGGGTTTAAAAATTTTAATAAAGGGTTTATTTGATTTGACAAATTCCCTTAAAAAACCCAACTGCCGGGGGAAAAGCCCGGGCCCCCTGAGGGGCCCCTGAGCAGGGGAGGGAAGCTCCCCTCCGTGGGGCCTGGCCACCCTTTCCCCAAAAAATTTCTCCCCCTCCCCCCCCCGAAAAAAGCCCTTTGCCCCCTTTTGCAATCACATGGGAGGGCCCGCCTTGGGGGGGTGGCGTGTGCAGGGGTTTTTGGAGGGGGGGCACAACCGGTTTATTCTGACTGACATGGAAAGGGGTGCCCCAAGGGGGACACGAGCGCGAAGGGGCGAGTTTGCAGCGTAGGGGCCGGGGCCCCGATATGGCCCCTGGCGGGGCCGGGGCAGAGAAAGTTTTGGGGGGCCAGGGGGCGAAGTCCCCCGGGAAACCCCGCAATATAAGGGCTTTAAAACCCGTAAATTTGTTCTAGAGGCCTTTTTGAAACAGGTTCGTTTTTTTAGATTTTTTGAAAAATTGGGGCCCAAGACGGAGAGTTTTGGGTTTTTCCTCTATGGGGGTTTTAAGCCCGCCCGTGTGTACAGTATGTGTCACAAATTTACAGGACTGTAAGTATAAAAACACTAGGCCAGTCAAGAAAAGGGTTTCTGAGTGATCGCAAAAATTAAAAGACTGGTTTATCCCTTAAAAAATTAATAGTTTCCCCTTAAAGATGGTGAAAAAATGCCCAGCTCGAAACGCGAAGGGGAATTAATGATAGTAGGCCTAAAACTTTAACCCCCCGAGGCCCGATATTGATTTTTTAGAAAACCCCGTTGATTATTCCTGAAGGGCGATTGGGAAAAGCTCTATCCTTGGTAAACGGGCCAAATAATGAAAAATTTTTACTTTAATCTCCTTTTTGTAGGCACTACTAAGTTTTGAGTGGGGTGGGGCCCGGGGTTTGCCCGACGGGTGGCCCCCCCGGGCGGCGGGAGCCACCCGAAAAACTGACAAACCCCATTCCGTCAGTAAAGGGGGTGGTGGGGGAGGGATCTGAAAAAAACCCATGATAAAACCCTGGACATTGCGGGGCATATATTTTATAAAAGTGCGGGAATATAGGGGGAAAAGTGTTCAGCGTGATTTTTAAAGTTTTCCCCGAATGTGAAGTGTAAATTTTCCCAAAACGCGCGAAAAAGCGCGAAAAAAATTTTTTGGGTTATCTGTAGGGGTTTTATATCGGGGATAACATACATTTATTTGAAACACCTGGGAAAACCCTATGAAATAGCCAAAAAGTTTTGGCCCAGAGTCGCTAAAAAAACGAGGTATCGCTGACACCCCACGAGGAAACAAAAAATAGGGTTAGCGACATGGGGTGGAATTTTTTTTACCTCCCAAAAAGACAGTGTTCTCTGCCGACAGTTCGTGGTAAGGTGGCAAGCCTGGACGTGCTTCCCAGCAAAGGGAATGGAATTGCTGAAAATTCCGAAGATGAAGTGACGGGGACAGCGCGCATAGCGCGCCGAAAATTTTTTGGGGTTTCTTAGAGAAAATTTTTCCTCTTTTAGCGTCCCCGGGGGAATGAATACTCTATCGTATCGCCCCTTTAAAACACCCCGATGGGCCCCCGCCCCCACCCGGCGCCCTCCCTGCTGAGTGCTCATGTGTTTTTTCAATCTTTTTTCTTTACCTAAAACCCGGAAGTTTCCACCTCCCAAAGGGGGTAATCCATGCCCCGCCCTTAAAACCCCCCCCAAAGGGGTTTTTCCCCCACGGGCTCGGAGGTGGGGGTCTGTGCCCCCCTCCCCGCCCTTTTTTTAACCCGTACTGTTTTTTTTCTCACAACTGTTTTTCACCTTGGGGCCAACGTAAAAACATATATGTGTAGGCCTAACCCTTCTTTAAAAAGTATATTTTATTTTTTAGCAATTTCCCTATGTTAAGAGACGGGGGACGGGCCCTCATCCGGTAAAAGGGGGGCGAGGTGAAAAATTTTGGGGAAACCCAATTTGGTTTACACCAGGGTAGGAAAACCCGGGGGTTTCGCGACCCTTTTTGAGGGTCGCGGAAATTTTTTGGGGAGGGTCGCAAAAGGATTATTTTCGAAGCAAAAAAATTTAACGCCAAATTTTCTCATTAAAAATAAGCAAGGGAGTGATTCAAAATTAAAAAAACAAGTGATTCCCTTTATATTAACACTCCCTTTAACAAAAAATCAAACCCCTCTCACCGACCGCAATAAAAGGGGCCCACCAAGTTTCCGGAGAAAAAATTTGGGGCTCCCAAGAAAAAAAGGGTTTGGAGCAACGGTCTCCCCTTTTCCCCCGGGCCCGATGCCGATTGCAATGCTGGACCCCAAATTTAGCCTCCGTACATTTTGGGAAATGATAATTCCCCCGCTCTTTTTTTTCTAGAAAGATTTTCTAACGACAAGTTTTTAAACTCTTTTGGAAGAGTATGTATTATAAAATAATAAAACATATTTAGCATAAAAAATTTAAGTAAACATTTTCCAGTAAATTTGCCATTCTCAAGAAGCTGTTGAAATTTTCCATTATTTCCCTTGGAAAATAGGGGGAACATTTTTTAAAAACCCCAGTAATACAACTGCATTTAAGGAAAATGATAAAAAAAAAAACTACACTGAGCCTGCCTAGCAGAGACAAAAAAAAGAAAGGGTTTTTTTTAAGGAATGATGTACTTTCCCGAAGGAATGCGGCTACGTTGGCCATTTTTCGTTAAAATATCCCAATCCAAAAGATTAAAACTGGGGGAAGAGAAAAAATTTAGGGCCCTAATCTTTACCCTAAAATTTTTGAATTCAAAAAAAAGACCCCAAGGAAGGGGTATTTTGGCTATGACAAAAGCTTGGATTGTGTGTACGCAAGGTTAGTATATTCCACCCTAATGTTAAGGAGCCCACTCATCTAACATGGCGTACCAAACCCCGGCCCGTCGGGCACTTATTTTCCCGCAATAGTGTCCCCCAGCGGGCCCGCTGGTATAGCGAAGGTTTTTTTACTGGGGGTGTTTGCCCTTTCCCAGGCTAGAAAATTTATTTACAAGAGGACAATTATAGGCTTTATAGGGGGCCAGAAATTTTAAAAGGGTTTTTATTTTGAAAGGTTTGCTAAAATGGCGGGGAGACAGTAGACTAGGAAAAGCTGTTTTTGGGGCAAAGTAATCAACTTTCAGTTTATTTGGGTTACTTGCGAGATGATCTTTTTTTGGGGTTAATTTGATTTTCACTGTAATTAAGAAATAACGTAGGATAGTATGTATGTCGCTAAAAAGGGGCCCCTTAAACCCAAACGAAGGATTGTAGGGGAAAGGGCCCAGCACAAACAAAATCAGCTAAAAACCAGTTTTTTTCCCCTGTAAATTTTGGGTTAAAAACTTTAAGTGTCTTTTTTGTAAAAAAATTAATGATGTCTACTGTAAAACTTGCTTAGCCTATGCAAAGGGGGTTTGGGGCCCAGGCAGGGTTCGATTTCCCCGGGTGAAAGGGTTTCAATTTTCAGGGAGTGCGGAGGTTTGTTTGAATGAGTAGCAGTTTCACCCCAAACCCCGGGCCCAAAGCCCCCTTAGATTTGGGGAAATTTTTGGGAACTTACAATCCAGTACCCAATCCAATTTTCCAATCAGGATGTTAAGGAAAATTTAAAGGGGGTTTTTTTAAAATTTTCCCCCAAAAGGGATTTATTTCACCTTTACTTTTGGTTCACTTGAAGTGTGCATTTGACCCCTTGTAGCAACTCCCAACATTTCCCAATTTTTTTTTGTGCCCCCCCAAGATCTCGGCGAAAAGGCCATTTTTTCCCAATCGGGGGGCATGAAAACTGTGAATTTTTAATGAAATCCGGGGATTTAGGCTATAGTAGCCGCCGGGGCCCTTAACTTTGTGGTCAAACCCACGTCCCAAAGTAATCCTATGATATTGTTTCCAGTTTGCATGTTTTTTAATTTGCGTGCAAAATTTAAATTGAAAAATTTCCAAAAAATTGCCGCCAATGCCGCTAAAAAACGGGAATCCCACACAATACATTAACAATGTGTACGATAAAATACAGCATATGTATACTATTTTTATGTAAAATCCCATACTATATGCCCGGGGGGAAAAACCTTTAGGTTACCCCAAAGATTTCAGGGGGCACCAAGCGGTAAACCCCAAAAATTTCTGGCGTATTTGTACCCTGATTTCTTTTTTGGCCACCCCTGGGCCTTACAGAGAGGCGGCGAAATTTTTATTTTGTTTTCCCTTTGTGGCATAAATCTTCGGCGGCAAAAAAAAAAAACTAACTTTCCAGTAGGGACTATATGAAACACATGTTTTTTACTGAAATTATGTAGTCCCATTTATAAAATCATACTATTTGCAAAAATTTAGACTTTTTTCCTTTTTTTGGGAGGAAAAAATAATCAATTTTGGTGGTACTCAGTGGGAAAAAGTGGAGGCACATTCAAACAAAATTGCATGGCTCCCGCGTGTGTTTTGGAAAAGGGTTTATTTTGAAGGAAACATACCCCAAACAAACTGAGGATGAACCTTTTCCCCACGTATGAGAGATGGAGTCTTTTTTTTGCGCCCCGCCACCAAATGAATTTTTGGCCCCAAAATTTCGTGGTAAAACAGTATTAAATTAAAAAATGCGGCGGAACTTTTTGCGAAAATGAAAAAATTATGCAGTTGGTTTGGTTTAAATCGTTCAGGCATAATTTTCCACCAACTTAGCCCAAGAAAGTCATTTCATAAAAAATCTGAGTGAAAAAAACTGGGTTTTTCCCCTTTTTATTGCAAATAAATATCTGCAATAAAAATTTCCCCACTTTTGTACTTTTTCGGAGCGTGTTCCTTCTACAATCCCTTTACACAGAAGCCCAAGGGGGGATATTTTAACCCTTGCAAAAAAAAACAAACACAAAGGGCCCCGTTGGTGGAGAATCAAAAAAAATGAGATTGCTTTCAGCATTTTCAAAGTTTGCTGAATGTGATAAGGCAGGAGGGAATATTAATACTAGTACCCTCAGTGTGGGAAATAGAAACGAGCTGGCACAAGTCTTGTGGAACATGTCATGTAAGGAAGGAGTGAAAAGGTGTGCATGTGGTTTTAAATCACGGGAGGGTTCCACCGGGTAAAAAACTTAGTGCTGGGCCATTCTTAAACCCTTTTTACCCCCTCCCCTTTTTTTAAAAAATTTTTTTCCCTTTAAAAAAAAACCCCCCCTTTTCCCAAAAAAAATTTTTTAAAAAATTTTTAAAAAAAAAAAATTGGGGCCGGGGGGGGGTGGGGTTTTTTTTTTGGGGGGGGGGGCCCCCCAAAAGGGGCCCCCGGGGGCCCCCAGGGGCCCCCCAACCCCTTTTTTTTTTTCCCTTTTTTTAAAAAAAAAATTCCCCAAAAAGGTTTTTTTTTGGGGAAAAACCCCCCCCAAAAAAGGGGGGGCCCCCAAAAAAACCAAAAAACCCCCTTTGGGTAAAATTGGGAAAAAAATTTTTAATTAAATTTTTTTTTTAAAAATAAAAAAAATAAAATTTTTTTTTATTTTTTTAAAAAAAAATTTAAAAAATTTTAAAAAAAAAGGGAAAAAAGGTAAAAAATTTTGGGTTTTTAAAAAGGGGGGGGGCCAAAAACCCCCAAAAAAAAAAAAAGGGGGAAAGGGGGGGGGGGGGGGGTTAAGGGGGTGGGGAAAAAAAAAAAAATTTAAAAAAAAAAAAATTTTTTTAAAAAAACCCCCAAAAAAAATTCCGGAATTTTGGGGGTTTTTTTTTTTTTTGGGTGTTTTTTTTTTTTTTTTTTTGGGGGTTTTATTTTTTCCCCCTTTTTTGGGGTACCCCAGCCCGTTTCCCCCCTTTTTTTCATTTAAACCCCAAAAGGGGGGGGTTTTTTTTTTTAAAAATTTTTTAAAAAATTTTTTTTTTTTTGGGGTTTTTGGGGTTTTTCAAAGGCCAAAAAAAGGGTTTTTTTTTTTTAACCAAAAAAAATTTAAAAAACCTTTTTTTTTTTTTTAATTAAAATTTTTTTGCCCGGTCCAAAAAAAAATTTTTTAATTCCCAAAAATTTTTTTTCCCAAAAACCCCAAAATTTTAAACATAAAAATTTTAAAAAATTTTTTTTTTAAAAAAAAATTTTAAAAAAAAAAAAGGGTTTTTTTTAGGGGGCCCGGGGCCCGGGGGGGCCCCCCCCCCGGGGGGGGGCCCCCTTTTTTTTAAAAAAAAAAAAAAAAAAATTTTTAAAAAAAAAAAAATTTTTTTTTTTTCCCCCCATTAAAACCCAAAAAAATTTTTTTAAAAAAAAAAAAAAAACCCCCTTTTTTTTTTTTTTTTTTTAAAAGGGGGGAAAAAAAACCCCCCCCCCCCCCCTTTCCTTTTTGGGTTTTTTTTTTAAAAAAATTTTTTTTAAGGGGGAAAAATTTTTCCCCCCCTTTCCTTGGTTTTTAAAAAAAAAATTTTTTTTTTCCCGGGGGGGCCCCCTTTTTTTTTTTTTTTTAAAAAAAAAAAATTTTTTGGGGGGGTTTGGGGAAAAAAAAATTTTTTTTTTTTAAAATTTTTTTGGGGGGGTTTTTTTAAAATTTTGGGGGGGGCCCTTTTTTTTGGGAAAAAAATTTTTTTTTAAAAAAAAATTTTCTTGGGGAAAAAAAAAATTTTTTTTTTTTCGTTTTTTTAAAAAAAAAAAAAATGGGGTTGGGGGGAAAAAAAAAACCCTTAAACGGGGGAAATTTTTAATTCCCCCTTTTTTTGGGGGGGAAAAAAAAAACCAAACCCCCCCGGGGGGGTTTTTTTTTTTTAAAAAATTTTTTTTAAAAAAAAACCCCCAAAAATTTTTTTGCCAAAAAAAATGGAAAAAAAATTTTTTTTTTTATTTAAAAGTTTTTTTTAAAAGTTAAAAAAAAAAGGAAAAAAATTTTTTTTTGCCGGGGGGTTTTTGGAAAGGGGGCCCCCCCCAAACCCGGGGAAATTTTTTTTTTAAAAAAAGGGGGGGGGGGAAATTTTTTAAAAAGGGGGGGGAAAACCCCCCCCCCGGGTTGGAAAAAAAAAAGGGAAATTTTTAAATTTAAAATTAAAAAGGGAAAATTTTGGGGGAAAATTTAAAAAAGGGGGTTGCGGAATTTTTCAATTAATTGGGAAAAAATTTTGGGGGGGGGAAACCAAAACCCTTTTAAAAAGGACGGGGGGAAAAAAAAAAAAAGGCCCCAAAAAAAAAAAGGGTTCAATTTTGGAAAAAAAATGCAAACCCCAAAAAGTTTTTTTTTGGGAATTTTTAAAAAAAAAAAAAAGGGGGAAAAGGGGAAAAAAAACCCCCGGGGGGGCCCGGGGTAAAAAAAGGGGAAAAAAAAAACAACCCCGGGGGAAAAAAAAAAAAATTTAAATTTTTTTCCCCAAAAAAAAAGGGGGGGGGGGGAAAGGGGGTAAAAAAAAAAGGGGGGGAAAAAAAACCCCCTTTCCCGGGGGGGGGTTTTTTTTTTTCCGGGGGGGGGTTTTTTTTAAAATTTTTTAAAAAAAACCTTTTTTTAAAAAATTTTAAAAAATTTTCCCTAAAAAGGGGGGTTTTTTTTAAAAAAACCTTGTTTGGTAAACCCCCGGGGGTTTTAGGTTTTTTTTAAAAAATTTTTTAAAAAATTTAAAAAGGGGCCCCCCAAAAAAAAAAATTTTTGGGAAAAAAACCCAAAAAAAAAAAAAAAAAACCCCCCCCCCCCCCCCCCCAAAAAAAAAAATTTTTTTTTTGGGGGAACCCCAAAATTAAATTTTTTTTAAAAAAAAAAAAAGGGGGGTTTTTTTTTAAATTTTTAAAAAAAAACCCCGGGGTTTTTTAAAAAGGGCCCCCCAAATTTTTTTCCCTTTTTAGGGGGGGAAAAATTTGGGGTTTTTTCCGGAAAAAAAAAATTTCCCCCTTTTTTTTTTTTTTTTGGGTTTGAAAAATTTAAATTTTAAAAACCCCTTTTGGGGGCCCTTTTGGTTTGGAAAAAAAACAGGCCAATTTTCCCCCATTCCAAATTTCTTAAAAAAAACCCCCCCTTTTTTGGTTTGGAAAAAAATTTTTTTTTCCCCCTTTTCCCCCGGGGAAAAAAAATTTTTTTTTTTTTCCTTTTTTCCCAAAAAAAAAACAAAAACCCTTTTAAAACCCCAAAAACTTTTTTTTTTGGTTAAAAGGTTAAAATTTTTTCCCTAAATTTTAAAATTTTTTTGGGAAAAAAACCCCCGGGGGGGGGCCCCCCTTTTTTTTCCCCCCCGGGGGGGGTTAAAATTCCCTTCCCCCCCGGGGGTTTTTTTTTAAAATTTTCCCTTTTCCCCTTTTTTTTCCCGGGGGTTTTTTTTGAAAAAAATTTTTTTTAAAAAAAAAAAAAAAAAAAAAAATTTTTTTTTTTTTTAAAAATTTTTGGGGGTTTTCCCCCCGGGGCCCCCCCCCCAAAAAAAAAAAACCCCCCAAAAAAACCAAATTTTTTAAAAAAAAGGGTTTAAAAAAAAATTTTTTGCCTTTTAAAAAAAAGGGGTTTTGGTAACCCCAAAATTTTTAAAAAAAATTTAAAAAAAAAAAAAAAATTTTTTAAAAAAGGGGGGAAAGGGGAGCCCCCCAAAAAAAAAAAATTAATAAAAAAAAAGGGGGGGCCCCCCCCCCCCAAAAAAAAAACCCCCCCCCGGGGGGGGGGGGGAATTTTTTCCCAAAAAAGGCCCGGGGGGGTTTAAAGGGGGTGGAAAGGGAAAAATTTTGGGGCAAAATGGGGGGGGTTTGGGAAAAGGGGGGAAAAGGGGGTTTGGGGGGTTTTTTGGTTTAAAAAATTTTGGGGGGGGGGCCAATTTTTTTAAAAAACCCCCCCCAAAAAAAAACCCCCCAAAAATTTTTTTTTTAAAAAAAAAAAAAAGGGGGTTTTTAAAACTTTTTAAAAAAAAAATTTTTTTTAAAAAACCCCCGGGTTTCCCAAAAATTTTTTTTTTTGGGGGGGGGGGCCCCTTTTTGGGGGGGGGCCCCCCGGAAAAAAAATTTTTGGGGGCGAAAAATTTTAAAAAAACCCCCTTTTAAAAAACCCCCCCAAAAAAAGAATTTTTTTTCAAAACCCCCCCCCCAAAATTTTTCCCAAAAAATTTTTTTTTACAAAAAAAAAATTAAAAAACCCTTTTTAAATTTTCTAAAACCCCCCCAAAAAAACCCGGCTACGGTTGGGGTTAAAGGGGTTCCCCCCCCCCGGGTTTTTTAAAAACCCCCCCCCCAAAAAAAAAAAATTTTTTAAAAAAAAAAAAAAATTTTTTTTAAAAAAATTGGGGTTTTTTAAAACCCCAAAAAAAAAAGGGGGCAAAATTTAATTTTTTTAAAAAATTTCAAAGGGCCCCCCTTTTTTCCCCCCCCCCCCCCACCCCCCAAAAAAAATTTAAAAAAACCCCCCTTTTTTTTAATTTTTAAAAACCCCTGGTTTTGGGTTTAAAAAAACCGTTTTTGGGAAAAATTTTAAAACTTTGGGTTAAACCCCCGGGGGAAAAAAAAAGTCCCCCAAAATTTTTAAAAAAAAAATTTTTAAAAAAAATTTTTCCCTTTTTAAAGTTTAATTTTTGGAAAAAGGGGGTTTAAGTTTTCCCCTTAACGGGGAATCAAAAAAAAATTTTTAAACCGGAGGGGTTTTTTTGGGGGGGGGCCCCTTTCCCGGGCATGGGAAAAATTTTTTTTCCCCAAAAAGGGGAAAAAAGCGAAAATTCCCTTTTTTTAAAAGGGGGGAAAAAAAATTTGTAATTTAAAATTTTTTTTCAAATCACCCCCTAAAAGCAAAATTTTAAAATTTAAAAAAATTTAAATTTTTATAAATTTTTAAAGGTTTCCGGTAAGACGGGAAAAAAGGGAAAAAAATTTTAGGGGGTTAAAACCCCCCCCAATTTTTGGGAAGGTACCTTTTGGCTTTTGGGAAAAATTGGTTTCCCCCCCTAAAAGGGGGCCCCCGGGGGAAAAAAAAAATTTTTAAAGGGGGGGCCTTTTTGGGCCCCCCCCTTTTTTGGCCCCCTTTCCCCCCCCCAAAAAAACCCCCCGGGGGCTTTATTACCTTGTTTTCAATTTCATCGGCCCCTTTTAAAAAGGTTTCCATTTAAAAAGAAAGTAAATCATTTAAAAATGTAGTAAAAGGGGATTTAGGGAAAAACCTTTTTGGGGCCCCAAAAAAAAGGGGGAAAAAACAAAAGAAAAGGAAATTTAAGGGGGAAAGGGCCCGGGTGAAGCCCCCCGGGGGCGGATTTTGGGGGGGGGGGAAAAAAAAGAGGAAAAAACTCAAGGAAAAACCCCCGGGGGGCCCCCCAAAAAAAGGGGGAAAAAAAGGGGGCCCCAAAAGGGCCCCAAAAACCCCAAAAAGGGGTTCCAAAAGCAAAAGGAAAAACCGCTTTTTAAATTTAAAAAAACCCCGCTTGAAAAAAAATTAATTAAAATGTTTTGGGGGTCCCCCAACCTTTTTGTAAACCCCCCCAAAGTTTTTTAAGCTAAAAGTTCCAAGTTGGGTTTTTTTTAAAAGGGAAAAAGGGTTTTTTAAAAAATTTTTTTTAGCCCCTTAATAAAAAATTGGTTTTTTTTGGGGGTTTTTTTTTAAAAAAAAAAAAAAGGGGGGGGAAAATTTTTTTAAAACCCAATTTTGAAAATTTCCCCAAAGCTGTTTGTAATAAATTTTCGCCCCCCCCTTTAAGAACCCTTTTTTTTTTTTTTAAAAGGGGGGGGGGCCAAACGCACCCCCAATAAAAAAAAAAATAAAATAAAGAAAAAAATTTTTAAAAAGGGAAAAAAAAAAGTTTCCTGGGTTTTTTTTTTTTCCCCCGGGGGGGTTTTCCCCATTTGGGGTTTCCCCCCCAAAAGGGACCACTGAATTTTAAAAATTTTTTTAAAAACCAAACCAAAAATTTTTTTCCCCTTTTAATTAATTTTTGGGGGGCGTACCCAAAATTTTTCCCCCAAAGGGGCCAAAAGTTCCCTTTTTTTCCTTTTTCGCTGGTTTCAATCTTTTCCGAAACCCCCCTTGGGGGCCCGCATTTTTCCCCCTTTTTTTCGGTCCCCCCACCCTTTTTAAAAAAGGGTTTTCCCCCCCAAAAAGGGGGCCTCCCCCCGGCCCCCCCCTTTTTCCCCTTTTCCCCCCCCCCAATTTTTTTTTTTATTTTTTAAAAAATTTTTTTTTTTTTCCCTTTTTTTTCCCCTTTTTTTTTTTTTTCCCCCCCCCCCCCCCCTTTTTTTTTCCCCTTTTTTTTTTATTTTATTTTTGGTTTTTTTTTTTGTGGGGGGGGTTTTTTTTTCCCCGGGTTTTTTTTTCCGGTTTTTTAAAATTTTTTTGGGTTTTTTCCAAAAACCCCCAAGGGGTTTTTAAAAAAAAAAAGGGAAAAAAAAAATTTTTTGGGGGGTTTTTTTTTTTATTTTGTTTGGAAAAAATGATTTATAAAATTTTAAAAAAGGGAAAAAAAAAAATTTCCCCCCCCCCGGGGGAATGGGCCCCGGGGGAAAAAAGGGAAAAAAAAGGGGGGAAAAAAAAAAAAAAAAAAAAAGCCGTGGAAAAAAAAAAAAAAAAAGGGGGAAAAGGGGGAAAAAAAGGGGGGGGGCCCCGGGGGGGGAAAAAAAAAAAAAAGGGGGGGGGAAAAAAAATTTTTTAAAAAAAACAAATTTTAAAAGGGGAAAAGGGGAAAAAAAGGGGGGGGGGGGGGGAAAAAAAAAAGGGGGGGAAAAAGGGGGGAAAAAGGGGGGGGAAAAGGGGGGAGAAAAAAGGGGAAAAAAAAGGAAAAAAAAAGGGTTGGGGGGGGGGAAGGGGGCCCCGGGGAAAAAAAAAATTTTAAAAAAACCCCCCCCAAAAAAAAAACCCAAAAAAAATTTTTCCCCCCCCTTTTTTTTTTAAAAAAAATTTTTAAAAATTTTTTAAAAATTTTTTTTAAAAAACTTTTAAAAACCCTTTTTTTTTTTTGGGGGGGGGGGAAAATTTTTTAAAAAAACCCCCCCCTTTTTTTTGGGGGGGTTTTTTTTTTTTCCCCCCCCCCTTTTTTAAAAATGAAAAAACCCCCCCCCCCCCTTTTTTTTTTTTTGGGGGGGGTTTTTTTTTTGGGGGGGGTTTTTCCCCCTTTTAAAAAATTTTTTGGGTTTTTGGGGGGTTTTTTTTTCCCGGGGGGGTTTAAATTGGGGGGTTTTTGGGGGGAAAAAAAAAAAAAGGAAAATTTTTTTTTCCCCCCCCCCCCCCCCTTTTTTTTGGGGGGGGGAAAAAAAAAAAAAATTTCCCCCTTTAAAAAAAAAAAATAATTTTTTGGGGAAAAATTTTTTTTTTAAAATGTTCCCTTTTTTTTAAAAAAAAAATTTTTTAAAAAATTTTTTTTGGGGAATTTTGGGGGGGGAAAAGGGGGCCCCCCCCATTTTTTAAAAAATTTTTTTTTTAAAAAGGCCGGGTTTTTCCCCTTTTTTTTTGGGAAAAAGGGGGGGGGAAAAATTTTTTTTCGGGGAAATTTTTTCCCAAAAACCTTTGCCCGGGGCCCCCCCCTCCCCCTTTTTTTTTTTTTTTTTCCCCCCCCCCTTTTTTTTTAAATTTTAAAATTTTTGGGTTTTTTTTTTTTCCCCCCGGGTTTTTTTTTCCCCACCCAAAATTGGGGGCCCCCCCCCCCAAAAAAAAAGGGGGGGGTTTTTTGGGGTTTTTTTGGGGGGGAAAACCCTTTTCCTTGCCCCCGGGGCCCCCCGGGTTTTTTCCCTTTTTTTAAAAAAAGGTTTTAAAAAAAAACCCCCCCTTTTTTTTAAACCCCTTACCCCCGGTTTTCCAAAGGGTTTTTAAAAAAAATTTTAAACCCAAAAGGGCCCCAAAAACCCCTTTTTTTTGAAAAATTTAAAAAAAAAACCCAAACTTAAAAAAACCCGGGGAAAATTTCCCCTTTTTGGGGGGGGAAAAATTCCTTTTTTAAAAAAAAGGGGGGGGCCCCCCCCCCCCCCCCCCCAACCCCGGGAAAAACCCTTCCCCCCGGGGCCCCCCCCCTTTTTTTAAATTTCCCCAATTTGGGGGTCCTTTTTTTCCCCCCCCCTTAAAAAAAAATTTTTTTTTTTTTTTTTAAGGGGGGGAAAAAAACCCCCCCCTTTGGGCCCCTTTGGGGTTTGGGGGTTTTTTTCAAAGGGCCCCCTTTTTTTTTTTTTTTCCTTTTTTTTTAAAAAGGTTTCCCCCAAAAATTTTTTTTTTTTGTTTTTTAAAAAAAGGGGAAAAAATTTTTATTTTTTTTTAAAAAAAAAAAAATTTGGGGGGGAAACCTTTTTTTCCCCCCCCCCCTTAAAGGGGGGTTTTTTTAAAATTTTTTTTTTTTGGGGGCCCCCCCCGGGGGGGGCCCCCAAATTTTCCCCCCCTTTTTAAAACTTTTAAAACCCCCGTTTAAAAAAATTTAAAAAGGAAAAAAAATTTTTTCCTTTTTTTTAAAAAAAAAAAGGAAAATTTTTTTTTCCCCCAAAAAATTTTTTTTAAAAAGGGTTTTAAATTTTTTTAAAAATTTTTTCCCCCCCAAAAAAATTTTAAAAAAACCCAAAAAAAAAAAAAAAAGGTTTTTTTTTTAATTTTCCCAAAAAAAGTTTTTTAAAAAAAAAAAACCCCCCCCCCCTTTTTCCCCCCCCTTTTTTTGGGGGGGGGGGGGCCCCTTTAAAAAATTTTTTTTTTTGGGGGGGGGGGTTTTTCCCCCCAAAAAAAAAAGGGGAAAAAAGGTTTTTAAAAAAAAAATTTTTTTTTTTTAAAAACCCCCTTTTTTTTCCCCAAAAAAATTTTTTTAAAATTTTTTTTAAAATTTTGGAAAAATTTTTTTTTTTTTTGGGGGTGGGTTTTTTTAAAAAGGTTTTTTTTTTTTTTTTTAAAAAAAAAATGGGTTTTTTTTTTTTTTTTGGGGCCCCTTTAACCGGGGGCCCCGGGAAAAAAAAAAGAAAAAAATTTTTTTTCCCCCCCCGGGGGCCCCCCCAAAAAAAAAAAAAAGGGCCCCCAAAATTTTTTTTAAAAAAATTTTTAAAAAAAATAAAGGGGAAACCCAAAAAAAGGGGGGGAATTCCTTTTAAAAAAAGGGGGGGGGGGAAAAAAAATTTTTGGGATTTCCCCCCCCCCCCCCCCCTTAAAGGAAACCAAATTTTTATTTGGTTTTTTTCCCCCCCCGGAAAAAAACCCCCCCAAAAAATTTTTGGGGGGGCCCCAAAAAGAAATTTTTAAAAATTTTTTAATTCCAAAAAGGGGGAAACCCCCCCCTTTTTCGGAAAGGAAAAATTTTTTTTGGGGGGGGGGGTTTAAATTTAAAATTTTTTTAAAAAAAAAAAAAAGGTTTTTTTTTAAAAAAAATTTTTAATTGGGGTTTTTTTTTTAAAACCAAAAAATTTTTTAAAAAAAAAAAAAGGGGGTTGTTTTTTGGGGGGGGGGGCCCCCCCCCCGGGAAAACCCCCCCCCCTTTTTTTCCCCGGGAAAAAAAAAAAAAAACCCAAAAAAAAAAGGGGGTCGGAAAAAGGGAAAAACCCCAAAAAATTTTGTGGTTTAAAGGGGGAAAAAAAAAGGGTTTGGCCCCAAAAAACGGGGGGGAAAAAAGGTTTTTGGGGAAAAAAAGGGGGGGTTTTTCCCCCCTTTTCCCCCCTTTTTTATCCCCTTTTCCCCCTTTTTGAAAAAAAAAAAATTTTTTTATTAAAAAAAAAAAAAAAAAAAAATTTTTTTTTTTTCCCAAAACCCCTTAATTTTTTAATTTTTTAAAAAGGGGGCCCAAAAAATTTAAAAAAAAAACCCCCAAAAAAATTTTGGTTTTTTTTTAAAAAAAAAAAAAAAGGGGCAAACCCCCTTTTTTTTTTGGGGGGGAAAAAAAAAATTTTTTTTTTTTTTTTCATTTTTTCCCAAATTTAAACCCCCCCGGGGGGGGTCCCGGGTTTTTTTAAAAAAACCCCCTTCCCCCCCCTTTTTAAAATTTTTTCCCCCCCCCCCCCCAAAAAAAACCCCCCAAAAAAAACCCCCCCTTTCGGGGTGTTTTCCCCCCCCTTTTTTCCCCAAATTTGGGGGGCCCGGGAAAAAGGGGGGGGAAAATTTTTTAAAAAAAGGGGGGGGGGCCCCGGGGGAAAAAAAGGGGGGGGGGGAAAATACCCCCCTTATTGGCCTCCCAAGAAAAAATGAAAAAAAAAAAAAAGCAAACACACAGGTTGTGATGTCTTCCCAACCGGGAAAATAGTGCCAGGGAAGTGCCATTCTGGTGATCTAGGAGGTGTTTCCATCCAAAATTTTCTCAAGTGCTTCGCGCCAACCATCGGTGGCGCTCGACTTAAGTGCTGTTTTCCATTGCTTACCGAAGTCACAACGGTGCCCCTTTTTGCCCAAACCCTAGATTCACGCCTGAATTCTTATGCCAATTGGTCCGAGAGTTTACCCCACCCATTCCGTTTCGACAAATCTTAGTCCCTCAGCCATCACACTTTTTTTACCATCACTTTACATACATGACATCTGAGCAAGGTCTGAAAATTCGGGCACTTTTTCCTGAAATAAAATCGTCCCAAACACCTTATGGCTAGGTCCAGCTTAATTTCAGTTATTTTTGTTACTTTCATTTCGCTTCTATAACACATAGTAATTAATTCTAACAGCTAAAATACACCAAATTACACCTTGTTAGTTTCTTTTCTCTGAAGAAAATGTAAAAACTTCGCCCTCAGGTCACTACCCTGCATCAGTACTCCGAGTTAAAGGTGATCAGTCGTCTTGAAATATTCTTTGTGACGTCAGCCTTTTCTTGACATGTTTCTGCAGTCGTCACTGTTCAAGGATACACCGTACAAGTAGCTATGATGACATCGGTATAGCTAGTAGGTATACAGCTACAAGCCGTCTCTTCTTGCTTACCGATTAGCTATACCATGCTTGTACGGTGTATCCTTGAACAGTGACGACTGCAAAAAACATGTCAAGAAAAGGCTGACGTCACAAAGAATATTTCAAGACGACTGATCACCTTAACAATCTAAAATCCCCCCATCCCCCTTTTCTCAGGCAAATCCTGGATTCGTCACTGCTATGATACATCTGGCTTTCAGCCTCAAAACTTGTTGAACTTTTATGGTCTCTATACAAGCGCTCAGCCGCTGAAGAGGTATATAGCCCAATCTATCATGTCAGTTGTTTTTTAAAGAGCCAAATGACTGTCCGAGGGGCCCCCACGTAGGTTGGTGCGCAGCCCCCTCCCCCCCCCCCACCCATCCAGCCCTGCCCATCGTCGGTAATTCTGTGATTGGTAACCTGACGAAACCTTTTGCATTCAAGCGCATATCAACAAAGGATGGGTGGGGTGTTGGGACCGTACGCCCCGGGTTGAAGAAACTTTACTACATTCTCCCATAGGCCGCTACCCAGGATTAAATTCCATTTGAGAAAATTTAAATGGTCCTGAATGGTTCCATTCGGATTTTGAATGTGTTTTGGACACGTTTCCATTTAAACTGGTCTAAAACCATTTAAAACCATTCAACTTGTTAACGATGACCATTCAAAACCATTTGCCATAAATTTTAAACCAGTCAGAACCATTCAAACTTCATTCAAAGTTGAATGTGCTTTAGGCAAAAATTGAATGGAAGTCGAATGGAATTTAATCCTGGGTATACTCGACGTTTGTCAAACTTGAAGTCACCCCCCCCCCCCATTGGAAAATAATCCTGTATATGTGGATGTAAAAGGCTGCATTTAAAAAAACCGAAACCATTCCTTTATTATTAATTCAAACACTTAAAATTTGGCCTGTTTTGTGGCCTCTGGATCCTTGATCAAGTTCCACAAAAAGCACAAACTTCCCTGTCCTCATTTCAAAGCTTCCGAGTCGGCTGTTCATGGTGTTTCAAACAGTGGCGTAGCTAGACATTTCTTGTGGGGGGCAAAAGCAAAAATTTCCGACAGATTATTATCTGAGGACCTTTTTTCTTTTTCTTTTTTTTTTTTTTTTTTTTTTGCTTTCCGGGCAATTTGAGACCGAATTTTGATTTTCACGTTGACATTTCGATGCGTAATTATCTGGGGACCTTTTTTTTTGCTTTTTGCTTTCCGGGTGATTTGAGACCGAATTTTGATTTTCACGTTGACATTTCGATGTGTAATTCTGCCTGTCTGTAATTTCCGACAGACACTAGAAATTTCCGACCGTGAGGCCTTCAGAGGCTTTGTGGGGGGGGGCGACCGTCCCCTGCCCCCCCCTCTAGCTACGCCACTGTTTCAAATGTGTGCGACATCATGACCATTGGAATTTGAGCATCAATGTTTGAGGATGATAGAGACATATATCGTTGAGAATTGCACTTGATTGTAATTTAAAATATTTTATCTGCAGATCTTATAAAAAGTTTTATCAACGGTTTTCCTTTTAACAATGTTGCCTCATATTTGAAGTTAAAATTCAAGTTAGATAACTTTCTACGATAAAAAAGGCCACAGTGGGTTTTCACTATGTCTGGTGTAACACACATAATGCTACATTTCACGAATATTAGCCATGTACTGACTACAGAAGTGCAGTGCATGGTTATTTTTTATTTCTCCAACTTTCTCTTAAAACAAACCTTCATAGTAAACATTTCCACCCAGGAGATGGTGGTTCATACAGTAGTAGCAGCATCATCGAACTGTACTTACAGTAGTTGTCTTTCTAGTGTCAATTACAGGCTGTATGTTTGTGTTTAGCCTCCAAACTCTCTGTGACTTAACTTTCATTCAAAAGAAATTCAGAGACTGTAACACACACAACAAACTTATGTAATACACGTAACACACAGTTACTCAATTTTTTGTTAAGGCAAATACAAATCTGCAGCTTTTTTACCAAAATGTTATAAACAAACAGGTTTCTTTTCAATAACATTGCTTTGCATTTGACGTTCAGATTCAGATCGGAGAACTTTTGACAAGAAATTAAAAATTAAAATTTTTCAAGTTAGTCTGATGTAACACACGTAACATGCAAGTTTTAGCCCTGCCCTGACTCAAGTGTACCCTATCATAATTAAATATTTTCTAAAGAATATACCTTCAAAGCCAACATCTCCATGTGAAATAGATAAATGTTAATACTACCATAAACAATTGTTTTGATAAAAAGGGCAAGAAAATGCCTGTGAAATGTGACACATGTAACATGGAATGGGCCAAAAATGGGGTTTCCCAAACTAACAAATAGGGGCTGCACTCCATGGCTCATGTGCCTACGCTGCTATTATAGGAAAAGAGAAAAGCAAGTATATACCGGTACCCAGTACTTTCTGGCAGCTAAGATTTAGTTGAGGGAAAGTGGTTTACTATTGATTTGGCATAATACAGAAATCTTGAAGTCCATGAATGGCTTTCTTCATTAAGAAGGAAATTGGTAGCAAATGCTTCTCACTATTTTTTAGTTGCTTAAAAATATAATTTGAAGTAGTGAAATGTTGCCCAAAACTTGAGTGCTATTATTTCTTCTCTGTGATAAATTAAAGATTGCAAACTTTGATGCAAACATTGAAATTGTTGGATTCAATGAAAATCTTTGAGAGGGAATATTTTAAAAATTATCCAACTTCATTGTATCAAAACATCTACTGGCAAGTATCTTTCATTCCTGGCATGAAATATGTCAGAAGATTTGCTTGATAACACCCATGGGATGATGCTGCCACTGTGATGAAAATTGAATCAGTCTGGCAGGCTAGTTTGAAAAGGAGAGATTTTGAATACTTGATGATGATAAATGGAATAAGTTTATTTCTTCAAGGCTTTCATGGGAAGAACATCTTGTTTTTTAATTTTGTGGAATGTGCTTGAAATGCCCTTTGAAAACATTGTAAGAGAGATATTGCAAACTGCATGTACCTGTTTTTTTATATGCAGTATATGCAGGCTCTGTAAACTACCATGAAGCTATGTAATCATTATACATGTATGTAAAATTGAAAATTCTGTGAAACTCCTGCAGAAGTACTAAAATTCATGAAATATGAGTTGCAAACCATAACATTCACAGATCTAAGTTTAAGAATTATGATTGTCCAGCTTGCATCCAGTGCAGTCCTTTTTTCTGTGTTTCCCATTATCAACTGTTTTCCTTAGAGCCATGTAGCAGACATGCCTCAGGCTTCCACATTGTATCATATGAACTCCTAACATTCCCAATGATCCTGGTCTCTTTGTCTGATTAGTATAAGAGTCCCAACACTCAATATGTAAGGTCCCAAAGAAGTTGTAAGGTGATGAACTTTTTACAAATCTCAACAACAAAGGTATTTATGTTGTGAAAACACCACCCTTCCAACTGGGTATTGCCAAAGAGCTCTTATTCAGCAAGCCTTTTGTTTGGTGCAAACATTAGAATTTTTGTTTTTCTTCCATAGATTCTCCACATTCCTACCTTGGACTGAATTTATCTCCACTGCTCAGTATTTGCTAGTCTTACACCATTTGCAGCTGACACTAATACCTTCCCCCTCTTGGTGCATATCTTGAAATTACTCAACTGTCCAAATCCTTTGAAGTACTGGAAATGCGGACATGAGTGGTGTACTGTAGGGTCCATTCAATGGTGGGTTTGTTTTGGGACCTCAAAGAAAGATCTGTTTACTCCTAAATTTTTTGCCCATGGTCAGCAGCATTTATCTGTACTGAGTATTGTTTGTAAGAAAGAAATAGTGTATGTACAGAAAGAAGGTATTCAAGAAAACTGTCATACTGGCGGTGTCTGAATAGAGATGGAATGCAAGCTGCACTCTCAGTGGAGTGGTTAAGATCATGTGTAGTATCTGTTCTTTTCAGCCAGTATAGAATGGGACCATACATGACAGACCCATGATGTAGAGGTCTGAAGGTCAAGAGGTTGGTCATGTTAAGTTCTGTTGTCTCCTTTGAGGAGCAGAACTCCTTCAGGATTAATGTTTGGCTTTGCCCCTCAGCTCTTCACCAGAGAGTCAGCTAGGGGACCAGGGAACTTTGGAAAAAGTACTTGCGGTGGAAGTGTAGGGGCATAAAAATGCTGTTGATTCAAACATTCATCATTGGCAGAAATAGTTTTTATCCTGAAACTATAACAACAAAATAACTTTGTAGACCCAGGCAGGATTTCCTTTTGGCAATAAAAGTGTATATTCAAACTTCACTGGGAAATGTGGGGTCAGCCTGTTTGAAGTCTCATGTTGTTTTGACCTTGGGGTCACAAGGGGTCAAAAGCAAAATTTCCCAAGAATTCCCAAGATTGTCATATGGGGTCACCAGAGGTCAAAAATAAAAATTTCCCAAGAATTTCCAAGATCTTCATCAGGGGTTGCGAGAGTTCAAAAAGCAAGAATTTCCAAGATCAACATCTGGGGTTGCCAAAAGTAAAAAAGCAAAATTTCTCAAGAATTCTGAAGATCGACATCTGGGATCACTAAGATAAACCTCAGTACAAAAAAGCATCCCCATTTGGCAAGGAATCACTAAGCCTTTTGGCTTTCTGGTTAGTCAAATGGCATACAGTTCACCAAGGTTCGCTATTCATAAATGGCAAAAAAGGTTTGATATACTCATAAATGGCGAAAAAGGTTCAATACTCATAACAGGAGAAAAGGTTCAATGTTTATGATGGGAGAAGGGTTCACTATACATCAAAGGGGAAATGGTCCTTTACTCATAATAGGGGAAAGAATTTTCTATTCCCAGCGGCATTTTAGCCTGTAAAATAGAAGAAAAAGTTCGTTATTCTGGAATCCCTACCTCAAATGAATAATGAAATATATATTCTATTATGAAGTACAAACCCTGTTACTTACAAGTAACAAACCCTTTCCCCTATTATAAATAGCAAACCAATTCCCCCATTGTTAATATTGAACCTTTTGCCATTACAGATGAATATGAAGCCTTTTTTCCTATTGTGAATAATGAATCTTATGAATAGCAAACACTTTCTTTTATTATGAGTAATGAACCTTATGATAAATGACCCTAATGGCTACAGAACCTTATGAACAGCAACCCTTATGACTAAAAAACCTTATGAATATCGAGGTGTCCCTGTGTCAGCTATCCACATACTGTAGCACACTAACTAATACACTGTTCATTAATATTCAGCTACCATGTACTAGAATATACCAGGGGTGGGGAGCCTTTTTTCCTCAGATGGGCCGTTTTGATAGTCATAATCCACCCATGGGCTGCAGACAGCTGGGGTACTACAGGCTTCCCCATAGGATGCAGACTAAGGGGCCCCAGAAGGCTATGGGTGGGGTCTGGGGAAAAGCCCAGGTAAGAAACTTTGAAGAAGCCCCCAGAACCTCTAGAATTTGTATTCATGACATTGAAAGTGCAAGGCTACACTCACAGACCAGAAGTATCACACTGTAATGACCATTTGTTTTTTGTGTATGTACTGTGGAGTAATGATGAACGAGCACATATGAAAGGTGTGGGCGAAGCACCGTGAAAACATGCATATTTTGAACCAACTTTTTTTTTTGTCTTCACTTAGCATTGCAAAATTATCCTCTTTCAACATTTAACTCTCCCTTCAGAGGAACAATCCTACTGCCCCCTCCCCCCCCCCCCCGAATCTACAGAACTAAATTAAGTGCCTGCTGCGTATCACTGTAATAGACTTTTACACATGATAGTTCCGTTCTTTTAATGTTTTGTTGCCTCCCACGCAAAGCTTCTATTACCATAAGTACAAGCATTCTGTACCAAGGTTTTTGTCGTATGAAATGGTGGGCATGTTACATTGTAATTTGTATTTGTAAATTGTCTCTTAGGTGGGATAAAATGGTCTTGCAGGCTGTATGCGTGGGCTGGAGGTTCCCCACCTCCGTAATACACAGTATGCTGAGTCTAAGGCTTTTGAAGTAAAATATTTACTTTTTATGTATAAGTTATGCATATTATTAAAGTTCAACTTGATAGTCATCAGCTTCTTGAGGATATCAGGTTTTTAGGACTCATTTATTATAGAACAAATCAAATTGCATTTCCAATATAGCCATTATTTCATGATTGCAGATATGTATAATTTTAAATTAATGCAAGCTGTCACTCACTAGCACTTTCATTTTAGATTTGCTTTGTCTATATTGCCATTGTGTAGGCAGTGGTAAGCACAGTATGCTTTTGACATATATTTATTTACATTACTCTATACTGTAATGGAAGACTATACTGAAATAATATATGGTTTTGAAAGCTAGACCATAAGCAGATAAAAAGTTCATTTTTGTAAACAGTATGGCCAAATGTAGCATCATGAGAGCTGATTTGTCACTTTTGACTGTTATTTTACATTATAAGCATAGATCAATAAATTGTCTGCATAATTTTAATGTGATGTCATGATGATACTGCATTCTCACAAAACATTATTTCCAGTTCACCTTAATAGAACAAAGGCAATGGTGGAGAAGTGTCATTTGGAGTCCAGCGGTACTTTTGAATTTGCTTGTATGTGTACCCCTTTAAACATCATGTGTATGAAATAGCGGCAGTAACCTACAGTAGAAATTTTGTCACATCTCCTAAGGTTAAAGAACCTTAGGCCAACTCTTAGCCTACAGTAATCTGTTTGTGAATACATACACATACACAGCCTGGGAACTTTTTATGGAATAGCAACAGTACAGTTATGGCAGGAAAAGGAAGGTTCAATACCTTTTAAGCACATATGCCTCCATCATTTGCTTATTTTTATATGGATGGTAAGGAAACATGTACAGTATCCTCATGTACTGTTGCTATCGAGTTAACAAACTTGTAATTTTGTAACAGTATAAGGTGGTGGTATAGCTAGACCAGTTTTAGTGGTGGCTTCACCTAAATTTGTCCACATAGACCATATTGAGGTGGGGATTGAGACAAGTGGGATACTTTTCATTAATTGACCCTATATTGGTGTATTTTAATGTGTATTTAAGCTTTGAATACACAATGGAACTTACTTAGATTTTACCCTCAGATTCCTGCAGTACAAGCTCCTTAATATCATTTGGTGAAAATTGCACCAGGCTACCCTGAGGAGCAGGACCATCATTCACAGTGAGTCCTGGGCATAAAATTGGCAGACAAAGGCATGCCCAGGACTCTCTCTGGTATAGAAATACTTTGTTAGGATTGAAACTAGTTGACATCAATAGTGAATGTGATGTATAGTGTGGTATATCCAGAGTCATTTATTCATCCTTGATGGGGTTATATCTCAAATCGTTTGTAAGTAAAATTGACCTGAAATATAACATCAATTTAAAGGGAAAATGCAAATTAGTATACCTGTTATCCTTATTCGTGAATGGCTCTTTTAAATCTTGTATGTGCCAATATGTAAATGAAATGTTATCTATCCGAAATAATTCCCCCTTGACCAAGTACAAATCTGTAAGTATTATAAGTAGTCTAAATCTATAAGTATATTCTGAAATATCATGAAAAAGGGTTGTAAGAAAATATATAACAATCAAGGTCAGTAACATTTAGCTGGTGCATGATAATAAGTTAGGGGTGACTGCTTATTCCCTTTAATTGCACAAAGTTGGGTTTAACAATTTTAGGTGTTAATGGGTAGGTGGTGAGCTATGAAAACTTGTGATCATTTCCCAACAAGCTATTTCACTTCCCATGACACTTGCTATACTGCTTTAAGTGCTTCCTGGAGACTGTCGTAATATCCTTTGGTGAAATATAAACATCCTGATAGTATTAATTCTTTAAAAAGGGAGCAAGAAAAGATTGTATAATTTACCGCTGATCAAATTTTATGCCGTAAAACTTAATTTCTTCATGTTTGTTGAATTTCTGTTGAAGTGTAGTATTCTCTGAAAAGTGTTGTATATATGAAAAAATGCTTTTTTTTCACACCAAGTTGAGATTTACTGTTCACACTAAATAAGTTACATGTACACACATCATTGTCCCTGTACAGTATGCACTACAGGTAAAAAATTGGCTAACGAATTAAGAAGCCATGCGTGACATTTATGGAGACTTACAGCAACTTGTCTTTGTTAAGCCGCGTTCACACTACAACGAATTTGGATCGGATTCCGATCCGATTTTTGTGAGTTTTTATTAAAATCTTCTCCATTTCAGGTCGGAAAGAACCCAAAATTTGCCAACCTGTGTAATTATATGATTTTTATCGCAGGACTACGAAAATTAAATTTATACGAATTATTTCGTGACGTCACATCGACAGATAGCTTTTATTGGACTACGTGTGTCCGAGAGAAGCTGTCTGTCGATGTGACGTCACGAAAAAATCAGTTAACATTTCATTTTCATAGACCTCTGATGCAAATCATGTATTTACACTTGTTGGCAAATTTTGGGCTCTGGAGAAGATTTTAATGAAAACTCACAAAAATCGGATCGGAATCCGATCCGAATTAGTTGTAGTGTGACCGCGGCTTAATACAGATTATTGTGTTGTTATGGTACTCTGGTAATTAATCATTTGTAGTTAAGTTGTAGTGCTGTATCAATTAGTACTTGATGTTTGAGTCAAGTACTGTTTGCTCTATGACACCAGTACACTATCATTATCAGTACTACTCTTATAAGTAATGATATTCATATTGTACTGAAAATTTAAAGGCAGTAGGCAGTCGCCCTAAGATTTGCTTCGAAAAATCAGCAAATTCTTGCAGATTTCCTCTTGTTGCATTACAAGCACCTCTGAAGACATTTTGAACATATGTATTTCAAACAATAGGTAAAGCAAGGAGAAATTCTCCTTGACTTTCACAATTGACTAACATAAACATTGTCACATGATCATAATAGGCCATTCATGAACTAGAGTGATGGGGCATACTAACTCTGATTGGGGTGACTGCCTATTGCCTTTAAGTTTTGTGTTTTTTTTTTTTTTTTTATTTCAATGAGACCTCTGTCCTTAAAAGGTTTTCAGACTTTCCATCCTTCCAGGTGTTTTCTGTTGTACAGTGCCCTCTACTTTTTTATCAGAAATTAAGTCTACTATGATACTGTAATTTATGCAAGAAAATAAAGAGACAGACAGATGACAGATGATAACTTGTGTGGGGATATATTTGTACAGTTGAATAAAGTACTTTTCTAGTACTTCTTTCTTGCAAGTGGCATATATAATTCGAGAATGTTTTGGAGACATTGTGTTAAAGTGAGAAGTAAGGAAGAAACTGACCATTGGCCACACTTGGAGATAATCCTGCACTGGTGCTCAGTGCAACTTATGGTATGCTCACTATTAACTTATCAGGGCTAGATCCAGGAATATGAGAAAGGGGGGCATAACCGTCTGCAGTGCTGATCATATCTTTTTCATGCGCTTGGAGATGTAAAATTCTGATTACAAAATTCATTGCCTTACTGAAAATGTGGGGGGGGGGGGGGTACGCTCCTTTCTTATGTGCCTGGATCTGGCCCTGCCTATTACACTGTAGAACAACCTACCTTTGATGACATGTTACAGTCTGGTTTAGCACCTTGTTGTGTGCAATATTGCTCTAGCTCAAAACAGGCCTGGTAATAATGACAGTGTAAATTGTGTGTGTTTAACTTTAAATACTGAGTTACATTATCAAGAAAGAAATGTCATCCATGTCCAAGTTTATATTTGCAATTCAAACCGATTCATCAGAAGATAAATTACCAGTTACCTACATTTTCCACTCTAAGGTTGAGTTGTTTGGCTGTCTGCAGAGAAATCAGGCTGCATTTATACATCAGTGATAAACTCTGCTTCACATTAACAACCATAAATTTATTGTAATGTGGTAGCCTTACTTGGCATGTTTGAAAGAATTTGCTTGCAGCAGAAGTTCTCTGTTTATAAGTTGAGAGGCTCTATCCTGGCAATTCTGGTGAGGGAAACGGTTTGGATGGCAAAGTGGAGAGAGAATGTTTATGTGCTGAATCATGTCTGAAGTTTATTGATTTTAGAAGTATTTATTTATGGGGGTGAAAATGTTAAACCTGTGAAGCAGTTTTCAGTTTTTGAGGAATTTTAAAGAAAAGTGGAGCTAATCCAGTTTGATCTCAACATTTTGGACATGGCTGTTAGTTGTCACATATATTGGACTATCATGCACTTCTGATAGCTTAAGTACATCGCTAGCTGTAGTCATTTGTAAAGAAAAGTTGTTGCCTTTGCAAACATGTTCTGGGGTCTCCAGAGGTTATCCTGGTTACATAAATCTTTAGATAGATTGGAATTTAGTTTTTCATGGCAGGGTACCTTTGTGACATGTGAATGAAAATATTTAGAGAGAAAGGGAGCTTGCTTACTCTGCCATGTTGTACTGTAAGGTTCACAGTTTGGAACGTGCTGTACATTATATACTATTATACTGTTAGAAAGCGTAGTAGCTAGCACTGAAGGTAGCCTAGGGTTGAACTGAAGGTGCAACTTAGGATTCAAGGCTGCCAGGATTAAAGGTACAGAGCCCTACAGGACCAAAGATAGTTATGTGAGCAAACATACGGTAGCTGCTTTTCTGAAGGTATTCTTAGCTGGGGGTGTGAATGTTTTAGATCTCCATGCTGGGAGGGGTTAAAGGGTTGTACCTCCCCCATTTCTTTGACCCTGCTTGAGGACGGCTGTCTGGAAGTGTTCCCTTCCCCTTTGACTTCTCACCGAGGATGGTAACTGCAGTCTAAAATGTTCAGAACTGTGGCTAAGAATGCCTTCCTACTGTAAGTGTATGAAACAATTATAGTAGGGGTGTTCCCTTCCCCCTTTGCAAAATTTTTATAAACCTTTGGGGCACTTTTTTGAAGAATATTCTTTAAGTGGAGCAAATTCAGTTTGGCCTGAACATTTAGTTGGTCATGCCAGATAGTTGTTAGAAATTTTTTGAATATTTGACTTTTCTTAAAAGGGAAAATGCAGTCACCCCAATAAAGAATTGTATAGTAGACTATCCTATTTCCTGAATGGATCTTGAGAATCATGTGACAGTATTTTTCTCACTCAATTGTAAAATTTACAAGGAGCAACTGCTTGGTTTACCTTGAATATGCAATATTTATGTCCTAAAATATTATGAAAGATACTTGGAAGAGAAATAAGAAGAAATTTGTGACATTTAAGTATTGTTTCAAAATAAGTTTGGGGTGAGTGCTTTTGACCTTTATATGCAATTTAATGCACTACATTGTGTGTAGTTTTTGATGAAAATTTATTGGAAAAGTTTGATATTTAGTGAAAAGGCTAAATATTTCACAGATGGGATGAAAAAGGGGTTTTTCATCCTTGAAAGTTGGGGAGGGGAGGGGGACTGGGAGGCAAAAGGAGCATAGTTTAAGTTCCTCAGACATTTTTGACTGTGGGGCCCAATTACCACCCTTTACTTTACTAGTAATCATGCCACTGTTTAATGCAGTGATTACTGCTGATACATAATATCTACAAGTGATTGTTCTTACAAAATGAAAGTAAATGGGGATAGATCTCCTGCTTTTGAATTTGTTTTAACTTCAGGATTTTTTACACTGTAGGTGTTTCTATCATGTAACTGAAAAGCTAAAAAGATTCAGGAATTTCCTGCATACATGTCTATTTCTTTAGCTGAATATTCCCTCTCATATGTCGAAATCTGGCAGTTGTGCACCTTAACACGTATACACTGATTTCTATTGTGCCTGATATTCAGAGTTGTAGACTGGAGTCATGTGACTTTGACACGAGTTGGACTTGAGACGGTATTTTTGTGACTTGACATGCAAATACTGGTATTGACTTGCCACTTGACTTAGACTTGCACAAAATGACTTGTCATCAATGCAAGTCATAAGCTCATTTAACCACCCTGTAAACTTAAAAAGGTCTGTTGACCTATTGCGTGAATCATGATGGACACTGCGTTTCATAAAAATGAAGATTGGAATTCAGTCACAGGTTGACGCTGGAGTAGGCTAACTGGGATCAGCTGTAAATGGGAGTGGTGCCAGGTGGAGCTGGTGGAGGGGGCCATGGTCCCAGTCGGGGAGTTTTTTTTTTTTTGCAGCCTTAGTTGGTGCAAAAAACTGTGTAGTTCCCAGCAGCGACGTATTAAACTCTCTGACAATTTACCAGTTTTTGCTCTCAATAGGGCAGCTTTTCTAAAAAGGACGTAAGATTTTTGGTGCTCATGCTTGCAATGTCCAAACTTGAAAACTTGAGTTTAGAATAAATTTTTCATTTGAAAAGGAAGAATTAACAAAACTTATTAAGTAGAAGCAAATGCATTGCATGTGGTACATTGCTCTAAGAATGCACTAGGTGACTTGAGGTTCCTGTACCTTACAAGTAAACAATCTACTGTTTGTACATTGTGTGGAGCTACTCCCACGGATGGCCCAAATTTGCTAGCAATAAAAGCAAAAGTGTAAAATGAAGTTGTGACATTTTTTCATCTTCCATCAAGGTAAAAATGCAAATTTGAGGCATGGTTAATTTGACACCAGATTGCATAACACTTTGAAAAATTAGCGACTTTATGTCTTCCTGGGTAAAAAGGCTTGTGACTTGATTTGTGCTAGGACCAAATCACTAAATAACTTGTGACTTTGTGAAAATTTGTGACTTGACATTGACTTTTGATGAGTGTTGGCTTGACTTGACTGAACCAAATCATTTGTGACTTGACTTGGACGTGCAAAAAATTAGTTGTGATGTAACTTGGACTTGCAAATATTGACTTACTACCAACTCTGCTGATCTTTACTGTGTTCTTTAAAGTACACAAAAGCAGTAATGTCTGTTTTGGTAATTGTTGGAGTGCATTCATTCATGGAAAATAAAAAAGTGTCATTGTGCTAATTTCCTCTTTCCCGTACAATGAGTTTTTTAAAATTGCTGTAAAATGATGATTATAATGTGAAATGAAAAGTGTTTTGTGAATGTCCTTTTGTTCTTTTCATGTGTTCACATGTGAAGTTTTTTCATGTAAATTATGCCATTCTTTCCTGATCTTACGAAGTAATGTTTACATGACACCTTGAGTTTAAAAAATCTGAGGCGTCATTTGTTTTACTTTTATGGTCAATTTAAAGAAATGTTGATGTCATAAAATATCAGAATTAACAAATTGTTTATTGAAACTACTCTCTTTCTCTTTCACCTTAGTGATAGAAGGAAACTGAAATGAATTGTAAATGTACTGCAGGAAACTCCTTGTGGTGCAAAAATATTTAACATATTTTGTCAATGAACTGGTTATATCACTTAAAGGGAAAGTGCAATCCTTCTACATTAAATTACTATACCAGAGTATCTCAATTTTATGAATGGTTCTTTTAAATTATATGACAATTTTGTAAATGAATTTTTTAATTTATGCAAAACAACCCTTTTTTCTACCTTGAGAATGCCACATTTATGTTTTGAAAAATTGTGAAAGGTACTTACAATAGAAATAAGATGAGATCATTTAGTTCATCTGTCAAAGTAAGTTTGGGGCGATGACTTACATTCCCTTTAATAGGCAAGAGTGTGTATCACTCTGAAGATAGAGACTTACAGTAGATGTAGCTAGGATTGGTATAGTACCATTTGAGTCATAGTTGTACAGTGAAAGTCTGAGCTTCTCACAGAAAATGAATTGATAGAGTAAATGAGAACTATTTTCACAAAAACATGTTGTAACTATTTAGATTGACTTTCTTTTTAGCCTTTAAATCTAGGTATCAAAATGTATCTTTTAACTGTACAGGTTTACATAATTATATGATTGCTATGACATCACAAACAGGGGCGTATATTCTTGAATTTGCAGGGGGGGGGTTGTGAACTTTTGGGACCGACTACATTTCTTGAAGACCGACTCCCATTGCCATAGTTGTATGATTCGAAATTCTGGAGACCTTTTTTTTTTTGCTTTTCAGGTAATTTGAGACCGACTTTGATTTTCACGTTCACATGGTAGTAAGATCTGATTTTTGAAGACCTTTTTTTTTTGCTTTTTGGGCAAACTTTTCACTTCAAATGTTGTTCATGTCTGGTTTGCTGTTACAATGGCATGCTGGCCTGGCTTTGAGACTGACTTTTTGTAGCTCAGAGACCGACTTTTCATTTTCACCGGGGGGGGGGGGGGTGTGTCACACCCCCACTCATGCACCACCACCACCCCCACCCCCACCCCCCACCCCCGTATTTACACTCCTGATCACAAATGGACTAGCAGAAAGCAATTTTCAAATTTGGAAAATTGCTTTTGCTGTGGTGAAATGGAAGGGGGTGAGAATAATTTCAGGGTCAGTAGCATATATATAAGCAGTGTAATTGTTGAGTTGGGGTAATAAGGGCAGGCATGAGGGCAGGGGGCAGGATGGGTGGGATTCAGATTTTAAGAGGGACCCCTTTTTCCCCTTGGAGCCACAACTGCTGTCTGTTCCAACAGAACCTTTCAAGCTTTATTGCAACTCTGTTGTGTTCAAGCCTTTGTGGTTGGCACTGTAATGGCCCATTTGCATCAACACTATTTTATTTCTAACATGATACAATATGCTTTACAAAAGTGAGTGAAAGGTCATGTTTTATCCTTGGAAAAACGATGCCTGAAAATATGCCCTTTACAGCTGAACAAAATATTCTTTTGCAAATCCCTTTTGTATCATATTATTTTAGCACTAAATGTAACAGCATCGACCCATAGTTGTTTTGCCGTGGTGTAGAATGGCAATTACTTACCAGTAACTATGCCACCTTCCCAGCTTTGTAACATATAAACCAAAACCAGAAATTTCAAGATAACAAGATAAGAAGAGGTTATACAATATTGATGTGTATATAGCTGTAAGTCTAAACACATAACCAAATTTTACCATTGTTTATTGCAGTAAAGAGAGTATTTTGAACAACTGTCAAAGTTAAAGGGGTGTAATTATTAAAGGTTATATAAAACTAATTTTGAAATACTACATGAGCCTATAACATCACTCAACTTTCTCCTTGTATCCTCACTTGGCATCCTTTCAAACAATTCATTCATACATAGAGACAGGTCGGTGAGGTATTCAGTATCCTTATGGACAGGTTCATCATACCGTGGACAATATTTAGCAGGAGCCTAGAAAAATCCATCTGCTTAGTTTCTCATCAAGAGACATTACTCCTTTTACAAGTAGAACTTTTGTTTTGCCCTTTGGCTTCAGTTGTCACTTAGTAGTATGGTATGCAAGGTCTAATTAAGTGATCTTTGGGTAAACACACTGTCCCTTTAATATATCAGTTACTGGAGCTACCAGCACATATATTTGTTCATGTCTCCCACTGCTTGTTGAAAATAGAGGTTGTTATTGCCATAATGTTGAAGTTTGCATGCCTCTTACAGTTAGTAGTAGGCACAGCAACCTGTATGATTTTCAAAACCACATATCTAAACATCTCATACATCCTGGCAATAATACTCTAGACCTTATTTAATTACTTTCATTAGCAGGCCACATTTTTCATTTGAAAATTTCGTGGACCACAAACATGCAAGTTAGCTTGTCCGAGAAGGGTAAGTCCCATTTTCAAATGACTAAACGACAAAACAACATTGCATGGCTGTACACGGTTTTCTGTCAATTTAATATGAGGCACACTAAACATATGATCACAAGTATCACAATCTGATAATTATTTTCTGATATAACGATAACCCTGGGCCATGCAGAGCAGATGATAAACTCATGATAGATTCGGTGGTGAACAGTCACCTTTATATGAATGGATGTTTGGATGGGGACGAGGGACTTAATCATGACACTCCAAGCGTCACCATGGGTTGGTACGAAGTGTGCCAAGAATGCAGTAGCTAAAATATCTCCCAGATTGTTGGAAATGGCTTTTACCAAGCCTTTTAAGATGTATCTGAATATTTGTTCATTTCAAGATGTCATGATTTGTAAAAACACACTTCAAGTAAGGCAAACAAGAGGCAACATTTCGGGCCTATATTTTCTTCTACCAAGAGGCATACATCCCTCAAAATTTGTTAGCCTGTGAAACTTGGTCTAAGTGGCTTTTCCCCTTACTTAACCCTCACTGATCTGGCCATTCTGTTTCAGAAAAACAGTCCATTGTCTTGGTTATGCAGTGGGTGTGTGAATAAGTTAGTCGACTTATTGTAACTTCTTGATTGAACTAAACACTTTTTCCGTGTTTGGGAGGGATATCTAATGTTTTTTTTTTCTTGTTTTAGGGCCTATCATTCATCTTTTTTAGCTAGGGAGCACTTACTTTAGTTAAGCTCATATGAGTTTTTTGTATGTGCTTCCCTCACAGCTTCGACCTGCTTATTTTCTACTTCGTTGATAATGATATAAATATTCTATACATTACCATTTTCTGTTAAAATGTCACATTATATATATGTATTATTATTGAAGTTGTGAAAATCAAATAAATGAACTGAACTGAACTGAAAATGGAAAAGCGGGCATAGCAAGAGAACATTTGGTAGTTTGGGACGATTTTGGGAGAAATGAAAAGAACAAATGCTGGGAAAGACATGCAGGTCGCCCTAACTCTAGTTCTCCCACCTAATTTTATTTTCCAATTTGCCTATTCATCAATTTCTTTTTTTTTAAGAAAGTATAGGCCTAGTAATTGTCAAAAGCAGTACAGCTTCATCAATTCAGATACACTGTAGGCCTATTTTCTAATTATTGTCAGTTTTACAAAGATGGGTGGGGGTACCCTTGGCCACGTTACTGGTTTAAAGCAATCACTGCATCAAAGTTGTTCTCTGTGAAGTAATAGTGAAGTGACTACTAATGAAAAGTGCAACCGAAGCGGGCAGAAAAATAACATTTTTAACACATAATTTTAGGTATGGTTTACTTCATTTAAAGTAACAAAAATGATTCTTTTGTCTGCATTAAAATATAATAATAATAATAATAATAATAATAATAATAATAATAATAATAATAATAATAATAATAATAATAATAATAATAATAATCATAATCATAATCATAATCATAATCATAATCATAATCATAATCATAATCATAATCATAATCATAATCATAATCATAATCATAATCATAATCATAATCATAATCATAATCATAATCATAATCATAATCATAATCATAATCATAATCATAATCATAATCATAATCATCATAATAATCATAATAATCATAATAATCATAATAATCATAATAATCATAATAATCATAATAATCATAATAATCATAATAATCATAATAATCATAATGATTTGGATTTATATAGCGCCTTTATATGTAACATCTCAAAGCGCTTCACAATCATTACCCCTGGTCATTGGTAACTTGTCAAACCCACACTATACAGTGCACATCCCTTGCTGTTCGTACCCGGCACACTGAACAGTAATGCCACTTCATCGTGTCCCCTGGGGGACTTCCCATAGGAGCAGCCACAAACAGCGCATCACTATACAAGTTACCTCACAGGTACCCATTTAACCCCTGGGTGGAGAGAAGCAATCGAGATAAAGCATCTTGCTCAAGGACACAACATAATGACCCAGGTAGGAATTGAACCGGCAATCCTTAGATCACAAGTCCAACGCCTTAACCAATAGGCCACCACGCTCTCAAAAGAAAGAAACGTCATAGTTTGTTTTAGACCTCAATTTGTTTGTGGACTGGATTGGATAGCCTCACGGGTGGGATGTGGCCCGCAGGCCACCATTTAAGAATCCCTGGAGACAGTCGTAACTTTTTAAACCAGCAGTTGTGCTATAGTATACAATGCTATATCGTAGATCCAAAATTATTCAGTTTAAGGAATTGCAGGTTTACCACCAAATTTCTTGCCTGTATTATCATAGTAAATAGATTGAGTTAAAAATTGAGACAGACTCACTATTTTATTCAATCAATTTTTCTTGTGATTAATAGTAATTTTCAGTAAAATATGGGGCTAGTAGTTAGGTATCTTCTTTCTAAGTAATTGAAGATGGTGAAGAAGTAAATTTGGCAGAGTATATACATGTGTTAGTTTGTTAGTCTTCTCACAAAGGGACAAACTAGTTGGGTTCATATCGCAATTTGCTGCCCAAGAAATCCCAGTTGCTAATCCAGTTTTAAAATTTTCATAAGCTCTTCCTGTACATGTGTACATTTTAACTGCTGTCTTTAGTATAAACTTATGATCAACATGGAGCAATGTCTGATCAGTTTGCAATTTTGATTGATTAGCAGTTATTAGTAATCAATTCTTCCACACTATATTGTACCTTGTCTCCCTCATCCAAAGTCATAATACCACTTCAATTTGCCTCCACATTTTACAGCTTTGATGTCACCAGTGTGATCCAGTTTCATGAAGAAGTCTCAAATTGATAAACAAGATTATGTGCAAGGGGGTTCTTTATGTGAGCCTTGTGGTCTGTTCTTGTGTTCTGTGTAAGTTGTTGCATACTGCCCTCTATTATTAAAGTTTTGTCAATTGGATATAAATGAGATGGCTACCTTATGATATTGAATCTGAATGGCTTTCAGCTTGTACTTCATAATAGCAGACTGTCAGAGTGGCATAAAATATAAAAAGCATGAAATATGGGCTCAAGCATAAAAAGGCATAAAATGGGTGGAATATCAAAAGAAGTCATAAATTGTTGTGATAAAAGTGTGATATCATGTATCATCAGTGAAGGAACGTGTGTTCCAACCAAAATTGGTGTACATGTCCTACAGTAATAAGCCATATCAGTATGTGTTTATATACATTGTAAATGCATGTATGTAATCATATTTGGTCAAAAGTGTGTGAACTTGTGCCTTATATTTTCTGTAATTGATATTGCTTTGCAAGACCTGCAGATAAGAATGATGAGATGGGATAAGGCTATTTGTGCAAAAGTATGCTAAAAGTATGCGTCCTTGCTCCTTGCATATTAATGTTAGCAGTTGCTATTTCCTTCCAAATACTGCACTTGATTCCTTCCTTAAAGTATAATGGGCAGGTTTTCAAGTGACTCCCAGTTATCCTCCTTTTTTTAACTTTTCCAATCTTACTACTTTTCCTTCCTTCTTGAAAGTCCTACTTTGTCCTACTTTTTGACTTGCTAGGTCCTAAAAAGTGTGTGTCATTTTCCCCTCATACAAATATTCCTAGTCTCACAGAGTTTCTGTATGTATCAGGAATTCATGATATTTATATCTCACTTTTCTCTGGGAAATTCCCCCATATATCACAGAATCACGATCAAAAATCAAAGCATTTAGCACAAACATTGTAACAAGTCACTTCTGCATGTAAAAAACAGCCTGGGATTTGTATTCTTTTTACAATACACCCAGAAAGTGCATTTTTTTTTTAGAGGAAGTGCAGAGAAATGTGTATGGGAAATTTTTTGTCTTATCTCATTTCTTGCTATCTAGGCTCATCCCAAATTGAAAAAATTTTCTCACTTCAGCCCCAGCTATAGTGGGGCTGAGATTTACTGCTTCTGCTCATGTGCTCTAGAAATTTGACCTTGACAGCTCTACTAATGTGTAATTATGTCATTGTGTCATACACTCAAAACAAGAAAAGCTTATGTGCAGGAGTAGTGAGTAGCTGTTGCTGGTATGAAAGAGATGTTATCAAGCTTGATTATTAACAAAAATGTAATTCATGTTGAATGGTGTAAACATTGGTACTGATGAAAAATCTGCCTAAAAGCCTTTGAAGTCCTACTTGTATTTAAAACAATCCTACTTTTCTCTGATTAGAGTTTTGGTCATCCTTCTTTCTAAACTGGATTCATTTGAGAGCCTGAGTATGCAACAATCCCTTCAGTGAGGAGAATTTTCACTACCCTCTTACAGATTTGAAAAGTCAGTTTTGGTATAGCTTCATTTCTTATCTTTTGTCTCCTAGGGTGGTGCATCACCATTAACTCTTCCACTGACCTGCAATGTTACTAAATCAACTCCCATCAGAGTCTTCTGTGCCCAGTAGAAGTTTTGGCCAGAATTAAAGCAGACAAGTTGTCCCTCCATGACACTTGTGATTTTTGGGACCATAACTGTTTACATATTTTGCAAATACAGCTCAGAGCTTCCATGTGTCATTAAGACATTGAGGGCTTGAGCACCTGCCCTAGAACATCTTTTCTCTTTCTCAGTTGTGAATTTCAAAACGATCAAAATCTAGCTGGGTCCCCTCTTATAGAGTCACATCATTATTAACTTTAGGAATACAAAGTCAGTATAGATCCAGTCCAAGGTAGGTTAGGGAAAGACTTTGACCTCTAAAAGTTAAAGGCATTAGTTTTGAGGGGTAACACTTTGAGTGGGCATGCCCCAAGTCTAATGGTACCATGGTGCATTAAAATGGATTAGGAAGCTTAAAGACAAGCAGTCATCACCCCAAAGTACATTTTTGGTGTGGGGGTATCGAAATTCTCAATTGGTTCCTACTCTTTGATTGACATCAAAGTTTGAAAATTCAAATGATGCAGAGTAACTCACATTCCACACAATGCAGAGAGAGTGTTTGGATTACACCTTATAACCTTGTATACTCACCAGGACATGGCCTGTAGCAATAAAATAGGTTTGTGTCTGCACAAGGAGGAGATTTATACAGTTATGGGAGGAGCTACAAGTTGCTTAGTTGGGAGAATTGGGACTGTCTGGGATGACGAGAATAGCTCTTTAAATTTGAGATGGCTGCTGTAGGTGCCTTTGGTATTAGTATGGTACTTCTGGAGAGTGGGGAGGTGTTGCCCAGTAACATTACTCTGTAAAGGGGTATATTATGAGACTATGGTTGCATACATTGATATATTAGAGGGATAAGGTTTTGGAAGGTGGTTGACTACTTAAAATGTAATCATCATAGATGATGGCATAAAAAAATCACAGACAGTGGGATAAAAACCATAATGGAAGTAGCATAAAATCATAAATAAAATTTTTCAAAAGTGGCTGGGAAGCCTGTTTAATTAGATGCAGGTACCATGTATAATTGTTTAGCTGATGTTTCTGGTATTGCTTATCCTGGGAATTGTTTAAAAATAGCACAAAAGCTATGATAAATTGGGAATTAAATACTCTTACAGACTAATCAAAATTTACAACAGACTGTCACAAATGTAACATGTGGCTGGAATTACATACAGTTACATGAAAGCTTTATATTGTGAGCAGAAGAAAGTTGAAGTTGATGAATCACTAAATCATTGAAAAAGAAAGTTCTACACCAATAAATTTGCAAAACATGGTGAAGAAAACACTTATCATTCTGATATATGAACAAATCTTTTTATTATTATAGTACCAGGGAATCCCCATTCCGTTCAGTTCAGTTCAGTTCAGTTCAGTTCTACTTTATTTCGGCCTTCCATGAAATATAAAAAAAAAAAAAAAAAAAAAACATTACAAGATCACAGTAAGTTGTACAGTAATACAAAGAACAAAGAAGTAGGAAAAAAGCCGGGGAGATTTCACAGAAAGCTACTTAAAGCTTGTAGAAGTGAATCCCCTTTTAGACAATATATATAAAAGTATCTGTATATATATAAAGAGATCAAGAATAATCACATAAAGGCATTCCATTCTGTCACTGAGGAAGAGGGGAAGGGATTTTATGGAGGGGGGGAGGGGAGATAAATAGGGGTAAAATGATGTTATCTACATGGAAGGGAGCTTCCTGTTCTATTTTCATGGTGAAGGATGGGATTTTTCCACCTTCTGCTTAAGGGAGGAAATTTATTTTTGTTTCATATTTACTTAAAACCTCTTTAATTTCAGTATAAAAGTAAACTATGCATTGCTTCCCTTTTCATTTTTCATTTTCATGTATTAAAACCAGTATAAATACTGGAAACACAGTGGGTGAAATTCTGAAAAGGTTAGCACATCCAAAAAAAAAAAAGCAATCAGTATAGAATAAAAGTGCTAAAGGTTCTAAAAAGATGATAATAATAACAACAAGCAAAGTGACACCAACAACTTACTGTAAACGTTGAAAACAAAAAAATAATTATGCAGAAGGTAAAAAGTATATATTTATAGTGACTAAGATGCTTAAAAGGATGAATATATAAAAAGAATTAAAATGAGTAAGCATTAAAGGTTATAACTGATCAGACCGAAGAAATGTTCCTGCAGGATAAACGAAGGAATTCCTGTAAAAGTTGCATTCTGTATTGTGGCAATATGTTCGGATTTCTGAGATTCCTGCAGGACTTTTGCTGACATAAAGTTGAACCAAGGTGATCTCCAAAACCAGCATCTTAAGCTGCCTTTGAAGTCTTGACTCACCCTCTTAGTTTTGCACACTGTTAAAGAGCAATAAAGTCATTGCATTTGACAGTCACTAAAGGTCTTCACACTTTTAGAGCAACATATTTGATGGAGAATGATACACTTGATGAGTTCTGGCATGAGACAGTAGTCCCAGGCGCTGAGGTAGATGCAAATAACAGGCCTACCTCAGATCAAACTGACATGGATATCTGTTGCCACCAGTGGAAGTGTATTACTCCTGCACCTACATTGGCTGCACTCGTAACCAGTGTTTGCGAACTTTCCCAGAATTCTTCATCCATCTGTGTAAAACCTGGCACTATTATTACTATTCATGTATACGATCACACCAAACAAATCATAAATATTCAACGAAAGACGAAAGCAAGTCTGATTACCATGCATTTCACACAACCAAAGTCAATAGGGTTTAGTGTGTGATTTCTAGGGATGTACCGGATCTGGAATTTTAAGATCCGGCCGGACCGGATTTTACCGGACAGTACGAACTATCCGGCCGGACTTTATCCGGCCGGACCGGATTTTTTCATTAGGAATCTTGTAACTGAAATCAGGGTCTAAGTATAACAGAAGTAGGCCTACCAATGGTACATAATGGCAAAGGGGTCAGGCTTAGAGATCACCCATTAGACTTTACTTTATAAGCAATTGCAATATATGTATTAGGAGTAAATTTTAATGATCAATACACATACCTCCTCTACAAATACTGGAATGGTACAGGACCTCTCCTTTATGGCTTCATGTGTTGGAGGGGGTGGGGGCACACATACTGTATGATGGGGGGCTGCAATAATTTTACAGGGTATTACTAGTCTAGCCTATAGCTATACCCTTTGGCTAATTGAACTAAACATTTTGGGTGAAATTTTCTTTAACTTATATTGTGAGACTGAGTTGTTGGTTATAAAGGAATTTTTAACAGTTGTTATGTGGCCTGTTCTTCAGAGAAATCCTCATATTTGATTTAATTTAGCTTCAGTCATCTTATAATATCATGTTTCTGAGTTTAGCTTTGCAAGACCATGTTTTTCATTGGAGTCTGGTTGCTACTTGTTTAATAAAGTACTTTTTAAATATATTCTTTAGTTTGATATACTAAACAAATCTATGAAGTCATATCTTTCACATTTTGGTCGAAAAGATCAACTGAGTTTAAACTTTCTGCTGAGTTTGCCACACCCAGTGGGACCAAATGCAAAAGATATCTTTCATACTGTACAATTTTTTTTATTTGCAAGCAAAAGAATCACTGAAATGTTTGTATTTTTAGTTTTGACCAGAGTTGGTACTAGGTTTTTAAACTTTGTGGGAAGCCCCCTCAATGAAATATTGATCCAGATCTCAGATAGCATTCTAGTCACAGTAAAATACAACTTTTTATGGATGGGATGTCCTCCCTTCCTTGAGAGGGACTTGGTTTGAGAGAGAATTCCTTGTATTCTCCTCCCACCAACTACAGTAGGTGACAACACTGGTTTAAGTAACCTATTTTCATCATGCATGATATTATTTAAATGTACTTGTAGAGCCTTTTACTAATGATTCACAAAAAATCCGGTTCCGGCCGGATTTTTAAAAATGTCCGGCCGGAACCGGAACCGGATAATTTTTCATTATCCGGCCGGACCGGATATCCGGTACACCCCTAGTGATTTCTCCTGCTTTATAAAACTTAGGCTACTTGATGAAGTCCCATTGACTTACTGAGTAAAAGTGAGTAAAAAGGGGGAGGGTTGTTGGTTTTTTGCTTAGCTTATGTTTTGTTTGTTCACTTTTTTTGTAAAGGTGGCCTACTAAGTACAAGCGTTCTGCTTTTCCAGGCTTCCTCCATGGTGTTCTGTATATTTTATATCAGTTTGCATTTTTATGTCTTGGAAAAATAAATGAAATGGAATGAAAATTATTAAACAGTGGTCAGTTTTTACAGTTTAAGCTAAGTTCGTCTTGGAATATGAATAGTTGTATAATGAAACCAATCAACGGCCAAGTCATAACTTTATTTTAGGCTCATGAATATAGTGAAACTGGATGATTGCTGTTATTGTTCGCAAGTGTTAGAGTATGTACCAGGGAAAAGAAGCACCTCTATTCAACACCTGCTATGAAGGTAAGGATGTCTCCTAATTGTAAACTAGTCTTCCTTGTCCCCCTCTCTTTTCTCCCAAGTAATCCCCCTGTCTCATCCTTCCTTCCAAGTTGTTAGTCCATAGACATAGGGAGCTGTGCAAGACTGGGGATGGGGCTAAACATTAATTTGCACCACCTGGTTGGAGGTTCTTAGGGTACCCCCTCACCTTCAGAAAAATTTTGAGTATTTCAGGGTTGTTAGATGCAATTTGGTGCAACATTTTGAGTAATTTTAAGGAAAATGACTGTGAATTGTTCACATTTGTTACAGAAGAAACAAATAAAGGGTTACTTCCTTGGATTGAACGAGACAGAAGCTTACTTCTTCCTCCCACATTTTGACTGGGGGCTAACCCCCTGCTTCCTATGCTTATGCCGTAATCTGGTGCTGATGTATATTTTGTTAGCAGTAACAAAATAGTGAGTGTAGGTATGCATCATAGCTGAGCAAACCAGCTTCTTGAAGTGTACTACTGGACTTCAGGGAGTAGTGCATGTCCTTCAGTTAGTACAAGCTTGTGTCAAGTTTGGCTGTGAACTTAAGGTGCTTTGATTGATAACCAATTAGTGTCAGCTATGCCATTTACTGGTTCAGAATATGATAGTTGTAGATAAGTATCATGTAATTTTATCTAAGAGGTGGAAGAGTTAACTCATATTCAACTTTGAGAAGGAATTCTTAGGTTTGGTTTATGTGCTGTTGGAAGACCATACTGGAATGGTATGGGATACAGACTTAAAGGGTCTCTAATCTCACCCCAGATGGTAACAATTCTCGCTACTAAGTTAACTTGTAGCCCCTACTGCAATTGAACCAAATGTCCTGTACACTTCTAAGACAGAGCCACATGCCTGCACTAAATTTAAATTTCTGGAGGCAATATTGTCAAACTAAGTGTGTGTGAGCTTAATTGGGAATACAACTGGCTGTTCAAGTCATTGTTGACCAACTAGAGTGAAACTGTATTGTTTGAATGAATGTCTATCAAAGTGCAGTCATCAGCTGTGTTTAGAACCTTAGGGCTATTCCTAAATATGCCTGGGCAGAGAACTGCTAGCTGGTTTTGGGGGATGCCATATCCCCTTTAAGGGTGTAGATTGATGGGACATGCCCTCTTTCTCTCTCCCTCTCTCCCTTGTCTCTTGATTGACTGCTGTCATTTTTGGTTTCGATGAAAAGAGAAACCTATGCATTCATGATAGCATCTGTGCATGTATGTGTGTGTGTATGTGTGTTTGTGACACTTTTCTTGTTTGCATGATATCTCAGAAAGGGAAACTGACAGTTCTGAAACTTGGTAGTAAGATACCCCATGTTAAGAGTAAGAACCCTGTTGATTTTGGTGGAGGTCAAAGGTCATGAGGTCACCAGGGGGCAAACTCTAAAAACCTTGTCTACACAATATCTCAAGTTAGGAAGCTTGGATAGATTTCATACTTGGCATGTTGATGCATTATGGTCAGAGGTAGAAGCTTATTGTGTTTAGTGGAGGTCAAATGTCATCTGGGGTGGTCAGGTCAAAGTCTGAAAACCTTGTTGACATGATATCTCAAGTTAGGAAGCTTGGATAGATTTCATACTAGGTATATGAAGCGTTATGGTGAGAAAAAGAACCCTATTGTTTTTGGTGGAGGTCAAAGGTCATCTGTGGTCAGAGTCTGTCAGCTCTGAAAAACTTGTGAACATAGTACCTCAAGGTGGGAATCATGGATGGATTTCATACATAGTATGTGGATGCCTTATGATTAGAGGTAGTACCCTATCATTTTTGGTGGGGTCAAAGGTCATTTCAGGTCACTGGGGTCAACTGAAAACCTTGTTAACATATCTTAAGGTAGAAGCTTGGATAAATTTCATAGTAGGTATGTGGATGCACTATGGTGAGAGAAAGTACCCTATTGTTTTTGGTGGAGGTCAAACATCATCCACGGTCACCGGTGGTCAAACTCCGAAAACCTTGATTAACGATATCTCAAGTGAGGAAGCTTGGATAGATTTCATAGTAGGTATGTGGATGCATTATGGTGAGAGGAAGTACCCTGTCGTTTTTGGTGGAGGTCAAAGGTCATCTGGGGTCATCGGGTCAAAGTCTGAATACCTCGTTTTACAAGATATCTTAAGTTAGGGAGGTTGGATGCTTCACATGGTGTTGCATTTAATCCATCAGAAAACCCCTATGAATTTTGTCATGGCAGCAGTCAGCTGAAATCACCAGTCCAAAAAGCAGAAATTTCCAAGAATTCCCAAGATCAAATATGAACACAAATCTGTAACTTTCCAGCACATTAAGATCACATTTAGCCAGTGCCTGAAAGAAATGGAACATCTTGGCATTATTTGGGATTACACATGTAAGTGCTATTCATCGAAACCACAATGCATTTTTCCATTCTGGTTCATTTTTTTTTCCTCATTTGGAGAGGTCTTCCTGATTGTTTGGGGATCAGGACCCACCATCCCCCCTCCTCCCACAAAAATTTTCCTCGGTGCTCTCTAACCAGTATTATATTCTTGGCAGGGTATCATTGCAAATAAACCATGAAGTTCTAATTAATGTCCCTTCTACACTACAGATTGATAGTAACAACAAAGTTTGGCATGTTTTGCTGGTGTTCAATACTGTATATGTTGATGGTGAAGAAGAAAAGACTTCTCACTTTTCTTTTCAGTACAGGGGCATGCTGAATCGAAGGCACTTAAAATGGTGATCTTCAAACCTCACTTTTCCATTGTCTAAGTGTGGTATATCTTATGACTGAACCCATGGCTTTAATTTCCCAAACCAATCTCCCCTGGTAATTAGATAATCATTCTATTTCATAGAGTGTACAAGAACAATTAGCATGAGCTCAACTAAGCATTCTTCCTTTGTTTTAAATTTTTTTATAGTTCTTTGATCACACCTGTAGTTACTTTGTGTTCTGTTGCTAAATGTGGTAGGGATTGCAGATAATCCAGCAGTTGGTGTAATTCTGGTGCTACCTATTACTTACTCCAGTGTGAAAGTTATCTGAATGAGGTGTTGCATTGTGTCTTCAGAGAAGTAACATGCAATGAAGCAAGATATTACTGATAAAAATGGTTTTACGCAAACGTTTCATTATGGTTTTGTAGTAATGTATCCCAGCTTTCCCCAAACTCACAAACCCCTCAAACCTTCTACATCATCATTGCTCATAACAGCTTCCTGGGTAAGTGAAGTTCTTCCAATCCGCGCCTTTGAAATTATGTTTTTTGCAATATTTAGTATCCTTTACAAGTCCTGTAAATGTTTCTTAGGCAGCTAAACATACAAGTGCAAATTTTTAGCAGACAATTATTTTCTTTGAGGGAGAATTTGATTCAGGTGTGGAAATCCTGCATTTGCACACCTACCCTCTAGCAGTCCGGGAGATTCTCCATTTTCGGAGATAGTCAATTGTCTCCGAAAACGGAGACAATTTTACCGCCATTTTTAAATTTACCCACAATGCTGTATGGTTTGGATAATAAAAAACAAAAGGCTTTACATTTGAAACCCTCCTGGAAAATTAGTACGTGCCTAGGACAGTCAAAAACTTGATAATTCGTGGTCCTTAGTATCTTATCTACAATTTATCCGTGCACTTATTGGGAGTCCACCGTGAGAATTTTGAGAAAATACCGATTAAAGCATTGACATCTCTCAATGACCCTCATTAACAGACGTAGTACAGCCGCCTCACACACCGTAATGGTGTGTGATCGGTAATTGGTGTTCGCACTGAAAGCGAGTGTAAACGGTAAGTCCTAGTTTGAAGGCCCTGTATATTGCATTTAAAAAGCTACCAAAATACGGGGCCCCCACCCCCCTTTGCTTAAACCATTATAATTACTCACAATCTCAAATGCAGATACTCCCAGAAAAAGACATGAATATAAATCCTGCCCGCGAGAAGCTCAACCCTATACAAAGCTGCTATGTGTGTAACAGTGCTAACGTTAAACACTACACAGACTATACATATTCCACGTAACTCTAAACTGAAGCTGTGTGGCTGAATTGTTATGAAAAGAGAACACAAATTAACTTACGGCAATCAAAATCACACAGAGGGTAAGTTCTTACCAGTGTAAGTAATCTGTTCGCACCTCAGTGTGTAGTGAGACGGTGTTCTACGAAACAACTGTTTATTCGCTTTGTTAACCACACTGGTACAAGACACTTGTGTGTGCGGCAACAATGACTGTTAGGAGAATGAGGCTTTGAATATTTATCAAACACTTTGCATACATTATCTCCATTTTCGGAGACAATTAGTGTAGCGCCCCAATAAGAAGGTAGGGTCCCGGGCCGAGCGGTGGCGGGGGTACTCGGGCAACTGGAGGTCACCCGAGTCAGGAATACTAAGTGGGGGAGGGGACTGCTACAATCAATGAACTGACGGCATAATTAAAGGCAACTGTAAACATTTCTTTTACGTTGCAAATAAGCCCATCTAATTAAACCAATCCAGCTCTCTTAGAGCAAAACTAATGATTCTCTTGTAATAAAAGGCTTAAAGCTCTCTCAGAGCAAATAATTATCTACTAGATAAATAACCATCTCGTAAACTGAAACATAACATTGCGATACGTAAATGATAATTTCTATAACTGAGTAGTAATATCCAATTAACTAACCTGCCGTGGGGGAGCCGCCGACGTGACCCGCACTATACGGGGCCGGGCACAGACACGAGACGCTCTAACACACTAGCCCCTAGACTACTTCTTAAGAAAACAGGGGCCCACCCTCCCTTTTGGGGACACACCTTAAAAAATAACCCATTACAAAATGACTAGAAAATCACCCTCACTTCCTAATATCGCAGGGAAAAAGGGGGGGGGGGATCCCAGCGTCCCGAGCCAGAGCCCAAAGCCCCGGACCCGCTCCAAACTGTACACAGAATTAAGCTTAAAAATAACTTACAAAGTACCCGAGTCACGCCGTCGGCCTCCGGAGGTCTCCCCACACGGACTTACAACAAGACACTCCCGTTCTTAACACAAACACGACCAAGGAGCGAGTGATTATTTCTCGAGAGCCAACGCCCGCTCCCGCTAGACCTTATTAACAAAACAAGAGAAACTTATTAGCAAAACAAGAGAAATTATGTTGACTGGCATGCAGCTGTCCTGGCGTCGCGCCAACGTCCCGGCCTGCGGAGAAGAAAACCAGAATAATAGAGGTAAGTATACACACAAGGTAAGTAAGACACACAAAGCCACGTCACCTTAACAATAAAACTCCGTGGCTGGCTCGTAGGATGAAAAAGTAATAGCCACGAAGCTAAAACAGAACAGCGACCCCACTCGGTCGCTACATTAGTATCTCCGAAAATGGAGATTCTCCCGGACTGTCTAGCAGTGTGTGGTATATTTATTCACGTATGGCTCTATTTTTTAGCATGTTGTGATATTTTTGTCACTTAATTGTGACTGTATTCATGCTGAAAACTTGTTTGCTTTGTTTCAGAAGAGAGCTACCACTTGGTCCATATGGCAGCTCCCTGGTTACATTATAAGAGTGAATATTTGTTTGGAAACACCAAAAGAATACATGTTAAGGGAAACATAAAATTTGTAAGATTTAACTATTTCAAAATAAGTTGAGGTGCCTGCTTGGCATGAATGGCAGCATGGGCAGTGTTCCGGGGGGAGATGTCCCCCCAATATTGGAGGAATTGCTCATTGACTTTGACTTTTCACACAGTAAAGTATTTGAAAAATGGGGTCTTGTCCCCCAATATTGAGAACAAATCGCCACCCTTGAATGGCAGGAATGGTTAGTGGCCCTGTCCCACACCTGTATCACCTTTGGAGGTAATGAGTGTCATCAAACTTGAATCACGGGGCCATTTCTTGCTAATTACTAGAGTTTTTAATAACCAACTAGATGACTCATGGTATGTACCTTATAAAAGAATAATTTATCTTCAGTCTTCAGTCTTCAGTAAAGAACTCCAAAAAGGCAAGAATGCCATCACAGAGTAAACTAAGTATAAACTGCTTATTCATCTATAGTTAAATTGTGTTCCTGACATTGTCGTTTTGAATGTGAGGGAAAGGGAGAAGGGTGAAGGGAGGGGGAGGGAGGAGGAATATATATAGTTAAATGATTTTTCTGAAATCGTCCATTTTAATGGGAGGGGGAGAGGAAAGGGAGGGGGAATATTTAAAATAATTTCAATGTACTTGACTTGAATTCAACATTGTGTGCCCTTCTTTATCATAAGAGAAGATAAACCTTTGGACAATTTTAGAAAACTTAATGAAACAGGTTTCTGTAAAGTGCTTTCCAGTATCAACACTCGCTGCTGCCCTCAACTTGATTTTAAGTGACCAAACATGGCAAACATCTCTCATTTCCCAACATATTTTTGTCATGTATGACCTTTCATCTTCTTCTTTCAAGCTTACTTCACTTCATTAATGTGTTTTTTTTTTCTTTACAAAGAGGAATGGTCATAGGGGTAAGGAGGTAGGGGACGAGAGTGAACAAGTGGCCCAATTCTCCTTACACTTTTAATTAAAATGAAAACTGCATTCTTGTAAATTAACTGCAACCATCGAAATAATTTTTGAGGCTTGATGTGGCACTGATACTATATCATATAGCCTATATATGAATGTGATTCAAATAATTTAAAGGTGACTGGTAATATTTTGTGTGTGTGTGGGGGGAGGGGGTGGACGAACAGGGAAACTGAGAGTTTTATGAGAATAAAGAAATTAAAATGTACAAATTGAATTTCTATACTGTGTGAACACATTTTGATGTGCTGTGTGATGTAAGGTCATTATTTTGATAAATGCTGAGATGCCTTGAATCATAATGGCTAAAACTGCTTTAGTCTGCTAGAATGGAAACCAGTTCCCTTTATGTATTTCCATTTAAGTTCTTGTAACCCACTTCTGCAGTGTACCCTTGCTTAAATGTCAGGCCATGGAAGTACTACCCAAGGTAGTACTTCCATGGTCAGGCATTGTACATGGTTGTATACAGTATTTTATGAACTGTTATTGCTTACTCATAAACTTGGCCTTGACTCGTTGTGGGAAACTCACACCACTGTTGAGCAATGAGATCCTACAAATCACACCCCTGCACAAAGGCAGCTTGCTAAAAAGTATTAACTTTGACACTTGGAATGAAACTAGAAACCTTGAGTGCAATTTGATTTGGACTCACTATGGTTCCAGTTTTCTGGAAGCATTTATTTTTGGGCATGATTGGCTCTCCTCTTGGGAACTAAGGGTTGATACTTGCAGTAATGTTATTATTAATTATTGTAATCTTAAATAGTTTCTTGGTAGATTGTGCAAACTGTATGGTTCAGGTAAATTCAGGTGTAGTAGGGAGATGCTACTCTAACTCGGGATTCTGTAGCTGAAATGTTAATTATTTAGGATTCCATCATGAAGGCTTTAATAAATTACATTTTTGTGCGTGTGGATGTATAAATTGTAGCTATGTGTCACCTGAAAATCAGGTCAGCCTAGTTTGTCCCTTTACATACAACATGAGGGTGGAGTTGCTGGGTGTTAAAGAGGGATTACAGATGGGAGTGAGTGTCTGGAAGCAATGATTCTGTGGCTCCCAGGAATAATTCTCAACATGTTCCTTGAAGAGTTACGTAAAAGTGAGAAAAAAATGTTAATCTGAACAATTACACGGGAATGAACTTTTATGTGATTTGTGAGAAATAAAAAACAAAACGTTTAAATACAGTTAAACACTTCTATATAAAACAAGTATGTTTCAAAGTAAAATTTTAACACGGTGACATAAATTGAGTTGTAAGCAAGGGAAATATTACACACAAAACCCCATTGCCTTTGGTCCTGTGAAACGTATGGTAATCATATATGTTTCGTTGTTGTGATTGTGAATTGTAATTATGTACAATCTGTCAGGCACACCCTTAAATTAATGAGGAATTGTTGCAGAGTTGCGTTGATGTTGGTATTTAAGGGGGCTATTGCATCACCCAAAACATATTTAGAAATATGATCATATCTCTAAATACAGTTTGGTGACTGCACTTTGCAGCTTTGACAAATTCCAACAGCAGTTTCACTTTGGTTGGCCATTGATGACTTAGTGCAGCCAGTTGTGCTCCCAAAAAGCTCACACACAGTATTGTGTGGATATGGGTTTGAACAGTTTAACTCAGTTCCGGCTACTAAAGCTTCAACAGGGAAATGCGCAAGAAACATTTTTTTTTTGTTTGATTTGGGGGAGGGGCTAGAAGTAAACTTTTTTAAAATTTTTAATGTTGGGGCTGCAGATATTTGTTGCCCATTAATACGAGTCCAACTAACTAAGGCATGCACGACTTGTATTTTTGCATGTCTGCCAGGTGGGCCCAGTTGACAAATTTGCTATTTCTATGAAATAAAAACTTCACTTTGCTCACACTTCAAGTTCCCTCCACTTTCTGTGTGTGCTAATTATAGCTGGTCATTTAATTGTCAAGTTTTGACCTAAATTTAAAATCAATACCAGTCACAGTAGACCCATCTAAATCTTGTCATCGACCCTTTGTATTGAATTTCTTGCAATTCAAACAATCCAGCTCCATTAGTTGCAATTTAACTCCCTCTTTAATAAAGGACCACACTCTGAAACCAACATCTCAAAGTGATAAACTCATCATCATAACAAAAGGCTATTGTTGTAGGACAATAGAGCCACATGTTAGCATTATACCATTGAGCCTCTGTACTTCAGCACTCAGTGTAGAGAACTGCAGTGTGTATACAGTCAACAGAAGGCACCTTCTAAACTTTTTCAAGAACAATTAAGTTCAGTGCTTCAAAACTTCGGGAAAATAAGGTCTCATCAAAGGTGCTGTTCAGACGGAAAAGTTTGTGTTTTTTGTGTATGGATCCATATTGGGAATCTTGTTTGAAAGTGTCTTTTGAATTCTTGGAGACTTCTCGTGGTCTACTTTTGTGCAAAATCAAAGAGATGTTTACTTTCAGAATATTTTTCTGTTAAAGTTTGTTCATGATGGATTTTCATCTTGCAAATGGAAAAATGGATATCTGGTAATTGAAAAAATGGATATCTGGTAATTGCATCCCTCCATTTAGAACAGAATATCTTCATCCTCAAAAGTTGTGTTATTACGTATTGGATTTCTTGAGTAATCCTTCAAAGAAAGTTTGTTGGTAGAGAGAGAAACCTTCCATTTTCTCTGTTCATTTGTGAAGTGAAACCATCTGTTTGCATTATTTTGAAATTTATCTCAAATCACTGAGTGATAGAAATTTTTGATTGCAGCATTAAGTCTGTTTTCATGTAAACTGTTTTTTTATCAACAATGGTGAGTTGTGTGACAATTGAGGAACCCTTCTAACGCACAGTGGCATTGCCAGAAAAAGTTGTGTGGCACCGGGGGAGGGGACTCCACCATTTTATGCCTAGGGAGGGCTTAATATATGCAGTCATCTTATACATATATTTTCCACTCTGGGATTTTTCAGTAGGGGGAGGAGGATTCTGCCGTGGGGAGAGACTTGTGGGGGGTTCATGCCCCCCTAGCTATGCCACTGACAATACCTTACTTCAAAACTGTCAATTCTGCTCATATACTTTGCTTGCAGTGGGTGCAGTAATTTTGCTCTCCAGATTTCCGTAGTTTCTACAGTCCAGAGAAACAGCTGTAAAGGCTGTGAACTTGTGACTCACAATTTGGTTAAATGAGGTCCATTTAAACTTAAATTTCTTCGAAATTAAGTTTTTAAGTCTAAGACCTGTTGAAAAATTTATAAAACTTGTGAAATGTGCAAGATTCCTGAATGAATGGTTCATTCCTAAATCTCTTTTCAGGACACTCCTGGTAGGTTCTGCTTGGTGTGACTTTGTTCTTTAATTTTCAAACTTTAAGTTCTTAGTCCCAACTGAATGATTGGCTTAAATTATAAAAATATTATGTTATTAAAAGATGTATATTGTAAGGAATATGGGACTGTTGGCTTGAGGACAGTAGCATCAAGGGCAGCAGGTTGGAGATCTTGGCCTGAGATGTCGTCTTTTGATCTGCAAGGTCATGGAACATTAATTTAAACACCAGAAAACTTACCCCAACAAAAAGTTACAATAAAGTGATATATGATCTTGAATTGATTTGCTACTTCCAAAGTAATGTTGATACAGAATTTAACAGAAAAACAGATAAAACTCCTGTCAAATGAAAGCCAGCTAGGGGTACAGTATGGTATAGCCTGGCTCCTTCAGGTTGGAGCCTGCTGTCAAACCTAAAACTAGTTCAATCGTCCTCAGTTTGTCTGTTTCTGATGCCTTCATCAGCCTTACAACATTACAATTTAAAGACAGACAGTCATCACCCCAAAGTATATTTTTAGTGTGGGGGTATCAAAATTCTCAGTTGGTGACTGCTCTCTGATTGACATCAAAGTTTAAAAATTTGAAAGATGCAGAGTAGCTCACATTCCACACAAGCCAGAGAGAGTGCTTTTATTACATTTTATAGCCTTGTCTGCTCACCAAGACATGGCTTTAAGCAATAAAACAGGTTTATTCCTGCAAAATGAGGAACTTCATACAGTTATGGGAGGAGCTAGAAGTTGCATATTTGGGAGAATTGAAACTGCCTGGGATGATGAAAATTCCCCTTTAAACTTAGCCTAAACAATACTAATTACTGCCTGGGTTCTGAAACACCTAGACCTAAACATGATACACTTAATTACAGTAGGTACTGTACCTCTGTCAGTAATTTTAAATTCCTGTCCTAGGTAGAGACAAGCCAGGGGATTACAGTAAACTAGTGTTGTACCGATGTAGCCGATATCACCGATACCGGTACCGATATTTTGGTTCTCAATATCGGCTGATACCGATCCGATACCAATATTTGGGAAATAAACATTCTGTAAACTACTAACCATAGGCCATGGGGCACCTCAACTAAATGTCGTTTCATCTTGAGGTAAAATATTGGACCTTGCATTAAGGAGTTCTCAAATTATGTCCCATTTTTGTGACATATAGGACTCATTTACATCAGTTAGTGATAGGGGTCAACCGATAATCGGATCGGATATCGGATCGGGCCGATGTTAGGACTATCGGTAAAACATCGGATCGGCGAAATATAGCAAATTGCACTTGCCGATGTTTGCCGATGTTCCGTGCGTCGAAAATTTCATTTACGTACATCGGGGACGTATAGTGATAGTGATTTCTTACAACAAAGAAATGAACAGATAAATAGGATTAATCATTTTATTACGACTGACAATAGCCCTTGTGATGAACTAGGGCTGTCAATTTCAGTTTTATCTCCTGAATTCTGTATCAACAGCGTAAACTGGCTCTATTGACAGGCACTGTGATATTCGAAATATGTCATGTCCACCCACTTTTAGTTTCAATTCACCGAAATTTATCGATGAACGAAACGAAGTGTGGAATTCGCAGTCATTTATTGTATGTTTGATATAGGGCCGAAATGTACGCAAACACGGATACCTTAAACATGTACGTGTTCTGTACAGAGAAGTTCAAGTGAAATGCACCATGAAAGCACAGTGAAGCCAGTGCATGTGTAGGTCCGTAATTGTATGCAAACACCCATACATTAGGCTACGCACCTGTTCTGTAATGACGTTGACGCACATAGCAAGAACATGGGGCGTGGTCCGCGAAATAACGGTGTTTTTCGATCGCTGCTTGTACGACTAAATTTCCAGTTGTTACATCATAGTTTGCAGTAGTTACGGCGGATGCTTTTTATGTAAGACATGCATGTTCATTTGTGTGAAATTAAGAGTGCCATGTGCTTTTATGGCTTTCGTAATAAACGATGTCTGCAACATCACCCCGATGCCCAAAACTCCTAGCTGCATAACTTTGCACACAGCAAGCTCTCTGGCTAGCATGGAACAAATATTTACGTATGGCTATATAGTACATGCATGCATGCATTACGTACTGCTATATGAAATACTCAAAACAAATTTACACGTGTAAGCCTACACAATCTGTTTATGGGTAGGTAAAGCATGGTAGGATGGCGCGAAATGGCCAAGTACATGCACTGAAATCGCAGGCTTATTTCTGTTTTAACGTTCATTAGTGCGAGCGACTTGGGCTACGAACAGAGAACGAAAGGTATTGCATTTTGTTAGGGGAATTAGTAGGCTTACTGTGAGTAGGTGAAAGTCAGTACAATCACGGAATTATGTGCTATGAATGAAGAGTCACCGATAATCCGCCGATTGCTTATTTTCGAAGCTGTATTTGGTCATAGAACTGTCATATAAACATCGTTTTGTAAATGAAAGGTATAAGCAAAACATGGAGGGGAATTTTTTAAAAGAAATTCGTTTAAGCCGATGTGCATGCATAGGCATGGCTCACGAGGAATAAGGAATGTTTGATCGCGCTGTGAAACGATGTAAAAGCATTGATAGCGAAAATATCGGATCGGATCGGATATCGGCCGATGATGTGATAAAAACATCGGACATCGGATCGGCAGCAAAAAACCACATCGGTTGAGCCCTAGTTAGTGATATTGGCACTTCACATAAAATTTTACCAATACCAATACTGAACGAAAACGGGGAATATTGGCCGATAGCAATGGTGAATACCGACAATCAGTCAAATACTAAAGTAAATAAAAGGGACGAAAATGAGACCCATGACTCAGACCTGTGTACCTTAGCAGTGTATATGACATATACAAAAATAACTTAATCCCCATCACAAACAAGTTTAAGGCCCAAAATGGCAAACTCTGGGGTAAAGCTTCACTGTACAGACTGACAAACAAAAATGTAACATACCAGTACAGAGTCTTTACAGTATCTTATCTCATTTGTGTAGTACAGGAATAAAAGAAATCAAGATGTTGAAAGTTTGGTGAATGCTAAAAAATCATCACTAGTCTTTGGTCCTCTGACAACAAGAACTAGCAGTGAAAAATTAGCTTTGTACACACGTCACAACATGCATAGTAGTTCAGATCAGTGTTCCCATTAGGCAATGGGATTGCACGATTCCTGCACTCTTTGCAACAATCCCCCAGGCTTTAAAATTGTGTGTGGGAATTTCCTGCACCTGTTTGGAAAAGGGTGACTTTCTGTGTTACAACATATTAAGATAAGCCTACCCCCTTTAGAACCAAAATGCCCTCAAAATATTTCAGAGGGGGAATTCTATCCCCCTCCAACCAGGGGTGATGCCCTTCCGTCGGGGAAGTCTGTCCCCCAGTTGGGGAAATTTTCCAGTTTCGCCGGGGGAGCCTTAATCCATCGGATAAAATATGAAGTACCAACGGCCTCAGTCGCCCTGACAATCTGCTTGATTTTGCTCATAGGAATGGCAGATTCTTCAATAAAGACCCCAGATTTTCCAATTTTCTTACAAAAAACCCAAATTTTTCAATTTTCTTCCATATAAATCCAAATTTTTCAAATTCAATAAAACTCCCAAATTTTCAAGTCTATTTCGCTGGATGCATTGACGTATTATTTTCCTATTATTTTCGCATATCGTGACTTACTGTTCTCATTTCCCGATATATGTTTACATCTTGCATATAGTCACATTTCTAGCCTTTGCTCGTACTTTTTGTGATATTTGCTATGATATTTGCTATGTTTATCGTGTATATCGTGATGCATTTTCTACTAGCTTGTTTACCGTACCTAATAGGCTTCGCCCTTACGGCTTTCTCGGTATCTAAGCTCTCTAATCCGGCCTTTGTTTGGCCTTCCTGGTTGTCCGGTAAGTCTTGCTTTCGGCCGGGGCTTATTCTCTGGCCCGTGCTTGTTTTCCTTATCGCCTTTGTTCAGATCTCCGAACCAACTTCCTCTAGGTGAGACTGTTTTTCCTCTTGGGAGAGGTTTGGGCCTGTTTTCATCTTTAGGGGGTTCCTTCCAGGGGGTTGTATTGAGGGGTCCCGTGTTTTCTCCACGGGGTAGCCAAAAATGCAGTAGGACGTTTTAGGGTTGTAGGCGCCCTCTATAGGCAGGGGATACCACGGTGCTATTAGTTTTTTGCCAGACGGTTATTGCAGGCAATAATGGTTACATAGGTAAATAGGAGGTAAGTATCATCGCTCATAGACTCCCAAACCAGGGAGTTTTGGTGATTTTTTGTAAAAAGGTCTAAAATGTTTTTGGAGCGCTTTGTGCGCCAAAAATTTTGCGTTGTTAGTCCTTTTGGCCTTTGTTGGGGCTTTGGGCTGCTGGCTTCCCACCGGGGAGCTTGGCCCCCCTGTTGGGCAAATCCTAGCGCCACCCTTGCCTTCCTCCGATTCTGAGACCTAGTGCCAACACTGGTTCAGGTCTTTCTTGTATAATGTGTACAAGGTTCCAGCTAGGCCAAGCTTAATGTGGGCTGATTTAATATCCATATAGTGTACAAAATGGATTTTATAACCGCAGGATACCTCCAGGGGACCCGAATGAATCCTCCTGTGGAGTCCATACTTAACCATGTTTGCAGTCTGAAGTTGTGTAATTTTGGGGAGGCCAGTACATTTATCTTAATCCCATACAAATGTTAGTTTTGTCATACATCTCCTTGTCAGGGCTTTTAATTTAACTGTGTCTGTCAGCAAACTGCAATTCCTCCTTAGCACTGGTGCTGGTACTCCTGCTGATACTGGTGCTGATGCTGGGGCAGTGGGAGTTGTGGTTGCTCTTGACTGGTGCCCACTGGGCTGCTAGAACCCTACATGGATGTTTATGCAAAAGTTTGATGTACAATTTTTGTCATGCATCGTATTGAATAATTCAAGCTGAAACATACAGTATTCCTTAAGGTATACCCCTGTAGTCATCCTTTTTAAAACTTTTCATTAAATAGTTACTTCATCAAGTAGTCATTGATCTGTTACCTGCCTCTCAAGATATGACAGTACAGGCATCAATACTAGAAGTATCTAAATCCCTGGGAACAAGATGAAGATGATATAATAGGAAGGGAGGATGAAAATCAATAAATCTACACCTCACCTGCTCAACCTTCAATTCTGGAAGGCTGTGCGCTTTTGTTGAATGAAGAAAGATGTAATTAAATGGGTGGCACGATTTTAAGAGGATAATCTCTTTTGATTTGACCTCAATTAAGGTGACTGAGAATGATGTCTTGGGTATTGTGAAGTAGAGTCATTAGCAGCTAATAGGGATATGTGATAACTTGTAATGGGTCACTTCTTATTATGTGCAACAGCAGTCAAGTGCAAAATTTACTAAGTGATGGAGAGCCATGCATGTATTGTAAAATCAAATTGGGAAAGAATTTGTATGGTACAGTACAGTATATGTAAGACTGCTTGAAGCTGGTTTGTAAAACTTCATTACTTGCCGGTATTATCCACTGTGAGCCTTTGTTCAGATAGGCTGCTTTATATGTAGGTTAGGATGGAGAACCTTTCCCAACCTGAAAATGGTAAATCCTTGTTATTGTATTACTTTTAATGGGTTTGAGTTGCTGGGCTAAGAATCAACACTTGAGTACACCATTTTAGTTCATCTGTGGTCCTTGACTGCAGGGTCCTATATGGCCCAGGGTTTTAAGCAGAGCTTCAGGAAATGCAACGTAGTTTAACTTTTAATTTCTGGATTGAGAGGATAATTTGTAGGAACTTGGATTTGCATATCCTTTTTAGCACAGCAAGGAGTTGTCATACAAATTGGGTATGGTACTGTATACTTAATGTCCCAATTCCATAAAAGTAACATTTACAGCGACAGACATTGCTAGATTATGAACTTTGCTATATTCTTTACTGTTGGCGCCAACTATCCTATGAGAATAAGGTCTTGTCTTCATAGATTCAAGATGCCGTGATTCCCGTGAAATCAGTGATCAAAGAAATGTAATTACTCAGTAAAGTCTTTCAATGTAGCAGCTGTTATCCACATCAGAATGAAATAACGAGAGATATTCGTGTCTTATCATCCCTGCAATGTATACACCCTTAAGGGGTAATTGAGGAATCATGGCCATTTCTCATTCAGAGCAGCAACTCCCTATTCAGAGATAGCATTCATGCACAAACGTTTCCCTACCTGAGGGAAATGGTAAATAGCATAACTAATAGGTAATGTACTATTCAGCGAACATCTTGAACTAACTGTTCCCAATTGCTTAGATGTGAATTCTCTACATAAAGCACACAATGCAGTCGTAATATTATAATGATAATAATGATAATTTCAACTTGTGTCAATGAGAGGTTTACAAAAAACAATTACGTTGAAAAAGCTATTTTAAACAAGTAACATTTAAGATAGATTTTGAAGTGATTAGGAATAGAAGAATGCCAAATATGACTGGGAATTTGGTTCCAAAGCTTGTCAGCAGCAATTAAAAGAGCCTTTGACTGTAGTTACTGGTTCTAGAAGGAGGAATTTGTGAGAGATCTTGAAAAGATGATCGCAGTAAATGAGAGGGGGTATAACGCGTTATCAATTCAGTATTGTTGGGCAACATATGGTTTAGAATCATTTGGATTTGAATGAGTTCCTTATTTGTGTGACAGTGGCTCTTTTTAATCATATGAAAATATACTTGTTACTAAATTGATAAATTCATACAGCATACAGAGTAACTGCATGCTTTACTTTTAGTACACAATATTTACATTCTGAAAGATAATGAAATATATTTGTAAGGGAAATGAGAGGGGATTTAAGATTGACCTGGTCTTTTAAATTAAACCTGGAGCTAATTCTGCTTATTCCCTTTTAAGTTTGGTTTCTTTTTGTTTGTTTGCAAAAAATATGAATTTTGCAAGTCCTGTTCTTAAAGGAAATTAAAATGGAACCCTTTAAATGCCTGCACCTTCTAAAGTTGTTGCCACAGGAACAGAAGTATCCATGAGGCATCTTTCACCCCCTCCTTCCGGTATGAGATGCCTTTTTATGTACCCCTCCTCATACCCCCTTTAAATGCAGTGCAATTAATACCTAGTGAAGCCCTTAGCACGGGTAAAATACACTATCCATGAGGCATCCTATAGTGCCTTAATTCATTTGCTGGTCTGGAAGCAGGCAGTGTCTTTAAACAAAATTACGGTATGGAATATTTGGACATTTTGCATGATATTCAGTCAGATGAAAATTGCTGTGCTGTAAACTTCAAACTAAGTAAAAATTACTCTGCAGTCTGGTGACTTAGTGGGAGTGTGGTTGCTTAATGCTTCCCAATACACTAGGTCATTAACAACAGCCTCTATAAAGTATAAAGTTGGGCTTTCTTTTCCTCCAAGTGACTTCATGGATTGAGTCCCCAGTCAAACAGACATACTCTTCAGACGTTGATCCCTGGGGGGCTCCATTTGTATGTTGAAGACATTTTTACTTGAAAAATATACTCACATTTAGTTTCCAACATTATGATAAAGTTTTCTTCAAGTGATCCTATTTTGTTTTAGATCATTTTATAGTGCTGCTAAATCCTGTTGCTCAGACTTTCAAACAATTGTATGCTAAGTAGGAGGCATTGCTGTTCAGTTATATGATACAGTCAAATGTTATGGTCATGTTCATACAGGAGCATAAGCATATGCACTGTATGGTAACAATCACTACTAAATGTTTCCACACTGCATGCTGCTTACCTGTCAAATAGATGATGGTAGTTTGCTGTGGAATAGTTCAGGGGACAAGGCCTATGGTGAGGACTAAGCCCGAGAACCCCTACTTAAATAAAAGTATAATACCAAGTACATTCAGTCCTTTTGCATTGAACAACCATTAATGAAATGGTAAGGAAATCCTTTCCATTATTCTTAACTAGTTGGAACTCCTTTTGTATCTGACTGCGGCAGTTATGGGCATCACTTATCCTCCCTGTGGGAACAAACCACTTCCATACAACCATTAGCGGAAAATGAGATTTTTTGGTTTGATTGAATTTAATTACCGGGAAAGCATTTTTCTGTTTGGGCAAATTATTCCTCTGGTGTTAGGAGCCAGTTTGTTGCTCAGTTGTGTTGCAGAGAGGAAAGAGGGTTGTTGACTTGGCTTGTGGTGAGATGCAAGGTTGTTGAACTATTTCAAATTTGGTTACATATTATTGATATCAATGTACTTTTATTTTAGAAATTGGTCAGCATGCAGATTTGTGTTTGTATGATCTGGGCTGAGATTGGGCTGTGGCTGCTGTCAGATCCAGGAATATTTACATGTCAAACATTTTGTATGCAGAGGTATTGCATTATAAAAGTAAGGCTAGCTAGAGAGTAGATGCAAGATTGTGATCCTTTATGTAAGAAAAGTTTGTACTTAATACTTTTCACTTCTACTCAATTGTGGTTAAGTATGTTCACATGTTGAGAGTGAGCTCACACATTGAGAGTGAGCTCCTACTGTACAGAAAGACTGTGGGAAACCACAGTCTCTTCACTTTGTGTAATCTTGGTTGTGGTTGTTCAGGTGCATTAGTTATGTCCTGATCATGATTATGAGCTACTGTAGTGCTTATTACATTAGCTGCCATAAGTTGTATTATCACACCTATAGTCTGTTTACTAATGATTCTACTTGCCTACATATACTGCTTATGCAAAGAAGAGAGGAAAGTAGTTTCAAGGAGTTTGGTCCATAGTGCATTAATCATGACTTTAAACATGTTTACAAAGTTTCTTCACAATCTGATTGTGATTTAGCAGTCTTGAGAGCTGTGGGATAAACTTGAGAATGTGCACAGGGATGATTGTAATGTACCCTACAAGGTTGTGATTTAAAGTCTGAATGTGTAACCAAATGGCAGGTAAATGATCAGATGTCATGGTTCCAAACCATTGATATGCCAGGGGTAAGGTGGAACTGATCAGATCTTGTAAACAGGGCTCACCCTGTAGTCTTCATGAGGACCGATGCTCACATGTCCTGGATCAGAACTGACCTCTATATAATCTTCCTTGTTTTCACAGTATTTGTCCTATGGTGGCAACAGTCTGTGTAGAATTTTGTGCCCTGCATGTCAGTAAGCACCAGCTTGACTGGCCTGTGTTCTTAGATGATCCTGAGCATGGGGTCTTAAAAATGAACATCGAAGTTCTGAGTGAATGCTCTGTGGTTTAATTTGCTTTGAGCATGGTGTGAATTACTCTTCACACTGATTTCACACATTTACAGTGACTGTATTTGAGATGCAAAGCTTGCATCAAAACTGCCAGAGCATTCACAAGGCTGTTTTGATTTTAATTTGATTTCAAACTCTTGACCACATCCTAATCTGATTTGGGGTGCACAGTCACATGTGGTTGCGCACTTAGTTTTAGTGGCAGTATAGTTCATGAGATCAATGGCTGGCAGTGTCAAGGGTAAGTCATTACCTGGTAAAATAGAGGTCTTACATGTGAAATCATCATTTCTCGCTGGATGGTATACAGCGATGCATGTTCTAGCACAAGGATGCATGTAGACATGTATTTGTGGCAATTTACACATGTATGTGTACAACACATTGGTGCTTATATACTGTGTATGCTGTCCATGCAAGACCTAAATTATAAAGTGCAAACTGTTACTGAAATAATATATGTATGCCTGTAGCAGTAAACTTATGTGGTGTGTTCTTCTTGATTAGATTATTTGAATATTTTAGAGAGACCCTCTTACAAATTGAACTGATAATTCTGCTTTAATAGACTACGCATACTTAAAATATCATCAGCATAGATCAGCCCTTGGTCAGTAGCTTTACCCTTTAGTTATGCAAACAATATGGTCAGTTAACTTTGACCAATAAGATGATAAAGGTAACTAGTTATCTCACGACTTTTAATTATCTAGAGGGTGCGTTCAGTTCCTTCAACCAGGGAATTGCTTTGTCAAATAGCACCTCCCTGCTTCAACTTTACTTGCATGTTTAAACACGTACCTGTCAAGCCACTGGTTTTGTTTCTTTTCATGTACTGAATCTCCTTGTCACTAACATCATACTGTTACAACAATGAGCTAATGTTAATGGCTACATTAACATATTCAATACAGATTAACAAATTATATCTCAAAGGGGAAGAAAATTTTGTAGAATACTGACCAAAAAAAAAAAAAAAAAATGAGGAAGAAGGAATGATGGTTGCCAGTTTGATTGTCAGATTGACAACACATGATCAAGTTGCTGTGATAAACAGCACCTCTGTGGTAAAGGTGTATTTAGACACTGAAAGAATGAATACACCAGGTATGTAGGCTTACAGCCTCTCATTCTATATTAGGTTTGCAAGATCCAAATAATACCCAATAAGTGGAAACCAGAGTTCTAGCTAGAGCATATTAAGTGCCGGCGGCAGTTGGTTTATGAATTAATGCCATCCTTGGGGAGGGGTTTAAGGGAGGAAGCCCCTCCCCTTTGAGAAAATACGTATCTTTAAGGAGGCTTAGATTCAAAATGGTGCTACCTTTCACAATTTTTTGACCTAGTTTTTTAGTTGATGTTTAATTATTTTTGTTTTTTTTGTATTTTTACCATTTTCTTAGTTACCGTTTTTTGAATGTAATGATCATCTGAAGGCGTAGTATAGAAATGGCTAGAAACTGCTTTGTTAACTCATTATTAAGTCTGTTCCTTTTATTCAGCGTTTCCATTTTTCCACTTATTGCAAAATTAGAGCACGCATGCTTGGAATACGATCAAAATAGCACATTTTCAGCAACGTTTCAGTTTAGTTTGTGGAAAATCTGTGCCGGGTGGAACAGCGCTTTTGATCATGAATGCTGGGCGGCCTGGCTCAGCGCCACCCACCGTAACTAGAACCCTGATGGAAACATATCTTTTGGCCATTTCCTTTTTGTGGAGAAAAGAGAAGGATTCAGAGTTTATTATGGACAGAGTTTCAACATATTTATACTTCATTTTATGCTTGATATTGAAATATTTCCAAGAAATGGGATCTGTAGAATTGAGAAATGGCAAGAGAAAAAAGAAGTCAAATGCCATGGTCAATAAACGTAAAATTTATTATCCATGCATAGGCTAAACTTCAAGAGACCTTTCATAAACCCATGAGATGTGCAGTGAATTTACAGATAAAGAACTAGCTGGTTCTATATTGTTTGCAAGATCCAAATATTACTCAATACGTGGAAACATATTTTTTGCCCATTTCCTTTTTCTGGAGAAAGAGAAGGATTCAGAGTTAATTATAGGCAGAGTTTCAACATATTTATACTTCATTGTATACTTGATGTTAAAACATTTCCAAGAAATAGGATTTGTAGAATTGAGAAATTGCAGGAACAAAAAGGTGAAATGCGGTGGTAAATAAATGTAACATTTAGTACCCAGAGGCTAACCTTCAAGAGAGACCTTTCATAAACCAATGACATTTGCAGTGAATTTACAGAGTAGAAAGCTTTCTTCCTAATATACATTGAAAATGTTCCAAATAAAGAATTTGTGGCAATTGAGTCAGTGCATTAATATACAACCAACCAGCTCACTGGATTAGAAAAGCTTGTTATGGTAATCTCATTTTATGACACTGTTTTGGCAGGGATCTGCTACTTAGTCTAGTCTAGGAGCTCCCTGGTTTTTGTATTTTGTCAAATGTCAGTTGGCAAAGCATTTAAAAAGCACCTTATGTTTTTGTTAGTTTATTGTTAACATATCATGTAACCCTGGAATGTGCCGCTCTGCAACCTGACAAAATTTATTTTACTCCAATATCTCAATCTTTTTATGTTCATTTTACTATCAAACTAGGTTTTATATTTCTGGCTTTAGAACTTGTTCTGGCAACTCTCCAAAACTCATGTGTCATAATGTTATTGCAGTTATTGAAAGAAGAATGGGGCCATTCTGATATCACAACATTATAATGTCAGGTGACACCAGGTCATGTGACTCACCCACTTCATCCCACTAAGAAGGGGTAGGAAGGGAGGGGCAGGAAAACCAAAAACATTGGTCATTATTACTATTATTTTAATCATTTTGATAAGTACCTGTACATAAATCAGTAAGTGTAATATTCCTTTCTGATCTCTCCATTGTGCCCTCTTCAAAAAGAACAATGAACTCTTAATGTTATTGTCACTATGTAGCTCAACACAAAAAAACCATTCTCTGCCCTAAAATGATGGTATTGTTTGCTGGCTGAACAAGACACACATGGTAACACATTTGGGCCTACATCCTTTCAGTGAGGAATTTGATGATTTAAAAAGTCTTATTTGGAGGTATCACAAGGGCTGAAATTTAACCCTTTTCCTATCGTAGGATATGAGTAAAAATTGCATCGCTGGACAACCACTCTCTCTCTTTGAGCTGATGGATGAGTAGATCTGATAGTGTGTAAACACATTGCAGCTCCTCCTTGAAGTGAACTTTGACTCTAAACATGTATCATCTTAACAAAGAGTGATGACCAGAGCTCAGATCATCTACTTTTTATCCACATCCATTCTTGTTTGCCAATACTCTATGTCCACATCTACCCAAGGACTAGGGAACACTTCTCAAAAGTTTTGGGGATTGACTAGTACCCCAAGGCTCTTTATCCCCTCCATTTTGTCTATCATACATACCCTCTCCTATCTGCTCCTCCCACTCCCCACCCTCAGCTCCCATCCTATTTTATGATTATCTCATAGGGACCTGCACTATGGGGGTTTTCCACTTTAGAATCACCATGAGACAGGCGAGTGACACTCATGACACAGATAAGGAAGAACAATTTCTGTGCCTTCATAAAGTATGCGGCTTTGTATTGCAAGTAGTCAAGGTTTATTTCATACCTCAAAATTAACATGTCATTCTTAGGAACATGCATTCCCATTGGAGGATTCTATTCCATGTTTCCATGATGTACTCTTGTTTTTGTTGGGAAGTCAAACTCAGGCAAAATAAACTGGTGAACCCAATTACATTTCCACCAGAAGATGGCCCCCAGGGACCTGCATTACCACTGTAAGTCTGTGACCTCATCAGGGCATGCAGCAACCCCAGATAAAGCCAGATCTATAAACTGACTGGTGATGGAGTGTGATTATTAGATGATAGTTCTGTTACTAAGAAAGTGATATACCAGTTAACTTCATTCAAGAAGGATCATTGTATACCATTGTGGATAGATAGCTGTACATTTAGTTTAATGGCACAATTGTCTATTCATGGGTAGAACATCCGAGGTAGTACTTCCAAGGTAGAATCATTGTTCATCTTTTTCACTTTTTCATCAAAATTCTTAGTGTAATGAGTGTGGACCAGTGGTTTTAGAAATTGTGTTGGTCAATTGCTTTCAACTCTCTGCATTGGCCTCTTTGTGTTTCATCCGCACAGTGCCATACTTTGTTTTGAAGAGAATAAAATAGATATGTAAAATTCACCAGGTCTTTCTCTGAAGACTAGAAAGTCCATTTTTATCTGTCTGTGGCCTGTGATGAATCACAGTCAATGGTGTTTATATGAACATGAGGAAGATCAAGTGAATGGACTGAAAAGTCCATCAAGTGATATTGACACAAGGCCAAAGGATCTAGTGAATGGACTAAGTTCATCTAGTGATATTGACACAAGGCCAGCAAAACCTGTGATAAGCTTTTGGACTATATACACAAAAGCCTTTCCAATCTCAAATAGGTTTAGCCCAGTACATCTGGATGGGAGAATTGGTGTGATTTCCATTCAGCTAGTATAGTTGTAGCTGGCAGATACTCAGTATATGTAGGTCAATCTACGGATGCCAAGGTCTGTTGTTGTTGTAACTATGATATCCAGAAGAGGTGGTTGTATGCGGTTTTGTCTTGACTGTTATTGCACAAGTAATAAATTGTCAGATGAGCGTGTGGCAGAGGAGAACAATTGTCATTAATTTGTTAAGCGTTGTTTCTAGATAAGAAAGAGTCGCATCTGCCATAGTGTTGGTTTGCACTTTCTGAGGAGGATTATGAGTTCACATTGCTAAAATGTGCCATTATTTTGGAGCCAGTGATCATGCCAGTTGTACAGTGTACTAGCACTTCAACAATTGTGTATAGGATTGATGTATTATAGTGTGCTTTTAAATATTCCTGGTGGATGATATCCGTGCCTGGAATTTATATGTGTGCAATAATTTTCAGATAAAAAAGGATGGAATTTAAGTGAATTAAGGTGGTTTTATTGTTTCAGGGGAAATTGTTCCTGACTTTCTTACGAACTAACATTGGAAATTAATGGGAATAACAAGTACCTGTATACCATCTTAATGATAGAACGCGTTGTTGAATTGTAACTTTCACTTGTACTGAGGTTTGTATTTCACTTTCATGGATTATTGACTAATATTATGAACAATTTACAGTACAGGGTAATGCCAAGTGTATGTTTTGAGGAACAGTCATAGTATCACTAATGAATAGAAGTTACGTTTTCAGAATTCATGTGTTTGTCCTTATAGAACTTTATAGGGCTACTTGCAGAAAAAATAAGGAGAAAAAATGGGTGGGGAGGGGGTGGACTTGGGTGGAAGCATGTGTGAATGTCATGTTTTTAAGGTGTACTCGGTAGGCGGTACAATATTAGACTTACAGTACTTCTGTAAAAATTTGTTTCAGCATTAGGGAAAGTCTGCGGTTAGTAATAAATAGGGGAGCAATCTATCTGGGACTATTTTTGAGGATGGTAACTTCCAGTAAGCCAATTGATTGTAGGTCTGTATACGAAAAAAACAAAAAAACAAAAAAGAAAAAAGAGGGGACTGCTTTGATGCAACTGGTTAGGAAAAGAATGAAAAACATAAATGCTTCAAACTGTGCCGTACTTACTCCATCCGTTTCTCAAAAAAGATAAATTCTTCAAGAAAGATTCAAATGAAATGCAACATTTATGATATAGGGTGCTATATATTAAAAATGGGAGCATGGCCAGTACAGGGCCAGCTAGGCTATTAATATAGGACAATGCTAGGGATAGTTTTTAGCCTAAAATTTTTTTATATTGTTATAAATGAAAGTGTTTCACCCAAAATTTCTCAGTCAGAATGTTTATTGATTGTCATGGTGTTAATCTGTATAGTGTTTAAAAATTGTCACAATCGATTATTTTGCATGAGAACAGCATTTCATCTACCGCGCTAAAAATCTGTCCTTGACAGCACCTCCAGGCTATTTGTACAAGTGACTGGCCTAACTGGTCCAGTAATAGAGCCCTAGCTATGATCCAAAAGTTTGGAACAACTAGACCATACATTTCAATATAATACACATGTGCATACATAGTTTGTTTTAAATCATATGTGAAAAATCTTTCTCCAGTAGGGAATATCCCTAGCTTCTGCTTGTCCAGTCTGTCCGGCCTCCTTCCACTCCTTGCCCCATGTAGAGGAGAGTAGTGAGAAAAGGTGTGGACAAGGGGGAGGGGGAGGGAATAAAGAACCCTAATGAAGCAAAATTTACTATGAGAAAAATTGAAAGGTGATGAGACCATCTCTGGAGAGTGGGGGATACACCCTCCTCCCCAGGGCTTTCTGCTTATGCTTGCTCCTATGCTGTACATAGATGTTGGATATTGGAAATTCCTGTACAATTACTGTATAAGTGTATAAGGTTTAGTGTGGGTATGCTGTGGTAAACAAATCACTGTTTGCCACAAAGGAAATCATATGCATTTGTAGATAAGGTAGGTAAGACATTAACAAAAAATAAAAAAAATTAAATATGATAAAACAGATAAAAACATAAAATAGCAAATACAGTAAAAGAACATTAATTCATGAAAGGCAGTGTCAAGAGGACTAGGTAGCCTATGGCCAAGTTGCAAGCCAAAAAAAAAAGGAATAAACAAAAAGAAAATCAAAAAATAAAATGAACCTTAAAAAACCCAAAAATAAATGGAAAGAAGAAAGATAATGACAAAGTGGTGTTTTATTTCCCTGTGGAAAGACTACTCTGAGGAATGCATGAATTAGAATCCTGTACCTGGATACATGCCTAAGCATGTAGCCCAGTGAGGATTATATGTGTGACTGGAATATAATGCATATGTAAACAATTACTGAAGAAATAGGCTGAAGATGCAATGTTTTGTACAGATCTCTCCATTTACCAACCTGATGAATTTCTCACTTCTTTTTCTGCTTAAAGGCCTATCTATAGTTGTCGTTGCCCTACATTTGATTACAGTCTAGTAGAGTCTGTACACAGTCCTGTCCCTTCTCTATTATAATTTTAGAAATCTTTGTCAAGCAATTTCTTTGCTCTTGGAAGTATTTTATTCTCATCTCCATGTATTCTTGTTCTGAACATGATCCTTCTTTAGACCCGAGAGAGTAAATAAATGTACTCCTGAATGAAATATTGTTTTGCTGAGCTCAGCATTCTTGTCTCTAGAGACAAGTCTAAAACTGAAGGGAGATGTTCCCTGAAAATGTCATGACTGCATGATATTAATTGTCCTCGTTAGCGTCAGAGATTGATGAGACATTCCGTGCAACTTTGGTGCTAACATTCAAAGGTATCAAACAAAACAAGAATTGATGGCAATAATTACTGGCAAAACTGCTAGACAACCTCTTAAAGGCAAAATATTAATGAGATGCACAGATCTCAAAATGATTCTTACATTGTAAGTGGAAAATGGCTTTCAATCATTTGTTGGGCCAGTTAGTCCATGGTTATCATTCCAAGATCCATGATGAAATCTGGCTATTAGATGTGATGAGATAAAGTTATCATTCCATGAAACCCCTGGTAGCCTAGGTAGTTGTTGTGCCGCCCAACGTTTTTGCTACCCAGCCTTCAAAACGTAAAATATAACTAAAGTGAAAATTTATTAAGGATTACAGGCAAAGGGAGGGGAGGGGGAGGGCACAATAATGAGGGAATTAGGGAAGTGATGTCACTGATAGATCAGTATATGTAGTACACCAATGGGCCTTTAGCAAGCTCCATGCAAAGAACTAAACATTAACAGATTTTGAAAACTCGTTTCTCTGAGGGTTATGTACTGTAGGCAATTCTCTTTGTAAGCAGTGTTCTTCCCACCGTGCTTTCAGCAAGACCATTGTATGAAATGGAACTAGCTTGCACATGCTCAGTTACCACGTAGTGCTCCAAACTAACATCCTCAATGAGGAAACGTTGGAACTGTTTTGCCTCAGTACTCCACCCTCACCCTTTCTAATATAACTTCTAACCCACTACCAAGGTTTTTCCTTGTCTACTCATCCTTAGTAAACTAGTCATTTCATTCAAAGACTAGTTTAAAAAGTTTGCCACACAGTTTGGACTTCAAGTTTGTGATGATGATCATGTTCATTTAGGTGTGAGGCAGGAAGGCTAGGGGGATGCAGCCCCCTCTCCCTTGGAGTTCAGAAAAGACCCATTCCTTAGGCAGACTTTTGGAAAAAATATGGCAAATTTCTTGGGTAGCTCAGTCTTTGTCTCTTGCAAAAACAGTAGGAAAATATTAGGTACTGTATCAGTCTGCCTACAATCATGAGTGGGAAAAATCAGGCATCTTGAAAGCTCTTTGCCAGGAAATTTCAGTCTGAGGATAGAATTTGGATAGAAACTTTGGTAATTGCAGTGCAGGTTAGGTTTTTTTTATTAAAACTACTTGTAAAAATTGCATAAAAGTTGACTTGTCTTTCACACCCCCCTCCCCCCCCCCCCAAAAAAACAAACTGTTACAGCTTTTGCAGTGATGTGAGTAAATAATGGAGGCATTTAACCAATGTTGGTTACCCCATTTGAATAAACTGTATGTTCCTTCTGTAGCTAGAATTGTCTCACTATCAATATATAGCCATGAAACTAACTTTAAGGTTTAGAGGTTTGGTGTTTCCACTGAACTTTCCAAAGTCAGAAAAAAAAAAATCCTGGAAAGTATTAACAAACTGGTATTTTAAGGTTAGTTGGTAGTAGGAGACATATACCCACAGTGTGTATAAAGGGCATCACTTAGCATGGGGACTTGCAATAAGTCCTCTTCTTGTTATCAGAAGTACAGATTAAATTGGCATCCCGCTGTGTCTGAGCTGCCCGATGGCACCATTCAAACAGAATACTCTATGGCAGATTTGAATGGAAAAACATCACAAAATGACAAACTCTGCCAAGGGCAAATTTGCCATTCAATGTCATGGCTTCGTTAGTTGCTTCTGAAGACATTATTTTGCTAGGAAATTTTTAAATTTAGGAGGCAAAGGCTTGCAATCAACAGACCTTTAACCATCGTGTTATGAGCTAAGAAAAAGGAGGCAAAAACAAGGTTAGATTGGAACAGTATTCTTTTAGTAAAGACCATAATTTTGAGCCGGGAATGTGGAAAGTATCTTCATTGTACAGCCTTGATGGGAGCACGTGCACTCGGAACAAAAGAACCTGGGATTGATTGTTCTGGTTGGATAACTTTGGAAGGTCTTCTCTTGTTGTACTGTGTATTGTTGATAAATTTTTCTCATAGTTTAAGTCAAGGGTTCATTCTTGGGGTAGGCGGCTGTGATAAATAGCCTACTACACAAGACTGCTGTAATTTAGCATAGTACTTTTAGAGTAGGTATCGTTACTTTTCAGGTATGTAAGGATATACCTAAAAAAAATAGACTAGACAGACTTGCTGCAGCTGAAAGATTAAATTATTCCAAGTTGTTTTACTCTCTTTTATGTTGTGTCTGTGATTTTTATTCAGTCTGTTAGTGAATCAACCTGTGGACTAGCAATTGTGCCAGTTGAACTTTGTACAGAACTTTAACAAAGTCTTTTTGATGAGTTAAAGAATAGTTATTTCTTTTAAATTTTGAAGACATGTTCCTGTTGAATATTTAAAACTCCAGATTGTGTTGCACTGCTTAAAGTGGAACAGGTATGTGGCTATTTCCCCCTCCCCTCCCTCCCCCAACTGCCACTAGCATTATATTGTGCTTCCATTTTCCACATGGGTTTGCAATAGTTTTGAGGTAAAAATGCATCGGCCATCCCATTTCTTAGCAAATTGTAGGTTTTCACAGCAAGTAATGTTCTTTAATACTAATTTATGTAGATCGAGCAAGTGTACACAATGACTTGGCAGTAGTTTTTACAGAGGAGTTAAGTCAAAGCAAGACTACAAATTTATTTGTGTGATGTGTAAACCACACCATATGTGTCTCTCATCTTGTAATCAAATTTAAAAATAATTACCAAGCACTGCTGGTTTTCTTATTGGCCTTCTTTAAATATGATCTTTAGCACAAATCATTGAACTTTCCCCGCCTCAGTAAAATTTTGATGATGCAAGCATGCTGCAGCACTTAAATTATTCATGTCCTTAGGAATGTTTCGTCCTTGTTACAAAGCCACAGGGTGAAGTTTAATGAAGTTCTGACATTTTGTTCATGACATTTGAAAATTGATTCGTAATGGTGACATTTGATCCCATTTTAGCCCAACAGGCATGATATTATGTAACAGGAATATTCATTTCGTGTCTTTTCTGATTGGCCTAAGGCACTGGTGTGTCTCCCTGCTTATTGAAGGGCTTTGAGAGGGCACTCCTTAAAAATGTGATAAGCAAAATATCCTATGAAAGAAAGAGAAATTAGAATGGAAATTGTTTGTCACAAAATCTCAATCGTTTCATGGTCTTTTCAAAAGAAATGGAGGCATCTTATCATCAGGAAATGAAAATTCATTTTATCAAAATGAATCTATAGGCCTGGGGTGGAATTCCATATTTTGCATGCTGTGAGCTGAGTGCATTTTTCCTAGCAAAAATATTTAAAGGCTAACTTTTTACTGCATTAGAGGTTTATGGTTTATGTTCCAGTTGATTGTAACAGTATTAGTTGCAAGTACTATATCATTCATCACTGTATAAGCCTATACATCTGCTGTATTGATAGCTATCATTGCAAAAATATTTTCTGGAAATTGTTTTATTTGATTCAAGGTAGTGGTATCTCTTCCCAGTTATTGGAAGTCTGGACTGTGATAATAAGCAGTGTTGATACCCATCATGCCAAAATTCTTTTCTGGAAATGGAATCTATGGGAAAAAAGTAAAAGCTATTCAAAAAGTTTTCAGTCATTACATAACGATGACTGTCATTTAACTAATAAAGCATTATTGCTAACATTATACTTACAGTATTTTGTATTTTGTTTACTTTACATAGTTCATTAGCTGTGCGTATGACTTTTCCTCTACCGTGTAAACAAACTGAGTAACAGAGATCAGCATTGCATGTGTACATGACAGTGGTCTTTTAATTTATCTGGATAAAGAACTGTAAAGAGATTTTAGTGCAAGCCATCAAGGTTACATAATGCTCTGCGGAACATCTTCAAAGCAGTTAAAAATAGTAATTTTCCAAGGTCAGGATCTGCGTAATGAGGATCGAGACCTAGCGATAATGAAGATGCTGCGATACTCTCGAGGCTGACATTTGTACAATTTTTATTCTGTAATGCCATAAATTATTTGTAAAGAATCCCCTTAGCAACAAGGTGTGCTGTACATATATTGATGAAGATTGTGGATATGTACATTGTTGGATAAACTACAAACATAAAACAATAACAATCTACTACCTCATTTGTTGAACAAAGTGCAATAATTTGGAACAATGTTGACAGTAATATTGTGATCATGGATCTGGATTCAGCAATTAAGGAGCTTCATTCTTTGTCATCCTCACCCAAAAAGACGGTGAGGTTTGCTCCGGACGTGGAGCAATTTTTTACGTTAACACCAAAACATTGGAAAGATGGTGTACACGAAAGTGATTTGCAGGTAAGAAAACATTTCTTTAATTCTTCGTTCTTTGTGACTTTCTTTGATTTGAAGGGAATAAGCAGTCACACTAAATTTATTTTGAGACATAAGTTAGATCTTATAAATCTACTCTTATTTCTCCTTCAACTATCTTCATGTTTCGAAACAAAAATATTGGATGTTAAATTAATAAACTAAGGAGTTATTCTCTATGAATTTAAGAATTTAGTAACACCATCATGCCTTGATTCAAATCACTATTCCTGAATTGCCACAGGAATTTACCAACTCAAATTAGGGTGACTGCATTTTCCCTTTAGGAACAAAAAGTAGTCAGTACTAAATGTGACACTGCTAAATACCAAAGAATTATCTTCTCTTACAAGGACTGTTAAAGTCAACATGTTCAGTTGTATGGGCTTGAGGTCTGTAGGAGAGAAGAGAGGGTAGGAGTGGGGTGGTGGGGTGAGCAAGGGGACAGACCTGTTGATATAATGAAGTATAATGATTTTCCTGTAATATTTTCCAGGCACCCTTGAAAGTACTTGAAATGATACAGCTATCCAACAGAACTGATGAATTGTGACTGTGGTGGACCTGTGGTGGACCTGCTGGTTTTTCTTAGTTAATTCTTTTTTAGGGGAGGGGGTTGGGTGGGGTTGGGTAGGTATGGGTGGGAGTGATCATGAGGGGAAAAATTAGTGTAAGTAAATATATACTGCATAAATCTTTTGGGTAGAAATGGTCATAGAAGATTTGATTTTAGCATTTGGTGGTACGGAACTCAATACACCCCTATCTTGTATTACATTGGAACCAGTTTGATATGAAATAGTGGTGTATTAATGTCACAAAGGTATACACCAGAATGGCTGGGTACATGATGAGAGAGTGCAAAGGGTACACTTTTTGTGCCTGTCTGTCATGCAGTATTTGGCAGACAAATGGAATGTACAGGTCTGTAAAGTTTGGTGACTGCTTGTGCATTTGGATCTACACATTGTTGAAACCTCAGTTGTCAGCATTCCACGTGCCTAATGGTACAAGACAGTAAACAGTTGGTTTACATAAACGGCATTAGATTGTTGACTGTCAGTAATATCACTGGAGTTAAATAAGGTTGAAAGTCAATTTTATCCAAATATTTATCAGGTTTCTAAAACAGATTTATAAGAGAGTTCCCCATCAGTGTCAGTAAAGGAGAGCAAAACACTCTTCGTCAGGCCATGCATGGAGTCTGAGCATGGCAGATAAAACTGTATAATGTGGCCAACTTTAGGCAGGTGTAGACATTTTTCTCCCATTCTGCAACACCAATTACTTGACTTGAATGACATTCTGTCATACTCTCACCACCCATAAAAGTTACCTGTATGATCTCCAAAAGAGGCCATGGCCCTCAGTTACCAGATTGTTGCTCTACAACAACAATCAAACTTGTGCTACTCTCCTCGAGTTTAATATTTGTTCTATTTCCTCAAAAACACTTTCAATTGCCCTGCCTCTGGCTGTTACATACATGAAACATGAAATCATAAAATTACTTGTTTCATGATAAAGTTGTTGAATCAAACCCGAAGTAGGATATGTTTCTTGAAAGTACTACATGACCTAGCTGTAATATCCCAAATGGTTGTTTAAGAATGCAAGGTGGGTAACGTAAGGAAATGGTCCACCCAGTGGGCACCGACTGGGTCCCTGTAGAACTGTAATAGGTATTTATGTCAATATATATTGGAAAGGTTATGTTGTTGCCTTTGCTATTAATGCTTGCTGAAGTGGAAATGCATTCCCTGCTTACAGTAGTATGACAGCCATAGGCAGATAGGCAGAGTAGTACTTAGCAAGTTTTCGGTCCATGCCCCCCCCCCCCCCTCAAGTTTTTGCCCAGTTGATGAAAGAGCAATTCCTCTTTCTGGATACAAAAAAAGAACTGGTGTACAAGTGTGATGATGCAGTTTGTGCCACATATGTGCACTACTCACTGTATGGTCCAGATATATCTGCAGTACAATTAGCCTGCATTAAATATTCATTTCATTCATTAACTGCACAGGTGGGGAAGCATTGTTTAGTAAAAGTACCGTATGAGTCTGAGGGAAGGAAGGGTAAACTGAGTATATGGAATGAAGGGAATGGATTAAGAAATAGAAAAATACAAGAGAGAATCAAGAACTGTTAAAGAGAAAACAAATTAATTATACCCAAGGTTGTGTCATTTTTTTAGACATTTGAAACATCCTTCTTTACATAATACCTAGTTACAGTAAATACATTGCATAAAACTGTTTTTGATAGTGTTGTACAGATATTGCATATATTACTGATATGGATATTTCAAGCCCATTTCACTCCTCATCACCTCCTGTTTACATATTTAATTCCCCAACTTGCCTGCAAGTTTCAGTTTCAGTTTCAGTTTATTTCTCCATATCACCTTATGGAAGCATAAGAGACTATAAATACTATACAAACGAGATAACAAATAAAAGGTAATAACAAAACAAAAGAAAAACCAAATTATAGCCGTAGTGCAAGATGACAAACAAAAAAGGTAAACAGAACAAACCAAAAACAATTACATAGCCTTAGTGCAAGATGACAAACAAAAAAAGGTAATAACAAAACTAACCAAAAACAATTTCATAGCCTTAATAGTACAATAATACGGGGAGATGAATGAGAGTAGGGAAGAAAGACTTTTGACAGGTCTAAAAATAAAAATTTGAAAATGGCACCAGATACAGTATATAAAGGGGTCACAAATCCTGCTTAACTACGAGGCAAAAGTTTTCAGCATTTTTTCACAAAATTTACTTAGCTTTTTAAGGACATTTTTACTTGATGATGGAAAAAGGTGGTTCATTTTGATAGAGCTCGGTCTTTTTTTAAAGCAGGATTTCTGGAATTCAGATCTCTCGTTGGTAAAATCAGAACACTCACAAATATGAAATTCTTCTCCTAACATACTTCTGTCACATAAACTCACACATTCTGTCATGAAATTCAATATATTGGCAAACTTTCCTACAACGATGGGGAGTTTACTAATTACACAACGAAATTTACACAAGTTAATTTGGTGAGAAAAATGTAGCTTAATCAAATAATTTTCAAATTCAAGTTTCTCCTCATACATTCTATAAATTTTACACTGAGAGTTACTGTTTACATCACCCAGCCAGTCTTGCTCGTAGATATCACTTGAGCATTGATTAAGGGTCTTTTTAAGCCAAACCTTAGATATAATGGGGCCTTGTCTGGGAGGGGTAAGTGTAGGGGGGAGACCATCATCAGGGATATTCCAAATATACGACATTCCAGCTTTATCTAAAATACTTTCAACTTTAATTAGCCAGGATGAGCTATATATACCATTATCATGAAAGGATTTTAAAGCTTTAAGGAACATACTATGTGACAGTTTGTGCCCACTACATTTCATCATTTCACACCAAAAGTTTACCATCCTAACTTCTATTGTTTTCATTAATTTATGGCAGCCCAACTCACCATAGACGTACAGTAAGGTGTAAACTTCGCTAATTTGAGAACTTGTTTCAAGTACTTCAAATGAAAGGCTTCTATCTGCAGGAATTCTCCAAATCCCCAGATTTCACAACTGTACAAAAGAGTGGGAAGAACCGTCTGGTCAAACAAGTGCATGTCTGCAAATCTAAGGGCAGGGAAAGGCTGCATGTTTTGCTCAATAGACTATATAGTGAATGCCTAGCTTGATTAACTTGCTTATTGACAGCTTTGGTAAATTTGTTATTATAGTTAAATGCAACTCCCAGGTTACAAGGTATATCGATATAATCATCAACTATTTCCAAAGTGTCCTCATCAAAAGTAAAAGTTGGCTTATTCCTTATCTTACCCCTTGAGAAAATAACAATTTTTGTCTTTTTGGGGGTTTACGGTCATCTTCCAAGTATCACAATAGTTTTTTACACTGGTCAATGCATTTTGCATGTCATTCTCATTTCCGCTAGGACAATTGTATCATTTACATATAATAGGGTAAAAAGTGTAAAGAAAACTTCAGCATCATCATTACTCAAATAATTGTTAATGGAATTCGACAAATCCCTTAAAGTGGGCATGACACGGCCAAAATAACTTTTGCGAATTGCACGATTGGGTACAATATTGTAAAAGTATCATCTCACACACAATTAAAACCGGGGCAGTTCGGCATAAACAGAATTTGAAGAAAAACGTCCAGAAATCCAATTTCGAAAAATGCTGCAACAGGTCACCTGACTTTTATGACGTAATTGGCGGCACCCTGCACTGCGCTATGTAAGGACACGTATCTAGATAGGGAACTAATACCACGCTTTGGGAAAGTTTCATATCTTAGCAACTTCATGAAAATGATTACATCACAATACAGAACACAAAGCGCGAACCAATGATGTGCATGCCAAGGTGTGTGTGCACTCGAGCATGCGCGCTACGACGAGTTTGCGCACTTGCATACACGTCATTGGCGCGGACCATGCTTGTCAGGGGCATGGAAGCACATCATTGGCCAGTATGAACGCATGCATATGAGCGCGCGTTTTAGTTTTCCTACATATATAACCTCAGCTCAGTTTCTGTGAAAAAGTATGCGGTATGGTCGCGCGCGCTGTACAGAACAGCTGTGCACATGTATGATATGATCAGTCCATAACAAGTGCTTGTTATAGGCTGTTCAGTGACAGTGTTATTGCAAATGCTAAGCACGTGCTACTCAAGTATCACGATAGTACAGGTGTTAGTTGAGATGATGTACCTACTAACGCGCATTACCATGCCTATGATTCGGTGTGTGGAAACAATAGATGAGCTGCCTCGTACATGCACAGAAGTGTTACTGACCGTGCCGCCAATGACGTCACGTCTTGAGACGCGCTCACTATGTTTTTTCGCTTTTGGATTTCAGATGGACTGAGTGTGGCCTGTTTTGAGAATTCACAAGGTTGTATTCCGGTGTATATGCACGTAGTTTAGACCGTGACAGAAAAACATTCGCTTTATTTCAAGATGTGTCCAAAGAATATTTACTGAGAAACTTACTTTGGCCGTGTCATACCCACTTTAAACCATTGCAGGAATTACTGATAGACCTTCCAAAGTCATTAGGAAAATACTGAACAAGACTGGTGAGAGATTCTCACCTTGTCTAACTCGTAATTATAATGAAAGTAATCAGACTTTACATCATCCTTTACGATACCATGATTTAGCATTTTTGTATAAGTTGTATATCACATGGAGAACTTTACCATTGATGTTGTTAGCAATTAGTTTAGACCACAGACATGGTTCTGTCAAGTACCACCTGGCATAAATCATTAGCACCACAATGGTACCCTCCCAACTACTAGAGGGCAGCATGGTAGAACCACTCTTCCTTTCTTCATCTTGCCCTGCTTTGGGCAAGATGTGTTTCTACTACCCCCTGGGAATTTGGGAGTTTTCATCTCCTTCAGTCCTCAATATTTCAGTTCTCAGTGTTGGCCCATACCGATATGCGGGGAAGTAGCATTCTACATAAACCATAGGCCACTGAGCACCATAAATACATGTTGTTTCATTTTGATGCAGTAAAATATTAGAACTTGTATTCAAAACTACTCAAATAATGTACCATTTTCATGATGTATAGGATAATAAATATCAGTTAGGCAATGCCTGCATTTAAGGCAAATTTTATGTATACTGATACAGGATGAAAATGGGGTATATCGACCGAAACCAATGTTGAATACCGATAATCGGTTCCACAATTGTTTTAGCCCCATTAGAGTATTTTCCAGCAAAGGAGTATTATTTTGTTTTAAGATTGATTATATGTTTTAGAGTTGCGTTAAGTATGTAGTATGCCAGCATGTGTAAACATGTACTTTCTTCATCAGTGCTTTTTATAGTCCTCAACTTTAGGGAAGTGAAACTGATGGTTAATCCCCCGAGTGTACTTTTGATCCAAGGTGGTGTTGCTTTACAGACTAATGCTGGTGAAGTGTTTCAATCTAATGGCAAAGATGGTTTAATGATTGTTTGCCTGTGTGGAGGGTAAATTTAGAGCACATACTTCAACTGTAGTTTGTTAGTGCAGAAATGTTTTCCATTTTATGTAAAAGACACTGTTTGTGGGACTCCCTTTTGTATGAGCTAAAAGAAAAAAGTTGAACAATAGCCTGAAAAAGGTGGTATTGGATTGGAAAGGGTACTTGACATGGGAGCGAGGGGTGAAATAAATCCCCCACCCCATGCCCTTTTGCCATTCTAGTCATCTATCATTGTATTGTATTGAAGTAAACTATTATCATTTTCTATTAAAACTCATTTTAATTCTTATGTGCTTGAACGATTCTTCATTATTATTATTTTTATTCTTACTTTATGTAACTCCTCTGTTTTATGCAGTTTTGATTGCAGTTTGTGGTTTTCTGTGCTTAATCTGTAAATTGTTTTAACCCTGCAGTGTTCTGTTTTAGTTTTACCTTTGTAGTTGCATATACTGTATAGAATATATTCTTTATTTTTGATACGTGCTTTGTTTGACAGTAGGAAATAATTATCTAAAGTGCTCTTATAAATTAATGCACAATGTAACAGTTATCTCATCTTATGTATCTAGATAAAGACCCAGATAGTCTTTAATTGCTAGACCAGCTCACAACAGTGAGTACTGGATTACCCAATTATTTCTGTAATAACTGATAAGTGCTGCTCAAGTTATATCTTTATAGCAAACTTGCACAAATACCACACAAAACTTTTCATTTACGTAACGTCGTGTCATTAGGTTGTCATACTTTTCAAGGTACTGTAGTAAATTGTCGTTTCAAATTTACTGTCAGAAAAATCAATATTTTTGCTCACTGCTGTGTTTACTTTAGCGTAGTAGTAAGTCCTTGAGAAATGTCACAGTACCATTATGAAGTATCATTTTTTTGATGATATGGCTACTGGAATATTACTGTGTACTTGAAGCAGGGAGTTGCTGTCAAATAGCAACTCCCTGGTTGAAGAGACTCACTCCTAGAGTGTCAACTGAGTATCATTGATGTCAGGTATATGGATTGTTGAGCAGCTACTGTATGAATAGGCATACAGAAAAACAAGCAAATCCATAAAATGTGACATACTTTGACATGAGTATCGGGGTTGATGGTCAGGGACAAAGTTTCTGGAGTTCAACATTACATATAGAGTAACTATTAATATCAGATGATTGCACAGTAATATTGCATACCTTGACTAACTGTCCCATTAGAGGAGGGAACTTTAGGTGACTTATTGCTTTAAACCCTAGTGTTTAAGATTCACCAAAACCCTTAATAAATCTACTTAACTGTCATCATTTTTCATGATCTCTTCTAAATCTGCACCTGCAAGGCACACCCCCCCCCCCCTCCTCCACCACAGGTATGAAAAAATATTCTGGAGTCTGATGTGTGCAGTTTAACTATTTGCCTCTACACTACTTTATTTTCAGTGTATTACTTCATTTCACATGAATTTCAGACCCTTGAAAATAAACTTCATGCCTGTGTAATTCTTGGAAATTGTGGAAACCTCCTATTCACATCTGAAGCTGTTTTAAACGTTAAATTGTAACTAGAAGATCTTCTTAACACCTTGAATCTGAAACATGTGATCCACATTATTAATTATGCAGCAAAAAAAGGTGTCACAGGGAAGTGAAAGTGTAGGTTATACTTTAAAGTAATTCCACTCTGCATCTGACATTTTCCTGGATGCATTCCTACTGTAATCAAGGATTGGGGCAGTTTGTAACAAGTACACCTTGTAGAGAATTAAGAAAGCAATTTGAAGACCCCATATCGATGTCTCATTAATTTTTTTCAATTTTTTTCTGAGTGGCTGCTCTACTAGGCTACTATTTGAAACTTGAGAAGCTTTCAAGATTTGACTTTTTGTGTAGGTACAGTATCACTTTTTAACTGTTGAAGACGAGAATGCGCCTGGTATTGTCATTGGATTATGCATTACAGTTTGAGTGGTTGTCAGTCTAGTGTAGTGTGGAAGATCAGAATCTGGAATATTGACATTCAGTTAGTTGCAATAGAGTGGAAATATTAACGTACACCAAACAATGCACATTCTGCAAAGTGTATAGAGGTTCTTCACTGACATCACAAATACATGTTACAACATTCAGGTCAGACGTATTGGACGTCAAACTTATTGTGCGCAGTATGAATCCTGTGTACAAAAGTATTGGTCAAGTTAGTTGGTTAGATGAGGTTTAATATGTCCCAGTTTCCAACCAACTGGTTCAAGTCGAGACGACCACGGCCTTTTTTCCAGTTGTGGCTCACTGGCCAAAGTATTGGTCAAAGCTTAAAATGTTTAGTACCTTCCTTTAGTACCTTCTTTTCAAAGAATAGGCTTCCTTGATGATGGCAAAAGTTTGTTGCATAATGGACAAAGAAAATTGCAGGCTCTACAATTTCATCATCGATTTCCAACAAATATACAATGTAGAACTATAGTAGATGGGGTTTCTGGAATTCTTCAGAAGAAATATTGAACTCGGAAGTTCCTATACCAGGTTGTGCACTTCGTACCCGGTGAGCGACTTTAAGATATTTTTTCTATGCAATTGCTATAAAGCAGTTAAACTCAGCACATGTAGCTAACACACAGGCCCATATGTACACATACTTACAATCAATCCCTAACAGCTTAGGTCAGAAATATTCTTTGAAAAGAAGAATAAAACATTTTACGCTTTGACCGATACTGTGTGTACACAGTGTAGTTCTTGCATGTGCACTAAGTTTGACATCGAGGTAAAACTGGGCCCATTATGAAGTCACATAAAGAAGCTGAAAAGCAGTCAAACAAAATCAGTTTGAAATATAAGTTAAATCCTACAAATCACCTCAAAGTTCCCTTTCGTGATATTTCAGAATGTAAACATTGCATATTGAAGGTAAAAACAAAGGTCACTGATATTTGTGCATGAGCTTATTGGGAAACAAAAATATTGTAACATGATTAAAAGCATGCAGCTATATTCGAATCAGGCCTGTAGCCAGACAAGGTACTGTGGGGTGGGGGTGGGGCGAGATGCCTTACAGGGGGTGAAATTATTTTAGGGGAGGGGCGAAATTATTTTAGGGGAGGGGGCGAGTTGTGTACAAAATGTGTTAGGTAATGGTAGCTTCAGATTTTCTAGGGGAAAAATTTTCTAAAGGGGGCTTGGCCCCACTGTCCCCCCCACCCCACTCCCCCCCCCCCTTGGCTATGGGATTGAATTAGGATACAGTGCCTATTAGAAAATAATTGAAGATGTGGAAACTGAAAGCTTATGTCTTGTGCACTGCAGCAGCATTGACTTTTGTATCAAGAGTGGTCTATAGCTTGAAATACAGATAGGAAGCAAAGATGTTTATTTTGCAATCTTGATACCTTTATAAGGAAAATGCTAGAGTGGTCAGCACTTTGAATAGTTCGGTCTGTAGACATAAGTTGAGGACTTTCATACTGAGATCAAGACTATTCCTTTGGTAATTTAAAGGAAATAGCTAATCATTTCCTCTTATTAAATTAATTGATATTGAAATATTTCAAGTTTGGTTTCCGTACCACAGGTTACTTCATAATTATTTATTTCAGTAAAAGGCGTGATTCATATTACCAGGAAGTAAAACTTGCATAATATGGATAAGTACAGTCCTTTATAAATAAGTGTGTTTGTTAATTTTGATGTGGCAAATAATTGCTTATCTATAACTTATATTGACCACTTTTACTTTCACAAGATGACATCTCTGTTATTGTGTGTTGTCATGTGTTTTGACAGGAAGTGTCAACTTCATCCATATTGACCAGACTTGAATGCTTAGTTAAATTCTTTTTGAGGGCAAAGCAGTCACCTCCCCCCCCCCCCTCCCCACTTGAATTAGCATATCCACTAGGCTAATTCATGTATGGTTCTCTAAACCTTGTGACATATTTTTTGTGTTACTGAATTATTTATGTAAGATAGCTCTTCAGTTTACCATTAATATACAATATTTATTTGTCCTGAAACATTACGTATGCTTGAAAGGGTAGTTAAGAGTATATTTGAAAGATTGTCAGTTTCAAAATAAGACTGGGGTGATATCAGGGAGATGTCTGACTACTACTAATCTGATTACCCTTGGATGAAAATTAACATGGACTAACCTGAAACTGAATTAATAAAAAGTTTTAGTTCCAGGTTCTCTGAAATCTTGTGTGGTGATCAGGAGCTACAACCAGTGACTACTTTGTATCAAGGAAATTATTTTCCAGACATATACAGTATATATTACCCTACCCCTTGCTACGTACGTGTGATATGTGTGTTTTCTCATATTCTCTTAGCTAAGAAGTTATTCTTAGTTATATACTGTATGTTTCACCTTTAGTTAGGTACATGATCCTTGTACTTTGCTTTCTATTTTAGTTTGTATCTTTCATTACTGTGGCCACTTCATGGACTCTTTAGACAGTATGCCACTTGCTCCCAGTTCATGCAGGAATAGGGATGAGACCAGGGTTCGCGATCTTGCATGTCTGCACTTCAAGGACTCCATTTTTTCATGGTGGATGCGTGAATAGGGGGGGCCAGATATTTAAAAGCATCTCTGCTTCCCTCTGGCTCCTTTCACCTGAATGCTATTGTTTTCTTAATATGCTGTGTTTTGCATTAATGTTAGTTGCTATTCTGAGGTGAAAAATGAACTTGAACTTGAATAAATTCCTTAGCTTCGTATTCTTGTCCAATGAGAAAATCTCGGACGCACAACATCTCTGCTCTCAGTGCCTCTCACTCCCTTACTAGGCAGATTGCGACAATCCAAGCCAGAATAAAAACATATTGATAGTTAGTACAAAACCATTAATTGTTTCCATTGTTATTTTCCATCGTGGACGGGTACTGTTTGGGTGCATTATTTACTTAGTGTATTATGCATTTGTTATGTGTAAATTCAAAAATTGGGTTGCACCTTTTAAAATTGCCAGTGGACCCCAAAGAACAAGCTGTTCGGGTAATCTAAAGGGTCCAGTATCAACATTTTGGACCCTTTAAATTTGGAGGTTATGCTGGTCAAGCTTGCATCTCAGTCACTATGAGCATTTCCTGCCCAGCACACCTGTATTACTCCTGCATCTATATGGGCTGCACTCGTAATACCAATGTCAGCGAACTTCCGCAAGAATTTTTCATCGTTCTGTGTAAAAACTGTATGCTATCAACTATTTTGTATACTATACAATTACAACAAAGACAAATCATAAATATTCAATGAAAAATTGACTGAAGCAAGCCTGATTACCATGCATTTGATGCGACCAAAGTCAAAGGGGCATTAGTGTGTCATTTTTCTCGCCTACATTCAGTCCCATTGACCTACTGTGTAAAAGTAAGAAGATCTTAGAACAACATTAAAGTTTAAGCTTTGTCCTGCAGTGTTAATGTTTATACATAGAAGCCAATCACTCTTCGAAAGATTTCTTCAAATTATGCTGATGAATATAGTGAAATTGGCTGATGTCTTTGTTTGCTGGTGTTAGAGTATGTGTGAAAAGAGGCATAAACATATTCAACTCCTGCTATAAAGGTAACTATGAGAAATGCATGAGCTTCTCTCAGAACCAGTAGAAGAAGATTAACATGGTTGCAGGCTCTTGTAAACTTTAGGCTCAGGGACAGATCTGAAACAATTCCAACTTTACTCCATAGCCTTTAGGCCCTCTGAGGTCCCCCTTCTTTCAAGGGTAAAGCCTTGAATAAAATCCTCACTCCATGTGAAGCATTTTAAGACAAGGACACTTTATACAGTAGGACAGTAAGGAGAAGCTGACACAGAGACTAGTCCAGGGGCCTTGCCATCTTCGGTTCTGGATGGCAGAGCCACAATGGATCCATGGAGTGGTGTACTCTGTTAATTGCATACACACATGACTCTGCTGGGCTCTAAAGTCCAATCCTTCACTTTCCATGGATCCCCTTGTTTTCCTGCTCCATCACTGAACTGGGTTTCACAAGGGGTTAAAGGAGATGCACCAATCTGGAATGTATCCTTACACGTGGAATGTATCCATGGAACTTAGGATACAGGACAGCCAGCATGCTCAGGACAGTCCATCGTCTTAAGAAAGTGGCCTCAGTCATTCTAACTGAAAGGGATCCCCTGGGTGACACAGGCAATAGTATGTATGTGAATACTCTCACCATTAAGTTGTGAGGGATTTACTGATTTTACCTCACAACCTTTCTTTTTTCAAATATTTTATCAGTGTTTTTCTGTGTAACCTCCCCCAAATTTTGCTGAAGTTTTTTCAGATTTAAAGGCTCTCTAATTTTCAAGCTCCAGCTAGGAATTTTTATGTATAAATGGTGGAAAAATTTACTCCCTAGTAACTTTTCAAATCTATTTACACTTACCAGAAGTATTCACTCATATTCTATGTGTAACAATTTATCCTTACATGTACCCTACACACACTCATCCATGGCTTATTCTACTTTTATGTTATTATGGTCCTAAATTTTGGAATTTTCTTGACCTTAAAGTTGTTTCTTCCAAGTCACTTCAAAGTTTTAAAAATAACTTAAAGATACATTTTTTACGAACAAGATTAGATATTACTTCCTAGTAAGTCTGTATCTTCTGTTTCTTCCTTCTCTCTGTCTTTTCCTCTTTCCTTCTGTTTACTCTTCTTACCTCTGTTTTCTGTTAGCTTTTCTCTGTTTCTTACATGTAGTTATTGTTAAGCTTTCGATGTAATCTGTTATATTTTGTGTGTCCTAATTGTGTAAGGTGGCCCGACCTCAAAAAGCTTTGCTTCTGTGGGGTCTCCCCCATGTTGTTCATGAAAATCTTTTTATGTAATATTGTATATGTTGTCATGCTATCAATTTACTCCAGATAGTAAAATTCTCCTTCCTACATTTGCTTTTAGCCCCTCCAGTTTAAACAAGAAACACCTGTCTAGTACACCTCCAAGACAGAGGCACAGTATCTAGCCTGCACTGAGTTTAATTTGCTTGGGGATATATATTGACACACATTGACAGTGTGTGAGCCTTATTTGGAACACAACTGAGGGCCCAAGTCATCGTTGACCAACCAGTGAAGCTATATATCTATACTGTTTGAATGAATGTCAATCAAGGTGCAGTCATCAACTGTATTTAGAACTGTACGTAGGGCTATTCCTGCATATGTTTGGGCAGGGAGTTGTTAGCAACTCCCTGGTATGGTGATGCCATATTGTCTTTAAATAGTGACAAGGAATGTGAGACACATAAGTTCTTTTAATTTTGTGATAATTAAGTTTTGAAAACATTTCATAAACAACCAGGTATTAAAATGGTGAAACTTCCAGCACTATTACCAAACTGTCCACTAATACAGATGGATCAGCAAGAAGTGTTATCTAGTAAATGAACATATGCAATCCTGATTATATATCACAATGTCATTTAAATTTAAACTTACTGTTTACTACCAGCTTTTTTGTGATATGTTGTTTCATCCAACTCAGTCTATTACTGCAAAATTAGAATGCTCATCAAATGTGTTTCCACAGCCACACTAATATGTCACCACAGATGCACTTAGCATCTTTAAGGAAGCTACATCTCCCAGCATTGCACAAATCTTTAAATTCATCACAGCTAGGATTAGCCCCCAACCTAGAGCTACATTCCACTAATACTAGTATTGAAACCTTACTACCAATTACCAGGGGGACCTGTGACATGTGCTGCCTTCCAATTGTGTTGTCATAACAACTTGTCATATTAAATTAATTCTGATGGTAGGGCATGCTCAGTATTTGTCTTGTGACAAGAGCCAAGGATTTAAAATTAAAATCATGGACGTTATGTCCTCCAGTCAGGTTCATTGTATGTTTTCATATCTCTTTGAGAAACGTTAATGTTTGAGATATGTACATTTAGATTTATGGAGGTCTACTAGTAAGGCAATTTGACTAGTAAGTCAAATTTGATAAATTATCATTGATTCCTTGACATAGCTAGAGGAATCTATTCAATGGTGATGTGGTGGGTGTGTGTATGTGACACTTTGCTTTTAAACACTCTTATCTCAAGAAGGGTAACCTCAAGGGACCTCATAATTGGCATGTGCATGGTCCATATTAGGAAGATGATCCCTATTGTTTTTGGTAGAAGTCAAAGGTCATATGGGGTCATCAGTGTTGAAAAGGTCAAAATCTTGTTAACGTGATATTTGAATCAAGGTAACTTTGGTTCATCTCATACTTAGCATGTCCATATTAAGTAAATGACCCTTATTGTTTTTGGTGTAGGTCAAAGGTCATTTGGGGTCATTGGAGGTCAAAAGGTTAAAACCATGTAATCACTATATCTCATGCAGGGAAACTTCAAGGGATCTCATACGTACTTGACATGTAGGCGTAGGTGGCCCACATTGAGTAGGTGATCCCTGTTGTTTTGTGGAGATCAAAGCCAGTTGAGGTCAACAGAGGTCAAAAACCTGTTAACATGATATTTCAAATAGGGAATTAATTTTTGATGCATGTTATACTTAGCATGTGGATGGCCTGTATGATTTCATGATCCCTCTTATTTTGGTGATCAAAGGTCATTTGGGGTCACCAGAGGTCAAAAAGTTAAAACCTTGTTAACATGATATCTCATGCAGGGTAACTTTGATGAATCTGATACTCGACATGTGAATGGCCCATATTGATTAAATGATGCCTTTTGATTTTGGTGGATTTCTGAGGTCATTTAGGGTAACCAGAGTTCAGAAGGTTGAAACTTTTTAAGTGCTATAGCTTGAGCAGAGTGTGGATGGCCCATATTAATTGAAGGTCAAAAGTCATTGGAAGTCAAAAGGTCATTAGTATGATTTTAGCGTCTTTGATCTGTGCCCAGGAATCCTAGACATTCTGTGCAAAAAATTGTAAAGACAGTAATTTATGAAACACTGTCCAGTGTTGTAAAGAGTCATGACTCGAGTCACTTCGTCTCAAAATGATAGTGACTCGAGAGAATTCAGGAGTAATTTACCCATTGAAATAGTACAGTGACTCAACTCAATGACTCGAATTGAGTCACTTAAAAGTTTGACAATTGGTGACTCGATTACAACTCTGACACTGTCAATTGACTTAGATTTCATCGGCAAGGAATCACTAAGCCTTTTAGCTTTCCGGTTTTAAAATGCTCAGTCACTTTTTCTGGTTACTGCATGAAGACAGTAGAGTTTGTTATGCAGGTGATAGCTATACTACTATTAAATCTGTGATATACAGTACCTACGTACATACATACTTTCCTTGTACACACTTAAAGGGAGAATGCAGTCACCCCAATAAAGAATTGTATAGTAGACTATCCTATTTCCTGAATGGCTATTGAGAATCATGTGACAGTATTTTTCTCACTCAATGGTAAAATTTACAAGGAGCAACTGCTTGATTTATCTTCAGTATACAATATTTATGTCCTAAAATATGAAAGATACTTGGAAGTGAAATAAGAAGAAACTTGTGACATATAGCTATCGTTTGAAAATAAGTTTGGGGCAAATACTTCTGACCTTTAAGAAAAGGCTGCTTCTGTTGCCCAAAGATTTACATCCTATAATCTGCTTAAGAAGTAGTTGTATTACTTTTACCTTCTCAGGATCCCTCACCCCTAAAACCCTAATCCTGTGGAACCATAGTTATATTAGGAGGAATAATTAATTTGTGATATTTGTCAATGTTTAACATATCTTGATGTTAATTTTGGTCATTATGGACATGCAACTGTGAAGAATGGAGTGTTTGGTGTTAAAGTTGTAGAAGTTTATTTCAATTTATATTGAAAAGAGTGTGTGAACCGTTTATAGGTGCTGTGCTGTAAATGTTAAGTACATTTAGAGAGTACCACAGTATCTCAGACTTACCCCAAAATGACAAGTTCCTTCATTAAGAAATCAGCATCCAATCTACGGGTGGAAAAAATCTGTAATGAGGGAAACTCTGTGCAAGGAACTTTTGGTATTTAGATGGAAAGATTAGTAATGGGGGGGGGAGGGGGAGGGGGGAGGAATTTGGCTAATTTTGTATATGAAAACATGTAAAAATTGTGGGAAATTTGACTTGATTGCCAGGAAATAGATAAGATTTTTTCCAGCCATGCTCCAATCAGTAAATAGTATCAAGTTATTCCTTGTTCTTTGATTAGTTTTACATTTATCTGAAAACTTTTTATCCTTATTGTCATAAAAGAAGGAAAAATAGTCATAAAGCATCTCTTGATATTTTTGAAGTTAAATTTAAGAAGTTTCAGTGCAAAGATTGCATGTTCCACTAACTCAGGGGTGTTTGGTTAATCAAGATGCATATTCAAATTTAATATGATGTATATTTATCATTATGCAAATTGCACCTATCATCATGTGAAAATGGAGCAATAATATTCCTTGATTTGCATATTTATAATAATTGCAAAAGGTGTTGCTACTTCTGCATCTCGTGTCAGTCCTACCAGTTGTCAACAACTAGCCATCAATTGTTTATTTTATTTTTTAAGTTCTCTTCTTGGACCCAGAAAAAAACATTCATATAGTTTTTGGACTAATAAATATATATGGCCTCATGATGACAGGTAATCTCTGTATACCCTGGCTGTGCCACCCAGTTGGGACAATTTTTTCTGTTCTGTCCTCTCAATTCATGCTTCAAAGCATGAAAAACTGCAGAACGATGCAGAACGAGATTATTTAAATTTATGTTAATATCCCAGGTTAGGTAAGGAACTGCAGAACGAGTGCTACATAGCATGAAAAACTGTACATAGTAGTATGCATTGAAGCATAACAGATTTGTCCCAACTGGGTGGCTGTGCTTAGAATCATGTTTCAGTATTTTGGAAGGCTGCCCTCTCCTTTGAAGAGCATCCTGACTAAAGCTTTGCAGAAACATAAATCAGATATGGTTTTTGCCATTTATGAGGAAATCATCCATGCACATGAGTGCATTACTGCATTGCATATATATATTTGGAAACTACTCTGTGGTGTTGCATATTCATTTAATAGGTAATGCCTGTAATATTTCGTATGGTGAATGGTACTGAAAATCCTTTCAGAATTTGTACAATATGAAGATCAAAAGCACACGTATTGAAACGAGTGGTGTGCTGTAGAGGGGGAAGAGGGAAGGGGGAGGGAAGGAAGGTGCAAGGAAACAGGCAAGTACAGTATAACAAAGATTAAACTGGTCTTCAAAGTGCACCATAAGGAGAGGCAGATTCACTGCTCCCCAGTGATACCTGTTACATCATAGTAATATTGCACTCTCAAAATATACACACTGTGATGTAGGAAGAATTGTATACTTGTTCAAAATTCTCCAATAAAACATGTCTCTCCCTCATATTGTTATGCCTTAACCAAGATGGAGTGGAACCCTTGACGGAAAGGCAATTTAGCTTTTCCAATTTGAACTCTTTTCAGTGACTATGGTTCTGAGGGTACACTGTGATCAATTAGATTAGTCTTCTTTGGATGGATTAGGTCTGCAGCTGTATTCGTGCAGACAAATGTCCATTTTTTTTATTTCCGTTTTTCTCTCCAAATACTGACCCCCAGACATTTGTGATATTAATTTTTCAACCAGTGGCTAGATGCTTGTCCAATGTCCCCTAGGGTTCTTACTGATGTTTTTGGTAGTAAAAGTTGGCAAAGAGGCAGGGAATGGACTGGCTAGGTAGGGCTTGAATGCCACTAATTACACAGTGTTTGTATAATGCACATTGGTAACTCATTTAGAAGAGGTGGATAGAGTTGGTACAACAGGACTTGATACAATGAAGGCACATACGACAAAAATCTTGCTTACCATGGCTGTTTGCTGTGAGGTAATTTTTAAGACAAGGTCAAGGAAGTAGTCAAAGTTGATGTCAGCTGTGTTCTCTTTCTTGAGGCTCTGTTTTTCTGTGTGTATTTATTTTTTTTAGGCTTTTGTGGATTGAGCTTTGATATAAGTAAAATACAATAACCTTCAAGTTCTGGACTGAATATTTCCAACCCTTTGAGGGTTGACCAGTTCTAGAAGTCTCCTGGGCTCTGTCTTTGATAGGTGGGAGAGGAACAGGTGCACCATTCAAAGTACATGGAATTATGGATGGGGGTGGGGAATTTGCCCCAGCAGCATAAAAAATCACTGCCAGATAGATATTGGGGATGGTGGAAACAGTGCACACATTACCAGAATTGCCCTCCCCCTCTCCTAGGCAATTGTCAGCAAATTCAACAGCCTGTGGACCTCAATTAAAGCCCTGTTTTAAGGATGGTGATTTTTGTTACGATTAAATATGAAAAAACCCGCTGAAAAAACTGTGGGGTAGTTTCCTCCACCCCTATTTCTTTAAACCTATATATGTAAAAATATGATACTGGAGAGATTTTATGTCCGTTTTTTAATTTGGCTGAATTTTCCATAAAACATACCCATTTGCTTGTATTTTCCTTTCAGTGGTTGTGTCAATACACCATCTGATATCTCTGATAGTTATTCAACCATACATTGTGTACATGCGAAATTTGATGGGTTTTACTGCTCCCGTGAGTGCAAATATTGGACACCAAAGTGTGACATTATGAAAATGGCTTGTAAATTAGGTGCACCTTTCTCACTTTTTCTCATGTTATTATGCCTGACTTTGCATTTTCTCTTCAAGTGAAAGTAGAGCTTCAATTACATATGCAGATCTCAGTCACCCATTCCTGTGAACTGTTGGAAAATGATGATCTTCACCTTTGTTAACGTACGTTATTTTTGGTGTCCTCCTGCATAACGTACATTAACTGGTGGCAACTTTTCATGATTGTGACCTAATCACACACTGCAAAGTAGTGTACTAAGGATTGTGAGTACCAGAAACTCACTACTGACTTTGAGAATAGGCCTAATGACATCTCAGAGGACAAATCCATTCAAAAATACATGGGAAAAAAAACTTGTTATTCTGTACAATCTGTTTGGTGTCCTCAACGTAATGTACATTAAATGGCTATTATTTCAGTATCAACTGATAGTTGGAAATATCGAAACATTTGTGACTGGTCAACACCCCACAGACACCGATAGTAAACAGTGCTTTTACTGCTGGCAGTTGAATTCCTCCATATCTGTCACAATTTATGTGCGGTGTCCTCATTTTAGCCTGCATAACGTACGTTAACTGTAAAAATCTATTTTAGGTACAATGCAGGAATTTGCACAGAGTACTCAACCCTCTTAATTCTTTAACATGTCCGAACTAAAATTAAACTATTTTCATCACCCAATATATCTAAAACATGGTTGTAGGTCATCAAAACATACTCTGTTAACATACATTATTGTGTCTCATTTTTTTTGGTGTCTTCATAACGTACGTTAACAACATGCACTCTGAATGTCAATTGTTGAGAAGACTGAGAACTTCCACACTAGGAAACACTTCATTTCCAAGTATTTCTAATATACTCTAACCAACAAGTGGATGAAATTTGTCATGTGTGAGTGGCTTAGTTCTATAACTTCAACTTTCAGTTGTGTTGTTAATGTATGTTATGGTGTCCTAAATAACTAGCCTCATTAACTTGAAGTGGGACGTGATATTACTTCCAACTTTGTTTTTATATCATAAGATATCGTTTGACATTGCTCATTGATATTCTCTCTCACTTTGATGGAGAAGGGGCTATGATACTGGACAACTAAAGGACACCTAAAGGACACCGAGTAACGTACGTTAACATCATCACTTGTCCTTTCTAGTGGCCTCAAATTCCACTTTTTCAATACGGTATAATCCTTCAACATTACTGTTTGTGTTTGGCGTTCACCGGAGAACCAGAATCAGCACTCAAATGGATAAGTTGGTGTAATTCATTTTTGACCGTGTAAATCAGACTTTAGTAACCCAGTATCATATTATTACACATATATATGCTTTTCATGTCAAAACCCTTTGATAGATCCAATTAAATGCTCCCAAATAAAACTCTGCTCCAAAATGGAAACACTCTGCCCCCTTCCAATTGACAAGCTGGCTATGGGCTTGGTATTCACCTAAGTAGGTGCTCACCCATGTCTGAAAGAAGAGAGACCTCCTGGCATCTGAATTATTTCAGATTTGTACCAATAAAATTGATTTTTTTCGTGGAGGAAGTAGAAGGAAGAATAGTGAAAAGCAGATAAACAGGTGTGAAAAGATTATGAACTAACTCATCACTATCATTGAGAAATTTGTTGTCATTAGTGCCACTTCAAAATATTTCTGGCACCCTCAGTCATGATACCCCCTTGTCAGATGGATATCACATTAGGTTTGTCATATTGTATATCCTGTCTATACTCGCTACATTGGAGATGCGTTTGCCAATAGCTTGTTACAAACATTTAATAGTCTCTGGTATTTGATACCGTGGTTGTTTTCAAATACACTTTCCATTAATATCCAACTTAATGCTACATTTGTATAAGACAGTAGTCAGGTAGTGTTTTGAAAAACACTTCCATATCTTGGACCATTTTTGACATATCCTTCAAAAGTAATAACCGATATTAACCTTGCTCATACCAAGGATGCATGAAATCACCCGCTGTGTGCCAAAGTCCCTTCAGGGTTAAATGGGAAGAATCTCTGAAATGGGATAATGTTTCATATCAAGATGGGAGAAAGAGCACACTGGCTAAACGTCGGCAGGATTGATTGGTTTGGCAACAGCAAATGTTGTTGCTATTTTGTTTTCAGAAGCAACTGATTTCTTTTCAAAAGCCAATATCTTGCCTCCAGGCTAAATGGAACTTTGAACCTTCATTCATGATCTTTCCCATCAGTAATCTGTGACATTAAATGTACTTTGAGTTAAGATTCAGGTCAAACAGACGAGTAAAACAGAGTGAATTGTATTATTAGAGAGAACATCGTCAAATTTTGAGTGACACACTGTTGCACTTTTAGAGAAAACTATATTGAAAGTGCTACATAGATTTAAATGTCGGTTCACCTTTTCCACACATAAAAGTTGTAAAACTTTAAAATAGGGACATTTTACAGACTGGTGGAATGAATGGTACAGCTGAAAAGCTGCTTATAACTCTTTTTTGTAAGGCTTTATTCCTACAAACATTTGGGTCATAAATTCTCAGGAAGAGTCACTAAGATCAGGTCTGGGTGAATTGCCCCCCAGATATAGTGCCCTGTTACTGATCTGCTTTTTGGCTTAAAAAACTTAAACAACACACATGTCTAGACTAGTTGCAGTGCTGTGTCGTTAACTGTGGTGGGGTATAGCTTGAGTTTTGAATATTACCATCTTCCAACTGTTCTTGTCAATTTTGGTTTTTTAGTCAATAAAGGGGGTGTTCTACTATTAGTATGTTTTCAAAGTTGTTCACAAACTATCAGGAAGAGTCACATTCAGTTTTCGAATATTTTAGTCACTTTTTAGTGGCAATGGAATTGCAGTGATGGAAATAAGCATTTCAACTTGCGTAGCAATACTGCTACAAAAATTCAAAATTGTGTAGCAACTAACGTCAGATTGTATAGCACTTTTGCGGAAGATGAGGAAGATGAGGGCCATCAAAAGGGAAATCACAAATACCATCTTAGGGTGTGTTTGGTAAAAAGGAGGATGACATAGACTAAATAGACTTCTATTCAAGTAAGGGCAACTAAACAACTGAAGAAAAGCTGAGTCTGAAACAATTATTCAAAGTGATAAAATTTTTAACCTAGAAAAAACCACATGTGGGTGCTAGGGAGGGGTGGGCTGGTCACAGTTGAGGAGTTTGCAAACCCTATCCCCTACCCCTGGCCATGTACTCAAGTTTGATTGAGAGTAATGTAAGTTTCCAATCAACCCCACTGCATTTTGGATCAACTTGGAGACTGTAGAGTCATGATATATTTGCAGTAGCTTCTCGTAACAGTGATATATACTGTAGGGGGAAAATTTATATTTATTTTTTTTTTCAATTTTTGACCTGCCACTGATGCCACCCTGTCAATAAATAAGCCGCTGCATGCTTACGACCATGTTAGAGAACAAATAAAACATTGGTGGGCACTTTAGAACAAATATAATTAGAAAACAGTAACCACTGCAGAGCTCTTCCAGTAAGGAGTTTTTTACAGATATACGTGTGTAGGTTAGGCTTTCAGTTGTACCATATAGGCTACACGTTAGGGGCAATGACAAAGTGCCAATACATCCTGAAGAAAATTACATCGTACAGAAAAAACTCCAATCTAAAGCGCACAAACACATTGCCAGATTATTGTATTGAGGGTCTTTTGCACAGGCCTTAAAAATATTTTTGATGTTCTTGACCACGTGGAGCATTGTCTCACACGTAAGTACTCGATCCTGCTTTGTGGAAAGTATGTGCTGTTACTATAGTACAAACGTGTATGCAGAGAGCAGTAGCTCCTTTGTTCAATCGAACCATGCATTTGCGGCTGAAATTTCTTCCATTGAGGAGCAAGAAACTTTGTGTTTTTAATTTTTCCTAATGTCAAGAATGTCACTGTTGAATATCATCAGTTTGTTTTATCTTTTCCAACCATCTTCAATTCGTACGGTGAACTTCTTTTTGACAGAGATTCTGAAGGCTTAACCATGCAGGCTACACTGCTACACAGTACAGAAAGTCTAATGTTTCAGCCAATCACAGCTGGTGTTTAATGATTGCATCGATTGGGAAATCCAAATGTGATTCATTCACAAGAAGTTTACATATCTTTTAGTGATATTTACTACATTTTACCGATGTTTATTCCATTTTTTCTTATGCTAGACACACATTTTTATTTTGCCATATCCTTAGGAGTATTCTTGTGAATTGTACATTAGTCCATTTGAAGTCGGCTCATACAGAGAGATTTAAAACGGACGCTTCAAGAATTTGGAGGTCATTTCCATGATCTTCGAGAGTAACAGGCGTTACTTTCAGTAAAATAGTGGCACCTGGTAACATTCTTTTTAGGTCTAACGGGCGCTCGTACATTATCAGCGTAAAAAGAAAGAAGTCAGGAACCGTTCGAGGAATTTCAAATCTTGTTTGTTTGACGTACTTTTTTTACCATTTCTTGTGACGGTTAATTTAAGAAGGGATTGACAGCCACAACCACATCAGGGAATGCATCGCAAAATGATGCTACACATAAAGAGAATTGCTTCGCACATCGGCAGATTTTGCATCGCAAATTGCGATGCGATACCGCTTATTTCCATCACTGAATTGAAACTAGAGATGTATACAACAGGTGTAGCTTGACGCGTTTCAGATCAAAGATCAAGTCATTAATTCATCAATGAACCTATGTGGTATTTTGTTTTATCATACTTCAAGGGTTGACCTTAAGGTTCACTGTAGGCCATAACAAAATAACCAAGGGATTTCGATCAAAATGTTTGGAGAGGAATTTTGTACAGATAAGATGATTCTAAGTTATTTGAACGAGGGTATACCGTGAAAGCAAAATGATTGAAGATAATGTAACTGAATTTAGTCAACTCATACCTGAAGAAAGTAATGCGAAATAAACGTATCGAAGTAATGGTAACATGCATTTATATATACAGTGGGTGATGATATTGTAAGAGTTCGAATTATGACGATTGTAATACTGTGGAGGTCTTTTCTTTCGTCTCGGGTATACTCGACGTTACGGTTGGTAGGTCCGGTGGGACCTGGTCGGTGACTGGCGGTTGTTGTGAGTCGGGGAAGTTGTAGGGAAATCGTCACCGTCGTCAATTGGTTTGAAAAATGACGAGTTTCTTCTCACAATTTGTTCTCTTCTTTTTGCAGAGGTCATAGACCCTTTTACTTCAACTACAGTGTAAGGATTGCAATTTCCCCTGTCAAAAACTTTTATTTGAGCTGATTTTGAGTGCATCTTACTGTCAGAATTGGACTTCCATTTTTTGTTTTGCATTAGCATCTTTCGCTTGCAGGGACTGGTCATGCAGTTGGGGACTGTCGATCAAACTGTACTTTGGTCCTAATGGCACGGCCAAACAGAAGCTCTGCGGGCGATTTGTTTGTGGTACTATTGGGAGTTGCCCTGTAATTCCTGAGGAAGGAATATAGCTCTTGTTTCCAGGGTTTTCATGAATCTTTCAGTTTCACCATTGGCTTTTGGCCACAGAGGTGTAATTTTATGATGGTGAATTCCTTGATGTGAAAATACGTAGGTGTAGCCGTAGTATTTCAGATTATGTTTGTTAAAATAACACCCATCCCTGTTGATATTCAGGTTGTTTTCGCTCAAACATTTGAATACTGCCTCCAGAGATCATGGTCGCTTTGTGTTGCTCCAAAAATGAGTATGGATCATCGCTGAAATTGATAACTCCAGGAATATCATGCAACACTTGTTGGATGATATTTTGGAACATTTCGTCTCCGTCAATGTCAATTATAGTTTTCACTTACCAAGAAATATTAACATTCTTCTATATGTATAAAAATCAGTACTTACCAATGCATAGAACATATTGCCAAACTCTGGCGTTAGTCAAATAGCAACTCCCTGTGCATTTGAAACAATACCGTATATTCCTAATCCTCACGTAAGTCCTCACGAGCAAAATGAAAGTTATACACTAATCTAGATAAGCTCAGGTTAATGCAATCATAAGTTCGATGGCGCTGTTTGAAATTAGTAACCAACTCTTCACCATACTGTATATAGCGAGTGTAGTATATACCCAAGATTGTTGCTCAAAATAGATATCGCACTCGCATTTTAATGATGAAAAATCCCGATTATACCCTCTTACAAAAGTCATATGGTCACCAACGTTACCACACTGCAACGGAACAACCATCCCTACAACTTGGACTATGCCCTATTTCGATACCACCGTCGACCATCTAGGAGGAAATCGTGTGACCAGCCAAAATTGGTATTTCCCAGTCGACGGCATTAGTTGCTGCTGCCTGCGTGGCAGGCACCGCAACTAAAAAATGAGAACAAAACACAAAAACATTTACACATATTCCATAGTTGATCATACTTTGATTTTCAGGTTTGACATCAGCTTTACATTATGGTACTTAAACTAAGTTATCAAGAAAATAAACATTCCAAAAGTACTCTGGATTCCAGGGGGCATCACCTCCTTGAAAGCCATTTATAAGAGATTTGCCCTTTGGATGTCCACCAGGGGAGTTTGATTCATGAATTCACCAATACACACACACTTCCACACCAACACCCACACATACTGTACTGTACACATCATCCTGCTGTACTGAGTTCAAATCCATTATGGCAGGCCTGAGACAGTGCCTGCACAAGCAAAAGGAAGTGAAAAAAGTGCAGAGAGAGGGGGATTGCACAGTTTGCTTTCCTCCTACACATTTTGATTATTGTGCAGTATAGCACAGCAAACAGAATTTCATAGAAGTCATGTGGTTAATTTATAATTACTTGTTTTAGTTTGAGTAGATGAATTATTAATATTTTCAAAGCACTTGCATGAAACTTTTATTGTGGTTGTATTATTAAGCTGAAGCTAGCAGTCAAAGAAAATTGAAACTTGGGGAAGAAACATCCTGTGATTTGCTTGGAAACATGATATGTTCCTTTTCCATTTATTTTAAACCTTTCACTTTCAAAATGATATCAGCTCCGATTACAGTTTTCATGTTGAGAGTTATTACAATAGAGTGTCTACGTTTTCTAAACTCATGGTCATATTTCTCAGAATTGTAATAACTAAGCCAAATTTCATTCTACCAGCCTGCATTATGATTTGTTTTGCCTCCAGCCAGTGAAGCGAGCTGCACTGTGGCAGTCATTTTGTTTTAATACTCTCTTTTTACTGCTGAAGGTGTTTCATCAGTTTTAATGAAAAGCAGCTCTCCCTTCCATCAAACATATTTGTAGCTTGTATTGGATAAAGACTATCGCCTGAAACTCTTAATATTTATCTTTCTTATAAAACTATGCCGTATCGTCACACAGCCTTTCACAGAGGCGGAATGGACTATTTTTAGATTTGTGGTCACTCCTCATAGATTAAGTTGGTTATGCAAGGCTCCACCACCAATTTAGTATGTCTCTCCATTTGATATCTGAGTTGTGTAAATTGAAAGAAGGAAGTAGTGAGTTTACCGTAGAAAAATGTGTTTTCTTGATGAGAGGTTGGGATATTCTCCTTGAAGTGAGATGGATTAGTCAGAAAGGCCAGGGCATTTCATGAGGGCTTAAGTAAATACTTTGTCAGCAGCATGTACAGTTTGTACAGTTTATTTTAAAAAAAAAATATAGATGGAGGGAGGAAATGCATTGAAGTACTTAGCAATAAATTTTGCAATTTTGCATTACAGGACAAAATATAAGAAAGTGTTGTTTATTAAACATATTAAGAGCAACTATGGAACTCCTTTGCTGCTGTTTTTGATTTGTTCAATAATTCTGCCAAATTCCAAAAGTATGTAGCCTACAGTCAAATGACTCAGAAGAAAATAATTCTGATCTACTTAAGGGCCAAGTTAGTCGTTCCGAATGGTTCCAATTGCTTTTAGCTCTTCTTACATTAATGGCAACAAATGTCTTAGTACCTCCTGCAAAGTACTTGCATTCCTCTAGGCCAATTAGCTATTGCTGAAGACACCACAGTATTAAACTTGCTATTAAACCTAATTTTCTAAACAACCAACTTTACTGACACCCCTCCTCAAAATAGAGAATTAGAATGTATTTAGTTCTTGGTAGAGCCACTTTGATGGGCAATCTATGTCTCATTGTGTTGCAAGTGCCAACCAATCATGTTGGCATCAATGTAGATTGTTGGAGTAGTCTATTAAAAGTAATTGCCTACATCTATATATGTCAGTTTAAGTATGGTAACAGATCACAAAAATTTTGCAGACATTGCTGTATATTTTTGGATAAGATTATAAATGGACATCCTTTTGTTTCGTTTCGTTTATTTGTTTTTCTACATCATTGAAAAGTATACCGATACATAGTATAATAATTACCAAAATCATAATGAAGTAGAAGGAAGTAAAACTTAAAACCCTGAGGGGCTTGTCGAGAGTTTTACTCCCCATATTTACGAGATAGGTCGTTGTCTCTCTGCAAACATTAGCAGACCTGTATTCTTGAAGGGAATATGCAGTCATTCCAATAAAGAATTGTGTAGTAGACTATCCTATTTCCGGAATGAATCATGTGACAGTATTTTTCTCACTCATTTGTAAAATTTACAAGGAGCAACTGCTTGGTTTACCTTGAATATGCAGTATTTATGTCCTAAAATATTATGAAAGATAATTGGAAGAGAAATAGATGAAATTTGTGACACTTAGCTGTTGTTTCAAAATAAGTTTGGGGTGACTGCTTTTGACCTTTAATGACAAAGTATAAATAAGGTGAAAAGTAAATCTGATATTATCTTAAAGTTCCTGTCTTAGTAGCAGTCCTTTAGAAAGTACATACTGTAGATTCTCACCCTTGGAGAGTCTCATTAATTTTCATGTCCCCTAATGGTTATAAGTTCCTTTGTGAGTAGTGTTGTCAATTTTCACCTGTAGTGGGATATATATATATATATGGGTACATTCACACTAGATCCAGATCTGATCGCATGCGCAGGGTCAGATCCATTGCTCGAGATCAAATTTGTAGTGTAAATGCATCTAATCGCCCGATTTTGATCCTGGTAAGAGGGGAGGATCAGACCAGGTGATCAAAACTTGTAGTGTAAATGCTCTAGAATCAACAGTGACCTGAGATCAATGTTGACGTCACATTATGCACATTCTTATGGTCACATGTGTTTTCTCATTTCTTTGTTTACATTTTGGTGCACAAGCATGTGTGCTTCTATTTCATAATTCATTTGGAGGCCACTTCCGCTGAAGCACGGAGGAGGAGACAAGTGTAAATGCTCTAGGATCAAGCCACTTGTGTAATTCGATCTACTGATAAGATGGGCGATCAGAACCAGATCTAGTGTAAATGCACCCTCTGTAACCAGTGGGACTTCATAAACTGCACTGGCTTTTGCTGACCCCTAGTCCTCTTACAAAAAAAAATGAACAGTAAAAAGAAACAATTTCTGTATTAAATAAATGTTTTACAGTATGATGTTGTCATGACAACAATTGCAAGCTGTTAGCTTCCTCTTAAAATTATGAAGGAATCATGTGCCTCAGTGCATATCATTTTGGAAAAATTTATTGCAAAAGAAGTATCATGTTGGCAGTAAAAGTATTTTTGTGTTCATTTTAACAGTGAAAGAAAAAAAATTAGTTCTGACTCTCATCCCTAATGGATACAAATTCTCCAAGGTCTCCTTCCTCTGTCTAGCATCTTCGACATTTCATGAATTGTTGCTCTAACAGTTGGTAAATCTACTGTCGCTGAGATCACCCAAGTGCGTGACAACTACAAATCTCACATTCAGCATTCTGGTAAAACCATTCATTATGAAGTGGAGCATGAAATGTAAGGGAAAAAATGAACAGAATTGGTAGACATTTCTTGTCATAAAGTTTATGGACAAGGGTATTAAAGTAATCATAGTGCAGGGAATGGGAAACAGTGTACAGTACCATTACCGAAATTATCAAGGAAGTTTGTAGAGATAAGGAAAGAAAGTAAATCACAAACCACGTTCAAATGTTCCATCATGGCATCAGTAGTTTGTGATACCTAAAGATGAAAGTATCATTTTTTAAGGTCATATATAGTAGCATTATGGTTTAGGAGTGGGTGGAGAAGTGGGGTTGTAATTGAGGGGTGATGTGAGGTTTAATGTGAGGGGGTAATGCTAGAGGCAATGTGAGGGATAATGTAAAGGTTGTTGAGTGGAAAGTCACAAAATGGTTGGTATAGAGGCGGCAGAATTTCAAGCTCCAGTTTTTTTTAACTTTAGAGAAAGGTGCATTCATTGTTGATATGACAACTGTAGCACATAAGTACCTAGTACAGGGTTTGTTCTGAAATTCACAAAAAGTAGCTGTTAAAGGTAGCAGAATCCTAACAAATCATTAAACTTTAACAAATATTTACACAATGGTCAGAAAGTAGTGATATCCATGCTCTGAAAAGTTTTTATGTGTCCTGGTAAGTATCTCTAACTTACACCATGTTCATTGAGATACACAAATTACACAGGGTAAGAAAAATAAAAAAATATATAAAAATTCCTACTAATTACATCAAATGTAATAAAAAATCATAAAATGACAAAGATAAATGCTTCATGTTTAAAAATTTTCAGTAATGACACTGAGCTGTAATCCACTACTGAAGTAATGCTTTGTAGTTTGTTCCATTGTAAATGAGCTTTTGGGGTTTCTTCTTCTAGACAGTATTAGGCATAGCTCCTTTGACCCCCATCCCATGGGTTTCCACTCCCAAAGATAATTTCTCAAAGGTGGGGTTTTGAGTTGTTGAGTTTTGATTGTTTTGATTATTTATGAGTGAAACTTTTGCCAATGGTAGCACCATTTTGCTTGTGAGCCACTTCTCGTATAAAACAAACATTTCACACAAGGGAAGTGTCCCCATCTCCCTAGATCCATCCTTGGGATGATGTCCCCTATCCCCCCATCCCCCCATTTAAACCTGTAAAAAGAAAAGGGTGTAGCACAAAGTTGACTTCTGTTTTTACCCCCATCCAGTTTTATTATCAAGTTGGCATTTGCAACCACATGGTGCGAATACATAAGGCTTAACAATTATATACATGACTTGTAAGGTATATAGCACCTGTATCCTACCAGGGAGTTGTCAACACTTTCCAAATATAACCTGGTGTGAACTTTTCCATGACTCCACCATTTACCATATCTTATTTGTACTGTTTTGGAAGAGTTTTGATAGAGTGAGGTCTGAGACACTTTAGGAGCAGGCTAAGGTGATACATAATGTTACCTGGTTGGAAATCCTACTGTAGGTCAGCAGGTCCTGTTTCAAGCAAATAGACTGCAATATTATGGAACAGTATTTTCATAGGACATCTTGGAGTGACCCCAAAACCTTTCACTTGGAGGGAGGGGGTGGTAAGCATAGACTTGCATTCCCATCTCCAAGGGGGGGGGGGGAGTTATCCCTTGAAAAAGTTTGCTCTGCCAGAGGAAACGAAAAGTACCATTGCCCTTAAAGGCTCTATAATCTCATTCCAGGCAGTAAAAATTCTGCCTACTATGTGTACTTCTAGTCCCTCCTCCAATTTAAAGAGAAAATGCAGTCACCCCAATCAGAGTTAGTATGCCCTGTCACTCTAGTTCATGAATGGCCTATTTTGATCATGTGACAATGTTTTGGTTAGTGAATTGTGAAATTCAAGGAGAATTTCTCCTTGCTTTACCTGTTGTTTGTAATAGTAATGTTCAAAACATCTTCAGAGGTGCTTGTAATGCCATAAGAGGAGATTTGCAAGAGTTTGCTGATTTTTCAAAGCAAATTTTGGGTGACTGCCTATTGCCTTTAAATGAAAACTCACCTGTCTTAGAACAGCTCCTAGACAAAGTCAAAGTGCTCCACTGAGTTTAACCCTCCCCCCAAGTCCGTATTCACACACAGCCATGTGTGTGAGCTTTATAATTGGGAACACAAGTGACTGCACAAGTCATCATTGACCAACCAGAGTGAAGCTTCTGTCTGAATGAATGTTGATAAAAGTACAGTCAACAGTTGTATTTAGACATAAGAGGATATTCTTAAATATATTTGGGGCCGGTGCAATAGCCCCTTCAGCTTATCTTGCCTGCTTCAAAATGTTCCCATCCGCTGGAACTTGTCTCACCCCCTTCAGTACTTTGGCTATGGGCCTGTGGAGTTATAGTGGGTGTTAACGCACTTGAAGTTAACATCATGCAAGATGCTGAAGGGGGAAACAAGGAGATTTGTAAGATTTGGCTGTTGTATCTGAATAAGTTTGGGGATACTGCTTATTCCATTTATACCAAGTTTGATGTGACATTAGTTTAATTTCAGAAGCGGAGTAATTAAGCATGTCACTCTAACTGTATTTTGTACTGTCAGCTGTTTTTTACAGATCTCTTGATTTCTCTCGAAGGTCTCTTTGATAAAGTTTAAAACATAGGTACTTATTCTACAGGACTTGGACCTTTCACTGACATTTTGAAAATTAAAAAAGACATTCATGAAAGAGGATACAGGTCTACTGTGATTGAGATTTGTTTGACAGCATTTGCTTTTAGCATTCTGCAGGCCCACTGTTTTATTACATATAGTCTGATATGACCATTAAGATGCTTGATTCTTGCCAGGTTTTGTCTATAGTGGGAACACACTGGTGACTACCATTGGTTCAATGTACTTTTGATTACTGCTTGATGTCAGAATCCATTGTCTTCAACATTGTTACTTTATCTGCCGACTTGTCTGGTATCCAAAACCAATAAGAAAAAAATTGAAAGTTATTCAAAATACCACCTTTTTGATTTTGATAAAGACAGTTTCTATTCCACAAAAGTTCATAAACCTGCAGGCTGTAGCACAATGCTCATTACCTTGGCCCCACTCGTAGTTGAACAATGCTCAAATTGTGTCATAGCCAGGCAAAACTCAGTCCATGTATGAGGCTAACTGATGTGGAAATTTCAAAAGTTTCACTTCTGCTGTTACCGAGCTAGTCAATATCATTACCCTATCCCACACAATAGCTGTTGTTAATTCCCCCATCCTCCCATTTAAACCTGTAAAAAGAAAAGGGCCTAGCACAAAGTTGATTTCTGTTTTTACCCCCATCCAGTTTTATTATCAAGTTGGCATTTGCAACCACATGGTGCGAATACATAAGGCTTTACAATTATATACATGATTTGTAAGGTATATAGCACCTGTATCCTACCAGGGAGTTGTCAACACTTTCCAAATATAACCTGGTGTGAACTTTTCCATGACTCCACCATTTACCATATCTTAATTGTACTGTTTTGGAAGAGTTTTGATAGAGTGAGGTCTGAGACACTTTAGGAGCAGGCTAAGGTGATACATAATGTTACCTGGTTGGAAATCCTACTGTAGGTCAGCAGGTCCTGTTTCAAGCATATAGACTGCAATATTATGGAACAGTATTTTCATAGGACATCTTAGAGTGACCCCAAAACCTTTCACTTGGAGGGAGGGGGTGGTAAGCATAGACTTGCATTCCCATCTCCAAGGGGGGGGGGGGGAGTTATCCCTTGAAAAAGTTTGCTCTGCCAGAGGAAACGAAAAGTACCATTGCCCTTAAAGGCTCTATAATCTCATTCCAGGCAGTAAAAATTCTGCCTACTATGTGTACTTCTAGTCCCTCCTCCAATTTAAAGAGAAAATGCAGTCACCCCAATCAGAGTTAGTATGCCCTGTCACTCTAGTTCATGAATGGCCTATTTTGATCATGTGACAATGTTTTGGTTAGTGAATTGTGAAATTCAAGGAGAATTTCTCCTTGCTTTACCTGTTGTTTGTAATAGTAATGTTCAAAACATCTTCAGAGGTGCTTGTAATGCCATAAGAGGAGATTTGCAAGAGTTTGCTGATTTTTCAAAGCAAATTTTGGGGTGACTGCCTATTGCCTTTAAATGAAAACTCACCTGTCTTTAATAGAACAGCTCCTAGACAAAGTCAAAGTGCTCCACTGAGTTAACCCCTCCCCCCAAGTCCATATTCACACACAGCCATGTGTGTGAGCTTTATAATTGGGAACACAAGTGACTGCACAAGTCATCATTGACCAACCAGAGTGAAGCTACAGTACTGTCTGAATGTTGATAAAAGTACAGTCAACAGTTGTATTTAGACATAAGAGGATATTCTTAAATATGTTTGGGGCCGATAGAATAGCCCCTTCAGCTTACCTTGCCTGCTTCAAAATGTTCCCATCCGCTGGAACTTGTCTCACCCCCTTCAGTACTTTGGCTATGGGCCTGTGGAGTTATAGCAGGTGATTATGCACTCCAAGTTAACATCATGCAAGATGCTGAAGAGGGAAACGAGGAGATTTGTAAGATTTGGCTGTTGTATCTGAGTAAGTTTGGGGATACTGCTTATTCCATTTATACCAAGTTTGATGTGACATTAGTTTAATTTCAGAAGCGGAGTAATTAAGCATGTCACTTTAACTGTATTTTGTACTGTCAGCTGTTTTTTACAGATCTCTTGATTTCTCTCGAAGGTCTCTTTGATAAAGTTTAAAACATAGGTACTTATTCTACAGGACATGGGCCTTTCACTGAGTATTTTGAAAATTAAAAAAATACATTCATGAAAGAGGATACAGGTCTACTGTGATTGAGATTTGTTTGACAGCATTTGCTTTTAGCATTCTGCAGGCCCACTGTTTTATTACATATAGTCTGATATGACCATTAAGATGCTTGATTCTTGCCAGTTTTTGTCTATAGTGGGAACACACTGGTGACTACCATTGGTTCAATGTACTTTTGATTACTGCTTGATGTCAGAATCCATTGTCTTCAACATTGTTACTTTATCTGCCGACTTGTCTGGTATCCAAAACCAATAAGAAAAAAATTGAAAGTTATTCAAAATACCACCTTTTTGATTTTGATAAAGACAGTTTCTATTCCACAAAAGTTCATAAACCTGCAGGCTGTAGCACAATGCTCATTACCTTGGCCCCACTCGTAGTTGAACAATGCTCAAATTGTGTCATAGCCAGGCAAAACTCAGTCCATGTATGAGGCTAACTGATGTGGAAATCTCAAAAAGTTTCACTTCTGCTGTTACCGAGCTAGTCAATATCATTACCCTATCCCACACAATAGCTGTTGTTAATTCAATTTGCTTACTAAAAATTTAATTTACTTTAGCCCTTCAAGTACATAGTATTCACACCCCCCATAACCTTTATACAAGGTGAGCCCATGAACCTCATTGATTTTGCACACATGCATATAACTCCTTTTTATAATTTTTAATGTTCCTCAGCATGCATTTTAATTTCATATTTGAGAACATTTGGTCATATCCCCCCAGGCTATAAAAACCTGTCAAGTGGAAACCAATGATAAAGTGATACCCTCCTGAGATCTAAAAGCCCAGTGTTTTCTTTAGACTCCAGCTTGTCAAAGTCCTAAATCCAATATTAACTGCCATAAAAAAGATGCTGTAGTGGTGTTGGATTACACAAGCGCCTTTAATAGTAGAAAACACAACAAACTCCCAAGGCCGTAGTGTATTTAGGCTAAGTTAGATTGCTATCAAACTCACTGGACACAAGTCAAGCATCCTTTTAGGAAGGACAGGCTGAAATAAAGAGGAGGACTTTAGGAAGACATGGTTGCATGTTATTACCTCCATGAAGAAGTATGCAACCTCTCAGAATAGATTCCCAGGATGGCATCATCTCTCTGAAAAATTTGAGTTGCTGAGAAGGTGGAAATCATCATATCTGTTAATATGCTGGATAAGGCACACTTTACTGGGACATAATCATGTAGGTTTGGAATGCATTTCCACATGGGATTTTTCTCAACACACAACAAAGCATTGTTGTACTCAATGTGAATGGTTTGCAGTAGTAAAATTTTAGGGCAATCTGTTCATGCTTGCAGGGCAGGGATAGATTTAATAAGCATGGTTGTTGATGACTTTGATGGATCACTGACAAATGGTTCTGTTTCTTCATCTTCGTGGCCCTTGCTTCATTTTGTCTTAACTCCGCTCCAAGGGGAATGGAGAGAAATGGTCGGAGTTGATGGATAACTGAGCAATATTTGTTTCAGTCTTCACTCTTTGGCTGTGAGGAAGAAAACAAGATTGGGACTCATTAAAATTCACTTGGTCAGGATTCAGATGGAAGATTGCAATCTCTTTTATTCCTCAAAAGACTGAAGTTGTGTAAAATTTCTGAAAGTGTGGAACTGTTTCATCTTTGAGATCAAATTGGCTTGGTGATATTTTATTGTGGCAATACATGCCAAAAACATGGGGAACTGTTACAGTATCATAAAGGTAAGTTGACAGTATTGTAGATCATCATATAGCTTACATAGGTATCATCGTTCAAACCAACTCTTTGTCATTGGCCTACTGTCTACTTTTAACTTGATGATGGGGTAGTGGGGTACTAAAGTAATTTTTCCTTTGAGGAAACTGAGGAAGGAGGGGAGGGAAATTTTAAATACACTCTGAGACAGTTTGTTTTTAAGCACCAAAGGTTCACGTATGTGAATGAAGATAAAAAATACTTTATGTTGATGAAAGTAAAATTTATCTTAATGAAGGATATATCAGTAACATTGAAAAACATCTGTAATAAGTAGTAGAAAATAAGAACTCTGATGGCATTTAAGTAACTGCAGTTTTAAGAATCGAAACTGGGAGAATACGTGGTTTTACTAATCAACAGTAAAATACTGCAGTGTCCATACTTGATTCCGGTTACCCTAAATTATGGTTCAGAATGTCTTGGTGTTAGGTATCATGATCAATGGGTCACATGTGCTGGATGGATGTGTCACATTCATGTTGTAATCACAGGTAGTTCAGGGGTGTTCCTATATTTCCGAGTGCCAGGTAAATTCAAATCTTCCTTGGGGTTGGAAAGTCTGAAGAAAGGGAAGGTGGTTTTGCCCTCTAGTTTGAAACATTCCTTTTTAAGGTTTCATAGGCTAAATGCAAAGTGATGCACCTAGTCTGTGCAATCTGAACAATTTAATTTAATTGTACAGAGTTACAAATGATGATAAGTATAGTGAATGGTAAATTTGGCTTGGTTTACATGAGTGCCAGGTGTTATTACCCAATGCTGGCCACTGGCCAGCATTAGCGCATTCCCAGGCCTGGGAATTCCTGTTGACCTTGAACTGTTGTTGCATGAGGAATCTTTACTATCATAGCAGGTGTGGAATTTGTACTCTTTTAATTGATGTACATGTACTCTAACACCTGGAAACAATGACAGAGATTTCACTAAATTCATGAGCCCAGTTTGATGTTACCTCTTGACTGTTGATTGGTTTCAGTATATGAATATTCATATTGAATGAAAAAGCTTTGACTGTAACATTGTTCTGTGACCTACTCACTTTTACACAGTATATCAATGGGACTTCGTCATTGTTTGAGCTTTAAGCGGGAGAGATCACACACTAACACCCCATTGACTTTGGTAGTCTGAACAACCTGGTAATCAGACTTGCTTTTAGTCAAGTTTTCACTGAATATTTATGATTTGTGTTTGTTGTGATCATATATATAAATAGTTAGTAGTGTACAGTTTTTATGCAGTGTGACAAAGAATTCTTCTGAAAGTTCATGTACGTTATTATTACGAGTGCAGCCAAAATAGGTGCAGGAGTAAGACACAACTGCTAGGCGGGCAAGAGGAATCTTGCATGGCTATATGTAGTCTTATTTATGTGCTATAATTCACTAAGCAGTTATTTTGCATGAAAGCAGCAATTTAGTAACAATAAAATTGTCACATGATTAAAAGGACAATATATGAATTATATTAATACTGAGGTGTGTATAGTCAAGTTGGGGTGCATGTATTTGCCCCCTAAAGGGACATTTGACCGAGCATTTGTAAATTTATGTTTACAATATGTAACGAAAAGTTCAAGAATTGCGCTAAATATCTTTAAAGGGAAAATGTAATCGCCTCAGTTTGAATTAGTGTACCGTGGTATCCTAATTGATGAATGGCTATGTTTAAGTCATATGTGACAGTGTTTTGTTTATACTAATTTGGTTATTTCATGCATAACAAGTACTTTTCCATGAATATTCACATACTTGACTATGATATCATCAACTCAAGAAATACTGTGATGATGAAGGAGAAACAGTTTTAGAGAAGAGAATGTATGGTTGTAGTGTGAACTTTTTAGGGCAAGCAGAAACCCTGGTCTTGTATTTGCTTGTCTTGGGTTTCATTACATATTGTATATGCCCCTTTTGTAATACTGTTGTGTAGTGTACAGTTATGATTTTCCTTCAAGTGGTTTTAAACAAAGTCTATCTATTGTTGGCAGTAAGTAGACTTTGAATGGTAAAGTGGTTTGACAACCTTGATAAGTATGTGATAGATTTATGATTGATGTGAAAGTCTGACCAGAGAAACGTGAATAATGCTGTCCACAAAAAATGCCTGCTATAAAAAGTAGATACTGTAAATACATTGGACTCATTTTACTTTTGAAAATGTAAGAAAATGGAAAAGTTTTAAAAGATTTATTTGGCTTTGTTGATGCCTGGCTTCTTAGTAACAGTGCACTCTATATTCCTCTTCAAAGTGTATGGTAAAGTTTCAGTTGAGTCAATGTTATGTAAAGTAGTAGCAATTAAATTGTTGCTTGTAGAATCTGCAGGTATGCATGGTCATTTTGTGTGTGCATGTGTGTGTGTGTGTGTGGGGGGGGGGGGATACAGGAGATTGGAAGTGACAGATTACTAGTTATCAAATATTTGAAGCATTTGGCAGTATCATCACATTATGGGATATTGAATAACAGTAATAAAATTGACTATTTTAACTATTTTACATTTTTCTCAAATTATAGGGGACATTGTACAAGATACGGCTGGGGAAAGTAGTTTAGTTGGTGGTCTCTGGGGGCAGGGGGTCTAGTCAACTCATTGCCTACGACACTCTATGCCCTTGAAAGTAAATGATGTAAACCCTACCCAACTTATCACCTATAGTCACCCCCACCTGTACATGTACCATAATTTACTAAGCACATAGCCACATAAAGGACTGAAGTAGGTTAATATTTTGGGAGAACCATTGGATCCTGTGGCTTTTCTACTTGATAGTACACCTTCCTTGATTGTAGTCTCAACAGAGGCTGTGTAGTGCTAGTGGCAGTGGCCCAGCCTACGGTATATGCATTTCCCTATATAGACCTTGCACCTACAGTACCTGGCATGATTATTATGATATGGTCAAATTTGACATTTCAACTCAAAGTGGAGTGAATATGAATATGAAATGAGTGATATGCACTGTCTTCAATATTCGATGTGAATTGTAATCCAGTAACAGTGTAGTTTAGTCAGTGCAGACAACCCTGGTTTCATTTCATTCCAACTTCAAGTTTTAACATCCCTCAGTAGAATTGTGGCAGTACTGTACTAGGCTGAGAGTCATTAATTGTGTCAGAGTAAAAGAGAAATAAGCTGCTATTTCATTCTTATGTTGAAACATCAGTGAAAGCTTACAAATCTCCTTGTATTTTACATTGAAGTATTAAGTGTTCATGTGTCACATTAACAGTCAGGGCTTGAGATGGGCACAGTAAACTGAGGGAAGGGTCCTGTTAGCAACTTGAACCACTGTCTAGATGTCCTCTTGAGGGGCATCATGGTAAACGTCAAAGACATGACAGCATTTTGCCATTGGCTCTGTTAGTCCTGTATACATGTAGACCCATGTCAAGATGTGAGTTATTTTGGATGAAATTAACTATTTAGTAACAATTAAATTGTCACATGATTAAAAGGACAATACATGAACTATATTGGGGAATATTGCTGAGGTGTTCTTATTCAAATTGGGGTGCATGTATCTGCCCCCTAAAGGGACATTTGAGACAGGATTTGTAAATATGTAGCAAAAAGCTAAAAGGATTTTGCTAAATATTTTTAAAGGGAAAATGCAGTCACCCCAATTGAATTAGTAGGCCTATACCCCAGTAACCTAGTTCATGAATGGCTCTGTTTAAGTCATACAGTATGTGACTGTTTTTGTCACTGATTTGTTTATTTCATGCAGAATAACTACTTATTTTACCATGAATGTGATATACATTTATCGAGATAATCATGAAAGATATTTACAAAGGAAAAAAGAGGAAATTTGTAAGGTTTGCCAATGTTTCCAAAACATTTTGGGGTGACTACTCTTTCCCTTTAAGGGGAATGGTGGAAGCTGTTCAGTAACTTACCAGTAATACTTCAAAGAAAGCAATTTGGGGTAGATGAAAATGACATAACTTCAGCTTAGTAACTTGATGCCATTTTAACTTTTTAAGTGTCAGTGCAGTGTTCCCATTCTTCCTTCCCTACCTGCCTTTTAAAATACCATGTACAGTAGGTCATTTTGTTATCCAGAGGAGCACTTAAAGAGCATAGGACAGGGATGAAATTCACATACTTGACTATGATTCTTCAACTCAAGAAATACTGTGGTGATGAAGGAGAAACAGTTTTAGAACAAGACATATGTCTAGACTAGTTGCGGTGCCTTGACAGTAGCAACTATTAGGCCTAGTGTTTCATGTTAATTATTTTTAGACTAGTGTATGACTGCTTAGTCACAAATGAATTATGACATAAATGATAGGCGGGGTGTATTTTCACCCCTAATTGGGTTACGACTTTGAAAAAATTATAACTGCATAGAACTCTGCATCGTAGAGACGGTTTCTCCGCATTTTATTTAAATTTGAGTCGGAAGTTTGTTACGATTTAAAATTGTTGCTTCACCCATTCTGAGACACTGGAAATTTTTAGAATAAGGTTGATATTTCACTTAACATGTCCTGAGAGTTATGGGTGGTGGGATGAATGAACATGTGAATTATGGGTAAAATTGTCAAAAGAGTGGGTGAATTATGGAAAATTTGCCTTGAAAAGTATTAAATCGTATCTAAATTTAGCTCCCTAACCCTACTGCCCACCCAAAGGCGCTTTAGTGTGGCGCTCAACTGATTTCGTCGGCTATGGGGAAAGTTTAAGTTCGTAGAAGGTGATTTGACTGGCTTTACGAAGATGTTTTGAATATAACTGTTTACAAGCAGTATGTAAAGCAAGGAGAAATTTTTTTCCGAGTTTCATAGCTCAGTAACAAAAACATTGTCATGTGATTGAAATAGGTGAAGGTCAGTTTTTCACCAACTTCCAACTAATTTCAAAACTACTAGCAATAACAAAAACCTCTAGCAATGCCAAATGAATTAATAAAATAACCACAAACAACCGAATAACTCCCTTTGTACAACACTCAGAAGTGCAAAAACAATCATAACACTTTATCTGTTTATCTACACTGTGTCAACTCAATTCGATGGCGCTGTTCACAAAAATAACCTAACCGACCATGCTCAAATAAGCTGACTAGTGTGTGTAGAAAAATGTCTAAAAATAGACACCGCGCACGCATTTACAGAAAGAAAAATCCCAATTACACCCCCTTAAAAAGGTCACAAGGTCCCCGAAAGTACCTTACCTAAAAGAATCCAACCACCCCTACAACTTGGACTACGTCGTATTTCGATACAACCAGCCGACTAGGAGGAGTTACGGTCCAAAGTCCAAAGTCGCAATTTTGTGTCGACGACATAAGTTGCGTGTGCCTGCGTGGCAGGCACCGCAACTAAAAAGGAATTTATGTTTGTGGTGTGAATTTTTTAGGGCACGTAGATGCCCTACTGTTGTATGTGTCTTGATTTTCAACAGGGAGGTGACATAAAGACCCTGGTTTCAATATATGCCCCTTTTGTTATACTGTCGTGTACTGTTGTTCAATTTTTAATTCTGCCATTTTTTTTTTTTTTTTTTTTTTGAGAAATTATCTAGTGTATTAGTTCTAATAGAAAATGATCACATATGTCAGTAATGGTACCGTGACATTTCCTTGTCACTTCAGGGAGAACACTGTTCACCAGTACTGTTACTGAAGGGTCACACTTTTAACCTAGCCCCTGTTGTAATATTATGATGGAAGGCAGATGTTATAGCTAGGGGACCTCTGCATCAATCTATGGTGTGACAGGACCACATCATAAAACATAGATAACACCTACACTTCATGACCTTTTCTGAACTTGAACATTTTATTTCAGTGGTTCAGACCTGTTGTACCTCATGTACACTACTGTTTCCATGGTGATATTGCCCAAAGGGGAAAAATAATTTCCTTTTGTTCCTTTGGTTGGTACTTCACTTTGTTTGCAGTTTAATAGATCTAAAAAGAAGAGGGGAAAGTTAAGTTATGATCTTCTTTTAAGTGGTTTAAACAAAGTCCAACTATTGCTGACAATAAGTAGACTTTGGATGGTAAAGTGGGTTGACAACCTTGATAGGTGTGTGATAGATTTGTGATTGATGTGACAGTCTGACCAGAGGATACTGAATAATGCTGTCCACAAAGAAATGCCTGGAATTTCAAATTTCATGCCATTTGCTAAAAAGATAGAAGGACTAAAAAGAACTGGTATGTCTTTTCAGTTACTGACCAGCCAGGGTGGATGATTCCATGAAAAGCCAAGCCAAAGTGACACCTTGCCAAGATGTCACTGCTTTCTCTTCCAACAAAACACAAGTGATTTACAGCAATATGAAATTACATTGCCTGCTGTAGGATGATCATTCATCATCCTGGAAGCAAAAAGTTAATGCACATTCTATTGGCAGGAAGACTTCATAATATTTGTGTGAGATTTTATGTGAATTGAGTGAAAACACAATCTAGCAGAAAGTTTTGTAGCTGCAGTTTTAACTTACACCTAGTTTTCAGTACAAAATGTGTAATTCAATGTTAGTTGTATGCCAACTCAAATAACTCCTCAAGCCATAATGCCAAGAAATACCCTCGTCTACACCAAAGATCTTTGGCAAATAGTGCATGAAATGTGCCCTAGCTGACCAGGACTATGCACTCTCAAATTTGCATATTTCTAGTGGCATGAGAAGTTTCCTTTTTTGTATTAGTTTTATGCATGGTAGTATGCAGTAAGTAGAATTTCTGTTGTGGTGCATTAGGCTGCAATGGGTTAAGAACATGAGACATATTCTTGACATAAGACGTACCATACTCATACCTTTATGCTGGTTCTGACACCCATTGTGCTGTAAGAGTATAGCTGTGCAAATTGCCATTGGCAGGGTTGTCACCAGACCAAACCTAGTGCTGGGTAATTCTTGGCTGTGACCCTTTTAGTGATCGCCGTCCTACCTGACCATACTGGGCCTTTCTACAATTTTCACTTCTGAACATTTAATCTGTCAATGCAACAATCAGCATACGTGCGTGTACAATTTTATTACTGCGTGCATGCTCCCAACTTCCCAAGGGTCAGTGTTCTCCACTAGCTGTTTTGTTCGGGGGCTCCGCCCGTACAAAATCTGCCACACTACTTTAGCGCCTGGACAAAACTGTGCCGCCCGCACAGAAAATTGACCCGCGCGGTCAAGAAGTTGTCTGTACACCTCAATCACAACACCACAACTTAGTCATATGACTGCCTTTTACATTTGATTTCAAATACTCATGACAAGCAATGTATAATAAAACATCGGAGATGCAAACCTAGCTCACTTGCACCTGAGCTCTTATATCATTCAGTATGCACTTAGGCTACTGCATTTCTTTCATATGTTTCCACAGTAGGAATCCGTTACCATCAAACTCATTCACTAAATGAAACTCATTCACCAAACGAAACTATTCAATTGAACTGTTCCCTAGGTTTCCCGATTTTCACCCGAAATTTCCATGAAAGTGAACTACTTCATTGTTGAATATGTCCAAGTGGAAACTGGAGCTTCAGATCTGCAAGTAAAGTCAAAGATATTTAGAAAATGCAATTTGCAAAAAAAGAAAAAAAAAATTACCACAAAATGCCCAGATGTGAACACATAGGGAACGCTAGCAACAAGGCCGTTGATTGCACCATTTGCGATCTCAGCCCTCCTAAATTGTCAAAATTTTCCCAAAGGGGAGGGGACATCCCCTCCCCTTAGACCCCTCCCCCAGGACAGCGATCACAAGAGCCCCCAGGGGGACAGAAAACAGACCAGTGGAGAACCCTGCAAGGGTGTACTTATAATAAGCAATACTCATACACCCTCCTGGTCAGGGATGTAGCTAGCAAAAATTGAGTGCCGGGTAATTGTCTGATCTGGGGAAAGCACCTCACCCCACCCCATGGCATCTACCCCATTTTTCACCATTAATTTTTCATTTTTCCCTCATTTAACTTTTGGGAGTAAATTTAGGGCTAGTTTTAGGTCTTGGTAGGCAGATTTGTGATGGGCGGGGGGACGTGTGTTTGGCCTGGAGTGCCGGGCCGGAATATCGAGTGCTGGGTGTCACCGCCCAGCGCCGCCCACCGTAGCTGCATCCCTGCTCCTGGTATAATTACACAAGCCACAGGAAAAATCCACAAATCTTGCACACACCTGTGCATGAGTCACACCACTACATACATGCAGTATAGTGCATGCATCTGCCATGCAGCTCTAGTGTTCTTGTCTGCTTGAGTACACCGAGGAAGTCCGATTCTCAGGTAAAGTTTCGTGCAATGGCCTATAGTAACTATTAAGTATTAGGGCCAAAACCATGCACTGACCAATTGTTTTTATTGCAGATTTTCACCATTTCTTGGTAAGATTCAGAAAAGGTGTGGATACTTTTCTACAGGTATGCTCTAAATGAGTGCTCCTATTGACTGTCTCATTCTGAGATTAATGTTACATCCAAATTTCTTTCAAAAATGATAAAATTATAGTATCATTATTGGGAAAAAGTGCTGGGCGGAATGTTATTTTAACATGAGTGGTGGGCACAATTCACCAGTCCCAGGTGGGGCCCACCAGCGTTGTGACAGCCCTGGCCGTTGGCACCATTTGCCACCACCATCTTTCTGTAAATGTAGTTCAAGTTTTCAAGTGTAGACCTACATGCTCTCTGCAATTAGGACAACATTCTCCTATGGGCATTAGGCTTTCACATACATGTACATGAGTATGGGGGTAGGTTTTGAAACTTGATAGTGTTATGTGTAATCCTTGCAAAGTAAAATTTGGACACTATTATAAACACAATCGTAACATGTACACTACAAGTTGTAGTGATTAACTCCCGTAGAAATGTCTTACGTGAAGAATAGTTTACTCCGTGTACCAGTAGTATTCTGTGACATTTGTGATTATGTTAACCTGCCCTTTTGAAGACAAAAGTCTAGAAAGGTCACATGATTGCATCCATAAAAATTATGCCAACTCTCAATAAAGGTGACTTTAATTAATTTTGTGTGAATGCTCTGATCTAGTGGGTTAATTTAAATCGGTTTATTACATAGCTTCTGGCAACAAAGGCAGGTGTTGTAATGAATTCTTACATTTGGCTTGTGTTTTCATGTGAATGTGATGAATTTAAAACTGTTAATTTAAAAATTCAGATAGGTTTGTAGATCACTGTTATTGTCTATTTCTAGCAAGAGGCGACAAGTAAGATGTACTTCTGATTGTAGTACTTACAGGGGGCTTATCTCCTGCGGTACTAAAACACATTTAAGTATTGTATTGTATTGTATTGTATTGTATTGTATTGTATTGTATTGTATTGTATTGTATTGAGAAAGATTTCCACAATAATATACATACTTATGTTACAATATTTACATTAATACTAACTCTGTTGAGGGTAAATTGGTATAGGTTTATATATCATTGTCATTGTTTTCATTTTTGAGGGTAGTGAGTATATCCCATAGGTCTAGGCTCATGTAGTAGATTAAGATCCCCCCCCCCCCTCCTTTTTCATTTCATTCTTCCCCAATACTGCTAGCAAGAAGATGTCCATGACACTGTGTCTTGTGTGTGCTGGAATAAAGAGTGCTCTTTTTTCTGATGTCTCTATGTTCTGAACAAGTCTACATGATGGTCAATGTTAGGATAAAGTTGGTCTAGTTATAGTTAGATTAGGGTGAGGAGATTAGGGCTGAGTGTGTCTTAACATAGAGTTGACAGAACATATAGGGTTTTAATGGAACACAAAGAATACGTCCCTTCCCTGCATTCTTCTTTGATTGGTGGTTCCAACCTAAGTCTAAACAACCGTATCTTATTTTCAAAGAGGTAGGCGTACAGTATGGTTTTACATGATAACGTCTACACCGAACTACAGTGTTTGATGTCAGAACACTACTTTATAGTACATAGTACACCATATATAAAACTATTCATACAGCATAATTATTTGTCCTTGAGTTAAAGGGAAAATGCATTCACCCCAATTTGAATTAGTATACCCCGGTGTCCTAATTAGAGAATGGCTCTGTTTGATCGTGTAACAATAGTTTTGTTACTGAAATGTTCAGTTCATGCAGAATAGCTGCTTAGTTTCAGGCCTTGAGTTCTAGATTTTCCAGGTGTGCTACAAATCACGTCTCGTCAGGAAATTGTGGTAGGCTTGCTGTTTTATTAAACTTTAATAGATTTTACCTGAGTTCTCATTATTTAGGTGTGCAAAACATCGCACTTCTCATAGTGATTTGAGGTGAGTGATGGTGTGCGATGGCACTCACATGCCTCAAAATTAAAGGCCAATAGTTTACCTGTAATATGAAATATTTTTGTTTGGGCAGGTCATAAAAAATGTTTGAAAGGGAAATAAGAGGAAATTTGTAAGATGTAGGTGATGTTTTAAAATAAATTGAAGCAGTTGCTCATTCCCTTTAAGTATAATTACAATCAGCTGAAACATTCAATATTCCAGCATTCATGACATTGAGATTATAAGCATCTCTTGTACTTCATAATTTGAATTTGATGATGTTTTAAACAGAAACAGGAGGGATGAGAGCGATATAAAATTATCTATTTAATATCAGAACTCTTGCAGTTTATATACAGTCTGACAGTTTGAAGTGTACAATTTTTTCTTGGCATAGTGTATGTATGCCAGCTAGGGTGCAAATGTTTACTTTTCTTCCCAGATCTGGGCCTCTTTTCAAATGGTTTGGGAAAAAAATCACTGCTTTACACAGGGCTATTTTTAAGTCCACTGTGTCACGGCAACTGTATTTTTAAATTATCTGCAGTGATGAGGAGCGTAATTTTTCTAACATTGGTATCAACTTTCTGGAGTGAATTTGCCTGCTGCAGTGGTCAGTGGATCGCGTGTCGACCTAGCGTATTTTGTATGCCCCATGTATAAACACATTGTGCAGAATATGGTTCACATATTGCTGTGAGAAAGGGGTTTTGATGCACTTGCATTATAGAAAAGTTTCTCAGAACCTGGGCACGGGTATCAGACTTTCATTTTTATGAGAGGAGAGGTTTTTATCTTGTCATTATTTATCCTTGCCCTCTTTTTTCTTTTGTGTTGGAAGAATATATTGAGGCTTATTTCACACAATGAAGTGAAAGCACACAGTGGGTTAGTACTAAAGCATTTTTGCCTCACCTATGGCCACCAAAAAAAACGAACATTTTTTCCTTCAATAAATTCCCTTCAGATTTTGTATTTTTCATGTGACATTTTATCCCATTATTTTGAAAATTTGATACTGTGCCTCTAGAGGTGGAAACTATGTAAAACAGAACCTTCCAATTAAAACTATAATGTCACAGAATTGAATAGAGTATCACCCAAGTTACTTTGCCACATTTTTACATACCTTTTCTTTGGATGGGAGATTTTCTTTAGCCAGCCCTCTGCTAAGACCCCTAGTGAAGGCCTGTCAATCCAGGTACATCCCTGGGTTATAAGTTGAATCACATACCATAGAGAAGATTCCTTTGGTTCTTAACCTCAAGCATGCTTCCAGGGTTTAAACCACACAAGACCAGGCTAAGTCTGTGGTTTACCTCTTTTTATCAGAAACTGCTATAAAAAGTAGATCAGAAAACCCTGGGTGTCTAAAAGGTCATGTACTGTAAATACCATTAGACTCATTTTACTGTTGGAAAATACAAGAAAATGGAAATGTTTTAAAAGATTTATTGGGCTTTGTTGATCAGATGCCTGGCTTCTTAAGTAGCAGTACCCTTGTTATATTCCTCTACAGGGTGTATGGTAAAGTTTCATTTGAGTCAGTGTTAGTAGTAGCAATTAAATTCTTGCTAGTAAATCTACAGGTATGCATGATCAGGTTGTTGGGGGGTGGGCAGGGGGAGAGGGGAGCAGGGGGAGAGGGGAGAGGTTGTGGGGGATTGAGAAGTGACAGATTCGTAGATGTCAAATATTTGAAGCATTTGGCAGTATCGTCACATTATGGGATATTGAATAACGGTAATAAAATTGACTATTTTAACTATTTTACATTTTACTCAAATTATAGGGGGCAATATACAAAATACAGCTGAGGAAGGTAATTTCATTGGTGGTCTCTGGGGCAGGGGGTCTAGTCAGCTCATTGCCTATGAGACCCCATCCCCTTGAAACTAAATGACGTAAACCCTACCCAACTTATCACCTAGTCACCCCACTACAGCTTGACAAAAACAATTAAAGACTTTAGGACCTTTACAAAGTATGTTGCTTTATAACTATAAGATGACTGTAATCCATGCTAATAGGCAGTAAAAGTGTAGAAGAATATCCCACCTAGAGATCACTATCTTGCTCTGATACCAATTCTTGCAGCTTGTTGAAAGGGGACAATGAGGAAGATAATCATTCATGTCACCATAGTCCAAGGAAGTAATTCCATGGTTATAACATGGACATGCTTACAATTTTCAAATTCCAACCCATTTTGTTTAAAGGGTGTAGATGGCCACCAACCTTAATTTGGAACATAAGTTAAATTTTACAATCATCCTCATAATTCCTTATCTGCCATGATTGTCAGAATGTAACTGTACCACATAAGAGGTAAACCAACAAGTTAAGTTGTGTATGAATTAACCAATTAAGTGACAAAAAATTGTCACATGATTGAAAATAGCCATACATAAATTAGGGTACAGGGGAATACTAATTCAAGTTGAAATGACTGCCTATGCCCTTTAAGTTTTATGTTACTGTCAATGTCAGCATATTGCAAGGATTGTGTAAATCTTACACTTGTAAATCAAGTTCACTTGTGGTTTAGTGAACTTTATAGCCTACTCACAGAGGTTCAGGGTTTCCCCTGGCATTCCTTCTGTGAGGCAGCCACTTCACAGTTTTTGGATACCACCTCACAGAAATTTGCTACAATTGCCACCTGTACTTGTACTACATATTGAAGTATTGATAATATTCACTGCTGGTACCAAATCCAGCACCATATTAATCCAATGGACTAATACCACCTCACACTCTCAAAAACCCAGGGGAAATCCTGGAGGTTGATAAGACCCTTAAAAAGATCACAGGTTTCCAGTGCTGGCCTGTTTGTATAAAGTAGGGTGTGGGGATAGGAGTGTTGGTTATAAAGGTTTATGAAGCAACTGCAGCTCATCCAGGACTGTACATTCCAGATTGATCCGTGATAAATATTGGGGAGATTGACCTCTTTCAGATTAGTGCTCCAAGGGTAAAAAGGCAGGGATGGGACTATAGTCACTCCCAATCCTAGGACCCTGTTGAATGTCCCATCCGATAAACATGAGTCTGGGAGGGGTGAATTACCCATGCTTTGCTCTGCTGCTCGACAGCTGAACTAAGCAAAGTGGTTGACTTCCTGAAGTGGACAGTTTTCTGAGTTGGACAACTTCCTGAAATAATAGTCTATGAAAGTAGACTTCAATACCAAAGCTTGTAAGTTGTAACTATGAAACACATGGTGTCCAGCATTCCTTTACAATTTTTCACCCCATTGCCGTGCTCAGGGTTTAAAACTTTTCATAGATCTTGATGCTGTTTTATGTTGTTTTGACGATCAGGACTAAAAATATTTTTTTCCAGGAGTGTCAGTCTGTTTTAATATTATTAACTTGTTACTGTAATTGAACCTGAATTTCAGACAGCCATTCCAGATATAGTTTACATTTGGTACAGCAGTGTCTGTCAAACCAATTTGTGGAGCCATGCAAACACCAAAACAATTTCATGGTTCTCTGCTGAACACATGATCTCCTTGGCAACAGTGATCTTGTTAGGGGAAGGAGGTATGTATCAGGAGTAACTTGTAAACATCAGGGACTAGTTTTACAATCCATTAGTCGGTGAACTTTGACCTGAGGTCATTTTAGTTCTAATTAAATATGGTAACAGCTGCTGAAGATGAAAGTTTTATCTAACATATTATTCGTACTGTAAGTTACAACAAGGGAACATGTGGACTGAGTGGAAATATATGGAATCTGCAGAAGCATCTTGCTGGGGAATTGTGACTTGGGGAGAGAAATATCCTGCCATACTTTGAGAAAATTTGGTTCTTTGTTCATACATGAAAAACATGTAAAAAGTTGTGGGGAATTGACTTGCTTCTTTGGAGATAGACAGTTTTTCCAGCCCTGACAATGAGGGTGTAACTTTAAGAGTTTGCAGATTTTCTAGTAACTCCTATGCATCTTACTTTCTCATACATTTTGAACCCTCCCACCTACTTCTTTTTTTTTGTCTTGAAAATCCTTCTTTATCCATAATTTTCACAACTTTGATATACTTTTTCACTTTTAAAAAATGCGTATAAAGTTATGAAAAGATTGTCTCAAACAATAATTATGATGCTGTCAGCATTGCTTATTTTCAATAAATGAAGGCTGCAAATAGCCTATTTTGGTCTCACAAATTCTGACTTTGCTCCTGTTTTATTGAGAAATTTGGTTCTCCTTTAATCCTACAATTTCACCTGGATCTGCATGAAAACCTGGGTATGTTACTTCAACTTACTTTATTAACTTAATGTACTTCATGGAAAATTGCATATCTGGGGCAAAATACAACTTGTACAAAGCCAGTGAAACCAACAGTTGCTAGGACCATAGGTCAGTTACACCCAGTAGTGATTTGGTGGCCAGATTGTTTAATTCTCCACGCCATCAATTTAAAGGGAATAAGCAGTCATGCAAATTTATTTTGAAATATCAGCTAGCATTCTCTTTTATTTCACTTATTTTCACTTTCAAGTACCTTGATTTATGTTTCCAAACATAAACATTGGATTAAGGTAAAATAAGCAGTTATTCTGCATGGATATGGGGTCCGTCGGTCATCCTGGTCTTTCCCTGTTACCCTGGCGACTTTGGAGTGAAAAAAACAACTGACTACATTATGACCATATGGGAACACTATGCGCAGTAATTGTTTTCATTCCAACGCATTGTTGTCATATACCCTTTTCCAATTAGCAATTACAAAGGATTATGGGATAGAGTTTTGGTATGGGTCATTTTTGTCAGTGGCATTTTACTGTGGACAAAAACGACACACACGAAAACAATATTCCACAATCCTTTGTAATTCCTATTTGGAATAGGGTCTATGCGGAAGTGACATGTCACCGATCGACCCCATAGCAATTTGGTAACAAAAATTTTGTCACATGATTTGAAAGAGCTGCATTCATGAAAAAGGATGCCTGGGTACACTTATTCATATTGGGTTGACTGCATGGTTTTCTCTTTAAGTGTCTCCTTACATGGAAGTAGCTTTGCCTAAACAGAGAGTGGTCAAATAGCAACTCCCTGGTGAGGGAATGGTCATATGGCAACTCTCTGGTCAAACTCATCATGTGTACCATGGGGGAGGGGTGGCAGTACAGAGAAGTATGGACTCATGGTGCTTTTTGTCTCTCGATCTCTTGTGGCAGGGGAACCAATAATTTGCAGAGCTCTGCTATTTTGCTTGTAAATGCCTAGCTTCACTAACCTTAGGTCATAGTACACAGGTACAGTATCTAACATGATGTAGGGGTGCTTGTACAGCTTGCTGAAAGGAACCAGAGGATGATGGTATTCAGAAAAAGGTGTCCAGTGCCTATTGAAGACACAGGATTGTACCCCATCAAGGGTTTAATTACTCAGGATTATGTTACCACAAGGCACATTGAGCCTCATCAGGGAAGGGGAGGGAGAGGGGAGGGGAGAACATAAGATTTGCTTTTCCCAGATAAAAATACAGTGCCTGGCGAGAATCACAGTTTTATTACTGTTGCAGGGAGGCAAAATTTTAATTCAATGCTGGACAGGCCTGCCTGCTACTGCCCAGTATGGGGACGTCCCTGCTCATGAACCTAGAAGTAATTTCACTTATTAAGAATGCAGTTTTCCATCTCCCAGTATCTCAAGCTCACTCACTTAATGTTTGTAAACTTCTTATACTTTATGGTGAACTGTTCATCAATCACTCAGTAAATTTATAACACCAGCATTAGAAAGAATTAAAATGTAATGAGCCAAGTAATAATTGAAGGCATTGGTCGGTGGCAGTTCATTGAGAGCTGCCTGTCCATCAACAGGGTTTGAAAACGACCTGACATAAGCACGGCAAAATTGCTTGTGACCATCAAATTATGCCAGGGCATACTAAGCCAAAGCAAGAGGAATCTTGGCCAAAATTTGGAAGCAAGGGGATTAACTAGCTCTATCTCAGTTTGGTAGTTGGTATTGGTAATTTCATAGCACACTGCAGAAAACCCTGACTTTTAAGTCAAGAATTTGAATAAAAAATGTAAGAACTTAAAATGTTGAAGCCTGATTGATTTGAATACTTTTGTGTATGTTTTCGTGTACAAATGCCAAACAAATAGTTGGATAGTCATGTATGATAGATGTCTAAGGAAGTGTGGAGGGAAGAAAGAAAACTGCATGATCTATTCAGATCTGCCATGAAAGAGAAAAAGTGAGAAATAAAACAGATGCTGGAGAAACTTATAGACTTAATGTACGGAACTATTGTAAACAGTAATTGACTCCTTTTGTCATTGCTTTTGTTACATCTTACATAATTGTTAATCCAAATATTTTTATTTTTGTTTTGTTTTTTTTTTTTAATAAGGACCAGACTTAAAAAGGGAAAAATTCCTTCTGGTTCCTCCATCATTTGCATTTCACTTGCAGTCACTTACCTTGTTGTGCACTGCATATTAAGTTTGTGCTCATTTGTACTCACCTTTCTACCCCATCCTTCCATTGAGATAAAGAAATGGAAGACGTTTAGATTAAATGTTAAGCAAGTTAAAATTGAGCTGAAATATGTAATCTTATTTACAGAGTTTGCCATTTGTCTTCCTTTTCATTTCTCAGTGCTACCCCCTCCCCATTCCCTTGGGTTTGAAATGATAGTACTGCACTGCTGTTATAATTTGCCAGGCTCATACACTTTGGATATGGCATTATCATTGTTCACTGATAAAACTGCCCACACAGTCGTAAAGGTTTAGATATTAGTTGCACTGCTAATATTCTGCATTGCTATCTAGATGTTGACACAGGCGGTATCTTTTGAATTGCTACGAAGAAGCTCTTAGTATTTGTGACTTAGGCATGTTGGTTGGACTCCCTAGTTACAAAGGTGGATCTAATTCTGAATGCATTAGTACTTTCTGTCTGAAGAGAATCACCTGTAAAATTGAGATCAAAGGTTTTCAAATTTTAATGTATTTCAAAGTGCAAGCACTATGCACAGTGGTAGTAATTAAGGATATTGAAGATTGGTCAAGTCAAAAGGGCATTGCTATAATATAGAAAGATCAAATGCTGAAACACCTTAGGGTTTATGAAATGTCTTTAAAGGGTTGGTAATTGGTTTAGTAAAAGCTGTGAGTATGTGAGCTAAGATTACAGGAATACTATTTTAGGATTGTATTATTAACAATGTTAAAATGAACTGTCAAGTAAGTCATTAAATCTTAATATTCACGTGTCTCCTTTTGTTTGCTTCCCCAAGGAAGGGGTAGACTCCATAATGGAACACAATCAAATGGCTCTTTTGTCACCCTTAAATAATTTTATGTTGTAGCATTTGGGTTTTGGTGCTTCTCAGAGAAAATGATTAGATGTCTTCAGAGGATAAATAACCCCCTCTCACAAAAAAAAAAAAAATATCCTGGTGAAGAATCCATGCATTTATGGTGGAAGTTTTGGAGTTTATGTTACATCAGTAATGTTGTTGTAAGTGATGTAATGGCAACTGTATTCAACTTTGTAAAGTGCCTCATTGCTCCATCCATTATGGTCATTAATAAAGAACTAGCAGATGCATCTCTTCACTTTGCTTGTTGGATGAAAGTGTAATAAAATCACTTAAAACAGGTGTACTCAATAGGAAGGTGTAGGCATAGGAAGGGGGGAGGGCTAGGGGGGGATAAATCCCCCAGTAAAAATGTGGCAGGGCAATGTGGTAGGGTGGGAGTATGCTTTTCCCTCAGTAAAAAATGTGACGGGCAATGCGGTTGGAAGTATGCTTTCCTCCCTTAATTCAAGGACGAAAAACCCCCTATTTGTTCCTTCAGTGAAAAACGCCCAAATTTGCAGGAATTTTTCATAAAATTTGCTCAGTATATTGCACCAAATTGTGTCACTCCTGCAGGACTGTGGTCCGAAACAACACTTATCCTACTCCCCAATCAAGAACAGCTTCCTATGCCTGTGCAAAATACCTGTGTACAACCAACCATCAAGCAATAGTCGTTATGTTGATCAAGACTCTGGTCTGGAATGTGTGAATACACCTGCATTTGAAATAAAAGTCATTCCATCTGTGATATTGAGTTGAGGCAGTTGGTCAATTTATTGTAATCCCCTGATAATTGGTGTGTTGATTTAATCCCTGCGTATGATATAGATGGATAGAAAGAAGTATTTCTCACTTTTCCTCCAGAAATAGGTTGCAGTATTCTCTTCTTACATCAAGTGAGTGATAAATGTAAAAAAATGAAAAGTGTTTCAAATAACTTAAGAGTCAATTTTGTGTCTTGAGGCAAATCATATTTTTCAGATTTGGTATGTTTTTATATTTTTTCAATTAGTGTGCTGAGATTACAATACTGAAATCAGAGAGGACTTAATAATAAGCTATTGAAGTTTATGCGTATTGATAATCTCTGTAGGTAATGTAAATAAATGTATGGCTGGGTGTATGACCGACTGTATGACATGTCAGCTACCAAGACTTAAAATATCCAGGGGTACTGTTAGTGGCCATTTGACCTCTGGTTTGGTTTGCCCTAAGAGACCCCAGGTTTTCCAAAATTTTTTTGTAAACCAGGAGACCTTTTCTTGGGAAAAGATGCCTATGGTTTCCCTAGCCTTTAAGTTCTCATGAAGTCAAACTATGTGATGTGGTACAAATCGTAAAATAATTGATAGAAAACATTACCTAGGTTCTCAGGTGGCTACCTGGAGGCTATTTGCAGCCTGCAACAAGCTTTAGAGTGGGTTACAAGATTTAAGGAAGCCAAAATGTAAATGAGAAAGCTAGGAATTTGATTTCTGCTACTTCATTTGTTACAGACTTGAGTTACTAAAACAAGTGACTTGTTTTGTTACTTAAGTTAAAGTGGCCCTTGGCCTGAAAACACTGGAGAACCCAGTGTTTTCATTACTCTAGTGACTCCAAGTTATCCGTAGGGACTACTGTACTGCGTCATGAAAAGTACCTAAAAACTACTGGGATAGTTTTAGCAAAAGTGGCTCCATAGACCTTTAATTCTTATTTTTGGCCAGCTGTTATAATTTTAAGGATGAAATTCAATTGTTGCCTCAAAATACTAACTAATGTAAACCTTATGTTTTACAGTATAATTCCAAAATACATTTTCATCTGCTCTTAACAGCCAGTGCCCCCTTTGTTTGATTTGTGTTGAATACGAACAAATTAGCAAAAGTAAAATGAGACTGAATAATACATGTTTGTATGTATGTGTGTAGTCATCCACACTGAGTATATATATCCATAGCAGAGGAAAGACCTTGGTTGTTAAAATCAGCCTTTATCACTGCATGTTTAATGATCTTTACTATGCATTTGACATACACTGTATATGGCTTGCAGCAACTAAGTAACACCTGAATGATATCAGAACTTTAAAGAAGTCAGGCAAGTAGCATTTCAGAGAACAGATGCATAATTGCATCAGTTAGCGACAGTCCCAGCCTTCGCATTATGTAGGTTGCTACCTGTACTTCAAGGGAGTGGCATGGACCAAGGGGAGGGTAAAGGAGTTTCCCATTTCTGGTGGTCAGTGATGCGGCTGGAAAAATTGTTGTAATTCAGGGAAAGGGGGTGACAGTTGGTAAAAATGGGGACTTTGCTAACCCCATGCCCATCCTCTGAAGATGATTAAAATCATGGTTGTGTGCATGCTACTGCTTATATTCCTTGGTTAAGAGTCCTCCACTTGCCTTGGAGTAGGGATCCGTAATGAATTGCCAGTATTTTAAAAAACGTCGTTCCAAAACTTGTTTTTTGTTTGTGCAGAAAAAATTGTATTTGCATTCTTAAGCTGGTTTAAATGGAATACTTTGACAGAACTACCTCGTTTAGTCTTTTCTTAGATGTGATGTCTCATTGACCCATCAGTTACGGCTTCAATTACCCAATAACAACAGTTTGACACTTTAGAAACTGAAAGCCAGCAATATACAATAGGCCTGCTGTAAGTGTTTATTGAAAAGGCAGAACTTAGCACTAAATTGTAGCACTGCTATATGATGAAGCAGTTACATATCTTTGCAAGTCACATGTACAGTACTGACTCCAGCAATAATGGAGTTGTCCATGCCTAATTAATGGGTCAATTCTGATTTACTTAATCAGAGCATCAAAGATACCCCGTAGTTGCACCCTTGGAATAAATTGTACTGTATGTCTCTCGTCTGACCCGATGACCCTCCAGCAATTCAAAAGTCACATTTTATTAAGAATGGCAAGAAACTGGGGACTTTTTGGGAAAGCGTGTGAAAATTGGCCCTTTACCATCTTTAGTGGATGACTGATAAATACAACAATATGCTTTTATCTCCTGATATTTTTAGACAGAAACCAAAGGGAAACCAAAAAGTGAAGTAAAAGAATTGCAAATATCTCCAAAATTATGCAAAAGTGGCTTAACTAGTTAAATCACTCTGAATGATTATTAGACACTTAAAGGCCTTCATTTCAGTTTACTTTTCTTCTTGCTCCTCATATTGTATTACTTGTTTCTAATTTTGGATGGCTGCCGTTCATAGGGTCAAACAGTTGGTAGAATTACAAATTGCAACTTTCCTGAACTGTCTATTTGTAATCCAAACCTGTGCAAGGACCACGAAGCCATTGCTGATCAATTACTGGCCCTAATTAATCTCTGCACTGTTAAGAAAGTCTAAGAAGATATTCTGACGATGCTATTAGCTTGCTGTTTGGGAGTCGCACAAGAGCTGGTTTGCATGACCCTTGAGTCCGTATCCAGAATTCCAATCGCATTCCTCTTGTTATGAGAAATTTTTCACGTCAGTTTTATGTTCAGCATTAAAAGATAAATTGTGGCAGACCATTGAGTTGATGGAATATGCTGGGATGGATTGAGTCTAAATATCGCTGACGAGCGTACAAGCTCTTAATGAGACTGCCGACAACTTGACGGTGTATGTAAATTAGAAAGAATTGAGTTTGGAAATGGGAGTGCGATTAAAGAAGCTAGTTAGACATCTGCTTAGCAGAAGATTTTCTTCATAAAGTGGTACTTATCCTTGGTGAAGCAAATATAAAATACTGAAGGTACCCAACAAAGATTATTACTTACAAATGTCCTCTTTGGGAAAGTTTCTGATGTAACAATTGTTGCCTGTATAAACAGATTGTAAATTGTATCAGTTTTGTGAAGTATTTTGTCATGTTCATAACAGTCACCTGATTTTACAGGCTGTAGAAAGCAACTTTGTATACTGAGGATAAATTAAAAGTGGTAGCACTTGATTTCTTATACATTGTTGGTGGTCAAAGGTCAACCAGGGTTGCACAAAGGCAAATTGTCAGGAAAACAGAAACTGTAGCAATTCTGTAGGCTACACAGGAGGAGTCTAGGAACAGTGGTCACTGGCTACTAAAATAAAAATTTGATAGTGGGCAGCATAATTGCCAAAGATGGAAATTGCATGAGTCCCTGACAGTAAATTTCAGAGGTAAAGTACAGTTCTCACAAACTTGATACTGTGCCAGTGTTGCCTTCCTAGTTGTGATCACTTAGCAACATCTGGTAGTGAAATTTCACTATATGTTTAGAAGTTTACCTGACTGGAGTAAAAAGCGTGTGTCTGCATGGTGGGGAGGGGTTGCTAGGAAGTATGTGAAGTTGCGAACATTATAGCAAGTGGCTTAATATCAATGATTTTGAAATATTATTTAGGGTGACCAAAAGTGACACTCACCATCAGCTAGCTGGATAAATGAATTGGTCCATGGACTAAAATAACAGTCACCAGTAAAACAGTCACAGCGCACAGTGTTGGACTGTAGTGACTATCTTGTGGTATCTTTAGAACGGTGACCTTGACATATCTCACACCCCGGGATGGCCCGTTTGCAATTAAGAGAATAGGCTATGATTAATTTGAGGGCAAAGGATGATAAATACCTTTTAAACAAAGTATCTCAAGAAGGGGAACTTATTCTAATTAAAAAACCTGTTTATTTTTTCATTAGGATCACCCAAAGTTTGTTCCAGAACCAGAATAAGTATCGTTTTTGTGGAGGTTATGGGTTTACTGTCATTGGGAATCACAGTGTAGAATCAGTGAACTACCTCAAACAGCTACAGGAAGGAAGTTTGCATGATTTACGTAATTAAAATTTGCAGTTTCATTTTAGTTTGATGTTTCTTATGGATTCTGTAAGAACTTCTTCAATCCTCACTGGATTTTGAATCATTTTTGACCTAGGCTCTTTGCTTCTTGTTTTGAGGACTATTTTGATTTGGACTTGCTCAAAAGAGAAAATGTGAAAAAAAAAATAAATAAATAAAAAACTTCAGAAAAAATTGGCTAAAGTGTAATATAATTGGAAATCATGTGACAAAATTGCAGTCAACAAGCTTTGGTGGTCTCCAAGACTTTGGTTTCTTGTGTAAAGTTAAACATGTGTATAAATGGTACATCTCCTCCTCCCCCACCCACAAATGTGAAAATTATAAAAGAAATTGGCTCAAGTGTAATATTTAATTGGAAATCATGGTCTCCATGATTATGGTGTCTTGTAGTGTAACGTTAAACATCTGTAATGGTACACCTTTACATCTCCCCCTCCCCTCACCCATCCTCTTTTCAATTCATGATAGCTTCCTTGAAGTTTGAAGTGCATGACCTCATTAATACCCCAGCTTTCAGCCCACTTTGACTTTGTTCCCTCTTCCTCACCATGTCAAGTCCATTGATGTATTGTGTCACTCTATTACTGTACATCAAGTTCACAAAGCTGCTTAAAGGAATTAGCTTTTATTCAAACATCCTTAGGCAAATATCGCTTGTAAATCCCTGTAAATCCCTTTCAAACACATGCTGTTTGCTTCCAATTGCTTTTATTGTACAGTGTTCTGAGAATGAAGTAACTTCACTAGCTGCCCCTATAAAAGCCTTGTGTAGCAGCATACTGTACAGATTATAATGAACTAAGTAAAAGATTCACACACACAGGTATCTCTTGAGGGATGGTACAAGGCATATGACACTGGGGGAGGCTGGGGTTGTGAATGCAGTGTGGCCATGGCCTCCCCTGTAACTTTCAACAATAATATTTCCTGCCCAGCCATAAAACCACATATCTCCAATCCACCCCACCCCACCCCCATTTCTTACACTTCCTGGTGCACAGGATCTGCTGTTTGAGGTGAATGTCTAATGTAAAGCAGTCAGTGATTTTTGTCAAATAAGAAGAGAAACAGCTAAATTATTCTTGTATATTTCAGATATTGATTGAAAATGTAAGCATTTGGAACTTAGCCACACAGTTTGATAACCTTGCTAGGCAACCAGAATGGTGTCAAATATGGTACTCTCACTGCACAGTACTACCAGTTGGGTGGCCATATGTCCGGCTTTTCACTGGATAATTGTCTTGCTTTTCAGCAGCCTATGGTCCAGCGTTACTTGATACTGCAGAATTTGATTTGTTCTCCTTTTTGAAGGTCTGTGAGATCACTGAGATCACAATGACAGTCTTACAAATTTCGAATGAAAAATCAATCACAAATAAATTCATTCCTATCACGTATGATATTGTGATGTGGAAAAAAGAAAACTGTTTGATGTTATCTCAAAAGGGAGTGGTCACTCATCAGTTACTTTCACAGAAGGCCATATTATAAACCTACATGTGCCGTCAGTTTAATATATAAAGAGTACAATGTGTAGCCTGGTGGGCATGTAACATATCTATGTTCACAACACTGGTGTGTATAGCAGTGACCAGACATGGCTGAAGACAGTCATGTCCTTCCTTTTAGAAATGGACACCCTATTGCACAGTCCTTTCTGAAGAGTATCTGGCAATATACCAGTTATCAGACTTACAGTGTAAGTACATTGTCATGAGTATGAGTACAAGGGCAGTGTCTGTGTTGTGAGTACAAGTATGAGGTACGAGTACAAAATTTATTAGCGCCTGTGCAGAGCTTTCAGAATCTGTGAGTATGAGTACGAGTACAAATTAATTCTGAGGAGTATGAGTACAGGCAGTTGTGCAAACCCATGAGTACAAGTACATACTTACTACAAGTCTGCCATTTATGGTAAAGAAGGTTGGTGAAAAAGAAAAGCATGATGTTGAAATTTGTTGATGGAAAATGTTGAAGACATAAAGCATAAAGTTATGTGTAACCTCCAACCATATTTTGAGTTAACTGTTGGGCTAACTTTGTATCAAAGTCCCTGGTCTCCTTGGAAATGAAATAAAAATATTTTTAGAATTGCTGTATTTGAAGGGCATCCATGCATCAGTCATCAAAAGTACATTTTGAAACAATGATTGGTAGATTTGTGAAAATCGTTTTATTTACAAATATCTCATGTAATAATTACCCGTAAATGATTTAGGGCATGTATTTAATTAAGTGACAAGTAAGTAATTTTTGCAAATATTTCAAATTGACAACATGATGGAAAAAAGATTTTTTTCTTTTTTTTTTGTTTGGAGAACAGGCCTCCATACAACCTACATTGGAGAACACAATACATGTGGAGATATTTCTTATGAAAACTGTGTACATATATGCAACAACTTTCCACATGTAACAGTTCACATACATGGTATATTGTATGCACACCCATGACACTACTGCCTGTCACTTTTGTACAAGTGATCCTCTGCGCCTCACTTATTTCCTCAATATGGCAGCTTTTTTGTGTTGTGGATAGAAATATGATATAGGTGAAATGGGCAAATTTTCACACAACATCATATTTCAGTCAGAATAACAATCCTGAACCTATTCTCATTGCAGCCTCAAGATGTAGCAGATTGTCAAAGCCATTCATTCAGGACCAAAGTTTTTAAAGAGACCCAAGTTTGTCGAGTTTGTCAGGATGTCATCTGGAATGAAGGCAGATCGTGCAAGTGTGAGTATATTCTCCCAAACCCCTTCATTGAGTGGCCTACTAACACTAGAATTGGTAACATACGGTACATTAACATCAGGTGGGAGGATGGTGACGAACTTCTTCCTCATGTATTTAGGTAAAATAGATGTGGCAGGGGGAATTACTGATGTCTGAAAGTGTGGTCTGCTTTTTGATAATTTGACATACCAGGCACCCAGTTGTTATTCTGGACATGAGTGAGACCACGCTTATCCATTTGGGGGTGAGTCAAACCATCCAAACGTATAAAACTTTTATAAGGCCCACTGCAACTAACCCGATTAAAATTGAAGCAAGATTTCATATGAAAGGAGTATAGGTAATGAGATTTTCTCCATGTAACTGACAAATTAGAAGATTCACAAACTGTACAGAAAAATAATTGAGAAATTCATGTGAACCTCAGTAATACTCTTGTACACAGGGACTAGCATAAGTGTAGGAAGCTTTTTGAAAGTGGGGTGGGAGGCAGAAGTGTATGGTAGTGATCAGGCCCTGGGGGAGGGGTCTAAGGAGAGGGGTGTCCATCTCTCCTTTGGACATTTTTTTACTATTTAAAGTGCCCTAGAGTAAAATGGTGCAATGTTTGAAGTAATTTCATCCTATTCAATGCCATATTTTGGACAGTATATCGTGGGGGTGGGGGTGGGTGGGAAAACAAGGTTTCTGCCCCCACCAGTCAGAGTGGGGGTGGTCACCCCCTCTGCCCCCTATGCGTACGGGGACTAGAACCTATAGTTTTGACAGTTTGGTATTTGGAGGTATGGGAATATGTGCCTTGTAAGAAGGTATTTTCAGTGTTTTTGGTTTTTCCCAGTTTCCCCCTAAGATGGACAGACCACTCAAGACCAAAATGATGTTGGTCTTATTACAGTTTGCTCCCAGTTTCGGGTGGTCTGTGCACACCTTAATCTTCATACATTTTCATTGAGATGTAGCAAACTCCCTTGTCTGGTGTAACATGCAGGCTGTAACCACTACTTGACCCTTTTGGAAGGATGGGATAGGATGCTTCCAGGAGAAGAAACATGACAGAAAGAGCCAAAGAATCTGTGACCCATGAACTTTTACTGTACTTGTAGTCAGATACTTGATTTATACTACACAAGGATTGTTGCATTCCATCAAAGGGCCATTTGTAGACATCGGGAGTGGGAGGGTGGTTGATGTCACCATCAATCACTCATCTTCACTTTGTTCACAACTCATATGGGAACTATATATCTTGCAGATATCTTGTTTGCAGTAAGTTTAACCTCATGTAGGTTGAATATTATGTACATGAGGCTACATTTAAATGACATTCATACTTGACAATACCTTTAGTGTCATACATTAATTTATTTCTTGACTCTTTGCTGTAGGCAAAGGAATCTATACCATGTTGATGTGTGTGTATGTGTGTAAAAACAATATCTCAAGAAGGGTAAAGTGGAGGGATCTCATGGTTGGCTTGTAGATAACCCTGATACCCCTTATTGATTAAATGATCTCTATTGTTTTTAGTGGAGGTAAAATGTCATTTGGGGTCACCAGAGGTTAACTGGTGCAAAGCTTGAAAACTGCTTGTAAACACAAAAAGTCAAGATGGATAAAACTGAGGCATCTAGTACTTAGTATGTGGATACCCCTTATTTAGTAGATGATCTTCATCATTTTTGGTGGAGGTCAAAGGCCATTTTGGGTCACCAGAGGCCAGACTGTGAAAACCTAAACTTATCAGAAGAAGAGAAATGTTGATTAATCTCACACTTGGTTTTTAGGAACCTCACATTAAGCAAAAGGAGTGTATTGATTTTGATGCTGGTCAAAGGTCATAAGGTATTACCAGGGGTCAGACAGTATAAATCCTGAAAATCGATGGTAAACACACTATTGAAAGACAGTTAACAGTTAGGGACCTCTCACTTGTCATGTGGATGTCCCATATTTACGAGATAATCCATACAGTTTTAGTTCAACAACTTGAACTATACATCTGTCTGTCCGTCAACATTGGTTAAAGGCTGCTGTCTGCAGTTTCTTTGTCCGTTCCTTGTCAGAGTTGGAAAAGGTCATGACACATAGCAAGGGCTTGGTAGTGATGGTAACAGGAAGTAGGTCAAAGGTCATTTGGGGTCATGAAAGGTCAAAGAGTGAAACCACGCAAAAGCACTCAACTTCTGTTGGTTATGTCCGAATCTTTACAAATTTGACAGGAGTGTTCAGTAAACAATGGGTCATCAAAGTTTTACTTTTGAAGTCAGGGGTCTTCAAAAGTCAAGGGTCATTTGGGGGTCAAACAAAAGGTCAAACAGTGAACTGACACAAAAGCCTTCAACTCCTAGGGGTTGTGTTGGAATTTTATGTAATTTGGCTAGATTGTTCAGTGGATAATGGGTCATCAAAGTTGTACTATTGAAATAGGTCAAAGGTCATTTAGGGTCATACCGGGGTCAAACAGTGAAACATGCAAAAGCCTTCAACTCCTAAGGTTGTACCCAAATCTTAAAGTTGGCCAGAGTATTATTTATTAGGTGACAGGTCATCAAAGGTTTACTTTTTAAGTAGTTCAGAGGTCATCTGGGGTCAAAGAGAGGTCAAAAAGTGAAAGATCACAAAAGCCTTTAACTCCTAGGGCTTATTTCCAAATCTTATCAAAGTTGGCCAGTCTTCAGTAGATGATGGGTCTTGAAAGTTTTACTTTTGAAATAGGTCAAAGGCTATTTGGGGTCATAGAAAGGTCAAACAGTGAAATCACTGAAAATCCTTCATCTCCTATGGGTCATGTCCAAATGTTACTAAAGTTGGCTAGTGTTCAGTAGGTGATGGGTCATCAAAGTTGTACTTAAAGGAGGTCAAAAATTATTTGGGGTCCTAGAGAGGTCAAACAGTGAAATCACATAGAAGTCTTTACCCCCTAAGGGCTTATATCCTAATCCTATCAAAGTTGGTCAGTTTTTAGTAGATGATGGGTCATCAAAGATGTATTTCTGAAGTAGGTCAGAGGTCATTTGTGGTCATAGAGAAGTCAAACACTGGAATCATGCAAAAGCTTTTAACTCCTAATGGGTATATCCAAATCTTATTAAAGTTGTCCAGAGTGGTCAGTAGATGATGGGTCATCATACTTGCACTTTTGAAGGCCAAAGGTCATTTGGGGTCATAAAATGGTTGAACAATGGAATCATGCTATAGCCTTCAACTTCTAGGGGTTGTGTCTGAATCTTTTCAAAGTTGGCAAGAGTATCCAGTAGATAGATGATGGGTCATCAAAGTTGTACTTTTGAAGGTCAAACATGTTTTGGGTCAAAAAGAGGTCAAACAGTTAAATCAAGCCTTTAAATAGTAGATGTTGTTACAGAATCTTATCAAAGTTGGCCAGAGTATTCAGTGGCTGATGGGCCGTAGGTGTACTTTGTGTTGAAGTTAAATGCCATATGGGGTCACAAAAGGTTAGATGGTGAAATCCATGCCAATGCTTAAGGAATAAATTATTTGGCGGACTATTATTGGTGAATAAACCGTCAAGACTCCAAATTTGGCAAAATAATGGATGAGGGGAAGTGGAGTCCAAAATTTTGCCAAATTTGGAGTCTCGACGGTTTATGAAACAATAATAGTCCAACAAATGTGGTTTATTCGTATTCTACCACAGAAAATGTGTGGAAAACTCTATTTTTATCAGTTTTACGTTTACTGACTGTGTGTTGTGGAATAAGAGTTCAGTGGCTAACCAATCAGAATGCAGGATTCTTAATAACGGATGGCTAGTGGTGGTAGAATTTCTTATAAGAGTTTTGGTTTTGTATAATGTATATTAGCCGTGGGAATCATTTTCTCTTGGGCCCGAGAAAGCGGGGTGTAAATAGCACTTTATTTTTTTCTGAAGTTGTCGCAAGCTGGGCAACTCTTATATATGCCCCTGCTGTGACCATTTACATTTTTATCACTGAAGGTGCTAGGTTATGACTGTCCATGACTCCTTGGTTTGGATCCCTAATGAAACTACATAACAGTAAATGTGTGCTAGAAAAATTATAGTTGAGCTACATCCTCATTGATGGTCTTGTTGCCAAAGGTCATTTGAGGTCATCAGAGGTAAAACTGCAAAAATCTTGTGAACATGATATCTCAGGGAGGGAGAAGTATATGAATCTCATACATAGCATGTGGGTGCCCCACTTTAAGTGGATGAAGCTTATGAGGTTTGGTGGAGGTCAGTGGTTGTGTGAGATCACCAAACGTCAAACTGAGCACCTGGTGAAAAAGATATTTCAGAGAGGAAAATGTATGAATGTCATAACTGGTATGTCGTTGCTCCATATTTAGTGAATAACTTATATTGTTTGGTGGAGGTTAAAGTTCATTTTAGGTCATGGGATCATGATGTCAATATGTTAAACGTGTAAACATGCATAGCTTGTCAATTATGAAACATGTTCAGGGTCTTGCAATCTATTTCGCTCCTACTTACCTCCCCTATAACTATGCAGATGTAATGCCCAAAATTGAAAGTAAGAAGCTTTTTAACCATGTTGGCATGATGATTCAGTCTGTTTGACCTTAACTTTAATATAAGCACAGTAACTTAACAATGGAACTGCTTCAATGTGAAACAACAGTTGTAAAATTCCAATTAGCAAGGAATCACTAAGCATTTTGACTTTCTGGTTGATATTATGAAGTTCTAGCCTGAAAGTACATGATACTGTATACCTTCGACAGTTTGAAACACAAGAAGTCACTCTTGAGCAAGTCTAATTTCATCAAACAGTCCTCTTTCTGTTTTCTTCTTTTAGCTTGCAAGTTTTCATGCCACAGAAGATGTGAATACAAGGTAAGAAGCATTTGAAACAGAAGTGGTGTAGCTACTAAAAAAAAATTTTGTGCTTGATTTTCAGAAAACTTTCATACATGTTTAAAACCATGATTTCTAGATACAGAATGATAGAGAATTCAAGGTACAAGGCAGCATGGTAGCTTTATTTTCAAGACATAAGGTTCTCATGAAAGAAATAAACTGATTTTTAGCTCATGAATAATTTGTTTACCCAACCTTTCAAAATTCCAAATGATGCAACAGCTGTTACTTCTGTAATACATAATATTGGGGGGGGGGGGGGGGGGGTTAAAGCTATTGCTAATTGAGTTTGTTGGTAAGCTTAGTTTTATGATGATTACAGTCATTTTTGTTGTATGCCATGTTCATGTATTCTAATTAAAGGTCAGTATGTCCTTTCCATTCGTTGCAAGTGTGCAGGGTACACACAAAGAATGATGGAAGGGATTTGGGGGAAAGGGATGTAGTCCTCAAGTTTTATTGCTGTCATCTTAAGTGTCACTTCTGCTGTAAATTGTTTACACATACAGTAGGCCTATGCCAGCTTCATAGTTTACATTTACTGTACAGTGTATGAGCTCTTGGTAATGTTTGTAGTTGACCTCAGTGGGATGATGTTACAACAGCACATGTAGGGGTACAATAAATCTACATCGCCCCTCTCTTACCTCCTATTTACCTAAGTAATCCCCACTTACCCACAACTAAACCCTGGTAAACAATTAGATGTAGGTCTTGTAATTTACATGTATATTGTAACACATGCAAATTTACAGATAATCCAATTCAAGTGTGTTCATAAACCATATTTTAAGTTATTAGTTTGACTGATGATTTTGGTCTGATACATGACTATATGGTAATTATTGAGAAGCTAAAACTGTAACTTAGCTTGTTCTTCACTTTTTTTTCACAATATTTAAGTGAAGTCAAAGGGAAATTACACACTGCAAATCCTTTGACTTTGTTACACAGAATGTATTGAAATCGAATTGCTTTAGGCTTTTATCGAATATTTATGATTTTTTTCCTTGCTGATATTCGTATGTTAAGTAAAGGAAAGGTAGGTAATTCTACTATATATCTCTTCAGTTTTAGTTTTTTCTCCTTTCAGTGTCCAAGGAGGTATTAGAGCCATTAAAAATAACATAAGCAAAATTATTTTCATTCTACAAAGAACTTCAAAAAGAGAGGAAAATGAAAAGGGAAATTTGATCAAAACAGAAAGAAGGGAAGAAAGGAAAGAAAAAGTGCAAATTAATTCCAGCCCCAACCTAAGATTTAAAATCAGCTGTTCTTAAGTTTTCTCAAAGTAAACTCAACTCTGATGTTAATAGTAGTTGGTGAATCTTGCACACTTTTTGCGAAAAGCCCAAAGTCGTCCTGCCTGATTACAAGAGTCTAGCATTTGAATATATTAAATTGTCTCTTATGACCAATGTAAATAAAGGCCTGTATGTGCCTTTGGTTTTTTGTTTTTGAATACTTAACAGTGTGATAGAGTTTTGTATGCCAGCTACAGGAAAAGATTGGAATAATTTATGTGTTTAAATATTTTAGAACACTGTTTTGTGACTGCTCAAAGTGATTAAGGTGGTTTAATCATGTTTGAAGTCATTGGATCGTAGTCTTCAATAATGATAAGTGACTAGTGGCAGATCCTTATTACATATTTACAACAGTTTCATATAGCCTACCCTGAGTACCTGCACTGAACAACTGCTACTTGTTGACCACTTAAAAGTGCTGTGAAGACTATTTGGAAAGCTTTCTACTACACTAAGGAACATTTCCCAGTCCCACTAAGAGCTGGGAAGGAACTGATTGACATAACCCAGAAAGAGCTTGTAGACACCCCCATGTTCAGTGATGAGGGTGGCTTCAAGCTGTCTTGAAATTTTTGGTATAAAGAATCTGTCAAGATGATCTTCTGTTGATTTTTTTTGAAAGTGCTCAAGTTTTCAGTTAACCAGTTTGAAAGTTTGGTATGTGTGTTTCTTGTATGTCACAATCTGTTGAGCACTGAAGGCTGCTGCTCGCGTCACTGCCCAGACTGCGACCAATAGAGCAGCTTGCGATAGAGACACGGGACAACCCCCACACACAGAAACTTTGCAGATCCTGGTCTCCATTCACCAAAAATAAGATATTATATGAGATTACTACAGTGTCATGGATGGCAGTCAGTAATTTAGCCAGGTCAACTTTCCAAGTGGTTACTAATAGGGCCCATGATTTTCCGCTTCACAAATTACTAAGTTTTGTTTTTAACTTTCTTAAGTCTGCAAAATTTTGTTTCAAGCATAATCGCTTTCTGTGGTTTTCGGGTTTTGGAGTAATTATGTTGAAAACAAGTCCTAAACTTGTCTGGGTACGATCCTGAAGGCAGTTAACACTTGCAACACACAAGTGACCTAGCCTAACACGATATAGCTTAGGCAAACTCCAACCTTTACCAGCAAAATTTTGCAGATTTTTGTAAATGTCCCACTTGTTTTCTTATCGTAACTTCAAGGGGTTTTGATGATTTTAAAGCAGATTTGCCACCATTTCAGATGGTAAAATGTCTGTGTATGTCTTGGTATATGCAGGCATTCATTTGACATGGTTTTGAAGAAAAATAATTTCTTGTCCAAAATTTACATGTATTTTAAGCCTGATAATTTTGCTTAATTTTGTGAAATTTCATGAAGAAAAGTAAATTCCATTTTTTTGGCGATCGCAGAAAATTGGTGGCCTTATTAAGTAAGAAAGGCAACTCTGTGCAGAAATTGCTCATCAGGACTTTTTGGTGAAATAATCTGTTTTGTTTATTTGACAAAAGTCGCACAAATATATGGGCTGGGTAAATCACTGACGATAGCATTCCTGCCATCTTTCAAATGTCGGATATTTTTTCAGTTCCACTCAACCATTGGTAATATGGATTAATATTTTGAGGGGGGGGGGGGCAGAAGGGACTTGATATTTCACCCTCCCAAGCAAAGTTTCTTACAGCTGCAAACTGATTATGAGGTGACTGCAAATTTAGTTGGGTCACACTCAGGTCGGTGCAGGTGCACCACATTTTTTCCCCAACCCAACTGAGCATACCACAGATGGTCCTCATTGTAACCAAATTGAAAAATATCAAACATGTTTGATGGTTGTCTTGGTGTCCAGGTCAGTTGCATAGCAGTTGAGTCAGGTGACAACAGTAGGCTGTTACGATCTCCAACTCAACCACAACATGAAGTTGAGGCAAGTTGCGTCCAGTTGATTTGGGTCATCTCAGTGTACGCCTGCCTTAAGTTGTAGATTTAACCATGTTCCTTTGTTGGCTTGCATAAAGTATTACTAGTCACATTGTCCTAGCATATTCAATGCATGGCTTGTAGATGTCATCATCACTCCAGGCACAGACATGCCAATTCAACAGAGAAGGTTTTCATCACCTGGGGGGAGGAGCCTAAGGCATCATCTGAGCTTCTTTCATCACCTCTCCTGTAAGAAAACAATTCTGACTGGTCTTCTTTCTATTTTGGTATCAATTACCCTTGATTGCCTGTAGCAAGGATCTTTTCAGATTCACCTTTGAGGAAAGTGACTTCAGGTCAAGCCTTTATTTGTTTAGGTTTTTCAGCTTCCATCAGAGCAGGGAGTTGCTATTTGACTGGAGATTTGTCTTCAAAAATTTTATGAACCTTGTCCTTAAATCTACCTCAGGACACACAATCCTGCCTTTGCAAACTCTTTGAATTTTAACCAAGGACAGGCTCCCCAGGGGACCTGTAAAATATCCTTTGAAGACAAGGATGTTACCGACAGCTCCAAACGCCCTCTATCGGTTGAGCTGGTTTTGAAACCATTGCTCTGTACAGAAATCGATGATCTAATGGGACTCTCCCTATTTTCATACCATGCGCAGTAGAAAATAAGTGAGGTGTTACAGTTGTAATATATGTGCAGTTCAAGCTTGGACATAAATCTATCGATGGGTAAGTTCCTTTTCTTTCAGAGTTTTTTCTAAGTTAAGTTTTCCTCCGTTTTTGTTGAACCCTAAAAATCGTATTGTGACAAAACTTGGTGGTCAAACTGCAATTTCAGGGCCTCAGATTTGAGTATTTTCGTGCTTTTCCGCAATGAATCGCATTTTCTGAACGTACTGTGTAGGTAGCTATGTCTGTATACGTACATTTCACGAAGAGAAAAAACGTGGCACCAAGCGCCAATTTACCGAAAAGAGCATTTTTCGGGGCCTAGATTTTGCAAAATTTCCATTTGTTTCTATGGTTACTGAAGTTGACGAATTTTGGCGCGTTTTTGCTGAGCGGAACTAACGGAAATTTTAACGTTACTTTTAGTCCATAATGCCATATACCAATTCTGCGAAATCTTTATCGGGATAGAAAAATAACCTTTTTTCAGTTCATCACCGTTCTTATTTTAGGTAGAAATGTGAATTGGCAATAAGTTAAGTGATTTATGTCGATTTTGTGGTCTTTGCTGCTTTTATTTTTAGTTCTCGTTGTCTTTACGGCAAGTGTTTGTTCTATATACATTAGTGTGTGCAGTCAAAGCATGCAGCTTGTATTACGCAGCTATGGCGAAAATTGATCAGGGTAACCCCGACTGTAGTTAACATTCGACTGTATGAGCAGGGAGTTGCTATTTGACAAATAGCAACTCCCTGGTATGAGGTGATTAGACCATTATGTATACATGTTCTCACATCGAGATTACTCTTACTAGGCTAGTTGCTGTTTACACGGAGAGCCGAAGCTAGCGCTGTAGTACAGCGTGTGCGGTGTATGCAAATTAGCTACCGCACACGGAGGTTTATTGCACCTAGCTGTTTTGATAAGAGTGTTATGTTACATGTCGGTAACTTGGTGACTTCAAAGAGATTGTGAAGACAAATCTCCAGTCAAATAGCAACTCCCTGATCAGAGCAATGCCCATTTGTTCCCTGATGATGTGAATGGCAATCTATTTGTGACTTGCAAGAGATATTTAATACTTAATTGAGAGATAAGGAAGTTTACTCCTGAAGAAGTGGTTTAATGGTCACAGGTGATACTGAAGTACAGTACAAAGGCTCACAAAATTTTAGTTTCAACAATTAACCACTGAAGTCTGCTCGCTAGAGTACCTCTGATTTTGGAGTGTTTTCATGCAGTGTTGGTTTTTGATTCCTTGACATAGTCAAAGGAATCTATGCGACGGTGATGCCGTATGTGTGTGTGTATGTGATGCTTTGCCTTTCTTGAGTAGATGATTCCTGTTGTGTTCAGTGGAGGTCAAAGGTCATGGGGAGTCTTCATAGGTCAAAAGGTCAAAATCTTGTAACTCAGCATCTCCAGAAGGATAACTGTGAGGGATCTCATATTTAACATGTTGATTACCCATATTGATTAGATGATCCCTATTGTTCTTGGTGGAGGTCAAAGGTCATTTGGGGTCACCAGAGGCCAAAAGGTCAAATCTTTGTAAACACTACATCTCAAGAAGAATCACTGGGAGGGATCTCACACTTGACATGTGGAGTGTTCGAGTTAAGGAGATACTTCCTATTGGTTTTGATGGAGTTCAAAGGTCATTTGGGGTCACATAAGGTCAAAACCTTGTAAACATGATATTTTAAGGAGGAAAACTGTGAGGGATCTCATACTTGGCCTGTGGATTATTCATATATTTTTCATATATAGCATGTAGATGGCCATATAGGGTTGGTGATCCCAATTGTTTAAAGTGTAGGTGAAAGGTCATTTTGGGTCACAAGATTTCAAGAGGTGAAAACCCTGTTAACATGATATCTCAAGTAGGATAACTGTGAGGGATGTCATACTTGCCATGTGGGTGATGCCTGTTTGTTACAATGTATCCATATGGCAAGGAATCACTAAGCCTTTTGGCTTTCTGGTTTTATATGAGAACAGAACATTGCTTTGGTTTGACCAAATGGACTACACTTCCAGGGAGCTCTGTGGCAGCTCCCTGGTGCCACCATTAGGAAGCAGTTGTCATGTCATAAGTTTCTGTTTTTTAAGAGCACACGATTTAATGCGAACATGTTTTTTTTTCTTGATAGACTTTTAAGTGTGGAGTGTTTAAGTACTCTTTGGTAGTAGGCTTACCTTCATAGCAGGTGTCAAATATGTGCTCAAATATGTCAAATATTCCTCTTTTGAGGAAAATACTTTAACACCTGCGAACAAGGACAGAGATCATTCAATTTCACTTTATCCATGAGCCTAATTTAAAGTGACCTCCTGACTGTTGATTGGTTTCAATATATGAATATCAATATTGCACGAAGCTTCAGCTGTAATGTTCATATTTGCACAGTAAGTCACAGAGTGAGCTTTAAGCAGAAGAAATCACACACTAAAACCCCATTGACGTTGGTTGTCCGTAACAGTATCTTGATCAGACTTGCTTTAGTCGATTTTAAGTTGAATATTTATAATTTGTGTTTGTTTTGACCGTATATATGAATAGTAGTAGTAGCATACAGTTTTCACGCAGTTTCACATAGAATTCGTGTGAAAGATCACGGACGTTGGTATTATGAGTGCAGCCAATATAGGTGCAGGAGTAATACACGTCTGCAGAGCGGGCAAGTAGTAGCCTGTATTGAGATCTTTTAGTTTTGTCCAAAGAGAGTGAGCTGTCATCAGGAACGTAATTCAACAATCAAAAAAAAAAAAAAAAAAAAACAGGTCTCTCATTTCAATTTACATGAAGTTCAAAGCATTGAGGATATGTGACCCTTTTTCCTTGTTGATGGGAGGATGGTCAGAATTTGTACATTTGAAATGAATTATATTGATCAGGGATCTGTTGTCAGGGGAGTAGGTATACAATGATAAATTAAAATATTGCATTTTAAAATTGAAAGTAAGGGGATAAATTGGTTCCCTTACAAATTAAGGCTAAGAGAAAATTGATGGACATGTAGGCCTGTACGTGACAGTGGAAATAGTAGGGGAAGTGGAGGGGGGTTATGAATAAAAGGAAACATGATGGGGTTAGGGTGAGGTGAAGAAGTTGCAAATGAAGTATGTTACCATTACTGAAACACAATTGTGCTTCAGAAATAGTAACATGGGAAACTGTTTTGAAAGGTTCATGATGATGTAAGAAGGACAAAAGTATCACCATACTGGTGCTAGAGGAAGGGGTTGGGAGGAGAGCTCATTTAATTGAATAGCTCATAAAAAATAAAGCTGTAGTTTTGATAGTTATGTTTATCTAGTTTGAGTGGGAGCTTACTTAGGCATGGTTAACATATATCTGATTTCCTGTTTAAAGATAATTGCTTCATTATAGGCCTATGATTTAAGGAATAAATCGCATTTGGTGGACTGTTGTTGGTGAATAAACCGTTGAGACTTCAAGTTTGGCAAAATAACAGACGAGGCGAAGCCTGGGAGTCCGTTATTTTGCCAAATTTGGAGTTGAGACGGTTTATGAGTAAGATTCAAAGTATTTCATCTCTGATGATTACTAAAAAAAAAAGAAAAGATGATTTAAAATATTATCAGCCTATCTTTTCATATATTGGAGTGGTCCCCAACTAACAACTTAATGATTAGATTCAACATTGTGACTGGATTGGATGCCAGTCCTAGATTTTTGGTTTGATAAAATTGAATCCACCCTTTTTAGTGACAGTACATGGTGTAGATGTAAAAAAGGGTGAACTACCTTTTGCATGCTACAATGGAAAGGATCATTCACCAACACACTGAAAAAAAGTTTAGCTGCAAATTGTATAAAAGATGGAGATTTTGCCATTTCAAGACTATTGTGGCATCAGTAAGTGGTGCATATTGTCACATTATAAAAAGTGCGGCATGTTAGGGGTGGTGTTTCAGTTGTTTCGTACACACTTTCAAGGTGGAGTGAATACTTGTTATAGTCTAGTCATTGGGAGTTTGGTGCCATTACTATGAGGAGTTGTGAAATGCTGCCACCAACCTGTCTTGAAACTTGGGTGGATGTTTTTAAAGGGACAATTGGAATTTTAGGAATGTGAGATGCCTCAGAGAGACAGAAAGCAATCTCTGAAAAACAGAGACAAACTTACAGAAAGGCATTTTTCAGCCTGAAGTGTTATTTCCAAATTACTGTAATAATGCACCTGCAATAAGGTAAAATGCAAAGATGTTTGTTCATTTACCCTCATGAAGGTGGGCTGGCAGCTTTATGGACCTCTGCAGGTAAAATTATCACCTTACTGGTGAAATGAAGTTTTTACCAAAGCTGTTGAAGTGAGGCAAAAGCGGTGACTGTGAGAGGGAATAGTTTCCTGACCTTGTAATTAGTCTGGAAGACAGAGGTATTTTTAAGAAATAGTTTATACTTAATTGGAGTGTGGTTTGAGTCCATTATTTTTTTGTTACTGGTTATTCCATTATATTTTGTAATAGGTTGTTCCATAATGAAAGTTTTCATAGTGATCTGCTGCTCATGGGGAATTGCATTATTTTGGTAGGAGTAGTGACAATGCCAGACAATTAGTTGACAGTGTATTCAGTTTATCCAAAAAGGAGGATTTAGGCCTACTTAACAACAAAGTAAGGGAAAAAGTTGGACAGGAGTGAAACTGAATTATGCACAGTGGGCTAAGTGTGTGAAGATTTAAACACATTGCATGCTGTTTGTTTAATCTTGGGTGATTTGGCTTAACTGACCTTCCATTCTTGTGGTTTATAGTGAAAGTTGGACATAAATTTAGGCTCAGAGTGAGGTCCTTTAAATGGTGACACTGGTGTATGAAGCAGAAGTAAAAAAGAAAAGCACTTTAAATATTGTTTAAACTAAAATTTTCTTTAACAATGGCAGACTGGTGATATTGTTTATCTTTCATTTGGGACCAGTTTTTAAATTGAGTAGTCCATTTTTTTTCTGTCTCCCCTCTCATTTAAAAGCTGTGTCAAGAGAACCTTGGAATTTCATTTTGTACCCTGTGTCTATTTAGACAAAGACAGATGCATTTATCTCATTACCACAGCTCTTATGAAGAAGCACATGTTAAAAGAAAAGGGAAAATTTCCGAGAAACCATTCCTTCTTCACATAGCTGCAAACATAAATACAGATAGTACTGGTGATTTTATCAATGTTGAGGGCACACAAAGCCCTTTAAAAACTTGTCAGTCATTAAACTTGAAAAAAGTATGGTTGGTCCCTACCACCTACTTGACAGTTTGCTTTCAGCCTTTTTGTAATCTTTGCTGTAAGCTAAAAAAAATCTTTTTATAAATGAATTAATACAATGTAACTACTTTTTCTGTTTCACAAGGTCAGCTCCAGTTCAGTCCCCCTCCCCCCAACATGTTAAGGGCTGTATTTAAACCTTGGGGACGTAGGGCCTTTTAAGTGTTGTGGACCTCTCACTAGGTGTAAGTATAGAGGGACATTATTTGGGGAGGTGTCTTTTAAAGGGGAGTATTACCTTGGGCTGGCACATAGTATACTTAGAAAATTTTTTGCCAAAAAGACCTCCCACATTGCCAGGAATGGCACTTCCAAGGCCTTACCTAACAGCTTTGTGTATTCCAAAACAAGCCTTAAAGAGTCTGTGTAGGTTTAGTTTTAGTTATTTTTGTAGATTTAATTGAAAGATAGTGTTTTAAGTTGTGCTTTCATGTGGAAAGTGCCACTCTGATTAGCAGGGGCAGGGGTGTGGCAGGACTGGCCCTCTGCACCTCCTTTATGGCCCAGACCACATCTGCTGCCAAGGCCACAAGGGTTACAGCACAAAGCTTGGTTATGAGGGGATTACAGCTATCAGTTCTTAAGCAAGTTGTGTACCTTTAATTTGAAGCTACCCTGTTAACAGTGGAATGAATATGTAGTCAACTGCATGTCAAGGGGTGATGGTAGGAATGCAGCTTTATGTTTCTATAAGTCAAAGGACTCCCTCACTTAAAGGGTAGCTGGACAAGAATGCAGTGAAATGTTACCCTCATGAAATGTTGTGATAAACCCAGATACATTCTGTATGTTGGAATTTGAGATCATGAAAAGTAAAACTGAAGGAAAGGTAGAGATGAAATGAACTGTTTGGGTCAGCAAAGGTCAAACCATCTCTTTACAGAAGGAAACTGTAAATCTGGTATCAATTTGTAACTGGATCAGATTTGAACAGACAGACACATAATGTAGCTGATAGCTATTTCTGCATTTATGTATCATGCAGATGTCTGGCAGGAGATTACCTGGATCACTGCAATAAAATTTTATCATAGTTTTACTGAAAGTTTAAGACCAAGGATGGAAGATGGAATTTGTCATGAAAGCTGTATTCTATCCAGGGGGTAAAGCAGCTTCTGAGTTAAAAGTTGGAATGTTGACAAATTGGTGGCACTTAGCATGGCTTCCATTTCAAAGTTTCTTGAATATTTTATAACATTGGGAGATTCCTATTTAACCACACCCTTAAACTGTACTGTTTAATGCTGACAGTTGCTGACACTATGAAGTAATAGTACCTGAGTCTTCCCCTCTCCCCCTCTCCTCTCCTCCTCTCCTGTCCCCCTCCCCTCTCCTGTCCCCCTCCCCCTTCCAACTGTGTATGCTAACAGGAATGAAGGAGGAAGCTACAGTAACCATGTAGCATTGTATTAACAACAGTATTTTTTATACTTTTGTGCTTTACTGTATAAAGTAATTTCTTCCTAGTGACAGGTAACTTGTGAGAATTAGAAAAATGCCTTAACTTATTGATATCCTTAGTTGAACACAAGTTATGCAATGTGAACAACCCATTGTGATGCCGCTCACGTTCTTAGTAGAAGCTGAAAACATTTCAGGGTTGGAATGCCATTTTTTGTCAGTATTTCAAATCTTTGGGCTTTTTGATAAGGTGATTAAGAAAAATACTCTGTCACAACAATAAAGGCTCCTTGGGGTCATATGCCTCTTCAGGGTTGTGAGCCTGAATAGTATGGGCGGCCATCAGGGCAAAAAAGACAACACCGCGAAACAGGAAATACAAACGTCAAAAGGAAAAGACAACGCCGGAAGGAAAGGTCAAACGCCAAAAGGAAAAGACAAACGTCAAAAGGAGAAAACAAACCGCCCCGAAAGGAAAGGACAAATGCAGAAGGAAAAGTTAAAACCCAAAAGGAAAAGACTAACGTAAAAGTGGAAAACGACAAACGCCAAAAGGAAAAGACAACGCCGAAAGGAAAGGACAGTGCCGAAAGGAAAGGACAACGCCAAAAGGAAAGGACAAATGCAGAAGGAAAAGTTAAAACCCAAAAGGAAAAGACTAACGAAAAAGTGGAACACGACAAACGTCAAAAGGAAAGGACAACGCCGAAAGGAAAGGACAACGCCGAAAGGAAAGGACAACGCTGAAAGGAAAGGACAAATACAAAAGGAAAAATTGAACCGCTAAAGGAAAAGACTAGCACAAACGTGGAAAGTGAAACACCTCAGAGCTTCCGGGGCTTCGCCCTTTAGACTCCCACCAAGTTTAAGCCCCATGGAACCCACTACTAGGAGAACCTTAGCGAGCTCTGGACCTCATCCGCTAAAGCAAAATATATACCCATTCTGAGCCATACATTTTCACCCACAGATATGCTAAATCCTCAGAGCTTCCGGGGGCTTCGCCCCCTGGACCCCCACCGGGACGTTACCCCTTGACCCCACCAGGGACCCTAAGGTGGGCCCTGGACCCCACCCGCGCTCGGTTTTGCTCTACGCGCGAAAAATTTTTTGCCCCCCAACATTGTCCTTTGCCCTCCATTTGCCCCCCCCCACTTTTGAAATCCTGGTGCCGCCACTGCTCTGGCTACCAGTCTGCGCACATGTATTATAACCACATGCAGGCTTGCGCATCATATTTCGTTTTTCTCGTAAAAATTAAAAATTATTATTCTTTGAAAGAACGAAAATCGGGACATTTTCAGCACATGGATCTAGTATAAAAAAGAAATGTATAGCACTATTTGCATATAAGCCCTTCGAGACAGCAAAAAAATAAACAATAGGGGAGTGGACACCTTTCCCCTTAAACCCATCCTCATAACGGCGATCCAGAATGGGGACGATGAGTTCACTTTACCCCCTCACACCAAAAACCTGGCTACGCCCCTGTTTTGAAATGTCTGGATCCGTGCCTGGAGGGGTCAAAGGAGAGGGGGACGAAAAATTGAAAAAAAAGGAGATAGTTCATGCAATAAGATGGTAAATGGTGCAATATTTCTCAGCCTTGAAGGTAACTTTGTTTCACAAATTTTAAATTTTGTCGGTCATTTTTATGTTAAAGATGTAGACCTTATATTGCTTAATGCTATCTTACGCTTTGTTGTCACTGGGTCGTATTCACCACGGAAGTATTGCAAATTTAGCCGTGAAAATTCTTTGCTGTGATGAATTGCTGTATCGGACTCGGAGATCTTGAGTTTGATCTTTTTGAGTAGGCAATTAAGTTAGTTGAGGCCGTTATGCGTGTAATCATCCAATAATGCGATAAATAGTGAACAGCGTTTGAGAATCATGAAATGCTTGTGACACACGCGAAATCAGTGGCGTAGCTAGAGGGGGGAGGGGGCGGTCGCCCCCCCCCCCACAAGCCTCCGAAGGCCTCTGTCGGAAATTTCTAGTCCCTGTCGGAAATAAATAAAACAATTCATTTCAAACACTCACAACACTTCTTACCTTTTTAAGCAGAATTACACATCGATATGTCAACGTGAAAATCAAAAGTCGGTCTCAAAACTCAAAACTGCCCGGAAAGGAAAAAAAAAAAAAATTCGAATCGTACAACTATCAAGATAATATCTGTCGGAATTTATTTATTTATTTTTTTTTTTGCTTTTGACCCCCCACAAAAAATATCTAGCTACGCCACTGCGCGAAATAGCGTAGGCTATTAGCGTAGGCTACGTGTGTAATGGCAAATCGGTATTGTGTTTGACAGTACTGTGCTTTTTACGTGCCGTAGAAACAGACACGTCACAGACGAAAACAAAACCCCCGAAGAAAAGTATTTGGCAATAATGGCTGCTCTTAAATAGCAAGAGCAGTCACCCCAAACTTATTTTGAAACAACAGCTAATTCTCACTAATTTCATTTCTCTTCATCCAAGTAACTTAGTTCAGGACTTGAGTATTTGTATATATCCAGTTAATCTTCATATAAATCTTACAATTCAGTGAGAAAAATATAAACATGATTCACAAGAGCGATTCATGAAATAGACCAGCTATACACTGATTCAAATTGGGATCTGCAGTTTCTCTTTAAACGGTAAACGCATGGATCGAGTGCACGTGCATTGAATATGCAAATCGTGCCTTGAATTCTAGAATCCAGTAACCATTCCCCCAAATTGACTGATTCAACTGTTTTTGACCTAATTACTAAGGGGTAAATACAACGACCCTTTCCTCAATATTACCCGAAATTTCCAAAACGTTTCCCGAAACTATCGAAATTTCCCGAATTTTGAGGAATTTCCTGGGACAAGTGGAAACACTGCGTGCATGATTTGCAGATCTATCGCTCGATCATTGCAGGCGGGCCGCGATGTTTTTTTTTTTTTTTTTCGTAGGATGGAAATGGAAGAATCATGCCAATGGACGAATCAGCTTCTTGGAAATTGGCCACACCCCTAATTCCTAAATAACAGCTTTTCAGCTATTTTTTTTTTGTAATGCTGTCACCGGATTATGAAAGAACAGGTCAAATATCCCTTGAACACGTAACCCTAACCTTAATACTAACCCTAACCATGATTTTGAAACAAATTTAAAAAATTTTGAAAACCTATTTTTCCATTTTCATCCTACGAATAAAAAACTAGCGGCCTGCGATCTAACTTCAAAGGCTACGTTTAACGCTAGGACCGTCTGTGCCTTGAATCTGCTTAAATATATTGCATAATTAGTAGGCTTATAGTCGCTCCCCAACTGCCTATTGAGCAGCACTGTCAATGCACAGTATACGCTCTTTTCGACCTTTGACGTTTATCTTTTCCTTTCGGCGTTTGACTGTTCCTTCTAGCGTTTGTTGTCTTTTCCTTTTGTCGTTTCACTTTCCACGTTTGTGTTAGTCTTTTGCTTTAGCGGTTCATTTTTTCCTTTTGTATTTGTCCTTTCCTTTCAGCGTTGTCCTTTCCTTTCGGCGTTGTCCTTTCCTTTTGACGTTTGTCGTTTTCCACTTTTACGTTAGTCTTTTCCTTTTGGGTTTTAACTTTCCCTTCTGCATTTGTCCTTTCCTTTTGGCGTTGTCCTTTCCTTTCGGCACTGTCCTTTCCTTTCGGCGTTGTCTTTTCCTTTTGGCGTTTGTCGTTTTCCACTTTTACGTTAGTCTTTTCCTTTTGGGTTTTTAGTTTTCCTTCTACATTTGTCCTTTCCTGTCGGCGTTGTCCTTTCCTTTCGGCGTTGTCCTTTCCTTTCGGCGTTGTCTTTTCCTTTTGGCGTTTGTTGTTTTCCACTTTTGCGTTAGTCTTTTCCTTTTGGATTTTATCTTTTCCTTTTGCCTTTGTCTTTTCCTTTCGGGGTTTGTTTTCTCCTTTCGACGTTTGTCTTTTCCTTTTGGCGTTTGACCTTTCCTTCCGGCGTTGTCTTTTCCTTTTGACATTTGTATTTCCTGTTTCGCGGTGTTGTCTTTTTTGCCCTGATGGCCGCCCATAGAATAGAGATTCCAGACTGGTCCACAAAACATAAAAACCTTGAAAAAACATCTTGGACTTTGAAAAGTGTTGGTTTACATGGCTGTAAGTTTTTAGTTTGGAGCTGTGCCTATCCTTTCACACAGGATGGATAACAAACTGTGCATGCACTTTTGCATTACTTCTTTCCAATGTGTCTCTCAGTGTAAACATTGGATTTATGTCCAGAATAGGTATCATAAAGTTGGAGTGTCTGAGGAAGAAGGTGGGTAGAGGGTGGGGGTGGTGAGGATTAGAGACGCCCAAATTCCTACCAACTTTTTTCAGGTCCTCATGAAAGTGGACATTAAGCTGCTTCCTGTCTCAGTCTGTGTTTGCCTTGTTGCTTTTTTTATTTCATTCTGAGCATAAATGATTTTGCGGTTACTTTAAGTAAATGGAAATATTTGAACACAATTGTTTCAAGATTATTGTGGAACCCTTTCACAAAATTGTTAACTGTGTTGTTTTCAGTGTATTGACTTTTTTTACTGAATTCAGTACCTGTGATGCAGTCACGCTTCTGAGAAGTATAAAATAAATGGTCTACAGTAAAACCCCGTTTATCCGAACACATCGGGACCGAAGGTTGTTCGGATAATGAAAAAGTTCGGATAAACGGGGTTCCAAGTTTTTGCCTTAAGTAAGGTACACTGGGTCCATATAAGACAGTGTGTCAACACATTTCCAAAATAATTTCAAAAAGGCTTAAAATTGCAGACAAAATCCCCCAAAATATTTCGTTACTATTTTTTGTGACCGATGATATGACAAATAAATTTTAAGACGTCTAAAACAGAGAGATTTTATTCCAAACATTTGAGCCTTCTCTCGTCTGAATGACCAATGCTTTCTACACACTAAATGAATGTGTGTGCTGAAGAAAAGCTGTAATGATCTGGCGAGGTATCTAGAGTATAAATTCTGCAAAAATTTCAAAAACTGTTAGAGACACATGTGTAGGAGACTCTCAAACAGCAGTGCGAAATGTTTTTGTAAGGTCTACTTTCATTATTTTTAGGTATGAAGCTCACTACGTTACTAACTATTCAGATTTAGTGAAACTAAGACTTACGCTAGCCTAACGTATTTTTGTATGAGAGGATATTGAGCCTATACCGACTCATGGCTCCTAACAAGAATTTCAAAGCAAATACGTACGATATTTCTTCCAAATTTGACAAAGAGATAACAGATTGTTTTCTTCGTCCACATGTCGGCTGTTTTAGCCATTGTGACATCTTTCCATTACTTTTTAAGTCCCTAGAAAAATTAGTGCATTTCTGCAAAAATTTACGTTGAATTTTGCTTGTAAAGCACTTAAAACTTGGTGTATACTACTGTAATTGTGTTGACTATTATTGTTGTTAAATCTGACGGCTAGTTCGGATAAACGAGGTTTCGGATAAACGGGGTTTTACTGTATATTATTATCATTACTATTTGCCACTGGCAGAATTTGATATCGTCCTTCTTCCATGGATTTGAGTTGGATTACAACAGAAAAATCAATTGAAAAGTTTGCAAAATCCTATACAGTTAGAGCAGTTAAAAATACTAGAGACACCACCGAACACTGAAAATGCTATGGAAATGTGGAAAATCCACAAAGTATGTGAAATGTTTTTGGTTTCGATGATAAGAGAAACCTATGCATTCATGATGGCGTGTGTGTGTATGTATGTGTGTATGTGCGTGTGTGTGTGCGTATGTGTGTGTGTATGTGTGTGTGTTTGTGACACTTTGCTCGTTAACACGATATCTCAAGAAGGGAAACTCTGACAGTTCTCAAACTTGGTACATAGATGCCCCATATTGAGAGGAAGAACCCTATTGTTTTTGGTGCGGGTCAAAGGTCACCTGGGGTCACCGGGGGTCAAACTCTGAAAACCTTGTTAACACAATATCTTGAGTTAGGAAGCTTGGATGAATTTCATACTTTGTATGTAGATGCGTTATGGTATGAGGAAGAACCCTATCGTTTTTGGTGGAGGTCAAAGGTCATCTGGGGTCACCGGGGGTCAAACCTTGAAAACTTCGTTAACATGATATCTCAAGAAGGGAAGCACTGACAAATCTCAAACTTGGTACATAGATGCCCCATATTGAGAGGAAGAACCCTATTGTTTTTGGTGGGGGTCAAAGGTCACCTGGGGTCACCGGGGGTCAAACTCTGAAAACCTTGTTAACACAATATCTTGAGTTAGGAAGCTTGGATGAATTTCATACTTTGTATGTAGATGCGTTATGGTATGAGGAAGAACCCTATCATTTTTGGTGGAGGTGAAAGGTCATCTGAGGTCACGGGGGTCAAACCTTGAAAACTTCGTTAACACGATATCTCAAGAAGGGAAACACTGACAGTTCTCAAACTTGGTACATAGATGCCCCATATTGAGAGAAAGAACCCTGTTGTTTTTGGTGGGGGTCAAAGGTCACCTGGGGTCACCGGGGGTCAAACTCTGAAAACCTTGTTAACACAATATCTTGAGTTAGGAAGCTTGGATGAATTTCATACTTTGTATGTAGATGCGTTATGGTATGAGGAAGAACCCTATCATTTTTAGTGGAGATGAAAGGTCATCTGGGGTCACCGGGGGTCAAACCCTGAAAAATTTGTTAACACGATATCTCAAGAAGGGAAGCTCTGACAGTTCTCAAACTTGGTACATAGATGCCCTATATTGAGAGGAAGAACCCTATCATTTTTGGCAGGGGTCAAAGGTCACCTGGGGTCACCGGGGGTCAAACTTTGAAAACCTTTTTAACGCAATATCTTGAGGTAGGAAGCCTGGATGAATTTCATACTTTGTATGTAGATGCGTTATGGTAAGAGGAAGAACCCTATTACTTTTGGTGGAGGTGAAAGGTCATCTGAGGTCACCGGGGGTCTAACCCTGAAAATCTTGTTAACACAATATCTTGAGTTACAAAGCTTGGATGAATTTCATACTTTGTATGTAAATGCATTATGGTAAGAGGAAGAGCCATATTTTTTTTGTTGGAGGTCAAAGGTCATTTGGGGTCATTAGGGGTCAGACCCTGAAAACCTTGTTAACCTGATATCTCCAGGTAGGAAGCTTGGATAAATTTCATACTTTGTTTGTAGATGCCTTATAGGTAGAGAAAGAACCCTATTATTTTTGGTGGAGGTCAAAGTTCATTTGGGGTCGGGGGGGTTAAACTCTGAAAATCTTGTTAACACGATTTCTCCAGGTAGGAAGCTTAGACAGATTTCATACGTAGTATGTAGATGCATTATAGTGAGAAGATGAATCCTATTGTTTTTAGTGGAGGTCAAAGGTCATCTGGGGTCACCAGAGGTCAATGTCTGAAAACCTTGTCAAGACGATATCTCCAGGTAGGAAGCTTGAATAGATTTCATACTTGGTAAATTGATGTGTTATAGTGAGAAGATGTACCCCATTGTTTTTGGTGGAGTTGAAAGGTCATCTAGGGTCACCAGGGGTCAAACACTGAAAACCTTGTTAACACAATTTCTCAAGGGAGAAAGCTTGGATAGATTTTATACTTAGTATGTGGATGTGTTATGGTGAAAAGATGGACCCTATTGTTTTTGGTGGAGGTCAAAGGTCATCTGGGGTCACCAGAAGTAAAAAAAGCAAAATTTCCCAAGAATTCCCATGACTAAATAGGAATACAAAACTGTATTTTTCCAACATGTTAAGATAGCATTTGACCATTGACTGAAAGATATGGGACATCATGGCTTTATTTGGAATAGAACATATATCATCGAAACCCCAATGCATTTTTGCATTCTGGTTAAAATTGAAGTCCTTGTTTGAGATGGCCATACAGGTAAAAACTTGTGATTTAAAAGTAAGAATGTTTGAAAATATACTTTTGTACATGTACAGACCTACAAGGGATGTGAAATGAAAGATGTTTTGAATGTGTAGAAGCACAGAGCAAATGCAGTTCCCTTCCTCTCCTTCCCCAGTCTCCCTTCCCCAGTCCCCTTTCCTATTTCCCTTCCTCCTTTCTGAATTTAACATTCCTTCTCCCAAGGTGAACTAGACATACCTTAGATTGGCTTGGGGCACTCCAATATGTAGTAGATTTCACTGGTGTAGAAAAGAAGAAAGTTGGGGAAAATACCTTTCAAAGTTATTAGTGGTTTCACCATTTCAAATACCTTTCAGTTATTAGTGGTTTCAATTGGATTCCCTGCATCGAGTTTGCTCTTCTGTCATGATAATACAATGCCACAATTGGATTATCCCTATTGATCCTTGAGGTGTAAGGTGTAAATAAGGGTATAACACAGTGTGTGGTTTGGAGGTAAAAGGGTGCCAAGTTCATCTGAGGGAAGTAGCAAAGGACAGCTTGATCAAATTGTAGCTACCACCATCTGAGACTGTTTGATTGAACAAAAATTAACATCATTTTGAGGCCTTAACACTTTATTTTGTAAAACTTTAGTCACAATGTGACTTTGAGTGGTTTTATGATGTAGCTTAGTTGTGAAATTTTTGTTACCTGATTGGTGGGGGCGGTTGAGAGTACCACTTACAAAAGGGCGTGGCTTTCACTTGTGGTGTGAACTTTCAGTTCGTAAAGTAAGTGCATGTGGCTTTGATTTCAACTCTAGGTTGAAATAACCAAGTGCTTAAAAGTTTTACCTTACTTCTGATAGCATGAATGTTTGCCTGCTTTTTATTGCCTGTGACTAAAGTGTTCACTTCCTTGCATTGAAATAACTTACATTGTGGTTTGGTGATTTCCCTTTGTTTGGAAAAAAATAAAATATTAACTGTTCTTAACACATGACAGATTTCAGCCACAGGTTGTGTAAGTTGATATATTTCTCAGAAAGTTCCACAGCCCATTGATGAACTTGACAAGGTTACCATGGTGATTGTAGGTACCTCAGCTAGGAAAGAATTACAATAGGTCGGGATCTGTTACAGTGTGGAATTTGTGATGTCAACTTAGCCATTCAGGGCTACAATGTGAAAGAAGTTTTAAGTGACTTGATACAGTGAACTGTGTTTAGCAAATTGTTTTTATGTATTGGCCCAAAGCAATTCTTATGAATGTCATTATAGCATTCTAGTGTGTGGTACAGTGGTCGTAGTGGTAGATCAATCAATACACTGTAGCTGTGTGTTCTAATTGTCAGTATAAGAACCAGCAGTTACTCCTCACTACTCAGTATCCTTTGCCATTGTTAGGGCTCTGTTGCATTAATAGGTCTTACCTCTTTGTGCAGGCTGTTACAAGTCTCTGACACAGATGTTTACAGAGGATTTCTCACCAATACAAGCCATCCATCAGTCTAGCTTGTTGACAGTTGACAAGCGTTTACTTTCAGGGATAATTCCTCACTTGGTCTGCCTCATTCAGGGCTGGCTGCTGTAGCATGGGACAGTGTAAAAGCCTGGCCCATTCAGAAGTATTCTGTGTGTGTATCTTACTGTCTGATCATAGTAAACTTTCTTGACATTTCTGTTGGCAGTGTTATCAGTATCACTTACCAGTGGTTCAGTAACTGTGTGGAACTCAGGAAGGAGAAGTGGATCAGATTATTATACGAAGATTAGCATTTTATAATTTTTAATTTTTTTTTTTTTTTGGTGGAATACTTGTTGAGTTCTACTTGGTACTGGACAAACAGCACTAATGAAGTTTTGGTGAGTTCAACTTTTACAGCTTTTCAGGAGATTTTACAGATTTGAGTTGAAGTTTTTGGTGTTTTCTTCAAACTGTTAATTTTATATCAAAAGGATGTACCACCAAAGGAATTAAGCTAGGCAGTTGCTGATTTCTCTGGTGTTTCTCTGCATGGGTATATATATTCATTTAAAAGTATATTTTGCGGAGGAGCAAGCAGTCTTGAAAACTTCTAGACTTTTTGGAATGAATATAGTAAGTACATTGGATTGCCATGAAGTACAGTTTTCATACATTATTGTTGGTTCTAGGCATAGCCGTACGGGCTGGGGGTGCTGGGGCCCCCCTAAATGTCAGAAACCTGACTAAATTAGGCAGATATTTTGAATCAGTGTGGAAAATTGGGCAGTTAAATTAGGTCTGGAGTCGGGCAAAAATCACTGCCCTCCCTGAGAAAAGCAGTCCTGTACGGCCATGGTTCTAGGTGATGGTTGATAGTTCAGAATGATCATTTGAACAGAAAGTTATGTGTCTGTATGCAGTTTCAGTGACAGGTTTGTATTTTGTGGATTAGTCAGCAGAAGGGTTTGACAGCTTTTCAAAGCTAGGGCACAAATTTATGCCAGTCTGAGGGAAGGGCACTGACAGTAATGTGTACGAGGACTGCCCACTAGAGGGAAGGTTGGCTACACCAAAGATTTCCTTGGATGAAAATCTACTTTGGGTAGGAAGTATAGGGTTTGTATTTCGGTTGGATTCAAAACAGGGTTTAGGATTAGGCTTATATCTTCTGGTGGGATTAGGCTAGTGTTACCATTAAGTTAAGAGTTAGGATCTTCAGTCTAGTGAACCTTCGATCCAGTGAACCTTTGATCCAGTGAACCCTGCCCATGTGTACAATTACCTTCATGCTGTTTGAGGAGTTCAAGGCAAACATCAAGGCCATGACAACATTTTGCTATTAGATCCATCAGGTCCACAGCTAGTACAGTTAGCTCCCTTCTAAGATTTACCTGACAGGGGGCTAGCCACGGCAATGCTAAGCCTCAACAGTTGACATCATTTAATCATTTGAAAGGTAATCTAAAATATTTTGAAAAGTAGAATTGACTAAGTAATATATTTTCTATGTAAGAACTTGATTCAGTCAGTCTTGTTAGTGTGATAGTGGTCATGGTTTGCTATGTGATGGAATCACCTCAATGTGAGCCTATTCTACTGATGTTAGAGCATTTGAGATAAGAAAAGTAGTGTAGAGTGAGTTGGAAACGTACCCATAGAGGGGTCCCTATCTGCAACCTTCTTTTAACAGAGGTATACTTTACAGTTGCTTCATTGTCACAAGATCTGTCACTCCTGACAGAGAGCAGCAAGTACTGATGGCCTATTGTACATGCACAGTTAATATGCACATTACAAATGTTCAGAAAAATATTTCACATCAGCTAGGCATTGGTCTGTGGTAGACCAGTTGGGCACTCTTGCTCTAAATAAAGTACTACTTTGCCTATGACCTAAGGTTTTAAGACCTGCCTACCAGAACCTAGCACTAGTATTCTGTGGTCATAGGCATATGGGATATTGAAGGGTGAAGGAGTGGGTTACTGTTGGGAGGGGGGGGGGGGGGCTCTGAGCTGTTTTTTGCCAGAGAAAAAGCTATCTTGCCAGAAGAAATTGCCCAAATGTTTCCAGTAATCTGCCAGAGAAATTGGCTTCACCCTTAAACACAAGGAATGCTGTAACCAGCTGGCTCTTAAACTGAAGAGCCAGCTATTTTATTAATTTTCCATATTCATGAGCGTGTTAAAAATTATCACCCATCCGTAACCTGATATCAGGCAAATAAGAAGTCTCGAGCCTTCTACCGTATACCCTTCCTGACTTCTTTAGTGTTGGGTGTAAGCATTCCCTCAGGGCCATACTTAAAGGTCCCCCTTCTCCTGTACAAAAATATAATTAAAACTTGAATTTCTGCTATTAAATTTGAAGAAGTTGAAAATCAAAAGTAAGCTTGTAAAGTGAAACCTGTTTTGGAGTTGACTAAAACCCAGAGTACTTTTTTAATTTTCAGGGGCTCATTCAGATTCAGCTTAAAAGGCCAGAGAAGTTCCATTTCTGACTATGTCTACCCTTTCTCATTTCTCAAGCTCTCAGGATTTTTATGTCAAAAATCAAATTATTTTGTGCAGATTTTGCTACAGATTGCTTCACATGCATCTTCTTTAACTGGAATCAATAAATAAGGGCAGTCTCCCAAAGGTTACATTTTAGACCTAGGGGGTCCAAGTTCATGTCTGGTAGGGAGGGCCCTCATCAGATGCAGTTGAAGGGACGTTCTTTGGTGGGCAGGGGATGGGCTAATATGTCACACTATCAAAGCAGAAAACCACCTGTGATTACTGATTAGCATGTAGTGTATGAAGAAATTTTTTTCCTAAAACTAGTAACACTTTTGTTGACTCCCAAGACAAGAGCTTAAAATATTTAGTTTTAATGATTTTTCTTAATTTTAATGAAAGTAATGTTTTAATTTTTACTTGGAAGAGGTGTCTCTGGTGGGGGTGACAGAGGGGTGGGGGTTGATGGAGACCATCACCCCATATGCCACCCTTTAAAGACGGCCCTGGGTCTAAGCTGTTATTTTTTTTTACAATCATTTAGAGTAAATAGACCATATCACTTCATGCCTCTGTGCCATTATGTGAATGTGTCCCCTTGAAATTAGTTCCCCATGATTGTATGAGAGGCTAAATTGTCAAACTCTGTAAGTAGCACTCTGTACTGTACTTGTACTTTAAACCAACAATTTTTGCTAATTGCATGTCACATAAGGGTTTGTTCAAGTACAGTGCATTCAAGATCCTCAAAGACTGCTTTTAGTGGAATGTCATTCTGTGTTTTATCAGATGTAGACTTTGAGCTTGGAAGTTAGCAACATCAATTATGAAATGAGGTTTTGTTGAAAGAAAAGTTTGCAAGGAGATGTGTATCTTTAGTTGCAATGTCTGAGGAAGGAAAATTATGGCCTACTTTTAGCAAACATTATGAAAAGGATTATCTGTAGCATGTGTCAAAGGGTGTCAAAGGATGTGAAAATATATTCACATATTGTATATGATATAGGATGGGTATGGCCAGTGCAATGTAATATTCTTTGATGGACAGTCTCAGAATTAAAGGTTTTCTGCAACTTTTTTGAGTAAAGATATTTTACCACCCAAAAAAGTTTTATTTTCTGTCAGTTGGATCCAGCTCATCTTTTAAAATTTTGTTTGCTAAATTTTAAATACTAGATTTACTTACGTTGAAGGGCAGTGAATATGAAAGCATAGCTCTGATGCGGGAACGTGTCAGTTACAATACAGTACTAAAGTCACAGTTGTGATGTATTACAAAAGCCCATCAGAAAGACAAAACTAAAATATGCTGCTTGAAAAATATTCCTTGTATGAGTTACTAAATTTGCTGTGAGATTGTGATATTAAGCATTGTGTTATGTTCTTTGAGATGATGTAGGCCTCCACAGAAATATTCCAAATATAGGACTGAGAGCAGTTTACATCCACAGTCCCTAAAATCTCCCCCAGAAGGATGTTGAGGAAGGTAAAAAATGCCACATGAGGTCCCCCCTTCAGTCCTGCTTAATTGCTAGTCGTAACAATAGAAATAGCCTGGACCCCATAACAGCCTAGTAAGAGATTTGTGTCCAAAATATGCGAGATGCGCCACTCTGCAGTCGTTGCCATTTTTATCCAGATGTGCCACATCGTCATGTTCCTCAAAACACTCTTCAAATGTACAGCAGGTGGAAAATCTCTGGATGAGTTGTGTAAGAGAAGATGTCTCATCTTAAACAGACCCTTCTTTATCTCACTGTAAAGTCTTTTAGTGTTTAATAAAGCTCGTCTAATTTGCAGTCTTCAGAGTGGGTGTGGAATTCCATCTCAGTTTGAAAAACTTAACGATTTGATTTCTTGTGGGTTTGAAGTTTCATATTCAAGTGCAACAGCAATTTTCACCTTATTGGAATTGTGGAAGGGAATTATAAGTACCGTTCAAAGTACTCAGAAACTGATATTTTGTTTTTTGGGGGGTAGGCTTAATTTTTGTCTCTTGGTTAAATTAATAGTGGTAGTGTGTATTTATGTAGAGGAATATGGAGGGTAAAATTATTAGTTCATGTATGAAGTGCCCATTTCGTTGCAGAATTTAAGAATACTTCAATGTCCAGTTAGCAGAATAATATGGTGTTACTATATTTAAGATACCATATTGCCTGTACAACAAATAAGAGGCTTTCATAATAAATGTTTGAAGTTCAGATTTATGACAGGGAACAAAGTCTTAATGAAATTACAGGAAAAGTTAAAGTCGCATATTGTGAGTACCCATGGTGCAAATTTGAAAAAAGTTAGATCTATTACGCTCCTACTTACCTCTCCTATTACTACTATTGGATAGTCCATCTACTGCGGAATGATCACTGGCAATGAAATTCCTGACTAGGTGGCACTATACCATCTTGAAAAAAAGTTAGTTTGCTGTCAGTTTGACATTTCTTGATATTAAACCAAACAAAAGCATTTGATGGAAGTGACTAAATGCATATTTGAAATTGTTTGCTTTCAGGTTAGGAATCTTGCTGTGTTTAGTTGATGTGAGACTTTGGAAGAAACCAAAAATGACAAGATTAAGTCCCTTAGGACAGTATTTAAATGTAACGATTGTGCTTGGTTTTGAAGTTGTGAAATTCTGGTGTATAGAGTACAGTATACTGTACATACTGAAGTTACATGTAGAAAGCCAAGTGTTCAGTGCATTATTCGTTTTGTTAGCATGATGCTGTATAGTATGGCTTATTCTACCAATCCATCTGCAGTATAGGACTAGAGAAATTGTGAAACATTTGTACAGTTGTTAATTGCAGTTTTATTTCAAAAGTAAAGTCACGAAGGCACATAGGTACTGTATCAACTGACTGTGACCTAAAGTTTACCTTGACCTGCAATTCACCTTGATTTATTCATTGGGATGAGATGGAGACTATAGGTGGCCATCAAATCTTGTGGCAGTTGTGTCGTAGCAGAATTATAGGTTTACAACACCTTGCCCTGACAATTGTGACCCTGTTCACTCCTTTCGATTCCAATATCCCCTTGGAGCTTCCACTATTATTAAAATTGTCTAACAAGTAGGGTAACCTAGCAAACAGTTGTTTCTTTGGCTGTCTACAATTATGGAGTCACAGTCAAGTCCATGTCTATGACAGCTGCATACTGCCACAACCTGACTTAACCGGTGACACAACTGTCCTTGGAATTCAATAAGGTATGTACTGTATCAAACATACTCCATATTTTCAGTTTGGTCATGATGAGGACCAATGGTCAGACTGCAGTCCTGAGCATAATTTAATGCATAGTACTGCAATGACTCAATTGCAACCCAGTTGGTTTGCATCTGTTTGGATAGAAATTGATCTGAGCAGGGAGTGTCCAGGATACAGGGCTCAACATATCCCCTGCCCAACAGTTTAGGGCAAGAAAGAAATCATTGGGGCAAGTGCTCAGTATTATAGCCCCCTGGGCAAATACTCCAGCAAAGTCTTGTCCATTAATGAGTTTGAAGTCTAGCAGGCAGACTGCAGGAACTAAACAAGCAGAAATTCATGCAGGCAAGTAGATAAAGAGAACAGCTAGCAAGATGGAGTAATAAAAAATAATTTTCAAAGACTACTGGAATATGGCCTGATAACTTGCACCATGTTCATTCCTTAGTCTAGCAGGCATAAATTTCTGGAGTCTGGTCAGATTAGTCAAAAACTTTATTTTAAAGGGCATTTTAATGACTAATTCTATTCCACATTTTCCTGATGACAACTGCAAGCGTCTCAATCATATTTCAAGGAAATTTCTGTCTCATATCAGCACTGGGTGACCTCAGCTGTTCACCATATCAGTGTTTTTCTTATTTGAATTATCAATCTAAGTTTCCATTCGCCCATAGGAGATATATTAGATTAAGCTATACTCATTGTATTCCAGTAAGATTACAACCAAGGTCTGCTACTATAAAGTACCAGTATTTATTAAATTACAGTAGTCAACCTTTATTTTGATAAATTTCTAAAAATAAAGTTTCCAGATAGCTGTCTAGGTCTCTTGATTGTCTCAAGGATATCCCTGAGACATTTTGGATTCCTCTAATTGTCATCCTTGTTTCTAGTACTGTAATTGAGGATGCATTTTGTAGGGCTTTCAGGAAGTTGTTGATGTTAATTGTATGGGTTCTTCTTGTACTGTAGTACTGTACTGGATAAGGCCTGCTTGTGTCGTGTAAGCATGGTTTCTTGTTCATACCATTGTCACCATACAAGATTTGAAAATATGGTTTTTAGGTTGTCCATCAAGAAAGACCATATGGCTGCACCATGTGTGGGCCTGTCTATGTTCAATAGGCATTGTGTGTGTCTCTGTGTGTGTTTGTGTGTGTGCACTTCTTTTGCACATGGTCCATGTCTCTTTTTGCAATGAATAATACTGACCAAATGTGAGTCACAGATGCAGACCAGGTACCTACATACAAAAGTCACAGGTCGTTGTAAGTCAAGTTGTAAGCTGGCCTGAAAATGTAAAATTGGTCTCAGTTGATTCCAAACTTTCATTATTAATAGCTACTATCTCAGCACCTGAGGACGATGCTAACTGGTGCATCCATTGTTGAGCAACTGGATTTTTAACTCCTGTTCCAATCTCCTATAGACAGGCGTAGGAATTGGGAAGGGGGGTTGGAAGGGGGCTACATATGGGGGGACTAAAGCCCGGCCCCCAGACAAAAATGTGGTGGGTCGGAAGTATGCTCCCCTCAATTCAAGTACAAAAACCCCTTATTTGTTCTCTCTCTGAAAATGTCAAAAATTTGTAGTAATTTTCATGAAAATTTGCCCAGTAACTTGCACCAAATTGCATCTAAGGACCCTCAAGTGTTTAAAAAATTTTTCAAAGGGTCCCTCCCCTTAGAGCCTTCCCCCACGACACAGGTCCAAAACAATGTTCAGCCCCTAATTCGAGAACAACATCCTACGCCTTTGCTTTTATACTGACCACTAAGCTGGAGAGAGAACAGATTCCACTGTTCAAGTCTAAGTTAGATCTGACTTGACTGGGATTTGAATCCTTTCTTCCAAGTTTAAAGGCAGATTCTCAAACTACTACCCTATATATCTAGTTGGTTGAGACTCAATTGCCAGTTTTAAAGCTATTTTAGTGTTAATAAAATTATTTTTCAGAAATAATTGTTAGTTTCTTGTGTAAGGATAAGAACATGTTTCTTTGGTGGTCTTGGTATCCAATTTCCAAAGCTTGATTTGGATCCTACAGATTGTAAGAAAGTTCTTTTCTTGCCAAAAAATTTATTTGTTAGAGGATATTACATTTACATTTTATGCAAAAGAATATGTATGTCTGTGTCTGACCACAAGCATTTGTGCTGCTGCACAAATACAAGAAACATCTGCCTTGTTGATACCATGTAATACAGAATATGTTGTTTATATTTTTGAGAAAGCATTTACCTGGTCAAACAACTGGTTGTCAATACCTCATTGGCAATAGAAATGACCTCATATGCCAAATATATAACAGGTCATTTCTGTGACCTCATATAAGTGTTCCATTGAGCTTGTATACCAGTAGATCTGAAATGAACACCACAGGGGGAATTAATAGTAGATGGAGGGCAACGTCTCCTCTCACGTTTTAATAGCCAGGCAATGTTTGGGAATTGGAAGTAAGTTTATCCCATGCAGTCATTGGTCAGTAGCGATTGGTTGGTAATGAGGCCAGACATTCATAGCTTTTTATCAGACCTGAAGAATGCGTTTGTAAAGGCTTGTCTTGTGGTTTGTCTATGTAACATACTCATCCTGCAGATGTCATCACACTGGGGTGAATAGACTGTGTTAGATGTGACAGGACAATGTTTCAACTTATACCAATTGGATTTGGAGATTGCATCAGTATTAACAATTGATGAGAGACATAAGTGATCTCAGTCTGTGCTACATCCGTTTGTCTTCTGGATTTCTGTTACTTGTCAGTTGGAAATGTTTATCTTTCTTTGAAAGCAGGAAGTTTTAAAGGATTATCTCATCCCTGAAGACAATTTTCTGTGAATCTTGCTGAAATAGTAAGATATGTTTTTCTTAATTGTTTTGTGCTGTCCCTCTCTTTCCTAATAAACAAAATAATAACGAAATAAAAAAAAAGCAGTACATAACTGTAATTTTCCTGCTTATACATCAGGCATGTTGTGTTCAAAGGAAAGTTCAAATGTCCTTCAAAACAGCTAACATGGACTAAAAGGCTTCTTAAATGGTTACCTTGGGAAGTAAATATTTGATCTGATGAATAGGTCTGATTAATAGGTAATTGTCTGGGCTAGAATTAAGTGAAGGCTGCAGAGGCCATGGCCTCAGTATGTTTAGCAGTGGCCATATAAAGCCCTACAAATTGGCATTCTTCTTTGCTTTTTCAAGGCAATACTGGCTGTCCTTCCTACGAAACTTCCCCCAAACAAATACCAGATAATACAAAATCTTCTGTTTGGCCTTGATGCCCTCTAAGATCCATAAACTTGCGCTTATAGCTTCTAGAAAATGGCCCAAGTTGCCCTCCTCTTCACTCTCCTTCTCCTCCTACATATCCCCCTCCCACCCCCACCCCCCCACCCTCATGCTGTCCCATATTTTGACCTCAGTATTAAAGCCCTGGGTAGTACCTGGCCTGCATGTAGTAAATTACAATTAAGACAGTATTCTTAGACTCCCATTGGGACATTGTCTCTTCAAGTATTGTTGTAGTTCTTAATATCTAAGCTGTTTTTTATTGTAGGTTTGCCCAAGGAGCTGTTTGCTCAGGGTGACGTTTTAGGTTAGAGGTTAGGCTACTAAGTCTTGAGTGCGAGAGGGTAAACTTTAACAACATGCCCCTCTTTTGTTTGGTGTAATTTGTGGTTCTCCTTTGCAAAAGAAGAATAATAGACGAGTTGGGAAATAAGATTTTGCTGTACCATGTAGTACCACTGACAGATCAAGTCCACAGACATTTTCACACAGATACAGAGGCTTCAAGCAACTGTTGATTTTGTCTTCCAATTTACTGTCATTCTGCCCAACCTTTTCGGTCCAAGATATGGAGATTAACTTCAAAGAGAACTTTTCCACTAAAAAGAATTCTCCTTGACCCTTGACTGATGTCTAGAAAACCATAGTTTTAAACTTGAAAATTGTGCTTGATTATACAAAATATCTGTCTTGCACATGCAGTGTCTATTATGGTACACTTTCCTTCCCAGCATGCATTGTACATCGAAGTTTCCCAACTTGTCTATTGGCTGTAGTCCTATGTAGTTAATCATTACTGTTCACATGGAACTTTTCTTGCCAGGACAGCTGCATAATCCCCTGGTCACAATGTGTGAAGTAGATATTCATTGGCCAAAACATGAAAGGCAAAGGTAATTTAGGATGCCCATGGTACTTTCCATCTTTCTGGTTACCACACAAACTCCTTGTTACTCCACCAATTGTAGGCCAGTAATTCTACCAATCTGGGGTTGGGGGAGGGTATTGCTTTCGCTTCTATGTTTGCATGTACCCTTTGCTCCAGTGAGAAGAAAGGCATATTCATGACAGGAATCCATTTAATCTATTATGAAGGTAGTCAAGCTTTAATGCCAGAAGTGGGTCTGTAGGACTTTTCTGACTTGTAGTCAACTTACTGTACTCTTCAGGCATACTGTTACTTGATTCTGTACAATGTTTCTTAAGATGGATATTTGGAATTTATAATTCCATGCAGACTTTCATGTGATCAATATTTTTTGTGTTGTATAGAAAACCCAAATCTCTCTTGCTGGTTTAGAGAAGCAGGGTTCTTCCCAGGATTGCTGGAGTGCCAGCAGCCCTTTTCCTGGGTCCATAACAAGGGTCCAAATACATGCTGTGGTGCAGGTTGTCCTACACACTAAATAGGTTGGGGGAGATACCTTTCCAAAGGTGACAATTACTTGTTTTCCAAAAAAGAAAAGAAATACACCAGATTTATACATTCCCTGTTATTATAGTGAACACTTCTGTGTCCTTCATCAAAAGAAGTTGATTATTTTTGTCTTGATGGAAGTTATCAGTGAAAGGAAACAGGCAGGTGGTCTAGAAATAATTACTCATAATAGAAAACTAGAAATATCATTTTGTGTACTCTTTTATCTGACATCAGTGCTGGTCAGAAATGCTAAGCTTTTAGTGGTGGTCGGTAGTTCTGTGTCCTGGTCAGTCCAAATTACTGCAGACCAGCAGCCGCAGATCACTGGAATAGCAGATGTCTTTTACGTACTGCTGTGCAGCTTATGCAATTCCATGATTTATTTAGTCCAGTCAGTTCACTCAGTTGTAGACACATCAATGAACTGGTCTAGGACCCCCTGGTATGTAAATTGTGAACATCCCACATGAGGAAGAGGGAATGCAGGGATACCACTTTGGTGAAGGCAAAATTAGTTGGGTCGCTACCAAGACAAGTGACCCAGTTAAGTATTTTACCTATGTATGAATTTATGTCAATTAGTGTGCATAGAACCCTAGTAGGCATACATACATCCCCATCCCCACCCCCTCCCCTCCCCGCCCTCCCCCCGCCCCTCCCCCTCCCCTCCCCTCCCCTCTCCTCATGTATGCTCCTGGTAATGTCATAGTTGCATAGATAAAAAGGAAGTAGCTTTGTGACAAATAGATTGAACTACTGCAAGTTTAGGATTCTGAGCTCAGAAAATACTCCTGACCTAAAAATGTAAATATGTGACAGACCACCTCAAAGAGAATTCAATTTGACAGGTGCTCAGAATTGCTAAAGGGAGCAAATCACAGAATTCTTGACATTGTAAGTAACTGTTTTACAAAACATATCCATGATTGGTATTCAAAGTGAAGGTACAATCCAACATTCCAGATTTTCTGTTGATAGCCTGGGGACTTAAATTTGTAATGTCAAATGTCAAGTATTTTAAAGATTCTTCACTTGACCCATGGACTTATTTATTTATGTTACATTTCTTATGCAAAAAATGCCAAAAATCCACTATTTTGGAGTTACATGCATGTGGCACTGTTTTGCATGTGTATCAGAGTGTGTGGTGGATTATTGGCTAAGGCGTTGGACTTGCAATCCAAGTATCACTGGTTTGAGTCCTGCTGGGTTCATTACATTGTGTCCTTGGAAAAGATGCTTTAGTTTCCTCTCTCCACCCAGGATATAAGTGGCTACTTGTGATGTAACTTATGCAGATTAGTTGCCACTGTCTAAAGGGATTGTCTTTTGGGTGGGTCACTGCTGACCAGGAGTAATATTTGTGAAGCACTTTGAGACCTCTGTTATGAAACCCTGTATTAAAACTAAATAGTTTTATGGCCTCCTTAAAGTTTATGAGGGCTAATTGTAATACAAATCCATTTCACTTCCTTCTGACCATTTCATGTTAGGCAGTGTGGCCATGGTGTTCCTATAATATGCAATGAATACTCACTACACATACATAGGTGTAGCATGAGTAGGTTTGGCCTGTGTGAAAGCCCTGCACATATTACTTGAAAAGCGTAACCAACATATGATGTCGTGTGAAGTTGATTATATCCCGCAAGACTGGTCCCTATATGGTCGAAGGTTTGCAAGACCACACTAGGGATGGCAACTCCAATATCATGGGGCCTGCATAAAGACCTAGCTGTTACACAAATGAAGAAAAGATTTTTCTTCATTTGAGCATTTTGGTCATGGGAATCCTACAGTCTTGCATTAATTCACATTTAGTCTGGCACGAGATGACTAATTCAGTTTCAGTCTAGCAATCTTTGGCCTGGCAGACCTTCAGTCTAATGGAATGCCCCCTGTGAAATAAACATCCATGTCAAGGAATCTGTAAGTTTATTACAAGTAGATTTTGGTTTCATAGAGTTCAAAATGGAGGCTAGTTAGAAGAGCTAAGAGGCTTGTTTTATTTAGACCATTAATACAACTTCCCATACATTATATGTGTCATTGAAATTATGCATCCAAAAATTATATATGGTCACAAATTTTGAAATGTATCTCTGTGAATAAAGAACACACCATTAACTTTTCTTTCTTCTTAAAAACACACTTGCTGGTACTGAGTTTCTAAGAACTTGCAAGTGGTTTGCAGAAGCATAGAAAAAAGTGTTTACTCCCTGGGAAGCAAGTGTAATTTCCACATTTTTGTTTCATTTTCATGAACAAAACTACCTTTTACTCCAGTGCCAAATCTCCCTCCCAAACTTTCCAAATTCCCAATTTTTTTCCACCCAGGGGCCTGCAAAGCTGGTTGTATATCTCACACAAGCAATTCACCCTTCGTTAACATTGTAAGTTAACAGTTTCTCTCTCCCATAGAGCCATATCTGGGTAAACTTGATATTTTTCTCAGGGGAATAGCCTCTGTGCAATTTGCCTTGTGTCCCTTGCATTCATCTAATAAACTAACAATAGCTTGGAGTGCAAGTAATCATATTTTCCACCTCAGTACCTTTGTTGATTGGCGGGATGAATGCAGGGTTACCGCCCGCGAGACCGAAGGCCCGCGAGACCGAAGGCCCGCGAGACCGAAGGCCCGCGAGACCGAAGGCCCGCGAGACCGAAGGCCCGCGAGACCGAAGGCCCGCGAGACCGAAGGCCCGCGAGACCGAAGGCCCGCGAGACCGAAGGCCCGCGAGACCGAAGGCCCGCGAGACCGAAGGTCCGCGAGACTGATTCGGCGCCGAAGTACATTTTCATCGGCACCAAAGTACATTTTCATCGGCGTCAAAGTACATTTTCATCGGCACCAGGCTCACCCTTTCCCTCACAATACAAATACCAAATACACGGTGCTTTTGCGCCGATGAAAATGTACTTTGGCCCCGATGAAAATGTACTTTGGCGTCGTTGAAAATGCCTTTCGACGCCGAAACATAATGTACCTTGGCGCTGTTACAACCGATAATGCAAAAATTAACCGATAATGTAAAAGCGACCTATAATGTAAAAAAAATTTACCGGTAATGTAAAAACAACCGATATTGTAAAAAGTATTGGTAAAAAATCATTATCGGTAAATCTTTTTTACATTATCGGTTCAAAGATTTTTTTACATTATCGGTAATTTTTTTTTTTACATTATCGGTCGTTTTTACATTATCGGTCGTTTTTACATTATCGGTTGTAACAGGCGCCGCCATATAATGTACTTTGGTACCGATAAAATGTACTTGGGCGTCGATGAAAGAGTACTTTGGCGCCGACAATAATGTACTTCGTCGCCGATAAAAATGTACTTTGACGCCGGAACACAATGTACTTTGGCACCGCCAAAAATGTACTTTGGTACCGACAAAGTGTGCTTTGTCGCCGGCAAGAATGTACTTCGGCGCCGATAGAAATGTACTTTGACGCCGGAACACAATGTACTTTGGCACCGCCAAAAATGTACTTTGGTAGCGACAAAGTGTGCTTTGGCGCCGACAAAAATGTACCTCGGCGCCGATGAAAATGTACTTTGACGATGTACTTTGGCGGCGCCAAAGTACAATTCTTATTGGCGCCTTCGGTCTCGCGGACCTTCGGTCTCGCGGATCTTCGGTCTCGCGGGCCTTCGGTCTCGCGGGAAACCCCCGAATGCAGTACTTCACACTGTACGCACCTTATTTTAGGTGTTATATTGAATGGTTGGTATTTGTTATGTATACAGTTGTATTTAGGGTGTTCTATAGCAATTTATGGACTGATTCCTGGGTAGTCAACATAAGTCATAAGGAAATTAACTGAATCCTTTCAGCTAAATATGTGAGAAACGGTGTTCTGAATTGGTGTGTGACACACAGCGGTGTCTGAAATGTCTGGTTAGTTTAAAAATATCTTAGACAAATCAAGGATGTATTTGTAGTAAAAAGAGGTTTTGAAATTAGCTGAGTAGAATGGAAGGGTTCTAGGTAGGAATATGTTTAAACAAGGCAACTAACATGCTTGGCCTTATATCATTATCCCAGTCACCATAGGGAACTGTTACAAAGGGTTGGTGGTTCTGTGTTTGGTTGCCTGCGGTATCATCTTTGTGGGCTAGAAATCCAAACTGGGGGCTCAACTTTCGAACCAGGACCAAAGTAAAAATCTGAAATTTAAACTGGGTGCATGCACCCTGTCTAAATAGCCTCGCTAAAAACTTGAATTGTTAGCAAAATGTACGCTTGAAATTTGGTTGGTATGATTAGGAATACTGTACTTGAAAGGCTTTCTAGATTAGACAAAATTTTGGTAGAACTTAAATTTATTTGCCTCTGATTTTGTTGACACAAAGCTTCAGAGGCAGTAAAGACCAAGGATATGGGGTTAAAGAAATATTTACACACTCAAATGACTGCTAGGCCATGGTATGGTCAAAATTGGACAAAGTATCATAAAGATACATATCAGCAACCTTGAGTTGGCAGCCATAAGTACTTAAATTCAACATTTTGGAATCCCCCAAACTTAAAAACAACCGATTTCTCAATTGTTCGGTTAGCTCTATACTTAAAAGGGCATAAGCAGTAGCCCAATTCCTTAGTTTAAAACATCTCCTAAATCTTGCAAATCGCCTCCCATTTTCGTATCTAATTTCCGGATGTCTGAGAACATAAATATTGCATATATTTAAAGTAAACCAAGTCCTGAGTTATTTTACAATTCAGTAATAAAAAGTCCAAATGATTGAAAGAGCTATATGTGGAAAAGGATACCGGGATACACTAATTCATATTTGGGGGACTGCATTTTCCCAAGCTTTTGCAAGATTCATTGTTTGTGTCTGTTCCACTGTGAAGGGTACTGAAAAGGATATTATTTGATACTTTTTGCAGGGATTGATGGGTTTATAAAAAAGTGTTTTTACTCCAGTACATTGAGGCAGTTGACAGTGTAACCAGGCAGTCACAGTAGATTGTATTGGTAGAAGCAGTAACCTGCTCAGGGTGACTGTAGCAATGACCTTTTGCTGGGAGTAGCAGTGACCTTGTACTTGAAGTACTGTAGCTGCTCTGAGCTTATGCAGGGAGTTGCTACAGTCCATGATGTGAGTAACAGTAGCACAGTTGCATTGATCTTCTATACTCAGAGTAGCATGTGGGGAATTAGGAGTAGCATTGCGTTAATATTGGCTCCCTGCTGTAACTAAAGACACTGTTGGTATAGCTCCACTTTTTACCATGGCATGTACTAGGGTTACCCTGTGCTACTTTCTACATAATTGAATGCATAGCAAAGGTTTCAGTAACAATGTTTCCATTACAATAACCTCCTCACTGTTGTGAGTTTGAACCTGTTCCACATATTTTTGTGCATCTGACTTACCCAAAACATAAACAGAGTTACTTGAAAAACAGATGTGAAAGTATGACTCATAAATCTATTTAATTTGAAAGATGAATTCTAGAAGACAGTTATTGTTATGATCTTCTTCCAGGCAAGACCAGCTGTATGTGAGGTCAATGCTCTGTGATGGCATTAAAACTAATCATATCATGGCATGGTAGTATCCATGTGGGTGGTGATATTCTCTCTTATCACGGCTCAGCAGGTCCTTGTGCTCTTTCATATAACCTTTGACCTGGGTGTTCTACAAGCAGGGTAGTACTAATGCTAATGTGAGACAGATACCAGGTGTACGAACATGATCTGTGAGAGTGAAACATATTGGCTCAGTTTGAATTTGTATCTGGTGGTCTCATACGAAATCATGGAAATCCTATTCTAGCTGTTGTAAAGGAGATGTTTATTCATCATCAGTTGGTTTGAAAGATACAATCTACTGTTCTATCATAGGTGTAGGAAGCAGGGGGGGGGGGGGGAAGGAAAGGCTTTAGCCCCTAGTCAAAAATGTTGTGGGGTGGAAGTATGTTTCCATCCCCCTCAATCCAAGGACGAAAACTCCTTGATTCCTCGGGAAAAAAATGTCAGAAATGTGCAGTAAATTTCCATAAAATTTGTCCAGTATGTTGCACCAAATTGCAGCTAAGGACCCTCAAATATTTGACAATTTCTGATAGAAGGGAACACCCTCCCCTTAGATGCCTCCCTCAGGACAGCAGTCCTAAACAACATTCTCCCCCCCCCCCCCAGTCTCGAACAGCTTCCCTCGCCTATATGTGTACTATAAATACCATAGAGATGTTATGTCAGATGCCCATTAAGTACACAATTAATGGTTCTTTTCTTGTGACTATTTGATGGCAATTGAGTATTTTTTCATCACAAGTATTGTATAGGCCTAGATTTCCACCTTGGGAGTCTGGGAGATAGTCTGGGAGTCTTGCAATTACACAGGAAAACAGGCAATGTAAGACAAAGTTCAGAAATCAGTTGTGCTGGGGATATAAGCGTGGTCAGATGGTGTGGAGGGTTTAGTAATTAAATTACTAGCCTTCATCCCTCCCTCATCGGTAAATTTGTTTGCTAACTTATTTGAATTTTGCGTTATGCCACAATATTTTTCATAATTAAGTAGAAATGTTCAGAAATGTTGTATTTTTCACCCTTAAAGTATGGAACCCTGTACCATGATTAACTATCATATAATCAGCTGAGTTATTGACCTCCTCAAAATTTGTAAAGCAGTATCTCACAAAAAGATAAAACTAAGTCTGCAAATTCATTCCAGTTAATTTGTGTCTATAGTAAGATTTCAGTTCTCATTTAAGGAGTGTAGTGAAGAGATGAGAGGGTAAACATAAAAAATTACTCAAGTAACTTTTAACTTTCACCATCTCCAACTGCTAACACCTCAAAGGGTAGTTGACGAAACTTCTAGTGACAATAACCAATCAGGCATACCCCCTGCTGTATGAGAGAGAATTTGAGGTTGGTCTGTGGCACCCATTTTTGCTATCCTTCAGTCACACAGAACGCCCCCCTGCTAGCATCTCGGCTGTTTTGGCATTGCCAGTACCATACTTCATTCCTGACATAACTCTCAGAGAGGGAGGATCATTTTTCGTTTCTCTGTCGTCATACGATAGTTGGTTCTGACTCGCCAGGTCTCTATATCATTGCTCAGGACAGGTCGAAAGATCAGAGCGTTTGTGAAAAATTCCAAGTGTCACCGCATGCCGGTGGAATGTAATGGAGAAGTGTGGATTGGGGACCAGGTTGTGGTCGTTACTCATTACTGGGAAGTTATTAGATGGTTAATTATCTTGTGACTGGTAGTATTGCAAGCAGTAATGGAGTAACATTTGGATGTGAAAATCTATTTACGAGATCATCTGGAATGTACAACCAAGTTGAATGTCTCTTTGGATAGGAGGTTCTGTTGGTAGGACAGCAGGTCTATAATTGTCGCATTGGTTCACCTTTGACCTCTTGATAATTGGGATATTGGAACATCATGACAGGTAGGATCTACTGCATTGTAATATTAAGCTGTCGTGATTTCAATCTAATCTTTCTGCCTGATCTCCTAAACTTGGCTCCTGTTTACAATTGAACAGTTTCCTACATTGTCACAAATAATTGACTTTTCAGAGAAGAAAGGAAGATGTGTACGATGTCCTGGTAGTATTCCATTAACTTTGCTTCTAGTTGTGAGTAGCAGGTAGTTTTATGTGGACTGTATGTTGGAGGTACCACAGAGAAAATATCGGAACACATAAATCCCTAAAACAAGTAATTTGGGCCAGTCTGCAGTTGATTTCTGTTATAGTGTACAATGGTTGTACTGTACTTCAGGTATACATTGAGGAAATGTGACTTCACTGGCAAGTTTGTTCAGCTAGTTTGGAATTCTAGTGTACTATTTAATATTGTTCTAAATTGAAATTGAAGGTAGATTGTATGAGTGCAATACTGCACAATTAATTTCCAAGGCTTGGGCCCCTGTGGCAACCTGGGGTGGGTGGAGGGGGGGAGGGAGGATGGTACCTGGGGTGGGGGGGAGGAAGGTATGAATGAATGAATACACAAACTTGTGTGCACTGGTCCTCTGAGTGCACTCAGGAATTATAACCATTGAGGTCTGTTTTAGCAGCATAGTAAGAAACATAGGTAATTAGAATACATATACAATAGACCCTAGGTTCTCATGTCGTGGCTTGTGGGGGGGTGGGGGTGGGGGTGGGGGGGCAAATGGCAGCATTAATGGGGAATTAAAATGACCTATGGAAGGCACATCAGGGGCATGAAGTTTTATGGAAATTAACTGCATGGATAGGGTTCTAGCTTGTACAATTATTTTGAAGTGTAATTCCAAGTGCATGAAAGTGGTCATCTGCCCAAAACACTTGACAGGCACAGATCGGGGGGGGGGGGGCTTTTCTGGCTCTACCCCCATTTTCCAGAAAACTTTTTTGAGACAATCCTACAGCTGCATTGCATAGTTTATGTTGTTATGATTGCCAGATGCTAGGAAATACATTAATTTCAAAATTTTACCAACCCAGACCCCCCCCCCCCTCATTGAGGCTTTGTACATTTGATGCTTATAGGTCGAACTTTGCCCTTATGAAATTGACCCCCTTTTGTAAACTTCTGGATCTGTCCCTGCTTGGGAACCCCTGCTGTAGACTTTTGTAAACCAGCTATTTTAGTCAGCAGCATCATTTGGGTTGCAATTACCACAGACTCTGTGTTCTAATTTTGATTTTCTTAAAGAAATGTGCTACAATGTGATAACGTTTCCTTCATTCAAGTCCTTCAGCAACTTCTACCATTGGTAACATTCCTCACATGACGGTAATGTAACGCATCCTGTAGAATCACAGTGTCTGAACATTTCATGTAAACTGAACCCATATCACTCCAAGATGTCTTGGTTAATGTTACGGTGCATGTGACAAAGGTCATAACATCACATTTTATGGAGAACCGAAATGTCGCCAATGTGAAGAGGAAGATAGCCTATAAAAGTAGGTTATAAGGTTTTACCGATGGTTACCTCGAGAGACTATGTTTTACCAGCTTCACTGCAAGGATCTCTTGAAATAGGTCATTGAAGGAGGGCTGGTGTGCTTGAAACAGATCTGTCTCTCACTGATTGTGACACTGAGTACAACTTAAAACATTGGCTGGATTTGCCATAGAGGGCAACATTCAACCGCTTTTTTATGCTGTTGGTATCTATTTATTTTGATTCCAGAGAATTGTGTAGATGTACAGAATTATGATGAGTAAATTTCTATCAGGAACATTAAATGCTCAGTGTAAATAGAAGTATATCAGATTTGAAAGATAAAATTGACAACCTCTCTCAAGAATGGTAGGATAATAAATTTATGTACTGCTCATCAGCAGTCCTCTCCCAACAGTCCTCTCTACTTTCTACTGTAAATTTGTATGGGATGTGGAGATGATGTTGGCATCTATGGATGTAAGGGAGAGATTGGGGTGATAAAGCAAGCAGTCAGACAACCAGGCAGACAACCAGGCACTGATTATACCATTCAATACTGTTGATATAAATAGACAATTTTGTAGGGGAAATTGAGAGGATTGATGTCGATGTTAGACAAAGGTATTACTGTCACACTTGGTGTTTCATAAGCCCTACAGTCATAGTATAAATATTTTTTTAATAAAGTGGATGGAACAGGGACTGTGAAAAATGGGTTGCAAGGGTTGGTATTGTAATTGCTACAACTTGTATTTAGTACTCTTTAGCTGTGTATCATAGAATTGCAAAAGAATGTAACAATTTGAGAAGGTGCTAACTGATCCCATCAGGAGAAGGCCAGCAAACATATAACATACAATGATCCTGAGGCATTTATGCATACTGTGTTATACATTGTAGTGTCGTCACTAAGTACCGTACACCCATCACATGCTACTGTAGCAAACATTTCAGCCTTAAGAAAAAAGAGAGGACATGATCAAGTGTCACCGATCTTATTGATCATCGTTGATCCTGGAGCAGTTTACACTACAAACTTGATCTCATGCTGGAGATGTGACCCCCATCTCTTTCCCATCCCATTCGCCGAGATCAAAAGTGGATGATTCTAGTATGCTTTAATATTTGACACTCCCTAGCTTGAGCAAAGGATATTGCTCTGATCACAGGATCAGATGCATACCCATAGTAACCTTGCCCTTTGTCTTTTATTGATGTGCAGATGGTCCCCTCCCCAGCAAGCATAACATCCAATTTATTTTTCAAAATGAGGCTCTCCTTTCACGCGAAAATGAATTCAGTTTGATGTAGCCTGCATAGATGTATAAGCAACATGGGAAAGCCTCTGGGTACATGAGATAAAACCTCCTTGAATTTCTGTACCCACTAGGAAGTATTATTTTTCCCACAAGAATATTACAAGGTACAGTCATCACAACAAATGCTAACTCCAGCTGTCCCAAATTGTGCCCTTGTGGACTTGAATGACCTTTGACTTTTGAGCATCCCCTCTTGTTTGTTAAGTAAACACTGAGTTTACAAAGTGGTACAATACAGTCAAATCCACTTGTTTGCCAGTTATTGTTAGTTTCATTACCAGTTTGTTCAGCTAAGGGCATAATTCCCTTCCTCAAACGCTTGGCTTATATGGTCTGCTTGATCAGTCTTAGTAGTGGTCCTACATGAACATCTTGAGGAAACTTAAATAGACCAATTGGCAAACAAATTACCACATTTAATAGCTTGATCTGTGCTGCTGAATTGTGATTTGATTGGACCTATACTAAAGGAAGGTGGAAGATTATCCTTGTAAGGACACATGCAAAGGTTTGTTTCAAATTTTATTATACAGAAAAAAGATACTTAGAAACCATGTGTGAAAAAAGTAATTGGCAAGCTGGGAGGCTCCTTTCAAGGAAATTTGGGTATTGAAAGGGAAATTTGGAAAATTGGAAGTTTACCTTTTTCCATGAAAATGCTTAGAAATTGTGGGAAATTTGACTCCCTAGGAACTATAAAGTTTTACCAGCTGTGCTAGAAAGAGTGTAATACATATTTATGTGGAACTGGTCTGAAGAGGATTTGTTTTGTTCAAAGATAATGTTGTAAACTTTCTAGTGATGTAAAATCAACAGTTGAAAGATTGAGGGAAGTAGCGGGGAAAAGGGGGGGTCTTGGTGGTGGAGGGAAGTTTGGGTACTTTGAGGGAAATAAAATTTGCTTTTTTGTACATAAAAATTTACAAGACTTTGTGGGAAGTTTAACTCAATTGTTTGCTGAAAAATAAACGTTTTCTATGTCTGCAGCATACAGTAGGTGGAAATCCTGGGAAGGATGGGGGGGGGGGGGGGGGGACTAAGAAAAATTTCAAGTCGATGAGGTCATCTTGAAAAAGTGGACAGGTGGGATATTATATCCCACCTGTCCACTTTTTCAAGATGACCTCATCGACTTGAAATTTTTCTTGCAGTAAATTTTGGTTCAATTGCCCTCTTATCCCCTATTTTTTTCACACAGATGTCTTCTATTTCCTGTAAATATTTTGTATTACTCCTGCACCTATATTGGCTGCACTCTTAATATCTGTGAACTTTTGCTAGAATTCTTCATCACTTTGCATAAAAAATACATTATTAACTGTTCATATACCATCACAACAGATAAATCATCATAACTATCCAATGAAAATCCACTAAAGCAAGTCTGATGACCATGCATTTCACACAACCAAAGTCAATGGGGTTTTAGTGTGTGATTTCTCTCGCTTAAAACTCACTCAGTGAAGAAGTCCCATTGACTTACTGTGTAAAAGTGAGAAGGTTATAGAATTTTTTTTAAGCTTGTTTTGCAGTATGAATATTTATATATTGAATCCAATCAACAGTCAAGAGATAACTTCAAATTAGGCTCATGAATATAGTAAAGTTGGATGATCTCTGTCATTATTCGCAGGTGTTAGAGTATGTACGTGAAAAGAGGCGTACATATTCCACACCTGCTATGAAGGTAGGTAAGTGCATGATCATCCTTTCATTGACACTAATTGAATGCTTTCTTTATGAATATATATGAGATTAATCTTGACCCCAAACATGTTTGCATCATTTTTATAAGGTTTGCTTGAATGATAATTTAGGTTAGTTTTTGCCAAGTTGTGAATTTAATTTTGACTTCATGTTGTTTGTTGTGACAATTCACAAAGAAATTCCTTTGGGCTTATACAATCTATATCACCCCTCATTACCTCCTATTTACATATGTAATCAGCACTTATCCAGTCTGGCACAGTTTTCAGGATTTTCAAGATGTTTGACAATTTTCTAATGGGAGATTGCTTTATTCCCATCAATAGCGTATGAAAAACTGAGGGAAAAGAAACCCTTGCAAGAAATGTCCTTGAACAGATAGTGGCTGATTCACCTAGCTTTCTCAATATAGGTCACATACTCTGTACACAGTGATTATACCTGAATCATCAAATGATTGGAGGTTTAGCAATGTAGAAGGTTAAATATTTCTTGGAAGGTCTGAAATATGCCTTCTTAAGGAAGAAGCATTCTGAAATGGAAGGATGATCATTCATTTAAGTAGTACATGTACAAGGCTATATAGGCTGTCGCTTTAGATGTCTAAAAATGAAATACATGTTTGACAAAAGAATCCATTGCAGTGGTAGCGATCTGTTCTCAACATGGGGGGGGGGGGGGGGGGGTTTAAACCCATTTTCAAATAATTTACTGGGTGAAACTCAAAGTCAATGGGCAATTTCTCAAATATTGGGGAGGGGACTTGTCCCCGTCTCCTTCCCCGGGATCGCCGCCCATGATCTATTGATTGCCCCTATCCCTTACTCCCTTTGCCCTACTCCTCATTCAGTCCCCTTTTCCTTCCAACTGGAGCATCAAAACCTGTTTAGTATGCTGAAATTTTTCTTACAAGGGTCAAGGAACTAACTGAATTTGATGTAAAAACTAAAGCAGTTGCCAGCTGCATTGTCTGGAAGTAGTCTGGTATCTTTTCAAGTATGTATACACCATACAGACCTACATGTACATACTGAGGTATAGTACCCTTCCCAGTTTACTTACAGTAGCCAGATTGCCTTCTGAAAGAATGCACAACCTTTAAGGGGCCTTCAATTTTATGGATGTGTTATGTGCAATATGATCCTGATATATCATGTGCAGACAGTAATTCAACACTTAATGTTCTAATTAATGTAATTAACTTCCTTTGTTCTTGGATAGGTAACCTTTCTCTGTCAGAGGTTTTCGAATTGAACCTTTAGTACTGTACAGTAAATATTCTACTTGGATTGTGAGAAAGGGGGACAAAGATCATCACTGTCAATTAATCATGAATGATTCAATCTTCATCACACCTCTCTTACCCGCTGTCTACAATTGTAACCCTCACTTACCTGTAATAAGGTCCTGGCAAGTCTTGATCACACAGTGGAAGAGGCTGGACTCCGATAGAGGGCAGCCTCCTCTGTCCTCTTCTCGCCAAGTCAGAAGCTTTGACATTTAACTTGTATTCTGGTTTTCTCCCTTTGGTTATTTTGGATAACATGAATGATTGAAACCATGGCAACAATTAGAAAATGTGCTGTAATCCTATCCATGTCTTATTTCATATTGTGGAAGGGTTAGGGAAGAGGGTAACGTGTATAGCTTTAGTCAGCTTGAACAAAATCTGTGTACCCTGGCTGGTCTTACTGTTTGCAACCTTAATCTTTTTATCATTAAGAAATAATGAACAAGAGTCAGTTTAACATTATTTAATGGTGATACATAGATGCATATTGATTGAACTTGTGTTGACATTTCTTTGAACTACCTGAAATTTTGTGTGAAATGAAAAAGTTCACCAAAGCCCTGCGTAATACCAGTTGGTATGAAGCGGTAATTGATTCCTGTGTATCAAGTACATAGTTAGGTTATTATAAAATACAGGATAAATTCCTCTCAAAAGAGTCATTGAACCAATCTAAGTGATGAACTGTAAACTGATCGCTACTAAATGTTTAATGTTTCGACCATGGTTCATTGTGGCCCCTGAAAACTTGCAGGAAGTCTTGTGTGTGATGTGTAATACCAAAGCAGAGACAGTTGCGGTTAACTTACGGCCTCCTTTCTGCTTTGTCCTTTCTCTGTTATGCGGCCTCCTTTCTGTTAATTACCACAGTAATCACATAACAAAAGCTTTAAAGGGAATCTGCCATGGTATATCTTTGTTTACATGTATATGTTTTAGATGTTTTCTTTGAAACAAGGAAGGGAATGTAACTTTTCTTTCCTCACATTCCACACGAAGTGTACATACAGTAACATTTTATTGCCGTATGAAACTGACCAAAGTACTGATGCAGAGCAAAGCTGCTGCATCAAGTTACCGATATGTTACTTTCTTTTTTTTCATCGTCACAGCATGCTGTAAGTCATTCATGGGAGGTCTTTTTTACTGCAAGTCCTTAAGTGTGATATTTCACAAAAAGTTTAGGATATGGGCAGGATGGTGTGATAGGTGAATAGTCTTTGAAGTGGGAATTAAACTCTTTTGATGCCTTTTATGTACCATTAATTTCCATTATAACCTGAAGGAGACTGCAGAAAAAACATCATGGCTTAGACTATAATGTGGGGGGGAGAGGGATCCACCCACAGAGTCCACATTATAGTGTCAAAGTTTTGTACAGCAATTTCTGGTGTTGCTTTGGCCAAATGGAATTCTGCATGTGGTTTTGTGTACAAAAACTGCTGTTCATTTCAGAAATTGTGTAGCATCGCACTCATTGGAGGAGCATTTCACTATGCTATAACAGCTATTGTGGACACTGTCCACCCATGAATTCTCTTCATTTCACACTATTCATTTTAGAATGAACAAAGCATTAGAATACCATAACACTGTATTGTTTAAGGGTAGCTGGAAATCACTGAAAATGATTTCAAAGTTTAGAGAATTTTGTAAATGTGTTATGAATTTCTAAGTGCATAGCATTAACTTACTTGATTTAAGAAAAAAAAAATCCTTAGACCCTGCGTGGTCTGTTATTCTTGATCTGAGTTCAAACTATGCTTGCTATACTTATTATCCAACAATCTCCTTAAAATCTGTAAAAGCAAGCTTTTTATTTCATTGTTATCATTTCCCTACTGTTGTCTAATCTAGTCCCTGTGGAGCTTTTCTTGTTATTTCCATAGCCTAAAGTCTAAAAGAAATCTGGAGTTTTGTCCTTATATAAACTGAACCAGCATGTGAAGAATCAGATGAATCTTCTAATAACTGTGTCGTTCTTTGAAACCCATCCTTCTATTGGAGCAAAATGAAAGAAAAAAGAAAAAGCACACACAGTCCAAAAATAACTATTGTGTGGGAGCTTTATTCACGGATGATGGCATTGTAACCTGGTCATTTGTGATTGGCATTGAATTCCCAGCATGGGTCCAGAAATCTCTGGTATGACCAAACCTTCGCACAGCCGGGCCAAGTGCCGACAGAAGTCTTATAGACCCACAGCCTTTAATGACTAATAAATACTAATAAATACTTGGCAAGTCCTGTGAACTATACTCCTAGTCATTAGTTAAATATCTGTGGGGAAAATTAGGATTCCAGTCTTCAATTTTTAATTGTTTGTTACAAGTTGGTAAGGTGATCAAGTGTTGAAGTGTGTGAGCACTTTTTTGTGAAATATTGGGGATGTTTAGGTCTTGGATATCATGAATAATATGGTGCTGATTTATTAAGTAGACAATTTCTGTAACAGTTGTGGTCAGATTTAAAGAGGCCCACAAATATTTATTGCATGGATGTATTATGAAGGGGTAAAACATGGCAGGGGTGGAAAAACTGGATCTGGAAGCTTCTTTCCACTGAAATTCTGGCAATTGGAGGTAGACTTTTGTACAAAAAAATTTGTCACATCTATGGGAAATTTGTCTTCCTTCATGATTTTTTCCAGCCCTGAAGGTTGGGAACAATTTCTGAATAGGAGGTCTTCTTTGTAAACTGAACCTCACTAGTATAACTAATTATGGACTAGTTACTCTCCTTTCCTTGACAGCTTAGCACTCTTCTTAACTGCAGTTTATAACCATTGTGGCTTAAGCTTTGTCATATCTGTATTATTGTGCATCATTCCTCATAACCTTTTGTATGTGACGTACTCATTGTTTTAAGGACATTGTGAAATGCCCCGATTTTCTCAAACACCATGTGGAAATCTTGTTGTTGGTTTGAAACATGACTTTTCTCTTTTCTTTGGGGAGGGGGAGGCATAGGTGGGAGATATGTGGGGTAGAGATTGATCTTTGTAGTGAAGCTGTGATGGGAAGATTTGATTATCAGATGGTAGCCCCAGGAGCTGACTATCTAATTAATTAGAGTATAACAATACATAGTTGTGTTGATAATTGTTGTAGAGCCAAATAGATGATTGTAATGGCCATGGCACCCCCAGTAAATTGTAGATAATTCACATTTGAAGTAGTTCAACTAATTCCTTAAACTGTCATCTTACATGGTTATAGCAACTTTGATATTGAGTCGCCTTACATCATTGAAACATCTGTGAGGTAGTACTTCTTTGCATAGGCATAGGGGTACTTTTATCTGTAGAAAGGGGAGGTGGGTGAACCATTTTTGCCCGAGAAGACCTCAGGCAAAACCAAGAAAAACTGTTGAAGTTTTTCAAATGACCTTCCTGAGACACTAGTTTTGCCCACTTTTTTGGTGAAGGGGAAAGGGGAGGGGACTGTATTCCTCCCATTCCCTTGCCCTCTGGCTTGTATGACTTGCCTTTATGCTTAATATACTGCTGCATTTTCTTAGCATGAACATGTAACATGTTTCAGTGAACTTTCCTTTTAGTGAAACTGAAGCTCTGTCCATCTATCAGCACTGTATCAGCTATTTGTTTATGCAGACTGCCATGACAGCTTGGTCTCAAACCAGTCTATCAACTGAGAATGCTACTGCCCTACTACAATCTTTAAGGTTTTACAGCATATTTAGAAATATTTCTCAATTTTAGAATGGAAGTATGTAAATTACTGTCACTGTGACATTATTTTAAGTGTGTAAACATTACGTTAAGTACTGTATGTCAGTAGGGCTCTACATAAATGGTCCAGGCACTGGAGGCCATTACTATCTGCATGGGAAAATTAAAAATTTGTTTTGCTGAGAAATGTTACGTTTTGAAGGGAAATTTGTCCAATTGGAAGGAAATTTGGCCTATTAATATATTACAACCTGTAAAAGATTGTGGAAAATTTGACTTGCTCCTTGAGAAGTATGCCGATTCTCTGCAACTAGGAGAAGCATGTTTTCCCCTGGTTCTACTTTATGGGTCCTGTTTGGAAAAAAGAATTCTCACTGCAGACTAGATAATGTATTGTTGTCATACGACAATTTACACTTTTCTATAGTACTTTATGTGAAATTACAGTATGTCATAGTTATTGCTCAAATTAACTGAAAACTTAATGAATATAAATTAATATAATTACCATACAATAATTCTGCCTAATTGGGTATAAATTTCCCATGAGGTCTGTTTCAAGTTGTACTTTAAATAACCAAGCAGTTCCGACAAGAAATTCAAATATTTTCTGAAAAATTCAAAGATGTTATTTAATGGATACTGTAAATATGAGAATACTTTTTCTTTGTTGAAAAGCAAGTGATGTATAAATTACTGTAGCTGTTAATTATCAATGTATAATTGTAAAATATATTAGAATTGCACTGTAATTGATATACCTGAAACCTTTCTAAAATTTGCAAGCTATGACTTAGTCATTTCATATCACAAACCACATGTAGGGTTTTAAAAGAAATGTATGATATTTCTGTTGGTGCTAAATATAAACTAGTTTTACAAAGATCTAAAAATAGAAACCCCAAGTTACCTCCAAGAAAGAATATTTTTAAAACTAATCACTTTAGCAGAGTTAGATCTGTAATTGCAATCCCCCTCTTTAAGTAATTTGAACACTACACCAAGTCATCAATGAGCTAAACTACTGACTGTCTTAAGTATGCCTGGTATTCGGGCACCCCGTATTATCCACCTCCCTTATATGTCAATGTTTGCAGGGTTGGTGCGCTGGAAAGCCTACGCTACGATATGACTTATCCTTACTAACCACAGAGATCATGGTAGCGGAAAATATAACGTGATGCTCTAGAAGCATTTGTGGTGTAGTGTTTTTTTAATACTGTACAGTGCTTGGCGTGTATCTGCATATAAGCTTTTTTGTTTGGAGTTATCCTTTTTCGTTGTGTTTTTACTGGAATATATTTATCACATACTTTTGCTTGCAGTGATAAGGTGAGTGGTATAATACAATCAAGCAAATTAGCATAATTTAGCATAATTATAAGGTTAATTCAATTGATGAAGTATAAAGGGGTAGCCAAATGTTTACAGCTGTGACCCAGACCAAAGTGTGAATGATCATAAACATTTCAGCGGGTTTAAGTACCCAGTGTTTCACATGGATTTAATAACCTTCAAGGAACAAGGCTACAGTGGATGTGAGCAGTGATATAAGGGGGTTCATAAAATCTGGAGATAATTCAAGTTAATAATAAAGTGTTATATATATGTATTTTGTTATCATAGAAAGCTGTAAAGTTTGTTTTGTTATGCTTAGTGGTATTATTATTCTGTAGACCAAGAAATTGGATTTTATGTATAGAAGGGAAGGCAGTTGTCATAATGTTGTTTGCTTGACATTTTTTTTCTTTTTTCAACCAAAGTTAATTACTTTCTGTGAGGGACTGTGGGGAATTATTCATGAAGTTACAAACTAAAACCACATATAGGCTACATAATGAGGACAAGATATTCATGGGAAACTGCTTCTTAGTCGAAGTTAAATAGAGTTTCAGTATTTTTCAAATCCATTTGGTTGTCTTAACCTTAGCAGAGTGATCTGTTGGAGTAAATGGTGTAATTAACTACGGTAGGAATGCCCCCCCCTCCCCCCCTCCCCTCCCCCCCCCCTCCCCCTGATCATTTGTATGAAATAATTACAAATTATGTTCAGTCCCAAGGAGTGCAGATATTCCCACAAAGGATTTCCACAGCACAATGAGTTGTAAATGAGATGGACAAAATGTTTTGTTTACTAATTAAGCCATTTGAGTGTCTGTTCTTGATAACTTCATTCAGAAGAAAGAATACCTTGTTGTAGCACAGCAGTTAGCAGCTTCCATATATTACAAGTTCTTCCTTTAAGGAAATGATAATATCATTGTCATGGAAACATGTTTTAAGCTTTTGAGTAGTGTGTAGTATCTGTTCGTCACTCATTAGTTAAGTATCTTTGAATAATTATGAAAGGGAAACTATTAATTTTGAATCTATTAATATTAAGGTTGTCTTTCATTTCCACCAGTAAATCCAGGAGCAAGGTAAAATAGTTAAGTTTCCCCAATCTTTTAACCAACGGGTAAAATTTATAAAGTTGCGCCATGCTGGTTGACCTATTTCCCCAGTTGGATATAATTGAAGGAGTTCACTTTAGATAAGTATGACACATCCTAACGGAAATCATCTGTTGCAGTGCTTCCTTCCATGCTTCATGCACACTGTAAGTGTAGCATAGGTGGGCATGTTGTTAATAACTTGATACTAAATAGCAATAACAATACTAATAATTACAAATGAGTTAAAACCATAATAAAAAGGGGTAGGCCCTATGCTTTACCCTTGTATATGTCGAGTTACAGTGCCCGTGGGCTTGGGGTGCTGTCCCTTCCCCAGTTTTGTAGAGGGGAACATTCCACTGGTGTCAGACTAGAGAGGGATAAACTGATAATGGCAGAGGACATTTTAAATTTCATGCCCGCTTCCCCTCTCCCTCCGTACTTTTAATAGTAAAAAAAAATAAGCAAAATGTAATTCCTTGTAATGTGTGACAGAACCAACATTTTCTTATACACTTAAGTTGGTTGGTAGAATGTTTCATAAATAACACTTTTATACCTTGTTCCAGCCTGCTTTCTCACCACAAGTGCAGACATAGTTGTTTAGAAAGGAATTCATTAATAGATAAAGCTTGATTACAGACATTTAAATATTCATTAGGGGATTAATAAATTAGACTTGAGTACTGTAGGCATTTAAATATTCAGAACTGTGAGATAAATGTCTTCATTAGTCTGTTAATGAGTCTAATGAGTGAACTTTTTGTACAATGTTTTATCGCAACTTTGCTAGAGCAATATTTTGAGAAAAACAAAATCTCTTTATTCAGGTGGAAGTTTCATGATGTATGACTCGCAGTGGTTGTTCAATAGACCCTTTTCCAAATAGCAATTACAGAGGATTGTGGGATAGAATTTTTGTACATTTTGGCCACAGTAAAATGCCATTAACATTAACAACGCGTACCAAAAACTCTATCCCACAATCCTTTGCAATTGCTATTTGGAAAAAGGTCTATACTGAGACAATTCTCCCGTCTAGCTTTTTGCATTGATTTTGTGTAGCAGACTGTAAATGACTTACTCTATGCAAGTTGCAATACAGTTGTATACTAAATATTGTGTTCATATGGAAACTGTGGCAAACTGCAACAGTGTTGTACAGTGCAGTGTAGGTATGGTTCCCAGAACAGTACACATGGACAGAAAAACATTTTGTGTTGAGGTTCCTGTTATAGACCATTGTTTGGCTGAGTAAAAAATGTTAATAAAAGTGGCATAAAAGTTTTAGAAAAGTTACCTTCTAAATCTGTTTTGACCCTTTTTCCTACTTAGGTTAATTTAGTGCCAAGTAGGTATTGTTAAAATAGATTACCAAATTTGTGGTTGCTCAGTGACCAGAAGATACCCTGTTGAATTTCCGTGACAACCACAGTGGTATATATATCGGTTGGGCTTGCAGAGGAATTTTTGATGCCTTTTAGCAACTACATGCTTTTGTCCCTGCATTTCAACCTAACAAAGGAACCATAACCTACAAGTGCTATTTAAGTTTAATACAATGATCAGTAACCTTAATTACCTCATGGGTCAAAAGACTTAAAGGCAATAGGCAGTCGCCCCAAAATTTACTTTGAAAAATCAGCAAACTCTTGCAAAATCTCCTCTGATAGCATTACAAGCACCTCTGAAGACGTTTTGAACATAACTATTACAAACAATAGGTAAAGCAAGTCGAAATTCACCTTGAAATCCACAATTCACTAACAAAAATATTGTCACATGATCAAAATAGACCATTCATGAACTAGAGTGACAGGATACACTCACTCTGTTTGGGGTGACTGCCTACTGCCTTTAAAGGAAAATCTTCACATAAAGATTGTAAGTAGCACCCCACTGTTACAGGGAATCTCTTTCGCTCCTACTTACCTTACATCAGTTGATGCTTTTAATCAAGGTGTCTATCTGTTATATTGCCCTTTGATCAACTCTGCCTTATCAGTTAACTACAATTATTTTCAACAAAATTCCAAAAACTTGATGTTAAATTTGATTTCCATTGATCTTTAAGCCTGCCATAAGGTTAATTTAGTATTTCCTGTCAATGATCATAGATTCTTATAGTCTTTTCTATAAGAGCAGTCGATTTTTTTCCTCTGTACGCTCTGTTGCACAATTTTTCCCCTGAGCCAACAATCTGTCTGGGCCCTTTACTTGAATCAATATTAAAGCAGGTATATAATACAAGTGGTGGATATCACCAATGAATAGATCAGAAAGCCCTCATTTTGCTGAACAAAAATTCCCTCTCATAAATTGCGGACAAACGATATTGATTGATCTAGAGCTCTTACTGGATCACTGGTTGTTTTTGTGTTTAAAGAGTGTAACAGTGTTGATACTGTATCATATTATGCAGTACGGTATGTACACCACATGTAGTAGAAAAGAACTATTGTTATTCGTATTGTAGTATTCAGTCCGTTTGTTGCTTTATTTATAACTTGAGAGATTATTTCAGTTTACTCTTTGGATGCATTCCCAGTTGATCTATGACTCACCTTTGGAATAAGTACTGCTCATGCAAGTAATATGTTTCTGAAATGATTGACTGCATTCTTATGGTGCCACTTGTTGGAGTTTTACTCACTGAAAGACATTGATCAATGGGATAGATGTGAAGGATTCTTCTGGTATTGCGTGTGGTGTCGTGCAATTTTGTGAACTTTGTGTTTTAAAAATGGAAGAAAAGTGGTGATTAGTGAATTGTGTGTGTGTAATAGTGTGAATGAACTGAAATATAATATAAAACCTGTGCACAAAGTGCAAAGTTTAATGGATGTAAGTTTCAGTATGGGGAGAACATTGTATCCAAGGTACTGTACATGTATACAGCCTGTACAGTGGACCTACTGTTTTAGCATGTAGGCTTATAGATAGGGCCCATGTCTGCAGAGTGTAGTTTAACTAGATATTAGAGGTGCACATGTATCTTCATGTTGTGGATGTACCCTTATAGTATTGTAAGAAACACTACATGTAAGGGTCGTATAGGCTTAGGTGAGTTAGCGGACGCTACTTCAGATTCATGACCCCTGATTGGGAGTGGAGTGACCCCTGATTGGGAGTGGAGTATAGCGACTCCACTCTCCATGGAATCGCAAGTCCTGTGGAATTTTCAATACTGTCAAAAGTATGCACAAAAGTCATTTTGTGAAGTTACGAATGCATGTGTTCTGTCCAGTTATTGCAAAACAAATGGTTCTTGATGATCCTTTGCTTTATTCCCTTTATACAAGTTTCCTCCTCAGTTGGGTCACTACTGTTCTCCCATTATGTTACTTGGCACCTCGGCCTTTGAGGTGCCTACAGTGTAAGCCTACTAGCTGGTTAGCCGTCAACAGTATGTTGTTACTGAGAACATGTTCTTCCATCAGTGTAATGTCCGTATAGAAGTTGTGACTCCATTCACAGTCATGACTAATAGAGCCGCAAGTACCCAAGTCTAATAATATTGGAGCCGCCTAAGCCTAGTCATTAGGCATCTTGACACATACTAGAAGTAGGTTGAACACAGTCATCCCATGCCATTGAAATTCATGCTCCCTGATGTGCTTAATCATATAAGGTTCATTTGAATGACAGAACAATCTTTGTTGACAAAGTGTTAAATTTATGTTACATAGCTAGATCTTAGGTTTACCTGTGGCATGCAGATATGTGTGCTTGAGCATGTGAAACAAAAGATATTAGTTAGGGTGAAAGGAAATTTATAAGGCTAAGCTAAAATTGACAGTATGTACTGGGCCCAAAATGCATAGTGTACGTCAAGCTAGGTGGCTGGGTAAACTGGGTTTATCTTCTTAACAACAGACAGACTTATACCAGCCCAAGAGAAAAACCACCCTCCATGTCACCATGAAGGGTAAGGGGAAGAGGAATGGACCACCTTCCATGTCACCATGAAGGGAAATAGGGGAGGAGGAATGGACCACCCTCCTTGTTACAATGAAGGGAAAGGGGAGGAGGAATGGACCTACTTCCATGTCACCATGAAGGGAAGGGGAGGAGGAATGGACCACCCTCCATGTCACCATGAAGGGGAAGGGGAGGAGGAATGGAAAGTGATCGTTGGTTAAATTTCTGTGTAATACTTTTAAATTATATTTTGCATAGAGCCAATTTCCAAGTTTGTTGCATAGAATATGCTCATCTCAGTCTGGCAATGTTCTTATCTTCCACAGGTTATAACAGCATGTGTTTCACCTGTAAATTACCCAATGGTAAGTGTTTTACTTTCATTTTAATTGGAAAAATTGCTATTACTCACAATAGTTTTATTTTTCTGTTTTGAAAGGATAAAAACTTGAAATATGGTCAGGTTACTGGAAAACTGAGAAACAAGATTTCAGTTTTACTGAGTATTCTCACTTTAAGTGTAATCAAAGTTCACCACTATAACAAGAGCTGTTCAAGGTTGACGCTAAAGTAACATATAGCAATGAGTGCTTACCACGGACTTCTTATATGCATGGACAGAGGATTACGCAATCAATACGGTCGCCACCGTTTGAACAAATTTTGGCTAACCAAGATGGCCGCCGGGCTACTACCATTTGCCCAATTTGACGATGAATCTGCAACATTTCAGACAAAATATCAGTATGAATGGAAGAACGATATCACAGTCCTCCATTCTATTTGTTGAATTTGACCTGAGCTTGCATTCTTTCGAAAATATTACAAGTTTCTCACACACTTTGTCGATACTGAGCCACTTGAGCAAGTCCAAACTTTTACACACAAGACTATAGCAGGCAGCCATATTGGTAAGCCTATTCGTGTACGTAAGGTGGAGACAATTTACGCAAAGGACTTTAGTGCAATATGCTCTGTCCATGTATATAAGAAGTCCGTGGTGCTTACCCATTGGTAAAACAGAAATATTAGAAAGCTTCTCCATCATTTGTTTGTACAGTGTGAAAGTTGCCCAATATGTCTTGTGGTTATGCAACTTTATACATCATATTTGTGTCTTTTGGTGCCTCTGTGGCTGATTTATTAAATTTTTTATTTCCCTCCCTTGTACCCTCAATGTCTTCTTAAACCCTGGACATTCAATAGTTGCAGTGGTTTGAAATTCAGTTGAGATTCTGATAGAAAACTTCCATCTAACTAGAAGGGTCCCCTTTTTGTGATAGCTAGATTGAAATATAATACAACTTTCATGGTTTGAATTTAGCAAAGATATTTACCCCACAGGTAGGATTTTTACTTAAAAATATAAAGTTCTCATCTTTGATAAACCTTTGGGAGTTTGTCCATGAGAATGCATCTTTCGTTGAATTAGAAATTTCAATTTGTTGGGAACAGTTTTTGTGAGTATGAAGTTAACATATATTATTCTACCTTAGACTGTGGGCATCAAAAGGTGAGGGAAGGGGGGAAGAGGAATGTGGGACTTGAACAGTGGCGCCGCCAGGCTTTGGTGATTGGGGGGCACAACAGATGATGTCTTGCTGTCTTGATGAAATGCTTTTTTTTTCGTGTGCTCCCTGCTTTCGCACACACAGTGGGGATCCTTCCTTTGTCAAGTGTCACTGCACTAAGGTGCCGTCCTGGGGGAGGGGTCTAAGGGGAGGGGGTGTCCCCCTCCCCTTTGAGAAATTTTTGTTTATTTAAAGTTGCTTAGATGCAAAATGGTGCTATCTTTATGATATTTTTAGAGCTGATCACATACCTGTATGGCTGTAAAATGTCCATAGTTTAGTGAATTCTAATTTTTCCGACTGGCTGGATGTTTGTTTCCAACTGAGTGGCGACGCTTAAATATTCCTTTTTTATGCGCCCTGCGTTTTGAATACAACAGTGAGGATCTTTCCTTTGTCACTACATAAAGGTGCCGTCCTGGGGGAGGGGTCTAAGGGGAGGGGGTGTCCCCCTCCCCTTTGAGAAATTTTTGCTTATTTAAGGTTTCTTAGATGCAAACTGGTGCTATCTTTTGGAATATTTTTGGAGCTGATCATACATAGCTTGTAAAAAGTGTCCATAATCTAGTGAATTCTAATATTTGGTTAGGTGAAAAAGGAGAGCATGTTGTCTAAGAGAAGAATACGTTGTCAACAGACCTCCTGGAAACTCCCTTTTGGCTACTTTACCGCCTTCTAATGGCAAAGTTTTTATCCAAAAATACGTGCGTGGAGTCCACAGAAACAATGTTGGACTATAACGAAATTTTTCCTCCCCTTCATTGTGCATTATAAGAAGGCATCTATGGCTGACAGATACCTGTATAGGGCCTTCCGGAAGCTCTGGATAAAGTACATAAAATGGAGCAATGATATAATGCTTATTACTTGACATCCAAATGATAATATAGAGTAGAGCACTTTACAACTATCGTATTTTTACTAATTTTGAACGGAAATCCAGATGAACAGCTTCCAGCAATGGGGAACGGGCGGGAGGGAGACTATTGGTGCAGGAAGGTGATATTAGACCTCCCTGATAGGTATAGCAAAAGGGGTGAAGGACTAACAAAGGCGTTTTTCAGAATGCTTTTTTGTCGTAAGTGTATTAAAGATCACTATCTATCAAGGGCTTAGCCAGGAATATGTCAAGGGGGGCGAAGCCCATAGACAGACTCTCAGCGCTTTGCGCCACCATGAGTTGGCGCAAAGCGCAAGAAAATTTTGGCCCTAAGTGCCTCTCAGACCGTTGGAAATGGCACTTCCCAAGCCTATTTTACCGCATATAAATATGGAAACACTAGCAATATTGTAAAGAAAAACATTAAAAAATACCAAAAATATGCTCAAGGGGGCGGCTTCCCCCTTCACCCCCTTGGCTACGTGTCTGCCTTCTATACCGATAATGGCTGCGCGCAAAGCGCTCGGTAAATTTTTTTGGAAAATATATAACGGCAAAATTTCAACTTTCCAAATCATGCTACAACAACTTAAATTGAAAGATCGCATATTGATGCTAGGCCCCTACAGATGTTGTGATTATAGTTCCATGTATTATTATGTTAATAATGGTCATGAGATGGAGCGCAAACCATAAAGCATGCGCGCAAAGCGCGCGAAATTTTTCATTAAATGAGATTTCCATGACAAAACCTGCATTCAGAATCTGCATCCAGACACTTTCAATTGTTCAACAAATCTACATGCCACTCAAAAAGCCAGTCTTTTACCTGTTAATTCGTGAACAGCTTTCAACTTTTGCTGCTGTGCTTCTCCGGGAGTTGCTATCAGAAGATATTGATAATAAGAACACAGTGGTAAGGTTTGAAGCGCGCGGAGCGCGCGAAATTTTTGATAGTTTGCGAAAGATTTGCGAAAATTGTGATAGTTTGAGAAACATTTGTGATAGAAAATGATTAAATAGATCTATCACTCGGCTGAAGCACACCTCACCCTACCCCCTACAGAAATCTATAGCTTAATCGCCTTTTGGGATCATTTTAAAATTTCAAAAAATTCTCATTGGGGGGGCACGCGCCCCCCCGTGCCGGCGCCACTGGACTTGAAAGTCGAAAGAATTGCCTGCCCTCCCCCTCCCACACTTTTTTCCAGAACAGTATTAAACTAAAATCGTAGGCACATATTTGTTTTGATATCTTCCAGTATAGCTGATTCAATAAAATCACACTCGAAAATGCTGGAAATGTTTATCTCATAAAAGTGTGGTTCACTTTGTGAGTAGACTGAAGGCCCTTTCACATTAGGCATGACATAACCTGATACTATATGTGGAGTAAAGTTGAAATATTATTCCTTGGACCCTTTCAAACTGCAGTAGGGGCAATACGATGCAGTGCAACCTGGTGTGATTCCATGTGGCAAAATAGAGTTGAAACATTTCAACTTCATTGCATATTGTGGAGCAGTATTTTTATCTGACCATTCAAAAGGTAGAGAAATTTTTGCCATTTACATAAATCGCATGGCAAATTCGACATTGAGGGTGTTGCTGAGAGATGAAGGCCTTGTTCCCACTTGACCCCTGATGCCGATCCCCCAAGCTCAATCAACTGGAAAATTTTGTGGCCAACTGCAAGAGTGTTCCCATTTGATCCCCTGCACCAGATCTGATTGCCTCCTCAGGTTCAAGCAAAAGGAAGGTGCATCATTGGAGTTATGTCTGCTGGTCATGTTTGTTTACACAAGTTTGTGTGGTATGGGGATAATTTACAGGCATTTACGGACACCTTGATCCCCCATTGTGTTCCCACTTGTTTTTTTTTTTTTGTGATTGCCTGTGCACTGTCTGATCCTCTCCAAAGGGGTGATAAAGCTCTCAAGATCTGGTCCTGAGAACAGAGAGGGTTCCCACTTGCAAATTGACCCCCTGTGCTGGGTCAGATCTGGATCTGATCTCCTGCTCGTACTCAAGTGGGAACACACTTAAAGAAAAATTCACCTGTGTTGTGAGAGACTAGTTGACATTTTTAAGGCACTGTGTCATGTCCTGTAGTATTGAATTAGGCACATAATTCTCGTATTGGTAACTTGTATATTGTTACACATGTAGAGATATGTTTCTGGCATTCAATAAGAGCCTGGATGTACAGTAGTGTCATAGGAACACTGGGGTCTGTCCTGCTTACCAATTTAGAGAAGAAACCTTTGAAAACAACTCATAGAAAAGGTCAAGAGTTTCAGCCATCTTCACACTTTATCTAAACAGAAGTACTACCATGCCTACTTGTTTGATCAGTGGGAAACATTTCATCTGACATAAAGGTGTCATAGGGAAGAAATTTTAGAATTTTAGAAAAATGTGGACCATAAAGTGAAGATTTATGACTTGTTTGGCATGCCAGCTGACATGAATTTTGTGCAGTACCAGCACAAGTCATCTACTTTGTTTTGGGAATTGTCAGTTGGATGTCAATAAAGGAAAATATATGAATGAAAAGTTTGATTGCTACTGTATTTCACCTTTAAATTTTGAAAATAATATATAAGAAAGAAATTCTGGTATTTTTTTAATGTAGTGACCTGCATTCTTTGAGATTATGCCAAGGTTACAAGTGACACGGTTTTCTTCTTTTTTTCTGGATATTAAAAGTGGATGAACATACTCTATTCAGCAATCAGAAGAAGTTGAAATTCGAACTTTCATTTTAGATAATTCTTCTTGTTTGACAATAATTCAAGATTTGGATTGCTTTCACCTCCAAAAGAGGTTGTCTCGAAGAAATGAAAAAGATTTAAGTCCAGTTGAATAAGAGTACTATGCATGGAAGACAGCATATATCCTTTAAGTGATCCTGTTTGCATCGAAAAGCAAAAAACATAAGGTCTTATGTTTTTCTTTATTTGCCAATACACTCTCTATGATATGCATGGATGAAATTATTTAAGTGACTGAATATGACAGTGTGAATGGTTAAATGTAAAAGATGGAGCAAAACCAGTGAAAGTTTGCAAGCTGTTTTGAAAAACCATTTTCATTATAACCATCTTAAACCACATCTGTCTGAGCACTATATGAATATGCAATGGGTCACGCAACTACATGTGCAAAAGTACTGTACATTTAGTGGGCTTATGTGTTACCATAGCTCTTTGTGCATTTAGCTGGGAATAGTGTGATAATTGTAGGCTGCATACTGCACAGTTAGATCGAAGTTTATGAAATGAAACTTTGTTTGTCCCGTAGCAGTTTCACCATAATACCCTTGTTAGATTTCAACCCCTTAACACAATTCAAGAAAACACTGCCACACTAAATGTTAGTTACATTTATACCAGTTCCTCTTGTGCACTTTTCCACATCCAGGCTTTTTTCCTTGAGTGGTACATGCAGGCACATATCAAAACTTGTACATAAAAAGTACAACAATGCACTAACTGGCCAAAGATAGGTAAATGGCGAACATTAGCCAGGAGCACTAACCTGAAGGATAACATTCCAAAGTAGAGTAAGTCTGAGTAAACCTTTCCTCCTTTAGTATGCCAGGGCACACACTACAAATTTCCTCTGTTAGCAATTCCTTTTCTCTCGGTCAATTTCGATTGTTGCAAATGGAGTCTCATGAGTTCCCAACATGTTAAAGAATATTAAAGTGGCTGTTCAATCATGGCAACTGTGCACATTTGAGCTACAAAATGTAACAGGGAAGGTGTGACCTTGCAACGGTAAACATCTCAGGTGTTAGACTTCAAGCTGATGCTGGTAGACAAAGGAGTTGGATAACTAACTCACTGGTTTGACCATTGAGGATTTGAATGACCCCAAGAAGTGTTCAATAGTATTATTCCTCGTTGGTAGTACTTCCGTGTTATATCCATAGATATACCTCAGACATCCATGGTAAGTGTTGTGCATTAATGGTTACAAATAACCTGTTAGTATCGGCCGGGGCCTAACTAGGATGAAATTTTTAGGGGGTCATGGCATTGATCGCTTTCGTTAATTCTTACACTTTTTATTAGGATGCACACAAATTTTGTGGGCCTAGCAAACATCGGTGGGCTCCCAGCCCCTTCCCCCCATAGCTACATGCCTGGAGTATCCCCTTTGATTCTATCTTCAGATTTTATGATTGTTGATGTGGAAATAAGCTGAAACTGAAACTAAAAACTGATACAAAAAGTTGGCCAATGCTCTTTGGTGATTATGAAAGCTCTGTAGTTGCACAAATTTTAGGGCCCGCTCCCTTCCGAGTTGTAACATCTTGCTGATACGTAGTCCCTTTGTTACGTTATCACCTTGTGTACGAGGGCTGTAGTTTGTTCTGAAACTGGTCAGGTGGACTTCAATGGAAATTACTCCCTTTGATTTTCTCAGTTTTAGTGGGAACTAGTCGATCAGCAAAATGGCCAATGTGGTGTGAAGTGCCCTCAATTTCAAAAAGAGTATAGCAAAGACAGAAGTTACCCTTTTCCAGGTTGTGAATCATAGAATAACATTAAAACGGCTTGCTTAAGAGTGTAAAGACATTCCTTGATTGGAATCTTTCTGTGAAGGGAACACATTCAAATGAAAAAGATTACATATTTAGCCAAGGGAATGATTCCTTCAATGGGGTGCACCATTGAATTGATACCTTGCCATGAAGTAAGGTGTTCCCTTGAATGACGGAATATTAGTGGAATTATTACGAATTAGTCCATCTGCATACTCAGCGGGACTTATGGCCTTAGCTATTATCGATGTGTATTTCTTGATGTTATCACTAAGTGATCAGTCCATGTGGGCTGTGATAGTGAGGGCATCCTCCCTGATTAGAGTGATCAATCACTCAATTTTAAGTATTGGCCTCATGTTTATTAATTATTTGTTTCTCACCAATCATGTTTGATTATTTAGTAAGAAAAGAGTGTAAAAAGATGTATTTTTCTTGATGTAGTGCTTTTTGGACCCTTGGATTGATTGTCTAGTGGTAGCCATGGTATTCTGATAGTCCTACCCTATTCAATATTCACTTAGGATGGAATAGATCATTGAAGTTTCTTAAACTCCTTAAGTCATGTTTTCTTTCCATGTTTCTGCTTTTATTTTTGATGGAACAAGAAGTCACCTCCATTCCCACAACAGAGGCCTTTCCCCCAATACAAATCACATCTTAGATGGATTTAAAACTTTTGCTTGGCCTGTTACAGTACTATACAGTCAGTTTACATGTATTTAGCTGTGATATTGCGTGAATATGTACAGTGCTTGTCCACTGGCATGTACAGTATATATGTGCGCACTGTTTGTTGTGCTGTTGACTTAGGCCTATTGAATATTCATATATATGTGCAATCCCATTGGCCTGAGAAACCAGAGGTGGGATTGGATGGAGTAAAGATTGTTTCCAGACATTATCGATTTTCATATTTTTTGGCATTATTTTTATGATAATTGACAATATTTGGTAGAATTGCTTCAATTTTATGAATCCTTCAAATGTTAAACTCATGGGATCAGGATTAAGCATATACTCCAAACTTATTTTGACACACCAACTAAATGTTACAAATCTCCTCATATTTCCCGACAAGAAGATGTTTCTTGATGTCTCCGAACATAAATATGGAGTATTCAGGGAACGAAATAAGCTTCCAAACTTTGGGGGCCAGCCGGGCCCCTAACTCATGGAATCTAGGGGCCAGGTGAGAAATCAAGGGGCCCAAAGCTAACAAATTAAAAGGACTGTTAAATTGTACGGGTGCTTTTCACGCACTTGGAAACTTGTTGAGGCTGAAATTCACCAGAAACCAGTCTGTCCATACATACCCTCTGAGACCAGTACTTAACAACCGTGCATATTGCATACAGTGTACATTTTCATGACAGAGAAAGTTTACACTGAAGGTACTTCAAAATCTTCTTGTTGGTAACTCCGGAAGTTATTCCCCGGGACCGGTAAAGTAAAGGGCACTGAAAGTCCCGCCAAAAAGTCAGTCATGAATGCTAACCATTCGCCCGAGGCCTAGCCCTAGTACGGCAGGTTTTGCAAATACTCTCAGCCACTCATTTTATCATTTATTGTAATGATTGGATAAACCTGACATCATTCATAGTGCAGTTAATGGTCTAGGCCTACAGTCTGAGTGTACATGTAACAGTAATAGAGACCTGAAACCATTGTGATAGTAGAACTGAACGCTACTGCATTATGTGTGATAGTGATGTTCTGTTTTGCGACAAAGCAGACTATTTATGAGCAATGTGAAGTGATTTCAGCAATAATGCATATGTTTCGCAGGTTTTTATTGACTGTCAGTTTACGAAATACACAGGCTGTGCGAGATATAAGATCGTGAATATGAATGGACAAGTTTATGTGTAGACAGTACAATTAGACTTGCAATATTTAGGAGCCAACTGGACCCCTTTCCCTGTAGAAGCTACGGGCCCGAGCAAATTTCTAGGAGCATCGGGCCCACGGGCCCCCGTTATTTTGAGCCCTGCAGTATAGAGTACTTAACATAAACCAATGACCTACTCAGAATGACTTTACTGTAACAATAAAGTTATGTTGTCACATGACTTTAAAGAGCCAATCATAAACTAGGTTTCTAGGGTATACTAATTCAAACTGGGATGACTGCATTTCTCTTTTAGTTGTGGAGTTGGAGGCAGCTGCCATTCTGTTTAAATTCAATTGTATGTAATATAGTGATAGTTAATGTCCATAAAAATGGTAGTATGACCCTCATTAATTTCCTTTGTATACTTTTAAGAACCCACAGTACTTCCTATGTGATTTCACATTGATAGATTGTGTAGGAGTATGCACATAAAAACAGTATGGAAAGGAGCTGTTGTTTTGTGATGCAAATAATGGTTTATAATTGTGTGACTTTGAACCTTGAAAGTAAATAAAACCTCAGGGGTATGTCATCTTTTACATTGTCTGGTACAGATAGTTATAGCGAAGTGTACAGTGCACATGAGCCTGTTACAGTATCTCATTTGTTAGTAAAGGTGGGTTATACTGAAGCCTTGTACAGTGCTTGTTGAGGGATCTTCAGCAAACAAAAACAGTGAACTAAATGAATTGTGATGTGATAGCCAGTTCTGAGCAACTACTCAGGAATTAAAAGTTGAGAAGGATATTATGTTTTTGGCAGTGTAAGTAACACACACAAAATAATTAATTTGGTCTAATACATTTTTCGTTTATGATGCTGGAGGTCTTATTGTGTAAGTGCTTGCTGAAGAAGTTTCTGTCAGTGGGGTTGTGTTAGTTGTACAGTGTAGAATGCCCAGTTTACTTCTACAGTGTCTGCATATGTGCTTTCATAGTTACTCTGTAAGCAAGCTCAATTTTAATGAACATTATTGTTTTGTTTCATTAAAATATTACACCTTTTGAAGTTACTTAGATGTCACCCATTGCACAGCTTTGGTCATTACATAACACAGAGTGCCTTGGAATGCTTACCTGATCTTTGATCCAAGATTGCTTTGGATTTACGGTGCCTATGCAGTCTTATAAGGTGTACAGTGTGGTGAACTTGTTAACGAGTCAGTAAGTGACAATGCAGTGTACTACTTGCTAGCTGTTTGAGCACCTGGTATTTGTTGTAACGTATACAAAATTCAGTTTAATGTCCGATATGTGAAGATGTATTGTCGTTCAATTAGCTATAGACTTTGCCGGGTAATTAGGAAGCTTGTTGAATTATTTAAACATTTTCTCATCCGATAGAATTTTTCTTACGGGATGGGACACCAGTCTTTTGACTATATCTGATATTTGTGACCAAATTCTTAATCTGAATTTAGCTTTGATGAGGGTCATTGTAAACTTGATATGTCCAAGCATAGACCCTTTTCCAATTAGTAATTACAAAGGATTATGGGATAGAATTTTGTTATTGGTCGTTTTTGTCAATGGCATTTTACTGTGGGCAAAAACATTTCACACCAAAACTATATCCCACAATCCCTTATAATTCCTATTTGGAAAAGGGTCTATTGCCTGTCCTAGCTATAGTAATGAATTTAGGCTCAAAATGCTGATCACATCTTTCAAACTACAGTATTCCATCCCTTGCTCTGTGCATATTTTTTTTTTTTTTTTTTTGATAGTTTCATCAAATTTTGCCATTTTCGTCGTTAAATTGTCTGAATGAGTGTACTTGTAGTACTGAACTATTGTACAATACATATGGTATGGCACTGGATTGTAAGCATGCATTGTGTGTATAAATAAATCACTATTTGTATAGTATGTGTAAGTCCTTACACAGCAAGTTGTAACTTAAATCTTTACAGGATGTAGGGGATTAGTGTTTAAAGCCCTTACTTCTGTTTGTACACATGGAAAGCTATTAGCTTGGATAATGCTACATACCTCTGAACTCTTTTAAATTGTATTGTAGATAACCACTTAATGTAGTAGGAAGCTTTAAGCTGAAAGGATTATATAAATTTTTGGCAGGATTAAAATTCATGGGTGATTTGAAATGAGCTGTACTCCTTTCATTGACAAGTCACAATTTCATTCTTGGCAGAATGATAGTTGAATGTCACACTGACTCATTCAGGACTAAATGAAGGTTAAATGTCTCAGTTTCATTCTTGGTAGAATGACAAGTTGTAATTTCATTCTGGGTATAATAATAATTAAATGTCACATTTTCATTCTGGAAGCAATTACAATTAAATGACAATTCCATTTTGGTCCAAATGACAATGAAGTATCTTCGATCATTCCGGGCAGAATCAGAATGGCAATTAAATAGCAGTTTTGGTCTGGGCACAATGAAACTAACGTGCATTGTCCATTCTGGATAAGAGGCACTTCACATTTTAGAATGAATCAGTAGCTGTAAAATAAAACAACAAAAGCTAATAAATTGTACATTTTACTTTTACATAGTGTGTATGGACAGTTTTTTAAAGAAAAAAGTCATTTTGGAGTTTAAAAATTCAACATCTGATCCTGAACAGTTATTTTATCTTACTTCACCAATGAACAAAACAAACAAATGATAAGCAACCTGTTGGAAAGTATATTTTAAGTCAAACCCATGAATTTTAGCTCTAAAACATAAAGGGGATTTTTTAAATAGTAGATAGAAATGTTTATTGGTTATATTCTGAGATATTAGCATAAATTTAAAATACTAGTATTATAATAAAGGGCCTGTAGCAAGTTTAAAATGTCATGAAAGTACTGCAAGTGGACCCAATACCATATATTTCTTTGACATGTTTCATCAGTTTTCCGTTAACAGGATTTAAAATATATAGATTGGTTCATTGTTTGTTATAATGTGCAACATTTAGTTGATTGTTGTGATCTGTGACATAAGATTTTCAGTTAGTCATCATTTTATGCGTATAGTCAATCACTATTGGGAACAGCACAAGAAAAGATTATGTTCGATGCAACTTGTTTAAAATTTATTCCTTTATCATACGCATCTGCTGATTCTGTAAACTTTAGGGTTACCCCCGTTGTTCTGTCTGTAGTAAACCAAATTCAATGTTTTATTCAGTTCAGTAGCTTCCAAAACTTTGAGGGAAATCTTTAGTGTTTGAGAAGGATGATCTGCATGGCTGGTGTTATAAAATGCAAACAGTGTTTGTATTGCTTTGTGTGGATCACATTCAATTACCTGGAAGAGTAGTATGCAGGCTACAGGTATGATGAATTACCAATATTCATGACTTTGAATCACTTTTTTTTTTCTCTCTTACAGCCAAGGAATGAAGAACCTAAACAAAGTACTTTAAGCCAACGGGTAAGAACAAAATTTGGTTAAATATTTATGACATGTGTATTGGATCAAATCCCTAAGGTAAATTCCAACAGTACGACTATGTAAATGCCATAAACGTAGCTCATTGCCATTTCTTTGGTACTTAGATTGTGATTTAAGGCATCCCCTTCTTTTTTCAGCAAATTTAAACAACTTGTGTAGTTGTACCTTTAAGGGATTTGCCAGAGACAAAACTCTATATGAGTTCAAAAAAAAACAGAAAATTTTTCCCTGTTAGGAGGTGAAAACCACCATTTTTTACTCAAGGTGAAGTGCATTATGGGAAATCTGTGATGTCATCGCAGCACATTAATTTGACATGGAATTGAATTTCTTTATGATATTGATGACGCTGTAGGGAATATTTAGCAACTGTGTAATGCCCTACATATGGTAGATTTGTGCTAAATCTACACGGAAACATATTCAAACATTCCAACAGTATCAAATTTCAAGGACAAACAGGACATTCAATTATAAAGAAAAACAGAAGGAATCTGAGGCAGTGTTCCCACTTTACCTAACATTCTGTGACCTTGATGAGAACTGGAGGTATTTTTTGACAAAAAAAAGTACCCTTTAATTTGAGATATCTCGAGTTAGGAAAAGAGTATTGCTTCGGGGTTTGGAGGGCATAAAGTGGAACTTTTTTCTCTTTGACATGAGACCCTTGTGAAAAGCTACTGGAAAATTCCTTTAAGACATTATAGAGTAGCAATATGCAATGTACTTCTCATGTAAAATCTATGGAAAGGATTTAGATTTCTTTAAGTGGGGGAAAGGGAGGGGAGTTTGAGGGAAATTGCTGCATTTGTCTCATGGCTGGCATGGGAGATGCAAGGCTCTTTGGAGTGTGGGCCTGAATAGTCATGACTCTGAATGGAGTCGAGAGTTTCTACAATGACTCCATAAGTATAGCAGACACTTCTGGAACATTGCCTAAAGATACTGAATACTAGATTAAATGAGTGTTAAAACACCACTTAAGATTACACCACAGGCTTTTCAGTGGACAAGGTGCTGAATTGCCCTTGTCAGGTTCAGCTGAAGGGAAAATAACTATCTATAAAGAATTGGACTAATAAGATCCAGTTTTTTGCAATACTTCATAATAAGAAGAAAAGAATGCAAATGCAGATTTTATGTATTACTCACAAACTTGGTTCTTGAATATGTTTGTGACAGTTTTGAAAATTCTTCAGCAGTCACAATTACAAGGGAAATGTAGTCACCTGTGGGCACTTGGTCATGTATTGCTACTCCAAGTCTACTAACAGATGATTACAGAAAATAAACTAGGGCGTTACAAGAGTACCCTTCAATCTTGTGAATGAATAAATAACATGTTGTGAGGGAATAAAACAATTTTTTGGAAGACTGATATCTTATGGAATTAGCAAACAGAAATTAGTAATTTCAAATTAAGACAAAGTTATGGCAGCGCAAAATGAAAATCAGATTTTTGGTTTGTCTATACTGTCAAGCAGTTGGGATCAAGTGCAGAGGGCCATGGGATTAGGATGGAATGTGGGTGTTTTACCCAATATTGAAGAATTCAGTAACTTAAACCTATGAAGTGACTAATTACAGCCATTTGGTGTCATTCTCTGACAACATCTATCACCCAAAATAGCACTTTTGTTCAAAAATACCGCCCCATGAAAGAGAAATGCTAAAACGAAATGGACCCCTTCCAACACAACAGCTCAAAAAGTGAAAGTACGTTGACCCAAGAATGACGTCAGCTGCGGAACTCAACTTCGCAGTGTGTGTAAGTAATGCGCTTTGAACATACCTTTGCAAGAATAGTAAGCTATGCATCAGATACATACATTGTGCAAGATTCCATAACATCAACAGTACAAGGTATGTTCAAAGCATATTACTTACACACTGCGAAGTTGAGTTCCGCAGCTGACGTCCTTCTTGGGTCAATGTACTTTCACTTTTTGAGCTGTTGTGTTGGAAGGGGTCCATTTCGTTTTAGCATTTCTCTTTCATGGGGCGGCATTTTTGAATATAAGGGCTATTTTTGGTGACAGATATGGTTAGAGAATGACACCAAATGGCTGCTGTACTTAGTCACTTCATAGTCTCTTTAAGCTTATATGAGGGTACAACAGTGTTCACAATACTGAGTCCTTTAGAATATATGTTGCCATGTCAAAATAATAGCACATAATACATGATTTGCTACAGTGTGCCTGGAAGCTATAGCCTACTTAGCTTCAGTGTATAAGTTACAGATAGCAGTTAAATATTAACCCTCCAGGCTTGTAATTTTCTTCTGTCATTAAACAGTTTAAAACTGTGAAACACTTTTTATGGCCATCAGAATTTCTATTGATATTCTTTTATTTATTGCAAAGTGCAGTAACAAAAAAAAAGGAAAAGTTGCATGCTATATCCTAGGTTGAATGTCATGTGCTGTCCTCGTATGTACATGCAAACTAATTACACTGCCATGAAGAGACTTTACCATCTTAACAATATTTGTTAGGGATCAGTCAGCTTTTTTATGATTCGTAACAGTTAAAAGCTTGCAGGGGGGTGGGGGAGGGGGAGTGGATCAAAGACCCATGTCTGTTTTTCAAAATGTAAATTGTGGTGATATTATGCTGAAAAATCATTGTCACATCCTTCAGAGAGGGGGATGGGGTCTGGAGAAAAGTACATTTATACTCTTTCGAGTGATGAAAAAATGGCATGTCAGCCATTGAAAATTCACTCTCTTCAACTTCATTGGGGCCACTGCATGGCGAACATGGCAACTGAAAATACAAAGAGGCGTAGTTGGATGCTCTACCTGTTCTTAAGAACAAACTTAACAACTCAGATAAGCTGTTTTGTTTTATAGTAGTATGAATCAAGTATTCAAGTTAAGGCCTATTTATATAGCCCTGTTAGCAAATTTCGCACGTGTACACTAAACAGTTTCTCCATTTTCAAAATCAGATTGCTAAATTAATTGTTCCCTGGAATAAAATCCATTCTCTTCTTTGTAGTACTTGCAGCACAGGACTTGATTTGTGTAAAGTTTATTTTGTTTAGCATTTTTTTTTTTGTCATTATCATTGAACATGTCAAGGGCAGGTGTAGAATAATTTTAAAGCAACATCTCACCGCTATCAAATTATTAATAGGACATGGAGTATTCCGAAGTGTTTATTACATCATATTGTGAGGTGATAAGTAGACCTACTTATGGACTGAACAATATCAGGTTTATTTAGAAAAGAAAGGTTGGATTTGTCATTTGCAGGATTTGAAGTTGCATGTTCATGTTGTACCATAGAGTAGTGCTAATAACAGTTTAGCAATGTGGCATGGAGCTCATTTGAACACTTGCTGTAATGTAAAAATGTATGCCCATAGTACAGCTGAAAAAACCGTTATTAAATAAATCTTGAAAAGTGTCTTTCTTGATGTAATCTAGCACATTTTATTCAACTTCGATATGCTATAATTTTGAATATCCCTGGCATTATTCTGGAATAATGCCAGGAATAAAGTCAGGAATTTGGAAATTCTCTGCTAGAGAATTTTGTTATTTTGAGGGAAATTTTGGCAGTTAGAAGGAAATTTTTAAGAAGTTATGGGAAATTTGACTTGCTTCCCAATACATTAGACTTTTTCCAAACAGCATTGCTAGTTTCACGTTAAAAAATTTAAAAAAAAAAAAAGAACTTGACAATGTATGGAAGGGATTGCTCCATTTCAGATGCTTATTTCAATAATGGGAGATTCTTAGAAATTTTAGATCGAATTTTAGTAAATTTGTTTTCACCAGAATTGTGAACCCTGGTGAGAGAGTAAGTATGGTGGAGGAGGTTGAGAATAGTAAGAGTGTGGGACTTTCTTGGTAGCTTCAGGTAGCTACATTTATGTAACATATTAAAGACAGCCCATTACTATATAGGAACACTATAAATACAGAATAATTATACAGTATGTAAAAATGTTTTCTGGTCTTCAATGTTTTTGGCAGAACGGAGACGAGAGTAAACGCAAAATGATGTCACCTGGGACTGAAATAAAAACAACCATAAAGTGAGTAATAAAATAATAATTGTGATCTATTGCTTCAAGATTTTTATGAGTTTTTATCAGTGCCAGGATAGGTTTGTAATCAAGTAACCCTGGTACACATCAGGAGTAATCTTAGGAAAAACACATTTTGTAGGCTGGGGTAGCTTTACAAAAATTGAAAGCTGCAGGTGGCATTCTGCAGACAATATTTGCCAGAAGAGAAGTTATTGCCTTATCCTATTTTAAGGTGATGAACTTATTGATGTTTGGAATGTGATTTTCACAGTCAAGATAAATTTCACGATTTACATCACCCCTGACTACCTGCTATGTGCCTTTGTAATCCTCATTTACCTGCAGTTAATACCTGGCAGAAGTTGATATTGAAGTAGGACAAGGGAGGGCGCCTTCCAATAGATCGTCCCCAGGACCACTTTGCTATCAACTTCTGCTAGGTACTATTTGCAGGTAGGTGGGGGTTACAAAGGTAAATGGGAGGTAAGAATTTGGGCTCATAGATTCCCATTTTTATTTTGGAGATTTTATTGAAGGGAGTTATTCTATGTATGATTGTCCTTAAGAACTTTGCTTTTATTTTTATTTTACACTTTGTACCCATTGGTACAAGAAACGAAATCAAAGCCCCAAAGTTAATTAATATACAAATAATGAATGTTTATGAGTGCAATAGTATGAGTAATTTCATGAGTTGAAAGATTGAACGTTCTATTCACCGAGGCGAAACCGATTTGAATAGAACGATAAAGCTCTCAACGAATGAAATTATTCATACTATCGCACGAATGAAAAACATTCATTATTTGTTTTATATAACACCTTATAATTTTAATCTAGTCGTTGGTTAAATGTGTGTTTTGGCGGTCACTATGGATTCGTGTTTGTCTGTGTAGTAGCTCCATGGTTTATCGTTTGCTAACTGCGCGTTTATGTACCTAATACAGAGGGATTCTTTGTGACGTCAAGCACGTTGGATTCCCAGGCACTGAAGGGCAAAACACACATATGCAGTAAGCGTATTTACAGCACAAGCACACGGCATTACCTTAGATACTTCTGTGACACAATGGACTTCAAAACCAAAGAGACGCGTGATCTTGCCCTTCAAAACCAAAGAGACGCCCGATCACTTGACATCGGTGAAACAATGTACGACCCTCATTGCTGCAGTGGTTTATTGAGACGCGGCATAGCTTTTACTTAGCGCGCTCAATGCATCGCTGACTCATTGCCGTGGGTTAGTATATACTAACCAACGACCGTGGGTTAGTATATACTAACCAATGAGCGAGCACCACAATCTTGATGATAGTGCCGAATCACGCATGGCATGTGACCACCAATCTTCCAATGAGATGTAGAGAAATTAATAAGGTGTTATATAACATATGTTATGTTTGTGAATAGTTATTTGAGGCACCCATATCCCTGAGTATCTATTTACAGTCCTGGTTTAACATTTATTACTGTTCAGTAATTTCAGACTTAAAACTTAATGCAAGCAATAAATTGTTACATTGATGATGTCTTGTGAGCAAGTATAGTGCATAGCTGAGAGGCCTGGCTGATTGGTACATTCAGCTCTTGGAATGAGGTAATGTATCCTCATGAGGATGTTGGGAAAACAACAGTCGTAATTTCATAGACATGCTCGAGGAATTTGCATGAACAAGACTCAGCTGTGTAGTATTTGGATTAGAAATTTCATACTTAGTTTTAAAGAAACTTAACAAAAGTTGCAAAACAGAAGTCGTGAGATTGTCTAGATTTGTAGTGTGCAAATTTCAAAGGATATTTAAATTTTGCTAATTGTGCTATAAAGTTAGTATGTTTCAGGAAGATTTACTGGCATACAATGAAATAATCTATCAAATCATCAGTGGTTATCATATTAACCTGTTTACATTATATAGGTCAGGAGTGTTAATGATCCTTGTAGAATGTTTGCATTCAAGTAGATGTATACACTATCTTTGTATGTGCCACTGGTTGTAAACAAACTCATTACCAGTGTGTTTAATGACAGCCATACTTCAGATTATCAGTACAGAATTTGTTTACTCAGTTTCTGAAAAAGTTACATGCATGCACCATTAATCCTGTGTTGTGATCATGATATTCTTCAAAGTACTGAATTTTCATGTTTCAGGTTCCCTCATTAAAATAGTTATGATGTGTTGCACAATTTCACGGCACAGAAACATAACATTTTAAAGCATGTTCTGTGATAATGTCACCCCAATTGGGATGACAAAGAAACAAATTATGTTTTGGTTAGCATTTTATGCAAATATACTTTGAGAAAAGTCCTGCAGTCCAAAGTCTGAAAGTACTCCCCAAAGGATCTGTGACACCCAACTGCCTGAGACATGACACTTAATGAGAAGACCTTAGACAGCCTTCAGTATATTGCAAAGCAGAGCCGTCTTGACTGGTTTCAGTGACTTTTATTTATAGTAAGCAAGCATTTTATGCAGATTTGGGGTATAGACAGAGCTACAGTATTGGAAAAGAAGATAAAAAGCAGCAAAAGTTTTTTTTCTGTTGATCCTACAAGACATGGCAAGTTGTACATGTTATGTTACTTAACAGTTCTGGGACAACCATTGAAAAGACTTTTTTCGAGGAAATTTTTTTAAGAGTAAATAGATAGATTTTGAATTTCTTGTGATCATCCCGTAAGTGTGATATGTCAGAAATGTTTTATTGTATGTGACATTTATTTTAATAACATGTGAGATAAACATAGGATCCGAAATAAAACTTCCTTATGACTGTCTTAAAAGTTATCTGAAAATAGTCACAAGATACCAAACCACTGAATTTCTGGTGCTGATTTGATATTTTGTAAAAGCAGTTTATCACATTTTGTAGTCAAAATCACCACAATGAACTATTCATTCTTGGTGTAGAACAGGTGTGGTGAAAGTAGTTCTTTTATCATGGGTGGAAAAAATCAGGAATCTGGGAAGTTCCTTGCCAGGAAATTTTGGAATTTGGAAGGAAATTTTTCTTTTTAGTACAGGAAAATGTGAAAGAAATTGTGGGAAATTTGATTTGCTTCCTGAGAAATAAACATTTTCTCCAACCCTGGCTTTTATATTCTATTTACTATTTTTATGTTGTTTAATTTTTTCAGGAGTGATGGACCTGTTAGATACACATTTGATCTGGATGTGGATTACATCACAGAAAGAATCATTGGTAAGATAAATATATCCCAACAAGGGGTGCATCATTCCATGGGACATGTATCACTTGCAGTTTACACCTTCACATTAATGGAGCCTTGCTCTTGGCACTGTTGATATGCATAATGAGAGGGTGGGACTAAGCTTTCTGCATTGCAGGAAGTAAAATCTTAGTTTGAGCTCAGTGTCTTAAAATGCAGGTCGATTGGATATATTCAACTTAATTAAAGAGATACCGTTAGTCAGGTCTGAAACAAAATGCTTTGTTGGGTGAGAATTCAGATGAAAACCAAACAGACGTATGTTCTCTATTTGGGGACTGCCTAAGTTGATCAGAGATATATGTCCAATGTGGCTAGTGTGCCAAACTTGCTAAATTTCATATTTATCCATTTGTGAGATTTGGGTCCTAATTGCTGTTGGTCCACATCTCATAAATATTTATTAGTGGATGGAATTAACAGTGGACAAAGTATAAATTCATGTTTTTATAAGCAGTCAGGATTCATCTGGGATTATAAAGTCATAAGAGATAAGTCAAAAGAGATAGTGGACTGTCATAGGAAATGTGACACCCATTTGTATGTCCAATTCAGAATGACTTAAAATTCATCAAAACAAAGAATGAATGAAAATTTAGTACAGTTTTGTCTTCATTCAATGGTCTTCCCTTGCAACTTCATTATTCATTCCTGGGGTTGCTTTCATGCCTATTTAACAGTGTTTGATCTTTTTCTTTAGCAATGTCATTTCCATCAGGGGGACCTGAGGCCCAGTATCGGAGTAACCTGAAAGATGTCGTTAATATGCTGAAAACAAAGCATCAGAATCACTACATCATCTTCAATTTGTCAAAGAGAAGAAATGACATCATTAAAATGAATGAACAGGTGAGAGAGATTTTGGGTACGATTAGTTCATGCTGTCTTTGTCAAAACATGATTCAAACGGTCCCCGGACCTACCCAACACGCTGTCTTGATTTCAAAGAAGTGTTTGAATTTACAGTAAATTTGTTCTGACATCAGTTTTGGTTGTGAAACTCCCTTACTTCAACTAAGCCTGAAAGGTAATTCCTTTATTTAATAGTTGTTTGCCCTGTGTCTGGTTTTTGTCATATAAATACGGTAAGTTGAGGTTGAACGTATGGCCCATTTCTTTTACCTACGATATTTCATGTCTGTAGGATAATTAATTACCCCATCTTTATCAAACTCTTAAACAGTGGTTGGCTGTCACCTGACCCCAAAAGAAACCTACTTCCACAGGTACTTTTTTTCTGGTACTATGTTCAAAAGCCATTGTGAAGTGCCAAGCTGTAAGACTATTTTGCACATATCTTACAGACCCTGTCATCAGCTCCACTGCAACTTTTCCAGAGATCATCATTTTAGTGAATTGTTTATTGCTTCTTAAATTTTAGGAGTACCATCTGCCCTTTGATCAAGTATTTTATATATACAACTTGTAACCACATTTATTGACTTAAAACGCCTACATGATTTAGTAGATTATAGCAGGGAGCTGCCCTGATTATAGTAACTGTATGTTTCTATAAAACTTCACCTTTGTTTTTGAATGGATAGCAAACATATTAGTTTAAGAAGATTGCAGAACCACTTACATTCTCAGTAAATAATCACAGTCCAAGGAGCTTGGAAAGGAAGCACCGTGGTAAGACCAAATGTGGGGGTCATATGAAATGACAGACAGGGTGTACTTTCTAAACTACCCTTGTGATCACTGTCAAACCACAGGTGATAATAGTGATAGAATATTTGAAACATTTTTTTGATATGAATGACATTTTCAGGAGATGCAATTAAACGGTCTTCCTATATGGCCGAGGACGAAAATCAATGGTTGTTCCAACCTCATTTTGAAGTAACTTAATCTTCTCTTATTTTTTTTACTGTCACAGTAAAGAAAATCTGTGAAGTTTCAAAACATTAACATTCAACTTTATTAAAGTTAACTTAATGAGGTTTTCCACATGGCTTTAAATGCTGTCATGATAAAGAGCCACACATGAAACAGGATATTATGGTACACTAATTCAAATTGGGGTCACTACATTTTTCCTTCAAATTTTGTCCCCTTGAGGCCTAGTAAGGGATGTTGCAACCGTGGGAAAGACTTTAGATGGTATATATCTTTTCATTTTGGGTATGGGAGATTTCCCTGCTATTGTAATAGCAGGGATTTCAGTATGATCTGCATTCTTGCATGAAAGTCCCCTAAAACAGTGTCCACTCATGTTAGCTAAATTTCAAACAATATTATTCACTTGCCTTTAGAGGAACCATGAAGTGAACTTGCGTAGGTTTAATACATACCGTATGGTTTACATGAATCATTTATTATGGATTTCATAATAACCATTTTTAAAGACTTCATTACAACCAGCAAGTCTACCCTTCCTTTTGCATAAGTTCAGTTACATGTTCAACATCAAAGTAAGACAAAGTTACCCCAACCTTCAGTAGCACACATATCGTACCAATCTATGTACGATACTTTTGTGCAGCAAGACGGGCACAGGGGCCTGAAACAGCAAAACAACGTTCTTAGCTATAAAGAACGATCATTGGTGCTCAGCTCACCTTTAGAGTGTCAGTACCCTGTGTCAGAATTCCTGGCTATGGGCCAGTCTAGATATGACAGCATGGGATTAGACATAACCTACATTCTTGGCCATAGGGGTAGGAAGCCGTTCGAGACTATGTTTGGTTATTATGGCTGAACGTTGTTTCGAATCGCCGTCCCGGGGTAGGGTTCTAATGGTAGGGGGTCCCCCTTTGGAAAATTTTGAATATTTGAGGCATAGTTCTCCCACCACATTTTTGACTGGGGGAGCTTTATCCCCCAGCTCCCATTTGCTTCGCCTATGTTCTTGGCCTATAGTTGTACTTGTCTTGTCCTTTATAGAAGTAACTTTGTAGTTTTGATTTAATTACAACTGAGTACTGCCATTGCCATATGTTTTACTAGCTTTGTAGTAATTTAAACATTTTCACTGTAGTGTGTGTGCATTATTTTATTGTAGGACCTATTTCACCCATTGAGTCTAATGGGCCAGGAATGGTGCTGGCTGTCATGCATATAACCCACTTCCTGGTTCCACTGCCTATTATTACCTGTTCACCCTCCCACAGTACTCCAAAAAATTTTGGACATGGCTGTTATGATTTGTAAAAGCTCCATGATAAGACTTTTTGCCAAAACCACACATATAGATTCATGGCAAACTGATTCCATTTTTCAACACCAGGGGGGGCCAGGGGGGCCATGACCCCCCGTCGGGGAAATTTTTCAGTTTCGTCGGGGAGCTGTTATGTATACGATAAAATATGTAGTCCCCAACAGCGCCCAGTCGCCCCGACGATTTACTTAATTTTGGTTTTAAGTTTGGGCAAATTCTTCAATAAAAACCCCAAATTTTCCAATTATCTTCTTCAAAGCCCCATTTTTTTCAAATTTTCCATGGAAAATGCCGGCAATTTTTTCAAATTTTCTCCAAAAAGAGCCCAAAATTTAGAACATCGTTTTGGCACTTTATTTCCTTCATTGAGACTTTGGGTTGCTGGTCCCCCCGCTGGGGAGCTTGGCCCCCTGTCGGGGAAATCCTGGCGCCACCCCTGTTCAACACCTTGGTTTAGCTTGTGAATCTGTTTAAAGTGAAGTTTTGGATGGGAGCGAAGACTTCTGCTCATGGCATTGGTTAACTTACACTGTGTAGCATTGTAAACAATAAGGCATATGAAGAAACATAGAAATTACTGCAAATTCTGCTCTCTACTCCTAGCAGTTTATGTGAACTTGAAAAAAGTATCAACAAAATTCTGACATCTTCACTACAAATTTCTCATTTAAATTCACAAACACAGTTAGTGATATGGGCAAGCAGTACTGTACAATTGCAAGTGCCTTTGGCGTTTTTTTTTTTCAGAGATGAATTTTTTTTCCAGGGCAAGTGTGTTCTTGTAAAGGGCAGATACACAGACCCCAGTTTGAGTTGCCTACCCTGGTATGCCAATTCATGTATGGCTCTTGTTAATCATGTGAAAATGTTTTTTCCCCTTGTGAATTTCTACAAAATAAGTCCTTAATGCCCTCAACATGAGATATTTATGTTCAGTAATATTAGGACAGATATTTGCAATAGGCATTGAGAGGACATTTTTAAGGTACTGGGTCACTGCATATTCCTGTAACTCTCATATTTTTTTTTTGTCAACTGCTGCACATTTTTTTTAGCTAGTATCCTCTATCATTTTTCTGCAGCTTAAAGGGAAAATGCAGCCACTTAAATATGAATTGGTATCTCCTAGTGCCTTAATTTATGAATGGTTCTTCTTAATCATGTGACTTTTTTGTAACCAAGTAGTTTTGCTCATGCATAATAACTCATTGGTTTATCATTAATATACAATCTTTATGTTCAGAGAGATCATTGTTGGGAAAATAAATGGTTATTTATTAGGTTTATCTGTTTCAAAATAAATTTGTGTTGGTTGCTGTGACTACCTCTTCCCTTCCAGTTTGAAGAAACTTATTCACAAAATGCATTTACTGCATAAAGTATTGCAACGATTGTTAAAAATAGACGAATTTAAGATTCCAGAGTGGAAATTTTGACAATTAGTCATTGAACTGAAGCCAAAGATTCTCTTCTTTCAATAAACAGTCCTTTGTAACTGATGCCATAGAGGGTCGGTCATATATCATCATGAAGAAATGAATTCAAAATGTTTCAGTAGGGATGGGACTAATTCATATTTACTGTCAGGGTATGGGGAAATGTAATACTCTCTTGACACCAGTATGACTCAAACACCAAATTGATATGTACCCCTTGAGACACAGCTCTTTGTCTGTTACTATGGATATTGTTTCATCAGTATTTGTGTGCTATGTTTTGAGCACTGGCATTTGTTTTGTAGCTTTCATCACCATCCTTCTTGTTTAATGCCAGAGAAGGGAACATGGTTATAGTGACTTGAAATTGTTGTAAATCATAGAAACCTGGTCTTGTTATACCCAATGAAAGCTTTTTATATATGCCTTATATTTGTCTAAGGACATTCTTGGACCTGCTTTTAAATAGTACACAAGTAAGCATGTCATTGCTCATCAGCCCTGGGAAAGTTTCCTTGCAAAAAAAAAAAAAAAAAAAATTCCAGTTGCCACTAATCATCCCTGGAAATACCAAAATATTCCAGCAAGGAGCTTTTAAGATTACTGATTTTTCATGTCAATCTTTGTTACTTGATGTTGCATGATGACTTTCTGAGAGATGTGGGAAAACTCAGAAAAAGGAGGGATAAATTACTTTCTCAAACTTCTTTGAAAATATGGAATCGTGAAATGATGGCACTGTAAGTTTCACTGTATTGGCTGACCATTTACTGTAGGACCTATATTATAAAACACATGTTATACACTTAAAGGGAATGTTGTCTCTCCAACCTTATGTTGAAACATCAGCTAGAGAGTCTTTTGTTATTTTCCTTAGATGTATACTTTATGATTTTCAGATTGTAAATACTGCATTATTGCTGGTAATTGAGGGGTTACAGTGCGTGAATATAAGGGTTAAGTTGTAAAATGTATTGTCACATGATGAAGAAGAGCCATCCACACATTAGGGTACCACGGTATACTCATTCAGTTTGGGATGGTTAGACCTGCACATGCCATTTAACCACACTGTACCACTCATAGAAGCAACAGTTTGGCAGCAGTTCAGAATTTACCTAATGTTACTATTTATTCCCTCAGCCAAAAGCAATTCTTTTATAAGAACGACTTTGTCCCTAAGGTTTATTCCAACTTTTGCTTTGTGTGCAGCAAACAAGGGGAGGTTCAAATTGTCACATTTGATGGCAAACCCTGGAAAGTCATAAACTAAAAGTCATGGTAACAGATACTCTCACATAGTACCAAAAATAGCTTCAAGTTTACAAAATGTTAGTATGAAAGACCCTTTTTTTTTAATTGTTTACATGTCATTTTTTTATTACATTAAATGTCATTCCTTTTACCTGTATAGTTGTCACATCCAGAATTGATTAATATATTTACAGTTTGAGAAGTAACAGAATGCTTCCCAACTTTTACTATCATAGTTTGTAATACTCATTTTGAACAATGACAGTATCTCCATATTCTTGGGCTTGGAAACTGTGGCCTTAGATTGCAAACTTACTGTGCACATCACCACTGGAGTGAAAACAATCATTGGACAGCACTACCTGCATAAGACATGTTAAAAATTGTTTTCACTTCATCACATTGTACATGTATGTGACCCCGAGACTTTGCATTTGGTTTTGTTTCTTTGATTGGCCTACAATGGATGACAATCCAAGAGCCATTCTCCTTTTACCTGCAATCAAGATGTCATATGGTTTCATGCATAAGTGTACGAGGCCGGGGGGGGGGGGGCAGGGGGGCATATGCCCTCCCAATTCGGGCAAAAATAGTGGATCCATTCGGGCAAATGAGACAGCCGAGAAAACAAATTATACCTTTTTGGAACCGACACAACGGTATCAAAATTCGGGCAACTTGGTCCAAAATTTTAAATTCGGGCAAAAATGTTCCCTGACCCCCCAGAAATATTGACCCCCGTACGCCTATGGTTTCATGAGAACTACGAATCTTAGAGCACTTTCACTCAAATAGAGATACATGATTAAGCAGATAAACCATAATAGACTCATAGACTTACACAAAAAAAAAAACACTTTTTTGAATTTTTAAAGTCAGCATTTATGTTCACAACCTTCATTTGGGATGTGAGAAAGTTCTTGTTGTAGCCTGTGCGTACTCCTGTCCCCCTTCCTGCATACTCCTGTAAATCTGTGTTAGCTATATTGTGGTTCTCAGTTGATGCATAGACCAGTTTTCCAAGGGGGTGGGGGGATATAGTTTTGCAAAATGATTATGACTTCCAGGGATTCTAGCAAGGAGACCATGGTGAAAAGGGGAACTTAAACACATTATAAATCAGGGTAATAAAACTTAAGGGTTTTGAAAAATGGGCATTTTTTTCAAATCCACCATGACTATATTCCCCTGATTCTATAATACATCATTTCTTTGTGTCTGGTATTTGTCTCCTTGTTCTCAACACATCTGTTTTCCCTAACCCCCTTCCTGCAGAGTGATGTGTTCCTCAAAGTTTTTCCTTAGCAAACCTTCAGAATTAATGTGTATCTAAGTAGGACTTAAGTAATGCATGTCATCAGTCATCAGTTACCAGCACACAAGATATGTATTTACTGCTTATAGAGACTTCTATTCTGGGAACTCATTACAGCAAACCAAGCCTAGCTGACCTCAGGTTCAAGCTTTTCCTTACATTTTTTTCTTTGGACTTTAAGAATGTTTTCAGTGAGATCATGTACATGTTACATAAACATACCCATGAACTCTCCTACAACCCCTGGAACTTTCAAATGACAGAAATCTCATTGTGGTGGTGATGATGGTTATAGCTATCCATGAAAACAACTTTTATTATTGAAAATTGTTCACTCAAAGGTGATGTTGTTGTTGACTTGAAAATGTTTTTCCCTTAATGATAACTGAGGAGTATTTACTGTAATTCAGTATGTGTGTCCATGTTGCACTACTTGCCATTATGTGGCTAGGAGCATGGGTAAGAAGTATTTTGCCTGCACAGTTGCAACCAGTTCATTACAGCTACAAAACAATACCCTTGGCAAAATCATTTGTGATGATTGTAGGAGGGGGTGTCCATAGACCCTTTGTTTTTCCAAAGAGAAATGGAAAAGTGTAAAAAAAAATAGCAAAACAGCCTAAAGGAACTTGACCCTTGTCATTTCCACTGTCTCGTTCTTTTTATCAAATGTAAACTTCCCTTTAAACATTAACCCCTCCCACACCCACTCAGGGACTAGAGTTGGTTTGTGAAAACAATTATGGTTTTGACTTTTTATACAACACATCTTTGCATTCTCTTCTTTTATGATGTCTTTTGTGTTGTTTTCACCAAATTCATGCTGAATCTGATACATTTCTCATTAAGTTGGTTGAACAGTGAAGTGATCAAAGTTGTTCGTTACGTGTACGTCTCCATTTTAACTCGTTGTTGACAGACACCCATCCATATCTGATCTAGTGACACCTGAGTAAAGCTGCTGTAAAGTCGGGGATGATCATCAACACAGCTAATGGCGTTGTATACCTAATGTGCTACCTTCATTAGGTGGGAGCATTTTAGTTGCTGAGGTACACCAACTCAACATTTCTCCTTATCAAAATTTTTACCAGCTTTTTGTTGATTTTGTTCTGTTTTCAGGTCTTGGATGTTGGATGGCATGATTCGCTGGCTCCTCCTTTAGAGAGGTTATGCAGTATCTGTAAACAGATTGAGACGTGGCTGAAGAAAGACCCTCAGAATGTTGTTGTATTACATTGCAAGGTAGAGTGTGAATGGAACATTACATTTTTAGAGATTACATTTGTCATTACAGCAAGGTAGAGGTTCAGTTTTGCAACAAAAAAAAATCACCTTGACTGTGCAAAATATTTAACATGTGAGGGTAACTTTGAAAGTTACACTTATCCAAAATGTGCTCATTTATCTTACGTAACCCCAACCCCAATTCCATACCAATGAAGATCATGTTTAGAAATAACAGGTCTTTCATAGGTTGAAAGCAGGAAAGGGTCCTTTCCCTGACTTGTTTGTTATTCTCAGTAGTCCAGCCTCCTAGTATTTCTGGGAATTGAGGAAGTGAAGACTTAATTTTCACTTCTCAGGAATGGAAAAGTCATGGAATTTGTAAAAGACTGAAATCTTTTCAATTCATGTAGCACCCTAGGATGCATATCTTTATTTTTTTTTTTTTTTTTTGCGGGGGGGGAGCTGATCTATCATGGATTTCTCTTAATTTGACTATGAAAAAGTCATAGAAAAGTAATATGGAGTTTTATTTTCCCTAAGGTGTAGGAGCCCAGCCTGTTGCTCTGTCCAGAAACTCTGTTTGGCATTAACCTTGATATTATTATGGTGACATTTTCATACCAGAGACTTGGCATTGTCTAGATACAAAAAGTATTTGTTGTAGCTAGAATTTTGGCACAGACTACTGCATCAGCTAGCGGATGTACTTGTTGCAGCTCAGCATCTATCTCTGCAACTTTCCTTGTGGGTGACTGACTCATAAGTTGACATTTCTAATCCTGCATCCTACCCCATTGTATGATTATTATCCCTGGAATTTAAGAGACCTGGCCCCAGTCTCCTTTTCACCTGTTTCTAGGCCTCAAACTGTTAATTTTAACCTGTTCAACATTTTTTCGGGTTGAACTTTTAGAAGCTGTGTTTGGTTTGAATCCCAAGAGGTCATCTTGAACCCTAACAAAAATAGTCCTGGCTATGTGAAGGAATCTTCATTGGTTCTTACTGAGAGACTGCCCTTTATATCCAAATGGTATTTGCAAAAAGAAACATCTGAAGATATTAGTGTATGGAATGTATGTTTCCGTGATGATTGGTTCATGTCAGTTGAACTTCCATTGTTTGTAGGAATAACCAACAAGTTCATTGACATTAAAATGTTAGTCATACTCAACATTAGAATGGTAAATGGGTAAAACCTATTTGGAAGGAGCTCCCTGATATTAGAACGGAACGTACATGATGTAGGAAGTGGGGGGCTGGCGGTTTCTGCCCTCAGTCCAAGGATGAAAACCCCTTATGTGTTTCCTCTGTACAAAAAAAGTAAAAAAATTTGCAGTAATTTTCCTCAAAATTTGCCCAATATGCTGCACCAAATTGCATCTAAGGACCCTCAAATATTAAAAACTTTCCTAAGGGGGAGGGGCACCGCCTCCCTGTAGACCCCTCTCCCAAGATGGTGGCCCAAAACAACGTTCACTCCCCCCCCCCATCCCCATCTCAAAGAGCTTCCCATGCCAATGGAAATACATATATTGAGGCAGATATATGTTTTGTGGTGAGCTACAGTTTAATACTTTTTTATATTAATTTAAACATGATTTCTTCAAATGTTTTCCTTTCCAGGGAAGCCGATCACCTATTGGAGTTGTTGTACTAGCATATATGAACTATATCAACATTACAGCCAGGTAATTGTCAACTTGAATGGAATTTCATTACTGTCAGAGAAAAAATGTTTATTGTCCGATTTATGATAAGTGATCAAGGATAAACAAACCAGTCCATTGTTAAAGTGTCCTACAGATGATAGTGGTTACAGAATAAGATTTCACAAGTAACAAACAAATTTGACTTTGTGTTGCCAGGAATTTTTCTGGAGAACACAAGAGTGGGGGACTAACAGTTTCATGTGTGTACATGCAGAATCCCAGTAGCAATGATGAGGATATATCTACTTGCTTTTTGGAGATACACCCATCAACTTTGATCTTTGTTAAATTTTGTCTCAAGGATCTTAAATCCCCCCTCCCCACCCCATCCTATCCCCAGTTTTTCACACTAATCTCCACCACTGCATGGGCAAACTATGAAGGTCTGCTTAGTTGCCAAATTGCCCTGAAAGGTAGGTCTTCTGGTATCACTTCTCACCTGTGTCAGATTTGACATTTTGAAATGTGTAGTCTTGGCTAGATGCATTGTATTTATTAATAGGGCAGGGGTATAATTGTTTCATTGTGGAAATTTCCAGTGTGGGTGAGGAGGTTGGAAGTTGGGAGGTGAGGTAGGAAGCCCATGGATGATGGAGGGTGCACAGCTTTTACAGGGGAAATAAGCCCCCACCTGTGGCTTTGCTACTGTTCTTTATGATTGGACCTACCTGGGTAAAAATATTAGTCCCTCGCAGGACTAGCTAATAATGTAATTGTGGAATCACAGTCCTTCGGTTAAAATTACAATGTGTGTCTTTATTTCTTGTCTTATTTTGCCATCATAAAAACTTAAAATATGAAGGTTGTCGTACCAGTTCTAAAAATTTGTTGCATCTTTACAATAATTACCAAAGGATTTCACATTGCTAATTATGTTAATTGAGATAGGTTATGAAGTAATTCTTATATTTAATATAATATTGAGATTAAAACTTGAACTTTCTGTACATTTATTGCCAACAACAAAATGAAACAAAATTTTTTAAAAAAAGTTTTTTATTAAATTCTGCCTAGTAGGCTCTGTCTTGGGATATTTACCCATAGCAGGATTTTGAATGGAAATGCTACATTTCTAGTTTTTAAAGCATTTTGGAAAATTGTGACTTACTTGAAGTGTATCCCCTAGTCTGAAATATAATCTTATTCAGGGATGTAGCTAGCCAAATTTAAATGCTGGGTAATTGTCTGGTCTGGGGAAAGCATTTCATCCCCACCCCCATGGCATCTACCACATTTTTCAGCCATTAGTTTTTTCAGTTTTTCCTCATTTTACTTTAGAGAGTAAATTTGGGGCTAGTTTTAGGTCTCGGTAGGCAGATTTGTGGTGGGCGGGGAGACGTGTATTTGCCTGGAGTTCTGGGCAGGAATTCTGAGTGTTGGGTGTGGCCGCCCAGCGCCGCCCACCATAGCTACATCCCTGACCTTATTGTTAACTTGATAAAGTTTTTTTTTGGTTTCATCAAGTCCAGGGATTGACCAGTGGCTGTGGGGAACATGGGGAACTTTTTTGCCAAGAAGTGTTGGTATTTGGAGTTATGTTGAAGCATTTGAGGGAAATTCGGTTCTTGTTCATGAAAACGTAAAACTGTGGGAATTTTGACTTACTTTCCTGGGAAATGAACATTTTTTCCTGCCCTGCACCAGCCACTGTGAAGAATTGCAGGTGTGATTATGGAAGAAAGTTCATTTTTGATCTTTCTATTACATAGTTCTGAAACAGCTCTGGACAGATATGCCATGAAGAGGTTTATGGAAGTAAAGACTGACAGCCATGTACAGCCATCCCAGTTCCGATATGAGGACTACTTCACCGGTCTTCTAACAGGTGCCATTTCCATCAACAGTGCACCCTTATTTCTGCATCATATTGTGATTCATGGAGTTCCTAATTATGACGCTAACGGAGGTAATAATTCAGACTAGATTTAATTTAAAGTTAACTTACAAGGATGTCAGAAAACGTGAAACAAAATATATATAATTTGCTCTTGTTTTCTTGGTCTGTTGGTGTATCCCCACATTCCCACACAAGGGTGAAAGGTCCAGGACTGGGTGTTGGTTTTACAACTTAATAAGCATGTCAGCAAAAGGGCTTCTTGTTATGTGTTTTTGATGTGGCAGAGAATAACCTCAGTATCTTGTTGCAGGTTTCTGATTGCTCCAAACAGTGGTTTGACCGTTTGTTTGGCCAAAAAGTTTCCTGTTTTTTACAATGGCACACCAATCTTAAAAACACCAAAGATTTGCAAAACAAAATATCTTTGCCTAGTGTTTCTTGTTTTTAAACATTTTTTGATGTCCATGTGAGTGGAATGTGAGTACTAAAAAGTAAAATGGTTCGATCAAACAGCCAATAGAAACTCTTGTGTGAATGACGTAGTAATTGTCGTTCTGTGTGGCGTGGTTCAGTGCAGTTCATTCCTTCCTTCCCATTGCAAAAATAAAACAGTAATATTGGTAACATTACAAATCCGTATAAAGGTGGAAGAAATAACAAAGTGTGGAAAGTGAGAAGGAAGAGTGAGAGCAGTAGGAAGTTGAAAAAAATTTCTGCTGATTTTCATTGGCAATGGCAGTTTCCTGAAGCATGGGTTTAGTTTCATTGTAATGGTAAAATGTCAGCAGGAAATTTGGTATTTTGAAATTTTGTGATAGCATTGACACATCTCTTTTTGTGGATGTGGTGAGAAAATCCATTTTTAACAGTGTTAAGGTTTATTTAACTAGTCTTCCCAACCTTTCCAGAAATTTATTTGATCTAGCAACCCACACATACATAATGTGTCAGAGTCAATATCCAAACTTCCAGTGGGTCTGTTAGTAATATAAGTCCTACAGGTATTGAAGTATTTATATGTTGCCAGTCAACACATATTCTGGAATTTTCTTATAACACTGAAGAATTGATTTGCACCCCACCATTTGAGAAAGTTTGATTTAAATTACTTTGATGTTCGTTTGGCCGACATGTCTTGATCTGTTTGTATAAATCTACATTTTCTGCACAGTGAGATATGTTTATACAATGCTGATGCTAGAGCATTTATATCACATGCCTGACTGAATTCAGAATGCCCCAGCAATCTCCTGAGAAAACCTTTGTAAATAATAATAATAATTGGACTCAATATTTGCCAAAGCAAATAGACCCAATAAAAGACCTTGTGGGTTTCCTTTGGAAAGATTTTTTGGCTGGCTTTTTCCTTTATTTACATTAAGAGGAAGCTTTTCTCTCATTTTTGCTGACAGGTTGCCGACCTTTTATCAGAATATATCAAGGAATGCAGACTGTTTACACATCAGGAGTTTAGTAAGTACTAAACATGCTTGGCTAAAGCCAAGTATAGGAACATATATATATATATGTTCAAGGTATTCACAACTTACAATGTTTTAAATCCAAGATCGATAATTTGTGTCCAAACATTTTGTATATCAGTGATCTTGAAGTCATGTCAATCATCCAGCCTCATGCTTTTTAGGAAAGTTTGTGAAAAGAACAATTCTGTGATAAGCTATCAATAATGTGCAAAGGAATGTAAACACTAATGGCATTCTGTAGTTTTGATCAGGCTAGCATGCAGAGGGTTTGGCAGGTTTCGATGAACCGTCCTGCAGTATTAATGGTTGGGTTCAGATAGGACAGTAGTGCTATAAATGAGACTTTCTTTATCAATATCCTATGTAGAGAAAATGTTGCACATAATGTTTTTGAATAATGTGAAAGTTATGGCATCATTTTGTATCTCACCACCATCCCAAATCAAACTGTTGTCAAATGGGGAGGGGAACAAACCTCCCTTAGAATGGTAGTCTACCTCTACAAATAGGGTCAGTCAAATGTCAACGTTTTGACCAACTAATCAGTGCTTACAGATATCATGCATTGACATCACACGACATCAGTTTGGGGGAAAACAATGAAGCACACATGCACAAACGGCGTAGATTTCACATGCGCGTGTAGTACACTTCCTCATGTATACAATTGGTTGACATATCAGCTGTCTGCATTTGTTGGTGTAACTTACAGTGATATGCGCTTTTCCTCCAAACGAGGGAGCACTTTCTGCTTTGTGACATCATGTGCATAAGGTCTATTCAGCAACTCATATGCCAGTGTGAAAATTTTGAAAAAGTGGTTTAAAATTCAAAATATGGGCACATATTGACCTTATCTCCCTAGAGATATTGGCCCAATACACCTCTATAATATTCCTACATTAATCTCATTGAACACTCACTGGAGTACACCATCAGAATATTGTGGATGAGAAAATCATCAGATTATTACAAGACTTGGACACAAATGTTCTCACATGGCACATGCATAGGACCAAAAAAAGTGAAACATGATTTGTGATCGTGTATGGCTTCTTATGCTTAGTACAATGATTTTATGTAATAAATGGTTTTGGATTGACGTTTTTTGGGGCCCAAGTGTAAATTCCTGGGACATAAGACCCTAAAATGAAAATTTACATGTCATCTACAAGGCCTGGGATTGTGGAAATGTCATCGACAGTCTAGGAGGTGCTTGTTGGCAAAAATTTGCATGGTACACTACAGGCCAACTTATGATGGAGGTTCACTTAGATAACATTTCATATAACTGGTCCACTTTTCCAAAATTTGAATCTCCCCACTGTAAAAACTGCATTCATTAAATCGATTCTCACTATGACAAAAGCTCAGTATAACCCTGTCAGTGAACTGTAGGTAAAAGAATTATAAACATTGACACCAAAACACCAATGAAAATTACTCTCAAAGATGAACAGAGAAATTGGCAAAAAGAAAAATTGTTTAGTAGTATGAAGAAGTGAAAAATATAGTGTTACTGTAAATGAGATGAGAACAGACTTTTTATATTAATGAGGATTTAAAATAATGTGTTAATGACCAGCACGACTGAGCAATAGCCCACGATAGCTATATCACGTATATGATTTGGAATTGTTCCTCTTATCCTAAATGGAGACTTTAAAATTTATCTTCTTATTTTTTGCAGTACTGTTCCAGAGGGTACAACAAAGTTTGTGATTAGTTTAGATAAGGCCTTACCTTTGCGTGGTGACATACTGGTAAGTTGTTCTTGTGTGTTGACATTATCAGTGTTGTAGTTGAGACTAACGCCTCAAGCAGTGGGCTGCACCCTCCAACCTTGAATCTGAGACTGAGGCCAGCTTAAAGGAAAAATGCAGTCACCCCAATTTGAATTAGTGTACCCTGGTATCCGGTTTCATGACTGGCTCTTTCAAATCATGCGACAAAATTTTGTTACCAAATTGGTAAGTCCATAGACCATTTTCCAAAGAGCAATTACAAAGGATTATGGGATAGGATTTTGGTGTGCGTCGTTTTTGTCAATGACATTTTACTGTGGCTTAAAACGACGCGTACCAAAACTGTATCCCACAATCCTTTGTAATTGCTATTTGGAAAAGGGTCTATGCAGAATAACTGCTTATTTTACCTTAAATATTCAATGTCTATGTTTGCAAACATCGTTGAAGATTCTTGAAAATGAAATAAGAGGAGATTTGAAAGATTGAGCTGATGTTTTGAAACAAATATGGGGCAACTGCTTATTCCTTTTAAACAGAGTGTGTGTCCCACCAAACAGTTGCAGAAGAGAGCAAGCAATCTTCTCTTGTAATCATGTATGATGTAATCATTGCAAATTAAATTTGCAATTCATTAGAGCTAAGCTTAACCATGTCATGTTGGTTTATCATAAAACTTACTGAGATATAGTACAAGTGGCATGGTATGATGCACTCTTAAAACATTTGCAAACATGAAAATGATTCTTGGAGAAAAATAATGCCCTTTTGTATTGTCTTTGAGAAAATAGGTTACACCGTAGCCTGTCAGCTGGTCGTAAACCAGTCTCCGTTGAATCTATGAGGTCAGAGGGTGCCATGCTGAGGTATAATTACTTCATGAGGCTTAGACTAAGGTGCCACAAATCAGTCTTGAGGCTGGGCCTCAAGACCCCCAGCATGGGCTATCACCCTTGAAGGCTCTATAATCTCACCCCAGATAGTAAACATTCTCCCCACTGTAGCGAACTTCTAGCCCTCCCTCTAGTTTAAACAAAACACACCTGTCTAGTACACCTCCAAGACAGAGCCACTGTAGCCTGCACAACTTTAAATTGCTCAAGGTAACATTGACACATGACTATATGTGAGGTTCAGTGGAAACAAAACTGACTGCACATGTCATCATTGATCAACCAGAAAGGAGCTATTGTTTGAATGAATGTCAATCAAAGTGTATTTAGAACTATAGGGCTATCCTTGATATATTTGGGGGATGCGACAGCCCTAAATTTTGAAACTTCTACTAAAAGATAAAAAATTAAAACCCTGTATGTAGTTGAAGTTTTACTTTTTCTTTTGAGTTCAAGGTAGTTAATAGATATTCAGTTCATCAAGAAAGAATGGGTTGGGTGGTTCCTTCTTCCATTCCTTCCTACGAAAATCTCATCCCACCCCCTCATCCCTAGCAATCTCCCTTTCCTCCTTGTAGTCCATGTTGCACTCTTACTTGGACTCGTTGATTCTCAGTTATCTTCCAGTTACCTTCATCCCCTTTCTTCAGCCATTCCATCTTTCCCAGTCAAACCTTTAAACTAGAGTCCAATGTATTATGGAAGTAATTTGTCACGAGTGCAGCCAATAAAGTAATTACTTGGCACCGTGACAGTGTTACACCATCTTTTTAAGTAAGGGTTGTGTGGTAGACTTACTTTTGGTAATATATGAAACCTACATAAGGTTCAGGGTCGAGGCAACTTTCTCCTGGTAGTGGTACCCTGGAATTATCATAGTATTTAATTACATAGTTATAGATGAAAAAATGTCACATAAACTGATCACAGAATAAAAGTAGCATGTACAACAGCTGTAATTTCACAACTGAATTTAGTGAAGTGTATCGCTGTAAAGATTATGCCAGCAAATTAACAGCTATCAAAAAACATTATGGTATCATGAACTTAAAGTGGAGAGACATTAGGAACGGTTTGTTGAAGGAAATCTGGAGTAAATTACCACTGAATAAAGTTTGAGATCCAGTTCAAAACAAGGAAAAAGCAGTAAAGAAAATACAAGTGTGAGAAATACCATATATACTATGTATTTTAAAGTGGGCTTCAGAGTGAATTGTAAGTCTTCACACTGTGACCTTTTTCTAATTATTGCAATCTTCAGAGCCACCTCTTAAATCACTTCATTTATTTTGTAAGTTCCTGCAATGCCTCAACCAGGTTCAGTGGTTTAAATTGCTCTTACTTTTGGCTGTGGTTTATTCCACCATAATGTGTAGGGTAAGGACTGTTGTACCCCTAAGCCCTCTTTTTGTTCACCAAATTTTGATCTGATAGTGAAAAACCAACATATTCATCATAGATAGATATACCAAGGCAGTTTAGTAATGTTCATGTTAAACAATAAAAATAAGTCTCATATGCCAATACCTCAAGGAAATAATCACAATTTATGTATACCAATCATTTGTGAAATCTTCTAGGCACAAAAAGGGTAGGGGTAGGTGAGGGTTAAAGCTGAGATTTGCTGGGATTGGTGTTACTTAGAAAAGAAGTGTTGAAATCTCTTACATTTTATTTATTCTTAACACAGGTAAAATGCTACCACAAAAAGTTCCGATCAAATACAAGAGATGTCATCTTCAGGTGTCAGTTCCATACAACAGCTGTGGTGGAGTATCGACTCTTGTTTGCAAAGGAAGACTTGGATGATGCATGCACAGGTAAATCGAACTTGCTGTAGAAATAGGATGTGGAGAAAATTTGACATTTATGGGTTAGAAAAGTTTAATAATGATAAGAACAACAACAACAATAATAAATAGTACACAGTTTTTATGGAGCGCAAAAGACACTTAAGTCCCTTTGTGCTAAGAAAAAGAAACATTTTGGAAAAGTAGTTCCAAATAGATGCACAGTGCCATCCAAGGAATGGCTTAAAAAGATGGTATTATAATTTACCATTTGAGACCTTGTCTCTGCAAAGTGTGAGTAGCCAACTTATGATGCAGAGGTGAATGGTTATGGTATACCTAACATGATGTTTTGAAATGCTTTGAAAGTCTTACTAAAAAAAAGTAAACCAGAGTTAGAGAGTTTGATAAAACTGTAAGTTTAGGTTGTATTAAATCTCTTATGTTTAACTTCTCTGTAAATATTTCTAGATGCCCGCTTTCCTCAGTTCACAAAAGTAGAGTTTATCTTTGCTTCCACTGGTGACCGGTTACATAACAGTGACTATGTGTCCCACAGCAACTTTCCGGTAGACAACACAGATGACCCACTAATCAGATGGGACTCGTACGAGAATTTTAGTAAATTAGTGGAAGGACTTGGTAAGTAGTATGCAGTAGTGGTTTAATACCCCAGGCTATAATCATAATTCAGGCATTGGGACAGTTGTCTTATCTGAGGGCTTGTGGATTACCATTTCATGTAAGATGGTTTCCAGCTTAACTCAACTTAGAATGTTGTCAATTGAGGTCATTTAATGGAAAAACAATGGGTAACTGTTGAAAATTGGTTAAGTATAATTCTCTATCAGGATTGTGTTAAGATTTAGATTCTCATGACTTTCACAACTTGTTTGTGGAGGGGGGAGGGGGTTGGGGGTTGTGTCAAAGGTCATAAATTATGAGCCCTTACAGATAACCGTTGGAGGGAAAAGTTATTGTCTGTATAATAAGACTTTGTGTTAGGTGAATTATTTGATCAGCAAAAGTACATCAAGACAAGGCCAATAAATGTGGATCCGTGATCACAGTACTTTTGGTGGGGTAGGGGGTGGGGAGGGAAAGGGGTAGGAAATTTTTGAGACAAGTGATAGAGGACAACCAGACTGCAGTACAAATACACTTTTTGCCTTCCTTGATCATGGAGAGTTAGTCAATACCTACCATGAACATAGTCTTAATGTACACATTGATCACTGCACTTGCTCAATACTCTCTGTGAAAGGGTGCTTACCAAACTGGTACATTTATTACTACATGTAACCAGGGTTGAAAAAAAATGTTTATTTTCCAGGAAGGGGGTAAAATCTTCCACAATTCCTCCCATATTTTCATGTACACAAAATGTGTAAATTTCCCTCCAATGACCAAATTTTCCCTCCAAATACCCAACTTTCCTGGGAAGGAGTCTCCCATCTTCCCAACTTTTTCCACCCAGGGGGATAATGCCAAGAATTAAATGATGGCAAAATGATTTGGAGATGAGCTGGCAATACAGTATATTAGTTACAACTCTGCCTCAACCCAACAACAAGGGCAGACAATATAATTGCCTTGCCTGGTACTTGACTGCACAGCAAATCATCATTACATGAAAACAATTTAGGATATGTAGTACAACTTGGCTACAAGCCATTATTAAGCAACACAAAAACTAAAATAATAAAGTGTGATGAACTATTACACTGTGTATTCACAATGACGCACTGAACCTGTGTTAACACTCACCTGGAAAAGGTGCATAAAAACTGATACAGGCATTGTAAGATCAAGAGGTTACCTGTTCAAAATATTTCATAAAAAACAGCAAAATATTTGTTGTCCTACAGAGTGTCAAAAGTGTCAGGAAAAGTTGTAACATTGCCAGTACCTTTAGAAACATTCTTCTTTCTCCATCTCAGCATGTTCAATGGCACTGTTTTACTGTCCTTCCTTTATGTTTTCTGTTTCAGACTTTGAACCAGAGAGTCCACAACCGAATGGAGGCAACAATAACAACCTTTCGCCAGGTTCTCCAAAGTACATCTATGCCTCGGATGGTAGTCCCTATGCTCAGGTCCAGAAAACACCCTCCTTCAATCAAGCTCAACAGCCAGTCATCTTACAACAGACCAGGGAACCACAGGTCAACCAACAACCTCCACCCTTCAACAGTAGAGCAAACGGGCCCCACAGGGATCCTAACCCATACAGCTCACACAATGGCCCAGCAGGTCCTTCAAATGGAGGAATACCAGTGGCCAGGGACCCCCAGCACAGCTCTGGTGGCAGAGGAGTGGAGCGAACACCAAGTGGGCGCCAGATAAACCCCAAAGAGCAGCAAGAGTTAGACGAATTACTGAGAGGAATTGAAGACAGTAAGGGATTGGGGGGAATGAACCAGGTACCAGGGAGTCCTCAGACATCACCGGTATGACTTAATTCTTGTGTTCTTGTAGGAGATAATATGAAATAAAAGAAACTGGGCTCACACATGAGTCATGTGGTTTCAAGTTATTGCAAGGATCAGCTCAGAGTAGCCCATATGTAAATTTGTGTGAGATGTTGCAAGAATTAACAAGCTCTTATGGGTTGTTACAAATGTGGGCTCAGTCAGCAATGGGAGTTACTAGAGGTTGCGTGGAATATCCATATTTACTAGTATGAAACTCATGGTGGGCTCCTTATGAACTCATAGTTGGTCATGTTCAAAGTGTCTGTCATTACAAGCAACCATCTGTGAGATATTGTTTCAACTGCTACAATCTGTTTTGAGTTCTTACCAGTTGTTGAACCAAGTTGATAGGGGGAGCCTAGCTTTATAAGTGTTGTCTTGTCAGAAATGTATGTTGAAGAGTTGGAACTCAAGAGAAAAAGATTTAAGTAAGCACGATGGAAGATTTCAAAATTACAGTGAAGTGGAATCTGTGTTGCTCATCATTAACTCCTATTTACTACATGTTTTCATCACAAGTAAATGAGGTTGGGGAAAGATCCATCCCCATTCCCCCATCCTTACTCACTTACTCAAAAAGAACACAAACCATGCATGGAGATGCAAATGTCAAGGCAAAAGTGTCAATTTGACATATGCGCCATCCTATTCGGTGATCTGCATACAAAAATGAGAATGCATGACAGAAAGTTCCATTGTTAAAAGGTTATCGTGCATGCACTTTGACATCACGTTCTGTACACGTATTTATATTTTTCTGTGCATTATCCAGAACACTTAATGCACACTTTTGCACGCTTGGGAAACAGAGGAGCTAGTTGCTTTCCCACTGTGAGTTCATAAGAAAGTAAATGTGCAAATGAAAGTGTGTTACCTAAAGATACCATAGAAACTGACTAAGAATAAGTCTATGAACTTTAAACCAGTCATTGTGTGTTCATGTTCAAGTGTTCTTAATGTGGAAAGCCACCAGGAATAAAGAAACTTCTTGTTGGAAGGGGAATTAATTGAAGAGTGATACTTCTTGCATTTGCAATATTTCAAAATAACATGTATGAATACTTTTGTAAGCCATTCATTTGCCTGTATATTTTCAACTGAATTTTTTGACTGAACAGTGATCAGCACTTCCGCCCTGATATTTTGGCTCCATAGGGAGTCAATGCGCCATTTTAAGTTTGGAAGCTATGGTTAAAATATCTTTGGGTATGGCATGGTTCTGATAGTGAAAGTAAAATGTTTTATGATGTAGCTCATCAAGCTACTTCATACATGAGTAAAGTATTGCAATATTTATTATATTTTCTTTCTTTTGTTTAGGGTGTTGAATCTCCGGGAAACCGAAGGATTGTCAGTGTTCATGCTGAATTAAAAAATGCACCCTTGTCAGTGAAGAAAATGAGCCCTCCAAGGCCAATCATTGAAGAAGAATTTGAAAACTCACCAAGAAATGATAGCTCAAGTGAGCAAAACAAGCCCCCAGTTTTTATTGAAAATAGACCTGTTGAACAGACCATTGTGCCTCAAAGTGCTCCAGCTGTGGAAAGCTCTGTAATGAGGGGAACAAGAGGCTCACCAAGCAAAGAGTCTGTGCCAAACACCTTCCAAAATATGCATCCCTTGCCAAATGGAAATGTCTTACGGGAAGGAGTTCCCCTGGAACATGCCAATCCTACGTATGATTACACAGAAACTGATGATACACAAAGGAGAGGGGATGGTGTTCATCCCGCAATAGTTGAAGAGCCAGTCACAGAAGTGAGGCTTAAAGCAAGTCCTGTGCAATTGAATTCATTGGAGAGTGTGCCTCAGATGAATGTTCCAACTAGCAGTAGAACTAATTACCAACCACAGCCTCTTAGGGCTCAGCAGCAGAAAATAAAATTTGTCACAAAATATGACGATACCCCAGGTGGAGTTCAGAGTCCACCTCCAATGAGCCAGCCTAGCAATGGACCTAGTAGCCCTTCTGGTGTCCCCATCGATGATGGGCTACAGTGGCTTCAGAGACAGCAGGATAAGCTCAAAGAACAGAAAGAGAAAGAAATTACCCCACAGTTGCATTTAAATGAAAACAGAAGTCCATATTACAGTAGCCCATTGCAGGTACAAGAACCTAGTGTCCAGCCATCTTACCAGAAGGGGGTGCACCATGGTGCCCCTGCAAGGACAGAACCAGTGAGTTACTCTCCTGGTGTGACATTCTCACAGAGTGGAACGTATTCACCCAGTGGAAGTGTCAAATCAGAACCAGTGACCCTTAACACTAGTAGATCCAATGCGCCTGACAACCTGTCTTGGTTAGAACAACAGCAGTTGAAGTTAAGGGAGAAGAGACAGCGTGAGAAGTTGCAACTTGATCCGTCCTACCCTCTGCAGGTGGATACGTCCTTCAGTGCCTCACAGTTACCCTCTCAGCCTTCGTCAGTTTCCTCAGTAAGGAGTGATGTTTCAGGATACAGCAACACTCCATATTCCCATCGCCAACCAGATATTAGTATTTCTCTCAGGCGGGGTTACCAGCCAGAACCTTTGTCAATGGGAGGTCATGTAGAGCCCTCTCAGCCTCCCCTTCGCAGGGGACCCCCTACCCCAGCCTATGGATATGACAATATGGATTCATCAAGCCGCCCAGGTGTTGTTCCTGTGCCTTCTCATGACAGACCATTAGAGCCAAGGTAAGTGTTGAATTGATATTCTAATTACATTTATTTAAATTTTGTCATTAAGATGAGTAAAATACCTTCAAAATGGGAAATTGATGCCAAAGAAATGGGTTTTGAAAGAATAGACTAACATCCTTAATATCTGTTGTGTATTTGAATCTTTGGAAGTTGATTTTATTACTTATGATGCAATTGTCACAGATCATTAAGCACAAATCCTTGAAAGTGTTTTAAACAGTCATATTTTATTTTATTGTCATATTGGTCTAATAGCAGCATTGATAAAATTTACCTAAAATGCCACTACTACCCACACAATATTACTAATAGTGTACCAGCACTTCAAAGGTTTACTTTTCTTTATGTATATGCAACTATAACCCCCAGCATATTACCCCTGTAAACAATGTGACATGTTATGATATACTAGTTCTTACCCACAGATCAATGTCATTAGGTTTTGTGCCTATGAACTTGACTGGTGTGACCTTCATTGATATGCAGTTGTACTTCCTCAATGGATATAGTAACCTAGTGGTGGTATAGTGACATAGTGATGGCATACATAGTGCTAAATAGACAATATTATTTTGTATACAATATGCTGATTTTCAAAATATTGGTGTTGGGTTGTATCGGTTGATGTCAAGGACAAAAATATCGGACACCAGCAATATTGGTTGCTGATGATATCAACACAAAACCTTTTTTAAATATTGAGAATGCTGAGCATATGAGTTCATAGTTTTGTGGATTGGTTGTTACATTCATGCATGATTGAAAAGTCACATGCTTCAGTTGTTTTTGTTGTTGTATCAAAACCAGTTCTCATTTTATGTCATACAATTTTAAAATCTTTTGGCCAAATTACTTTGTTTCTTTCATTTTTTTACTATTTTGCTGAAATGCCATTTAGCTTTTAGTGATTAATTTGGATTTTTTTTTGTTGACTTTGCATGAGGTTTGATTCAAATAACTTTACTAATTGAATTTTTTACTCCACATTGCCAAAATATCCAGATGTGAATTTGCAAAGCTTTCATTTAACAGATGCAAGATTCACAAGCAGTTGGCATGTCAAATACATTAGAAACAGTGTTATGGTGTCAATTGGTGAAAATGTTGACAGTTTTATAGTGTAGGGAATTGTGAAGGCCTTGAAATGTCTTCTGTTAAGTTGAAAATGTCTTAGGAAAACTTCCAAACCTTACATAAACCTGGGGCTTAAAGTATTAATCTTGTAGACGTAGTACTAGTATGGTTCATGCTACAAAGTAAACGCTTCTCTTACAAGATATATTCACATTGTTAAAACATCAGAATAGTTCTATGAAAATTTAAATTTTAGTATTTGCAGAGAAATGGAAGGTAATAATATATGTTTGTTAAATGTAGATTCCAAGTGTGTCAGGCTCAGTATTACATTAGAAACAGCATGATTTCAGTCATCACCATTAAAGGTCCTTTTGGCATTCCATGGTAGTTTTCTGTATCCTCAGACTTGTAGCAACTTAGTGTAGATTCACCTTTTGTTTACCTCAGCCCAATGTATAATATAGTTTAAATGTGTTTAATTAATAATATAATGTACATTAACATCACATGTAGTATCCAAATGTATATCGCACATCAACATTCATTTCTATGCAGTTGGGTCTTATTGGATACAATTGTTTGAAACACTTTTTACTGAGGATTGCATGCAGTAACCACTTCTCATGTTAGAACCAAATTTTGAACTGAATGCATCCAGTAGACTTTGCCACTAGTTTGCCTGTAAAAATTGTGGTATGCCAGCTACTTTTAGAGATAAGTGGTCCAGTGGTCCAATGAGACTGCTCATGAGTCACTATAGGTAGAGACAGATAACTGGAGGTAAAAAGTTTCAGAAGAGGACAGGGATGGGGGGTTGGGGAGGGGGAAGGGGAGAGGAGGGAGTCATAAAATGGTACACTGTAACTGCTGTGATAGCTTTGCCGTTCCTTTTGATATAAAACAGGATATTCCATGTGTTTCAGAAATAATCTACTAGATTTATTTTTGGAACACTTTTGTCATAGTAGTATGTACCCTTCATTGTTTACATTGTTTAACATCAAGAGACAATAATTCACTACCGTTGGCTGTTTTGTCTCTACTAATAACTCGCTTTCCTGCTTTTCCTTTTCTGTCTCCTCTGTTCTAAAACCCTTTGCTGTTACAGCTCTCATCGTTATCATTATCATCTCAGTCATCATCACTACCACCATGGTCAAAATGCCTCCCCCGCTTTAAACCAAGGACACCAACGACCCCTCCCTCAAAGCCTGACCAGGAGACTGGCTGAACTGAGCACAAATTTAAACAAAGACAGTAGTGCCCAGATGCCTTCTATGGTTCCACAAAACCAAAATAACTCTGAGGAAGAGATACGAACTACTACAGTTCAAAAGAAAAAGAAAACTATTATGGTGTTTCCTCAACAGACATCAAATTACATGACAGATCTGTCAGAGTCAACCAAGAGGGATGGGATGGTATTAAGGGATTCTTTCACACCCTTTCAAGGGGAAAACAAATCCTTTGTCACTCAGGAAAATGTTGGTCATAACCCTGATAGCTCACAGAACTATACACTTGACAGTACCGACCTTAAGTCTAATTCTAGGGAAGCTTCCAAGGGCCTGAAAAGTCCATATTATAATGAGAATGTTACCCTTCAGAGTGGTAAAAGTTTCCACAATTCTGGTTCAGAGATTTCTCAGGCAAATGTAGGTGTGAATTCAAGTTATGCAATTCAAAATAGTTCTCAAACTGTAAAGGATGAGCATCTTACAAATTCTCCAAAAGGGTACCCCAATATGGAGGTGAGACAAATTAACATTGAATCAGAAAATTCAAAAAGCAGAGATCCATCTGCCCATGATTCAGGCTATTCTTCTGCTGCAACAGATGCATCCTCAAGTAAATCACAAAGCCCCCAAACAGGTGATAGAGAGAAAACTGATGTTTACTCTTCATCAAATCAAGCTAATGCTTCCAAATCATCTACATCAGGAACTAGTAGCGGTGGTGGGTCTCTTAGTTTCTTGCACCAGACTTCCAATCAATTTCTGAGAAATGTTATCGATAGTTCAAAGCAAAGACATGGAATTGTTAACTTGGATGAAGGGATAGATTCTGCTCTGAGTGCAAACGTGTTAGAGTCTACTAGAACTATACCCCCCAGTTCACGGCCAACAGGAACCAAAGATCTGACAAATTCAATGCCAACATATGATTGGGTCATTAATAGGATTCGAGAACTACGCAATTCATCAGATAGGATTATGGGCTCTGATGGTGACCCAAGAAGCTCCTCCATGAATGGGAAAGCTTGGGAAATGGAGTCTGTGTCCCCTAGTTCTTCAGATATATCCACTGGTTTCCAGAGTGATCATGGGGAGCACAATGCTGTAGTACGTCGGGATTCCCCTAGGGTGGGAGGAGCAACAGACCCTAATCATTCAGCTTCATTTGTGAATCACAGGAGCTCACGGTCAATGAAAAGACAACAAGACAGCACCATCAGATCAAAATCAGAAACAAGAGAATACACCCCACGAAATCATAACCGCAGCAGAAATGACCCATTTTCAAATAGGGGTCATAGAAATGCCTTGTGGATTCAGGAGAGGTCTATGCATGTTGATGATGCAAATACTAATACGCATGATTCACTGAGTACTAATGATACACTTCGCACCCCTTTAAGATCTGAAAAGTCTCGGAGGGTTGAAGGAAATTTGAATCTGACAAAAGACTTAGATGAGGCAATGAAGACTCTGCAAACCTGGGGGGACAGAATTCAGGCACTAACGCACCTATACCAGGAGCCGGGCAAATATAATATGCATGACCCCCCTTCTAACACCTTGACCAATGTGAGTGTTCGTGTCTCATCAACAAGGAATCCTTCTATTGACTTCAGACCTCATCATGAGAATCGAACAACTATGCCAAAGAGGTCACGCTCTCTTACCAGAGAACCTTCAGATGAAACAAGATTATTTATTGATGAACCTGTCTCAAGGTCAAAGGGTCAAACAGAGGCTGAAGCTAATGTTAACAATAGTGCCAATGGTAAGTTCTTTACAGAGATTATATACTTCATGGAAAAGCCGTGGAATTTTTTAAAGATTTTTTAGAATGCAACTGCTGTACATATATTTGTCTCGCATTTTATACATACTTGGATGTACTAAATCGTTGAGTTTTCATAATTTTATCATCAAAAAAATCATCGAAAAGTTTTGAAAGTTGATTCTTTCTATTGTGTTGGAACCCTGTGTAATACCTTTACACTTTGATACTGTTGGTGTTGCTTCTTATATTTCTAGTTTTTTTTTTTTTTTTTCAGTTTACAGTCCTAACAGATATGCCCAAGACACAGACTTGCCTCTCCAGTCCAGTAAATCTCATCCTGTGAACAGAAGTAATTCTCTTGGGGGTTATGACTCTGATTCAGCGATACATTACAAGTCCACTCCAGGAAAGTTACAACCTGGGAGTGCTGAATCGTGGATACAGAACCCTGGGGGTCTCCCCTCACAGGTTGGAATTGTTATGTTTTCTTTTCATTTGCTAGATTGGGAAAATGAATCCAGCATAAGTCAGTACAGCTTTGTGCCATGAGAAACGAAAGTTTGACATGTCAGACTTAGAAGGCATGCTGAGAAATTTTTTTATCTATGGACTGATTGTGCAATATTTTCACATACAAAAGCACACTTTGAGGGACTGTTTTCTTTTTTTTAAAAAAATTAAACATAACCTCACTGAACCTTTGTAAAACTATTTCCCTCAACACCTACAATCACTTTAGCTTGCAATGGATGCCAAAAATCACGATTGAAATACAAAGGTTGTGTGCGCTAATATAAACCCGTAGAGTCAGTCTCTGTCATTGGTGCAACAATGATGCATCCCTTCCCAGCATGCATTTTATTTCTGTAATATCAAACTTAGTTTAATTCAAAGTCATTAAGGTTGAACTTAAGCTTCTACATACATTATGTGATCTCTTGAATCTCCTTAAAAAGGAATATGTACAATTTATATAACAGTTCTGAATTTTTTTTTGTGTTTTAAGATACAGGCACCATGAGCAATTCATTTGAATAAACTTATACAGACCGTGACTTCATAATTCTCTCCATGTAAATACTTTGTTGTCATCATTAAAGGAAGTTTAAAAAGATAGTGGATTTCTACTTCTTCAGTGCTCTTGTCTTTTAACGTGGATAAGGTGGATTCCTCTTTTTTTCTTTTTTTTTTTGGGGGGGGGGGGAGTGGTATGGATGAAGTGGTGGGGTTGGTAAGGGTAAATTTGAGGGAATATTCAGATAGTACTGGCATATGGTTGGAGAGATTTATATTTGTAACATCATAGTTCTCCATAAGCAAAAATTGATTTAATTTACTTTTGGCAGGAAAGTGAATACTGGAACAGAATTGAAGGTCTTCGTTCTCCTTCAGAGAAGTTACCAAGAGACATGCACTCTTCAAATGAAAGTTTGCCGAATGGGGGTACCACACCCAAGTTCCCTGTGGGGCCAAAGGGGTATGCCAACATGGTGAAGACGTGCATTGCTGTTGTTGGGAAGCCACCACATGGTGAGTCAGTCTTTATATATTAGGAATGTGATAATGATAATTCCAGTGAAGCGGAAATGTAATGCAAGATGCAGAAATGACTTGCACCCTCGATCATCAAGATGACCATGTTACTGTATGTTAAAGACAAATACTCGTCAACCAAGTATGGCTTTTACTTGGGGGTAAGCAAAAGTCTCAGTTGGTGGCTGCTCTTTGATTGACATCAGAGTTACAAAATTTAAAAGCATAGCTCATATTAGACAGCATGCACAGAGAGTGTTTTGATTGCACATTAGGGCCTTTTATGCTCACTGGGATATGGCCTTGAGCAATAAACTGTGTTTGTGTCTGCACAAGGAGAAGCTAAAGACAGTTATGGGTAAAGCTTTAACTTAGTTGGGAGAAATGGAACTGCCTGGGATGAGGAGATTTTGCCTTTAAGTTTATCTTCAAAGGAGTAGCATAGATATTACATTACACACATGTGCAGAACCACCAATGCTGGTGTTTATTTCTGGACAGCAGGTTCTTATGATTTGATAAATAAAAACATTCTAGATTATGTTCCTGAATAAAGTAACCTAAATATATTCCACATAAAGTGGCAGCAAGGTTGGGGAGAGGGGTGGGGGTGGGGGGGTGTGTAAACTCTTCAGTACAAAACACTGTAAATGCAAAACATTAAAACTTCTATTACCTCATAAAAATGTATGCAGGAAGTTTTGGAAGGTAGTTGACATTGGCTTGCTATTTGGATTTGCTTTAAACTTAACAGAAATATTTGCTGCCTACACTTTTATTCCTAATTTTACTTGGGGAAAAAGCTTTGCCATCTTTTCTTAATATTTTACCTTTACTCCATCATCAGGGCCGGATGAACACCTTCCTCTCTCTCCTACTCGTGAAAAACCAGGTGCAGATGATTTCTTGGAAACCTCCTTCCCCATCCATCCAGAACCTTCACGAAAACTTGACACCAATGTCCAGCCAGTGCAAGAATCACCACTTCAGGTACGACGTTTGGAACCAGCTCAAGTTCAGCTTCAAGAGGTGTCTTCTGGTTCAAAGCCTACTCAACCTGTACAGGCCCAAGTGGACAGGGTGCCATATCGGGTACCACAGTATGCTGAAAGCCAGTCAAGGACCCCAGTTGGTAGAGAGAGGAATGGACCATTGCCACAAAATGACCCGTTAGATGTGGAATCTTTAGAGGCACTTTTGGGAAGTGTGACACCCGTGGAGGCCAGAGGGGGTGTGCCTGATAGGCCAATCAGCCCTGGGTCTTATCCAGATAAGGGTGGGAGAGGGGGCTATGGACCTCAGTATCCCTCACAGCCACACAAACCTCAAGAGCCAGAGATTCATTATGCAGAAGTGCAAATTGAACCCAATAAAAGCACACAGCAGAAAAGATCAAATCCTGTGGAGCCAGTGCGGTATGCACATGTTCAAGTACAGCCAACTCATGGTCCTTCTGCAAGGCAAGAGACAAGCCCTTATTTATCTGAGTCACAGTACCCTCAGGTTAGTCAACATCCACAAACGTTGCCATCTCATACGTCTTCCCCTTACACAACAGTGCCCGCACAGCCAACACAAAGTACTCAGCAAAGTCAAGGGCCATGGTATCGGCAGAATGCTTTGCAGCCCCAAAGCTCAACACAAGTGCCATCTTCTCAGCAGCCTCAGCCTGTAGTGGAATCAGTATCCAAAACACACATATCTCCCGCCAAAGTGGTGCTTCACGATTTTCCAGCACTGCACACAGGGGAACAAAGGACGCCAAACCAGAGGGTACCAATTGATGCTCAAGTGGTGGTTGATAATAGGCAGCAGGTATCTAGCAACCCCACGGTGGATAGCAGACACCCAGAATTACCAGCACAGCAAATGTCACCCCCAACACATGGCTATCCCATGCAGCAGAATCAGCCACCAACATCACTTGGGTACCAGTCCCAAACAATGCCTGCTTCACCAACTCATGGGTATCCTAGTCAAAGGAGTCAGCCATTACTTTCACAAGGATATTCATCCCAGCAGATGCAGCCTTCATCCCAACAACATACATCTCCCAGTAGATCACCAGGAGCACAGCAGGTAGTACCACAGTACATGCAACAACCACAACGAGCTGTTATTGAGCAGTCAGTACCCCAACAGCAGGGAGGAACATTGCCACAGTATACACATTATCATCAGACCTCACCTCAACATGTTTCACCTCAACATATTCAACAGCAACCCTTTTCACCACAGCAAGTCCAACAGCAACATGTATCACCTCAGCATGTCCAGCAACAACATGCTTTACCACAACATACCCAACCACAGCAACAAGGTATGCCTCAGAGAGTCATGTACACACAGGAAGTACAACAGCAGCAGCAGCCGCAGTACCAACACCCCCAGGTACAACATCTTCAGCAACAGAGCCCCACCTCTGGTGACCTGCCATCCATTAGCTTCTCAGAAGCCACACCCCCTCCAAAGCACCTTGACCCGTCAGAATCTCCCATATTTCAGCAGAGGTTGGGAGGGGAAGAATCGGCCAAACTACCAAACCTTCAAAACCTGGAAGCTGGGAATGCCCCACCACCGATGTATCCAACATACAGTGACAGAGCAAAGGGCAGGCCACAACCACTTTATCCAACCTTTAGTGATAGACACCGAAAAGGGCACGGGAGGATTGAAGAAGTATTTGCAGGGGCACAGAATGGAAATTACAAGACGCTGTATGACAACAGAGGTGGTGCCAGGGGAAGAGGCTCGTCAGGAAGGTATGAAATGTTTCTTGGTTTAGATGAAGGTTGTAACCAATGCATGCAAGTGTGTGTGTGTTTGGGTGTGTGTATAGGTGTGGATGTCCATGTAGATGCGATGCTTGCTTTTAAACATGTGATGTCTGAAGATAGTAAATTATGGCTGAACATTTATCGTGTTTGATACTGATATTGCCTAATATTCCCCATTGTTGTCTTGTATCAGTGTTCGTAAAATTTATCTAAAGTGCCATTATTAACTTTACGATATTTCTCATCCTTTGCTGCATAAAAATGTTACAAAATTATCTTAGTATGTTCGACTATAAGTCCAACTATTTTATCTCATGAAAATGAACACCTTGTGAAAGTGCCCTGTAGCATATGGTTTGGTGTTTAGTATGTTTATTCCTCCAATATTGGTATCAGACCGATGTCAGCCAATTTTGAGAATTGAAATATCAGTGTCAGTAATGTCAACTACTTGTAAAATCTGCACAGCACTAAGTGATACTTTCCAAGTTAGGTATGTGAATAGCCCTTACATAAAAGATCCATTAATGCGTCTGGTGGAGGTCAAAGGTCATTTAAGTCACCAGAGGTAAGAAACTGATAGCTTTGTTCTAAAAAACGTGTTTTTTCAAAAATAAATAGAATCAAAATCTTAATTTTTGGTAAGAGAGTGAGATTTGTGACAAAATCTTTTCCAAAGTGACTTACACGTGTTGTTCAATAGTCTAATTTGTCTTTCTTACAACATGAGATATGAGAAAAATATAGCTGAGTTCTTACAGCTATTTTAGCTGGAAAATCATGACATGATCCAGATACGTTTGATTGTAATTTCATCCATAAAAATCAGAAAGTATGTCTGTCTGAAAAAGTCAAAAAAGTCATGGATGTCTGCCGTGAAGGTCATGGAAAGTCATGGATTTCAACAGAGAAGAAAGTGTGAGAATCCTGTGTAAAGAGCACAAGATCATGCAGTCATTTTATAGAGGACTGTCAGACTATAAAACTCTGGGGATCTTGTCTAACAGTTTCACTCCCTGTAAATGAAAAGAAAAAGATATTCTTGAAGTTAGACAGTGCATAACAATGGAATCTATTAATACTCAACCTGTCATACATTAACTGTCATAATGGAGGTTGTTGTCCTGAATGCCTTTGTAGTGTCTACTGTGCTGTTTTGATTAGTCTAACCAAATGATTTATTGCCTATTTGTTAGAATGAAATACTTGAAAACTTGTCAACATATAATGGTCAGCTAATTAATTACCTATTTAGTAATTTCCCCCTTCCTTGACATCAGTACACCCGGACATAAGATTTTGCTCCAAGTGGCCGGTCTGTCTGCCAAATGAATTCTTATGTATCCATACAATACTTCTATTTAATTACTTAAAGTAGACCAGACCTCTTTGGATTAGTATAAAGCAGGTGCTGATTAAAATCTGTAGACTTGCTGATGTAACATTTCCTTTTCTTGTAAAAATTCTCTACTTGACAAGGACAATTGTGATTGTTTAAAGCTTCTGTGTACTTCTTGGCAAAGCTTAGTGTCCTGTGAGGCATTGTGTCATTCGGTACTTCTTTTTGTTTTCAAGATTAGTCATGGTGTCCCACACATGAGTTTTTTTTTTTAGGGGTGTGGACAAATATTTCAGAGAAATTTATGAGGAGAGAAATTGAAATGAGGCAGTTATTTGAGACTGCAACCATTCCTAGTTCAAGAACTTGTTGGTAAGTGTGACTGAAAACAGTCCAATGAGAGATGCTGAAGTTAATGGGTGTATGTTTGTTGCTTCATGCCAGATATATTGATGGATTTTACAGTGTTGAACTTTGGGTGAATGATTTGATTTTTTTTCTTTTTTTGTTTGATGATGGTGACTTGATGATTTAACATTTTTTTCCTTTCAGTGATGGGTCTGCTGTTTCACCTGGTACTACAAGTCCAGTCCGGCAAGCTGTTTCTCCTGCAGGCCCATCGCCAAGTCCTAGTGGACGAAGTACACCTTCAAATTTCTATCTTATGCCGTACACTTCACCTTATGGAAGCAATAATTCACTAGCAGGTAAGTAAGCTGCCTTGATTCAGGGGAAGGGTATCCATGAAAGTATTGAAGGATAGTTTCATCAAGTAGCAAAAAATCTAGACAATCATAAAATAATTTACAGTGTAAGGTTTTTTTTGTAATTGTAAGCATAATGAAATCTAGGTTTTTAAAGTGTCAACTGAACATCTTGGGAAATCTCTGTGTACTAGAGGTATGCACAGACTGCCCTAAACTTGCACTACCCAAACAGAAATTGGGTTTGGGTGGTCTTGGTGCACCAACAGCTGGGTTGTCTGTCCATTTTAAACAAAAACATAGAAAAACTGACAATTAAGTTCTTGTGAGTGTAGCACCTGATTGCAAGGAACAGATACCATCCCCTGTGATACTAAAATACAAAAGACAGCAGGTTCTAGTGTCTGTATATACTGAAATAAGCTCTGTCAGGGGGTCACATGAATGTTTCAGTTATTTTCCATATGTTTAGTGATCTTTCAATTTGCATGTTATTGATAGAATACTCACTTCTGTACTTTTCATTCCATGAAACCAACTGAATTTAGTTTTATTTGGGTTGGTCTAGACGCCGTCCAGTGGGAGAGCTTTTGTCAGGTTGTGTGTTTTGGCTTACCCCACAACCCATGCAGGTTTGGTCTCTAGTGGTCTGAGTGGGAAGTGTGTCGGTCTCAGTGGTCTTGCTTATGACCAGACTATGTTTAGGTGGTTTAGACATTCAAAATAAGACCAACATACTCTTCCTTTTTTACACATTGAAAGTTTGCTCCACTATTGATTTATTTTTTTTATGTAATGCAACAGCAAACAGGTAAAATATCTTTCATGTGTTTGATGCAACTTTTAGATGTTTCTTTGTTCATAGATCCTAACAAGGAGCACGTGAGGTTTGTCAAGGACCTGTCAGCCTGGTGGTATAAACCACACATATCAAGAGAGGAAGGTAAGGGGAAAAAACTAACCTACAAGAGAATTGATTGACTGACTGACTGACTGACTGACTGACCGACTGACTGACCGACTGGACTCTGACTGACTGATTGATTGATTAATTTGTTTATTTGGTACCATATAAAACACTAAAGACAAGGAAATGTAAAAGACCTACCATTTCAGAGGTATTTCTAAATATAGCTGAATTACTGTAAGGTACTAGCCTGCAAATCTAGGGCTATAATCTGTCCCTACAAGTAGGGTCTTTTTGAAGTAGAGAATGTTTAGGCAAGCCATGCAGGATCTGCTAAGTTGTCATTTGTGTTCCTCCAGGCGTGTATTAGTGCTTGTTATTACAAGCGGTGGATGCTGTTTATCCTTTGAAGAGCAACATAATTGTTATGGTTGTCTGTGCTTGCTGACATTGGTATTTATAAAGCTATAGAACTATACCCCAAAGTACTCATGTACTGAAATTGTCCTTTATTCCCTGCTCTGTGCAATGAGCAGTGGCCATATAGGCTTGCCACATATAGACAAAGCAAGAGAGATACCACAAACGTGTTTTGTATCTCTTGAAAAATTGACAAGAGGGAAAGATCATCTAAATGGCCTCTTTCCTTGGGATCAAGTTGTACATGGAAGCTGATCAGTTGTGATTTCTTATGTAATTCTGAAGTATAGTGTGATGAGTTAGAATTGTCCTAGAAGTTCCTTGCTCTGTGCTGTCTTGTTGCAGTACAGTGGAGACTGTGCTATCCAGTGCTCATCAAGACACATACAGTCACAATGAAGGAATCATAATTTAAAAGATTTACTTAGTACTCTTCCTTGCAAGAAACCAATAATGAGGAAGAGTGCTGAGAAACTGACTGGGACATTCTCTAAAATCACTAATTTTATCTCCTGTTATAAGTTAAAACTGTCTTCTTCATTCATCTTATTTCAGCATTAAATGTGTGGCATATATGTTTTAGCTCTGTTGCCACCCAGATGATCTGGCAACTCTTTGTTTTTTGTGCATATTTATTAGTGAATGTAGCTCAAATGTCACCTTACAATTTTTCAATGATGATCAAGGGAGCCATACTCTCAAGAGTAGTGCAAACATTGCTAATCAAAAAGTGTAACATTTTATCAAGCCTTCCACCTGTCTCATGAATTTTCATGAAAGGAGGTACTCAACAAAAAAATCACAAATTCTCTTTCTCACCAAAACAACCATGGAAACTTAAAATAGATTTTGGATTTATAGTTTGCAAGGACATGCATCTGCAGTGTCACAAAATTATAAGGAACCACATTTTCCACCATTAGTTTGTGATTGTATACAGGCAAAGTACTTTTCATTTTCTTGACTTTTTCATTTCCCTACAGCTATCAACATGTTGCGGGACAAGCAGCCTGGTGCATTTGTTGTGAGGGACAGTAATTCCTTCCCTGGAGCATTTGGTTTAGCAATCAAGGTAGCCCATCCCCCTGCTAATGCTCCTCCTAAGAAAGGTGAGTGTTTAATATCATGTACTTTGAATCCAAGGAAACCATTCCACATATGAGGTAAAAAGCAGTGCATTGTTTTAGTCATGATAAATTGTGTTGAGCCCTTCCCTTCTGCTTTTTTTACTTTTTCACTCGGTAGTCATTTCAGATTTTATATACAGAATCCACAGCTTGCATCTGGACCAGTAACTGAGTTGGAGGAGGGGGTGGTGGCAGTGTGAGAGAGGACTTGGCATGGAAAATACAAATCCATCATGTTCACTACATTTCTGTTATTAATATATGTTGCTTAAAAGATTTAATTCATTCTGTGCCATATTTACCCAAATCACATTGCTAAACAACTTGCTCCCTTAAATCAGAGAGGAAATTGGAAATTTCTGTTAGCTTAGAAGTTGTCTGTTTGAAATGTAAATTCCATGTTTGTATCTTAACACTTGGAGAACGTTCAGAAAACTGCTGAATGTTTCCTGACTCTGTAGTGACCTAGTAACCTTCATTTGCATTTTTGTACAACAGGTGGTGATCCAACCAATGAGCTGATTCGTCACTTCTTGATTGAACCTAACACAAGAGGTGTCCGATTAAAGGGCTGCACCAATGAGCCCATATTTGGAAGTCTCTCAGCCTTGATCTATCAACACACACTAACTCAGTTGGCATTGCCTTGTAAACTAGTCCTTCCTGATGTTGGTAAGTCTTTTATGCTTACTCTCTCAGGAAGATTTCAGGTAACTCTGTTATTTATATGGGATTGTGGTACTTAATTTGCATAAGGCAGAATTGAGGAATTCGGTAATTAAGCTTGCTAATCTCTTTTGAGGTCCAATTTAAGGTAGTAACGAAAGTTTAAGACTGGAGTCTTGAATCATAATACAATATCATGCCTTCAGACTGCAGAATAGTGTTGTACCGATATTGCAAGTTGCCGATATTACCAATACAGATATTTCAGTTCTCAATATCAGCCGATAGCGATCCGACACCAGATATTTGGGAAATGAGTATTTCTGCAACTAACCATAGGTTAGGGGGCACCATGATGAAGTGTCCTTTCATCTTGATGAAGTAAAACATTGGATCTTGCATTCAAAATACCCAAATAGTGTACTATTTTCATGACATATGGGACGATAAATATCAGGTAATATCGGCATTTAAGGTCAATTTTGCTAATACAGATACGGGAAGAAATGGGGAATATCAGCCGATACCGATGGTGAATACAGATAATCGTTGCAACACTACTGCAGAAGGTGGCAGACCTGTGTAATACTACTATTACAGTTCATTAGATCTTTGAAACTGTTAAATGTTGTGCAAAAGAAAATCCTTTCCTCTTCCTTTGGATTACCAAACCTGTCTTCATTTATTTATACCTCAGATTTGGGATGCATGAGGAACATGTTCAAGTAAAACTGTTAAAGGAGTTAATGCAAGGTTGTAATAGGCAGATAGATGAAGAATATATTATTAGAATAGAAGTAAAATAATGCACAAAAAAAGAAAACTAAAAGGTAGAGTTTGATGAAATTCAAACATTATTTTGTAAAATCACTGTTTAATCATTTGATGTATAAAGATGTTTTGTGTCTATTGTTGGCAGTATGAAGTAGTGCCATTCTTTTGTAATGGGGGATTATTGCAGAGGTCCCCACAATGTATTTGTGCTGGTGTATTCTTCAAAGCGGGCTAGAAATGATGGGGCATGATAAATATGAGTTGCAAAAAATTCATCCAATAATGAGACAGAATCACCATTTTGCAAGATCACATGGTTTTTCAGGCATTAGAGTATCACTGAGTGGTACCAGAAAAGTCACCTGTAGTGCCTGAAGGCTAGGCAACATTCATTTCACTGTACGGGTTGCACCGTATTGCATCACATACAGTGTGAAAGGAGCCTCACAGTAATATGTAGATAAGAAAGATAAAAGGCCTTTTCCCAACTGAATCATGCCTTGATGTTTCTTCCTTTTGCACTGCCTTCAAATTTATTACCATGTCCTCATTGCTTCTTACATTGAAAACTAATTTGCTTTCAAAATGTGAGTGTTTGAAGCCCAGAGAACAGCATCCTCTGAGGACCTGCAGGTAATGCTTACAAGTCAGATATGGGTGTACTTAAGTTGAATTAACTTCAAAAATAAATCAATTAAAAGAAAGAGGTTTCACCCCAAAAATCAAATTACTTTCATTTTCAGATCCATGTGGAGTGGACTCACCTGATGTTATTGATCCCAAGTCTGCTGCAGCTTTATTACAGCAAGGGGCTGGTAAGAGTGATATTGAAAAAAATATGTATCGTAGTTGTAAAGAATAGCAAACCATACTTAAGGAAGGTGATTAAAATGTTTAAGTGATTAGTTGGAAGAAAATTTTGTTGTGGTGAAAGTATAAAACAAATTTGAACTGATTGTTGCAAAATATATTATTTGAATGGCTCATGCAATGTCTCCAACTTTTTATTAATTTGGCCAATTTTAATATTGTACATGCTACATAAGTACCTTCACATAAACATAATCTTCCAGTAGAGATACCTTATACAATTATCTTTGAATGACTCACCCTAATAACTTTCGGGATGGTCATTTACAAATGGCAATGTGACTTGCATATATGTCATGTACTAAATTGTCAGTCACTAATGCAACTAAGGTGTGACTCACTCTGTGTGAGTCCATATAGTTCAACTGTTACATCAGTGTTGGCACTAGGTCTCAGAATTTGGGGGGAATCTCCTCTTTCTCCAAAATATTTAGGGTTTTTTTTTTGGTTTAAAGGAGGGGGATATCGATAAGTTGGAACATCAGCTTTTCCCAACAGGTGCCAGAAATTCCTGCATGCCATTCAAAATCTTGTGGGATTCTTGAGAAGAGTGGGGGAATGGTGCCATTCCACTGCCTAATTCAAACACTGTTTTGTATTCATTACAGCAGTGTGTGGATGGTAGATTTATAGCAGAAATCTCTTTGGGAGGTTAGATTAGTAAAATATTCTCTTGAGATATCAGTCACCAAAGCAACTAGGGTGTGAGTAACTTCAGATGTCAGGTTTTCCAAAAGGTGCAGGAAATTCCTTCCCGATGCAATTGGAAAACTTGCAGGATTGTTGAGAAGAATGTGGGACCTGTGCAATCCTGCTGCCTAATAACAACTCTGTGTTACATTCAGTACTGTAGTGTTCAGTTTGATGAGCAGCTAAAATCTCTTTGTGAGGTTAGGTTAGTGAAATCTTCTCTGAGTTTATGTCACCCAAAGGATGTGTGTACCTAGTGGTTACAAAGTTTTATTTTATGAATAACTACTTTTCAAACTATATTTCTATGTATTTGTCTCCCTCTGTATAGCTTGTAATGTTCTATACCTCCAGTGTGTGGATATGGAGTCTTTAACCGGTCCTAGTGCTGTAAGAGAAGCCATCACAAGAGTCATGAATCAGAAGGAGAAACCAAGAGGAGTTAAAGTCCATTTCAAAGTTTCATTGAAAGGAGTGACGCTAACAGATAGTGCCAGAAAGTAAGTACTGTGGCATGCTGTCTAATTGCCGTACAGATATTTGCTTCCTCAGCAACGTATTCAAGTAAAGGAGTTGCGTAGCAGTCTATGGTTAATAAACTCTGTAAAATAAAACTCTAAAGGCAGCTGTCATACCCCCAAATTAAATGGCATTGTGTCTCACCCTAGACAGTAAAAATTTTTCCTCATCAGTTTACTATTAGCCCCTCCTCCAGTTCAAAAATAAAACACCTGTCTAGTGCACTGTCCTGTCAGAGCTATGGTAGATTGCAATGAGTTTGAACTGCTCAAGGCCATAGCCTCAAAATACTGTGTGTGCGCTTAATTGGGAACACAACTGCCTTTACAAGTCATCACTAACTAACTAGAATGAAGCTACTGTATGAATAATGTCAATCAAAGTGCAGTAAGCAGTTGTACTTAGAGGTATGATGATATTCTTAAATATGTTTTGGGTGATGCTATAGTCCCTTTAAGTAACATTCCTAAACTTTGTGATTGGTCACTTTACTTTGATTGACATTAAAAGAGAAGAAATAGAAGCGATTCTGATTGGTCAATGACTTGTGCAGATCAATGAGATACAGATTACATAGCAGAGTTGCTCAGTATACAGAGGAACATTGGTGACATTCAGATTGTTAGATTACAACATTGTGTAAAGTAGGTTACTTTAAAGCTACTGTAGTGTATTCAACAAAAGAACTATGGGTGGAAAAACTCTGGAAAGAAAGTGAGAAGCTTCCTGCTGGAAAGTTTTGGCAATTGAAGGGAAATTTGTCTTTTTTGGGTGGATATGAAGTTAAAAATTATTGAGAAATTTGACTCACTTCCTGGGAAATAAACACTAGTGTTTTTTTCTAGGCTGGAGTAGATAAATGGCCTTTAGCAAGAAAAGTGCTCAGCATATGGTATGAAGGCATTTGTTAGGTGATTGGGGGTGGGCTTAAAGTAATCTATGTTGGAAAAGTTTGAAACTTTTGGATGAAGGAAATTTGACTGGAGTAGGATTATGTTTGCTACACTATCAACCTAACCAGGACTAAATGCCGTCAGTAATGAGGAAGTCATGGAAAAGATGCTTAAAGGTTGTTTGAAGGGTAGGTTGTGCTGTGCCCCCTCTCCCTCCACCCCATCCACAAATTTTGGACAATGGACTTTTATGTGCATTGTATAACATATTGCAATTTTATTCATTTTACAGGTTATTTTTCCGTAAGTTTTTCCCAGTGGATTCCATCTTATATTGCGGTATGGATCCAGGATCACGAAAGTAAGTGACCACTCACCTCGGTCATTCATTGCCCCTGCCCCAAAAGTTTTTCTTCTTTATTTTGTTTTGCACTGCATAATTAAAGCTCGCAAAATTTCCTCATCTAACACTAATCATCTGAATCATGTTGCCTACTGAAACATATCTAACCCTTCAATGCATTTCACTCCAAGTGTCCCCTTCTTATGTTTTATAAAGGAAAAATAAAGCCCACTTTGAGTCATTCAAAAAAAAAGAATCTCTGGCAAAATACTCCTGCCACACTTTTGTTTCTAAATCGAAAACAATGTGAGATAGTGTATACCTTATAGAAATGCTAACTTTAAAATGAATGTTGTGTGAAAAAAAATTCACAAAAAAAAAAAACATAAGAACTAACAGAAAGAGGACAGCAAGCTAACAGGATTACTTAAAGACTTGAAAAGGGATGCGTGTGACATAAAGAGTTTTGTAAAAGCTGATTTATCTACTAAACTAAAGTTTCACATGTTCCAAATTTTTAATTGTAAAATGAGATTTCAAAGAATATGGGAGAGTAATTGATAAATTTACTTGAGATGTAATTTTCCTACAAACTGATCAACCACTGGTTAACCAGCACCATCAATTAACCACTGTGCGACTAATGAAAACGTACATAGAAGACGAAGTAGATTTAAAAGCCAATGGTATACTTTTGTAGGTTTTGTTTTCTCTTTTTTCTTAATTGTTTGTGTTAAATGCTTTCTTTTGTAGTTGACTTGGAAAACAAAGTAGTTTTACAGAGCACCTGCACTTAAGATTTTGAGGCAGTGTGTATCGGAAGATCAGTCTCTTCATAGGGCTTTAAGTTTGGTAAAATAAAAGGTGGTTTTGAAAAAACATTTAATACAAGGAAACAAAGCAAAACAAATATTGTTTTTTTGAAACCTAGACAACCTAGCCTTTTAACCATTATGTATGGTACAGAGTTTGTTTGTGAGGTGAAACCCTGCTTTCTGAAAGCATGACAAACTTCAAAAGTTGATCTCAAAAAGTATCTCCCAATAATTTAGTTTCTTATCTAGCTGACATGGATAGTAAGAACTTCTGAAAATTGTTTGAAGGAGTAAATGTCATAGTAAAATATTCTATTGTTGACTTGTAAATGACAACCATTTCATTCATAAACTGCATGAACCCTTGGTATTGGAGCAGTAATTGTCTCCTATGGTTCCCTATAGCAGGTCATTGTTTGGTACCCTGTGGGAGAACAATAGGTTACATTGGGACTCGGTTCATTGCACGGTGTGTAGTTATGGGCTGATGGGAAGTATTACAGATGGTATGAGTGGATGAAAGAGAGTCCTTTTTTGCCTTGTAACTGGAAAAATTTGCCTCAGTCTTTAGAAAATGTTACAGTTTGTGTTCCAGCCTATTTGCTTATTTTCCCACATTTAATAGAAAATTTGCAAAATAGTGAATTAGAACAAAAAGTTGAATATTGATATTTCTTGCTGTTATGTTGCACATCTCCTTGTCACTTTATGTTTGTTTAAAAACATGGCAAATGAGAGACTCTCTTTTGGAGTAAGTATGGCTGCAGCTTGGGGGCACTGTTAACAGCTTGCTTATGGCATTCCGTTGCTCTGCAATTCTTTTACAGATTTCCAAGGATGGAAGGCCAAGATGACCCTGATGCCAAGTAAGTAGAGAAAAAAAAATTAGCTGAACCTAAAAATAAACATACCAGCTTTCCTTTTTTGTGTCAAAATTATTAGTTGTCAAGGAAATGGATGGAGAGTGTAAAGAATTCTTCAAGAGATCAATGGTTTATGAGGCATGTTTTGAATTTTCCATGCATAGTTCATAAATAAATTTCCTACTGTTCTGTTTGGAGAAAGTGTATTGGCTGTTTAAATCAAATTGGAAAACATTAAAAGTCTTAAAGTCAAAATATGTGACCATTTGTCTGAAACTTGGTATTCAGGGCACAAGAAAATATGCTGGATTGACAGAAAGTGTAAGGGTAGGAGGGTCTGCAGTGTGATCCGCACTCAGTGCCGCAGCCGGGGAGGGGGGGGGGGGGGCATTTAAACTTCCCAAACAGCTGTAGTTAGCGTATAAAAGGAATTGTTACAATTCTGCTCCCCAAAGGAGCTATGCATCCTGAAGGGAAACAGCAGTCAACATGAATGACCTCTTGACATTCAGACCTCTGCATCGTGGGTCTATTATGCATTGTCCTGTTCTTGACTGGCTGAAAAGAACAAATACTGCACATGATCTTAACCTAAAGGCCGAGAAGCAGTGTACTAGCTTCCATAGATACTTTTTTCAAAGTCCCTTCAACTCTCTGGCAAAGAACTAAGGGGAGAAACCAAACATTACTCCTGAAGGATTTGGCTCCCCAAGGGAGCTAAGTCCCAAAAGGACAACAAACTTAACTGACCAACCTCTCGACCCTCAGACCTCTACATCAAGGGTTTGCCATGTGTGGTCCCCTTCTCAACTGGCTGAAAAGAACAGATACTACAGATAACTGTACTGCAGTGGAACCTGTGTCAATTTAGTAAACCTCAAAACAATTATATTTGGATGTACAAGCCTATCATCAGATGTTAAATGCGAGTTTACTGCATTTGGAATTTAATGGTATCTCTTAACCAACCTTTCCTTCATACCCATCCACTATGACAATGCTTCCCAACAGAGTGTTCCATTTTTCATAAGGTGTATCATTTTGTGAATGAGTATTGTCAATGTGGTGACTGAATATTCATTAAGTGTGATGTATCATTGTGTTGACTGAATATTCATTAGGTATGATGTATCATCGTCCTACCAAGTTTGCATGCTCATGAAAGCCACGGGTCCTCAACATCATCCCTCATACTTCATATGTTGCTGGTTTGCCAAAAATTAACTGTGCTCTGTTGTCTATTAGAGCCACCTGTGTTGATAATGATTCTTTTATCAATAGGCTATCCTGAAGACTCAAGCTGGGAGAAGACCATACTCCCCAAATCTCTCTGACAAGGATGAGGGTGTCTGTGTTTCCACAAGTGACAGCTTAGTGTAAAGATGTCACTATGTAAAGAATTGCCAACATTTATAGCTTTGTTTCCTCTTTTGTTTCCTCTATCACAGACTGCTTCTAATTTTTTCTTGTACTCTGTTTTATTTCCGTCAGGTGTTTTGGATTCGTGTCTCGTAAACCAGGAAGCTTAACTGATAACGAGTGTATGGTGTTTGCTGAGTATGAAACCGAACAACCAGCATCAGCCATTGTTAGCTTTGTCACCAAAGTTCTCCTTGGTTCCAAGCAGATGAAGACACCTTAAGATTGTAAAAATGAGAAGAGCTGAAGAAATACTTTGCATCTTGAAATGTAACTATAGTATCAGTAAACGAACAAAAAACGAAAATGTTGAAGAAGACAATAAAAATGAAAATAAGTTTGAATAAAGACAAAGTTGTTCACAAAGAAGTTAATATATACTAACAGAAGGTTAGCAATACTTGTATTCATCTATTATCCTGGCCTAATAACATCATGTTCCGTCATTAGAGGTGTAACAAGCGCTTTTTATCGTTAGTTTGGTGCTAAATTCACATAGCTTTCAATATAGTGTAGCCTATATTTTTTAGTTTGTAGTGATTTGCTTCCCTATACATTAAAAACTCTTGTTTAGGAATGCTACTTTTTGGTATAAAGGGAATGAAATGGTATACTATCCTAACATAGCAAACCTATTATATTAAAGAGCCTATACCACCTGTATACTATCTCTGTTTGATTAATTGAATGTTATTTTACAGTTTAATACACTACTGCACAAATAATCATCATTCGGTCTTATTTACCCCATCCTCTGAAATTATATGTCACTTTGGGTGTTTTCATTTCATCTCATAGCTTGGATTTTGACTACCCTGTTGTAATTTAAAGTAAGGGTTATGTGTCCTATTCTTCATGTGAGGGAACTTCATAGATAAGCTACTGTAATAAGATTTTATTTTCTTCAAAATTCATGTTTTTTAATTAAGATATAGTTTGAAATTACATAAGTTAGATGCATACCAAATGTAAGAGTGTGTGCTAACATGTTTTTTCCTAAATATTGTATTCTACTTCGGAAAAGAGTCAAGTCTGCTAGTATGAGAGTTTTAGATAAATACCAAAGATAAATAAATTCAAAGATGTTTTATAGAGTAGTACTTGATTTTAATCTTAATTTCAAATCAATTCCCTATTCAAGTAAAGTTAAGGACGATATATAAGGTTAACATTTTCAAGTCCATGGATAATATGCCATAAAGAATTTGTCTTTACAGGTAGGGCTACATAGATTTATAGTTTGGTAAATAAATACATAAAAAGACTCCTCTAAAAATTGATATCTGAAAGCCATGAGCAGTTTTAAAGCCAGTTTATTCTTGACACCACTGTTTGTAAATCTAAGTAGGTGCTTATTTAACAGTGGTTTGCATAACAATGAAATATCCGTTTATTTTTTTGGTTTTTGTGTTTTTAATGTTGTAAAGCTTTGCATAGATTTTAAGTTGTACTTGCTTCAATATGCATGAAGTTGTTAAAACTATGTACAAAAACATACGAGATTGTATATCATGCCCGGTCTATTTATTGTGTACAGCAGCTTGTGTTAGCTATGCCAAATTCTATTTTCTAATGAGGTGCATGCTTATAAAATGTTGTTTATTAGCATCCTGGACAGGTTTGTAGATGAACTGTTGGTAGAAGGGAAATTTGTAAAAAAAAAAAACCGTTTGTATTTGTGTGTCAGATTAGGTACTGTACAGTTTAAATAAAAACGGAAGGAATTAATTCATTGTTGTGGTAAGAAAATTAGTTTGAATGTAAGAATAAGGAGCAAGGCTTGTGTAAATGGATATTCTTTGTGTTATATCTGTTTATTGTGAAAAGTTTTACTCAAGAGTGAGAGAAAGGTAAATATTTTCAAATTTGATGAAACTTTGTCAAATTCTGTAAAACCTGGCATAGTTGTCTCATTCACTGGTGTAGTATACTAGAGAAGGTATTCGTTGAAAGCAAAGGATGGTAAGAATTGGGAAAGCAAAAGGATTATTTAAGAAGGGACTTTAATTTGTAGTAGGGGCGTACCAGTTTGTGGGAAGGGACTTGCCACACTTTGCAAATTAGGGATGAATTAGAGATACTGAGGGGTTTGTCAGTTCGTGGCCTTCTACATGTTGACATGCATTTTACAAAGAATATATCGTTGATTTATTATCGATTCATTGATTGAATATGAAACCTTAAACAGTATTTACACTTATGACCTAAACTATCGCAAAGTGGATTTTGTAATTTTGAATGTTTTCACATGCATGACAATGTTTTCAACGGTAACATATATTATCTTCTGGCATATCTCCAAGCCGTCTCTTTTGTTTGTATGATCTTGCTGCATAATCATTGCCCCTCTTTTTTAAGTGTTTTTCTCTCTCAAGGGAATTTTAATCATCTTTTTAACTGCTTTTATTAGAACTTAAAATAACAGTTGTGAGTATGTTAGATGGCTTTAGTAACTAGAAAAGAGAACATTTTGGATGGAATTTATGCCCAATGTTTTGAGCTCTTTCCAAGAAAATGATTTTGAACAGCTTCTCCCCTGGACTGAGTGCATTATTTTTAAATAAAAATGCTATACTGAATCAAAGTGGTTTGTTCATTTCAATTTTTCAAGTCCTTCTGTTTTTGTATAAAGTTGAACCAGTGGAATAAGTGTAAAACGCTGGTAGCATGTGAAACAGTGAGGCTTGGCCATCTGAGGGGTGGGAGTGGGGGTTTGGGTGGTCTAGGCTTTGACCCTGGCTGTTTCACAGGAAAGGGTTCATTTTGTTAAATTCATCCTGCAGCAATCTATGGTTTTTCTGTTTGAAATAATCTAAGCTGAAATGATTCCATAGCCACCCAACAAGCAGCCACACCACAGGGTTTCCAGCCATCCTGGAAATTTATCGGAAAACTTTGAGGATGACTTGAGGAAATTTGATTGGCTTAAAGAGAAAGTGGTCTTAAAGAGAGAGTGATCAGTCTGTTATGTGCTTCCTCATATCAAAACAGAGCTGTAAACATGCCAAACTGGAAATAAGTGTCCTGGAATATAAAAGTTCATCCCTAAACCCTCAGAAAAGGTAGGAAAAATGATTTAGAATTTCATTCTAAAAGAGTGTGTCACATGTTGGACATCCATGAATTTGATTGGTCGTCATTGACTGTCTGCAAAACAGAAAAAAGTGCAAGTGGAGAGGGTTATGGGGAGGGTGATTTCTGCAGGCCACTGGTAACTCATTAGAGAAGGTGTAGAGAAAAGGAGGAAAGGAAAGATGAGAAATGGGGAAGTAGAAAATAAGGAGATACCATTGAGGCAGATTTATAATCAATTTGATTTAAGGGCTTTTAGCCCTACTGGCTTTTCATTATTATGCATGTAGACCCAATGTGTGTCTTAAAGCCATATTCAAACATCATATCAATTTGTAAGGTTGTACGTGAATAATATTGACAGTTTCGTTTCACCCTAACAAATGAAAATTGCTGATCATAAGAATTGACTTCCAAAAGATGTCTGAATACATTTGTACTCAAAACAGTGTTTGATATCCCACTCACACGCCTTGCAATATGATAGATTAAATGATTCGCTCTTAGAACAAACTTTGAATGAAGCATTTTCTCACAAACATCCCACATTTACTGTTCATAGCTATAAGCTAGCCCTTGCATCTGCTGAAGTGGAGTAGCCTGGACTAAAAACCAAAAACTGACTATTGTGCAGGGGTCTTTGTTTTTTTTTTCAAATGGGAAAAAACTGTGAGCCTGTGCTTTTGTACTACATTCTGATTTGTTCATCGCAAAAATTTTCTACTAAAGAAATTGACAATTCTCGGCGGTTTTACCAAGTTAAGTGCTATGCACCTCTCCTTTGCCGTTGTTCAATTTAAATTACCCACTCATTAAACAATGTCTTTGTTGGGGCACTGCCTTTTTAAACAGTGCACCACAAGTTCTCTTTCACTCTGACCACACGTTTGATTTTTACGAATTATCGGGGGGGGGGTAACCCCTTTCCTTACTTATTCGCTATTATTTACATTTAATGTAACATATCATAACAGGTTAAAGGGCAAAGGTGGGCTGAGCCCCATAAAATGCCCTGAAGTCCACAAACCCTTCACTGAAACAACCAACCAACATCAAACGAGTCCAGTACAATTAGATTCTACCACAGTCATGGAAGAACTTGTCAATGTTAACCTTAAAGCAGTGCACTGATGTAAAGTTAACTACCCACTCAGGCAGACTACTCCACTCCTTGACAACTCCATGAGAGAAGCTGAACTTCCTAATGTCAAGCGTTGCAAAACACTTTACAATCTTCTTACAATGGCCTCGAACCCGAGAATTACTTCAGTACTTTGAACCGTTAAGTAACTACAAGATAACCATGTATTCCTGTCAGAGAGAAATTTTGTACCCTGGAGCATATCCCCTCCTAATCCTTTTCAACTCCAGGGTGGTAAACCCAAGATGTTTAAGTCTAACATAATAAGGTAGATGTTTCACCTGGCGTAAAAGCATAGGCACAGGAGCCCAAATTGATTTTGGAGAGGGGCTGTAACGACTTGCCCCAAAAAATGTAACCACAAATTTCTGCGCACTCCACGCGCATTCAGCATGCTAATGTATACGGTATATCATATCGGAATGCATCGGTTTATCACACCGCTTGCCAATTACATACAATCATTTGCCGTGTCACTACCCTTCCATATTGATTATAATTTTTTGATTTCTCTCATGGGGGTGGGGAGCTTGCATTCTTTTGTGTGATTGCCAGCCTGGGGGAGGGGGTGTTGAAAATTTTTTGAAAAATAGGTGTCCTTACATGCAATCTGGTGCCACAATGCTACCTTTGAAGTAAAATTTGTTAAAAAAGTACGTATGTCAGGTACTACAAAAAAAAAATCCGGGCATCAATGAGGGAGGCATGGCCCAGTGGCCCCCTAAATACACCACTGATAATCATAATATAGGTTTAACCATTAAAAAACACACTGGTGAATTAATACCGAATATGTAGGTGCTGATGCAATTCAAATCAGAACAATTTCAATTACCAAGAAACTTTTCTAAACTATTGATTACCTTTAGGTACATCATTGCATTATTTTTCTTTCAGTAGGTGCCCGAAAAATTCTCCATATTGCCCCAATTTTCACAAAAATATTTGGTTGGAGGCGCCTCCTACGCCTATGGGTATAAGGCGAGTGGCTCTCCCGTCTCCCCTGAACTTGCTCTAAAAGAAACTTGTCCTTTTCATAAAAGGGACTCCAAGCCTGGGCTGCATAGTCGAGATGGGGTCTTACCGACTGCTTATACAGGCTGAGTATAAATTCTTTACTAAAACTATTGAGATTCCTATTGATCAATCCAAGCACCCTATTAGCCCTAGCAGCAGCAGCAGCTGTTCACTGTCTAGATGGCTTTAAATTGCCTGTAATAACTACACCCAGATCTTTCTCAAAAGTAACATCACCCAAAATACTACCATTCATGTTACAATCATGTTTGAAATTTGAAATAAACGTTTATTTGACATTTGTAATAAACGTTTATTTGATAGTGTTACTTTTGAAGCCTACTAACAAAATGTCCAGAGGGTGATAATTAACGTCACTTTTTGAGCAGTGGAAAGGGTCATCCCAGCAATTCGTGATTTATTTCTTGTCAAAGATATTCTATACGCTAGGAGACAACTTATGATGCATTTATGCGTTTCGTATATACCAGGGGTGTGCAACCTGCGGCCCGCGACTTCCTCCTGTGCGGCCCGCGAACCAATTTCGATTTGCCTAATTTTGGGCCCTTGTACGTCTTGTTATTTGACCACAACGTAAACTTGACGTAATTACAGGATATCATGAAAACAAAGAAACTATCACTTCCTTTGATGTAAGGTGGATATTCTCGACCATTTCATTATTTGATAAACTAAAGAATTCACTTGTAAAACGCATTCTAAATCTGAATTAACATATTTGTCGACAAAATAGAGATGCAATACACGGGACAAGTTTCGCCAACAATAAGTAGGCCCATACTACAATACTATTCGAGTGCATGTGGGTCTACCTTGATGGGCACATTGGTAACTAACGGGGGAGGGAAGGGTTGGAGGAAGGGGTGAGGGTGAGACGCCACCCTCGTATACACATCTCTGTACCACTGCGGCCCCCAGATGGTCTCAGCGACATGATTTGGCCCGGTGTTCGAAAAGGTTGCACACCCCTGGTATATACTATCAGCATTTGTATTTCGGCCCGCGGGAGGACCAGGGCCGGCGGAGCCCCCTACAAAAATTTTCTCCTCCTCCCCTAGAAAATACATTACCATAGCCTAAATACATTTTTTGTATATTTCGCCCCCTACAAAGCGTTTCGCCCCCCCCCCCCCGCCGCACGCTATCTCGCTCCCCTTCAGTAACTTTGTCTGGCTACGGGAAGCAAAATCAAATTTGCTTTTTCAGCGGCCAGTTACTGGTTATTTGACGATAGCTTAGAGTTGATGTTTTACTAGTCCAGATGGCCATAAACATTTACAATCACGTTCAGGCCTGTGCAACTTGGTAAACTCTCGTCGATGAACCCTGTATCGACTTTCTGATTATGAACTTACTAAATTAATCACAACGAAGACCCCTATATTTCACAGAATGTGGGTGTTCTCTACAGTATACCGCGACCGTAATAAGGGGAACATAGCAATAGGGGTCTACAAAACAGTCAAGGCGAGGGTGCTCAAATGACGCGAGATGCCCCTCTTTTGCACGCTTGGAAAACCCAAGACGATAGCTCTGAAATCGTTCTAAAGCCGTCATTTTTACGATAATGCTGTAGCGAATGCTGAAAATTCCATTGCCCTGATACAGTAATAATATCACGTTTATGATGGCCAGACTCAGAGCTGGTAAAGCGCGTGCACTGGCCTTCTTGTTGTGTAAGGGCTTCTTGTTGCCAAAATTTTCCAGTGGGAGGCCCCGGAACCCTGACCGTAGACGTACTTTTTAACCTTTGTGTTCCAAACTTCCTTCCGTGTAGATTCTTAACGTTTCAAAAGTTAGAAATTAGAGCACCATTTCGCGTTTTCTGTGTGAACGGTTCCGTAGAAATACGTACATGCCATTTGCTTTGCGGCTCCCGCCACAAAACGCAGCAGATTCGGTTTTGGTGTGAACGCACACTGCAAGAAAAATTAACGCCCACCGTTCTGTCCTTAGACTGGCTTGGGTCATCTCGTCAACGTCCTATCCCAATGCAACCGCAGTCCCAACAGATAATAGAAACGTAAAAATGTGGCCCAGTGAACACGATGGATGCACACTCTTGGCTCAGATAGTGCAGTGGTATTGTGTATGCGAATACTACTAAGCATATTCTCGTTGCCAAGCCCCCCCCCCCCTTTCCCCACCGCCACTAGCCGCTGGCACTATGAATTAATATAATCAAGTGCTATTGGTCTATTTCATTATTTGCAGGCTATGTTAGCCTATAGAAAAAAAATAGCAACACTTCACGCAATAGACACTATGTAGTTACGTCGATATCTACTTGACAACGCCGCCATATTAAATTGGATCTAAAGTCGAATTACAACAATACATATTTTAGAGGTTGGAAAATGAATTCCATTCATCCAACTGCCATTTTCATAGCTCACTCCGTTGCTGAGGTATAAAATGTTGAAATTTATTCACTGAATTTAAACGGATAGTCGATTGCGCAATAATTTGTGATACACTTCTTCATGGGCGTCCGGAGGCCGGGGGGGGGCAAGGGGGGCATTTCCCCCTGGAAAATCAAAAACTTGAAAAAACGAAGAAAAAATAAAGAAAAAAACGAAGAAAATATAAACATCAACATTTCTTAACAGTTTAATCAGTGTGAAGTTCTACTCTCAAAACAGGAATTGAATAAAAATATCAACACTCAGGCCCCAGCAGCCCCTGAGCATATTTTTGGTATTTTTCAAAGTTTATATTTACGATACTGCTAGTGTTTCCCCTTTTTATATGCCGTAAATAGGCCTTGGAAGTGCCATTTCCAGCGATCTGGGAAGCATTTTGGGCCAAAATTTTCTTGCGCTCCGTGCCAACCCATGGTGGCGCGGAGCGCTGAGAGTCTGTCTATGGGCTTCGCCCCTCCCCCCTTGACAAATTTCTGGCTACGCCTTTGTCAACACTGTGTGGAAGTAGCATCTAAACTCTTTTCTGGGAGTAAAATATTTCCCATGAAAAAAGTTGAGCCCCCTAAAAAATTTTGCCCCCCCCTTGATTTTTTTTCTGAGGACGCCCATGCCCTTCTTGTACAACTCATATTACCTGCTTTTGTTTCCTTTGAAATCAAGATGTTTGTATGACCTTGAAACATTTACCATTCCATTGCATAGCATATTGTAGGGAGAGGGCTTATATAGCCAAGTCATCCTGTAACAGTAAGACAATGATCACGTTTTGGTACAAGGTGCGGTGGCTTTCGAAAAAAAAAAAGAAAAAGACTAATTTGAGTTAGTGCAAGAATGAAATTACAAACTATTGCGCAATCTACCACTTCAAATTGAGTGAATAAGCTTCGACATTTTATACGTCAGCTTAATAATGTCCTGCGAAGATGGGAGTTGAACCATCTCGATGCATTTTTCAAGCTTTGTAACATACATTTTTAAAATTTTAGACTTCAGGTACACCTTAAAGTAGCTTTTATCAACCTTTTGTAACTCGAGGCCCACTCTGAACCGTTGAAATAACCCGAGGACCACCATACACCATTGACCTAAAGACGAATCAAAATAAGGCCCATATAATTTACTTAACCACGCGAGACAGGTTTCAGCAATAAGAAACGTAAGGGAAAGCAGTGTATTTTGGACCGGTTGGTATATTTTACTGCCATCATCAATTCGGGCACTTACAAAGTAGGTGGCAGCATTCCACCATACCACGTGAAGAAAGTGTCATTACGATAACATCCTAGTGTTAGCTCCAAATTTTCAAGCTTAATTTACGGACACTGGCGTAGGAAGCGGGGGCTGAAGGGGCTTAGCCCCCCAGTCAAAAGTGTGGGGGATGAAGTATGCTTCCGCCCCCAAGATCCAATGGCAAGAACCCCTTATTTGTCTCTTCTGTAAGAAATGTCAAAATTTGCAGTAATTTTCCGCCTTAAAGCTTGTCCAAAATGTTGCACCAAATTGCATCTGAGGACCCTCAAATACTCAAAAATTTTCCATAGGGGAGGGGGACACCCCTTCCCCTTACACACCTCCCCCAGGACGGCGATCCGAAACAAGGTTCAGCCCCCCTCCCAGTCTCGAAAAGCTTCCTACGTCTATGTTTACGGATGATGTAAATTTTGCTTCATTTTGACTTTCTTGACACATGAGAGAGTGTTGTTTGAACAATTATTTTGGCAGCTTTCTTATTCAACCTAACTGGAATATCAGTGAACTGAAGAGCCGACTTCCAGTACCCTCATGCTATGTAAAAATGTAATGGCACTTACTAATGTGTAACTTGGACCACTCAGCTTCAGCGTGTGCAGTATGTACAGTGTGGTTCAAATTATACATGAAGAGTGGTCCAAACTACTTATGGTTTGTGCAACTTGGACCATTAGATCACATTTTTAAAATCCAATTTTTACCCAGTGTGTCCATGTTTCGGCCAAGTTATTCTATGGGCAATATAGGTTACTGGCGTTTTAAAAGCTAACTTTTTTCTTAAGTGGTCCAAATTTCACGGCTTTCCCCTTACCTAAATTCCATCTGTGTAGGGTAAGATAAACTATATTATAAAATAATGAGAAATAAAGACATCTATTTGTCTTTTTCCGGCCCACCTCGTGGCCCACTGGACGGCGCTCCGCGGCCCACCGGTTGAGAAACTATTGGAAGACAAACAATGAATGTACTGTATACTATAGGTAGTACGGGCTTACCTCAGCCGAGGGCTCACTTCGATTTCTATGGTCCTGTGACGGTCTATTACACCCGAAGGTGCACCGTCCAAAAAAGTAGGCCTAAAGCAACACTGAAACGCGCAAGCTGCGTAATATTGCATGCAATTGGTGTAACCTTGTCGGGATCGTAGCCAGACAGGGTACTAAATGGGGGAGGGGGGAGATAGATTCCAGGGGGGGGGGGCGAAATAAGTACACTCTAAAAAGCGTGTTTAGGAATTAAACACAATTTTTGCCCCCACTTTGGAAACATGTTTAATTCCTAAACACATATGTTGAATTTTTAAACATGTGTTAAATTCCTAAACATTATGTGTTTAATTCCTAAACATTATGTGTTTAATTCCTAAACATTATGTGTTTAATTCCTAAACATTATGTGTTTAATTCATAAACAATATGTGTTTAATTCCTAAACATTATGTGTTTTAATTCATAAACATTATGTGTTTAATTCCTAAACATTATGTGTTTAAATCCTAAACGTTTTTAGAGTCTAAACGTGTTTCCAAAATGGGGGAAGTGTTTAGAAAGTGTTTAATTCCTAAACACTGTTTTTACAGTATAAATATGTGTTAAGGCAACGGTAATTTGAAATTTTCTTGCGGGCAAAATTTTTTCTAGGAGGTTTTCTCCTGGTCCCTCCCCGTCCCCCCCCCCCCCCGGCGTTTTCGTGCAGAGCTTTTGAAAAGATTTAGACAGGGGAACGTATCGAACAACAGTCCAGTTTTCTACTCGTCCTCATCAACAGGAGAATATAGGCTACTGGCAGATTGGAAGACATATTCTACTTAACGAAGAATGAAAGCTGAACAAACTATATAGAACTTTAAACTACCCCTTTGTGTATGCTCCCTCACCCACTTTTTTGATTCCCAGTCTAGTAAAGTCTGTGAGTTACTGTGATCATGAGGCAGGAAAATGTGTCAATAGTCGAAAAACTTTCCCAATTGGTGTCTTCAAAACGATACTACTTGAAATTTGGTAACAACATTCAATTTTGTGACACGAAGTGTTTAGTTGATTGGAAGATAATCTGAGGTCAGTGGACGACAGTCACAGCACTGAAATATATTAACATTTTTGTTATTCTCTCAGTTTCAACTCCATGTACCTGGAACTCAGTATACAAAACGGGTGGATGTTGTGACACTGAGAAGTTAAATTTGTACAATGACTTTGATAACAATTTCCGAGAGCGTCGTTTCGAACCAAGTTGTATACCTTTTAAAGGGCTGGTGACATGCAAATTACATAGTTGGATGTTTGATGCAAAAAGCATTTTAACTCCACAGAATAGCCACAATTCCCACCAAAATTCGTCAAAAAATGACCGTTTTGCTGGGTAGTATCTACTTACACTTGTATCATATGAATAAACATAGTAGACATGCAAATTTTTGACGTCGAAAGATGGACCCACCAAATATGGCTAATGTTATCCTTTGTTTTTCCAACCTTCACCGGATACTTTTAACACTGGTATCCTCTTAGAGATTTATTAGGAGGATATTAATACCACTCACCAAATTGTAATATCTGATGAGTAATTAAGAGATAATTTATAAAGGGCTTACAAAAGAAATTCTAAATCTGTGCAACATTCCACATCGTTATTTTTGCATAGGCAATGAGTGATTCCAGAAACCATCAAACTTCAAAGAGGTATATCTTGAGAACGGTAAGAGATATTGAAATAATTTCAACGGATCTTTTAAAGGAAGATTTTATTCTTTGCCAAGAAAAAACAACTCTTTTTGGTGGCATGTCACCATAACTTTAATTTTGTACAAAACATGAAAACAAAAAGTTAATTGAAACCTTGGGGCCATTGTCCTGTCGCATCCATATATATTTTATTGATCTTGAGTCTATGCAATAACGCAGGGGAGTGCATGTTCGTGCGTGTGTGTGGGTGATGGTGTCGGGTGTATGCGTGTTTGTCACTTTTCGCTTGTAAACACAGTTTCTCAAGATGATGGGTACTTTTCAATTTGGTGCATAGATATGTCATATTAAGAGGAAGGTTTCCATTCTTTTTGGTGGAGGTCAAAGGTCATTTGAAATCACCCGAAGTCGCAAACCGAAAAACTTGCAAACCAGCCAATTTCATAGCATGTACAGTAAATACTGTACATGGTGGAATACCGTTTCCAGTTTTAAACTGTGCCATGTTATAATTTTGTAACACGAGGAACGTTTAAATATCACCAATTTTCCCCTAACCCTAACCCTAACACTAAGAATAACCCTAACCCTCAAAAAAATAAGAGTAAATTCTGTTAAATTTATAAGAGGAATCGAACCCAGAACCCCGAAAATCATGGTATCATGCCTTCCTTCTTGACCACTGTACCATGTGGAGAACTCGACAGCCCTTCTCCTAAATTAACTAGTTATCTGTAAATCACTCAACCGTATCGTACCATTAACAGTTCTCGTAACACGTGTTACAGTTTCTGTAACACAGATCAGTTTAAACTGGACATGCTATGTGTACTGGGTATGCAAACACGATATTTCTAGATAGGAATGATGGATTGCTTTAATGCTTAATATATGAATGTGTCATATTAAGAAGAACCGCTGTATTGTCTTTGGTGAGGTCAAAGTTCATCTGAGGTCATCAGAGGTGAAACAACGAAAACCTTAGAAACTGCTTGAAAACACATCTCAAGATCGCAATGATGGGAACATTTCATACTTGTAATAGAGGTTTTTCATATTAAGAGGAAGCCTCTTATATTGTCTTTGGTATAGGTCAAAACTCAAGTCATTTGAGGTTTCAAGGGGTCGAAAACTATAAACCAACAAGATATTTCAAAGTAGGAACAATGACATACTTTTAATATTTAGTATGTAATTTTGCCATGTTCAAAAAGTACCGTTCTGTTTTTGGGTGAAGGTCAAATTCACATAAGGTTATCAGGGGTGAACTACGTAAACCTTGTAAACTGCTTCCAAACACGGTATCTCAAAAAGAAAAACATCGAGGGATTTCATACTGAGGATGCAGATGCCATATATTGAGCACAGTGACCCTACTGTTTTTGTGATGGTCAGAGATCATAAATTTAAGTCAAAGAATGCTACAGTTTTGATGGAGGTCTATTTCAGGTTACCAGAGATCAAACCAGTGTTGGCACTAGGTCTCAGAAGTTGAGGGTGAAATTCCCCCTCCCAAAATATGTTTTGGGCATCGTGGTCGTAAAGAGGGGGAATCTCGATAAGTTGCAACATAAAATGTCAACTTTTTCCCAACAGGTGCGGGAAATTTCAGAATACGATTTTAAAATTTTGGGATTGTTGAGAAAAGTGCTGGAATAGCGCAATCCTGCTGCCTAATGTGAACACTGGATCTTGTATGCATAATTAATCTCATCTACTATATATTTTTTTTTTCATCCTGGCGCCGCCCGGCACCGCCCGGTACAGCCAGGCACCGCCCAAAAAGAAATGACATGTTCTGCATTCTTTTGGGAAGGAATTACAGAACAGACGTTCTGGGCCCTGTTTCATAAAATGTTACGATCGACGTTTACAAGAGGACAAGAAACTGGACAGAAGATCCACGATGACTCATACAAGGAGCCCGGTGAGATGAGGAGATACTGAAAATCAGCAAAGCGGTTGGAGTAACTACCAACCGCGTTTCCTGTTCTACTTATTGTTTGGTCAGTATCAATTTTAATGTCAACCTCCTTCTTCCTTAAATGACATAAGCAGTCGCCCCAAACTTATTTCGAAACCGCTAAATCTCAAAAATATCCTCTTATTTCACCTTCAAGTATCTTATTTCACTAGCTACTTCCGTGTCTTTCAAAGATCTTAGAAAGACTCTTGTTCAATAAAATGCAAGTTTTCCTTAGTAAGCACCATATTTTCTAACAACCAATATGGATTCCGTCCAGGTCATTCCACCGAACTAGCTATAATCGATTCTATACAAAAAGTAACTAAAGCTACGACAAAGAACGAAACCTCGACAGGAGTCTTCCTTGATTTATCGAAAGCCTTCGACATTATTGATCACCGTATTTTGCTACAGAAATTATTCATGTATGGATTTCGTGGTATGCATATGACTGGATTAAAAGCTATCTGACAAATGGAAAACAGTTCATTTCTTTCAACCAGAAAGCCCAAAGGCTTAGTGATTCCTTGCCGAATGGGGATGCTTTGTTGCACTTAGCCTTATCCCTCAAATTTATCTTTCTTGACTATGTCATTTTATGATGTTTTAACAATTTGACCTCTGCTGACCTCACATGACCTCTGAACACCACCAAATATAACAAAAAAGGAAACAGGAAGGAAGTGTCCTGAAAGGGATTCAACTCCAATGGATCTTGGATCTTGTAAATTATTTGCAAATTTTGCTTTTTGACCTCTGGTGACCCCAGATGTTGATCTTGGGAATTCTTCGGAACTTTTGCTTTTTGACCTCTGGTGACCTCATATAACAATCTTGAGAATTGTTGGAAAATTTTGCTTTTTGACCTCTGGTAACCCCAGATTACCTTTGACCTCCACCAAAAACAATAGGGTTCTTCCTTACATCATGAAAAATCTATACACTAAATATCAAAAGTGTCCTTCATTCCTATCTTGAGATATTGTTATTACAAGCTTTTCGGTTTTTTAGCTCCTGTGACCCCAAATGACCTTTAACCTTCACCAACAACAACAGGGTTCTTTCTCTCAACATGGCAAATCTATATACCAAATTTATACGAAAAGTGTCTGTCATTGCTATCTTGAGATATAGTGATTACAAGCCATTTACATGATTTTCGCAGTTTAACCTCTGGTGACCTCAGATGACCTTCGACCTCTACCACAAACAATAGCATTCTTGATCTCAACATGACAAATCCATATCAGCCATTCCTATCTTGACATATCGCGATTTCAAGGTTTTCGGTCTTTGACCTCTGGTGATCTCAAATGACCTTTGACCTCCACCAAATACAATAGGGTTCTTCCTCTCAACATGACAAATCCATATACCAAACTCATTAGTATCTTGAGATATCGTCATTATGAGCTTTTCAGCTATTTACCTCTGGTGACCTCAAATGACCTTTGACCTTCACCAAAAGCAATAGGGTTCTTCCTCTCAACAAGACAAATCTATATCAGCCATTCCTATCTTGAGATATCGTGATTACAAGCTTTTCAGCTTTTTACCTCCGGTGACCTCGGATGACCTTTGACCTTCACCAAAAGCTCTAGGGTTCTTCCTCTCAACATGCCGAATCTATATACCAAATATGAAAAGTGTCGGTCTTTGCTATCTTGAGATATCGTGTTTACAAGCCGTTTAAGAGGTTTTCGCAGATTAACCTCCGGTGACCTCGGATGCCCTTTGACCTCTATCAAAAACAATGGGGTTCTTCCTCTTGACATGACAAATCTATATACTAAATACGAAAAGTTTCGGTCACTCCTACCTTGAGATATCGTGGTTACCAGCTTTTCAGCTTTTTACCTCCGGTGACCTCAAATGACCTTTGACCTTCACCAAAAACAATAGGGTTCTTCCTCTCAACATGACAAATCTATATATCAAATATGAAAAGTTGTCTGTCATTCCTATCTTGTGATATCGTGATTACAAGCTTTTCAGCTTTTTACCTCCAGTGACCTCAAATGACCTTTGACCTTCACCAAAAACAATAGGGTTCTTTCTCTCAACATGACGAGTCTATATACCAAATATGAAAAGTGTCGGTCATTGCTATCTTGAGATATCGTGTTTACAAGCTGTTTAGGAGGTTTTCGCAGTTTTACCTCCGGTGACCTCGGATGACCTTTGACCTCTACCAAAAACTATAGGGTTTTTCCTCTTGACATGACAAATTTATATACCAAATATGAAAAGTGTCGGTCATTGCTATCTTGAGATATCGTGTTTACAAGCCCTTAGGAGGTTTTCGCAGTTTTACCTCCGGTGACCTCGGATGACCTTTGACCTCTACCAAAAACAATGGGGTTCTTCCTCTTGACATGACAAATCTATATACCAAATATGAAAAGTGTCGGTCATTGCTATCTTGAGATATCGTGTTTACAAGCTGTTTAGGAGGTTTTTGCACTTTTACCTCCGGTGACCTCGGATGACCTTTGACCTCTACCAAAAACAATGGGGTTCTTCCTCTTGACATGGCAAATCTATATACCAAATATGAAAAGTGTTGGTCATTGCTAACTTGAGATATCGTGTTTACAAGGTTTTTGGCTTTTGACCTCTGGTGACCTCAAATGACCTTTGACCTTCACCAAAAACAATAGGGTTCTTTTTCTTAACATGACAAATCTATATACCAAATATGAAATGTGTCGGTCATTGCTATCTTGAGATATCGTGTTTACAAGCTAGGCGTCACATACACACACGCACACACATACACACACACGCACACCCACCCACACACACACACACACACACGCACACACACACGACATCACCATCGCATAGATTCCTTGCCTGCCTTCGGCAAGGAATCAAAAACGATAATTCTTTTCTGCAAACAACTATAAGTGGCTTTCCACAGGGTTCGATTTTTGGACCATTATTATTTATTATCTATGTTAATGACGTAACAATTGTTTCATCAAACTCCTCCTTAGTGATGTTTGCAGATGACACGACATATTTTTCAACGACTCTAACACACAGCGCCTCGAGAGGACTGTCTGTCTTGAACTTGCTCTTTACTTTGATTGGTTTGCCTCCTCTAATAAACTTTCACTCAATATTAGTAAAACAAATTATATGGTCTTCAATTTGCCAAGTACTCAAAATCACGATTTTTAAATTACCATAAATAACATACCCCTTCAACAGTGGCGTAGCTACGGGGTGGCATGAGGGGCACGTGCCCCCACGACAAAGCCGTGCCACCCCAGGTGCCCCCTGTGGAAACTTTTGGAATGTACAGTTCTATATATAAGTCCAATAGAGAGGGAGAGAATTCAGAAATTGTGCCCCACCAGGAAAGATTCGTGACCCCCAGTTCCCCCTGCTCAAAAAATCCTGGCTAAGCCACTGCCCTTCATCCTACTAGTAGTGGTGATTTTCTTGGTGTCTCCATTGATTAAAGCTTAACTGGCATAATCACATTTTAAATTTGTGTTCGCAAGTTGCTAAGAGTGTATGAATTATCGGTAGGCTTAAAAAAGATACTACCAAGAAATGTGCTTCGTGCTATTTATTTAAGTCTGGTCTACCCTCATCTTTCTTATTGTAGTAATGCTTGGTCTAGTACAAGCGACACGTCTTTAAAAAGTTGGATGTTCTTCAAAACAGAGCTATAAGACATATTGCTAATTCTTCCCCACCTGTACATAGTACTACACTATTCAAGTCCTTAAACTTGTCAAAATTCACTGACATTTTAAAACTCAATACAGCAACATTTGTTTATCGATTTACTGTAACAATCTTCTACCTTCAAGTTTTTGATATTACTTTACGCAAAATTCAGAAGTACACAGTGACCACACACGTCAGAAAAATTGTCTCCGCCTTCCAGGTAATTCAACAACCTATTCTAAAACAGGCCTATGTTACCGTGCCGTCACTGCTTGGAATTCTTTACCAGATACTTTAACTACTAAGCGTAGTTTACATTCTTTTCGTTATAACTTTTCTAAACTCATTATAAACCAATACTAAGCTAGTATGATTTTTACCTGTGTTTTGCTCATCTATTCATCCTTTGTAATTCATCCTCTCATTGCTGGGTGTCTGGTTGGGTGTGCTGGGTGTAAGGGTGGGTGTTGGTGTGAGTGGACTTGTGGGTGGACGGGTGGGTTGGTAGGTGAATGGGTGGTTGGGGTTGTGTTAGTGGGTGGTTGATGGGTTGGTTGGGTGGTTGGTTATTGCTTAATATATTTCATCTGCTACTGTTTATTTCCTGGGGAGCACTCTACTAGATAAGCCCTTTGGGTTTCCTAGAATGCTTCCCTTCACAATTTCTTGATGACTTACATTCATGTAATCCATAATGTAAATATTTTTATACCTTACTGTACTTCTTGAAATTGTGATAAAACAAATAAATGAAATGATTTCAGATCACAAGTATTGCGTATTCAAGGTAAACCAAGGAGCTACTCTGTATGAATTTCACAATTCATTGAGAATAACATTGTCACGTAATTCTCAAGAGCCATTCATGAAATAGGATACTCGGGTACATTAATCCAAATTGGGGTGACTGCATATTCCCTTTAAGTGTGTTGACGAGACAATTAGCCACATTAGTACTTGAAAGGAACTTTGTGTTGCTTTCTAAATGTTGCCTACAAACTGACCATCGTATCTAATTACAACCGCTTTTACTGGGAAAGGTACAGCACAGTGGCACCGCCAGGATTTGATGATTACGGGGCACCACAGAAAAATGTGGTCGTAATCCCACCTAGAACCCCCCCCCCCCAGTTTGTGTGGAGTGTGCATAAGTATGTCTACGATACTTTGCACCTGGGGGTGGACCCTTTCTATGTCACTTTGTGCGAAGGTGCCTCCCTGGAGGAGGGGTCTAAGGGAAGGGGTACACCTTCCCCTGTAAAATTTGTTCGTTTAAGGTTGCTTTAATGCAAAATGGTGCTATTTTTGGCAAAGTTTTTTCACTAATCTAACTCTCATGCTTTAGTGAATTGTTCTTATTTCTCTAGTCGGGTGTAAGGGAAGGGTGTGGTGTCTAACGGGGGGGGGGGGTAAAACTCCTCCCTTGAGAAATTTTGCTTTGTAAAGTAGCTTACATGGAAAATGTTGCTACATTCGGTAAAGCTATGAAATGATTAACTGTTAAGAAAGTACCATTATTTTGTGATAGTTTGGATGTAGCATGCTAACTCTCCAATGCTGGTACAGTGAGACCGGCATAGGGTCTCCTGGAAGCTCTGGGGTAATAACAAAATGGGACCAACACTGTACAAAAATTGTAGGTTTACTAATTTTGAACGAGAATCCAAATGAACAGCTTCCAATAGAAATGACTGAGAGGAGAGTAAAGAAACATGGTGGATGATTAAAAGCGTGTTTCATAATGCTTATTCTATGTAAATGCACTTAATAACCTTGTGTAATATACTTCAAATATAGAAATAAAAGTAAGGGAGAATGACGTCTGCCGATCTGGACTGAAGCCGTTGATTTGGCTAGGCTGTACGGTAACAGAGCACGGGCGCGTAATACAAATATCACATCATTGCTTTTGCCCCAAGTATTGGCAAAGAAACTACAAGTTTTCAAGTTAGGAACATAAAACAAAATACTTAAGGCGGCATGACTTATTCCTGTTGTGAAAATTACCCCTAATCTTTCGAAAAACGGATAAAATAAGCTATAACTTCTGCAGCACAATGCACACTGTACGGACGGAGACACACCAATCAACCGGCCTTTTGCCGTACAACGAAAGCGCCCTCACAATTTCGTGGCTTCACCGGTTAAACATGCAGGGATGCATTGTGTCAGCGTTCTCCCTTACTTTTATTTCTATGACTTCAAATCATAAACATCACGCTGCAAATGTTGATAATAATATAAGATAACCACATAATTGCCTCTTGATACAGCCTGAGGTTGGACTTGTACCTCTAAATATTTTTGGAAAATAGTTCCAGCTAGTATAATTCCATGTATAATCGTCCTAATAGGGGTCATCAGGTAGAGAGTGTAAACCAAGACAATTGCGCGCGAAGCGTTGCAATTTTTTTTTTTTTTTTTGTGTGTGTCTTTTATTTTTCCCGTCATGCTTATGTCTTGAAGGCAAGGTATATAAATATATATACATATACCCACACATACACATATACAGACTCATACATATATTAATATATACGGTTCATATATACGCATACACACATACATACATATCTATACACACACATACCTATATGTGTATGTATGTATGTATGTATATATATATATATATATATATCGGTCAAAAATATTATACATAAGAATATATATATTTATAGAAAAAATATGAAGAAATTTATACAGATTATACTCAGGGGACAATTTTTTAGTGCAAAGTGAAAAGTAAAGATGGAGAGAAAGGTGCAGAAGGAGCATCCAAATTACAACGCAGTTTGTACCTATGAAACAGCCCAGTGACTACAACATGTGACAAACACTGTAAACGATGGTATAATAATCGAGCTAAGTGGGGGGGGGGGGGGGAGTACTGAACAAAGGAACAAAGAGAGGGGACCATTTCTTACAATTGGCAGCAGACTTATTCCTATAAGGAGAGAGACTTGACATTCCATTTCATATAAAGAGCGAAGTTTGTTTTGGAAGGCTTGAAATTGTAAAGCATTGCCCTGATATTTACTGGAAAAAATAAAATATTTACATAGAACAAAGACGGTATTTAACAAGAGAAAATGCTTATTATCATCATACAATAATAGCGTCTCGGAAGTCGATGGGTCCCTATTAATAACATTCTTTTGTTTTAACCACGAGAGGACTTCCTTCCAAAAAGCACTGGTTACTTTACAAGTCGAATGCATATTAATAATAGTTTGTTCGCCCTCATTACAAAAGTTATATACTGGGGAGTTAATCAAATTAGCTTTGAAAAGATAAGAGTTTATGGGAGAAATTCGGTGTAAAAATTTGAAATTAAAATTCCTTTGCAGGATCTAGAGTACATCTACAGAAGTACTAAAGGCTTTCTGGAGAGTGGTAATTGGACTATCTAAACTGCAATCAGTTTTCCATTTCTGTATTAACTTGTTATTACTAAGCGAAGTAGTAAAAGAGGATGTCACATCTTTATAAAACAATTTAGCAGACTGTTTGGAAGTCTCGAATGTATGCTTTATATTATTAAAGAGAATCGTACTGTTACTCGTTTGGTGAATAGCATTTTTCCACTCAGAAGGGATGAAATGAATGATCCCAAAGTAAGTAAGAAAATCTGTATTTATATCAAACGTTTCACAAAAATTTTTAGTCCTTAAACGTATCGTCATTATTACAAGATCCGAGATATTCATAGGCCTAGGAGCCCAAGTTGATTTTGGGGGGCTGGAACGACTTGCCCGAAAAATAAGCCCCCAAATTTCCGCGCGCTTCACTCACGTTCGACATGTTAATGTACATATCATAGGCATGCATCGGTTATCACACCGCATGTCAATTACAAACAATAATTTGCCGTGTTACTACCTTCTTTATTGGTTTTAATTTTGGCCAAAGTCGGTGATATCCGGCCTGGAGGAGGGGTCTAAGGGTAAGGGGTGTCCCTCTACCCTTTGAAAATTTTTGAAAAATTAGGTGTCCTTACACGCAATCTGGTACCACATATGCTACCTTTGAAGTAAAATTTGTTTTAAAACATTTACGTATTTTAGGGACTAAAAAAAATCGTCATTAACCCCTCCCTCTTTGAAAATTTTTGAAAAATTAGGTGTCCTTACATGCAATCTGGTGCCACTCATGCTACTTTTGAAGTAAAATTTGTGTTAAAAAATTTGACGTATTTTAGGTAGAAAAAATCAGCATCAGTGAGGGTGAAGTATGGCCCAATGACCCTCAAATACACCACTGATAATCATAATATAAGTTCAACTATTAAAAACACACTGATGAATAAATGCCGAATATATAGGTGCTGGTGCAGTTCAAATCAGAACTTAATTACCAAGGAAGGTTTTTAAACTATTAATACCCTTTAGCTACATCATTGCATTATTTTTCTTTCAGTAGGTGCATGAAAAATTCTCAGCATTTTGCCCGAATTTTCACAAAAATTTTTGGTTGGGGGGCTGCAGCCCCAGCTTCCCCCACCCCTTCTCCTACGCCTATGGAGATCGTCTTAACTCCTTTGTCAAACCAGCTTTTCAAAAGCACTACATTATGATCAATAGTTACGGTATAAAAGAATTGAACCAAATATTTTTAGCTAAATACTCACTTCTACAATTGGGTCTACGAAATTTGTACAAGAACCATACTACCAAGACACTCCTGTAAAAATCAGCTTGTATATTTGTTAGAACTTTATCCCTATAATGAATAGTGCAGTCAAAGAAATAGAAACTCCCTTTGTCGCTTAAGATATTCTTCAGGAAAAACCACTTGTCTGAATCCGATAAAAAGCGCTTTACCCAGGATGCTTTCAAGAAGTCACATACTGTCTTAACATGAGGTATCTGCAGACCACCCTCGTTGTAAAAATTGATCACAACATTTCTTTTAATACGATCAGGTTTACCATCCCTATAAAAACTCAAAAAAAAGAGAAATATTTTGCCCTTAATGGAAAAGTCCTCAAAGGATTTGGTAAGACAGAGAAACAGTAGGTAAGCTTTGGCATAGCCAAACACTTCAGAATAGTAGCTTTACCCATGATTGACAGTTTTCTAGCCTCCCACTGAGGGTTTCAGGCAGTCACGAATAACATTAGGTTTATTAGCAAAATTGATGCTGGTGATATCGTGCATTTCATTCGGAATTTTAATACCTAAATAGCTTATACTGTGTCATTGGTCCTTATAACAGGTAACTTTTCAAAGAAAACAGTATCAAGCAATCGGCCAGGGCCCACGCGTTTACATTTATCATAGTTGATCTTGAGTGAGGAATTAGAAGAGAATTCATCTAACACTTGGGTAAAATTTGTATAGGATTCATTGCACATATCAATAAAGAAAACAGTGTGATCCGCATATTGACATATACGAAATTCCTGATTACAGATATTGATACCCCTAAGGGACTGGTTTCCACGAAAAACAATAGCAAGAAATTCTGAGCAAATGATAAAGAAGTAGGGTGATAGCGGGCAACCTTGCCTTACTTCTCTGGAAATGTCAAAATACTTGGTCCAAAAACCGTTGTTTATGACAGTATTTTTAATATTATTGTAAATTAGGTGAATCCAATCAATAACATCAGGCCCAAAGTTAAGACTTGCAAGAGCTCTGAATAAAAACGTTCTCTCGACAGAATCAAATGCTTTCTCAAAATCGGCGAAAAACAGAAGCCCGGATTGGCTATTATCTTCACAATAAGATATTATGTCAAGTACTTTCCTGAAACACTCACCGATATAGCGGTGATATATGTAAGAAACCACGTTGGTCATGAGACATAATATTGGGTAGCACCTTCTTGAAGCGGTTTGCTAAACAGCCGGTTAAAATTTTATAATCCGTATTCAAAATGGAAATCGGAAGCCAATTTTTTTAAACACAGTGGCGATTTATCTTTATAGGAATGAGAGTAATAACTCCCTGTCTCATGGAGGAAGGTAGCTCTTCCAATTGAAAAGAGTAGTTGAACACCTCTAAAATAACATCAGCAAGTGTATGCCAAAACAATTTATAAAATTCCCTGGCAAACTGTCATTTCCAGGAGTTTTGCCATATTTCAAACCAGGCACTACAGCAGAACATTCATATTTACTTAAAATCCCTCTACAACTAGTTCTGTCGGCTTCAGATAAATGTGGAATACCGGACATAGTTAAGAAATACATTTGAATTAAGTCATTTGATACATTATTTGAACCATAAAGCTTAGAAAAATATTTAAATTCCTCTTCTAGAATCTCAGTTGGTTCAGAAATAGTCAAATCGTCAACATTTAACTTCCTAATACAATGTTCCTGGCAGTTCTTACGTTCTAAATAGAGAAAATACTTGGTACATCTCTCACCATCAAGGCACCAGCGACTTCGAGTTCTTATTATAACCCCTTTGGTTTTGATATCAAGTTGTGAAGAGAATTCAGTCCTTTTAATAGCAAGATTTTCTTCAATATTAGAATCATTGGGATTCATTGAAAATTGAAGTTCGAAGTTAACAGTTTCATCTTCTAGTTGTTGCATTGCAGAATTTCTTTTCTTACTCTCTCTCACTGAGTATTGTATTGATGCTCCTCTGATGTCACATTTAAGTAATTCCCATATTAAATGTGAATTTAAGTCTGCATACTTATCCAAGGAATGAGAAATATTATCGTTGATTGCTTGTACATAATCCGCATTGTTTAACAGCGAAACATTTAGTTTCCAATAACCAGGACCACGTCCACTAAAGCAGGACTCAAAAGGCAGGGTGATTGGGTTATGGTCCGAGAAAGTGATGGGTTATGGCGTTGCGAAATTTTGCACTGGAATTTTTATAAAACCCGTACCCATACCTGAATAAATACGTTTGGGATAATACTGAAGGAAAAATAGACATGAAGGTTTTTGCAGGCGGGGCGCGCGAAAATTTTGATAGCTTGCGAAGGAATTGTGATAGAAACCAGAAAGCCAAAAGGCTTAGTGATTCCCTGCCAAATGGGTATGTTTTGTTGCACTGAGGTTTAGCCCTCAAATTTATCTTTCTTGACTATATCATTTTAGGATGTTTTAACAATTTGACATCTGCTGACCTCACATGACCTTTGAACCCCACCAAATATAACAAAAGAGAAAATAGGCAGTGTCTTGAAAGCGATTCGACCTCCAATGGATAATGGATCTTGAAAATTTTCGGTAAATTTTGTTTTTGACCTCTGGTGACCCCAGATGACGATCTTGAGAATTCTTGGGAATTTTGCTTTTGGACCTCTGGTGACCCCTGATGATGTGATCTTGGGAATTCTTGGGAAATTTTGCTTTTTGACCTCTGGTGATCCCAGATGAGGATCTTGAGAATCCTTGGGAAATTTTGCTTTTTAACTTCTGATGACCCCCATATGATAATCTTGGGAATTCTTGGGAAATTTTACTTTTTGATCCCTGGTGACCTCAGATGCCTTTTGACATCCACCAAAAAGAAAAGGGTTCTTCCTCGGACCATAAGGCATCTACGTATCAAGTATGAAATCTATCCAATCTTCCTACCTTCAGAAATCGTGTAAATAAGGTTCTCAGAGTTTGACCCCGGTGACCCCAGATAACCTTTGACCTCAAAGACAATATGGCTCTTCTTATCATATGGCATGTACACACCAAGTATGAAATCTATCCAAGCTTCCTACCTTGAGATATCGTGTTAACAAAGTTTTCAGTAAAATTTTGACCTCTGGTGACCCCAGATGATCTTTGACCTCCACTGAAACAAATGGATTCTTTCTCGGACCATAAGGCATCCACGTACTACCTATGAAATCTATCCAAGCTTCCTATCTGGAGATATCGTGTTAACAAGGTTTTCAGTGTTTGGCCCCTGCAAAACCCAGATGACCTTTGATTCCACCAAAAACAATACCATTCTTTTTCTCACCATACCCAATCCAAATCCTAAATATGAAATCTATCCAAGCTCCCTACCTTGAGATATTGTGTTAACAAAGTTTTCAGTGTTTGATCCACAGTGGCCCCAGATAACCTTTGACCCCCACCAAAACAATAGGGTTCTTCCTCTCAACATGATAAAGCTACATACCAAATATGAATTGTGTCCATCATTGCTATTATGCGATATCAAGTTTACAAGCCATTTACAAGATTTCGCAGTTCAACCTCCGGTGACCTCAAATGACCTTTCACCTTTACCTAAAACTGTAGGGTACTTTCTCTCGACATGACAAATCTATACACTAAATATGAAAAGTGCCAGTCATTGCTACTTTGAGATATCGTGTTTACAAGCTTTTCGGTTTTTACCTCTGGTGACCTCACATGACCTTGACCTCCACCAAAACCAATAGGCATCTACCTCTTAACATGACGAATCTATACACTAAATATGAAAACTGTCGGTCATTGCTATCTTGAGATATCGTGTTTACAAGCTGTTTACAAGGTTTTTGCTGTTTAACTTCCGGTGACCTGAAATGACCTTTGACCTCCACCAAAAACGATAGGGTTCTTTCTGTCAACATGACAAATCTATATACCAAATATGAAGTGTCGGTCATTGCTATCTTGAGATATCGTGTTTACAAGCTAAGTGTCACATACATACATACATACATACACACATACATACATACATACATACATACATACACACGATATTACCATCGCATGGATTCCTCGGCAAGGAACCAAAAAGATTAAACTTGATCCATCCATCCAACACATCTTACCCTACCCCCTACAGAAATCTATATCTTAAAACACCTTTTGGGCTAATTTATAAATTTCGAAAATTTTCGAAAATCGATTGGGGGGCACACGCCACTCCCACCCGTCGTGCCGGCGCCACTGAATGAAAGTTTCCAAGTAAGCAAATATATACTTACTGACATAAGCTATTGTGAAATTGTCTGTATGCATCGCATGCAATTGTTGTATGCAAACAGAAATGACCTTAAAATCTTGAGGAGGTATACAAACTTTAAGAGAGAGAATCGCATTTGCGAACTAGTTTGGCCGATAACGTGTATATTAAGTCCTAATCATAGTAAAAGGAATAATTTCATAAATACTATGGGATCAAATCTATATTAAATTTACATTGAAATTATTTCCATTTTTCTGCAGCTAACATCAGCCCCGGCTTACCCACGATCATCAAACAACATAGGACGTAAAGCTACAACTTAGAGACCCTATAGTGGGGAGAGATTGGCCAACTTATTTCATTTTGGAGCCAAATGTTAACCATGGCCAGATATCATATACACTGTTTGCGTACAGTTTACAGTACAAAATATAAAACAAAGTGAGTTACAGCTTTCTGTTCTCTTGTGACAATCATTCTCGGTGATGGTCCTAGAAGTGACTCTGGCCGGCATTGCCTGCCGGATCCTTAAGTTTGTCACCCGGTGCAAGAAAAGCACGTCCTGGGAGGGAGATCTAGAGGGAGGGGGATAACACCCTCCATTTTGAGTAACGTTTGCTCATAGAAAGTGACTTAAATGTAGAATGGTGTATGCTATTGTAACAGTTTTAAAAGTGATTTTATTTAAAAACTCTCATTTAAGTGAATATGTCTTATTTTTGTGGTGGCAAGAAACGGGGGGGGGTAGGTCTATTTTGGGCTGGGTCTACTGAGCTGAGAGGGAACCCCTACTTTCTGAGAAAACTACTAGTGTGTAGTAATGGAGGATGGCATAGATGCAAACTGGTGCTTTTTATGGGCGGGCAAGTTGTAAGCAAGTTGAACAAATCATTTAAGATTTGTCATTATTTAGTGAATTGTTTCAGGACAGGGGTCTAGGTAAGGGGTAAATGGGGGCGTACTTCCTAGTGAGACTTATTTTATGGAAAGGCCTAGGTTTTACAAAATTGTGACTGACCTAGCGTGCATTCCATTTAAAACCTGCATCAAAGGTACGCTAATGTTTCAGTTTTCTCATGCTACTATGCAGATCTAGGATCAATGTTTGATCTGTTATTTAATTTTAAGTGAGTGCATTTTCCTCCCAACGAAAGTATAATGTATGCTGCCAACAGAGACCGTGGGTGTACGCCAAAGATCTTCGGGGTATAGTGCATTAAATGCACCCTGGCTGATTGAACCTGTGCTGTACAACTATGGCTGCTGTGGGACCTAAGATTATAAACATTATAACTTGACCTATGCACCAACAGTTGCTTCACTGCTTGACTGATCTGAAGGCGTACTTTTGAAGAGACCTTTTAATGTATAACGAGGATACAAAGCATACACAACTCTGTGATACATTTTTCTAGTCCTATAGGCCTATCACTTTTCTTCTTGTTTGTTGGGCTATATTTTCAGTGATTTCCCTATAGTCCTACAGCCCATTGGTCCTACAATTAACAGCAAGAGTGACAACCCATTAGTCCTACACTCCATTGGTCCTACAGTACATCACACTTACTGTAGGACCAATGGGCTGTAGGAGAGTATGGTCGCAGGGACCGCGGAGACAGGGGAGGGGGCTACGGGAGCTTTAGCCCTCACAATTTTTCTGCCGTGGGCATTTTGGGCCACCTTAAATGATAGGCTTTTATTTTCCTGAACATATTGGGCCGCTTCGATGATCACCCCCCCCCCCCACCTTCCCCTTCAAAATCGTCTCCGCTGTCCCCGGACCGTCCAAAAATCTGCAATACACCGCTTTTGTAGGCCAAAACCAGAAACAGTGAATTCATTTCTTCCTCCAAATTATTTATAACAAGAGCAGTCAGCAGGTAGCCTAACTTAGTGTTAACTGGGGACTGCAGCTCTGTATTCCAATGTCTCTATGGGGACGTTCCGACAACTCTCCAGTAGGGTATAGTATTAGGATTAGGGTTAGCTGGTTAGGCCAAAGGGTTAGGCAAGGACTTATGTTTGGGTTTATATGTCGGAACATCAAGCAGTCGGAATACAGCGATAGAACCGCCGTATACGGTAGGCCTATAGCCTAGGCCTTGTACAGAATGTCGTAGTCTGACTCTTAACGTTAAGCCTAGTCTAACGCAGGGGCGTATCGAGGAATCTTCAATAAGGGGGGCGTAATGTTTGATTGATCGCTGTCCTGGGGGAGGGTTCTAAGGGATGTCCCCCTCTCCTTTGGAAAATTTTTCATTTGGAAAAGGGCTGAGATGCAAAATGGTGCTATATTTAACATAATATATATATATATATATATATATATATATATATATATATATATAATATATGCATATTTATGTACTATAGCCTATTTGCTTTGACCTGTATGGGAAAAAAATGTGCAGCGTGGCTCATGTCTACATGACAGATCAAGAACCAATTGTTTGCATTACTGTACATGAATTTATAGTGCGAGTGCACTCATTAATCGTTATCAGAGTTTTAACTATGTTAGGTTATTTTGACTTAAGGTCTGTTTTGTAACAATTTTTAGCGCCGTCTAGTTGTGAATCACTCGCTCTTTTCCACTGCCCCATCGTCGCCTCTTTTACAGGCGATTAAAGGTGAGATCTTGTGCTGTTTGATATCTTGAAGACATTGTATGACCAGGTATGGCACGTACATGTTTCATATGTCTAAACAATATTTAAACTAACAAGCCCTATACTCCATGAGCCCTAAGCACAATGGCAGTATAGATTCCATTTTTAAAGTCTTTGGTATAACCTGTTCAGAAGTCAAACCACCCAGCTGCAAATCGGATGCTCTCACCACTAGGCTATGCAGTTGGTTATCAAGCTAAGGTTATGAATAAAACTTAGGGTTTAGTGTTATAGGTTAGTTAGATGAAATTTAACGACACACCAACACAAATGTGTTATATAGTGTCAAGCAAAGTTTAAATACGGTGCAAGTCCTTTCCTTTAGTCGCCTCTTACGACCGGTGGGAAATACCGTGGGCATATTCTACAACACCCAGCCCACAGGGGATAGCGTTATAGGCAGATAGGATTACCAAGAGGCCAAATCAGTGATAGATGAAATACTGTAGTGCAAAACGTTGCATCATATGTTTGCATCGCAAATGGCAAGCAAATGTTCACCACTTAGGTTGGACAGTTTGCCACCCTCTTGGCATTTAGGAAAGTGGCTAAAAGCTGAGAGTTTCACTCAACTTTCTCAGATGGGATCGTTAAACGGTGGTCTTAAAAGCAGGATGAGAGAACTTAGAGAAGTTTGAGAAGAGAGAGTAGTTTGTGACTGCTTCTCAGCCATGTACACACTTGGTTCTCAGGTTCCTACATGGGATTCGGTTGAGCTTCCTGAAGCCTAAATGTTAAAATCAAATTGATCAGAAGAGCGCCATCGTTTCCATGAGTGTCACCTACTATAAACCAAACCGTCAAACACATAAACAACATGATTGCACAGATCTTTTTCTCCAGACGAGAAAAAATCCAGAAAGGATGACTTTTTAATAGACTAGGTGAATTATATTTCTGAGCAGTCAAACAAACAATGTATCTTACTAATGTATTCATCAATTATTAGTTTGCTGTGCATACACTCTAAAAAATTCTATTCAGATTTGAATAGAATCTACTGAACCGGGCACTGAAACGAAATCTATTCAAATATTTGATTAGATTTGTTTCATTTTTGAACAGAAACTGTTTCATTTTGAACCGAAACTATTCAAATACTTGAATAGATTTCTATTCAGCCCCCATTTGAAGAGGACGTTTTTAGAGACACATATCACTGACAAATATATTTGTCAGTGATATGGAGGTTAATGTTTCTGTCAACAGTCAAAGATAGAATTAACAACTGCTATTTTTCATTCTGCTTATGCTTTATTACAAGAGCACCAACGTTGCCATAGCTCCTTCTAGTGTAATCTGATGGTTATATTGGTTGGTTTGTTACTGTACATGTTTACCGACACATCAACACATACGTGTCATACAGTGTCTTCAAGCATATTAAACACATTAACTTAATTATTAATTAAGAGGTCAACATCCTAATCAAAACGATTATTTACCCAGCATTCTTGACTCGAGTACTCCTTGGATGGTGTCAGCGATCCCTCGCGTACACTCTAAAAATGTCCTAGTCAAATTTGAATAGAATCTAATCAATAGGGGAACGAACCGGAATCTTGTCAAATCTTTGACTAAATTCGGCTCATAAATGAAACGAAAAGTTTCATTTTTGAACATTTCTAGTCAATTTTGAAAAAAATCTTGTCAAATATTTCACAAGATTCCGGTTCGTGCCCAATTGACTAGATGTTTTTAGAGTGTACCATTGTTAATAGTATTGTTTCATTATCACTCTTTCACGCAAAGTAGTCAATTAATACTAGTCATCATGGGCGTTCGGAGGAGAGGACAAGGGGGACATTTGCCCCCCACTGGAAAATCAAAAACTTGAAAAAAAAGTAACTCTAACATTTTGTTTATGTTTTTGCTAGAAAATTTTCAGAACATGAGTTTTCAAAATAGAAAATGATTAGATGCAACTCACAAGGCCTGTGAAGTGCCATTTTCAGCAATCTGGGAGGTGTCAACAGGTGTCAACATTTAGCAGTTAAGCTCTTTTCTCGGAGTAAAAATTTCTCCTGATTTGATCAATTAAGATTTTGCCTCCCTAAATATTTTTCTGCGGACGCCCATGCTAGTCAATGCTAGTGCTATGGTGTACTATGTTTTATCCAGCTGAATGGTGGTTCGTAAATTGCACCATTTTTATGAGCCCTACGTTGTATATACAGCAATGGAGATCCTTCCTATGTCACTACATAAAATTGCCGTCCAGGGGGAGGGGTCTAAGGGGAGGGTGTCTCCCTCCCCCTCCCCTTTGAGAAATTTTTGTTAATTTTAAGGTTGCTTAGTTGCAAAATGGTACTATCTTTGGCACATTTTTGGAGTTGATCAAACATAATTAAATGAATTCTAATTTTTCTGACTGGCTAGATGTTTTTCTAACTGAGTGGCGTAAATTGCACTTTTTTATGCACCTGCGTTTGTATAGAGCAGTGGGGATCTTTCCTTTGTCACTACATAAAGGTGCCGTCCTGACAGAGGGGTCTAAGGGGAGTCTCCTTTGAGAAATTTTTGTTAAGTTAAGGTTGCTTACAGATGCAAAATCGTGCTATCTCTCCAAATGAGTGAATTACCACTCCGGGCAGAGTGAAATTCCACTCGAAACAGAGAGTGGTCACTGCAGGCAATCGTCGAAGAGTGAAATTCACTCTTTTACATTTAGAGAGTAAGGGCCAAGATAAAATAGCCATTTGGAATATTTTCTGAGCATATCTATGCCTTCACCATTATCAGTCTATACAAAATTTGCGCAATTTGGTGGGCTAGGAAAAACTAGGAGCTAAAGCCCCTAGCCCCCCGTAGAACAGCGTCTGGTATAATTACCCTAATAATGGTCATGAGATGGAGTGCAAATCGTGACGGATGTGCGCGAAGCGCGCCGAATTTTTTCATTAAAGACAGACAGTCATCACCCCAAAGTATATTTTTAGTGTATGTATATCAAAATTCTCAGTTGGTGACTGCTCTTTGATTGACATCAAAGTTTAAAATTTGAAAGATGCAGAGTAGCTCACATTCCACACAAGGCAGAGAGAGTACTTTTATTACATTTTATAGCCTTGTATGCTCACTAGGACATGGCCTTAAGCAATAAAACAGGTTTATTCTTGCACAAGGAAGAGCCTCATACAGCTATGGGAGGAGCTAGAAGATGCATAGTTGGGAGAATTGGAACTGTCTGGGATCATGAAAATTCCCCTTTAAATAAGATTTCCATGACAAAACCTGCATTCAAAATCTACATCGAGACACTTTCAATTGCCCAACAAACCAACATGCCACTCAAAAAGCCAGTCTTTTACCTGGTAATTCGTAAACAGCTTTCAACTTCTGCTGCTGTATTCCTGTGAAAGTTGCTATCGGAAGATATTGATAATAAGAACAACACTGAGGTAAGGTTCGATTTTCCGACTATCGTCGCTCTGACGAACTTTAGGGGATGAGACACCCCCCACATCCCCCGGTCGCTACGGCCCTGATGGTGACATTTCATTTACGTGAAGAAATGAAGCTAGCGAAGCATGGCAACACGTCATTACTTGTAAGTGCTACTTGCTGGAACGTGGCTAGGCGTATACTGACTAGTGATATCATTTTTTATGATAATTTTTTCATGACGGCTGTTGGAGGGGGAGGGAGACGGGAAAGGCCTGACTCCTCGCTGGATTAGCAAGTTTTTGTTTTTTGTTTTTTGCCTCACTTTTTTCACGCATGACGGCCAATGGGGGGGGGGCTGCATGCTCCCCGCCTGGTTCTGCCACTGTTTAATGGTAGACCTGCATGTATTACTATGTTGTCTATTGACAACTGTAAATTTACATCGCATAAGCGATCGCTATTTGATGGATTCCAATGAATCTTCTAACTTTTACAGCCCACTAGAGCCTTCCTTTTGTACAGGATGGGAATCTATACAACTTATCACCATTTTCTGATCTGTTCGTGCATCCAATGCAGCACAGCCCGGCACTGGAATTTTGGAAACCAAACATGTCTGTCTTACGTAGGAGGTGTACGTCCGGCCGTACGTACGTACAGCCTGCACAACTTCTCCAACTTACATGATCTTGCAAGCTCGTACTTTGGCTCCAAAATAGTGCCCATACTTTTCGTCCAATCAGAATGCGTATCTGAGAGCAATGGTTGGCCAATCTCCCTCACTACAGGGTCTCTCCTACAACTAATGTTACCCTGCCCTCACGCACTTGCCAGGCTTGGCCCGGCCCTAGGAAGCACATGGGGCCAAACAGATCCAAATGGAAAGCAACTCGAACTCTACACGGGTCCGCCTTTCAGCGCAAATACCAAATTTGTTTTCTCTGTCCCTTTGCGTGAATGAAGGGGAGAAGGCGCAATACCAGGAATGGATTTGTGAAAGTAGGTCAGGTTTGGATGACGTCATGTGATGGTTCGGTTTTAGTGCGTTTGTCTTGCAGATATATGCCATGTCTGCTGGCGCCTACGTTGTGTGTAAATTTGAACGCATGTGACATTTTTTTCGTCACGTGATTTGTATACTCAACTTTACGTAAATTTACCCTCCTTTTTTTCCTCCCACCAAATTACAAAGAAATTCTGTTTTTCCAGCTGTTGTTTTTCAGTCAATGTTTTGACTCCACATCTTGTGGTGACCACTGTTTTTCATAAGTTACACAATCTTCTCCCATTAAGTATTAGCCTTGCAACCGAAAATAGAGTGCATGCAGTCATTTCAAGGGACATCTCACCAGTTTTCTTGACCACAGTATATCTCCAGCCATACAATCTTCACATACAAACTAACCTTGCGACCGTAAGTTTTGTGCAGCCCGGTTTGTTTAAATGGTCACGTCACCAGTGCGAATATCCTCCTTCTTATCCCTCCTCTCCCCCTTCCCCTTCCCCTCCTCCTTCACCTCTTCCTTCTTCCTTACTTTCTCCGCTCTCGTTTCTTACCCTTCCGCCCATTTAACCCCCTTTGCATCACGTGGTGACTTTCTGATCTGCCAACCACTTTCGATTCTACGCTACATACTTTGCATTTTTCCTTTTACCTTTTGGACTAGCTGATTTTCCTATTGGTGTGTGCAAGTCACGTGGCAATTCTTTTGTTTTTATTATTTGTTCGTTTGTGTGTAAGACTGTTCCATCAGACGACAAATGCAAACTCAGGAAAGGTGTTATGGAACGCGGTATTGGCAAAACTCCCCGACTGAATCAGTGGCGTAGCCAGGATTTTTTGAGTAGGGGGCACTGGGGGTCACGAACCTTTCCTGGGAGGACACAATTTCTGAATTTTCTCCCTCTCTATAGGACTAACATATATCAAACTGTGCATTCCAAAATTTTCCTTAGGGGGCACCTGGGGTGGCACGGCTTTGTCGTGTCGGCACGTGCCCCCTCATCCCCCCGTAGCTACGCCACTGGACTGAATAGAATAAGGTAATAATGCGAAACATTCAACATCACTTGCTGAGTGGAATAGTAATATATATTTAGAATAACCCATTTTACTGTAAAGGTAGTAACCTGTTAATAGAAATAAAATTTAAACATTATCACTTATTCAGATTGTTGTTTCTTTTTTTTTTAGTTTTTACGTGCTTGTTATAAAATGTTTATAGTTTCCTACGGTAGTATGTTACCTATTGAATGCAGACTCTTATGTGTTAATACAAACATTGGTAAAACTTGTAATCGATCATAGTTCCTTGCATGGCTTGAAAACGTAGTAGATTTATTGCTCCAAAGAGGTTAAGCAATCAGCGTCTGATCCGTGGGGAATTGAATCTACTGATGTTTTATACTTAAAATGGATAAGAACATACCTGAAGGGTCACGCTGAACTGTCACGCATAAATTTTTCATGACAAGGTCCCAGGGGGGAGACACAGACACAGACACAATTCTTCCCTTGCCCAATGGATGAAAGCAAAGACCAATAACAAGTGTATCTAACCAGGGAGTTGATATTTAGAAGGAGATCAAACGGCAGCTCTCTCCTTTGTACCCACCTAGTTGTCTCCAGGGTCACTTGCTTTGTATAGCACTTGAAGATATAATGGACTTAAAAACTATTGTTAGCATTTAATAAAAGGTTCATGTCGTCTGCTACGTTGGAAAGAAATGTCGGAAGATTGTGTCTATATGCTACAGCGATGCCAGTCGCGTTCCTTGAAAATTAGTTTGCAGCTCCCAACGGGATCCAACGCTTATTTAATGCGAGAGAAGGGAATATATTACAAACTCTTACTTTTTACATTTATAAAGAAAATTTGTTTGTATGACTCAGAATATGTTTCAAAATCTTCCAAAATAATGTTTTCTTTACAAAATTAGATTTCTGAACAAAATTTATATGGTCAATTGTTACAATTCTACCTATAAAAACAGTGCCAGTATATATTAGGCCAAATAAAAGGAATATATATTAAACAAATATATACTTGTAATGGTGGCAACCTGTATTTTGCTTAATAAGTTCAGATTTACCATTGTGGTTAGCGAATGCAGTATATTCTTAGCAACTGCAATGTATTTTCTAAAATGAAATATAATATATATATATATATATGCATCATATATATTTATATATATATATATATACATCATATATATATATAATATATATATATATATCATACAAACGGGTGATGTTCATTTCTGGACTTATCGCTTTATATATATATATATATATATATATATATATATATATATATATATATATATATATATAAAAGTGACTGAAATATTTGTTTAACTGAAGTTTATATGTTTAAGGATAATATATTGGTAACAGTTACAGGTATATTTGCTAAAAACAAAATGTATGTTTTAAACGAATATGTTTTTGTAACAGTGACAGATCACAGAGTCCTGTTCAAAGACAAGTTTGAACGCGCCGCGGAATTTTTTCCCAGGAAGAACGTGGGCAATTTTCAGAAATTTCCATTGAAAACATGAAAAATGAAAAATGATGCTCAGGTTAGGATTCAGGATAGGGTTAAGGTAGAAAAATATGAAATTGCCACCATTCGTCCTGGGGGAAAAAAGTACGCAAACGGGCCATTAGTGCTCTTTACAGTGTAAAGGTCAAGTATGGAGAAAAATACGCTATCATTGCGCTCGTAGCTTAGCTTGTAGGCTTCTTTTCCCCGGAGCTATAACGCTTTTTCTACCACTTATGAAGTGCAATTACATATTCGTTTAAAACGTACTGCTGGTTTAAGCAAATATATTTGAAAAAATATATTTGAAGCTATTATGAATATATATTCCTAAAACATACAAACTTCGGTAAAGCAAGTGTTTCAGTCAGTGTTACTAATATATATATGTTCCTCAAAAATATACATTTACTTAAAAATATATTGTAGTTGCTAAGAATACACTGCATTCGCTTAACACATATATCTGGACTGGACTTATTCAGCTTATAATCCTGTCACTGTTACAAATATATATTCTTTTAACTTATATTTAGTTTAACAATATATACTGACACTGTTTTTAGGTAGATCTGAAACAAATGACCATATATATTTTGTTCGGAAATCTAATTTAGCTATTTGGAAGATTTAAATACGTGTTCTAAATCATACAAACAAATTTTGTTTAAAAAAATGTAAAAAATAAGAGTGTAATATATTCTCTCTTCTGGCGCCATACTTATCACAATGAGCTAGTTAAATTTTATTTAACATGTTGATCAGGCACACCCCTTTCGCAAATTGCGGGTGTGCAGATGACACTGTCATACGTTTCCACTTTCCCCACGCATCGAAACAAATGCGAGGTCGAATCCTTATGGACGTAATCTAACGTCTTTCATGACGTCAGTTGAATAAATTATGTACTCTTTACTTATGCTGGGATTTGTGTTTCTGCATCTTCGGTTTAGGATTAACTCGTTACGCGCATCATTAGAATATGACTTTGAACCAGAATACGAGCACTGTTAGAAGTAAGAGTGCGATTAACACTTATAGGTGAACGTTTGTGGTAAAACTGCAGACGGATGAATTTTGGTAATGAGATGCGCATGGAAATAAAAAATCAGAAAATACCAGAACCTTCATTAGCAAGGTGAATCAATCAATTTAAGGGTCTGATACAATGTTCACATCAAGTGTACATGGACGCCCCCCAGCGGACCCACTGACGTCTTTAAACGTGTGGTGACATGAAAATGGAGTAAGTTGGATATTAGACGTTAAAAGCAGTAAAAACCTACAAAAATAGCCCTAATCCCGTCAAAATTCCTCACAAATTGATCACTTTACAGGGTAATTTCTTCTTTACACTTATATCATGAATAAACATACGCTAAATATGCAAATTTGTAATGTCGAAAGAGGGAGTCACAAAATATGTCTAATGTAATCTTTTGTTTTTCAGCCTTCATTTCAAGGACAATTGTAATATTGGTATGTCCTGTGGGATTTATTTTGGAAGGTAAAAGTGTCTTCCTGAAAATATCCCTATCATTCACCAAACTGTAAACTAACAGAGGGGTTATTCAGAGATAATTTATAGTGCATTACTATTCAGTGCAACACTCCACGCCAGTATTTTTGCAAAGGCAATGAATTACTTCAGAAGCATTCGAACTTTGAACAAGTATATCTTGAGAACGGTGACGGATATTGAAACAATTCTAAATTCATCTTTCCCAGGGGAATATTTTTAGTTTAACTGACAGGTAAAAACAGCTTCCTTTGGTAGTGTGTCACTGTAACTTTGAGCACCAAACAACAGAGGGAGTAAGCTTTAGTGACAAAAAGAAAACTAGGCTATTCAAAATGGTGGAAGCTATTTACCCGACAGTCGGGAAAATTACACAACTTTCCTTCCTTATTTTCCCCGACTGTGGCCAAAGTGATGACGCTATCCTAACTTTGTAGCTAGAGACCCTATAGTGGGAGGGATTGGCCAACCATTGTTCTCAGATACGGATTCTGATCGGACGAAATGTATGGGCACCATTTTGGAGCCAAAGTACGAGCTTGCAAGATCATGTGTAGCCTATGTACATTCGAGAAGCAGTGCAGGCTGTACGTACGTACGGCCAGACGTACGCATCCTATGTAAGATAGACATGTTTGTTTCCAAATTTGCGGCCGGGTTGTGCTGCATTTGGATGCACGAACAGATCAGAAAAGGGTTACAAGTTGTATAGATTCCCATCCTGTACAAAAAGAAGGCTTCGGTGGGCTGTAAAAGTTAAAAGGTTCAATTGGAATCCATCAAATAGCGATCGCTTATGCGATGTAACTTTACAGTATACAACTTAGTAATACAGGTAGGCCTAACGTTAGAGTAGGCTTAGCCTTAGAGTTAGATTACGACATTCTGTACAAGGCCTAGCCTTTACCGTATTAGGCGGTTCCATCTCTATATTCCGACGGCTTGATATTCCAACACATCATGAAACCCCTATACAATTCCTAACTCTTTGGCCTAACCCATAGGCGTAGGAACCTTTTCGAGACGGCGGGGGGGAGGGGTCTAGAGGGAGGGGATAACACCCGCCATTTTGAGTAACGTTTGCTAATAAAAAGTGACGAAAATGCAGAACGGTGTATGCTATTTTGACAGTTTTAAAAGTGATTTTACTTAAAAAAAATCTCATTTTAGTGTGTCTTAATTTTGTGCTGGTAAGGGATGGGGAGGGGTGGGTCTATTCTGGGCTTGGTCTACCCCCTTTTTTCTAGGAAAACTACTAGCAATGAAGCATGACATACATGCAAAAGGTGCTTTTTATGGAAAGTTGTAAGCAAGTTGAACTAATCATTGAAGATTTTTCATTATTTAGTGAAAGTTCCAGGAGAGATCTGGGGGAAGGGGTAAATATAGGGGAACACTTCCCAGTCAGACTTTTTTATTTTATGGAAAGGCCTAGCTGGTCTAGGTTTTATAAAGTTGTGACTGACCAGGGAGTATTCCATGTAAAAACCTACATCAAAGTCAAAGGTACGCAACTTTGTTTCAGTTTTCTCATGTTACTAATAGATCCAGGAACAACATTTGATCTGTTACTGTGTCCCCCTCCCCTACTAAAAAATTGGGTGTCCTTACATGCAGTCTTGTGCCACATATGCTACATTTGAAGTAAAATTTGTGTTAAAAAATTGACGTATTTTTAGGAACTAAAAAAAACCCATCGGCATCAGTGACTGGGAACCATGGCCCAATGGGGTTCCCCCTCCCCTTTGAAAATTTTTGAAAAATTATGTGTCCTTACAAGCAATCTGGTGCCACATATGCTACCATTTGCAGTAAACTTTGTGTTAAAAAATTTACGTATCTTTAGGAAGTAAAAAAAAAATCGGCATCAGTGAAGGGTGGGGCTATAGCCCAATGGCCCCCCTAAATACGCTACTGCTCCTACACCTAGACAGGGGACTGCAGCTCTGGTATTTAAGCGTCTCTGCGGGGATGTAGCCCCCAGTCAAAATGTGAGGGGGCTTAAGTATGCTTCCGCCCCAAAGATCCAATGGCAAAACGCCTTAGTTGTCTCTTCCGTAAGAAATGTAAAAAAATTGCAGTAATTTTCCTTAAAGTTTGTCCAAAATGTTGCATCAATTGCATCTGAGGACCCTCAAAAATTTTCCAAAGGGGAGGGGTGCCCCTCCCGTCAGACCCCGATCTCCCAGGACGGCGATCCGAAACAAGGTTCAGCCCCCCCCCCTCCCAGGACGGCTTTTCTTGCACAGGGTGACAAATTAAAGGATCCGGCAGACAGTGCCAGCCAGATTAAACCAATACGAATGATCGTCACAAGAGAACAGAACGCTGTAACTCACTTTGTTTTACATTTTGTACGGAAAACTGTACGCACACAGTGTATATGATATCTGGCCATAGTTAACATTTGGCTCCAAAATGGCGCCCATGAAATAAGTTGGCCAATCTCTCCCACTATAGGGTCTCTATCTGTAGCCCCTAGAAATACTTGATTAGTATGTCGGGAAAATTTTCCCGACAGTCGGGAAAATTATAGGACATGCTTCCTTATTTTTCCGACTGTGGACGAAAGTGATGGCGCTATTCTAAGTCTGTAGCCTCCATAGAGCAGGATATAGGAACCTATGATCCTGCTCTATGGTAGCCTCAGAAAATATTGGAATTGTATGTCGGGAAAATAATGGTCCTTATTTGCGCTACCGTTGAAAACCCTCTCTTTCATCAAAGTGAGTAAATAAACAGTCACATAACGCTCGTAATAAGAACGTCTTTTTCCCACTATGCGAGACTTATTTTCTCCCCGGCTTTTTACTTCAACACATTGCAAAGTAGGTCCTGTTGTTACCTCAGGCTGACTGAATTGTTTCACTGATGTAGGCTGACACCCAAATTACTGGTAGCCTGGGGAGCAGTGGCATGCGCAAGTTTGTTGGGGCGGAGGGGCCACATTTGCGATTCACCTAACTAACCTGTGGCCTGCCTGGGAGGGTTACAGTTACAGTAAGGCCTATATTCTTGTTCGCTGTTTCTTCTGTTCTACAAACAACTATGCTAAACACGGAAAACGTTTCTTCCGATGGGACTCAATGTAAATTGTCTGGAATTTTCTCCTGAGTGCTCTGATAAATCATCGAAGCTATGGAAGTCCATAGTGTGCTGATCTGTAAGTAGTAACTACACGTAGGCCTACGTACGTACACACCACAGAATTATATATTGTTCTGTGGTATACACACACCAGACTGCGCCAACATTTCTTACGTCACAAGCTCGTTGGGATGATATATATGCTTGGTCGATTGCTGTCGGGAAAATAAGAAAGCTGAACTTCCAATTTGCCCGACTCTCGGGCAAATAACCACAACGATTCAAAATACCCGAACCTTCATCGGCAACTAAGTAACTTTAAAGTGACTAAAGTCCAATATGACCTATTTAGATGTATGAGTAACCGCTGATCTAGGATTGCTGGAAAGGGATGACATATGAACAAGAAATGAGGTAAGAAGCAAAGATTACTGTTTACCGAAACTGCTACACAACAACTAATCCGTAAATATAGGCTGTACAGTGAAAAAATCCAAAAGAAGCTCTGAGACACCTCTGTCTGCCAGTTGAAATAAATTTTTGCCGTTTGTCGACTCGTGATGTATTAGTGTTCGTGTACCGCTAGATGGCTGTTAAACCTCTTCCAACCCCATTGAACTTTAACAACAGCATTACCCTATACAAAGATTACTGTGAAGGATGAATTGATACATAGGCGTAGGAAGCGGGGGGGGGGGGCTTTAGCCCTCAGTCAAAAATGTGGGGGCTGAAGTATGCTTCCGCCCTTCCCCATCCAAGGGCAAAAACCTATTTATCTCTTCTGTAAGAAATGTAAAAAATTTGTAGTAATTTTCCTTAAAGTTTGTCCATAATGTTGCACCAAATTGCATCTGAGGACCCTCAAATACCTAAAACTTTTCCACAGGGGGAGGGGGACCCTCCCCTTACACACTCCCCCAGGACGGCGATCCGAAACAAGGTTCAGCCCCCAGTCTCAAAAAGCTTCCTACGCCTATGAATTTGATAAATAATTGAATAACACACAAAGAAAAAATGATTACTGAGTAAGGGGGGGGGGTAAAAATCCCAAACCATGTTAAGTCGGTTCCTGCAACTTTTTCCTTCATATTGAGTTTAGCATGGACACTCATTGTTTCCTTTAAGGGAAGAATAGGGACATTTATTCTGTCTTATCTACCCAGACCAACTTAATGAAAGAGGCATCGTCCTCCACCGATCTACTCTGATTTGTCTCTGTACATGTACCTGAAATTTCCTTGTATTCATTATTTAAGGTTCTTCAATTTTTATTCTTCGTTCCTATCTATTTGTTTGAAATACTTGATAAATACAAAAATATTTTAGTTCTTCATTCGGAAGCTTAACGGCCAAAGTCGAAGAGAAAAGAAAGGGGCCCTCGAAGAAATGGACACCACACTGAACGTAGCTCAGTCTGTGAGAGTTTTTCTTAGAGTCCCTGCTCTCTATACCTTATATGAAAATAAGGCACGGGGTCACGGTGCATCCCAACCCTTCTATCTGTAATACTATGATGTACCTTTGATGAAGCAAACTCCCTCTATTTCATTTTACAACTCTAAAATTAACTTTCACAAAACATAAGTCGAAATCAACTTCAACTCTCATGCCATTTTGCGGTCGTATTTTAAGCCGGTTTTGTTACGTTGTCACAATTCGTGATTCGAGCACTTTCCCTCAATAACATGGCTTGCAATGACCTCAACCCCCCCCCCCCCCCGGTTCCAATAAAGTTCCGTCAGGCAATGTTGGGGAGTGATCTCTGAAAAAACAGGCCGTGCTGAAGCAGGAGTATTCATGCTTCCTACCTTGAGATATCGTGTTTGGAAGCTTTCGGTTTCGACCTCTGGTGACCTGACATGACCTCTAAACTCCAAAAATAATAAACGGTTGTTCCTCTCAATATGATAAATCTATAGAAAGTATCCATAATTCCTATCTCGAGATATAGTGTTTACAAGCAATGTCCAAGGTTTCCCTTCAGTGACCTCAGATTAACTTTGACCTCTAACAAAAACAATAGGGTGCGATTTAGAGCTTTTTGATTTTAGCGCATTATAAATTTTGATTTTTATTATTATTATTATTATTTATTATCTTCTGACTATAACGCATCCACATGCCAAGTATGAAAAGTATCCATACTTCCTACTTTGAGATGTCGTATTCACAAGGATTTAAGTTTTTGACCTCTGGTGACCTGACATGACCTCTGACCTCCACCAAGAACAAAAGGGTACTTTCTCTCAATATGATAAATCCATATACCAAGTATGAAATGGATCCATTATTCCTTTATATCGTGTTTACAAGCCAAGCGTCACAAACACACATACACGCACCTACAAACGTCATTAGACTGCATTAATTCATTTTGCCTTCGACAAGGAATCACTAACAAAAATGTCCTCAAGGGAGGGAGATTTTGCCCTCCCCCTTCGCTACGGCCCTGTCCCATATTGCCGGGAATGGTACCTTCCTTGCCTTACAAATTGCATCTAAGCAATCTGTACTTAGAAATGTGCTTTGAAAATATGAAAGGGAAACTACCCATGTTTTCCCTACCCACTACCCCCCCCCCCCCCTCGCGCATAAGACCGTGTTTCAATCTTGTTCATTTAGGCAACGGATCATTACAAAAATTACAAACTCTCAAATGCTCTTGCTACTAAGTTGTAAATACTGAGGATAAAGAGAAAAGTAGAAGATTGGTGCATCCTAAATGAAAAGTCTATTGAGACGAGTATTGTGCTTTGGTGTGCTGTGCTTGTCTTTATCTCTCGTGTACTATCTCTTTTTTTTCAGGTTGTCAAACAAAGTGTTTCATTTAAGATGGATGGGATAAGCTGTGATTAGGGAGATTGTGAGAATTCTGCAACGCCAAGACTACTGAATTTCTTGTGTATGATACCGTGTTAAAGCTTTTTCCCGCAATGTTAATGGCAAAAGGACATAACTTACAATCAGGGAGATGTTAGGACCTCCTTATACCTCCCTGGTACAGTATAGTTTGGAAATAACATTTTCAGTGTGGAAACTGAATTTCCTGCAGGTTTCATAATCAAGTTGGGGGCATTGTGAACAATGATAGAAGCACTATCGGTATACCAGGGAGCTGGAAGATACTCCCTGGGTATACTAACATGACTACAAGGCAGGTCTGGGCTTATTACACTTATCGTGATCTGAGGCGGGGGGGGGGGGCACACCTGTGGAGAGCAAGGAGGTTCGAACCAATGTTTATTTCATATTACGTGTGGCTACTCGCAAACGTCCTGGTCGGGGAGGGTTGCTTTTTCATGAAATGACGTGAACAGATAGGTTTGTATCTAGTAATAAGCTGAGTATAAATTATGGATTGTTTTGGGTGATAGGAGAAATGCCGATAAGAGTGTTTGTCCGTGTGCTTTTGGTTGAAAGAGGTTTCAGTGGCTCTCACCTGAATCATGACTGTAGTGCATCAGAAAAAATATTGGAAAGGTGTACTTACAGTTGTGTCCAATAAACGTTGTGCTACTAGTATGTCCATCTAACACTAGTAGGGTCTACAATGAGACTTCGATCTTCCCAAAAAGGTTTTCGGTGCTAACCCTCGGAATACAACTTTTCGAGATAAGTCCCACAGGCTATCTCCCACTGCAGGTGAAAGCTGAAATTACTCCTTAATGGTTTTCCGAAGATAACCCTGAACAAGTGAGTGGTCACATGGCCAAGTTGATCCGGCTGACAGCGGGGAAGCCTTCGTCAAGACGTTATGAAATCTGTACGTGTACTTCTTACACGTGTTGATGGAATGAGGGCGCTCGTCAATTGAACTGAACAATCAGTTGGTTAAAATTCAAACTAAGGGAGAGTTGCCCACTAAAAGTACGTTGGATATCAGATCAGATACAACGCTCTCCTCTACCCATAGCTTATTAACATTTCACGGCATGAGAGGCATTTTGTTGTGCATTGTTCTGTTTCATTGGGAGGTATTGTAACATATCTTTCCTTCGTATCATGAATATTCAAGTCGGTCTGCAGCATTCGCCTAGCTTATTGAATTACAGGGAGAAGAAATAGTATCGCTTTCCTAGTTGTCTTTAACCTTCATAGCAGGTGTCGAATATGTGTACTCCTCCTTTCACGTGCATATACTTCGTACTGCGAGAGCAGTCAGTGTGGGTGCAGGAGCAGTACACGTCTGCCGGGCGGGCAAAGTTGTCTTGGGTAAATTAAAGAACTTTCTCAAGGCTAGTAATAAATGTTAAACTTTTGGCTAAGATCAATGTGTAAGCAGAACTCTTCAAGTAAGTTTGGTTTCGCCCTTTCCGAGGGGACTTCGAAAAAAAGTAAGGCCTAGGTGGTACAAAAAAGGGCGCATTCATGCAGGGTAGCTCCCAAACTTCCCAATTGACCGTGTGTTGTATCCACGGACCAATGGTCTTCGGGTGGCAGAGCAGACAAGCTGACGCGCGTCAATGTGTTTTTCACAAGTGCCTGGGCTCAAATCCCTCTCGAGGTAGTAGGTGGCTCTTACTCCGGGCACTTTGGCTTCTATACCACTTTGCACGGCTTGCTGAAGTCGGTTGCGAGCCGGACTGACGCACCCTCAGACCTGTTAACTAGCTGACTTTAATTTTAAGAGATTTTTCGCACGACACAGCAAGTGTCGTCATCGTTTGAACGGACTCAAGGCCAACCAAAATGGCCAACGGGCTACCGTTGTCTGTGTATTTTTTATAATGAATGTAGTTAATGAAATTTTAGTTTAACATACAACTTGATGAAAAGAAAGTATGCAAACTTCTTCGTACCAATCGTTGATTTTTACCGAGCTGCTTACGAAAATTCCTCAACTGTTTTGTCTCAAAATGTCGCATATCAGTGTTTGCTCAATCACTGAGCATGGAGTTACCACCTCCGAGGTGGTAACTCCATACACTAAGTAAGTCCAAACTTAACACAGTAGATAATACACAACAGCTATCTTGGCAGGCTCACCTGGGCAAATACAGTTGCGACACTGCGAGTGGGAAGTATGCTTCTCGGCCTTTTGGCTAGAATCATGTGTAGTAACTGTTCTTTTCAGCCAGTTGAGAATGGGACCTCGCATGACAGACCCTTGGCGTAGAGGTCTGAGGGTTGAGAGGTTGGCCAGTTAAGTTTGCTTTCCTTTCGGGGACATGGCTCCCTTAGGGAGCAGAACTTAGGGAGTAACATTTGGTTTCGCCCCTTGGCTCTTCGCCAGAGAGTCGAGGGAACTTTAGTAAAGGCAGGGAGTTTGCTATTTGACACTCCCTAGAGAAAGTTACTGTGAAAGAAAAGTAAATGTAGGATGCTCTGTCCATGCAGGGAGTTGCTGTTTGAGTCCCTGGTCCATGTAATAAGAAACTCACAACTGTCGACGTAACTAGTCTAAGGTCTTAAGCAAGAAGGGAAATGTAAGGTCAAAAACTGTGAATTTATAGAGGGCAATTTGGAAATACCGAATAGAACGTCCTGAAGAAATGTGTAACCCAAGAAGGGAACACTTTCACTCCCTTTTACTATCTTTTCCCAGAAAACTTCTTACAAATTGTCCTCTCGTCTTCTGTATTCTAATTATAATATTGCTTTTACTGGCGACTGGGACCGAAAAATTACCAACACAGGAAAATTCCATATATACCCCACATTTGTAGATTTTATTTGATACGCTTTGCACTGTAAGTCGATTATATTACTATTAGTATCTCTATTCAGTTTGTAGCATTGTGCTGAAAAATTGTATTACGGCCATCGCCTGGAGAACTAATATCAATTGCAGGCAATCTATCATTTCAAAATGATTACATATTTATGTTCAAAATTCTACCCTGAGTCATATTCATATAAAATAATTTTTAACCAGTTTCGTTGAAAGGCTTTCACTAAGGGTGTTGAAATTGAGGTGTGGTTAGGAGAGGAACCAATTACCCACTAAAATAATGAATCACGGTGACTAGATTTTCAAGCAGTTGAGTTGTCAATTCGCCCAATATCTCTGTCTATCAGTCTATTGGTGATACCAAATTTTGGTGAGAATCTCAATAAAATGACTTTAACGTGGGGTCTTGTGTTGACCACAGCTGCACAACGTTCTTTAACCGTTTTCGCACTAGACTTGAAAAAGGAGATAGCACTACAGGTTCATATCGGAGGTAAAGTGTACGGTTGATCAACCAGCCTTTTTGAAACCTATGATTTGAAAAAAAATGTCTAAGGTTAACTTACAAGCCTACTTGAAACCTTTTACTCAGAAAGGAAAGGTGTAAGGTTGATCAACAGACCTACTGGAAACCTGTTGCTTTGAAAGGAAAGGTAAAGGTTGATCAGCAGGCTTATTTGAAACCTGTTCCTTGAAAAGTAAGGTCTAAGGTTGATCAATAGGCCTATTGAAAACCTTTCTTATAAAATTGTTGTAGACTATATGTCCCCTTTTCTCCTGTGTCTGAAAGTCGTAGGTCCTGGAATGGAAATTATTGTTTGTAAGAAATTCAAGGTAATACGCAAGGGTCCGCAGAGCAGTTTATTTACGAAACAATAACCCAAAATGAAAGCGATAATAATAAATGAAATATATCTTTGGAAGTGAATTATATTTATTAACTGGTCTTTATTACAAAATATCATGCATGTTTAAACTTCAGTTTATTCTTAAAGTTCCCGTAATCTTTTACTATCCAGTTTCAGGATAATACAATCTCTTATTTTTCTCGTACGTATCCTGCTGATCTATTTATGAGTACCATGAAAAAGGGGAAGGGGTGGGTAGCTGAGTGTTAAAAGATTAGGTCTTTAAAAGTGTGTTTTGATTCTTTTTCAAGAAGTATCATACACAGGCCCATAGCTACCCCGCGGAGCGGACTTTGTTTGCTCAGCCCCCCTTTGAGACTATGACTGAACAAGGAATAGGCCGTACAACCTGCTACGTAGGCAAGTTCTCAAAAAAGGTGGGCAATCACAAAATTAGGGGGTAGGGCAGAAAACAACCTTGGTTATTTGCAATTACAATTTAGGCCTATATACTTAAAAATTCTTCAGGGGAAGCAAAGCCCCCAAGCCCACCCCCCGGCCCCCCGGCTACGGGCCTCATTATCCCACATCATTTAACACTACCATATGCTAGTTCAGAAATTTAATTCACGTTTAATCATCTTTCCGATCATTTAAGACAAATTCAACTTAGGTCTGAGCCAGACACATACCGCATCGACTAATGTTTGATCGTTTGAGTTGATGTTTCTACAAAAACCCCGGACTTTCGGTCGGCAAGGACTCGCTGCTAAAACTGTCTTATACTCGTGCAGAAAGCTGTTAAGTGAATGTGAATGCGTGACGCTTAGTTTCAAAGTGAAAATTACAAGCGATATAGATCATTACAAGAATCACGTATTTACATACGATATAAAGTAGAAATTCATGAGCTGAGCCTTGAATATCACAATCGAAGAAAAAAAAACCATTGGGATAACAAACGTAGGTTGCCTTGCAGGTGACGTCATCTCTAAATATGTCACCGTAAGCCCGGTGGAGGATTCTCGAGAATTTTGCAAGGTCTTGTATTCGATCCTCTGTGTATTTGTTCCTCTACGGCGAATAATCTAACTCGAGCTATACCAACCATTGGCATGTAACACTAGAACAGCTTACATCATTGATAATTTCGGGTTTTTCGGTTGGGAAGTTGTATGGGACAAATGTCAAGTATGTGGAATTTTCCGAGGGGGGGGGGGGGTGGAATGGTTATCCGGGGATATCATCAGGGTGGAAATTGTCCATTGAATCCTTCGGTCTCGCATACCGGCATAGAGGATCGGTCACCTGAATGAATTATGTGTGACATAGGATATAAGTGTTAAATTATTAAGATGAAAAAATACTATGATGAAAGCTTAACACTCATGACGTCATCTTATAATGTTATAACAGCATTGCTCTGATTGGACAATCATGTTAATCCTTGGAGAAATGGAACATTTACATATGTTGATAAACTTTAATGATAATAATGGGTCTGGCCAGGCTCATGTCACAGTTCATCCCAAAACATGTGAAAGTAAAACACGGAGATGTTGACTTGTCTTGTACTTCACTTTTGAAGAAACTGTTGCTCTCGTTCGTTTCTAATGCAAGTTTCCATGACGACCGGCTATTCCATACGTGAAAACGAGCTCTTCTGTATATTTTATACTCATCCAGGTATTAAAAAAAGATTATTCGAATACTGACAAAACGTGTACAACGAAACGTTTCCCATTCGGAATATTTCCACCATATGTTGTATCCGTGAACAATATATAAATCTCTAAAGTGATCTGTCTATAGGGAATCGAATATTCATAAAATGTTGTTGTTTATCCTTAAGATCTAGGCTACATTCTGCAGAGGTGAAAACAGTAAATGGTGCGTTCAAAACTTGTATCACATTTGGCCGAAATTGTTTAACTATGTGCAATAACAAGAATAAACGGCTGCATGGTTAAAAGTTCCTTAAAATAATTTTGTTCTTACACACTACTCTTGTATGTACAAATTTAATTTACTCCCCTTCACCAGCCCAGCGACAAATTTCAGATATTGTAAGGATGCTTTAAACAATCATATGGCACAAGTATCCTTAAATAAGTAAAATTAGTCTTTTGTGATGATTACTTTAGCTTTACTCCTTCTACCATTTTATAAGGCACAGTTAGATCCATTATAGGCAAGATAATCGCTGTAAGTCATTATGCCAACAACTATGGTGTAGACTTTGTTAAGTCGTTTTAACGAACAGACTAACACTGGAAGACTATTCGTACGATGCTGTTGTTCTCTTCACGCATGCGTCAAGACGATTCGCTTGCGGTGCAGTCCAATGGCTGTGTTTGTCCAGAACATTCAGAACGATTTAAGGCTTAAATTAAGTTCTGATATGCAAGAGGGGTATTCAATGTATGCATTCTGATAAAATCTGTATTCAATTCCTAATTATGGGTCTTGTGATGTTAACAGATAGACTTATTATTCTTTACAACCAGAGTGAACTTGAATCACGCACACGTGATATTATAAATTCGCATTGATCCAATCTGTTTGCTTTTCTTAAACTTTCTTTCCCACGCAAAAGTAATAAGTAATTTTACGGTCCAAAGGGATAGATTAAAAACAAAGAAAACAAAGCTTACTCATCAATGAGAGATGCCATCATTTCTACCGGCTTCAAGTTCATTTCAGGTTTAAATGCTAACATCTACATAACCACACACAGCACCTGCATGGAAATTTAGCCAGAATACTGAGATTTAGTTCCTCTTACACATTCCCCTTCTTTTTTATTATGTTTTAACCCTTCCCTCAAGTAGTCTCTCTTGCCAAAGGCCACCGCAGAAAAGTAATATTTGCGTTGCGGGAAACACGCCTGCTTGATCAATTTAGCCTTGCACATGTACGCATGTTAGTGGAGCCTGTGAAAGATCAAAGAACTCGCTCAAAGTCTTAACAAAGTCTACTTTTACAAGAACCTTTAAAATCTCATTTCTGTACATTACGTTCATCAAAGGATATCCAGCATGACATATTTTATCAAACAATCATAAATTTGTAACCCTCTAGTATCATCAACCATGAATAAATTCAGTCAAAAGCAAGGTCTTCCAGATTTAAAGGGCAAGAGCAGTCGCCCCAAACTTATTTTGAAGCAACAGCTAAATCTCACAATTGTCTTCTTATTTCTCTTCAAAGTATCTTTCATAATATGTTAGGACTTTAATATTGCATATTCAAGGTTAACCAATCAGTTACTTCTAGTAAATTTCACATCTGAGGAGAAAAAATATTGTCACATGACTCTCAAGAGCCAATCATGAAACAGGACAGTCTACTACACTACTTCAAGTTGGGGTGACTGCATTTCCCCTTTAAAATCTTTTGCAATTGTTTGCTTCACGTCAGCTTCCTGCGAAGGGGGTCACGTGATTTAACTAACAACAACAAACAGGGAGACCTAAGAGAATGAGGATCACTTTATCTTTCCAACACTAAATGTGCACCCTAAATACGGTTGCGTAAACTTTTACCCAAATTCCGTCCCTACAGTATGCAACATGCTAAACTTCTGGGTAAAGAACTACCCAAAGCTGGTCAAAAAGTACCCATCTTGGGTGAATTTTCACCAAGTAAAGGGTAATTTTGTAACCAACTTGAGTAGTTCCTTACCCATCAGTTAAGGACTGGCATACGGACCCAACTTGGCAAAACGTTTATCCAACTGATTTTAGAGTGTGATGTATTAAAGAGAGTGGTGAATGAAAACTGACCCGTCATTAAACAAATGTATAGGTTATAACTTTGAAGGAAAAAGTCCGAAAATCTGCATTGCTATCAGGATAACTTAAGTTGGTGGTAGTTGAAGTTACAGCTCATAGGCGTCACCAAGGAGGGAGGGGAAGGGGTCAGGCCCCTTTCTCTCTAAAAAGTCGTTTGTTCAGTATATTTTTTATTACAGTTTCATTTTGCTACCGCTTAATTTTGTGGTAACTTTCTCCTTTTATACTTATGGTGACTCCTATGCCATACATAAGTATCTATTTTCTTTTGCTCATTTTTTTATGACCTGTCCCACGTGAAAGTCGTCGATAATTCAGTTATGAAGACTTTTACTTTCCACAGATTAAAGTTATTTATGGCAGTTATCCTCAGTTTTGTCACTGTTTTATTTAAATGCTTAAACAGTCTAGGAGTTTCTCCCATTTAGGAGCAAATCAAAATTCTGCCGAATGAGGAAAAAATGTATGTAACACGGCATATAGACATGCTTTTTAGCCTAACATAGAAACGGTGTAGCATGCAAAAACGAAGATCACTCAAGAAGTTGCGTTTTTCTCAAAAAACGGCGTGGTGAACCATCGCTTTGGACATATCTTTTCGGTAGCTATGGCAATACACATACCGAATATACATTTAATTCCATTACATTACACCGATAAACTCAGTGCAAGGGCCCGGGGTTCCAGAGACCATTCGCCACTGAAAATGTACACACTCAACGAGTGGACTTATGGATAAAATAGGCAAAATTGCGCCGCCCATGGCCAATTTTTTGCCAGATCGGGGGAAAACTAGATTCTCCCAAAAGAGGGAGTCTTCCGGACTGTTAGATTTCATAAAGTGATTATTATAACAATAATGACGACATGTCGTGTGCTGAATTAACAAACGTAAATAAGAGAACTAAATACACTTTTATTTCATCCCTACACCAGCAGAAAAGATGATTTAAGAGGAAGAAAGATCAATTGTTGTGCAATATGGAAGCGTGTCTTTAAGATCAGACCAATTATATCGTCTTGGTGGAACAGTTACTGTAGCGAGGAAATCAGCTGTAAAGAAAGAGAGCTACGTTATACGGAATTTTTCCATATCTGAAGGACGCCCTCTTTCAGCGTTCATTTGCTTGGACAAATCCGTATCTTCATTACGCCATACTTTCTTCCTGGTGGCATTTGAATCCGTTTTGCATATACAAATAAACCTTTACTTAGCAACATGAAACGTCGCACTTGGTTCTTCTTTATACGCAGAAACCACCTCTGTGTCAGCTAGTACAAAATCTGCTCCTTTGCACCAGCCGGACTTGAATAAAATGTTGAATTTTCCCCGAGTACTGGTAATTGTTTCTATTTGTCTCCCCCGACGAAACCAACATCATTAACTTGATTCCTCGTCTTCCTCAATCAGATCATTTGGACTTGGTTGCGGCGATCCTCCGGCTGCAAAATGAAAAATAATAAAAACATAGCTCAATATATTGCTTTTACATATTTTAAAACCGAAAGCTTTTCATTATGCTAATAACGTCTCTTCCAGCCCATTTGTAAAGACAATGTTACAAATAGAAAAACTTACGACCAACGGAACAAACGTAATGGCCCAGCCATCTGAAGTCAAAACGCAAAGAGCATCATTAGCAACGTTTTAAAAAGAAAATTCCCATAATGGTCCCATTAAATTTCCATACTTTATTAATTAATACACGAAAGAAAAGCAAAAGCTAAAGCCATTTTGAGTAAATCGTTAAATCTTATGACTTTCACCTTTTGGCCTACATGCAGGTTTAGTCCACGTGACCTTTCTTCAGTGTTTTTTTTTTTCAAAACGTTATACACTGTGCATGCACGGTTTCTTTAAAGGGACATATTGTGTTTCTGTTACAGAGGCCGTGGTCATATCTTTAAAGCACAATTGATAAATAAAGATTGATAGGCAGTTCAGATAAAGGTGACTAATTGACTGTATTTTCAAAAATAAGGTTCTCACAAAGAGAAAGTCAGTGCTTCGTGGCTCATGAATAAATTTTTTCATCCATAATTTCAAATTCTTAAATTATGCAATATTCATTACTCTTGAAACGCATAATGCTTTTTGAAAGTAAAGATATTGCCATAGTTTAATAGCAGACTGAATAGGTTTGTAATGATTAAAGGTATTTTCTGTCTATGCAAATCGATGCACTGCAAACATAGTATTTCCCTTAAAATGCAAAATATGTGATTGAGAACTTGTATTAGTTCTTTACAAATTTATATATTTTAATCCCAAATCTCTAGTCTTCATGCATATGAATGGATGCAGAAAAAGTGTTATCCTACAGTATCTTAAATTTTTCAAAATAGTCCATGCTTGACACCGTTTGAGGTGAAGAATATAGAGACACAACCTACAGAGCAAAACGTTCAAGCAGGTTTTGCCGTGTCTGTCATGCAGAACGTCATGTATAATGTACGTTTATCGAAATACGCAGTCAAAAATCTAAACAAAGAACAAACTTAACGTCTTTATGCTTTTATTCCCACGTCTTTAAAAATTTAGACAACTAAAAGAACTAACATGTTTAATGTATTTATTTTCAAGGGTTTTTCGTGAAAAGCTCTGTGGACTATATTCCGCTGCTGATTTTTAGCCCTATATATATGTTTAAAACATTACTTAAACAGAAGTTCCAAATATAAACCGAATGTTGTTACGGTTATTCTTAATGTATGCACATTCCTAAGAGGACACACGTAGCTTGTCATTCCGTATATCAACGTTGCCCAAAGGAATTAGGTTTCACCGATTTGAATAAGTATAGGCCGGTATCCAAAAGCATACAAAGTTCCTTTCAAATCATGTGACGATATTTTTGTTTCTGAAGAGTAAGTCCTTAGTTTATCGTTTATATGAAAAATGTTATACGGAATTTGGGTGATTTAACTCATGTTTCAGAACAGGTTGGAGCGACTTTCATTCCCTGCAAGTCCCTTCTAACGTATCTTTATGATTATACCACTTATGTACAACATGATGTATAGCACGTATAGCACACCTTTCGCTGTTTAAGTGGAGACTATAAAAAAAAATGTGTTTTAATTAAACGGAATTAAGTCCTTTACTTTCCATATACTAAAAATTAAATATGGTACTGTATATGCAAAAGGTACAACTAACGAATTGAGAAACGGTGGATTCAAAGATTAAATGAGAACCATGTAAAACTGAAGTAGCATACCGTGCACTCCAGGAGGCGCTCAAAATGCTTAGATGTTTCTCTATGGACTATTGCTCAAAAAACCAAATTACCGGTCTTCAAAGTTTGGCTGCTTCATAAAATTGCCATGCTGGGAAGATTTTCTCTCCTCGATTTCTTCTTTTTTTCTTTTCTGGGAATCATTATGCCAAGTGACCGTCGGGTCAGGGGTGTCACACACCCGAACACCTTCATAGCTACGCTCCTAAGTCCATCAGCTTACAGAAACTGTCTAAGCAGGAGATCTCAACTGTTATGGTACACAATCTTGAGAAAAACTTGAAAGGCATAACTGTCAGCCTTCATGTCAGCATGTGACGTTTGCACTTATTTAGAACTCCTGCAAGGGTCCAGAGGCCAAGGTAACAGCCCGAATCTAGTGTGCAAATCAGTGAAGGAATAATTTGTGGTACGCTCCCCTTACGTCAAAGGTCTGGTCGAAAGTAAGAAGGCAGCAATCATTTTTCATTGACTGAAACAGTAAATCTGAACCAATCCATGGCCTACGAACCCTTGAAAAAGATTTCAACAAGTAAAACCACCCTCCATATGTATGAAGCCCTCAACCATTCACACTACGAATCATGACTATTGCAATTTTAACTGCTGGAGCTTTCATAAGAGGGTAGTGAGTGGTTCCTAACTTTTTGACGCTTCTTTGAGATGCCGTTTTGCACAGCGGAAGGATGTTATGCAAAAATGCCTAAAATATCGGTTGCACCTCTGTTTTTCGACACAAGTAATCCTACCAGGGGTGGGAACCTATTTCCTATGAAGGGCCGTTTGGTCGTTGGTAGTGCTAATACCTCTCGCGAGCCAACGACGCCGTAGGTGCCGAGGGACTCGAATCCCATTTCGCACAGTGCGTGGGCCTATTCGGCCTTGGGCGTGCCTTTGAAGGCCCACGGGAAACACCCGAAGCCTGGGGTATCTTGCGTTATACACTATCTTTAAATGACATTGGAAGGCTGAGCAGATTACAAACATCACAACTTGAACATTTGTTTAAAAAAGATTACTCGGACTAACGGCAGGTCAATTTGATGATGTATGAAGTAATAATGAACAAACACGTGTGGAAAGTGAGCGCGAAGCGCGCCCAAAAATTGCCTTTTTCAAAGCATTTTTAATGTTTCTTCGGTCTGCATTTCAAAAGTTACCATTTTTTAAATTTTTAACCCATTCACGGGAGGGAGAGAGGTTTTGATCCCTGGAATCCACCGGAATAGCACAGTCTCCACATATAGGTTACATAGCTACATAGCTATATATAGTTTCATAGCTAGATATAGCTAGCGAAATATAGGTGTGACACAAAAATCTGTTCAAAGCTGAAAGGTTATGCGTCCCGTGGCACTATAAGGTTCTACACCTGGCTTTGTGTTTCGGGAGGGAGAGAGGTTTTGATCCCTGGAATCCACCGGAATAGCACAGTCTCCACATATAGGTTACATAGATACATATAGCTACATACCGGTAACTATATATGGTTTCATAGCTAAATATAGCTAGCGAAATATAGATGTGACAGAACAATCTGTTCAAAGCTGAAACGTTATGCGTCCCGTCGCACTATAAGGTTCTACACCGTACCTTAGAGTAGACACGCTGTATATACAACTTTTTCCCAAGTCTCCTCTACTCTTTGGCGAAGAACCGAGGGCCGAAAACCAAACGATGCTCCCGAAAGAGTTCTGTCCCCAGGAGCTACGCCCCAGGGTCACTCAGACTTCATTTGACCTACCTCTTGACCTTCAGACCTCTACATCATGGGTCTGTTCCGTTCCAGACTAGCTGAAAGAACAGGTACTACCACAGGCGTTCGAAACATTACGTACATATACTGCACACTATATATATATATATATATATATATATATATATATATATATATATATATATATATATATATATATATATATATATATATGATTGAAAAGGAAAATGGTGGGAGTCAACTAACGGCAAAAAGATGGGAAACAGCACCAAGTAGGAAGCTTTCGGTTGTTTATTCAACCTTCCTCAGCCTTAAAATGAATCAAGCGTACAACACTTCAAAAAGGAGTAAAAGTAAGAAAGGTATTAAAAGGTTAAAGTTTGAAAAATACAAAATAAATCGGTGGAATAAAACGTTCTTGACGTCTGGCACAATCGAAGGTTACACAATGGAACAAAATAACAGGCCAAAGGAGTGAAAGCAGTCGTTAAAAGGTAGATAAAAGGATTAGAAGATAGGCTGAAAGGGAAGGAGGGCAAGCAATTAGCGTAAGTAGCTAATCCTCTTCATAGAATTAAATTCCTTCCTTTTGTTGAGCCCAAAAGGGTGGATAGAACAAAGTTGAGCCATCCAAAATGCTTCCCCTTTGTTTAACAAATAATCAACGTTGACGGTGCTACGAATTTTTTCAATAATAACAAAACGAATTTTTCTGAGAATATGTGGCTTGGAATTAAAATGAACGGCTAACTCAGGAGTGAAAGCAGTCGTTAAAAGGTAGATAAAAGGATTAGAAGATAGGCTGAAAGGGAAGGAGGGCAAGCAATTAGAGGGCAAGCAATGATATATATATATATATATATATATATATATATATATAGTGTGTGTGTGTGTATGTGTGTAGTATATGTACGTAATTTTTCGAACGCCTGTGGGCACACATAATTTTAGCCAAAAGGCCGACGAGAAGCGTACATACTCGCAGCTGCCTACTAGTAGTGATATTACAAGGTGGTTACCTGAACTCAGTACCCTGAAAATGGTGTACAAGAGAAATAGTGAGTTAATGACTAATTGTTCATGTGACTCTGAAACTGCATTTGTAAATTGCCTCGCGGGCCGGATCAAACGGTATGGGGGCCGGAGGTTCCCCATCCCTGCAAGGCCTAACCTAATTCTTATCCTTACACTGACCTCAATGTAGACTCACTGTCCGATTATAGAGACGTCGAAACAAAGAGACGTTGTAACAGAGAGCAATCCCCAAAATTCCTGCCACTACTTTTATGCATACTGAATCAGGCACGTAACCAGGATTTCCCGAAGGGGGGGGGGGGAAGATTGCTAGGCTGGATCGTTGTGAGGAATTTTTATCTAGTGCTCTACATATTGGCAAAGATTCGAAGGTGGGGAAAGATGACACCGGGATTTGCTTCCTTTACTACAACATTTACATCACAAATCGAGCATGTTCGTTCACCAACATGGTCTACAATGAACCACAAAATGTGTTTGAGGGTTACATTCGACAAGTTACATTTTAACAGCGGATTTCTCTTGAATTGGTGGCGCGCTCTCCTGAAAGGAACATGTGCACGATCCTAGCTATACGGTGCCAGTGACAGCATAATAGTATTGTACAGTGACAAACGGGCATTGCTGGTACTCCTGACACAAATTTACACAAATTTAGTACATACGAAGCTACAAAAAATCCTGTATCACTCAATCAGGGTTTCCTGTTGCGTTCAGTTTCTCCAGTTTTTCAGCTCATGAATGGATTTAAAAGGTTGTCCTGTGTGATACATTGACCATGGCTTCACCTTGCTTTCAAAGTGGTCAATTGTTATGTTTCTGAGAAATATCGATTCTACGCTGCAGCAATTCCAAGAAGTGAATTTAAGTCAGAAAAGTTGATGCCATCGGCGTTTACTGCTGGTACAGACAGTCCACGAAAAGTGTACCCGCGACGGATGTTATTTGCAAACAGAGTCGCCCAGCTTAATGATATCGCTGATTAAGGGAAAGAATTGGCGGCCACTTACGCTGGCTTTGTCAAGTGCTGCAGCTCAGCCAGTGAGCCTATTAAAGTTTGCTGCATGCCCGTCACTGACTTGCTGGTATAGGCGTTCAACAGTGTAAAATTACAAATCACGGGTATATTGAAGTCATGACGAGTTCAAACATTTCTGCCGTCAAACATCAGAACTTAACCCTCATTACAGGTAGTTCACGTACGTTTACATAGATTTCCCCGTTAACTTAGCAAGACACTTTGTAAGCAACCTGTGTATGCTTTCATTGTAAAAAAAAACTGTAAATAACCTTTTGAGAGTCGGTTCGTATCCAGATTATCCTGCGGAGTAGCTGTTACTTTGTTCATACCTTCTGGCTTCATATAACAATGATCAAAGGAAAGAGTCGGCATAGTCTGTTATGGAGGCTATAGACAGATTCTAGTGGAAGCTCGTCCAATACAGTTGTTAACTGACATGACATTCACGATATTTTGAGGGAGGCCAAATTAATAACCCAAAGCTTAAAAGATTGGATACTATTAACAGGAGCTGTACAGTGTAGGCTATTCGACGTGTTACCATTTGGACCTGAAATGACTGATCATACTTGTAACAGTCACATACCAGCTTTTTTTCCCTGAAAGTCTCTTCGGATGGAAGGGCGAAAATAAAGCGTTACTCCCAAAGGGGGCTGCTCCCCGAAGAGCTACGTCCCACGGTCCACACAGCTACACTATCACTTAACATGACCCAATTTCAGCCATCAGTCCTTTTCGTCATAGGTCTTTCAAGTATGTCCCTGTTCTAGACTGGCTGAAAAGAACTGATACTACGCATGATCAAGCAATATTTGCTTTGGTTAGACAGTTAGAGTAGGCCTGCTTCAATACAGTACACAGCAACCCACTCTGTTGAAATGACATAACAGTTACAATGTAACGACTACTCTGAAGATATACATTACAAATTTCTTCAATGGGTTTTTATGGACGGAGCATGAAAAGCTGCTCTCCGTACCTTCGTAGCAGGTGTCGAATATTTACGCCTCATTTTCATATTCGAGTGCAGCCTATATACAGATATGGGTGCAAGAGTACTACACGTCCGCCGGGCGGGCATCGGCTCTCCATATTACTACCACCACCGGGGGTTGTAGCCCTTCCGTAGCCCGCGATGAGCTGAGCGAAGAATTATGTTCGCCCCTATGGTAGAGTACAATGGAAGGTCTCATCTTATGTTTAACCCTTCCCGTTGAAGTGGGACGGGTTAACGTTCTACCACGGTCGGTAAGTTAGGGTGGTTGGGTCGTTACTGCACGTAGGCCTAATTTCTCTCACCTACAGACCTACCGGGTAGCTATTTTAGAAATTGTTCACAAGCAAAGAAACACATTCAGCTTGGATCTCCTGCGAGAGATCAGTGACCTTCGTAATTCTAAAAGTGTTTTCGTCTTTCCAGCTTTAACAACTGCAGGAACAATCCAATCGTCACAGGTATTTGATTATGAATTGTGACGTCACGCTGGTATGGCTACCAGCCTCAACTACATTGAAACGACTACAATATCCTTCTGAGTTGTACGGTAGCTGGGAATGTTTTTAATCTCTTATACACAAAGCACACCGATGAGAAGCTTAAAATCACCAGAATAAGCAAGAAATCTTGAAAAAAAGAAAAGGAGGAAAACGTTTTGTTATCATTCTGCTACCTCGAAGTCATACGATGGAGGTCATACTGCTTACCGGTATACTCACAGTCATTCCCCGAGGTGTATAAAGGTACACACAGGGGCAAAATATCATCAAGCAGATAGATAAGATATCCAGATTTTTGCCCTAAAGCACAGAAGACAGTTGTCAAAAATTCCTTTCTTTGTGGGGCTGCAGTACTCATTAAATCGGGAAATTTTGATGAAAGATCTGCTAGTCTCGGCTAGGGCTTCAGTATACGGGAACAAGTGCATCAATGGTGCAAAGTTCACCAGAGGTTTGTTCTACTGGTGGGGGTCCAGGGGAGGCCCCGAAAGATCTGGGATATTCACGAAATATTAGACATTAGAATGATGCATTTACGCTCCGCAAATGACATTGGATGAGCAATAAACAGACCCCACAAATATATTTTTAATTAAAATTGAAGAGCAATAAGGCCACGGACCGGCATCGAGCAAGGATGTAAAATATCTTGCCATTTCTTTTGCAGTTGTACAAATTCATGATTCAGTTGACAACACATGTGCACAAGTTCATCAACAGAGTTTTCGGTCCATGTATTGCTCCTGTATTGATTAGTCTGCACACTCTAGTAATCAAATCTTAAGTCTGGGCAAGTGACACCCGAGTAAAGCTACTTTTAGTCGGGTATAATCATTCGTCACAGCTAATGCGATTGTACACCTGAAGGGACACATTGGGTGAGAAAGAAGCGCAGCTTTCGCCAGGCACGTTCGCACATCGCTGCATGCAAACATGCTAGTAGTACGCAGTACTACCTCGGTAGTATTCCATGCTACGTGCCAGCAGTACAGACACGTGATGTAGATATACTTTTCTTCAATAAATATATCTTACGGTACCAAATACAAAATGTTTTCCTGTAATGTTTCTTGTATTGAGACAATAGTTTCATCATTTCTCTTAATTTTCGTTCTTGCTTCTTTTCCACACTGATTTACTACGCTGAAGAATGCCAACAAAATATTACTAGAGAGGTACCTGTGCTGACACCCGTGCTCTTCCAAAGAGATGTTTTTGTTCCCCACTACGGTATTGCTACGAATGTATGGCAAATCCGGCTTACAAGTACGAAGAGAATTTATGTACATACAACAGAGCTCCAGCCTCTTTTCTCCCAGCCCGAATATAGCACTAAGGTGAAAATGCACAAAGTTAAGTGGAAAAGAAACCCGATGTAATGAACAATAATTGTCCCCACTCCCTTTTCACTTACATCTGGAGTCAACCCATCATTTTGCAAAACACCTGGTGGTGTTAAAACGATTAATACGCCCTTGAAACTCCCTCTCACCAGGCCTAACATCTGAACTGTGGGATCCCTAGGACCTTAATTTAAAAAAATTCCCACGACAAGTATAACATACATCGAAATTCGAGGCGACTCTTGTGGTGGTGGTGGTGGTGGTGGTGGTGGAAGGGGGCCGCTGTGCAAGGTTTTCAGTTGCTGATCCTTAAATTCTGTCCTGGTCGTCAGTCCAAACAAACGAATATCAGTTGACCTGGTCGTAACAGAAAGGGCGTCCTGTTTGTGATAAGTTTCATGCAAGATGTTTCATGGTCTACAGCAACTTTATCATCATGGAAGTAGAATCTCGGAAGAAGTACATCCGTTCTGTCAAAGTGATATTTGCAGAATTTTCAAGGACTTCTAGACAAAGTTGGGGACGTTCCCGCCAGATGCTGGATACATAAGGGTATAATCAGGGTCCGTGGCAGTTCCCTGGTTTAATGAAGTCACCCTAAGTGTATTAAGCCCATGAGTTAGGGTCACATTTCAGTGGCGGATTCAAGAATTCACGATGGGCGAGGAGTGACTGATCGGTGGATGGATGTAAAGGGAGTGGTTACATCCTCTCATTTGGAAAATTTTGATCAATTATGGGCGCGGAGATACAATCTGGTGCAAAAGTTTTCGGCAAAAATTATCAAAAATGCCTCAAGATTGTCAGTACATTTTGTGTCCAATTTTCCGATTGTGTTTTTCGTTATGGTTTAATCTCATTTATGTAAAAAACCTAGCACCCCCTTTGTATCCGCCCATGCATTTAAGAAGTAGGATTTTCTTAATCCCTGAAGGAATATTTGAACTTGGGATAACTTACTTTAGATCTCTGATTTGGGTATTTCTTGGGACAGTGACCCAGGGGAGGTTTTTTATTTTTATTCTGATATTTTGTTTGTGCAGTAAAAACAGACTGATTTTAATAGCTCCATACTGTTTGCAGATGAGCTCGGGGATTGTATTGCCCCTAACATGGTAACATTAATGAACTGGGAAGTTATAATGTTACTGAAACAAATTAGATTTGATCACTTCCTCTAACCAGCTGACTGTATTCAAATTAGCTGCAATGAAGTAAAGCGGTCATGAACCCATATAGATTTATCATGCCAACATTAAATGAGAACTGGAACTTGGAGCGTAGTGTGTTTACATTGTATCAACGTGACATAAAAATCTAAGCAATGGTTGTTAAACCATTCAGTGTTACCAATTAACCCAGGCAATAGCTTAATTTTCCACAACTATTAGACCTTCACGTTTACAAAATTTACGAAGGGTGCAACATTTGAAAAATTGAAATTTGGGCCAGCAAATAATTCATGCGCTATAAGCATGAGAGTGTCGTTTTGTGAAGACCTTATTTCTTGAAGGGAAGGTTGCCTAGCGACCTCATTTTGAATTGCCTTTCATTTTGTTAATGTTATCATAAGGAAATGGCTGTGAGACAAACGCAATAACTTTCCATAAATCTAAACTTTGAAAAGGAATACATGTCAAGGAGCTCTCAAATGAAACTCAATGCAACAACAATTAGTTTGGAAGCTTACTCCGTTGAGAAGAATCTATCACATGTACTTGCACAATGCATTAAAGAGGACATGCAGTCACCCCAAATTTATTTTGATACATCAGACAAAATAATAAAAACTATCTTCTTATTCCCCTTGCAAATATCTTTCATGACTTTTCAGGAAATAAACATAAAATCAAGGAATTATTCTGTGTGAAGCAAATAATCTAGTAACAAAAGTAATGCCATATGATTAAAAAGAACCATTCCTAATTTTGGATGCCGGGGTATACTAATTTAAATTGAGATGACTGTGTTTTCCCTTTAATTGTTATTGCTCATCATTATTTATATGACCTAACATTTTTTATGGCTTTGTTTTAAGGAAAATGCAGTCACCCCAATTAGAGTAAGTACACCCCGGTATCCTAATTAACGAATAGCTCTTTTAATTTATGTGACATTAGTTTTATTACTGGGATTGTTAAATTCATGCAGACCATCTCCTTGGATTACCTTTAATGTTCAATCTTTTTGTTCTGAAACATCTGACTAATAATTGTTAAGTAAAAAAGAGGACTTTCTTTAGATTCAGCTAATGTATTAAAATGATGGTGAAGGAGACTGCTAATTCCCTTGAATACAGTACTTCATTACTCCTATAATGTTAATTACAATTATAATTAATAATTATATAATTATAATTATGTGATATTCTCGTAATGGAAAATATAAATTGAAAGTAAAAACTTAATTGTGCACTAATATTTAAATGTCTAACAGGTACTACGCAAATTAAGTTGACTGGAGTTTTTCTTTTAAATTTAATGCTGCGACGACCTTGAAAAATGACCTAGTTTCTAGACCTTTTCGATAAGACTTGGTATAGGCCTACGTTGACAGCAGCTTAGTATGTGACAATAAACCGCTAAAAACATTTTTAATAAGCTGACTCAGTTTGGTTAGAAAAAAAAACAAAGACTGGGCTTGATTGTTGTCCAAAACAAATATCACAGATTCTTGCGCAATCTATAATACTATATAAATAAAGCAACCAGATTTCACCATTTCACATCTCAGCTGAAGAACATGCTGTGGAGATGAATCTAGCATGGGCGTTAATCCTGGGGGTGGGGGGCAGGGGGACACGTCCCCCACATTTTGGAAATACACCCATTGACTTAAAGATTTTTACACAGTAATTTTTGGCAGAAGTGGCCATGTCCCTCCCCCCCCCCCCACACACACACAACACACACATTCGAGTAAAGATTGACGCTACTGAATCCATGTGTTACTCGGTTTCCTTATCGTACATTTTATTTGTTCAATTTAAATTCCCCCATTAAAGAAATGTTGTATTTGATCGGCTAACTATACAGCATCAGAACGACACCGAATGCAACAGCTGGTACAGATAGGACATCAAGGGCGTAGCTGGGAGGGACGATGGGTCCAAACGAGCCCCTTGTCGCTTTTTGCTTTACCCCTCCCCCCCCCCCCCACCCCCCAACTAGAATCTTGATCCCCTTCCGGAAATTGATGCATTATCAATTTTAAAACACGATTATGTAAATCCGGGCTACGCCGTTACAGATGAAGGAATGGTGAGAATAAATAGCACTTTCTTTAAATGATACGCTTGCAATAGGATGTGAGTCATGCATGTATTTGCCTGTATAATTGGACGTTTGTTTGCGTATAGACAGGATAGATAGATTCCTGGATTCTAACGTCTATAACGACGCCATGACTGAAAGATCGCCACTCGATGATTTGTCTAGGAGTCTAGCCTATAAAAACACTTTAAGTTGCTAAGAGAATTTAACAGAGTCTCTCTTCAATTACGAAGGTCAGAAACCAAGTGTTTGATTTGGTTAGGACAATGTCCTTCTTGGAATAAAGCACCCTCATACATTGCACTGGTTAATTTGCTCGTTGTATTAAAGACATTTCAATTTGTAAAGTCACTAAAAGTAATTTCAGTAAATTTGTCTATTTGAACTCACTCCCAGTGTTCCCCTTTATGTACATCTAAAGTTCATTGATTTGTGGCACAATGCTATCGAGTTCTCAATAAACCTGGCTATTTCCTCCCTCCTCTTACGTGAGTGTTGCCTGAAGGAGAGGTGCTATTGCAGTGAACTTTGGCCCATTTTATAATACGGCATGTATACACGCACAGACATTCGAAAGCGAATGTTCATTACACCAGCTAGCCATACCAGTTAGAATGCCAAAATCGTAATTCCATCTATGCTATTTATATTAATGCTTAATTAGGAATTTTGAACTCATACTTCCGTCACAGGCAAAATACAAAAGACACGCAGCTTGTGTTACAACTGTTCCGAAATAGTGCGCATATTTCATCATGCTTGTGCATACATAAAACACGTAACAGTTATTGCAACCTTTTAAAGCTCGATGACATGAATGACAACTGTCTGATTCGACGACATACGGTAAATATATGGACGAGCGAGTTACCATTGCAGAAATGCAGGGTAACCTCTCTCTGCATGGCAAGGTAACTTCCCTCACAGAGCTGGAGGTATGACAACTCTGTGGAATGGTAAGGAAACTCCCTGGATATAGACCTTATGCACTGACGTCATGCGACGTCATTTTGGAGGTAAAACAATTAAGCACATGGTACGCACGCAGAAGACTTCGTACCCGCGTGTAGAAGACTTAGGCGCGTATCCGATTCCGATTGGTTGACAAATCAGCTGTCTGCATTTGTTGGTGTAACTTGCAATGATACGCGCTCGCCTCCAAATGAGGGAGCACTTTCTGCTCTGTGACCTCATGTGTATAAGATCTATATAGCGCCGAAAATGGGTATATCTTTGCAATGGGAAGTTAGCTCTCTGTATATATACTTTAAGGTTTAGGACTACTGGGATAATGATTTGCCTCGGTTAGGATTAAGGAGTGGGTTAGGATTAAGTTTAGGATCTTCGGTCTAGCGAACATTCGGCAACCCTTCGCCTGTGCATCTAAATTGATGGACATTTAATGCCTCACAAGTGCAGCCGGGTATGCTTGCGCAAGGCTGAACCCTTTAGCAGCACAGAAATCAAAGTATTACCCACAGCTGAAGAAAATATGACAGCGAGTTCACTTTATAGCACAGTTATCTCAGGGAGTTGCAACAGAGCCCCTGGTTATCTCGAGTCAGGGGATTTGCGCCTACCCCATTATTCAAAAAATCGGTACAAAGACTAATCGCCTTGGAGCCTTCGTAGGTTTTTAATTTCCTATAAATACCCATAGAGACCAGGGGCATAAATGTTTGTCTGCTTGGAAACACTGCAACAAGGGTTGAGTTGATTACTTACGGTTGGTAATAAGTAATTTTTGCTTGAAAAAAATCTGCCTTACAATAGAAGCACAGGTTGAATGACATTATAACAACGTTCCGGATCACGAATCACATGTTTGTTAAGCTGTCTCTTGATAAGTCCGTGGGTTAATTGCATTCCATTGTTTTGATTGAAAGAAACTACTGGGCAACTCAGCCTTTCCCGGGGAAACTAAAAGAACGAAACATAATGGAAAACAAACATGTGGTTTCTTTTGTGCAGAGTTCTGTAAGTTAGTCGAGGGTTGACGTAGGTATAATCATTGTAACATTGAACTACGTGTAGGGCTTTGAAAGTTATTACAAAGGAGAGGAAAACTTCAGTTCATGACGCCTTACCGTGTGACATTTACATAATGACGTCATACTTACCCTAGCAATGTTGATATGTAGTGCAAAGAATTTCCTTTGTTTTCTTTTTTTTTTTATTGTTTTTATTTTTGTTATTGTCATAATAATGGTATCGGTTACATGTAAAGGTTTTGAAAATACAACTATGATGTAATAGTGTTAAAGGTTCCTAATTGGTTGGTGGGCGGAACTAAGGACAATGGTTATGGGTTATGAATGTTGAGAAAGTGCATGTTTGCAAAACACTTCAATCCATTTACAGCTCATCATGACAGCTACTATAAACCTTAGCCTACCGTACAGTGCAATACTTTTGCGCGAAGAAACCCGTCCTCAGACGGAACCTATAGAGGTGCCTTTACACCAAAACCAAAATCTGCTGCGTTTTGCGGGCGGGAACCGCAAAGCAAATGGCTTGTACGTATTTCTATGGAACCGTTCCGTCACACAGAAACTTTTCACATCGCGAGTTCTGTGTGAACGGTTCCATAGAAATACGTACAAGCCATTTGCTTTGCGGCTCCCGCCCGCAAAACGCAGCAGATTTCGGTGAACGAACCTAACCTTAAGCCGGTTGCCCAAGAGGCAAGCAACGGCTCGCGAGCCATTGCGACTCATCGCAAGTGCCTAGCTGCGACTCCGAGAAAGTCGCCTAGCGGGAAAGCGTTTGTTCGCAACGTCGCAAGCGCCGGCACGAGGTTGTTGCTGGCCAGCTATTGGTCGCGGCTAGTGTGGGTAACTGGCATAGGCGTAGGAAGCTTTCCGAGCCGGGGGGGGGGGGGGGTGAACCTTGTTTCGGATCACCGTCCTAGGGGAGGGGGTGTCCTACTCCCCTTTGTAAAATATTTGGGTATTTGAGAGTCCTCAGATGCAATTTGGTGCAACATTTTGGACAAACTATAAGGAAAATTACTGCAAATTTTTGGCATTTCTTACAGAAGAGACAAATAAGGGGTTTTTGCCTTGAATCTTGGGGGGCGGAAGTATGCTTCAGCCCCCAAATTTTTGACAGGGGGATTATCCCCAGACCCCCCCCCCCTGCTTCCTACGCCCTTGGTAAGTGGCTAAAGCCAGATGATGAGTTTCGGACGAGTACATATAGGGGAGCACTTGTGTGATACCGCCATACCGCTGTGTTAGTTAGTTAGTTAGATGAGGTTTAACGTCCCAGTTTCCAACCAATTGGTTCAAGTCGAGACGACCACGGCCTTTTTTCCAGTTGTGGCTCACTGGCTTGTTTTCCCTACTCCAATGCTTATGCTGAGCACCAAGCACAAAGGCAGTAGGTTCCAATTTTAAAGTCTTTGGTATGACCCGGCCAGGATTTGAACCCTAGACTTTCCGGCTGCAAGTCGGATGCTCTAACCACTTGGCCACTGCAGTCAGCCATACCGCTGTGAGAATCTGTAATGGAAACTGACAGTCGAACAAATATTGGGGACACTGTATTTTAATGGGAGGGGGTTTTCCCGAGGAACTTATCCGTTAGCTGATGGTCACCCAACCGAATTCGGTGTAATTCCTTTCTATACATTTTCGACTACAGTGTTCGACGATACAAGTGTTCATTAGTTCGTCTGACAATCGTTCGTCACGAACAGTTGCGAAACTGAAGATCAAAATATCTTACAGTCCAAGACGTTTCTAAACCACATATAGGGCTAGTTTTACACTTTCGATAAACAAGTATTTACCTCTAAACCATGGTGAGTTGGTAGACGAGAACCCAATGGGTCCAGCCTCCAGGGATCCTTTGTAAATAGGCTTAGGAGCTATTTTCGTGTTAGGCCTACACTATTAAACCTATGCAATGACAAGCGAAATGCTGTCTGTTGCGAAGAAATTCATATAAATAAAGGACCTTAGGCCATTATACACCCGCCTCATGTCCCAATTGGCCCCTCTTCGGTCTACTTCCATATAATGTGCCCCACAGAGAAAATAGTGCCAGTTTAGGCTTAAGGGGATTCAGGGAGGTCGATTTCAGGAAGCCTTTTAGTGACTGGAAATAAGTAGCCTACATTGAGACAAATATTTGCTGAAACCTAACCTAAAACCCTCTCCTTTGTAAGAAGAGGCGTGGCCCTTGCTATGATGTTTTTGAAAGCAAAAATACATGTTGTACGTACATTTTATATAGAATGCAGAGGGGCAGTGATGGAGGGGGTGGCACCGGTTGACCAATTTGTAAATACAATGAAGCCACGTGACATTAAACGTTGTAACCTGTTAACGTGCTATAACTGAAATTTATCTCATCTTATTTGCGACAAGGAACCGTGGAGAGATCGTGTTACATCGGAAGTTTCCCTTTTCGTTCAATACAAAGAGCTTGAAAGTATTCATCGTCTACCAGCTTTGTTCAAAAATGAATTTAATTATTCCGTATAAGCAGTTGTGAATGGACGATGATCTCTTTAAGCACGCTAATTTATAACTTAACGACTTCAGGGACACCGCAGGGTGATATAAACTTGCGACAAAAAATTCTAGGAGGCCAAAATAAATTCCAAAACGCCGTTAATGAATTATATGAGGGAAGCAGTATATTTAAAACATCTTAACAAAACAGCCAGTCTTGGCTAGGAATGCTTCCTTCTGTATACGTCCAAAGAAGTTATTTGGATGGCAACCTCCACCTTAATCTACACAGGGAGTTCTTTGCCATTCCAAAGAGTTGTTATACCCCCAGTTCAGTGTACACTTTTAAGCGTGTTACATCAGCATTCCAGAGACTTCACTTCATTTCTCAGTTAATAGACCACCCAAAACCGAGACCAAACCGAAACCACCCGAAAACCGAAGTCGGTTTTGGGGGTGGTCTTGGTGTTTTCGGACCGACAGCTCGGGGAGGCCTGGCCTGTCATGAAGCCGATATCATTTCGGTTTCGGATAGTCTGTTTGTTTTTGACCCAACCCGAGAAAATCCGACAAAACCGACAACGTTTCAATTGGTGTAATTTTAATGCCTTTTTTCCAAGGCACGATTACCAACCCTCACTGAACAAAAAAGCCAAAATCGTGTAGGTTTAATGTTTCTGTGTATCGGAGTAAACGCTAGTTGATGTCCATGTAAATTCCCGGTGATTTCTGAGTATATTTGTACCTTTTGATCTGCATACCATGAAGAAGCTCTTAATCAACCATAAGCCCTACAGTATACTTGTTCCATGAAACCTTAAAGACAGACAGTCATCACCCCAAAGTATATTTTTAGTGTATGTATATCAAAATTCTCAGTTGGTGACTGCTCTTTGATTGACATCAAAGTTTGAAAATTTGAAAGATGCAGAGTAGCTCACATTCCACACAAGGCAGAAGGAGTACTTTTATTACATTTTATAGCCTTGTATGCTCACCAGGACATGGCCTTAAGCAATAAAACAGGTTTATTCTTGCACAAGGAAGAGCCTCATACAGTTATGGGAGGAGCTAGAAGATGCATAGTTGGGAGAATTGGAACTGTCTGGGATCATGAAAATTCCCCTTTAAGTTGCTTGGGGTTTTTCGAGATGCTCTCGGATGGTCGGTTTGACTAACCTCCAAACCGATGCCGGTTTAGTCTCGGGTGGACTGAGAACGGTGCTTCGTCGGTTTCGGGTATAGTCCTGGTTATATCCAAACCGACGATTGGGCGGTTTCGGCATCAAAACCCAGACCGACGCACACCTTTAAGTCATAGCTTCGTAATCAATGGGCAGCCGCATTTACAATATATTTTCCCGCCAGTGCTTACAACACTCTATGAGCATAAGGTACCGTAACATTCCTGACCAGAATGACACTAGGCTAATTTACACCAGACTTGTGGCTAACGAAACACAGCAGTACACCATAGTGTTCTGTTTGTCCACGGAAGTAATCCTACTTCCGAAGCTGTTCCATCACATTCGTGGAATTTTATGACAAGTGTGTTTCCAGCGAATTTCCCATATAGCTGTCGTATTATAAGGGTCGCTCTGTTTATAAGAATGAGAAACAGCCTAGCATAATGCATCTCGTGTCATGACCTGTTCAGCACTTCATAGCGACAAATCGCAGTTGAAAACTGAAATGGGCGGAAACAGATATAGAGCTGACAGGTATAGTGCTGAGGCACCATTTTTCACAATTCATGGGTGAGGCCCCAACCCCAGTGCTGACCCCTCCCCGCCAATATTCTTCGCAACTCAGACATCCGTTTCACGTCAGGAAAGTCTGCTACTAACCTTGTCATAAAACAAGGCGGCAACTTATTTGTATCATCAATACATGACCCGGTATAAAGTTAATTTAAGACCATAGCAACACCACACAAGACCGGTATGGGGAGGGGGTTTGGGATAATTGCATGGAGAGGACCTTCTGCTCCCCCATGTAGAATGCTTATGCCTTTTTCACAATAATGTTCAGCAGTACACAATGATAGCCTATGTCAAATTTTAATCAGTGTTTTGTTCCTTGCAAGTTTAACTTTCTATTCTGCTGGAACCTTGTAGACAGCATGAAAAAAGCTTTCTATCTGCAAATATTTTTCTAATACGTAAATGCTTCAAGGTGTGAATGTGAGTTTATAAATAATTACTGATTTTACAGTTTTTCCAAAAAAATCTTGGTAACCTACAAAACGTATGCCTTCTTTTACAAAACTCGCGTGCAAGCAACAGATCCAACTTTTGTCGGTGTACTTACCTTTCTTGATGATTCCGGGTGGTATTTTTAAATTCATTGGAGTGGGTCGTCTCACAAGAGGTCTTTGAGGAGGGCCAACGATTCCGTTAGCATTTCTGTCGGCGGGCCCGAAGACATGTTTTTCGGAGTGGCCATTTCCGTTTGAGGCACTAGATGTAGATGTTTGAGTTACAGCTGCTGGAGCCGGTGTGCTTTCAGTCTGTGCGCTCATGTTGAATGGTTACGAGTGACTCACAGCTGAATGAGCGTACACTACGAATAAGAGTTTTTTTTCACACCAAGGTCAAATCCTGTTGCACTTTTTGCTTGGAACGCGGCTCGGGCAATTCTGTCTTTGTGCGTCACCTTGAATTTCTCGCTAATGACTGTCAGCCACAGTGGGTGAAAAATCTGTTTTAGAAAGTAAACACGAAAAGTTACAAAGATTTGTTAAAACAATGTGAACGATATCGTCGCAGAGGCAAACGTTTGGTATTGACCTTTGTGACTGTGTAATCGCTCTTATAATACCTGTTTCTTAGAACGATAAGGCAGCGCCGTTAGGTGTCAAGTCAGATCAGGGAGTTGTGATAGATCTATCTAATGACAAAGCAATCCGTGATATATTTAATGAACATTGAGCTTCATTTGAAGTTTATATTTTATAGAATATGACAGCCCAATGCGTTTCCTCTAAATGACAGAACATGCAAATGCGACGAAACGGGCTGCCAAACAGGCTTGTAACTGGGTTCAAGCCCGGATCCAAGGGGGGGTGGGGGCTTTCCCGGCCTCAGCCCCCTCCTTTTCCCCATATCAACAATAACAAATAGCCTACGCGAAAACTAGCATAACGTTAATCTAGGAGAATATTCAAGGGGGCTTTCAGCCCCCCTTTTCGAAATGTCTGGATCCGCGCCTGAGGTTGTCTTGTGGGGAGGGTCGCTTATCATTCAGACGGAACTATAGAGACAGAAATTGTAAAATGTCCATGATAAATTTATGAATGTGAGCGCTGTCCAAGAGAAGAGAGGGTTGTATTAAAAAAATCTGAATAATCAAGGATGTTTAGATGTTAATTGGTGCAACATGATTGCAACTTTTTTAAGTGACTGTACACGTCGTTTGCCCTTGCGGAACCCTTTTCTTTTGGGCGGTCCCTTGATACCCCTCTGCTGGTTACGGACCTACCAAAGACGGCCGCAATCACCTCATTTATTAATATTCGTACTTGCACTGTAGCCTACCCATTTCATCTCTGAACTTTTTGGAGTACTACCGTATCTCCCACTTGCCCCTCTCCACTGTCTGCACCACTGCCTAGTCACGTAGCCAAAAGTGCCAGGGCGGCGCCCCTATATGTCCACCCCTAATAATTGAAATGAAGTACCAGCATTAGCTTTATACATTTTAGCATACCTCGCCCCCTCCTGAAAGCTACTCTGCCCCCTTCAGTTCCTTGTCTGGCTAAGGGGCTGACACTGCCTCCTCGAATAATAAGCCAGCGATGTTTCTTTGGCAAAATGCCTTGTAAGGGGTGATAATTTATTGTTTGGCAGAAGTAAAGACCGATGGATATTAACGGACACAAATTAGGAGGCCGCAGCCAGGGATCTGTCTGTTGCATGTTCCATTTCCTCAGGAAGATATTGTTTTAAAGTTATGTACGTGAAAAAAGCGTGCATGTCTGTCAAAACTGGTCAAAGGGCATCGGTGGTTTGTAAACCGGCCTCGAAGGTTTGAAAACAGAACTTTCGGGCAATATACCGTTAAACTATTCATGATTTCTTTCAAGTAGACTGCTGTATGACAAATAATGCCTTCCCCACTACAGGAAAGTTGGCAATTGTCACAAGACACCTGAGAACAGTGGCGAACATTGAAATCGGTGTGTGGTGGCCCTATCGTAACAATTACGAAATTACCAGAGTGCTTTAAATTAATATGGGAGCGACTTATTGGTGCCAGGGTCGTAGGGAGGTCCCCAAGACTAGAGGATGGACCATTTTACTCCTGGATTTTGACATTTTCTAAGGTAATTTTGACCTTTATAAGACAAACGTAATAATTTTTGGAAAAGAAACTTTCAGTGAGACTTATTGGGGGTTACAGCCCCCGGTTTCGGCTTTCCTTACTGATGTCGAATGCACCCATCAGAGTACGGAACGCTCCTTTAGTTGGAACGAGTTCATGAGCGCCTAGCTCATAAAGGCCCACTGGCCCACATGGGGAGGTTGGAAGGGCCCAAAGGAAGCCTTGAATTATACACATGAGGAATAAAATAAGTCAGAGGGATGATATGACATGTTTTATTTCGACGACAAAAGTATACATTCCTTGTGGAATGTGAGTGTATAAATTTATGTGTGTTAATTTATACGTGGTTTAGCTTTGTGTGGCAGCTTGCTTGTAAACATGATAATTCATAATAGAATGAATGGTTGTAACATTTGTGGGACACATCGACTTATATTGAAAGGATAATACTGATCTTATCCCGAGCCATCTCGATGGGAACCAATCATAAAAGCAGTCTTGTTTTATTTTGCATCTGCGATCAATTAGAAATCGTATCCGCCTTAGCTCCTCCATACGATCTAGGCTATGCGGTAGATATGTACAAAGCGAACACATGAACCCAATACATATCACAGGATCCACTAAAATCACGGATATAATGGTTGTTTACGTGAGTGGTTGATTTATGTTTGAGTGTGAGTATGTCCTCTGAATGACCTTCAATAAAATACGCCCCCACTTTTCGGGCAGCACAGCACTTCCGTAGAGTATAGGATGTGTATACAATCAGATCGGACAGCCGCTTTATCAAGTTTTCCGGCAGTAAATGGTGTCCATTTCATGGCAAATACCCTGTTATGAAGAGAATACCTATAGGGTTGGGGATAGTCACATGTTGAGCGAACGAAGGATGCACTGCTAAGTCACAATATCGAGTTTAAAAAGAACTTAAAGGCATACATTCGAATAGAAGCATGAGACTGTGCAACTAGATGTTAGGTTTAGTATGGTTCAGGCTGTCAGGAAATCATTAGTGGGTCTTCCCAGGACGCTTAACCAAGTTGATACAGGCTGAACACAGGGGATATTCGCCTTCTACCTTCGATTAGGTCCCGAGGGTAACAAGGCAAGGGTATGCTAAATCTCCCAGGTCCGTTATTCAACATCTCCTATAGAGGGATTTCATGTGACGTCAAGCGATTGAGATACCTCAGCACTGAAGGGCAAAACACACACGCAGTAAGCGTCTTCACAGCACACGCGCACGGCATAACCATAGGACTGTGACACCATGAAAGTTATGGTGACACAGTGACCGTGACGCTTGCTCCTCAAAACCAAAGAGACGCGCGGTCACGTGACGTCCGTGAAACCTCTTTTGGCGAGAGTATATTCCCAATCTTAGGCCGCTTTTCCAAACCTGGGGAGGGGACTGAGCCATGACACGACACCTTTACCAGGCGCGGATCCAAGGGGGGGGGGGGCTTTCCCGGGCTCAGCCCCCCCCCCCGTTCGCCACATTAACAATAACAAATACGCGAAAATTAGCATAATGTTAATCAAGGAGAATATTCAAGGGGGGCTTTCAGCCCCCCTTTTCGAAATGTCTGGATCCGCGCCTGTTTACAGAGAAACTAAAAGTAGACGGTACCTCTCCCAATACATCAATTGTTGTACCCCTCAGCAACACTGCAAGCAGCCGCTTTGCCAAACAAGTAATCTTGAGTCGCCAGACACTTGCCAAATGATTCCACTAGCACAGGGGTGGGGAACCTAAATTAAGAATCGCTTGAAAAGTAATTGATAATGTTTTAGCCCACGGTGCCCACTGTTTATCCTGCTTATACCACTTTCCGGGTATTTCACGTAGAACTTTTACGAAACACTTACCAGTACTAGCATATTACTAAAACCCTATGCATAATGTAACATGCCCACCGTTTCGTAAGACGAAAACCTAGGTGCAGAATTCCGTGTACTTATGATGGAAGCTTTGCATGGGAGGCTACAAAGCATTGAACAGAACTGCACTATCACGTGTATAGGTCAATTATAGCGATACGCAGTGGGCACTGTATACTCCTGTAGATTCGGGGGTGGGGGTATTAAAACTGTCCCTCTGAAGAGTGAAATAAACGTTAAAAGTGGATCATTTGCAATGTAAAGTGAAGACGAAAAGGAAGTTGGTTTTAAAACATGCTTGTTGTGGCAGCGCTTCGCACTCACTTTTCATATGTGTTCTTTCATTGTTACTCCATACATAAAGAACCCAATGGTCATTATAATGTCATACTTATGGTCTGTGTAGCCTTCCACATTCGATGCCATTTCATGATACTGGATGAACATTTTATTGCCTAAAATTTTTTACAAACTCTAGAGGTTCCGGGGTCTTCATCCAAGTTTCTGAGCTGGGCTTTTCCTCTAGACCCCACCCATAGCCTGTCTGGGGCCCCTTGGCCTGCATCCTATGAGAAAACTTGTAGCACCCTCGCTGTCTGCGGCCCGCGACTGGATTAGTATGACCATCAAAACAGCCCGTCTGAGGAAAAAAATTCCCCACCACCTGCACTAGTATTTAATCTAAGACCTGCCGCAAATCTCCACCGAATGAATGAGGAAACATCTATGATAGGCGTTTACTTTTGATAAACATACCAAATTGTTATTATTCAAAACGCTCCCAATGAACGACATAGCATATAGCCTTACTCCGTCCAGGGAGGTGATATTAGATCACCTCCCTGCTCCGTCTGACTTTAGGGGCTTATTGAGTTGGTTCACAAAATTTATGTTTTCACACCTGTTAAGTTTTACTCACATCTTGATGGTAAATGGTCAACCTAAGAGATTCTACACATCTGACACACAATTGAAATGGCACTGATAGGATAATCTATGATTAAAATCATTTATTACAAATTCGTGACCAGAAACTTTTTACCATTAGGTATTAATCATATGCAACCCTTTTCCACAAAAACTACAATTTCTCACATTTTTGTTAACTATAGGAAGTGAGACATTAGTAATGAGGCTAATTAGAAACATTGTCATGAAATGATTTCATTCAAACTCGTCACAAAATAATGGATATCAACTCTATGAGCACCTTTAACAGCCCACCGGGATTGGTGATACAGAGGGCTTGAGTATGGAGGGGAGGATTTATGGTGGTGAGGGTTTCTTCGGGCTTTGGAACAATAATTTCACCCACATTGTCCTACAGGGGGTTAGAATGGGAAAGTTAGTTCTGAGGATGGGTGCGATCGAAGAGCGAAAAATTGAGATACGAGTAATAAACAAAAATAAAAAAGGCCCCCAAGGGGAAGGTTGCTCCCTTTGACCCCCTCTCCCTTCGCTTAGTGCCTGTACCAAATTGCCGGAGATGGCACTTTCCGTACCTTACTAGTTGCATCTAAACAATCTTTATTTTAAAATCTCGGAAATTTACACAGATTTATGTAATAAAGAATTGCTTTCAAAATTTCGGGGGGGGGGGGGAGGGAGCAACTGCCCCTGCTCCCACCTTCCCGCTGGGTACGGCCACGATGACGTTGATTCGTTTTTTTTTTACTCCTTCGGCGTTTCTCAATTAAGTGATAGTCATTTAGTGAGTTAATATTTGCATAAGTACAACCGTTATGACAACCTTACAGCCAACATATTCGCCTTTGTCTACACAGGCATCACGGCAATACAATCGCCAAGACCAACTCACTACCACGAAAAGTTCAACCGTTATGTCCAACATGACACCGCTTTACAACTACATTCCTGCCCAGGAACCGCGGAGACGGGGAGGGGGGGGGTTTACGGGCGCTTTAGCCCACCCACTTTTTCTGCCGTAGGCATTTTGGGCCGCCTTAAACTGGCATGATAGGCTTCTATTTTCTTGAACATATTAGGCGGCTTCGGCGATGAATCGCCCCCCCCCCCCCACACACACACACTTCAAACTTGGCTCCGCGAACCCTGCTCCCACACGTGATACTACCACAATTACGCACAAAGTTCTTCTCAAAATAACAACTGTTTGAAAACTTGTAAAATACTACTAAAAAATAAATATTAGAGACATATACCAGGCTTCTGCAATCACTTAGGCACAGAGAAAGAATTATTGAAGTTAGACTGGATTGCATCCAAAAGGAGAAAGTCAAATACAGGGGACCTGCGACGATTGTTTCAATTCGAGGTCTGCCGAACGTTCCACTTTTCAATAGCATGGGAGAAAATACAAATGGAAATTAATTTAGCATGAGCTAAAATTCGCATCCATTTTGGGAAAATGACTTAAGGGACACAAAGCGGCAATTGCATTCCTGAAATTATTCCACAGTTAATGCAGAATGAGTTTAAGGTACTTTGTAAAGCACCTGCCTACAATTTTACTGAACGAATTAATCAGAGGACGAATGTCAAAAGAGCATACACGAAAATAAACGCACGAGAGAGATCGCCCAAAGGCCAGTTTAAAGTGATTTCCAGAGATATTAACCAAACTTCAATCATCGACGTAGCTCGTTAATTGACTTTTTCTTGAAGTCACTTTGTGAAGGAACCGAGCCACCTTACTCATTCTAATAACTCACTGTGATGTGAAAAACATCAAGTTAAAGATGAATTGCTGAGTAAACTGGCCGAAAGGTCTACACATTTCAAGGAATAACAATCTTGGTCGAGAAGCACAAACGAATGAAATACTTCCTATTTTACTTTCACATCACGATTAAAATGGCCCGAGGCCGTTGGCGTGTAAAATATTTTTAGAACAATGCATGTACAGAGTTTTGTTGTTAATGGACGTAAAAACTGAGGCAGACAAATTGTTTCTATAATTGTGAAAAGGGAAAGAAAAACATCGTTGTTACTTTGAGTGGTATACCGTCGGTGAAACTTCAGGTTAAGCTCATCAGCCATAATGTATTATTATGTATTTTGCCTTATTATGTATTATTATAATGTTTATTAGCTGATGAACCAAGAAATATTACATGCATAGTAATACATGCAACCGTCGTAAAGCAATATCACCAACTGTGTGTTTTGTAAACAAGCGCCCTCACATATTATGAAAAAAAGTTACACATAGCCTACGTCATCATTTCCTCGGCGCTACTGTGACTTTCTCATCATATTTTATTTAATGATGTAATCCGGAAGTTGGTGGAAATAGGGAACAAAAATAAAGGTGTTTTCCTCCTAATGAGCTAAAAATGAAGCCTGATTCTTGGCGAGGAATACATCAAATATTTACCAATTAAAATCATAGAGGAAGCTATTCTTTACGATTATATAAAAGTAACTTTGAAACCATACAAGTTGAAGCATAGTAACCAACATTCAACGATACAAATATTCATCATGAATATTCATGACACCATTAAGATAGGCCTATATGTATACCGTCTTTGGAAGACGAAATAGTGTATGCAATTGGGTTGTGTATGTTACAGAAACGGCAAGAAATAAGTTACTGTCTTGTACAAATTAACACATTTAAAAAAATATTAATCTTACAATATTTGATATTCACATCCTTCAATTTTGCACACTCAGACATGTTATGATTCTTACGATGTTTCCTGTGACGTTCTGCAAGTCTAATCTTCTAATAATCGATCTGTACATAAAGGGTCGTCTTCGATAGCACTATATTAAGTCACACTGCTTAAGGCTAGTTGTCTCCGCAGGTCCATATGCAGCCTTTTCAATGGGAAGGTTCGATTTTATGGGAAATTGACCACTAAAATGTAACAGTATCTCAGCGGAAAGCCAAATAATTATTTGGCGCGTAGCGTATAAAGAAAATTTTTCCCCCAAAATGCATCCTGAGTTACCGAAAACGGCACTTCGTAAGCCTTGTAAGTCGCTTCTTAGCCTGTTACCATTCTTTATTTGAGATCTCATGTCTTGGAATTTCCACTTACCCCAAAAAGGTAAATGAGAAAACGTTTATTCTGTAAAAGGTGAAATATATTGGAAGCAACGTAACAAGTGACATAACAAGAATTTAAAGGTCGGCGGTGGCTTGACAGTCGAGGGTACAGCTTTGTATTCAAGAGGTCTCAGGATCACAATTATCCCAGTGAAACCACCTGGAAATTTTCTGGTGGTTCAAAGCAATGCTTGTTGGAAGTAATTTTTTTTTTCTTTTTTTTTTCTTTCTTTCTTTATTTTTGTGTGTGTTGGCTTGTTGGCAGTTCACTGATTGCAGTGATAAGGTTTCTGCAGGTTGTCACTATCATTAATACCTATACTAGACCATCCTCCAATTTTTCAGTTTCGGATAAAAGAACTAAAATTAAAAGGCACCAAGCTTCAGAAGGAGAACCCTCGTTCTTTCTTCACAATAGCTGGAAATATAAATCGAGACCGCATTGATATTATTGAAACAATGAACTTCAAAAATTTAGGTAACTTTTACACCTATCCTCAATCGAATTCCATTTTGGATACAGTGTATGTGGAGGGCGACTACTTTTCTGCAAAGAAACTTCACCCGATTTCTACCTCTGATCACTGTAGTATTTTACTTGTACCAAGGTACACAGAAAAATATCGTGCACAAAATAGGCAAAAAAGGAGCGCACAGCGTGATTTATCCAGTGATAATATAAAGGTACTGCAAGAAGTGATTGGAACAACGGACTGGAATGTCTTTCGTGAAATTTGTGACGACTTGAATAGACTGACTGACAGGAGATATATTATGTTAAATTGGATTTATCATTGATGTCTGCATACCAACAAAGAGAGTTGCACCTGCAGATATGATGAAAAGAATTCCACGGACAACCAAATCAAACAACTGGAAAAAGACAAAGAGAAGGCCATTGCAGATGGGAATTAAAAGCCTTCGGAATCGGATACCAAAGAAAATTATTAAATATATACATGCAGTGAGAAGTACGAAGGCCTATTAGGGCCATCGTAACAATAAATTTAAAGAAGCAACACCTTTGGACAAATAAGTGAGAACTCTCGTACTTTCTGGGACGTTATAACGCAGGGGTGGGGAACTCCCAGCCCTGGGACGTATGCGGCCCTCGAGACCATTTTATCCGGCCCGGAAGGCTATTCATAAATATAAATTCTGAATCACTTGAAAAGTACTTGATGATAATGTTCTAGCCCAGGATGCCCACTGTTGATCCTGATAATACCACTTTCCGGGTATTTCACTTAGAATTTTTGCGAAATACTACTTTCATATCACTAAAACCCTATGCACAATGTAACATGCCCACCGTTTCGTAAGACAAAAATTTACATGCAGAATCCTTGTTCTTAAGGTGGTATCGGTTATGGAAGCTTTGTGTGGGAGGCTACAAGACATTGAACAGGATTGCATTTTCGTGTGTATGGGTCTATTACAGCGATGCACAGTGGGCACTGTATTTATTGCCGTAGATTCGGGGGGTAGGATTGTTCCTCTGGAGAGAGAATTAAACGTTAAAAGTGGATAATTTTGCAATGTAAGGTAAAGACAAAAAGGATGTTGGTTTCAAAATATGCGTGTTTTGGGGGTGCTTTGCGCGCATTTTTCATATGTGCTCATTAATTATTACTCTCTACATAATAAAAGACAAGTGATCACTATAGTGTGATACTTCTGGTCTGTGTAGCCTTGCACATTCAGTGTCAGTAGTGGATAAACATTTTATTGCATACAAATTTCTAAAAACTCACTATTTGTACACACGTTTATGTATATCTGTACATTATTTTATCATGTGTTGTTGCCATTTTGATCTTTGATTGTTTTTGTTCTCCTGTTTATAAATGCCTGCCATTTATACTGGTTTTAATAAATGTAATGAAAATGAAAAGACCGAATTAGAACCTTGCATGATTCATACTCGCTTGAGCTGTCCGGGCACTGACGTTGGGCAAGCATTGTCCGTCCCTAACAGCCTTTGGAAAAGTGGCTTCTAACAAGGGATACCCTCTGTCCGTAACCTACTTACTAAGAAGAGACAGTCCAGATATCCTCGAATTTGGTACCATGTAAGCACAGTCGTTACCCTATGAACACTAGTCGAAAGATGAGAAGGTAAATATCACTTTGTGTTTACCCACGATCACAATTGAAAAGAGCCCTCATTAAAGGCTCCCTAATCTCACCCCCAGAAAAAAAAATTCCCCCTTCTAAGTTTATGGAAGAGAATAAGTAAAAGTTGTTGCCTTCGAGTTGCTAAGTTACCGTAACTATTTTATTAATTGTTGTAATGAACCAGCTGTGTGCAGCTGTGTGTATGTGAGTGTTTTGTTTGTTATTTTTTATGTTAATTAGGCCTAGTCTTCATTGTGAGTTGTATTCGATTGAGATGGCATTCTGTTGCCGGATTTGAGTTGGAACACTTCTGTAATACACAAGCAATGCATGCAACCCATCGTGTTTGTCTTTCCTTTCCATGTACAAGTGTTGCCACTCCTATTAATCCGAAGATACTTGTTCCCGCTGCTCAGTTACTGATGGAAAATGCTCTAACAGGCCGATACACCAAAACCCCTGAGAAACGCCATCGAAGCCCCACGTTACATAACGTTTAGCCCCTCCAAAATTTAAAGTAATCTTTACTAGATGAATAATGCATGAAACTGTGAACTGTATTCTGCAAATCGGAAAAGGAGTTAGTTTCTCGCATAGAGGCGCACCTCTTCGATAGCTGCTTTAAATTATATTCTAGCTTTATGATTTCATGATGTTGCTTTTAAAAGTCTGATTTTTTTATTTTTCTGCTGAATGGTGGCATATATGGACAACCAAATTTTCTCTATCAAACAGTTTTGTTTTTGTCACTTGCATTATAAAAAAGAGAGTGAAAGTGGGTTTTCTGTAATCCTAGGATTTTCTTAGTGATTAAGTGTTGTGAGAAACAATGTTGTAAAAACTATTAATTTTAACTTTAGTCACCACAAATATTGTCATGGAAAGCAAGTTTGCTGTGATAGAAAGAATAAAATAGAGTAAAAAGGACTTTTCACAATACGTTTCTAGAAAACAGTTTATATTTCAAGGTCATTTCAGAAGTACATAATATTTGGGGTACATACAGTAACATTACGATCTCTGTATAGTTTTAATTGAATTTTATTCTTAGAAGGCTGAACTTTTCTTCATTACTTTACTTTTTACCGAAATAAGCTCAGAGCTATTTACTGTAGCCTCCCAACTTTCCTTCCAATACCTTCCCCTTGTCTGAATCTCAGTACCCTCTCTATACAAGAATCTCTTCCTACACACACACACACACGCACACTCACACACACAAATAGTTCGGTGTAGGATTAACGAAGGCTGTATCGACCAGGTCCATCTCTGCCAGGCATGTGATGACGGATATTTAATGCCTAGTTCTTTCTACAGTGAAAATGAAATGAATTATATAACCTCCACATGGTCGAAAAGAATGTTTTCCCCCCATTACAACTCAAGCGAGAGCATCTGTAACTTATTAAACAATGAAATACTGCTTAAACATCATATCTTTAAGACTAAAAACGATTAAGTTTCCTTGCTTTTGGTTTCGAATTAACCAAAAATAATCTCTCTATACTTTCATTTCTTTGTAAAGTGAATTTCATCCCACAATAACTTCATAAAACTTGAACAACAGGCAGACGCAGCCGAATTTAGAACGTGGTTTCACTGAGTAAATAAAATTAGTTATACAGAAGGTAATTGCAACGGGAATTATTGTTTTATCCAGCGAGTTTTTCTTGATAGGCCTACATTATTTACAATAATTTCTGTTTTTTTTTCTTAATAAATCCAGCATCAGTATGATAGACCTACATCATTTTATCCCAATTATCATTATTCGGTTTTATCTAACGGTTTCATCATGCAAAAACAGTTCATGTATGTTCGACGTACAACTGATCATTTATGTGGATTTTAGTCATGAGCTCAACGGACCACTTTCAGTTGGGGGCTGAACACGTTAACCCTAAAATTTAAGCACGTTTGCCTTAAAAGTATATCCCCCCCCCAAAAAAAGAAACAGCTTTGCATTTTCTGCCCGAATGGGGAGCACGCCCCTAACCTTTCAGCCGTCATCTAGTATATGTTCAGTAGAAAAGACCTGAAACAAATGTTCACGATGTTATCATAGCATGTTCATATTCTTAATCATGTTTCTCGTGATTTGGATTTGTACAGTATTTAGACCTTAATATTACGTAATCCTTAATGTAGCCAGAACATTTTTCATTAGGGCGCAGGGGGCTTTACCATTTCATGGTGGCTTCAAATACAGGAGTAGTGTATTCGTTTACTCGAGAGTTTTCCAGAACTGCTAGGGCGAGAACTTTGCGTGGGCGTCAGCCCCCAAGCACCCGCCCCATAGATGTACGTAATCAAACGTCAAACTGCGAATTCACTTCTAGTGTATTTGACAGTCTGAATACAAATATACATGCTAAACTTTTTAACTTTTGATCAGAATCGAAAGCAATTACTTTTCCTGAAATTCACATCTCTACCTAGAAAGGCACTTTGTCGTATGTGTGTGTTTTCTTACTTCCAAGTATTGTTCACTCAAAACGTAATGAGTTTCCAACGGAACTAATTACTTCTATAGTGAAGACTTCTTTTGTCACATCAAGCTGGTAATTTAAGCAAAATTCGTAAATGATGAAGCAGTTTGTCAACAAAAACTGGTAAGATTTTAAAGTGCAGCATAAGTTACGTAACATAAATGACGTCACGCAAAAATGACGCTAGCGACGTAGCGAGTCATCCTGAATGAGCGGAGATGAACGGTTTAGCTACGAACAGGACAGATTCCACTCAAAGCTGTCTTGCGGTTGAATAGATGGGCTAAACGTTCAGCATTATATAGCAAGTCAATTTAGAGTAAAACAAAACAAAACTGCTGCTGCTCTTGCTCTTACAATAAATCTTTCCAGAGAATCTCACTTCCGATCTAACAAATGAAGACTATAATGCTGACTGGAGAGAATTAGCTTTGCGAGCACGTTGAGTGCAGCTAAAGTAATAGATAAATTGCAGATTCTTACCACGTTTTATCGCTGTGAAGGTAATGAGGCCTTTCACACTTGGGCACGTTTGGCACAGGAAACAAAAACTATAATAAACTAAGACCGAGCCATTAGTAAAGAAGATCGTTCCTTGCGAGATATGTGCAGATACGGGAAAGTATACAACAGTAGTTTGTGCGAATTATTTGAAATTAAAAAGTAGCACCCTGTATTTTGCCAAACGAGAGAAAAGGGGTGTTATCCTTTCGACCCTGTTGCACATGTATATTTTCATGTATATTTTAAATAAAACACAATTGTTCTTAAACACATGAATGTACGGTAGGACGGATATATTGAAATGAAATGATAAAAAATGACTGTTTGGCCCAGTCAGTTTCCGTTTTGCACTATTGAATTACTGATAGCTAAAATTATACACACATTAATTGTATTTACAGAAATATGATACAAGGATACATGAAGCAGACGGAAATAGCATCAGCGTACGAGCTATCGTATATATATATATATATATATATATATATATATATATATATATATATATATATATATATATATATATATATATATATATATATATATATATATAACCCTAAATTGTGTATTATATACATCTATATGTATATATGTATGGATTTCAAGGGGTGCCCTTGGTTGATGTTAATGTGTTTCGGCAGTGTACGATGGATTAACCACACAGGACGGTTTTAACACAAGTTTCCAGACCAGATTATACGAACGTGTGGGTTACCTGTAAGTAAATGCCTAAACGGCTACCAGAATTTACGTCCACAACGCTCTTGGGTATATGGTCGAAAAAGAAAAGCTTGTGAGCAAGCTTAAATAAAAAAAATGGTCTAATGAGATACTGTGTGACAATACACGTACCATCGAAAAACCATTCAGAATTTTATTTTAGCAAACTTGTACAATCGTCAATTTGTTTTTCCTATAAACCTGTTCAAACCTGGTCAATGTTTTAGCATCCATGACACACAGTATAAACCATCCAGACAAGGGGAAACTGTGGCATCTTTGATAGAACGATTTTATGCGATGAAAGAAAAAAAATGAAAGAAAGCTTCCCTACGAAATGAAACCGGTGTTTTACAAAGAAAGAAAGTACGGTGCTCTTAAAAAAGGACTAAAAACTCAAGACATACTACATCACTTACCATCTATCGAAACCGTAAATTCAAAATGACTATGTCTGAATCCAACTACGAGTTCCCGATCCAAACCTCGTTAACATAGATTGATCTTTCCACTGAAAACCAGACTTATGATCCACTGCCATGAATTATCAAAACTAAAAAAACATCACCTAAATCGACGTTGACTACGTAATTGGTTTTCTTTTCGTTTTGCTTGTTATGTTAGCCACTTCAGACTTTTAAAAGTGTTCACTCTTTCACTTCAGTTGATTATTTTGTCTTGTTACGAAGGATGACGTAGGTTTAAAGATTACAAAGGATCTGAAGGTCTACCATCCGTCACAATACACTGTCGAGCATCTACAGAGTGACAACAATGAACAAAACTATACACTAAATTTACACTACCGTACATTAGAAACAGAGGACAAACAAACAAACTGAGAGACAAACAGATAGCCAACTGGACTGATAAACGAAGGGACAGGTAGAAACACGGACAAACAGACAGACGGGCAGACAGACAGACAGGTAGACAGGGGAATTAAAGAAATACATATACCCTGTGTCTACGAAACAACTTGAGGTGGGTGGAATCTAAACAAATTTCTTCCGTGATAGAGAAAGCAGAAAGTATGTGGAGAAATTGCACATTAACTGTTAGTAATACAACAATCACTATTGAACTTAAACCCATAAACAGCTGAGTGCCTTTGTCTAGATAACATCCTAGGGTAACTTACTTTGATATGCAAATATTAACGAGTAAGAGCTGTGCTGTGAAGGATTACTACTGTTTCAGTGCAAATTATCACATGTATTACAGGGGCAAAACAACTAATATAGGTGGTTACATGTACACGACAGCTACACAGTAGTTTGGCAGTTACAAATATCCTTGTCAGTTACATAATGTACACGGTAGTTAGGGATGTAAATGGCAGTTTGGTTATGTACAGGGAAGTTACATGATGTGCAAGGCAGTTACAGATGCACTCGGCAGTTCCATGATATACAAGGCAGTTTCACGTTAGACAAAGCAGTTACTTTATGTACACGACAGTTGCGTGACGTAGTCAAGAGTTGAAGGTTCAACAGGTGCTCTAGACTAGAATGTTGTTATAACAGCAATGCGTTTTATACTGTATTTAGTAACGGTTATAAACGGGTCGTAAAATCCAACTTTAACAATTTTAGTATAATATTAATCATTTTACGATGAAACAGGACTAGAGCCATAAAAGTACAATTCTTTATCTAAAGTGCTTTCTCATACAAGTGGAGCATGTTTCCTGTTTAAACTAGTTAGAGTTACAATTGTAATCCTCAAAGATAATCAAGGATTAAAAATGTAAGCCTTTACAGTTACAACTGCATGTGAGCTTTTACATTTAAAATTGTGAGCCTCTAAGACACTTTAGAGGCCTGTATCGGTTCGTACAGAATGTGACTGGTGAGCACATGAATGTAAAGTCGTAGGATCACAACGGACTTGTGACTCCGGGTCTGTGGCGGCAGCCACCCCCTCCCCTAGCAAAAAATGTTTTCAGCGCAAAATTCAGGTGTTGTTAGCCCGTTAGGATATTTTCAGGGTGAACACCTTCCACCTTCCCTTGTGAAGTGTCTTTCCACTCCTCTGTGAGAATCAGCTTTCCATTCTCTGTTGTGTAAGTTCGAGTGATATTTTATGCCGAGTTTCTACACCCACTTTTCGAAGGACCGTCACAGTAACACAAGTGACGTCAGGAATCATGAATCCGCCCAGCACTGAAGGCGACATTTTTACACAAATGCTGAATGATTTTGTCAGGATATGAATGAATGCAAATGAGTTCCCTTTTCCTTAGCACCCTTATGACGTATGCAAATTATCTTCAAACTTGCAGACTTGCTTTCTTATTCAAGGTCAATGAAACAATAAGACAGGAACAAGAATAAGAGGTCTCTTAAGTACGTCGAGTGATGTCATCATTACACGAATGTTTCTTGACAAAGATAACTGGAAAATGCAAATGAAACCCTTATTCAGGCCATTACTGGAGTGCCCACACAAAAACTTTGGATATTGTTTTACTTTCGCTCTTAATGTCTGATGCTTTATGTGGGTTAAAGGTCATCAGTATCCCGCCATTACGAATAGAAATACTCTGTGCGACGCATCAATAAACAAAGCATTTCCAAACTTGAATCAAAATAAATTGAAATCTTTTGGATGTTGAAAACAGAAGATAAATATACGTTGTAGTACATGCATATACGCATCACAAAATGGGTATTTTGTGGAAATAGATTTCTTTCCAAAATGCTATATACATACTATACAGTGCTTGGCACTCCGTCTCCAAACTTTCGTCAAGTTCTTCTTCCTTAAAAAGTCAATGAAACTAAAGTTTGTAAACAACAGAGAAGAGAAACGGCAGTTTTTGTCTTGATGAAAGTAAGGTTACGAATACCAAAGGCATCGTTACCTGACATTTGTCATTTACCTTTAACGAGAGTGACATTTAAACGACAAGAAAATTCAAAGAAGCCAAATTTTGTCATCAAATTACCTTCCTCATGAGAAGATGTCATGCCTGATTTGATTAAACGCCCATTGTCAGCGAGTCATGCATTATAAAGTGCCTGCTTGGCAGTCGGAGTACAGGAGTATAGTGTCTTGACTTTATAGAATTACTTGACAATACCAGGCAAAAATTTGGTGGATTTGTACATTTTGCACTCAACTGTTGAACGTCCGTTCGAATGAAGCTAATTGGTGGGCAGAGAAAATCGCTCAAGCTTGACTCGAGGTTTAGCGCTCTCACTTTTCACCACGAAAGCGGTTTTACTCTGCAGATACAATACAGTTCTCTACGACGTCTGAGAAGCACAAGATAAAAAGGGTAGAAATGTTTACCTTTCATTTCATTTTACATTTATTCATTCCAGTATAAATGTAAACATTTGTAAATAGGAGTAATAAAATGCATTCATGGGAAGAATAATTAGTACAAAAGTTAAGAAGATTAAGATAATAGGTTAATGTATACAGTAACAATATATCCACATATACAAAGGTTTATACATAAAACAATACGTTTGTACGCCTTCTTTATAACGCCCTGTTAATACAACTGTTTATACGCCCTATAGTCAGATAGTATCAAGAGAAAATAGGCTCATTCTGAATCGAAAATGGTAATGTGCGGTAGCCATTATAAAATAATTTAAGTGGCATGAATAGTATTTCTTTTAGCGAAGTGCCCTTCTTTTAGCTTCACTATCATAGTTCATTTCGCTGGGGTTGCGAGTGATCGTGCAAAACTTGTAGCTATGCTTCTGTTGACCAGTTAACTGAGCAAATAATATTAAGGCTACATGCAAAATTGCTGCTTCCTAGCCTAACTAAACTCCGTATCATGGAAAGCACATTTCATGATACCAGATTGCTAAATGCAGGTTGTACGGGGGAACATGATCACGCACAAAGCAAGGAAACAAGTCTCCTGCCTGCACTATACACTTATATGCAATGTACACTTATATAGGTGCACGGGATATTTTTTTTCTGGGGGAGCAGGGTGAGCTTATTTTGTCACAGAAAAACCTATACTGCTTAATAAAATTCACCGAAATCTGCCCTATAGAAATAGGTTTTGCCCGAAGTCGGGGGCTGCAGCACTCAGCCCCGATGGCTCGTAAGCCTTTGACCATATATATATACTTAATATATAGATATGACAACAAACTAATCAAGATACTTTGGAAAAACACATAGACCTAATTAAAGGTGCCACCACCTTATGTCATATTGATGTACCAGGGTATATTAATTAAATGAAAATTAGTTCTTTTAATCACGTCATTTTTTGTTGTTGATGAACTGTCAAATTTATGCCATGTAACTTTACCTTGGATTGTGTAATGAATTAATTTTCTAGGGGACAGAAAAACTTTTCTACGGCCTTGAGAGATTGATGTTTTACAGTGAGGTTGGGGAGGCTTCTAATGCTTTTTATATACTTAATCATCTCCTACAGATAAAAATCAAAAGGAGAACATCCGGAATTCATATTTTAAGGAATGATTAAAAGCAAAGGGGATGTTGCAGAGTACAACATCAATGCACACTGACAAAAGAACAATAACTGACACGCAATAGAAAGACAGATTCAGTATGGTTGGAGCTATGATCAGAAAATGTGGTACCGTATCACAAGGAGTGATGATTGCAGCAAATCGCATACAATTCAATTAACCATAACAGTTCTGCATAGAGATAATTTAATTATTAGCATCCCAGCTATCCAAGGCCTAGATTGTAGCAATATGAAACAATTTTATAACGGCCATTCTACGTCTACTTTACATGTGGGGTGATAGTATGGTTGACATGGACGTCAAATCAAGAGTTCATGGGGGCAAGGCTGCCACCTAAATCCGTCCATGTCCTAAAAAATGTGTCCACTTCTTTTGAAGACCTCTGCACAGTAGGTTTGGGATTCAGGCTTATGTTGCAGGGTTGTGCTTCAATTTCCCCTTCAGCTAGAGAAAATTGGAAGTCTAAATCGCCGCCACATGGTTACAGCATTGCAGGCACCACAAGCGCAACGGGATAAGAATTGATACGGTTACCTTAACTCCCATAAGTTCCTTTGAGGTCTGTAGCCAAGGGGGGTGTGCAGGGACTGTCCCCTCTAGAAAAATGTTCGCCCCTTGAAAATTAAAACTTGCTATTGCTTTCAAAACATCTTTGCATATTTCACCTCTAGAAAATATACTCCCCTGAAACTTATCTCTCTCCTCTTCAGATCTTTGTCTGACTACAGGTCTGGTTCAGTTAAAATCCAAGCAAAAAATTGTCAAAATGTAAGTCAAAATGTCGTTTACAACAGCACTGTAATAACCCAAACATTTGCTGTTGTGTTCGAGCAATTAGCGCAATCCCACAACAGATTTGACACAGTCCTAAAGTGCAATCATTTATGTAAATGATTCCACTTTTAAAAGAAAATCATGCAAAGCACATCATTTTGGAGAATCAGGCAATCTTTATACATTCTTAATTGCCCATTCAGCAAAAAGATTGCTTTCTATTGTATGAGACGTTAATGTATTACAAGGTGTAATTGATGACTTAGCCTATAAGAAGGATTTCTGTCACGTGACTTTAACCAACTAGACGCAATTTTGAAGGGCAAGATCGCGCGTCTCTTTGGTTTTGACGGGCACGCGTCCATTGTGTAACAATAGTATCTATGGTAATGCCGTGCGCGTGAGCTGTAAATACGCTTACTGCGTGTGTGTTTTGCCCTTCAGTGCCTGGGAATCCTTTGCGCGTGACGTCACATGAAATCCCTCTATACGGTATGCTACTACATTTTAGCAAATATGCAAGCCGGAAGGGAATATTATAAAACGCTATGCCACCCCATGGCTTAAACAATCCGAGGACGCAGTCCTACAAAACTGAAGTTCTTCATCCACAAAACAGACCTAGTTCTTTCCAGGCCTTTTACCATGGATCGCAAACATGGACAATTTTATTATCTCTAAAGATCAGTCACTTTTGTCTGAAATGTCCTCTAAACCGACAGTATCTGTGTTGTAGTAATTAGTGTATTGAACACTACGGCTTCCTACATGCGTGATCTATATGCCCAGACAATCAATTCAGCTATACTCTATTCTAATTTACGACACGCAACGTGTATTTCTGAGTCAGCTATTTCTTATAAAAGAAAATACAATCTTCGGCATTGGTTTATTGCCCGTCTCAGCTAAGAACGTGTGTACAGTGTATCCATAAAACAGATTTCGTCTTGGTATCCCAGACTTTATTGGCATGTGTTACAAGTAGGCTATACAGGCTCCAATGTAGGTAAAAACCAGTACATAAGAAGCATTGCTATTGTGCCGCATTGTATTGTATTGCGTTGCATTGCGTGGAATTGCATTTTAGATGCGTTTCATTGAATCATTACTACTTCCACAATTATAGACAGACGTAATAAATATATTCACAATTATACGAAACGATTGAAGGGGTTTGAAATTTTGAAAGTATGTACTCGTAGTACACCAGCCCCCCTCCCTTTTAGTACAGGGTGAGGAAGAATTTCTACGAATAAGATGAGGGGAGACAAGTCCCCAACAATCGGAAACCCGTCAGTGGTTGACAAGGCTGCAACGTGAGCGGACCGAAAGCTACTAAGAAGACTTGCATAATTTAGGGGGAAGATCACATTTTTGAAAGCTTTTCATAAAAGAGGAAAAATAGCACAACCAGAACAAAATGTATACAAAAGGGAGGAAACAAAATAAGGTCGAATAGATAAGAAGCAACTGCTTCAACATGACTACATCTCAAAGTGGCTAAATGCTCATTTTTCCACATTATAACAGTCCAGTCTTCTCCCCATGTTACCATTTACAGTGGTTGGTTTCTGTCGATAGGTCAGAACCCCATCTTCTCCCCCCTACCCCTCTCAAAGCTGCATTAAATTAAGGATCAAGCATTATCCAACTAATACCACCTTACTGCCATCTTACAAGAATCTTACAACTGCGAAATTTTCCTACAACATGAAAGCCACCACACTGACAAATTCATGACATGAATAAATTCTCAGTCTTACGCTGAGTACAGCATTTACCTTTTTTTCTTATTTTGTACCAGCTGTGTATTTAAAAAACCTTTATACTCAGCGGCATTGCTTGAGTATCATCGCTTTGTCAGTTGGCAAACAGGCAAACAGCAAAATCTGTATGCATCCAAACACTTCATCTCTATAATGTACTGCGATATGCGCCAGCCAAGTCTAATACTTCAAAGATAAAGAAAACCGTATGGTTTATATGCAGAATGCATACGTATGCATTACCAAGAAGAATATGTTTTCACACAACATGTATTGTTAACATTCCTTTTTTGTATTTGCAAAATGATTTCAAACTTTTTCACTGAAGATGGCATATCCGAAATGATATCTTGCACTTTTCAAGAATGTCTGTGTAGAGTTGAAACGCAGTTTGGGTAACCCTTATCTGGTCATCTTTATCTGGTAATTTTAGAACAAAGTTTTCATACATAGAGACATTCTGCAAAGTATGACTATAATTCTACTTTCTCTCTCAGAGTGAAAGAGTATGAAAAGATGAAAAAGGTAAAAAGAAATGAAAGCAAGATTACAGACATGACGGACAAAATAATGTAATCAGAAGTATAGGCTACTAGCTAGGTACTTTTATGTGCAACATACACACAAGTCCTCATGTAGGAAAGATTTACGTCACGAAGGCAGACTGTTGGGGAAATTTTAAAGGCAGTAGCCTTGTTCTTCGTCATCATGAGCGGCGATCCCGGGGGGCCAAGGGGACATGCCCCCAATATTTGAGAAATCGCCCATTGACTTTGATTTTTCACACAGTAAATTATTGGAAAACCTGGTCATGTCCCCCATCCCCCAATATTGAGAACAAATCGCCGCTCTTGTTTGTCAGAACAGGGAGCTCAGTGTTATGGACACCTCCCTGGTCAAAACGGGTGAATGGAACAACTAACTCTTAACTCGAGCAATTCTTTTAAAATTTCCCCCAGTGAAATAGCGTGGTACTTGGAGTCGCTAACTCGATTCGAGTCAATAAAACTTGAAAATGACTTGACATGATCATAATTTTGTGAATTGATAACATCTTTCTACGTTCGTTTGAAGGAAGACTCGTTGTTTTAAAATGCTTTCACAGTGCAGACATCCGTAAATTTGTGATTGGTCTCAGTAATTTAATTGACTTGAAAATCTTAACGGCGAATACAAACTGTGCCCACAAATGTAAATAAGCCATTGTGATTGGCCATTGACATGTTTAGTAAGCAGCAGATATTACTGTTACTCAGCAAAGTGGCAGAAAAGAGAAGCAACAAAATCAAATTCTCAAATTACATGAAGATATGACATGACGGCATGACATGACATGGCATGACATGGCATGGCATTGCATGGCATGACATCACATTACATAGCATGGCATGATATGACATGGCATGGCATGGCATGACATGGCATGACATGACATCACATCACATAGCATGGCATGACATGACATGGCATGGCATGACATGACATGGCATGGCATGACATGACATGGCATGGCATGGTATGATATGACATGGCATGACATGGTATGACATGACATGACATGGCATAATATGACATGGCATGGCATGACATGGCATGGCATTGCATGGCATCACATCACATCACATCACATGGCATCACATGGCATGGCATGGCATGACATGACATGACATGACATCATTGATATAAGTTATTGTCGACAATGCTGAAATTTGCCTTCCACCAGCGTTACAACCTATAACGTACCGGTATAATACAAATAATACATGCATAGGCCTAAGGATAGGAGAGTTGCACAATCACATCTGTAGTATGCCCCGCTAGAAATGTTAAGTAGATTGTCTGGAAAGGGCTCGTTAGGTACTGTTTTTCGCAGACGAGTGGCCTTGGGCTCAGTGAGAGATGCTATCACAGTTGTTGAGACTGGAGGAGGACTAAAAGAAACTGTTTAAATGAATTTGGACCAATTGGGCTACTGGAATTGGTAAACAGTTTCCATTAAAGACTCAGCAAGACCTCCGACACAAACCAGAAAGGAGGGGACTAAAGTGAAACATTTTCCTCAATACTTTTGAAACAACATTTTTTCCAGCAGGTATCATTTACCAATATTGATGCAGCCTTCAATGTAATCTTGAACCCCTGTCTCAGTCCTCCTGATCTCAACCCTTCCTATCTCAGCCATAAGGGCGTCAAAGTGATCCTGTTCGTGCCACACATTCATTTCAACGACTAACTATTCCAGTTTTTCGAATTGTTCCGTTCTGAAAGGGATGGGTGTTCTCTTCAAAAACTTCAGTCAAGGAGCTTCTTCCCATATTGTACCCCCTCTCCACCCCCCAAGCGGTAACTATCCTTCGAATCAAAATATTTGAGAAATAAGATGACAGTTATGTCGTATTCTAGGAATACTCTAAAACTTCATTACAGTAATTACGACGTCGGAGGGGGAGCGAGAGAGTAAAGGCCCTAAAATTTTTAAAGAATAGTAGACCTCAGTCACCAATATTTGGACTTGTCTTCCATGTATTTTGACCTGCTGTCTATAACTACAAGATGTCTTGCAGGCGATGTTTATCACATGATTTATTTCCTCAGCTTGTAAAAGTGTTGGTACTAACACTGCGTTGCTCCCTTTCATGAGGAGGATTCATTTAATGGGACGGCATGGTCCATTTCGCACTAGGTCATTTTAATGGAGGTGGCTCACTTTTAAGAGGTGTAAGCCATTTAATAGAGCTGAGTCATTTTTATGAGGCTTCAAGATATCGTTTATGAAACAGAGAAAGGAAGAGAGAACAAATGAAATATTTTAGCTGATAGTTTGTCTCGTATACATGAACGCAACTATGTACCACACAATGTATACATCCAAAGACAAGTGAGATTCCTTCGTGCACAGTTCTTATCAACCACAGTAACAGCCTATATCGACCATTGCTATATGAAATGCATTTGAAATTAATTCCAGTCTTCTAGGGCCGTGCCTGAGTCCACTTGACCCGAGTCCAGGCCAGGTCCGATTCCAGTGACTCCCATTCCGGGCCAACTTCGCGTCCGGTACCCACCGAATCTGAGCTAAGTCCCACTCTACTCACCCCGATTCCGTGCCAGAATTTTGAGAATGGGGGGAGGGGCGCACACATCGACGGGAAGGCCGACGACCAAAAAAAAAGGTGTTCAAACTTTTAAAGACCTTTTTTTTTTTTTTTTGCTTTTACGCATCTGGGAAGCATATTGTCCATATCTATTTGCGTGCGCCGGGTGCGCCCCCTTCTGGATCCGCGCATGGTCCAGTCCACGTCTAGTCTTTAATAATTCAAGTATATCATATATAGGCTATGTTTTAATGCTCTTCAAATTACGGTACCTGTAGTAGAGTCATTACTGTGAACTTATTACTCAGTTTTTCCCACCCAGCAATTTCCTTGACTGTGTATAACATTCCTACACAACGCACACCATAGATTCTTAACTTATTATTGTGTAATTTCGACTGCGAATCCGAATCCGAATAAAGACGCACTCGGTCCGAAATTGAGTCCGAGTCCTAACTGGGGGGGGGGGGAGGGGGGAGGGGGGAGGTTACATCCATGATCAATACTATGCTCTACCACAGTCACGAACTTTTATCACTTTTTCAACAATTTTCACAGTCCTATGGCGCAAGCCATATCGGTTGTCGATAAATCGACATCCATGCCAATACAATACTTTTATTTTCATTTTGGTTGTAAAAAGAAAATACAGAAGATACATAATTCCAACATTTTATACTATCTGTAGGAAAAAGTGATACAGACTGTAATGTGAGATCGCTGTGTGTATTCAAACTGTATATAGTGAACATGTTGTAATGTAACAAGGTAATAACTTAGCTACTTGAAATGTAACTAAACCGTTTGAAATGTTGCTTTCGAAAATTTTCACCCTTTCTCGCTTCAAGCAAAGAATGCCACATATCTCAAAAAAAAAACTTTGCGTGATTAAGTCCGCTGTGACAAGGTGTTTTCTTATTGTCGATCGTTGTTAATAGATTCAAGAACAAAGAGAAAGCCACCAAAAGTTAATTAACAGCATCGGTGTTACAGAAGGCCACATCTTCACCAAATTTGTCAGATTTTAACATTCGTTGTGTAGTTCTCCTGCTAAATAAGATTTCGCGGCTAGGTTGGCTCTGTTTACTCTTCATTCCAAGATGAGAGTAAGGTTTATCGTTGTCATGGAAACGCCTGATTGATAAGGCAATATCGCCGAGCTGAAATCGAAGAGTTAATTACAAAGTGCATTGTACAGCAAACTAACACCAAAATGGCCTCAAGTCTTCAGACTATAAGTAAACTCGCAACTAACGTTTTAAGGAGGAATAAAATCTGAAGGCATATTACTGGATGGTGATAAAAGATTGCAGTCCTTAAGAGGGTGGTAACTCCGGAAATGTAGGTAGCGATATGTCTTTTTAGGCCAATCATTATTCATAATGTCATAGGAAGATATACATAAAATCATACAAGATGTAGCTCTTGCCATAATCTATTTATGTTTGTTGTATGAATTTAGATTCGCAAATGATCATGCAGCCTTCTGCTCATGTGAAATAATCTTCGCTTTCGTAAGGCTGTCTGAAGCAAGCATAATTCCTCGGGTACTGCTATGGGAAACAGGAAATATTAAAGGGGAAATGCAGTCCCCCCCCCCCATTTGATTTGAATTAGTGTACCCCGTCATACTAATTCAGGAATGGCTCCTTTCAATCACGTGACAATATTTTTGTTACGTATTTGCTAAATAAATGCAGAGCAACTCCTTGGTTTACCTTCAGTATTTAATGTTTTATAAAGAGATATGCTGAAAAATATTTATGGACAAAATAAGCGGAAATATGTAAGATTTAGCAGATTTTTGATAATAAACTTGGGTGACTGCTTTCTCCCTTTAATGGTCGTAATATGAAGAACAGTTTGAACACAGTCCCTTCCTTTCTTTCAAATTTTGCTTTCTCGAACTAAATCTCTATAAGGCTAATAAAAAAGTTAAAGGGGAATATTGCGTTTGTTGTACAAAATGTTTTTATATTTTTAAAACCAAAATTTATAGATACAGGATGATAGGTAAGTCAAAATACGGCAGCCTGGTAGCATTCTTTCCAAGAAATAAGGTTCTCTCAGAAAGAATTTTTTTTTTTTTTTGCCACTTCAGAATAATTTGTTCAAGTTGGCCCAAACTTTCAGAATTTCAAATGATGCAACACCAGTAACTCTTGTAATTCATAATATTTTGAGGAGATTAAGCTTTCACTGCAATTTTTTGGTGAGAATGAATGGTTTAATGATGATTTTATAGCTATTTTTGTTGTATGCCATGTTGGTGCATTTTGAACGCAATACTTCCCTTTAACTGTTAAAGAAATGTTAGAACGTGGCACCGCCATATGGTTGCATACATAATGTGAACAGATTATAACAGTCGCCATAACGTGCTGTGTTCTCTCTTTGAGAGACAAACATCCAGCAGCGTTTTTGTTAAAGAGACAATTTACTAATCAGATTTAATTAGCCACACATTGTTACAGCTAGCCGTCCTCTACTGTGTTGCAGAGATGAACTAATTCAGTTATACGCTGTTGTATAAAAACAAAGAAATGGTAAAAGACTGCAGCTATGTTTTATCCAGGGAGATCCATGCTTTACCTAACGGCAGTAGTAAATTTGACTAACAGAAGAATCTGTAAATGAACTCACTCATAAAATTTGCTCCTTTATTTTGGTTTGTACTCCTGGGGGTGGGGTGGGAAGAGTAAGGTTAGTGTTATCACCTTCATTCGATTGATGTTCAAGGCTTGTGTTGATATATGAACTGTCTTGGCTTTGGCGGCATGAGCGGATAACAGAGAATGAATTATGAAAATTGAGATCTCTAATTTGAGGCACTAACCACGTGTAGTCAGCCGTTCACAATAACTGACAGTGAGCTTAACACAACTATTTTGCCATCTGAGTTATACTGATTACAGGTATAATTTTCCCGCCCGGCGGACGAATATTATTCCTACACCTACATTGGCTGCACTCTTAAGGATATGTCCTTGCCAATGAGGTTCATATAATATAGTTATAATTATGTAATAGTTATAATTATGGTTAGTGTATGACCAGACTTAAACCATAAACCATAATAATATCATAAACTGCTGGTATTATGTTTAGAGGTAATTTGATATATCTCATTATCGAAAAGAATGAGGTACGGAAGGCCGATATTGCAAACTAAGTTCACCATAATATTCGTAGTCACAAATTCCATGGTGATGCATGGTAAAATTACAGGACGCTAGGGAACTTCATGCCGAGAGTAGGGCACCTTCCTGCTGAGAAAGATGTCGCGGAGAAATTATGGGCGTCAATTCCTGGTGGCTAAATAAAAGGAAGCAACCTTGGGTCAAAGCCTCTGAGTCGGTTTAATCATAAAACTGGGGAAAGTGATAAATAGTCTGGCAGAGGAAGGTCAGAAGGAGGTCAATCTCAAGTTTTCTTCCACTGAATTGATTTATTCACCAAAGCCAAGCCCAAAGCGTGAATACAAATGACCCGTTTTTACCTCAACTGGAAAGCTTTAGCTGAGATTATAAGCCTTTTCGCAATTTCGACTGCGCATGCGCACATCCTGAAAACCTGGAAATAGACAAATACGCTGTTGTGCCTAAAACACATGCCAAGAACTGCTTTAATCTTAGAGTGTATTGAAATTATACTTTCGTAGATCAGACTGGAGTATAAAGTTGGTTCTTGCCTATTGTTTTGTATCCAGCATAAACATCGTCACCTTGGTCCTAAAAAATTGTCTTTATAATGTGTCCCGAATTACGTGTATTTCCCAAAGAATGTGTGCTGAACGCGGTTTGTTTATCTTCCATGAATCCCACAATTCCTCGCGACAATCGTAATTGCGAAAAGGCCTTTTACTGTCGTGCACGTACGGCTGTCGGAGTGTTTGTTCTCTTCACCGGACATAGTGTTTAAATTGCTGCCATGTCAAAAGTTTTCCATTGATTTGGCTGAAATCTCTCATCGTAAAGAGTTGTACTCTACTACCGTTACTTCCTGTAGAACAGATTGTGCAAAATTACTCTTCCAAAGCCCGATGCACCCCCATAACCCCATCCCATCACTACCAGTTCTCCCCTACCACAATCCCCCCTTCATCATCAAACCCGAGCTTGGCTATTGGAAACATGAATTTGATCATGAATATAAACTTTTGTCAATTGTGATTTTTGTAATCTGTTATAAGTTCGCAACTGCGCTTCCAACGCCATTCAAATGCCAAGTTATAATTCTCTTAATACCCCAAAGCTTCCGGGCTTCCCCTCCGGTCCCATGGGATCATTTCGACCAGGCGCAGATGTAATGGAGGATGCCCCTACCTCGCGGATGCCCCTACCTCGGTTCTCCCTTTTGGCCAGTTTTTTTTTTAAATTGGAGATAATGCGTAAGCTTCAGTGCAAAGTTTTGGTACATACTTTGTTTGCACACTGCCTGAAGATCGCATTTACAAGAGTTTAATTTCAAAATTCCCATCGTGGAGTAATCCCATCGTTTAAGCCACGAGGAAAGTTAAGTGTGCATCATCATCACTGGTCGGTTGGCCTTCTTCTGAAATCGCTGAGAGTAGGGCAGTTGGCCATGTTTCCAAATACTTCATCAGTAGTGCCATTCAAGAGGCAAAATTAGAGTTAACTTAAGTAAGTTTATTTTCCCCCTTTTATCGACAATTACACGTAGAGATATGAGGGCAAACGTATTGTATGCCATTACTGTAATTTCATTCATATAGCTCTGCTAAGCATCCAGCGTCGACTGAAGGAATTAATAAAAACAATATGTGACGGGAATACCTTACATCATTTTCATTGTAATTTGAACAGTACCTCAAAAATGTATAGAAGGACTGAGAGTAATAAAATGTTTCCCTGTACTTGTGCTGGCATCTGATTTTAGTCTAGGTGGTCAAACATGACGTCATTCTGAGATTTGTCATGTTCCCTATTTCCGTGTATAAACTTAAAAGGCTAATGCAAATGCAGTATATTGTGTACGATTGGGACTTACAAAAATTCCCAATCGGTTATGCGCAGGCTTCTGTTTCTTGTAATTTCTTCTTAATTTCGTGCATCCGGTGCATATGAGTTTTTGCAAGATGTTTTTAGAGCTTTTAGTTAATGTAATTAATAAAACATGAGAGAATACGTCTATGCATGTAATGATTATTTTGCTTATATTTCGACGTCCATAAGTTTTTTTAATAAAGTCTAATCGAGGACGCCTTTGAGGACAAAGTAGGCCTAAATGAAAAAATAAGAAAATGTCAACAAACTAATGAAACGTGATCCTTCGCTATATTCATGAAAACAGGAAGCATGTACATAAAACAATTCCCTTAAGGGAACGACTATAAAATTGTTCATCCCACGAACTCTTGCTTTACCGAATCGATGTGTACATCTACAGGGATTTGAAAGCCAACAGAGGGTCATCTTAAACTGTACGACCATTTAATAACAAAAATTATATTGTATGTTGCCAACGATGAATACAAAAATTAAATGTAATAAAAAAGAACGGATTCGGATGTGTCTTGTATTCGAAGAAAGTTGTGACATTTTCAAAAACAGTTTCATAATTCGACGTAAAAACAGAAGTCAAAGTGTAAATATGATGTTCGCAATCGGAATCAGCATCGTTTTATTTCATATAGGCTATTAATATCATGTGAAATCGATTATTCTGAGAACAAACTCACAGCAACAAACACCCAGAATGATGATGATGGCGATGATGATGACGATGGCGATGGCGATGGCGATGACGATGACGATGATGATGACGATGATGATAGTACATGCTCAACACTTGGGTAAAAATAGCCAAGTTGCGTACAGTTTAACCCCAAGTAAGTTATTTGTTACCTTCAATAGGATAATATATAGGCAAGTGGCTCCAGATTCGAAAAGCATGGCTTTGAATCCTCTCTATAGGTAAGTGGGTTTCTCTCCGGTTACTAAATTACTCTAGCTTTACTCTCGCTTTGCACGGCTTGCCAACTACATCGTTTGTCCAGCCGACTTATTATCAGAAGCAAGTCGGCTTGAAGTGCCCACCTGTTATTGATGCGTAGTATACATATATAACCAACTTGGGATAAGAAAATTTACCCACTCTTGACTCTTTTGTGAGTGCAGGTGCAGGATCAGGGAGTTGCCATACGAACTCTCTGGCAACTCGCTAGTTGAACCAGGGCCGTCTTAACGCATGGGCCCACTCGGCCCAGGCCCAGGGCCCCGCGATGTCAGGGGCCCCGCAAATTGACCTCTGTGCAAAAAATCATATCTACCAACTTCTCAATTGACCAAACGCGCGGAAGTATACGAAAACATCGGGGAACTGTTTTCCTTCTTCAATCAGCTGAAAACAATCGACAGTGATGAACTTAGTCGGAGCTGTGAAAAGTTGGCCAAAGTTTATCATGAAGATCTTGACTACCATGAACTACTCAACGAATGCAAACAATTCAAGCACCACCTCGTTCTCGATGAAAAATGCACAACACTCCCAGATATCTACAGGAAACTAATTTCAGACCAATTGAAATACGTGTTCCCGAATGTTGAAATTGCCCTCCGAATTTTCCTATGCATGATGGTTACAACGCTCATTTTCAAGGTTAAAACTAATCAAGAATAATCTCCGGAACAGAATGGGGCAACGGCGACTTAATAGGCTCTCTCTCATGTGCATAGAAAGCGACATCCTCAAAAAGATTGACTTTCAGCCAATCATACAACAGTTTACGATCAAGAAATGCCGCAAGTTCCATTAGTCAAGTCAACAGTTTATACGCGATTTTACCACACATATCGTGAGACATTTTACCGCGTTCGTTCACGCGATCTATTCTACTGTATCAATATCATTCAACACCACCAACCAACATTCGACTTTTGTGGAATCTTGGAGTTTCTAATTGGAACCGTGTTATAAGGATTTCGCTTTCATCAACTGTAATCATTTTCATTCAGGCTGAAAAGAACGCAAGAGGAATTAAGGCAGGCCTATTACATTATGTTTTATTAACGTAGCCTTAATTTATTAACTTGGCAATCATTCTCACCTGTTAACGTAACATGCCAAAAGTCCAGTGTTGTTATTAGGGATGGAGAGCAACTGGAAGATTACTCTTCTATAATGTATTTCAGCTTTTAGATATATCACATATGTTATTCACATAAAAGTTCCAATTTCCATGCTTTATGCGCGACATGGGGCAGTGGGGGAGGGGGGGGGGGTAAATGCAGGCATGTCTATGCTTGAGCGATGGTCAAGGATGTCAATTTTTCACGCAACTTTTTTCCAACACACTTGATTGAGGGGCCCCGCTCCAATGCCGGGCCCAGGGCCCGGTGATCTCTTAAGACGGCCCTGAGTTGAACACCTTCCTGGCACCAGTCTGCCAGTAGATTTTTTTTATGGAGAAGGTCAAAGCACTTATAAAATGAATAAATGATTTAGATGCGGTGTGAAACTATGCCAACTTATATAGAGGAAATACAATGTCATGAGTACGAGTGTTAAAATAAGGGTTTAGGCTTGAATCGAGTTTCGATATGATATTATAGAGTTAGTTAGTTAGTTAGTTAGATGAGGTTTAACGTCCCAGTTTCCAACCAATTGGTTCAAGTCGAGACGACCACGGCCTTTTTTCCAGTTGTGGCTCACTGGCTTGTTTTTCCTACTCCATTGCTTATGCTGAGCACCCAGCACAAAGGCAGTAGGTTCCATTTTTAAAGTCTTTGGTATGACTCGGCCAGGATTTGAACCCTAGACCTTCCGGCTGCCGACTGCAAGTCGGATGCTCTAACCACTTGACCACTGCAGTCGATATTATAGAGGAATTCTGGTGAAATTTGCATTGAAATCTGATGTGTGGTTCTCTAAACATTAGCAGATGAAGTTGTTATATTTTCCACTCCAGGTGTACTTGAAGCAAGCACATGTGATTTTTGTTTTACTTTGCGCTCGCAACCAGTTTTCTCCTCCATAATGTCATGTTATCGCAATGTGAATACATGCATGGGAGGCATGGGAACTTGGCAAATTTCAAATTCCGTTTAACTTCAAGGTCAAACGATCTGATTGAAAAAAGAAGACATTGCTCATCAATGTGTCGAGATGCTGTAACCTCTGCTTGCCTCAAGCTCACTTTAGGCCACAAATTTCGTAACTTTATTTGCTGATATCTAGAGAACTTCATATGGGCACTGAATGGAAATTTCACCAAATTCTTAGATTTAGTTGAATGCCCGGCGGACGTGTATTACTCCTGCACCTACACTGGCTGCACTCGTACAGGGATCTGTTGCAACTACCTAGTAATACCAACTAGTATGTATGTGAAGAGGCGTACAAATTCGACACCTGCTATGAACTAAGAAAGTAATATATTTAGTTTCTCTCTCACATAGGCTATCAAATGTAATTTTTTGCTTTAACCCTTCCACTCTCTCAAAGGTCTGATCAACAGGGCACCGACCTAGAATTTGGTCAAAAATTGACTACGATCGGTTCAAAACTAAGTCATTTCTGGTAATTTTGAACCTAATGCAGTCAAATATTCTAGAGTATGCCATCAGTGGTCGTGAGTAGGACTACAGGTCCCTTTCTATTGGTAATATTCGAGCACGAAATTTTGCATTAGCACCAAGTTATGACCTTCAAAATCTGTGAGTACTAGTTCGAGTACAAACTCATTCTTAGGAGTAACAGTACAAACAAAAGTGCGCCACCGTGCTGTCTGTATATATATATATATATATATATATATATATATATATATATATATATATATATATATATATATATATATATATAAGTGGAGTGAAAAAGCTGTATACCAACAATATTTCTCAAAACAGCAAGTAGGATCCAAAGAGGATTCACAGACAACACCAGAGAATGAATATAATAAGAGTAAAGTAAATGGTGAAAGTCACCTACAAGCTAAAAAGATGGACAAAAAGCACAGGGCTTGAAAGCTTTCGGTTTTTAATCAAACTTCTTCAGCCAAACTTTTTGTTTGTATGCTTGCTTTTTATCAGTTTGGCTGAAGAAGGTTGATTAAAACCATTTACTTTACTCTTATTATATATATATATATATATATATATATATATATATATATATATATATATATATATATATATATATATATGTATGTATTGTGCACGTTGCAACTGTTTGTACGTGGGAGAGACCAAACGTCGCCTCGCGGACAGAGTAACTGAACACCTTAGGTCAATCAAACAAAACCTTCAAGGTTATCTGGTAGCCAAACATTTCAACCCCCATCACTGTGCTCGATAAAGGACTTGGTCGTTACCGCAGCTATAATGTGCAGCGGTTCTGACCGTGATCGTCTAACTGCCGAAAACCGGCTTATCATGAAGCTCGGAACCCTCTCTCCACACGGTCTCAGCGTTAGGATGGACCTTTTTTACCCCCCCCCCCCCCCCGCCTTGAAATCACCTGTTACCAGCTTTACTCAGCCTCCATATTGCAGTTTTTCCACCGTGTTCTTTTTTTACAACTGGTTTGTACGTGCTTCTTTTAACTTGTATTTTCTCTACTTTTGTTCAGTTACATTTTTGCCACCTGATGAAGGGTTTGTTTCCGAAACGTCGTGGAATTTTCCGCAAACTTTTAAAGGTGATCGGTCGTCTTGAAATATTGTTTGTGACGTCAGCCTTTTCTTGACATGTTCTGTAGTCGTAACTGTTGAACGGATACACCATACAAGTAGCTATGATGACATCGGTATACCTAGTAGGTATGCAGCTACATGCCGTCTCGTCTTGCTTACCGATTAGCTATACCACGCTTGTACGGTGTATCTGTTGAACAGTGACGCCTCAGAAACATGTCAAGAAAAGGCTGACGTCACAAACAATATTTCAAGACGACCGATCACCTTTAAGCACTTCTTACTACTCTTATCGACCTCTATATATATATATATATATATAAATACATATATATATATATATATATATATATATATATATATATATATATATATATATATATATATATTTAGTTAGTGCCAACTGCTTTATCTGCCATGTCAATTAAGAATACTACGCCATTATCGGAGTCGATGCACAGTAACCAGTAACTTAAAAGTCCAACCATTTCAGAATCCTATGGTGACCCCATGGAAGGCCTACTTGTGAAATTTCATGGCAGTGGCAACTTACTCCTTTTGAAAATTTCTTAAATGATCTAAAGATAACAGAAAGGTACAAATTTGCCAAGAGTCAAGAGGTAATTAATTGACCATCCATGTTGAATGTGATCAGATGGTCTCACATGTGTGGAGGAAGTTGAACCATATGATCCGCTTCAAGGTCTTTCTTTACTCCCGTGAGATATCATGAGATTTCATAGAAAAGTGGAATTTACAGTCTCATGATAAGAAAAACCGGATTATTCTACCTTTTAAAAAGTGTTTTCTTTCATAAATTACAGGATAAGAAACTAGCAAAACGTTTGAACAGACAAAATTTACAATCCATGAATGGGTATTGTAGCGACAAAGATGAAATTTGCTACTTGAGAAGTCGAAGGTATTTTGTATTGCTGATTTCAGCGTTCCAAGATTTTCCTATGAGTGTCCAGCCCAACCGGGCACACTCTCGCTTTGTAGACTAGACTACTTTTTGTCTATTCCATAAACATTTGTTGTACTGACTTTTTCGCCCCCTGAAGAAATCTTCTTTTCAAGCACGAGTTAGACTAGCACATGGCATCTCCGCATTTTTTCTTGTTAGGTATTCTCTTGATGGTTCTCTTGCCAGTGAGTACAATGTGTAACAGAGAAGCTACTCAAACTAAGTCATATTGAGGGGTTTCACCGACATCACGTGATCGCGTGTCTCTTTGGTTTTGACGGACAAGCGTCCAATGAGTCAAAACGCGCAGTGAGAGTATTTACAGGTGTCACCATAGTATCTATGGTTATACCGTGCCGGTGTGCTGTAAGTACGTTTACTGCGTGTGTGTCTTTTGCCCTTTCCTGCCCGGTAATCTCAATCGCGTGACGTCAAATGAAATCCCTCTATAAGATATCTTTTCGAATGATTGGAGTAGGCCAAAACATGAATTATTACCGTTATGTTAGAACAATTTCCTCTTACATTGTAAGAAGAATTTGAAAGGCATTACACAGGAATTCGAGTAAAGGTTCGTTTTAAACCCTTTTCCTTCTGTTCTGTCCCAGTGTCTAAACTTCTAAGGCCATTATTCCCATTTTCCTGTTCTTACTCAATCAGAACCAAACAAAAGTAAATATAGGCCATACCCGTGACAAGTTCTTTGCTAAAATTGCTTACATGTGCAAAAACGTTCAATTATAGTGTATTCGACATCACGGTTTTCTTTTTACAATTTATTCTTGAAGTAAAATATCCCAGAAATATAAACTAGTACGTAAATCTTATGTAAGTTGGTTGAAATATAAGTGCATGCACATGTACATTGTCCAAAATGGAGATTAAAAGAGACATGATGAATGGCACCTATCATGTAATATAATTCCTAAAGCTACTATATTGTTTTCAAGCTTTCCTCGTTTTGGTAACTCTCTCGAAATGTGAAACATTTATCGACATTAGTCGCATCAAGGAAAGAGCTGTATAAACGCTTCGATGGTATAATACTAACAGATATTGAAAGTGACAGTTCTGTCAACACCTCTTCAAGAAATTAACCGAGTTTTTCACGCAACTCGTCTCAGTATGACGAATCGGTGTATATATTGCTTTACGTGGGAAATAGACTCCCGGAGTTTTATTACTTGCGCATTACGCATTACATGATGCGCATTAAAATACCTAAATATACCTCAAAATAGCCTCAGCAAGTAAATTAGCCAGACGAGCTGAAAGGAGGGAATGGTATCAAAATTTTAAGCACCGCAATAGAGAATTTTACTTTTAGTCATCAAGTTTACAAGGCACAGTACACGGTAAAATCGTCTTCAAAAGGGACAAGTCGTTTTGACTGAATTTAAATAACCGTCTTACGCTAAGGGATCTTTTCTTGTATTACGCTGGGTAATTCTTTGATTAATTTTGCAATATCAATTTTGTTTACAACACAGTCTATGTTATCAAATATTATGTGCAACCTATATATATATATTGAAACTTTTGAGACTGCTTGAAAGTGTTTGTATAAGAACGGCTGATATTTGTATTCTAGTATACTGTGTACAAATAGGGTAAGAGTACACAAAATTACAATTTAGTCAAACGATGACTACACAGTCATCTGGTCATTATGCAAAATTAAGCCAAGCATCCTACCTGTCAGTCAGAACCATCTCCATTCATACACTGTGGATATTAATTACCAGCTGTTATGCATTATAACTATAACGCATTTCATATCAAAGAAACATCTTTTTAAATGACAAATTTCAACATTTACTGGTAGTTTGTAAACAAAAGTCGTCACGGTAACTACACCGTGTGATGTAAACCCTCTGCATAATTCCGGTAACTACAAGTAAAATGACACACGCAGTCTATATATAGCCTATATATGGAACCGTAACTGTATATACACCTTGCGTAAAGTACAATGCATACACGACGCCATAAGTTCTCTGGAGTACAGCCAGCGTTTTGTTTCCATTTCTGAATGAACAAAAATATGGTACTTGACTAAAGACCTACCTATTTTAAAATGTGTTGACTCTTTCTTGTTGAGAAAAAATTCACTGAACGCAAGTAAAATATTACTTTATAGTGCTCAAATGTCTAAGGCTCGAGGGACTTTGCACATTTGTGAAATGATTGCTGTTCTGTCCTTAAATGCCCCCCCCCCCAGAAGTTGCCCCATATTTCAGAACTTTGCCTACCTGAAACAAATGTACTCTTCTTGCTCAAGATCTCCCCACCCTCATAAAGGGGTTCATTTTGACCACAGGCTTGCTCGTCAAGGGCCTCGGCTTTCATTTATTCAAGCCAGAAACATATTTTTTTAACTTATGCACAAATCACTCAAATCGTTTTAGCAATTTGAGCTTTCAAGCCTAACTTTCGACAAAACATTTCGAAATATTAGCTGCTAATGTCGGTCCAATGAAATGGAATTAAATGTATATTAGGTATAGGTCTACCACGCCATTTTTGAGAAAAACGCAAGTTTTTTGAGTGCATGGTCTTGCTAAACCTTCTATTTATTAGGATGACACGCCTATACAATGTGTTGCATTACGCCCCCCCCCCCCCCCAATTTAGAGAATTTTGGTTTTTCCCTAAACGGGAGAATCTCCCGGACTGTTAATTCTTTATAACTTGTAATCTGTAATTAATGGAAAACAACAAACATGTCCAAAATATTGCATACACTGCTAATTATATTGTGTTTATAATAAGCTTATACAAAGTGACGCAAAACTCCAAAATTTTAATCTAACGACTTCACTAACAATGTAATGATTTAACAACAGATGCCTGTGCTGGAATGTACAGATACATTACACATACAGCTTCTGCTGTTTTCTTCATCCAGCGAATGTAATAATTTTCATTGTCAAGACTCAAGTCATCAAGTTTTGTAGACATACAGAACAAAATAAAGCTAGGCGAAAATTGGAGACACAACAGTACAGTAAATCAAACTTGCCGACCGTACAATGTCATACTTCTATATACTACTTCAGACGTAAAACTCTGTTTGAACGCATACTCGATTAAATCTATAACTTTGTACGCCAAATTTACCTACTACAGAATATAGCCGAAGTTTTTGTAGCATAACATAAACAAAACAGTGACAACCCATTAAAGGCCCCAATCGCTAAGTGGTAAGATTGTAAACTAGGGCACCTAATGTGCAGGGTAAACAAAAGTCTAATTTACGGTAGGAAGTCATTTCGCTTGAATATTTGCCAGCCGTTTCAAATAAGTTGTGGCATATTTCAGACAGCAGAGAACCTCATGCAGTTCGCGGATGACGGGTGTGTAAAGATAACGACCGGCAGATAACAATCTCTGTTATACGGTTTGAAATAATAAAACAGGTGTTGCCAAAAATGTCACAATGTTAAGTTTTAAACTAAGATTTCTACCATAAGTTGAGACAACCAAATTACGACAAAAGAAACGAAAACAAAATTTTGCCATTGGAAAATTGGTACGAATGTTACTTAAAGGGGATATGCAGTCACCCCAACTTGAAGTAGTGTAGTAGACTGTCCTGTTTCATGATTGGCTCTTGAGAGTCATGTGACAATATTTTTTCTCCTCAAACGTGAAATTTACTAGAAGTAACTGACTGGTTTACCTTGAATATGCAATATTGAAGTCCTAAAATATTGTGAAAGATACTTTGCAGAGGAATAAGAAGAAAATTGTGAGATTTAGCTGCTGCTTCAAAATAAGTTTGGGACGACTGCTCTTGCCCTTTAAAGTGGAGATTAAGTCTAGAATTACAATAGTATGAGATTAAGTCTAGAATTACAATAGTATATATTTCAGAGGTTGGGAAAAGAATTTTATCCATCCAACTCCCATTTTCATAGCTTACTCTGTTGCTGAGATATAAAATGTTGAAATGTATTCACTTAATTTGAAATAGTTAATTGCTCAATAATTCGTGATGTCCTTCTTGTATGTCTCTCATTACCTACTTTTGTTTCCTTTGGAAATTAAGATGTTTGCACGACCTTGAAACATTTACTGTTTCCTTGCATAGCACGTGATGGAGAGGGTTTATACAGACAAGTCACCCTATAACGATGAGACAGTGATTTCATTTGGGCACAAGGTGCAATGGCTTCAAAAAAAGAAAAACAAAGACTGTTATTTGAGTAGTATAAGAATGACATCACAAATTATTGCGCAATCTACCATTTTGAATTGAGTGAATACTTTAATTAAGGACCTTTGAATACGACCTGCGTTATTACAGAGAGAGCCAAAATTTATTGACAATTGATTTTCAACGATATGACTACACTAATTATAGCAAGTGACTCTAAAAATGTTCAAATTTTACTAATAAAATGACTGCGGGAACGGCCATAATACATAGGCTATAGGGCAGGATATAGGAACATATCCAGCTCTATGAAATGGGCCTACCTGCAACATCGTATGGTGTAGAAATACAATCTTGAGCGCAGCGGGAGGTCTAAGCGAAACCCCCTATTTAACATCTTGCTACAGTATAATTGCGTGAGCAGACAACTGATGAAACATACAAATACAACATACATGTATTCAGTAATCTGCCTATTCTTACAAACGGTGTTAAACTATAAAGCAAGTTTCAGATTATAATGAGAGGCTAAGAGTGAGGCTGGAGGCTAAGGTTGCGCAGACATGTTTTAGTTCAATCAGACTGCACTGTTATCCTGGTCTAATGTGTAACTGCATAATATGTCCCATGCAATCACAGGTTTACACTCACGAGGCACAACCACAGAGTTATTTGTACACTTTGTTACGAAGAAAAATTAGGAGATGAGCTCCATTATATGTTTAAATGCCGGTTATTTCCCAATCAAGTAAAAAGTTATATTGCTTCTTATTTTAACAGAAGCCCTAACACCTTGAAAATGCAAACATTATTCCAATCCACAAACAAGAAGACTACTTAATATCAGTTTATTCTGTGGTGAAATTCTTAGGTGTTTTTAGATTCTTTGGTAATTTTAAATTTCAGTCCTTTTGCTTGTGCCTGTTTGGTGCCCATCCGAGATATGTCTACGTTATACTGTTTTTTTAACACTTAAATGTTCATTTCTAGTATCAGGGATTGTGTTCACACGTTTTGGCTACATCTTGTTAAAGTCTTTCTTTTTCGATTTTTTTTTTGTCTTCTTATTTTATTTTTTCTCATTATTTTGTTGTTGTGGCTTATGTTGTTGCATTTTCGAATTGTTAATTTCACTTTAAGTCTCTTGTATACCCCTTCAAGGGAGATGACGAGATAAACACTAAAACTGAAACCCCTACTCCATGGTTCGAGCTGTGGCATTACTTCACACACACATACACACCCACATATATATATATATATATATATATATATATATATATATATATATATATATATAATGGTCTGGTAAGTATATATAGATCCATCTTCATTCGACCAGGACCACCTCCATGACACCCCATTTCTCCACTGGATATGTCGACGTTTGTCACAACGTCACTAATATAATATAATGTATATATACAAATATATATATATATATATATATATATATTAATAATAACACCATTACAGCAATTCTAGGACCAGTGATCACCGAATACTTAAACCCTTGTCGTGGTCAAACTCCATTCCCTTAAAACCCATCAAATTCTTCGCTGTTTTAATATTATTAGTTTTTAACCATTTATGAAATGCGCACGGTGCTATCAAATCCATCTTATGACAACCTCATCACTATTATTTATGTACCGCATCATATACATCTCAATATTGCTTTATTTACAATGCTATGTATAGCCTACAGTAGAAAGATAAACGATAAATCTGACAAAGCAGCTATCTAGATTGCCCACTTAGCAAACACTGAGTACACTTGACCATTGAACGTAATCAGATATATTATGCACTTGTATTCTTTGAAGTGACTGGACAGCTAGTAGTTGCAGCACTTCAGCCATGCCATCATCCGAGAAGATGTCTGTCCGAACAAGAATTCAACAAAGTGTATCTCGAATTACAACAGGGATCTCATATGACAGTAGTCATATTGTATAATATTTGCTAATGTTGCACGTGTTCACCACCGTCAAAGTATACATGAAAACTTATACTATCTACTTGACAAGCTACAAAATTGTGCCAAACCTAACAAACATATATAAGGTCATGGCACCTAGCAAACATAAGACAGGTCCACGGTCCGTCAGAAGACAATTTATTGCATTAACTTATGGCTAGCATGTATACACTATACGTGTTACACGCGACCATTTGTTAATTTAACGTTGGCATGGATGAACCATCTCAAACTGGTTCGAGCACACTTGTTAATTTTTTATACAAACATCCGGCCTCGTGCTCTGTCTCCTTATCCAATTTGACACAGTTTTGTGAAAGGTAAAGATACACTGTTCGTAGCGTGGATAATGTACAAAACGACTACCTTGAAAATTTAAACATTTAATTTCAAATGAAAGTTGTACGTGCTATTGCTTTAGGACTAAGAAGCAATCTAAAATTTGATCAGTATCTCCACTCCTTGAATTTTTGTTGGCCACAACATGGAGTTGATTCAGTCGAAGTGCCGTTTTGTTCAGATGGCCATACACATTCACAATCAGGTCGGGCGTGTGCCACTTGTCAAAGGGTCCTTGATAAGCCCCCTTTCAAAAGCTTGTATTTCACGTATTGTAGGTGTTGTCAACGATATAGCGCGACCAAAATGAATAGGATGATTGCAAAAACACGAAAAGGTTCAGTGTGGATTCAGGTGGGATTTTAATCTACCCGATACCCCTGCCTAATTTTCTCACACTTGAAATAATCAAGCCTTCCTTAGGTTCTTTTAGAAAAACCCTTCAAAGGCTCTTCATTACCTTGTAATTATTTCCAGTCATTTTCTCCTGCCCCTTCTCTAATAGGGGTGAAGAATGGGTGAGAGTAGAAATGTTGGTGGTTGGAGGTTGGTTAGTGGGATCGATTTTGACGAATGACCGGGGTTTTCGTCTGTTGTTTGTTTGCTAGGTTTTCTTCATTCTATGTGTTATTATTTGTTATCGTTTTTTCGAGGAGTGTCACTACTCGATGAGCCCTACAGCGTTTGCACTTCCTTTCACACAATTTGTTACGTATATATATTTTATCATTTGTCTATTAAATTTGTCTTGTGATAATTCAAGTAAATAAAATGAAAACGAAATTTCTGAATCTTTCTAAAGTCGTGATTTTTTACTTTTATGCTAATGAAATAGCATTGTTCTGATTATAATTTCATGGCTCCAGACGGCGGGAATTACAATATAAGGGCTTCTTATGACTAAAATTGTCCCAAACCAACCGCCGTAGAAAATGGTGATTCTTATTAAATACGTACCTGCTTGCAACTTAGGGAAAAGTTTTGGACGTCACATGAATAGACCACCAAAAATGAGAAAAGGTACATGGTGATTCTTATTCAATATTTCAAATGTATAGCAAATTATGGTATACGCATCGTTGCTATGGGAAAGTCACTTGCATCCAACCACGGAGCTACTAGAGACCCCAGGAATACTAAAATATGTGTATGCATACTGCGATCCATGACTACGTGTCTGCTGGCAACTGAGTGAAAATTTTTGTAACGTCACACTGAATATACCACCAAAAATGTGAAAAGAAAATATTTGCAGTATCGACAGAAGACGCAGAGTTCTATGCTTCCAATTGTAGGGTTCTAGATATTATAAAAATAGCTAGTTTTGCTTTCTTTTATATTAGGAATAGTCTAGTTTTTGAGAAATATTTGGCAGTTTGGTATCGTACTTCAGAGTTTGGCTAGCAAACGGTGTCTAGCAAATGGTTTTGATCAATGTTGCTTAAAAGTGTGTTCACACCAAAATCGAAATCTGCTGCGTTTTGCGGGCGGGAGCCGCAAAGCAAATGGCTCGTACGTATTTCTATGGAACCGTTTACACAGAAACCGCGTTGTGAAAAAAGTTTCTGTGTGAACGGGTCCATACAAATACGTACACCGAGAAATGTAGCAGATTTCGGTTTTGGTGTAAACGCGCCTTTAATTTGGCAATATTCAATCCGCTTACTAAAATAGATCAATGATTATGAGAACAGTTCATCTATTTATTTTGCTTAATTGTCTTCGTCCTAAAGAGTCTCTGTCTTTTGCCATTTTCGGACTTACGGGATCATTTTAGTTGCTTCTTGTACCCATTAGCTATTAAGTTAGTGAACGCTGGTACTTCGAACATGAAAGCACTATCTCTGGGGTAGTACTTCCCTGCTTCAAAGCCGCAAAAGGTTCATGTTAGTCAAAAAGCCTAAACTTGTTGTTGTATGAATTAATTAAAGCTACCGGTGATCAGGTCTCGAGAGATAAAGAGGAAGTCATTCTGGGAAATGCCAAGGGAGAACTGATTAGTAACTCTTCCTGAATACATGGACTGTGTGTTTCTCTGGGGTCACGTTTGGTACGCTTTCACCGTACTGTGCCCGAAAACAAACGTATCACCATATACTAGGCCTACACTAGGATTTTACGTGAAGCATTACTGAAATGCTCTCATCTCCATGGTATTGCTACTTTAGTTCTTGACGAGGAACATACTTACGCAAGTTCACATGAGGTATGTTCTTAACCAAGAGCGGCGAACAATGGGATGGGGGACACCCATGTCCCCCAATAATTTGGTCAGAGGACGGACCACTTTTCGTCCCCTCCGATGTTTGGTCAACGACCACAATATTATTCAATATTGTGAGTGTGAGACATAGTCCCCTCCGTGACCATTTGCTTGAGGGGGACTGAGTATTTATGATATTTTGGCAAAAAATGCTGGTATATGAGTGAATACTAGACTTTCCGATGGAAAACTTATTTTCGGCGTACTTTCCGTTCACACTATATCAGATTGCTTGTCCGATGATCAAGTCAGTCGTAGACATGCACATTCCCTCTATAGTTTGTTTACGAATGTAATAACTTTGTTCAATTTTCTCGTAGAGTTGATCAACTGCAGTGATATTTGCTAAAACTGGTGTATGTGAGACATACAGTCCCCTCCAATAATTTGGTTTGGGAGGACGGAGTACATTCAATATTTTGGCAAAAACTGCAATATTTCCTTATATTTGCGTCAAGGCTTAGGCTATAAGGCATGGTCCCTGGTGTTTTGGTGTAGGGGACGGAATCCTGTTCATTTCACTCATTTTTTGTCAACGGCCGTAATATTTAGCTCTATCGACCATCCTGACCATGAAAGGCCAAATTTACCGTCGCTTCGCTCGCATTTCTGGCCACATGCATATCTGGTAAATATTGAGACTGTTAGACATACACAGGCAAATATTATATTCAACTCCATATTCAGGGCCTTCAAATTAACGCACTTAACAGGGATATCCCCATGCAGCCCTGAGGGTTGCCCTGGCGCTTTAAAAGCAGTCTAATCCATAGGGGTGCAAACCGGAATCTTGTAAACCATTTGAGTAAATTTGATTCAACATTAACTAGATTTGGTTAAAAATGCAATAACTCGGTTCGTTTTTAGCCGAATGTGGTGACATAATTTGACAGGACTTCTGTTAGTGCCCTATATTGAGAAGATTGTTTCAACGTTTAATGAGACGTTTTTGATGTATGTTTCTTTAGGAAAATAGTATGCTACTTGTTTCAACTATTGCGTGGATATTGTGATATTTTTTTTTCCTTTTTCGTATCATGGTGTTTCCAATCCCTTTAATTGTCACAGCAAACTGAACGACAACAAATCCACAGTAAGATCACCAAGGGAAACCTAAGTTTTGTCGTTCATGTCCATATTTCCCAACCCAAATGGATTCTGGGTAATTTTGATAGTGTATTTTTCAGCGCACTCCGAGCACCAGTTGCTGATGCCTAAGAGCAATATGGGGAAAACCTTATAAACTAAATCTGAAAGTTAACTTTAAAGTCCATGACACCCTCTTTTAAGGTCAAAGGAGCCTTCTTTTCATTAGTCATCTCCATTCAACACACTTAATTCTCTACAGTAGTGGCCAACTTTTAGTTTGATATGTCATTCCAAAACAGGTCAAACTACCATACTTTGTCATGTACGTTGCACCACTGAACTCATTCGAATGTTTCTGGGGTCTTCACCCTAACCGGACATGGCCTAGTGTATCACACCATAGCCCCCTTCAAATTCCATTATCTCGCACAAAGATGTATTTACGTATACAAATATTCTTCAAGATGCGCATTTTCTTTGCGCTTTGTGCGCATGTGTAAAGCTTTCTCATGTCATTTTCAGGAATGTTCTAGTTATTGCTTTTATCCTCTCTGTTCACCACAAATCAGAGAGCTGTGAGAGACAGCCCCATGCTGAAATCAAGCTGCTGTTGGATGTAAAAATGCATGGTAAAAGTTTGGCTGTTGCTGACTTTTGAACGCAAACCCAGTGCTACTTGCAACCAAGAAAAGGGAAGATTTGTGCTTCTTCGTCCCCACTAAAACAGCACATTTCGTTACCAGCACTACATAAACGTATACGTTTACATTTCCATATACCTTTACGTATACATATAGGCATATGTATACATTTACGTATACATGCGCATAATACGTTTACTGTACGTATACATATATGTATACATGTTGGTATATACATATAGATCAGTTTGAGGTTACCGTCCGACCCACGTCCCTCCCCCATGTCCAACACAAATCGCCGCCCTTGTTCTTAACAGCTCATGCGTCATGCTTATGCTGTTATCAGGCAAGTTCCACCATGTAGCTAATACTTGGACCAGGTAGTAGCTCCATGGTTCCACACCTAGAAATCTTTATGACATTCTTCACAATGAACATTTTGAAACCATTTTTTAGACATTTTCCTGTTGAGACATTCACTTAAGTAAAATTTGCAAATAATGTTACATTTGCTCCAACGATGTAAGACCTTCGATGCTTTATGTTAGCCTTTCACTGATGAAATAGACTTCCACATACGATCTTCCCGAGTAAATCCAGTCTTTCAAAACTACGCCACAAACATGTTCAATGGTACTCACTGCTCAATGCCCTTAGGTCTATGAACTCTTATGAACTATTGTAAGACACGTAGAATAAGATGCAGGGTTATTTGGGACGAAAGGAGGCTCCCACTTGGTTTCATGTAGTCACCTGGAGTATGCAGCCACGCACATACGTGCAAAGTGAACACAAGCTTCCAACTGTGGAATGCACCCACACATTGCAAAAAACTGTATTCCGTTAAGTCTATATGGAGTAGGAAGCTCTGAATGGTGAGCTTTGTTGCATGTACAATACTTACACTTTCAAAGGACTGAAACATGGAAGTACTAACTTGGTAACACTTTCATGGCTGGACAGTACAGGAGGTGGGTATAGGAAAGACGAAAAGTGTTTTTGTTCAAGACAAGTGTGAGACACACTGATCCTCGATAACTCATCCCTCATTCTTTCGCAGTTTATGAAGAATTCATAAAAGGACTTTAGGTATGTAGACATGTAACCAAAACAGTTGTTTTACTCAGCAATTGTATTTTAAGGTCCTTAATGAAAAATCTGTTGGATTTATTTGGATATCTTTTACAGTTATCAAGATATACCATTTCAAAGGTTTACCATTTCTGATATTTTTCATTAGCTATGCAAAACTTATGATGTGAAGTGTTGCACAGTATCTGCAGTTGTTTTTAATCCCTTATAACTTATCTTTTAAGTACTTACCAGTTAGTTTCTAGTTTGCTTGCTTGTTTTATGTGGACATTTTCAAAGTAGTAAATAGTTTTACTTCCAAAATAAACTACCCAATACACATAGCACATAGCATGTCCAGTTTAAACTGATCTGTGTTACACACTGTACATGCTATGAAAATTGGCTGGATATTTAAACGTTCCTCGTGTTACAAAATTATAACATGGCACAGTTTAAAACTGGAAACGGTTTCCACCATGTACAGTATTTACTGTACATGCTATGAAAATTGGCTGAATAAACACAGGGCATGCCACCATTACAACATTCCTTGGAGTGAAGGTTCAACAAAGGACAACATAACACATAGGCTACCTCATGAATCCTACCTTCCACGTTACAAATTTGCAAAATGTAGCTCGTGTTTTTTTTTTCATGATACAAGTCCAGAAACAGCAGTTGTCTTGCAAAATGGTCAATTTCATGGATATTGATGAGAACTGCGGCTATTTTAAACTTTTTCAATTCCTTTTCACATACAGAAGTTTACATGAGATCTTTTAAGCACACGCAGCCTTCACAAGAAGTGTTCAAGAAGTGTTTCAGCTTATAAGGTTTCAATTCTGTTGCTGGTATGATGCGAAAAGCGTAAAACGCTTGAAAGTCTGGCCACAATGTTTTATCAATCCTCACAAGCATATCAGTCCACCTTTTAATATATTCAATTTATGCTGGTATGTTTTTCTCGTTAGTTTGCATACATTATGAGTGGTCATATAACTGGCTTACGCAGTGCAGTACAGTAGTCTCCCCTAAACAGAACCTATCATTTAAACAGTGTTTGCCGTCACTCCAATAAGGGAGAACCGATGATATGTAGTATAGCTAAATATTGTGTACTCTTGCATAACTTGCCTGGGTTTAAGGCTTACAAGACAAGATACTCAACTTTACTCCAAGTTGAATTTCAAACGAATTAGTCCCACTGAGTAGGCAGGGGTTTTGAAATCCGTCCCAAGATTTGTCTTTGTCCTTGCATTTGTAAAGATACATTACCAAAAAATTTCTTGTAGTTTTTATGAAATATTGCAGTTCTTCTATGTATATTTTGCACGACATATTCATATTTAATCAGCTTTTTAAAGTTTCTCTTACGCCTTGATTTTTGGTTTAAATATTTTTTTTTTTTTTTGAGTATCTGTAATAATTACAAGGGTTTTCATATTCAGATCATTCCCACTTTCTATTGAGACATTCCATGACATTTCTGATCATGAGGTACCGGTAACACTGAAGATAGATGAGGCAACACTCCATGTTTTGAGGTACTACTCAATGAATTTCCCTGTTTATGAGGTAACATTCACTACTTTGTGAGGTAACACCCAGTGGATGTGGCTGTTCATGAGGCAACACAATTAAGTTTGTTGAGATAATAATGGGTTTCTCTGTTCATGAGGCAATAACGGCTCTTTAAGTCAACACTCAATGATTTTTGATGTAATAATCAACGAAACTTCCGGTTCACGGGGCAATAATGAAAGTTCTCTAGGAAACAATCGACAACATTCACTTTAACGGGATGAGCAGTTGCCCCAAAGTTATCTTGAAACATCATCTAAATCTTACAAATTTCCTTCTACTGTATTTCCCTCGCAAGTACCTGCCATGTTGTTTCCAAACAAGGTTATTGAATGTTAAAGGTAAATCAAGGAGTTATTTTGTATGAATTTAATTACAAAAATAATGTCACATGATGAAAAAGAGCTATTCATGAATACGGACACTGGGATATATTAATTCAACACTGGGGTGACTGCATTCTCTCTGTAATGGTCTTGAAACATAAAAAATGGGTCAAAAAGGCTGAAAAGTGTGGAATTGTTAATTGATGGTTCTCGATTTTAAGATAGGAATGGATTTTTTAATCTTTGAGAAAGTTTGAAGTGTGAAGGGCTGTTACAATGCCTTCCTGTAAAGTTCTGAAAAATATAGACTTGCCTGTAAATATTGTAAAATAGTTAAAGGTGATCAGTCGTCTTGAAATATTCTTTGTGACGTCAGCCTTTTCTTGACATGTTTCTGCAGTCGTCACTGTTCAAGGATACACCGTACAAGCATGGTATAGCTAATCGGTAAGCAAGAAGAGACGGCTTGTAGCTGTATACCTACTAGCTATACCGATGTCATCATAGCTACTTGTACGGTGTATCCTTGAACAGTGACGACTGCAGAAACATGTCAAGAAAAGGCTGAGGTCACAAAGAATATTTCAAGACGACTGATCACCTTTAAACGAGTGCCTATGGCAGAAGCGACACATTGCCAAGAAAAAGTGTGAGTGTGGTTGTGTGATTAGTCACATTTATTTCTTCGACATTAATTTGCACTTCAAAACAAATTCTACCTGGCTGCCTTGCATGAAGTGCTACCAAAATCGAAAAGGTACCTGACAGAATTTTCCGAGTTGGTTCAGAGAGCAAAGCGCTACCACTGTTTCATACCCGTCTGGGCACTACAAAGTGGAGGATGGGCAGCGGAAAGGATAACCCGCCAAACGGACTGTTTGCTCAGCCCCTATTCAAGGTAGGGATATGACTGAACAAGGAATATGCGGTACAGCCTGCTACTGTACCTAGGCAAAAAGGGACTGAAAAAATTATGGCTTTCTATACCATGGCAAGCAGATACCGCTCCGCTATAGACTTGCTAAGTCTTTGTTGGCTAAACAATTGCATCCCTTTGCGTCTATCTTATTAAATGACCCTTTCAATTTGGATTAAGCTTTAAACCTATGTCCATCCAGTGATTTTTTTCTGCTGTAAAAGATCTGCTGAAAAGGAGTGAACAGTATACGGAAGAGCAATTAAATAGGGGTGTTATAAGGGGGAGGGGGAACGGTAAGTCTCGTCGAACAGACTCGTCATAGTCTCTTCACCAATTTCACCTCGATGACGTCACAAGTGATAGTGTATGTTGAGGACGGAAGTTGGACGACGACAGCAGTCCGTAGAGAAATTGCCAAGCTCCCCCGTAACTCTACGACAAATGTTAAAGCGCAAACATATGAACCGGCATGTTGTGTGTTTAGTCATTTCATAAGCAAGGAAGAATGTATACCCGTACAGTTTTCTTCTACTGTGCCTATGGGATTAATTGAACTCGAACTTGTAGATAGGCCTACACTCACTTTCAGAACAGAACAATTCCTTCATGAAGTTTCTACGAAATTTGTCAGGTTGTAGGGGGTAGTGCGGCTCACTTCAAACACTTGTCGGTACTTGTGACCGTTGCATGATAGTACTCGACCTCAAACAGCCACTAGCTTACATTGAATTTGCACTCAATAAGCTGAACGTATACATATTGAGCACTGTGCACCGTTGTGTTATAACACCTGACTGTGCACGAACGATCAGTCCTGAAAATCCAACACAAGCTGGTGTACCATATACATCATATCCATAAGAAAAGTGAAACAAGTACAATCCAGTTACAACAATTAGGCCTACTAGTTAAACGTATGTTACTCAGTATCTATTCAATTAACTTCATACTTATATAAAGACCAAAATACTGCTCTAGCTCCTCAGTTCTATTCTTTCTTAATTTTCAAAGACATCTCTTTATATTCCCTTGTTGCCAAGTTCAATGATCTAATCAAACAGCTATCGCAGGCCTACAATAAAACTTATTTTAGTGGCCTATAAGTCGTCTCAAATTTCTAACGACACTTGAATGTATTTCTTAATGTTTGACAAGTACACACTTAATCTTGATGAACACGAAACCTCTAGATTTGTTAAAATATTGTTCTCCAAAATGTATAGGCTATTATATCAGGTTAAATATCTATCATAAAGACAAGTTGTTTCATTTCAGTGGAGATGAAAGGCAACTAGCGAGTGACCTTTGTATAGTATATGTGATCAAAAGAACAAATGAAGCAAACGACTGTAACCTTTTGTTGCTCCATTCAGAACTCTTAAAGGCAGTAGGCAGTCACCCCAATCCGAGTGAGTGTACCCTGTCACTCCAGTTCATGAATGGCCAATTTTGATCATGTGACAATATTTTTGTCAGTGAATTGTGAAATTCAAGGAGAATTTCTCCTTGCTTAACCTATTGTTTGTAATAGTTATGTTCAAAATGTCTTCAGAGGTGCTTGTAATGCAATAAGAGGAGATTTGCAAGTGTTTGCTGATTTTTCAAAGAACATTTTGGGGCGACTGCCTATTGCCTTTAAAAGCTTTAGATATACTGTAACATAAGGAAGGTCTGTTCTTGGCCTTGGGGTTGTTTCTTTTGGTTTTTGTTGTTGCTGTTGTTGATAATGATGATGATGACGACGACGATGACGACGACGATGACGATGATGATGACGATGATGATGACGACGGCGATGATGCTGATGATGCTGTTCTGTTGCTGCTGCTGTTGTTGTTATTGTTGCTTTTGTTGCTTTATTTGTTGTTTTTAATTGATAATGTTAAGTTCAACTTTGTATACACTTATTTCTCGTCAATATTTGCATAATCTCGTCCGGCCTGCCACCAACTATGTACCGAATGTCCGTGTAGACATATATTCATAAAACCCTTTACTTTGTATTATTCTGACAGATCAGAAAGTTGGAGTTAAATTTTGATACAGTATGATGTCGTTTACATGATTTTCATGGTTTTATTATTTTTCACGATGCCAACATTTAGAAATATTTGGAATATTTCAGAAAGCCACAGTAGATTCATACACCCTGAACTTGTGTAATGTTAATTTAATGTTTTCACTTTGTTGTTATGTTGCAATAGAGCGCATGTAGAACCATTCTGAAATCTATCAGCAGGTTGTTTGTCCAGTGACTGCTTTGACTATCATACCCTGGGAATTCTGAGAATTTCCCTACATACTCAGAATGTTGTCTGTTCACGTGTCGTTAGTATCACTTTTGTTTAATCTTTGGTGTTATTTTATTGCTAAGTGATGGTTACTTTTGTTGTTGTTGTAAGTGGTCATAATTGTTATCGTGAAAGGCGTGGGGACCACATTCATATATTGCATTCACCCTTTGAACCTTCAGATCATAGGTATATTGGACCTCTTTGATTCGGAGAGCACATATTTTTACCCGAATCTCTGCATCTTTTAGGAGCATTTTACCCGAACATTTACTTCAGATTCTGTCCGAACTTTGGGTTGTCAAAATATTTGGTGACACTGTGTCCCGTTCCCCTCTTATACCGCTGTGCGAACAATATGAGTCCTCACCACGATATCATTCGGTATATGCTTGTGGTTTAGCATCTTTCCATACACTGGTATAAATTAAACTCGGACGAAACATTCCCACCAAAGCCTAATTGATTCAAGACGTGTACAGTTGACAAAAATCGAAGATCACGGTCGAATTTGTGTTACGGTTTTCCTATCCCCACAGCTTATACATGTACACATTGTATCAGAAAATCTGCACGAGAAGTAAAAATATTGATGCAACCTATAGGAGGAATGTTGGAAGCACTTTCCTAGCATGTTACCCTCTACAGATGCAGGCACGTAGCCACGGGGGTACGGGGGACACGTGCCCCACAAAATTTTTCAATAAAAGGCCTTGCACTGAATGAGGAAAAAATTATTACGAGACCAGCATTTTTGGAATACAAATATAAGAAAAAAATCGAAAATCTCGCACCATTTTGCATCTAGAGTCCTTGAAATAGGCAAAATTTTCAAAGGGGAGGGGGCACTCACTACCCAGACGGGCGAAACTCCAACATCCATGTGCCCCCGACTGGTTATTCTGGCTACGGGCCCGCACAGATGACCGTACCATCTGTCCCTGGATCAGTGAAATATGTATACGGGTTTTGTGAATTCGGGGCATAAATGGGCAAACTATCTCTGTCACGCAGGTACTTCTTGTTTTACGTATAAACCAAGTACATGAAAGTCTACACATATAAGTTGTTGTAAGATTGTAAGACATATTACACTGTACGTGTTCCAATATTCTTGAAGTATAGTATTTATGATCCACACAGACTTAATGTACAGTACAGATTATGTGACACTCCCGGATGTGAAATCAGTTGATATGTTTTTGTTAGATATTGCAATTTCCGAATATTATATCAGGCACTGAACGGGAAACTTAGTTAAAGAGGGACTTTCCCCTTTCTTCAGATATCCTTTATGTATGGCGTATCATCTGTGGTGGGTGAAGGGCGTACGCAGTTTTTAAGGCGAAGAGAATATTGGCTTAAGCAACACATCATAGAGCAATTGAACGTCCAAAATTTCCTCGTACCAATTGATCAATGCCCCATGGCAGGGGGTGGGAATATAGAATCCTGGCACCGAGAGGACGAGTTTGTTCTAAAAGGGAAAATATTCTGGAAAAACTTTAGCAATGCTGAAAAAGAAAAACCCTCTATCAAGGCCGGGATTTGAACCTTTGATATGTCCAAAAGACAAGTTTGTCGTGTAGGCAATTATGACCCCCTCCATCCCTTATGGACATTGTCCGGCAATGAATCAATTTAGGAAGAAGAAAATACATACCAAAGGCATCCATTTGTAAATTTCTATAGCATTTTGTTTCATATTTCAGATTTCATTAGTGTCCTTCAGTTTTGATATCCAGAACTTAATTTGAAGGTTAAATTTTGGAGAAGACAACTGAGGACGCGCGTAACTGCAAACAACTGATAATGTAGTTCTAGTCCATACGTACATGTACCTTGAATGAAGTCCTTATGAGCTTCAATTCTTCCTCCTTTTGAAATTTCGACCATATTAGTTACGTATGAAAATTTAATTTGACCTTCGTCGTGTGTTGACCTAATCATGTAAGCAAGGCCAAACCTGACAACATTTTGGCAGTCACGTTCTTAATATTGTGACGTATGCTACCTACAGGAAACTGGCCAGTTTCTTTTTAACTACGAGAGATTGTCCCTGGCAACTAGCAAGCTAAAGGGTATGCCTAATGAGAGTTAGTTAGTTAGATGAGATTTAACGACATACCAACACGAATGTGTTATATAGTGTCAACAAGTTTAAATACTTTTCAAGTCCTTCCCTTTAGTCGCCTCTTACGACAGGCGGGAAACACCGTGGGCATATTCTACAACCCCCAACCCACAGGGGAAGCCTCATGAGAGAGGAGATGGGAGGCTTGCATGAAAACGAAAAGTATAAAATAGGCCAATTAACGTGCCTGTTTCGTACTCTTACTTTTGACACGGGTGAGCTGATATTGGTAAAGGGACGCTTCTCACCCGAGCCAAGAGAATACAGCTCGGGTCTGCAGGCAGCTGTCCAATTTTAGAGGGTCAAGGTTTGTTTTGAGAGAATCTTACGTGGATCCATCATTAGCTTAGCAAATAAGTTGCTCTATTCGAAGCACTACACCCCATTAATTTAGTGAAATAAAGGCTTTTTCCATTCATGCGTTAAACTACCATTTATTCCCTGTTTCTCTAGAGAAAACCTTGATCATTCCAAACGTGTCTTTCGTTGGAACTCTACTAAAGAAGCCTAAGACCCAGAGGGGTTAAGATCCAACCTATCGGTTCTCCCCAACCTCTCGGATATTTTACTAAACGGTAAAGGAAGGTTCAGAAAAATCAACCCGGTGCACCCCACCATTCTATAAATCCTCCCAAAATAACAACTACCTTGTACCGAGAATATTCGTTACTGGTACTCCCATATACTAAGTTAAATGGATCATGGCCACTGTTTGCCTACGTAGCAGACTGTGCAGCATATTCCTTGTTCAGTCATATCCCCACACTGAACAAACCGAGTCCGCCCCGCGGGGTAGGCCACTACACATCCGCTCCGCTTGTAATTGCAATTACTGGGCACTCACACAATCCTGTACCTCTTTTGAACTGCCGCGGTCGCTGGCCCGGTCACTTACGTTTTATGGCAATCACTGAGTGGTACAAAGCTAGTATTGGCCAGGGGTGGGGCAAGGGGCGAATCCCCCGCCCTTGAAAAATTTTGGCCTACCTCAGAAAATTGCAAGTTGCCATTGACTTAACACATTTTTACACATCTCGCCTCTGAAGAAATATTGCGCCCCACGGGCTACCTCTCCCCTTAAGTTTGCCCTACTATGTCTGGCTACCGGACTGAATGGCAGGCAGTAACGTTGTTATCTCTAGTACATCAATACCAATTGAACAATAACTTAGAGATGGTTACGCATGCTGTCAATATATGTCTGACGGTTTTTGTAGCTTGTATTAAGGCCTAATCTTTAGACTGATGTGAACAATAGGCCAAGATTCATATTGACAAGATATGATCATGAGCTAAGTTAAGCCTACTAGAGAAACCGGCTATGATTCAGCTGTTTGTTTCCTAAAGCAAGGAGCTTCTAGGCTCTCCTTGGCCAAACTAATTAACTAGATCCTAGTCATTTTCCAGTTTCTCCTAAACTTTGTAACAATATTATATGTAACATTTTTATTGTTTTAATGTGAACCCAATTACCATGGGATAACTTCAAGACATAGGCTTATCGATCAACTAAGGACATAAAACTGCGGGACACCGTTTTCCTGTAGGCCTACTAACTAACAGCCACCAGTAAGCTTTTTCAGATTCTGGAAAACCCCACATGTACGCAAACACACTTACACACACTTCAATTAAGTTGGGGAAAAATTCTTTGGAAGGTTCAAAAATTCTTACCTTACAGTTCAGCGTTAGTCTCAGCTAGCTATGTATCCCATTAAAAGCTCACGACACACTGAGATTTCACAAGCTTTAATACGTACGTACCGACAAGACTGTAGGTATTCCGTATTGACGTAAGGCAAGGGCTCCAACAAAGTAAACCAAAATATTTTCAGAACGTGCTGAAAGAAAACATAAAACTCGATCGAATAATAAAAGTGTTTTACATTGACCTCAACGCTACTGCTTGCATACATGTAACTTTGTGCAATGCAACACACAGAGACGGTCGTAATGCTCAGACTACCTGTATAGTCCCCGCACTTTGCACCAGAATTAACCGACTGCAATAGTTCAGTGATTATTGTAGTGCTTTTGTCGAGGTTCACGCAGTTAATGCTATCTAGTGGGTTACACCGCTGCGCCTGAATAGAAATGCCTCGTTGAAAGGTTCAGGAAGCTCAATCACAAATAGATAAATTGTTTCCGACGTCGACAAAGGTATCTATACAGTCACCTATACGCTATCAGTAAGTGGATAATAAACACAAAGACTCAATTTTAATTTATAAAAGGAGATTGCAGTTTAATCAGTAACGTCCAGGGTTAAAACAATAGGTCATGCCTTTCTCGGAAGTTTGATTGATTCCGTTTTGAAATCTCCTGTTTGCTTTCTCCTGTCCGATCGTCACAAAATTTACTTCTTTGTCAGGCTCATCTGAGTAAAACGCCCCTACTACGAAGAGAATAGGATTTTCGTTTCTTTGCCTAGTTATTAAAAGAAAGTGTTTTAAATGCATTCCTCACCTTTTTATCTTCCAGATTGAAAACATAATTGGTTGTGCTCTGATACGTGTGCTTGTTCTCATATTTATTGTCGGTATTAGTACATCCACTTTCACAATCATTAGAACGGAAACATGAAATATGGGACAGTGTAAAAACAGAGAGAGAAATCTTAGATGGCGCTCTTTCGTTAATGCTGAGACGAAACCAAGAAGAGAGCCTTCTGCTCGTGAGCTTGAAGTTGCTGTCTTTAGAGGTCAGCTTAGAATCATACAATAGATTTCTAAAGAAGTGATGTTACATAATAAATGTGGGCCAAAATTTAATGGCTTATAGCGAATTGAAGAAATAATTGAGCAAAATCGTTAATTTCTAGTCCTATCCTGCGATCATTGAAACAGCAATACAAGCCAGCTTATGACGACTTGGAGTACTGACACGTTGAACAAGCTAGAATATATATATATATATATATATATATATATATATATATATATATATATATATATTGTTACAAGACGACCCGTCAGGAACACCGGATTGAATCCATCGACGAGCGAGTGGAAAGTTCCAGAGACGTCCAACTTCAACGCAGCCTTTCTAGAACTGTCTAGAAGTGAGAACTGTTTACGTTATGTCCCAATTATAGCAGTGACCTGGCAACACTTCTAAGAAACTGCAATTGCATGTTTACTACGGTGCATACAAGGAACGTTCTCGTAATTGCTGGACTGTGTGCACTAGAAGTTTCTGTTAAATTCTGGAGAGTTCTCGATTAAAAGCCTGGCGTATAAAAGGCAGTTCAACAACTGTTATAGGGGAGAGACATCATCGAGACCAGACGGAATCACCTAAGGCCAGCCACTGACACTGTACACTTGTGATAAATTGCTTTACGCCGTTTCTACACTGTGCTTTGATATTGTTATCATCCATCATCGCCTAGCCTTGTCGTTATTCGCTCGTGGAACCAGTTCCTACGCTACAGCACGCTGCAGGTCTACTACTGTACCATCGTCAACGTGCTTGCACTATCAGCCCTTGGACCAGACCAGGCAAATATTAAGTAAAGGATTGTGAGTAAGTGTAATTAATTATTGTAAATTTAAGTAAGATAAGGAGATTGTAAATAATCATTTAGTTGTTGAATTTTAATCTCGTTCTTCTGTGATCTTTCGCTGTTATTGGTTTGACCTGCGACCACAAGCCGTAACAGAATTGGTGGCCTAACATCCGGGAACGAAAAGTACTAGAAAATTCGAGAAATTCTGTTGTAAATCGTAAACAACTTCAAAATGCCATTCAACTTAGATAAATTCGTGGCTAGTCCCTCAGTCGAGGAACTAGATTCATTAAAGAAGTCTGAGATTGTAAAGGTCGCAAAACATTATGGCACTGAATTTCAACCTTTAATGCGGAAAGACGAGATTAAAAGATATGTTCTAGAATATCTTGTGGATGAAGGTGTCCTGCCTAGTACAGTATTGGAAACAGCTATCACTGTGCCAACTGACAACACATTTGAATTGAAAAGGCTTGAAATAGAAATGAATAAGGAGATTAGATTAAAAGAAATGGAAAGAGAAATGCAAAAGGAAAAAGAGGAAAGAGAAATGCAAATGCAAAAGGAAAAAGAGGAAAGAGAAATGCAAATGCAAAGGGAAAAAGAGGAAAGAGAAGAAAGAGAAAGAAGGGAGGAAAAGGCAAGAGAACATGAATTTAGGTTGAAGCAACTAGAGTTAGGGGTCATAAAAGGCTCAGACCCTAAAATAGGCTTGGATACTGGGGTATTCGATGTTTCTAAGCACGTAAAATTTGTCCCCAAATTTTAGGAGGATAATGTGGAGAAATTCTTTAATCATTTCGAAAAGCTGGGTGAGCAACTAAAGTGGCCAAGAGATAAATGGTCCGTACTCATCCAGAGTAATTTCACAGGCAAGGCTCAAGAAGTGTATTCCGCTCTGTCAATAGAGGACAGCATGGATTATGATAAGGTTAAAAAGGCCATATTACAAGCCTATGAATTGGTGCCTGAAGCTTATCGCCAAAAATTTAGAAAGTATCGTAAGGTGGATACACAAACATACGTAGAGTTTGCTTATCAAAAAGAAAGGCATTTCGACAGATGGTGTGCTTCCAAAAAGGTCTCCGCATTTGACAATTTAAGACAACTGATGCTGGTCGAGGAATTCAAACGGTGTGTGAATGATGACATTAAGACTCACCTTGAGGAAAATAAGGCTGACAACTTGAAGGAAGTGGCAAATTTGGCTGATCAGTATGCACTTACCCATAAATTCAGTAAAGTGGGTCAGACTCAAAACAAGGGTCAGTTTAGTAGGCCAAATAAGAAATATGGCAATAGTAGTGGCACAACAAGTAACAGTGGATCTCAGTCTGGTTCTATCTCTCCAACAAATTCTGGTAAAAAACAACCAGATTTAAGTCGTCAAAAGAACGACCAGGTCAGCTCAAACAAAGCTGCCTTTAAAGACATAATTTGTGGTTTCTGTCACAAAAAGGGCCACACAATGGCAAATTGCTTCACACTGGCAAAATTAAAGGAGACTGAAACAGCCTCTAATGCCTTAGCCAATGCAGGGAATTCTTCTGAGGTAGTCGTGACTTTACGGCCTAATTCTAGTGACCAAATTAAGGAAGAATACCTTTCATTCGTGTCTGAGGGGTTTATTTCCCTAGACAGGAATTCAGCTCATCCACCCGTCAAAATTAAAATTTTGCGTGACACAGGCGCAACTCAGTCGTTTGCTTCTTGATGGAGTTTTGCCATTATCGGACTCTACTTCCACAGGGGCAAATGTACTAATTCAGGGGTTGAGTGTGGATTTATTTCGGTCCCTCTCCACAAAATTAATTTGAAGTCAGATTTAGTTTCTTGGTCGGTCATAGTAGGGGTTAGACCTACTCTACCTGTAAAGGGGGTATCTCTGTTGCTAGGCAATGACCTAGCTGGTGGAAAGGTAGTAGCCAATGCAATTTTGACAGATAAACCATGTGATTATAACAACGCAGAGCAATTAGAAAAGGAATTTCCAAATTTATTCCCTGCCTGTGCCGTCACTAGAGCTATGTCACAAAAGCTCGCCATGGATGATAATCTTAAACATCCACCCTCCAAAAGTGAGGATACAGTGCCCAAAAGTGGAACAAGTAGGGAATCATGTAAGGATGATAATCTTAAACATCCGCTCTCTAAAAATAAGGGTATGATTTCTGAAAATAAGGATGATAAACTTAATCATCCGCCCTGTAAAATTGAGGAATTAGTTCCTAAAAATGGAACAACACTCCCAAAGGAGGAGTCAGAGTCTGGAAAAGATTCTAGTAAAAATATTCATGAAAGTGAAGATTCTTGGTATGATCTCAGCCAATCTTTTATGACTAATCTTAATGATAGTCAGGATTGTGAGTCGCCTGGCCCCACACATAGTGAGGGGGTAGAACAGGAAAAATCAAAAATGTCTGACACACTCCACAGAGACCAGTTGTCAGTCCAACAACAACATGATGGAGAGCTTCAGCCATTAATAGCTGGTGCACTCACTGAGGATGAATCGAAAGACGTCCCAGTCTGCTTTTATTTTAAGAATAATATTTTGATGCGTAAATGGCGACCACCTGATGCACCATTAGATGAAGAGTGGAGAATTTACCATCAAATTGTGGTACCTAGGACCTATAGAAGGGAAATACTGAGTATTGCTCATGAAATGCCATTTGCAGGGAACCTAGGAGTCAATAAGACTTACCACAGAATTCTAAATCACTTTTATTGGCCAAAACTTAAAAGTGATGTGGCCAAATTTTGTAAGACCTGTCACTCATGTCAAATGGTTGGGAAGCCGAATCAAAATATTCCGGCTGCACCCTTAAAGCCAATTCCTGCTTTTGAAGAGCCGTTTAGTAGAGTCATCATTGATTGTGTAGGTCCCCTACCTAAGAGTAGGGCAGGGCATCAGTATATATTAACCATTATGTGTGCTTCTACAAGGTTTCCAGAGGCAATACCTCTGAGGAATATTAAGGCTCGGACAGTCTTACAAGCTTTACTTAAATTTTTCACATTGTTTGGGTTGCCGAAAGAGATCCAATCAGATCAAGGGTCTAATTTCATGTCAACTGTATTCCAACAGATGTTGTATGAGTTAGGCATAGACCAAATTAAGTCTTCGGCTTATCATCCTGAAAGCCAAGGGGCTTTAGAAAGGTTTCACCAAACATTGAAGAATATGTTAGAGAATTATTGTCATGATAATGAGAGAGATTGGGATGAAGGCATTCCATTTGTAATGTTTGCTGCCAGGGAGTCTATACAAGAGTCACTTGGGTTCAGTCCATTTGAACTTGTCTTTGGACACACAGTTCGTGGACCATTGAAATTGTTAAAAGAGAAGTGGTTATCAGATCCAGGTGAAGACATACATCTACTTGATTATGTATCCCGCTTTAAAGATCGTCTTCATGGAGCATGTGAACTTGCTCAGGAAAATCTGAGACACTCTCAGAAGAAAATGAAAGCGTGGTATGACAAGACCACTGCGAAAAGAGAGTTTAAGCCTGGTGATAAGGTGCTAGTGTTTTTGCCTGTTTCTGGTCAGCCACTTCAAGCTCGCTTTCAAGGACCTTATGTCATTGAGAGAAAAGTTAGTGACACAGATTACGTCATTTTGACACCTGACAAGCGTAAATCTAGAAGAGTATGTCATATTAATATGATGAAGAGATATTATGAAAGAGAAGATTGTGACATTTCTAAGGATGAAAGTGTATATGATGTAAATAGTAACACTAATGATACAGGTGATCAAGTGTGTATTATCAATGCTGATCATGAACTCAGTAATGATGAGATCAAGGCTAATAATGTTCCTGACATGTGTATTAAGTTACAAAATTCTGATGTGTTGAAAAATCTCGACCAGAAATTAAGTCATCTGGATCACAAAGAAAAGTCAGACATGAAATCATTAATCTACGAATATGCATGCTTGTTCTCAGATGATCCTACTAGGACAAATTTGATTGAACATGATGTTGATGTGGGGGATGCCACACCAATCAAGCAGCATCCTTACCGAGGTAACCCTAGAAAACGACAACATCTCAGGGATGAGGTTCGGTACATGTTAGACCATGACATTATAGAACCTAGTAATAGTGAATGGTCTTCCCCTTGTATATTGGTCCCCAAGCCAGACGGTGGGTACAGATTTTATACTGATTACCGAAAGGTGAATGCGGTCACGAGAACGGATTCCTATCCGATACCCCGTATCAATGATTGTATTGATAGGACTGGGAAAGCTACGTATGTATCAAAGTTTGACTTACTTAAGGGGTACTGGGAGATACCACTCACTGAGAGGGCTCGGAAAATCTCGGCATTCGTGACGCCAGATGGGTTATTTCAGTATAAGGTTATGCCTTTTGGTATGAAAAATTCACAAATGACCTTTAAACGCTTAGTAAATAACCTTACGTCAGACTTAGAAAATTGTGAAGTATATGTTGATGACCTTATTGTGTACAGCAACTCATGGGATGAACATGTACAACATGTTAAGGCATTATTTGACAAGCTTTCCAAAGCTAATTTGACTGTCAATTTGGTCAAAAGTGAGATTGCTTGTGCCCATGTGGTGTACTTAGGGCATGTGGTTGGTCAGGGTAAAGTTAGACCAATTAAGGCTAAAGTTGAGAGCATTGACAAATTCCCTGCCCCAACTGATAAAAGGCAGCTCATGCGCTTCCTAGGCATGACTGGTTACTACAGACGTTTTTGTCCGAATTTCTCTGACATTGCTGCACCACTGACAAAAAAGAAAAATGAAAAGTTTGATTGGACAGATAATTGCCAAGCAGCATTTGAATTATTGAAAAAGGCACTAATGAGTTCACCAGTGTTGATTGCTCCAGATTTTGAGAAGCAATTTAAGTTGGCAGTAGATGCCAGTGACAATGGCATAGGAGCAGTTTTGCTTCAAGCTGATGAGCATGATGTTGATCACCCTGTTTGTTATTATTCTAAGAAATTTGACAAACACCAGAAAAATTATTCAACAATTGAAAAGGAGACTTTAGCTTTAATACTTGGTCTTCAACACTTTGATGTTTATTTGGGAACTACTAGTTTCCCTATCACTGTATACACTGATCATAACCCTTTGACATTTTTATCTAAGATGAAGAATAAGAATCAAAGATTGATGAGGTGGAGTTTATTTCTGCAATCATATAATGTAGATATTAAGCACATTAAAGGGAAAGACAATGTTGTACCAGACTCTTTGTCAAGAATTTGATTTGATGCAGTATGTTGAAAATACCACTGTAAGTTTTGAAATTTTGTGTTAACTATGGCACAATGTGTATTGATGACGTTACTGTATTCATGTATCATCACCTTGCAAGACAAGTTATATGTTATGATTACACCTTCCATTGAATATTGGACTACATGCTGTACATACTACAGTTATTACTGTAAAGTTATACATTGAAAATATTGTAACTTAAGTTTTGTCCGAGACGTCCAAAACTTTTTCAAGGGGGGGGGGGGAGTGTTACAAGACGACCCGTCAGGAACACCGGATTGAGTCCATCGACGAGCGAGTGGAAAGTTCCAGAGACGTCCAACTTCAACGCAGCCTTTCTAGAACTGTCTAGAAGTGAGAACTGTTTACGTTATGTCCCAATTACAACTACTGTGTGTTCTAGAAGTTTCTATTAAGGAACGTTCTCGTAATTGCTGGACTGTGTACACTAGAAGTTTCTGTTAAATTCTGGAGAGTTCTCGAATAAAAGCCTAGCATATAAAAGGCAGTTCAACAACTGTTATCGGAGAGATATAGCATAAAACTTCATCAAGCCCAGACACTGCTGAGATATCCTAAGCCAGCCACTGACACTGAACACTTGTGATAAATTGCACTACGCCGTTTCTACGCTGTGTATAAAGATTGTTATCATCCATCATCGCCTAGCCTTGTCGTTATTCGCTCGTGGAACCAGTTCCTACGCTACAGCACGCTGCAGGTCTACTACTGTACCATCGTCAACGTGCATGCACTACCAGCCCTTGGACCAGACCACGCAAATATTAAGTAAAGGATTGTGAGTAAGTGTAAATAATTATTGTAAATTTAAGTAAGATAAGGAGATTGTAAATAATCATTTAGTTGTTGAATTTTAATCTCGTTCTTCTGTGATCTTTCGCTGTTATTGGTTTGACCTGCGACCACAAGCCGTAACAATATATATATATATATATATATATATATATATATATATATATATATATATATATATTACCATTTGTAGGACTAATTTTGTAAGGGAATATTTCGGCGTGGAGGAAATCCCTTCCATTAGTTGTATGCTATACCATTATTTAACGATTCTAGAGGACTGCAGAGAAAGCGATATGAGACTTGGTCAGGTCTGAAGGAACCACAGTCTTCCTTTGACAAATACAGCCCACGTGAAATGAGGACAAAGTCACCTATTGTTGGCATAATCTTACAGGCACCTCTAAGAGGCTTAATCCATAGTAACGCTGGAAGGAAAGTAGTTTGACATCGGTAATCTTCAAAATTCATTCTAAACTGGCTTTCCAAGAGAAAGAAGGATTGGTTTGGAAAGGTATGCAAATTTAGTCTCAATATAGAAAAAAATGGTTCTTAAAGTAGCTGGGGTCATTGTTTTTACTGAAATCTTAGGTGTCAATTGCTGAATACATGAAATATGGAATCCGTTTCATGTCAAAAAGTGACACCCGCAAAATCTATACCAACTGCAACCGAAAGTTAAGGACAGCGTGTGGGGGAGCAGTCCCCCTCTCCTCCCAGAGATTTCCAAACCCCAGATGAAAAATGCTATACTTACAAAAAGAAATAAATACTGAAAATACTAAACCTTTGTTGTCCTAAATAATGCTTTTTAAGAACCTGGGAAATCGCATATGAAACCTCCTTTATCCAAACTTTTCGGGAAGGTCCCCGAACGCCAGCGCAGACTGGCTCTTAGGTGGGTAACTCGCACTGACGAATGAACTTCCTTCCGCATGCACATAGGCGTAAGAGGCGGGGGTGGCTGGGGGCAGCAGCTCCGAACCAAATTTTTTTGTGAAAATTCGGACAATATGCTGAGAACTTTTCGGGCACCTATACTGAAGGAAAAACAATGCAGTGATGTAGGTAAAGCTAATCAATAGTTTAAAAAGTTCCTTGGCAATTAAAATAAAGTAGTTCTGATTTGAATTGCACCAGCACCTGTATATTCGGTATTAATTCACAACTGTCTTTTTTAATGGTTAAACTTATATTTTGATTATCAGTGGTGTGTTTGGGGGCCATTTGGCCATGCCCCACCCTCACTGATGCCCATTTTTCTACCTAAAATACGTAAATGTTTAACAACAAATTTTACTTGAAAGGTAGCACATGTGGCACCAGATTGCACGTGAGAATACCTAATTTTTCAAAAAGTTTCAAAGAGGAGGGGGTGATGCCGATTTTTTTTTTAGTCCCTAAAATAGGTAAATGTTTTAACACAAATTTTATTTCAAAGGGAGTATATGTGGCACCAGATTGCATGGAAGAACACCTAATGTTTCAAAAATTTTCAAGGGGAGGGAGACCTCTCCGCTGAAACCCCTCCCCCAGGCCGCGATCACACAACATAATACCTGTCCCTCACCACCATTAGAAAAATCTTTATTAGAAATCATTACCATTGTAACTACTTCCGCCAAAATTAAAACCAATATGGAAGGTAGTAACATGGAATATTAGGCTATTGTATGTATTTTGCATGCCGTGTGATAACTGATGCATGCCTATATGATATGTACATTAACATGTCGAAAGCGCGTGGAATAACTTTTTTCAAGTTTAACTTTCCTTTTAGAAGTTTTAGTTTTTAAAGCATGAAGTCTCAAGAAATATTGGGTGCAACTTCTGGAGGTTTAGATAGTGCCATTTCAGCCAATCTGGGAGGCATTTTAGACAACTCTACGCACCAACCGACGGTGGCCCTCCAAGTATTAAAGTGACAAAAGATACAAGTATTTGAAAAGATTTGGAAATAACGAGAACAGTGATGAGTTTAGTCACAATATATTGGCATACAATGCGTGTGCTTATATAGCCGTTACTGAGGTAATTGTTAATTTATAGACATTTAGCACCCCATGACCCCTTTCTATTATTAAAGACTTGAAAGGAGCAGATTCAATCACTCAAATTGAAATTTTTAGAGCTAATTAATTTACAATTACAATTTTTAAGCCCCAGCCCCTCCCTTGCCCCAACCTGAATGAATTTCCCAAAGAATTTTGTCAAATTCCGCACCCAATGATTTTGTTGTTGTCACACGGCATGGTACAGATAATACATGACGACAATCGTTACAAGCATCAATAAAGTTACTGAAAGAGACATTATTGTAATGGGCAGGGCGGGATGACGTCACTTCTACGAAGAAAAGACGAACGAACCAATGAAAAAAACGTTAGTAAGGAACCTGACTAAACACGTTGTACGCATTTCTTACTACAATTCACTATGTTACACTTTTCTCATCATCTGCAATGTGATTGCTTCGTGACCTTTGAAAATTGAACAAATGCCTGTATGATCCAACCTCTCATCGGTTCAAATGATTTAGTTCCTTCTAACCCCCCCCCCCCGTCCCGAAAAAACGAAAAAAAAAAATAAAAAGACAGGGTAACTGCATATACCTAATTTGTAATGTTAAGATAATATTTCTTCATCCCAAAAATGTCAATTAAAATAATCTAAACACGTTTGAATATTTGATTCAACTTACTTACATCCATTCATCATCTGCTATAATTTTAATATAAAAGACGAGTTGGGAAATGTTTCCACGCAATGCAATATGGGAATGGGTCAAAGGTGAAGTGTACCACGCTTACGTGCCCTAGGGAGGGGGTTGCATACTGAGCATTCAGAGCTAAACACGTTGCCCGTTGTCATGGTACACTTGACCTTGTGACCCGACCGGAAGCACCGAATTTCCCAACACGTCTATTGCCATTATCGTTGTACAATTGTTATTGTTCCGCAAATAGCGACATAGGCCTATAATTACAAAACACCTTTCAGCAAAAAAGAAAGAAAAAGTTAGAATTAGCTGTTCTTCGACACTAAACACGTTTCAGACAAATGGACAGAAATAAATTTAATTTTAGTTTGCACGCACACTTTTGAAAAATGTTTTCAATGACCGCAAGCAAAAGAAGAGTGTTAGCTCAAATCAAGTTTTGACAGGTAAGAGGTACTTATTCTAAGCATTCTGGCGACACTTTTATTGAAATCCGATGTGTGGTTCTCAAAATATTAGTAGTTAAAGTTGTCACATTTTCAACACATAGTGAACTTGAAGCAATCACATATGACGTCACAGCCTCATATTAATAAGCAGTCTTTTGTTTTTCTTTAAACTTTGCAACCAATTTTTCCCTCCACAATCACATGTTATCGGAATGTGATTGTATGAGAGGCATGAAAATTTTACAAACTTCACATTCCACGTGTGGAGGTCCTATCCCTATTAACCTCAAGGTCAGCACAACAGACTCAAAAAAGGCAACAAAGCATTTCTCATCAATGTGAGGAAGTGATATAAACCCCTGCTTGCCTCAAGCTCACTTTGGGTCACAAATATAGTCAATTCATTTGCTGATATCTTGAGTACTACATGTCCGAGTTGAATGGAAGTTTTACCAAAATGCGTAGATTTAGTTCCTTTTTTACATATAAAAATTAAGTTTCTGCTTTAAACATTCCTTAAATGGTAGCCACGCTTGCTATTCTGTTCGACAGTAATCTATCCAATTGGAATTATCTAAACATTTTACATACTAGACCATCGAAAGCGACTGTACAAGAAACATTCCTTACATATTCACAAGAATGGAAGACTAAATACTCAGTTTGAAAAGTTTCCTATATGTTAATAAAATTTCAGAATATTTACATGAAACAAATGCTCAATTGTGTTTCGTTTCTTCTCTACTTTTCTATTGTTGCAAAGTGAACAAAACATGTAATGTCATGGAAACATATACTGCAAAAAACCGAAAGACTTTATACATGCCCGTACTACGGAGATTGGACCACAGTTGGTGGTACTACCCCCTCCCTTCGACAAAGCTCTCTTTTCGCATTATTAGTTCAATTTCATCGTATAATTAGCTCAATATTAAGTATGCATTTTATTATAATGCATATTAGTTATACAAGTATTAAATTTATGATGCTTTTCAATCTTAAAAGTAGGCCTACCCCCATAGGTTTCGGATACGGGGATTCATCCTCCTGACATCCAACGGATTTGGCCCATGAACGCAGCCTCAGAATTACATTTCAACCCATCCCTTTCCAAACCCTGACCATGGGACTGATACATCCCAGAAAGATGAATAATTAGGAAAGACATCTGTTGGTCCAACTACGTCATAAGGAGGGTATAAGAAAACGTCTAAATCGATACTATATCTTTATTGCTAATTTCTGTTCTTAAATATTGTCGTTACCGCTATCACTACACATAAACACTTATGTTCTCACCTTAATCTTAAAGAAATTTGTATCACAGCTATTCAAAAATTAAATAGCTTATAGTTAATCTTCTTTGACATTAAACATTGATATCTGAATCCTTACAGTGAGATCAACATAACGGATAACTTCTTGCATTCTTGTAAGATAAATCTTAAAACATTTTTCTTAACGCCGGAGAAACGGGCGTAGCTTCTTTGATGTTATTGTTCCTCAGGAGCAGAAGGGGCAACCACTAGCCCGTATATGGCTGTGGAATCTAAAACATAATGCATCCTACCCTACATATTATAATACATAAAGCTATCAAGTGTCCTTTGTATAAATGTTACCCCAGAGCCAGTATCCTCTTTCAGTGCTCCTGTTCAGAATGTTATTTTAAGTTGCGTTTTAATAAATCTTCGGTACCCCAAACTCCCAACACCATAGGAGTGATAATATGTAACCAGCCCATATGCAAAAAGAGCCCTAGACAGCTAGAACAATAGTGTAAGTCGAACTGGCCATTGCAACAGAAATACCTCTATATTACCAACCAGGAGTACAGTTCCACATATCGTCAGGAGCCTTCCATCGGAGAAAGAACCTTCCCCAAGTGTAACTAAACACTCTCTTATAGTAAATAAAATTTACATAGCAGCTTTAAATTGCTCCGGATTACTTCTAATACAGTAATGCAGTATATCAAAGACTGGATCTGAAGGTATTACCACTGTGACTGATTATCAGTTCTATTCCTGAAAATAGACTTCTGTCGTATAATTAAAGGGGGTTCTTTCCAGGTATAGACCTTACGTATATGACGTCACAACAGAAAGTACATCGCCTGTGAAGGCAACTAATTGCAACTTACACCAACAAATGCAGACAGCTGATTTGTGTAAAGTCTACCACGCGCGCGTGCCAAGTCTACATTGTGTGTGTGTAGTGTGCTTCATTGTTTACCGTCCAAAATGACGTTGCGTGACGTCAATTCGTCAGTTTCTATAAACCTCATGCATATGATGTCACAAAAGAGAAAGTGCGCCCTCCTTTGGAGGAAGATGGCGGAAAAGCGCGTATTATTGCATGTTACACCAATAAATGCAGACAGCTGATTTGTCAACCAATCGTATACGTGCGTAAGTCTACTATACGTGCGGCGAAATCTGCGCCGTGAGTGCACGCATTGTTTTCACCCAAAATGACGTCAGTGTGATGTCAATGCATAAGGTCTATAAGGGAAGTTTCGAGGTTACAAGGCGTGATTGTTAAATATTAAGACATAGCTAGTACCATGGATAAGAAGAAAAATGACGAACAGCGTAAAACAAGAAGTATGATACCTTAGACAAGAAGGGTAAAGTGTAAAGTACCGTTTCTTGTCACAGTCTGGTGCTAAAATCGGAAGGAATAGTTGACTTCTACCCATCTTGGTTGCATTATTACCATTGTTGATACCCCTCAAATAGAATTCATTATTCTCATCCTGGTATTCTTTACCCAGTTTTGGCAATATGTCCCAAACTTTTCCAGAGTTCACACTAGCTTGTCTGATGTATAAAAAACAAACAAAGGAACGAACTCGAGGTAAAAAACAAACTTATTAGTTTAAGCGAATTTTCTCCTAACATTTAAGGTTGGACTTTTCAAAAAATCAATGCAGACCTTAGCACTTGAATTCTTTTGCAAGAATCTACCCCAGCAACCCCCCTCCCTTCTAGAAATTACGACCATGTCCTCCTGTACTCGCCAATAGCTATATATCTAAGAACGATATAGGTTTTGTCAATTAACAATGGTATTTTCGAAAGTAAACCACTAGAACATGAAGCTTCACAAACTTTATAGGAACCTGGTGAGTAGACCCCCTCGGGCTTCCGTGAAGTAGGTGTTTTAGAACTGAAGCCTACAAGAGGCTTTGGCTAAAAGGTGATTTCGCAGTCTGCGAGTTTGGTTGGTAAAAAATACGTCTGCATAATTATGCAAACCATCCATATCAGTCCTTCTGCACAGGTTACTTTTAAGACAGACTGGTGTCGTAATATGGGGCCTATCCGGGAAGATGGTTGCAAGGCGATTCAGACAGTCCTTGAAGAATACCACAATCGCTTCTTTCTGCTCTCCCATCCATGCTAAATAGACACCGAAACCTTTACGAATGTGCCTTTGGTAGTGATTGTAAGGCATCTTCGCATCTCATTTTCCGTCTGCTCTACGGATACCACCGACGGAAAGGGGCAGACCAATTGAGGATTCATGTGATAAGTAGAGACAATATGGTGTACATTCTAAGCAATACCGTTGTTCTGAAAGTAAAAATTTGAAAGAGTAAACATTATCAATTATTTACAACAAGATGATTTACCAAATCACCTCTGTAATGGCTACCCTAAGTTATGGAAAACTGCGTAGCGTCCACTGTTTGCTCGCTCTCTGAACTCTCCTTCGGTAAAAAACTGTCATCTTATCGAATGGAAAAGATTTTATCAAAACTACGCCATTAATGATCAAACTGCTGGCAAATATCAGTAGTAACCATTGGCGTATGTCAAGTCTTACAAGATATGGCAGTTGTAATCCAAATCGAGGTCGAACGTTTGATCTATGTCGATTTAATTCAACAAATCCTTACCATTGCACCTTTTTTACAGAAACGGCTCTCCATAAAATTATCAGTGCAACACCTCAAGTGAAATAAATACTCTTGTAACTTACCCCTATTTCATTATCGTTCCCCTCTATCCTTGAAATATCCTGCAACCTCTGTGGGTAAAGCAATGCAAAAGAATGATTCCGTAAGTCTCCCAAATATCGAAAAGAATATTTAACTGACAAAGACAAGGGTGTCATGATTTCACACAGATCGATGCCATGAGAAGTGATTTTCAAACAGAGGGCTTCTTTTCAGATAACCTCATTGGCCAACATTAAATATCACCACCTACTCTCCCTTTCTGATCATGGATCTGTCGCCAAATAAATTCTGTGTCAAATTTACAAGTAAGTATCCCTCACCGGATCTCAGAAATCTAGAATGTGAATACTTCCAAATTAGGATTAGCACACAAAATGAAGCTCGTTGCCTGCTTGAGTCCCTTAATCCGTAGCAGAAGACAACCACAAGTCCTGTGAGCTCAAGTCTTTTATAATTTTGTACAATCTTGGATCATTAGCATTGATATCGGTGCTTTCCTGAGCAGCGGACTGCAAAGCTGCAATGAGGATTCGTTGTATGGTAGAATACAAAACATACTACGCTCTAAAACGTCCGGATCAGAGGGGCACCGACCCCAAACCCAGATCATTTATTGCATCAGATTTGGGTAAAAAATAATCTGGACTGGGTCATTTTTATCCAAATCCGATTACTGCAAATGACAAGGATTTGCAGGCGCGGATCAGGAGCCTCAGCCCCCACCCCTTTTTCGCCACATCAGCAATAACAAATATGAGTAAATTAGCACAGTGTTAATCTAGGAGAATATGCAAGGGGGCTTCCAGCCCCCCCCCCCCCCCTTTTCGAAATGTCTGGATCCGCGCCTGATTTGGGTCGGTGCCCCTACGGTCGGGATTAGGTTCCAATTTTACCCGGAAGTTTGTAGAATGTAAACAGTTCATTGAACAATGGACTATATTAGGAACAAATATTGACGTATTTTCCTAGAAATAATGAAATGAACATCCAGAATAAATATAGTTAGGTAAAAATTTCACCAACTGTGGGCGCGTGTGAAAACATTGAAATTCGGGCACAGATTGCTCAACAACTTGTGTTAGAAAACTTATTTGACAAAACATATTTGCCACTCAACTAGGCGACCATCCTCTCTGGAAACGCATCAATCAATAATTGTTGGGTAAATTCCACTCATTTTCAGTTATTTCCTCGTATGAACCCTGATGTGAATTTTTTTCCAAGTGTTTTAGAGTAGGAAAAGCGTGAGTCACTAGATTGGCTTTTGTTCCTGTACGGGTACATTTCAACACCTTTGGGGGACAGCATGGTAAACTTATATAAACTCACCACTTCATTAGGGATGCTTCTGTAATTTCCATGTTTAATTCGCCAAGCAAAAAACGTAATTGCGATGATTAGAACTACCAGTAGAAAGAGAATAAGGATTAAAACTATGACTTTGACCGGAGACGTCGGACTTCTTCCTCTGAAATAGAAATTGACATGAAAGAAATAAATAACCTATTACAATGATAATGTCATACGGTGATGTAAATGTTAATAAATGCACTGTTTCAGCAACGCCCCCCCCCCCCCCATCCCCCACCACCACCACTCTTTTAGAATTCGTATACAGACTTCAGAAGAAAATTTGGTGGAGCTAATTAGTTTCAGGGTGGCAAGCCGTTCTCACAAAAATTGAAAAAAATCGCCGGAATGTATGCACTTTTCCTTTCTGTCAAACTCACTGAAGTAATGTAGCTTGGGCCGAGCCTTGGTTGTGCGGGCCCTTCTCGGGAAAAACGTATTTGCATTAGAGCTACAGAGAACTCTTATACACAGCGAGGTTTCGTGCAGATTATAACATCTATTCCTCTCAAGAACGACCAAAAGACTGACTAAAACTTCATACACGTATACAGAAGTGCAACGTAAGGCTACTGAATTTATTAAAATAACAAATACACATCTCGGTATGAACATTTAACACACTCACTCTACTACAGGTGTAACACAATAGTACAAAGATAACAACTGACATAGTAACAGTGGCGTAACTACGGGAGGCATGACGGAGAACGTGCCCCCTACGACAAAGCCGTGCCACCCCAGGTGTCTCTCCGTGGAAAATTTTGGAATGTACAGTTCTGTATATAAGCCCTATAGAGACGGAGAGAATTCAGAAATTGTGCCCCCAAGGAAAGGCTCGTTTCCCCCCTGCTCAAAAAATCCTGGCTACGCCACTGCATAGTAACACAAGATAACAATACAAATAAATTCCAACAATACAATGCATATTCATTTTCTACAGTAACACATGCATACATAATATATAACCACTTATCCCTATTCCCTCTGTGGTTCATTTCCGAGTCAGAAGACAAATATAAGTTAGCTTTTTTTTTGGTTTGGTTTGGTTTGGTTTATTTCCACGGTTAAATATACAACATATGCAACATTTACACAAGGTGGTGGAGGAGGATTGAGGAAGCGAAGCTTGTGCGAACAGTCCCCCCTAACAAAAGCAAATCATGACAAAACAAAAAACAACAAAAGAAACAAAGAAAAGCCAAAACCTAGGAAGAATATAGTCGCTAAGCAAATAGGATTTGAATTTAGTCTTGAAAGAAAATACGGATTTAGCATCTTTTAAAGTTCTGTGTAGTGAATTCCATATACTGACCCCGGTATTTATGAATAGGCGGCGAGATATTTCTGTGCTGGAAAAATTTGTACGTAAATGTTCGGAGAAACGTGTGTTATGAGTATGAATATCACTGTTAAAGTATACATCAAAGTTGCGGGGTAAGAGTCTGTTAACATATCTATACATAAACATACCGACTTGGAATTTGAAAGAATCAAAAATCGTTAAGATTTTAAGATTTGAAAAAAGAATTTTACTGTGGGAACAATAACTAGAGTTGGTTATAGCTTTCTTTTGGAGAACGTATAAACGATTTAAATAAGACGGAAATGCATTTCCCCAGATAATGTTACAATAAGACAATCTGGAATGGATAAGGGAATCATATAAGGTTTTCAAAGTATGGGATGGCACGAAATAGCGAATTTTCTGAAAGATTCCAATAACCTTAGAGATATTAGAGCAAAGATAATCAATGTGATTTTTCCATGATAGATGGGATTCTAAGTAAATACCAAGAAACTTAGTTTTGTGAACCAGATTAATTTCATTGTTATCAGTATATAAGTGAATCGTATCAACTTTACGTTGGATAGGATGAAATATCATGAAATTAGTTTTACTTGTATTTAATGACAGCTTGTTAGCTCCAAACCATGTAGAAACACAACTTAACTCAGCATAAATAAAACGGGAAATATAATGAATATCACTGTGCTTGAACAAAATACTGGTATCATCAGCAAAAAGTGTAAAATTAAGCAAGGTAGAACAGTTACAAAGGTCATTAATGTAAATAAGGAAAAGTATAATGGTCCAAGTATAGAACCTTGTGGGACACCAAAAGTTATAAAATTGTGCTTTGAAAATATCTTATTTACGCATACAGCTTGATTTCTATCGGATAAATAGCTTCTAAACCAGTTATTTACAACTCCTCGAATTCCATAATGACTAAGTTTCTGAAGTAAAATATCATGGTTAACAGTGTCAAAAGCTTTTGAGAGGTCTAGGAAAACACCAATGGTTATTTCGTTATTGTCAAATCCCTTAGCAATGTAGTTCACAATTTCAGCTGCCGCCATATAGGTAGATGAATTTTTCCGAAAACCAAACTGAGAAGGTGAGAGAATATCATTCTTGTTAAGGAAGTCGATGAGTCTACTGTACATTATTTTTTCAGGAACTTTTGAGATGGTAGGGAGAATGGAGATTGGTCTGTAGTTGGAAAGCAAAGTAGGGTCACCAGCTTTGAAAATGGGCTTTGCATAGAAGAGCTTTGCATAGAAGAAACTCCTTACCCTGTCTGTTCTCTTCTCGCACATACTCCGTTTGTGTTTTCGTATGTGCTGGGACACTCAGCCACGCAGGAATCGTCCAGGGTCACGTGTTCACAGCTGAAACAACCCTTGCTAGTTTCATCTTGGCAGCTTCCTTTACATTCAGGATGACAAGGTTTGCAGATATTGTCTCCTGTTTGAAAATACTTTTCAGGACATTTATCGACACAGGTGTAACTTTGGATAGTAAGTGGAAATTCTGAGGGACATTTGCTCACACATCTCTTCTGCAAGATAAAAAGTAGTAAAGATGTGTTATCTTTTGCAAGGGTGTTGGGAGGAGTGGGAATGCTCCCACCGCCACACCTCTTTTTAGGGAACAAAACCCCTTGTTTGCAAAAAAATGTTCCCTAAATGGTAGGCACGCAAACCTAAAAATAGAAGTTATTTGAAAATGTTCTCCAAATTTTACACAATGTATAGCATTAAATTGCATGTATGGACACTCAAATATTCCAAAAATTCCAAAGGTGGTGGGGATGGTTCATTGTGTGCTCAAACTAATGGCAAATAAGATAACCCAAGAAAAACGCAGACGCATAAATACTTTAAAAGTATGAATATTTATGCTTTTATTCGCTTCGAAATAAAGAGTATGTGTGCCTTTCAATCAGGAAAACTGATAGAAGACAAAAGGGACATCCCCTACCATAGGACCCCTCCTTCAGAACGGTTGTATAAAGATTTCATCTCCCTCCCCGGCGACAAACAACGTGCCATCTCTTTTATCTACTATCATTTTTCTTGATTGAAAGGCACACATACTCTTTATTTCGAAGCGAATCGAAGCATAGGATTTCATATTTGTAAAGCATCTACACCTCTGCGCTTTTCTTGGGCTATCTTATTGGCCATTATTTTGAGCATACACAATGAACACAGTACTATAACTAGTCCTATACATTACCTTCATAGCAGGTGTCGAATATGTACACCTCTTTTGACGTACATACTATAACGAGTGCAGCCAATATAGGTGCAGGAGTAATACACGTCCGCCAAGCGGGCAACCCTATCTGTTGACATCATGGCATAAAAAGCAGGGATGTATAGGTCCACCTTAACCTCATTCAGAGCCAATTCCGATTCCAGTGGTCAAGCGCCATTCTGGGCCAGTCCTTGCCTACGTAGCAGGCTGTACGGAGGAGCTGAGCAAACAGAGTCCGCTCCGCGGGGTAGGCCAGTCCCGAATCCAGAACCCTCGTTTTCTTAGCCAATGCCTATTTCGGTGTCTCAAATTCCGGGTCAATTGCGATTCATGCCATTTTAAAATGTTTGGCCAACCTTCTACCTAAATGTATGTGACCATCAATTTAGTAAAATGATCTCCAAATTCACTATACACTATAGCCTTAACTAACGTCCATGTAACTGTCATATGTGTTGACTCTCCTGGAATCGACTCCGAGTCCAGCTATAGCCCACTGGGCAATTCCGTTTCCGGGACCTCCCACTCCAGGCCCGTTCCGAGTCCAGTAAAAGACGGACTCGAGTCGGGAATTGAATTCAAATCCCGGCTCGGTCGTTACAGCCCTGTTACAAACTTTTCACTTACTGTCATTCACATGGCATCTTACTTGATGAAAAACTAACCTTAGAATCGCCTAAATTTACTTCCATGTCCTGACATTTTGTACAATCACTGGCCGTTCCATTGTTGCATTCAGTACATGATGAATCACACGCGTGGCATACCTGAAGAAAGAAAGAAAATACAAAAGGAGGCTATAAATACAATCAAGTTAGAACGAACAGTCTCGTCCTACTTATACAGAGGTTCTACCATTTGTTTGATAATAAAGGAAATGGCTTCGTCTCCCCCGTGTAGTTTTCGTATTGATGTAAGATCTGGTGTTTGTTTCTTTTATGATTTTGGGATAAAGCCCTTTAAAAGAGAAATGTTTTAACCTAACTCTCCTTGATTTATCAAGCACACTGCCTTGCTATTGCGAGATAAGATGAGAAATATCAAACTATATTACAAACAAAGCAAGAAAGAAATGCATAGGCGTAGGAAGCTTTTCGATCGCCGTCCTGGGGGAAGGGGGGATTTTTTGGGTATTTGAGGGTCCTCAGATGCAATTTGGTGCTACATTTTGGACAAACTTTAAGGAAAATTACAGCAAATTTTTGACATTTCTTTCAGAAGAGACAAATAAGGGGTTTTTGCCCTTGGATCTTGGGGGCAGAAGCATACTTCAGCCCCCACATTTTTGACTGGGGGATAAGCCCCCCAGCTCCCCGCTTCCTACGCCCTTGAAGAAATGACACACAAGGTGAACAGTGGCGTAGTGATCTACACTTTCATAACTTGCATTGAGATTCTTGATCGTGCAGAGTCTCGTCATTGTGTATATGGTAAAATAGCAATTTTGCCCTGCCCTGATACAGATGGACGTAAATTCAAATCTTCCTATTGTAATTGAAAGATTACCCACCTTATCAAGTGATGGCATATTCTTGAGCTAATTTTTAACAAAATGTTTACTTTCATAGAGGAAGTTGCCATATCACGAATACTCTCTGATATGAATTGTTTTCAAAAGTGTGGAAGCAAATCTCTAGGGTGGCAAGAGTATTGCATTAGCTTATTTTGATAATATTTCATTATAAACATACCTTGGCAGAATCCGAATACTCAGAGCTAGAACATCTATGAACGCATTGGCCATTTGAAATATGTCTTCTGCAACTGCTACAACTGCCTGCGTCTCCTCCCTGGCTGCATCCACCTTTGCACTCATGATGACATTGTTGGCACACCTACAAAGACCAAAGAGTAAATTTATTCATTTCTCTTCAGTAAAGGTCTACTGAGAGATAAGAGAGAAAAAAGCTTCCTCATTTTGCTGTCATTAAGTAATGTAGCTAAGTTAGTGCATCCCGGGAAGCTCTTTTGAGTTTACAATCCCGAATCTGGAAATCCCGTGAAAAACACGAGACTATGTGTTTACATCTTTACAAAAGATCAAGTACTGACCGATTGGTTCGGGCGGAGGATGCAGCAAAGAGTCAAGTTTAAAGATATTTTATGCGTAGTCTACATGTCAAGGAGAGAAGGAGTTAAGAAGTTCCTACAATTGAAATGTATACAAGAAATGTTGGTGCATTAGTTTACCGCTAAACTCCTATTTGAGGGCACATGAAGTGCCAGTCTCACTTCCCGTGGTGACGTCAATGAACATCTGACTTTTTTTAACCTCTAACCGAATGCATAAATCTAGTAGAAGTCTTCATGAAACTAGTTGTAAAGAAAACGCTAAGCAAAACATTTGCCCCTCAAACGGATTTTTGGCTGCAACCAGCCCCCCCCCCCCCCCCCGAACGGTTTGCTGATACCAACAGTCATCTGGGCAAGTGAATAAGAAAATTGTTGCAGCCCAAAAAGATAACATATACATTCGAAAATTTGCAAATGTTAGGTTATAAAGGCTTATTATGGAAAGATCATTAGTATTCAGAACAATTTATGAGGGGAGTTGACATCTCCGGTTTATGCTATTAACAACACATTGGAATTCATGAGTTTCAATTGTTATACCGTCAAAGAACTTAAGTTATTTCTATTTCGCATTCTCAAAGGGGTAAAGGAGACCAGGGATTATAACACACTTGAGCCATGGCTAAGTTTGTTATCCGAAATTTGACATCCTCAAACACCCTGGATTGCTGGAAATCGCAACTGAAACATAAATTTGCCTCTGCCAAAAATTTCTCCGTAAATATGTGTTGATGCCAGCGCGATGAAGAAAAGGCGCCCTCTCAAGGGCGACCGATCTAACGACTTTTTTTCCGTTTAATCCACTGGTCTCTTTAATCCACCAGTGGTCACTTTCTGTTATGTTCAATTCTTACCGTCGAGCTGGCGTAAATGCTGTTAGCTTCAGCTGGGATCCTTCGTGATGCGTGGTGGCGGTCACATGACTCCCCAGCATCCATACACCTCATCTGAAATTAAAATAATTAAAAGGGACCCTTCAAAATAAGTTAAAATTACGTTTAAAAAGAAGGCATATGTTCCGCTTTTGTATACATAGGATAAAAACAACCGGTGCTGTGGCCGAGTGGATAAAGAGGTGGCATTTGAGGCAACGAAGCTTGGCCCACTGGGAGGTTTTGGGTTCGATCACCGGCAGGGTCACAGTAAAGTGTGTTTTTCATTGGCTTTTCAAAAAGAAAACAAATTTGACCTAAATTGTTGACTTGGTTAGCCACACGACGTGAAGTTGTAATTCATAAGCCATATAGGCTTCTCCCACATTTGTGGTCGCTTATCGTCGTAAAACAACTGCCCTTCAAAGGCCTGAATAAATAAAATACTAAAAAAGACCGCAAAAAGGAAGGTCTACTCAGAACATGTGAGAAATAAAAGGGAGGGGCAATGACATAATAACAGTGGTGACATCATCTCTGGTGCTCTAATTAACCAGAAAGCCTAAGGGCTTAGTGATTCCTTGCCGAATGGGGATGCTTTGTTGTACTGAGGTTTATCCCTCAAATTTATCTTCCTTGACTACATCATTTTACGATATTTTAACAATTTCACCTCTGCTGACCTCACATGAACTTTGAACCCCACCAAATATAACAAAAAAGAAAAACGAAAGTGTCTTGAAAGGAATTCAACTCCAATGGATCTTGGATCTTGAAAATTCTTGGGAAATTTTGTTTTTTGACCTCTGGTGACCCCTGATGACTATCTTGGGAATTCTTGGGAAATTTTGCTTTTTGACCCTTGGTGACCTCAGATTACGATCTTGGGAATTCTTGGGAAATTTTGCTTTTTGACCTCTGATAACCCCAGAGGACAATCTTGGGAATTCTTGGGAAATTTTGCTTTCTGACCTCTGGTGACCCCAGAGGACAATCTTGGGAATACTTGCGATATTTTGCTTTTTGACCTCTGATGACCCCATATGATGATCTTGGGAATTCTTGGGAAACTTTGCTTTTTAACCTATAGTGACCCTGGACGACAATTTTGAGAATTCTTGGGAAATGTTGCTTTTGGTCCCAGTGACCCCAGATGACAATCTTGGGAATTCTTGGGAAATTTTGTTTTCTGACCTCTGGTAACCCCAGATGACCTTGACCTCCACCAAAATTGATAGGGTGTTTCCTCTCAACATGGCAAATTTATATACCAAATATGAAAAGTGGCTGTCATTGCTTTCTTGAGATAGTGTGATTACAAGCCATTTACAAGGTTTCTGTAGTTCAACCACTGGTGACCTCAGATGACCTTTGACCTCTACCAAAAACAATAGGGTTCTTCCTCTCAACATGACAAATCTATATCTGCCATTCCTATCTTGACATTTCCCAATTTCAAGGTTTTCGGTCTTTGACCTCTGATGACCTCAAATGAACTTTGACCTCCACCAAAAACAGTAGCGTTCTTTCTCTCAATATGACATATCTATATACCAAATATGAAAAGTGTTGGTCACTCCTATCTTGAGATATAGTGATTACGAGCTTTTCGGCCTTTTACCTAAGGTGACCTCAAATGACCTCTGACCTTCACCAAAGATAATAGGGTTCTTCATCTCAACATGATGAATCTATATACCAAATATAAAAAGTGTCGGTCATTCCTATCTTGTGATAGCTTGATTACAAGCCTTTTCGGCTTTTAACCTGCGGTGGCCTCAAATGACCTTTAACCTCCACCAAAAACAATAGGGTTCTTCCTCTTGACATGCAAAATCTGTATACTAAATATGAAAAGTGTTGGTCTTTGCTGTCTTGAGATATCGTGTTTACGAGGTTTTCGACGTTTAACCTCTGGTGACCTAAGATGACCTTTGACCTCTACCAAAAACAATAGGGTTCTTTCTCTTAACATGACAAATCTATATACCAAATATGAAAAGTGTCTGTCATTGCTATCTTGAGATATCGTGTTTACAGGCCCTTTACGAGGTTTTCGCAGATTAACCTCCGGTGACCTCAGATGACCTTTGACCTCTACCAAAAACAATAGGGTTCTTCCTCTTGACATGAAAAATCTGTATACCAAATATGAAAAGTGTCGGTCATTGCTAACTTGAGATATCGTGTTTACAAAGTTTTCGGTATTTGACCTCTGGTGACCTCAAATGACCTTTGACCGCCACCAAAAACAATAGGGTTCTTTCTCTTAATATGACAAATCTATATACCAAATATGAAAAGTGTCGGTCATTGCTATCTTGAGATATCGTGTTTACAAGCTCGGCGTCACATACACACACACATACACGCACACACACACACACACACGACATCACCATCGCATAGATTCCTTGCCTGCCTACGGCAAGGAATCAAAAATTGAGAGCATTCGGTATTAATTTTTTTTTTTTTTTGAGAATGGTGATTATTACATCAACCTTGCAAGTTCTAGAATAATTAAGCTAAGAGAAGATGTTTTAGTGATACGTACAAGCATTGACGTCAATCATGGGTGGACAGGGGGACACGTCCCCCACATTTTGGAAGTACACCCATTGACTTAAGATTTTTATACAGTAAATTTTTGACAGAAGTGGCCATGCCCCCCCCCCCCCCACATTCGAGTAAAGATTGACTCCCAGGCGTACAAGTTTATGCTTATTCTGACTTCTTACATATTCCACAAATGTTTCTTTCTATCTCAGCCTATTTTGAATAACAGAAAGATTAAACGGATTATATTGTTATGCACGACAGGAACTGACACACTGACACAGGGTTTTCTTTAAGTGTACCTAAACTCTGAAATTTCAAACTTATATTTTACAAAGCTTGAAAAATGAATCCAAATGGTTCAACTCCCATTTTCACAGGATTTTTCTGAGCTGAGATATCAAATGTTGCAATTTATTCAAGCAAATCCCTGATTCATTCAATTTAAAATGATTGTGCAATAATTGTGATGTCATTCTTGTACTACTCAAATTACAGTCTTTGTTTTTCTTTTTTTTTTAAAGCCTCTTGCGCCAAAATGTAGTCACTTTCTTACTGTCATAGGGTGACTTGACTATACAAGTCCTCTCTGTATAACATGATGTGCAAGAAAACGGGAACTTTTCAATGTCATATAAACATCTTAATTTCCAAAGGAAGCATAAGCAGGTAATGTGAGATGTACAAGAAGGACATCGCAAATTATTGCTCAATGCACTAATTCAAATTAAGTGACTAAATTTCAATATTTTATATCTCAGCAACGGAGTGAGCTATGAAAATGGAAGTTGGATGAATAAGATTCAATTTTTAACCTCTAAAATATATATTCTTGTAATTTTAGTCTTTAGGTACACTTTAATTAATGATTAGTTTTTAACAGACTTAAACTTCCTGTCCTTTCATAGTTTTGTCTGGAATTTTGTATTTGCACATTGAAAATGCGGTTATAGTTAGGCATATTCATTTTAATATTTTAGGCTAGGTTACCCTTCAGATAGTTCCTATAGCATGTTACAGATTTGTGGGTACTCAGGCCCGTAGCCAGACAAGGTACAAGGGGGCCTAAAATTTTTTCGGGGAGGCCAAATGTGTACAAATGTATTAAGTCAATGGTAAGATTCAAACTCTCTAGGGGGGCAAGAAAAATTTCAGGGGGGCTTCGCCTCCCCTGGCCCCCTCCCCTCGACTAAGGGCCTGTGGGTACTTCACATATAAGTTTGTTTATAAACAGCGAAGCTGTTTCAACGGCAAGCTTATCTTTCCTAAATACCATTTTACAAATATTTTTTAAGACTTTCGGAATTCCATGAGTGGTGGAACGTACATGAGACAGCACTATTAAATTATTCCAATATTGTTTCCGTTCAATACTTTCATCCTCGCTTGCTTTAATGAATCATTTCTACGAAACACATTTCTATACAATAAAGGTTGCCCTCTCAAACATGTTCATATTATGTTTTTATTTGCACTTTCATTATTATATGTATATTTTCGCTGCAATTATTTCGGAGAACTTGGAATCATTTAAGTGTCTTTTCAAATACAAATATTAAGGGTAAACCTTTAGTGAAGCATCTATTTGCTTGGCTTCAAAAGTGATCTGACATCTTATTTAGCCTAATTTATTCTTTTGGTGAAAGTATACAACTTAAATGATTACCAACTAGGAAAGGCCCATCTGTTTACGGAGCTACTCAACACCCGAAAGGGCAACTTTCCTCATCCCAGAAAGCTCCAATTATCCCAACAAAGATACTTCTGTATAGCCCCTCCCAAAACTGTCTTAAGCTCCCCCTTGTGCAGACACAAACCTAGTGTATTGCTTAATCCCATATCCTAGTAAGCATACAAGGTCCTAATGTGTAATCAGACCACTCTCTCTCTGCATTGTCTGAAATGTGAGCTTCTCTGCATCTTTTGAATTTTCCGATTTTGACGTCAGTCAAAGAGCAGTCACCACTTGAAAATTTTGGTTTCCCTTAACTAAAATGTACTAGGGGTGATGAGTGTCTGTCTTTAAATATTTTACCGGGACAAAAATATGTCTTTCAAAAAAATATGTCAAAAATATTTCGGAGAAAGACTGGCTGCACTAATTGATTACTTCTTTACTTTGCCTGCAGCTTATACCAATTTTCGTTTTTCTTTCATTGTCTTTCTAACACTGTCGCTAGCTACAACAGCTTCTCAGAAGTTGAATGGGGTTATAACTTTGAGCAGAACCTATTGCAAACGCCAATCCCTAAGGGCGTGAGGCATAGGTTGGACCCTAGATGCTCTGTGGATGTGATCCGAAATCATTTCCACAACCTTACATAGTAGGCATACATTGCATCGGTTCAGTTGCCTTCAATTCCACATGTTTGTTAACAAAAAATATGACTGTTTTCAGAATTTTCGAGTTTGGTTTCATCGGTTCAGCCATTGTGAGTTATATACAGAATCGAACATATTGGTAATATATTTATAATAGTTCTGGAAAATTTGGGGACAAACGGTATAATATCCCTACTGTCAGAATCAGTCGGGGGCATGTCTTCCCGTCTCCCATCTGTTGACGCACATGTACACTGATGTTAGTTTCATGCCTTGATTTTAACTTTTATTTTAATAATGTATTTCATAAGCTAAGCTTACAATTTCAAAAGTAATATACCGCATACGAAACTAAAGATCATAATGACCACCACAGTGTCCCGTGGGGTCAGCTGAAAAATAAACCTTTATACGGAACAACATGAGTGACCCCTTCCCCTCTTTCACCCTCTCGGCGTTTGACGCTCTGAATTGCTATTCACTTACGATTTTCAGTTCTTCATAACCAACACTTTTTCTTTTACATAGGAACTTCACAAACTACTTACAAAACTGCCCTCATGATCCAATAAAATAAAGTCGCATTTGTCACAGCCACCCTGACCTATTCTGTGTTCTGTACCGGTACACCTAAAAACAAGTAGCAAAAAAGAATACTTATTATATATATATATATATATATATATACCGGTATATATATATATATATATATATATATATATATATATATATATATATATATACCGGTATATATATATATATGTATGTCAAAAAAGAAGTAGTAAATAGTGCTAAAGGTTTGTGAAAAAGTCCACGACGTTTTGGGTTTAAACATGCATCTTGGAACCCTGTCCCCACATAGTCTGAACGTTAGACTTGAACTTTATAAATCAGCAAATTCCTGCATTGCTGTTACCTGTGTTGACCACTTGGCACTGTCTATTTTCCTAGCCGGTTTGCCCGTACCCACTTTTATTGTGTGTTTTGTTATTTGTACGTTTGGCCGGGTCAACAATCAGTTGCATTTTTGCCACCTGATGAAGGGTTTAAACACGAAACGTCGTGGACTTTTTCACAAACCGTTTGCACTATTTACTACTTCTTTTTGGACCTACTTACTTCATAAGTACTACGCAGTACTTTGACCATATATATATATATATATATATATATATATATATATATATATATATATATATATATATATATATATATATATATATATATATATATATATATATATATATATATATATATATATATATATTATATATATATATATATATATATATATATATATATATATATATATATATATATATATATATATATATATATATATATATATATACATATATATGTTCCCCATTGTGAACCAAAACATGAGAAAAGGGGATTTTAAAACTCATCTAAAGTTGGTATAATTTATTTTATAAAGCCTGAAAAACGTTTCACTTTAGACTAACCTGCTAACCAAAAGCTAAACTGGGTATGACGTCATCATGTTATCATAGTATTTTCTTCATTTAAGAAATGATACCTTAATGAAATTTTCCCTCAGACTTCAAACGACATCATTCTCAAAACATGAAAATGGAGAAATACCACGGGCAAAGGTGATGTTGAATTGTTGATTCATTAATAGTGTGTTATAAAGCAAACATTGTATTGGCTCCTTGCCAGTTCCCAAAAATCTGTAGGAGCTAAGCTTTAGGTAATAGGCATTTTCATACGTGTTCCTCCACAGAGTTACAGTACCGTGTATATAGGGTAGGATCGGGGCTGGAATGCATCCTGTATGACCCTATATAGGTTCCGCTTGAAACAGAAGACTTTTTTCAACAACTGTTACTCTTCGTCGTCTGTATGCAAGAAGCCCGGGGACTAGCATGGTAATTTTCTAGTGAGGTAAGGGAAGGCAATGTGTGTACCTTTACACCAAGTAGGTCAATGGCCTCTTGAAGCTGCGATGAAGCAAATTGGTTGCTATACTATGAAGCTTTCTTCTTAAAACCCATCACCAGCCCAAGGGCGAAAATGGTCGCTATATAGACTGTCTAACCGTTTGAACTGTTCAAGAATGCAAATTAACAAAATTGAAAGCAAACTTTTGAATTTATTGGTTTTAACATGAAAGATGTAAAAACTGTTAGAGTTTTTTCTTTGTTGTGGTCACGAAGCATTGCAAAAAATTCCGTCTTAAAGGCCCAAATAACTTTGTTTAAGGAGGCTAATCCCCTTAAGAATGCAACTAGAAGAATTCAAAACTGCCAATTGATATGAATATTCACGCACAAGATGAAATATCCGTAAACTTACCCGTTGCGGCAGAAATCTGGACACATTACGCACATTGAATCTTCACTTGCGAATTCATTTTCGGAGCATTCTGATACACAGTACGGTCCTAGCTGGTAGTTGCGACAGCTGTTGCAGTGTGTGTTGCTCTGTAGACGTGTGAAGTAGTGTTTTTATTTCTTGTTAATACTACAGTCAATTATAATCAGTTTACTAATATATCATTTAATTTACTTGTTTTTATTCACAACAAAATAAAAGGCTAGTGACAAACAATGTAGAAAAAGAGTGAAAAACACTTTTTTTCTGCAAAACTCCCTGTCGAAAGGAAATACCTTTTAAACCATGACCTTCTGTGTGTAGTAAACAATATTATTCGAGAAGAAAGCAGAGTACATATAACATTTATGTTAATCTGTTGAGTGTTTTATGCTTCTTCTGTGAGCAATATTGTTTCCTATGTCTGAAAGGCCTTAATTTCAAGACAGAGGGTCACGATAGCATCAAACTATGCTAGTAACTATTTACCGATTAAATAGTTTATAGTATACTACCATGCTTTAAAGGGAAATATTGTGTTTACATTGCCTAAAAATGACACGGACAGAGAAAAGCATTTATCATTATTGAACCATTAAGTTCCGATCAATGATCTCTGGAAACAGCTTTTCTTCTCAAAAAATATTACATATTACAAGAGCTATCAATGTTGCATCATTTGAAAGTTTGGCTCAACAAATTATTTTTGAGCTGCAAAACAGTGAATTTCTTTCTGTGAGAGTTACTCAGCTACATTACTTTGAACTGCCCATCATTCTATACCGATAACTGATGGTTTAAATGGTAGAAGAATGATCTGTGCTGCAAGCGCAATATTTGCCGTTGAAATCTGTGGTCAACGTGCATTGTTACAATCCATGTGCCTATCGTAGCAACAGATATGCCCTATATATGTATACAGTACCTGACTGGTCTAAACCATCAGTGTAGGTGTAGGTCACTGACTTCTTATATATACTGACAGAGCATATTGCACTAACGTCCTATCCGTAAATTGTCGCCACCGTACGTACACGAGTAGCAGGGGCGCAAATCCCGGGGGGCAAGGGGGCCTTTTCCCTCCTCAAATGAAAAAGTGGGGGGCCAAACCCTAACTTGGCCCCCCAAATGTGAATAGCAATACTCATTTTTTTTCGCCGCTTGGTCACTTTTGACAACAATACAATTATAGGCTATAACTGACATAGTATTTGAATGTCTGTTGACCAAGACCGTATAGAATATCATCTGAAGCTGAAACCCGGCGCAGACGAATCAATTTTCAGTCGAAAACACTTAAGAGATGTCTTAGTTATACCTTCACTTCGTTTCCTAATCTAGGCCAGAGCGATCTATCTCTTCATTTTGTGCCTCGGTTCGTGAAGCACATCAGTAGTATTAATTAACTTTGTGCCCTAACTAACCCTTTTGACAAGTGTAAATGTTCTCAAACCCAGGAGCCTTTACACTAAAAAACTTCCGTTCGAAATAATCTTTCTGCAGCTTCTGAAATACTAAAACCCAGGACCTTCCGGGGGCTTCGCCCCCTGAACCCCCACCCGGGCTTTGCCCCTGGACCCCACCAGGGGCCCTAAGGCGGGCCCCTGGACCCCACCCACGAGGGCTCCGCGTTCGCGGTGCACGCTACGCGTGCACAGTTTCAAATCCACGCGTACACCATATTCGTTTTCGCCCCCCACTCTCAAACAGAGATTTGCGTCCCTGACGAGTAGGATTACCAATATGGTTGCCTGCTTCAGGCTTGTGTGTAAAAGTTTGGACTTGCTCAAGTGGCTGTGAAGGACTGTGATATTGTTCTTCCATTCATGTTTATATTTTGTCTGAAATGTTGCAGATTCATCGTCAAATTGGGCAAATGGTAGTAGCTCGGCGACCATCTTGGTAGCCTAAATTTGTTCGAAAGGTGGCGACCGTCTTGGTCACATGATCCTCTGTCAATATATAGCCTATGAGAAGTCCGTGGTGTAGGTTAAGAGGTAGAATAGGTAACAGTTGAACTACTGTACGGATAATGATTTCTGTCCATGCAGTAACAGGGGTTTTCACCGACGTCAGTATGTCACGCACCTTTTTCTCTGTTTGGACATTTAAACCCCCCCGAAGAGTCCAATGAATCTAGGGTCCTAAATGCATGCATGAATCCAGCAGGACACCTACTCCTCATGAGCTGTGGACGCAACTTGCTACGCCTGGTCGTCATGTGAGAAACTTCTCCAACTGTTCATAGTTATCCCTGAAGTGGGGTCCTCCGTTACCAGGAGGTGGTCCGGCCACCTCCCTGCCACAATATAAACTAGAGAAATACGGTGGTTCATAATGTCGTTACCGTAATCGGTATATGTATTTATATCGGGTAGGTTTAAACCGTCAAAATGTGGAGGGAGATATGTTTGTTTGAGTTCACTACTTACTGGGCCGGTACAACCCCCTTCGCATTCCTCATGACATCGTCCACATGTCTGGGATGAACTGGTTTCAGATGAAACTATATAAAATCTGGAAAATGGAATTTGTAATCATTTTAGACTATAAGTAAATTTATAATAATATAAGGTAACCAGATTTCAAGGCGTTGATGACGTCAGAGGTGACGTAAACTTGAATTCACAAGCATGATTTGTGGAGATTATCGATCCTGACAGAGTTGGGTGGGATTGGGAGCAGTTACTTCGTCTTTTTTAAGGATAAACTAAATGAAACCAGTAACATGAGTTGAGACCAGAGTTACAAATTTATTACTCGAGATGTAGTGCAGATGACGGATGCCCACTTTTAAACTACAAAGAATGTCAAAGGAATAAAAATTACAATGGCACATTTGCTCTATCTTCCTGATATAAATTTTAGTTTTTTATTTCAGCCTTATTTCAAGAGGGTAACTCTCCTAACTCATCAGAACTAATCTTCCCAGTGGTCCTCGAAAAACATAAAAACGCATATAAAATAGAAAACAGAGAACAAAACAATAATGTATAAACGAAAAAGTTCTAAATACCACTTAAAACATCCCCCTTCGAAAATTGAAATACGTAAAATGATAACACAGTTTAAAAACTCTGTGCGACACCACACATTTTAATTTTCATAATTCCGCTCTCATAGCAACCTGGGATATTATTACAAAGATCCTTCAAACCTCCTTAATGCCGCAAGGAATTGGGCTTAACTTTTTACCTGAGGAAAACTTTACGTGGATCCTCCCATGAGACTGAATTGCCCGTGCTTTCATGTGATCTGTCCGAGAAATTAACCTCACCTATTCCCATCTGAGCTGCACCCGTCGTCCCACCCCTTAGCTCGTACACCCATAATTGAGAGAGAGAAAAAGGTAAATGACTCACTCCTCAGGATTACACGGAGGAACGCAGGTGCCATCTTCAAGCTTCGAGTTCTCGCAACTAAAACATTGCGCAGCCATCGGACCCCAACAGCCAATCGACGTGCACTGCTCATGACACGTGTCACTTCCTGAGTAGAAAATGCAATCAACAAATATTAAAAGTTTCTTTGTTTATGCTCTAATGAAATCTTCGGAAAGCCAACTTCCTTTTTGAAAGTAGAGATGAGATCACAGCCGATTGTTTTTATAGGTAGTCCCATCACAGTCTCTGTAAAGGAAGAATTCTCACACACTTACATAGTATTATTTTTCCTTGAGAAACTTCCAGTATAAAATAAAAATTCACTATAATTGAAATCACTTTGGAAAAGTGTATTTCTTGTGAACTTTCTCCAACACCTTTCAAGAATTTTGAATGCGTCACACGCTCATGTTAATGGTCTATTTTCTTACAAGAACTGTTTTCTGCAGTGAAGCAGCGTGACTAAGTGCAGCCAGACCTAGGATAAAAAGGACCTAACCGAAAAGATATAACATTTCTCTTTTCCCTGAGCTTTAATTGAAAAGAGAATGACCCACCATTTCACAATTTTGTCAATGTGTTACAACCCTCTCATCTCATAAACACTTGATTCAGATATAAATAATGGATAATTAATATGTCATTTGTTTACTGTAAGCATAAGCGTACGAGGCGGGGGACAGGGGGAATATGCCCTCCTAATTCGGGCAAAACTACAGAACTAGTGGATCCATTCTGGCAAATAAGACAGCCAAGAAAATATATTTTGTCCTTTTTAGGGGCCATGACAAACTACACAGCGTTATCAAACTTCGGGCAACTTGGTCCAAAATTCTAAATTTTGGGCAAAAATTATCCCTCCCCCCAAGAAAAATTGACCCCCGTACGGCTATGACTGTAAGCGTACACCACATGATCAACGAGTTTTCCAACACGTTGCCAACTTTTGTCACGTCCCAGGACGATGCTAGGGGCAGGGATTGGTGGATTCTAAAGAATTCCCTTTTGCAAACCTCATAAAGTTTTAAGAGCTTTGCAAATGTTTTGGAATGCTTGGGCTTATGATTTTAAGCATTAAATGCACCAGATTTCAGTTCTTGAAATCCTCTCCGCCTAAGCTCCAGTATACTTACCACATTCAGTTTTAGGGGCGTTCTCTCTCACTTCATGTGTCTCTGGGTCTTCCAAGAGTTCTCTGAACATGTCTAAGGTATGGAAACACGTGTCTTCCTCGTAAATATCACCTTTTACAGATCTTAAAGACCTAAAGTCAGCTATTTGAAGGCCCGTCATATGCAGAACGAATACGTACAACTTTCCATTTAGAAGGCTATAATGAGAGAGACGGATAATTGGACAATAATTAATATGTAACTGAAAAATTAACAGAAGCATTAAGAGTAAGCGGATTAAAAAAAGATGGAGAACTTAAAGTTAGGACAATCACATCTTTACAAGATTAACCCCCAAAAATTCTTAGGAATACTTTTCTTTGCTTTGTACAAAAATTTATTGTTTGTAGCTACGTAGTTACAAGAACGACATTATAAATCTCTTATGCTTTATTATACTTTGATATCTAGATCGATTAATGATATGGATAAAACTACTAAAAGGCTAGTCAACTATGTTTTTGCAGAGGTGTAGCCTACACCTTAATCAACATTAGGGCACAACGATAGAGGATTAAGTTTCACTGGAGAGCATTAGTTCCTATAGGGAAACTTTTTGTTTGCAATCGGATGGCTTTTATCTCCTTTTTATTGCAAAGTAGCGCAAGTGCCACCAGAAACCCTTACCTTGTAGCTAGATAACGACCGGTACTGTATTTCACCAAGAGGACATCATTAATCATTTCATATGATCACAAATGAATGGAGGACATGAACTGTCTCCCCTTTGACCATATATGTATGTATGTATGTATGTATGTATGTATGTATGTATGTATGTATGTATGTACGTACGAACGTACGTACGTATGTATGTATGTATGTATGTATGTACGTTTTGAAATTAACGCCATTTGCTCAATTTTGTCACCCCAAGTCGGTGTTTGTAAGTGTAGATAGGGAGGGGGCGACTCCCTTCTGCCTCTCGGTCTCTACATCGAAGAAAAATAAGACCTAACTTAACAACCTTCCCTTTTGGTACTTTTGATTACTAACTACCGTATCAGACTGTAAATACCATTACATGGAGAACAATTTTATTTTATGTGTAGATATGTGATATTGTGTTTACACTGCTGAGAAGGACTACAAATACGAAGAAAAGGTAAAAACCCATCATGCCATTCAGGAAGCTAAATAACGTTGAAATTCCTTTTGGCGGGGTATCATGATCACCTTCGGAAACGTTGAAGGTTTTGACCCTAGTTCATTGAATATCCGTAAGCATTATCTTTCTTATAATTATTTTGAGTGTTGCGAGTTCAGTTGGTAACAGTGATGTCTATTAAGTATACCGGAATCACTTGCTAGAAATTCCAAACGAAGTAGACGCTGTTCAGTTCGGTTCTTTTTATCAACCTCGTTGTGTTGCGGTTCATTAATATGCAATTGGGAGGATCCTCCATCTCCATTGTTAGCTAATCCCCCCCCCCCCCCACACACACACACACACACACACTTTCAGGTAAATGTTCGTTTGCCACCCATTGTTCCACAACCCCTCAAAAAAGCATCAGGTCCAAGAACTGTTGGTGTTCTGTTCTACACACTCCTTGGCTCGTCCAGTGTGCACACATTGCTATTACCTAGCAGATAAAGTTGGGAATTGTTAAAGCAAGGAGGTTCCACCTCCCTGGCTGTAGCAATGAGGGTTGGCAATCGAAGTGGTCAAGGTTCGATCACTGACCAGGTCACAGAGAATGTGGTTTATTCCATTCAAGAACGACGAGGTAGAGTTATCTCATATGAAAAGACGTAAATGAAGAAGGTTTTCAAAGTGGAGTTAAAATGTACTAGAATGGGGATCCACCCGTTATGAAATTTGGATTCCATAAACCGGCTTCTCACAAATTTCTGGTCACTTAGCACTATAAGATACTAGGTTAACTAACGTGAAAACCACAAAACTATGATTTATCCCCGAAGGATTTTTGGAAGTAAAGCTGATTGCAGATAAATAGGCCTAGTTTTAGTAGTCAATTCTGAACAGGCGTGGCACCAGGGGGATGGGGGGGGGGGCTCACGTTAGAAACAATTTGAGCGTCTTCTCTGTTTCTAAACACTTTATTCGGCCGTACTCACAATTCCTGTTCTCCTCCAATTTCCTCCAAGTTTTCAAAGAATGTGAAGTTGAACAAATTAAAGCTAGGTGTTGTCAAACGTAATACCAGGTAACCTGTAATTTCTCTCACGGTACGAAAGACAGTCAGGTGATCGTCATGTAGTGGAGCAATTCCCGAGAATGCATCCCTACAAAAGATGAGGAAAATAAAACTTGAAAACAGCAAATAAATCAGGTGTTCACGGGGTAAGGGTGAGAAACGAGCTTTTGGTTTTATGGGTGAGGACGGAAGGAGAAGGGAGTAGCCATCTTCTGCCGAATTTGGAAGGGCAAAGTTTATTCTTGGAAAAGGCACTTATATGAATTTATCTTTCATGTCTGGAAAAGGAAATCGTACTTTATATAAACAAGAGGCGTAATCAGGTAATAAGATTGGTCGTGAGGATAACGCCTTTGCAGAATGCCTGTCCGACCACGAACCCGAGCTAAGGGTAAAAAGAGCGAAACACACAACTGTTTGTTTGGCCGGATATAATATTCACTTTGCTTCCTAGTTGAGAAGAACGACGGCGTGTGATAATGGTTTGTTGAATCGACACTTACTATTGGGTATTTGCGATGAAGTAACCTCTGTGTCCATATGGAAAAGAGCATCATATCATCTAATGGGGGAGGGGTACCTTCCTGGCTCTCACCCCCGCACAATAGGATGCACTGCACCTCAGTTACCATAAAGAAATTTATTAGGTTTTGAACCTAATCTGATTTGACTTAAAAACAACAGCAGGCATACATAAACTGAACTTGGCAAATTTGTTAGCGATGCCCTTAAAACTGTGGCATGCTAGCATTGAATACTCACCCAGAGAATGAGAGGTCGTTTATGAGAATGCTGCCATCTATTCGAGTGCAGTTGGTAAACCGTTCATCATCGATATGATCTCCAGTTAAATGTTCATTGAGACCCAAGCCCATACAGTCTATAAGTGAAGTCAAAAAGGAAAAGCAAAACAATTGAATCATTATTCAGCACTTCAAAATAAATTATTATTGACAATTTCATCTTCTTGCACGTGACAGAGTAAAGGCAGTATATTCAGAAATATGATGTCATGACAACAAATAGGAAAGTAGTGGCATTATGCTGTCATTTATAGACAACTTGGGGAAATGAAATGCTTCGAAATAATGAGGCAACTGTTTTGCTGCTTCTTCCAGTTTCCCTATAGAACCATGAAAGCAATATGCATGCACAGGGAACGGTGTTTTTTTAACTGAAGATTTAAACACAGGAAAATTTTGTTAAGTCTGTTACGTTTATTTACTTTCAGATCAGTATTAAATATAATATGAAAATTAATGCGAGAGAATCTCTGTCCTCATTATGAATTAGGACTGAGGGGCACCATGAACTCCAGGAATACTAGGATGGTACAAAACTACTAACATATATGCGAGTGTTCTCATAATAAATAAGTTTTGGTATGCGGTAAGACTTCAAGATATTACATGGCATTGCAACTCCATCGTATATTCTGTTGGTTTTCATATTTGCTTATTTGTTTAAGCAAACTTATTTTATTCTGCTGGAAGTTTCAGCTCTCCGAACTTATGCTCGTCATGATCGGGACCGGATTTATCAATGGCATAGGAGGCAATTGCCCGGAACTCCTTTTCCAGCGTATACCACTCTGACTCTGTACAAAATTATCTCCTTATGTTACCATTAAAACAGAATTTAAAGTAAACAAATCAAATTCCTTTTTGAGTCGAGAAATTATTTGATGATGTAGTTTTCGCTTAGAAATTTTGTTTCGTTACAACTGTCAAGAACTGGGGAGATCCTATTTCTGGCAATGTGAGAGACAAAAATTTTCCAAAGTTCAATACGCGCCAACCAACAGTGGCTCTCCGCTCGTGAGTGTCATGTGTACGTTCCTCTCACACAACTTAATTTTCCTACAGCTGTACCTGATGGGCCCCAAACATGGATTGCCACGAGCCTGTTAGATCTACATCCAACGCTGACAATTATTTTTAAGATAGGAATGACCTTCGACATGATATTTTCTCTCTTCTTCACAGAACAGCGAGCAAATTCATTCATACCACATCAAGGGCGGATCCAGTGGGCAACTGGGGGAAGTTGCCCCCCATGACCAATCTGGCGCCCCAAATACAAAATGCGCCCTTCCTGCGTCCTAAGATAATAAGTAAAACTACCACTTGCTGGCGCCCCCTTTTCAAGCTGCCCCCATAAGCTAGAGGCTGGATCCGCCCTTGAAATCAGGAAATCATGCATGAAGCTTTTACCTTTCGGACAAACACCGTCACAGGGAATACATTCCCCGTTTTCTTCTCTGCTGCCGCTACTGCATTGGGCGACGCACTGTTCCCCCTCACCAAGTAAAGGATCTGACATGCAATGAAACAAAAACTTTTTCACTGTGAGAAAAAATCATCTTTTTAATACCATTTAAATACGATACGGTTGCATTTCAATAAATACATTTTTTATGAAAAATGCTGAGCGCCCTTCCCTACCACTTAACTAGCTAATACTCTGACGTATGGGTCAAAGTTCATGCAACATGATAGAAAAGTATAATAGACGAGTTGGGAAACTTCAGGCTACAATGCATGCTGGGAAGGAAAGTGTACCACAACAGAGACTGCATGTGCAAGACAGATATTTTGTGTAATCACGCACAATTTTCCAGTGTTAAACTATGGTTCTCTAGACATCAATCACGGATCAAAGAGAATTTTCTTTACAGGAAAAGTTCTTTTCAAAGTAAATCTTCTTAATTAGGACCAAAAGGGTTGGGTAGTATGACGGAAACTTGTGAAAGACAAAAAACAGTTTCTCAAAGCCTTCGTGTCCGTGCGCACTTATCCTTGGCCTTGATCTGTGGTAGTACAATGGTACAGCAAAATCTAATTTCCCAACTCGTCTATAAGAATAATATGCATCATTTGAAGACTTGAAGGTTCGTAGAACTGGTAACAGCTTTTGTATAACGAGTAAAAAGGTGTGATAAACGGTGGCAGTTTAGAACCAGCTGATTTAAATTTATTACAAAAGCTGGCCTTTCCTTAAGGGGCATAGACAGTTGGCCAATGCCTACTTTAAACATCACGTGAGCCTGGTTTAATCTACTCTCATTATCCCATAAGTATTTTGGTGATGTTCTTCATTGATATCTACGAGAGTAAATCTAGAATAAACAGATGGTTAGCAACTTTGTAAACACAAAGCTACAGCGAGCTTAACATTTCGCACATTCTTAAGGTTATAAAAGGGGATAGGCTATACAGGTAGAGGTGGCCGAGGTACAGAATTTTAAGGGGGCGCTTTCCTGAGTTATATGTCAATCGCCTTCTGGAGCATCCCTCATTTTACAAATTATAACATCTTTTGGTCAGAATTTCTTTTTATTTAGTATTTCTTTGCCTATTCTGACGCAATTCTAGAATAAGATATTTGGCACATCAATCCTCCACTACCCCACTCTAACCCAGACTAATGGTATCGCCACTTGTTACGGGACTTTCCGGGATTGTGAATTTCCATTAAATCTTATGTACGGGTTAGTATGTATGATGCCATCAGGGAGGTGATATTAGACCTCCCTGATGCCATTAACAAAAGAAGCAGGCTGCGTTCATCTTCGCGGAAGACCAAAAAATTTAGAAACCACTGAACGTGAGCCGAACACTAGTTTCACACATGGCTTTCAACCTGATAAATGTTTATAAGGCAGTACAGTAGTACAACAGGCAATTTACTAAGACTTATTAATCGCAGATATTTTCATGCTCAGTCCAAATTTCAGTGTCTATGATATCAGCACAAAAACGAGAGCGTAAAACTTCCGACTATAGTGCTTCACAGACCTTTATTCTAGGGCAATTTCTACCAACATGTTATGACTTTACATTAATAAACTGATCCCCCCCCCCCCTCCAACAGCCCGTCCCAGGACAAGCCCCCCGAAATGTACGCCACGATGTTGCCAGAGATATTTCAGCCAAGCAGAAAGATCCTTTCTGAGATGTTACCTGGACAGGCATCGAGACACTGCCCTCTATATTCGTACTTAAAATCTGGATTGACCTCTGTCAAAAACGTATTTGGGTTGTATATCATCTTTGGTGGGCATGACGTCACACAGTTGTCACCATTTTCAAAATTTCTGCACGACTGCAAGGAAAGGGAAAAATCTGTATTTCAATATATCTAAACATATTTATTTTAAAAAGTTCCCAATACCCAAAACTTAAAGGGGATAAGCAAACTGTTCTTCTGGTGGAGAAAAGTCCCAGGTGAGATAGCCAACTGGACGTGACTTAGCCATCACACCTCTATATAACAGGTATATAAATTATCAATATTTATTATAATTGGTTGTAAAGTTTACGCAAAACTTTCACCTTGACTCTCCTAAGAACAGTGGAAGCATTTTCAGTGAAAAAGAGGGGGTGGGGTGGGGGGGGGAGAATATATTAGGGTCTTAAAGCCAAATTTTCTGTGTGACTATGTGAAAGTCAGTAGTAGCATCTCCACAGGGGGAACGTATCCTCTTTACAAGCAAGATATCCATCACTGAATATTACTTATGACAAAAATAACTTGTGCGACTAAACGTTTTAGAGAATGTAGGCACAAGCTCTTGACTGAAGGAATGAAGCCGGTATCTGTATCCCATATAAGAGTAGATTCCCTTAGCAGCGTTTCAGAGGAGGCCGCAGTTTAACCGAGACCGAGGCCATATTCTCTGAGTTCCAAAAAACGAGCACACCCTCCGAGGCTGCGGTCAAGGGAGAGGCCAGCTAACCGTGTACCGATATGGTTTACAATGCAGCAGAGACTTAAGCACAACCATGTTACAACCATGTTATAACCTATACACGATAATTCAAAGATGGTCGCCATACTTGGCGTGACACACACTTAAACATTTTCAGAGAAAAATGATTTTTTAGAAAAAACTGTATTTTTGCTTATAACTTTGGGATACTATTAGGTATCATTTACCAACCGGCCTCGGAACTGACCCGGCTAAAGAAGCCTCGGCTAAATTTCCGATGCCGGAGGGTAAGGCATAACTTCATTGAGGTCCAGGCCACAAATATCGGGCTAGAGGCTGGACCTCAAGACGTCCAACATTTTCCGAAAAAAATGTTGGACGTCTTGAGGTCCAGCCTCTAGCCCGATACTTGTGGCCTGGACCTCAATGAAGTTATGCCAAGTGCCCTCGCTCTAGCGAAAAGCCGAAGGGCGAAAATCAAACGTTACTCCCAAACTGCTCCCCAAAGGAGCTACGTTCCCTGAAGAGACACAGGACTTAACGTGACCAGCCTCTTGACCTTCAGACCTCTACATCATTGGTCTGCCATGCGTTTTCCTGTTCTGAACTGGCCAAAAAGAACAGATATTATCAGTGCTGAAGTCGAGACCGGAGGGTCCGAGACCGAGACCGGCCTCTCAACGGGCTTTACACACTGTTTGCATAGGGACTCGAGACCGGTCTCGGAGACGAGACCGACAATTTCCGGTCTCGAGACCGGTCTCGCTACAGCACTGGATATTATACACATGATGATCTTGGCTAAAAGGGCCCAGATACTACACATAATGAAAGCAGGTGCACTTTTTAAGCTCACTGACCTTCCTCTAAACACAGCTAAAGTCACGCTGTTAGACTGAATGTATGATCGTGAACATAGGCGTAGGAAAAGGGGGCAGCGGAGGCTAACCGCCCCCGCACTCTGATTGGTGGAGCGGAAACCTCGTCCCCCCCCCCCCCCTTTGGATGATCTGCTCCCAAAATATGACATTGAATAGGATGAAATTACTTCACAGCTGGTCAAACATTGCACGATTTTGCATCTAGGGCACTTTAAATAGTCAAAAAAATTTTAAAGGGGAGGCGGGACACCCCTTCCCCAGGACACTGATCACTAACATTCACTTCCCCCACTTTCAAGAAGCTTCCTACGCTTATGCTGTATCAGTCCTATTTGTAATGTCTGACGTTAAAAGGCTGTGGACATGTAGATGCCATACATGCTTATCTGCCTCTATGATGTAAAAACATTTAAAACACCCAAAACAGCCACAATTCCCTTCAAAATTCATCAAATATTGACCATTTTACAATACAATTACAGCATCACGAATAAACGCTTCACGTGCAAAACTTATGACGTAAAAAGAGGGAATCATGAGGTATAACTTAAGTTACCATTTCTTTGTTTAACCTTCATTCCAAGGACAGCTGTAATATTGGTATGCCCTGAGGTGTTTATTTTTGAAGTAGCTATTGACTACTTTGAAATGGCCACATTACATACCAGAGTGAAAAGTAGCTGGTAAATAATTAAGAGATAATCTATAAATGATTAACAAAAGAAATAAAGACCATGAACAACACTCCACGTCACAATATTTGCATAGCTAATGAGAAATCTCAGAAATTGTCAAACTTTGAAAAGGTACATCTCGAGAACGGTCAAAGATTTCTAACAAACCCAAAAGATTTGTGATCAGGGGATCTTACTTTATCAACTTTGAGTAAAACAGCCGTTTTAGTTACATGTCCGTATAACTTCAAAACTCTCATCATACTAGTCTAAAAATAGCAACAGTTTTGTCAAAGCATGCATTGCCCGTTAAAAAGTAGTGTACTCGGCTTAACGGAGCAGTTGACTAACTTTAACATTGTTGAAATTCATGAAATGGTACCATTCATAAAAGTATAGGAAGCTGTTCGAGACTGGGGGGGGGGGGGCTGACCGTTGTTTCGGATCATCGTCCTGGGGGTCTAAGGAGACGGGTGTCCTCCTCCCCTTTGGAAAATTTTGAATACTTAAGGGTCCTTAGATGCAATTTGGTGCAACATTTTGGACAAATTTTAATGTAAATTACTGCAATTATTTTACATTTCCTACAGAGAAAACACGGAGTTTTCGTCCTTAGATTGATGGGGAGCGAAAGCATAGTTCCGCCCACCACATTTTTGACTAGGGGAGCTCTTGTCTCCGCCCCGCCCCGCCCCGCCCTCTGCTTCTTACGCCTTTGGTACGATTCAAGTACTTCCAAAATTTTCTTTTTCTTCTTTATTTCCTCATTTTGACGACACAAATACACCCTTCACAGATTTGCTTCAATCATAGCGATCATCATCTAAGCTCTCTGAACAAAATTAGTTTTTTTTCTTTTTCATTATACCTGGTAGGGTGTTATACAACATACCACTTTAACCACACTAGATATTTAGAGATGGGCATACAGGGAAAGCAGAATTTTTGGGTTTTTTAAAATAGTCTTTTAAAAATAGTCTTTTAAAAATAGCTTTCTTTACTGTGTGTGCCCAACATTAAAAACTTCACATTAAAGGGAAAATGTAGTCCCCCAATATGAATTAGTGTACTTGGGGTGACTGCTTCTTCCTCTAAACAAAGATTCCTTACCAAACAACCATTACTCCTTTCGGTTGTACAGCCTCCTGCACATTCCACGTGGCAGCATTCACTCGGTGAAGGTCCTCGGCAGCGATGGTCACACGAATCATCACAAATTGTCAAAGTCACTGAAAAATAATAAAAGTCATTATCAACTCTTTCAAAACATTTACACTGCATTTAAGAATAGTGCACACTTTGAAGGATTCATCATGGGAAGAGAATTTGTGCAAACAGACTTTGTACCACCAGTGGCGTAGGATTTTTTGAGTAGGGGGCACTGGATGTCACGAACCTTTCGTAGCGGGCACAATTTCTGAATTATCTCTCTCTATAGGGCTTGTATACAGAACTGTGTATTCCACAATTTTCCATGGGGCACCTGGGGTTGGCACGGTTTTGTCGTGGGGGGCACGTGCCCCCTCATGCCCCCCGTAGCTACTCCACTGTGTACCACGTGTCCGACCAATCTATCAAAGAATCGCTTAAAATTTTCTCGTAATATTCATTTTTATTCACAATGCCTGGTGCTTGGTATCCATAAAGTGTACCTTAAGTCTAAAATTTCAAACTGTATGTTACAACGCTTGAAAAATACATCCAAATGGTGCAAATCCCATCTTCACAGGACATTCCTGAGCTGAGGTATAAATTGTTGAAGCTTATTTACTCAATTAAAATGGTCGGTTGCGCAAGAACTTGTGATGTCATTCTTGTACTATTACCGTCTTTGTTTTTCTTTGCTTTTTCGAAAGCCACTGCACCTTGTGCCCATACGTGATTAATGTCTAACTGTTATATAGTGACTTGGCTATAAAAGCCTTCTCCGTACAACATGCTATGCAAGAAAACAGTAAATATTTCAAGGTCTTGTAAACATCTTAATTTCAAAAGGAACAACAAAAGCAGGTAATGTGAGTTGTACAAGAAGGCATCACAATTATTGCGCAGTCGACTATTTCAAATTAAGTGAATAAATTTCAACATTTTATATCTCAACAATGGAGTAAGCAATGAGAATGGGAGTTGGATGAATGAATTTTTTCCACCCTGTTATATTCTTGTAATTCTAGACTTTAGGGCCACTCTTTAGGTTTAAAAGTTTGGGATTCATCACAGGTTACCACACCCATGGATCCCGTTTCACTCAGTTTCGCCAAATCTTAGGTTTGATTTATACCATATGAAAGGCGTTTGTAAATCAAACTTAAAGACAGACAGTCATGACGCAAGTAAACTTTGGTTTGGGGATATCAAAATTCTCAGTTAGGGACTGCTCTTTGATTGACATAAAAAGTTTGAAACTTCAAAAGATGCAGATTAGCTCACACTTCACACAATGCAGAGGGAGTGTACTGATTACACGATAATTCCTTGTATGCTCACCAGGTACTAATTACTTAAGAAATCGGGCTAGGTTTGTGCCTACACAGACAATTTTGGAAAGGACCAGAACTAAGTTAGTTGGGAGAATTGGAACTGTCTGGGATAAAGAGATTTGCCCTTTAAGATACATAATGCAGAGAGAGTGTTCTAATTACAGGTTAGTTCCTTGTATGCTCACAAGGACTAATTAAGCAACCAGAAAGCCCAAAGGCTTAGTGATTCCTTGCCGAATGGGGATGCTTTGTTGCACTGAGGTTTATCCCTCAAATTTACAACTATTACAAGTATTCAACACCCCTGTCTTGAAATACTTAGCAATAAATGAGGTTTGTGCCTGTACACAGACAGTTTTTGGGAGGAACAGGGGTAACTTAGTTGGGAGAATTGGAACTGTTTGGGAAGACGAGATTTGTCCTTCAGACCAAACGTCACTTTGTGAAACAGAATGGATCCTTCAAATCGATGAATTTAATAAAGAACTGTAATGATGTAAAACTTACAAGTTTGGCATTTGTCTGCTTCGCTGCTCCAACATCCACCGGAGCAGCTCTCGTCACAATTCTCTGATTGTAATATGAAATGAGAAAAAGCACCAACTGACAAAGAAACTCTGTAGGATGCATATCATCTTTAACAAATTTTAGGTTTATAAAAAGAAAAATACATAAAATCTCACATAAAATAGGTCTATTAAACTTAGTTAGAGAATGTAGGCACAAGCTCTCGACTGAAGGAATGAATCCGATATCTGTATCCCATACAAGACTGTCAGCTCTGATGATGATTTGATGATGAGGTTGCCAGCTGATGATATGATTAAAAAGTTAGAGAAAGACAAAGGAAAAGCCATTGAGGTTGGGGATACAGTTCTCAGGAATAGTCTTCAAAGGGATATCAATAGATACGTGTATAAAAGGAGGAATGAATATTTTAAAAAGGTATCGGCAGACTCAAATTCTCTCTGGCATTTTCTTAAATCAATACGGAAACCTGGTGATCAGCATAAAAACGAAATAAATGGAGAATTTGGCCAAAAATTGAGTGACCCTTATTTTGGACATTTCAATGATGCTGCAAGCAAAGAAATAGCTCTTACACTTCCACACAAGTCAAATGTCGTTCCACCGGTAATACTAGAGACAAATGTGAGAAAACAATTTGGACTTGTTAAGAAAGGGACTGCACCTGATTTTGATCAGATTCCCTGGTGCCTGGTGGGCGTTCAAATACTGTTCTCAAGAACTAACTGGTATATTTTCTATAATGATAGTATAAAAGATAATCTTATTCCGTCCTTACGAAAACATGCTCAAACATCACCGGTGCCTAAAACCTCTAACCCTACGTCTGTCGGTAATTTTAAACCTATTGATAATTCAAGTATTAGTTTAAATTGCATGAAAAAGTTGTTACTTTTACATTTAATGCAGGCCAATGTTTTAAAAGGTGATAAAAATGAATTTGCCTATAAATATGTACTCATGTACAGATACCACCCTTACTCTCGTACACAATATCGTATCAGGACTTATCCAAAAAGTACCACAGTAACTAAAGTGTTATTTTCAGATTTTTCAAGTGAATTTAATGCAATTTTACCCCAAATTGTTTAATTTGCTGTTTTATTAAAGAGCCATGGCTTATCCATTGGCTGGGAAATTTTTCACAAGGTTGGTCCCGACAAGTCAAGTAGCATAAAGGGTTTTCCCAGAAATCAGTGATTAAAGGGATTTGTCAGAGAGATTTGCCAGGGGCTTAAAAAATGCAGAAAATTTTTCTCTTTTAGTGCGTGAAAACCGTATCTCAACAGCTTGTAGCATTTAGAAGATACTAACTTTCAAAGAAAGCAAATTTTTTCCAAAGGTAAGGTGCATTATGGGAAATCTGTGATGTCATCGCGGTACGTTAACTTGACATATACCATTGAAGTTTTTTATGATACTAATACTGCTGTAGGGAATATTTAGCAACTTTGTTTGTTATGCCCTCTATACGGCATAGTTTTATGCTAAATCTACATGAAAACATATTCAAACATTCCAACAGGATCAAATTTCAAGGACAAACAGGACATTAAATTATAAAGAAAAACAAAAGGAATCTGAGGCAATGTGCCCAAGTTACATAACATTCTATGACCTTGATGGGAACTAGAGGTATTTTTGACAAAAATAAGTACTCTTTAATATGAGGTATCTCGAGCTAGGAAAAGAGTATTACTACGGTGTTTGGAAGTCATGAACGGGATTTTTTTCCCTTTTACATGAGTTAGAGTTAGATGAGGTTTTAAGGCTCACTTTCTAACCAATTGATTTAAGTTGGGCCGGTCATGGCCTTTTTTCTAGTTATGGCTAACCGGCTTGTTTTCCCTACCCCATTGCTTATGCTGAGCGCCAATCACAGTGACAGTAGGTTCCTTTTTTAAAGTCTTTGGTATGAACCGGCCAGGAGTCGAACCCCAGACCTTTCGGCTGCAAGTACGATGCTCTAACCACTTGACCATGCAGTCGGTTTTTCTTTTTCATGAGACCCTTGTCAAAAGCCACTGAAAAATGTCTTTAAAGTTGGAGTCTCACAGGGTGACCCTCTTTTCTCATTATTATTTACAGTTTGTTCTGAAGAGATACGTTTTTCACTACGATGTACACTGATGATACAGATATACCCTGCCATATCTCAAAGCGCACGTGTTAGGAAAATCAAAGTAAATTTCAGTCTCGTATTTCTAATATTGTTTATCTGTGCGAGCGGAAAACCAATTATGCTTAATCCTAAGAAATCTAAAGAAATGATGTTTGAGAACTGAAACATTAAACATGAAGGCCTGATCAAGACCAGGGATCAGGTGACTTCTATTCAAGGCTCCTGTGTTGAGCGTGTTACTAATACTTACTAATACTATGTATCAGGAGTCAACATTGATGCCAAACTAACTTTTACTCACCGTATTTCTAGAATGTTATCTTACTTGTACTATATCATTTCAGATCTCGCATATATTATCCCCTACTTTCATACTGATGCCAGGTTTTCACGTCATCTGTCCTACTTATTATTGTGTATGCAGTACCAGTTTGGTACCATTTTCTACTTGAAAAGACAAGAAAAGAATTAAAAGTTTCTTGAAATACTGCTCAAAAATACTTTGTCTTGACTATACAAAATTATTGTAAATGAAGTAAATACTACTGCCAGAAATGAAATTTTAAAATTATTCAAAAATATCCACAGCTGTGCAGATCATCCTCTTCACTCTGAATTGAACTCTTTGTGCAATACAACGCACTTGATCTTCGAAACCCTGCTATCATACCAACTTACACTCTAAATGCAAAAGAGTGAAATTCACTCCAAAAGAGACTGTAGTCTGGGACCACTCCTAATAAGAGTGAATTTCACTCGGGGTGGAATGATATATCGCTCTACTTGGAGTGAATTTTCACTCCACCCCGAGTGAAATTCACTCTTACTAGGAGTGGTCCCAAACTACTGTCTCTTTTGGAGTGAATTTCACTCTTTTGCATTAGGAGTGTATAGAATTGTGTTTTTTAAGAACTCATTTATCTACAGAGCTGCCGTACATATTCAAACAGGACTTGCACAACCTCTTATATAATATTCTTACTGCTTACTTGTATAATAAGTGTGTTCTATTATTGTTTATTTACTTCTCTGTTTGATATGTCCTGTTTATAATTTATATTTATACTGGAATAAGGAAACTGAAGCATGGGCGTATAGCTGACATGCATCCGACGCATGCTTTACGTTTGCATTACAACAAAAGGAAATTTCCACATATACCGTACTATACGGGAAACCCGCAGAGCTGTGTTTCTTCGTTAGGTATCGATGTTAATTTAAGTTTGCTATTTATTTGAAATGAAAGGTTACAAATAATTTTCTTGACGAGAAACAAGAAGATTACTTTTTTTTGTAGGAAGGAAAACTGCCATTGGAGTAAGAGGCAGGGTAGGAGAATGCAAGACTTCCACCTTGCTGGCAGCAAATTTGCTATTTTCGAGCAAAATATATGCTATTTTTTAGGCAGATGTACTGAATTTCAAGAAAAAGCACCCAGCCCCTCCAATTGACAGTTTCACGCTCATGAAAGACACGCTTGAAAGTCACGCTTATGAAAGTCACAGTTGAAAGCTTATGAAAGTCACAGTTGTCTTCAAATGATAGTCTGTATATTGGTTTGTGGCGTTTGATTGTAATAACAGGATTTTATGCTTGTGTCCTTTGACAGTACATTTTTTGCGTCACTCGTCTCTACATGAGATGCAACTTTAGAGTAAAGTAAAAAGACTATACATCACCGCAACATTGTTGGAACTTAGTGTTTGACAAGTCTCACAATGTTTAACAAATGTACCCACTTCACCCCCACCCCACCCTACCCCCACCATTTTTCATCAGTGCTGATATGCCATAGATATCGGGTGATGACGAAAATAGCGCGATGTTTTTCTGTGCATTGGATGAAAGGATGAGTGGACGGGAGGACGTCCTGAAAATCTCATTCATACAATCTGAAAACTACAACAGTTATATTGTCCAGGATATCAGCCTAACCTTTCTTGAAAAATGGTGGGGGCAACCTTAGGACAGATATCCAATCACAGAATCGTTATGATTCGTACTGGTAGATAATCTAAGCCTGGAAGGAAATTGGGACTTCTAAGTTAGATTAGAAAGATGTGAAGAAGAGGTCAAAACGAAATCATCAACGGATAAGGAGTCTCATTTACAATTAGCTAGAAAGATTTCTCGGTCTAGGGTTTAGTACAGGCTAGTTGGGAAATGTTTTCCAGTCGTAATGTATATATATAAAATATGCCCTGAAGCTATACACATATTTTATTCATCGTCATGCAAAATAAAGATGGTTCCTTTTTTTTAACTTTTGAGGGCAGTAAAATTGCCAACGTCATGACACAGGTAATTGTGTAGTTCACGTTCAGTAATTGTGGTTAGTCGATTGTGGTCGGAAAAATAGCGGCAACGTTATTTATAATGATGTCGTGTTTTCTGGAATTCCGACTCCAGCCCAGTCCGTTAACAGGGACTCGGAAGGAGCATCGAAATAATTCTAATAGCTAGTGACTCTCTAGTCAATTTTTCATTGCATTGAAAAAGGAAGAGAACACTATGGTTATTTGCTTTTTGCTTTGGCTCTGCAAACCTCTTACCCATTGCTCAAGGCCTGTATACCCAAGCATGCAGGGAGCTGCTATTCTAGCATCTCCTACTCTGACAGCTCCCTGGTACTAGGAAGTTAGTGACGGGATCTTTAACGTATAGCTACTCCGTACCTGGGATTCGAGTCGTACGAATTGTGAGACGCATGGGGACTAGTCACTCGGACTCTGGCTCGAAAAAACGACATATCTGGGGGCAAGCCATAATTTACAATGAAAATGTGTTAATATTTACTACAAATTTCTGATGGATAACTTACCACTGCAATGGGCGTTGTTGTTTTCCAGTACCGGTCTTAAGCCTGGCTGAATATCTTCCCACATTATGGTATCGACGAAACACAAGTGGTTGTTACCTTCAATTCTCACGCCCCCCTGAGAGATTTCTGTTGATGACGCAAACCGAAAATTTGGAAAAACTTTTCAAGGGACGAACAAGCATGGGCGTCACCAGACATTTTAAAGGGGGGGGGGGGTCGTACCTTGTGTGAAGAAGAAAGTTATCGCCGCGTTCAAGTAAGCGGAAATGTCGCTCGTGCTTATAGCGCGAGCAGTACGGCGTGGGGTCCAGGGGCCCGCTTAAGGGTCCTGGTGGGGTCCAGGGGTTCGCCCCTGGAAGCTCTGAGGAGTTAGACATTTCAGAAGTCTATAAATGCGGTGAAATTTTGCTTGTTTAATAATGCCAAAAATATGATTCCATATAAGAGGAAAACTTGAACTCATGGATGGGGATCAAAGAAAAAGCTTTTAAGTTATAAAATGACAATGGCACCAGACCGAGAACGTTTTCCGTTTAAAGTTGGGGGCCTATCATGGGATCCATGGGCTCGGTGAAGGGAACTAACTGGTAGGATCCAGAGGCGAAGGATTCCCTGGACAAAAACCCTCTGAAGCTAGTGGAATATAATGCCATGAATATTCAAGATTAAGGAGGTAAAAATAGCTAACCTCAAGTAACAAATCGCAGAAAAGTTTTAAGCAAATTGAACTCTGCAATGCAACGAAATTTTAGAAAACCGTTCAAATCTGCAATGAATAGCGTCTCTTAACTGCTTAAGTTATCAGGCTCTATAGAACAGAACAGTAAGTTTGTGCACAATGTGATTTTACCAATTTACTTTGTTTTTTACTTTCAACCTTTCTCCTTCAAGACCTAGAAAATACTGTACAATCATGTCATTTATTCCATTAAAATAGGTAATGAAAAGGTAAAAATTGGAAAAAACTGAGCAAAAATTGGAGGAAGAATAGAAGAAGTTGGTTGGGATTTAGAATAATGATTGACCCATGACTCGGTTTGATACGTATGCAGAGAAATCGTTCTGTAATTGCAGCGAAATTAACCATTCACATATCAAAAGAAATTTATACTTTGCAATGGCAGAAGAAACCTATTTCGATTTTTGGTACATCCTTTAAACGTTTCTGTGAAAAGCTCAAAGGGAGTCGTTTGCACACCCCAACCCCCCCCCACCCCTTGGTGACGCCCATGACAAGTCAAGTACATATGGATTAAAGCTCCCTTTTTTCATTCTGTAAAGCTATTAAGAAGACCATTCATTTGTAGTAAAAGTTATGTTTCATGAACGTGTAAATTTGAACGATCAATATTTCGTTGGTTTGGGCCATTCAGTAGCCCCAGAAAAAGAAGTTGCTGACAAATTTAGAATTTCCCAAGCTTTTGTATGATAAAACTTACGTCATTTTCTAAAATAGATCATGTCTGATTCTCATCATTTTCTTCATCAAGCTATTCAAGCAATGCTAGGAAAGGGTGCATAGGTGTAGGAAGCTTTTCGAGACTGGGGGTTGAACCTTGTTTCGAATCGCCGTCCTGGGGGAGGGGTAAGGGGTGTCCCCCTCCCTTTGGAAAATATTTTTGTTATTTGAGGGTCCTCAGATGCAATTTGGTGCAACATTTTGGAAATTACTGCAAATTTTTGACATTTCTTACAGAAGAGACAAATAAGGGGTTTTTGCCCTGGATCTTGGGGGGAGAGAGCATACTTTAGCCCCCCACATTTTGATTGGGGGCTTAAGCCCCCCCCCCCCCCGCTTCCTACGCCTATGAAAGGGTGGGAAGAAATGAGGTGGGGTACCGGTAACTTGCTGGATGACACTTGTAGTGAAGAAGTAAGGTAATTAATGTCATACCTTCGAGATTCTTATGAAACGAAAATCATCGTTTCAAATGTGTGACGATATTTTCTTAAGGTTATATTTACTCATCCATCCCTTACATTGATCTAACATGGTTTGGAATTGTTGAAGATACTCGAAAAATTTCTATATTTATTAACATAACGTGTGTTCATGGTGAATTTACAACTTAAAATTGAATATTTTGTTATTTTGCTAACCAGAAGGTCAGCTTCTCTTCACCAGTCTCAACTTTCCCTGCACATTATCCCTTGACCCAGTTAATTTCCCTTTTCATAATCAGTCACCTAACCGCGATTAATGAGAACTCACCTTGCAGAGAGGACAGGTGAAGCTCCCTCAACCCTTCAAGATGGTGAGGATGTGTTGTTATGACGACAAGTGCGTCTCCATCAAGGGTATTTTGACCTCTTATCAACCTTAAGTTGTCAAGGGATATGACATTACGGTATACATTCTGAATCAGAACGTAACCCGATACTTCCTCGATAGAATTCAAAAATGACAAATCCACGTCTTTGACCTGATAATCGCTACCGTCAATGGAGTAATCGTATGAGTAAGACGACGGTTCAATATCCTTGGCTATTGAATGAATGTTCACGATTTCAAGGTTCCCTTCGATGTGGGTACAACCGCGGTATCGTTCATGTAACATAACATCGTTTCCCTCGGCACTGGAAAACATTCTGATTCTTAGGTTGGTACCTTCACATGCTGGAATAAATGAGAGCGATAAGATACGGGTTACTCTTTACCAAACATAGCAATGAGTTCTGGGAATTTTTGTTGATTTCCAGATCCAATTCTTCCTTGATAGATTTAAAGACTATTATACGTAATAAACCTTATGCCTATGATGTCACAATGGAAAAAGTGCTCCCTCTTTTGGAGGAAAATGGAGGAAAAGCGCGTATCATTGCAAGTTACACTAGTAAATGCAGACAGCTGATTCGTCAACCAATCGTATACGCGCGTAAGTCTACTACACGTGCAGCGAAATCCACGCCGTTCGTGCACGTGTGCTCCATTGTTTTCACCCAAAATGACGTCAGTGTGATGCCAATGCATAAGGTCTATTGGTCAAAAATGGTTATAAGAAGAAGGGTGCACTCTTAATGCAAAAGAGTGAAATTCACTCCAAAAGAGACTGTAGTGTGGGATTACTCCTCGTAAGAGTGAATTTCGCTCGGGGTGGAGTGAAAATTCACTCGAAGTATAGTGATATATCATTCCTTGCGAGTGAATTATTGCTCTATTTGGAGTGAATTTTCACTCCACCCCGAGTAAAATTCACTCTTACTAGGAGTGGTACCAAACTCCATCTCTTTTGGAGTGAATTTCACTCTTTTGCAGTTAGAGTCTGTGGGCCGAAATCATACGTCGCACCAAAACAAGTATTCACTACAAATGCCCATTTAACTAGCAAGAACTACCTCTAACACTAACCAATTGTCATTTTTAGAAGTGCTTCTCCACACTTTTGCTTGCATTTCTCTTTCTTTTTAAAAAAGATGCCATCGAATTCATTGGTGTCAATTTGTAAGTTAAAATCTGACCAAAAGATCTCCAATAATTCCCAAAATTCATCCTATTTTCGATCTATTTGGTTCTATGTACTAAAGTGGATAAAGACGGTGGCATTTGAAACGATGACTCTCGGTAAATGGGAGGTTCGGGGTTCGATCCCAGCCGGGTCAAAGTAAGGTGGGTTTTTCATCTAAGAATTAACAATCTACAGTTTTCCCATCTGAACTGGCGTTTGAAAATAAGCCAAATTTGACCTAAATTATTGAGTTGGCTAGCCACCCGATATGAAGTTGTAGGCCTAATTTATAAGGGTTAAGCTTCCCCCACATTCGTGGAAGCTTAACTTTGAAAAATAATTGCCCTTCAAGGCCTGAAATATATAATATTAAATCGTGTAGGGAGATGACATATATACATAAAAACGCCGTAAAATAGAAAAACGGATTTTGTCTAACAGATTAGATATTTACAACACAGAACTACATCACATTTGAGCAAAAGACATAACAGCTTCATAAACTTTTACTTTACGTCGTGTTAAAAACCAAGTAAACATTTACCTGTTAAATCTTTTCGAGCTTACTTTTGCTTACACTATCGCAAGGCTGTATCAGAAGGCTTGTCCTTTAATCCCCTTTCCCTTTTAAATAGTTAACTCCACTGGGGGAGTAGTTCAGAATATCGCTTGCAGTAGAAATGCCTCGCCAGGCCGTCTTGAAACTGACGCATCATTAAATTCCAGTAAAGATGTGGAAATTTGGGGTGAGCAAATAATTCATGAGCTAAGAAGTCGTGAATTTTTCTTTTAGAACTGAAATCAGGGCTCTCTCTAGGCTGACTTGCCTACAAAGCAGGCTATGAGGTATATTCCTTGTTCAGTCATTCCTTGTTCACATGTTTGGGAAACCTTAGAGAGGGCTGAGCAGTTAGCAAACAGAGACCGATCCGCGGGGTATAGGCTGAAATTCTCAGGGAGCCGTTACCGTGACTTCTAACCACCGAAAATTTCGGCGTGCTAGGCAGACAAAGAAGTGAATCAGTGTGGAATAAATCTGGTTTCAGAATTTATCGCCAACGTGCTTTAAATTCATTCTACCCAGAACGTTCCCTTACATCCTAAGCTGTGCTCCCATTCGAAGTTTGGTTCTTATTTAAACTTCTAGGCTGACATTGTCAAATGGCAAATCCCGGCACTCCCTGGTACAAGGCTGTAATCAAAAGATGTAATAAAACCTGTTTCCGCAGTGATAAGTCAAGTCCTTGAAATTTACAATCTTGAAACTTAACTACAATCTTGTCTTGATAGAGCTGTCCCCAAGAAAATGAAAGAGTTGCTAAAGTGACTTGAAATTCACGCCGACAAAATCTACTAAGTGAAAGCATAAAAGTACAAGGTAGTTTTCCATGATGGAAGTGACCATCAAAAAACCCCGAAAGACATGCAGGAGATCAAAATAAGATATGTGATCTATACATGAGAAAGGGTGGAGCAGTATTCTCCCAGAAACTGCCTTCGAGTCTTCGAGATGGAGGAAAGACCGAACAAAACTACCAACATTTACTGTGAGTGAAATCGCAAACAAGACTCTGGGCAGGCAGCTGTCTTCCAGCTCCCTGCTCTGGGGTACCTACACTCTAAAAAGGTCTGGTCAAATTTGAACCGAATCTGATCAGAGGGGCACCGAACAGGAATGTGATCAATTATTTGACTACATTTGGTTCAGAAATGATCAGAATTGGTTCATTTTTGAACCGGATCTTGTCAAATTTTTGACCAGATTCCTGTTTCGGTGCCCTTCTGATCAGACCTTTTTAGAGTGTACTAAACCCTAACGACATCGACAAAACCCACCGAGTTGATCAGCAAGAACTCATAGCCAAGGACCACTTCATTGCGAAATTCTCCAGTTACGACTATAGAGATAGATTCATTAAGATCAGAACTCAGGAGGAAGTTGAAAGATACCAAAGTTAATGTCTGAGAGGACCTTACGAATGAAGATCTACTGAATGCCACGAAGAACAATCCCATGATAAAGTCTGCTTGATCACACGATGGATGAATAATAGCCCTTGTGAAAAAAAGAGTGGCACAGAATTAAAGAAATACGGCCTAATAACTTACAATTACTGTAAGCTTCCAGTAAACATGACCCTGTGGCAGGGAACTGACGTCATCCTGCGACGACTTACAAGGTTATTACGTCAGAATTTAACGAAGGATGTTCTTTAAATATGGTCTGTATTCTTCCCATCTTCTTACTGATATGTCTTTTGTTCAACCGTTTGATATATATATTGTTAAAAATTTCTGTAAATTTACAGACATTTTTACAGTACTTTTGTGGGTTTTTAATTCTGTTTCACATAAGTGTAGTGTTGTTATTTAACCACCAACATACATGTTTCGAACGAAATAAATCAGTTAAATAACATAAAGGTCGGCCTTTAAAAAAAATACGTACCGTTCTGTAAAAATGTCTGTAAATTTACCTCTTTATGACGTATGGAACATTAAACTTAAGTGAGCAGATCTTATTTTTGTCCATATTTTTCTTTTAGAAGGATATGTTTTTCCTCCATTTATTTTTCCATTCATTTGTTTTTGTCTTCAACGGTATACACAAATCAATCTTGTAATAACAGATTACCTTTTCAAGGTTCATTATGATCATTAACCCGTGAGTAAAGGATACGGGGCAAATATGAAAAGCATGTAAAGAAATACTAATTAAACAAATCATGACAGTTACAGAAGGCATTTTGATATTCTTGAACTGAGAACGAAGGGCGTTTCTTAGGCTCATGTAAGTACTTTTCAACTTGTAAAGTAAGCTTAAACTTGTGATAAAATTCACATATCTTTCGTGCAGCACGACTCTGAAAAATATAAAACTTACCGTAGCGTGGAGAATTAAAAAATTTATACCAAAGAATATATCTTGCTTAGAAAAGCTAAATTGATTCCCCCCAGATTTCTGTTCCATATCTAAAATAAAGTTTTAAGCAACATGACATTCCCAAAAGAGATGATGAATGGTTTCTTCATGTTCATTACAGAAAGAGCAACGTGGACTAATAAGTGCCGAAAATTCTGTGCAAAGATTTAAATTAAAAGTATTGGATTTTGCTTTCATTCACGGAACAGAAAGAAACTCTGAAATACTATCCTCGCAAAGCTCAATTCATGGAAAGAATTATTGGACCATTTTCACAGCTGTGGGTTGAACAATTACCTCCTGTATAATCTGTCTGTATATGTCTAGACATGTAACGCTTCTGTACAATACTTTCTAACGAAGGTCTATTGTTGTCATTGTACACATTGTTTTTCCATCTATTTCAGAATGGCAGAAATGATACCGAAATATGTAGTAAAAGGACAAGAGTTGATACTATACTTTTCCTTCAATGAACGGTAAGACAACGGTCTACCGTTCCCGTCTATTAAATCTTTAATGTATTTTACATTCTTGTCATGAAATGACTTATAAAATATCATGTTCTTACTAACTCTAATACAAGTATTGTTTCATATTAACTGGTCACCAACGTTACCACACGGCTCTTTAAAATGAAAACGTGCCCAGCCACAACAAACATCTATTACAAAAGGATTATTTATGAACACATCTTTCCGCTTAAAATTACAGTGAAAAAGTAACGCTTTACCATAATTCCTGAGGTGATAATCGAAGTAAATTTTCCAGAAAGTGTCTTCACCTGTAAGATATCGTTTTACCCAGTTACATTCGAATAAAGCTTATAAGGTGAGTGGTATTTAGACCGCCTTGCGATACAGGGGCAACCATGGAATTACGCTTTACTTTATCCGGTTTCCCAGACCATACGAAATGAAAGATAATCTGCTCCACTTGCTTAATAAAAGAAAGGGTTGGGAGAATCTGAGATAGGTATACTAACTGGGATATCCCAAAAGATTTGACAATTGCAATTCTGCCGATGGGGATGACATCACGTTGAGCCCACAAATTTAACACAGATTTGAGTCGTGAGAGCTTAGGAAGGAAGTAGAAATAAAGAGTCTCTGGAGTTAGTGAAGGTAACACACCAAGAACAGTTACTGGACCAAGGGTCCATCGTCACAAAGCGAATTTATAAATTGAGATTTATTTCTTACCCAGGGAAAATATATTGGTCTTATCATAATCTACTTTGAGACCTGAATAAAGTTCTAAAATTTTAAAAACCTCCACGGTAGAAGCAAGGGACTGCGTAAGACCCATCTAGAAAATAGAGGTATCATCTGCATACTGCAGAATTTTAACCTCTTTACGCATTACAGATGACCCCTTAATGCAATGGGGCTGATTTATATGAATGGACAGTATTTCAGCTCAGATGATAAAAATGTAGGGGCTGAGTGGACAACCCTGCCTTACCCCCTTGTAACTTTAAAATAAGATGATGAGTATCCGTCGTTACACACACACGCTTGAGCGTTTTGATATAACGTACGAATCCACTTAAAAAACCTGCATTGAAGTTAAAGAAGTCTAAACAAGCAAAAATAACATTCCAGTCCAAACGATCGAAAGCTTTTTCGAAATCCACGAGGAGCAGAAGATCCTTCAATTTATCCGTATTACGATAATCAATACTATCAGGAATAAAGCGAATATTCTCGCCGATAAACCTGCCTCTTATGAAGCCTGTTTGATCAGGATTTACAATGCTAGGGATAACTTTCTTAATTCTAGAAGCAAGGACTTTCGAACAGATCTTATAATGGTCTACATGCAGTAAAGAAGTTGTTCGATTATTAGTACTTAATGTGGTATCCTTATTTTGGCAGAAGTGTAATAATACTACGACTCTGTTCATCTGAAAGTTGCTGAATTCCATAACCATAATTTAATGAGTCGGTCACATGATTCCCAATGAGAGGCCAAAAATACTTAAAGAACTTTACTGATAAGCCATCAGTGCCAGGGTTTTTACCGTTATGAAAAGAATCGAGAGCAGCTTTGCCTTCGTCAATAGATAGTACATGCCCTTTACAACTTAAGGCCTCATTATGTGATAAAACATTTACACCATTAACATTCTGGAAAGCTTGGGAAGGGTTACATTTATCACTCTTATAAAGAGCGGAATAGAAACCAGGCAAATCATGAAGAATATCACAAGTACTTGAAATATAACCGCCAATTTTGCTATGCAGTTTGCGAATTACATTACAAGTTTTATTCCGTTTTTCCACACTGAGAAAATACTTTGTGCTTTTATCTCCTTGCTCTACCCAGCGAGTCCTTGATCGAGTAATTATTCCTTGCAACTTGCAATCGAAAATTTGTTGTAATTTGCTTCTAGATTCATACAGCTTATCAAAACAATCGGTAGCATTTCTCTCAAAGAATTCTTGTGCGAGTAATTGTAATTCGTCCTTCCTCATTTTATCAGCTGATGCGCACTGTCTAATTCTATTGTATTGTATCGATTGTATCCTTTGTTAAGATGAGGGATAAGTTTGGAATTAGGGTTAGCGTTAGTATAGCCAGTCATAAATAACACTTCTTAGATAGTGCTTATCGCCCTTCTTTTATTAGCCTTATCCTTACTATAACTAATGGAAACCTTGCGAACAGATTATTTGATGAGGTCCCCCCCAAAGAAGGGTCATGATCCTTAAGTCTTCCTCGGAGATAAGATTGCTAATGATACCCTCTAAATCCAAAAAAGTAAAATTAGGGACGGATCTAAAATTAAGACTGAATATTCACTCTAAAAGAGTAAGAATGACTCTTTTTGGATTGAAATCTTTCAATCCAAATTTAGATTGGTCCCTTATTTCACTCTAAAAGAGTGACTTTTCACTCCAAAGGTTTAAGAGAGTAGTGGCATACAAGGGGTAAGGAATTGTTTAGTTTTCAAAAAGCGGGCCCACTCTCTTTTCGCCAAAAACATTCACATTCAGATTAACGAAAGAATGATCTGAGTTTAAACCTGCTGAAAAGTCATTACCAATAACAAACTGCAAGAGATTGAGGGTAATTAAAGAAAAATCCAATCTGCAACAGATTTCATATCGAAAATATTGGAAATCCATGTATATTTTTTTGTTCCGGGGCTTCTTTTAACGATAACTATCAACAAGGGTAAACGTACTCATTAACTGAAGACATTGGTCTCTCGCAAGGAAACTAGTGCGTGCATTACCGCCAGTTTTTTCAACATTTAAATTGAAAACAAAGTTGAAGCCTCCTCCCCTCCCCCATTAAAACATTATCTGAGGTGAAATTGTGAAGCGTTGTAACAATGTGATCAAAGGAAACGAGGTTGGGACCATAAAGGCAAACAAAAGTAAATACTTTCTGGTGTAGCGCAACATCCAGGACAATTAACCTCCCATTACTAGCAATGAAAGACTGGTTGATCGTAAAGCTTAATTTAGGGTTAAGAAGAATGCAAACACCGCGGCTAGCAGATGTACCGTGACAGAAAACTATGCGCCCTCCCCATTCATTTGCCCAATACTTTTCGTCCCTCTTGACGCTGTGGGTGTCCTGAATAAATAAATAGCTCTTCTGTTTCTGTGAAGAAAGGCGAATACCTGCCTTTTTTTCGTAACCTGTCTCAAACCTCTAGCATCGTAAGTGCAGAACTTAAGGTCAGCCATTTTGGAATTTTATAACAATGAATGGAAATTCAAAAAGCACATTTGCTATGCCAGAGCTCCACGTAGAGATTTAAACAAAAGAAAATGCTTACATAAAAAAATCGCCGGATGAAATAATATGATTATAACGTGGAAGGTGGGGGAAATAAGAATGAAAATGTCCGTCCCACAGACATATCTTGAGAAAAGCAAAGAAAAAATTAGCAAAATCAAAACAACTTGTAGCATGTTAACCGAGAAAAGCTGGACGACAATAAGCATAAGAAATAGCATGCCCAGTTGCAGTTGGGTATGAAGCTCTCTTTTTCTATCCTCTTAAGGTGTTCCATATTTATGGGTGTGTATTCTTTTTCATATCCAAAGTAACTCCTTTGCTTTTCCAGTGATTTGCAGCTCCCTTATTTCTCTATGCGCTGTTACTGTAACCGTTCCATACACTACATGTTTAAGTCGTTTACGTAGTGTTTCATTTATAATATCTTCAACCCATTTCTCCTATAGTTGTAGGATCATACTCGTTCAGGTCCTTTAGAAGGATTGCTACCTCATTACTTAATGTTTTTTGTGTTTATTTTTATCAGGAACTGAATAACTTATTATTTACTTTGCTTGAAAATGTTTACAACTGACAAAGTTGTATTGTTTGTAATATTTATTTCGTAAACAATGATTACATTATAAAATTTCCTTGCATATTCACTATCAAAATAAACAGAAATGCCAGTTTTGGGCAACTGTCTTCTCGGCCTTTTGGATAAGATCATGCTGAGAAATGTGGAAGTCTAAAGGCTGAGAGGTTGGTCACGTGACCTCTTATTGGACGTAATTTGAATCATAAAGAAATGAATTTTATTTTTACATAATTTCTACATAATTGGTCGAGATTTACATGTAATCTCTGCTAATTTTAACATAAGAAATCTTGAAATTTTACACAAATAAAATCATAAAATTAAAACATTTTAGTCCTTTGGTTTTACAGAAATTGTTTGGAAACTCTATTACCAAAGAATATTTTTCTATTAACAGATTTATTTTCAACAGTTTACTCTTAACTAACGATGAACAAGTTTGTGAATATCTTTCAAACTGCTGTTACTGCGGATACACACTGACACACTGTGATAATATGAACTGTATTTAACATTGCATAGGAGAAATTTTAGTGATAGTCTTAATTTTAACTTTTGGAAATATTAAAGTATCGGTCAGTTTAAGGAGAGCTTTCAAACCAAAACGTCTGTTTTCTCTGTGTATCACCTTTGGAAGCTTACCTAAAAACATGTTCAATTAGTTACTTACATGAAAAGCCTTTCTTATTAATTTGACGTATTTCTTCTGGCAGAAATTGGTCATGATAAAGTTGATCATTTGAGCAATACCTTATGTTCGATGACGTATTACCTTCACTCGCATGTGGTGATATCCAATTTTTTACCAAAATATCTTCTGTTAACGCCAGGTATAAAAGCAAGTCATTGCATCCCATATGAATTATTCATGTTTTAATTGCCAGGTAGAAGATATCTGGTCTGAACTCAGCTTGCAATAAAAGGCCCATATGTTACATCTTGCTACTGCCATCTTAAGGGTGACATAGGGCACTTTGTAGATGGCCTTGAACAATGTCTGGATTCATCCTCTGTCACGCCCTTGACTAATTGGTGGTAGGGGGTGATTTCGTTAATAATTACCTTAGGTTGGTTTTAGGTCATAATTTCATACCTACCATTAATTTAGCAACTACAACTAGCAAACCTAGATTTAACCGTCTCTTGAAGCAGCAGGAATTCTGACCATAGGCAACTATTCGTCCGTGATACTTTCTGTTGCTACTGTTGGAGTAGTAGTTACGTAATACAAAGGCTTACTTCCAAACACGTGATCTACAAATATGATCTCAACGCCACTGCAAAAAATATATTTGCTAAACCTCAAATGAGAAATGTGCAGTCCTATACAGTCTCACATGAGGTATCACGGTGTAAAGTCCCATGCCATTGAATTTGTCTTCTTAACAGGTACTGGTGGTGCCACTTATGTACATTTTACTTCATTGCGGAAGGAAGGTTTATTTTCGTTATTCCGACAAAAACATTCAACCACAAACTTAAAAAATAAGTTTCAAATACAATAGGCAAGATGACGTGGCACTTGCATTGTTAAACGCCTAATTTCAATAAATAAATTTATTTCATAAACATCAATTCTGCTGTACTGAAAATTGACTTTCGTAAAATACTTCATGGTAGATCAAAGGCTTTGCCGCAACGGCACTGCAATGTCACTGCAACGGGACTATAACAAGGCTGCAATGGCGCCAAATAGAAGTGGCAATGGTGCAGCAACGTTTGGAAAAGTGTCGATTGCCTATGCTCTTCTTGATGCGTCATAATGAACAGCTTATATGCGTTACTGTGACGAAAACAATCACTGCACGGCGTAGGCCTTACTTTCCGTCGATTCCTTAGAAAAAGGGTGACTAAGTAAGGAAGTTTGCGAATAGTCTTTATAGCCATTATGACTCATAGCGTTACCACTAACAGGCTATAATCGCTTGACCCGTAAAACTTTAAAACTTCGTGTGTCTGAGGATTTCATAATGTTTCCGTCATATAACATCGGCTTAACCTAACCTTGTTAGGTCAAAACGTTTTGAAACTTTATTTGTATCTTAATACAAAAAGCTGTCGTGAAAAACATAATAAGATAATAATATTTGTTTAATTTATTCAGCAAAATTAACTCCTGTTTTACTTCGTGTTTAACTTATGTTAGAATTCATAATCATAGGTAATAAAGTTTTCCAGTTCTTCGGATATTGAAATATATTTTCATGTGTATTATATTAATTTGCCATATTCTACAAAAGTCACTAAAAAATGTTGGAAAGTGAGACAAAGTGTAGCATTGCCTGTTGGGGACAGATTGGTGGGTTACTGTACAGGTTATCATCTGATGAGTTTAAATATTCACAATTTTTGTATATCACAGAAAAATAAAGTGCCCTTGGAAAAGAGCGGCCATATGTCGTACATGACAGTCGGGATGTGTGGTTTGTCATGCCGAGGCAGAAATAAGTTTATGGTTATCCCCTTCGTACCTTCAAAGTTACTTTGCATTACGGAGATACGATACCACGTAGTAATTGTATGGTTGAGGTTGCAACAAAGAAAATTTTATTTTACAGCTTTACAATGTCGATATCTATTTTTAATTAAAATAGAGAAAAATTGCTGAGATAACCAGTCGCTGCCGCTGAGAAATAAAGCGTAACCAAGTGACCGAATAGCACTGCAAACCCAGTCAGTAATGATACACGGAAAATGTGATAATGAGTAATGAGTACGATAACACAATGGCCATAAGTAGTCGATTTTATGACCATAAAAAGTGCTTACGGAAATACAAATTTATTTTGTTTGATCAATAGTTTTAAGAGAACATGCAAATTTCCATTATTACCTTAAAACATTAGCTTAATCACTTAATTTTCCTCTCATTTTTCCTTTAATAATTTTTATAATGGTTCAAAAGATGTATATTGCTTTGCTAATTAAAGGTAAAACAAACAGATCTCTTCCATTATGTAACTTAAATTACAGTAACAACCAGAAGGCCAAACGGCCTAGTGACTCCTTGCCTCTCTAAATATTTTTAGATACTTCTTTCGCTTTCTAAAGTTTCAAATTGGCACAATTTGAGCATCAAGTGCCCCTAAAAAAGCCCTACTAGCTACGTCCTACCGCAGGCAAATTTAAAACCTGAAACGTCTCCCGCAAGGAGTAGCAACCCTGAATTGAGGCAAGGCTTAATGAGCAGCCATCAGAGAACCTTGAAATGGTGAGAGTAAGACCTGACTCATATAACTTCAACAAAGATGATCAGTTTCAACAAAAGCAGGCATAGTCAGCTATTTAACTGGTCCGCACAAGGGTGCTTCATGCAGGAATGCAACCAACTCCATCAGCTATGTGACTGATTTTGATGGTATAGTATGTACACTTCATGAAATACCATATTTATGAAGTTAACACCATTTGACCTCTAGTGACCCGCAATGATCCTTTTACTCCACAGAAAAATTAAAGTTCTCTTACAAAAAATGGCGGCATCCGTATACAAAGTATGATCTCCCCATTGTTATCCCTCTTAAAATATCATGTTTTTAAGCATTCATCACTTGATCGCCAATAACCTCAGATAACCTTTGACTTATATCAAACACAATAAGGTTCATCTACTGAAAATAAAGCATCCATGTGTCTATTATGAAAACTATGTAAGGTTCCTGTCTTGAGAAATAAAATTTACAAGGTTTCCAATTTTTCACCTCTGGTGACCTCTGACCTCCTCCCACAACAACAGAATTCTTCCTCTCAATATGACAAGCTTACATCAAGTATGAAAAGTTCCCATCATTTGCATCTTGAGCTATAGCGTTAACAAGCAATTGCTTCTTGGTTTTCGTTTGTTCACCTCCGGTGACCTCAAATAACATTTGACCTCTGCCATAAACAATAGGAACCATCCGATGACTACCTTAGAACACATCCACACACCAAGTATGAAAAGTATCTATGCTTTCTGTCTTGAAATATCATGTTTACAATGTTTTTGATTTGTGAACCTTTGTGACCTCGCATGACGTTTGACCTTGCAAAATGTTCAGTCATACCAGGAAGTCCTAACAACTCCCTGATCATACGACGATTTCCTTTTTGTGATACATGTCTGATTTTGATAAAATGGCAGTTTGGAGAGTAATGCGGGGCTCCTAGCTCCGTGGGAATTCTGAAGCAATGTGCTCAAACACATTTTACCTACCCCAATTTTATCTATGATTTCAGTCACATACCCTATACTATTGATAGAACCACATTTGTGCCCATCAAACAATATGAATTTTGGCCCTGCACTGGCAATTTTGCTTAGCTGGCAATGGGTTCAGAAAATGGGGTCATTTTCCACCGCCATCTTAACATTGCTGATTGCAAGAAAGAGAAACAAAACAGGTAAAGAAAATAAAAACAGTATTTTTATTACATTTCAAGTAAACGATGCATTACAATTTAGACGATTGGAGGTGAATTGACGACATTAACCTTTGACCTCAGGTAAATCTGTTGTCTGAATCACACTTGTAGTACCCTCTACCTTTAGACTGCCGTTCAGTTGTAAATAGATATCATCTATGAAGGGGGCAGCATGCAGCGTATCTGTTAATATTTCCTGACATTAAATTCTTTCAAATGTGATTCCTTTTACAATTTAACAAGTAGATATTTTTCTTGAACGTTCCCACGAAAACAATCTTTTTCAAGAAAGTAACGGTAATAGACGGGGTATGAAGGTGAAATGGGTCAGGTTTAATGAAATTGTTACTAAAAAATCAATCTAAAACTAAGTATGTCACACCAACTTAAAGATTACACTTAGGCGCGTTATCAATATACTCTTGTTTATTTCATCGCTCTTAGTTTAGATTGATCTGCCAAAAAATAGAATAATGAAGTCCCTTTTCCCTGCCCCCTGATTTTGTCCTTCCGGTTTTAACGCCTAAGAAAACGACAGAAACGTACTCCGTTTAAAGGTCTGATGACATGAAAATGACATAGTTGGATATTTGATGTAAAAGTATTAAAAACCTAGAAAATAGTCACAATTACCGTCAAAATCCATTAAAAATTGACCAATTTACAGGGTAATTTGTCAGGCTATTTTACACTTTTGTTATTAATAGTTATGAGCTAAATATGCACATTTGTGATGTCGAGAGAGTACTGGCCAAATATGACTAATGTTATCCTTTCTTTTTTCAACTTTCATTTCAAGGGCAATCGAAACATTCGTATGTCCTGAGGGATTTATTTTGCAAGTTAAAACTGTGTCCTTGAAAATTATCAGTGTCACTTAGCAAACTGTAAACTATCTGATGAGCAATTAAGAGATAATTAATATAGGTTAAACAAAAGAAATTCCAACACTGTGCAACACTGCACATCATTTTTCTTGCATAGACAATGAGCTACTCCAGAAGCGTTTAAACTTTGAAGAGGTTCTTGAGAACGGTAAAAGATATTGAAATAATTCCAACGGATCTTTCCTTGTGAAATCTTACCCTTTTAACTGTCATTTCAAATCAGGCCTTTTTGCTGACATGTCACCATAACTCTGAAGGTCGCAATTTAGGTGGGATTTCAATCTATTGGTATGATTTTGGATATTTTCCAACTCGTATGAAGGGACACAGTAAATGGATGGGTAACATACATGGGGACTTTTCGCACATCCAAAATATATCAAAACATGCAGCTGACAGGACATATCCCCCACCCACCCAGACAGGGGCAATAATATCTTCCCATCCCCCTTTCACAACTCTGATACTGGACACGACTCTCTTGGAACCCATTCCCCTCAAAAGGGAGGGGGCGGGGTTACTTCGTCTTTAATTTGGTGCAGACGCTACATCTGTCAGAATCGATTTAATAATCGAATTACGAATGACACGTGATTGACATGTATTAAAGTAAAATCGAAAGAAATTAAGTGTATACTCACTTCTCCGAATGGATTGTGTTATTGCCGGTTGCACTAACAACAGGATACAAAATAGAAAAAAAGTACAATTCGTCAAATAAGCCATTCCGTCGTACCACCTGGAGTTTGGCAATTGTCAATTAAAATACTCCTACAATAACTTCAGGTATGGGATACAATGATATCCGATATCACCTCAATTCTAAAAGCTACGAACAGTCATTTAATTTTAGACTACGTTATACAACAGTTTCAATTATGTCAAGTTCTGTTCGCATGAGTTTAGCAACTTCAACAAGTACACCCCGTAAATTGTTTTCTCTGCAGAAAAGGAGTTCGCAGCACTCTTGACTTGTGTCTTTCACTCTTCAAAAAGCTCATTTAAATCAGTAAAAATCCGGCTATTTTTCCAAAAATTCTTGTGCTCACCATGTGCCAGAGCTGCCCTAACCCGTTTCCAATTAAGGAGAGTATATATCGCAGCTTATTTCGAAAGAATTTCTAGTAAGGGAGTAAACTGGAATGAAATAGATAAACATTAAGAAACCCTGATGAAGATGATTATATTTCAAGGTAATATGATTCTGTCACATACGTCACTAGTCGACCAAAAAACTAAACTCCTTCAGTAATGTTCTAAGTTATATTTCAATCCAATACAGTGATCCAAGCGAGAGAAAACCTTTTCCGATGATTATCGTATACAATAAAATACGGGTGGAGTTAAGATAACGTGATAACGTAAGCACGGATGTCGACTTTCAACAAACACGATTAGTAAGTCTCTTTGTTATATCATGGCCATTTACAGTTAACGGCATAGGCAGGCTATTCATAACGTTGTAAATGATTCTTCTTTTGAATAATATCACGCCGTGCTGGTAGGTTAGGTAAGTTACACAACGTAGTAATTCACGTTGATAGTATAGGCTAGGCGTAGCTTCCTTTGGTGTTTTTAATACCTGTCGACTTCTACACGTTTGTGCTCCAAAACAGATAAGTGGTATTGAAGGGAAGTCAGGTCCACCATGATAGCTTCCGATGTCACATCATCCCGCCTACAACTATTCTATACACTTACCGAAGATCACACACATCTGACAGTACGGAAGGGCATCAGTACCATTACGATTCCTAAATTTAGTTATGAAGGAAATTATTCACATAGTTATAGTATATAAACTGCGATCGAAATAGTTTCTATTCTTCCTCAAAATAGTTTGAATATTTATGTAATCGCTAAAGCTTCCAGGGTAGCTATTTTGAAAGTCCGTTAAAATCCTTTACACACAGACTTCGTAGACTACAGTCTATGTGTGCAGTAAAATCTTAACATTCTTCTGTCAGTCCAGGGTAGAGCTACGTATTGCAGCTACAGGCATTCCATGGCTTTGATTTGAAGTCGTAGGGTTTCAAAGGATAGTCATTTACCCTTAATGTATGATTGGAGCCGGACTCCTTTGGTCAAGCAGTTAAGTTCCACTTAGGAACAGCCCCTGGACTTTTCCTTACGAAAGGTGCAAACTTCATCACACATTCACATTCTTGCTATACTAAGTCACAAGAAATAATGTGCTTTCCAATAATCACCGGGCATGTCAATTTAAGGTTGAATCTCCTATAACGTGATCTGGGCATGAACTTTTATTACCTCGTACTGACTGGTACATGGTTTTGCGGTTTGTTTCTGATGTAACTTAGGTACGAACTTCGAGTGTGTAAGTAGGTACACATGAAGCAGGCGCGGATCCAGACATTTCGAAAAGGGGGGGGGGGCTGAAAGCCCCCTTGAAAAATTCCTAGGTTAACATTATGCTAATTTTCTCGTATTTGTTATTGTTGATGTGGCGAAAAATGGGGGGCTGAGCCCGGGAAAGCCCCCCCCCCCTTGGATCCGCCCCTGGAGAGTAAAGAGCAAGTCATAACTAAAACTGAAATAAGATTGACACAGAGGCTTTGTCAAAACTTTTTAGAAGCTGTTCAGACAGCTTTTGCTTTAATTATTGCAGGACTGTCTGAGGGCGTAAGTCCGGTGTCCCTTCCTGGGTCACTTTTTAGGAGTAGCTTTAGGTTTTCACATGTAGCGGTGGACAGCTGGCAGGACTTTCTCAAAAGGCATCACAAGGATGCCTTGGCGACACCAATAAAAGAGTTGAACCAATAAAGAGAATATGACTGTCATCGCAAAGGCATCTTTTAACTGGATAGTTTTTTTTTTTGCTGAGACAAGAGGCCCCCAGTTAAGCCGTATTATGTGTGCACATAATGAATATCTAATTTTCTTCAAAGGCAAGTTATACACTGATGACGTTCAGTTACCATGGCCACTAAAATTACTGGCTTTTTTAAAAAAGATGAAAATGAAAATAAACGCAATGAGCTTTTTTTCCAATTCAACATTCATACAAATCTCTCAACATCCGGTGAGGAGGAACGTACCAAAGCTCGAGGACATCTTGTTAAAAGTAAGGGAATCTTGCTGTAAGATAAAACCCATACTTTTGTAGACGGCCATTACAGGCTTCCGTCAAGTACATAACCTTTTTTCGAGAAGAGATTATTCTATATTTTTCATTCAACAACTGACTTCATCTAATAAGGCTGTATGACTACTTCCGTCCGTGCCATACTTTTTTATCATAAACACCTTGGATACTCGTGAGAGGTGGTCACTAAAAAGGACTTGTGTGAAACAAAAGAATGGACTGTGCACTATGTTTGGAAGTTAAAAAAATTGGGGCAGTGTAGTATGTGACTAGGTTGTTACCATTTCAGTAGTGAAGTGCACTTACCCAAGTATCAATTGTATTATATTTCTCTTCTGTTTCCCTTCTTTCTTTTTTTTCTTGGTTTGTTTTCACATGCCGAGTACAATTTCCTGAGAACTAATATAACTTACAACACAGAAAACCACAGACTTAAGTAAAGGTAGGATATTTAAATAGTTGGAAATAAGAAAGGTATGATTACTGAAGTACCGGTATATAATATGCAAGAAAATTGTAGTCTAGTAGGGCTTACATCCTATAAAACTATTTAATTACATCAATGTTTTCCCGTTGCAAACTTAAAACAGACTAAAAGAAGAGTATCATCTCAGGGCAAACGAGTGTAGACCTTACGCATATGATGTCACAATGGAGAAAGTGCTCCCTCTTTTGGAGAAAAATGGCGGAAAAGCGCGTATCATTGTAAGTTACACCAGTAAATGCAGACAGCTGATTTGTCAACCAATCGTATACGCGCGTAAGTCTGCTACACGTGCGGCGAAATCCACGCTGTTCGTGCACGTGTGCTTCATTGTTTTCACCCAAAATAACGTCAGTGTGATGTCAATGCATAAGGTCTATAGACCTTAGGCCTATCATGTCTATGATGTCAGCTGAGAAAACAAATGCTTCCTCGGCAGAGGTAAGGGCGTATCATTGCAACTTACAAAAAACAAATGCAGACAGCTAATTTTTGCGTGTGCAAAGACAACGTCGTGGAGGTATGTACAGTGTGTTCCAAAGTCACGTACCTTACATTGCGAGCTTCATTGTTTGTCCTCTAAAATGACGTCAATGCATCACTATCGAAGAATTTCCAACATTTCTTAACATGCTCTGCAATGTGAAAACGTCTTGTCCGACCAAATCTGAGCAGTCTGTCACCGAATAGGAATCTGATAATAACTTGTCTAGATTTGACTATATTCAGCTTCTGTGTTAGGTTGATCAGAGTACTCTTAGAGTGTCTACATCGTGTAGGCTAACACACCCCATCCGTAAATATAGGCTACTGGGAACTATACGGATACTCTGTATAGCCTCTGTCTTCCCATAAGAACCAGATGGATTAATAACTTTAATAACAAAAACACCTGCAGCAGTAACATTTCTGTTTATTACTTTGTAATTAGTCACGAACGCGTTTTACATGGCTAGTTCTGGGTGTACCTGCCTCGAGCAGCGTGAGAAGTATATTCTGAGCATACAAATCTTATTCAAGTAGTTATTAGCCTGCGAGCTTTAATCAGAAAGGCTTCTTGGCAATGAGCCATTTGTTAGATTAAACTTAAATTTTGCCAAGTTATACCATATCATGCAGTTTAGGGAAAAAAACCAACCTGTTTCGTACTATTTTTCAGTTACTTGGCTGCTGTACACGCAATTAACTGATTGAAATACCAAGACCATTGTGCATAAAAAGAACTGAAAAGCACAAAATTAAACCTCCCTATCTCAGGGATGTATAGGAAGATGACGCTACCAACAACTTATGCTGGTCAACATATTTTTCCAAGAAATTTTATAATCCTTTTAGTAAATTTTGTCAAAATACCTACAAGTAGTACCCTTCATTGTGTTGTATGCGATAGGTGGGGAGTGAGCTCTCGCTTTCAAAACATTGTTTATCTGAGTATTCAGTTCAATTCAATTCAATTCAATTTATTTATTCCAGCAATGAACAGATAATGACACGTACAAACAGTCAATTACAACACACAATACAACTCACAGATTACAACACAATAAAAACACAATGACAAGGAAATAGTTGGGAACAATTCATGAGTTACACTAGAGAAAGTGAACCTTTTATCTGCATTGTGAACAGGATGTTAACAGTTGTTCTTTTAGCATCTTTTTAAATTTTTTCATAGTTTTGCAGTTAGGTGTTGAGAAAAGGAATCTTCAAGTACAGTTACAACTTCTTGCAGATGAAGTACCGTACACTTTTCAGAAACTCTTAACTCAGCTGTAATCACAAACCAACGTAACGAAAATACGAAGTGTAGAAATGCTTACACAGGCTGGCATTCATTCCAGAAGACTCGTCGAGACATATTTTTTATCGCAAAATGAAAGCTGCAGGGATTTCGCTATTAACAACATAGTAGTTTCATAAACCAGTTATTCTCCTTAACAGGTGATCAAGTTTCACCGATTGCATGCTTTAACGATTTCGGATTATAAAACTGGACTGAAATGAAACTAACTGGTTTCTCTTATGAAGATCACAATGCTGTGCGTACTCCCTTGTGATTCTACACTCATCTTAATATCCTATTAATTAACAGATATGATGGATGACTCTTACCCGAGTAGATCAGTCAAATTTTGTGACTTCACTCGTGGGGAACGATCCTTCCATAAAAAGGCGATAAGCGAAACTTCATGCATGTCAAATCTTTCTCAACGTGTAATAATTATAACAATTTATTGTAAATGAAGTTCTACGGACTTGTGTTGATACTCAATAAAATGAAACTAAAATGCATGGGTGGAAACGACAATGTTCTGAGATTTATTGTACCATCCATCAAAAATATACCACGTAAAAGGTTTTTTTTTTATTTGGTCAATCCTTAATAAACATGGTTGTAGTAACTGCACAGTAACAGAGATATACACGTGTAAGTGTAATAATAAGGCATGTCATGCATTTCTCCCATGATCAGTGCTAATTAGGGCATCGACCCCCGTAAAGCTGATACCCCGCGGGGAAGAGGTAGTTTGCTAACACATTACTGCATTTGAAAAATCCAACAAATAGTAACATATTAAACGGTAGACCGTACTAAGACCAGGTATGCAGACTATGAGACTGAGAAACCTAGGCTGCAATGATCTATGGTCCAATTTTTAAATAAGACTTGTTGACTAACATTGGTCCTGACCCCGTCCCTTACAAAGCTACCTTTGCATCTCAAACATGTATCAGACGATAGTTTTGGTGGCCAGTGTTGTAGCGGGGGTATGAGGTTGGACGCGCAAATACCCCCACAAGTTTTTCTCCCAAGAAACCCCACACTGGAAAATATATGAGTGTCTAAACTAAAAGTACCGATTCCGTATTTTAAGCCTCTATTGAAATGGTGGACCAGCCCCCCTCCTCTCATAAAAATTTCCTGGCTACACCAAGGCCGGTAGCCGTGGTTGGTTAATGCAATGCATGCCGTATAGCATAATGTGATGCGTGCTCATATGAACGCAAAATGCAAAAGACTAATGATGTAATATACATTGCAATAAAACTCTCTTTTTGCATGAAAATGATTCTGCTTAAAGTTGATAAATGGTTAATTTCTAAATTAAGAAAGGAACGAGATTTTGACGTGACCACTAGGTCATGAGGCCAAATGCCTGTCAAAGTGTATGTAGGTGTTTACTGTGTCAAGGTATACCTTTAGTCTACAAATTTTGACCTGGTCTAAATAGCTTGCTGTTTACAAGTACTAAAATTGGCCATTGGCCTTGAGAGAGCATAGAAACATACATCGTCTACTTGTGTGCAGAAGATATTTTGACCCCATTATCGCTGCTCAATTTCCAGTGTTATGGTTTTATCCTTCCTTACACTCACCGTGTCACTTCTTCTATGAACCGGTTCTTCGTCGCAGGGGCATATCACAGTATATCACAATTGTGTATATGATCTAAGTACTCCACTAACACAATATACTTACGGAAGGTAGATTTTTCCTGTTTTCTTATGTGGTGTGACCTTTGGTACTGTCATTGACAGGTTAAATCAGCGTGTGTGCAAGCTTCGAGATCAAACCTATAGCCCACTCAACGCTACTTCAGTCACGCAAGTGGAATTCTCAGCGATTTACTTTTTCTCGATGTCTCTAGTCTTAGTTTCCTCTCATTATATAACATAATAGAGTATTCACGAAGACTGCAAAGTCTGATCAATTGTTTTAAGAATATCGATGAAGATGAAACTATAAAAAAGTTTGTTTTAGTGCATTTCACCAAGAAATGAAACCTATTCGAGCTAAAATATCACCATCCACTCAACGACATTTTGAAGACGGCGTGATAAACACCAGACGTGGAAATAATGACGTTTAACCCGTTTTTCTTATGGTCACCATTCGGTCCGGTTGATTACCCCATTCGGGAGAAAACCAAAATTCTTCCGCATGCGGGGAAAACATGCATTTGCAGTGCAACACAGTATAAAGGCTTGCTAGTCTAATATAGCCAAGGTGTAGGAAAAGCGAGACCACGCACGAACTTGGGATTTTCTCGAATTAGGGACGTAGATTTTCGGTAGCTATAACAAAATTCAAACCGAATATATATTTACTTCCGTTACATTAGACCGATAAACTTTGCAAGGGGGTTCCAAAAAACCAATCGCCACAGAAAATGCACACATATAACGGTTGAGAGTAAAATAACGAAAATGGCGGCGCTCATGACAAATTTTTCTTTCGATCGGGGAAAACTAAATTCTCCCAAAAGGGGAAATCTCCCGAACTGCCATTGAAAGTTGTGGTCATAGTTGGTACCATTTAAAAAGAGCTTCAAGTTTCTTTTGATCAATTACTACGCAGCGTAGTGACTGCCCAAAACACCCTAATACAACATTCACAAAATAAATGGTAGGCCTACGGCACCCTAATGGAAATATATATATATATATATATATATATATATATATATATATATATATATATATATATATATATATATATATATATATATATATATATATATATATATATATATATATATATATATATATATATATATATATATATATATATACACATATATATATATACATATATATATATATACATATATATATATATATATATATATATATATATATATATATATATATATATATATATATATCGCAAAACAGGAAACAAATAAATGTATCACTATTTGACTTAAATAGTTCAAAATAGTCGTGGATTAGTTTGTACTCTTTAAGTCAACTTGTGATGCATTTATTTGTTTCCTGTTTTACGAGTTATTTTCTCGGCGTACACGTGGAACTCTCCTCTTTATATATATATATATATATATATATATAGATATATATATATATATATATATATATATATATAAGTGGAGTGAAAAAGCTGTATACCAACAATATTTCCCAAAACAGCAAGTAGGATCCAAAGAGGATTCACAGACATCACCAGAGAATGAATATATATAATATATATATAAACCAGAGAAGAAGTCCAGTGCAGTACTAAAACGTTTATTCACAAATTTTCGGACGACAAAACACCCTTACTCAGGCCACGTACTAGTAAACAATAAAACCAAGAACACTGCACAAGCATTTAAAAACGGAGAAAATAAACACAGAGAAAAACGAAAGCTGTAGTACACGTTAAGTTAAAAGCTAATCGTAAACACAAAACTAGACAAAGCAAACCAAGAAAACTCAAAAGAACACCTAAGAACTTAAAGTGATGCCGTGAGATTGCAAAAAGTAAAAAACATTAAAAAATCGAGTTTAAAATTTCAGTGATTCCTTTGAGTGACCCATATGAACAGTAAGGGAGAAAAAATAAGGCCTGTTGTGCGAATTCCGGCAACAGCCTTAAAATTTTCGTAAAAATAACGACTAAACTCGAGGAAATCAAAAATGTGCTGCGGACAAACACTATTCAGTCTCCTAACGAACATCAGTTGAGCGGACCAATGAGAACGAAGTAGTAATGCATATTCACTAGGCGTAAACAGCTGATCGATTTAGCACAACAACACAAGTGAACAAGACGCATGGTGTGTGTGGATCTTGAAGAGGTAACGTTGATATTGCAATGTACAGAGTGCATGGTAATACCACTACCCCGTTTTCCTGTAGTGGCCTAACTTAGGCTATAGTATACTGGCTCAGTGGTACCTCTGTGTAAATTAAGCCTAATTTAGGCTACCGTTAGATGCTCTGCCTTTATGTGCACTTACCCTCGTCTTTGACGTTCTTACTCCTGGCGGTAAAAGAGATAGTATTGGTGTAACTTTCGTTGTAAACCTGTAACGTCCAAATTCAAATCGGTACTGTAACGCGTACCATGCAAAGAGTGAAAGACTGCGGCCTGTACTACGTAGTATTGAGGAAGCTACATTGAGTGTATACAAGTAAGTGTTATGAAGCAATTACGCAAGAACATGCATTCTCTGGTCGTGAGACTGTTATAGCAGGGAGTTGTTATTACTCCCTGGTTATAGTAGAGATGTGGTCGTGAGCGAACAGCTGTAGGCTACCGTAGAGCAGGGAGTTGTTATTTGGAAATAACAACTCCCTGCGAGAGCTAGTCAGGCTGGAGTGGTATGGTACGTCTTTTTTGACTTGGTGACACCTCAATAACATTGCATATTCAACATCAGGTTCGTTGTAGGCGTGGTTTAATGCCGTATAATAAGGACCGTTTTTTGAAAAAGGCCTTCAAAAATTTACAGATTTTATGCTGTTTAGGTTACTTCCCGAGATTATCACTATCATTTTGAGCTTTCAAATTGTACTCTTCAACTCTGTAAAGCACTCGTGGCATTTTTAAGAATAAAGAAAGACATAAGAAGAAGCAAAATCTTATGTTTTTCCTTTTTGCAAACTCACGGCATCACTTTAAGACCTGGATAAAAAAGCCTAGAATACCAAAACGCAGGAGACAAAGATAAAATCTAAGAAGGCGCCTAGGAACCCTGCAAAGGATAAAAACCTAAGGGAGGCCAAAAGAAAAAAGGGGGGAAAGGGGGAGAGAAACAGAATTAAAAACATAAAAATAAAAAATAAAAAGGGGAACTAGATAATAAAATAGCAAGTAAAAGAAAAAGAAAAAATAAAAGAAAAGCAAAATAAAATGAAAAAACATGGTAGACCGAACTATGAATAAATGGGTCGAAAGTTGTATACACTGTTCGGTCATGAAATTGAAATCAATCCCAAGCATTGGTATAGCCCTAATGAACAAGGGAAAGAACAGAAGAAATAAATTCAGAGAGAAAATTAAAATATGTATATATTAAATATATATATATGTGTGTGTGTGTGGGTGTGTGTATGTGTGTGTGCAGCTACTAACTATAACTTTTGACTAAGTTCATGTGCTGCACCTGTTTTTTCTTCTTTTTGTCAGCCAGTCTAAAATGGAGCCCCACATGGCAGACCCATGATGTGTCTGAAGGTAACGAAGTTGGTCACGTTAAATCTTTGTGTACCTGTAGGGGAGGTGGCTCCTTCGGGGAACAGAACCCTTTGAGGGTAACGTTTGGGTTGTTGCTCTTCAGCATCCGCCGAATGGACTTCTGAAAAACCGTGTTGGATGAAAAAAGTAAACTAAATAACGAGAGAAATAACGACTTAGGCTATCCATTTTCCTCGGCGGAATTGGTGGACCACCAGGCGGCTCTCTACTTTCCACCACTTGGCCGCGGTCCTCCGGTTAAAAAACGCTGGTTTATCCCAGCATCTTGATGAGAAATTCTTAGGTATAACCAGCTTGCAACTCTCTGGTATGAACGCTGTCACATCAACTATCACCAATAATGATTCAGGGGCAGAGGGATTACAGCCCATTTTTTTTGTTCGAGGACGTTAGTGTTAGCATTTGTGTTCTTCACATATGATGTAATCAAGGGCACAAAAGGCTACATTAACCAATCGCGAAGCTCAAACATTTCGGGAGAGCCGGTCTTTCTGAAAGTCCCGCATTCTGGATTTATGTATAAGATTACATTGCCCTTTGCAATTGATTGATTTGTCTACGTGAACCATATGCATGCCTGTAACTATATGTAAGTTTTTGTCATTACTAAGATACTCATGCTTTCGTGTAACATATGAGTTTCCTCTTTAGAAAATGTTACTACTTGTACAACTGAACTTGTAGGACACTAAACGATTAAATATAGACACTAACTTAACATCAATGTCAGTGCAACACGTCTTTATCAACTGTATCATTTTGGCCGAGTCCGTATGACCAGGTACGGTAGTTTACCAATATAGGAGGTTTGAAGTTGCTTGTAATATCTTAGCATCTGGGTGATCTAAGCAATATTATGCAATGATACTTAAACAGACTTAATTGTATAAACAAGATCTCACCATTTTGTCAATTTAATTGGTAGGAAACTGATTTAGACCAGAGCAATGGAGAGTCGTTTTAGGTTAGCGCCAAATCATCTACAGGTATTATTTATGTCCTTAATCCCGTCAATTAAAGTTTCAAAATGACGTATTTCATACGAAAACGAAATGAAACTGAAGAAATTGGTCAGCGCAGCCCTGTATACATATAGGTTTGTGGTAAACATAAGTGTTACGGTGCTCAATTTTATCGATAAATGGTAAAATGATAGGCTTTATTGCACCTTGTTGCATTTGTAAATTTTACGTTTGGGTTTAAAGTGTCGATGAAGTGAAAAGGGAACCTATTAACTTCAGTCTTATTTTTGAAGAGACAAAAAGTGGCGTCAACACATATCTACGATACAATGAAGATTTACAGGGACAAGCGGATTATTAAGAAATAATTTATTAAATGAGCCATTAGTACATTAGCCAAAACAGGTGTCAATTACAGGCGCACGAACTAGCGGGCTGCAGGCTGCAGTCTCCCGGAGTTCGGGCAAAGCCTGTTTTTAGAGCAGATTTTCGTAAAGATAAGCAATTTGTCTTAGACAATCTAGGTTTTTCTAGGGTAGAACGGGCTTGGTCCCAAAGAATTAAAGAAATATGCCGTAAGTCTATGATGCCTAATGGTTGTACACTCTATTCACCATCCAATTGTTTATATACACATATACTGTACATATATTATAGGGTGGCTACAAAGTAAAGAGCCCGGAAAATTTCCATGAGAAAAGTTAATCCCGCACCGTCCTTGTTATTTTAAAATCCTTTAATAGCACACACATGGAATAAGGTCGCTCTAATTAAGAGCATATGTTGGCTTATAACATTTGAACTTGTCATAAGCATGCGTTATACCAAATCAAACGATGTCTTGAGCAGGAAGACCCTAAATGTAGTATCTTTGTGTAGGATTAAAAAGACGGCAAGCCGAAATCCTCTTCAACATCGCCGCCTTTTGAAAAGCTTAATTCTGAATATTCATATTTTTTTCATTCTGTCCACACTTCGTGGTGAAACCAAGTTCGGTAGCATTGTATTAATCCAGTGTATACACAGCGTTTCGGTCTGACTCGCTTCCGGTATTTAATCCAGTGGGTAGAGGATTACACTCTTGGCCGCTATGAACAACCATGGTGTTTGGTCAAAACTAGTTTATAATTTATTCATCAAGTTTTAAGTTTGCACCTGCAAAGCTTTATTTCCATCAGTCTTTAAATTTTCTTTATCGTCACTTTCTCTACTTGTCGGAATTGTGACTCAGACAGGTGAGGGTTTTTTGTTTGTTTTTGTTTTTGCCCAGAAGTTACTTGAATCAAAACGCGTCAATCATGCAGTCGGAGGTCCGATTTCGCCAAAGATTCTTTGTGAAGGAAACAGAGGGAGGTATTTACCAATCGGGACTAGGGACCCTATAGTGGGACTATAGGGTTTTATCGGGACCATCATGACACGATTTTTCTATTAGTCGTCGCTTGGCGCACCAATAGGATTTTGCCGAAAGTACATCTCACCAACTGGTGCTTTCCGAGCAGAGTAAGTTACATCTACTCATGTTGATGTCTCATATTTTGAAAACTCACACTTCAGAAAAAGTCCTGGATCCACCCGTCTTCCCACCGAGCCGTCAGGTCTCAAGTTCGACATAAGGCTATTGCAAAATACCGTTGTGACCCTGAAGTTCGCATATGAGACCATTAAAATTTAAATTTTAATCCATTAAATGGCTGTTTCCACCATTTTTGAGTTTGATTTCATTGAATCAGCTATATTGCAAGTTATAGACAAATGGAATCAGACATGTGCATAATATTTTCGTTAGCGTTCTGGAAAAAGTGAGGGGATGATCCCCTCCATTTTTAAAGTGGGGGCATGGGCGGTGATCCCGGGGGACAGGGGGATATGTCCCCCAATATTTGAGAAATTGCCCATTGACTTTGATTTTTCACACAATAAATTATTTGAAAATGAGTTCATGTCCCCCAATATTGAGAACAAATCGGCGCCAACAGTGGGGAAACATGTTCTCCTCCTTCTCCCACCTGTGGACGCCCATGGGTTATTTCATGCGTAATATCGAAAACTGCGGAGACCACATGAATACCGTGTCTTAAAATGCATGAAATGATACTTTATTTATATCTTTTTTACTTTATATTATTTTTATTTCAAATATTTAATGAGGTGAGGTAAGTAATACGTATAGATCAGAATGACGGTGGGGGGGGGGATATGTGTTGCAGGAAAAGAATTGCTCGTCGCTCTATCTAAAATCACTCGCTGACCCGCTAACATCAAACATACAAATTTTGGTGCTTTTATCACAAAACCCACAGTTCATCTTAAGTTCTTCACATGTTTCCCAATTTATTTGCTAAAATCGAGGATATTTAAAGTTTTATGCATTTCTCTACATTATATTTTTCGCCATAAAACCGTTCCATTTATTCTCCTCCGGGAAAAGTACCCAAAAAACAATGTGGAAAAAACTTTTAGAAATGATACCAACAGAGATGGGTTTTCATGTCGCTGGTATGTAAAAATAGGCTATGTGAAGCATTGACAGTGTGCAATTGGATTCAGTGGAGACAATTCGGGGAGGGTGGACTTGTGCAGGCCCGTAACCAGTGGGGTTCATGGGTTCGCAAGAACCCCCCGCTCAGACCAAACTTTTTTTATTTTCTTATTTAGGCCTAAATGGAGTTTTTGGCGTTTTTCAGGGCAAAATGTCAATTCCGCTGGTTTAGGCAATGTAAGCCGTAGGCCTATGAGTTAGGGTATGCCAGACGTCCGGGCGGGTTTGTAAAATTGCCCACGATTTCCGGATTTCATGTATTTCTCACATGATCTGACGGGTTTTCCCTAATTTTGCTTTGCGGGCTAAATATTTTGAAAGCTTAATTGGTCGTATTATTGTTCTGACCGAGTAATTAGGCCTATACCGATGCCGTGAATAGTGAATAAAACTAACGGTATCCTATACCTCGTATTCACAAATACAACGACTATAGATTCCCCGTACCCACGTCCCACATAAATAAGTTGAATTAATTCACTTGTAGCGACCGCAAAATGCATCGCGCTAACCTATCAAATATTTTTGTACTGTACAATGAGTACGGCGTTACCGGACATGTATGGTGGGAAGGGGGGGTGTGCTGGACCTCCAAATGAAATTTAAGCATGCTTTATGCTTTTTCAGGAAAATACCAACACATTTTTGGTGTATTTCTCTTTTTCACTTTGTTACACTTCAACAATATCATTGTAGAATGAAATTACTCCGTTGTTGGCCCTATTTTACAGTTTTTGTGGCTAAGCTTTTTTTCATGTTTTCATTTGATTGAAAATGTCCAAAAATTCCAGCTTAGGTGTTCACCAGATCGCTCAATTTTTATGTAAATATTGCAAAAACTCCCTGAGGTGGGAGGGGGAGAACCACACCCTCTTCCCGCTTGGTTTCTCCGCTCCCCGCTTGGGCGCTTCGCGCCCTCAAGAAAATGCCGAACCCCAGTGGCGGCGATGAAAAGTGAAGAAGTGGGGGCTGAAGGTATGTTCAGCCCCCCCAATATTTGCAAAGTGTTCCAAGAAGCGGGGAGGATTTCAAAGTGGGGGCTAAACATATTCTTGCTTAGAACACTCGGTAAGTGCCGTTTCCGGCCATCTGGGGGTTTGTAAAGCCGAAAATTTTGTAGTACGCTCCTCGCCGACTGATGGTGGCGCTCCGCTTAGAAATATATATTAACTTTTTTCATAGATTGATTTTTTGCATTAATTGAGAAATTGCAGACATGAGATCCATATTTCAGGGCTGGGTACATGCAGCTTAAAACACTCGGGAAGTGCCATTTCCGGCCATCTGAGTGTTTGTAAAGCCAAAAATTTTCTTGTACGCTCCGCGCCAAACCGATGGTGGTCCTCTGCTTAGATAGTCCTGCCGGGCATACGCATGACGAACCCCCCCCCCCAGGTAAAAGCTGGCTACGGGCCCGGGTGGAGGGAGCTATGGGCTTGGAAACCATCGGGGAAAACTTGAAGTTCTGCAGGGTGGGTGACGAGATCTGAGTAAAGGTGGAAAAGTTTGAACTAATTTAGCTAAAAAAAACTCTAAGATAATGGTATGATGAAGTGAAATCACAATGAATGGATAACTTTTGAACTTTCTGTTAAGTGGTAGCTTGTACCTGGCAAAAACTGCTACATGGCTTAAGTGGCCACTTTGCTTGAGCGGTTGAGTGTGTTGTTTACTGGAGGGTTTATATGGGGCATACTACCCACATGACGGGCATGGCTGTACGCAGCAGGGGGTAGTAGGAGCAGTTCCCCAGAAAATTTCAAGGGCAAATTTTTATCACATCGATCTGTGAAAAAGTTCGAGATTTTGAAAAACAGAGATTGTTTAAGTACAAGATACGGGACACGGAAAGTGCCATTTTCGGCAATAAGGGAAGCATTGTTGGCAAATTTCCTTCTAGGTACACTTCGCGCCAGCATATGTTGGCGCTCTCCAGGATTTTGTCCGGGAGAGCGCCAAAACACTTGGACGTACGGTCATGATGATAGAACCTCTAATCCAGTGATTCCCAACTGGGGCGGTATCGCCCAGGTGGGCGTTTCCGTAACTCAGGGGAGATAAGAGCCATGGGGACGGCAGGGGGCGCCTGTCAAAATGAGATACTAAATTAAATCGGGCTTAAAGAGATACCAAGTATTTTCCTCTTGCTGAACATTCAAATTAGTATGCAATAAAATGGAGCAAAAATGGAGTTAGCAAGTCGAGTAGGACAAACTTTCCCTCTTTAGGTTCACTTCAAAGTTGATAAATTATCTCATCTGCTAGATGCCAGGAAATCGCATTTAACAGTGATGCATTTGAAAATTTTCCTTGTGAGGACTTCCATGATGAAGGAAATGTACGCTACCTCACGGTCATCAACGATGTCACAATGCATAGTGCCGAAGGCAACACTTCATGCCATATCAGCATTTTGGGACTTGAACTTTTACGGACAGCATGTGTTGCAGACTAAGGAGCTAAGGTACTACTAATTGTGTTAAAACTCGATTAGAACCACAGTTGAACAGTTCCCGTCTCTACGGCGGTGTCTCGGTCTCGGAAGGGGTAGTCTCGGTTTCGTATATTGGAGGTTTGGACTACGACATTTTTTCAACACAACTTTTTTTGAAAGTTTGGGTGAAGAAATTATTTTTGTGCAACAGTTACTAAAATGCTTCCTGTGAGAGCCTTATTTCTTGAAAAGAAAGCTACGGTATCGTACTGCCTTCTTTTGAATTGTCCATCATTCTGTATCTATTAATACTGGTTTAAAAAATATGAAAATTTTCCGTAAAAACAAACACAATATTTCCCTTTAACTCTTGTAAAGGTTTCAACATAGATTCAAAGATTCAACATACACTGCATATGAAAGCCTACATAAAACTGACTTTTATTTCTATTTTCAGATTTTTAAATCTCAGCCGTTGACATTTAAGTACGGTCAGATGAGTGAATTCAGGATCAGAAAGCCAAAACTTAGGCTCATCGAGGTCTCGTGTTATGTCAAGTTGATCGTGGGTGAACAACGGCTAGATTCGCGTTCTCTTTTCAACTATTACTGAGAGGGTAACGGGCAGGGAGTATGAATAACTTTTAAGCTGACGTGACCGGCACGATTGACGAAAGTGGTTATCCCCAGTCTAAAGCCATTTTTCCAAGGGCCAGCACGATGGAGGATTCTTGCCCAGCACCCCATAGACCAACATCTTTGTGTTATGAGAGATTTTACCTTCAGGACCACTTTAATAAAGTTAAGTTGCAAGTATACCTTTCATTCACTAGGATTCCTCTTCTGAAAATGTTACCTGCAAAATTAAGTTTTTTCCTACTTATTACGCTAAAATGAAGGATTTTGAATGCTATAGGCATTTTTCTGCATTATATTCTTCCACATAAACGGCTCGATTTGTTCTTCTTTAATAATAGTACCAAAGGGCGATGTTGGGACAACTTTTTTCTATCGCCTATGCCCTAGTTACCAATCAAGATGAGACAGTATACGTAAATTGTTTTTAAAAGGGCTATAGTAAAGTGGTGGAAATTTTGGGTCAATATTGACAAAATATGGAAAAAGCTATCTGTTATTACGCAGGTACGCAGGCGGAGTAAGGTTCGAGATTTTAGTGAGTTGAGGGGTTTGGGTGAAGGTGAAAAAAAATTTGAGCCCTTGTAGCTGAAAATCTCATGGCATGGTGAATTAAAATCTCATTGAACGGCCAACTGTTTGAATTTTTTGTATACAACCCAAGAAAACAAAGAAAACTTTGAGTTGCATGCCATTTAAGATGTCCAATATTATTGCTCGATTCACTGTTTAAAGTCTCTATAGAATTTAAAGTAAACAAATTTCAATACTTTACATCTCTACGTAAAACGGATGCTACAACGGAGATGAAACCAAAGATCTTCATTTTTCAACCTCTGCAATATGTGACTGTTTAATCTTAGACATGATTTCCTTAATTCTCCTTTGAAAGAGGGAAATATGACCAAATTTCAGTACACATTATAAAAAGGGGCAAAATTCTGAGTCCAATACAAAAAACCACATCTTGATATATTTTTTTGCTGTGGAGAAATCGCTACTGTAATCTTTTAAAAAAAATTGCCATTGTCCAAATTAACAGACTGTAGCAAGTCGGTTTCGACTTATATGCTCAGAGTGTGTCTATGGGCTCTAGTTTTTTTTTCAATGTATTTTGTTTCACATTTCCACTCCACACGAGGATAGCATGTTTTTGTTGATTGTTTTTGTTGATATTAGATTGCAAAACTGCATTACTCACTCCATGCATTCATGAAACCATTCTCTGAATCGTAATTGGTCTTCCAAACAAATGGAAATAGATTGTAAACGAAAACATAATATCATAAAATGAAGCAACTCTGTGACGTCAAAGAAGAGTTGCGGCAAAATGGCGGCATCCTTGTGAGAATGGCGATATCTCGACTACCAAGCAAGGTGTCAAGATGAGCTATCTTCATGGGGTTAAAAATTTCCCTGTTCTCTTTTTTTAATCTTTTTTTTTTTGTTGAAATCATCATCTTAGATCTCATCCCTCCCTTCCCACTTAATGCTTATGTTAATCTACAGAAGTGGGAAAGCCGTTTTGTATATAGGCCTAAAATGTTACGTCTACAGCTCAAAAAGTGCTATGTGTCAAGGTTGAATACTATGTTAATTGTTCGTCAGAGTAAAACCCATTCGTGATACTGAGAATTATTATATTCTACTCCCTAACTGTGACGGTTGGAGAATAATCTCAGAGCCTACACTTAGCCTACAATGGAAACCTCTCTAATCCTCTCCTGCTCACGCTTTGAAATATTAAATGATGGTTTCTTAGTATTCCTAGAAAGGTAATGATTATTGATATTTTTCATTCTTTCTTCACCAACTCTTTGACAGCTTGGGGTAAAATCATAACAAATGTAAGTACTTTATTGCTTAAAATAGAATGACATAAATTTCGTAAAGCGAACAAGTTTTAAGATATTTACAAATTACTTAAAAAAGAATTATGTTTCATACTTTAAACAATTAACATTTTCTAAAGTAAATAAATAATTTAATATCACAACCGGCCTTTCTTTTTGAAAAGCCAAAAAAGACATAATAATATATGTTCTCAGTCTCACAGTTTCATAGTGATACTGCACTATTGAAAAAGCAAACAAACTTGCATTAACTTTTTATCTGAGGTAAGCAAAGGTCTAAATGCCTATAATACCCTTTTCATTTTTACCCAAAAAAGGATAAGAATATTTTTGTCCTGGTCAGAGTGTTTCTTTCTGTTTTGCGAAATTATTACTGAAAAAGTATCAATGAGGCATCCATTAACATTTCATTGTGTTATCTGCACTAACACGATTTTAACACATCGCTTGTCAAAAGTACACTTCTACGGTTGCATAGAGAGGATAAATTGTAAGGCCCCATCATTGCAATCATTGTCTTAATAAAATCAAATTCTGATTCATGCAATGTTTTTCATTTATTCTCTTTAGCGATTCATTTTAAAGCGATATAAATAGCCTAATAGCCATTCAAATGATGCAACAGAGTTTTCCTACACAATAAGAAAGCGTGAATTGCAGCGTAATTGTTGCTTAATAATGTGCACAAGCAGATGAAAGGTAGCAGTCACGGATGGAACTTAGCAGACGAATCGTGGTTTGGCTGTTTTTGTTGACAAAATACAGTATAGCGCCATCACAAAGTTCAAACTTTTACTGTATCCGTTGCTGGTGCACTCTTCAATTTGCTGTCTATTGTGACATCCTACTTTAGTAAGTCATTTCGCGACTCTAACGCGGACGATGGGTCAGTCACGTTTATGACTTGATAACCTGTTTCCACTTTAGTACGGCACTCGCGAGCAAGGAACTATGAAGCATGATTTCAGTCACACTTCTGGCTTTCTGGAAGAAAGTCAAAGACGATTACCAAATGCTGAAATGTTGGACTTTTCTTTGTACCAGGGAGAGCCAGGATTGCCGTCATTTAACAGAAAAAGGTTTCGACGAGCACATAAGTGGTAGAGTAGGCTAAGCACTCACTGTTGATTTAAAAATTGGGCTATTACATAATCGCGGAATGTTTAACTAGACTAAGAGAGATAAAAGCTCTGCTTCGACTCCGGTTGGCAAGGATCCGTTGCTACGGCATTAAGCCGGTGAATTCTGCTGACGGCATGACCACAACAACAAATTTCGCATCCAAAAGCAGCCACCAAGACTCAACCGCGACACAAAGCCAATTCCACATCTTTTGTACAAATCTCGCACGTTACATTACAACACCAGAGGAAGGTACACATGCACTTTTTCGTGACTGTTATCTCTCGAATGTTGTAACCCCTCCCACAACAAATACTGTCGCACGTCGTTGTTTTGTTGCACACCCTCCCAGCTGTCCCATATGAAAATCTATCCCTGCTACAGAAGTCAGGTGATTTATTCCGATAGATCATGTGTCCACGGGAGGGAGGGGAATCCTTTTTAACGGCACTACTACTTTTATCATGTTTAACAAGCAGCGTGACGCCTTTTCTGTTAGCTTGGTTTTCTACGGATACCCTTAGAGCTCTTTCATACTTCAGTTTAAGCTCGTCTCCAATCACCTGGAAGGGTTTTATCTGTCTCCAACACGTACTCGTTTCGCAAGCACCAGAAACTCCGTGACACTTGCATTTCTTCACAAAATTTCTTCTTACTGTCTATGGAAATAAAAAGGAAAATGTAAAAATGTGTGACGATGGAAGATGGTCTGCTGCTACAAGTGCCTTTCATTTCACGTCTGTTATCCCCTCCCTTGCAATGAAAATTATGAGGACAAAAGCATAACTCTAAGAAAATTTAGTTTAATATTCATCATAATTTTGAAGCAAAATGTCGGTTGAAATTTTTGTATTCTCTTGCCTTGCTGTATCTGACATCTGTGAAGGAAGATCGGCAAGAGTTTGTACTTCACATGGGCCCTAATGGTGTGCGTTGTCTGATTTTTATGTCCACACCACTCAATCGTCAGTCTGGACATATCTCCGGGAATAATCCCAGACCACCCGTGACAAACGATGCTTCGTGCTCAGACTTTTGCTACCCGAGACCAAATCAGTAAGGGGAGGATAAGCCATGGCCAGGCTTCGACAAATCCCCCGCCCGACAGTCCGGGACAAGTAAAAAGTTACTCGGGCAAGTGCATTGTTCAATATCATAGCCCGCTGGGCAAGTACCCTTGTGAAGTCTCCTCCACAAAGGAGTTTAATGGCCTATTAAAAGTGGACAAGTAGATATTCATGCGGACAAGTGGACTAATAGAACAGCTTGCCCGATGGACAAGTAATGAAAAAAGAATTTATCGAAGCCTGGCCATGGCCTATAATTAATAGGATCTTCCACATAATATCCACATTGAAACGGTGCAAAACATACCAAAAATAATCGGGAGATACATGTGGATCTCTTACAAAGTTTAATCCTGGACACAGAGACTATTTTGGTACGGCAGGGGTGGTAATTTGTGCCTTCAAAAATGCATAAAATTTACACCAAGTGAACCGCCGGTTTCTTATCTCAAACATGTTAACATCTTCTACACATCCCACACATATGATCAAAATCAAACTTTCTTTACTCACTCTGATGCCAAGATCACTGTTATGTCGGTCTATGGTGCTTTGAAAGTCAGAACTTTCACTGTCTTTCTTTCCTCGAAGAAAGTTTTTAAGAAACATTTGGCTGTACCGTATATTGTCGCCGCACCCTCCCCATCTCCAAGTTGCAGCGTTTTCTTCGTCGCTAAATGACGTCAGATCACACGTGCAACTTTCGTTTAAGATGCCACTTGAACATCCTTTGGCTATGGCTGTAGTGAGGGCAGCAGATGATATTGCGTAAAGAAAGGAAGCCTCCTTAAGTCCTGAAAAGTCAAAACAAATACCATCAATAAGTTTATGGTAACTATAAGTTGCTCGAAATGTCTCTTATCCCATTGAGCAGAAACAAAAGAGCGCCCTCTGTCACGCTGAAAACTATATCGCACTCGAATCAAAATAAGAATCTTTATTATTTTGCATATATGCAACGCGCAAGACATCTGTCTGGGTGAAGTCACTTGCGTTGTTTTCGTAGATGCACAGATGGAGAACAAAAACTAAAAGAGGAGAGTTATACAGAGTACTTCCATCCTTTACTTTGGATTAAAGAGACAAAATTTACATACTAACAAACTGCAAAGGTTGACAGTCATATCAGTACGTGTCATACCATAGAACACAAGTATCTTCATGAATCCTTTAAATGTACACATTTTATATTACTAGAACACTGAAATAAACTGCATGCGCAAACGGTTTTCCATACTTAATTGCGGTCCATTTTGCTCACACTCATTCATGCTCATGCTAGCATGTTGTGTGAGAAGATTTCTTAAGTCCTACTGTCCGTTTGGCCTAAATGTAACCATGTTTGATAAAACAAGGTCACTTCATTTTGTTAAGCCCATTTATCTGAAAAAACTAAGTAAGTACTAAACTGTTACTACCGACACTTTAAAAGCAAAAGCTGTAAGTTTAAAAACATCACTAGACCACCACAATGAAACAAGGAATTCTACAATGTTTAAAAACTGCTCCCGGGTTTGTATGTAGACTTTGTCAGCTTAATTGCCTTAATTAAGGATCACTGAAGTGAACAATTCAAATATAGATATTATGGATACCAGTGGACTTGAGGATAAAGTATCGAACGTCAGTTGCATGCATGGGCGTCAATCCTGGGGGGGGGGGACATGGGGACACGTCCCCCACATTTTGGAAATACACCCATTGACTTAAAATTTTTACACAGTAAATTTTCGACAGAAGTGGCCATGCCCCCCCCCCCACACACACACACACACATTCGAGTAAAGATTGACGCTACCGGTTGAATGAAACACGTTCAGTTTCACTGAAACTGAAAGCTGCTACGGAACACAAGTAAATGACAGTTTCAACTGAGGTTAAGAGAAACAGAGCTTGAGGTGAATGAAAATGAAGTTGATCAACTATTGAATGAAAACTGAAATAAAACATGAAACTGGAAACTGAATCCGAGCTCTAGTTGATTGAAACCAATTTTAGGTAGAAATGCAAACTGAAAAGGTGTACCAGCTGAATAAAAACAGTTTTAATTTAAACTGAATAGTGAAACTGATTAAATGAATTTCAATTTAGGGAAAGCAATCACTTATCAGCCTACCACCCCGTTCCATTGATTCAGTGATTGCGGTGAACTCTACGTCATACACGTTTCATTGACATAGAAAGTTGGTGAACTTATGGAGTGAAATAGGGATTCTGACAGCAACTCGAGTTCTCCACTTGAGACAAAATTGCGGACGCAGCGACAGAGCATAAACAGTAAAAATGTCCTTCTGTTTTACCTCTTAGTCTGCAAAATTGAGGGGCGATGCGCACTGTCTAAGAAGAATTTTTATGACTGGCTAACGCTAGCCCTAATCCCTGACTAATCCCTAACCTTAACAAAGGAAACAATCGATACAATACAATAGAATCAGCCAATCAGAAAATACCTTCTTAGACAGTGCGTATCAGCTGAAAATTGACAAGCAGTTCTTGAAAGCTGTACATCTGAACACGCAATTCATATTGAAACGCTCAATTTTGTTGAATGTAACTCATAACACTCGTTTTTCGTTGTTTTGATAAATAATTAATAATCTTAGTCGGTCATCGTCTCAGCTACGTAATACGTATAAACGTATAGGCAACTGAATCGATTTATTGTTGAAAAATGTGAAGCTATCCGCTTCACCACTTCACGAGCAATGAAAGCAAAAGAAGTGATGATGACGATGACGATGACGATGACGACGACGACGATGATGACGTTGACGGTGATGTTGTTGAGAGCCAACGAGCTCACGAGGACAGAACGCGGTGGACATGTATTTCCCCTTTTGAGAAGCAAAGATTGTTCAACTTTAAGTTGTTGCACGTGACACAAAAGTAAAAACATATGGTAAAGTAAATGTTTTTATACAAAAACTTGATGCTTTGTTTTCCTTCAAGGTCCAATGTCAAAAATATTCCTGGTCTGTGAAGAATTATGTCAATACGTTTGTCTAGAAGAAAAGTCGAAGTGCATTTGTTAAGTCTCTGTATATTCACTTATCTTGTTACATAAATCACAACTCATATTCGCAGGTGTGTTCTCAACTATACAGCAAGCAAAGTTAAAATGTCTGTCAACTTGATTCATTGAAAAATACATGCGATATTATGTGATCTAGACGCATTCCATAAGCATAAGCCTGTCGTGTTCTGTGACAACCATATAAATCATTGTCGAGAATGTGTTACAAAAACATGTATATATTAGACCATTTCTCTCTCAGGGTGAACACTAAGGGAGTCTCTAGATTATAGTCACTTAATAACATTTAAAAGATTTATTTTCCCCTTGATTGTAACAGGTTTCTATTTCCGGATCCAAAAAAGTATTTTTAAATCCATTTCGGAAGTAGAAATTGTCTCCAAGGATCATGTGAGCTAGAGGAACGTCGGAAAGTGGAGTGCATGAACTCGGTAAGGTTCTAGGACATGAACAGATTAACATACAAAACTAAAAAAAATTGTCGGTCTTTTTATTCCGTATAAAATTTTGATTTTGACAGACTGACAGAGGAGGCAGCGGGTTTATCACACCGATGGCTTTTGTTCTTTCTATATCTATAATAAATTTTTCAGAGCTAACTGATCACATAATAGCCATTTACTGCAATTAAAAATGAAAAATGTGATTGACCAAGGAACTGACTGATTTAGAACATATATTAAAGGTCTGGTGATATGAAAATTACATAGTTGGATATTTGATGTAAAAAGCATTAAAATCCAGAAAATAGCCACAGTTTCAATTAAAATCCATCAAATATTGACCATTTTACAGGGTAATTTCTTATTTCACACTTGTAACATGAATAAACATGGCTAAATATGCATATATGTGACATCGAAAGATAGACATACCACATATGGCTAATGTTAGTCTTTGTTATTTTCAACCTTAATTTCAAGGACACTGGTAGCATTGTTAAAATTGTTAAAATTGTTTCCTTGGGAAATATTGATATCACTCCCCAAAATGTAAACTATCTGATCAGCAATTATGAGATAATTTATATAGGGTTAACAAAAGAAATCTTAACACTGTGCAACACTCCACATCATTATTAGTTGCATAGGCAATGAGTTACTTCAGAAAACATCAAACTTTGAAGACATATTTTGAGAACGGTAAACGATATTGAAATAACTCCAACGGATCTTTCACTGGAGGACTTTAACTGACAAGTCAAACAACTCTTTTTGGTGGCATGTCACCAGAACTTAAGAAAAGTCCTATAGTAAAGAAACTATCTCAGGGTCTCAGCCTGGGTGAAATCTCTAGAGGGAAGTACATGACACTATTTAAGCGGAACACCAAATGCCGTGTCACCAAGTGCCGGGTGTTATTGAAGGGGATGTTGCCTCAGTAGAGGGGTGGCACCCCGCCTTACTCTTTGTTGAGAAATGTTTGTTTTTTCTAAGGTTTTTTAGATCCAAAAATGGTTCCATCGTTCTGGTAAAGCTTTGAACTGAATATGCGTTTAGAAATTCTACTTTTATAGTGAATTTTTTCGGCTGTCCTATTGTTCCTCAAGGCTGGTACATGGTGCGTGGTGCTCTCTCCCAGTAGGCCACTGGGAGAGCCACCATTAGTTGGCGCACAGGCCTTCCAAGGAAATGTTTGATCTCAGATGGGGAATGACACATTCTAGACCCTGTACACCCCATAAGTTTCCAATAAACATTTCTTTTTATCAGGTTTCTTGCTCAAAATGAAAGGGTAGATTTGATTAAAATTAAAAGTTTGTTTACAAAGCTCATTGAGTTTAGCATTTAATTAAAGGTAACCATAGGCTGGTTTATAAAAGCCTGCTGTGGCGGGGTTTGAGAAATGATAGTATAAAGATCTTTGCCCTGCGTACATGCTTCAGATGTATTCAAACTGTGCCCCCGGGAAACTTAAAAAATAACCCTTACACGCAATTTCCCAGGTTCTGAGGGCCTTAAAATCATAATTAAAACAGTGAAATTTTCAGTATTTCAGATTTTTTTCTAAAGTACCCAAACTTTCATTTACTGTTTGCAAAAATCGGGGAGGGGGAAATTGCGCCTTTCCCACGGCAGGCAACAACCCTGTATTTCTTACAGCATGAGAGGAGCGTCTGAAACTACTGACATTAACGTAAGGATTAATAAAAATTTGTACCAGCTTGGCAACCTTCCAGATTTCAGCTGCTGAAATTTCTCCAAAGCATTTAGTCTTTGTGAAAATAAACTCCCTTTTAATCGCAGCGTTTTTATCAAATTAATTTCCCTTGCAATTTCTCTCTAGACTCGAACTTTTATCCAAGAATTAATTAGAAACAGTCACACATTTATCATCATATAATGGGAACTGTGTGTGTCTTTATATTGTTTCTTTCGGTTTAGCCCTCTAATGTTTACCTTTGGTGGTTAAAAATGTCGAAACAGGTTAATTTGATTGTCTTCTTCGAGGGGTGGAACTTTCATCGCTTAGATCAGAAATGCCCTCAAAATTCAAAGAAACAATTACTTGAGCGAAGAAAGAAATCGTCATTTAACCAGAACTATGGAGATTCCAAGAGGAAGGGACCTCACAAAAAGTAGCCGTTAAACACTCATCACGATGAAGGGGCTGGGACCCAGACAGCAGCGATCAAAGTCACTTGCCCCGCTTAAGCAGTTAACCTTTGACCCTGACTGATATTCTTAACCAAGTCCATCTGGAAAAGTCAAAATGTGCATATTTTGTGTATTACATTCGTTATACAATTTCAAACTCTGCCATGACGTCATATTATATCTTTACAGACGTAACACCGTGGTAGTGTTGAGTGTTGACGTCTGTTGATAGTTTATTCCATTCCACCTTTGAATTACTTTATTCAAAACATTACTGTTAATTGTTCATTTTAAGCTATATCTTTTGTTGATCTAAGGTCTGGTGACATGAAAATGACAGCTGTCTCTTTGCTTTAAGAAGCATAAAAATGGTAGAAAATAACCATGCTTCCCACCAAAGTCAATAAATTAGGGATCAATTAAAAGGGTCGTTTTATTTTAAACATTCTTGTAGTTGGTTACTTAAAGATGTCAGTATTACTCACCTAACTGTTCACTGGCTGACAAAGAATTTAAAGGAATTTCTTTAAGGTTTTAACAAAAGAAATACAAACAACGGGCACGTCCTACATTGTTATATCTTTGAAAATTACATGAGTTACTTCAAAAATCAAATTTTGAAGAGATATCTTGAGGTTGGTAAAAGATATTAATATAATTCAAACGGACACATCATTCGGGGATTTTACCTGCAACTGCTGATTGCGGTAAACAGAGCCTTTGTCCAATGTCACAATATATCTAAGTCAGCTACATCAACGGTCCCTTAACCTAAATTCTAGAATTACAAGAATATATACTTCAGAGGTTATTAAGTAAATCTCATTCACCCAGTTTCCATTGTCATAAGTTTACTTCGTTGCTGGGATATAAAACATTGAAATTTATTGACTTAATTTCAAATAGGCTAATGATTATTCAATATTTTGTGATGTCCTTTCCGTACAACTCACATTACCTGTTTTTTGTTTCCTTTTGAAATTAAAATACTTATATGGCCTTGGACTATTTTTATTCCTTCGCTTTGCGTAGAATGTTGTGAGAAGAGGGCTTTCATAGTCAGGTCAATCTGTAACAATAAGACAGTGGTCATAATTCGGAACAAGGTGCAGTGTCTTTATGAAAAACAAAGACTATCATCCGAGTAGTACAGGAGTCACAAACTTGTGCAATCTACCAATTTGAGTGAATAAACTTCAACATTTTATATCTCAGCTCTGGAATGTCCTGTGAAGAAGGGCATTAGGACCATTGTAAGTTATTCTTCTGACACAGATTTTTAAAATTTTAGACAACAGTTAAATCGAGAATTTGAGATACGATGCCTTCATAATACAATGGATGTGGGTAACATACTCCCAGATAGCTAGAAACTGATTTTATTCATTGGCATACCGGCCGGTAACAGAGGAACCCCCTTCCAATTGCTTCTTGCAAAGAATCTGCCAATATTATTCGGGCAGAAAATGGCAAAACGGAGAGTCGTTCAAGCGTAAATGATATGCGTATGTATAAATGCGGTTTTCCCAATTTGAATTACCTCGGTATCATATTCGTGAGTGGTTGTTGTCAATTACGTAACACTATTTTTTTAAAATTGTTACATTCATGCAAAAGTAACTCCTCGGTTTACCCTTCCCATGAAATACTGTTTTTAGAGCATCATCAAAGATACGTCTAAGGGAAAGTGGAAGAGATTTGTATACGATTTAGCTGATGCTTCATAATAACTTAGGCAAGCATATTCTGGTATAAAAATTTTAAAAAATCTAAATTAATGTGAAAAAATCATCACTGATATAGCATAATAAATTAGTTATCAAAAGATTTTCTTTCTGTCAGAAATACAGTTTTTGATAAGAAATCTGTGGTAAATCGGCTGGGCGAAGCAGTTTCGACTTACTTATTTAATCTTACACACCTCTTTTATTGAACTCTGTATGCATCATTGACATTTTTGAAAGCTTTATCAAGGAGATCTTCCCCAGTGAAGAAGCTACGAAGACATAAGCTCTTGTCAACTCTTGTCCACGTCTAGTGACGTCGGAAGTTTCCGAACCATCGGAGCCAGGAAGGGGATGGGGCTGAGTCTTTCAACCATCAAGTTTTGACATTTGTAAGGTAATTTTGAACAATTTGAGGAATAAAAATCTTCAAACTTGATATTATTGGTGGTCATCTCTCCATCCCCATGTCGATAGCCCTAACTTTACATCAAATTATGTATAACAACCTTGTACTGAAAACTGCAAGCAGTTCATAAGAATTAAACAGTTTGGAACATTTGTTTATTTTGGCTCGGGAAAGATTGGTACGTTTTGTCGTTGATGTCGCCGTCTTTTCATACATTATAGCGAAATAGTTTAAAAGGAGGCTAAGTTGTAGGTAAACCCAGCGTTGCTCGTAGCCCTCGCGTTCCCGCAGATCCGTACCCTGCGGTGCCAGGAAGGACCATACACACGCTATATCACGGTTTTTCATTCGGAGACGCTTCCTAAGTGGCCCCTGCATAGTTACGGAAGTGATCTTGATTACCAGATCCAAAAGAATCGAATATGTACAGTATAGTATATAATTTCAAAAATTTCCCGGGGATCCCCAGACCTCGGGCATTTTGGGCATTTTGAGAGTTACATGATCCTTACTGGCTAACCTATTCCGATCCGGAGTGGTATATTATTCACTCTTGTACCTTTGTATTTTTTTATCTTGATTGTAAGGTGCGATGGAGAAAATCGCATTTTTAAATTTCATATTCCCGTATTCAATGGGGTGAACCGTCTTCACCGCTCGCGGGTTCAGGCTTCGCGCCCTTTTTAAGCAAGTCCCTCTTTTACAGTAAACTCTTGGAAATGCGCCTTGTCTTTGTATTTTATGTGAAAACAAGTATGTATCTAGTGTGCCTATAGTGTGTTCTGCCACACTTGCGTACTGCTTATGTAAGAGGTAATCTCTTAACGACATGTGAGAGGCAAAAGAAGGCATAAAAGGTAACGTAAGTTTACGATTAAAAACATCGTTCTCGACATCAGGCGGAAAGCATTCGTGTTTTCTAACACCACAGGTGTTTCACCAATAATGGAGAGAGCGCGTAGTCTGCCGCGTGTAGGCCAGTATCATTCCAAGGGCTTGTAGGTCCTAAGGTTGATAGTTTCTGATTTAAACCACTCCGCTTTAGCGTTATAAAGCAAATACTGGACCGAAGAATTTTCAGGGTAATGGTACCTTCGGGAATTTGATAAAAAATTGAGAATTGTGATCGCTAACGACAAAGGTGAACACATGAGAACAAAGTTTTTGGAAATTTAGGCAGAGGGCAAGACATTAGCGCTGACCCGTTTAAATGGACGATTTATGAACCATACCACCCACTGGTATAGACGTACTGTTCACACAACTTTTAATATGTCATTTGAAAGGTATGAGAGGCTAAATAGCGGGGTAAGGTTGGCGTGAAAGACTATGGGCTGACACTGCATTTTTATTGCACCAAGAATGACCCTGTATAAGACTTCATTCAGACAAACAAACAATTAGACTACTTTTATTCCTTTGTCTTGTTTTTATCTGAAGGCCAACTGGGGAAAAAGTCGAAAATTTTGAGTTCAAAGTTGTGTTCATACCAAAGCTTTGATTCAGATCAAACTTCGTGAGCTATCTATATGAACGAAACGACTTTTGCAGATTCCAGTTTTGCATAACCTACAGAAAAATCAAGTAGCCTTTATAGGATAAGCTATTTGTCAGATTCGTTTGACAGCATCTATATAGCAAGCAAACTGAAACAGTTATTTTCCGTTCAACGAATTTGTTTCCGGTTCTGATCCGACATCGTAAATTCCTGCACCCGTCTCACCGCGGGACTTGTTGTCGCCTGCCAAATACCTATCAAAGTATCAGACGCCCTCGATTAAATATTCGATATTTCATCGTCCATGTAATTACCAATGGAGACAAGCCTTCAATATGACGTCATCTACAGACACTTCAGTTCTCGTAAACAATTCCGCAAGGACTACAAAATTCATTCTAAGAGAAGATTGAACAGTTTCAGGGAGACCAGGGAATTACTTGATAGTAACTACCTGGTAAATAAAGTTAAATTTAGCATAATTTCGATTATAGAAAAAATATATTAAAGGCAGTTAGAATCAACTTGTTACCAAGTTCACTCCCCTTCTGGTACGCTAGAATGACTAAGTTGTCCCGTAAATTAGGTAGCAATTGACCACAGGAATTTGTCACATAGGAAATACATTTGATTTTTTTTAACCAGGATCATCGATAGAAGTAATTACATTAATTGGAACGTATTTTACCAAACTCCTAAGAGTAAAGAAGATTTTTGAACACAAGCGGGTGACAATGGCGTTCATTTATTCTCGTCAGTCAACAAGAGAATCGGAAAAATCCTAAGTTATAAAATACTGCGACCCTTGGTTCAAAACAAGTTCTTATTTTGCCCCCTTTGCCTTTAACTCTTCTGGGAACAAACGATCTACGAAAGGTCATATTTATACCGGAAGAGGTCAAGATAAAGTGCAAGTGTCCTCAGCCATGTCAATTTGTAAGTGGACTCATTTGCCTTTACTGGTAGAACGGAATTATCTATTACTTCGTCGGTCATTTCACAAGTGGACAAGCGTCTTTTTATCCAATATCATACAGCAAGTTTTGTACCCTTATGGTACCCTTAAAAAAGGGGGTCTGCTTGTACAAGCTTTTCAGCTTTTTTCAGACCTCCCCCACAATTTAGTATTAATGTAAATATTGTAACATAAGTATGTATATATTACTGTGGAAATCTTTCTCAATACAATGCAATACAAGTCTGCCATGCGAAAAGACAAGTCGGTATAGGTTGACTGGAAGGAGGACAAACGCCAGTATCTAAATGCCCTTGTTTTCTTCAAATAGTCTACTGTGCCCTTCTAACACCTCCCCCGACCCCCATCCCCTCCCCGCCCCACAGTCATAAACCTCTTCATCACATGAACGATAGAAACTGATGGAAGGGATCACGAAGTATGGGGCTGGGACTGTCGTTACTTGGGTAAAGAAGGGACGCATTGTCGGTATATCAGTGTAAAATTCGGCCGCTCTGGAGGGTGAAGGGGTGGGTATTTCTCACAAAAGCATAGAATACCGATCGGTATTGAAAATACGGAAGTCACGGTTCTTTCCATCCGATACAAGGATACAAAACTGCAAAATTTCTTATTTTACAGGCATAAAAGTAGCTTACTTTCTCGTTTAAAAGTGACGATAAAACTGGAGGCATTCGAGGGGCTGGATATCTATCTGTGTTCTCTGACCTGCATTTTGATAACTGTTTGAACCGGTGCGAGGAGCTCCAGATAGCCTTTGACATGTGGGTGGGTTTTCCGTCGCAAGCCTCTCAGGTCTAGACTATTGCTACTACTGACAACATTTAATGACGACAAAAAGAGTGGTGTTGACAGGTATACTATAGGTGAGCTGTTGACTCGTGTAAACAGTTGCAGCCTATAGTGAGCTAGATTTAACATGTCGCCCCGATTCTGTACAATGCGAATTAGGAGTTGCTGTGCACAGTTTGTCACTGTGAGTAGTGTTAAAACAATGAGCATATAGGACTGTTTACAAAAAATGAAAGATAATTACAGGTTTATATAATAACTGTGAGCTGAAATCCTATGTCAATAAATAGCTATATAGTGTAGAGCAATAATATGTCGCTACATCTATATTACTATCCAAGTGTGTAATATTCAAGATGTTCCAAGCAGGGAGCTGTCAGGGAAGGAGACCCAACGCTTAAATCCGTCAGAAAATATGTGCTTGAAAATAATTTAATCCCTCTCAGGTAACAAAATTTGATTGACAGGTCCCTTTATTCCCATCGTTCAGCCTTTTCTGACTTACACTTCTTAATGATTGTCTGTTCCTTTCAAACCCAGAAACAAAGGTCATTGTTAACACGTTACTTTGTAGTGCAGCCTCTTTGCCGACAAGGTCTAAGCTTCAATAAGATTTTAAGTTAAACGTCTGTCCATAAACGTTTAACTTCTATAAGTTCTTTGTATTCCTATGATTTCGATGAGTCGTCTACTTGACACATTGTTCAAGCCTACAAACATAATCACAGTTTGCACAACTTTCCGCATTAGTTGCAAACATTGTCAACGAAGGAGGTTTTAAAAAGTTCTTGATTGAAGTTAAATGAAATGACTTTAACTACGACGACAAACGACGAAACTTTAATCTTTTTCAATTTTTCCTTGACGACTGGCAATGCAATGCCAATTGGTGAAATCATCAGGATGAATTTCTGAGATGTAGCAGACGACACAACCCATTGTCTTCAGAACCAAAATCTCTTTCACGTCTTAGAGAGGTTCCAAGAGCAAGACAACAGGCAGCTGAATGTCGGCAACTACCTAGTCTAAAAGGACATATAAGCAGGCGCGGTTCTAGACCGAGATTTTTAGGGGGGCTTAGCGGGGGCTTGAAACGGAAGAATAAAATTTTCTGTCATTATCAATACCGACATTGGGGAATGATGCTAAGGAGGACTCCATCAGTGGCGTACCCAGGATTGCTCTCACGGGGGGGGGGGGGGCATGCAGTATGTTGTGTGATCGCCGGCCTGGGGGAAGGGTCTAAGGGGAGGGGGTGTCCCTCCCCTTTGAAAATTTTTGAAAAATTAGATGTACTTACATGCAATTTGGTGCCACATACGCTACATTTTGAAGCAGAATTTGTGTTAAAAAAATTTACGTATTTTAGGAACTAAAAAAAAATATGCATCAGGGAGGGGGCATGGCCCCCCTGCGTACGCCACTGATAGTAATAATCATAGACGTATGGGACTCTTACAGTTTGGGGTCCAGAAAATTTTTTGCCCGAACTTCTCAAAAAGTTGCCAGAATTCCTTTTGCAGTTCAGGTGCATGAAATAGACCACTAAACCACTACAGGCGCGCGAAGCGAGCGAAAATTTTTGCACATTTTTCGGGCATTCGATCAAAAATTCGGGAACTCAGTAGAAAATTAGGGCAACTGATCTTTTCACTTTTACTTCATCTCTGCCGGAATTTCAGTTTGAGTAAGGTATCAAATGTTGTTCATGTCTGGTCTACTGTTACAAAGGCATACTGAACTGGATTTGAGCAATCACTAGATTTGAGACCGACTTTTTGGCCCTCAAAGACCGACTTTTGATTTTCGCGCCCCCCCCCCACACACACACCTGTATTTACGCCCCTGGGACTGGCGTCGAACGTAAGAATGCAGCTGGGTAAGCTAGTAGGCGCCCGCACTGTGCCTACCGTCGTAATACAGTACTAAGGCGAAGCGTGGCTGCCGTACTACATGCAGTCAAAACAACGGCGTACGTACGTGGACGTGGATACAAGAAACGTAATCACATGCCTATCTTGCATGACACATTTGAGAAACTAAATCCACTGGACTAAGATGTGCACAAATGTATTGGACAATTTTGTTTTTCTCAATACACGCAAATAAAGCATGAAGATAACACTCAACCTCAGAATTTTTTTTTTTGGGGGGGGGGGCTTGAGTCCCCAAAGCCCCTCCGTAAAACCGCGCCTGCATATAAATGTTGGATCTCCTTCCCTGACAACTCCCTGTTTCAAGGCACCGCAGAGCTACCAAGTGTTAGCTCCGTAAAGACACTAACCCATTCCGTGGAAAAACTACATAAAATAAGCTTCCAACGAATAATCTATTCATCAAACAAGAGAATATTTCCCAAATCAGGTTTGACTGTTAGAGGAAACTATAAATATCTTTGCTTGCATCAGGTGAAGAGTGTCGACGTTTGACCACCAACAGCTGATCACGATAACTTCTTTCAAAGAAACGGGGTTGTATGATCAGTAGGCCTAAACTACAGAACTATGAAAGACCCTATAATAATAGAGATTGATAGTGCTGCCTCTAAAATTACCCCTACCTCAGCCGGTTTAGTTACTCAGAAATATCCTAGACGTTTAATAATACATATAAGTATCCTATAGCCAACACATCGTTGCTCAGACTATATTAAATTATTTTTTTACCATGGAGGACTATTTTATCTTCTAGATAGAGATATACAGATTGCATGGTCAAGTGGTAAGAGCATCCGACTTGCAGCCGGAAGGTCTGGGGTTCGACTCCTGGCCGGGTCATACCAAAGACTTGAAAAATAGAACCCACTGCCATTGTTCTTGGTGCTCAGCGTAAGCGCTGGAGTAGGGAAAATAAGCCAGTGAGCCACAACTGGGGAAAAGGCCGTGGCCGGCCCGAATTAAACGAATTGGTTAGAAACTAAGCCGTAAAACCTCATCTAACTCTAACTCTAGATAGAGATAAACGGTCGACTTTCTCTTCAGTTAACGTTCACTATACTAGGATAGGTCAATCAAGTACATATTAGTATTTTGCTATCAGCTCCCGGAACACAATTCGCACCAAACCATTACAATAACCCCTCAGACAACTTTTTCATCTGGAGATTTTGAATTGTCGTGGATGGTAAATATCCGGAGAGATTGCCCGGATGGAAATTCTGAGGGTGGGGTATTTCCGGAGGGAGTTCTCCGGTCTCGCCTTTATCCACTACCGTCAAGTGTCTAACTGTTCTTCTTGGAGCAAAATGATGACAATATAATGAGAGCACAAACCAGCATATTGAGAAAACAGTACCAAGTTTCCATTAGTTTATGTTTTAGCATTGGAAAACTGTTCAAAATACCGAAGTCATCGGGAATATGGTCCCCACCCTGATTATTTGAACAAAGAAACTAATATGTGCCATTATTTTGTGATCACAGAAATGTTTTGATTTTCCGCGGGGGTAGTATTGAGGGGGCCAGGAGGGCAAACTTCTTCCGAGAGAGTGGGATACACGGGCTAGCCTTGGGACCCTTGCTGGGATCTAGGGGAAGGTCTGGGGTATTTAGAAACTTATGGGCGTTACATTGAAACGCTGAGCCTAAGTATCTTCAAATGACATTGGTTGCCCACTAAACGGAACACAATAATCGCAGTTTAGCGGGTTTTTTATGGTAGGCTCAACCGGACAAACTCACAGACGATTTAGTCTAGCATGGGGCTTATGGGTGGGGAGGATGGATGATGGCTGGGGTTACATGGGACTTTGGATAAATAATTTCATTCATTCTCTCTTTTGGGAAGAAATGAGACATCATTCTCCCACAGGTGCTCTCGAAATAAGTCAAAAATAACAAGGACCGTCCGTGTTTTGCTTCATTTTTCATTGTAAAAGTTATCCGTTACATTAAAATGTCTCGAAGGTTGTTGGCGATGATGATGACAGGTAATTGATTTTAAAAGATTTTAACACTTCATGTTTTCGATCATAATTGCTTTGGGGGCCGGAATAAATAAACACGCAGCCACATATGACTCGTGGGCCACCATTGGAGAACCACTATTGGCCTACCCGTGTATAGACTTTTTTGTTTTGTTTTGCTCTCTTTGTCATATAAATGTTCCTTTTGTATGCTGTAAACTAGGTTTCTTCACATTGTTTACCGTATGTCACTGGATGATTACCTACAAGCCTTTGCGAACTTTCTCTAATCACTCCCGAATCTGGATCGGGATGAATACTGCACAACACTCCTGGCGCCTGGTGAGATCAAACGTGCAGGGTTGGGTGTGTGCATGCATAGTTAGTCCTATTGAAGTAGGAACTTTAAGGTAGAATCCCTGAACTGCTGTGTGTCTTCCAGTCTCTGCGCTATGTCTGAATGTTATTGTATTCTGTACTTAGTACATACATTATAAAAGATACTTAGTCCGAAGTAAAGTTCATGAAACCCGAACCTAAAACCTTACGTACATGTGTTTCCACATACGTAGTACACGTACTATGGGCATATTTTCTGCCAACGTGTAATTGCCAATTAGTTGCTACAAGGTGCGCGTTTAGACCCGCCCTGGGCGATGTGTTTGAGCCATTTCAACGTGGAAACCCTATCAAGGACGAAACTGGCTACGTTCCTATCCCGTGTGATTCTCTTGATAAAAATACCGTCCGCCAGTGTTACATAATTAAGAACTTAAGCTGTGCGTTTACAAATACATAATTAAGAACGGTCCGTCCCAGTCGCCCTCCATTCTCCAGTAAATATCGACGCCCTTATTTTCACGCCCCTACGTGTACATCGTAGGGAAGAGCGGAATGATTGCTACAACATACAGACATTTGGAAGACTCTTAAATAATAGACCCTTTTCCAAATAGCAATTACAAAGGATTGTGGGATAGAGTTTTGGTACATGTTGTTTCTGGCCACAGTAAAATGCCATTGACAAGAACGTCGCACACCAAAAGTCTGTCCCACAATCCTTTGTAATCGCTATTTGGAAAAGGGTCTATTGGAAGACTCTTTTAACAAATTGCAAGACTATACAATGGATAACCAGAATTGCTTGATCATGAGGAATTAAGAGATGGCAGTTATATCTTATGAGACGAGGGGGTGGCAATTGAATTTGTCTTCATCGAAAACGAACGAAACGGCTGGTCGTTTCTTTAGGCCTACAGGGGCTGTCTCAGCCTGTTAAGACGAAGGTACAATCCCTGCCCCTTTGCTTCTCATCGAACACCATTGATCTTGATTTCAAGACACTTGGCAGCTTACCTTCTCTTAGCAGGTTTATTCTGTGTGCCTGATGGTTAAGGCTGCAGTTCCACCTCTCATTTTCAAACTGTTTCTTGCATTCTTCCACACTCAAAATTATGCCTTCTGTTAGAACACGCCCCATCCCCGGGTCTCTATTGCACATACGTCGTTGCTCCCCCGTGAGCCGGAGACTTCGACAATCTCCCGGCTGCCGTTGTATTAGCCTGTTGAAGTCGAATTGTTTTGGTCTTGCGGATGTGATTCTACGAAAAAAAGAGGGAGGGGTTAATTTACATGTCTGGTATAACAGTTCCAAGGACTAAGATACAATCCTAACATGGAGTTGGCTGTTTGACCGAGTCGACAACAGCGGGTTATGATCTGAATATACTGTGCCATTCACATTTTTATTATCTCTCTGCAAAGAAACAGGGTTGATGTTGGTCCATCGTCAATTATGCAGCTTACGAAATGAATGTGAAATCCATGAGAACTGTAATAAGTTAATCAACCAAATTCTTATTGTAATGGAAAATGGATTTCAAAAGCCATTTAGGCTGTAAAATTTTTCCGTATTTTTTACTTGTTTATTCATTTGGAGATAACAGCAACGACCCTTCATTCGTACTTTCACTTAATATTTGTGATACTTTGTACTTTCCATTCGTTAAATTGCCTCCCACCAAATGATCTTAATTATTACCAGATAACTTTTTGTCACTGTGTAAATGTCGACACAACCTTTATGCTAATTAGGAGACCTAACTTGCTGAATTTGCTGATATGGTACTTATAATTTGCTGATATGGTAATCATAATTTGCTGTTATGGTACTCATTGTTTTTTAATTTTCTAAAACATGTTTTATCCCTTCATATTTGTGTCGGATTGTGATGCATCTCTTTTCTCCTTGAAAACACTGTTAACCCCCGCCCCTTTGAGATTTGAAACCTCGCTACCTTTTTATCCACATGAACATTCATAAAAACTTGTATATATGCTGTGTGATATTGGCGGAGTTGGCTTGGTGACTAGGCTTTACTTCGGAAGCCGAGAGGTCCCCGGATCATATTCGGCACCTGGAAAATTTCAAGCGACTTATTGGAAGTTGGGAAAAGCTGTTTTTAGAGATGTTATGGTGACTTGAAAGTGAGTCTCTGAGTGGCCAACTAAGGAAATTCTCCTATGCAAGAAGTCGTTCGTTCAGATATTTGTTCGGTACACGATCAAACAGAGGTGCAGAATTAGGGAGTAGGGGTCCTATTCTGTATCTCCAGGCCCGTAGCCAAGGGGTGGGCCAAGGGGGCAGCCGCCCCCTCCTTGAGCAGATTTTTTGTATTTTTTAATGATTTTTTATGATATTGCAAGTAACTCAAAGTAAAACATGTTTAGAGGTATAACTTACAAGCGGCCTGGGTAGTGCCATTTGCAGCGATTTGGGAGGCATTTTCGGCCAGATATTTCTTGCATGCTTCGCGCCAACCTATGGTGGGGCTACGCTTAGATAGTTTGCCTACAGGCTTCGCCCCCTCCTTGTGCCTAGAGACATTCTCGCGCATGGAATGGGAACGATAAATGACAAACCTAGAAGAGGGATTGGTAACGATTAACATACATCCCTGCCTTGTTGGCTGGTGTTCGTTAATCGACGATCAGCCTGTATAGGGACGTCGATAAGCCCAGGCGGCCTCCTGGCCCTACATTTACTTAAACTCTAATTATGCTGTAGCGATATGCGGTTGTTTTATGTTTAATAACGTTCTTCAAAGTCAATTGACAGGGGATATAATTTCTGTTGAACACAGACCTCACGTATCACTCTTCGCCCTGTGTTTTAGCGGACAATCCTCCTGTGATGACGTACAGTCGTCACTTTCAATACAATCCCACCCAATGATTATGCAACCAAAAGATCTATTACATCCATCACTGAGGTATTTTCTTAAATGACGTTCGGGGAATGATTTTATATTTTCCTGTCCTAAATATCCACATTCTGGGAACAAAAATTATCCAAATGATAAATTCTCTCAATTCAAGTTTACAGATTCAGAAAGTTATTGTAGGCCTAGTTGTTTCAGTTATCAAAATCTTTGATTTTATGGTTCCCTCTAGTTTGTCAAGAGGAAGTCCTAGAATCTGCATCCTTACAAGTTACAGCAATGTATGGTACAATGATACTTGAAATGGTGAATGTTTAGTCAAATGCAATGCTGCTTTTGAGCATTTTTCAAAACCTCGACTCCGCCAGGACTTCGTGGTCAATCCCTCTTCTCATGGGCTTTGGATTCCTCAGTAAGAACATGCTAATGCATGGATATTTATAAGTGGACAGGGCAAGGCGGTTTGCTTCAGTTTGGTAGACATAGTTGGCAGGTGATACCGTAGCGGCCGAGCTGATTGTACTATCACACACACACACACACAGTTGCTTCCATTATCACGGACTGATATTGCAAACTTTGACTCAGTTCATGCAAAATAGTGTTAAACATTCCATAGTTAGGGCTTGACCAGGAGCCAAAGTGGCCAAAGCCACCACTAATGATTTTAAAGCGGAAAAATTTAGAAAATTTGAATTTAAAATAAAAACAGTTGTAAGTGAAATATAATGGTATTAGATATTAGATTGAGTGGCCACTTGGACAAGTTCCTCATGACTGGAAATGATAAGTCAGAATTGTAAAGTTATCATGGAAGTTAAAAACACCCAAGCAGTGGCAGGCCCGTAGCCAGACAAGGTGCTGAAGGGGGCGAAAAAGCTTCTAGGGGGCGAAAAATTTTCCAGAGGGGGCGAAACATACTCAAAGGCATTACGGCAATGCTAATTTTTGATCTTCTAGGGGGGGGCGAAAAATTTTCCAAGGGGGGCCTCGCCCCCTTGCCTCCCCCCTTGACTACGGGCCTGGGCAGTGGTCGATCAAAGTGAACCTGCCTAATCATGTAAGGTTATCATAAAAAAGTCTTTTTTAATTGTCCGAGATCAATCATGTGATAATATTTCTGTAAAGTCAATACTTAGCTAAAAGCAGCCAACTCCATGTTATTTCTTTTTTGTGATCTTATAGTAATTAAAGTCGATCAAAGAATAACATACACCTAAACACTAAGCAATAGAGGGATTTCAGTCACGTGACTTTAACCAACTAGACGCAATTTTGAAGGGCAAGATCGCGCGTCTTCTTTGTTTTGACGAGTACGCGTCCATTGTGTCACATTAGTATCTATGGTACCGGTTATGCGGTGCGCGTGTGCTGTAAATACGCTTACTGCGTGTGTGTTTTGCCCTTCAGTGCCTGGGAATCCATTGCGCGTGACGTCACATGAAATCCCTCTATAGATAGTTCTCATTGACGTCACAACTGGGGGTTGGCAACCGCCATGTCATAGGGCAAGCTTGTACGTACATGCCGGGGTTGCCCTATGAGATGGCTGACATACTACACGTGAAAAGCTCCTATGACGTCATGTGAGAACTATCTATAGGCCTATGCGTGATGACTAAATCTAAATGACGTCATCGCGTCACGCGTTTAACCGCTTGTTAGACGAGATGGTCGACAAGTGATCAGTGTCTCCAGGGTCCTGATGTATGCGCGCACTGAAACACACCTTCTCGTGAGATGTGACGGCCGGCAGCATGACAGAACCGTTTAATATGAAATGCACAGAAATCGTAAGGTATGGTAAAATGTGCAATATCGATAGTATTATGTCAATAGAAGGGATAATGAAAACCTCGAACCAGAGCGGATAAAAGAGAATGGAGGGCGAATTCGTCCGCGTAGATACCAAAGAGCTCCCGGAAATGACATTGACGACAAGAAAACAATATTGAACAAATTAGGCCTCTCTCTCTCACTTCCTCCCTCCTCGTGCATCCTTAACTGCTTAATGTCAATTAAGCATTGTACAATTAAGAATCAGCGGGACTAATAAAGTAGCACCCGAAATGAGGTACAAGGGGGATTGTTGTCTTCAAAATAGCACAATGACATTAATATTGATAAGTATTCCGGGCGCTATCTCAAACGTGAGGAGGTCACGCCATATCGTGGAAGATTAGACAATTGACTCTAAAAGTAATATTAACACGGCGCGTCCGCTACCGGCACACTGCCGAAACTATCAGATTTGGTTGGTCATTCCCGATAGGATTATTTTCTAGCGTCGTATTTCTCGGTGGGCTTTAAGACCTAAATGGGAGGACACAGCTGAACAGCATTTTGCATGCATTCCAATGGTGAGTCAGTGCATAAATTTGTTCATCTATCCTTAAAGTTACTCGAAACACAGGTCATACGAAGACGTAGATCTTGCAAAGGCATCTTTTTAACGACACTATAAGCGGCTACAAAAGTTTTGGAAGAAACCTGCCAGGGTTTACTGATCAGGTATGTCCCAAATCAACACTATAACCTAAAATTTGATATTTTGTTTTTCGTTTGAGAAGATTTAAGTTCAAATAGAACACGATAACCATAGTTCAACCTCCTACTTGCGTTTGCCGAGCCTTATTACTTCAAATGCCATCGCCTTTTCCAACTCCTATAGGTGGACAGTATGCTGGAAAAGATCTCGTTCGAGCATGACCAATAACTTATGCGACTTAAGCCGCGGTCACACTACAACGAATTCGGATCGGATTCCGATCCGATTTTTGTGAGTTTTTATTAAAATCTTCTCCATTTCTGGTCGGAAAGAACCCAAAATTTGCCAACCTGTGTAAGTATATGATTTTTATCGCAGGACTACGAAAATTAAATTGATACGAATTATTTCGTGACGTCACATCGACAGACAGCTTTTATCGGACTATGCGTGTCCGATAAAAGCTGTCTGTCTGTGTGACGTCACGAAAAAAATCAGTTAACATTTCATTTTCATAGACCTCTGATGCAAATCATATATTTACACTGGCTGACAAATTTTGGGCTCTTTCTGACCCTTAATGGAGAAGATTTTATTAAAAATTCACAAAAATCGGATCGGAAACCGATCCGAATTCGTTGTAGTGTGACCGCGGCTTTATGCGTTGTTTAGGATTAGGAACAGACCTTCTTACGTTTGTTTTTAAGTATTTTGCGAAAGAAAGCAAGAGCTTTAAATATTTTGAGCTACTTAAGGCGCTTTTAACAATGATTTAATTCAGGAAGTTGCTTGGCCCAAAGGTACTTTATTATCATTTTATCCCTCACTAAAATTGCCCCACTTGCCTCCGAAATGGTCACGACTCACAGGTGTAGACGGCATTAAAACTAACCCTGTTGTCCCTTGCCCACCCCTTTGGGTGTCCAAGTATGACAAAGTACGCGCGAAGAGTGAACACTTAAATAAGTAATGTTCTGTTACCATGGTAATGGATTAATTCTAGAGCAGATCCCAGAGTGCCACAGGTTAAAAGTTAAACGTTTTTAGAATCAAGAATGTCTTGTCAGCCATAATTACAAAAGTTCGCCGTCCTATAAAAAGCATCAAACATCAAATGATGTTAATATTAGTCAGAACATGTGGAGCGGTAGACAAGTTGTTTGTTCCAGTCACGGGCGTGGGTTGACTGTTCTCTTGTGGTCGTTGAAACTTTTGCACAACACACTTAAAATATAAGCTATCTATCCTTGGTATTACACAAACTAATAAATATTCTATTTACAGACAATTTTTGTTAACAGTATTCAATTTACCCATCGAGAAGGTCCCCAAATGTGTTCTTTGTATGGAATCCTATGACAGTCCCCATAAGGCCCGTTGCCAGCCCTCCTAATGGTTATTTCACGGTTTTTAACCAGCCATTGGCAGATTGGGAAGGGTAATAATACAAGGTTATCGAATCCTGTGGCTTCGCGCATGAAGGAACTACCCCCATCCACCGCGCCACGCAAAAATATTTTTGACCAAAATTTGTCAATGCTAAATGTTAAGCTAAAATTTTGTAGAGGGTGTGGAGACGTGTCTTTCCTAAAGTCTGATGGACATCTTTTGTTTTCTTACCACAAATCGTTCTTTAATCACCAAAAGTTTCGCGTTGCACGATTTTTCACCTCACTTCTATTCTTCTCATCAGTTCCGTCTTAAACGTATATATTTGCTTTTTCCAACGTTGGGAGTTTTAAGTACGAAGGATAACAAAGTTGCGATGATTTTAGGAATGTGAACCATTATCACAACTTCTCTTTTGGAAGACATAAGGCCTACTTCCCAAAGGATAATTTGAAAGCATTAGAAAGTGACCGGTCATTTTTATTCCAGACAGACCTCTTTTGGCAAACTTTTATTTGTGAAAAATGAAAGAGTCCGCATGCTCCTCCAGGGCTTGTCCTGGATCCACCAGAGGGCCTAAATTGGCACATGGACTGCAAGGCGTGCGGTGGGCGCTCTGCCTCTAAAGGTGCCACAGGTGTTGAACAGCCGTTCAATCTCACAGGAACCTCATCTTTGCCCATCGCAGTAGAAGGGTAGAGGATCGAGGCAACAGTTTTCGTCTATTGTGTAGGTAGGTATATTTCTGCATTATCGTACAAACACCGTGACTAAGTTTTGCTATCTGAGGTTAGCTATTCGACGTCATTTCATGCATTGTCCCCCAGTCACCAACTCCTGACGGCGTTACCGTTCCAAACGAACAGTCTGGAAAGATTCCCCCTATACCCTCTCCACTATTCTTATGAATGATAACTACAGTACATGTCTTTACGCTTCTGACGTTCTTCGATGATGACAAATTAGCGGTCAGAACAGATTTCTAAAGGCTTAAACAGTGAAAACTGAAAACTTTATTTTTCTAGGCCTAGATAAATAATAAAAAAAGAAAGACTGAAAGGAAGGAGACCTCTTGGATTAAAAAATTGATAAATGATAATATGGGATAATGAGGAAGTTATTGATCATTACACTGTACTATGTAATCTCTTCGAATTTAGATCTGTTTAGACCAGTGTTTTGAAGTCTTTCTCCGGATGGGAAGTTCTTTAAAGTCATTCAGACATACGGAATATGTCCATTCCAAGTTTCCTTAATGATTAAAAAAATGCATGGCCTGTGACAATTTTCGGAAAAAACTTTGATTTGCCAAGTGAGAATTATCTTATTATTCGGAAAATGTGAGAAATCGTTGTAGGAAGGAGTTTAACGAACTACTATTGACGTGATAGAATAAAACTCCAATTAAAATAACAACCCACTCTACACTTAATCATTTCGGCATAAGTAATCAACAAGTGAATCCTAACAATCAAGGATTTTGATGTTAAGATTTGTGTCACTTGTGAGTGACAAAAGTTTTGTATACCTCTTGTACCTTGTATGTGGAAACAATAGCTCGGCATCTCCGTGTAACGTGGTAAGAGAGTTTTATAACGACTATTCAGAAGTGTTCATGAGCGATGTCTGTAAGACATAAGTTTCCACAGAAGTATTAATTTATATTATTCAATTTAATTTTAAGCCTTAGCAAAATAACTTACATTGCTATGTGTATTCCTTTACGATCGACTTTGATGTAGCCAACTTTTACTTTAAGTATCTTTCTCACATGAGACGATTTTTTCACGCTCAGTGCCGTACGGAACGATTGCGTGTAACAAATCGTATCGTGTTAATGGATGTTCAAGCAATTTTTGGTATGAAGCAAAGTTTGCTTGCCGTGCGCAAAAATCGTTGCGTGTGAATTGCTTGCCTTTGGTTAAGTATTTGAGAGTATTCGAGGTTTCTTTCCAAAAGACTTTAAGCATGTGACGTCACTGGACCGAAAGTGAGCCCTCGGCTGAGGTACTGTAAACGAGTAGCATTTCAACTTATACCAACACAAATACAGACAGCTAATCATGTATGCCGGTCGGATACTAGGCGTTAAGTTAGCCGCACACTTAACGACTTTGCACACCGCAACTCAACCCGATTATCGGGTCTCCAACAGTCGTGTTGTGTGCGTGAGTTTACGACTGCGGCGGACAATTTTAAGACCAGTTTTAAGTCGCGTCGCCTTCAGGCGGGAAGAAAGAACATTATCTGCCATCCCCAAAATCCCAACTCACACACCTTTGTTATTACATCCAACTTTAAATTAGAAAGGAACGCAGTCTTTCACGGCTTTGTTTTTCAAGATTACGTCATATAGGGGGTAAAATGGAATTTATTCATCTATTTCCCTCTGCTGGTAGTAGAGCCTAGGCACTAAATTTGCATGCTAAGGTAGGCCTATAACAAAGTTGGAAGTTCATTTAATTTAATTTTCCCTGAAATTCTAAGAGTACAATTTCTTGTTCTCTGTTTCTTTCCTTTGTTCTTTTCCTTAAATTACTGTATGTGATCATGTTCCTAAGATGTATTGCTTTTCAGTTACTTCACTTTATTAGCCCCCCTCCTTTCACGCAATGAACTTTTCATAATTACACATTTATATTTAAAAGAAAGCATAGACAGGAGCAGTCCTTTTATTAACTGCAAGAGTCTGAAGAAAAAAAAAGATGCACCAGGTTTTTTCAGCCCTTGACATGTCAGTTCCTGAGTCACCTAATGCACTCGTATACGCACACCTACTCAATGAACGCGTCTTAATCTGTTGATGTTAAGAAGACAGCCCCTATTGTTTTTGCTACAAGTGAATTCAAAGTAATTTCAAAATACACTCTATATAAAGTTCACGAATGCCATATTATTGTTCGTCCGTCCAACTTCTCCCTTTTCTTTTTTCAGTTTGACTTGAGACACTGCTTCTGTCATTTTGTTGTCACTCATAACCTGAATAAATCGCATGTAAAAAGTTGAGCAGTGTTTAACTTTCAACGATAAGGTCGAGAACGACAAAAGCTAAGCACAAATCCTCTCAAACGCAACGACAAGATCTCGCAGAACTCTTTTAGACAGTCGCGTGCAACCGCGCACGATAATTTTCAAGCGACAACAAAACAGTCATCCACACGCAGTAGCAAGGTTGTATACGGTACAAGTCGCAAACAACCAAATCTCACGTTAGCTTGTAGTATCGTGTGAGTGAGCATTTAGAAATAAGAAAACATAATGTATAATTTTGAGCACATACGAAAATAAGAAAAATTATAATGTAGCTAGGCCAAACCGTTATAATACAATTCTGACCTGTGGAATAAGCGTACCACTTTTCTGGATATTAAAAGAATTCGAAATTGGGAGTGTGCGGAAATACTTCATGAAAACGGCCTGGCGCCAACCGGGTACAATAAAATAATTTTCCTCCTTAGAGAAATCGCAAATGTATAATGAATAACACGAGACATATGTACATTTATGTCAATCCCGCAGTCACTTACGACAAAAAATATATTCTGGTTTAACCTTTCGTGGCGGGTAGAGAACCCTTGAGATGCGTTATCGGGGAAGTGCAAAAAGGAGGTCACTCAATTGAAGATTTAGTCTCCTCAAAAACCAACACGGTGACCCGGTTATCAATACGACGACTCCGTCACCGTCATTCATTTGGGTTGTTTCTACCGCAACTTATATAAAACAACATGCAGTATTACAATCTCATCTCCTCCCCTTCCCCTCCTTCCCCCTCCCCATCATAGTATTTATCAATAAATCTACCATCGCTGACAGCCTCTTACCCCCCTTTATATTTATGGTTGTCATCATCTGCTGCCCAGATAGTTTTTCTTCGAATTTTGGTCCATGCTATAAAAGCACCAACCCCTCAATAAACATACTCCCTTCGCTATGAGTTTACCATCGTTCCTCATTCCAAACACTGAATGCAACAGTGCTCTCATTTTCATCAAGATGTGTTACATTATTCAAAAGTGCCTTTCATCTGTCAAATCGTCTCCATATTTAAAAGACCCCTCAGTTTTCATTACATTATTTTCTGAAAAATCTGTTCCTTTGTCCATGAATTTATCTCTACAATTGTTTAACGGTGGCCTCAAGGCTCGAAAGGGCGTTGTGAAATCATTCGCAATGTTGACGTTTTGCAACCCCTCTCTCCATTTTCCACCTTCTGAGTTCTGACATCTGACTTTTATTTTCATTTCAAATTCAGACGTCGTATCGTCACTATCAATTTTTAAGTTTCCGAACGCGTTACTAAAGGTGGACCCCTTACAACAAGTAAGCCACCTTAGCTCACTACACTGGTCTTATAGACCTCTGTATTCTGTGATTCCTTGATAGCTCCTTTGTTATTCCTCATTGTTATTCTCTAACATTGTTCCATCATTGCTCTAACCAAGACCACCATTTTCTCCTCTCCCTCCCCCCCCCCCCGTCCTCTCCAACCTTCCTTGTGATAAGTGATCCTAGTACCGTCGCTTGTTGATTATGCTCTAGAATGTGTGTTCAATATGTTCAGACATGCCATCTCCTTTGGTTTCGATGGCAAGCCAAATCTAGGCGCGCATTATCGTGGGTCCTGGTACGTATATAGATGCATACGCATAGACCATTTTCCAAATAGCAATTACAAAAGATTATATATGAGATGGTGTTTTGGTGTGGGCCGCTTTTGTCAATGAAATTTTACTGTAGCCAAAAACGACGAATACCAAACTTCTTATCCCACAATCCTTTGTAACTGCTGTTTGGAAAAACGTCTGCGTACAAGTCCTTATGCGTTTTTTGCCTGTATCCGTAAAGCACGGTTATTTCAGAAACAAAGAAACGGCTTAAATATTACTTCCTACTTGCAACATTCTAGTGGTTTTAATCAACAAAATTTCTCTCCCCTACCATGGGGGTGACAAGGGGTTAGGAGTTTCCTTCCACGTGTTTTACTTTTATTAACGATCAGAGTTCAAATTACTATTTCGCCTTCTTATAGTCAACACGATCCAACCAGCGCATTAAATTTGACATTTCTATAAGCTTTTCGAAACGCTCTTCGAACCCCCATACATATCTGTGGCTACATAACAGACTTCACTTTCGCCACCTGTGACACTTACTTTGTGCGGCAGGTTTTGATGTTTCATTATTTGACAGTTTAAATAACTGTTCTTTCAGGTGTCTATCTCATGAATTCACATCATTCAGACAGCTGAGAGCTCGAAATGATTCACGATAGTTGTACCTCATCACCGACAAGTAAATCTTTGTTACCGTGATGGTTGCATCATATTTATCAAAAAAAAATCTTATTTTCGTCAATTCCAAAATATTCGGGAAGATTGAAGAACGCAGACAACTTATAAATGATTTACTGGAAACACGTGTCGTGCTGGAATCCCCAGGTCGACTGTTTCAAAAAGGTAGTTAAAATCAGAGCCTACTTTGTAGTCAGGAATTTTTGTCGTTTAAGCCCCTTTTAGACTAGGCGCGACGCCACGCGAAACTATGCGAAAATAAGTTGGAAACAATGTTTTTACTTAGACCCTTTCACACAACGCGGCGAAATGAGACGCGATAGAATTGAGTTGAAATAATTTCAACTTTTCACAAACTTGTCGCTGAGCGATATTTTTGTGTGATCAATGATGAGATACACTCTAAAAATAAAGTGCTGATTTGGTAGGACTTTCTAGATGCTATTTCAGATCAGCACCAAAGGGTTAAATTTGCACGTGCATATACTGCCATCCTGCTAGATCACATGACTAATCGGTCATTGGAATATCGCTGAGTTTAATTAAAAGTCGTCCAAAGTGTGAAATGGTTTGCGACATTTTTATCGTATCGTATCGCGTCGTATCGTATCGCGTCGTATCGTATCGCGTGTAGTGTGAAAAGGGTATTATGGACTTTTAAATTCAAGGCGTTCTCTGAAGATAGATTAATAAAGGAATACTCAATTTTTACTTTAATTTCATATTTAAAGTTACTATCTGTGATTGTGTTACTATTTCTAATCACGTAGTAGGCTTATCAGGAATAACACTCCTTGTTCAGTGGCGGATCCAGAGGGGGGGTCGCCGACGTCCGGACCCCACCCCCTCAAATTTCCCAATTTGCCCTTTTCAATTTTTTTTTTTCACACTAGCCTAAAAAAGGAAAAAATAATAATAAAAAAAAACCACGACAGTTTGACAGGTAATGACAGTTGTCCAGTTCCAAGGAGATTTTGGTTACCCCCATCCAGTATCGATCAATCCACCCGTAAAAGTCTAGCCATGTATCGCAGAAACTTTCAGCAATATATTTCACTATGGTGGCCTATATTGCCCGCCCCGAAACACGAACAGCGCAATCGTTTAACAGAGAATGTGACTACAGTATGTCTTACTGCCTGCAATGGAGTAAGGAAAAACATGCCAGTGAGCCACAACTGCAAAAAAGGCCGCGGCCGGCCCGACTTAAACCAGTTGGTTAGAAACTGAGCCGTGAAACCTCATCTAACTCTAACTCTTGCTGCCTGCGTGACAGTGAGGCATTCTAATCACTTTTCGCTTGGAACCACGTGTGGCGTGCTTGGGCTTTCAAAGTAATACAGTAAAACGCGCAGATATTACGTCATACTCACTAGCTATCGTTTTATGCAACGTATTACTACTGAGTTTTAATATTGATTCCAAAAGGTCACTGCTAGTCTTTTGGTCTAACAAAATAATGGTCTGTTCACACTTCCTAAAAGCTACATCTACGAAACCTTCCCTCTACCCGCTAGTATCCCTCCTCTCATGAACACGATATGATATTCATGGTCTGGAATTGCTCTCTTCATTTATTAGTGTTGCCCTAGTGATGGGAATAAAAAACCAATCTTAGTTTAAAGTCCACTGCCAAGAGTTGACCAGAAGTCGCAATGGACGAATCGGTGTTTGTTTCATTTTAAAAATACTATATAAAATCACCACCAGGTCAAATAACGAAATGTTAGTCGGTTCAATTTTTTTGACGTCTTTGGACCGATGACCGGTCTGCTGTCGCAAATAAAAAGCAAACATTCGACTTCAGTCATCTGTTCTGACAGAGTATTTTTGACAGTCGCGCCGCAACTATATAGGGAACACAACATACAGTATTTTAACCCCCTCCCCCAGTCGAGATAGCGGTGGCGCCAGGTGGGGGAAGGGTTCATGCCCCCGTCGGGGAAGGCTGGCCAACTCTCGGGGAAGTCACTTTTTACAGGTTCGTCGGGGAGTCCTAGTCGAAAGTGTGCAGTCCCCGACGACAACTAGTCGCCCCGACGGCTTACCTGTTCTTTACCCTCAAGAGGATAATTTCTCTAATAAGAACCCAAAATTTTCGGCGCGCTGTGCGCGCTGTAGAGTCACTCTATTTTCTTCAATAGTTCCATTCTGCAAAGCAGGATAGCACAAGTCCTGTCCACCTTACCAAGTAACATATAGACAGAGTACATAGTTTAAGTAAAGTTCGTAACTTTCATTCCATATCGCAAAGCCTAGTTGGTGTTCTCTTGTGTGTGTCATGCGGTAGAGTCAGTTGGTGAGCGACTTACGGAGCAAAGTTTGGCTATTTCATCTTGTAGTCCAGGTGGTTTCGATACAAATGTATGTTACACCCGATACGGTCTACAAACCCGCAGTTCTTTTTTCGTTTCGTTATATGTTTTATGTGTTAGCCTATCAAACATGTTCCCCCGCTTCGCGCGCTTTTCAGTTTCACTATCCAGATTCAAAGAACACTATCAGTGCGCAACTCGGATCTTGAAGTATTAAGTGATATGATGCAAAATATACCTGCAATAGCATGGGATAATGAGGCTCCTCCATTTGCCCTTCTCATCATCCCCTCGAAATAGGAAATGTCGGAACTCATTGGGGTAGCTGACATGGCCCGGCCCCCTGTTGGGAAAATTCTGCCGCCACACATGGTCGATTTACTTATTTTGGCTTTCATAAGGGTAATTTCTGGGATAAAACCCAAAGTTTTCGGTACGCTTTGTCCACTCTTCCTCAGTTCCGTTATACTTATAGCTAAATATAGTACAAACCCTTTCCACCTTTTCAAGTTAATAAGTAGAAATACATGGATTTATGTAAATGTCGGAAATTGAATCGCATTTCGCTAAACCTGGGTAACGTTTACTTGTGTCTGTCGTACGGTACGGCTAGTGACTCGAGGAGGGAAGTACAATAAAGTTATGCCCGATAGGGCCTAACTGTCAGGACAATTGTTCTATATAAGCTTTAAATTAGTACAAATTCTTATAAGTGCTTCGCGCGCTTTGCATTTTCACCGTTTAGATTCCAGGTTTTGATTCCAGTTTTTGCATGTCTCTTGGTTTATCCTTTCTTTGTCAATATGCCGTAAATTGTATAATCGCTGACGTTTATGGGAACCAAAATTTTTAAAAAATGAATGTGCCCTTTTTATGTTGGACCCCCCCCCTCAGAGAAGACCCTAGATCCGCCCCTGTTGTTATAATGACGTCACGAGATGTAAAGTTTAAGCGTTAGTGCTATAGGTAGTTCAAGATCCAATCAATGACGGGTTGTAGTACCAGGTCCTACAAAAGATGGTCCCGATTCATAGGCGTAGGAAGCGAGAGGGCACGGGGCCAAAGCCCTAGTAAATAATATGAGGGGCTAAAGTATGCTCCCGTCCCCCTTTCAGGGGGCAAGATACACTAAAATGCATTAAGGCAATGGTAATTTTTCATTTTAGGGGGCGACATCTTGTTCTGTCTTCCCTGTGACCCATCTCCTGTGACTAAGGGCTTGGAGGGGCGCTAATAATGAAACATGCACGTGCCAAAATGAACTTGCCCCTCAAAATCTGAGAAGCTTACCACGGGTCTTATTTCAGAATTTAGATGATAGATCCTAGGGAATTCAGTTTGTAGACACTCAACCTCTTTTTCAAAACGTACAGACTTGTTCTGTTATCGTTCCGTCTTGTAATAATAAAATACAGTTGATCTTTGTTTGAAAATCTAATGCAAAGCTGCGATGGCTAAAATATGTCCATAATACGGTAGCCTTTCATGATATCTAAAGAAGGGCCTAAGATGTTGTTGGTCAGCTTGAAGAATAATGTAAAACATCCATAGATTGACAGAAATGTTATTAATTTGGTCAGAGATGAGTTGAAATCGATCCAATAACAAACCATTGCGCTATGTCAGTGCTTAACCCTCTACTTCCAGACTTTTCAGTCTGCATCATGTGAGTTTGTTGGAGTCGCTATTTCGGCACAAGATGCCTTATAATTTACATCTTTTATAAATGTATCTTTCATTTTTCAGAGAGTTTCTTTTTTCCAATTCCTGCAGCACCTCTTCCCATAGATCCAACACTTTGGTTGAAAGAAGTAGAAAATAAGGAAAGAAACACTCAAACATTTCCCCTCATTAGCATAAGAACGGAGCCTTCCAGGTCCGGATACACCTTAGAGGTACAAAACTATTTCACAGGATGGAGAGCTCTTTTCTCTCCTCAAAAGTGTAGCTACAACTCTATAAATTACGGCATGATAAACCAATTGGACCTGCACCTGTTGAGTACTAACGACATCCACTATTCCACTCCATGTATCCAGTACCATGTATCTTACCGTATACAGTTGACCTACTTCCTGAAATAGGTTTCACAGTATTTCATTAAGTAGGTCAACAGTCCATACAACCGTATTTTTATCTATGCCGGGGATGCCGTATTTCTTCTAAAAGTACTTTTTATTAAGGTCGAGGGATGCCAATTTTCTCTAAAACTTGTTACCAGAATTTAATGGATCATATAGGCTATTTCTGTCTGTGGCAAAATTTACATACCAAGGGTTCACAAGAATAAAATATGAGGATTCGATATAGAACTATATGAACATGAACACAATGAATCTGAGGCCAGGCAGAGGTTTTGAAAGGACATGAAGGGTCCTGTACTGGTGTGAGTTCAACAAAAAGAATAAGTATAAAATGTGTGTTTAGGAAAAATTGAGTTGAAAGTAACTCCCTAGGTCGTTCTTCCTTCTGGTCAACTTTCGCCCCTTTGTAAGTCAAACTTTGTGATTGCAAAGCCCAAGGGCGTAGGAAGCGGAGGGGCAGGGGGCTTAGCCCCCAGTCAAAAATGTGGCAAGATCCAAGGGCAAAAACCCCTTATTTGTCTCTTCTGCAGTAAGACTCTCTCTGACTTTAATATTTTGAACTAAAAACCCGTTGTTGCTCTACTATACAGTATTAGTAGGAGTGGGAGATAGTGCATAACTAGTAGGCGATTAGGAGCAGTGTTGATGCGAAGGTTGATACTGTGGTTTTGAAATACCTTTAAAAGATTATGGATCGTGATGTATATTGCTGCTGGACTCGAGGAAAAATGTAAACATCAGTTTTAAGTGAATACTGAAAAATATTTGCAGTTGCAGCTGGCAATTTCAAACTTGAAATCAGTAGTATTTCAATTTGCAAAAATATACAGTAACGGAGATTGTGTGAAAAAAATGTGTGTGTGTGTGTGGGGAGGGGGAGGGCGCACAAGACCCTTGAAGCAAATGTTAACGAGTGAAAATGTGGAAGTCAATGGAAGCATCTTGCAAAATATGGGAAATAAATCCTGTCCATTCCCCAAGGATTTCCACTAGTGAACAGGCGCGGATCCCAGGAGGGGGGGGGCTTTCCCGGCCTCATCCCCCTCCCCCTTTTCGCCACATCAACAATAACAAATACGCAAAAATTAGCATAATGTTAATCCAAGAGAATATTCAAGGGGGCTTTCAGCCCCCCCCCCTTTTGAAATTTCTGGATCCGCGCCTGGTGAATATATATATCAGAGGAATTGTAAAAAGAAAAAAAAACAACAACTAAGCTATAAACCATACTACTGTGAGTCTTTGATGTATCTTAGCAACAGTTTGGAGAAATTTATACATCGTTCATATCGATAAAAAGTGCAAAGTTCGGAGCTAGCATCTATGGGAGCAAAGACAACTCTTAGGGGGATGGAAATTAAAAAGTACGAAGAACCGTACCCACAACCTTATCGTGGAATAGGAAATTGGACCGTAAACAGGTTTGTCTAAGTGCGTGATACATAAGTATGTCTTGATTGATAAATGGAATATTTTATTGAAATGGAAATAGATTCAGCGGGAGAATAGATCAAAAATACAGTTTCCCGAGTAAAAGATTTGTCTGGGGTACATTTAAAAATGTTGACCTTGATTTCTTCTACTCGTTGTGTAGATATCATTTGTAGAATAAGATCGCGATGGAAATGTCATCGGAAATGACGTGTTGAATGTTAAAAAAATTATGTCGACTTTAAAGTTGAAAAACGTGATTAAGAGGAGGAAATACGTGACATATATAAGCTAGCATAACTTATCTTATAGCCTTTGACAGTTTCAAAGCTAGGACACTAAAAAAAAATCGTTATTTGTGGTGAGTTAAAAAGACCATTCAACATCTTGAACTAGCTTGCAATTCGTCGTTGCAAACTTTTTGACATTACTTCTACAGTTTTACAAAACAGGATTTTTTACCTATATTATCGCAAGGAGTAAGACAACAGGTCACGGTAATTCCACAAAACCTTCAAGTTTAAAAGGTAAATTCATGAAGCGTCATTTAAACAAGTAATTTCACAAAGTCCGTAAGTAAATATTAACATAGAAAACGTTATTTCATAAAACCTGCAAGTTAAGAGACATGCAACCAGTAAATGAGAGGCTACGTATACGACAAAGCAACATATTATACTTAAGTTATAGAAAGACACCATTTCTTGTTTCGTTCTTGAGACATGTTCATTTTTTCTAGCGACAGTTGGGAAATGATAACTTGTAGTGACGTCACAGGGCCACAGTGCCTTGGCCATTTTCTATGTGTTCTTTAATATGACTAACGTATTTCACCAGGTTTCCTTCAGATTTTTTCTTTTTTTTTTGTCTTTTTGCTTAATCGTTCGAATGAGTGAACATTTACTTCGAAGTCCTCCTCTCATCATCACCGCATAGTAGGTCATATTGAGAGCAACTCAGATTTTGTGTAGGCCTATCCCGATCGGTGGTTCAAATAAACTCAGCTGTAGTTTACGTTTTGCAGTTGACGCCCTCTAAATTTCATAATGTATTGAAGTTAACTTATGTACTGAAACGATTAGAAAAATGGGGCCGGGTAAGTACAATATACGTTGAGTTATAACGAATCGACAGACCTGGGTAGGTAAAAATCCTTAACAAGTGAGGAAACAATCTTACACTTAAATGTGACATCATTGTATGGTTAACATAGACGTACGAGTCGGGCAGAGGGCTCAGGTAGAGGGCTTCAGCCCCTGTCCATTAGGAAAGAAAAGTTACCCACTTCACCCAACCCAGCTGTCATATAAAATGATCCCATACGCTTATGAGGTTTGCCAGTGGTGAACAAGCGAGACCGAATGCAAGGTTTTTAATTTAATATGTAGTCCTTAGCTTGCCCCTTCCCCTGTCTGTCTTTACCTTAAGCACTCCAGAATGGGATGATAAGAAAATAAAAAAAAAAAAAACTACAACACAAAAACCCAATTTAGGCAATACGTTTATAGCGAGGCGATGGGACAGGGGCATTTGTTTCGCCCCCTCCCCTCCTCTACCTCTGTTAGTAAACGTGCCTGTGTAGTGTTTGTTCACAGGTTACGACACAATACAACCATGGTCTCGGAGAGTATGTTGTTAGAGTTGAAACAACCTGATTCTGATTAGTCAAACATCCACCGTGTTTTCCTCAAAGAATCTGGGCGAATGTGCTTCCACTCATTATCACATATGACAAACCGGTAAGGATCAATTACATAGCTTAGCAACACCACAGTTTTTGTCGGTCATACCTTTCTCTGAAAACTAATGAACTTTGGTTGTACTTTGAAAGGATAGTCACCTCTGAACATGTATGTGTAAAGTCACTAGCTTTATTACAAGAGAGATCGCGTGTGAATGGTGGCCATTTATTTGTTAAAAGCTTGCACGAGCGGTGAGGGGGTGTAGTGTGGGATTTAGGTAAAGAGGCTGGTAGGTAACGTGTTAAACAGTCTCGACAAAGCCTAATATTGTGTAATTGAGCTGCCATGTGAGAATTTACAGAATCTAGATGAAAGAGGTTTTTCAAGGGTGATAAGTTCTTAGGCATCCCCCCCTCCTTACGTGTAAGGTGAGTACCCCTTCCCCTTCCCCCTCTGAGTCATCTAGGCCCACCGCTCCATTTGGAATTCAATCATTACACTTCACATCTCTTCTAGTAAAGTAACTGGAGCAGTACGGCATTTGTCTCTGTGTGATGAATATTCATTACCACAGCCCCTCCCATTCCTTTTCCTCTTCTCCCCTTCCGTTCCAACCTGATAAAATATTTCTTGAAAATGTCGAGGGCGTTGACCGTTTGCTAGGGTGACATTTTCTAAGAAAATGACATTCAAATTTGCCAGTTGTGTGGAAAAAAGCCAAAAGGTTTAAAGTAGGTCGAGTCAATGTGTTTCAAGAGGGTCGTAATCTCAAAAAGTGGTTAAGCTTGTTATATCCGCAACGTAAGTCCGTTTTGGCTCAGCCACATAGAACTGTTGACATCCCGCCTAGGCAAAGAATATAATCTTCAAATTAAATATTATATGAACTCCGAACAACACGATATTTCCGAGTACTTACTGAAGTCTTTTGGATAATTTAATGTATAGGTGATGCGTAAAATCTTGTTAGCTTGATAAAACGAAAAAAGCTCCCCTCCCTTAAAAAGCCCCCGATTGATATGAGTGTACATTACCTAGATGGTTATGGAACTGTTTTTTAACATTTGGGTGGGGAATTAAATGAGAAAACTCTAGGACTGCTCGAAAATTTGGTGGGTTGGAACGATTTGTGAAAGAAGACATGAAGAGATCAATTATTCGGTAAAAAATAACATGCAAGACATCCTAACCCCATTTCTCTTGGTCTTTCAACCCTCAAGTTTTGTTTTAGATCTCAATTTCCTTCGGGGCCGGATTGGGTGGCCTCGCTGGCTACCATTTAAGAACCCAGGTTGTAGGCCTATACTTGTGTATGAAGAGGGAAGACTATACGTCCAACGTGGTGCAACATCTACATGTGAACTCATATGTACGTCTAACATAGAAGCTACATACGTCATCGGGTCACGTGTTCTCCTGCTTGATAGAAATACTGGTCTTCAACTACGCACGCGTGCGGAAGTCACACAACGCTTGAGCTGCTAACTTCATTTGAAAGGCGGTGACGTCACATCAGGAAAATTTTGCCAAGTGTACATCAAAAGAACAGCACATCGATCCATCAGTATTTTAGTGTAACAGTTTTATGACGCCACCAGGAGTGTTAACCACTGAGCCAAATGTATAAAACAGATGATTTCAGAGGATGTAATATGTTCACAAAAACAATGGAACACACATCCAAATAATTCTTGAATGAAAGGATGGACACTTAATGCCACAAAGAAATAATATGTCTTTCATTCAACGAACATTACACATTCTTAGTGACGGGATATTTATGAACCACTTCCCTTTTCCGAAACACATTAAAAGAAATGTGTGATGATGTTTAAGGGAGCAAGGCTCTCGGAAAAGTATGCGAGCAGCCTAAAAGACTTCTTCCTTGACTGTTACATTTGGCGGGTTTTTATGCAGGACATTTCTCGGTTTGAAATGAGAGAAATTTCACACGACTATCGTAAGCGAATAGCTTCCTTTCAAACTCATCAATAAAGCAATAGCAAACTTAAAAATCTCCGGGATATTGCAGAAATTACACTATTTTAATAACACAGGTAGGCGAGAAGTAACGCCTCTAAATCACTATGTACGGCAATCTGTACAAGACATTCTAGTCTTAGGCCCACACGCCGTACGTATTAACAATCCGTTGTGTAAACATTTCTGGAATTCTCTCAAAATATCGTAAACATCTTTACCTCCAAGTGTGTCTTATTTTCTTGGTCATTTTGACCCCTTCCATGCATGTGTTACATGAATACAACGCCTGCAGAAATAGCCACAATCAGCAGCGGGTCCAGGATTCCTCAAAAGAGAGAAGCAGAGAGGCAAACATTGCTTCCTACACTTGTATGTCGATTGAAAACATTGACAAAAATGGTAAAAACAATTAAAGATAGTCATGTGCCCCTAACTCCCCTTTCCAGAGGGCCCACCAATAGATCCTCCTATGGCGATGGGTGAAACTTCTCTTTTTTTTATGAAATTCAACCTTTTAACCATGTTGTATACACCAAGAATATACAGCGCCTGCAAGTTAACCTTACCTTTTTTCTGTAACAACTAACAAGTTCTTAGAAAACAAAACAACAAACAAAGGGATGAATGTCACTTATTATATTTAACCTTCATTTATCTGATAAATTTGCAGGTCAGATAACTTCTGCAGGCTGATCAGTTTTTGGTGATTTTAAATTAAATTCATGCGTGTAAAGCTCTAGGGAGTAGACGTTACATTTTTGTAGTTCCGATATGTGATTGATGTTACACAAATGCAGAAACGAGGGACTCAAAATACATTCAATACATTGACCTTTGACCTTCACGTAGAGATCGGAGGAAGTCATCTGAGAAGGGGCTCACAAATCTTCATAATTATGATATGTTTGCTTATGTTAATATACACATCTTAGGACCAGTGTTGTAATGATTTGAGTCAGTGACTAGTTTTCGAGTCGCGTATTTCAATGACTGACTCCACGCGAATCAAAATCATCAATGACTCGACTTGGGTTCGAGTCACTATAGCGTGGTTGACTCGATTTGGACTCCCGACCTATTTGACTTGACTTAACTAGTTGACTTGACTGAGATTTTTAGCATCTGACTCCGGTAAGTGAAGTGCGTTTCCCAAAAAGTAACAAAAAGGCGATCCATAGAGTTACAAATATCTCTCTTATGTCCTCTACATACTGTATCTTGTGGCACATGAATTTCCTAAAACACTGAAAAGCAAATAATGACAAAAAACCACTTTGAAGTCGTTTCACCCTTTCTCAAAATCTATATCTGGATTCGTATCTGGATATATCTGGCTAATATAACGTTTTATATGGCCATATTAAGGCAGATATGAAACCAGATATAAGTATCTTGATATGTTATATCAAGTTTGAAATAGCCATATCAAGCCAGATAAAGTTTGAACAATAACCATGCCAGATATACATATCAATTTTCATATGGCCATATAAAGCCTTATATAACTTGATGGAAAAAATGCCAGAAATATATATCAAGTTTTATATGGCTTCATCATGCCAGACATAACTTGATAGATGATCATTCCAGATATGCATAGGCCATCAATTTTCAAATGGGCATATCAAGCCTGATATAACTTGATAAATGGCCATGCCAGATATACATATCAATTTTCATAAGGCCATATAAAGCCTTATATAACTTGATGAAAAAATGCCAGAAACATATATCAAGTTTTATATGGCTATATCATGCCAGATATAACTTGATAGATGATCATTCCAGATATGCATATCAATTTTCAAATGGCCATATCAAGCCTGATATAACTTGATAAATGACCATGCCAGATATATATATCAAGTTTTATATGGCTATATCATGCCAGATATAACTTGATAGATGATCATTCCAGATATGCATATCAATTTTGAAATGACCATATCAAGCCTGATATAACTTGATAAATGACCATACCAGATATACATATCAACTTTCATAGGGCCATATAAAGCCTTATATAACTTGATGAGAACATTGCCAGAAATACATATCAAGTTTTATAGGGCCATATTATGCCAGATATAACTTGAAAGACAACCATTCCAGATAAGCATATCAATTTTGAAATGGCCATTTCAAGTCAGATATAAATGCCAGCTGACCATGCCAGATATACATATCAATATTTATGAGGCCATATCAAACCAGAACTTTACCTGGTAACCCACCATGCCAGATAGACATATCAAGTTTTATATCTCCATATCAAGCCCGATATCACTTGAGACAAGATCATGCCAGATTTACATATCTAGTTTTATATGGCCATATCAGGTCAGATATCGCTTAAAAAATTAACGAATCAACACAATTTACATTGAAATATGCACTATAGTGTGTTTGAAAAAGAAAGTATGCTTTGAATGCATGTAGAAGTACAAATTTCAAAGCTTTTTTATTGTTCACTATTACGTTAGTCGACAAATTTCTATACTTAAGTCAATATCAACCAAATATGAGAGTAAACTTTGTTAAAGATATTCAGAGAGCTCTTTTAATTACTGGCTTTTAACTACTGAACCTCAGTAGTAACAAAGACTCTTTTGTTCCCTGTTGCATGGTGTGTATAGTTTGTTTGGCATTATGTTTGTGATCCGACAAGGTTTTTGCTTGGGTTTGGGGTTCTTTAGTTTCTCAGTGCCTGTTTCTACGTACTTAAAAAGCTCTAAAAAGAATTACTGGCTTTGAGAGCTCCTGATGCTTTAGGCAAGGTGTTCATTTTATGTTAAGCTGTAACCCAGCATTGGTGTAGGTATATGGACCATGTTTTCACCACATATCTGTTCCACAAAATATTGTGAGCGGACCAGGTGAGATCCACATTTGGTGCATATAAAATTTCATATGGCACATATATGGATTTTCACTTATATCAAGCCATATCTGTCCCATATAAAAATTGAGCCATATACAATTTTATATGAGCCATATATGGCCTTTATGTTATATTAAGTTATATCTGCCCAATTTTTGTTAAAGCCAGATACAAATCCCATATCTGGACCAGATATGGGCCATATATAAATTCCCTATATGGCACACACATGGGACATATACAGATATGCCATATATGTACCATATCTGTCCCATATAAAAATTGAGCCATGTACAATTTTATATGAGCCATATACGGCCTTTATGTTATATCAAGTTATATCTGCCCAATTTTTGTTAAAGCCAGATACAAATTCCATATCTGGACCAGATATGGGCCAGATATAAACTTCCATATATGGCCCATATATGGATTTCGAGTAAGGGCAACTTTGATCTCAACCTTTAGCAACTAGAATGTATTATTTAGAAATATGTCCCATCACACTCTACATATCATGTGGTTTAAGACTTTTCTAACATACTGACAGCCTATGCGTAAAATGGGTAAACACCAGTTTTAGCTCACTTGAACTTCGGCCTCTTCAGTTTTTGACCTATGACGTCATTGGTTACCCATGCAAAAGTATTTACGGTCAGGTACCTACTCATCAACTTTCATATTGATCGGATATGTTTAAGCAGGAGCTGATAAAACACTTTTTTACGAAAATCTTGTCAAAGTTGACCTTTGACCCTCACCCTCAGCAACCCACAGGCACTGTTTTAAAAGTTATTTATCAGTCTTAACACACTATATGGCTTAAAGACTTTTTCTAACATAATGATAGTCAAATAAAGGTAAAAACCAGTGTTTAGCTACTTTAACCTTTAACCTCTGAACTTTGACCTGTAACTTCATCAATTACAAATTGCACAACTTTCTATGGTTAGGTACATACACACCAAGTTTGAACTCGATTGCACTTATGTTTTTCCATTGCACTTACCGTTTAGGGGGAGTTCGCTTAAAATCTTTTCGCAAACTTTCGGCAAATTTGAACTATAACCTACATTTTGACCTTTGACCCTACCTAAAGCAACCACAAAGCACTATTGTAAATTTTTTTCTTTTCGGTCCTAACAAATCATGTGGTTTTATTACTTTTTCTAACAAATTGATGAGCAAAAATGGCAAAAAAAAAAACAAATTTAAGCAACTTTGATCTTCGACTTTTGACTTTTAAACTATGACGCCATCAATTACGCATTCACAAGTCCAAGGCAACAAACTCATAGGAAGCAGGGGGCTGGGGGCCAAATGTATGCTTTCGGCCCACATTTCAGGACGAAAACCCCTCTATGTTTCCTCTGTGAAGTAGATAACCATTTTCAAAACTGTATCCATTTTTTCTCTCAATAAGTGTACTTCAAAAACTGCACAAACTGTGGCATCGAATTGCATCTAATGACGCTCAGACATTCACAAAACTTTTCAAAAAGCACACCCCCCTTAGACCCACTCTTTTAGACCCTCACCAGCCTCAGGACGATGGTCTGAAATGTTAGCCCTCCCCTACCCTCTCCCCCCGAGCTAATGACTTCTCCCTACCTTTTTGTACGGCAAAGGGTAATTACATCAAATTTTCACTGAATTGACCATGCATTACTGGTTTGACTCAAATTTGACTTGCTAAATTATTTTACTTGACTCGAATGAGGCTCTGACTCTCGACTTGACTCGATTACCACAGCTTACTTGTCTTGACTCAGCCTGAAGTGTTAATGACTCGACAAGACTCTTGACATGACATTTGGTTTGACTTGCAACGACACTACTTAGGACTGGCTTAGTTCTGATGGAAAGAGGTCAAGGTATTCTTTACCATATGGCCTTATACTATAAATATATCATAGGCGTAGGAAGCAGGGGCTGGGGGGGGGGACTTTAGCCCCCAGTCAAAATTGTGAGGGCTCAGAGGAGTATGCTCCCCCCCCCCCAGATCCAAGGGCAAAAAACTCTTATTTGTCTCTTTTGTAAGAAATTTCAAAAATTTGCAGTAATTTTCCTTAAAGTTTGTCCAAAATGTTGCACCAAATTGCATCTAAGGACCCTCAAATACCAAAAAATTTTCCAAAGGGGAGGGGGAACCCCCTCCCTTAGACCCCTCCCCTAGGACGGTGATCCGAAACAAGGTTCAGCGCCCTCCAGTCTCGAATGCTTCCTACGCCTATGAAATATATTATGTCAGGCATGTGTGACTTAAATGTGTGTTTTGAACAAAACTGAAGGAAACTGAAGTTAGTTTATTCTTTTTTTTTTGGACAGAAATTGTATTTCCATACTCTCACACCATTGGAGATATCATGTATGCTGGATCAATACAAAGCTTTTAAATTCAGTTATGTCATTTCTGTATTATCAGCGTTTAGGTGTATAGTCTTTCATGTCAATAAAATTTACGTCTTTACAAAACAAAGTTGATGGTATACAAAGATGCAGCACTTTGATGCGTTTGACTGAGTTCGACTACATGTTTATTGTAGAAATAAATTGTTGTAAAACATTGCCCTGTCTCTTTCGCAGTTCATGACCTTTATTTTTATACTCTAACATACAAAAAGGTCGAAATTTAGTACCTTCATTTCTCTTAACCTTACTTGAAAAAATTTGAACGGGAAGAAAGTGAAAATCGAAGACATTTTTCATTTTTTCATTGTTTACTTAACCCTTTTCGTGGGTCAACGTCCATCTATCTTTGCAAACGTACTACTTTCAATTCATTCAGAAGGCAACGTAAGAGTAAAGTGTAATGCTCACACGAATCGGGAGGGGCTGGAGCGAAACCCCCGCCCCAATTTGGGCAGAAAATGTACCATTTTCGGGAAAATGTATGCTAGTTCCTTGCAAACATGCACTAAAGTTTCGGGGAAAAGTTCTGCAACCCACAGACACACGCGCACACTTACACATCCATACACACACAACTGAGAGTACACGTATGATCAATATATGTGATCAAAGGGTACGTAGTCGTTAAACCACGTGACCGTGCGTCTGCATGATAGTCACTGGGAGTTAGTCGATTACCCAGAAGCGATACCGGGTAAATGATACAATGACCCCTCCCTTATTTTCAGTACGGTACTAAGGCTTAGTATTAAGAAGATCTTCATGTAGATTAGTAGGTGGAAGTGATCGGGAAGTGGAACTTCATATAAAGACATAATAGCGACTTTTCGATTTCAGGACGGTAGACAAAGAGGACGGAACGCGCAGCAAAAAACTTGACTGCGCATGAGTAGAAGCGAGCATCGCTCCGTCCTGTTGATTTTCAGGACGGTCGTCGACTGATTTAACGTTCTGTTAGAAACAGGACGGTACAGGGGTTGCCATGGTAATTTCCCTCGTCCATATAACGTACGTGATTCTGTGACGTTAAATTTGAAGTTAGCTGTATGCAAACGTACATCATTTGTTCATGTGGCATGCAAGCCGCTGACAAAAATGAACATGACGAACAACAGCAGTGCATATCTGGTAAGCCATTGTACGAACGATTCCGTGCTAAGCTAAGAAAAGCTATCTTGAGGTAGAAACTTTCACAATTTTGTAAAATACCTAGTAACGACGGCGTCTCTAATCCTGTGTAGGTTCGTCATTGTTACAACTTAGCGATGAGTGTGGATGCTAACAAAGCATTGCAACTTAGTTAATTAATGAGCGCGTCATTGTTTTGTTGTCATTCTACCGCACCGTCGTCTTTAAAATCGAAACGCCTCAAATATCAGGACAGAACGCCGGGCGCGCGTGCGTTTAACTCTCCGTCCTGTTGCTCTACCGTCCTGAAATCGAAAAGTCGCTATTTATACGATACGACGTATTGTATAGACTTTATGCATAATGCATATAGTGATATGACGTCACAGAACACAAAACCAGAGAAATCCTAAGCTTTAGCTAAAGCTTAGGATTTCTCTGCACAAAACAGAAAGTGCGCCCTTCTCAGAGGTAATTGCGTATAGCGTTACAACTTGCACCAACATAACTGCAGACGGCTGATTTGTGTACCGGTCGGATGCGCGCGTAAGTTAACTACGCGCGCCTGCGAAGTCTATGTCATGCGTGCAGTGTGCTTCATTTTTACCCTCCAAAATGACGTCGCGTCAAGTCAAGGCATTTAAGGTCTATTGAGCTGAGGTGGTCAAAAGTGACGACACAGCTCGAAACAGTATGCAAACAAAACGATGTTGTTTGCTATGACTACTGACTACTGCACTATACATGTAGTACTGCACTGCGTTACGAGAAATCAAAAATTGATAGCAGCGCAGAGTAGCACTTTTCTTTTAAAAGGGCTTATTGAGTTGGTTCACAAAACTCATGAATTTTTTTCACACCTGTTGAGTTTGACTCATATCTTGATAGTAAATGGTCAAACTAAGAGATTCTGCACATCTGACATACAACTGAAATGGCAATGATAGGGTAATGAAAGATTGAAATCATTTATTACAAATTCGTGACCAGACACTTTTCACCATTATGTATTAATCATATGCAACCCCTGTCCACAAAAAGTACAATTTCTCACATTTTCGGTAACTCGAGGAAGAGATATATTAGTGATGAGACTAATTAGAAACATTGTCATGCAATGATTTCCTTCAAAATCTTAACAAAATAACCAACTCAATGAGCTCCTTTAATCCCAGTTTCGAGTTGTTACGTCACATTTAACTGCCTTAATAGAAATGGTAGAACTCACGATGTTGGATCTTTTTTGGCGTTCTTACAGGGAGCTGTGCCATTTTTAGAGGCCAAGCCAATTCGCCATTTTCGTAACCCTTCTGATTCATAAAACCAAGCTTGCTAACTTACCAATGAGGCTGCTTGAGTTTTCTTTGGTCATAAAAATTGTCTTCTATGGGAAATTCAGTAACTAATTCAACTTGAGCACGTAACCTTTATCAGCTCACGATAACTGGGGAATAGCAGTTACAAAATATGCAAATTGTACTTTTCTTTCCATCTAAAAGTTACAATGCATAGAAATTGACGAAAACATTTTTAAAATATTGACGAATGGGAGTATGGAACTATTACTGCAATATGACAGCTGTCTTAGCCAGTGGCGTAGCTACGGGGGCATGAGGGGTACGTGCCCCCACGACAAAGCCGTGCCACCCCAGGTGACCCAGTGGAAAATTTTGGAATGCATAGTTCTGTATATAAGCCCTACAGAGAGGGAGAGAATTCAGAAATTGTTCCCCCTAGAAAAGGTTCGTGACCCCCAATGCCCCCTGCTAAAAAAATACTGGCTACGCCACTGGTCTTGGGATACCAGTTGGTTAAGCTTGGGCGCTCAGTTCCATCCATCCGTGCATACATCCTTTTACTACATTCGTTTAGGCAGAGATTTTAACTTGGAAAAGTGGAAAGACACTGGGTGGGAATAAAAGCATACGAACAACCACTGCATGTAATGGTCGGTTAAGATGTGTTACTCTCGTTTTGGGAGTGTACATTCGTGAGGAAATACCCCAGGCATTTGCGTGGTGGGAAACCAACTCGAAGGAATTCAAGTAAAACAGAACCGACATCACTGATACCCTCTTTGACACCTATTTTATCTCAGAGATGTTCACTGAAGTTTACTTTAAGTTCTTATAGTGTGTCCGATGTAATCAAAGTCGCATATACCATTCAAACTTTAACAAATATGAATTATTCAGGTAAGTCCTTCAACGGAGATGTAAGTAATATAAGTTTGGTGCATACAGAAGTTGTTTATGAAGACGGAAGGTATACAGAAAGTAGGTCTAATGCAGACTTTAAAGGGAAAATGCAGTCATCCCAAATTGAATTAGTATACTAGGGTATCCTAATTCATGAATGACCTTTTTTAAATCTCTTGACAACAATTTTGTAAATGAATTTTTAAATTTATGCAAAACAACTCCTTTGTTTAACGCCACTTTTATGTTTTGAGACATTATGAAAGAATACTCGCAATAGATAAAAGACGAGATTTATAACATTTTAGTTCACCTATCATTCAAAGTTAGTTTGGGGCGACTGCTTATTTCCTTTAAACAAAGTTCATGGATCAAAAGTACATACGTACTGCATGATAAACGCTCCGTTATTAAATAAGGTGAAATGATTGATATGGTGTACTCACCCGAAGTAAGCCTCACCCTCTTGCATTAAGAGTAATATTCCTGCGAGGGCAAACAAACAGTCCGTGAAAACAGAGCATATGAACCCTAAACGGGGTGAAAACATGGTGGAGGGTAGGTCCTTAGATTCGGCATTCTTTACAAATACTTTTACTTCTGAAAATAAATGATAGAGTTTCCTTTTCTGACAGCATTCAGCTTGAACATATTTTAATAGAGTTACACCACTCAGTCAGGCTAGTATATGAGTAGACTCCCACGTTTTCCGCTGTGCACCTACATCGTGTGAATTGCTAGTGCTACTTGACAATGGATAGTTCAAAAGTATCAATCTGTGTATATGTGTTATTAATATATATATACATGGATAGTTGTATCAGTAAATGCCGATACTTTACACGTCTGTGACGTGTAATCACACGTTGATCCAGACAATTCTGATTGGTTGAAGTTTGTCAAACAGTCAAATCCGTAAATTTGTTTGCCAAAGTGAGAGCAGAGGGAATTATGGTATGGATGAGACTCGTCTGAAGTCGTGAGGATGCTTGGAAGTTAACTCTTCCCTCGGGTTTTGCGACTTTTACGATACAACCGATCGACAGAAGTTAAACGACTATGGAATAATGAAATATGGAAGTATTGAGTATGCTGACTGCGGTTTACATATCAATTAACGGTAGGCCAGAGTGAACAGGATACACGTTTTGACTTTTCTTTGAAAGGATTCGGTGGAGGTTTAACTCCTAGAGACGTCTGGGGGTCTAATGCATTTTCCCACTTGGACGTTACACTTTTAAATCTCTGCGCGTACAATGAAATACGTTGACAGAATGCCAGGTTCGAGGTACCCCGCGGAACGCACTCTGTTTGCTCAGCTTCCCAAACCACCAGGGATATGGTTGAACAAGGAATGTGCCGTACAGCCAGCTACGTAGGCAAGGTTCGAGGGTACCACACACATCACAAGAACTTAACAAAGCACACGTAGTCCTTGAAGACTTTACACACGTTGTACTGAAACAAGTTAAATAAATGTAATAATTCAGGCCTTGAATGACAGTTGTTTTACGACGCTAAGCGACCACAAATGTGGCAGAAGCATATATGGCTTATGAATTACAACTTCACATAGGGTGGCTAACCAACTCAACAGTTTAAATCAAATTTAGTTTCTTTTTGAAAAGTCAGTTCAGATGGGAAAACTGTAGATTGTTCTTGGATGAAAAACCCACTCAACTTTGACCACGGCCGGGGATCGAACCCCGAACCTCCCGGTTGCCAAGCTTCATCGCTTCAAATGCCACCGCCTTTATCCACTCGGCCACAGCACCGGTTAAAGTTATACGTTTCATTTTCACCGCTGGGATGTAACTGAATAAAGTCATATTTAGTCATGTATCTCATAATGTGATACAAACTGGGAATTATTCTCAAAATGTAACTTGTATTGAGTGATTCGAACTAACAACCGATTTAATTGTGTATAGTTTCAAAGAAAAAATCGTCTAGGTCTACATCCTCTTACCTATCATAACTGGGCTGGAAGAAACGGGCCGAGATTAAGTGTTTAGTAGGCCCCTGCAAGATGCGATGGCCTGAATATAAAAAGGTGATACGGCCCTGGGAACAAGGAATGTGAATTGACTAGGTGAACGTACAGTGTCAATTTTCAGATATCATTAGTCTGTTAGTTGATAAGTAAGATGTTCATCGAATGATTAAGTTTGACTTTATCTGGAAAGAAAATGATAAACATTTGACATTTCCATGCATGGAGTAATATATAGGCCTACTAGTAAAAAATAAACTTCTTTCACACTTTTGTAGTAACGCGTTCGAAAAAAAGTAAAAATAAACTTGGAAAAGGATTAAAAAATCGCTTTTGTATGGCATAATGTGTCAAATTCATCATATGTTTCTAACCGGTTATGAAAGTTCGAGGTCAACCAAAGTCGGTTAGACTTAATTATTGCTTTTGGAACAGTCTCGTAAGCCTAGAGAGTGTTGGAAGAGGCTTACAGTAATTAAAACAACGACATCGTTTCACTAAGTGGTTGTTACATGGGTTTACGACAACTATTTAGAAACAGAGAATTCGGAGAATTTTTATTTGAAAAAATGGGAAAGGGTAGGGCAGGAACAACAAGATGATAACTCCCACAAAACAAAATCATACCTCAATATTCTGATCGGTTGATTACATACCACGTAACCCCTTTGAGGTTCCAGCATTTTCAAAAAAAAAAAACTTCTGGATAGCCTAAAATGACGTCTTATGCTCATTTTATTTCACCCTTCGTTATGTCATTTAGTCAACAATCATGAAAATTGGAAGCATAATTAAAGGTTTTAGCTGAGAGGCAAGGATATGTTTTAATGGACAGTATAGACAGAGTCTTTAAATGTTTTCTATGGTATCACGCTCAACTGCAGATATCAAAAGATAACAGTTTGGTGACTGTGATAAACATGATCATCTAAGTCTGGTTCGAGACGTTAGTGAAATGTGCACTTATCTTAGGTTCTGACAAAATGAGGGCGCATGTCAACTGAACTGTATACAAACCTTTTCTACCTTTTCTAGTGTAAAACACATCTCAATTGCTTGTTGCGTTTGGAAGTTATCAATTTCTACACAAATATATGCACAATAGAACATTGCAAGATGGGAAATTTGCGATCCCATACAGACAGACTGATTGAACAAAGTTTTTGTATTTCTTTACAATTTTGACGCATGTAAATCAAATATGAAGACACATTTATAACTGTAACTTTCATTCTGACCATATTTACGCTCACTCTATACTAAGTCTATACTAAACGCTATTCAGTGCTTTAATTGGTATCAAGTTTCATGGTTAAATAAACACTCAAGTTAAAGGTCCGTCAAACATTTTTGGAATCACTCTGCGTTTGTTACCTTGAACAGATGGCGCAACCGGAAGCCCTTCTTGGCAGAACACTAGGCTATATTGATCTCTTTAAACAGCTAAACAACATTTTTTTTTGATTTGTGAACGAGGACATCGCTTTGGGACTTAAAGGGCATAATGAAAACGTATTCTTTCCATCTTAGTATCCTCTTAAACTGTGGCTGGAAAGTTCCTTCATGAGTACAGTTACGAAGTTCAAAACGCCCTCTAAATATACCCCTTACGGTGCCTTCACTAAAGTGAGGTTGACCATACAAAATGGGAGCAGAGAATGGGTCACAAAGTTCCTTGACAGGCTAATACGGTAACTTTACCATCATCAAGACGTGTATCTTGTTTGTGCATATTCTGAGTTCTTTAAGCTATGATTACTCGTGCCAACGACCACTGGTTTTATTGCCGTAGCCACTGGCTCACGGTGATCAGAGCTCTTACTTGAAGTCATAATTTTAACTTTATCGGTGTTAGTATGACCTAGCTCGCCGACAACAAAGTAACTGTGAGTGGTAATTCAAGCGAATGCGTATGTATTCGTCGAAAACTCCTTTTTTATAGTGACATCATTTTTCTTTCCAAAGCGAGCTTAACAGAAATTATGACATAACTGCTTTTTATGAACATTTGATTTAGACAATTTTCATGAAATGTAGAAAAATAATATGAATTTCTCATGTTTGTTGCCTATGGAGAAACACGTTGCTGAATCATAGGATCCGACCACATACCGATGTATTCGAAAATCGCCGGTATTTATGGCATAGACATACATCAGTACGGTATAGCCTAGGAAGTACCCATATACTAACGTAGGCTACTTTGAAATAGGGTCCGGCCGTTCACCGATTTATTGGATTGAAGCCGGTTTTGCTGCCGTAGACGGTACAGTTTTAAGATATTACGTCAGAAATATGTTTACCCCATGACTGGCACATTCCCTCATCTAGGCTAAGCCTGGCTTTTGAAGTGTTTTGGACTACCTGCTATACCTGAGTTTTTGCCTTGTAATAATAACTGTGAAAGTTAACTCTTAATCAACTCATTTGATCTCATATTTAAATTTTTGGCTTTGCGAGTATTCTGCGGGTCATTTACGTGCACTTCGCGGGCGGCAGAGGGAAATTCAATGACCTATGCTATACACGTCTTCGAGGCCCTCTTGTAGCCATTGTAATAGTACAATGAGATGAGAAGTTAAAGTCCACGTACTGAACCAAGGATGGCCGACAGTTGTCCCATTAAATCATATGCATTCTAGTTGCACTACCGGCTACGTAAGATTTCTGTTTGGGAATATTGTTACGAGGTACTAACTAGGACATCCAGAAAGTCATCACGCTTAACAGAGGTTTGAACTCTGCTCCTGCAACCCAGTTTAACGATTCACAACAATTGGAATGTTCCCGTAACTTCCACGGTTGGCTAGACTATATAAAAGGGACATTACATCATTGCTATAAAAGGAACATTACGTCATGGCACATTGTGTTGACCAGGGGCGGACTGAGCAGTCGGGCAACCGGGCACTGCCCGAGGGCCCACACAGATAGGGGGTTCACACTGTTAACTTTAATTAAACATTAGACTTCTTTTGAAAAGTGAGCTTTGTTAATGTGAAGACTGGTATTGAGTTGGTAACCTATGTGGGATAGGTTGTGGCCATAATAAGTAGTGTCGGTGAGTGAAAGTTGATTCAGGTTGGGAAGAAAGAAGGCCCCATACCCATTTCCCCCGGGGGCCTAGTTCATTGTCAGTTCGTCCCTGGTGTTGACTTCTTAGACGTATTCTCTAGTCAAAGCTGCAAAACTAGAGACAGCCGACCATCTCTAAACAGACTATACCAACCAGATCTATTGCTGAGACAGAGCTATCCGATTGATCCACATGCCACCTGAACGCTATATTTTACCTGTAACAGTCGTGTGTATTTCGCCCGTTGCTGTCGCCGACTATTGAACTGTGTGGATCAGCTAGCCTAGCCTACAGTCGTTATTACGTTGGGGTACCACGACCAATAGCCCAGCCTTCACCACTATTGAGTAGCCGATATCACCGTCGTCTTCGGAGAAGCCAAGACGATCCTGGTACGGATCGGTGCCTCCGCCGAGCAAAGACTAAAATGAGTATAGGCCTACGGATTAAATATTGTAAATAAAAGGCGTAAGTGAAAAATTTTAGTGTATTTTGTAGAAATTAAGGAAAAGGGGGTTAAATAATAATCACTTTGGGAATCCTAATCTCATTCTTCTGTATCTTTTTCGCTGTCTCGGTTCTGTGTAGTGTACCTAGCAGTAACAATATGTACCTATATTTGGCATTACCGATATTAAGAGAGCGGTATACGATATTTGCTTTCCACCTCGCCCTCAGACCCTATTACATACATACTCATGGATCGCCAATGGAGTGAGACTGACCTCCCTCAATAAGTGACCTCACACTATACCATCAAATCGCTGTCATGTAATAAAGAGATCTAAAAGCCTCATCACCGTGAGTGAGTTTTAGCAAATATTTCTACAAAATACTCGTTTTTGTCAAAAAGAAGAAAGACACTCTCTTCTGAAACAAATACACACAATGTTTTTCATGATTCTCTTTAGACAAAAACCAGTATGTTTAAATAAACGGAAAGTTGTAAACAAGGTAATGTTACCCACTTAACATGAAGTATTCTAAACTATTATCATGTTAAAGGTGTATGAAAGGCAGTGAAGCCCTCAGTATGTACTTACTTTTCAGATAAACAATATTGTGAGTATTGTTTTTACATACAATTACGTGACTGCATTCGAGTCGGGATTTCAAATAAATTCACATGTACTTATGCAAAAGTTTATGTTTACTTGACGCAAGGAGGGAAAACTTATAAAGTAGGAAATAGATTAGGTGATGTTATCATTGTTTGGTTGCCTCTTCAATTTTCTGACCCTCAGGTTAAGAACTTCCTGAAAGTATAACCTGCGATGTTGTTGGTCCAGCTAATAATTCTAAATGACTGCTCGAATTCAGGGGAATATTTATTGGAATGAAAAAAGAGAACAATTTGATGGCTGGTGAAACTTGAAAGAATATATTAATCGTTACCAGTTCTACATCGCTTTAATTTTCTTATGAATCATCGAAATCGAAATATCTGGTGATAAGTATCGTGACATTTTTAACAATATGCGCAGAATCGTTGACATAGATCAAGTGCTCTTCGACAGTCGTTTTTGTTCATTTTTATGTTTTTAACGGAAAATATTACTTTTTTCAATTTACCTTGACTGGTGAACAAACAAGCGGAAGGTTAAAATTAAAAGAAAGAAAAGCGAACATTTAACTTCGACTCCACGTTGCGCGACGAAGGCTTCAGATTGTATACAAGAGGTATACTTATGTATGCGCACGTTTATGTAAATACTGTACTTACTATCGTACTGCTGTATATAGCGGTTGCAATCAGTTTTATTGTTATCATATGGATGCCGTCCAACGTGTCGCTGAAGACAATAGTGATGTCACAACTACATGTCCTTTCCAAGATTCTTCCGCGTGTATTTGCTATAAATACACCTACTGCGCATGGGCCATGTCCACAGTCATACTGGAAGCAGCCGTGGCACGGAGGAGAGGGCTGAACGTTTTAGGCCTCAGTCCAACGGAAGGGGTCTACGAAAAAGGGGTTGCCCCACTCCTTTGGAAAAATTGAATATTTGCGAAGTTTTATTAGTACATTTACTGAAAGTTTTTCAATATTTTATTGTGCGTTATTGTTTCACCTAGAATGCACCGTGGTCACCTCGGCACGGATACGCCATATTAACCCGCAAGACTCTTTAAAACAGTTCCTTTGCATATATCAGCCCTAAAGCATCGGTTTTATAACAGAAATCCACAGGTACCTTAATATATGTGTGTATAGGAATCCCGGGCATTAGCTATAAGTGCTATGTCGATTTGATGAGGGAGCAGCATTTTTAGACCGCATGTTCTAAATCGGGGCCCTTAATTATTTTGGTAATCAGATCACAGATAGAAGCGTTTTCAGAATTTTATCCTTTTTGGGTCTCATGTTGACATGACTTAACTGTTTCTCGGGGGCGAAGTGCTCCACTCGAGAGTTGGGGTTCCAGGGTCCGTTGCTGGGCCCCTGTTGGGCCGTGGAAAATGGCTTCCCGGTGGAGGACCGGGGGGAAGCCCCCGAAAACTCGGTAATCTGCAGAACTGTGGACATTAAAATGAAGCATTTATTTCTTCAAATTGCAATGAGGGTGCTCTAAACAGATAACCACTAATACCACAAATTGACCAATAGCCTGAATTCAGGGTGAGCAGAACTCGTGATAGGCCTAAGCCAGGTGATTTTTAAGTGACATTATCTCTAGCTGAGCACCACAATTCTTCATGTTTTCGTGAAGTGTACTAACGAACTTTTTCAGTTACCAAAATGCCTCCCAGGTAAGCTTGCCGGAAGTGGCACTTCTCAGGCCTTTTAAGCTCTAACTAATTTTTTTTCTCATTTTCAAAATTTCTTCAAATTTACACTTCAAACAAAAGAATGTAGATTGGAAAACTTAATTAAAAGTCATTTTTTTTTTGTATTCTACCAAAGGGAATATACCCCTCAAAGTTCGCAGGCCCACGCCAACTGGCCAATCTGCACACCCCTGCGGCTTTAGTCTAGCCCTTTCTGCACTGTCGATTTGATGATCAGTTGGCTTGAGGGTGGGGAGGTTTCACCGGGGTTAGGAGTCGCATCTACCAAGGACTGTACTCATGCTGCCCTACAGGAAAGTAAACATGAGACACTTAAATATACCCCAGTGGGCGCAAAATACGCCAATGTGTAAGACGCCATTATTTTACTTTGTAAAAGTCATCATCCTATACTTAATGTATTGAACAAGATAAATGGTTGGTGGTATCCTTTTTTATAAAGCCTTAATATTTCGATCTCAGGTGCTGCAAGGTAAGTAGGCCTATTGGATCGCCTCTCCGATCCGATATGGCCCGCTGGTCGCCAATTAAGAATCAAGGTTCTAAATCAATTAATTGCCACACGTTTTCATTTTGACCAGCGACCCATTATTTGACAACAATTATTTCAAACCGTTTTTGGCGCGTGTTTTACTAACATACAGAAATGTGATGACTATTCTTTTGGGTAATCGAAAGTGAGAAGAGGCCTCCCTGACACAAGTTGTTCTAACAGTTACGTTGTTTGTCTTTTCCTATTAGGTGAAAGGCGAACACCGGAATGGATTGGAATCTAGCGAGTAATGATATCTGGAATTTATGACCGTGCCAAATCATAAATACGTAAATCAAACCACTAACTCTTAATGCTAACAAATATAGTTAGATATTGTCTTTATGTTTGTTGTTTCATTTAATGTTATTTAGGCCATTAAAATCTCAGGGAGCTCATTCTTAGGAATGAGCAAAGCTTAGCGGAAATTAATTTTCCCTTTCCACTATTTCAATTCTAGACCAAGGAGATTTTTTCCGTCTTTACAACAGCAATCCTAGACACCAAACATGGTATCATTGTGGGATCAAAGCACGGGTAAATAAAAGACATAATAACATGTTCATCCAGCCATTTACCCATTCTCGCCCTCACTCGACCCTCCCTGCGTTTTATGAGGCACATCCCCATAAACCATCGGGCAGTTTTCTTGTTATCATAATACACATTTTATTATTAACCTTGTTAAATATAAATTTCACTGCCATATGTTGACATTCCGCTTGTCCTATAAAACTGGTTCCTTTAAACATCGCTTTGCATGAAACCTCATCCCGACTCTACTTCAACACTGATTCCTCTGTCTTTAGGCAAATCCCTACACCAGTCCCAGACAATAATGCTTTCGTTGCTATATCGTCTGCGGGTTCATACACCTTTTTACGAGATATATTTATCATTAACTTAATTTATCTAAATAAAACCAAGTTTATTTTACAGAGACAGGAGTTAATTTGACTTTTTCGGATTAAATATCCATATTTGACGACTTCCTCCGTCTTATTATGACAAATAATTACCTCTCAATTTTCAAGACAAAATTTACTCGTTTTTATGGGATCGATAATAACACGGCAGGTTTGAGCGTCTTCGTGTTGCTGTAAATATGGCAAGTATCGCCTTCGTTGAGTGCGAAATAGCTCTTGTGGGGTGTTTGCTTGCATTTTGTGAACAGTTCCCATGATAGAGCGAGGACCAGGGCTAAATGAACTTAAAAAGATCTTCAAATGGTATTAAACGAAATTTCATTGTAGTACACATAGGGAGATGTATTTTAATATTTGAGTACCAGTAAAGGAATTTATTTAGGGTCTATTGGATAAATGTATAGGCTATTTTGAGTTTCACAGTCCAACCAACAGACTAAATAGAAGTTTAGTTTATTTACCCAACGACAAATGTAAATACACATTGTCGGGCCCGTAGTTACTTTGGGGTGGTTGAAATCACACCATTGATTTCGTTCACATATGTCACGTGATGGATCTAATCAAGTGCCCATACACACAAACTCTTCCCCCCATAACCTGGCTAGCCATGACCCCAGGGCCAGAAAAGGCTCGTTTGCATTTTCACAATCGCAGTGCCTTCGGAAGATTTCTAACATAGAGAGGGGGCTGATACCCTTTAGCTACGGAATTTTGACACTAAGGTAATTTTGGCCGTTTTCAGTACACCTAATGATAAATTTTTTAAGAAAAATATTTAACTGAAAATTGTTGGGTCGGCTGTAGCCCCATTCCCCCGGTTCTGTCGGCCCTGATTGTCAGGTGTCCTGAGGGATATCTTAAGTTTGTGCGTGCTTAAACATTATTTGTTAAAAGTGTTAATACTCAAATTCTCCTGGTCTAAGCTTCTCTGTAGCAGTTCAAGTCAGCCCACAACAGTAACAGCCAGTGGCGTAGCCAGGATATTTTGAACAGGGGGGCACTGGGGTTCACGAACCTTTCCTGGCAGGGAACAATTTCTGAATTCTCTCCCTCTCTATAGGACTAATATCTATATCTATATATATATATATATATATATATATATATATAAAACTGTACATTCCAAAATTTTCCGTTGGGGCACCTGGGATGGCCCGGCTCATGCCCCCAGTAGCTTAGCCACTGGTAACAGCAAATTTTGTGAAAACTTTTCATATGTCAAACCTGCCCTTACTGGAAGTACTAGTGCAAAAGTAATTTCCTGCCCAGTCAGTATCGCCCTTTCATTGGATATATACATAGTACTCTTCGTAGCTTTGTTATTTTATCGTTAACTCTAACTGAAGGAATTCCATACCGGAGTGTGTAGTGTGATTTTTTCCCTTCATCTGCTTTTAGTGGGTGCTCTTCCCATTGAGGCTCTAATACTCTTATTTGCACAAAGAATTAACCTTGATTAGAAAGCGACAATTTAAAGTTTATACAAAAATTGCTCTCACTCACTTCCCTTCATTCTCGCTATAAAACTGAGTGGTTACTTGACTCTTTTCGTCTCTGGGAAAACGACTCACTCTCGGCGAGCAATCGGCACTTGGAGCAGAAGAGCCCCGCCCCCTTCCCAAAGTGTGGTGACGTCACTAGGTTAGCGACAGTTCTTTCCAGCAAGAAAAATCCTTCCTATCTTTTAATTAATGTGAAGTGAAATATATGGCAGCTATTTAACTGTAAATGGCATGCTTGGTCTTCCGTATCATGGAAAATTACTGTTACCAATGTCAAATGTCGTGTCTGATTTGTGTAAACTCGCATGCATCCAAAGGCACATTTGTCCCATTTTTTCTATTTTTTCTTTCATCGTCGATGGTCCTTTCTCGAAAACTGAAAAAAAAAAGATTGCCAACCAAAAGATATGAACAGAGCTAGTTCACTTTGGAAATTTACAAGTACATTCTTACATACTGAGCCATACAAGACCACATCTAAAAATCTGAGAATGTAGAATAACATATTCAAGGCAACAAATAGGCCCTCAGTACACTGAGTAAGGTTACTTTAACTGTTGTAAGATGTGTGCAGTGTAGTTTATTGAATATGGATGAAAGATTACCAAATGTTCAAACTTCAATTCCAAATTGATGTCTTACGGTATTAAAAGGATGGTTTACGCTTAAACCTAGTTTTGATATGTTATAGGGGTACTTACTCTAAGCAGCCTGGTAACACTTGCACTGAAATCCAGCGTGTGGTTCTCAAGATATTAGCAAATGAAGTTGTCACATTTTCAACCCACAGTGAACTTGAAGCGAGAACATATGATATCATAACCTTAAATCAATGAGCTCTTTTTTGTTTTTCTTTAAACTCCATAATCAACTTTCTCCGTAATCTTATCGGAACGTGAATGCACGAGAGGCATGGGAATTTTACAAACTTCTAATTCCCTACGGGAAACTCATATTCCCATTAACTTCAAGGTCAAACAACATAATGAAAACAAAGAGAACAAAACATTGCTCATCTATGTGAGGAGATGATATAACCCCTGCTTGCTTCAAACATATGGGGCACTACCTCGGACTCAAGCTCACTTAGGTCACAAATGTAGCAACTTCATTCGCTGATATTCGAGAAGTACACTTCGGAATTGAATGAAAACTTCACCAGAATGCTAACATTTAGTTTCGCTTTTACATATCAAAATACTTTTTTCCTTAAACCATACTTCTTCCAAAGTCCCTTCGACTCTAGCTAAGAGCCCAAGGGCGAAAACCAAAAGTTACCCCCAAAGGAGTTCCGCTGCCCACAAAGAAGCTAGGTCCACAAGCAGTGGCGTAGCCAGCGGGGGGGGCAGGGGGGCAGAGTGCCCCCCCACAGAAATTTTGGGGACGCGATGGGTGGTGTCGAAAAAAATAGAGGAGAGCAAAAAAAAAAAAAACGACGAGAGGAGGGAGGTATGATAAGTTGACGGAGTTAGGGATGGGGGGGGGGATTGTAACAGGGAAACATGGCTTCACAAGTGTGATCCTTTTATGATATTGAAAACTAATACGAAACAGATTAACAGCACAATTGAGGCAAGGTGTTCATAAAGGTGTGAAACTGATTCGAGGTTTCGATTGGCCATGCATGCCCCTGTTGCTTATACGTAGTGCCTATACGAGTATGCGGCTAGGGGATGGAATCCTCAGCAAAACGGTCGGAATATTTATTTTCATGCAGGATGCATTGGCAAAACTCTTCCCCGAAGAGTCAATCAAAACCTTGGATATTAATGATGTCATAGATTCCAGAAACAGTGTTCCTGTGTTTTTTCCAACCCTAACGCTCAATTAAAAAAAAACTAAATCCCCAAACTGTCAAAAAGTATTGGTTGTCGTTGTCACTTCCAAAAACTATTGCCAACAGACTAGAATATATGTGGACAGACACAAATTTTTCCAAGTCCGATACAATTCAAAACACTGCACCTTTGCTCCTATCTCCAGCCATATGCTGATTGGGACATGCGAGGTTTAAAATATTCAGGAAACAGTATTTTGATGATGTTTGTGAATTACTTGTATTTAAAAAGCCATATGGAAAGAACGAAAATCAGTTTCTATTTTGTGATAGGTCATCATCATTTGTACACTTACACTCCCATACTGATATTCTTTAGAAATATTCATTATCGATACTGTTTTGTTTTACTTCCAATTCTTCATTTCGTATGCTAATCTATGCCATTCATAGTTTCATTCAATTAACTTGTATTTACGGTGTATACAATAGTAGAAATACGGATCATTGTACAGTAACAAGTTCAGGAGGTACCTCGAGAGCCTATTTAATTTTAGAGTCATTGGTGGTTTCCTGTGAAAACGTGCCAAATCTTCAGAAAATATCTTCTGAGGTGGCTTTGAAAAAAGCTCAGTGACCTGCTGCAACCTATTTGTAAAAATTAGCTTCCCTCACTAATTTGTATTCCACGTCGATACCATTCAGTCCATTCTCAAAGCGACAGTCATTCTTTTGTGTTTGATTGAAATTAAAATATACAGGAATCAGTATTTTCGATGAGGTCATTAAAATCCCTGTATTCAAAAAGCAGTATGAAAGACAGGAAATAATTTTTTTTAAGTTTTGATAAATCATCTTGCACACTTTCATGTACCTTGCTGTTATTCATTAGAAATGTTTGCTATCGATGCTGTTATGGTTCACATTCTAATCTATATTTGTTATTAATCCAATGTTATATATGGTGTACAATGGACTGCACAGGCCATTGAAAAGTGAGTTCCAGGAGGTGACTGTATGGCCTAGGTCTTCAGTGCTTTTGGTACTTTAATGCAAAAATTTGTACAATCTTCAAAATATGATTGCATGGAATCAGGACATTTTCAGCACATATTGATCTAGTATAAAAAAGAAGCAAAATATAGCCCCATTTTGCATCTAAGGCCTTGGAGGCAGCAAAAAAATTTCCAAAAGGGGAGGGGGTCCTGGTCAAGAATAGGGACGATGGGTCGATTTTGCCCCCTCACAAAAAAAACCTGGCTACGCCCCTGTCCACAAGCGACAATTAGACTTAACTTTTTTGCTTAAAGGCTCTCTAATCTCACCCCAGACAGTAAACTTCTCCCTACTACGTTTACTTTCAGCCCCTCCTCAATTTAAACAAACAACACCTGTCTAGTACACCCCCAAGACAGAGGCACGGTCGGTACCTAGCCTTCATTGAGTTTAATTTGCTCGAGGCCATATAATATTGACACACATTGACAGTGTGTGAGTTAATTGGGAACACAACTGACTGTACAAGTCATCGTTGACCAACCAGATTGAAGCGATATTGTTTGAATGAATGTCAATCAAAGAACAGTTATCAAGTATATTTAGAACTCTAGGGCTATTCCTAAATATCTTTGGACAGGGAACTTGCAAATTCCTGGTTTGGGGGATGCCAGTTCCCCTGTAAACCTCTCCTTTAAAGGCAGAGTCTCATCTTCTCAGAATATATTCAAAGCAAGATCTTTGAATTTGTGTTTGGTCACCCTACTTTGATTGACATGAAAAGAGGGCGAATCCAAAATTTACCTCCAAATGTAGGCCACATGAGCCGCTCTGATTGGTCAACAACATGTGTAGATCAGTGAGAGCTTATTCAGTGATAGTCGCACGGCAAAGTGTTGGAACAAAGAGACAGCGCATTCAAATTCTCTAATTCAATGGGTGTTTAAGGTAGATTGTAAAGGACTGGCCAACTACTGTGTATTGCTTTTTAATGTACTTGTAAATTTCCAAATTGACGTCACGCACGGGTAGCAAAGAAACAAGCCGATGAAAATAAGTACTACGCGTCATCGGCAACGTGACCCTTGACCCAAATGTCCGTATATATGTTTGAAGCTATAGTGCCTTCAGCAGAAGATTATGGGTTCTGACGCTGCTCGAGGTTCTAAGACAGTTGTTGTCAATACTTTACAAAAGGATTCAAGATACCGCAGGCAATCGCGTCGTCAAATAAATTGTATAAGAGATGGGGGTCGAGATCGTGCGATGCAAAATGCAGTTCAAAACTTCAGGCCCGATGGCCTATACGATCAACTACCATGCGACAAAATTGTAACTAACAGTGTTGTAAAGGTAGCCTACACACAATGTGGTAACGTTCGTATCGTGGCATATCGTGTCCCTCATATTGAGCAACCTGAACTTTCAGCGTGAGGGCCCAGCACAAGAAGGATATGAGCATCCGTACCACACAGTTACCCTTTAATAAGTTTTGTGTGAATTTCTATGAAGAAAGCAACAGTATTTAAAAATATTTCGAGCTCGTCATGCATGCCTTCGTAAGCAGGTAACCATGCCATTAGAGAAGTCAAAGATAATGATAGCATCTTAACAATACCGTTCTAGGCAAGAAGACATGGCCCACTACTATATTATAAGCACATAACTTTTTGAAAGGAAACTCGACACTTCATCTCCTAGCTGCTTTTCTAAACTACTTGAGCATTTCTATCTCATAGTCTGTCCAAAGTATTTTTATGACACTATCAAATCTTACAACAAACACAGTTAACGTTCACAAAATAACAGCAATATCCGTCTCACCAGCCCACCACACATCATATAACTAACAGATTGACACTCTGCACATAATCAATTGTGACAGCTATATGTATTCTACATTATTTACGAACAGTTCTATCTAGATGAGATTGGAACAACGCGAAACAGAAACAGTTTGACCTGACTTCAATCATAAAATAGTGTCGAGATGATGGACCAGGTTGATGAAAACTAAATTATGATCATAGACCGAGAAAGGGTAAAACAATGAACAGCTACTTGAGTCATCCAATTGGACTTTTACAAGTCGTTTGTTTAACATGTGACGTGACATTTATGACTTAACCGAGGCTCATGAAAGCTTTATCTCACGTACATTTACACGGTCTTATTTCAAATGAAAAGTTACGACCGATAACGCGAGATACTGTGGTATTTTCACCTGCATCTTCGGCTAATGTAGCACGTCATTACCTTAAAATATTCCTCCGCGTAATGTATCGGTTTTAATGAATGTAGTACGTATGGCTCATAAAAACGTACTTGTTGTGATCGGTACCTCAAAGATGGAGGACGGAGGGAGACACAGCGCAAGAATGATCATAAAATGGGTCTTTTAGCTTCATTTTCCTTGCGTATGAAGACGTAACAAAACCATCTGTTATACCCAATCCAGATCCCAGCTTGCCACGGTTCCTGTCAAACTATCCTATGCCTAAGTTAAATTCAAAGAATATTTTCGCTTTGATATAACTTGCGTGATAGACGTGTAACTTACATGTATTACTCCCGTCAACTTAGTGAACTGAAAGGAAAATTACAATAATTTATAGTGTTCACCCACGGTTGCTACATTTTGTCTTATGATTTGAGCTCAAATTGCTTTTGAAATAACGACTCATGCTGCATTACTTATCACGGCCAAAGAAATGCGTTATAAGTAAGAGTGCACCGTTCCACCCAACTTAGTGGGACACGGCATAAGGCATGTTACTGGGTAAGTCTCGTCGAATTAGACACAAACTGTGTAACCGCTGGCGCGGTTGGCCTCATTTTTTTCCCACGAGGTTATGGGTAACTTTGATTTTCAAAATTTTTCAAATTTGTTTCAAAATCTTGGGTTAGGGTTATTTTTAGGGTTACGTGGACTGGGGTTATTTGGCCTGTTCTTTCATAATCCGGTGTCAAAATTACAAGAAAAGGGTAAAAAAAACCTGTCATTTTGGAAGTAGAGGTGTGGCTTATTTCCAAGAAGCTGATTGGTCCATTGGCATAATTTGCCCATAACCTTGTGGGAAAAAAATTGCGCGCGCTGTTGTGAGTTGGACAGCTAAGTGAAAATTCATTTATCCTCAAAAGCTTTCTTCAGAAGTAAGAAGGAGAATGTGACTGCATTATGAGCAAAATGGTAAGTCTGATCAACGAGCTGGACCACGTTTTGTCAATCAACCATGATGTTAACAGCTAATGATGGTAAGCGTTTCACTATTCATAAAAGTGTTTGACGGTAGCAGGTAAGGTTTCATAGACCCTTATGCATTCCACAAGGGTTGACTAAAACGTTTCCTCAAAGTCGGTGTGACGTCACATTTATACACCACAATACAATATATTATGGGTTCGATTGCCAAATAGACCCCACCAGTCCGTCAAAAATCTGTTCTGTAAAGCATCGACTTTGCGAATACTTCGTGATTTTTTATAACAAAAAGGGTGCAGTTAAGTCACCAGTTTTGTTAACAAGAGCACATTGGACGGCATCCCGTTATACCTACTAGTATAATGTATAGCGGTTAGGTAAATACAGTAGTGAAATCAGGCTGTTATAGGTATATCCCAAATAATACTTCTGTCGTGAAATGAACTTACGCGCGCTTTATATGCAGTATTCTTTACCGTAAAATGTGGTGCCTTTTCGTCCAACGTGGGTCAAAGCCGTCCATGACGTCATCTAAACTTCTATCCAACTTGTTTCGCGTTTCTTATATGATAATACAAAATTCTTGTTCGCATTATAGATAAGCCAAGTAAGAAAAGTAAATTTAGCCACCATATTAGATTAAGTAGTCATTGCACAAAGCATAAGTCTTCTAACCCCAGGACCTCGTATGGGCATTAACCTCATCTCCAATGTCGTCAGTATTACGGACTTAGGAGACAAAAGGCTATGCCAAAGTGTTAATATAGGACTACGTTCACTGGAGGGTAATTCTCTTCGGGAGTACCAAGGATATAGGCCTACTTTCCGACAAATCAGTGCTCGGCATTTTTTTCAGCTGTGGTCAGATTTGGAGTTGAACCATAGTTCATGTTTTAATAAAAAGTGAGTTCCAACATATCTCCCTGATGAATGTAAGTGTATTCGCTTTCAGTGCCGAAATAGTAAATTTTTATAAGTTACAAACCTGTTTCGGTAAGTTAACCATGTACGACAGGGTATGGCTTAAGCCTTCTACACTAGCCTTCACCTGTTAGGACTTCTATTTATATATCAAAATTATCATCCATTTTTAAAAATTACAAATGGTGGCTTTACAGGAAGATTTTCGCTGAAACGTTTTCCATTCACTACGTAGGGTACATCACTGTGAAAGCAGTCTATAACTGAAACTATAATCAACTCAACGGTTTCTTGCAGACAAGTACAGATTGGAGCCTCTGAAGATGATACTGAACAAATAAAAGGTAAAAAGCCCAGATATCTGCGCCACCTGATTTCATTATCGAATAAATACAGAGTGAGATACAGAAACGGGCAAACGGTCTGCCATGCTTACTTCTGAGGGCAAAAAATGTTCTGCTGTCAAATTTTCACACACAACTTTAATCACAGTGTAAGAAACGTATCTTCCAAGCAGGCAACAAACGGCCGTAAGATGTGCCTACCCCAGATTCGGGCATTTGTGCATGTGGAGTCAAAGCTGAGACGTTCAAAGGATTTATGCGAGGGGTCTGTGTGTTTAACAAACGGGGATTTTCAAAGGTGTTGTCGTGGCTTCAAAGACAGACTTACCCTGCGTAGCCGCGTTCAAGTCTTTGTTGAGACGGATCACGTTAAGTATTTGACAATCAAGAGATATTCAATAGAACTGGGTAACGAAGGATGATAAAGCCTATCTCTTTGCCTCAAGTGGGCTGATTATTCATACTGGAACACGGTTAAGTCGGTGAAATCGGGGAAATGGTCAAAATTTTTACTTCATGAAGTAGTCAAAATATCTACAAGGCAGATTAAGAATACTGGGTATGTTGGTAATGATCGTGTTCAAGTGGAGAAATATCACACTGAAAAAAGCACGCCGAGCCACAAAAGAAGACACAAATTCACGTGACAAGCCGAGCAAATCTAATAATCGAAGCGGTATAGGCTTCGATTCGATAACTTAAAACACGCACATACCAGAAATGATAAAAAAAATATTAGTTCTCTTCGACGTAGTATGATAATGTAATATTTGCCGACATGTTACACTGGAAGTCAAATTATATAAAAAGTATACGGACACCTAGAATTTAAATCTTTACCAACTATCGAACTTGTTAAATCTTCTCCATATTGTGAAATGAGATTTAGAAATCTCCTTTAACCAAGCAGAGGTTTCTCAGTCGAAATAACGAGACAATGAAAAAGTTATGAAATGTGTGAGCACGTAACCATTGTGTAACTTTTCGATCCAGACTTAACGGTAAACAAAGACTTTCACAGGAAATTATTTCCACTATTGTTATCTCACTTTGTTAAAGCTAACTTGGTAAGTTTTGCTTACGCAGGCCGACAGATTCAATGATTGCTACTTTTGTGCAAAGTGTTTTACTTTGTGTCATTACTTAAAGTATTAACTGATTAAAAAACAATGAATGTGAAAACGAAAAATGAAAAGACTTTTTCTGTAATGAGACAACTTTGTCTAGGTTTTACTGAATAAAAGGATTTTACTTTATATGGTCATTCTCTCAGTATACAGGTATATGCCACTTTTAGCACAATTGGTCAACTTTTCATGTTTCGTTTTTGAACAACTAGGTACTACAGGATGCTGAAAATTATGTGGGCATATAGCCTATTAACTAATATAGATTATTACCAATTTATACTAACGGAATTTAAATTGTTGGGCATTTGAATATATTTTATAATTAATTAAAAATAAAGGGAATTTCCATTTTTTTCGTTTAACAATTCCATGTCTCAATACTTATAAGGTGGAAATTTAGTCCCTAGTTCCATAAAATTAATTATAAAGGAGCTGAACATATATACACACGCTTTCAACTGTCTGTAATGACTAGACGGAAGTAGATTTGAAGTATAAAGAGCTATGAACCGAACTAATGAAGATTGTTGCATCTCATCCAAACGCAATACCGAACCCGCTCTTTCCCATTATTGCCAAATGCAGCCCTCTATCCTATCTCAGCTACATGGTTTGACCTTTGCATTTGGCGTACGAGGTGGGAATTGAGGGCTGCAGAACCCCTCTCATTTGAGCAGTATATAGATTCGCTCTCTTTCGAGAAAATACGCTTTTTCTGGCAAACTTATGATTAAGATATAAATAAAACTTTTGACAAAACTGGAAAGGCTTGGTTAAGACTACTATGAATGTATCATACGCGTGTTGGTTGATCTGTTCTGGCTGATCTCAGTATGGTATCGAGAGAGTGCAAGGCACATACTAAGCCCCTTCCTTGGAAAAAGAGGAAATCAATGATCATGAAGGATGCCAGGAACTTTTGTATCAGGTGTGTAAAGATGCAAGACGACATTGGAACAAAGAAACCTTTTCATCCTGTTCCATGCATTCAATTATATGAGATAAGTTAACCGTTCGGTGGGGCCGTACCCAGGAAGTTTCCGGTGGGGGCAATATCAGGCGAGTTCAAGTTAAAAAACAGAAACGGGGACGAAAAGCGAGAAGTACTCCCTCCACGTGGGGTTCAGCGGAGGCGGGCCCTGGTGGGGTTTAGGGGCAACGCCCAGGTGGGGTCCAGGGAAGACTCCTGGAAGCTCTGGGGTGTTCACGATATTGTGGGCATTAGAATGATGCATTTAAGCATTTTCAAATGACATTGCATATGGATGGGTGCTATAAAGATGATCACCAACATCACAATTTGACATTTTTCAATGATAGCCTTACTCCGTCTGATTAAGAGCCGACCGGGATTGATAATGTAGAGAGCTTGAGGAGAAAAAAGAGGATGGATTATGGTGAGGGTTTCCCTGGGCTTTGGAACGACAATTTTACCCAAATTCTCCTACACAGGAGGTAAGAATGAGAAAACTAGTAGGCTATTCAGAATGGATGGGCGCCAAAGCTCGACGCAAGTAATCGCAGTTTTCGCGGTATGAGTAAAAGAAAAAATAAGAAAATATCCTCAAGGAGGGCGGTTATAGCCTTTGCCTACCCCTCCCACTCCTTTGCCATACGCCTGTCCCATTTTCCGGAACTAGCACTTTCAGTGCCTTAAAAAATGCATCTAAGCAATCTTTGTATTAAAATCTTGAAAATTTACACAGATCGATGTGATAAAAATTTGCTTTGACAATTTCTCGGGGCATCTGCCCTCACTACGTGCTCCTATGCTGTTTCCGAAGGTATGGCGTTATGGGAAACACGTCCCACAAAACTCTGTGGCCCCCATACACACTGCTGTGTAAAACAGTACCAGACCACATTAACATGCTATCCATCTGTTGCCATGTCCATCTCCAAATTTTCTCAGCACTGAAAAATATGCCAATTTTGTAAACAGAGATGACGTTAAGTGTTGTCATATCTAAATCTCCAATGCTACCCCACCCACCCCACCCCCCACCCCCACCCCGACAATTGGATAGTAGACTGCGTGGTCGTTTAAATCTTCCTGGCTTCACAAACCAACGAACTAAATAAGGATAGTCGGTCATACCTCACAGCGTGTTATGCAGGCTACTGGGACATCGAACCTACAATCTTATTAGGAGTTGACTTCCTGTTGTACTTTCGAAAGGTTTATTCCTAACTCCTGTTACCCTCTCGTTCCAAATGAAAATATGACGCAATTATATCCGGAGAAAGGTCCACCATCTGTTTGCAAATTTACGACTCACATGAAATAAAATTTACAATGATAACGAATAGGCTCTTAAAGGTACTTCCGATCACTCAGCAAGTGAAATAGACAAAGATGGGTGTTGTATTGTTATAACCAGTAGTTTAAATAATCCTTAAGTTTGACGTGCTGATGTTTTTTGAAAAAATCGTATTTCAGTTACAAACCAATCCTTTAGCTGTTTATTTGCCTAAACTGATTGCTTCAAATCCCAGTTTTATCTACTTCCGCAGTAAATTGGTGATAAAATATTGCTCTGTTATATGTGACGTATATAGGATAAGGTGAAAACAAACGAATACACATTTTTCTTTACACCGAATACAAGTTTTAGACGGCTGTCAGTTAACTTCTGTTTGGTAGTTTGACATGATTTTGACAGCTATCTTCCAATCTGGTTGGTATGAATAGCTACCAGACACATTGGACCACCCCGGCGGTGAGAACTTAACATCTTGTATGAAGTTAGAACATCCGTTATATTTTCTCGGAATTGTGACTCGACATTTAATTGCCAGTTATACGATTAGTAACAACAATAAATAAAAGAATCTGGTTGACTTAACTAGTCGATAATATACGTCGGGAAATTTTTTTCCTATGAATCAACGTCTACTTTTCTTTAACTAGCTGTCCATTTGTTTATCGTTTGTTTACCCTTATACAACAGTTACGGTCTTACTAGTGGAAAGAATCTTTGCAGTCAGCATTTTAGGTTGAAGTCACAACTTTCGGTTCTACAAGAAGTTAATATATATGAAAGTGTCACGTTTAAGTATGCCTGATATAAAACCCTCTCTTAGCAAAATGTTTAAGTCTTTATTCATATTTAAAGAGACAAAATAGATGTTTATCCATAAATGAACACAGCATAAGTCATACCGCCAGCGAGCATTTTCAGTGCCGATGTGGACGGACACTTAAAGGATAACACACTCTGTTACGTGAATATGATGCATAGGCAAATTTCGAACACGTTGTAAGGAATACAATGATCGTATCTGTTCTACTTAGAGTTATGGTTATCTGTGTGCAGTATATAAGGGGTCACCATTTGCAAAACTTTTCCGACTTACAGTAAGTCTTAAATGATGTCACAGAGCCACAACAACTATCTTTTTGTGAGCTTAATCTTAACAGACTAATCCGTTTCAATTATGTTCTTACATACGTTCAACTTTAAGAACAGATATGGTTTAATTAAGTATGCCTTACTTAAACATTATTTATAGGCCTATTTTGGAAGTTAAAAAGTTAAGCAACGCTGTTGACACAGAAAACTTAATAATTTGAAATTCCAGTTGATCAAAGAAAACAGAGAAACAGAGAAATACTTGTCAATTTGCGGGTCCAATGGTGACTCTGTTATTTCACTATGAACTTCATTTAAATCCTCCACTGGTAATCTTTTAATGTTAGTACCTCGATACTTAAGGGGCCAAAGAATATTTTTAACCATCCTCTCGATGAGAAGAGAAACTTTGTGTTGCGTTAATTTGTCCTCAAATAAAATACATAAGGCTTGTGCAGTGTATTTGATCAAGCTAATGCTGTCATGTACAAACAGCTACATGCTGGCAACCCTTCAGAATAAATCGCGAAACGTGAGATAAATATTATTTGTAATTGTTTAATTGACCAATCACCGGTGAGGAAAACTCCATTATGAGGATGGCATCTAAACTTATTACAGCTTCCTTTGTCTGGTTTACTACATACAGAACCACGAGGAGCGCCGGTTGTCCGTAGGGGATGGAGGAGGGAGTAGGAAACCTATCCCCTTGGGACAATCCCGGGTCGCTGCACGTATAAAAATAATTGTCGACAAAATGGTAGAATCATACCTCAGAAAGAATGCGGGCGTGTAAACACTGCGAAAAGGGCACCCTGTATGGTTTGTAGCAGTTCCAATTGAATGAACAGAAAGTCACTATAAATCAACCGAAGCAAAAGGTCGAAAACCGAAGCAAAAACCTCGAGGGGTCCTCTTCCTCGAAGGAGCAACGTCCTTTGAATAAAGGGACAACGGTAACCGTGACCAGTTTCTCAGCCTTCAGACCTCTACATCATAGGTCTTTCACGCGTGCCCCCCCCCCCCATTTCAGACGGGCTGGGAATAACAAATACTACACATCACCCGAGAAGATATCCGAGCAAAAAGTCGCTTTAGTTCATGAATCAATATATAATAATCATCTTTAAAAAATTTTAAGTACATATTAACTAATGTTTTCAAAGCTGCCTTGAAGGTGGAAAAGTTAAAGACCAGCCGCACATCTCAGCGTCACTTCAAGTGGGTGAGGATGTGGTAGGGGGAATTAGGACTTTGTCTTAGGACACCCATTCTTGCACTTTGCAACCTACCTTAGTTGTTTAAATGTAAGTGCACCAATTGATGTCTCCGTAAGCTTGTTTTCTGAAATAAAAGTGTTCCCAGGTCTTTGCTTTGTTACTTTCTTTTTTGAAAGGATGGTTCTATGTCGCTTTCTACGTTACTTGCTGATGTAATCACACGCAGAGGTTATTTTTTTGACAATGACAATGAAACAATTAATTTCCACCAGCTAACTTCAAAAGAGCAATTAATATACATATAATGTGGCCATAAATTCAAATTCTTCTTCAAAACATAACAATAGTTCATATTATTTTTTGCTGTATGGAAATGGAAAAAAATACAAGTGCAATGTTATTAATCGTTTTCCCTCATGAAGTAGTTTGAGATACATACAAGTTGTTCGAAATGGCGTTATTTGTTTAAAAACCACAACTTGGGCCAATTTCATTGATACTTTAGCTCGATTTTCAATGGGACTATTGCATGATAAATCAAACTTAAAATCGATCGTATAATTCTTTTTGGAACAGGCCCAATGCACATCTGTGCAGGACGATTCCAAATAGTCGTAATTGATTCTCTTATTACGCGTTATGCCTTTATGTCATTGTTTTTACATTCACATACGTTGCACATATTGAGTTCAAGGAAACTTGCTATTCCCACATGTCGTTCGTAGAATTCGCCCAGTTTACCAAACAATACAAACGTGAGACCATGTCTAGGTCTGAAACCGAAGCAAGTCTGGGTACATTCCATCCTACTGGTAATGAAGGAACTCCTTGAGAGAAAAGAGTGTACTGACCGGGCTTAACTTTTTGACTGTTTTTGTCTTTCGATTTTGCAAGTAACTTGAAGGCAAACAGGGACATAGACTTATATATCCTAAATGCAACACATAGCAATACTATAAATACGTGTGTGTAGAGTGTGTCTATAACTTGATTGATGGATTTATACAAACCGAAAACGTGTAGAATACCATTACTTTGTAACAAAATGTAATTCAAGTTTTATTGTGATAACTATCGGTGCAAATTGTGAGTAAATAGCTTTTCATTGCAGTCCAACAGCGCAGTGGCGTAGCCAGGATTTTTTGAGCAGGGGGCACTGGGGGTCACGAACCTTTCCTGGGAGGGCACAATTTCTGAATTCTCTCCCTCTCTATAGGACTAATATATATAAAACTGTACATTCCAAACTTTTCCGTAGGGGGCACGTGGGGTGGCACAACTCATGCCCCCCCCCCCCAATTTAGGCCACTGCATCAGCGTGACTTTTCAGGGATCGAATTAGGGAGCGGCGACTACATTTTTTACCCCCAAATTAACCCTGAGGCTACATTTCTGAAGTAACTCCCATTTGTCCCGAAGAAAAATTACGTTTGAGTGCAATGTTAAAAGATGGAATCCTCAACTTCACACAAAGTGAGTAGACTACAATAAACTACAGCTTTGCAACTTGGGAAGCTGTAAAGAGGGCATCAAAGGACACTTTTTGCGTTAAGTCCGCGGGAAAGATCATTTGCAATGACGTTGTCGTTGTCATAGTAACTGATGTAAGCATACCGGAGAACATGTTGGAGATCTTTTCACAACTCAGCCCTTGGAAAAGGCTGTGATGCCAGGTGCATGCACACAATCTAAAAACACGTGGGTCACGAGAGAACTGAACCAATATTTTGGGTCAAATATTAACCCCATTTGGGTCAAATAAAGCCTTATTTGGGTCATTATTTGACCCAATAATTTTGGTCGGTTCCCTCCTGACCCAATTTTGGGTAAAATTGACCCAAGTGCTGTTTACAGTGCAGCTCAAGAAAAAAAAATGATCAAATCAAAAATGGGCTAAATCAAGTAACCTCAAAGGCGTGCCACAGTACATGCCTAGTGCGGAGTTCAATAAAATAAGAAGAAAACGTCCAGGTTAAAGGGTAGAGAAAATTTTTACAACAAAAAGATGAGAGCCAAATTCTAAACCTTATACAAAACTGGATCTTAATATTTTGTTTGGTAACAATTTTATGGCAAGGTGGTCCAACATAATGTCCACGAGACATGGTCCGGCCCGCTGCTTGTACGGCCCACCAACTATATTCTCTTCTCAGCAATTCATAGGTTAACTACACTATTAACTATCGTACATTATAACCTGTACATTAGGAAAGATTGTAACAAAATAGATAACTACTTTTGCAATGTAAATGAAGTACGTGATACTAAAATTCCTTTAAAAATGTTAGTTTTGGGGCATGCTTCGGGTTCACTCGTTTTTATGGTTGTCTCACAATTGTTTCCCGTAGGGAAGCCCGACCGAAATTACTACCATGCAACTCCTACCATCACTGCCCATTAAAACCACCCACAAGAACCCCTGTAAATCAGGGAGTTGCTAGTTTACAAATAGCAACTCCCTTATCAAATCAAGCAGCCCTACGTCCAAGAAAGAAAAATAAAAATTTGACTGTATATTAAAAAGGTCAAATAGTGATTTTTTATCTCTTAAAGGTGTGCATTATGAAGGTATGAAGATACATGGTTCATTCCTTCATTTTAATGCCCATAATTCTGTAAATATCCCAGAGCTTCCTGGGCTTCCTCATCTGCAGACTGGGTCGATCCAACCACGTGTGGATGGCATAGGGGCTTTCCCATCCTCTCTTTTCATTTCTCATTTTTCACTGCAAAGTCTGTGTACTTATTTTTGTTACTAGACCCGCAGAAGCCAGGAAATTCATTAATCTGCACCCAAAAGTGTTTTAATGTAAAGTTTCTCTGAGCTGAGGGGAGGACCCAGATACACACTCTAGTAAAACACCGGGGTTAAATTTAACCAGGATCGGTGTTCTATTTACTCCATCACAATCCTGGTTAAATTTTTCATGAATCCTGGTTAAACTAACGCAAATTCTGGTTAAAGTAACCAGAATTTGAGTTTCTTTAACTAGGATTTCATGGAAAATTTAACCATGATTGTGTTGGAGTAAATAGAACACCGACCCTGGTTAAATTTAACCCCGGTGTTTTAAGAGTGACAGGGTCATGATCAAAACTACCTAGCCTTCTTCCAGGCTTGTAAAGTGACCAAACTTCATAATATTTCAAGATTCTATAAGTAACTACTTGTGTACTTATTTAAGTTGCCATATGCCAGGAAATGTCATCTAACAGTTTTTGATATATCAAGCTTTTATCTTGTTCGTTTTAATGGATACATGATGATATCTGGCTAGTCTTCTCCCGAAATTACAGAATGGACATGGGCTACTGCTTGTATAATGCATGATTCCATACGAATGTTTATCTACAAACCTTGATTGCCAGATGACAAGCAATCGCCTCCAGCAGTGCTTAATTTCAACATCGGCCCGTGGGAGAACCCTCAGAACTCCGTTGAGGCTTTACGCATTCGACGATCGCATGTCACACGTCTTGGAAGTCTACATAAGCCACTTGCTAGGTTCCTATCACCAAACCAGTTTGTCCAAACACTGAACAAGACACAAATACAAGTTCAGTTAAGACTCCGCTTATTTCATGAAGCTTTTATTGTCTTTTTGTGAAGAGGGAAAACTGCTAAAATAATTGTCAAGTTCGGTTATTTTTCCTCTATAAACTAAGCGAGAAGAAACTTTTATTCTCTCGTTAGTGAGTCAATAAAATTGTTCAGAAATTTAGACTAAAACGTTGCTACTGCTTGAGGCTTACGCCTCCCATGCCTCGTCAAGGTTGGGATTCAAGGGACAGTTCTCCACAGAATCATCAAATATAACTAAATCTATCCAGAAATTTCATTAATTTCATTCTTTTTAATGAGGACCATTACTCCTGCTAACTGCTCAAAACATTTGCCGTTGGTTGAAAAGTTTGAGCCATCTATATACTTAAACTTGCTTATGAATTATTAATTAGCCAAACCTGCATAGATAACTGACAAGCCCATGACGTCAGTTATTCTGGCTGTCATAGTGAGCTCTTGTAAGGGACTTTATTTAAAAAATGAGAAAATTTTTCCTTTCACGGTTGGGAGCCTAACGTCAGTGACCAAAGTTCACCAGGGACTTCAACTTAAATTAACCAGTAATGGTTATTTCAAGTTGATAACTCCTGAAGTACCGACTGCATGGTCAAGTGGTTAGAGCATCCGACTTGCAGCCGGAAGGTCTGGGGTTCGACACCTGGCCGGGTCATACCGAAGACTTTAAAAATGGAACCTAAGCCATTGTGCTTGGTGCTCAGCATAAGCAATAGAGTAGGGTAAACAAGCCAGTGAGCCACATCTGGAAAAAAACCGTGGCCGGCCCCAATTGGTTAGAAACTGAGCCGTAAAACCTCATCTAACTCTAACACTCCTGAAGTACAACAAAATATTGCAATTTGTACGGTCCTGCCAGACAAACTAACGGTACAAGGGAGGTGAAATTCACTGCTGCTGTAAAGTTCATTTTTATGACACATGTAATTGGACCTGCCCCTCAATAAATGAGCATCCTTTTTGTAAAGCTCGTATCTGCACCTTCCTACCTGAAGGTGACCCCCACTTTATTGAAAATCATTCAATATGGTCCCTTCCCGTTTGAGCAGCCATGATCTAAGACAGGGGTGTGCAACCTTTTCGAACACCGGGCCAAATCATGTTGCTGTGACCATCTGGGGGCCGCAGTGGAACAGAAATGTGTATACGAGGGTGACGTCTTACCCTCACCCCTTTTCCACCCCTTCCCCTTCCCCCACCCCTCCCCCGTTAGTGACCAATGTGCCCATCTAGGTAGACCCACATGCACTCGAATAATATTGTAGTATGGGCCTACTAATTGTTGGCGAAACTTGTCCCGTGTATTGCATCTCTATTTTGTCGACAAATATGTTAATTCAGATTTAGAATGCGTTTTACAAGTGAATTCTTTAGTTTATCAAATAACGAAATGGTCGAGAATATCCACCTTAATACATCAAAGGAAGTGATCGTTTCTTTGTTTTCATGATATCCTGTACTTACGTCAAGTTTAGGTTGTGGTCAAATAACAAGACGTACAAGGGCCAAAAATTAGGCAAATCGAAATTGGTTCGCGGGCCGCACAGGAGGAAGTCACGGGCCGCAGGTTGCACACCCCTGATTTAAGACTCCAAAGAAGCGATACATGGACAAATAAGGAGCTGTAAACTGCCATATCATAAAATGATAGTTCATTGCGTGTAAAAGTATGTTTTTTATTGCCACATTTTAAGAACTTCGAACAGAAATGTCTGAAAAGACCAACTGTTGTCATAAAGCCATAAAATGTTTAAGATATGGTTTTCCCCAAAGTGATTAGCTTTTTCACACTCAAAGTACCAACTTGGTCGGGAGAACATTAAACATGCTTCGTGACTCGTCACCTTTGTCTGGGATATAATTAAAACTCCCTGTCAGCTGTTATTATTATATTGGAGTGTGTAAAATGTGACACATCATGTCCTAAGTGCACCCGATTTCATGAACAAAACAGAGGAGAATTTATAGAAGGGCGAACTTTTCAGCAAAGCAGATTACACTCTGGATACCTCTATGCTGCCAAACGGTTCCGGACAACGCTTCCACACCCACCTTCACCCCCACCCCCAACAACTGCCACCCGCGGGAGATCTCCCCAGAAACTCACTGGGAAAATTTTGATTCCCACGCTAGGCAGTATCCACCCTCTCCAGTTCCAAATTTTCAGGGTGGAGGGAGTTGTTTGCAGGGTAATTGTCATGACTGGGGATTGTCTAGGGGAAAGCTGTAGGAGGCGATCATCCGGCAGGGAATTATTCAGGAGGTTGTCCGATCACGCTATAAAACACTTCCTGGATCTTACTATAGGTGGGCTACAGTACATGGGGCTACACTGTGTAGTCCTCACATTTGAGAAGAAGCAAAACACCTACAAAGTAAACAAGGTAAATGATAGAACACCAGTGATGTGAAGCCTTTGTTATTATTAATGAAAGAAAGACTATCCACTTCAGTGCAAATTTTAAAGCATAATCACTTTATTGACTCTTAATTCCATTGGGTTTTGACCACTTAACAAATTATTCACCACATTTTTAAATGATTACTTCTGCATAATGGTGCTCATATATATACATACACACACACACACACACACACACATATATATATATATATATATATATATATATATATATATATATATATATATATATATATATATATATATATATATATATATATATATATATATATATTCACACCAGACGTACAAACCAACGCCAAACCTTTGTTGACACCATTCTACGTCAGGCTTCTGAAGAGTGAGGACCTACCACACTGGGCCCTTACGAAACAGTGATGTAAGCTGCCTTGTAGTACCCTTTAGTCACAACCTTTCAATATTAAGCTCCCTTCATAGGTTGAGCACTCTACCATTGACTGGTTTACTTTGTTAAGAATATATATATATATATATATATATATATATATATATATATATATATATATATATATATATATATATATATATATAAATAAATATGTATATATATATATATATATAATATTATATATATATATATATATATATATATATATATATATATATATATATATATATATATATATATATATATATATATATATATATATATATATATATATATATATATATAGTCATTGGAAAATTTCTGGATTTAGGGGAAAAGAGGGATCTAAACGAAGAGCTGACTCCCCGAACTGGCGAATAGGCACCAACAGTACATTTCGACCCTTTCTGGTCGTCGTTTAGTTGAGTTAGTGTTGTTTCCTAACAATGACAACAGCTTCTCAAATGTGGGGAGAGGGGAATGACTTTGATACCAGAGTTATGCCAAAGCGAAGGGTGGAGCCATTCCGGGTTGGCGTTCGGGACCAGGGCCCAACAACAGTTTGCCAGTGGATTCTAGATGCTCTGTGGTGTATTATGAGGCGGCAGTTTCCCACCATATTAATTCATTTTCAGAAGACACTTTTGCAAGAGAGAGTACAGGTAGGCCTATAAGATAGCCTGCCTGTTGTTAAAAAATTTGGGGGTGGGACAAACGATATGATATCGACACTTTCAAAAGTGGGGGTCATGTCCCCCGTTGTGAACTGGCTGGTGGTGTCTTTTGGTAATGTTTTGGTTGAAGGGGTTTGTATCAGCAGTGGCGTAGCGGGGGGGGGGGCAGGGGGGCGAGTTTTCCCCTCTGGAAAAATCTTGGGGGAAATTTTGGAAGTGAATATATGGTGAAATTTGCGCATGATCTTGTAAAATTTTAAATTTCTCAACCAATACACTTTACTTATTTAAAAGTATATGCCACACTGGCACAACCAGTCCTCATTAAGGTTTTCAGAGATGGGATGAAGACACCATGCTTATAGTTGTATTAGTTATGTTTTACTATCTGTTTTATACAGCATGGGATCTCTGGACCTCTGACAAGGGACTCTGTCCTTTTACCGTATACTTCCAATGTTTCTTGATAATTAAAGTAGCAGCATTGTGGTATATGCAGTTTGTTAGAATGGGTCAGTGGTCAAGTGCTATACTCTGCTACAAGGGCAGGTCCTCGTAAAATTTGGACTGATTGTGGTGAATGTGGTGAACTGATGAAGGGAAAGGTGTACCAGGGTTCACTTAATTACTGTACTTCACCCATTGTGATTCTGAACTACCAGTAGGACTCAAGAAAAATTCACCAAGACAAGTAAGATAAAAAAAACTTCCTAAAAAAATAAGAATTCTTGGTAATGTATTTACATTTAGCACCAAATGTGGCACCATTTTGCATCTAGTCCACCTTACATGAGCAAAAATTTTCCAAAGGGGAGGAGGATACCCCTCCCCTTAGACCCCTCCCCCAGGACGGCGATCAGTCACGTCAGCCAGGTCAGAGGAAAGCACCCGGATAAAATTTGGACCTGCGGAGAACACTGATTATTAGGAAGCAGATCACTAATTGGGGGAAATCGTGGTGCTCTTGCCCGCCCCCTGAAAAAAACCTGGCTACGCCACTGTGTATCAGGTAGTGTCGTGTCTGACAGTGTTGCGTTTGACAGTGTGTCTGGGAGTATTATGTTTGGCAGTGTTGTGACGGGCAGTATTGTATTTGGCAGTAAGGTATTGTCTTTGATGGAGTGTTTGGCAGTATTTTGTTTGGCGTGTTACATTTTTGTAGTGTTGCGTTTGGCAGTGTATTATTGTGGCAGTGCTGTGCTTGGCGTTGCTGTGTTTCGTTGAGTTGCATCTGGCTGAGTCGTGTTTGGAAGTGTTGCCTGGGAATAATGTAAGGCCTTTCGATTTTAGGGTGACACCTTTTGGAAGTTTTGTCCACTAATTTTATGCTTTTGAAAAACTTTGAAGCATTAAACTTCAAAATGGTTATCTTGGCTAGTCGAGTTGTCGTTTCAGGTTTGCCTAGTACGAATTTGCACAACCCTGTGGTACATGTAACTGTTATAACTGGCTGCGTACCATTAAGTGCGTCGATGTGTCGGCATAATCATTAAAAATTTTCAATCATATCCACGGCTTCTACAATCACAAAGGTCGTTATATTAATATCAACAGTCTAAAACACGAGAACGTGAATCTCGGGTGTGAACAGGTGCTAACATTCCTATGAACAAGTATTTTCAAAGACATTCCTTGCTTATGTAAGAAAGTAACTCAAGGTCACTTTGCAGCAATTTGCTAACAGGGGGGTTTAGAGCCGGGGTGAACTTGGCAGCTAGCATTTCCAAGTTCATTTACTAGAGAATATTTAGATAGTACTAATGACAAATTTTGTTGATTTCCTGAGTTGATAAACCATACAACATAATCCCTAATACATACTTGATTTGTAGTACGTCAACATATGAAATCCCCTTCAATCTCTACCACTTAATCAGCTTTGAATAAATATGAGTGTCGAGTCCCGGAGCAGGCTGCTCGAGTTTTTACAATCAGGAGTGGCGCCAAGCGGGAGACAAGGGGGACCCCGTCGGGTTGAGTGATCCCGCTCCCTGTCAGGATTTTTTTTTTTTTGCTAAATTTCGTCGGGAGCCTTATTGTGTGCAATGAACTATGCAATGATTTCGACGGGGATCAGTCGCCCCGACGGTTAAACGTTTTTTGCTCGCAAGGAAGGCAGAATCTTCAACCAGGACCTTAATTCTTCGGAGCCCTTCTCGCGCTGTAAAAGTTTCATTGTTTCAGCTGCTACCACAGTATCTCCTTTTAGTAGCCTATAGCTAGAAAGAACACTTCCCCTTGCCGAGACCGTTCTAGTCTTCAGATAGCCGAACGGGAAGACATTTTGCAAGGAGTGTACGGTGCTTGCCATGAAATTTTCTCAAGTTTAAAATGATCATAACATAAATTTTGCTCCGAGATAGACAATTTCTTGTCATAAAAATCTGCAAATTTTGGGGTTCGGAGGTTGCCTCCCCCATTCTCGGGCCTTATATTGGTAGGCTTACACAGTTTTCTGTGAAGTTCGAGTAGGCCCTATTTCATCCTCCATCGCCTAGATATTCCTTTATTGGCTATTTTTGTTGTTCCGTACGGAAGCTACTTGCAGTAGGTTTGTCAAACAAGCACCATCTTCAGACGGGTAAGCATCAAGCACCTTAGCCAAGTGGGGGCAGGGGGGCGAAGTCCACCTGGAAACATTTCGCCCCCTCCCCTAGAAGATCAAAAATTACTATTGCATTAATGCATTTTTAGTAGACCTTGAATCCTTGAAAATTTTTCGCCTCCCCTGGAAGTTATTTCTCCCCCTTCAGTACTTTGGCTACGAGCCTGGGTACCATACGTGCCAGCCACCACGAAGATGTTCACCTATTGTTGCTTTCAATAATGACAGATTTCTCAAGAAATCGCCAAATTTTTGGCACTCTTTATTCGGTGTCGAGTCTTTCACAGTTCCGTCCATATTACTAAATAGAACAAGGCCTCAACTTTTCGCGCACCAAGCAATATATTGCGTACATTACAAAAATATACTTTTATGAAATGGTAAAGTTTTAGGCTTTCAACAATCCTCTTCCATACCCACCTTTTCCGGAAGTCGTAGCCCCCCCCCCCCCCGTTCTCCTCGGCAAAAATGGCCCCACCCCTGTAAAATAATTGGAAGCAAGTGGACCAGAGTACGGACTAACCAGCTAACGGATGGTCAAACTGAAAGACACATGGAAAAGATACCCTACCTTAAATCTAGTCAAAGTTCTGTGCGCTACAAGTTATGTATGTTTCTGTTTAATATGGCCCTGTTTAACAAAGAATTATGTTCGATCTTAAAGGACATAAGCATTCGCCCCAAATTTCTCATACAACAGCTAAATCTGACAAATATCCTCTTATTTCCCTTCAAGTATTTTTTATGATATTTCAAAACATAAATATTGCATATTCAAGGTAAACCAAGGAGTTACTGTGAGTGAATTTCACAGTTCAGTGAGAAAATTATTGTCACATGATTCTCAAGAGCCATTCTTGAAATAGGATAACCGGGTACACTAATTCAAAATGGGGTGACTGTATTTTCCCTTTAAGTTTAACTTTAATCTGAGGACTATTGCTTGACAGGTTAAACTTCATATCAATCATAACTCTTTTTGAAACAGTCAGGCACGGATCCAGGATTTTGAGACTGAAAGGGGGCGCACACACCGTCGGCCGAAGGCCGACGAGCGAGCGAAGCACGGTGGGGTTTGGGGGTCCCCCAAAAAAAAATTCCTTCGGTTTGTCGCCCCCCCCCCCCCACAACTCCATGGCACATCTTTAAAATGGAAATGCAAAAAAATAAAAACTAAAAAACAAAATAAATAACAAGATACTCATTACGAAGCGAGATTATACGCGTAGAGGGGGATTCAACGTCCCGTCACGTGACATGAACCTGCCCAAAAATTAAACGTCTGTCAATGATTAAGGGTTTGTACCTTTATGTAGGCCTACGGGTATGCTATGTATATGCGTTGGGACGGTACAGCCTTTCCATCTGCTATGCAAGAAGGTTAACATGATAACTAAGCAGTTGCAGCCCAGTTGAAGTTGTAATTTATCCCCACCCCCATTTCCCACACCATTCCACAGGGGTTAATATGCAGCTTACTCGTTACTTTCCCAACGATGAACCCAACACACACACACACACACACACACACTTTCAAACCCTGTCCCCGCCACTAACTTGAGGCTGGAATACTATGATTCCCCAGTCTAGGTCCATTCCTAGTTATGATCTCCCTAACGGTATATACTCTGGTACAATAGTTTTTCCATTTTGTCGAAGAAGGTATTGGTACCGTGCCTTATGTAACTATTTCATCCGCATCGTTGTGTGGTTATATCTTTCTGCATGTAGTCAAATATCAACCCAAGATTCTATTCGCCAGCAGTCTCTACGGACAGATCGGTTTTACGGGTCCTTGCAAGTACACGCCTTGGAACACCGGTTTGACCCTTAGGCCGTCTTTCTACTTACAAGAATTTTAAGCCAATTTTTGAGTCGTGGAAGCAAGTTTAAAAATATACACGTGATTACCACAAAAATGCAAATCCTCTTGTGACTTTCCTTTGGCAAATTCAGGAACATTCCCCTCCAACCGAAAGATTAATTGCCTTCCTATGGCTGACAACTTTTAAGTCGGGAAAATTGAGACTTAGCGCACCCACGCTTTGTCAAACAATGGCGCGATAATCAAACTTTCCACTTTCAAAGCTACGTTATCCCATGAATGGAGAACGCCCTATTTTAGTGAACCGATATAGAAACCCAACTTACCGGGTTCTCAACGTTATATTTGTTTAAACCGTTCTCCCTAATAAGACTTGCCTGACATATGCGGCCCATATCAAGCTAATAGTATCGTACTGAGTAAGCTGAGTAAGCCTGGCACAGGAGTATCCCTGATCACGACGGCGGAGCTCCCAGGGTGGGACCTGTTCTATTCAGCCAGTCTAGAACGGGACCACTGTCAGGTGGTTTCAGTTAAGTCAAAGTTTGTCCCTTGGGGACGTTGTTACTCCTTCGGGGAGAAGAACTCCTTTGGGAGTATTGTTTGGTTTTCGCCCCTGGCTCTTCGCCAGAGAGTCAGGGGACTTTTGGAAAAAAGAGTAAGCTGAGTAAGCTGTCAAGATGTGCAATGTCATGTACCTTTAATTTCGACCGTAAAACATGTTCTATACGCTTAAAAGGATTAAAGAACATGGATGCTCTGTCGAAATTTAAAGAAATGTTACAGCTTAAATATGGGTTTGCCATGTTAGAGGGGTAAGCATTCTGGTGGAATCTAGGTTTATTTCCAATTTTTTGGTTCTCGAAAGATCAGAAGATAAAGTTCTCACATTTTCAACAGAAACTGAACTTAAAGCAAGTTTACGCGTGGCACCAAATCTTCTCCAAAACTTCGTGCTTTCCTAATGTGAGTGCATGAAAGTCACGGCGTGGAGTCTTGCAAACATTACACTTCCCGTTGGAAACTATAGCCTATCTATCCAAGGTCAAAACAATGTTCATCAATGTGGGATCAGGGAGCTTTGAGTAACATACAGGGCGGATCCAAGATTTTACAAAAGAAAAAAGAAGGTGGGGATAATTTTGTGAAGGAAAAGTTCGAAGCTACGAACGCCAAATGTACGAAGCCTCGATCATCGATGGGGCGCGGAGGGGGGGGGGGGCTGGGTAAACCTTTAAGTTCGACACTTTTCATTGGTATTTGCGGGCATCTAGCCATCAAAATTGTATAAACTTTGAAGTGCAGCTTTGGAACCGTCTTAAGAAAGAAAGGGAAGCCGAAAAAGTAGGGTGTGTAAAGGGGGGCACATGCCCCGGCCTCCGTGGCCAGTCAGGGAAAAATAATACCTCACTCTGCCGAAAAGGAGGGGGGGGGCTGAAGCCGGAAAATACCCAGCCTGGATCCGCACCTGAAACCTCCCTGGTGAGATGACATCACTTCTGTCTGCCTGAAGTTGAATTTAGCCAGGTTACATTATGAAGTAACTTCATTTGCTAATATCTCGAGAACCGAATTTCGGAATCGAATAAAAAGATTACATGAATGCAAAGATTTAGTTCCTTTCTCACACTTAAAAATCAAAGTTTGTTTTAAATCCTTCCTTTAAGCAAACGATACAAGGAGGCTAAAATATTTTGAATTACACTTATTCTATGTTTCTGGTATAGGCCCTTCCTGCTGGCCTTGTGAAATACTTGACATCCATTCGTTACATATCGGAACATTTAAATCGGGTCTTGAAGTCAGAAAAGGATTAAATATAGACCCAGTTGTTGGTTTTATACCCGCCTTAATCACGATACTTGGCCCTTGAAAATTTATATCCAGATGGAAAGCCTATACACCTACCCCACCCCTCGACTACCCCTTATCCGAATATCCACACTTCTGCCTTCGTCAGTAAACAACCAGGCGGGACCCAAATGCGACCACCCACAAACCACAAACATATGCCAATTAACTAATGATGACTGATCGGGATGGTGTTTATTGTCTGTAGCAGTCTATGAAATATGTATCAAAGTAAAAGGTCAAAAGTCATGTTAATTGTACTTCCTAAATGAAATAGACACTCGACCGATGTAGGTCGTGATGGCATCCATGCGTAACTGTAACGTCCTCATTACTCTCTAAGAGGGATGCGACATAAGATTGTCCTGCTCTAATGAATTTAGTTTGGAAGCAAAGATCCGCATGATTTTTTTGTTAGATAGCAAAGTTTGGCAAGGCCATCTGTTATCATCTTTGCATACATAGGCGTAGGAGCCCAAGTTAATTTTTTTTTTTTTTTTTTGGGGGGGGGGCTGGAACAAATTGCCCGAAAAATATAACCCCAAATTTCCGCGTGCTCCAGGCACGTTGGACATGTTAATGTACATATTATATGGGCATGCATCGGTTATCACACCGCATGCCAATTACAATAATCATTTGCCGTGTTACTACCTTCTTTATTGGTTTTAATTTTGGCCGAAGTCGGTGATCGCCGGCCTGGGGGAGGGAGTTTCCCCCTCCCCTTTGAAAATTTTTGAAAAATTAGGTGTTCGTACATGCAATCTGGTGCCTCATGCTACCTTTGAAGTAAACTTTGTGTTAAAAAATTTACGTATTTTAGGTAGAAAAAAATCAAATACACCACTGATAATCATAACATAAGTTCAACCATTAAAAACACACACAAATGAATTAATACGGATACATATATATATATAGGTGCTGGTGCAATTCAAATCAGAACTTTATATTAATTACCAAGGAAGTTTTTTAAACTATAAATACCCTTTAGCTGCTTTATTGCATTATTTTTCTTTCAGTAGGTGCCCGAAAAATTCTCAGCATTTTGCCTGAATTTTCACAAGTTTTTGGTTGGGGGGGGGGGGGTTGCAGCCCCCCCCTCCTACGCCTATGTTTGCGTACAAACTTTGTAAGCAATTCTCAAAGTGGTATGAGGCAAAGGGCTGGGGCGGCATCCCTGTCCAGGGGCCAAGAAGTGTCCATTTTAGGGCAAAAGAATGTCGTTTTCAGGGCAAAATTTGTCTTTTCTACTTGCCAATTTGGAAAAATTTCATGGTAAGCGTCCTATGTCTCTTGTCAGGCTTGTAAAATATCTTTTCATATCGCCTATGGCAATTCACTGGGAAATTTTTGGCATCTTTTTACAAAATTTGAAAATATGGGGTTTTTATGTAGAAAATTTGCAAAATTTGGATTTTTACTGAAGCAAATTTGAAAAATTGGGATTTTTACTGAAGGAAAATGGGAAAATTGGGATTTTTACTGAAGGAAAATGGGAAAATTGGGGTTTTTATTGACGAATCTGCTCTTCCCAAGAGCAAAATCAAGTATCTCGTCGGAGCGGCTGTCGTTGGGAGCACGTACTTTATCGTATGAAGTAAGGCTCCCGACGAAACTCGAAAATTTCCCCCACTGGAAGGGGCAGCCTTCCCCGACGGGTGTGTCCCTGTCTCTCCCCCCCCCCCTCTGGCGTCACCCCTGGAGTACCCGCAGACAATGTTAGCGAGGGCGACACTGTTCATAGCTACAGGCGTATATTAAAACAGCTCCCTGGCTCCAAGACATCGTCTAGACCAGTTACTATGCCATGGAGACTTCACCACTTGGTACTTTGGCTTACGACATGACCGCCGGTAGGCCTACGTTTCACGCTCCTTGACTGCAAGGGTCGTGAGAAAAAGGCCGAACCTGTAAATTTTCAATTGTATTAATTTTATTTTGATATCAAACTAAGCAAAATTTTGTGTAGAATGATATATCCAGAAAGTGCTATAACTCTTTGGGTAGGCCCTTATTTTTTAATCGCCAGTGTATATGTTGCATAGTTTGTAAAGTGGACCTTAAATGAACCCCAATGACCTCCAAATGAGCTCTAACTTTTTCCAACAAAATGTTGCCTGCATCTACAATATTACGCCTAAATTCAAGAAATTGGTGGAATATGACTTAAATGACCACTGGTGACCTCTAAAGGACCTCTTAGTTTTGGCACTTAGTGTTTACTACACCTTCCAAGTTTCATGGGTATGCCTTTAGAATTTTGATCTAAAATGACCTCTGATGACCCCCAAACGACTTTTTTCCAGCATTCCAATACTAATTAAATGTTGCTGGTTTGGCAACAACTTGATTCTGTGTGAAGGCACTGCGTGGCAGGCCGCATCGCAACTTAATAACTTCAGTCTTGGCCGTGGAATGAACGGTATCTTGTAAGTACCATTGACGATTGGCAAAACCAACTGTGCTGTAGAGAACATACTAAAACCGATATGGTTTTGTTTTTTCTACCGCCGCGGTACTTTTTTTACCCCAACCTTATTTTACTGCCTCTCATGCACTGAAATTGAACTTTGAGCTTACCTGAATGAAGAGATCTTTTCTCACTAACATGCAAAGGTCAACCTCCAAAACTTTACCACAAAAACGTTTAAATCAGAAAGACTGGAATTGCTCCAAAGTTTTTGACTTTTATTATATCTGTAATATTTCTTTTTTTCTGTAACATACATTGTCAAGTGGATATATGTGAACAAAGATCGAAAGAATGTTTTCCCCAGTGACAATATACGATGGTGTGTAATACCATTACCCTGTAAAAACATGTTTTATGCAGTTAAAGTTGACCAATAAAATGAACATTTACTACCGACTTATGGAGAAGAAAAATATTTGAGTACCCCCAATAAATGTCATCCATTCGAAACATTACAGGTGATTATGTAGGGGGATGTCATAACTCATACAGGATATGTTGCTTATTTATGTTTTACATGGATCATGTACACATTAATGGTAGTGATCATGGTTGGAAATAGAATGGAAAGTAAAAGAGGGTTAACAGATCCGTGGGAAAAGACAACTCTGACCAGGTAGGACCATGTAAGATAATATATTTCCTGTAAAGGTACTTTAAACATTTAAGCCCTTCACGCTGATGATGCATGCAGTCAACCACTATGTGCCTGTCAGGTGGCAGGAAGCATAAAACAAGCAGCTTACTTTAGCGTCCTTCACCTTTGCTTAAAATTATAAAAAATTTTCCAAAGAAGTTAAAAATTTATCTCTTTTAAGACCCTGGTCCTTACACCAGTGGCATGGCTGCTACAGAGTGCCCAGTTTTCATTGTGATAAGAAAGACATATGTGAGACCGATCAAATATCCATGGGAAATGGACATCATGATCATAAGTCTGATGGGTATTCATATATGTCTTACATTAATCAGAGAATATCCCAAGCTACCACTGAATCCTGGGTCCCTCATTTCAGTCCTTCTATAGCTGGGGGATAGGAGCCCCAAACCAATGCTATGCCACTGCCTAAGCACATCCACATAAATTTGAGCCTGGCAAGAATATTTTAATTTTAGGGTTTTCCCCTCAAAATGGGAGTTCATACACTGTATATCAAGCAATGTAATATCAACTTTATTAATACAATGAGGATCATTTTGAAGCAAAAAAGAAAAAAGAAAGAAACAAGTTACAATAAAACAGAGTAACATAAAAGTAATATAGACATTTTACTAATGAGACGGATGGCATTCCATGTAGTTCATAGCCACCAATATGTACAGTACATTCAGCACACATCAACTTGTAGACATTACACAATCCATATTTTTTAGGCATCTGACATTTAACAATGGCTTCCCTCTCTCACTCTTTTTACGTGCAAGACAAATATGGAAGATATGTATCCCAATTCATTAGTGTAAGCCAATACATTGTGCTTTCGTAAATTACAGTTGTACAATTCCAAATTAATACTAGACATTACAATAGCCATAGCAATAAGAGGATCAGTAATTTTCTTTGAGGTATAAAGCAAGATTTTCAACTACTTTTAGCAAAATAAAAATCAGCATACCTGTGGAAGTGTAGTTAACACTGATAAATTATTTGCATTTGTCAGGCCCATAACCGTCCTACTTGATACAGAGTTATGACTGATCTTACCTACTTTGATCTATCATGAAGCAGTCTTATTGAAATCAAACTTTTGATTGAGCACAACTCTTTATGAAACAAGGCTCAGGTTGAGTTATGAAACAGGAGGATCTCTTTTCCAATCGAAGAACAGAAAACGAGGTAGGATTTGAATTTATGTATAAATTTATGGATGTGGAAATTCTCCTGAAGGTGGGGTCATGTGTTAAGGAACGGTTAAAGTAAAGATTTTTGACTACTCAAGGATGCTCAGTGTTATTTAGTGCAGCAATTTACAAATTTTAGAGCAATCTTTGAGAATTAGCCTGAGCTGGACCCCTTCTGGGGGAGGGGGTTGTCAACACTCCCCCCTCCCTCTGGTCAGTCAAGGGCCTACAAGGTTAAGCATCCTCTCTTTTCTGATTCAGTTTGTCTAGCAGCTTCCGAAAGTATTCTAGTGAAATATCATAACAAGTCAAAGATGGTTAGTTAACCTTCTCATCCCAAAGGGGATTCAGTCTTGTAGAGGCTGCCATTGTTACAGTTCTGGGCAAAATATGAAGTATTGGCCAGCTGGACCAATTGGGGAAATGTTACAGTATTCATAAAAGACCCATGCACCCAGTGCCTCTCATACTTATGAACTTGTAAAGAAAGTGTGGTGACAGTATAAACCAACTCTGGGCCCCTTGGACCCTGGTCTTAGTATGTACCTTAGTAAGAGAGGGTGAGTGCTTTAGTTTCAATGCAATACTGTAGTTTCTACTTTCTCTGTCGTAATAAGTCTGTTAATAGTGAATAAACAAGCACAGCGTGTATCATTCCATGAATAACTTCAATACACAATAAATCCAGTAACGAATACCTGGATAGTGCCAAAATAAAAACCAAGCAGATGCTCCATGATTAATGAATAAAACACAAACTTCAATCAATTCCCACATGTTTCTTAAAAATAATAACCCTATTCCACAAATTTCACCCCTGTGTAGGAATATTTTGACAAATGCCCAACCCACCAGTCCCAGATTTAGGCATAACCTAAAAAAGTTATAACTTTGGGGCCTCACACCATCAAAGGCCTCAAAATTTTATAAATACGCATTCAAGTGTGGGAGAATGTAGAGTGTAAGATTTTTCACAAGGGGCCTAGACGCATAAGTAAGCTTTGGGGTCGAACCTAATTTTAATCTGGCCTGTTTCCCATGGTACTTAAAAACTGTGTTACCTTTGTTGAAAAGTCCACTGTAAATATTAGAAAAAATAGTTTAAAGAGGCTATTGCATCACCCCAAACATATTTAAGAATATGCTCATATCTCTAAATACAACTGCTGACTGCATTTTCATTGACATTAATTCAAATGATAGCCTGTGCAGTCAATTGTGTTCCAAATTTAGTTCACAAGCAGTATTTTCAGGATATGGCCTCGGGCAGTTCAAACTCATTGCAGGTTACTGTAATGCTGACAGGGAAGTGCCCTGCACGTGTATTTTGTTTGATAGGAGATGGGGCTAGAACTGAATTGAGAAGTGAGATTTTACCATCTGGAGCGAGACTTGTTGCACTGTGTTCATTTTTTAAAAACAATATGTATAAAATAGGGTGAACGTGTCTGCGAATCTTCAAGTGCTTTGACCCTTACCCTTATATTTTTTATGAACTTTTTTCACAATTTTTGCAGCCAATGTAGATTTTTATTGAAACAGTGTAACATGTACACAGTCTGGTAGTACTCAAGTGGTAGCACAGCAACTGACAACTACTGTGCAATGCAGTATAACACTTTAAATTACACTGTTCTCCATTTTCACACCATTATACATACTTCCTGCAATCAGCAAATAATATTAAAGTCATTATTATGACTTACTGAATACATTGAAATATGTATACCATGCCAAACCCAGTATAAATGCCTGGTATACAGGACTACCTTTAAACATATTTTAAGTGTAACATTAACAAACAATCCCATAATAGTTATCATACGTGGCTTCCATCTTTAATATTAAAAAAACTGACAACAGAAGATAATTCCACAGTTGACAGAGATTATGGAGCACCAGGACTTGAAGTCTCAAGTAATCTTTGAAGTATTCTTCCTCTCCTGGTTCAGTACTGGATGAAAATTCCGCAGCATCTTTTGATGTACACGGCTATATCTCATTACAATTCATCTTTCATCATAATAGATATTTATATGAAAGATACATCACTACACAGGTTATAAACATGCCACCAAAGAGAATAAACTTGTCCTGGTATGCCCGCTTCTCAATTAACCGCATTACTGTGTTACTGAGTCCCAATGTGTTACCCACATCTCGCATCTTTCTATGTATTTCCTGCAGATGAGAAATAAATGAAAGTGTAAACTATTACGTGTGTAAAGGTGCAAGCAAAAGGTGTAAGTAAAGGTATACTAGATCCTCCTCATTTGGGACAGGGAAGGGGCAGAAAAATTTTTGCTCAAATTTTACACTTACTTAAAGCAGTACAAACAAAAGTATCATGGGTACTTAGCATACAACCATTGCACATACTTCGATCCGAGAAAATAAATTCAGACAAAAAATCTGGGCATTCTAGGAATCTCATATTGTCTAGTCAAATTTTGCTGCCCTCTGCCCAAGTCTTTGCCAGTTCTTTGCCTTTTGGGTGAAAGGGAGGGGATGAGGGGGGTAACTGCCCCTGCCCCCAACCCATGCTCATGTGCTGATACTTGTAAGAACATACGTAACATGCAATAAGAGAAATCAATTATTTATTGGACAATGAGCAGGACTAAAGGAAGAGTGCTAGGGCAGTGAGAAGCCAAACGAAGAACAAGAAAAAAAGATATTTGTATACGAGACAATTAACCAGGCCAACCTCTCTAAGGGTTAATGGTCCTTTTATGACAAAATTGTCTGATAACATTACTTGAAGGCAAGATATCTCTTTCACAAATCTACATCATACATTATTTCAATATTTTTTAATTATCTGAGTATGCAAATTTGTATCTATAATGGGGAGGCCTTGCAACTTATTTCCTGTTTTCTTTTGCTTCTTACATTTTTATTTAGTCAAGAAATGTATTATGGGCAAACGCTAAAGGGTATTGGAAGTGATGACTGTTAACTACAATACGTCCAGATCACACTATAAACTGCAAAAAAAAAAATTGCCTAGAGAGTAATGTTATGAGATAATCTGATGACAGATGACCAACTATGTGTACAATTTTATATAATTGTTTTTGCAAATCTGATACTTTCTCTTTGAAGAAGTAGAACATTTCGAAAATGGTAAAAGAATAGAAATATTCTCAACAGGTGTTTCATTAAATCTAAAATCTATAGTTGTTAACTGGAAACATCTCTTTTGTTTACTGTACAATGTGTATCTGTCCACAGTACAGTGTAACAGGTCTATATCATTAACAACTCAAATCTATAAACTATCATTAGTCTACTGTACAGGAAACGACCTTAGCCCACATCATAACCTGGTACTGAACAGTAGTACATACCAAGGTTTCCCCTGGCATTCTTTTGTGAGGAAGCCACCTCACAGTTTTTGGCCAATACCTCACAGAAATTTGTTATACTTGCCACCTGTACTCTACTAGCTATGGAAATATTGATAGTTCTCCCTCACCTTTGGTGCCAAAGCTGGTATGATATTACCCCCATGGACTAATACCACCTCACACTCTCTAAAACTCAGGAGAAACCCTGCATGCAATCCACTTGCTATGTTCAAAACAAACAAACCATTTAAAGGCAAAGTCCAAATTACTTAAACACATACTGAGGACAGCTACCTCAACACAATTTTACAAACTGGCCCAATATTTCAATTTTTCTTATTTACCAAACAAGTAGCTACATGTTGTCTCAGAACACTTGAGTATTAAATATTAAACAAGCTATCAATTAGCATGAAGCACACAGCTATTCATATAAACACAACTGATATAATATGATTAGAAGGAAGTACACTGTACCTCAAGAAGAACATGTGAATGCACAAGTTCACTCACCACTGATGGTGTCTAGGACTGTGAATGTTTAGCAAAATTACTAAACGTTTAATCGCAAAATTTTGCGATCGTTCAGCGATTAATTGCAAGTACCTATGATCAACATAGAGACTTTAAACGTGCCCTTGAACATCATGAATATGTAAAATGTGTTAGTGACATCCAGGGGACATTGTTTCCATGAACCTCAAACACGGATCCTCATAGAAGCTCAACTTTGATGTTGTATGTTTACGTGTGTGTGTGTGTATTTCACTTTTTTTCAAAAAGAGTTAAAGTGTACATCTAATTTTCTGTATTGACTGAAGATTGTTTTTTATTTCGTATGGAAAGACGGGTTTTGCGATTAATCGCTGGTAGCTTTGTACTAAACTTTTATACACATGCGATCATTTAGTGATTAATCGCTAAACAGTCACGGCCCTAATGATGTCTACCCAACACAATCTTCTCACAGACAATCCACAATAACAATTTGTTAAAAATCAGATAAAATATTCCATTAGTCAACTACAATCTATGCACACTCAAGTATATTTGATTAACCAGAATGCAAAAATGCATTGAGGTTTTGATGATATATGTTCTATTCCAAATAATGCCATGATGTCCCATATCTTTCAGTCACTGGTCAAGTGCTATCTCAACATGTTGGAAAAATAATTTTAGGTTTATATTTGATCTTGGGAATTCTTGGGAAAATTTGCATTTTGACTTCTGGTGAACCTTGAGACGATCTTGGGAATTCTTAAAATTTTGCTTTTTGACCCCTGTGACCCCAGATGACCTTTGACCTCCACCAAAAACGAAAGCACTCATCTTTTCACTACAACGCATCCACATACTGAGTATGAAATCTATCCAAGCTTCCTACCTGGCGATATCGTGTTTAACAAGGTTTTCAGTGCTTAACCCCCAGTGACCTCAGATGACCTTTGACCTCCACCAAAAAATGATAGGGTTCATCTTCTTACCAAAACGCATCCACATACCACATATGAAATCTATCCAAGCTTCCTACCTGGTGATATCGTGTTATCATGGTTTTCAGTGTTTGACCCCTGTGACCCCAGATGACCTTTGACCTCCACCAAGAACAATAGCATTCTTCCTTGTACCATAACGAATTTACATTCTAAGTAAGAAATTTATCCAAGCTTCCTATCTTGAGATAGCATGTTAAAAAGGTTTTCAGGGTTTGACCCCCAGTGACCCAAGATGACCTTTGACCTCCACCAAAAACAATAAGGTTCTTCCTGGTACCATAAAGCATCTACAGTCTAAGTATGAAATTTATCCAAACTTCCTATCTTGAGATATTGTGTTAACAAGGTTTTCAGCATTTGACTCCCTGTGACCCCAGATGACCTTTGACCTCCATCAAAAACAATAGGGTTCTTTTCCTTACCATAACGCATCTACATACTATGTATGAAATCTATCCAAGCTTCCTATCTTGAGATATCATGTTAAAAAGGTTTTCAGGGTTTGAACCCCCAGTGACCCAAGATGACCTTTGACCTCCACCAAAAACAATAGGGTTCTTCCTGGTACCATAAAGCATCCACAGTCTAAGTATGAAATTTATCCAAGCTTCCTATCTTAAGATATCGTGTTAACAAGGTTTTCAGCATTTGACTCCCGGTGACCCCAGATGACCTTTGACCTCCATCAAAAACAATAGGGTTCTTTCCCTTACCATAACGCATCTACATACTACGTATGAAATCTATCCAAGCTTCCTATCTTGAGATATGTTAAAAAGGTTTTCAGGGTTTGACCCCCAGTGACCCAAGATGACCTTTGACCTCCACCAAAAACAATAGGGTTCTTCCTGGTACCATAACGCATCTACATTCTAAGTATGAAATTTATCCAAGCTTCCTACCTTGAGATATAGTGTTAACAAGGTTTTTAGCATTTGACCCCCGGTGACCCCAGATGACCTTTGACTGCCATCAAAAACAATAGGGTTCTTCTTCTTACCATAACACATCTACATACTGAGTATGAAATTTATCCAAGCTTCCTTTCTTGAGATATCATGTTAACTAGATTTTCAGGGTTTGACCCCAGTGACCCCAGATGACCTTTGACTTCCACCAAAAACAATAGGGTTCTTTCTCTTACCATAACGCATCTACATACTACGTATGAAATTCATCCAAGCTTCCTAACTTGAGACATCATGCACGCAGGGTTTTCAGATTATGACCCCCCAGTGACCTCAGATGACCTTTGACCCCTACCAAAAACAATAGGGTTCTTTCTCTTACCATAAAGCATCTACATACTATGTATGAAATTCATCCAAGCTTCCTACCTTGAGATATCATGCACACAAGGTTTTCGGGTTTGACCCCCGGTGACCCCAGATGACCTTTGACCCCCACCAAAAACAATATGGTTCTTCCTCTTAATATGGGGCATCTATGTACTAAGTTTGAAAACTATCGGAGTTTCTCTTCTTGAGATATCGTGCACACAAGCTAAGCGTCACAAACACACACACATACATCCATCTCGACGTCCTTTAACTACAGGTGTTCCACAGGGCTCTGTACTTGGACCTGTTCTGTTTTCCTTATATCTTGCTGAGTTAAGTGATGTTATTCGCAGTCATGATGTTTATTTCCATCATTACGCAGATGATACTCAGCTTCTATTAGCTTTTGACCGAGATTCTGTGCCATTTGCTTTCCACAAAATGGAAACCTGTATTAACGCTGTCAACATCTGGCTTGCAACCAATCAACTGAAACTTAACTGCAAAAAAACTGAATTTATTGTTTTCCAATCACGCTTTTCAGATGTCGCACCCACTTTCCCTACACTTCATGTTGGTGGAGAGCAAATTCACATTTCTTCAACAGTGAGAAATTTAGGAGCTTATTTTGACCATACTATGACTCTTGAACATCATGTAACAAATCTCTGTCGTTCTGCAAATTGCCAACTGAGGAAAATCAGTCAAATGAGGAAGTACCTTGACAGTAAGAGTTGTGAGATACTAGTGCATGCCTTTATTACTTCAAGGCTTGATTTTCTTAATTCACTCCTACATGGCCTCCCTGAATCAGCTATTCAGAAACTCCAGAAGATACAAAACACTGCTGCTCGTATTGTAAAAAGGAAAGGCAGAAACTGCCATATTACTCCAATCCTCAAAGAACTCCACTGGCTTCCAATCAGCTCTAGGATTCAGTACAAGTTGCTACTACTTGCCTTTCGGGCTTATGTCTTGGGCGAGCCTAAGTACCTTTCACAACTTCTCTTGCCATATATTCCAACTCGCCCACTTCGATCCTCCTGCAAATCATATTTATCTGTACCAAAACTACGCCTAAAAACCTATGGCTGTAGAAGTTTTCAGTACTGTGCATCATCTTTATGGGACAGTTTACCAGACGATTTACGAGCTTGCTCGCAACTTTCTGTTTTTAAGGGTTTACTTAAGACTCATTTGTTCAATACTGCTTATACTTAATGAACTTCTCTGTTTTCTTGTAAAGCGCCTTGAGCAGTAACAGCTTGGAACTGATTGGGGCTATATAAGCCTAATTTATTATTATTATTATTATTATTATTATTATTATTATTATTATTATTATTATTATTATTATTATTATTATTATTATTATTATTATTATTATTATTATTATTATTATTATTATTATTATTTATTATTATTATTATTATTTATTATTATTATTATTATTATTATTATTATTATTATTATTATTATTATTATTATTATTATTATTATTATTATTATTATTATAATTATTATTATTATTATTATTATTATTATTATTATTATTATTATTATTATTATTATTATTATTATTATTATTATTATTATTATTATTATTATTATTATTATTATTATTATTATTATTATTATTATTATTATTATTATTATTATTTATTATTATTATTATTATTATTATTATTATTATTATTATTATTATTATTATTATTATTATTATTATTATTATTATTATTATTATTATTATTATTATTATTATTATTATTATTATTATTATTATTATTATTATTATTATTATTATTAATATTATTATTATTATTATTATTTTATTATTATTATTATTATTATTATTATTATTATTATTATTATTATTATTATTATTATTATTATTATTATTATTATTATTATTATTATTATTATTATTATTATTATTATTATTATTATTATTATTATTATTATTATTATTATTATTTATTATTATTATTATTATTATTTATTATTATTATTATTATTATTATTATTATTATTATTATTATTATTATTATTATTATTATTATTATTATTATTATTATTATTATTATTATTATTATTATTATTATTATTATTATTATACATACACACATACGCCATCATGACCACATAGGTTTCTCTTTCATCAAAACCAACAACAGTATCAGACAGTTACTTATTTCCAAGATGAAAGTCATACTCCCTGATCTGATGTTGTTTTCACAATTTTGAAAACATGTTTAACATACTAAAGACAAGTGTTGGTAAGCCCAAATAAAACTTCTTGTTTACTCACTATACTACAACCACTAATCACGAATAATTGCAACTAAGACTCATGAGTATCAATTTTTATTTGTAGGAGATGAAGCATTCTGATTATTTTCAACAATAACCCCAAATGACCCTTACACAACCTTTTACCTCCAATTTCTGGACCATTCAGAAAAGCCACTGTTCAATGGTTAGGACCAAGTTAGATTTATATTTGTCTGAGAAGCACCTCTGCATACATGTATTTCCCCATGATACCACCTGCCATCTTACACAGTGATTCTTTAAACAGTTCCCACCCTTGAGGCATTGGATGGTTAAAAGGTGGTGATTAGGGAAGGGAGAACAGCAGAGGGTATCAGTCTAATCTGTTTGAATTTATAGTTTTATCTTCTACTGTGCAGGGAGGTGGACTGCTAATCTTTTCTAGCTGCCAATGTTCTCATAAAATTTGGAAAACACTTCCAATTCTTGCTTACAAGATCTGTGAATGGTAATGTGCATGTGGTCACTATGGATACTTACAAAGTTGAGGGGTTGTACAGGAGTTTCAAGATAGTTTAGTGTTTAGTGTAAAAGAAAGAAACTTTAATATTAACATATATTTAAGAGTTTAACTTAAAGTTTCCAAAATAACTTTATTAAGTAGCCACAAAGGAAGTATCTTCAAACACCTGAGTTTTCATCTGGGCAGGGGATGTAAAGGGGTCCCAAGTGTAGAGAGATCGTTTTTATTTGTATTCAAAGGGGGAGAGAGTAAATTAACTAAACTACCCTCAGACAATCCTTAATGTCACATGTCAATGAGAGATGGTCCTGGTGGTATCTCTGGCCCTGCTCTACAGAGTGACCCATCACATATGATAAAGGTTGATTGTGGAGTTTAATTACAGTGCTTTTGCATTTGATAGGTTAATGTTTATTATATAACACCTTACTAATTTCTCTACATTTAGCTGGAGGATTAGTGGTCACATGTCATGGGTGATTTGGCACTATTGGCACAGTCGTGTGTTATCCATGGTGCAATAGTCAAGCATAACACATGGCAGTGATGTCAGCTATCACTGTGGTAAGTACAAACTATGCTGCAACTCCATAAATCAATGCAGCTTTGGGGATCGCACATTGCATATCATTAGGGCTGTGACTGTTTAGCGATTAATCGCTTAACGATCGCATGTGTAGTAAACGTTTAGTACAAAGCTGCCAGCGATTAATCACAAAACCCATTTTTCCGTACAAAAAAAAAAAAAAAAAAAAACTGCGGTCATTACAGAAAATTAGATGTTCACTTTAACTCTTTTTGAAAAAGTGAAATACTTAATTATACAAATGGCACACACGTAAACATACGACATCAAAGTTGAGCTTCTATGGGGATCCGTGTTTGAAGTTCATGAAAACTATGTCCCCCGGACATCACTAACGCATTTTACATATTCATCATGTTCAAGGGCACGTTTAAAGTCTCTATGTTGATCACACGTACTTGCAATTAATCGCTAAACGATCGCAAAAATTTGCGATTAAACGTTTAGTAATTTTGCTTTACGTTCACACCCCTACATATCATACCTAAGTAATAGGCATGTACATAAATGCGTAGCTAGCAAACGACAAACCATAGAGCTACCACACGGTCAATCACGAACCATAGTGACCGCCTAAACACAAATTTACTGAAACAACAAATAGATCAAAGCTACAAGGTGTTATATAAAACAAATAATGTATGTTTTTCATTCGTGCTATAGTATGAATAATTTCATTCTCTGAAAGAATTAATGAATTACTGTTCTATTCAACTCGGCTTCACCTTGTTGAATAGAACGTTCAATCTTTCCACTCATGAAATAATTCATACCATCACACTCATAAACATTCATTATTTGTATACTATGAATAAAAGAGACCAGTACTGTACGGACAAAGTAAGGCCATAAAAACTTTTACCTTTAGAAATGTTTTTTGTTCTCGCATATTCTGAAGAGTCCTCATGCCTTGGTCTGTCATGTCATCAATGTCTCGATGAGTTCTTAATAGAGAGGAATGGTGTTCAAGTTCAGAGTCTATAGTGATACTGGCTTCATCCTGGAAGAACGAAAGATGACAGCATAAGCTAGAAGACCAATGCTGTAAAATCTCAATACCTGTAAGACCCTGACTTATTAAAATATACTCATGGATCCAATTTCCTGACAGCTTCGTTCCTTCGTACTGTCAATTACCCCTGAAGGAACATGGCCTAGACTAGGTAAGTAACATGAGTAATGGTATGTCAGTGCCTGACCTATGCACCTTTGCAATCAAATGATAGGTATTAAATCTATCCTCCAAAATTTTTAATATTATCCAATCACTCTTCCAGTCAAAAATCCTTATAATTTTAAAAAAAATAACAAAGACTTAAAATAAAATACACTATTCACTTCAAAATAACCAAAATCAAATGGTGGACTTCCCAATCTACCACACTACGATTTTTGATAAAACTTTTCAAGAAATTATCCAAATGATAAACCATGAAATCTTTACTGAAAGCTTATTCAGATTATTGATAATTTCATAGCCAATAACAGTTATGACTTCAAGCCTGAGTTTTAAGTTAACTTCATCACTGATTCCCTCATAAGCCCCATTACTGATAGCAAAATTAACATTTAACAATATCCTAAGCAAAATCCCCAAATAACTTTTGAGTGAAGTCCACTTAGAAGGTACTGAAAGAAGATTCATTTAAGTCTTTTTAGTCAACTGCAGTTTATTTACCTCATACATTTCTTAATCTTGCTACTATTTGGCCCTACAAGATCCTTCTTATATTTCTGACCCCCTACAAAGCTTTCTGAAGCTAAAATGGCAGCTAGCAGACAAATACTTAATACTTCTCTTATGTGAGATTTCATGCTCTTAATGAATAAGTCCTAATAATGTTGCATAAGGAAAGACAGACTCCCTCCCCTAAAACCCATCCACCAGATGACAGTCTGAAATACTCAGTCCCCTAAGACCAGCCCCCAGGATTGCAGTCTGAAGAATTAATTACCCCTTCCCCCAACCCCAGCTCCCTACACCTATGGTAGTAAACTATCAACACGACTGACTGCTTACATTAGTAGTAAATCTTCTAGACAGAAGTTCCTCCCTTTGTTGTTCCTCTTGGTCTCGCTGCAATCTTTTATGCTGGATTCCTCTTAGAGCTGCTTGATAATGTTGACAATCATATTTCAGCTTGTCTAAACGTCTGTACATGGAAAGAGATGGAACACACAACAAGCCATTTTATTCTCAATGGTTATTTTAGGACAGTGAATGTAAACATTGTGATCTCTTTTGCCTGCTGTATTCATTCTGTACCTCTTTGACCATTGATGCATGTATAAAGTGCATCAGCATATTCAATGATGGGCATATGGCTGCCATATGCCAGTTCTGAAATAAACATGGCTCCTTTTTTCCCATAAAATCAAATAACAGTACTTCCAACCTTCATGATGTTCACAACTTTTCAAGCTATTCTATGTTTTTGTAAACTTGTAGTAAATTCCTACATTTGGAGCCCCAAGAAAGAAATGCAATATGACAAGTGTAGCTCACTAAATCTTCATAGACATTTTAATCTTAAACTTCTCCCATACATTTTGTACAGGCAAAACATGTGGTTCAAAGAGGTCTGGAAGTGCATCACTTAGTGAGATAAGCACAATATTAGCACTTCGATTACTTGTTTTGAAGGAAAGCGTTTCTTTTGCAATACCTGAGTACAGGATGTCTGCCAATCAGGTATGATGCTAGGAACACTGCAGAAAAATCAACAGCAATATTATAGGTATGCTACCACAGTCTTGTTTGAATTCATCCATGCTACAAAGATGCCAAAACATCAAGAAATTTCTTTACTTACAATTTTGCACTCTGTTTTCTGCTTGGAGGTTCTTTGCTGACCATTATCTCCAGCCGTTCACAGTTTGACATGATTTGTTCAATAAGTGCTTGTACCTCATTTTCAACAACTATACATGTAGAAAAAGAAGAAAACCTCTAAAAACTTGAGCTTACTACAAATTATTTTAAGACATTATGGAGCAGTAGTATTAATTACTTTGTGGCACCGCTCTGGATGGAGCATCGATAGACATGCATTAAACTGAAACTTATCAAAGTGGCTAGGTTGATACTGCACAATCAAATTTTAGAAACTAAGTGTTCTGACCCTTAGTACAGTATGTACCTGTTAAGTCCTTATTTGCATCTTTTAAATTTTTAGATTACACCTACTAACGCCAAAATCTATAACTGACAGAAAAATGTGAAGATTATAACAGTGTATATGTTATAGTTGAAGACTGCTCTATCTTCTGATATCTCTTGTTCCAACACTTTAGAGTAAGGGTGGGGGAACCTCCAGCGCATGGGTCATATACGGCCCTAGAGACCTTTCGATCTGGCCCGCAAGGCATTTCGAAATGCAATTTCTGAATTCACATAAATCTTATGAAATAATTTTGCTCACCACTCAACAAGCTTTCCATTTTCTATAGAATAGACCTCTTTTACCTCCACAAAAATACTTGATACGTATAAATACTTTTATAGTACAGAACCATTCCGTTCAATTTATCATGCACTGAACAGCCTGCTGGTACGAATAAATTGCGAGTGGTAAAACGTAACCTAAGTCCTCATGGGAGAGCTCCGGCCCGCCAATGTTTTTATGAATATTACATGGCCCTTGACAGGAAAAAGGTTCCCCACCCCAGATTTAGGGATTTACTGTTACAGAATAGGGGTTAAGATAAGGCAATGGCCAGGAATGAAGCTAAAACAGAAGACACCTATTTCATTTATCTCTGAGGTATGAATACAAAAGTGTGAATCCATCACTCGAAGCCATGTACCTGCATGCACATACTGGTAGAACACTGAGATGTTGGAACAGAGAGAGTTAACCTTAAAGGTGTTTATCTATGACAATGATTAATCTAACACGGACATACAACAGAGGTACAGCAGTCAAAACTGTGCTTCACTTTCAGAGCCCACTTCAATCTATCCTGTCCTCCTTCATGAATAAAATGTATGTATACATGGCTTAATGAAGATCAGAAATAAATCCATGGATCAAAGAAACCTACTATGTGCATTTTCTCTTCTTGCATTTTGTATCCTGTTGAAACCATTTTCAATTTCATGCTTCAGTCTGTAGACAAAAAGAGAGATAGTTCCTGCTTATTTCTGGGTACTACTGCAGGGGTAAAGGGTCTTACTGTACTGTATAACACACTGTTACAGCTGAGTTAACAAACAAGCCAAAAAAAGAAAAAGAAGCAATGATCTCACACTCAGGATTAGATATACTGTAGCACAAAAAGATACAATTTCCATGCATTCACTTTAAAAGTCATTAAGTTCAGTTTTACCCTGAATGAGAAATTCCATTTGTCAGGGACCCTGTCAAATGGATTGTTGCCGAACACAGGTAAGATCATTTTCCTGCTTTGGACAATAGTTTAGAAGATGACCAGGCAATCCTGCTTCCAAATACAACTAATAATAATGCACCAATTTAACAGACAAAAGTGTATGCCCAGTCTGCTGAGCTTTAAAGGAGTAATGTAATCATTCCAAGTTGAAAATAAACTTCACCAGTCCTACAACTGCTTGTCCCTGGCTTATTTTATGATTTGGGTCAGAACGAGCTAGGCAAGGTTAAAAAGTCCTACATTAGCACAGAATCAGAGTTCATGGAAAGGAAAAATTGCCTCTATTTCTTGAACACCTGTACTATTGAGAAGGGCTTGTGGGAGCCTTCTCTTTTCTCAGTACAGTATATATACTGAGAATTAACCAATATAATTATGATAGTGGCTTGCAGGAAAACACCCAAAATATCACAAGTTTCTATTTTCATTTATGATACTTGGTTCAAGGGGCATGAAGTTATGTTTCTGGTAACATTTTGGGTGAATGAAAAACAGAGCTACCACATTTTGTACAAAACTTGCAGTTTTGTGATCCATCAAACTTTACCAACACAACTAACTGAGGGGGATACCAAAATTATGTCAACATGTCAATTCGGGCCTGTATGCCAATTATTTTTGAATAATGCTTTGAAGTTCATTTCATTTATTTGAACCATATTCTCAATTTATTATTTTTCCAAAGTATTTTTCAAGAGTTTGGCTATATGTCATATTTCACCTATAAATATTGTAACCATATTTAAAAAATGGAAAAACAAATCAGAAGACCAATGTAAAGTATGGTGGCACTAAATAGGCAGGCCTAGGCCTAGTTACCATTCTGTTTGTTGCCAAGAACCCAAGATAGGCCTAGTTATCTGTGGCCCTGTATAAGATATTAGGTACTTAACAACAGCACAGTAATACCGTTAGTTTGGCAATGTTGACTTTCAGTGATAAAGGCCTGTTTACGATAACAACTAAGCCGATGGCAGAATTAAGTATAAGAAGCAAAACTGTTCCAAATATATCAGATTCATAGCCTATCCTGTCTACATTTAAATGTCACACAGCTTACACCCACAACTCATAGGGAACCCAAATGCAAACTATGCTATAGGACCACATATCCTTAAACATAGTAATGCAGTGCTGAAGTTGAAAATTTTTCATATAACTATATTTCAAGTATATGTATATTGCAGCTATGTGGGTAAGGCATAATAAAAATTTGTTATGCTGGACTTTCTTTGAAATTTGAACCATATATTTGCAAAGTCTATGAAAACTCATCTGCACCCTAATTTACTGAAAGACACTTTTTAGAGTGGAGTAGTAGGGACTGGCAATCACAGTAAGACTTCTTTCTTTTGACAAATTGCTTCATGAGTTTTAATTAAAGCAGTCATGGCATTCCTCCAAATACAACTTACAGAAAAATAGTCCTATTGTTCTAAAAACAAAATTGGTGACTCTTCTCTGATTGACATTCATTTAAACAATAGCTCTTTTCTGTGCGTGTGTGTGTGTGTGGGGGGGGGGGGGATCCACTAGAGGCCTAGATCAAAGGTTCACTAGACTGAAGATCCAACTGACGAAAAATGCACTTTGGGTTGGAGTAGGGTTAGGATTCGGGTAAGATACAAAACTGGGTTTAGGATTAGGCTAAGGATTAGCCTCCATAGGATTTGGGTTTAGATTAGGATTAAGTTTTTGAGTTATGATCTTCGGTCTAGATAGTGAACCTTCCCCCTACTCTGGGAGATCAATGATGATTTGTACAGGCAGATGTTTTCCTGATTAAGCTCATGCAAACACTGTTGTGTGTCAATATGACCTGGAGCAATTAAAACTCAGTGCAGGCTACTGTGGCTCTGTTTAGTGAGGTGTACTAGACAAGTGTTTTTGTTGTAAATGTAGGAGGGGCTAGAAGAAAACTTTAGGGGGATTTTTGTACTGTACAGGGTGAGATTATAGAGCCTTTTTCAGAAGATAGAGGTCATTTATGACTGCATAGTCCTGTTACCTGTGAAAACTGAAAAACATCTTTGGGTATTCACAGTATAGTGGGGGTTACCTTGAGCTTATGGGTATCCTGAGTCGTTCACTGCATTCTAAATCACTAGTAGAGCATGTAGGCGTGATATGATTCACATGTATGCACAACCTGCATCACACATTCTTCAATGAATATCAGAAACAAGTATTTGCCATGTTATGTTTCCTTTTCAAAGTAAAATTTTACTGCCAAGTTTCTATGGTTTGGCATTAAAGGCAGCAGGCAGTCACCTCAAAATTTTCTTTGAAAAATGAGCAAACTCTTGCAAATCTCCTCTTATTGCATTACAAGCACCTCTGAAGATGTTTTAAACATAACTATTTACAAACAATATGCAAAGGAGAAATTTTCCTTGAATTTCAGAATTCACTAACAAAAATACTGTCACATGATCAAAATAGGCCAATCATGAACTAGAGTAACAGGGCACACTCACTCTGTTTGGGGTGACTGCCTACTATCTTTAAAATGAACTAGAATTTTACAAATGTTACCAAAAATGGTGGTAAGAATGTCTTGGATGAAACTTTCATTAAATATTTTGATAAAAAGGACATTTTGTTTTTTAACACTGTTATCCTTGACTTTAGTTATGTAGGGCCGAGGCCTACAGTATTTCAGCTGTTCTTTTTTTGAAGTGACTGACTCAGGACTCAGGGTCAAGGTGATTTTCTAGAGCTGAGAGATTGCTCATTCTGACCACGCCCAAAATAGAGCAGACTGTGGAAGACACACTAGAAAATAGTACTGCAAAGTTTCATTCATTTAACTTCTTGTTTTATATTTTTACCATCAAAATGTTGGTTAGGCGATCGGCTCTTTGTACCCTGTAAACTGTTGCGTTGGGCCCAACGAGTAACATTACTAACATTAGCCTATCAGAGAATAATTTATCCTAAATCGTATCGCAATTTGCTACACAAGCTGGCCAAATTGCTACACAAATGCAAAAATATGTAGCACTTTTTTGTGTGCATAACCATAGCGTTTTCTGTGATTTTACACTACAGAAGGAAAAAATTCTCAAAACTGCTATGTACACAAAATTTAAATACTGTACTAAATTATTCCCTGATTATGGTACAATTTTGCAGAACTGTAATGATACAATTTTGCAGAACTGCTTGCTACAGTAAGCTCTAGCCTAGGTTTAAACTTTACATTACACTATCTACGCCTTTAGTCTGGTCATCATGAACCTTTAGCGTCTACCAGTACCAGCCAGCCTTTTCCAGATGGATTGTATGTTGTGGACTCTCTCTGTTTGCACGCTTCAGAGGCAAGTTGCATTGCAATGCATTTGGCCTAGTCTAAGCCCTAGACTAGGCCTTCATCAGTAAAAAATACCCATCGCATTCCTCCTGAACTGTGACTCAAGTCTTACTTATTTGTTTCATGGTAGAGGCGTTCCATCACTTAACCAATGTAGGCAAGAACCCGATATTTGTGGGTCAAAGATTGGCTAGCGTTGGCTGCAGTAGCAAGTTGTGCACAGATGTTTTGCCTGAGCAATGTAGGCTAGTCAGCTATAGTTGGTTAGTGTAGGCGCAGGCTGACATATACTTTACTATACTAGGAACTTGCTCTATTTTATATGTATTGACTACATGATATGCAATTACATGGTTTAGGCTTACGTACTTAATTCCACGTACATACAGAGGATCGGACAAGGTCAGCTGCCACAATGTTTATAACAGACTGCTTAGTGAGCTGCATTCTCACAAAGTACACTCGTTTGTAAGGTGCATTCTCTTCACAGATAAGGTGCTTTGCAGGCTAGTATTTCCAACAAAACAAACTAAAACAAATAAGGCACCATTTTTTATTTTCAGTCAACTCGGTGAAGAAAAATCATAACGGAATCATTTTTTTCAGTGTTAGCTTGAAGTAAAGTTGTCTATAAAATTTTAGATTGTCTTTTATTAAACTCTTGTTGAATAAGTACGATATTCTACTTTCGCAGAAAGAGATAACTTTGTTGTCTGGTAGCACAAACGGGCTGTGAGGCCAACACCACAAGTCCACTGATTGAATCGTTCCAAAATCAAAACATTGGCGGCCTCAGAAAATCAGAAACACCATTTCTTGCTTCGATGATAGTCTGAAGACTCTTATTCATCCGTAGTTGTCAGTGGGCTGTAGGTAAGTACTGCAGTGTAGCTAGTAAGCCACCTCCTGCCCCTAACGTTTTGCTAACATTGACAATTACTTAGGGGGCAGGCCTATCCAATACACAGTTCTAACGTTACTGTGTGCATACTGAGTATTTATTGACTAGAGACCACGGCCTAATACATGTCCTGTACAAAATTTTTGCCAATTTGATAACAAGAGTTAGGTCCAAAATGGTTTAGTCTCCCACGTTCAGTCATGGCCCTGTATGTATCAAGTGCACAAAATGGCGACAACATTTTTGTGCTAGGCTATTTGCATGTGTTGACCGTCGAATGCGTCCCTACCGTTGCAAGCTTTTTGTATGATATGTTTGTAAGAAACCTACGTTGTTAGAGAACTCGACAAGCTGAAATACATCATAAAACAATGAAATATGAATAGCTTGTTTAATATGCCTATGGTAGAGAGTCAAAGGGGTTTTAAAGAGAACAAAAAAACACAGGAAAATCCTAGCAAAGTTAAAAATCAATCATGTAACAAAATTTTCTCTGAGAAAGTCTCTGGTGGTTTAGCATGCACGTAATGTTCATAGAATACTGATTCCACTGCCAGTGTCGCTCCTGTTGGTCTGAAACTTTTAGCCGAAAAACCCCGTCCTGAGAGGCCTACAATATTTATTGCTTCGTTCAGGATGTTGGCAACAGTTTTTGCAGTTACTGGGCAAAATGGAGGATTAAGCGAGAGAAAAACACATTTATCCTCTGATCGTTGATGACTTGTCCTGGCAATATAATCGCGCAGAGCCTTGACAGGATCAATCTTAGTCTCGCGAGTTGGTCGTAGAGTCACATGAAAGCCTGTGCGTGAGGCATCATTTTTTCTGCCGTGAAAAACAATACCAGCATCTCCTGATGGTAAAAAGGTGATATTGTCTGTGGAAAATAGCCATGGAGTTTGCTTCATTGACTGACTGTCAAAATGCACGGCTTTAGGTGCGATGTCTGATGGCCTTAACATGAGTGTGAGAGCCAGTAGTGTTATTGTTTTTAATCTCAGCTGCTTGATACTCAATTGGGCATTCTCTGGCCAGCTTAAAAAGTGTCCCTGAATGGCTGAACTGGTAATACATTTGACTTACTCATTGGCTTATTTGTTGCTGATTTAATCAAAGCAGTAATTAACAATTGAATATGCTCATCATTGATAACATTGTAAACACCGTAACTTTTGTACACATGTCCAAGAGCGGCACAAGTAATTTTTAATTGTGCTCTTGGTGCCTGAGAGGCATCTGCTAAACTACATAAGAATGCAGCAAGTACACCAGTATTTTTAGCAGGAAAAGAAACGTTAAGTTTATTACAAAAAACAGCAAAATTGCCAATTACTCTGTTATAAGCTCTCAATGTAGAGGGCGCTAGGCACAGTGGCATTTGGGCCGAGGCACGCCGGGACCAGCCCTCTGATGCTAAGAATTCTGCCCAGATATTCTCCAAGCGTAAATTGTCCAGTGCCGATTCCTGAACGGTTCTGGTTTCATTCTTTGGGGAAGAAAGGCCCTTTTGGGCAACTTTAGAGGCTGGCAAATAGCAAGCTTTTTTAGAGTCTGAAACCATGGCTGAGCGCGCCATAGAGGGGCTATAATTGTAGCACTTGCCTTTTGTCTTTGCACTAGACTCAAAATTGGTTGAATCAAGCGGAATGGCGCGTTTACAAAGTTGTTGTGGTCTGCCCAATTTGTTTGTGCTAAGGCATCGACCCCTGATGTCAGAGGTTCGGCATACAGACTGTTGAAGATAGGCAATTGTGCATTTGCTAGCGTTGCAAACCGATCGCAAGTATGGGGTCCCCATAACTTGTCTATGTATGCAAAGAGTTTTGGGTGTAGGCGCCACTCGTATTTGTCCGTCAAACGGGACAATTGGTCTGCCGTTACGTTTTGTGTCCCTGCCAAGTACTTCGCTGTTACTGTCATTTGCTTGTCGTGAGCCTCTGCCCAAATAGCACTGGCTATCTGTGTCAGCTCGCTGCTGGGACCCCCCAGGTGATTGATGTATGCCGTCGCGCTGACGTTGTCTGTAAGAATTTGCACACTCTTGCCCTGAAGGCCCTTGAATGTCTTTAATGCCATGAGAATTGCCAGCATTTCCCTGTAATTTGAGGGTTTGTTGGATACTCTTGTATTCCAAAAACCTGCCGCAGTTTCTGAACCCATGACTGCACCCCAGCCACTTGCAGACGCGTCTGTCTGGATCTGGATATCTATGTGGCCTACGGTAATTGGGGCGCCATTCCAGGTGTGGACTGCCTGCTTCCACCAAACCAAATCCTGTCGTGTTGCTTGGTCTATTTCCAAAATTTGGTCCCAACCTTTTTTTGTTGATAGAAGTCTGTACAAGTTGCGCAAAAGTAATTTGCCTGGCACTATTGCCTTTGTCATAGCGATACATTGCCCTGCTATTCAGGCTAGTAAACGTGCAGAAGCGTGTGTCTTTTGGAGTACGCCCTCTAAACTCCTTTTCAACTTTCGAACCCTTGTACTTGGGATCTTTAACATTGGTTGACCTTGAGTTGAAATCTTGTACCCTATGTACTCTTTTGTCGTTTCTGGCGTGAGGGATGACTTTTCTAAATTTATGATCCACCCTAGTTTTCTCAAAGTTTGCAGCAATAAGTCTTTGTGCTGCCCCATAATGCTGGGGGGCGCCATCAATAGGAAGTCGTCTACATAGGCTACTACCCGCAGACCTTGTGATCTGAGATACTGAACTACCGGCCTGATTGTTTTGTAGAACAAGAACGGGCTGATTGATAAACCGAATGGTGCAACTTTCCAGCGGTAAAAGCGCCCTTTGAAATATATTCCCAGTTTGTCTTGATCTTTTGGTGCTATTGGAATGTGGTGAAACCCGTTCTTGATATCTAACGTTATCATTTGATCGTCCGGCTGAATTAACTGGGTAACAGTTTGGATATCCTCGTACTGAAACTTTGGTACCTGAATATTTTGATTCAGTTTTCGCAGATCAGTAATTAGACGCAATTTGCCCCCTTTTTTGGGTACGCATCCCAGTGGTGAGATACATTGTGGTTTGGTTTCACAGATCTCAATAGCACCAGAAAGTAATAGATTTTGAAGCTCTCGTTCAACAAAATCTTCTTGCCTAACTGTAAGTGTGTGATTTGGCAACTGAAAAATTTCAGGTTCTGCATTAAAATTCAAGGTTGCACCATGTTCAATCCAAGACAACACTTCTTGATTTGCATTAATACCATGCCACTGTTGCAGATTATCTTTTAATGTTTCTGCAACAAAAGTATCTTTTGTACCATTCTCATGTAACCTATTAGGCTTAGGCCTACACATTATATACACAGTAAAACCAGACGTAGACCTAGGCCTATGCTATCTTTGCACAATACTCAGGGAATTATCGATGATCTGAAGGGCCCTTTTGGGCAAACTGATCGAACACATCACTAACGTTATGATTATAGTTGTAGTTACTATTATAATAACTGTTGTTGCCTCGTCCACGACCACGGAAACCTTGACGCCCAGGGTTGTACGAACCACGCCACGACGATTGCGATGTAGGTCTATATGAACTGTCACGCTGGTTTGATGTAGTCTGTTGATGTAAACCTGCTGATGATATTGCTGTCACTAATTTCAAATTTTTGAGGGCATCTGCGTTCAACCCAGAGGTGTTACGCTGAAGTGAACGAAAAGTCTGGCTTGTCATCTTGTCAAACTTTGACTGCACTTGTAACTAGATTAGTGTATTCGTCCTGAAGGTATTTTATTTGGGCTTGCTGTATTTTGATAATTTGGGCAAGCTCGTTCTCCAGAAATTCATGGGGTGCTTCCTCACTTATTTCCCCAATAGCTGCCAATGCTTTTAGGGTTGTTTCTGTATATCTACCGCAACGAGACAAAACTGCAAGTGTTTGCTGGTCTTCCCTTCGAATCCCTTGTTTTGATTCATTAAGTTTTAAATCGTTAGGCAACTTGAGCCTTGATAGGCTATCCCTGATGCTTTGAAATTCCTCCTGGCAGTTCACAGTGGTGACCAAGTTCTGATCAGGGCTGTGTTCCAGGAAATCCCCTTAATGGGTTACTGAATCGCGCTCCTGCGCTGCACCAACGTTAGTATTAGCGTTAACGCCTGTAATGTTATCGTCAGTACTCTGACTATGAACGAATGCATTACTGTTAGGCCTTGCAGCCTTACTTTCGTGATGCGGCAACTGTCCAGGTTTTTCAACGTTTTTTTCTAATTCCGACAGTCGTTGATCTAAATCTTGTATACAACGTGATGTAGAATCGGAATTATTTACGATTTTTGAATCCTCTCCATCCATCACGGGACTTGCCAGGGAAGGTTTCACCAGACAAAGACACATTACTATGGTGACCATGTCAAAGGTCACCATAGGGTGAACGCTAAAAAGGCGTAACCTGTATCAGCTTGTCACTTTCCACAACTACAGTTATGCTAGATGCGCACTCAACGGGCCCGTGCAGTCGACGGTCACCCCATCATACCTTACGAAGATGTATATAGCCTAGAGCCTATTCTCCCTCAGTACTTTTGTTGTTGAAGGATCACTGTTTTACCTGTAGTTCGATTATGGAAAGATTGGCGCTACAAAATGGTGTCTTGTTGCCCCAGTATGGAAAGTATTGCAATTGCACACCTTAGATTATTTTTCTAGATTTTCATTGCACACTTGAAAATTCACATTGCACACTTGATTTTTTAAGCCGACTGTGATTGCCTCGTATAACCCTAGGTATATGTTATATTGACTTGGCCTATTGGATGATCACAAGTCGTGATCATGACGTGCCGATGACTTGATTGAATGATGTACTGTAGGCTATGCATTGTTGGCCAAGACCCCTGCAGTAAGGCGTATTTGGAACTTATGATCCGGTATCGATCCCATACTTTCCACTCTGGATATTAAGGAGGCCTTCAAGGGTTTTGTTTAAATTTCTCCCAAGTATTTATTTCAAACTTGACTTTTTGTGTGCACACTTCAATTTTTTTTCGTGCACACCCAAGATCTTGGCAAAAAGTGCCATAATTTCCATACTGGGTGTAGCCTATATCTGAGATTTACTTTCTACTTTTATCAGAGCTGCAAAGCAAAGGTAAGAGATACTAAGTTGCCTACTTTGCTGCCTCACTTATGCATAGACAGTGCAATCCTTACTACTGCCATACTGGAAAGTTCAACAGTTTTTACGCAGATTTGTGGCGTATGAAATTGTATGCCAAACTTTTTGGCATACGGCTTGATTATCAGTGTATATAAACTTTACCCTACTGCAGGGTTTCACTGACCCAGGCACCCGGGTCAATGATGCACAACTTTTGATTTTGATGAACAGACACAAAAACTCTGGGGTCAAACTGACGCACAGCTTCTTCACCCCAACAATCAGTAATGATAAAGCAATTTCTCCAATACATTCATTATTCGCTGTGCAAATTTACTCACAAAATTCAGCACTTTCCAGTTCCCAACTTTGTTCTGTGAGACATTTTCCACCTCTCTGTAAGTTCTGGTAAAAATCCAAATAAAAAAGTGCATCTCTGCAAAAGTATGGAGCTACCACCATTCCCACGTATACATTTACGCCTAATTAACTGCACCCGCATGCACCTAGATTGTGATTAGACTTGACTCGAAATGAGTGCACGTGTATTGTAAACAGATCACTGACATCAACATGCGTAGATGATCGGAGTGTTCTGGTTCGTAATTTCAGCTGTAAACATAAGGCTAGGCTAGGGACAAATATACACTATGGGTAAAAGATGTTACCCGGGACATTAGTCACACATTGCCAGTCTCTGTACACTATATCTGTGGTATTAAATAAAATCCGACTCGCAGTTCTTCACACTCTACTATAAGTGCTGCACAAGTATGCAAATATGATATGAAGCCATGTATTACACAAAGCTCTGCTGCAATAAACATCGATGTAAATGTCAGTCACAGAGTAGTATTATAAGAACTTGTACTACTGCTCTATTATGTCAGTACACTACACATTTACAGCAATGATCGAATCGTACAGAGAGGACTGTACATTGTAGGCTTCTGTACATGTGTATATATGGTAGTAGCGCTACTAGTGCTAAAAGCATGTGTTTCAATTCTATCTAATTATTTCTAGAAGTGTGTCTGATGCACGGCGTGTGTTTTGGCGGGGAAACTTACGATCGTAATCTCAGTAGATGGGAAGTTTCGAGTTACAGTGTATGACGTAAGCTACAGTCTACACAAAGGTTTTTATCATAGAAGTGAATTCCCACCTTGTTTCAGTACATTTTACATTGCTTCTTCAAGGCAAAACAGGAATAAAGTTTGTTGCATTAAACTCAAATTTATTTTGACCCCTTCTTTTTTAGTTTTGACTCTTGAAAATTTATTCTAAAGGGTCAGTGACTCCTGAAAAAAAAATGGTGAGTGAAAACCCTGTACTGGCATGGCACACGATGGCGATATCACTGGGCATAACACTAACAATAGCCTACACCCTAAACCAATGCACAGTACACCTACAGCAATGAAAAGTATTGCATTGTAAGTCAGATGCTGTCTGAGACTGGGCTGTAATTTCGTTGGCGTGGCATGGTCCCTCATTGCAAGACATACAGTAATTTGGCACAATTTTGTGGCGTGCAGCATACAAACTTTCCAGTATGGTACTACTGTCTACCAGAGTTGTAACAAGTCAAGTCACTGACTCGGACTAGAGTCGCATATTTGACTTGACTTGACTTGGTCATCAGCCAAAATGACTTGACTTGACTCGAGTCACCACCTAAAATGACTTGACTTGACTCGGACTCGAGCATAGCATGACTTGAGTCCAATTGAAGACTCGAGTCAGGGCAAATGACTCGAGTCTCCTGCTGCGACTCGAGTCCTTTTACGTGACTCTGATGTTTGTAAATGTACCCAATTGTGGACTGTACATGTGCATATCGGGAGGTAGACGCGGCCGCAACAGACAGTGCCTGTGTGTGGACCATACCAGCACTGCATGCCTATAGTATAGTTGTCACTTGACAAACGGGCCGAGCTGGGCAGTTTGACGAATCCGCACTACCTGCTGCGGAAGCATGTCATATCAGAGTATGTACACATCATGCCAGGCATGGACCATTACGATCACCGATCTCAGTGGTTTCGATGGAAAAGCAACATGTTGCACAGACAGGATTGCCATCTGGATGATTCCTAGTGTGGTTCAGGGACTTTTTTACGAGATTTTTAACATGAGTCTGTTCATTTTTTCCTCTCTATAATAATTTTGTTGCCTCTGCATAAAACAGTACTCAATAATATTGCTTGTGCAACTCTGATGGGACTGTATAGTTCTCAGTGAAGGTACATGTATAGCGTGTCGCCGATAGCCCCCTATGCATTGTCCTTACCACGACCATTGAAAATCCGGGGTCTTCGACCAGCACAGGGGTGGTCGAGCTTAATTTTTTTACTTATAGCAGAGCTAGGACCTAAATTCCTTACTTAATGGCATAACTTTCCCTTTTCAGTTTTTTTAACTAATAGTGCAGTTGTTTTTGAAAACTTGAAAAAATAATAAAAACAATAAAAAAAAAACGAAGCGATGCCAGACAAGAGAAACTATAAGTGAATTTTCAAAAGCTTATTATGATTAAATTTTGAAATTAATGAAGGAAAACATTGATATCAAATACCATAATGCTAGGAAGATTTTTCATTGCGCGCTTCGCACGCACCCTCAGAGAAAACTGACTAATACAATTTAAAATTTTGTCTTGCACGGTAAGATTTCTTTCAAAGCATGGGCCTCTCCGTATGGGCCACACTATTGTGACTTGAAGCTCTGACATAAGAGTCACTGAAAGTACTGTATGTCATTCAATGCACCCTGGTCCTTGCAAAAAAAATCCCAAACTCTAACCATGTGCAGGGAATCACATCTCTCGATATATTTTTCGGCGTGCTTCCCCTGCATGAGCTTGAAATAAATTGATGTCTCATTAGCACTGCTGTACGGAGGAAAATTTGTGGAATTGTCTCGTTATTATTTCCTGAAGGACAGATTGAGTAAATTACTATTTCCAAAACCTCGCTACAACTCTCGCTGTCCACTTTCTCGACCAACTACTACCATCCTCAACAAATTAGCTGACAGTTACCCAGTGGCATAGCTATGGGGAGGGGGCTTGGGGTGCGAGCCCCCTTCAAATTCGCCGCCCCCAGGAGCCCCTCCCACTGGCGATCTGGGCAAAACAAATTCACCCACTCTGAATAAGTTTGAATGGATTCGGATTAATTGTGACAAAACTCAATGTGTTTGAGAATAAAATAAAAGTTTACATTTTTCCACCAAAATTTCACATCTTGATGGCTGCTATCAAGCCTTGCAAGTGCTATTTCCGGCGATGTGGGATGTATTAAAACCTTAAATTTTCTTGGAACGCTCCGCGCCAACCTATGGTGGTGCTCCGCTGAGATAGTAAATGCAGTGGTGTACACAGGGGGAAGGCCATTGGGCCATGCCCCCTCACTGATGCCAATTTTTTTTAAAATACGTAAATTTTTTAATACAAATTTTACTTCAAAAGGTAGCATATAAGGCACCAGATTACATGTAAGGACACCTAATTTTTTCAAAAATTTTAAAAGGGGAGGGGGACACCCCCTGTCCTTAGACCCCTTCCCCAGCCCAGCGATCAGACAACATACTGCAAGCCGCCCCCATGAGAGAAATCCTGGGTATGCCAATAAGTAAAACGGGATTCAAACTTGCAACCCTTGGACCAAATGTCCCACCAGCTCAGCTGATCCATCTCACAGAAATGTGTAATAAAATAAAATCAAACTTTACATTTTGTTCACAGAAATTGCACTTCTTGATGGCTGCTATCAAGCCTGGCAAGTGCCATTCCCGGGGACTATTTCAGCCCGCTTCGCATGCACCTACCCTGAGATCCAGATTATTGTTCCAAAGGGGGTCACCCACTCCCCTTAGACCCTGAGACTAGCCTTTGGCAGTTCACACGGGTTTCCCCCCCCCCTCCTCCATTTTCAGAAATCAAATCCTGCCCCTGGTCACTGTGGCCATTTTCATTCGTTATTGACGGAGAGTTTATTTCCGAGAAGTACACAGGGCTACTGCTAGGTCCTTGACCTCCTTGTTTTATAAAAGTGTATGTTAGGCCATGGCTTGGCCATCTGTGGATCATTGTGCGACAACATCTAACGTTAGGCCTACGTGGCAAAGTGAAAGTGAAATTGTGCCACAGCCAGCAGATATACATTAATATTACTTGCCTGAGTAGTTAAAGCATTCGTGTGTGGGGCACAAGTCATGTGTGGTACCCTGGAATGTGCAACGTACTCCTGGCAAATTTCATGTAAAGATATGTGAAAACAATGTACCTGTGGCATACCATATGGAAAAAAGATTGCAGTCAGTGACAGGTACACTTCAGAAGAGGCAGAAAGGAACCAGTTGTCTATAGGTCATACCAAAGAAGAAATACCAGTTTTAAATTTACTATGATTATGTACTAGTGTGACTTGCATTGACTTGTAGACACCAGCAACTGACTCGAGTTGACTCGACCAAAATTTCTGACTTGACTTGAAAATGTGCTTGACTTGACTTGAAAATGTGACAAATGACTTGACTTGACTTGTGACTCGACCAAAGGGTGACTCGTTACAACACTGCCGTCTACATTTCAGACATTACTAAAAGCATACAGCGTTAAAGTACAGTAACGTTAAGGTGACAAAATGTTATGGTGCTTTAGCATTAGGATTCATTACCATACCCTGTGCAACGAATGGAGGCTTTCGTCGTCCAACATAGATACACTCACAACAGAAAATAGGCACTTACCTTAGTTTGTCTCCTAGAGCATCAAAATCTAAGCATCTAAAACACCAAACATACAGAATTTACCTCATTTAGGATTATGAACCGCGATAGTCCTTCGGCGTACATTGTGGCTAGTTTAATTCTGTGCACAGGCTAGGAAGTTTTAATGTTATGGATATCACATCACATTACTGTACATCAGCTTTGATGCTGCTGGCCAAAGACCATTTCATCGCTCCAAAAATATCCAGTTCATGATTCAACAGTTAAGTCATTTAATTATCACAGCCTATACTGTATAACCCAGTTTATGACCAAAAGCTATCAAGTCACCTTTTGAAGGCCTCCAAGGATGGTGAATCTACTAAAAGCTTTGGCAAAGCATTCCAATGGTCAACTGCTCATTGAGTACTGTAAAAAATCTTTGACGATGTACAGTGTGTTAAATCTAGGCTAGGTTTATCAATCAAGTTTATACAGATGACCTCATGTAATGGATACTGTAGGTCTCGTAAATAGTAGGTGATCGGTGGTTATAAGTCCGTGTAAATACTTGTAGATAAAAAGCATATCACCTCTCAAACTCCTATGAGCAAGTGAGAAAAGGTTCAAATGCACAAGTCTCACTTCATATGGCAATTTGCTTAATCCCGGAACTAATTTAGTAGCCCTACGCTGAACAGCTTCAATGGTTTTCTGCTCACATTTATAAAAGGGTGACCAAGCAGGTAGACCATACTCCAGTACTGGCCTTACAACGGTTTGTAAAGAAGCATAGTAGTATTCCTGTCCAAATACCTGAAGGACCTTCTAATTATACCAAGGGTACTGTTAGCTTTAGAAACGATGAGTGAAACATTCTTCCCAAAAAATAAATCTTTATCCACTGTTTTTCCAAGGCCCCTCTCAAAAATTACTTCGTCTAAGCTCTTGTGACTGCCTTTATAATCATGCATAGTGTAAGAAAACTCTGGATGCAAATTACCAACCCCTAGAGAATGGCATTTATTCAAATGAAAGTGAAGTTGCCATTTTTTTTGACCACTCACAGATACTGTCAATATATTTTTGAAGAACATTACAGTCATCCTCTGCCTGGACTTCCGTATATAACTTGGTGTCGTCAGCAAAAATTTTGATACTACAATCAGAGGTGCAGTACAAAATGGCAGATCGTTAACATACAAGAGGAATAAAATAGGTCCCAATACACTTCCTTGTGGAATTCCACTTGTTATCCTAGCCCAGTCAGACATATAACCCTCAATGCGGACCCTCTGTTTATGGTTTGTGCAAAAATTGTTTAATCCATTCTCACAAATCTCTTGTGATACCATACGATCTCAATTTGACTAGTAACTGCTCATGTGGGACCTTATGAAAAGCAGGCCTTCATAAAATCAGTGTAAATAATGTCCACATTTCTGCCAATGTCTAAGGCTTTAGTCCAGTCATCAAAATACATCTACAAGTTGTGTCGCACAAGATTTACCTGGAACAAATCCATACTGATTATGAGAAAACAAATCGTTCTTAAGCATATTCCTCACAATACTATCTCTCAGGAATGACTCACATAATTTGCAGACCTCTGAAGTAAGACTCACTGGATGGTAATTTGCTGGCAGTGATCTATTCCCTTTTTTAGACAATGGGGTAACATGTGCAATTTTCCAGTCCCTTGGTAGAACATGGTCATTAAGAGACCGTTGGAAAATATTAACCAGTTGACGCTGGGGCTTTTTCATTCCGTACCTCATATAAAACCCTTGGATGAATTTGATCTAGGCCCTGAGATTTTGCTGTATTTAAATTATTAACAGGGTTGGCATTTTACCGGGAAAAACTGGAAAATACCGGTAAAAACTGCTTCCACCGTTGAAAACTGTTATTACATGTCTGCTATATGCGGGGTCTACAGTGGGCATAATACTAGTCATGACAGGCATATGTAATTGAATATGAAGATAGTTTCTTAGTTTCATTTTTAGCTATTTTGACAACCTAACTACTTTTTGTGGGCAAAGAGTATTTTAATATTGCACTTATTTTGTCACTATCTCTTTTCCTGCAGAAGGCATTGCCTGTTGCCCCAAACCGTTATAGTCCTACCCCCACCCCTCCTAAATTCTTTAGGCCTACTATATGCTCAGGCACATCTTTTCACAAATACAGTCTATTGAGGTGAACTTTAATGCAGATGGCTCAGTGGAAACTGCTTCAAACTGTATTTAAGGCACATGGGCCCCATTAAATGTCCACTGTATTGAGCCATACACATTACACACAGCCCAATTGTTCACCTTTATGTACACATGGTCCAATTATCATACGCGAGTGATTAAGCACTTTGAGGTGGATAAGTGAGATGAATTTAGATTGCTCTTTCCAAGTTTTTGTGATGTGTTGCATTATATTGGCTGACAAACCATCCATGTAACAAAACCTAAAGATATGACATAAGATGACAAAGCATAGCCTACTACGAAGGTACCAGCAGTTTAATACTCGTTGATTCTCTGGATTCTTGAATTATGCATAAGCAAGATGGAAAATAAAGTTGGTTGATGTGAGCTTCCAATTTATGTTTGATTTACAACATATATACTCAAATTAGCAAACCCACAAAGATATAAATCATGGCTACACTTTGGATTAACCCTACCCCCTTACCCTAAGAAGTCATTTTCTTGTAGTTAAATGCTCTTCCACAAGTTCCACATGATTTTTTTAAGAATTCTACATAATTTCAGGTTTTTCCCAGTTTTTCCCACGTATAGGTGGGAAAAACCTTCCAGTAAAAAATGGTAAAAACCTGGTTTTTACTGGGTGGTTAAAACCACCTGGTAATAACTGGCCACCCCTGATTATTAAGCTTGCTTAAAACATCTTCAGTAGTTATCTTCACCTTCTCTAACAGTTCCTCATAATGACAATTATCCAACTGTGGAATTGAAGACAGATCCTCTGTAGTATATTCCCTACAAAAAAAGGAGTTTTTAAGGTCCGCTTTATCCTTTGCACTTGTGACCTTGACTCCCTCGTTTTTGGTTTCGATGATAAGAGAAACCTATGCATTCATGATGGCATGTGTATGTATGTGTGTATGTGCGCGTGTGTGTTTGTGACACTTTGCTTGTTAACACCAAATCTCAAGAAGAGAAACTGACAGTTCTCAAACTTGGTACATAGCTGCCCATGTTGAGAGTAAGAACCCTATTGTTTTTGGTGTAGGTCATACGTCATCTGGGGTCACCAGGGGTCAAACAGTGAAAACCTTGTTAACATGATATTTCAAGTTAAGAAGCTTGGTACAGTATGTTGATGCATTATAGTAAGATGAACCCTAACATTTTTGGTGGAGGTGAAAGGTCATCTGGGGTCACTGGGAGTCAAATGCTGAAAACCTTGTTAACACAATATCTCAAGATAGGAAGCTTGGATAAATTTCATACTTAGACTGTAGATGCTTTATGGTACCAGGAAGAACCCTATTGTTTTTGGTGGAGGTCAAAGGTCATCTTGGGTCACTGGGGGTCAAACCCTGAAAACCTTTTTAACATGCTATCTCAAGATAGGAAGCTTGGATAAATTTCTTACTTAGAATGTAAATTCGTTATGGTACAAGGAAGAATGCTATTGTTCTTGGTGGAGGTCAAAGGTCATCTGGGGTCACAGGGGTCAAACACTGAAAACCATGATAACACGATATCACCAGGTAGGAAGCTTGGATAGATTTCATATGTGGTATGTGGATGCGTTTTGGTAAGAAGATGAACCCTATCATTTTTTGGTGGAGGTCAAAGGTCATCTGAGGTCACTGGGGGTTAAGCACTGAAAACCTTGTTAAACACGATATCGCCAGGTAGGAAGCTTGGATAGATTTCATACTCAGTATGTGGATGCGTTGTAGTGAAAAGATGAGTGCTTTCGTTTTTGGTGGAGGTCAAAGGTCATCTGGGGTCACAGGGGTCAAAAAGCAAAATTTTAAGAATTCCCAAGATCGTCTCAAGGTTCACCAGAAGTCAAAATGCAAATTTTCCCAAGAATTCCCAAGATCAAATATAAACCTAAAATTACACGATTTCTCAAGGTAGAAAGCTTGCATAGATTTCATACTTTGTATGTGGAAGCTTTATAGTGAAATGTTGGTGTTTGGGATTGTTTTCTTAAAATAATGAAAATTTTGAACATAAAAATACCTGAAAAGTATGGAATGATAGCACTCTTTTGGATTTCAGTACCTTCCCTTTTCCATTTAAATCCTTGTCAATCATTGCCCCAAAATCTTTCTTAGCACCGACTGTACATAGTTCATATGATGGAATCATCATAGCTCTACATATCGTATAACCTAACTGAGGATATGATCGTCCATGTTCAGTTACTTGACATTTGTCTGCCACTTTTCAAACCACTATGCATATGACCCAATAGAATGATTATTTACAGGTGTGTGAATTTGCAGCCAAATGTACATATTTTCGTATACAGACTGGCTTTAGTATGGTAAGCAAAGTGAATGATGTAGCTGAGCTAGCTCTTTACACTTTATTGCAGTATTCAGTGAGTTTATCAGAAGTTAATCTTGCCATTATGGATTGACCCCACCCACCCCCCCCCCCCAAAAAAAAAGTGCCTGTACCGCCCCTTTTCTGAAATGTAAGGAGAAACTACTTTCTTTTCTTTGAAGGGGGTAGGGGAGAGGGGCACATTTCTTGTTTTGTAGAATTATTTCAAACACTTACACTGTGCCTCAAGTCCTTTGATTATGGGAAAAATCCAAACACTGTTCCATGAACATGTTTTGTCAAGACTTCATATGCTCATTAATGGATTTCTTTGGTCATTTGACCACTACCACAGTTGTAGGTGACCAAGGTTTGCTCACTTAGTAAACTGGATTGAATTTTCTTAAAACTTTCCAACAGTTTGGAATTATAAACCATGGGAGTGATCACTTGGCTTATATTTACTCTGCATCTCAGAGTAAACTTGAAAGTTTGTATTTGATAACTTTTTCAGCTTTTATAATTTCATAAAATGTTTCATTGACAAAAAAAGGAAGTTTTATGAAATACATCTACTCTGCATTTTTTCTTTCTTTTTTAACAGATATTGATAAAACATACACTTTAAAATTTCAAACCTGGCAGAATGGAGAAAAACAGCTCAGATAAAGTTATGACCCCAGTTGTCAATATTATGAAGGATGCTGTGTTCCAGGAGATTGTCAATTGTGTTGAAAATGATGGAATTATCTTGGCATTATTGCAAGGCAGCAAAGATGATGTTATTTTACGACAAGTTGTGAACATGCTTCAAACTGTGAAAGTTCTGGGACTGACCCACGATACCTGCAAAGTATTAATTTCCCACAAAACTGACGATAAAGATTTAGGTAAAGATACAGCCATTAAAGATATCAGCAAGGGGGTTCTGGCTCAAGATATTGAACAGTGTACCACACAAATGATACCACAAGCAGATGTGTCTATAGAAGAGAGTATGAAGACTGCCCTCTTTGAAGAGATCGTGCAGTCTATCCTAAGAAGAGAGTGCTCTCTGATTGTGGCAGCAGGTCTGAAATCTGAAAAGACTCTACAGGCAGCAATGAACCTTCTGGGAAATGTACGTCTCATATACCTTGCACCAGATGCTTGTGATGTGTTATTAGTGAACAGTGTCAAAGCTGGGAAGAAAAGAGCGGCCAGAATTAAGATGAAGAAATCTCTGGCCGATGAGAGGACATGCACTGTTTGTATGAAGCAGTTCAGCAAAAGGAGTGGTTTGCTGACACACCAAAAAGCTTTTCACAAGAAATATCTACCACATAAGTGCGACATTTGTGAACGGGCATTTGTGTATCCTAAGGAACTCAAAGTTCATAAGATGTCTCATACTGGAGAGCGACCATATCATTGTGATGTCTGCAATAAAGGGTTCATAGCTCGCAAAGATCTACAGAGGCACCATCCTGTCCATACAGGGGAAAGAGCATTTTGCTGCACCATGTGTGATGCAAAGTTTGCTCACAAAGCTAACTTGGGTCGCCATGTTAGAAGCAAACACGAGGGACGTCGGCCATATGTATGCTCCTTGTGTGACAAAAAATACTGTGATCGTGGTGGGCTTCGTAAACATTTAGCATCTGTTCATCAAATTTTTGACACTCCCAAAAAGAAAGCTCAAACAGTTTTTAAACCATTAAATAATGATGAAAATGTTTCAGTTTCAGATAAAGCTGTGGTATCGGGAGAGGTAGGGATCACAAGTGATGATCACATCATGGAAAGTTTGTCTTCATCTTCTCTGGAGCATCCACCTTCTAGCTCAGTACAACTGATCAATGATATATCATCAGTGGAAAGTGCATCTAAGATTCTGCAACAACTAAGCCAAACGGTAGCAGAATTCAGTGAGCATTCTACTTCTAGGGAAGGGTATGAAAAGGGATTCAACTTATCTCACTTACCCTCCATCTCAACTGTAACATCAGCTTCTAACTTAATGGTGCCAGGAGTCGTATCAGGAGAAATAGAACTGGTGGCGAGACAAGAAACTGAGGGCAGCACTGGGGAATCAGTCCTAAATATTGCATACACTAATGGTCCTTAAGTAATGAAGTTATTGATTTACCAAACTGGGAATTCAAAACTTTGTCCAGAAATTTGTGATGGACATTTGTACTTTGTAGGCCAATCATTTGGCAGTGAGGGGTTCTGGGGAGGGGGTTTGAAGGGGGATATGGTATAATTGGTTAGTTGATACCTGAGTGAAAGGGGAGACCATCAACGTCTCCTGATGGTTGGTGTGGATCATCCTCTTGGGACAGGGCTAATCTCATGAACTAAAAATAAATCATTCAATGAGATCCAGATTGCCTCACAGATTGTTCAGGCTTCATTGAAGAGAGGCTACTCTCACATGCCAAGTGATATCAAAAGATTTGTGAAAAATGGTAACAAACTTCTAGGAATCATTAAGATGCAAATGAATTTTTCCTTCAAAACAAATTTCCATTGCTTATTAAGGAAAATCAATCCTGTGTTGTGTGGGTAAGGTTTGCATCAAAATATTAAAAGTTGGATTGATTGCTGCTGTACACTACTGTAACTTCCAACACAAGGGTAAATTTTTTGGAGGTTTGGGGTATTAAATCTTGCCACAAAACCCTAATGGACTGCAAGGTTGCAAGGTGAGGGATTTAAAAGGAATAGTAAGGTAACAAGGTGAAGACACTGATAGAAAATGTTGGCCGATTTGTTTTACTGTGTATGTCAGGCCTGGTATTAACAACTACATTCCTCACAAAGATTTGAAAAAGGAAAGGGATTTCTTGCCTTTTTCTTTGGAAGGAAGAACCAATTGTGACTTGAAACACTCTCTTCAGAAACCGTGGTGAGAGCTGACTTAGTTTAAAACAGGTCCATCCAGTGATTAAATAAGGTCAATTGTCAGTTTTGACACTCTCAAAAGATGGCCTTGAGGTCTCCAAAAATTAGGATCAAAGAGGTGTGTACATATGGCAAATGATGCAATATTTGAGAAAAATTTGCATGAATTTGGTAGTTATGAATAGGAATGACATATTGAGAATGCTGCAACAGTGTTGATATCCAAAATTTGTCAATATACTTGACAAAATTGAACTTAATGGATACTTAACTATATAAAGCTGTTCAAAAATTACTCCTATGATTATTTTTTCTTGGGGGTGGATGGGGGGTTGTTTTTGCTTTGCTTTTAGTGGGGCATTCTGTTTTGTGTATGTGCTGATGTCACATAAGTGTCACCTACCTAAGCTACTTATTCCATGTCTTGTTCTTGTCTTTATATCACCATTTTCTGAAAGATGACTTGTAGTAAGACTGTTATCTGATGCAGTTTCAACAACCTAGCCAGTCTGTACATGACTCCAACTTAATGATTAAACTATTTTCGTGGTTTACATAAAGAGTGTTGTCAAGTTCTTTACAACATGACCCATCTTCTGAGATGACATAAGTAATTTCATGCATTCAGTCTTGCAATGCGAATACATTTTCACAAAATGTAAGTAAGGACAGCCGCACAGCAAATTTACCTTATTGAGGTCTTGTAGTGGTAATGCAGTTGGTTTTATTGAAGTCCTGTAGGGGCTTTGTGACATGAATAAATCTGCCTATTTGGTATATAAAAACAAATTTGAAAAATTGCAACAACTCAAACAAATATCAAACTTTTTTCAAGATAATGTCGGTTGTGAAGCTACATTCACATTGGCAATGTACATGATTTAATTGCTAGATTACCATATTTGTGATGTCATTGATGTGGAAATAGTCACTAAACACACGCCAGGAATTTGTCAAGGGGGAACAAAGCCCATAGACAAACTCTCAGTGCTCCGCGCTACCATGGGTTGGCACAAGGCGCAAGAAAATTTTGGCCCAAAATGCCTCCCAGATTGCTGGTACTTCCCAGGCCTATTTACAGCATATAAATAGGGGAAACACTTGCAATATTGTAAAAGTAAACATTAAAAAATACCAAAAATATGCTCAGGAGGCAGTTGCCCCCTTCACCCTCCCTCCCTCCCCCCCCCCCCCCCTTGGCTATGCGCCTGACTAAACAATTCTTGTTGAAAATCTTAATTTACTCAACTGTAATTTCAAGGGCAGTTTCCGTGTATACCTTTATGTCTGGGTTTTATTTGGAGTATGCTGATTTGAAAGTCATTAGACATTTATATTTGTACTCATAACTCAAAAACGAAAGGTGGGTTCTGTCTAGATTGTTGTTTATCATTTGAATACATAGTTTACACTTATTTTAAAATGACTCTTGATGCAATTTTTTACCACTGCCTTTGATGAAATTTGATTGACGAAACAGGTAAGGAACAGAGATGTCCAGGACATGGGTCTGTGTGTGACTGTTTATCTACTTTTAACATACAGTACTTTTATTTTGTTAAGAATACTATAGTTACTGTGGAACTGACATTTGCAGGCCTTGTGCATTATTCTCTGTGCAAATAGACATAGCCAGCTTGAGTTGGACTGCCAAGTTTGATGCCCTCTGCTTGGTTAGAGGGCAGTAAAACACTGATACACCTTCCACTGGTTGGTGGGTACATGTTGCTTTCCATGAGAAAAAGAAATGTCACACAAGTATTGCAAATGAAGTGTTGGGGTAATAAACCTGGGATGAATGACTCCCACAGCTCCAATAGTAATAGCATGCTCATCTTCATTTCAGGAGGTCTAAAGCTAGCCACACACTACATGATTTTGCACACCGCAACTCATCTCGATCATCAGGTCTCCAACAGTCATAGTGTGTGGTTGTGTTTATGACTGCGACTGGCAGTTTTAAGTCACGTTGCCTTCAGTCAGGAAGTATGAACATGTTGGTTTTTCCCAACTGAAAGTGACATGAATAACTACACTGTATACTACTACTGATTCTAGTAGCAAGTGCCAAATGACGCAGTATATCTAAAACAGTGGTACATTTTACTGTACAAACTGCTGAAGGGTATCCTCCAAAGCCTGTAAGCCCTTCCAGATCAGGATTTGAAAATGAGGTTCTAAATTTTTTACCATAGGTTATACCAAGCCATGGTTAACTTAGGAACAAGAGTGGTTTTGGAAATGTTTTGACACTTTCTAGGAATAAGTTAAGTGTAGTGAGGTCAGCTCATCAGAACAACATTGTATCTTTTACTTGTGAACTACAGTAGTAAACAATGTGATAAAAACTTTGTAAGAGTAGGCAGCAGCGAGAGAAAGAGAAATGTAACCAAACCTTTTAGACAATGTATACTTGAAAATAATTTTATCCCTCTGAAGTTTCAAATTTGATTGCCATGTCTCTTTGCTCCCATTGTTTAGCCACTGTTAACATTTCTTCGTTATGATCTGGTCTTTTCAAATCAAAGTAATTCTGAAACAAAGGCCATTGTCAAGACAATGCTTTGAAAATTGCAGCAATACTGACAACGGTAAAACCTGCTTCACCTATTTAGTGTAAGTGACTCTACATGTACTTTTAAAAGTGATACAATTGCATTATTATTGTGATTTCTTTCGTAAGAAAGGACCATCTCTTTTTTATTCATGATATTTGAATTCTGGATTATTCCATGAACTGTCAAACATTTATCCATGTCCAATAAGTTGCATAAAGACACTGAACCCTTGTATAAAGTGGCACCAGGTACAATAGTTTTTGTGTTCCTTGAGAACTGGCAATGTTGTACCAATGGGTGTAAACATACCACAGGCTCTTCTAAAATGTGGCAGACCACAAGAACCTTTGCTTTCAAACTTCTGCAAGTCTTGTGCAGATTTCAGGAGCTAGATAAGTGGAAGTTTAATGTAGACATATGAGGCAGGGTGCTGGGGGTGCTATTTGGGCAGAAAATTTGCTATTTGGGGGCAAAATCTATGCTATTTTTGAGTACATGATGATTTGCTTAAAAGTTTAAGCACAAGTGTGCAGCCCCCTCCCCCTAGACCCAAAGAAGGGGCTATTGTTTGATCGCAATTGCTGTTAGCTTCCTGATAAAAGTTGTCAACTAGTCCAATTCTGTGTGTGAGCTACTGCTTATTAAAATGATATAGGTCAAACTTTGAGTGTTCTATTTAAGACATAAAGAATGGGTACGGAAGGGATTAACCATGCTAAATGGCAACAAGCAATGTGAAAAAGGATTGACAAAATTTACAAATGAAATGTTGGATTTATTTTCTTGCAGCATAAAATTTATTTATGTCCTCTTATGTATTCTAAAATACAAGTAAATATTTATTTACTGTAACTTATTATGCCACAGAGGATTTTCTAATAAAAGTTTAAACAGCACACTCACTGATTCCTTTTTGTTTTTGAAATGTCACATTCATGACAATCTTAGCATGAATATATACTATAACTAATGACTAATGTGGCAAGAATTTCATACATGAAGCCCACAAAATATCTTTTAAGTATGTGACTAGAACTGTGATCATTAAGGCTAAATACAAAATTCATAATTTTCCAGTAGGGTGGCCAAATGTCTGACTTTTCCCCCGACTTTCGGGCAACCTGAAAAAGCTGTCAAATTACAAATAAAAACCAGAAAGCCAAAAGGCTTAGTGATTCCTTGCCATATGGATATATTCTAACAAATATGAATCACCCACATGACAAGCATGTGATCCCTCATAGTTATCCTACTAAAGATATGTTAACAAGGTCAAAAGCTTTCAAATCTTGTGACCCAAAATGACCTACATGCTAAATATAAACAATCCACTGGCTAAGAATGAGATCCCTCATAGTTACCCCTCTTTAAAATATGATGTTTACTAGGTTTTGACCTTTTGTGACCTCAAATGACCTTTGACCTGCACGAAAAATAATACTGATCATCTTCTCAATATGGTCAATACACAAGGTAAGTATGTGATCCCTCACAGTTACCCTTCTTGAGATATCATGTTTACAAGTTTTTTGACCTTTTTACCTCTGGTGACCCCAAATGACCTTTAACCTCCACCAAAAACAATAGCGATCATCTACTCAATATGGGCAATCCACATGCTAAGTATGAGATCACTCACAGTTACCCTTCTTGAAATATCGTGTTTACGAGGTTTTGACCTTTTACCTCTGGTGACCCCAAATGACCTTTGACCTCCACCAAAAACAATAGGGAACATCTACTCAATATGGGCAATCCACATGCTAAGTATGAGATCACTCACAGTTACCCTTCTTGAAATATCGTGTTTACAAGGTTTTGACCTTTTGACCTCTGGTGACCCCAAATGACCTTTGACCTCCACCAAAAACTGTAAGGATCATCTACTCATTATGGGCAATCCTCATGCTAAGTATGAGATCCCTCACTGTTACCCTCATTGACATATAGTGTTTATAGGGTTTTGACCTTTTTACCTCTGGTGACCCCAAATGACCTTTGACCTCCACCAAAAACAATAGGGATCATCTTCTCAATATGGGCAATCCACATGCTAAGTATGAGATCACTCACAGTTACCCTTCTTGAAATATCCTGTTTACAAGGTTTTGACCTTTTGACCTCTGGTGACCCCAAATGACCTTTGACCTCCACCAAAAACAATAGCGATCATCTACTCAATATGGGCAATACACATGCTAAGTATGAGATCACTCACAGTTACCCTTCTTGAAATATCGTGTTTACGAGGTTTTGACCTTTTTACCTCTAGTGACCCCAAATGACCTTTGACCTCCACCAAAAACATAGGGATCATCTACTCAATATGGGCAATCCACATGCTAAGTATGAGATCACTCGCAGTTACCCTTCTTGAAATATCCTGTTTACAAGGTTTTAACCTTTTGACCTCTGGTGACCCCAAATGACCTTTGACCTCCACCAAAAACTGTAAGGATCATCTACTCATTATGGGCAATCCTCATGGTAAGTATGAGATCCCTCACTGTTACCCTCATTGACATATAGTGTTTTCAAGGTTTTGACCTCTGGTGACCCCAAATGACCTTTGACCTCCACCAAAAACAATAGCGATCATCTACTCATTATGGGCAATCCTCATGGTAAGTATGAGAACCCTCACTGTTACCCTCATTGACATATAGTGTTTATAAGGTTTTGACCTTTTTACCTCTGGTGACCCCAAATGATCTTCTACTCAATATGGGCAATCCACATGCTAAGCATGAGATCACTCACAGTTACCCTTCTTGAAATATCGTGTTTACAAGGTTTTGACCTCTGGTGATCCCAAATGACCTTTGACCTCCACCCTACTCATTACAGGCAATCCTCATGTTAAGTATGAGATCCCTCACTGTTACCCTCATTGAGATATAGTGTTTATAGGGTTTTGACCTTTTTACCTCTGGTGACCCCAAATGACCTTTGACCTCCACCAAAAACGATAGGGATCATCTACTCAATATGGGTAATCCACATGGTAAGTATGAGATCCCTCACATTTATCCTTCTGGAGATATTGTGTTTACAAGCAATTTCCAGCATATTTACTATTTGACCCCTTGTGACCCCAAATGACCTTTTACCTCCACCACAATGAATAGGGATCATCTACTCATTATGGGCAACTTACCTGCCAAGTATGAGATCCCTCACAGTTACCCTTCTTGAGATATCGTGTTTACAAGGTTTTGACCTTTTGACCTCTCGTGGCACCAGATGACCTTTGACCTCCACCAAAAACAATAGGGATCATCTACTCAATATCAGAAATCTACCTGCCAAGTATGAGATCCATCGGAGTTACCCTTCTTGAGATATCGTGTTTACAAGCCAAACCGTCACATACACACATACTGGTATTCATCACAAACCGAGGACCTGCGCACGTTGTCATGTATGCATATTCACCTGCGGACCAGCACATACAACTATGAGATTGACAAATGAACACATGCATTGTATTACTACCCTCTAGAGGGCGCTATACACACCAACTGGGAAGCCACATATATCTCCTAAGTCCACTATATTGGCAATATAATATAAGTCCATATAATATAAGTAACACACCTGTCAAATTCATAGCCAGTAGAGGACTCTGTACCTATACCTAGATAATGGAAAACGTGTGTAGAATGCAATGGAACTAAATTTACCCGAGGACCTGGGTTTAGGTCCTCAGGTGGAAAAAATGTCCTCAGGTGGTAGGTGTGTATTCTGGTCAAGGTCCTTGGCTGGATATCAATACAAGTGCACACATACACACATACACACACACACACGACATCACCATCGCATAGATTCCTTCGGCCTTTGGCAAGGAATCAAAAAATCAATCACAGATAAATTCACTCATATCATATATGATAGTATCATGTTGAAAAATCTGTGGGTGTATGTCAAAACATACTAGCGGTACTGACATATTCACAGATGACCATATTGTAATCCTGCATGTGCAGCGAGTTTGCTTAGATATTTCCTACGATGGATAGCCTTGTGGGTTTGTATTGTAATCAAAATGTGTGCACAATACTGGTGTGCAACAGTGACCTCAATTGGCTAAGGACATTCATGTCCATCTTTTGGGTAAATTGGAAATGATCAACCTATCTTCCAGTGAACTGTTAAGCAAGAGCTACATTTGTGCATGAATACTACAACTAAATGTAAGATGGTTTTCTTTATTAAATTTCAGTTCATGAACTTCACTTTAATTGCACATGGGTAAAGGTGGGGGAGGGACCATACAGCTCATACATTCATTTGATGATGTAGTACTTGAACCAGTGTTCAAGACTTCAGAATTAAGGAGAGACCTCACTCCTTCAAAATAAACTTTAGGAGGGATTTTCATTTTTAAAGGAGGGATTTTGTTAATTTGTAGTTTAACCTGAACACACCGGCAGTAAATGGATGTGTGAATTTCCCTAAACTTAAACTTTGTGGGATTTTGGAAGCCAGGTGCGGGAATAGCACAATCGCGCACCTTAGCGTGAACACTGACTTGAACAGCTTTCTAGAACATCTAACCAAACAAAATTTGAAAGGGTACAAACCAGTGTGTTAAAAAAAGTTCCAATCATAATGATAATGATCTGAAAATCTTATTTGACCAACTTCTGATAATGCAGCTGTATGTATACTTCAGAATAGATGGAATCACATTGCTTCAGTGAGATTCTCCATCTCCACTGTGGCCCAAAACAACAACTATTTTTTCACATGTCACAAGATGATGTTTCCCGTACATTATGCATATATTAAATGCAAGGGTGGCCAGCAAAATGTCTTATCAATGTAGAGTCCATACTGATAAACCTCATAGTACCCATGCGAGGGGATGGCATGTCCTTACAGAAGAGGTGTAATGAATAATCCTCACCAATGCAGTGCCAGTCCCACACCCACCCTGTCATCCCTGGGCACCACTAGCTGCCACTGCTAAGAAAGTCACTGGTCTTGGCTCAAAATATGTGTCTAAAGGTTAGTGTTGGAATCATTCCAGCAAACTTTTGTAGCCCACTTTAATTCAAAAGAGGGCCCTGTACATGATCCACAACACTATAGTCCTTTGTAGTTTTCCATTTTTAAGTTGTTTTCTAACTGTACAGTAATTCCTCACTCTGAGAGAGAACTTCATTCAATCACCAAAGAAAGCCTGTTATGATTATCTCTGAAATAAAGCTGCTACTTACACCAAACATATCCTGATGCATAATACACAGTGACCACAAATGGATGCACTTTTGCGATGTATGATCTTTATTAACTCTGTAGTGGGGGGTAAATGTTGGCATACAAACAGGCCTTGTGAATCAGAAAAGATGAAAATTCTTCATGAGATGGATAAAGAAGGCAAGAAACTTAACACACTGCATGCTTGTAAGCAGAATGGAACAGAAGCAGAACTTATAACATTTTAATAAATGAATTAATGTAAATGCCATCCTGGGGGTGGGGACTTGTCTTAAAGGAAGTTTAAGTAAACTTCACGAATAATCAAGACTGCTTGGATGCTGACTGTTGTATCAATTTGCAAAGTTTGAAGACATTGGCATGAGCAGAACTCTCTATGTGGGAGATGGGGGGGGGAGGTTGTCCAACCCCTTAATTCCCCATGGCAGAGGGCCTGTAATGCAACAAACTGCCTGTAGCCATTTGTAAGTGATGTTCTGAATATTTGGATAGCACTACAACTTTAAGTATCATAAGGGGCTATGGTAAAATGAACTGTACATTTTTCAGGAACATTATCACACAGAGGTAAATAAAGCTGCAGGTACTCCTACATACCTCACACACCTAGAGTATGGGTTTCTTGTTTTTGTTGCTTCAGTTTGTTGTTAACAGCACAGTTGAAGGGAACAGCAAATTTGTTTTTTTTTTGGGGGGGTGGGGGGGGGAGGCAAGAAGAGAGAAACTGGACAGCGAGCTTACATGTGGTTGACAAACTTAATAAAGATGATGAACCTAGATGGATGCTTCTAATTTACAACTACAAATTGTGAATTTTCAAGGAGGTTAGAAAATTTTTTTCCCCATTCCCCATGCAGAACTGCACCTGGCTGTTAATAGCTCAATTCTCAAAATTCAATGAAGAATTAGTATCAATACAATGGCAACAGCTTAAGGCTAAGGCTACCTTTGAATTGCCTTTCGTACAACGGACCATGGAATTGGTTTTTCCTAACAAGAAAGCATTGTCCACAAATACTAAATGATTTGTACGTTCAAGAGTAGGCTAATATTCAATAGATATAGAGCATACAAAGGAAGAATTTGAAAAGCTTTATATAAATCTGGAGATTCTTTTCTCCCAAAAGCCTAAGAAATCTAGTCTTTTTGTTTTACTATCTGTGGTAGACTTGACTTGTATTTCTGCAGTGTTGTCTTCTTCACTGTTAATCACCACTTCAACAAAGAACAAAACATCAGAGTGTTTCTCCTGTAAAGATCAGAATACACCAGAAAATTAAAAGAGCAACTTCATAAAATGGTTTAGACCACAAATATTGACAAGCTGCAGTTACTTTTGGTTGGCAATCTAAAGTCCTTTTTGTTTCCTGTTCTACTGGCATCAGTCCAGTCAGTTGGATTCAGAGACAGGGACTTTTTCATCTTGTCCCTCAAACAGCGATAATCATGTACCAGAAATTACCCAATTTTGTAAACAATCCATACATCACAACACAAAAAATCATAACACAGTGTTTCCACAACCATGGGGGTGGGGGGCATGCCGCTAGAATTCAATAGGCTCGTTTAGCCAAAGTTCCCCGGGAAAAGGCCATTTTCCTGGGTGAAAAATATAGACGTATTAAGTTGCCTGATGGCTAAATCCTCCTATTGAATTCTAGCCTCATGGGGGGGGGGGGGTATTATGAGCCACTGACACCCAAATTATAATGCTCCCTTCGCTACAATTTTAATTCAGATTCTCATGATGAGTCCACATAAAATGACCCCCCACCCCCAACCTCATTAGCCATACCTGGGTAACATTCATGTTCCACATGTCAATCAAATGGACTTACTTTCCTGAATTCTGTGACCTATGAGGGCTGTGACCAAAACCCCTGTAAGCAAGGACATAACAGACAAAGTAGGACACGTGGATGAAGCAGCAGACTCCAGGACTGTCCCAGTCAAACCAACAAGAGAGGTGACATATGCCATCACAACAGTATGAAAACACAATTGGTATGAAAACAAACCAGCTGATATGTCATAGTTCAATAGGAAGTCCCGCACAAAGTATGTTAATGAGAATGGTGAATGTGATGTCAGGATGTGCCAACAAAGTTGCGTTTTCATACGTAACACTCAACAGTCTCAATAACATACTCTGCACAACAGCTGGTGTTAACTTTTCATAACAATTTCAAGATGTGACATCAAGAGATCACCTCCCTAACAGGCATGTGCAATGTTTAGTGCACCTTTATGTATTTGTAAGCAGGGAGCTACAAAAAGAGCTGTGACTGGACAACTTCTCCCCTGACAATTCCCACCAAACTATTCCCCCTCCCCCCCGGACAATTCCCTCAAAACAATTTCCCCCGGATAATTCCAACCAAACAATTGCCCCCCCCAGACAATTCCCACCTGTGACACTTACCCCTCCCACAACTTCCCTCACTGTAACATTTTTAATTGACTTGGATGGGAATTGTCTGGGGGGAAATTTGCAGGTGGCAATTGTCCGGGTTGGGAATTGTCCAAGAGAGAACTGGGGGGGGGGGGAGTTGTTTGGGAACCCTGGTGTAATTAAGTCTAATGGAGAAATTAATTCTTCTCCTGCTAAGTTCTCTCCTAGAAACAAGTTAACAATTTTCCAACTTATTTTCCAACTGAAATGAAATAAATAGTTCCAAACCTTTGCATAGAGGAACGCCTTCCATGGATAGCTGTCCTCTGGGGTTGATGCCATGGTTTGTACACCCTCATTCTCCAACAAATCAAGCAAATGACTAGGTTTATCTTTTATTCCACAAAGTTTTCTCTCACTAAGGAAAAACAGCAAATTAATGATTATGACTTCACTTGATGTAACACTATATTGCTGTACCATGTGGTGTGAAAAACAAGTCGCTAAGGAAAAACAGCAAATTAATGATTATGACTTCACGTGACGTAACACCATATTGCTGCATCATGTGATGTGAAAAACAAAAATGGCAGAAATTTATTTTGACAGCACTTGGGAAAACACATACCTAACTTTTGAAAAATTAAAAACATAAAATTCAAAAGGATATTGCCATGCATTTTTTGTGGACTGTTGCATCTGTCACGTGCATACAGCAATACCATTTACAGTTTTGATTCAACTTAGTAACAATCACTCTAAATATCTCATCAGATAGAGGCATTACAAACCAGGGGTGTAGCTAGGATGAAATTTTTAGGGGGGCCTGGGTAACAAATGGGGGGGCCGACACCGCCGAGGGTCAGGCTTGTCAAGACTATCTAAGCGGAGCGCCACCATCGGTTGGCGCGGAGCGTGCAAGAAAATTTTGGGCTTTACGAACCCTCCAGATGGCCGGAAACGGCACTTCCCACGTGTTTTAAGCTGCATGTACCCAGCCTTGAAATTCGAATCTGATCTCTGCCACTTCCCAAATAATGGGAAAAAATCAATCCATTAAAAATGGTAATACACAAGGCCGCACATACACTTTTTTGCTAGGGGGCAAAAAGTGGGCATTACTGATCTGTGGCCTGGGGGAGGGGACTAAAGGGAACGGGTGTCTCCCTCCACCTTGGCGAAAATTTGTAATTTCAGGAGGACGTATAGATAGCAAATGTTGCAATGTTTGAGGGATTTCAGCTGTAAAAGGAAAACGAAAAGTAATTGTGACTAAGTGCGACAAAAGTCATTTTTGAGAGCGTGGTGGATATGATGTAAAGCATGACTTCAGCCATTGAACTCCGTTGTGGGGGAGGGTTTAAGGGAGGGGAGGGAGTGTTATTGGTTATGAAACGTTTTTATGACTAAACTGGCACGTTTTAAAAACGTTTTTAAGCCATTGATGATTGAAGCTACCTATAGCAACAACAGCAACATAGTAGCTATGCATAATCAATTGCGCGTAGCGCGGGAATTTTAGAAAAGTAGGCTAGAAATACATCCTAACAGAGCTGTAAATGATTGGTGATGTGTACAGATATAGGCATGAAAATATTGATCTGCCTTTTTGAAATTGTTTAAGTTCTATCATTACGATCACGGCTATTTCTTATATTTGCACGGTGCACTTTGAAAATTTCTGGGGGTAATTGCCCGGCCCCTGCTGTGTACGGCCGTGGATATCATATGAGCTGAGATAATACAAGAATCCTACTGAATTATCCATCCCTTTTCATTTACTTTGCCTGCAATTCTCCCATATTTACCTTCTGTGTATCTCTGTTACATTTGTCCATCACCCCATCCATTGGCTACATGTCCACTACTCAATTACATATCCCCTAGATCATACCAAGTTGTCTGATTTTTTGTCAAGCGCCTAGAGCAGCTACGTTTTTGTTGCTGATTTGGCGCTATATAAGTCCAATGTATTATTATTTGTCTCCAACCTAGGGTTACCATATTTATTTTCTAGCAAGGAGGACATAGATCACTGTCCTGATGTAGGGGTCTAAGGGTGTTCCCTTCCCTTTGGAAATTTTTCCGGTTTTCAATGGTGTCTAGATGCAAAATGGGTGTATTTGTTCACGGACTCAAGTCATCGGTATATTACTTGGTCAGACCTATAATACCACCAGTAAATCTTTCAAACTATTTAACCCGCAAAGCAGAAGTAGGGATCATGTGGGAGACACATGAGATCCGTACCTTGTTGACAATTTTACAAATCCGTCCGGAACGTGACGCCAGTGAGAAGTACTTGTCGAAAATAATCGTTCTACAGTGCACTTGTCATGGGCAAGGACAGAAACACGACTTACTTGTTAAGAACAGAAGCATTATTCGAACGCAGTACCTTACCGTACGGCATATTTTGTGCATGATACCGTAGAGGAATGGTCGTGTAAGAATGGTCTTCAGTGTATGATTGCCATGTTTTCAGTTGAAATCAACCAGCCATCAGAAAGGCAGAAAGGATCTAAACCTGACAATGTCACATCCGAGTTTGTCGTCGGGACGTTCGTTTCATCGTCCAAGTGATTATATGCGAATTAAACGACAGTGCAGATTATATGCCTAATTTAGTGAAAGTAGGCATTTTAAAGTTACAAGTTGATTTCATACGTGCGCAAAATGTGTTTTTCACACATTTACTTTTTCTCAATTCTTACACATTTTATTTATTTATTTTTTTGAAGAAAATACTTCAAAATTTATTTCCGTTCAAACATTCATTTTTTCTTAATTCTTACACATTTTATTAGGACACAAAAAATCTGGGGGGGCCTGACGAATATCTGGGCCGCCCTAGGCCCCCCAGGCCCCCCCGTAGCTACGCCGCTGTTACAAACATTTCACATTTTTCACAGTGTAGGAAGGGGAGATGATGGTTTCCTAGGGTAGAGGATGAAAATTTGAAGCTGTACCAAGCTTATGATTTTATTTACTGTGACCCTTTGCAATAAGGATTTGACTTTCATTCACTTTGAAGTTTTCAGGAAACTGTTGATTTATTCCCACTTTCCCTTTGTTTTTTTTAATCTGCATCTCCTCAAAGGTAAGCAGCTGTTTCCAACATATTTAATGATCACCTACAACCTAAATTCCCATGGGGATGGGGTTATCTAGTTTTAAGCATCTCCCTCCCCTTTCCTTCCATTATTCTCCCCCTGCTGGTTATGAACTGCTTTTTAATATCCTTGAATAAATTCAATATTCACATTTCACACTGGAATGCCTTTGCCAAAAAATTGATACCATGAGACATGAATCTTCTAAGGCCATAATACAGTATTTGATCCACTCTATTACAAAGGCCAGGTGAAAAATTACTTGTTTAGCATCCAGTCATTTTAATTTTGTCAGCTCTGGTGGGAGTTTTTTTAACAGAAATACTGTAATGTGCATAAAAGTAAAAGTAAAAACAGGCACTGGCCTGTCCTTGTCTGTCTAATAATGTTGTGGAGTTATGCATTCAATTGTATTAAAAAAAATCTGTTCCAGATTTAGTTTTGAATCTTAAACTGTCTACCTACTGTATGATCTACTGTATAAATGAATTATCCATGTTTTATATAAAGTAGGAATAAATTGAGATGGGGGAGGCTACACAAGCTATTTAATCCATTTAAGAGATTAAAATAGCTCCAGAGGATATCACTTCAAGCAAAAATACCAAGGCAGTGTTGAGAGACAACACTCACCAAGTCTCCAACTTTGTCCAATTTGATTCAAAGTCATCTGGTGAGATTGTGAAAGATTTATCAAATTCCAGAATGCTGCCCTCTTTATCTAGCTGATCACTCCTTTCAACCCTAGAATCTGCAGCAAAATTGGATGAACTATCAGTGCATGCAGCAGTTGCATCATTTAAATTATTTGATTTATCTTCATTCTTTATAAAAGAATTCAAGTCTATGGTGTCTGTAGTGTCACTCATCCTTTCATGACCTTTGGCCTCCTCATGGACTTTGACCCCACCAATATCTATGAGTTGGCCTTCAACAGGTTCGCTGGCAAAATTCTTTTCAGGAGGAGAATGTTCTTTGCTGGATAAACTTTTTTCTGGTTCTATTGGCTCTTGTGATTGTAATTCTAAAGAGAAAAAAAATTCCAATCAATCAAGAAAGCAAGAATTCATTTTACTTTTAATCAAGTAAGATCATTGTTTAAACAACAAATACAATAATTATGCTTTTTATGCTTATTATTTTGTACAATGGGTGTGAAAATATACAGAAATAGGAGGCTACTGACCCCTTGGTGTATTTTTTAGTATTTTTTAGTAGCTCCTGGTTTTGCCCTAAGCCCACACATTTGGAAGTTATAATTTGTATCATTTTTATAGCAACTGTGTGTTTGCACAAAGTTATCACAATTCGAGAAAGCGAGAAATTTCGATAAATGTAGCGTGAAAATGACAGCTTTAAAGAACATTTGAACAAGAATATATATGCAGATAGGTTGTGAGAAGAAACCCATTAAATTAAACCTGCTTTGATGTGGACATACTCCTGGTTTATTCAAAGTAGCCCCCAATACACTCAAGATTTCCAGGAACAAGACACCCCCCCTTTTTTATAAATATTGGTTCATTAACTTACAACCTTATTTTGCTCAATTTTATATTTTTCTATAGCTCAATGAATCTACCTCAATAAACAAGGTACTACATGGCATGTAACAAAATTCCTTCACCAACAAAACATTTAGATGAAACCAACTTACTGAAAAACATTTCTAAAGAGTTTATCATGGGCAGTGACTTATTTGCAAGGTTTTCCCCTTCTGTTGTTTCCTGCTTCAGCATAGATGAACATATAACTTTTTCAGCCTAAGACAAAAAAAGTAAATACTGTATTTTTAAAATTATTTGAAATCAAATCAAAGTCTGTAATCATATTAAAGCAAGGCCTTTTTGGACAAAAGCCCTACAGTTATGATATGGAGAAAAAATTTCAGAAACATTCATAAAAAAAAATCCTACCTTCTTTACAGTTAATTTTTGAGTGAACTTAAAAAAATTTGGGAACATCTCCAACAAAGTTATATTTTTAAATTTAATTTGCACTTCTACATTCAGCTAACAGCAACATTATCTTCCTATTTATCTTGGTAACACACTAGCTCTTTACTAAGGGTCATGTCATTATGAATAGGCATCTCAACTTTATTTACACTTTTCCATATTACAAACTATGTTTCCAAATTGGCAAGAAAATTTTTTTGAGTGTGTGTGTAAATTTGTGCTTTATTTCACTTCTTTTCATTCTAACATGAGGTCTTGAGAAGTAATTCATACAGTAGAATGGAGTCATAATGAAAGGGGTAAAGAAATTAAAACATGAAGAATGTCAACAATTTAAAACAGTCATAATGAAATCTGCACAGAGATAGCTCCTTATGAAAGGATGAAAAGGGAGTTCATAAATGCTACACTCAAACGTGCCCAACACTTCAGTCACAAAAACACTAGCACATGATGAAACAGAGCTGCACACAGATAAACATACCAGGGTAAAGTAATTAAAACTGGGGTGATTGCCTTTTCCTCTTTAAGTGCCATAAGTCATTCTGGATAATACTACAAGAGTAAACACAGTAATACCACAACTTAGCAACAAATGAAACTGATCCAAACTTTTGTCTCACCAAAGTTAGATCTTCGCTCAGTAAACGATAGTAGAGATGACCTTTCTCTCGTAAAAGCATGTTCTTCTTGTTTTCTGTTTCAAAAACAAAAGTTAAGTAATACTTTAATCAGTATTACTGGGATTATCTGTTTTGCAATGTTTTCATAACTTAAGGAACAACTTCAGTCTGCTTTCCACAATTTTTAATAAAGGAAATAAGCAGTGATCCTGCATTTATTATGAAGCATCAGCTAAATCTTACAAATCTCACATTTCCCTTACAAATATTTCCATCATGAATCCAAACATTATACTGAATATTCAAGATACACCAAGCCATTACTCTGCATGAATGCAATAATTCATTAACAAAAATGTTGTCACATGATTAAAAAGACTTATGATTTAGGATACAGAGTTTATTAGTTCAGATTGGCATGATTACAGTTTAGGGCTGTGAACGTTTAGCAAAATTACTAAACGTTTAATCGCAAAATTTTGCGATCGTTTAGCGATTAATCACAAGTACCTATGATCAACATAGAGACTTTAAACGTGCTCTTGAACATGATGAATATGTAAAATGCATTAGTGACGTCCGGGGGACATAGTTTCCATGAACCTCAGACACGGATCCCGCATGGAAGCTCAGCCTTGATGTCATATGTTTACGTGTGTGACATTTGTTTATGTATGTCACTTTTTCAAAAAGAGTTGAAGTGAACATCTAATTTTCTGTAATGACTGCAGATTCTTTTTTATTTCATACGGAAAATGCGTTTTGCGATTAATCGCTGGTAGCTTTGTACTAAACGTTTATTACACATGCGATCGTTTAGCGATTAATCGCTAAACGGTCACAGCCCTATTACAGTTTCCCTTTAGGTTACTAATCTGTAGCTATCATATGGCCACAAAATTTGTAGCAAAATGGGACCTTCAATACGGTAACCAAACTTGTAAAAATTTACATAAACATTCTGTACGAATGCTCCGTATTATAGACCTACTAAGCCACATGTTTACATCTGATATCAAGTGCACCATCTTGATAAAAGAAATACTACAGCAACCTTTCATGGTTTCTTGTTATTAAAAGCAAAATTGCGTTCACATGGAGAAGTGAACAAGTGATCAAGACCAAGGATGCATCACAAGACTGTCCACAAACTTACACTGGGATTTATTTACAAAAGTAAGCCATGTGAGGAATCGTGCATGTTTCTAGGGCAGTACATAGCATGGGTTTCAAAACTAAACATGTTTACACATACATGTCTTTTTGTATTTTACTCACCAACACAGAATTCTAACAATTTTCCTAACATATCTTGACATTCTGCTGGTCGGGAGAAGAAGAGTTTGGTAGTGGCAGTTAAAAGATTACTGACGACCATGGGACGGTGTTCCTCCTCTAAATTATCGATCATTGCTTCAAGCAGGTAGGGGGCATCTGGGATAGCCTGAAAAAGATACATGTTGTCATGGCAACAAATGGTTAAATTAAGTTAAATTACAGATGAAGGCAGGGTTGCAAAAAAAGGTTTGCTTAATGACAATTAATCTACCTCCAAGGATCCCAGCAAGAGGACCCCCAGTCTGGATGGGGGAGGGGGAGGGAAAAGGTAGTGAAAAGTAACATCACATTCTACAAACTGTTGCAAAGTAACAACTGAAAATGACAAACCCAAGTAAACAGCTGCATTATCAGGCTTACATTGTTTTATGGAATGTATGAGAGAGGCTTGCAAGAACCCATCAGAACTCCCTTCCCCTCCCCTTCCCTTCCTCCCCTCCCTTTCCCATCATTTCCCCTCCTCCATCTTGCACTATGCACTTGAATGAATGAGACTGATCACATTGAATTGCTAGAAGTTTCTAAACCCCCTGAAGAAATTATTTGTCTAATTACTTGTGAAGGTACCACTGGATATCTGACTTGCTGTCTTTAACATTATTAAAGTTATCTCAAGGACCCAGGAAGGAACTTGCCATGAAAGAAAAATTGATTAAGCATGCCTACATAGTACTTCAGAATTGGTCTGTGTGACTCCAAATGGAGTATCCTTATTAAACATGGAGACGTTGATATGGGAACTTATAAAGGCCATTTTGTAAAATTGCTTACATGATTAAATTCTGTTTCAGGGGAAAGAAGGTGATATTAAGAAAATGGCATTTTAACTGTTTCCAAATGGTTAAAACATACTTTGAGATACTTTCAAATCCAGTAGCATAATATCCTCCATAAATGATTACAAAGATTGAATACAGGGGGGATGGAATTAAGAAGGAGCTACATGGTATGAACTCTTTCTTCAACTCAAAAAATTATTTTTACCAATAGCAACAGAATACGCACAAAGGTGGACTTAATATCAACTGAGGAATAAAAGATATGATAGAGTGGGGTGAGCAATGATTAAAGATGTCCTCCAAGGTATTAACGTTTTCTTGTACTGCACGTGATTTGTTAAAATACTTATTGTGTGAAAGATGCTGTTTGGGAGTTTCACTTTTTAAAGAGAAAGCAACAACGTTAGGCAGAACCTCCCTATGCTGCAAATGGTCAACAGTTGTTGTCACTTCCAATAAGGTGATCATTCATGCATGAGTAAAGAGCCCAAGATGTATCAGAATTGATATTTAATTGCAGTTTATCTCAGAATAAGCTGGTAGTTGATCTAATCTTAATGTCCATGAGTAATTTGACACCTTTCTGTCAGGTATACCTTCATTGCAGAATTTGCTGTTCATTGTAATCTAATCTGGTTATTTAAGTTGCTAATTGGGACTAACGAATCATTAGTCATGTACTTTAATTGGGAACCCCAGTTTCCAATATAAAAACTATGGTAGCTTTGACTGATTTCAGTAAAGGTAAAAAGGCTTATGAACAAAAGGACAAATTCAGTTTCATCATAAATTGGTGCTATTATTATCACAGGTACATGTTCTAACTGAATAAAATATAAAAAAGGTATTCAGCAGGCCTCCTTTCAAATGAGATCTTCTACATGTCACATGCTGTTTATCTTCTTTCAAAAAAATTTTTTGATAACCCAGTCTCAATGTTTCAAACTGTTGCACTAAAACACAAAGCTATGGTATTTTCTTCACCTAGCAAAGAGGGTATGTTGTTTGGTGAATCACATTTTTGGTAAAGATTCTGGTGCTTGGGTAAGTGTGTGGTTAGGAAAGGTTGTTGGGGGGGGGGGGTGAATCTACCATAGCCTGAGATTTGTGATGTGCACCTCACCAGAGCCTGGTTGGGCTTAACAAGATGAAAAATGTGATGAATCTTTATATATGTGCTTCAAACTAAGCGGCAAAAAGAAAGAGATAAATGCAAGGTGTTATTACCTTCCCATGCTCTCCAATAATCCAAAGTATTGCTACTTTCCCTTTCTGATCTTCAACAGTTGTCCAAAGAGATGGAATCACTGAGAGAATATCCAACTTGTAAGACTGAAACCCATCTAGATCTATCAGATCTGGAAAACAAATGTGAGAGAACAGAAAGTTATTAAGATGATGACAGCTAAGATAGAAAACACTGTCTGCATTTTGCATACTCAGCAGGAAATTCTTATCTTCCTTCCGATGTAGCAGACGAACAATGTGTGAAAAATGTTGAGAGTAAGTTCTTATGATCACGTACCAATACATCTTTCTTAATGTGTACATAATCTTAAATCAGCGTCAAGGCTTACCATTCATAACACTTACCTCACAACAGAAACCAAAAAATTATGCATGTCACCTCAAAATTTACCACTCTATTTTCAAAGTAATCCCCTCATGATTTTCCTACCTACTGTAACCACTACATAGAATAGCCACAACTTTTTTATGAATCTCTGAACAGGAAATGGCCTACAGTCCAACAGCCTACTGGTCCCACACTCTATTGGTCCTACAAATACAGTGAAAATGACAACCCTCTACCCCTTCAGTGCATTTATCCTACAGCAGAAATTCATATTACATCCCATTGGTCCTATACTCTATCGATCTTGTAGACCATTGGCCATCCTAATAAACATGTCATTGGTCCAACAGTAAACATGCCATTGGTACTGCAGCCCACAAGGCCTACAACATATATTAACATAAAAAGTCCCATTGACTATACAACCAATAGACTGCAGAACCAATGAAACGTGGGCCTATTGGTTTTAAACAGGCTGTAGGACTGTAGGGCTGCATGCCACTAGATTTGCCATTAGCAATATGTTGCATCTCCTGACAACTCAAAATCCCAACATATGCCTTTCTGGCCTGGTTTTTTGACCTTGTTTATCAAAGCATGAGTCATTATCTCACAAGGTTCTTCTCCACTCTGCTATGCTGCTCTGCACTAATCCAACCAGCACCTCTAGGGTAGGCTGCAATGGTATAGTACAATGCTAGTGTGGTATGATGCATGTTGGCAACTTGTTGAGGAAGTTGTGGTCAGCACTGTCTAGAAGTTTTTTTGCTCCAGGGGTGAAAGTAGAAATAACAACTCTGGGGAAAGGTGGAGAGTTGCAGAGGTGCAACATAATGCTAATGGCCCTTCTAGAGGCATGTGTGACCACTTGGAATTCTTCTGGTTTTTTTTACCTTTTAGGGCATTAATGGCCAAACCAGCCACTCTTTCCACTTCCAATAGATTCAGTAAAATCTGGACAGCTGGCTGTCTGAAAGTTTCAAGCTTCTTGGCAATGTAAGAAATTCCATTGATTGCTTTGCAAGACACATCGGGAGATACATCCAGACAGTGTGAACTAGTAAAAGAAATACACCCAAAAGTGTGAAATTACAAATGCATTTACAGTATTAAGTGAATATGATTTGTGTAATGGCCAAATAAAACTAACAATGAATTCAACACAATTGATTCTAAGTTTCTACAAAATATTCAACTTGAAGTTTTGAGCAACTTATAGTCACTTTTGTAGAATATAAACTTAAATGGACACTGTACTAGAAAATGGAGCTAATCAACTGTCATTTAAGTCAATGAGGCAAGGATGTACTGTACTCAACACATTAAACCTCCCCACATCTCCTCCAAAATGGCACTATTAAACAGAGCACAGTGTGACATATAATGACCTTGAAGTTACTTGAGATATTAAAGTGATACCTATATTTGCATGGAATAGTCCAACAGTATCTTGAATACAATATTATATATCATATGGAAGCTTACTTAAAGGGAAAATGCAGTTACCCCAGTCTGAATTTGTGTATCCTGGTATCCTATTTCATAATTAGTTCTTTTTAATCATGTGACCTTTTCTATTTCTGAATTGTTAAATTCTCTCAGAATAACTCCCTGGTTTACCATAAACATTAAGTATACAATCCCATTAGTTGATCATCTCCAACAAAAGCAGCTTTACTAGGGTGTCACATGACCAGATTAGGATGTAATTAATTACTGGTGTGAAGACTAATTCTAGTGAGCATGCACAATAGGACAGACTTTATCTTTTCACTATAGACCTACAAAAGGCATTGTTCATAGCTGGTCAGCATTTTCACATTGGACGATTAGCACAGATTAGGTGGATACCTGTCAGTCACTGTTTGCCCCACCTGTGTCTGTCTACACAGACTGTATTGAAGATATACATCTAATGAATATCAAAGTGAAAACATTACAAAGAAACTTGTAAGTGAAATAAAAGGAGATATGTAAAATTTAGCCGAAGTTTTCAAATAAATGTGGGGTGACCAGCTATCTCCTTTAATACTCTGAAACAATTTAAAACTTACTTAAGTTCCTCCAAGATTTCCTTGGAGTTGTTTTCAGTAGAGATCATTTCTAAAAGTTCAATCTTCTGACATTTAATATGGACTGAGTCATTGTACCTGTATGGAAAAGATTTTAGAATCTACTAATAAAAAGCAACCCAATATAAAAAGCAACACATGTCTCAAAAATCTCTCCTGTAGCTTGCAAGAACTTTACAAGACATGCTTAAAATGTTTAGCAGCATTTTCTATTTCATTGTAAAAATTTTTTAATAAATCATTATGTGAAAGTGTGCATTTCATTAAAACTTAACGGGTAATGTAAAGATGATATTCATTAATGATGAATCATGGTGATTAGTATAACCACTAGTTGCATAATTTTTAATACTGAAATCATTTCCTCATATTTAAATACTTTCACGACTGTACTGTTACCATTTTTGTATATGGATATCGGCATCAGGTATTTACCCATGTAGACAATTAAATCCATTGTGAAAATCAGCATGCCTATGCATTTGCTTAGCTACTGCCTTAGGGCTTCCCCACTGACTCCTCCCCCCTCCCCGACTGACAGACTGACTCCCCCCCCCCTACCTTCCTGGAAACTTTTTAGATGATATTCCCTGATACTGAATATTTACCATACTCCAAGCTCCCATTGAGCTTCCCTTGCACTTTCTGCCATTTTCTCATGGCCCACTGAGGTCTGCAGCCTCTAATTGCCAGTGCATTGGTGAATGATGTAACATACTACTGACACATTTCAAGATGTATATTGCACAATACCTGCAAAACAGTTTCTTGTAATGTTTGGTTAAATTGATGTGTGAATTCTTTTGCAAACTATGGAGGTGGCACAGTGATAAGTAGATCATCTCATCTTGCTCATGGGTGAGTAGGGTCAACAAAACACCTAAGAATGATAAAAAAAGTACATAAAAATTTAATCCAAAGCAACCAAAAGGCCAAAATTTAATACAAGTAAGAACATTAGCAAACAAAAGTTTTTAATATACAAATGAAAGCAAAGGGTAATATCACATTACCACTATTCCATCATTTTAAACACACAAGTGTGTGTGATGAGTCCTGTAATCTATTCAAAAGATGGTAATGACATTGAAACAAATCTGCCCACACATAAAGCAGAAAGTATTGAGGGGAAAGGTTTACTCTCCCCCCCCCCCCATGGATGATTTCAAAGTCTACTAAAGTTTCTAACCTCTCACCCCTCCCCCTTAATCCAACCAAAGACGGTTTCAGCATAATCAAATCCACAACCTTGCAAGCTGTCAAGTAAAAGTTCACCCCCCTGACCAACTGACAAAAAGCTACACATATCTTTAACATATTTTTAACTTTGAAGGTATGAAGGAATTCATCCCTTTACAATTTAAATATGTTCTTTGTAAAAACATGGTTACATTTAAAAGCTTATGTGAAGTTGAAAATAATACATTTAAAGCTAAATATTGCATTTGTGGTACAGAAATGTTTCCTCTTAAAGGGATTTGCCAGTGGCAAAAATCAATACCTTTAAAAAATGCAGAAAATTTTTCTCATCTAGGAGGTGAAAACTGCATCTCAATAGCTTGTAGCATTTGGAAGATATACATTTTCAAAGAAATGCAATTTTTTCTCAAGATGAAGTGCATCATGGGAAACTGTGATGTCATCACGGCACATTAATTTGACAAAGCCTTGAATTTCTTTATGATATTGACACCGCTGTAGGGAATATTTATCAACTTTGTTTATTGTGCCCTACATATGTTGTAGATTTATGCTAAATCTACATGGAAAGATATCCAAACATTCCAGCAGTATCAAATTTCAAGGATAACAGGACATTCAATTATAAAGAAAAACAAAAGAAATCTGAGGCAATGTGCCCACTTTACATAACATTCTGTGACCTTGATGAGAAGTGGAGGTGTTTTTGGACAAAAATAAGCAGTCTTTAACGTTAGATATCTCGAGTTAGGAAAAGAGTATTGCTACGGGGTTTGAAGGGCATGAACTGGAATATTTTTGTCTTTCACATAGGATCCTAATGAAAAGCCACTGGAAAATGCCTTTAAACCATTAAGAAGTGGAAAGACTGGTAATTTAAATAAGGCAGCTGGGTCACTTTACTTTAAAGAATTTATTTTCTCACAGAATTAAATATACTGCTTTGTAACCCATGAATAATTTGTTTACCAAAACTTTCAAATTTTCAAATGATGCAACATTTATAACATATGTAATGCAAAATACTTGGATGAGTAAAGCTATGGCGAGAGTTTATTGGTGAGACTGAATGTTTAAAGAATAACAAAAGTTATTCCCTGTCTGTGCTATGTCAACTAAATGTAACCACATATTTCCCTGTCTGAGAAGTATAATTTTAAATGACAGTACTGATAAGGCAAAGTAACCAAATTATAGAAATTAAATAAAATGTTAAATCATCATACTGTAATTGGCATACCTCTTAACTTTTTGCAGATATCCTGCTGAATATTTGGCATCTCCCTGGTATAATATAACATAAGGTTAATGGCAGCTAGGCTCACGCTAGAGTTTCCATGTTTTAGCAGAGGATCCAGCACATTCTATGTGAAAAAAAAATTTTATGATTTTAAACTTTTGGACGTACTAAGTGATACCTACTACAGAGAATTCTTCATTATTATCATAAAACATGAGTTACTGAATCTTATTAGAAGTATAATGAGATGAATGGATCAAGTTACTGCAAACATTGGAAAACTCTTTCTGAAATATCAATGTCATGTTTATAAAATGTTCTAAAGTACTGTGTGAGTGCATAACCTTATATATTTTATAATAAACTATTTTTTTCCATAAAGTTTGTATTTGTTTGTTTCTACACAAATCACTACCTTACTTACATATTTCTGGTTTCCACTGTCACTCAATATGTTTCATTTTAACTACACTGTTTTATTGTACTTTTGCAAACATATCAGAAATAAGGTTGAAAGCATTCAACTTTCTAGCAGCATGTAGACTGATATTGGGCTCTGTCATATCGATATAGATATCTATTCAACTGTCTGTTTCTAGAATCAAATTTTGGACAAAATAACAAAATGCTTTTTAAATGTCTTCCAAGATTTTCTCCTTTTGAAAACATTGTTCTACATTTTTACTGAAGTTAACCAGTCAGACATTTCCTTCTATACCTTCATGAAACAGTTTAAATTAAGCTTGCCATGTGAAACAGCATGGTAGTATCTACCATCTACCAGTTTGCTGCCATTTATCCAAATTTACTGCCATTCCACAAAAGGTATCTTTGGAAATGTACAAGCACTTACAGGCAATTACCTGTGAAGGATAGTGCATGCTGAGTGCTAACTAACTTTTATCAAAGGAAAGGCAGAAGGGGGAGGGGGAGAGTCCAGCAAGTAAAGTAGTCACACTAAGAGTTCATAAATTTCTAAAACAAGAAATAAGAGCATTTCCATTGTTATTTCCACCTGATATTAAAGCAGTACGTATGAGAAGAAAGATTTGGTATGTGCAACAATGATATTTGATGTTTGATGCATTACAATCCAGTGTTCATGCTAAGCTGTGGGGTTGCAGGATTCCCACACCTGAGAAGGACTATCCCACAAAGAAAATAAATACATGTGGGAAATTCCAGGACATGTTTAGCTACCTACATCAGAAGTTATACGCCACTAACTCCTAAAATTAAAGAAAAAGAAAGAAAAAGAAAGCCTTGCAGAACTATAAACAATTCCACACAAAAGTATCTCAAAATGGGCAGTTCCCACTTTGACTTCATTAACTATTGCAGCAAGACACAAAGTTCTCTGCATAAAGGTGGTGAGAAAAGGGAGGAAAAGACATCTCTCGGTAAAGGATGGTGAGAAACAATCACTACCTTACCAGTATATCAAAGACTTCTTCCTCTGTTTTAGGTTGATATGAAAGGAGAAACTGCAGGACAGTTGCCTTACCCCAGTCAGTGAATTCTGATAATCTGTAAAATACAATAAAGTTGAAAGGAAATGCTGCTCCCACAAGGCCAGTGTTGTACATGACAAGGATATTGAAACCCAATGCTCAAATTTATGTCAGTGCTGTTTATTCTGATACTTCTTAATAATTTAATCATGGTATCCAAAAACACAAAACTTGTTGAGCACGCTGAGGCACAGGCACATGCTTACATTAGAATATATACATTGAGCACTTCTTAATCTATTGGGACAGAAAGGGACTTCCATCTAATTTTCTAACCCAAAAGCTATAAATGTACTGTAAACATTGAAAGATGGTAAACTTCGTATGCCTTTTAGGTTGAACTAGCAACTGTTCCCAATACTGTCAAAACAAAAGTATGAAAGATGAAGAAACTCACTCTTGCTTGAAAATCTCACTAGCTGCAAGTTCAGTTCCCACAGAAAATGTGACAACTTCAACTGCTACTGACATTCCTCTTTTATTCAACAAAAATAAATTTGGATTTGAGCCTTTCCTGCAATCTTTCAAGTACTTATTTAGATTACATGTTATGCTAAAGGGCCCTTCCACTATTAAATAGGCCTGGGCAGTCACATTGGTTAGGCCCCACTCTCCACAGACCTGGTTCTCACCTATTCAGAAGATGAATAACTGTCTTTTGTTTTAAGCTGAAATTCTGGCCCATATCTTCTTTTAAGGTGATAAGGGTCCTGACAGCATTCACCACAACACCACTGTCAGTATCATACAGCATTTGATCATGAGCTGGAATTCCATGAGCTTTTGAGAAAGAAAATAAAGTAAGAAGTAGATTTCACTGCACAAGTAACAAAATGAAACCCTTTCAATATTGCCATTCAAACAAAGCCAGAACCTAAATTAAGGCCTAGCCTATACCTATAATACCAGCCTACCATACGGATGGTTTACTTTCACCTTGAAAGACCTGCAACCCATATAAGGTTACTTTACATTAGTATTAGCCCAACAGATTTGTCACTCAACACCTGCATCAATCCATTTCAGTTGTTACTTTTATTAGCTTGACATGCACGGACACGGTGTTATTTCTTTTTTACATGGTTTGAAAATCTTACCTAATCCCAAAAATGATGTACAGTCCATAAGGATGTATGAGTGGCCAACGGATTTTAGTCCATAAACATACAGAACAACTTCTCACTGGGGGAGCTGCAGCACTCTTGCCTGAAATTTTAATGCAAGTTTGCCCCCCCCCCCAAAAAAAAAACATTTTTGCCCCAAATAGTAAATTTTCTGCCCGAATGAGCCCCCTCCCATCACCCAGCCTTGCATGCCTATGGATTTTACACTAGCTGAGCACCAATTTAAATGCCAATACACATACTTACTTGATATTTTAATTAAATGACTAGCTTAGACAAACTTACCCTTAGCAAACTCTGGTTGTAGTTGATAAACTTTCAAAGAACCAGTTGCTGCTATTTGTCTCACATAAGGGCTTCGATCCTTCAAACCCGAGAGGAGGGGTTTCTTTATGTACTCCAAAAACTCTGGTAACCTACCGATAGTTTAAAAGAAATGAATTTTAGAAACAAGTGAATTGTCTGACTGGTTACTTCTCAAAAATTGATATAATTTTTTTCAATGCTTCTATAAATCTGCCCTTGCAAAAATGATTAGACTTTACATGACCCTATTTTAATTGAGGGTTAAAGGTGCAGTCCTCTGCCACTTAAAACTTAAGTCAACGGCCCTGTATCTCACCTCTGATCAAGGTGACTGACATCTGTTAACCTGAGAGTTGTAGCTAACTTCCTAAGTCTGCACCAGATCCTAAGGTTCTTCCTTCCAGACACTCAGGAAGTCCCCATGTCCTATCTCAGATGTCTAGTATGGTACCTAGATTATCACGTGGTGGCCTGCTGGCCATTTGGGGCCCACAGTGCACACTGAAGTGGCCCAAGGAAGATTCAAAGGCCCAAAATTTTACTGGTATAAATCTATACCACTGTAGATTACCAATGGTGAGGTATAAATCTGTACCACTATAGATTACCAATGGAGTGGCATTAATCTAGATATGACTGTAGATTACCAATGGTGTGGTATAAAACTACACCACTGTAGATTACCAATGGTGAAGTATAAATCCACACCACTGTAGATTACCAATGGTGAAGTAGCTAATAAAAAAAGAAAAACATCACCACCAGCCTGAGATTTTCTGATCTTTGAGCATGAAATATCACAACTCTGTTCACATCTATGAATAAACCAGTCACTGAAAATCAAATTTGGCACATACAAACATGCAGGTATCATGAATAATGATTGCCATCCTTGGAGGTTGACAGTAATTTGGGTCATTTCTGAACAGTAAACTCAAATGACCCCTGACTGACCTTCACCCTCGATTTCCCCAAGTTGCAATAACTGCCAGCTACTGCATTTGTTGTGCAGGCCTCACGAAATTGACACAATTGATGAATTAAACACGAAAATCAACCTTCGCAAGGTCTTTTGGCAATTTTTTTTTGCATGAGCCTGAGAAACTCCACCATGGTCATACGATGGCTTAAGATAGCCTCACGTATGTCCTGATGTTTTTATGAACATAGACGAATTTGAACATTTCCTTTATCATGTGTCCATCTAGTGTCAATTTTGGGACAGTGCGATGCCTGCACTGGTGAGGACACAGGCCCTGTTGTTTTATGACCAAAGATAACCTGTGAATGACCTTCGGCCTCAAATTCCTGTATACTCTGTTTAACAGGTGCTAAGAATGATTCTAACATCTTTATATTCATTATCAGCTAAAAACAAACCTGATATTACAGAGAGTCTTCAAAGCCAGTCCTCGGATCATTGCATTTGGGTCAGATGCATCTTTTTGAAGGCTGTTGATAGCCAAGAGAGCAAGATCTGGTTGCTTTATTGCATACTGGCTTATGTATAAGTAAACCAGCTTCTTGCAAGTCAGATCCATGGTAGCACACAACTGTGAAAGTAAAAGTTTACCAAGAAAATGAAGACACTGTTGATATTTATGTTTGGATCAAACAAGGCTTTCAAATCGTAATTATGACATATCTTCTAGCCTCTAGCCATCAAGGACACCTGCTGTACTCACAGGTATAATACCCCCATCTCCCCTCCCCCTTTCCCCTCCCCTCCCCCTTTCCCCTCCCCTCCCCCTTTCCCCTCCCCTCCCCCTTTCCCCTCCCCTTCCCATCCACAATCCTAGGGAATCTGTTAGATACTGTAGTTGAAAGTGTTGGGCTATAATACAGACTAGTTGGTAATATGTGGTTTCAAAATGTGCTATGTCAGTATGGGGTTCAACAGCAAAGCCTTGGTGGGGGGTCTTTGGCTGTAGGATCCACATAAACTCTGAATTATGATGTGATTATGTGTACCTATGAAGATTCAAGGCACTACAGTGTGAACTGTTTAACACACCATGATGTTGACAACTTTATTTCCTTCTTAGAAATGAAACAAGATGGAATTTCTCCCCTTGCATGTAAGTAGTAATCCCTGGGTAAACCACTTGTGACAACTAAGCCTTATGGAAAATGCAGTCACCCATAACTGAATTAGTATACCAAGTAAACCTAATTCATGAATGGCTCCTTTTAATCATATGACATATTACTGAATTGTTAAATTCATGGAGAATAACTGCTGTAAGGCAAATAAGAGGAGATAGGTAACAGTTTGCTGATTTTTCAGAACAAATTTGGGACAACTGCTTTTTCCCTTTAATTCTTTATACTAGCAAATAAAATTGCAAATATATGGGAGGAGGTGAGGAGCTTGTCTTTCTTTAGAAAGGCTGACTAATGGAAGGCACATTGTATCAAGGGAAACACAATGGAAAATACTCCCCATTCACTATAAATTTATACCTGATGGAAGTTTTTTTTGGACTGAAGATGGAAGACAAAGGCTGTTCTTACTGTAGTTTTGCACACAAACTCACAGACACACACACACACACACACACCAAAAATCCACCAAATAGCAGTTTATACTGTCCATCCATAGAATGTCCAAACTACTGCATACTGTATCAGTTGTTACCAACAGGAAGTGCATTTACATTGCAAAGTGGAGTGTCTGCATGCTAAGTTAGAGATCCATCAAAAATTTCACTTCTCAAATATCATGTTTATGAGTTTTTCACAATTTGACTTCCAATGACCTCAAATGACCTTTTAACCTCAACAAATGACCTTTTACCCCCAACAAAACAATAGGGATCTCTAACTCAATGCAGAGCATCTGCATGCTAAGTATAGATCCCTCAGTGTTACCCTTCTTCAAACATTGTGTTCATGAGTTTTTCACAACTTGATTTCAAACTGATCTCAAGTGACTTTTGACCTCCATGAAGAACAAAAGGTTTCTTGAACTTAAGGTGGAGCATCCACACGCTCACTGTGAGAACCATCAAGGTTAAAGGTCATGTGATATCCTGTTGACACGATTTTCATAGTTTGATGTCTGGTGACCTTATATGACCTCTGACTGCCACCAAAAACAACAGGTTTCTTGTACTGTACTCAGTAATGGCATCCACATATTAAGTATGAGATCCCTTAATGTTAGGCTTTTTGAGACAGTGTCATGTTCGCAAGCAGTTTACAAGGTTTTGTAATTTCATCCCAGTGACCTCAGATGAACTTTGACCTCCACCAAAAACAATGCAGTTCTTCTTCATACTACAAATCTATATACTGGGTATAAACAGTATCCATCATTCGTATCTTGAAATATCGCATTTACAAGGTTTTCACTTTCTACCTCTGAAACCTCAAATTGTCCTTAGACCACCAAAAATAATAGAAACCTTTCTCTCAATATGAAATTTATATACACAAACCAAATAACATGGTGGCTGTTGTATTGCCCCACACATATTTAGAAATATCCCTATACCCCTAAATACAACTGGTGACTGTACTTGGATTGACATTCATTGGAACAATAGGTCCACCCTGGTTGGTAAATGATGATTTGTATAGTCAGTTGTGTTTCCAATTAAGCACACACAACTGTGTGTGAATATAGCCTTGAGCAATTTAAAGTCAAAGCAGGCGACTGCGGTTTTGTCTGAGAGTTGTACTGGACACATGTTTTTGTTTATAAAATTGGGAGGAGGGGCTAGAAGTAAACTTAGTGGGGACAATGTTTACTGTCGGGTTGAAATTATAGATCCTTTAAAAGTACCCATCATTGCTATCTTGAGATATCATGTTTACAAGCAGTCTACAAGGTTTTCGTAGAACTTTTCACCTTTCAGATGAACTTTTGACCTCCATCAAATGCACTTTTGTCCTTCTTAATATCACATTGAAAACATATATTTATTGTATCCATCACTCCTATCTTGACATAACATGTTTACAAGCTTTTTGGTTTTCATCCTTAAGTGAAATGAATGACTTTGACCATCACCAAAAATGATGGAACCTCCTTTCTCAATATGACAAATCTATACACTAAGTATGAAAAGTGCCCATCATTGCTACAGTATCTTAAGATACCTGTATAGTGTTTATTAGTTAAGCATCACAAAAAAGCACAGACAGTCGCACACAGAGCACATACTTGTAATTGCCTGCATGATTGCATATATGTAGATTACTTTTGCCTAAAGTTGGCAAGGAATCAAAAACATGGTGCCCTCCACTGCTTAAATTGAATGTTAACAGTTGGACAATAGTTTTATACCCATTTACCTTAACCATATTTGGGAATAATGGTGACATATCGGCCCCGACAGTCATCTCACCAACGACTTCAGACAGAATCATCTGCAGGGACTCTATATCTCCTTCATCCACTGCTTTGGTCAGCCTCGCTCTATCAATAAACAGTAAAAATTGACTTAATAATTCATTTTTAATTCTGAAAATAGAAAAAAGACATGCCTTAACTACTCCTTGCTAGTTCCCTCAAGATGTTTTCAGCAGCTTTCTGGTTGCAATAAACTGATTTCCAAAAGTTTGTTTGAATGTGACCGTGAAAAATAGGTTATTCTGCAGTTCAAAGGTTTTGCACAGTAATTTTTAAATGCTGATTATCTCAGAGCTGATACACACTGCAGTAAGACACTCAAATCTTCTCTTTTATTTTACAATAATATATACTGTATACTACATTCAAAATTTAGACCAGTGGCCATTTGGCTGAGATAACTGTGAATAAAGTTTTGACTACACTATCAAACTACTCCTGGTCAAAATACAAAGCTCATCTGGACAAATGGTGAACTATTTTTGTGGTAACTCACACATTTTGTTTCGGAAATGTAAGAACACCCACAAACTCTAAGATGTCTAAGAAAATCATGAAAATTTTCACTTCATAAGTGCTGGCTATGTACACACACACATATTACTAACATATCAGATGGATTTTAACATACTACTAAGGGCATTGGAGACATAAGGAAAAAGTCGCCCACAAGATTTCTACAAAAAAAGCTGAAAATGCTTTACCCCTGACACAGTATAAGTCTGATTTTTGGCTCCAAACATTGCCAGAGTATGAGTACTTTCAGCAGGTGACATGTGTGCAAGTGAGTTGATGGAATAAGTTTGGAGAGAAAATATTGCAATGTGAGAGTGTGAGAGCCATGGGTGGAAAAGGTGGGGAAGCTGGGAGGCTCCTTCCCAGGAAATATTGGCATTTGGAGGGAAATTTCACTTTTTTTGTACATGAAAATGCAGAAACAACTGTGGAAAATCTTACTCCCTTCCTGGGAAATAAACATTTTTTCCAGTCCTAGTGAGAGCTTTCCAGGCAGATGTGTTAAAAATTTGTACACACTGCACAAGTGCTGTACTGTACAGTACCAATGTTCATCTTGAAGGCTCAATGGACTGAAGGGGAATTAACAACCCACTCAGGCAGACCATTCCACTCACTGACAACTCTGTATGAAAAGCTGAACTTCCTAACGTCAAGCGTAGAGAAACGCTTCACCAGCTTCTTACAATAGCCACAACCCTGGAATTAGCACAAATCTTTAGGTAGTTACAATTTGGCAGAGGATCCCTACCAGAAGAGAATTTAGAAACCTGCAGTATGTCCTCCCTTATCCATCTTAACTCAAGAGTAAGCTGAGTGGTCCTCCTCTCAACTTGAATGAGGGAAACTTGTCCTTCTCGAAAAAGGGACTCTGAGCCTGCACAGCATAATCAAGATGTGGCCTAACCAACTGCTTGTACAGACTCAACACAATTTCTTTACTGAAATTACTGAAATTCCTCTTGATCAGTCCAAGCACCCTATTTGCCCTAGCAGCATCAGCTGCACACTGCCCAGAAGGCTTCAGTTCACTTGTTATGACAACACCCAGATCTTTTTCCAAAGTCACATTCCTTAAAATACCTCTACTCATGGTATAATCATAGCTCAAGTTTTTAGGTCCAAAATGAAGTACTTTGCATCTATCAGCATTAAAAGGCATTTGTCAAGTCTGAGACCAAGAAAGTAACCTAAGTACTCCTGTAACAGTGAAGCATACTTTTCATCATCACTGACCTTCATATAGAGTTTAGTATCATCAGCAAATTTACTAATACTTGATGTGATAGAGATACCAATATCATTGATGAAATTTAAGAACAAAATTGGGCCAAGAACAGAGCCCTGTGGCATTACACTTGTAACTTCTTCCCAAGACGAGTATTTACCGTTGAAAACAAGTCTCTGGGATTGACCATGAAGCCAAGAATTGATCTAGTTGGCACATCTGCCCTGTACTTACACGTAACCCATGCAGCTGTTTCACCAAAAGTCTACCTAATGGAACTTTATAAAATGCTTTTTGAAAATCAAGGTAAATTACATCAACACTGTGACCAGAATCAAGAGATAAGGAGACATCCTCAAGAAAGCTCAGTAAATAAGAAACCCAAGATCTACATGGGAGGAAGTTTACCATGCTGAGACAGATTCAGTAACCTATTATCTAAGAGATTCTTAAGCACACAATCCTTGACCACAGACTCCATGACTGCACACAACACTGGTTGAATAAATGGGCCTGTTTAATTGCAAGACAAGCTCTGATCTCTTTCTTAAAAATAGGAATAACACTTGCAACATGCCAGTCAGCAGGGACAAACCTTGAGTACACTCAGTACAGACACTTCTGAAAAATAATACACAGAAGAACTGACACTAATCTCAGAGCAATCATGCAGAATGGCAGGATGGATACCATCTGGCTCAAGGGCCTTGCTAGCCTTTAAACTCCTTGCCTTATTACAAACCAGTTCCTCGGAGAAAGCAATGCAAATTGAGCCACTGGAACTACTGCAAGCATCCATTATAGAAGACTCCTTGGTAAAGACAGAGACAAAATAATCTTTTCACAAATTAGCCATATCCTGATGGCAGCCACTGACTAATGTATAGTAGGAGGGTATAAGTTCGGTCACATATGAATTTTATAATGTCCCTACATTTACCTGCAGCCTAAATAGCATAGTAGGCCCTATGCTCAAATACTAGTTCACTTCATCGGAAAAAAGTAATTGCTTCGTATGTCTCAGTCAAATCAGCTGTTACTTTGCTTTGACTGGTGAATAAGCAGGCATTTTTCAGAGACGTTTGAACTTTGAATCACCCATAATACGCTGCATGTATACTAGGGTAGCAGCTTGACTACTTGTGTAATGCTGCATGGGGACACCTGTAGGTTAGACTACATAGCTTTAATACTGGTGGTATCTAAATTACTATGACCCACCGGGTCTAAAAGTAAGCACCTGTGAACATAATTATTAAACTGATTCTATACTGCTGTTCCAATATGCAAGTCACCGACTCGCTGTTTGTACAACTGACTGATCACAGCCAGTATTACTAGGCTGGGTGAATTGTAGGGATGATTTAAGTTTTTAGTCTTTTGCTGTATTTAAAAGCAGTTTGTAATAATGTCATCCTCAAAATAAAATTTGTTTTATTGATCTAGCCTATCAATATTTAAAAATTGTCTCAGAATGGCTATTTTGAGAAGGACATGTCATCTACCATAGAAATGTGAAGTTAAATTTAGTGACACCCCTAAATGTACAATGGAACTGGGCCTAGCCCTGCCATGATCCGATCCCAACTGACTGCCATATCTCCTGTTCCAGATGTGTCTTTGTTCCTACATCTCTAACGTAGTTAATTTCGACAAGTCTAGGCCTGTATGAGGATCGGTGTAAGGATAAAGGGTTAGGGTTACCATCTGTCCCGATTAATCAGGATTAGTTCCGTTTTTGAAGGGAAAGGTGAGCGTGCTAGCAGGTAAGACTTGTAAATCATCCTGATTTTCTCGAAAACGGATATAGCTGTTATATTCTCTATCATGTTTTTTGCTTGTGTAGCAAAAATCCTCATGACTCGATCACTGGTTTTAGCCCTGAAGATTAAAGGCATTTTTCAGTGGCTTTTCACGAGGGTCCTATGTGAAAGAGAAAAAAATTCAGTTCATAACCTCTAAACCCCATAGTAATACTGTACTCTTTGCCTAACTCGAGATATCTAATATTAAAGACTGCACATTTTTGTCAAAAAATACCTCTAGTTCTCATCAAGGTCACAGAATGTTATGTAACTTGGGCACATTGCCTCAGATTCCTTTTGTTTTTCTTTATAATTGAATGTCCTGTTGTTCTTGAAATTTGATACTGTTGGAATGTTTGAATATCTTTCCATGTAGATTTAGCATAAATCTAAACCATATGTAGGGCATAACAAACAAAGTTGCTAAATAGCCTATTCCCTAAAACAGTGTCAATATCATAAAGAAATTCAATGCTCTGTCAAATTAATGTGCCACGATGACATCACAGATTTCCCATAATGCACTTTATCTTGAGAAAAAGTTGCATTTCTTTGAAAATTAGTATCTTCCAAATGCTACAAGCTATTGAGATGCGGTTTTCACCATCTAGAAGAGAAAAATTTTTTGCATATTTTGAAGTCATTGATTTTTGGGTACAATTATAGAATACCCCGCCTTCCAGAAGGTCTGTTTTTCAAATCGAGTCGTAGTCGCAGTTGACCGCAACTCTGACTCCACTTCACAGGATACATAACAGGATAGGCCTAGTTTCTCACCGCGACTCCGACTCCAGACAAAAAAGATATTTCTTTTCCCACCTTGACTCCGACTCCACTTGAAAAATACAGGTGGACCCAAAGATGCGTCGTTTTCCCCTCCCACCTCGACTCCAACTTCACTTGACAAATAGGCCTACATGGGGACCCAATGGTGCGTCGTTCTCAAACAGGATATTTAGAGGCAAGTTCCCGCTTTCATTCCGACTCCAACTCCGTCAGCAAGTGCAATTGCATCTTCACTGCGACTCAGACTCCACTCATAAAATACTAGTAATTCAATGTCTCCTATCTTGACTCCGACTCCATTTTCTACGTTAAGTAGGCCTATGTATATGCTGATGACTGTGACTCCGACTCCACAACATTGATGAAGTACAGTACTCGACCTATAGACGGCACATGAGACTGAGTGTGTCGTTCTCAAAGCGCAACACTCTGAAGTAGAGTTATAAAGAAAAATCCAAATCCCATTTCTTCATAGAATGTCTCGTAATCCTCAGCCACTGCGACTCCACGACTCCATCGGTTAGAACTCTCTTAAATGTGCGGGGTATTCTACGATTTGGATTACTCCGATTTTTGTCACTGGCAAATAACCCAAACTTCCCACCTGCACTGTAGCAGAGTTGCTCTAGCTACGTACGTACCGACTAAACAGTTAACTGTGCTGTTTCGATAATAGGCCTATACGTATGAGTGTGGCAATTGTGAGTTGTAATGTTCATTTTCTGATATTTTCCATGAACATGCAGTTATGCCATGAAGTATGTATTTATTTTATGACTAGTCCGCAGACTGTGACCTGTGGTGTAAATGTGGTGCAAACCAAATTGACCTTAATTACATTTCTAAAATTGTCCACATAGGCCTATAAGGCAAACAAAACTAGTGAAATCAGCTTTAAATATTGCACCATTTATCTTCTAAGCGGGTGCCAAAATCTAAATTTTAGCAAAGGGGAGGAGGACATCCCCCAGATCAGTCTCCAAAAGTTATGTGTCCCACTTTCAGCTTAGAGAAATATGGTAGGCCTAACCCTAATGAGGGTTTGGTTAGAACCTAACCTTTATCCCAACACTGACCTCAATGAAGACTTGTCGGTGTATACTGACGTCGGAACAAAGAGATGTAACTTAGGGACATTATGGACATAGATGTGTAACCGCTCCTGTTAACTCGGTAACATTAACAGTAACAACAAAACAGTCACTAAATTATTTTCGCGGAACTGATCTTTTCACTATATAGTACTTACTTCACAATTGCCAAATAAGAATAAGACTTTTCTCCAAGTGAACACACTTAAAATATACAAAAAAGCTTCTGTTACCTGGTTTCTTCCATATCATTCCGCCCTCTGAAAAAAGACATGCTTAATGGGCAAAAATGCAGAATATGACGCCGAAGGAAAACACAAACTGGCGCAGCAGAGCTCAACAAAATGAGCAAAGTACACTGTAAACAGTACTTCCACAACTGATCAAAAGAAATTCCTGAAACAGAGTCACAAAGTTTTTGAAATTTGATGTATTTATGTTTATTGATTAACGCCTCCCGCAGGCATGTTCGTTCCAATCATTCAGACTTGTAGTGATCGAGTACGTACTCTTACTCGTACGCGAATACATTTTTTTGAGTACTCGTACTCCTACTCATGTCTTTGTACTCTGCTGAAAAGCAAGTACTCGTACTCGTACTCAGGCCTTTGAACGAGTCGTACTCATACTCGTACTCACGCCCTTGTACTCGTACTCGTACTCAGGATTTTGCACTAGTACTCGTACTTTGAGAATTGTACTCATGAGTACAGACATATCAGTCCAGGATGTTATTAATTGTAATCTTCATTGATCCTTTCCTAATTTAATATGACATGTATAATTATGTGATAATTATGTGAAAAATGAACTAAATCTATGCAATTTGGTGAAACTTCGCACATGTAGTACTCGATCGAGATATCAGCAAATGAAGTAACTACATTTGTGACCCAAAGTGAGCTTGAGGCAAGCATCAACTTCCTCACAATAATAGCAATGCTTTGTTTCCTTTGTTTTTTCAGCCTGTTGTGTTGACCTTGAAGTTAATAGGGATAAGACCTCCACATGGGGAATGTAAAGTTTGTAAAATTCCCATGCCTCTCATGCAATCACATTCCAATAACATGAGATTGTGGAGGAGAAAAATGGTTGTCAAGTTTAAAGGAAAACAAAAGACTGCTCATTAAAGTGAGGCTATGACATCATATGAGCTTGCTTCAAGTTAACTTTGTGTTGAAAATGTGACAATATTAATTGCTAATACCTTGAGAACCACACATCGGATTTCAATGCAAATTTCACCAGAATGCTTAGAATAAGCACCACCTCTAACATATCAAAACTTGATTTGAGCTTGGACCCTTCTTTTAAAGCTTCCCCAGACTGTACTGATCAACGCAGATTATCTCAACAAATAAAAAATAAATTGTGCTGCTATAAGGAGCAGTAACAAAGGATTAACAGAAACCTGTCTTTCAACAAACTGAAGAAATTACTTTAGTATTAGTGGCTTACTAGTGTACTAAATAATCTTATGAGTATCATCTCCTTATGCATATAAGTACTTTAGCCCCCTACTGAAAAAAAATCTTGTCTTGGTGTAGTCTAGAACTATACAGTGTTTGAAATTACCTTCGATCAGTAAGCTAGTCAGAGTCTGCTTTTCAGAACTTAATGACTCAGCTGACATTGCTTTCAGTTGCTGGCAAATGTACGTGCACTTCCAATTACAAAGTTTTGAGACTGACTGACATGTTTGTGGCGAGTATGCGTCTTAGAAGTTGAAACTAAACTGACCAGTGTTGGAATAGCCTACTTGGATCAATGCTAACAACTGACAAATCCCTGTAAGAAACAAGCCAAAATTCAAAACAAAAACCTGTATAATCAGGTTTCTTTACAGAGTGGAATAAACCTTAGTCAGTCTCTTTTTTGGTAAATGCAAACTTTTGCCCTTCCACTGAATTTGAAACCTGTTTTGCGGCAGACGGCCGTTTACCAAAATGATTTTTTTTCTCAGAGAACTTACTTTGAAATAAAATACTTGAACAGAGGTTTTCCACTTGAACAAATGACATTGAAATGACAGTTGAATTTTTCTTTTCTTCCGAAATACAACTGCTCAGAAGACCATGATGGCTTCCAAGTGACATGACAAGTTTTCACGATAAAGCTTCTGCAAGTTGCGATCTATGCAGTAGAAAATGGCCTTTCTTGCAAGTTGGTCATTCGGCTTCAAACCCGAAGTTAATGTTCCTGCTTAAGGTCCGACAAAATGAAGGAGGAAATGCGTAGCATTGGAAATAATCATAATTATACGCTCAGATATTATTTCATTCACCTCTAGATTCAGTAACCAGCATTTCATTTTTTAGAAAATGTAATATTGATAATTAACGGTATATAGAAATCAAATGCAGCATTTATTTGCAAAAGGTTTTCAAATAGACAAACAGTTAAAGTTTAACGTTGGAGGGTCATGAATCTACCCGCCTCATCAAGGACCCTATACCAGAGTGATGAGCACCGGCGAGGTTCGCCTTCTCTTTTCGACTAGAACTCAGAGGTTAACGAGGCAGGCGTGTACTGATCGCTCCCAATCTTCCTCCTGGGGTCGCCATTTAACGTCACCATCTGACGGACGTGAGTGTATCCCCGGTCTTAAGCCACTTTCTAAAGGCTGGGAGGGTGGAGGTTCCTTGCTCTGCCCCTCTGATCGATAGCTGAACCAAACAGAGCGGACGGCTTGCTGAATGGGACAATTTCCCTTGTCAGACAACCAGATACCCACTGCGACCTCATCCAGGGACCTCTAGTATGCAAGGGAGTACACTCAGATCACCAGGCTAACTATATCCTCAACCTTGAAGACAATTAAAGACAATTAAGGTATTTAATTAAAGACAATTAAAGTATTTAATTAAAGACAATAAGAGACTTTAACTTACCTTAAAGGCAATTGTATGTTACTGCTGTTATACTACTCCAGCCTACACATGTATTCAGAAGTGTACTCATATGTACTCATACTCGTACTCGAGTACACTTTTTTGTACTCGTACTCATGGCTTAGTTTGTATCCGTACTCATACTAGTACTCGAGACCTTTTAGTCGTACTCGGGAGTCTGTACTCATACTACAAGCTTGCCATCATTTGTCATAAAATATAAAACAGACATCCGCTATACATAAAAAGGAAAGGAATGGGAAAAGCGTCTTGACGCCAGTGGCGTCGCAAGAATTTTCGAATTGCGGATCACTGGGGAGAGACTCTTCTGCCGAAGGGACACCCCGATATGAAGGACCGAGCGGCGCATGAAGCACCTTAGGAGCATCAAGCACACCCCTGTAGGCGTTGGGGTCCAGCCAGAGGGTCCCCAGTGGGACTCTGGTGAAGATGGGGGATGCCCTGATGGGGGTTCAGCAGTCGAGGGGCCGGCGGGGAGGTTTTAGGGTATTTACAACATTGTGAGTTTTGTGACCATGATTAGAATGAAACATTAAGCTATCCCCAAAGAGTTTGGGATGTGCACTGAGCAGACTATAAAACCACATTTGACCATCATTTTTGTTGGCCTTACTGGGACTGATTTGAAAATGGTATGAGTGGGGACAACAGATCATGTCAGGGGCTGCATTGGGCTTTGGGACGATAATTACACTCATGCTGCAGCCTCAGGAACTAATTTTGAGACAACCCACACTACAGTACCTACCAGGTATGCCACTTGGAAAGCCCTCACATTAAATTATCCAAGGTGCATCTTAAGGCGAGGGATCCTGGGCCTCGTTGGGAAAATTTGAAAAAAATGAAAGCCATTATGTGTGTAATTTAGTGGGTTCTTGGCACCTTAAAATCATAATGATGAAACAGATATTTCCTGCATTTCCATCGGCAGTAAATTGGGAAAAAGTGTAACTAGTACCCGATGAGATAACTGCAGGTGTACGGGCAAAAAGCGTATAGAGTATTCTGGTATTCAGTGTTAAAGAACTTTTCTTGTAAGCTCTCATACTCCATGCAGAGTTATCACCAATACATGATCTCTGGTGTGGTGCATGGCTCTACCTCGATGAGGACCCAAGGGGAGCAAAGCTCCACTTGCAAGTTGTAAGGAACCGGTTTTTAATATAAACGGACATAGCCTATGAGATGGAGCTATTTAAGTATCCTCATATGTTATTCGATGCACGTTAAAACGTACAGCAAACATTGCAATCCAAACAATATCAAACATGATACTAGATTAACAGATAATCGATTTAAGATATGTACTGAATAGAGAGGACTCAAGGCCACAATTGTTCCATAGCTGTAGAAAATAAATATTGAAACAATGATCTGGAATTATTTCCCAGAAAGGCAGTGTCCCACACAAATACTTACGCCCAAAGCTCGCCACACAAATGTGGTTTTGAGAACATCTTGTGCAATTTTCGCTCCCTGATTAACTGCAAAAGTAACAGTGGGTCCTCTTGTCCAAATAGAGAAATATAGGTTTAACGAAAATTGTTGACAAGCTTCTCTTACGGTTTTGCTTTTCAACCGGGGTGGATAGGAATTCAGGGTGACGGACGATTCGCCTTACGCAGCCAAAATCGTCCAGAAAGATGTTAAGGAGGGCAAAAAATGTAATTGTCCGAAATCGCTCATCTCCCCTCCTAGATAATTTCAATGCAGGCAATAAAAATAGTCCTTGTAGACCTTAAAATAGCCTCAACTTTGAAGGGGTGATTTTGCACAAAACCTTTAAAAAGAGACCCCTATCAAAACAAAATAAAATTGGGACCTAGGTGGGAATAGTTTGATGGTATACTGGACTCCTGTCTGATGAGCAGCTTCATCTTTTTGCTTTTCTTGACCATTTTGAAGGTACATGATCATAATAACATCGACTGACACTGCATGATAGCAATACCTCAAAAAATGTTTCTTTTAATTCCAGCACACTATACGACGCAATTCAACTCAACTGGACTCACTACCTACGGACAAAATCACTCACGGTTGGATATCAGGACTGTGGGACTCACAGTCAGACGGGCTGACCCAGGTGAGCACAAACGGACTGCATCAAGGAAGGACTCGTGGGTGAGCGAATTGACGGAGACACGGAAGAACAGACGGACTCACTGTCGAACTGATTTTCTCTTGGACTGAAGACTAAACCGACAGAACGAGACGGAAGGACAGACTAACTTCACAAACTGAGAAACTCTCCGACTGACGACTCGTCAATGGAAGATCGGACTGACTCACTGACAGACGAACGGACTGAGGGATGCTCACGGCTGTACGGACTCATGGACGAATGGATTGGCTCATGTAAGAAATTCCTAAAATTTGCAGTAATTTTCCTTAAAATTTGTCCAATATGTTGCACCAAATTGCATCTAAGGACCCCCAAATATCAGAAATTTGAAAAAGCGAGGGGACACTCCTCCCCTTAGACCCCTCCCCACGACGGTGATCCGAAACAACATTCAGCCCCCCGTCTCGAACAACTTAATACACCTATGCATCTATTGAGTGATTTGAAGACTTTCCGCCGACTCATTGACTGATAGTGGGCGATCGGACTCACTGACCGAAGGGACTAACGGTCACACAAGCAAAAGCACTTACGATGGGAGGATAAGACTCATTTTGTTGACTCGCTGAAGGCCCCTTTTGCAATACAGAGGGGTGAAAAGTCTCCTCAAATTGCAGGTGAAAGCAAAATTACACTTTTGAACAGGAAGCTCGACTGGAGCTTGGAGCGTGGGGTCCTATTGAAGGTCACAAGAGGTAGTTTCAGGAGAAACACCCTAAAGCTTTAAGAGATTGCAAAAGGCTTGGAGATTTTTTAGCTGACCTCAACATGACACTTGTTCCGCATCCGAGAATATTACCCAAAATAGAACTTTTCCTGATTTTGAAATTGAACAAGAAATCAGACCAACAGCTAAGGGCAAGGAGGGAAACGAAAATGGTATGTACAGCCTAAGTGAAAATGAGGGCGAAAAACGCGATTTAAGTTTACTGTTTGTGTGTTTAGTGGATATGCTTCAAAATAGGCCCGGTTGTGCAATGTTATATCACTCATGACGTAAAATTTTACTTGATCTTCTCTTATCTTTTATTTAAAAGTTTTTTTCTTCTTTAGACTTATTTCGGGATGAGTAGGAATGTAAAATCAAAATTTGGTAGCACTAAGTGGCTTTTTTTTTCGTTGCCGAAGTATCCCTTCCCATGCACGCTTCTGGTGTCACTGGTGTTATAAGGTAGCAAAAATATCGTACATTCATTAAATTTGGGGACAACAAGTCCCATAATGTTGTTGAGTGATGCACATTAATGTGGTCACAAAGGTTGCTTTTGACCACACATTGAGCTGTGCGTATCGGTATAATAATCTCTTAAAGACAGATACTCAGATATCCCAGACAGTTCCAATTCTCCAAACTAGGTTACTTCTAGCCACGCCCACAACTATAGCTTCTCTTCGTGTAGACACAAACCTAGTTTATTGCTAGAAGTGATATCACCTGGTGAACACACAAAGCCCTAATGTGTGACATAACACTCTCTTTGCAAGTAGTCTAATATGAGCCAGGAGTGGCGCCAGCGGGGGCGGGGGCATGGCTTCTTCGCGGAAGGCTGCCCCCGTCGGGGAAATTTTCCAGTTTCGTAGGGGAGCTTAATCCGTACATGATATAATATGTAATCCCAAAGATATAGAGAGGGCAGATTCTTCAATGAAGAACCCAAATTTCCACTTTTCCTTGAAAAAAAAAAAACAAATTTTTCAAATTTCTTCAATTACATTCCCAAATTTTCAATTTTTTGCAAAAAAGGTCAAAATTTTTCCGCTGGGCAGGGGGCACTGTGCCCCCACCCCCATATTTTGGAAAGTCTCAAAATTTTGGCAGAATCTGTAGAAACCAGCGGGCAAAATTTCTAAAAGATGATCACTGACAAAAAAGCCCAAGGACAACGTCGAGAAAACCTGGATGAACACGGCGATATCGCATTCTTTTGTCAAGTAGCGTTCAGAGGATGAACGAAACAGATGTGTAGGCTACTCATACGGTCCCAAACACTTTCACAAGGAACACCATTTAGTGTCCTCATCCGATAGATGAAAGTTTTAGCCACTTGGGGCTGGGAAGGACAAGTACTATACAATGACAACCAGAAGTGACCTGCCTACGACACCAATAATGGAAACTCACCAGCAGCGTTGCAAACAAGCAATGTTGTGCCAAGAAATTTGCCTCAAAGGTTTATCTAAATACGATACTGCGAACCATATAGATAGGCCTTTCCAACCAAGCTACCTGGTCACCGTTGTTCGCTTAATGGTCGCTTAACTTCGTAAAAACACAAAGTCGTCTAGTTAACTGGTCCACTCAAGTAGTGGGTTTAGTCCATCGGCTATAAGCAACCTATTCTAAAAGCAAAGCCATGAGAGGTGGGAGGGAAGACGGAGTGATCGCAGAAAAGCCAGCGTACCTCGAGCGCGGGGATTCGAACCTAGACTCATTGATACCCGGCAGAGCAAACCATCAAACTACTCGAGGACAAAGCTTCTATAGGGTTTCTTATTACATGTACGGCCGTAAAGTGCTAACAGACACGAAATGCAGTCGTACTGAAGGGTCTAGTAGAAAATACAAATGCCCAACATGTCTGCTGCCATCTTTAACTTCAAAACTACTACTGTACACCTTTGGCACCTTCATGGACTCTCTCACCGGAAGCCTTGAAACGACTGTGTCGAAATCAATGCAGACTGTGTTTTCAATCAACTAAAATAACACTGAAGATTTTTTTCTTCTGTAAATCGGCTCTATCCGAAAATCTCTTCAAACAAGTAGTGTCCTTCTAAAAAGGAATTAAAGATTCTTTTGTCAGTTTGCTAGCTATCAACATCTTTGTATCAATGAGATGTGCTTAGGACCACCCTATAGTCACAGACTTCGGAATACACTACTATTGAGATTCTTTATCCTAATTCAGCGAACAAAATCGATCCAATTAAATCGAGAAATGGCGGTCGTTTTCCCCGGTGATACATTATTCTCAACTTGTTTATTGGTTCTTCAAAAAAGCTGCTGGATCACCCCTCTGATTCAGTAAGCCGTTGTAGAATGAAGTGTGACATTCCTCGCTTACTTTGTTGTGCGCTTAGGAATAAGCTAATTTATTCGTCATGAAGGGCACCATTTTGTCAAATAGAAGTCTTGTGGAACTAATCTCCTATGACATGCCACTTATCGAATGAAACACCCCACTCATTGGCCTTTGACCTGTGTGAAAACAAGTCATTAACGATCAAAGTATGGGATTGGGCTTATTTACTGCACCTTCTCTGTACAGCCAATGAATTCACACAGGTTGATCTTTAAAATAGTGGAAGTAATTCGGTCGGTGTAGCCAAGTCACCGTCCTTGGTATATTTAACAGTAACGAATTCACTGTCAAAAAGGGTATGTAAATGTGTAGCCCAATGGTATGGTTCATTCTACCGTTTTAAGGCCAGTAGCCTGGTGTGGGGGTTATGGTGCGAATGAACCCCCCCCCCTTATTTTTGTCTTCGAACCCCTTTGTATAATCATTTATAACATTCATTTCTAAACGCAGTACTTACCTATTTAGTTTACTTTCTGCTTTTTAATTATTTTTGTAATCCTCCGGTGGTTTGGGGACCCCTACCAGGACTATGACATGGTCCAAAATACATCCCTTTTACCTTTTGCAACTAGATAGGTTAATGGCTTATAAGGACAAACAAACCGTCGCTTCAGACAGTAAAAGTTCTCCCTATACAGTTTACTTCTAAGGGTCAGGCAAGCAAGCCGGTAGCCAAGGGATCCGGAGGCGCCCTCTAAAGAATTTCACTCCCTTCAAAACCAAAAATTATCATTGCTTTAATGCATTTTAGTATACCTCCCCCCTAAGAAATTTTTGATCCCCAGAAGCTGTCTCGCCCCTCTTCCATTCAGCACCTTGCCTGGCTACGCACCTGCTGCCAGGCAAATTAAATCTAAAACGCATACTGAGTGTACACCCACACAAAGCTTCAATAGCCGGTGCTGAGTTTAAGGCTATATCCACACACCATACACTCTAAAAACACTTGGGTCACAAGGAAACTGAACCAACATTTTGGGTCATATTTTGACCCACTTTCGGTCAAAAGAAGTCTTATTTGGGTCATTATTTGACCCAATAATTTAGGTCGGTTCTTTTCTGACCCACTTTTAGGTCAAACGACCCAAACGTTTTTACAGTGTAGTATGTAAGCTGTCTGCTATTAAACGGGTACACTACTGATCTGCACGACTCATCATTTACCAATTACACAAGACATCATTTACCAATAAGAATGATTCAATTGTTTCAATATATGTCAAAGTAAAGTCCAAAGTAAAGTCAAAAAATATATCCAGATATTCCTAAATATGTTTGGAGAGATGCATCAGCTCCTTTTAAAGTATCTATTTGACGAAAATCATATGTACGTACTGCAACAATTTATAGTTTTTGCCGACTATCATATTCTGATTTGTTCCTACATTGTAGACTTACTTTCGGAGTTTCTTGCCCCCCCCCCACCTCCCTAACAGTTCCGCACATGGGAAGGTGTTTTTGTTTCTTTTCACAACATGATGCTTCCTGTTTTCAGCCTCCCAGTCCAAGGTATTAATACAAACGGAGGATACAACTTGTCACAAGGCAAAGCGTACACGTCACTCGGGTCTGGAATATTAAGCCCCGAGTTCGGGCTAAAGCAATTTCTCACGCAGATTATTGAAAAATTGGCAATTTTCTCTGATTATGCAAGTTTACATCCCAGACTGGCAAAACGGCGTGTGCCTACCGACAAATAATAAGGGCACTAGTTTTTGCAACAACAATTATTGACTCCTCTTTGCCTCCAGTCCCTTCCCCAGCGTAGCATTTATCGCATTGAGATTCAAACATATTGGATTTATTACAATAAAGGTTCCACAATTATTGTTCTTCTGTGAAAGCGCGATTCTGGAGAAACACGAAAATGCATCGATGCGAAGTTCCATTCAGTCTCATTTTCCTATCCTTTGGAAGGTTTTTCAGACTCGCCATCGTGGCAAACGTATTAAAGTTTTTCAGTTTCGTCGGGAAGCCTTATAGGGCAAGATAAAGTATGTTATCCCGACGGATGATCATGCAGTCGCCCCAATAAATTTCTTAGTTTTACTGTTGAGAAGGGCAGATTCTTCAATAAAAACCCACACTTATTTAACTTTTCTTCATGAAAACAAAAATTTTCAATTCTTCTTCACAATAAAACCTCAAATTTTTGGCCTTAAAATTTCGAGTTCGCTATCATCCTTTCGGCAACCCATTGCATCTGTCGGGGCTTAAGGTAGCTTGGACACTTGCCTTTCCCCTTCAGCAGATCCCAGTACCACCTCTGGCTGAGCCTGCATGCAGCTTTTTCATTGGGCAATGATTTTTATCAGTTTCGGGCTCAATCCTGAACAATCGACGTTGTATCACTGACGAACATTATTAGCACAAATAAACCATGAACTTTCAGCAAAAACTAGGTGTACGGTACACCCAAGGTTAGAAGCGGGTATCAAAGGGTTTTCACGTAGCATCTAATACTTTAAGCAAAATTCGCAACATTCCAGTAATGACTTTATGGCTTGAATTTACTCAAACCGCAAATTAATTAAAAATATACTTTTTTCCGTCCATGATGAATGTACACTTCATCCTGTTGCAAGCTGCTCATGCAAAATTTTGTTCAAAGTAAAAATGTTATAGCTGTGAACTGTGAAGAGTTTGGTGTACTTTCAGTGTCATTCGCAGGTCAGCTGAAAGCTCCATGCTAGTGTTCCCATCGTATTAATGTCTTAGACATTTAGGGAATTTTCCCTCAGTCTGAATCCCACCAAAATTATACTGAACCACACTGGGGCTTTATGGTAGCCATATGGTCCCTTCACCTTCCGAAAGGCACTCAACTTTTCATCTACTCTTGCGGAGTTGAAGAAGCATCATCATGATCATAACCTTTTCCCTATAGTACACTTGTAAGAATTTCCGCATCTCTGCATTGCAAGAGGAAGGGAACATTGCCGCCAGAGAAGGGAAATTCTCAGACGCAAGACTTCTCCCTCACGTGCACACGTAGGTCCGATTTCTTTAAGCTATCCGTGCAGGGCTTGAGATATCATTTTCTGTGGTTCCTTCAAACTGCCATCATCTGGTAGTATCACTAGCTAAAAACATAGTCTTCTTTTCCCCCCTCCCCCACCCTTTACGGTACCGGTGCCCCTGTGTCAGAATCCCTGGCTATGGGCCTGCTTGGTTCCTAGAAATTTACCCAGAAGCAGTAATACCGTACTTATTTAATTTTGCAAGCCCATGAAAATAACATAGTTGGTAAGTTGATGTAAAAAGCATTAAAAATGTATAAAATAGACACAATTTCTATTAAAATCCCCAAATATTGACCATTTTACAGGGTAATTTCTGTTTCAACATGAGCTAAATATGCAAATATGTGGCATCGAAAGAGGGACATACCATATATGGCTAATGTTAGCCTTTGTTTTTTCAACCTTCATTTCAAGGACACTGGTAGCATTGTTATGATTTATTACGAAAGATAAAATTGTTTCCTTGGGAAATATTGATATCACTCACCAAACTGTAAATTATCTTACCATTCATTAAGAGATAATTTATGAAGGGTTAACAAAAGAAACCTTAACACTGTGCAACACTCCACATCATTATTTTTGCATAGGCAATAAGTGACTCCAGAAACCATCAGACTTTGAAGACATATATCTTGAGAACGGTAGACGATAATGGAATAATTCCAACGGATCTTTCACTGGGGGATTTTATTCTTTAACACAAGTGAAACAGCTCTTTTGGTGGCATGTCAACAGAACTTAAAAACTTCTTTCATAATTGATTTAAATCGTGATGGAGAATGGTCACATTAAACCTGAGAGAACTATGTCGTAACGCCCCTCTTCACTCAACGTCAGATGAATTCCTAAACCACAAACTTTACTTTTTGTGTTACGGAACGAAGGGACAGATGGTACTTTAATCGATAACTTTTGTTTTCTTATTAACTGGGAAGTTACAAATTGTAGTCCAAATTCAGTAACTACCGGTATAAAAGCCTGGAATGACGAAAGCGGATTACCACCACTGTCAAGAGGACAATTTGTGGCGGAATGACTCATGTAGCGTAATTCCAAGAGGCCAAGAACCAACTCCACGAAGAGCCGGTAGTCAATGTCAGTAAGCCATTTCCATGGATTGAGAGCAAAGCCGCGTTAAAACCGGTTTCTTCATCGTCCATATTTATATGTTAAGAGATATTTAAGTATTGCAGTCGCTACAACTAAATGAGATACAACCCATTGAATTCTGATTCTAAAGATTTTCTTTATTTCTTGCAAAAGATTCCAAAAGTTTAATTTTCAAACTCAACCACTATTTGTTACGAAAATTCTGCGGGCTATCTCGTTACTGAATGCAAAAACCTGAAACGACTCCTAAATGGAGTTACTACGACCCAGCCGAAGGAGCACAAGTTAATATAGCTGGGGAAGCCAGCCTTTAGTCTCGAAATAGTGCTAACGATCGTGAATTTACTCACCAAAGTTTTCATCAAACATATCTTTCTTTTTTCGTGCTACCAGCTGAAGTTAAAGGGAAAACCAAACAGAAGAACTCGGTCGCAAATGAGTTACGTTTCAAGAAGGGACACCAAGGTGACCATGACCATTGAACCAGGGAGCTGAGCGGCAGCTCCTTGATGTAACTACCAGGATCGTTACACTTGGTTCTTGTAGAGAACATAGGCTAATGTTTATACAAGCTTTAAAGACCGTTAAATAAGCTTTTGGCGACTGCATACACCCTCTAATGAGACTGAAGAAACGAAGTGGTCAATGGTAACATTGTTTCATGAAGTAATATCACAGAGCTGTAGGAATCGGGCCTGTTGCCTTCCCTTTAGTCCCCCCCCCTCCCCCCCCAAAAAAAAATCAGTTTCAAGTTTTCTTCTGAAACTACAATATGTCTCACAACAGCCAAAACTTACCTTCAAGTAAGAAAATGCCAAACTCTAGAGCTGAATGGTTCAACCCTTCCTTTCCATCACATCTTAGAAACTTTTCGACGTCCATGGTATCACTTTTAGGGCCAAGCCCATAGAGCATCAACGACACTGCAACTTCCACTGGTAGATTTAGAAAAGAGGCTCTTACTTATATTCGTTAGGGGGCCATATTTTTAGTCGGGGAAAGTCTCGGAGGTCACGGAGTACGAGCGGTAGTAATGTAGTTACAGTTTTGTCCTTGAGGGTAGGGGGTCGTGTTTAAATGACTGAACGGCCACACGGAAACAAAGAACCGCTCCATCCGAGTACTCGCGATGTAAGCACCCATCTGTTGCTTGGCCCTTAGTGGTCTCCAGGGGGAAACATCCCCGTGGAAGATCAAAAACATTACCCCTGTAGTTCTAGGGTGTTTTCAAAGCTATGTAATTTACAATGGATTATGTATGGGAAGGGTGGGAAGGGAGGATTACACTAAAGAGCACCTTCCTGGTTACATCAGGGCGCTGATTAAGAAGTTGGGAGTTCCTTGGCTGAGCCACAGTAATGGTGCATGCCCAGATGATGGTATCTGTTTTTCTAATCATGTCGTCGGGGGAGTATCCTCCTATATCCACAGCTACCTTTATTTTTATCGTACCCCAGTAAATTGGATACTTTACAATAATGTACATTGTACAGTGTTATACTATATAGGTAAAGAAAAGCTACTCAAACATTTCAAGAGATAACAAGGGAAAAAATTGGTAAATTTTTAAAGAATAACCAAATAAATTGGGGCCGTTTTGCCTACTTTATGTTCCACTAAATTTTGTGTCCTTGGGGAAAACTGGAGAAAAAATGTTCTAGTTTAGGAATGAAATATTGCTTTGAGGTTTAGAACGAAAATTTAAAAAAAGTCTCTTTCACATACGACCAACCATCAAATGCCACCAGAAAATACCCTTAACCAGCTGACTTTGCTCTGTCAACGTGAAGGCAGCTCTATACCTGGATATGTCAGCGCCTTGATCTATCAACAACAGTTACTGAAGAATCCACCATGGCAGCACAATTGGCAAGACTGTTAAGAAGTAACCCAGCCACGATATCTTTGAAAGAAAACTCGCCAAAGATTCCTTTAAGAGTGATAGAAAAACAAAGGATATAATAAATTCAAGTCCTTCCTCGTGTTTCAGTATATGTACACTCTTAAAGAATTCTGGTTAGATTCATGCAAGATTATACGTGGTCTCCGGTTTATCCTGGTATTCAATTTCTGGTTAAAATAACCAAGAAGCCCTGCTTAAATTGAACCAGAAAATGTTAACTTTTAACCAGGACTTTGAACCCGTCGTTAATTTAACAGGAAAAATGTTAATGTTGATTATTATTTCAGGGTTAATTTTAACCAGAGAATGGATTACATGGGTGTGTTAGAGTGTAAGCACAAGTCACATCAACGATTGTTCAAACTATCATGTGACCTATTGATTTTAAATTTAAAATGAAAATATTGTAAAAATGATGATTTAGATAACCGAATTTTAGTATTTACAAAAAAGACATATTAAAAGTGCATTCGGCCGGACAAGACAAAGGAAAGACTAACGCAAGGCAACCCTGATAACCAGCGATATCAATAAAGGATTGCTTAAAATAAATAAATAATTAATTTTGAACAAATTAATAATAAAGTATTACTTGCTATAGTATTTAAAAAGAAGCTATTCAGATCAAGAAGTTACTTTCGTTTTCTTTCTGTAGTTCTCATCAGATTGATTCGTTTGTGTCCGCAACAGTGGCCGTGTTACATAGTGGAGGAAAGGTGACAAGGGCACCATCCCCGTTTACTTTTCTTTTCCTTTATTTGCTAACCTGCACATAACTTTTAGATTAGCACACCGGACGGGTGTATAGTACGGGCGCTTGTTCCTGTTTACTTCTGCTTCTGTTTCACGTCTATACGTCTCCTTACTAGTAAGGTAAGCTACCGTACCTTGTACTACCGGTACCTCCTGAAAGGGTGCAATAGACAGACGTACATTCAGCGCGCTATTGTCAGTTTTCTTATTTCACGTTTATTCTCTGTGTTATTTCAACCGCATATCACCTCATTCCTTTTGAATAATAGCACGTTCTTTGATTTCATTTCCTCGCCACTTGTCGGTATTATCTCTAACAGCAACTTTGTAAATAAACTATACACACCAGTCACCTTTTAAGTTTTATGAAGCATTGTTTCAAAGTTATACATTTTTCATAACCATTACAAATATCTCTTTAACCTGAACCTGCTTATAACATCTTGCATTGTTTACTTTCATAGATTCCTGACTACACATTGAGACAATGATTAACTTGAGAGGATAAGTTACCAAATGATAGTCTTTAAAAAATATCTGACCAATCAACAAAGTAACGGTTGGTTCACAATAGGAATTCCAGATGAAAGTTTCCGCTGGGCAGACACGTGCCACCCAAGTAGAAATTAGTACTGTATGATTTCTTATGAAAGTGTTACACCATTTTAAATATCCCAAATGACAGACTTATGAATTTATTTCACCATCCATAGTTTGACCTCAATGATCTCTTGACCCTTAATGGCGCTAACTATATTGACAGATGATTAATTGATGACATAACTTGATGATTCCTTGAAGGCAGTATCAGAACAAAAGAACAACCAATGCTACAAGATTTTGAGTGATGAATGAAACATATTATCAACAGTTTATTGATAAGCACGAAAAAGTGACCCACTTAGCATCACTTGAAAATACTGTGTTGTGTTTGTTCGTGTTGTGGCTATTTAGTTGTATAGGCGTATGGTATCCTACCAAGTTCAGGGCCTTGAACAGGAAAGGTTTTCCCGAGTTTTGCTCACCCTAAAGTAGTGCAAAGAAAATTATAGAGCGCGTAAGGGCGCAAAAATGTAACATGTTTTTAATCCTGGAAAACAAATTTGGGCAACGTTCGAGCAATCGGGGTAAAAAAGGGTGCATTCAGGGACTTTTCTTTTTTACTGATTCCCTGCATGAATTTTGCTGGTATTTTGCCCAAATTTTTGACAATACACTGCAAAAAGTGTGAGGGAATCGGTTATTCTTCCTGCTCGTAAGCCTGTGACTAGATGATAACTGCGAATGGAGTCGAAGTGAAAGATGGCGTTAAAGGAAGATCGTCAGTGGTTTATTTTATTAAAAACTTTCCTGTAATAATAAAATGAAGTAGAGTTATCCAACGTCTTGTTAAGTTTACAAAGTCTTAAGATTCTAGGTCCCCCAGTGGCTACCCATGGACTATTTGAGGTCCGTGGCCTTCACAAAAATGGCACCTGGAACATTCAATGAGTCCGAAATTTACTAAGGTCTTCCAGCTTCATGACCTCCTTTATCAGACTGTTAAGTTCTTTCTTCTACAATCATTGTAAATTCCACACTCAAGAAAGTGTGGACCTAGACCCAAACACACTAGAATCCCTGGCGAAATTTTTATCATTTTTCTCTTTACCGAAACTGTAAGAGCTATAACTTACCGTACCTTACTAAAAGTTAAAAGGAAGTAAAATAGACTCCCAATTAGAGAGAATAAGAACATTAGGCCTATATAGAAAACGAAATGCAGTTTGAAGAAAGTTGTTAAATTTAATGACCCCATTTTATAGCGGGAGTTTTACTGTATAGAGAAAAGTGATACACATCGTTCCTCGATAACCTAACGTACAGGATGACAATCGGTAATATTTTCCTCGTCATAAGTGCAGGGTAAACCTTCCTGAATTTAATGCGAAAAAATCATTATCTTTATTAAATAAGCAAAGAAACTGACTAAAAAAAGCATTCTGCATGTGGGATGATCAAACAAGTTATTAGTTTGGATCGTGTAAGCTATGTGGACCGTATGACTAGAAACAGACGACTTGTGAGATACCAGTATTCTTGTCAAGATTTGACACTAAGCCAAGTCTAAAACAGTGTAACAATCGCTTTCATGAAAAATAAATAATTTCAAACTTCTAACGTCTGAGAATGTCTGATTGTTACTGAAGGGTCGTCAAACGCACTGGCGATTTTGCCGGGCGGTCGAAATTGTTCAACTTGATTGGGGACTGGACATTTTAGCTTCTGAATTTGGAGATCTTGTAAGCCTATTGCAGTCATGAGACACAGTTAATTGTAATTTCTGGCAGAAAATTTCAAGCTAAAAATTACGGAGGACTTAAGCCCAGCCCGCTCCTCTTTTCCCCCTCCCCATCCCTGGCTGCCCGGTTCCGACGGCTCTCAGGCTGGTCACATTTTGGTAGTGTCCTGAGGGGAAACAACCTACGCACTGCAAGCTGCTTTAGGCTCCTAGAGCTGCCGTGGTTCACTAACTTGATGTTCAAAGCCTAACACGGTTCAATGACATAGATGACCAACTTCTGAACGGGAGGGTATCATGACCTTTCCAATACTGTACGATTACGAAGATAAAAGGTCGGGATAAAGACACACTGAATATGGGGCGCGAGTCAACGAAAAAAATTACTGTGGTGCGCTCTCTCCGTTATTGGTAGAATTTATCTGGTGGTTTGGCTTCAGACTCAATGTTATCATCAATATCAGAGAGAAGAGAGTATGACCTTGACTACTGCTGACATCAATTTATCAAAAAATTGAAAAATATTCAAAATTTCATTAAAGTTTTCGACAATTCCCAAAAGACTACTTTTATGCATCATCCTAAACACGAAAGTTTGTATTACTATTAAGGTCTTTGGAACTTGTTTGTGCAGTGTGAAATACACTGAGATGTTTTAACGAGCGTGGCATGTAAACACGGGGTCCTGTGTAACAACATTATCATCCCAAAGATGAAGGCATCCGCTGACGGTATTGTATAAACAAAACCCGTCTACAATCAATGACATCTTCTTAATAATATTCCATATGAAGAATTTTTAGTGGCCAAGATTCTCCCCGTGTTGCCCGTTTTATATTCAGAGTTGAAATGAAAAACCGGGACTTTTTAGGATCGTGTTGGGTTCAGCCACAACAAAAACTTTTTCTCTCAATTCTCTGGGGAAAGTGGAGGTTTCTTTACGAGAAACACTCACAGTTTGTGCTGCGTGACTATGAGAGTTTGAAATGTGATCTTATATGGAAGGGACAAAAAAGTGAGGTCCATGCGTAACTTGAATAAAGACGCTACTGTTTGGGAAAAAATATAGAAGCCAAATCGGAAACAAAGTATTTGGAACGGAACTTTTTTACTGTGTGTCCTATGAGAGATCACGTTAGTAGGTCTGTTTTGTACATTGAGATAAACCGTCCCTTCATAACTGAGCCTTACTGGTCAGTCTGGTCCGGGAACAATCCTGTGAGTTATACCTCCTTTTCAATTAAGTCGAGGGCAATGCTTTGTCTGCCAGGACATTACCATTCGTGATCTTTGCTTGCATTAGCCATTTGGTGGTTTCAGTCATTGTTCACACTCTATTGGAATCAAATTTAAAAGGTGGAATTAACTGTGGAAGTAAACGATACTCTTTTAAGAGTCAACTTCAAAGTAACTACCGATAGCTACCTGCAGGACTGTCATTGGAAATTACTCTTTTTCACCATTCAAAGTTGACTAATTTGTTACAAATATATTCTCAGATTCTGGAATCTGCTGTAGTAGGACAGTGAATTAGATACCACGAGACTGGTGCACGTTCTTTGGAGTTATTTTGTGATGAAGTTTTCTTGTTTTGAATTGACAAAAAGTTCGTTTCTCTGTCAACTTGGCGATAGAGACATAAACCGATGAACTGAACTCTTTGGCGCTCGCTGCATGTTCTTGAAAGCTATTAACTCTTTGACTTGTGAGCGGTTTTGGGGCCAAAAGACCCCATGGGTGGAAATTGACACTTGGCATTGTTGGTCACATTCTATTGCATGTTCGTCGTAGCCGAGTAGGAATTGTGGGCGGCACACTAAACTTTTTTGCTTCATCATGTGTTTGTTGTGTCAAATCTAACCAAGTGATTCCTTTGAAAAAGTTAAATCTTCAGCGGTTGATTCGCAAAATCAGAGAAATCATATCTAAAAGCGGAAATGGACTTTTTGGCCCTTCTTCTGCTTTAGCTGATATCTTTAAGTCTTCTTTTGGTACTATCTTGGAGTTCAGTAAAATCAGTCTAACTTGGACGGAATTCAATAAGCACAGGTTTCATCTTTATATATTTATGCGGGAATTTAGAACAAATCGAATATTGGAAGTTAATAAATTTGAGAGTATTACTATTCAGATATAACATTTGCCGAGGTTTGGCATATCGACGTTACTGCTAACACCACATGGGACTTATTATTACAAAGGTTCCCTAAGGATGAGAAAGTTGCTTCAAACACGATAAAATAGAGGATTCAATCTTCTTTTTTTAAGACGAAGACGCCATTCAACTACTACAATCGTTTCACTAACTATTTATTTATCAGAGGCGAAACAGTCTTCAGTTTACAAGGAAAAGTTAAGGATAAAGTTTATTGATTGTATTCTGTGGGAAGAGAGTTTTGCGGTCTTGATTATAATGAGGTTTGAGTGGCTTGTCGGAGTTCTGTTACTACCCTGTGCCAGTTTACTCGCCAAGAAAACTACAGCCGCCGCTAGCAGTAAATGGTGGTGAGTAGTATCTCCACAGATTATTGAAAGAGTTTTTTGAAAGCTCATATTTTTGAATAATAAAACCAGTCTTAGAGGACGGTTGGTCCTCTCACGGTCTCATCAGTCACCCGCCTTCGCTCCGCTGTAGATTTATGAAAAGAGGTACTCTGTACTTAAACCGTTTAGGCTATATGAAACATTGTTAATTAAGTCAGTAAGTTCTTTGTCAAAGCTTTAATTTAATTTTCTCCTGTGTAGAAACAAATGTGAACATAATATACTGATACAATATGAAACTGCAAAATGGCATTTACCTGAACGGCTAGGCAAGACAACTGATGTCGTTACCAAAGTCCAGTAGAAAACAATACAGAGGACAGGCTAAGCCTTACAGACTATATGCAAGACCTTTTATTTCGTTGGAAGATCGCCCTTTTTTTTTTCGTTTCTAGTTTAACTTCCAATTTTTTCCAGAAACTAATTCTTCGTAAATTGCAAACGAAGCCCAATTATTTCAATACAAGTTTAACTTTTTTCCTAGGTGGTATGTTGTATGAGACCAAGTAACTTTATTTGTTGGTGGTGAATTGTGTTCACAGAGATCTGTACGTGACGTCACATTTAAAAGTTCAATTCGTCCGATCCAACCTATTAAGTCAGATCCCTGAGACTGTTACATTGAATAAATTTGTATCACCCACAGAAATGTTCTTTTTTGCACAAATTCTTGTTTTACAAGTGAAACAGTCAGATGAAAAATAGCAGTCAAAATGTTTTGACAGAAATGCAACCATGTATCTGTAGCTATTGATAGACCGGCCGCAAAAAAAGTTCGAACTAACCGGGTCAATCAATCTTGTATATTTTGACCCCAGCATCGTTTACACAGGCACTCAAATACAACGTTTAGTGTATGAAATATCTACACTGTACTGACTGGTATACCGTCTCTATCAATTGATGAACCTCTATACATAGACGCATGCCATGGAAAGATATTTCACGAGACGTCAAACGTTGTTTGCCCTGAAATCTTCCCGAGCTGGGAAGATAAAATCATGGCATTAATTTTGCCCTGAAAATTTTTTTTTTGATATAGATCCTATTGGCTCAGGAGGAGCTGCCGTGCCACCCCTCCCCCTCACTTCATACGCCCATGACAGCGTAGTGTATGGTGAACCACCTAACGGGTTCGCAGGCTAAACAGATGTTAATAGTTTTCGATAAATTAAAGAAAAATTTAAGATGAAGTTCATGGTAAGAATTTGACCAGTCTATGATCTTTTGTAGGTCATTTTGCATCGGTTACTATAGTTTTGTTTAAGCTCAAGTAACCTTCGCAGCAGGAGTTGAATATTTGCCTCTTTCTAACGCACCGAAATGTAGCAAATATAGGTGTAAGAGTGTATACGTCCTCCGAGCAGGCAAATGCCAAAGCTGCCGTAGTTACACCATTGTTTGAAGGACTGATTTAGACAGCATGTCATATTACATGTGCAATGTTTTACAGCCTTTACTTAATTGCTTTCCTACCAAAATATTAAAAGTAGAAAGTATTCACCACAAACCTTACCAATAATTTACTTTTGGTAAAATAAAAGAGACCCATCAAATTATTAAAAAAATATTTTGTAGTCACTTAAGTTCTTGTATATTTACAAAAAAATACTCCAAATGCATTAAAACAGGAATTAAGATGGTTAATGCGGTAAATACAGCGAAGGAAATTTGAAGAAAAACTTACCTTTCAAACAAACATACCATTATCTTGGGGCTTCTATTCAATTTACAGAATTTACAGGAACACGTCACAGATTGTAAAAATACATTTACTTCAATTTCAGAGGTGGATCTTAGTGAATGCGTTCCTTTAATATGCAGAGTGAAAGTCACACACTAGGCCCATACATTTGGTCATGCAAAATTTCAGCCAATTTCATCAAAACGAGTTTTTAAAATTTAAGTTACACACTGCAGAATAATAAATTTATATACAGCTCTCTGCTATACAGAAAGTTAGTGTAACAATGGTTTTAGCGCCCTTAAACTATTATTTCAGACAATATCTGTTCTCTGTATTACAGTCTGTTTGAAGGAGATCGCAATGAATCAACTCTGTTAACCTACCTATTCCATATTATAAAACTGACAAAAGTTATGAAACTTATATTTAGTTTAAATTGTTCAAAAGTTTTTAGCCAAGAAGTTACAAGTGACTTCTTTATTAGTGTAGACGTATAAAAGTTATAAAGAAATAGCTTTCTTCTACTTAAATTTAATGACTAATGTTATATGATAATATTGTTCCAATACAAAATCCATTTAAGTCATCGCCTTATAGTGATAACAAAATTTAATTTCTCATATCATGGCAATATCTCAATTAACGAAAAACTATTTTGAAGTCACGCGTTGAAACCCAACGTTATATCTTTGTTCATGCAGTAAGGTTTACTAGCTCATTGTAGATTTTGTAAGCAGACATGTGGGGGTTTACCCAGGAGGTGTCATCACAGGCAAAGTTCTGGAGTAAACAACAACAAAAACTTGATAGTGAATGTCAAAAAATTTTTGTCTAGGAAGTTATTACACCGGGAAGATTGTATGTATCTGGTATTTTCTGATTGTAATGTTAAGTATCAGCCGATCAATGTAGTAAAGAGCCAAAATTTAGGAAACTAAGAAGGGAAATTGCTTTTCCTGCACTTCAAATTGAGCATGTACGTTATAAATTCTTGCTCCGTTTTTGCCCTTCGCAATAAACGCCTCACTTCTTGTATATATCATAAACTTAGAAAAATAAAAAAAAAATAATTGAAGAAAAAAAGTATGAAATTAAAAGTTAAAATATTTGCAGTGCAAAAACGTCAATTTAGAAAAAATAACACTCTTGCTTCTTTTTGTCTAATCAGTGATGCGTATACAGCTATTGTTTCTTCTCATAGTCAATGCAAATGATGGGTCTACGGTCTGATTGGAGGAAAGTGTGATGTCATATGACGTCATGGTCAGTTATTACTAATCTATTACAACACACTGAATCATCTCTTGTTCATGTGTGGCTGGTCAGGATATATCATATGTGTTATAATCCTACAAATCCCAGTGAACGTTACTGACACGTTTCGGTCAGTGCCTGCTTTTAAAAGAATAATTTGCTGTATTTAAAAATGCCGGAAGTAACACCATGTGAGGTGGAGGATTGCCTACGTAGCAGGCTGTAGGGCATATTCCTTGTTCAGTCGGTGGTTTAGGAAACCTTGAAGAGGGGCTGAGCAAACAAAGTCCGCTCCTCGGATTAGGTGGAGGAAGGATTTGATTGTTATTCGGTGTATTTAGAGTATGACGTCATATCCGGTTTTTTTTCCTCCTTGGTAATAGAATATATCACATGGTTATACAGGTATACAGGTGTAATAATCGAGGTGGAGGTATCCACACTAGCCCACTCTGACTCTCCTGGGAAAATTCAAATCTTGGACAGCATCTTGAAACGCGTAACCACGATGATTACAGTACAAAAACGTACTTAAAGACAGCTTATGTACTTTGAATAACTTTTGAAATAATCTCTACACAAAAACTCTACTTTTGGACAATTCTACTAGCCATTATCTTACGATCATTTTGTGATTGGGCCTTCCAGCCTCTGTCTTTTGGTTAGGACCATGTGTAGTGTCTGTTCTTTTCAGCCAGTATAGAATGGGACCATACATGACAGACCCATGATGTAGAGGTCTGAAGGCCAAGAGATTGGTCTTGTAAAGTCTAAGTGTCCCTTGGGGACGTAGCTTCTTGGGGGGGGGGCAGGACTCCTTTGGGAGTAACATTTGGTTTTCGCCCTCCGCTCTTTGCCAGACAGTCGAAACTTCGGAACTTCTGTGATTCGTCTGTTTCGCCAACCCTCTGGGGATGCATGAAAATGGTGAAATCTCTATAAAACAGACAAAATACAGTTAGACTGTTGCTGAAGTTTCTTCATTTTTTGTACTCTCCATGAACTTAAATGGCAGTATGCAGCCGCTCCGAACTCATTTTGAAGTACGACTTGGACCTGCGCTGACATTGACATTGGTCACTAGATTTGATAACACTTTCCCCCTGTTTTCTAGTGCCCATCATATGTTTTTGCATCCACACATTTTTGTTTCAATTCGTTACCTTTGTAAAACATATGAGAAATAAGTTTGACTTTGAAAAAAATTGAATTTCTGCTATGGGACCTGCAACCTTTCGACGCGATGAATTTCAGATGATTGACATAATAGTGACAAGCAAATAGCCTCTTCAACTTCATTATCATACAAATAACTCCAGAGATATTTAAACAATCCTTATCATATACAATGGCACACGTTTCATTAAATCAACTTAGGACTTATGATATTTTCATTTCTTCATTTGTAATAAATGATCATTTTCTTCTTTTCAATTTTTGAAACTTTATTCATATCGCACTTCAATCCACATTTATATTTCTGTACCTCAGCCACTAACCCTTCTTTTCTGTACTACAGCCCGCCCCCAAGTTAGTCTTCACAACCATTCTCAAAAGCTTTTCATTCTGTTCAATTGATATTGAAATACTTAAAGATCTCTTAACTTCCACCAGCGGGGTCCTTGGTGTTTCTCTTTGGACCACCGAGGATCACACCGGGCGGTCCTTGGGAAATAGGGTGTCTCAAGGAGCAAAAAACAAATATTTGACATTTTCACAGACAGGGTCCTTTTTCAATCACAACCCGTGATGTGTACTTTGTCTTGATGTACGGGGAAGAGTATGCCAAGTGCAAATCGTGCCACAACTTTCAAGGAAAACCAACGATACAGCTGATTCTTTATTTTAGGTTTTCAAAAATCATTTTGAGTTTTGTGAGCATGATTTAGTAAATAGAACGTGCAGAAATATAACATTTGTATTAACATTTGAGTTTATAGGAAAATGATGGGCATATCTTCCTAACATTTGAAGTTTACGAACTGACTGGGGATTATGATTACTTTCCGATAAATTTTCACTTACCGTCAGGTTTCTGTTCCTCACGTAATTCATGAACTGGGTTATGGATGTGTACAGTTGCCAAGGCAACGCATATTCGAAAACATTAAATAACATTTGACGGGAGAAGCTGTGAATTTACTCTAGATATTGTAACTCTGTTACAAAAGTACAAAAAATTGAAAATCTGAAGTGAAACCGCGAAGAGGAACTTTTAAGCACTAGCATTTCTTCTCCATGAAACAAATGCATACCGTACTTAACTCAACAATGCACGGAAGATGCATAGCATTTTAAGGGAGTTGTACTGTCTTGAGTTCATCCTGACGTAGAAATGAATATGACGTCACTCGCTGAAAAATCGGTTTATGACGAAACAAAAAATCATTACGGCGGTGATTTTTCTCACAAGTGTTACAAATTCAATTTAGAGAAGGAGAGCTGTGTTACAAAATGTAGTGATCCCGTACCCTAGTTTCACGTCAAAATGGCGAATTTTTGGTGTAATTTACGCAACAAACAAAAGAACGAAGTTCTTGGGGAAATTCAGACCGCTGATAACGTCATCTATTATATCTTCACGGGGGCACTTTATTAAATAATTTCCTGACAGAAACACAATCACCCCAGACAATTTTATTTGTTGTTCAAAACATTGAAGGTACTAGACAAATATTAGATTTACCATTGTGACCGCCTTTGTGTTCTAGTAATATAGGGACAAGATGCGTTCAACATGAGAATCGTTGCTATGGCGGGGTGTGTGTTAGGGCATTAATTGGATTTCCCCAGCCAATCGCTGGACCTGGGAGGATACCATCCCTGCATATGCCCCTGCTCCAGCAAGATATCTTTTACTTCTAAAAATCAGTTAAAGCCTGTACGGTTGTTCACTACAAAAATGAACCAGTAATTTTGTTTGGTGTTGAGTTAAATCTAATGAATAGGGTACAGTTCAAGTTGTTCAGAATTAATACCTTGCGATAGCAAAATTAATAATTAAAAGTAGTATTTCATTTCTTATTTTATCTAATTTGGTTAAAATGTTTGAGTCACTTTTACTTTTTCCTCTGTGAAGTCCTACTTTCTGTCCATCTTGCCTTTTCCAGTGTGTAACCTTGGTGTCAATCACGAGAACCCGCTTAACTTTGACAGATTCCCTTATTCTTCCAATTGAAGAATTCAACAACCGTTGCAAAAAAGTTTTTGTTAGTTGAGCCCTATCTCCACGGTTTTATCCTCAAGTCAGTCCACTTAAACTTTCTTTTATTCCTTCGACATTGATATCCTTGAATTTCTATTCATTTAACAACTGAATGTCACAAGTTGAAAATTTGGTCCCATGCGAGTCAGCTCAAGTAAGACCCACGTCCTTCCGGCATTGCGAGACTTATCTGTCTAAAGGGATCCTATACAACCATTGACTAGGACCACTTTTCTAAGAGACAAAAGTTTTGTGTATAAACAATACGCTTAAGACACTGTCTTTCAATTACGTCCTTGGCTTAAATTCTTAACCAATTAATTTCAAAAGAGGAATCAAAACTACTTATCTCTGAACGAAAACGGACATGTGAGAGCTATAGTAACACTGATTGTATGTCTTATTGTTTATGGAATATCAGAAGTTTATTCACAAGATCGCCGAAGAACTAGGCTGTTACAGTTAGGTGTCACCAGAAAATATTTAAAGGCGTTCAGTCCCACAAAAAGGTTTGTGGCGGTCGTGTATTATTACTCCCGTACCTACATAGGCCAGGGAGATGCTACTCTAACATCTCCCTGCATAGGCTTCACTTTGGATATGTGTATGTGAAAAAGAGATAGATGTTGGACACCTGCTGAGGCTAACAAAAAGTAGTCAAAATTAAAATGTAATGAATACATATTTAAGAAGTGAAATTTGAAAGAGTAAAGGACAGGGGGAGGGGGAGATCAGGAGTTCCGACCCTCCTTGGTGACACCTATGATCACATAGTGGATCCATGAACTTTTGCAGTATGGGAAGCTGACAAAAAAGTGTACGCTATTGCAGGACGTGTTTTCTTCGAAGAAACGTTATGGAATCTCTTATGTAAAGAAAATGTCAAAAATACCATAATGTAAAACTTTAGACATATAAAGATCAGTTGATGAATTTTGTGGGAATAAATAATATTGGTGAAGCTGAACAAGGGGATGGGCTCGGGATGGACCATGTGGATCAGTTCCTGAGTGTTTCATGCTCGATAAATTTTGTCACTAACGACTGGTGTTCTTTGTATTTCATGAATGCTTGTAGCAAATTTTGGGTAGGCAATGCGCTCGACTTCGAAAAAATGTCGTAAATTCTTGTGGCCAGTTGTGCTTCACTTGCTTGAACGGTCTGAAGGGGCCTTCTTACTAGAAAGAATTATTATCGCGTCGATGTTTTGGATGGGGTGGTCCATAATATCAACTGGACCCCTTCTGCTGTAAGCCTTTTTTGTCATATGAAATCGTTGTTGGTAATTCTGATTAGTTTTGACCCAGTTTCTGGTGTAAAAATTATGTTTGTCAAATTTTTGAAAGTTCTGCTTTAGACCCTTAAAGAAGATCCTCAAACGAGGTCATTTAGCACACTTCGTACAACTTGTACTTGTGGATTGCAGTGACGTCATCGCTAGCGACTATCTGTATGTAATATTTCTAGTTAATCGTCGCCCCTTATCATTTTTATCAGTATTAAAAGCCACCCATATCTTTACAGTAATGACCTTTCCTACTCTAGAAAAAATGCAGTAGGCCAATTTGGAAAGGGCTTTCCAATCGTGGCAGTTGTAGCTTACCTTCGAGGTACTTAAGTACTTCCATGCTCCAACTTACAAAACGACGAGTCTTCAAGAAACGTTCATGAAGTAAGGATGTTAACTACAAAATTTAGTAACATTGTATCCGACATTTTTCTTCAAGGTTAAGAAAGAGAATTATCAATACAACACTAAACTGTTAATGAAGTACCTTATTTGGAACGCCGAAATGGTAATTTCTTCTGCAGACGAAAACCTGTAATTGCTCTCAGGAATAATAACCCCAAACGATTATAAGCCCCCTAACTATGGCCCTCTCAGCCCCAGTTGACTTTTTACTTCCATTTTTTTTACTTCCATGTACGTTGTCCTATTTCAGACTGGCTGAAAGGAACAAAAACACACGGTTTTAGCCAAAGATCAATAAGCGATCCTTCCACTGTACATGAAATAAGTGTGCTGATAGAAAGTGTTTTTCTTTTATTATGTTGCATGTGTCTTGTACAGGGAATTCAACAATTCAGTGTGCAAATTTCGATAGTGAATGTGACCATTTTGAATTATTTGTAAAAAATTGATATATTTGAAATGCAGAGGACAAAGTTTCTTAAACTGAAGTAGATAAGTGTTACCCATCACCCTTCATTTATGCCATGAACTCCAGTGGTCATCAAATATTGCCCAGGTTGTGACGTAATGATGACACACCTTATGAGTAGGTCGGCTAAGGATTTTATGTAGCATGTTCCTTGAAAACGGGAGACGTTTACAACCTCGCAATGAACAGAGGAGGGTACTGTAAGCGGCTTGTTTGTTAAAACTTTTTTGGAAGTCTGGCTTTAACTGGTGAATGGTTAACTTCTTGGAAATATGAGAGAAACATTTCTGCACGTATTGTAATTTTTGATAGTGAAGGCAAGTTTTAATGTTACAAGTATCAGGCTTATGTTATGAAGATAACAAAACCTACAAAGGACAGTGGCAAACTGGTAAGCCACATGTAAGGGCAAAGACTACAACACAGTTGGGACATACAGTAGCACTGATGAGGTCACATTCGATTCAGACATTACTACTCATCACCTTACTCCCCACCCACTTTACCTAATCTTGCAAAAAATAAAAGAAAAGATTTATTCAACACTAAACCTTAAATAAAAATCTTTCTAAAACTGAGCACAAAAGATTGCGAAATTGAGTTTTCTGAGAACGTGAGAACTTCCAAAAAATTAAACCTCCTATATGGCATTGTATATCGGTCCCAAGTGCAAACGTTGTCTGTTTATTGAAGGCGGATTAAGGCTAGGAAGGAAGATGGGGCCCGCCCCTTCAGACAATCTTTTACAGTGCATACCGTAACACACTTAACATTACCGATATATTGGTGTGTGACCATAGGCCTCCTTGCTAAGCTGTATCCAGTCCCCCATTTGCCTTACCCCCACCCTACCACCCCCGGACCCGCCTCTATATTGTATGTATATCGAAACCGTGATAAGCAGGGGCGTAGATTTCTTTTAAACTTTGGGGGGATGGGGTGAACCATCGCAACTGTGGAACACGTGCACGCAAAGCGTGCACGGCGAGCGCGAAGCGCGAGCCCATGATGGGTGGGGTCCAGGGGCAAAGCCCCGTTGGGGGTCCATGGGGCAAAGCCCCAGAAGCTCCTTGGTTTTAATGTCTCAGAAGTGCCAGGAAGACTGTTTTAAGGGGTTAATTTCAGTGGTAATGTTCTTTGGTAGGCTATTGGTATATTCATACATTTAGGAACTGCTATTTTGAGCGCTCGTCGATAAGCTGCACCGGATTGGAATTGTACAAGAGCAACAATGTCCTGCTAAGCTCAAAAAGGCAGGGATCAACATATAGGGTCATCCCAGATAACTGTATTTTGAATTCGGAGATCATTACAAGACCTTCAAGTTGGCTTGAGATCAGTGGCGTCGCCAGGTTTTTTTGTGATTGGGAGCACCATAGATGATGTCGTAATAATAGCTCAGTTCCCCCAAGTCTGCGTAAATTACACCTTTGTTTTTTATGCGTTCCTGCATTTGCATGCAGCAGTTTTGATCTTCGTTTGTCACTACAAAAAGGTGTCGTCCTGGGGAAGAGGTTCCCCCTCCCCTTTAAGATTTTTTTTATCAATTTAAGGACTTTTAGATGCAAAATGGTGCTATCTTTGGGATGTTTTGGAACTGATCATATATGGCCGGAAAATGTCCATAATTTAGTGAATGCTAATTTTTGGTCAGGTTAAAGAGAATATGTTGTCTATTAAGAGACAGATACGTTGTCAACAAATCTCCTGAAGCCCCCTCCCTTATGTCTATTTTACTGCCTTCTATTTCGGGAAAGTTTGTACACAAAAATGTGTGCGTGGAATCCACAAAAACATTCTTGAGTTATAACGAAATATGTCCTTTCCTTCATTGTGCATTATGAAAGGGCACATAAGGCTAGCAGATACCTGAATGGGACCTCCTGGAAGCTCTGCATTAATCATAATAATTGGGGCGGGGGGGGGGGGCAATGACATAATGCGTATACTACCTGACATCCAAATGATAATAGAGTACGCCGCCGAACACTTTACAACTATCGTATTTTTACTACTTTTGAACTAAAATCCGGGCGAACAGCTGCCAGAATTGAAAATGAGAGGGAGGGAGAGTATAGGTGCAGGGAGGTGATATTAGACCTCCCTGATAGGTGTAGCAAAAGGGGTGAAGGACTAATAAGAGCGTTACAGAGTGCTGTTTTCGTCATAAGTGTATTAACAATCACCATCTATACCGATAATGGCTCAGCGCGAACTGGCGAAGCTGTGGTAAAAATTTTTGGGAAAATGTTTAACGGCAGATACGTACTTTCAACCTTTTACATCATGCTACATATTAGATTGACAGATCCCATATTTATGCGAGGTCCCCACAGATGTTTGGGGATGCATCTCTGTTCTTCGGAAAGTGCCGTGATCAGAACAGTTTCGTGTATTATTACCTTAATAATGGTCATAACATGGAGTGTAAACAGTGACGAATAATATTCCCATTACAAAACCTGCATTCAGACTCTACATTGAGACACTTTCAATTGCCCAACAACCTACATGCCACTCCCATAAGCCAGTCTTTAACCTGTTAATTCGTTAACTTTCAACTTTTTGCTGCTGTGCTTTTCCGAATGTTGCTATCGGAAGATACTGATAATATAAGTGACACTGACGTAAGGTTGGAAGCGCGCGGAGCGCGCGAAAATTTCGATAGATTGCCAACGATTTGCTAAAATTCTGATAGTTTGAGAAACATTTGTGATAGAAAGTGAACCGAGACTGAAAAAAATTCTTACGAAAATGAAGAATAAAATATACTTTCCACCATAAACGTATCTGTAGACTGAAACATTGGGGGGGGGGGGGATAATTGCATGGGCCATCCCCCCCTAGTCAAATGTTGGGGGGATATATCCCCCCCCATCCCCCCCCCGGATCTACGCCCATGGTGATAAGCCTCACTTGGCGCTATTTATCAAGTAGTATACCTAGAATATTTCGGAGGGGTGAGTTTGATGAGTAATAGTTTTCATGGTTGGGAACTGTCTTCAGGAAAATTTTCCGGGGAAGTCATCCGTTGGGGGTGTCCTCTGGAAATGTTTCCCACAATTCAGTAACTAGTATCCTAAGTTCACATAACAAGGTATAATATCGCTATTGCAAAGAATATCGATATTTTACTATCGCGGTGCTTCATACAAGTACAAATCTTCTAAATATAAATATCAACTGTATGAAATGAATACATCAATATACCGCCCGAACCTTAAAGGTCAAAAGCAGTCGCCCAAACTTATTTTGAAACAATAGCTAAATGTCACAAATTTCTTCTTATTTCTCTTCCAAGTATCTTTCATATTATTTTAGGATATAAATATTGCATATTCAAGGTAAACTAAGCGCTTGCTCCTTGTAAATTTTAAAACTGAGTGAGAAAAATACTGTCACATGATTCTCAAGATCCATTCAGGAAATAGGATAGTCTACTATACAATTCTTTATTGGGGTGACTGCATTCTCCCTTTAATTTGTACCGCCGTGAATGACATCTGTTTACTCCGCACTCCTTCATTCTATGTATATCTGCATACCGTTAATAGGCCTACACATTGTGAATTGTATTACCAACAGTGGGGAGCACGAACGGAAAACTAACAGAAAAAGATGGCCGTAGTCACGGATGGATATTTAACGTGAACATTCCTAATTTCAACTCCAATCACACCGCCACTTAAAGGACAGTCTCCACTCAAGATGGAATTCCATACTTTCAGAGACCATTTTTACGAATTATGACGGTAATCGGTCTCGAGTTTTCTAAGTAGCCTCAGTGGACATCGTAGATGTGACTGATGTGTGTCGCCTAATTCCAGATTCTACATTAAATTTTCAGTTCACCTAAGTTGATAATGTCCGCCCTAAAGAGTAATAGAATGGCACGTCACTTAAAATTATGCAACAGTACCCTTAGTAAAACAGTTAAGGTGATTTTTTCTTCTTTTTTCCGGGAAAATGTTGCGGCGCTGGAAGTTGAAAAGTAAAGTCACTGACCTCTAGGCTAGTATTTGCCAAGGCTTTATCCTTATCTGCCTGACCCTATTCCGGGTCAGTTCCGATTTTATTTGTACTAATTTCAAGTTCATCCGGGTCCGTTTTGAGTCTCGTCTATTGTATAATGTGGCAGATCGTGCACATGGTTCTTATTCTGCTACACGTCCGATTGTTAGGGGGGAATTTCATAGTCTGGTCCACTCAGTGATTTGGTTAATTGTGCGACTATTCGTAGTAAATTGTAGGCTACTGTGTACCAATAACAATGAAACCGTAAGTTATCTTCCTGTAATTTTCATTTATTGTGTTCGACTGGAATCTTTTTTGAAAACGAGTCCAGTCGCTGCCCATTCCCGTCCATTTCCGGCCCCACTTTTCAACGAATTCGAGTCCGACTCGAGCATTACCGAGCCTGGAATATTTCAGTAACCTACTCATGAAACGAAGTTCATTGAATTATTCACATAGTTATGACCTTGACCTTACAATAATATATTTGATTAAGATACCAAGATAAAGCTATGTCTTTGTCAGCAACTGAATCGTGTATGAAAAACAAAATAAATGTCCAATTAGTCAAAAACAAGTGAGCTACTAAAGATATCATCAGATCTGTTTTGTTTTCTGCTAAGTCGCAAGGTTTTGAGGAAAGGGCTTGCAATCGTTGGGCCGAGTCTTCTTTCCAATGTGGCCTTTTCATTAGGGAAGAGATTCTTCTATAATTGATAAAAAGTGGTGTCCCTTCTCCACGATGTTGTAGTCTAGGCCACAGGTGCCTAAGGCCGAGGCCACACCTTCCAAGGCCGAGACCGAGGCCAGTTTACTGCATACGGATAAGATTTACAATACAATGGACCTATGCCTAACCATCTCAATTCGTGTTAGAGTCTAAGCAGACTATTCTGATACCGTAAAATAGAGACTTGATGAGATACAAAGGATCAGGTCTCAAGTGAAGATCTCAGTAACCATTAAAGGAAGCAGAAGAGGTGGCCCAACAATCCCCACCCATGACAATTACCTCTCAGATAAGTTCCACCTCCACAAAATTTGGAATAGTCCGGGGGAAAAATTGTCCGGGAGAAAAATTGTCCGGGAGGAATGTTCTTAACCCCAACGAAAAACTGCATCTTTATCTCTCATTCGTTGCCGAGATATTGACATTCTCATAATTTTCAAGGACGTCACCATTTTTTCTGCTTATAGTAAGTCTATACTATGATGTCACAGGCTCACTTCCTTTTGCTTTTGCTTATGTCTTTCTTAAAATTTATTTCCACTTACTTTGGAGGTCCAACTAGACCCGCAGCCAGATAGATTGAAGTGAGACAAAATTTCTTTCCGGGAGAAATATTTTCGGGGGGGGGGGGCGGCGAGACATACTAAAACGCATTAAAGCGATGGTAATTTTGAATTTTCTTGGGGAGAAAAATTTCTAGGGGGCACCGTCCCCAGACCGTCGCCTTGGCTACGGGTTTGGGTACAACTTCCATTTGTAAAATGATTTCAGGAATAAACAGAATAAATCCTGCAACCTGTGATCTGATACAAGCAAATACATTCCATGCATCCTATTATTAAACGAAGGAGTGGAACAGAATAAAAAGAAAAACAAGGAGACGTCAGACCCAAAGTGATCCTGAAAATTCAGACCATATTTTTTTATATAAGTCAAGCGAGTTCAGAAAATGAAAACTTCTTTGAAAATTACTTAAATGGTACAACTAAACAAGAATTTTAAGATATCGTTTTTGCATTGAGCTTAGAATTCCGCCCCTTTCGTTTATCTTTTTATGTTAGTAAATTGTGTATTTTATCATCTCCTTTAAGCATTCGAAACGGGAAATGATTTTTTGATCAAACTTATGCATTTTCGCATAAGAACTTTGGGAAATTGTTAGGTATCGTCTACAAGCCGGCCTCGGATTGAATAGGCTTAACAGATGGGGGGGGGGAGTTCATGTCCCCCACTTTTGAAAGTGAAGGGGATTGTCCTCTGGTATTTATTTTTTTCCAGAACCCTAACTAACATAATAGGTACATTTTTGTTTCCATAGTTTGCAATATACCTGATTCACTGGAAAACCTCCAAAATGGTGGAACCAGCCATTAAATGGATTAAAATCGTGAGAAAATGTCTCAGATTACACCACAGATCCATTTTTACCAGGGCCCTTAAGTGAGCCCTGGATCCTCGTTTCTGGGGCTTCGCGATTCCCGCTTGGAGTATCTCTGGTCAAGGTCGCCGCCTACTTTTGAGAAGCTGTTGACGCTCTTTTCGGATCTGTCTCGTAGTTCCTTACATTTCCGAGGCCAGATGTACCATGCTGATGCCTGGTCTCGAGGCCTCTAACACTGCTGATCGAAGGTCTCTCCAACAGCCTATATGTGACACTTTGTCGAATCTTGATACCCTGTAATAATATTTTCCCCTCTTCAAATGAGAGTCACAAAACTACAGTGATGTTTGCTCTCTTCATATGAGTGTCACAATACAATAATCATATTTCCCGTCCCTTCAAAAGTGTCAAAATATCATAACAAAATTTTGCATTCTTTACACGAGTTTTGTTGCCATTTCCTCATAGAAGTAGAAAAAATACAGTACTGATCTTTCTCTCCTTTCACTGGAGTAACAATATTATAATGTTTTCCTTTAACATTGTCTTAATACCTTTATGATGGTGCCATCTTTTCACAGAAGTGTCACAATACCATAATGATTTTTGCCTCCCTTCAAAGTTGTCACAATACCATGATGATATTTTAATTTCTTCATAGGAGTGTCGCAATACCACACAGAGAGACCAATGAAGTAACAGGGACCGCTCCCGTCGACGAAATTTCTGGCCCGTCCTCCAGTATAAACAGAATAAAATTACTGAATAAATCTCAACGGAAAACTGTAAGAAGTAACTCGGGGTCCATTCACGCTATAGCCGCAGCTGTAGCACTAGCAGTAAACGAGTGCAGATACCAGTTTAGATTACGACGATGGAACTGCCCGACCAACACAAAAGCGACTGGACAAACGAGTCTATTTGGAAAAATTTTATTAAAAGGTGAGGCTATAGGTTACTTATTTATAAGAAGTCCATGCTACAGTATGGAAACTAAAAGGGAATCAGTTGACACAGAAACGAGATGTTGTTACTCATAGCCCAATCGAAATGTTTGCATTGTGCTCAAGCTAATCACAAAATGTATTTCCTGTATTGAATTTAACTATGGTATATCGTAGGAAATCCAATGTTGTTGTAAGCAAGGGTCGAAAAGTTTTCGGCACAGAGTAGATAGTGAAGACCACACTCCCCACCTCAGGTTTTACCCAAAATCCCATTCAGGCGTACATTTTTATTGTAGCATTCTGCTCATCAACCAACGTGCCCTCCCCCATTCTACCCCCCCCCCCCCCATTTTTGGCATCTCTGTTCACTGGGCTGATGAAGCATGGTTTTCACCAGGCTCAAACCAGGGACATGTAACACTTGTAGTAAGGATGGTTAAATCGTAGTATCAAGTGTCATACTGCCTGTCCGTTGGTAATCAATCTCGTATGGCGTAAGCCACAGAGAGCTGATACGCAGGCTAGTTTTTAGGTCGAGTGTGTCGTGTGGAGGGACTATACAAGAACGGTTAAATGAGCATCGACATAAACACTGCCTAGGTAGCAACAAACCAGTACAAAACCTACATGTATGAGTCAACATATTGACCACGCCTTAGGTTGACAGATCTAGTCAGTGTATTCTCGTCAATGTGCTACCACAAGTTAGAATTCCACCTAAGATCGTGCATATTTCTTCATGAACTTGGACTTCCCTCTTGACGGGCAAGAGTCTCTATAAACCGATTGTGTTGCAGACGAAAGAGTTAGCATACCTTCGAGAGGACCATCTGACTTGTCGAAACTTTAAGTCTAATCTAGCCAAATAAGGTTTTGATGTGGTCATGTACGTAGTTCATCTAAAGCAAGTGAAGATTTAGTTTTGCTTCTGCCGCATGAACAATAACATTTCGTAGAAAGCGTCAAAAGTTAACTTATATATAAAAAGTGGCACGCCCTAACACAAAGTCATAATCGTAATTTAGGTGTAGCCTCAGTATTTTTCTCGCTTGAGAGAAAAGACCGATTGTTACCAACCGTTCCGACAAAGGAGTAACCTGATTAATGTAACATCATGCTTGTTACAATTGGCTACGACTCATATCAATTTTTTGTCTAATGTCGCGTTCCATGAAAAACCATGAGAAAGCCACAGGAAAGCTTACAAAGGCACATATTCTGTTACAAAGATCAAACTAATTTTAATCAATTGAAAGGAACAAATATTCATTTAATAAACAAACACACATGTTCAGGATCTTCCTCATTCAAACATTTTCCCCCCTCGCATCGTGTTTTCTTCCCGGGGAGCAAATAAAGTGTGACGTTTGCCCGGTGCCTATCGACGTTAGATGTGAGGAAGTCTATTTACCTTGTCAATACTGCCCAAAATTTGCAACACTGATTATGTGTTTTGATTAACATGAATCGACTAAGCCAAATGCCTGCGGTGTTAAACCATTAGAAGTAATGTTTAAGACCTATGCCGATCTCTTTCATTTTGCCGCCTTGTATATCCTTCCTGCTTTGACAATGAATCTAACATGTAATGTGTCTCTATAGAAGTGCATTGAACGTCTAACATTTCAAAAGAATCTTTGAACATCCTTTGATGTTGCTAGTTAGAGAAGGAACCTAGTTATGTTGTTGCCAGAATGTTTTACATTCTGGTGAATTATAGAACACTTGATTGAAAATGACACATTAACTTTCGAAAGGGCGTCCATTATGACAGGTTCAAAGCAAAACTTCCTTCATTTAGGCAAAAATGAGTATTTCTCTCCATTCATAATCCTGATAGGCGTACAGCGCACTTCAAGTGATAAAATGCGTTGCATTGATTGTGACATGTCTCAACACGTTGTCCGTCATTCAACGCATTGGGACTACGCGGTTCACTCGTACTACACTCGTACCACCCACTACACACCCTCGTAAAATGTCCTTTTCAAGCAGTTGTACGACAGGCACGCACCGGTCGAGAGCCAAAGTTGCAACAGTAAACATCTTCCCGCGACAAACACAATTTTCGACGCACTATGTTGCCTGACAGGAAAAACCATCAACACACCCAGAGATCATAGGCTTGTCTTCCCGTGACGACAGCGGGCGGTCTCCGTTGAGAGTCAAAGCCAACACACGCTTCAGGCGGTTGCTGCTGCTTTAGAAAACACGGTCTAACTGCTTTTCTTTCCGCAGCGGCTAAACATTGACGGGAAACGTGAAATATTAAAAACCAAATATTTCGTCAAGAATACGAAGAACCACCGGTGTGTTGTCAGTATCAATTTAAACCGATGGTCTTTTGCAAACGCTGAAAAAAAGAGAAAAGAGTCAGACGACACATGTCACATCAGGGGTATATGCTTTAACACTACGAGGTAAGACGGAAATAATGTAAACGGCTTTCTTTTGTATAAAGACCAGACGAAAAGAATAAAAATCTGGTTGATCTCTCAAGATTCTGTTAAAGAAAAAATCCAACAACTGCATGTCCGCTTCTCTTTGGAGCAAAATTTGTAATCAGATGCTACACACATTCAGCCATTGACTTCATATAGACCAAGCTATGTTAAGGTAATCCATCGTAGTAGGCAACACAGACACAGGTTACACTTCTATATTCTGACATCTCTTTGTTCCAACGTTTCTATATTCCGACAAGTCTACATTAGGGTGGCCATTCGTCAGGCTTTTCGCCGGACAGTCCTGCTTTCGAGCACACTGTCCTCCATTTGGGTTCACAGGGCTCCGGACGTCGAATATTCCTCCATTCTGAAAATTCTACCGTAAACCTCCCTCATGCACAAATTTTCAGGATGCACGAAGAACTTCCCGTTTAAATGAATTGTCAAAACATATTGCCATGGTAACTTGCACTTTCTACCACCAAAAATTCTAACTAGATTATAAGACATACCGTCACAAGGGAATTACAGAAATGCTAGTAAGTCAGTGACGGCATGGTTCACTTACCACAAGTGTACTTTGAAATGTCTCCCCCAAGTTCAAAAAAAAAAAAAAACGCTCTACAAATATTTGCATTTCAGCAAGCTAACATTTTGTCCACTTGTGAATTGTTATTTTTTAAACGGGTTCAATGTGTTCTCTTTCATACGTATCTTACTGAGAACCTTGAAAATGAAAGTTCCCATTTGGGATTCTATTTTGTTCGGGAATAAAGTTTCAGACGCTCATAGGTTCACCAGGATTAATTAGCTAGGGTTGTTTGTGGTCCAAAGGTTAGAAGTTTAGATTGACAAATGCTTTGAATTTCCACATAAAGCATTTCCCAGATTGGTTGTTCATCTTACCCAGATATGAAGGAGGCTACATGCCCGTACCCATACAAGGTACTGAAGGGGGGCGAGATAGCTTCTAGGGGGCGAAATATCTTCCAAGGGGCGAGAAAGCTAGATGTGTGAACATGTGTTAAGGCAATGGCAACTTGAAATTTTCTAGGGGTGGAATTTTCCCCCTCACTCCTTGGCTACGGGCTTAAGCGACTGACGCACATCTTTTTCCGTTTACTCTTCAATACACGCTATGCCGTTATACGTCACACTTGGAACACTGTATGTTGAGCGTATTTTTAGAGCAAAGTTTACAAATGAAATGAACAGTTTACTCGAGAAAGAATACCTTCACTTTCACTTTTGAGAAAAGCTCCAAATTGAGAACAAGTAATGTTAGAAACTTGATCTGAAGCCAATAATTTTTCGGAGTAGCCCCACTTCTCATCTTTAGTTGTATGAATAAATACCTGTTTTATTTTCAACTATTTTTTTGAGCACTGAATGGTTACAAGGTCAAATAAATTTCGGAAATGAGATCAGCTCTAAACAATGTACTCCCAGAATATTCGCTGCTGTACATTAACAAAAAGTAAGCTCACACTTTCATTTTGTCACGTAAAAACCTTTCGTCCAAAGAATCCATGCAAAACATCAAATGTACATATTTCCATCTTTCCGAATTTTTCGTTTCATGAATTTTTTTATAGGACTAACGTCAGTTTTAATACCAACGCTAGACAAGTGCATTTGCTAAAATCTGAGTAACCTTTAAATTTAAAAATAAGTGACGAAATTTTCTTGCAAATATCTGTTTGCAACTTAAAGCCCTTGTAGGCATAGTTATATGCTCACTGCAGCAACTCTGAAACATTTTGACATGAGTAAAGTAGGATTGGTGAATCACTATACAAAACTACGAAGAGGGAAATATAATCCTAACAAGTTTTGCGACCAGTCAGTCACATGTATCTGCCAGTGATGTTATCACTATTTTTCTGGCAAAACAGAAAACATTTCTGAGAAAGAAAAGGAGAACCAAATAGATTCTTATTTGAAATTAGACTACTTTAAATGTACTTTTATGTACTGTTCTGGACATTTTCGTAGCAATGGTTAATTTGTATGCAAGGACTGACAAGTGCAACGGTTCAGTGACTAAGTCAATTTCAAAATTATTGACTTATAAGCCTATCAGTTTATAAATGTTTTGTTCTGTATATCTTAGAAACACTCGTGCACACCCCTAGTTTACAGTCGTCACTTGTTACAAAAACTTGTTAATTTTAAAGGCCCACTTTCTTCATTTTCCATTTTTTCAGACGTTGTAAAATGTCCCAAGTCTACTTCTTACCAACTCTTGCAAATTAAAAAAAAAAATTTAACACCTCCTAGACAAAGGTTTGTAGTAACATTAGTCAAATGCTGCTCTGCTGAGTACACTACTATGTGTCATCTGATTGACCACTTAGAATGTATTTGGGGTGATTCAAGTGCTGCTCTAAGCAACCTATCCCTAAATAAGGTATTTGCATACGATGTGATGAAAATGTATGTAGCCATGTTATCGACCATAATGCAAACTCATTGTAACCATTTATCCCGTTAAGATTAAGACAAACATTGGGAAAGTTGGGTCTTTTAAAGTGTGTCTCAATAACCCCGTTGTCCCCGGGCAATGACTCACAACGAGAGATTATAAGGCCCACCGGTCCCTTCGCATAAGGGTCTTGGTAGGGCCTCACTCTTTCAGCCTAAAAATCCCCGATTTCCGCATTTCAAACATTAGATATATACCTACTACATTGTAACGAGAATGAGTTTTAAGAGTTTGAACATTTGCAACCTAGCACTTCCAGAATATTCGACAGAACTTAACAAATATCACGAAAGACAAAGGCGAATCAGGCGGGGGGCTGGAGCTTCAGCCCCCATTGGTAAAGGAATTTTGGTATTTCAGGCAAAACGTATGTTAAAGTTTTCGAGTAAACGTGCTTTAGATTTCGAGCAAAAGTTCTCAGGCACACCAATTGACAATGTTCCCTTTAATGGGGGAAAGGTCATTGTCTTGCGTTCAACGTGACCATTATCATTCGAAGCCTTAAAAAATGTCCATAAAAAGATTTGACGATCATATTATAAACCTATCCACGTTTCTTGTATTATGAGGAACTTCGCGCATTAAGCGTTCTTTCTAACATTGCTGAAGCGCGTTTTTTCGTGGTCAAGGGAGGTGTTCCCATTTCACAACCAGGGCAAAGAGCGTGACCTAATTCCTATGCCAACTTTTTTTCTTTTCGTGCTGCGTGTGGTGGCGGTGTTTTGTTGGTCTCATTAGTAGTTTTCACGTCATCAGAATACTTGGCCTGGATCTAGGTTAATAGGGCACTTCATTGACGACTGAGCAAAACTATACAAGTCTGGATGAAAGGTTTCCGTTACTAGAGGATGCTAGTTAGATGCTTCCACTCATGGGCGTCCGCAGAAAAAAATTCAGGGGGGGGGCAAAAATTTCTAGGGGTGGGCAAAAGGTCCGCGACACCGTGAGTTTGCGCGAAGCGCAAGAAAATTTCGCCCAAAATGCCTCCCAGATCGCTGGAAATGCCATTTTTAAAGCCTATTTACCACATATAAACAGGGAAAACACGTTTTGTTCGGTTTTTTCTTTATTTTTATACGTTTTTTTTTCAAATTTTTGATTTTCCGGGGGGGGGGCAAGTGCCCCCCTTGACCATGCCTGCGGACGCCCATGCTTCCACTGAAAACCTTTCTGTTTTTCTTTAGGTCTCTCCTCAATCACAAACTGTATTATTAAACGCTATTGTTATCATCCTGCAAAATATTGCAATTAATTTTGTTAATGGTCCCCCAAAGTAAAAGCTTGATCGTTACACAAGCAAAGATTTTTTTCTCGTTACAAATGAGACTTGATGACATGTATCTTTCGTCCTCTCTTAATTAGTAAAAACTTATTTCCTCTGTTACTTTATTAACTTTTCCAAATGATAAAAATAATCCGTGAAATTTCTTTTGTAATGTTACACTAAATTCGAGTTTGGTATGCTACGGTTAATCACACGTCATGCTTCACTTTATTTTCAAATTCGAGGTTCTGGGTTAAACTACATGTTCAGATGGTGATATTACATTTTCAGTGAAGCGTTTTTATGCAACATCCTATACAAGGTTTCCGAAGTGTACATATTTGACATACCCTAACGATTTGCTGAAGCCAGGAATTACACTTTAAGACCAAAATCGACAAAACTTAGTTCCTTCATTTCTTGCTATGTAATCAGTAATGCCTTACTCCACTTAAAATTAATCAGGAAAGCGTTCAAATAATAACAAACTGGGGACTTTTTCTTCAATTTTGACTGATTGTAATTTTAAAGATAACTAAATCTTTCTAACAATTTAGTGTGCACACATGCAAAAATAAAATACAACATACATGTGAGATTTAAGATATTTTAGTCAAAGGTATCTGGCAACAATCGAGTTTAAAATGGCAAGTATTGAAGATACTAAACTCTTGTCTCATTTAGGCTGTTGCTAGGCGACTCAATTTGACAATAATGGCTGGCACATTCTTCCAGCAGAGTTTGGCGTACCTTGGCCGGGTTTCCTTTCATTTTATCTTCATTTATATTGACATGAGCACGAAACCAAATATCGTGGTAATTTTCATTGTTTTAGACACCCCTGTCGATTCGACTCCGTCTCTCTAGTCATCAAGAAGAGAGAAGATGTTATCTTCGATCGTTGATATGTTATAACCATAAAATATTGAAATTGTATCACTGCAATGAGAAATGTTAAAAGTTGAACAAAGAGTTATTCCAATTTAGGACCACCATCAGTTTCTGAACCTTTCGTTTTATTCATAAACTCTCTCACTTTAGAGACGACGGTTGGCTGAGCGGGTGTGCCTATCACTGACTTCGTGTTCTACCATCCAAACCAACAAGATTTATCGTTCCAGACTTGTAACAGTAATATCCTTAAATGAACTATAACAGATGCACAAGAATGTTAAATTGATTTAATTTTTGTCCCTGCTGTGCTCACCCCTTGTATTTTCGGATCTTAATTTAAGTCTGGTTGCGAGACGATCATCTGGTACGGTAGATATAGGCAACGACGGCCGCCATGTTGGTTTAACCGACCACACATGCGAGTCAAAGGAGGCCGAATATGTAGTGGCATGCTGCGTTAGAAACCTTTACTATACAGTTATTAGATTTACTCTAGGAGACTAATATCAACAAGAAATACATCCTAACCTTTTCCGGAGTTTTTATAGATGGTAAATGGGCGAGTAGACTGCTATTAATACGTAATAAAATGGTAAGCTGTGTTACCCCCAAGTCGAGGTAGCATAACACACAGTAACGAAATGATCCTTGTGCCGTAATGTGACTTTTTTCACACAGGAATGTACGCTATTGTTCATGTAAAAGTGTAATGAAATTATCGAATGAAAAAAATGGCTCAAAGAACCTCCCTCCCCCATATAATCAGGAAGACTAAAGATAATGAATATGATGAATGTATATCTGTTTTTCTTAAAATTGGATTACTCTTTTTACAACTCATCTTGAAATTTACTACAGTTGATGAAAGCATTTATTCTATTTCAAATTTGCCAGGTACACTTTTGGAGGGAATGGGGTTGTCTTTGTTACAACATCGTCAATCACTGGCTTTTCTTTTATTTTTTTTTTTAAAAAGAGCACACTTGCGTCTAGGTGACAACGAGTCAAAAAACTTTTGAGGTACATTTTGTGCTTTGTGTAAAAGTGATGCAAGAAGTACTAAGTTTCACTCGATGGCGCGAAATATGGTCCATGTTGACCTAGGAGAGGGCTCTGTTCCTTCCCTCTTTTGCAGAACGCGCAGAATAAAGTGCGGTATAAAGATTATTTTTAAAAGCGTTCTTTTAATGTGCATCTCTTTAAATGTTTTGCAATCGCTTCCTTGAAACTCAAGTTACATACCAAACCCCTGGGGTTAAATACCAAACCCCTGGGGTTAAATACCAAACACCTGGGGTTAAATACCAAACCCTTGGGATTACTAAAAAAATTCCTAAGTTAAGTGTGACCACTCTCTGATATATTTACCAACTTGCTTTATATTCAAGAAGTACTTTAACCTTTTCCACAGTTGTGAAACAATCTAATGTAAAAAAAAAACTCGAAGGGAAATAAATTTTAAAGCAAAATCTATTTTCACGACATTTTTTCTGTTTATTAAAGCCCCAGGTAGTTTCCTAGTAATTGCCATAATTTCAGGAATACGACGATACAATGGCTGATATCCAGTGACTCAAACATATCGGAAATTGAGGCATATCAAATGTGTCAACATTTATCTTACAGATAAACATTCCAAAAATTGCCTACCTTGTTGTTTCATTTTGATCGACCTTAAAGTGTATCTTTTCGTCGTAAACGGATGACTCCATTTTCGAGGGGAGGGTGGGTCGGACGTCACGGGTGACAATGAAGAAAAAAGAACTAATATGTCAAATAAACTGAGATAATCCAGATTCGCTTCAAATGACACAGTTTCTACCTAATGCCGTGGGAACTTAGAGAGCCACAAAGAAGAAAAGGTGAGATATACCGACTAATCAGAATTATATTTTAGCTGATTTCGATTAGTCAGAGATTCATTTTGTCTGAGTTCCAACTCGGCAGCTAAATGGTGGTAAATTAAAAGGCCGTGACAGAGTGGACAGTACACCAAGATGTATTTAAAAACCTATAAAGAAAACTTAAAAGGGTACACTTGCCTTGTTGAGGAAATATGTGAGAAAAAAGTGGGGGATGGACACATAAAGGGACCTTGAAGCAAGATTTACTCTTTGAAAATGTTTAAAATCAATGAAAGCCATCTCCAAAAAAGTGCAGGAATATATCTCCCTATCTTCCCGGGATTTCCGCCCATGCACGAACGCAAACCTACATGGAAAATAGTCGGCAAAACTCGCAAGAAACGATCAAATGGATTCTAATCACATACCACCCCTATACAGTTATTATGTCCGACCATATATATGTCCGAGCAAATTACACAGCAAGTTTTCCAAACATGGATCTGCCAAGTGACGAAATAACCACCGAAGGAACCTTTCAACACTAATATTAGAAGTCCTTTCCTAGGCATCGGTCCCACGAATTCCCACCCAAAGTTGATGTCTGTGGGCTCGAACGCCTCGGAGCCCATAGGCAGTACCTACTTTTCTACTGGGTAATACGGCACTGCATCTGCCAGTGAGAGAGTATGCGAGTGGGGGGCTCTCTATCCGGTAGGGGTGGTATTTAACCCCAAAACACTAACGCTAAAAGTTGGATACTAGTAGATAAATTAAAGAGGTTAAAATCTATGGAAGATTTAAAAGAAAACGGCTAATGAAGGTGTGTATGTGGTTCAAACGTGGGTGTTTTAGCTAGTTTCAATAGGTTTTATTACATTACCGAAGGCAAAGTTTCTTCTCAAAAGATTCAATCTAGCGACTGTCATTTTGAGGTCAGATAATTTAACCTTTCCATACGTACAACTATCATTTTTCAATTACAGTATCATTTCCATTTCATCGCCCTCGATATATTTACAAATTGTCCAAAATAATAATTTTTCGTATTAATTTGCAAAGTCACCATTTTCAGTAAGTCACGAGGGATCACCCCGTTAGGTATCAGCGTGATTGACAGTTTATCCTACAAATGAACGCAATTGCAGAAAAATACAAAGTAAACACAGATAGCATCCCGTTCGTGTTTTTGGCCCCCAAACTGTGACAGACACTGATGAGTACCCTTGGGTTGTGTAGTAGTTTCGTTAGCATCATCTTTTTAAATGTTCGAACAGTCAATAAAAGTGTCTGCAATGGGTGGTCTGGCCCTTAATTCGATGGTTGTCAAACGAAAAGAGTAAAGGTTTTCATGGAAAAGCTGCAAAAAATTGAAACATGCATAGGGATCGTTTGGTTAGATTCAGATACTAATCATTATTCTTACTTTACTGTATTTCTGGGATGGGGTAGATTGGGGAAAAGAAGCCGTAAGATATCTTCCTTAACAAGTTGAATGTTTGTATTTAGCACGTTGAATTCACTATCTCTGATTCTACGGCAAAAATATAGACACTTAACGCTTTTCTGATGACGTATTGTACATTCACGTACAGTAACTGCAATGCTTACGTTGACCACGACTTTTTTTGAAATACGCCATTCACTCTTCGGAAAGTACGATAGTAGAAGATAATTTCCTGTTTCCCCCTGTTATAAAGCCCACAACCCCACCCACCCACCCCTATCTTTAATGACTAACCACTACTGCTCAAAAGTTTTTTTTTCAAAATTATCTACCTCAATGAATAATAGGGAAAAGATACGAGGGAATCAATGCTTAAAAGCAATGAAAGTGTGAATTGTTCGTAAAATAACTAGATGTAGGGCTGTAGGACATGGTGGTGCTCTAAAACAGTTTTTTTTTTCGAAATTATGATTTTGGCTGAAATCTTTGGGATATTAACAAAAGAGATAGGATTATCATATATGTATATTCTGGCATCTTCGTAAACAAGTGATGGCACTATACCTACTTTATTAAATATTGGCTTTTGTCAGGTCACGTCGAAAGGAAAACAGTCTTTACTTTAAGTTCAAATTTATACTTATTAAAAATATTGCTACTTTATCATGAAACCACCCACGTTGAGTATTGCACCTGTGTTCGGTTGCTATGATATGAAATTTAGCAAAAAACAAAAACATGTGAATAGAGGATACCTCACACTGCGTGCTTAGCACTGTTATGTGTTTCGCAGCCGATCACTTTACTAACATTCATACATATTGGTGGTTTCAGATTTCACTTAAAACATGAAACGTTACATAGTGACACGTCCTTTCTTCAGCCATTGTTATCAGTCCTACCAAAACCGTCTTTCGTGCTCTCCGTCACTCTGAGAATTAATTTAAAGATGCTCGTACCCTTCTTTAAAGTTTTAACTACTTATATTGCCATAAATTTTGACAACAATTGAAATGGACAATATTGACGTCTACCCCTCAAATTCGTCTCATTTTATTGATTAAATGTTAGCTACGAAGTCAATATAGAGATCAGAACTTAAGAAATGGTTTCATAACAGCATACAGGGGTGAACATGGCGTCTACGCGTGGGCAGAAACTTCATGTTAGCACACAGGATCACAGGTTTGTTGTGTGGGTCCTGTTGAACAAAATCTAAGAACTAATCAGTCGAGGCAATAAAGAGAATATCGGCGTCCCTCCCCGAGGCTACAAATATAAAGCGATGACGTCAAATGACGCTAACCACATTCCGCTAGTCAGAGAACGTTATAAGTGTCAATACACTTCGTCAGCATTTAACAAATGAAACATGTTATGGTATGGTATTAAAACAATTAACGTCCTTTTTGCTACTCTGAAAAAAAATAAAATAAATAAAAGTTATTTATTTCTGAAAACATTTTTCGTCATCTTCCAGGTTTCCGAGAAACTGCTTTCATTTACGCCATTACAACAGCCGCGGTGACACATTCCGTTGCTAGAGCCTGCAGTGAAGGGTCAATCAGTACATGTTCTTGCGACGAACGGGACAAAGGACCTAGTGGCGAGGACTGGGACTGGGGAGGCTGCAGTGACAACGCTATATTCGGTCATAGGTTTGCCAAGAAATTCGTGGACGCAGGGGAGCGAGGAAGGGATTCAAGAAACTTAATGAATATTCATAATAATGAAGCAGGGCGAAAGGTGAGGAATGAAGTGTCAATTTTATGACGGAAATCGAATGTTACAATGATTTCGATACAACTTCCGTTACAATAATTAACCTCATAATAAAGACTTTTGAAAAGTTATGGAATGTGCGTACATCATGAAAAGTTATGAAATGTGAGTACATCCTGAATATTGATATCATCATGAAAGCCTCTTTTTAACGAGTGAGAATAATTTTACCGATTGTGGTGTCTTACCGCACCTTTCACATTGTAGGCGATGCGATACGATGGAAATGTTGCAGGCATTTCACACTAAAGCCGCCTTTCTCTTCATCCCTTGGGGATATTCCAGTGCCATTCGTATCGTATAGCGTACAGTGTGGAAAGGGCTTTTTTTTCTTTTTTTTTTGGAAAAAAAAAGTGTGGAAAGGGCTTGAGAGATAGTTGAAATTATTCCAACTCAATTTTATCGCGTCGTATCTATTGTGAAAGAACCTCTAACGTCACATTTAGATGGCGATGAACTAAACGAAAAATTTGTCCGCTATGAGGGGAAGTAGAGGATGACATTAAGATGGTCATATCACTTTGCTAAAAGGCATAGGAGAGATGACTGCTATCAAGATTCTCAAACATTTGCAAAGTCCCAACATCCATTGACGTATAAGATGGTGCTTAAAGGGGCTAAAGTGAAAAAATGTGTAATGATGCCATGCCGGTTTAATGAATTGAAAATGACTGTTGGTAAACTTTTGTCTTCTGCTTGTCTGCTCGCATGACTGTTCCTACTGCGTGCAGTGGTTAAGTGCAGCGCATTGCTGACTTGTACCACTCACACAATATATCTATAAAATTATCTCACTTAAACTGCATAGCCCTGATGTTTGAGAATGTGTTTATTTCAGCATAATCAAAATGTTAATCGCTACAATAGAATATCAACAATTACCATTTACCAATGCAAGAGAAATTTGAGGTTTTGACCTAATGACAATAGCAAAAAAGACGAATTCATCTCGTTAACTTGTCCAACCAAAATCGCATCAGCACCGCACGCAATAGAATTCGTAGGCAGGGCAATCTTTTCAAGGTTTGAAGGGATGAAAGCCCGAGGGCCCGGATAGAAAAGGGGGAACGTTGAGTTTTAGTTTTAGCAAGCACTGATGTTAAGACTACAATTGTGGACATCCATTTACAACCTGTCTTCATACCTAAGATGGTTAATTCGATAACTCTCATTAATGATAACGCTTCAACATTTGTATATTTAACTCAACTTATGCCGATTGCAAGCACAAAACTAATATTCAGACTCCTGACTATTAAACTGTGGCGTCTTCCTTTTCAAATAATCGTACTTTATTATGCACTATTCTCAGTCTTGAAAGCACCCCTTTTTTAACTGTTTTTTTTTTTTGTGAATAAGTTCTCTCTCGAACCTACAACAACACCGTAGGGCCTTTGTAAGAAAAATCCTGGGGTTTTTCTCCCAGTGTAGGCGAACAGCTGAATTAAATCTCAAATCGAGTAAAGACCTTTGGGGACATTAAAAACCGTAACCGAGAAGCCGGGCCCTCTATCGTTAGGCCTCTAGTTCCACAAGGTCGCACCAGCCAATTCCAGCACACATGACAGTGTAGTTACTGCTATTGTTTCTTACTTACTGATGAAGAGGACGCTCTCAATCAGCGTCGATTAGTTCTAATTTATAAAAAGAAATAACAAACACAGTAATAACAAGAACAATAATAAAACAGTTAATTAACAGTCTGTCAAAGTAAACTTTTCGATTGGACCTCACCCTTCTGGATTTACGTCGTTGGGTGAAATGTCCGTCTAAGGTTTAAAATGACTTACAAAAATGAGTTCGGTCCTCCAATTGGTGTGTAGGGTCATTATTTTTCTCCTGTCCTTTGGACATCTGGTCAGACCATGGAGTTAGCTCCATGATCAGACAAGGGAGGGGAAAATTAAATGTGCAGTACAACCATTCGTCTTTGTATTTTTTCTTAAGGTATGTGGGAAGGGTAAAATCCGCCTTATGTGGATACACCCCCTCCTAACACCTTCGAGATCAAAATGCCAAAAGTACCTTTCAAATCCAAGAATAACGTACGACACGATATCAGTTCATGAGGGATGAGTATGCTATACTATAACGTCCATGCCTTCTTCGAATTCTTCACCTCCATCGAGTTGTCGATTTTCTTCCCCTGTTAAACCTCTTTATTTTATATGTTTTACTATTCTAAGAGTAACATCAAAGAAAGGCCGATACAAAACTTTCGAAATCTTGACAAAAGAACGGTTTACTTTCTCCTCTGGTAGCTTAAGTAATTTGTCTTCAAGAAGAAAGTAGTTTCGATTATCCACAATCGTTAAACTGGCCACAACAGAATTCTTTATCCACACCGCTCGCAGTACAATAAGTCGTAAACCCCTCGCCACACAGAGTAACGACTCCTACCACCATTGTTATCCTTTGTGTAACCGATTCCGCGAAGGAATCCATTTTGTCTTTTCAAAAAGGAATCGTGGTTTTATGGCCACTTTGTGCTTCATATGATGGTCATAATGAGACTAAGTACATGTTTTCGTTTTACTAAGTGACCTCATCGATTATTGGTCAGTGATTTTAGCCACTCAAAGTGGTCCAGAAACATGCCATAGAGTTCATGGTAGCGGTAGTTTGGGAATTCCCAAAGTTGTGGCGTCACTTAATAGGTCCCAGGGTGGCAAGGTGGCAGTTTGGCAGTTTGCATCCCTATGCATTGATGTATACCACTCGGGTACTTGGGTTGGAATTCTGTTCGAGGACCCGAAAGGTTGGTTTAAGTCCGGGTACTCCTGCATTGCTTAGTTTGGGCTTATCGTCCAAATTAGTTGCCCATCCAACGAAATCTGTCGCGCGCCGGATCGGACAGTAGCGCCTTCGCGTGCACAAGATGACTAGATAACTCTCGTTTTTTCTTTTTTTGCTTTTTGTGACGAAACTCAGATGCAGGCGCGTAGCTACGGGGGGCCCCAGATGTTTGCCAGCCCCCCTCCCCCGAAAATTGTGCGTGTCCTAATAAAATGTGTAAGAATTAAGGACGACGATCGATGCCGTGACCCCCATTTGATACCTAGGCCCCCTAAAAATTTCATCCTAGCCACGCCCCTGCTCAGAGGTCATTGGGACATTGCAGTAACGACTAATTATCTGAATAAGATGATAACCTGCAGGAAAACCTAAAACCATTTTGTGAGTATTTTTCTCGAAATGCGGGTGATATCATGAGTGTCGGTTTAAGCATTTTTATATGTTGAATGATTCATTTTACATGTACGAAGAACTGTACTATTATACACTGCAGAAGTGAGTACACCTACCATAAAAGGAGACGTCAGCAGGGAGATACGTCACATTGTGCATCATAATGTTCATCGTGTAACTGCTACCCATGAAGATTCAGAATCAGTTTTTTGTTTATTTTTCTCATTAACAAAAACTTTAAAAAAATGTTTAATTTTTATGTACAATAGAGTGAAATGATGATCCGAAAAGATTTTATATTTTGGATCTTTCGTCTACTTGCAGACAGTTTTGGCTGAGATGAAACGAGAATGCAAGTGCCACGGAATGTCCGGTAGCTGTACCATTCAGACCTGTTGGATGAGATTACCTTCATTTCGAACAGTTGGCGCACTCCTAAAAGATCGATTTGATGGCGCTTCGAAAGTAGTCTTCAATAACAACGGCAATCCTTCTGGCCGAGGTCGTCAAAATCCTTCGGATTTCTTTGAACCTTTCAATCCCGACCATAAGAGACCCAACTCAAAAGATCTCGTCTATTTTGAAGATTCTCCGGACTTTTGTGAAAGAAATCCAAGGTACGGTACAGTAGGGACGGTTGGAAGGATATGCAACAACACATCTCTCGGTATGGACGGTTGTGACCTTATGTGCTGTAATAGGGGTTACGTATCTGAAATGGAGCAAGTAAAGGAAAGATGCAAGTGTACCTTTAAGTGGTGCTGCGAAGTGCATTGCTTGGAATGTGACTATACCAGAACAGTCCACAGGTGCGAGTAAACACAATGTACGCTAAAGTGTTAAATGTGGAAGACCATGACGCACAAGAGCTGCAACTCGCTTCTCACTGAGACGGAGAATCTACGCTCTTCTCTTGGTTTGGGCGACTTCGTGGTGGTTGCACATGGAACGTCGAGAGAGCTGGCACGAAATACAAGTGAGCAGCAAAAGACGCAAAGCCCTTCTATTATGGGATGCGGTGACGGCAAAAAAAGAAGATCGCAGAATTTAGCTACACAGGCAAATAACATGCTTTTCTTTCAAAGTTCATTAGCTCAAAACGAATTATAGAATACTTGCTCTTGCCTTGTAGCCATGTAGCAAAGTAAGACTAATTTGTTGATCGAGAGAGTGATTTCCAGATTTTGAAAGAAATGTTTAAAGTAATGTAAGTTTTTAAGTGGATAAGCGGTAAGTACAAGGGTTTTCTTGAATAAGTCATTTGGTGGAATAAGTCTTAATGATGCTGTTTCACCTGAGATGAGACGCAAACTAACAAAATGACACATTACAAGTTTTCAGAGGAGTGCAAAAGTTAGATCATTTTGCTCTATGTAAGGCTAGATTTTGTAGTAATTTATTGGTCAGAAAGTCCGATTAGGCCTCCAACCAAAGTGTTACACAATCAGTTGCATGGGTCAAGAGACTGGACATCCAACTAAATGAGACCGTTCCTTAGTATAATTTGGATGAGAGTATTCTTATTGCCAACACAATCTGCAATTGATTTCAGGGCCGCAGCCAGCCGGGGTGGGGGGAGGGAGGAGCAGTTCCCCAACCCTACATGAAAGTTAGGGTACTTCAGAAAAAGTATTGAAATGTTGAAAATTTGACTGTCCTAAGTGTGATTTGAAGGCCCTTAGAACCTGGGAAATCGCATATAAGGGTTCCCCTTTCCCATAAATTTTTGCCGGAGAGGTCCTCGGACCCCACCGTGGACGCATTATCACGTGGGTTAATCTTCTAGACGAATGAACGAACCCCCTTCCTCCTACGTGATACACAGTTTTAATACACCTGGAATATACACAGGCTAAAGATCTTTAGTGCCGTTTTATTTCTCATGGCGTGCTTTAGAATATTTTTTATAAAATAGCCTGTGATTAATTTTAATCAAATCTACCCTTTCGTTTTGAAATCTAACTTAGTCTTTAAAGCATGAAATATAAAAAAATGTTGTTTAGATGCAACTCATAGTTGTACAAGGTATAGAATGTGCCATAACCCTCTATCTAGAAACATTTTCGACAAAACATTTTCTTGGAATACCTTCTCTAATGCTACGCTCCAACCAGTGGTGGATCCCTCAGTTGCGTACTTAGAGGGGGTAGCACGCACCGTGTACTGGTGTACTAGCCTTGCAAGGGGTGCCATTCCACAGCCGAAATATTCACGAAATAAGTAGAATTTCTAAACATATAGTCAGTTGAAGCTTTACCAAAGATGGCGCCGTCATTGATCCGAGGAACCTCAGAACAACAAAAATTTCTTAAAGAGTGGGGGTATTACCCATCCCCTTAGGCAAGGCAATTACAACCGATCAAAAATAGAAAGCATTACTAAATAATGAGGATTGCTAAATATATTATCAATTCACGCTTCACCGAGCTTTACCAACGCAAGTACTATCTTGCATCTAAACCACCTCACGTAGACAAAGAAAAATCTCCAACTGTAGGGATGTCATCCACTTCTCCTGCCTTTCACCCAGCCAAAAATTAAAAAAAAATCACTTAAAATGACAACTTTTAAACATAAATAAGTTCAAAGCTTTGCCAAAAATAGCACCATTTTGCACCTCGGCCACCTTACATAAATGTTACCCCCTTCCCTTAGCACCCTCACCCAGAATGGCACCCGTGTATCGTCGGGTGACAGGGAAGGATCCGCCTGAGTGTCAACTATCTACAGGCACGCCACTCGGAGCTCAGCTTAGATAGGGTCATGTACTGCCCCCCTAGAGATTTCACCCAGGCTGCGGCCCTGGATTTAATATTTGCTTAAGAACCATTGCAATCGTTGCAACTTGTAATGTTTTATAGCCTACACCAACGTTCATACTAAACTTGTTATTTTCTTCAACTATTTTGTCCAATTGGTTAACCGTTAGGATTATTTGAAAGGACCTTCTTTTGAACTTGCTCAAATTTTGATAGAGGCAATAAAACGGTGATCTTGATTTTCTTACAGAAATGTACCCACCCTTTCCTGTTAATACTGTAATGTTACTTAGATTCACTACATTGATCTCCAGATAAAAAATTAGAATGATTCCGACAGGTTGATAAATGTCGAAGCAGTTTTATCTTTATTAATATAAGAAATTTTCCATCAGTTTTACAAGCGTACAAAAGGTACGGGATGAGGGGGGTCAAAGACGCATTTCCATTGAATCAAAATATAAAAATGACGATAAATTTTGGCCAAAATCATCATTTTGAAAAGGGGAGAGATTCCGAAGAAAGAGTACTTTTACCAAGGCTATTGAAATGATAAAAATGGATGACCGTAAGACTGTCAGATGACAGGGCAAAGATTTGCATGTTCTGTGGGGGCCTCCAGCTCAGCCTCAACCAGCCCTTTTAGTTTCACAGTGTCCAGCAAGGAAGTTTACAAATTTTGCCTTTTGAATCGAGCTCATTCAGGATATGTCTAGTTCTCTCCCACCACCCTGGTTAGTCGGATGTCCAAGTTCAACGCACCCTAACTAATTTTTTTTTATGAGTTTTCGACTCCATTTTTTTTCGACAGTACTCCATACCTTAAAATTGATAATGTAGGTAATTAATTAATTCGGAGTCAGCCTCTGCGCAGCTGCAAAAGATACAAAAAAAAGTGCTCTGGCGAATACATTTTTTTCTACGGATGGTATGATTACCATAGGCATACGAGGAGGGGCTGGGGTGCAGCCCCCTCCGGCAGAATATTTGCTATTTTTAGACAAAAAACAGTTATTTTTGGGCAAAAATGCATTAAAATTTGTAACAATAATGCCCATCCCCCAGATGAAAGTATTCATATATGTTTATGACAATAACAAACTGCATAATTGTGTTAAAATGCTTTTATTCACTTTAACAGCAAATACACTATACCACTAATCTGGAGGTGCTCCGTTCCTTTTCGAAGTACTTTGAAAATTTTCATTCAACTCTTGACGTAATAACTCATTTGAACGAAGCACGAGATGTCAATGAAAAGAAAATAGTTTTATATGTGTGGTAAAAAAGTTTTATTATGTAAATATACGCAACTATGTAATTAATATGTGTGTGTGCTCGCTTTGTAAAACAATCTGATTTCTCAAATGTGCTGTATTGGTTGTCTCAGTTAAATTGATGTAGACAATCTATACTCACATAAAATTATGTTCTCTTTTGTTAATAAAATATACTTTATTTGTTATGCTCTGTAGTCGAAATGATTATTACAGAAAAGTGCAGTGCCTTGCCAAATGTTCTAGTCTGGCGTTTCGTGTTTACTTCCTGTGCGTGGTTTTAAAGACTAAGTCTCAGAAATGCAAACCAAAACTGTGGTAGGCTATGGAAGCTTTCCCAGTGGAACAGTGGCGTAGCCAGGATTTTTGAGCAGGGGGCACTGGGGGTCACGAACCTTTCCTAGGGGGACACAATTTCTGAATTCTCTCCCTCTCTATAGGGCTTATATACAGAACTATGCATTCCAAAATTTTTCACGGGGGTGCACCTGGGGTGGCACGGCTTTGTCATGGGGGCACGTGTCCCCTCATGCCCCCCGTAGCTACGCCACTACAGTGGAAGACAGAGTGCTCACTGCGGTTGCTTAGTTTCAGTTCTTCCCCTAGAAGTGGGATAAATATAGTTCACAATGTTTGTAATTGATTAGCGCAAGCTTGTTAAAATGAACACAAAATAATGAAACACCAAACAAGAGTCCTTAGCTCTAGATGTGTGACGTGTCTTCCAAACTGTGTCTTCGGCTGTATGTGTCCTGCAGGGGCGGATCCAGGATTTTGAGAAAGGGGGCGCACACATCGTCGGGAAGGCCGACGAGCAAAAAAAAGGTCTTCAAAAATTTGAAGACTTTTTTTTGTTGCTTTTTCGCATCTGGGAAGCATATTTTCCATATCTATTTGCTCATTTTTTCATATTGCTGGTGAAAAAATCTTTGGCCATCGAAAAAAGGGGGCGTGCGCCGGGTGCGCCCCCTTCTGGATCCCCACCTGCCCTGGCTTGATGATTTGTACATTGAAACGTTAACTCACCAAACTCTACTAAGGCATTTTAAATTTTAGTGCTTCCTCCTTTTTGCAAAAGCCATTATCTATTGATTTCACGGTTACCCTTCCGGGATAAGAAAACACAATATGAAACAAAGTCATGAATATTCAGAATTAGTCGTGGTGCTGAACCCCCAATGAACAGATGAAGGCGTGTATGTTTCTCAGAATTTTTCATGTGCGCTGCTTTCGGTGCTCTTCCTTCGGTTTTAAGTCATAGGGAACCTGATCTAATATGAAGCATATTTAAGAGTGGCGATAATACTGGACATTGGGGGTGAGGTGATGAATGCTGGGACATGGCTGCATCTGTAAACATGAACGACGCCTAAATTATTTATTGTAAGATGTTTACAGATTAGATGAAATGATACCTAAATTGCATGCAACGTTTGCAAAATTAGCCAATCAATAACCTTAATTAAAAACATGAGATATCATTTTGACTGAACGAATTCAAAAGTACATCTCGTAGGACAAATTAAAGTTGTTTCGACAAATGTTACGAGCGTGTAGTTACTGCTGTTAACTCCGCCCAAGTGGATAAGTGGGAGAAAATTAAGGTGGGGCTGTCCACCCTTCCTTTATCTTTCCCATATATAAGGGAAAACTGATTTTTTACTTCCAGGCAGTCTGTCCTAAAATCGTTCCTCTTCGTATTTATTTTTAATGAAATCGATGAAAATTTTATTTTAGTAATATGGCTACAATGCCCTCACAATACGGGGAATCGAACAAAAGGGGTTTTCTCCTTATTTACCAGTGGGTGGCATAAGGACGCCATTCCAAGACTCACTTTCGGTACGGTTTTGTATTCAGCCCCCTCTCCAAATCCTACTGGATTGGAAGTAAAGAGACCTTACAATCGAAAGATCTGGGTTGAAGTTAACGCCTGCCGCATGTACCGTGTGTCAAGTGGGTCTGTCACTTATCCCTTGCCGAGGTGCAAGTGAAGAGCCAAAAGGAACCTCACCGGTTATTCTGACTAAATTCATCCCCTTTACGGTGGTTGGATAACTCTGCACCTAGGTGACCGTTATATGACTTGTCCCGAAGAGCTTTTTCTCAATTCAGGTGACATATTTCCTCCATGAGTTACAATCTGATAGAACGATATCGAGTGAAACGGAATAACTCTTCTAGTAGTTGATTGATACCACTTGACCCATTGATCTCTTCTTGGAGGTTCTGAAATTCAAATTGGTACTGTGGGATCCGAAGTGTGACCCTGTCGTAGCCTACCTATAGTGATTTATATGGCACTAGTTCAGAATTGTCATGTGCGAGGAAACATCAGGTACTAGTAGAAAAGCGTTTTGCCAACATCATTACTGAGAAAACTAATTTAATACACACGAAGTAAGAAATAAAATTAAATTTTAAATGATAAACGGAAATCTTGCATAAAAGGTGGTGTGTAAAACAACCTTGGACAGAAGGACTTGTTTTTCGTTTTCATTCTTTCTGTTTATTTCGACTAAAAGAACAATAGAAAAGCCTGTGACGCGTACTTCGTCATGAAGTCACCTTCCAGATCTTCAACCTCTGGTAAATATAAAATTTTATTGATATATTGGTTGAATGTCTCACATATTAGACCCTCAGTCAGGATTGAAATAAAGCGAACTGGGCCAACGGTGGGTACAGAGGCCAAACTTTGGGCTATGGGGGTCTATGGACAAATCCTGGTGGGGTGGAGCCCTCTATAGTTTGAGGGTATAGATAAGGCATAATTCAACTTTTTAGACTACATTCTGAAGTATACAAAACAGTGTTTTAATTATATGAATAAACATCATTAGCATACTCTGCTGGGTCAAAAGGGGTCACCCTATCTGTCTTGACCAGCCTGCCCGCGGACTTGCAGGAACAAAGTCGATGGTGAAAAACATAAGATATTCTATTAAAGCCGTCTGACTTCTCACAGTAATACATTTGGCAGCATTCGTCAGTTCGTTTGATGGAATTTTAAGCATTGAATAGGTGACATTCCGAAAGTGATCGCCTGCGATATTTTTACCAATTACATGCATAGAGAATTGAAGAGATTCACCGTAAGGGCGACTATCTCTTACGTAATGGGACACAGCAGGTTCCCTCCAAGTTGTTCGAGTATTACAACAGCCAAAAACTGGGGTGGGAGGGGCAATCGACATGATTTTTACTTTTCTGAACAGCAGTGTAAATATTAAGGCTATTGGTCATTTTCTTTAGTGCTACATGGATTAAAGATCTAGTTTCGCGACAATTTATCTGCTATTATAAGAAGTGTTTTTCTTGGAAATCATGGAGATCATTAGCTCATTACAGTTTGCCTGGCGTTTCCCTGTGTGGGCCTTTTCCGTATAGGATTATCAATTATCTTCGTGCCTATAGACTGAATAGGCAATTATCCTTCACCACAAACGAAAAATTTTGATATGGTGTCAAAATGTAGTTAACGCAATTTCAATGTTATCACAGCCCAAGGGACCATGGGTTCTTAGCACTTTCGCCCAATTTTTTCAGTACGTTTATTTGGCCTCCAAATAAATAATAAAAATATATTTCATATTTTGCCCCCCAAATGGCAAAATTTTTGTCCAATGGAGGCTGCAGCCCGCAGCCCGCAGCCCGCAGCCCTCAGTCCCAGCTCCCCCTTCGCATTCGCCTATCAATGTTATATTCATAGCCTAAACAACAAAGGGGTCAATTATTGATTTCTTAAAGACAGGTCTCTGTTTCTTGCATCCGGAAGATTAATTTGTTCTTTTGTTCTTGCATGAAATCATGTTAGTTTATATGTCAACTCTTTTCAGATCATGTTTTAATTAAAGGTATACAAATGAATAAATCTTCGGTCCAGAAGGTAGCAATAGCGTTCGACTTCATGTCTACAAGGAAAGACTTCTTGAAAATCATCAAGCCGATGTTGAATGAAAATGTTTAGAAAATAAAGCCATCGTGAAAATTGAAGTTAATTTATTAAAAGCCAGAATCGTTGAACTTCCTTTAAGAAGGGTGAAATTATCTCTCAAATATCAAGAAGGCCCTTCAAAAGTGCCATCCGCCCTGTAAAAAACAATTAACACTTTTTCGTAACAGATAATAGACGCGTCTTGGCGTTTATGTAATCGAAAAAACAACAAAATAGATAAGCAAATTAAACGTCTAAAACGCTAACTTTAACACATTGACGCCATTTAAAGCCATCTCGTAAACACGTTTATGCGTTTATTTCATGACTACTGTAAACATCAAGTTGGTTTTAATAAAGAAAAATTAACATATATATAAAACATATAAACGTGTTTGCGGAGTGCACTTTAATTGACGTCATTATCTTTATCATGTGTTAATATTTGTTCAGTCATTTACTGTGCTTATCCATTTTGTTGTTCTTTTTCTAATTCTTAAACGCCATAATGTGTTAAAAAATGAAGACGTCTCTTTTAACAGTGCGAATAAATCTCATAAGCCCCGGATTCAGTTGATAAAACAAATCTTATTGAAATAATAAAACGTTCTTCCGCGACACAGGAATAGGGCCATCTTCCTCACAAGTTTCTGAACCCTAAATTTCAGGAACTTTCATATACTGTTTCAGTAACTTCCAAGATATTTGACGTAGTGTAAAACATGTCCCTTCTCCTCAGGCCGGACAGACAAAACAGTGTGTTTACTAAGTTTGAAGAACGACTTTTTTCACAACATTTTGTAGGGTAAAACCAATCACAGGAATCTGGCATCAGGATATCCGGATGGGCCAAAATTACAAAAATCGACAAAATGTTGGCTCGTATATAAAACGATTTACCGATGTCGCTCGCTGATGTTCACTGATTTTTCATCGCAGTATTTAGTTTCAAATCCCTCTGTTACCAATATTTTACATCGCAATCATTACCAAACAAACTAAAGTTGCAATATGAAAGGTTGATGAATTGCAACTTGACGCACCCCTAATTGACAATAAAAAGATCCTATTGGAATCTACGTCTGTCTGTGCAAAATTGAATAAAATTAAAATTCTCAAAATTAAAAAAGTACAAAACATCGGAATTGAAACAGTCTGTCGGACATTGGCTAATTTTCTTTCAAAAAGACATCGGTCATCTGACAAGTGGATATATCCATCCACTTCGGTTGGACCCAAACGTTTTGTTAAAATTTATGTAAGTGGAATAGACAATTATGTGATGAATAGACAATTCTGTGATGTGAAGTTTATTCTAACCAAAGTGGATACTATTACGTAATTGGTACGTCATTACGTGATGTACACTGTAAAAATTGATTAACACTTTTAGTAACAGATAATAAACGCGTCTTGGCGCTTATGTAACAGAAAAAACAATAAAATACATATGCAAACTAAACGTCTAAAACTCCAGCTTTAACACATTGACGCCACTTTAAAGCCATCTCGTAAACACGTTTATGCGTTTATTTCATGATTACTGTAAACATCAAGTTGTTTTTAATAAAGAAAAATTAACATATATATAAATCATGTAAACGTGTTTGCGGAATGCACTTTAATTGGCGTCATTATCCTTATCATGTGTTAATATTCGTTCAGTCATTTACTGTGCGTATCCATTTTTTTGTTCGTTTTCTAATTCTTAAACGCCATATATGTGTTAAAAAATGAAGACGTCTATTTTTACAGTGTAGCCGAATTAATGCCTCCACCTTCTCTATGTTACTCTTAATTTCTAGCCAACGGGTTCTCCCAGTTCTACAACTTCAAAGCTTGCGCTCAAAACGAAAATGGAAAAACTTTTTAGGTAGAGGACCAAAAAAGGAGTAAAACCGGGCCCATCGCTAGTAAGGAGGAGGGGGGGATTCCCTAAATGTTCATAATACCCACAGCTATGATTTCACTTACAGATGCTAAAAGTGGATCCAGATATAAGTGCCCCTCTAAGCAGGGAGTTGTTATTTAAATAACTCCCTGCTCTAAGAAACTGTGTTCAGGCACAAGCCATATTGTCCTTTACAATGAAAGATTCATAATTCGGAACAGCTTGATTTGAAAATTATGACAAATAAATAGTGCGTCTGTGATACTCTAAAGACATATGTTAATAGTCCTAATTTCAAGTAAGTAGTAAGGCTTTCAGGACAAGAACCCATGATAACTGAAGAGGTTTTAACAAGCACGCCATTCTAAGCTCACTCCCGGTATTTCCAGGTATAGTTACGCCCTCCACCCCACCCCTACCCCATATCTTGACATATTGTTACTTGAACACAGATTATCCCCATTGTTTGGTAGTCAATTGTCATTTGGTCGAGGTAAGCAAGTATACTGAAGATATCGCCGCGAACGATATATTGTAATAAATTAATGATAGCCTCTAGAGCCCAAAATCGAGGTGAAGGAATGAAGCTTGAAAAATTTCAACTAATGATCGCCGATTTCTGTATTTTCATAGTTCGCCCTCTTTCCTTCGTTTTCCCATAAAACTCTCGTGTCTCTCTTATTCGTGATAAATTTGCTACGTTCGATTGCTTTATATATAGATAAGGACGTCTTGAAACAAAATTTACCTCGGTTAACCGATGAATGTCAATATTGCTAATTTAGTTAACCGGCACGCCAAGAACGTGGTGAAGAAGCGAGAAGGAATGTTATGTTATTAAATCATGTTGAGAAAAATGAGCGCAAGTACCTTTAGTTCCACATGAAACATAGTTCTGATATAAATTGAACAGATCATAGATATAAATGTGGAAACATTTAAAATGTTTTCTGAATTGAAATATTGTCTAAAATGGCATCATATGATTTTACAGCTTTTAGTAGCAAGCGTTTGCTCTCACATGACACTCGAAGGTTAGACTGAGTTGAAAAATGTGTAATGTATGTCTCAGGTATCCTTACTTTCATATGTAATGTTCAAACACGAGATCAGTCCTTTAATAACAAAGTATATAGTAAGAGAAATATAAAACGTTACGCCAAGTTCACTTCCGGGGTCACATTCAGATTAAAAGAAAATTTAAAAGCCGGATCACATTCTGGAACTCATCGTCAGTGCGAAACGCAGTGTGTACATATATACAGATAAAAGCCAATGGTTTGTTACTGAGCGACGGTCATAAATTGTGTGGGTGGGGAGATTTTGAGGAGACTGGTCTTGCTAGTAATACTCAGAGTTAAAATAAATTGTTGCACAATTGTAACGATAAAGAGAGACGAAGTTGGAAGTATGGACTATTTTTGGTCACGGTCAATCTTTAGAGGGAACTAATTACTTGCTTTCAAATTAATCATGTTGCGTGAGTCACAGATGCATCCAAATGTTATAATACGAATGTGTGAAAGGAGACAAAACAGACACCGACTCAAGGACAGCCCCCCCCCCCCTCCAATCCTGACTGAGCGTCTCTTTCCACCACTTAATGACCCAGTACATGGTAGACGCAAGGCTGTAGTGACAACTTTTGTTTTATCGAGTGCAATTATACTTGTAGTCTATAGACCTTATGCATATGACGTCACAGCGCAGAAAGTGCCCCCCCCCCTTAAAGGTAATCGCATGTCTTTGAAACTTACACCAACATATGAAGACAGCTGATATGTGGATCGGTAGGATAAGCGCGTAAGTCTACTACGCGCGAGTGCAAAGTCTACTTCGTGCGTGCAGTGTGCTTCATTGTTTCCCATCCAAAATGACGTCACTTGACGTCAAAGCATGAGTCGATTATCGAGGGCAATTGGATCTTAACGTCGGGGCTAATAACAACCGGGGCTTTGGAAAGCTGGCGGGGGTGAGGCTTCTGCCTTCATAAATTTCAATGTGAAGATTTTCTGTCTAAAACACGTCCAAAATTACCTGAGAAAATGTCAAACCTCAGGATCTGAATGGTCCACCCCTCCCTCCATTAATCTTTAAAACCTTCTACTGGCATTAAAAATGCCACAGGAAACGTAAGACATAAGAGGAGCTCGATCTTTTATGTGAGGACGCAAATGATTTAATGATGTTTAGGATGTCTGATAGATGTTAAACTGTACAAAAAAGTTTGTGCTATGAGTCAAACTTCCTGCCATCTTGGGAGTTTGGGAAGCTACGTTTTCTGACTTCAGCCTCAATTGTCATTGAGCTGAAGTTGGCCTTGATGTCACATGGTCCTCTCTAGAAACAGCCCCCTACCCCACATGGAAAGTTCCTGGATCCGTCACTGGTACAGGAATGTAATCTATACGGTACTGAGACAGGTCTGAAACTGAACATTTTTCCAATTATTCACAACATTTACATCGTACGTGAACAATAAAGTATTGTGCATGATAAATTCTTGTCATATTTTTGAAAAATTACTTCCATGCCACAAAGCTACAAAACGACAAATAACGAAGTCACAAAAGAAGAACTATGGACAACCAATGAACGCGTGCTGTATTCAAGAATAGCTTTGTATATACAAAATAAACAGTACAGTCACTTTCAAATATACTATTGCTTTACTGCAAAATTTGAATGATCAAAAGATTTAAGTTAAAGATTTGCCAATGATTGATTTACTTTTTTCTTTTCTTTTTGTTATTCAAAATTATAAAGCTGACTCTGTAAGAAAAGTCTATTTATTACATTTGAAAATTTGTTTGCTTTTTAAATGCATTGCTTCAAGAACGAAATCGTTAAAGATTAAATAGAGCAAATTAAACAAATAATGTACGAAAGAAAAAAACATATTAAAGATAATTTTGTTCCGATAAAGACCTTTGCTTTGTCTTAGAGCTCCAAAATACTTTTGTAAAAAGGCTATAGCCGAAGAATGCTGAGAAAACACTTTTCACATTTTTCATCTTAAGAAAATGATGCATTGGTATATTTCCCTAACTAGTAAATTAAAATACTGCAGTGCCTTTGCTTTCAAATTGACCCAGGCGAGCAACATTCTTGCTTAGGTGAATAAAACGTTCATGCCCCCTTGTCGGAAGATTTCACATATGATCTGTACAGCGTTTGCTTAATAAGTGCGTAAATTAAGCAATACAGCTTAACTTTTACTAGATATGGGCTGCCTCGCTTTACCCTCTCCCGACCCCGGCTTGACCGTGTCTTACCATTGATTTGAAACTAGACCATCTGTTCATTTAAGTATTTTATCTGAAAAATCCCAAAGTATATCTATCGTAGTTTTCTACAAAGGTAAGCTTAATATTTGTAATAAGCAGTAGTTGTTTTGAGCTACCGTGACTATTATTTTGTTGTAATAAATTTAAATAATTTTCATCATTTATCACACACATTTACTTACAAGAAACGACTACAAATGTTATCTTCAATAAATATTTATAGTAGCTGCTCAGACTTTTTTTATCTTAAAGGGAAAATGCAGTCACCCCGATCAGAATTACTACACCCCGTCATTTTAATTCATGAATGACCTTTTTTGATCATGTGACAATATCTTTGTTACTGAATTGTTAAATTCATGGAGAATAACTCTATTCTTTACCTTTTGTTTGTAATAGTTATATTCAAAAAACATCTTCAGAGTTACTTCAAATGCAAATAAGAGGAAATTTGCAAGAGTTTGCTGATTTTTCAAAGCAATCTTAAGGGGACTGCCTATTGCCTTTAAGTCTTCGTTACAAAATGAGAGTCACAATGAAGCACATTGTATGTTAACTGCATGACATTAATGAAATTCACTATAGCCGAAAAGTATACTTAATGTATACATAAGATATACCTTATGCATACATATTTATAACAAGTGAACGTTCTGTTTGCTGCCACGGCAGCCTAGTACGTCTCCTGATAACAAATGATGTGACGGAGAGTTAACGCTCATCGGAAGTTGGAACTGATGCCTGTGGACACGGCTATCGGTTTAATGGAAGGCTAGCTAATTACGTGCACACATCTTTTACTTTTTTCGCCGTGTAATATGACAATTAACAATTTTTATTCAATTTTTTTGAAAAGAGCAAGGGAAGTACAAACTGGTGACAACTCTGTTAAGTGCACATTATTACAACAACCTTGTAGTTTAGTTGGAAATACTTCACGTAATGTTAGACCAATTCACAATAGAAAAGTCAATATTTAAATCGATCACGTGACTAGGATACTTGCTCGGCTGGCTCATATTTTGTGGGTTTAGTTGCTATTTTCGCATATAAGCAAATGAGACTTAATTCATTCTGTGGGAGGTCTACTTCTAGCAATACTGCATGAGCATCTCAAGTTGATAAAAGAATAAATCTTCCTTTGAAACACTAAAATTGTTTTGGCCACGCAAGTCATACATATTTTATATCGATGTATTGGTTACGGCATTCTTTCTCCAAATACGACTGCAGACCCTATCCCGCTTCCCTCACTCCTCCCTTTCATCTCTCAACAAATGTCAACATAGCTTTTTATTTTTCTCATCTTTGCTCACCTTCATGTTGGCTAATCATTTTTGTACGGTATTTCATAAACCGTGACGTGGTCCTCTATAGCGTATTATGAATATTCATGATTTGCGTGGGGTAGTGTCGTACCCATTACAAATATGTACCACCTGAGTCGTCTTACAAGTGTCGCATTGTACATCACAACACCAATGAAACCTACATCGGCATGGTTCCTGTCTGGTAAATTCATACTCTGTGGCTCCCCTTCCGCAACATAAAATATCGCATCCGCCAACGTCCAGCGCCGAGCCGTTACACCGACGGCCGTGCGTTCCCAAAGAGCCAACTTTACGGTTCGGCCTGCAATAATCCGGTGAGTCGGTCGAATACACGAGATCCGCTGCTGTCGGAAACTTCACCGTCGAATCTTCCGGAATGATTTCTTCGCCGGTGTTACCTCCTGTGACTTTCGCTGCGCCGTTGAATTTTTCCTTGAGGAGGTTACCGACCTTTCGGAAGGAGGGCATCTTTCTCCAACAAGTTTGTAAGGTGCACGACCCCGACAGCCCGTGGCATTTACATTCTCGAAACATGTTCATCCGTATCACCTAGCACAAAAATATAAATAAGATTAGAGCGAACATATATTAATAACCTATATTTATATCATTATGTTACCAGAGACAGAACTTTTCTCAGGAAAGGAACGGAAGATCACTGATCATGAATTGTAAGAACGATAAAGGTCAAAATCGTTTTTGTTTTCTTAAGAGTAATTGTTTCTTGTTAGGACCACAGAGGAGGGCGAAAGGTTAATAAACTTTTTGTAATAACACACTCATGTACATTCAATAACGATGTCCTTGAAGTGGACATTGATACACAGATGACAAGTGGAAATGTATATATAGCTGTCATAACGTCACCTAACATGGAACGCGGAGAGGACGGTGCACCTCTGTTCTTCCACGTTCAAGCAAAACACAATAAAAGGCTAAGATAACAGAGAAACTGTTTGCTCATGCACACTTGAATGTTTTGATAGAGAAACTGTTGGCACACCATAGAAAATGAAGTAAGGGAGAACGCTAACACAGACCATTGCCTTGTATTTAGCCAGCCTGAAGCCACGAAAATTGTAAGGGCGCGCTTCCACTGTAGGGGCAAAAAGCCAGACGATTTATTTATCTGCATACGTAAAGTGTGAGTTCAACTTAGGGAAATAAATGCCATTTTATCCATTTGTAGTCCGATTAGAAGTAATTTTTACAACAGAGGCAAGTTATGGTGCCTTAAGTTTTCGTTATAATATTCCTGACTTTGAAATCTTACAGTTTCTCCACCAATAACTGAGGCAAAAGCAATGAAGTAATTTGTTTATTACGCGCTCTTGCTCTCTTGCCGTACAGACAGCTAGATGAGTGGCCTCAGTCCAGATCGCAGGGCATCGTTCTCCCTTACTTTAATTTCTATGACGCAAACAGGCACTAACGGGTCTTGAGAGGGTACAGCTTCACAATTACGGAATCATCAGAATTGGTCTGTTGTACTTTAGCGAACGGTCAAAAGTGCGAAATATGGTACAGACCAAGGGCAGCCTACAACCAATTTTCCCCTTAGGTGTGACTACATAACTACTGTGTGACACGACAAAGTGGATGTTCTAGATCTTAGAGAGGCTACTGGGTAACAGAAAACAACATGGTTACGGAAGCTTATAGCAACCATAAAATCAGTAATGATCAGAATGATCACAAAATTTGTGGCAATTTTCCTATCTGTCGATAATTATTGTAATCTTCATAAATTACCAATAAGTTTCTTTACCACTCCATTCCCACGGCGCAGCGTACCAGACAATTTCCAAATTTTCCATTCGTTTATACTCTTCATTGATGTGAATTGTACATATTTTCAGTTTATTGTAATTATATTCTTTGAATTTAATACCAAAGTGATAAAATCATCGGTATTCCAAGAAAGGTACTGGGCTTACTCAACTATGCGTAACTGCAAGGATACAAATCGGTTGAAAGTAGAACTGTGCAGGTGCTTCAACTCGTCCGTAAGACAAAAGTTACTAGGACCTCTGAAGACGCTAGGTTTCTTGACGAAACCCGACGCAAATTGTCGTCATATTTTAGTTCATAAGAAAAACAGAGAGGTGATAAAACTTAATGACGAAACCAGAGGTGTTCGGTTGACGAAAATATACGATCGGCGACAGGGCCACGACACGTCGACTCAACAATTATAAGTGTGACCAGACGCTCTCATATAGACAGAAACTATTTCACATAAATTTACGATTGACTCTGTCAGCCATTCTCAAACACTTTCAAAATTATTGTCTCGGGCTTTTCTAGGTAAAGGATAATGTTTTTGAACTCTTAATTTAAAATTAGTGACGTGATGAATAAGGGTTGTTTTGATTGCTTGTTTGGCAAATTAAATTTATTGCTTTATAAAAAGGGGGTATTTTGCTTCATATTGCCGGGTGATGTCATGAAAACTGTAGGGAGAAGCTGTCAAAGGTGTGTCTGGTGAACAGAAACACTGAAAATATACCGTCTGTTTATAAGTACAGATGAAGACATGGAAAGAATCTGCACCAAACACCAAGAAAATTGTTTTAAGATGCATTTTAATTAATTTGATGACGGTAGGCTATGTTTTAATCTTGAAAGAGGATGCATGTGGCTTTAAATTACAGGGAATCCTCAATTCCCAGACTTCACAATCCCTAGAGTGAGCGAATTCCATTCCTCTCCCCAACTTTGCATGCTACATTTTGCAATCAATGTTGTGCAAACATCCACTTGATAAAATAGTGATAAAAGATGATGTTGTGTTGCATAAAGCGACAAGAATAAATCTGCTCTTTCGAATACATTATAGTAAGTTTGACAAACAGCTTATATTGCCACAATTCCATAGCCTAGAGGGTTTCATACTGCACCAAAAGGGACCCGTATGCAGCGATGGAATGAAAAACGTTCTTGGGTAGTCCTCATATTACAACCTGCAACTATTTGCGTCTAACGTACGATTTGGATCAAACGAGGTTCGTGGTTATGGAGTTAAATCTTAGCAAACTAAGTATGTAAACTTTAAAATCGTATAAGTCCCATAGTAATACGAAATAATGTTATGGTGAAATGCATTCCCTCCTTTAAGTTAGTGAAGAAGACGTGCCCATAGATTCAGGAGTACACGATGACGTCTGATGCAACTATGAAACCGAGTTATTGCTTTAAGTTTTTAACTTCTTTAACAGGTTCCACTGTATCGTCATATGACGTCACGACAAGACTGTCTCTGTCTGTGGGTGGTTAGGCTAAGAATGCCCGCACACATTACTCGCACTGTGACTATAGCGTACCGAAAGGTTATCGTCTTACACCTGTCTCGAATGTGCTATGATGTTATCATCGTGTAAGTGAGATCAATGGCGGATTATCACAGTGCCTCTGAGAATTCTGTTTCAGACTGCAAAATTCTTTTCTAACGATCTCGATCACCCGTGCTCCACTTTTCATTTTCCCCTCACATCATGTTATCGAAGTTTACCTACTATTGCGTGCGATAAATCTAGGCCTAATGTTTGCCAACATATTTTCCTGAGGTGAGAGGATATATATATATTTATATATATATATATATATATATATATATATATATATATATATATATATATATATATATATATATATATATATTGCGCTAGTGGTCATCATCACCCGGTCTACCCTAACTTAGCTCCCTGATCTGTTCCGTTACTACTCCCTGATCTGACCAAGGGAAATAAGAGTTAAAGACCTCGTCTACTCTATGCATAGTCATTTATAGCTACGTGGTTAGTCCCAGCAGTTATGATGTGAAACACTACAGCAATCATAAGCTGCACAAGCTGTATTGCCGCAGATTAAAATCACAAACACTGTGTTAACAGTTTGATCATGACTGAAATATCAGGAATAGGGGTCATGGGCGACGATCAGGGGGACAGGGGGACATGTTCCATCAACATTTTTAGTGGGGGACATAATATCAAATTTCTCCCAATATTTAGAGGTATGCAGAAAACATACATGTTGTTACGTACATTTTCGATATGAATAATTGTGATATTAGCCTATTAATGGCAGCTGGGGAGAACTTATGATCAGAAGTATGTGATCTGTGTCCTCTAGAATGCACCAAATCCCTTGGCTTCACTCTAAAAACGTCCGGATAAAATTTGACTCTAATCCGGATCGGAGGGGCACCTACCCAAATCCGGGTCATTTGCAGTGATCAAATCCGGATAAAAATTATCCAATCAGGGTCATTTTTTTTATCCATATCTGATTAAATTATTGATCCGGATTCGAGTAGGTGCCCTTCCGATCCGGACTAGGATCAAATTTTATCCGGACGTTTTTAGAGTGTTCCAGGGCTTCGCCCCTAGACCCCAACAGGGGAACTATGGAGGTAACCTATACCCCAGACCAGAGGCGCAAAGTGTTCACTCAAGCAGGTGTCCCCCAATATTTTGACAGATCGCCGCCCTTGATAGGGGTAAAGGGAAATTTTGTGTTTGTGGGATAGATCATCGTCATACATTTAAAATTATGGTTTATGAAAATCATAGGTGTAGTTTAGGAAGCTACTCTCACCTAGTGGTGGGGGCTGAAATTATTTCGGAACACCGTCCTGGTGTAGGGCTCTAAAGGAAAATTTTGAATATCTGAGGGTCCCTAGATGCAATTTGGCGCTACATATTGTGTAAATGTTGAGAAAAGTTTACTGCAAATTTTTGACCATTTTTACGGAAGTAACAAATATGGGGGTTTCGTCCTTGAAGAGTGGGGCATACTTTCCCCCGCACATTACCCCAGCTTCTTACGCTTATGATTGGTGAAGAATAATAGGCAATTCATAATAAGATAGCTGGTTAATTTAATTGTCAAGAAATAAGGATCTCAGGGGAAGAAATTCACTGCTTTATAGATCATGAATATAAATGAATTCACCCAAACTTTCAAATTTTCAATCATGCAACATTTATAATACTTGATGTAATGCATAATTTTGGGGGGAGAAAGGCTACAGACCTAGTTTATTGTTGAGACTGAATGGTTTAGTGATGATATAAACAATTTTGTCTATCTGTGCCTTTTTGATGGAAAGTAAAGGCAACAGTTCTCTTCAAAGCCAGTTTCTCTTCAGGTTATACAAATCTTGGGCCCGCTTAGCACTCTCTGCCAGCCGTCATACAAAGTCTCAGAAAGGAGCAACAAATCCGCATCTATTTTGGTTTAGCTATTTATACTTGGATCCATAGAACCCCGGCAAACTGTGGGGCGGAAGTATGCTTCAACCCCCTCCATCCCACTATTCAAGGACGAAAACCCTTATTTCGAAAATTTTAAGTATTTTTCCTTAAAATATGCAAAATATCTCACACTAATTGCATTTAAAGACCCTCAAATACTCAAAAATTTCCCTTAGACTCCTCCCCCAGGGCGACGGTCCTAAACAACGCTCAGCCCCTCTAACTGAGAACAGCTTACTATCCTTATGCTTTGATCCAAATTGATTAGCATGTTAACGTACTCCTCCTCATCCCCTGCCCGATCCTAACTATAAAATAACGACGTTCAATCTTCCTTCAGCTCGAAAAAAATGAATAAAAAATTGGGTGGAGAATGAGCATAGTAGAAGGACAATGATGGGAGTACATTAGGGTAGCATGAGGATTCATATCCCTTTGCAAAATTTCTTCAAGTCTGATGAGAGGTCGACCAGAAGTAACCTATGACAGTTGTACTTGCAGGTGCTGTATTCAATAACCAACTCACTTAATACAAAGTGAAGAAAAAGAGACATGCCATGCAATTTGACAGATTTTCCTTGAGTCTCAGAAAACTTATACCAACCTTGCTGTGTCACGGAAATTCCTCCTATTCCCCTAAACACACACACACTCATACACACACACAAAAACACATACACACACAAATTTTTAATAAATCACGATCTATAATAAAAAAGTGTGACTTGAATAAAACTTCGTATGTGGGAGTTCATTTTCTGCTATTTAAGCAATAGAAACTTTGAAAGTTTTCTCACCTCAGCCCCAACCATGTTGGGGTGGGGTAAGACGTATACATCCACTAATAAGCTCAAGAATTTTAAACTGCTCAACTTGGCATCTCTGGACAGTTACAAGTAGGTAAATGCGTTGTGTTTGGTAATCCTTGTACAAACGGAAGAAGGTAATTTATCGATAAGAAGCACTTATTAAAGATTATCACCCGGCATTAAACAATTTAAAGCCATCGACGTTTTCTGTTATAACCCCCCCCCCCCCATGTTCCATTCATTATTCAAGTCTCATATTATAGACGATGAAACTTGTTGTCTAATGTACAACTTAACCAATTCAATTACCAACAAATGTCTTCAAAGAAATAAGAAAATTCTAATTACTATACTTGAGTGGATACATTTGCCTTCTCTTAAGCGGCAGTAATTAGGTTTTTGTTCAAAATTTGTAAGGTTGCACCCTGTTACAGACCCATAATGTAGAGGTCCGAAGTTCAAGAGGTTGGTCACGTTAAGTCTTGTTGTCCCCTCCGGGACATAGCTCCGGGGTGGGCAGAACTCCTTCGGGAGTAACGTTTGCTTTCGCCCTTCGGCTTTTCGACAGAGCGTCGAGGGGACTTTGGAAAAAGTACTTTGTAGGGTTACACCTTCTTGGGATACAGATTCTGGTTGGGCTCACAAGGATAAACGCAGAAGAACACAAAAGCTGTAAGTATCACGGATTGGCCGAGGAGAGCATTTGAAGAGAAGTCCTGGGGATCTGCTACTCCCAGCGAAAACCTTAAACTCCACCCAAAAGGATTTACCACCCTAAGGAGAAACGAGACCTCAGGAGAAAACCTGAGATAACCTTGTTTTAGTGCAAGCGAGGATTGAGCAGCTTCAACAAACTTTAAGCGTGAAGGAGACAGAGTCAAATACATCCTGACTCTTTTCGATTTAAATGCGATCTGAACGAAACTGATCAAATTTGCTTTTTCATGTAATTCCGAAGTGTTGTGAGGATAAATGTGTATAAAATTTCGAGAAAAGGGGCTCAGTCCTTTTTAAAGTAGTCCCTAACGGTTATGAGTTGAATATTATCATTTGTTGAAACCTACCCGAAAACTTAAAGGGTGAGTGATTTACATCAGGATATATCTAAATGACGCCAAGGAATAACACTCGTATAACTAAACTCTACTGGCAGTGCCGGATTAACCCCATGGCAGAACCGGCATATGCCGGGGGCCCGCGCTTTTGGGGCCCCCAAAGTGTGTGTGCACTTTTGTCATGCCTTAACACTATCTGGCATATAATGTATAATAACTGTCATGTATCACTGTATAATGTGTAAAAGCAACTATTAGTTATTAGCGGTTACAAGCTAAAATTTAATCTGTTGAGTGTTATTAATTTTGTGTAAGCGGGTGGGCGAGGGGGAAGGAGGTTAAACTTGTAAAAGGGGCCCCGCTATAGAAAGTGCCGGGGGCCCCACACAACGCTAATCCGGCCCTGTCTTCTGGTGAGACCTCGTGACAGGAAAATGAATTATGCATAGCCAAAATGCTGAATAAATATATTACATGAATATTCATTACTTACTGTTCTTCCAGCCTCGTTATTGTGTAACGTAATAAGCGTTCTGATATCGTTCCTCTTCTTTTGTTGTGCATCCATAAATTCTTTTGACTTCGAATACCCAAATTCTATATTATCATCGCACCCTCCCCACTCCCACGTCCCTTCCAAATCGTCATTTTTATCCTCAGAAGTTCCATGATTTTTCTTTTTTCTCGGTCTGTCTGCACATCCACATTGGACTAAATCGCCCATGCTGCATGCCTGGGTCACTGAATATGTTGCACCTGCTGACGTCATGGCATTTAGAAACGCAGTTTCTCGGGTATCTGCTGATATGAAATACATACAACACAAAACGGTGTCAGGATTTGGAACGCGAAGAAGGCCAGAAATTAAAAATGGTTAAATTTTTCGAACTCGCAGATTGGTTGGGGTAATATGGCACCTATCATCTGTATTTATGTGCTTCAGGCTGACATGAAGTACTTTTCAACCAAAGCGTGGCCTGGCGATGTCGCCCTAACTTTTTCTAACCGCCAGTAAGTATATGGAACACCATTCATACACAATTGGATATATGTGGGTTGCCTGGTTCTTTACATACCATAAATAGTTCAAAGGTCACTTTGTCAAACTAGTTTTGACACATTTAATATACGTTTGGCGCAAACTGAAACAATCTCTACTACTGTATAATCTTTGAATGTGATCCAAATTGTAAAAACTGCATTCAACACCCACTTGAAAGGGCTTACGTTAACACGGGACTTATTCTAATGTACAGTATCGTAAGGCAGATCCTACTTGTGCAGTTGTTGATCAAAATGTACAGGGGTAAATCGGAGTTTAAAGATTTGCTTTTTCTTTCGGTCTTGACCGGTGGCACTTTTCAAAGAAAAGTATTAAATGTTGCATACATAAAGATTAAATCATGATTTAAAAACTACCCTGTACTTAAAAGGTTAATCTGTACATCTGTGTATGGCTCATAGGTCATCTCAAACAATGTAAAAGCCATCAAACCTTGGGGCCTAAAGAGACCCCAGATTTCCTGGCCAAAGGACTTCGGCCCTGCTGGTCTCCTCTTGTCCTTCCATGGACTAAAATTTCCTTAGACAGTTAGAACAAACTCTGACATTACCAAATTCGTATAGGACTGACTGGTTTTTTGCTTTCAGTCCAGGATTTTGTGCTTCTATGCAGTGGCAGAGCCTAGGGAATTTGGTCAGAGGGGGCGAGAATGGCCTGTAGGGGCGATTTCAAGTAGGTAGATACCCTATGCCTCAATACCGTAAAAACTTAAAAAGGGCGCCGACAGGCGGTTTGAGTCCGTCAGGGGGCAAACGACCCCCCCCCCCCGACTATATGGACGCTCCGCCACTGCTTCTATAGTATACATTTTACATTCACGATTTTCTATTGTCTTGACTATACAGAGACTGTGGGCTGTAATCCACGTGGTGCAGAAGCCAAAGGGAACATTACCTTGAGCACGAATGACGTCATGATACTGTTTGCCCAAAGGGCATGAATATCGATGATGGCTTTCATGCTCAAGCTCAAGTCCGTCTTCTGGCACCTCGTGTTTGCACTAAGTAGGCCTTTCCATCATTGCACTGGCCCATTTTCAAACCCCTCTGCCCTTTCTCTTCATTGTCGTGGATTTATCCTAAGTTTCTTGTGGTAGATTCTGTGTTTTTCTGTGCCCTGTAGCTCATTCAGTTGTTCCGTGTGTTTTTCGTTGTAACTGTCCGAAAATTTAAGACATGTTTCACCAGTTTTTCGATGTATATATCTGGTGTGATGCTTTCAGTGTTATATATATATATATATATATATATATATATATATATATATATATATATATATATATATATATATATATATATATATATATATATATATACGTATCACTCTCGTAATGAAGCACTGAAGAAGAGCTAGTATTGCTCGAAAGTTTTGCAGAAACCTTCTATGGCTGTTTCATTCACCAAATTTCAAGCCTATACTCAGATACTGCTATTACGTATCTCTTTCGAGATCCAGCCATTCATTCTTGTACAACTGTTGTTAGACAGTATTTCCTCTAACGTTTATTAGTCATATATATATATATATATATATATATATATATATATTATATATATATATATATATATATATATATATATATATTATATATATATATATATATATATATATATATATATATATATATATATGTCAATGAGGCATGAATCTAACAGAATGGTTAAGGAATTGAAAGAAATTAAAGAAAAAATAAAAACAGAAGAAACGCATCTATGAACTCTAAAGGCAAAAAGAACAAGGGGATTTGCAGACTAATAGTACACATGTCCCTCTGTCAAATGTTTTCTTACGAGCTTGATTCAGCTCAGTCGTAGCAAACGGTAGTTCCTCCACGAACGTTTTACAGTTCTCACAATTTTAAACCTATGAAAAAAACCAAAATGTGATAAAAGCGCATAAAAATTATGATGAGTTGAAGGCTTTTCTTTTATCCCTCTTTTAAATGTCCATGTGTTTATTATGCCATTAAGTTCGGTGTAAAAAGCTGATGAGAAATATGCCATTCTCCAAGCTAATCACAAACTCCGTGAGATGTTGTACTTTCCACACTCAAGGTGGATGAAGTGTAAGCGACTGGTTTAAAGGCTAAAGGGTGCTATAATTTAAAATGATCTTACAATGGCGTGACTGAGCACGACCAACGAGGAACGCCCAGACTATGTCAAGAAAATACGCAAACAGTAAATTACCAGAGTAAATCTATCACAAACAGCTCTCGAAATGTGTGGATTTGAAGACGATAAGATATTAATCATATCAAGTAGGTTCAATTTTTACTGTACTTCTCAGCTCATTCGAAGGGTTGTCTGATGCTCGTAATGCAACAGTTTAAGAGTCAACGACACCATCAATGTAGCACGAGGTTGCTGCATTCAAATATTTCGGTTCTTTGATCAGAAATGTTGGTATGAGAAAATGAGTAAACTTAATGAGAAGCTTTAGAAAGTTCAGAAATATCTTTAGGTGTAAGAGTATTTGCACATCATCATTAGCTCGAAAATTTCGTAAAACCAATGTTTAAACTACTGCTTTAAATTTGCTCAATTTAAAGTAATATGGCATTGTTATTTTCAAAATTGGTGAACGAATGAGCTTTGAAATAGGTAGCCTAGATTTAAATTACTGTGGTACACTGGTACCGATTACTTTTGAAAAAAAAAACAATCTGGCTATGATTGCTTACCACAGAATAACCACGTGATCAGTAAAACACATGCCAGAATGTGTGTTTGCTTGAATAATAGCCTCGTGAGTTCGATTTCAGGAACACATATAAATTAATTCATTCCTGATACACTTCCGATGCCCACATGTTGATCGCACTGCATTTCATCTACAAATGACCTGAACGTATTACAAGAGTATTTTTTCAAAGATTCTGGCACACGTTTTAGACGAGAGGACCAGGTCCAGGGCCAATAATCAGCTTGTCAAATTGTATGGTGCAGAGTCTTCATTTAGAGGGCAGAGCTTTGGTTGTGGGAAATTTGTGCCAAGGTTCAAAAGGGTGTATTTATTTTACTCGTGAAGATATGTGAAAATTCAGAGCTGTAATACGGTACGGCACGTTATTCTGGTTTTAGAGAAGTGGCACAGCAGCTAAAAGATTCAGGACGGGGTGATATGCCCCTTTTGTAAAATCACCTCCAACAAACACTGCCCTCGGTATCAGACATATATCATGGCACTGAAGACTTTCGTCAAGCAGTGGCGTACGCAGGATATAGTCAAGGGGGATGTCATCCACAAGATTGAGCAGAGGGAACGCCTTTCCGACAAAAACCCAACATTTCGCGCCCTACGCCAGCGACGTTTACATATGCGGGGTATTGAGAGCGACATGGCCCAGTACCCCGTTCGGTACCCCAGTGTTACCAACTCTGCATAGGGTAGGTTTACTAGGCTACGATCACTGGCTCTCCCTCATGGGGATGGTCAAACCGACTTTCCACCATAGTGGTCTTCGAAAACTGATACCACTATGACGTCAAAGAAAGCATTCATGACGTAATTATCAGTCTGTCTGACATGTATGCCGTTGGAAGGGCAGACTCAATTAACTTGCAAATATATATATATATATATATATATATATATATATATATATATATATATATATATATATATATATATATATATATATATATATATCATTAGAGTAAGAAGGTTAAGGGCAACATCTTACAATAGAACAAAAGTAAACTATTTAAAAAGTCAGAAATTTAAAAGTCAGGTTAGACCCTGATCATGTGTAAAGAATTTGGGGTTATGGAAAATGCCCAGCTGTGCAATTAAATGCCGTAAATGCCTTATTAGTCACCTGGCAACTAGTATCGTTTGGCGTTGCATATCAAACGTAGCTCAAGTCAAAATTTTCAAAAGTATGTGTCACAAAGCTTGAAAAATGAATTCAAATGGTCCAACTCCCGTCTTCACAGGACATTCCTGAGCTGAGATATAAAATGTTGAAGCTTATTTCACCCAATTCAAAATGATAGATTTTGCAATAATTTGTGATGTCATTCTTGTACTTCTCAAATTACTTTCTTTTTTTCTTTATTTTTTCAAAGCCATTGCAACTTGTCCTGAAATGTGATCACTGTCTTACTGTCATGGGGTGACTTGACTATACAAGCCCTCTCCACACAACATGCTATGCAAGAAACTGTAAACTTTTCAAGGTTATATAAACATTTTCATTTGAAAAGGAACAAAAGCAGGTAATGTGAGTTGTACAAGAAGGACATCACAGATTATTATGCAATTGATTATTTCAAATTAAGTGAATACCTTTCAATATTTATATCTCAGAAATGGAATAAGCTATGAAGATGGGAGTTGGATGGATCGGACGTATTCTCCAACCTCTAAAATATATTATATTCGTGAAATTCTAATCTTTAAAGTGGACCTAAAGTCTAGAATTCCAAGAATATATATTCAATAGGTTAAAAAATAAATTTCATTCATCCACTTCCCATCTTCATAGCTTCCTCCGTTGCTAGATAAAAAATGTTGAAGTTTATTCACTTAATTTGAAATAGTCGATTGCGCAATAGTTTGAGATGCCCTTCTTGTACAACTCACACCACCTGCTTTTGTTTCCTTTTGAAATTAAGATGTTTATATGACCTTTGAACATTTACTGTTTCCTTACAAAGCATGTTTTACAGAGAGGGCTTGTATAGCCAAGTCGCCCTATAACAGTAAGACAATGATCACATTTTGGTACACGGTGCAGTGGCTTTTGAAAAAAAATAAAGAAATACAAAGATGGTAATTTTGGGTAGTACAAGAATGACATCACAAATTTTGCGCAATCTACCATTTTAAATTGAGTAAATAGGCTAAGCTTCAACATTATATATCTCAGCCCAGGAATGTCCTGTGAAGATGGGAGTTGGACCATTTGGATGCACTTTTCAAGATTTGTAACATATATTTTTGAAATTGCAGACTTTAGTTACTCTTTAAGTACACTTCAAGTACTGACTGATTTATACTTTGTGTAAAATGAGTGTATCTATTAGTTCGAAAAGTCATCAAACACGGTTTACTTTAGGCCTGTCTCTTGCTTTTCAGTTACGCTACGTAGGAATGCCGATATGATAGACCTATTAATTCTTTCATCAGCGGCAGATAGGGGTCTCACCAGTATTTAATCGACATATGTGTAAACTTATCCCAACCTTGGGCTTAACTCATATTCTGCTCAATGTAGGATTTCAATCACTTTTTGTATTAAACATGTGTTTGAATTCCTCAAGGAGTAAATTCATGTTACATAGTTCTAGGATTTATTTGGACTACGATGTAAAAGTAGGTCATACTCCCAGGCTATGTACAAACTTGGCAAGGGAACAACTGGAATCGAATTGCTATGAAATATACCACACACGTATTATACGAAGAATCTGAGGTCATTGAACTTTCTATGAGGTTGGTTAACGTATGGATTTTAAAAGAAATCACGCAAATATCCCATTTGCGATTGTAAAATATTTTTACGACATTATATCGAAATCGTTTTCGGCAAATTGTCCACGGGATTAAAGGAGAACAATTCACACCTTACCTTGGGTAGAGAATATAAATCAAAAGCTGATAACAGAATGACAGCTTTTAATCACTCTAAAAGACATAAATTACTTTATATGTTTCTCTCTCTCTCTCTCTTTCTTGAAGCGAGTTTCTCTGTTGGCAATATTTTGTTTGCATCCTAACAGTATTGCTCATTAAAATTTTGAAAAAAAGTTGCTTAAAAGATGTAGAAATTATTCCTGTTTGGATGATTTAAAGACAATCATTACTCACAAAACCAGTTTGGGAGATTCCCACTTTTAGGAGAAGTCTAGTTTTTCCCCCAATCGGGAGAAAAATTGGTAATGGGCACCGCCTTATTGCTTATTTTACCCACAATCACTCGTTCTTTGTGTACATTGTCAGTGGCGAATGGTTTTTGGAACCCCCTTGCAAAATTTGTCGGTCTAATGTAGGTTAGGTTAGATGAGGTTTAACGTCCCAGTTTCCAACCAATTGGTTCAAGTCGAGACGACCACGGCCTTTTTTCCAGTTGTGGCTCACTGGCTTAATGTAATAGAATTAAATGTGTATTTGTTAGGTATATTGTCATAGCTACCGAAACGCCACGCCCTAATGGGAGGTTCTACCCCCCCCCCACCACCCGTTTTGAGAGGAAGTAGTTTTTGAGTTGTCTTCGTTCTTGTTACACTTTGTCTTTATTAGGCTAGGAAGCCTATGCAATGTGTTGGATAAGTTTCCCCGGTTCTTGAGAAGTTGGTTCCTCCAAACTGGAGAATTTCCCGGACTGACAACGTCACATCAAGCTCTATACAGTTGAAGCAAAGTACAAGGTGTGGTACACCATAAGTGACGAAGTGAGGTTAGTATGTTATCAAAAGCATACACTCCCTCTTTTTCTTTGGAAACTATTGATCGGGGACTTTTTATCTATTCCGCTTGCTCCAACATACACACCCTTGCTCCAACATAGATACCCTTTAACACTTTCAAATCTCCATTTTTATACATGTAATTTAGGTCTAAACTTCTGTGGTCTTTGTTACAATAATTATTGGCGTACGATGAGACATATTGACATGTGAGTGACTTGTTATTTTGAATTGAAGTCTTTTATTTCTTCAATCTTTTTTCAATAAACATCATCTTCAACTCTCAAGAGTATCCTTAACTTCACTAACCATGTGTGGCAACACGCCCCCCTCAGCACTCAGTCATGTGAGCTAGAGAGCACCAATGTTCGCTGCAGTTCTTATTTGTTTGTTCTGGTTCCTACCAGACTTTATCACTAAATTCGTTGGACTCACAGTGTAACTGAGCTCAATGTTACGAGTGCAAGTACAGGGGTATGAGCATCTGGATGTGAGTATGATAAAGAGTACACATTTTGTATTATTAGAACTGTATAGTCCAATGTTTGCGAAAGCAGCACTGCTCACCTTCCGTTCTGTTAGTATAATTAAACGAGCACAAAACCAATCTCACGGGAACAAGTACAAGTACACGTAATGTGCATGGAATGTGCCAAAATGATAGTACGGGTTCTGTGCTGTTCGTTTGTCACTGTAACGACCAAGGAGGTTGTAGAACCTCAGTGGTAGTACTGATAGCAAAGGATGTGGTGGAACCTCCCTGGTATAGAACTGATCTACCCGGGGGTCCTAGTACCCCCTGAAAGCACTGAATTACAAAGGAGGATGTAGACCCTCCTTGGTAGTAATGATAACAAGGAGGTTGTACAACATCAATGGTAGTACTGATAGCAAGGAGCTAGTGTGACCTTTCTGGTATAAGATTGACTTACCAAAGAGGTTGTACAAACTCCTCAACAATTAACCTCAACTATGGGGATGTTAAAATCGTATAGACTTAAGCGACTTTCAATTTGTGAGGATAAAAATCGGCTAAGGGTGAGGTGTTATATGCAATTGTAATGTAGCAATTCTAAATTGGCGCACTGGATGTATCAAATGCTCTCGCACCGCCCATCAGGAATCTGTTTTAATTATTTTGAACACTTCCTATTAGATCTATGTATACTCGCAGGGCCGTTTTTATCCATATTGCCAAAAAGTCAATGAGCTTAGGCCCTGTGAGCTCAGTGATATTACCGTAGAGTTTGGTAGATTTGACACCTGGGTTTTCTTTTGAACATGTTGGTATCGAATCAATCACAAAATCATGGAAAACACCGTATTTTTGTAGCATTAGACATATTTATCAACTTAAACAGGAACTAGCCTTCTATTGATGTTATAAATGTTACAGTGAGGTAACAATGGCAGTAACTGGGTGTTAAGATTACGTGCACTGATAGGCTCTCAAACATCTATCTATAAGGGCCCATCAAATTACTCTCCTAGAGACCCGTAAGTTCTTAAAACGGCCCTACACAGCCATGTAATGGGAGGGTTACCTGGCCGAGAGCGGTGGCCTTTCAGGAACACAAACGACTATCAGGGGCCCAAATACGATTGAAAACAAAATAATTATATTGAAAAACAATCTTACATTGCATGTTTTATTAGATATAGGGAAACAGTAATGACCTTGGTTACGTGTGAAGGGTACAGAGAACATCAATTTAGAATGAATTCTGGGCATTCAATATCCACTGCAAAGGCTATACGTCACAAGCCACCCTTAGCAAATACTCTGACGAAATGAGTATGTATTTTTCCCCACCCCAACAGGATTTTGTGGGGGAGCTGTGCAAAGGGCACCGTTGCCACTGAGTTGCTGACGCTGATCGTGACCGCACGGACTAGATTTGAACATAGATATCAGTGGCGGATCCAGGATTTGGCAAAAGGGGGGGGGGCCCAGGTCATAGTGGTTTGTATAAAAGTCCGATCTGGGGGAGGGGTCTAAGGAGAGTGGTGTCCCCCGGGGGCAGTGCCAGGGTATTTTGATACGGGACAAAGCATGTGATGAGTAATCGCCGTCCTGGGGGAGGGGTCTAAGGGGAGGGGTCCCCTCTGAGAAATTTTTGTTAATTTAAGGTTGCTCAGATGCAAAATGGTGATGTCTGTGGTGTATTTTTTGAACTGATCTTATATGGCTGGAAAGCGTTCATAATTCAGTGAATTTTAATTTTTGGTTGGGTGAAAGATGCTTTTTTGGGAGGGGTCTAAGGGGAGGGGGAATCCCCCTCCCCTTTGAGAAATTTGTTAATTTTAAGGTTGCCCTGATGCAAAATGGTGATGTCTGTGGTGTACTTTTTGAACTGATCATATATGGCTAGAAAGCATTCATAATTCAGTGATTTTAGTTTTTGGTTGGGTAAAAGATGCTTTTCTGCGGAGGGGTCTAAGGGGAAGGGAAGGGGTGTCCCCCTCCCCTTTGAGAAATTTTTGTTAATTTAAGGTTGCTCAAATGCAAAATGGTGATGTCTGTGGTGTATTTTTTGAACTGATCATATATCGCTGGAAAGCGTTCATAATTCAGTGATTTTAATTTTTTGTTGGGTGAAAGATGCTTTTCTGGGGAGGGGAATAAGGGGAGGGGTGTCCCCTCCCCTTTGAGATATTTTTGTTAATTTAAGATTGCTTAGATGCAAAATGGTGATGCCTTTAGTATATTTTTGAACTGATCATATATCGCTGGAAAATGTTCATAATTTAGTGAACTTTAAATTTTACCCTTAATTCACAGTGCATTTCATTAAAATAAATTACAAGGCTTAAATAAGACACTTCAGGGTAATATTGCAGCAAGTTATAGTTAAAAGCCTGATGTTGTCGAAAATATTCCTCTAAATATTAAAGAATTCTGAAATTCCCTTGAAAGTAGAAGCAGCGCTCCCAATGCTGTGGGCCTGGCCGGTAATAGACTGAAGTTAGCAATCCATTAATACAGCGCTCATGAGTAACTCCTTGCAATGCCCAGAGAAAGTCATTGAGGCCAGTATAAGCCAAAATGTTATCAGTTGAAAGTCAGTAGCAGAGTTATTAATATAACACTTATTTTCTGAGGTAGGAAATAATGAACAAGTTTGAGTTTCACTCTGACACATCTCATAGGCCTATTTCATTGGAATAGGGCCTTGTCCTTTGTTTTATGAAGTTGAAAAAAACTTTCAAAATTTTTTGGAAGGGGTGGCCCGGGCCCCCCGGCCCCCCCTAAATCCGCCCATGGATATCTTATATACAAGGTATCGGCCTCTAATCCCTTGAAGAAAATCCCTTGAAGTAGATTGCTGCAGTCTTCAGTATACAGAGTACCATACAGACAACGAGCGACGGCCAATGTTTAAGGGAAATAATTACAAGTACACGCAGGTCCGTAAAAATATCATTACTCAGGCTCAATTCCCAAATGTATACCACGACAGCCAATGCGACACTATAATACAGTTTGCTTCACACAAATCAGATCCACTACCTGATGGCAGGAATTTTGAAGGGGTACAATTAAACGTCATAAATAAAACATAGTAAAAATAAATGAAATAATAAAATTTGTTCCACCATTCCAACGCCTTGTTGTTCTCTCTGTATGCTAGAAACGTGTGTTCCCGTACAACGGAAAGAATGAATGGGATAGGACAAACAGAAAGGCTAAAGGATTTCGCATAGTTTACATTTGCTTGCATTACCATATGTGAGGACGAGGTAGAACCCTCATAATACACAAGTTTACTGACATGACTTTGGATAGCTTTCAAAAGGAAGAAGATTTGGGCAAGCCTTACGTGTCCATGTCACCCAAAGTAGCTGCATTCAAGTTGCATGTCGGGTTGAATGCAAATTAAATTCAATATCCCAATTCCCCTGAAGAAGTTTGGAGCTTTGTTGCATTTGTATGGTTGAATATAGACTATTGAATTGTTCACGACCGAAGTATAGTAGTATATCATATGACGTCAGGGTGTTTTGTGATTATCATGCTGCAGGTTACAGCTCATGCGCGGAAGGTTTAACGGGATTTTTTCCTCAAACGAATGGGGCGAGTTTCTTAAAATTTTCCATAGAAGTCATGAAAAATGAAAAGTAATGCTCAGGTTAGGTCATGGTTTGGGTAAAAAATTGTAGTTGGAACCATTCGTCCTGGGAAAAATCACTCGCGCGGCCCAGTGACGATATTGATAAATCTTTGTAAAGCTCAGTGAAAAGTATCATTGAATATGTATGCAGCATATGAATATTCAGCCAACATTTACAACGTATCGCCTCACCTTGCTTGAGTACTTTTCCAACAGAATTTTGAACCGTAGTGCAATTCCATTTACTATATCTAAGTTGATACTGACACTCCGTCAGACCTATCTGTGTTCCTTCCACGACCTTCTCGACTACTTCCGGCTCTTTCCGACAGACATCTCGCTGACTCGAACTTCCTCTTAACTTCTTTGATCTTCGGCAAATTGCGTTGCGGTCAAAGGTCAATGGACTTCCTACTACCCTGGTGGGATAAAAAATGACTACTTTTAAGTATATGTAAGTGTATAAGCAGGATTGTCACATCCCGCGAAAGATGCGGTTCAAAACCAAGATGGCTGGTCAAAACAGGGGGCATAGAAACTAGGGCACACCCGTCATTTACCATTGGGATTAGACGGTACGGTAGATAAAAATATCGGTATAATGCTCTCTGGAATACCGATAGTAATGTATACACCGATATTTTACAACTAAAGGGAAATATTGCGCTTAAAATGCACTGACATACCATGCAATGAAAAAAGCTATAATCATGATTAAACCATTCAATCTTACCAATAAACTCCAGCAATAGCTTTATCTCCTCAAAATATTATGCATTACAAGAGTTACGGAAGTTTGGACCAACAAATTTTTCTTGAGCAACATATCACTGAATTTCTTATGATGAAAACCTTGTTTCTTGAAAACAAAGCTACCGCCCTGCCTTATATTGAATTATCTATCGTTCTGTATCTGTAAATATTGAATTTAAAAATATGAGCATTTTCTGTAAACTGGTAAAACAAACGCAATGTTTCCCTTTAAGCAAAAATCTTCAAAGAATCTAAAGAGGTATGTTCTGTTGTCATGTCACTGCATGTTAAACTCCCTTTGTTTGAGGGTTAGTTCGATGAAACGTGTTGACAAACACACGAGCGTTCGCCACAGTCACTGTATGCAGTAGTTGCTGCTCAGCGAAGTGCATACCTAGGTACGATATTGATATTTCAGAGAACAGACAACCCCATACCGATATCGGCATTTTGGGAAAACTCATACCGCGGTATTGCCATGCCGTCTTTCAGATATATTGGTATATTGCTGGGCCTTTTTTTTGACTAATGCTTCATGTCTTCACAAGATAATGTGAAGAAGCGCATTGACCTTGAAACATAGGTTACGACCGATATGATAAGATAACCACCAAAGTGGTACCGTAAGAGGAGCTCAGATATCTTGAAGCACCCCGTATCCTCATCAAAATCACCATGGTAGTAATTGAGCCAAGCAAATCATGGCAATTATCGAATTAGGGCACAAGAGATAAAAAATCAAAAATCACTTTCAACAGTTAAAATTTATGTCTCCAATAAAGTTAGATAAATGCAAGACTGATTTCTCGGAGGGTAATTGAACCCTTAAAATCAAAACGCTCACATGGCAGGGTGCAAGCAGCACATACTGTATTTCATACTTCAAACTTTCAGAGGTAATTTTCCGTCGTAAACGAAACAGGTGCAACGTATGTCTAGCTTTTATTACAACCATAGAACTATTGGTTCATGTTTTGATATAGTGCCATCACTTCCATATACTGACTGAACAAAGTAAAAACTTTGCTGCCCTGGTAAAACGTGAATGTCACATCAGTCAAACAGGAGAGGAAAATCGATACAAATTACAGGCGAGGCTCTGAGGGCCGGGAAAGGGGCTTCAAAGGATAGCAAAAAATGCTGAAAAGCTAATGACGCTGTACTATACAAACGTAACCTAACTCTTTGTTCTTTCTCCAGAAATTTCCTATTGATATTACTGGTAATTCAATTATGTATAGGCCTTACAACTAGTATTCCTAGGTCTGATATGGTAACATTTTGCTGATATTTGCATAGACGACTATGCCGATACTCTACGGTCACTAAAAGGCTATTTTCCGGCGAGCACCTTTCACTGAGCTCGTGGCAACGTTTCAGCTATGCAACCGACAAAAGTATACTTTTCACTATACACATTTTCACATTCACATGCATGCATACGTAACTTTTTTCAACGAACGTAGTATTTAACGGGTATTTATTAGTACTAGAAGATTTTGCCGAAAGTTAAATAATTACCACCAAAGGTTGTTTACGGCGCGCTTGGAGCGCACCTTTTGCCGACTTTGTGGCAAGCAAACATACTCAGACAAAAAGAAGGCTAACTTGCACATTTGTAAGAGTACGCATAGTCTACACAAACACACACGCATACACGTAATATTTGGTCATAAGACAAAGGACTACTATTTTAAAGAAGGTTTTGAGTACAAAATGACTTTCGGCCAACATTATTGTAACAAAAGAGCTATTTTTCGCCGCCCTTCGCGGCCTCCTTTTAAATTAATCCATTGCAAATGAGAGTATCCAGGATTTTACAAAGGGGGAAGGGAGCTAACTTTTTGAAGACGGAGTCTGAACCTAGGAGTGACAAATGTGCGAACCTCGATGAGGAAGGATATGGGGAAAGTTTTGAAATAAGACACTGTTAAATGTATTTTCTGGCATATGGTAATCAAGGTAAACACACAAGCAAACATATTCGTACAGCACTGGTGCTATGAACTCATGTGACGGTGACCACTGAAATCTCGGAATAGGCTTACAGTAACAGCAAGTCCACGGTCATATACCAGAAAAGGGGTCATAATGCGGGGGTCTAGGAATATTTTTTTTTTTGAAAATTAAACAATGTTAGATACTATTTCCTGGTTTTGGGCAATTGAGATAAATACTTAAGCAAACATCATTCCGTGCATCACCGGTGTAGGCCTATGACCACTGCACTTTCGGAATAGGCTACCAGCAGGAGGACCCTTACCAAAAAATAGTCAAGGCACCAGGGAGGGGGGCTGGGAAAGATATTGAAATCAGACACTGTTAAATGCGATTTCCTGACATCTGGAAATAGAGAAAAGTATACGGAAATCGAGAAAGGTATACAAAGAATGGTTTTGTAATGAATAGCACTATTATGCAATGTGATCATGCACTGATGCAATTTAGGCTGTATCCAGTAAGCGTATCTGGCAAAGTTGCCGAGAATGGGAGTCTTTACCTACAAAATAATTTGAATTAATCACTGCTAGACTTGATTCCCTAGCATCTGGAATTCCTGACAATTATTAGGGGAGTCTGAGTGTAGTTACCTGTACCACTACAGCGCTCACATCTTTCAGGGTGGTTGTCTGTTATCTTTTGAAATGCGGTCATGATATGACCCATGAACACAAAGGACACATCTAGGTTTCAGTAAATGTGAATCTCGAGAAACTCACCTACAGTCACATTCTAAAAGTGTGTCAATACGCCCGGTCTCCTATATTAGTGTACAAAGAAACATTTTCTACGGTATTGTGGGTTATAACGCAGTACGACCACTCACGGAACAGGCTAGCTACCAATGGTCATGTATCCGTTCAACTGTTCAAAGTGAGCAACACAAAGGGGTACGGGTGTTCCCCTGGAAATTTTTGAAATGAAGTACTGATGATAGCCTTAATGAGATTTCCTAACATCTAACAATCAAGATAAGTACACATAAACTTTGTTTTGCAGCTTTGGGACCATCTAAACAAAGAAATTAATGACAAAAAAGGGGAAGGGATGGGACCTAAAAGACCCTCTGGATCCACGCCTGTGGTAAATGATTTATTCAAGATGCAATACATGTTAGTACAAGGATGGTGTCAGACTGAGCAAGGGGCTATGACTTCCCGGACGGGGAATTTTCCAGTCTCGTCGGGAGCCTTAGGGGGTACGACAAAACCTGTACTTCTTGTCGTGCCATCGGTCGGCCCTACTGTTTACCTGCTTTTACTCTCAACTGAAGGAGGGCAGACTCACGAAAGGAACCTTATCATTTTTTCAGCGCGCTTTTTTATTCTTTCAGTTACTTCCATAGTTGCTTTCCAGATGGATTAAATAGTTCAACTCTCCCTTACCAAGTAACCTCTAGGTAGCCTGCACAGTTGTTTGTGGAGCGGAATTTACCCCTAATGGCCTAACATTCTCTTGTTTGTCGTACAGAAGGCTACGGTAAGAGGGCCGCGGCGTGAGGTTTGGCTGTTTCATCAGGCAGCGGGGTTGGATGCAATCGGACAATGCAATGCATGCTATCTCCAGACTCCTATAGAGGGCATTCATCCCGACAGTTGGTCTTATGATGCTCTATACATAGATTCTCCTACCTGTATCTATATACTCTTCAACACGGTCCCAAAATTACAAACCTAAATATTTTCAGCGCGACTCGCAGTCTATAGTGCTTCGTTTCCCCCGTCCATACTATGCGTACTGCCTTATCCTCTGACGTACAGGTATTTGTTCTCTTTTGTTTGTTGAACGGTAGCCTACAGTGAATGCTCGGGAAAGCTAGTCGTGGGGCAGAAGGGGCTGTGTACAATATAACGCATATTATCCGCGTTATATAACCAGCCGTCCTGACGTGTTCATCTGTTTTGGCTCTCAATAAGAAAAAAAATTCTATTATACATCTCTGAAAAATTGAGCACACTTTGCGCACCGTGCAACTCTCCAAGTTGGATTTTCCCACAAATTACCGAAACAGCACTGTTAGCTCAGTACGGTTACATAAAGTTTGTGAATTGTTCAAAATATGACATGAAATTTATGCTTTATGCAATGACGTCATACAGTTGTATTAGGTTCAGATTGATCGAATGTTGTACGGTGCCGAAGTACCTACCATATTCGGGACTATTTTTGTGAAAATGTTTATCCCCCATCCCTTCTTTTCAGGGAAGCTATCCCCATGTCGGGCAAATCCCATCCCCACAACCTTCCCTAGACCTCCACCCCGTCAACGCTTGAGCCTTCAGTGCTCACTAGTTCGAGTTTACCATCACAAAGTGTGCCCCCTTTTTGTAATTACACTTCTAATTAGATTTAGATATGATAAAGCAGCACATTACGTTTGATTTTTTTACTCTCAAATTATTACTTTTAAAGTTGAAAGTTTTGAAAAATGATGAGCCATCCCATCAGCCATAAATTAAGAAAAGAAGAAAGAAACATACCAATATTTCAACCCGACCATAATGTTGCTCGAATTGGATATTCACCAGGAAGTTACAACTCCTTGACTGATACCATTGACTAGTTTCAGTCATTCACCGATAGCCTATGACTAATCCTTAATGTTCATTAAACAAAGTCCATTTCCTTTCCTTTATGAAGAATCTTACTATCTTTTGAAAAGAATCTTACTATCTTTTGAATCTTCATTATAAGCGGACAACTTCAGTATTTGGATATTCTGTCCTTTTAACCAACAGACCAGCTGAGGACACGTGACATTCTTACAGTTGGTAGCAGTAAATTGTGCACGCGTGTATTTGTACTGTCGGTATTCAGGGCGTATAAACTTCATCTGACGCGTCATTCCCAATTGGTGTAGCAGCCTAAACGAAGTAGGATAAATAATCCAAACATGTAACGTAGCTTGTGATTCTGGCGTCTAGACAGACATCAAGTTAACCCACACCCCACACAAACCACAACCCCTCACCATTCCTTCTCCAAGTACTACTCTCCCCGTCCCCATACATTATAGCTTGTCACTTCTGCACTGTCTCGCAGTGATACCGCCATAATCTTTACGATAAAATGGGCTGTAAAGACCTTAGGATCTGAGGGCTATCTAGGACTGTGACATAGTCAGATCCCCATGCACTCTTTGAGCTATCACTTTATTTAAAGTACAAGAGAAGTTGGAGACTATACTTCTGTATAGTAAGGCAACTAAGGGGTGGTCGATTAGAAAGCACGCTAGAGAGTCTTAAGCCGATTCACACTTCAGTATAGCACTATAACGCTATGACCGTGATTGGCGCGTGAAAATATGAAAGTATGAGCTGGCCTGGAGTACAGGTTAACTATAATTGACTCGGATCGTATACACGATGGTAAAGTGCCGAATATGCATCGAACGTTCCAATCTTGTGTCACTCTTAAGTTCCACCGCTAGATGATCATTATCACGGCCATCGTTTCATATCCTAAATTCCTTTGAAATTTACTTTTAGTATTACCTTTGGCGCCCTAAGCCTTTATTTATACTCAATACCATAGCAGTGACTTCCATAACGTGCGTTTTGTATAGGACTGTAGGGATTACCCACCCGGTACACTGTTGATTTGAGGTTCAAAGGAACCTGTGCCTGGAGATCTGAGTCTATTGTTGCTACGGACCCGCAGGCGTACTTGGCTCGGAATTTCATACTTTGCATTTATTTAATGTGTTTATTATGAAAGAGAAAAGTAGATCGTGTCTCGTCAGGTGAGAACCTTGACTCCCAAAAATGTCAGTTTATCCCAGTTACTTATATTACAATTGCAATCTGCAGTAACGAGTTCTCGTGGCTGAGTTTGTACGGAGGCCGAAAGTTTATGTTCAATTTACATCATGCTGTGTCAGGGAATTTCGTCACATAAAGTCGTTGGACCTATGAAAAAGTAAGCTTGATTGTTCATTCAAAGTAAGTTAACTGCCGATTGAGTAGTATATTGACGGCGGGCATTCATCGACATCAGTCGAAACCACCTATTTTGTGACTAACCTATCACCACTAAAAAGTTCCCATTTGCGAACAGTGCCACAACATCATAAAAGATTGTAACCTGTCTTTGGTGAACCGAAAGGGTGGGCGTGGGCCTAAGGAGAGCGTGCTGTTCACTAAATTATAGTCAGTCAAACTGACGACTCTCTAATGTAAAGGAGAGAGTTGACAACGTGCGCTAGATTCTTGCCAAGATTAGGTGAAATGTATCCAACCTCCAAGGTTACGCATCATGCAGATGCGATTGTGAGGATGAGGTCAAAGAACGTTGTACCTACATTGTCTGATCCCCCTCCCCACGGAAGGGGGTCATCGGTGGATGAAATTTATTGAGGCACAATGAGGCAATTTCACCACTCCCCCCTCAGAGACAAATGTTATGGTAAACTTCTCCTACCCTCAGATTTATTCCATGATATGACCCTCAGGCAATGTGCATGATTTTTCGTTTTGAAAATGTTCACTTTAGGAAAATAAATAAGGATAAATAAGGACTTCCCGTTAAAATTGTGCCTCTAGACCGACGGAATGTTCAACAAAAGCTCATTTTATTGTCGGAAATTGTGCAGATTAAACTCACTTTTTCTGTTTTGACTAGGGTAGAAATCTATTTACATGTCAAGTACAAGAGCAAAATGACAAGATATCGATATATCGCGATGCTGCATTACTGTTTCACCGTTAATAGTTGATCTGAATCAAATGTTCGCTAGGGCTCAAGTGTATACCAAGAGCAATTAAATCCCAGTCCTCTTCAATTGTTACTTTGTAACATTTTGAATTACCAAAGTATACACATACTTAACAGAAAAAGAACTGGTAAAGCCTGATTTGTTCCAAGTTCCCTGCTTTGGAAATAACTGACTTTGCCTTCGTGAAATATAGAAAAGCAGGCGCTGATCCAGAGGGGGAATTTTCCGGCTGCAGCTCCTCCTCCCCTTTTCGGCATTACTCTCCTTTTTGAGACGGTTTCAAAGATGCACACAAAGTTTATGTTTACTTATTTTGATTACTAGATGCCAGGAAATAGCATTTAACAGTGTCTTATAAATTTTACCCAGAAGCCCCCCCCCCCTCCGCCTCCATCGAGGGTGCATACATTTGACACACCCGTAGACTGAAACTTTGAATGCACGGAGATAGCCCCCCCCCCCCAACCTGTTAGTAAAATCCTGGATTCGCCCCTAAAAAAGGGAGAAAAGTAAACAACATTAAAGTAGCGGATTTGCCTCCTTTAAATAAGTGTAGGCATTTCGTGGTCATTGTGTAATGATAGTACCAATCGGCTTTTGTATTGCATAATTCTTGGCAGTAACTGACCTTATGCTTTGTGCAGCAATCGTGGCTGCCCAACAACAAAGTTCAGTAAGATTGTGTAACTCGTAACTCCACTGCACTGTGTTGAATTCACCTACTTAGGGTCTGTTGACGGTACAGTATTTGCATAGGTGTATGAGGAGGGGGTTGGGGTTGCAGTCTCCCAGAGCAAAGCTTATGTGTGTCGATACCAGGGCAAAAATTCCAATTTCAGGGGAATTGTACCTTATTTTCCGGACAAAATTCATGTAATGAATGTTTTTCACTCAGGAAACTTTTCAGGGCCAACATCTTCCATACGCCTTGTGCAATGTCTTCCCGTACGCCAGTAAGCATTACCAACCTTTCCTTTTGCTGACGAAGAAGGCACTAGCTAAGTAAGGGGAGCTGTCTACACGGGCCACACTATGTGGGGAAAGGCACTTTTAGTCTACTCAATTACAAAACGGGTAAACATGGTACCCTAACTTTTCCCAGGTTTTGCCTTACACGGCGACGACAAAGGACCGCCCCTCGCGGTGAGAACTGGAACTACGTCATTGGTAATCACTGACATTATCCTTGAAGTCTCCGTTATTTATTATATAAAATAATCACAATCATGACACAGGAAAATCATTTTTTAGAACAAGGGTATTGTAAAGTTCCTAGTTTTGATTTGGACTTATTTTCATTTTTTTTACTTAATAACATTTAATTTTGGTCCCTGTAAAGTGTCCAATCTCGAGCCCCACCGAATCCACTTGTATCCACTTTCAGATCGTAGTGGAATTAACTTCTGTGTTGTTTTACAGTACAAAAATAAATTCAGTTACGTAGTACAATCTATAGGGCACATTCCGGTCAAAGGTGGTAGGTTATAGGACCGTCCACCCGGGAGAAGGCGTTGGCCAAAATCATTACACTGCAGGTGGCCTACAATACGAAAACATTGTTTCCATTCCGGGGCTCTGGAGCACTTTCCCATGTGGTCCCGATGTGACTGCTTGTGGAAGAGCCTGCGCTAAACCGAGACAAACATTTCTAAAGCCTGCGTAGTTGGCACGCACGATACAGCTACATATGTACACAAGGCCAAGTGGTCCAGCAAACTAAGACTGAAAGTCATTCGGATCAAGGCCGGCAAGTGGATGGCAGACGGAGATGTTATACTATATGACACGGAACTGTGATTAATACACACTTGTACGGATTGGCAGATAATGTTATCGATGCAGCAGTGTTACAATCTTAGAAGTACTATGTGATTTCAAGTGCCCCTGTAACACCGTTAAAGTGTACCTAAAGTCTGAAAATTCAAAAATATATATTACAGAGCATGAAAACTGAATTCCAATGGTCTAATTCCCATCTTCACAGGACTTTCTTAAGCTGAGATATAAAATGTTGAAGTTTATTCACTCGATTTAAAAAGGTAGATTGCGCAATAATTTGTGATGTCATTGTTGTACTACTCAAATTACAATCTTTGTATTTCTTTGTTTTTCTGAAAGCCACCGCACCTTGTGCCAAAATGTGACCGCGTTCTTACTGCTTTGGGGTGACTTGACTATGTAAGCCCTCTCTATACAGCATGTCATGCAAGAAAACAGGAAGCGGTCAAGGTCATATAAACATTTTTAATTTTAAAAGAAAACAAAGCATTTAATGTGAGTTGTACAACAAGAATGTCAAAACTTATTGCGCGATGAACTGTTTGGATTTAAGTGAATAAATTTTAACATTTAATATCTCAGCAATGGAATAAGCTATGACAGTGGGAGTTGGACCAATAAGATTAATTTTGTAACCTCTAAAATATATATTTTTGAATTTTTAGACTTTAGGTCCACTTTAACTTTACGAACCACCAGGCCTTGTCGTGCATGCCGAACCTCCCCCTGTGGGCTGGGGGTTGTAGAATATGCCCACGGTACTTCCCGCCTGTCGTAAGAGGCGACTAAAGGGAAGGACTTGCACCGTATTTAAATTTGCTTGACACGGTGTAACACATTTGTGTTGGTGTGTCGTTAAATTTGATCTAACTAACTAACTTGCATGCCGAACCTTTCGCCATGTCATGGTGAGATAATCATGGAATCACATCGTGGGACGTCTCAAAACTATCATTACAGCTCTTTAAATGGATTTGCCAAAATGTGACAAAATTCAATGACTTCAAAAAATGCAGAAAAATTTCTCTTTTAGGTGGTGAAAACCGCATCTCAATAGATTGTAGGATTTGAGATATACTAATTTTCAAAGAAATGCAATTTTTCCTCAAGATAAAGTGCATTATGGCAGTATGGGAAATCTGTGATGTCATCGAGGCACATCAATTTGACATAGTAATAAATTTTTTTTGATATTGACCTCGCTGTAGGGAATATTTAGCAACTGTTTGTTATACCCTACATATGGTGTAGATTTATGCTAAACCCACATGGTAAGACATTCAAACATGCAACGGTAGCAAATTTCAAGGACAAACAGGACATTCATTTATATATATATATATATATAGAAAAAACAAAAGGAATCTGATGCAATGTGCCCACTTTACATAACATTCTGTGACCTTGATGACAACTGGAGGTATTTTTGACAAAAATATGTACTTCTTAATATAAAATACGGTATCTCGAGTTAGAAAAAGAGTCGGCTAATTGCTACGGAGTTTGGAGGGCATGGACTGGATTTTTTTTCCTTTTCACATTAGACCCCTGTGAAAAGCCACTGGAATATGCCTTTAATGAATATCCATCACCTGAAAAACCTGAGAATGGAAGAAGGAATAGCCTCATGGTCCTGTTAACCCTACAACAATGACTTAGAAAAGCTTCTAACCAAATTGCCCGTCACAGCCCTGTGCTAAGTCTACCAAAAAGGCTTAAATGACGTTAAAATATAGATACAATGAATTGTGATAACCAGTTATTAGACAAATGACACATACAACAGTGTATTATTAACACTATCCATCGAGGCCATGGAGCGGTACCCCCTACAATAATTTTTGCCCCCTAGAAGTTGTCCACACCAAACCTTACTATTGTCTAACTATCTTAACTTACCTCGCCCCTGTAGTAATTCTCCCCCTTGGAACCTACCTCGCCCCCTTCACCATCCTGTCTGCCTGCAGGCCGGCTATGTACAATGACAGTTAACCGACTGTAAACAACCGTCAGTCATAATAGACTGTTAAGCTGTGCAGGGCAAGCCTGTAGCCAGCCTGTCAGTTCTGGACTGACGGGAAGAATGTTTGAAGGGGAAGAGGGATTGGGGGGTTGTTGCACTGATTCACAACAGGTCCATCAAAGAATCCATGAACAAGGAAAACACATGGGGAGCGTAAATCAAATATAGGGGATTACTTTCGTATACCCCCCCCCCCCAGTTCATCCAATCCAATATCTCCTCCCGGGATATGAGATGAAAGTGCATTGAAGGTTGGAGAAAGGTGAGAAATTCAAAACGATTTAACAGACAGTCTAAGAAGCAGGGAATTTAATTTAGCGTGTTTACCTGTCATACCGACCACCATGTCGAACTAAACCACACTGAGTAACCCTCTTTGTTTATTCTTTCTCTTTTGTAATTCAAGTTCACTTGAACACTATCCTAAGTAAAATCTGGTAGAGGAAAACGCATACAAAAAGAAAAAGTCCACGAACTGAAAGAAAATTGTACTTTGAAAGATTGTAACATCTGAGTCTACCAACACAGAAAAATGGAAATTATTAAGATTAATCAAAGAAGTTTCTTGAAAAGTTGGAATCTTTCCATCTGATATTTTTGATAAATTTGTTGTTAATTTCCAAAACATTTTGCAGTGTTATGAAAGACGGTAAGTAGGGGTACACGAAATACCGTATTTAATACGACATACGCCCTGCAGAGAATCATAGGCGTAGAAAGCGGGGGCTCGGGGCTAAAGCCCCCAGTCAAAAATGCGATGGACGGAAGTATGCTCCGCCCACTCAGTTAAAGGACGAAAGTCTCATTTGTTCCTCTGTAAAAGAAACGTCAAAAGTTTACAGTATACATTTCCTTATAATTGCCCAATAATGTTGCACCAAATTGGATCCAAGGACCCTCATATATTCACAAATTCTCCAAAGGGACCAGTGGGGAGGAGGTATACTTCCCTTTAAACTCCTCCCCAGGACGGAGGTCCGAAACAACGTTCACCCCCAGGTGAGAATAGCTTCTTACGCCTATGCAGAAAATGATAGAAAATCATTCTAAAACACAGGGGATCCAGGATTTCCCGAAAGGGGTCCCAAGGGATAATGACGCAAATATAGCCACACCCAAGGTATAGATGGTGTTAAGTATGGTCGTGTATTGTAAAGAAGGTAAGAACTATTTCAAGAATCAGAAAGGGGCGGGCCCCTGCTCCTTTGGATCCGCCCTTATTGAAGAAGTATCACTTACCACCAGAGTCCTATAATATTCGATGGTAAAATAAGAAAGAACATGAGTCCCGTTAGTCCTCTCCACCAATCCATTGATGAAATCAAGAAAATAATCTCTTTTTAATATTTCAACTTTGAAAAGCTTTCAAATGCTCCCGAGAAAATTGTTTGATCCCATCGACTTTTTAAAAAATTGTCTTGTTCCAGGTGTTTCTTTTATGTGGTGAAAGAAACCATTAACACGTTGGCAGCTGATCTAACGTTTTAAAGAATAGTTCCAGTAATTCGTCAGTAGAACGAGTTTCGCGAAATAAATTCCGATCACAGATTCGATTATAACAAGTTGTTGATGATAATGGTCTCAGAAGTCCTTCGTGATAACAAAGGTCGGTCTCTCACAAATTGCTTCTTCTATTCTTCTGTTTGGCTCTCAGTTACTTAAATCGATGTCCTTTTTGTCATTTTGACATCCATTGGTCTCCTTGCTTCTTTCAAATGTTCTTAAGTACTCATTGTTGGCATATTCTACACGGCTAATTAACCCCGTCCTGCGCCTCTTCCCCATAAGCCCTATCGCTTTGATTGGGACTTTCTGCGGCAAATCTTAGTCCTTTTGATCGCTTATTCGTCCACTCATCCACACCGAAAGAAAAGGTGTAGGAAAAAACCCGATTCGGTTTGTCCCTTCTTTATGTTTTACAACCTTCTCATCCCAAATGCGATTTTTATGACTCTGATAGCAAACAGGATAAACAAACCTCTCTTTAATCGAACACACCACTGATGAGTTTGTTGTACACGGATGCTCACAGACTGGAATATATCGACAGCGCAGCCGGTCTGGTAATGGGTGCAACTTCAGACTTTTTTGATCTTTTTTATCCTTCTCTCCTTCAAACGTGTCATGCGGTAAGTAAACAGAAACGCAAAAGACTTCTACTCAAGAAAAGTAACATTTTAACTTGTTCGGCAAGAAATGATGGATGGCCCTAGTATACGTCAGTCATTTAAAAGGAGAATGATGGATGGGTCGGGTTGTTGGGTCACGTGACCTTTGCAGTCCGCCATTTTCCTCTTCGGTGTATCGGGGTTTCAAAGCCAGACATCCACACTATTGACAAGAAAAGCATGATCCTCATAAAGAAACAATGTCCCTTTTTCTCGGAGAAGAAAGCGATTGAAATAAATCATAACTCGAGAATCCCTCCAGCTAGTGACTGGCTACAAAGAGGAATGTTACCCGTAGATTAAGCGCGTGGAAATATCTCCGAATAATCCCAGGGGAAGCAGCTGAGAATAATCTTTAGGTAAAAATTCTGTCAGCGACAATCGGTCAACTTGAGGTTACTGGTACAAAGCTGGAAATTGATACAAATATAACATAATTGATATAATATTGGTGCAATTCAATTTTTTTAGGTTTCAAGTGACAATTGCAAATTGGAAAAGAACTTAGCTGAAATAGGAAAACGAAAAGAAGCAAAATACTGTAAAATTATGTAAAATCAAAAGATTTCTCTGCAATATCTCATCATGATATCAGCAGGGACAAGTAAGTCAGAATGACTTCATTCCAAGCTCGTTAATTTCATAGCCGGTCTAATCCCGCAGTGACAAAAGAGACAAACATGTCAAAATTGTCAATTGCTTGCAAACACCAGGAAGATGGCAAGTTAAGGACATACCAGCTACCTGACCTGAATAAAGGCACTGACAAGACCATCCACGTTGTTCAATAAATCACACGAAAGTAGGCAATTTTATGGAACATGTGTTCAGTTATTTTGTAGTTTAAGGCAGCGCTATCATTGGCAAATACAATGGTATACTACGCCGAAAATGGGTTTGCTAATATTGACCCTAACATGGTTTTGGAGAGGCCCAGTGTGGGACCATGTTTCTGAAGAGCTGTGATCAATTTGTGATGTGGATGTAGTAGCGAATGAATGACGTAATCCTTATGCAACACTGAAGGAAATTGTAGGTATTTTAGACTCTTTTTTGTATTTCATCCTTCGGTGTCCAAATTGCATTTTAAGTGAAGTGTCAAAGGGGGAACTGCCGCCCTATTACAGAACTTCTCGTACCTTAAACATTTCAAATGGTCAGGGTACAAATTTGAAAACAATATGAAAGACCTGCTTGTGAGCTTTTAACTTCTTCAAAGACTCAGAGGCTTCGGTGCCGACCAAATTTACTGTACAAATTAATAATTGGAAGTGCGCCATCTGACTCTAGGCAAGGGCTGTGGGGTAATCGCAAGAGACTTCTACCGTTCACGGTGACGTCATCATAGCGTCACACACACCATCAATATTTATTTGATTGCTCGCATTCTTTATGGTCGAAACTCGAAAGCCAACAAGTTTAAGATTTTCACAGCATTGCATTGCACTGATTAACTTGTTCAGGATTAAATTAGCAAATAAGAAACAATATCACGAGGGTGATCCATACAATGAATGAATTCAATCAGTGCCGGTACCCCTTCAAATGATTTGGAAGAAGTGAAGCATTACTCAGAAGTGGCTGTGAAGTCTTCAGACCAGAGTCACTTTTGAAGAAAAGTTCATTACTTTCATGTCATTCGACGGCGTATCCTATGTAATTCTTAAATTATAGAGGGGGGGGGGGGACTTACTTTGCATGGACATGTCACAGACAAGAAATATATTTTAGCACTGTAAACCATTCAGTTTCACCACTTAACTTTACTTCCACAAATTATTACGTATTACAAAGAGTTATGGATGTTGTGACATTCAAAAATGTGAAAGCTTGAATGAACATAAGTATTCATGAGTTACTCAGTAGTGCATTGTCTCCGTGAAAACCTGATTAAGTGGAAATAAAGTTCCCCCACTTATTTCTTATTTTGAATTGCTTTTCAATCTACATTTCTAAACCATGCACGTTTTCCGTACCACAAAGGCTAGCACATGTGTGTCAAAATAACATTTTTCATAATCAAGTTTGTCATATATACAACACAAACGACATGAGACAGTATGCGTTAACCGTTAAAATCACATTTTCAATAAGCCACAGCTGTTATACTCTGAAAGTTTTTAATGAAAAAGATTCAGCATTTTAGGGCCTTAATTGGATCATAACTTACCGTAAACTGAAATCAAGTCTGAAAATGCACAAAGCCTACATGAAGAAAAATTACAATTCGTGTTTGTTTACAAGTTAACATAATGCGAACACGCAGGAGGGAACAAGTGTACGAATGACCTTGGCATAATGTGAAAAACTTCCAAGAACTTTTTATGAATTACCTGTTATGTATTCCTCACCTTTTCCGCAAAATGAAAACGAAAATCACCATATCCCTAAAAATTACCACATACAAAGGCCCCCCCGCCTTGATTTGCCTAGAAAAGAGTGATTCAGAATAGGATATTTGTCGTATTTCTTTACTTCACGTTACCACCATCAAGTCTACCTTTTGCGAATTACCTCAAGATCGAGGGGTAAGCATGTGGTTTTCCATGAGGTGCTCATAATTCTAATTTTATTTTTCTGTCGGATGTAATTATTCCTCGCGATATTTTCAATAACCTATGATTTGATCTCTAGACTTTGTAGATCGAAAAGGAGAGAAAATGAGGGAAATGTGTAAAAAAATGAAGAATGTTTGTGTTTTGCAACAGTATAACGTGTAGAGAAATGACCCAAGCAACTCTTTGCAGTTAGTCGTGAAAATTACTGACGAACCTGAAAATGGAAGACCTCACAGCAATTCCACAGAAGACGATTTACGATGCACGACAATTTTGCATGTGTTTAAAGTGACATGGTAAATGGTGCGTGGGTTTGATCTAAAATGAAGTCTCAAAGGGTGTAGAAATAAGCCTTAATTATTCTTTGAGTATTGTTCTTTGGCAAATAACTACTAGCATATCCTTTAAATTCCTCTAATTTTGTGTTTTTTGGTAAATTGTACGTTTCTTTGCTAGAAAACTGATACAAACCACAAAACCGTAACACCGTACATTGGGTTAGTGTTTAGACTGCTATGGAAAAAAATATGAGGTTATAAGTGTAATGCGTTACAGGTTAGTCTCCATAGTAACGGGAGGCAAAAAATCCCACCTCCACTGACGTGAATATGCAAAGTACTTTGTTTTCCTATATGACGTCATAAACAATCCATCCCTCATCAAACAGAAACCGTGAAAACCAAGCTTATCTGTCCACTTGAATCTGTCAAATATAAATAATGTGCTAAATTCTTCATAAATGCCTGCGAAGGCCTAAAGATAAGCTGACTTCGCCGTTTGGTCTCAGACTAAGCTTCATTGTTATACTCACCATAACGACAAAAGTCGACATTATCTACAGACTCGGCTGGAAACTTTCCCCAAGAAAACAATTAGGCCTAGTTCATAATTCACAGTTATTCTAGGACGTAGTCCTAAGCATTTTCACCGACTACAAGAAGATACACCTTATCTAAGAATGTAAAGACGCTAGTGGCAAAGTTTCCTACAATTTTAACTGCCATACTGATAAGATTTTATCTCGTGGACGAAGAAGGTCTACTTACAAATTTCCAAAGTTTCAGCCTGAATGTCTTGGACATAAAAATCAACGATTTTGGTTCAAAATTGAAACAACCGGCTCAGTTCCTTGGGTTAACAGATTAGCGCGTTGTGCCGTGTGGTAACAACCCTTGTTGAACAATTTTGCATGCCTGTTGAAACCAGCTATCAAATATGATAGATGCCTATTAATTTAGCTTTCTCTGTTGATTTGCCCCGCGTACAGTGGTATTACATACCAAGCTAGATCGAGGCTTCCGCCACATGCAGCTAATCGAAGTTTGAGGGTTTTCTATGATATATGTGTCAGTAATACCCCGGGATGAATACAACAAATGACCCAATCATCAATTTGCTTCTGGTGAAGCTTATGGTGAAGTTAAATAGTTATCTAGACCCTGAACAAGGTCAAATGTAAAAAGAGTCACATGAAATAAAAGCAGAAATTCGATATTAAAGTGGTATTATTGAAAGCAGACGATCAGATGCACGAGCCTGCTAAAGCATATCTTTTATACTTGTGACTTGAGATGCAAACTTGTTATAAAGTTGAAATCGATCCCCAGCTTTCTGAAAGTTCGAACACAGGTCTAAGTTATTTATTACGAATCTTGGTCCGAGTGACTTGTAAACTAGAAAGTAACAATTCCACTAGCAATTCAGCCTAAATGTTACAGGGATTTCTTAGTTAAACTTTCTGGATCACGGAAAGCGATGTTTCCGTGCCGAAACTAATAACAAGATCGATAGGAAAAGGTGGCTGATGCTAGTCGCCTGCAGTGTTAGGCATCGCTTTCGTTCAAGTTCTATGGTCCCAGACAATAGTTGAGTTCAAGCTGACGACTTTTGTGGGGCCTTTGAAATGCCACTCGCATCAGACCCGAGTCAGTGTTCATGCCTCGAATCCTAACTTTTTTGCAAACGACTGCCTAGCTGGCTGTCTCTTCTATAGGATGTAAAGGATTCATTTAGAAATCATTGTTTCTCATGAAAATCACTACGACAAGTAGTGTCTACCCAACAGATCGATGATGCAAGGAGGTTATAATTTGAGAGATTGTGTTACAAAAATGTACACGGAAAAAAATTATCAAAATGTAAATATTGACCTACCATCATTGTGTACACAGACTTCGCCAGATTTTGGACTTCAGTAAAATGTAAGGTATGGAGATTGTTGCGTAATATGTTTTCACCCCCGTCGATCACATTGTGGAAGAGTCCAGGGACATGGCAAATAGGGGAGGGGGAAGTGACACATGTATTTTTGCCAATTCAAAACTTCCCTAACTTTGCCAGATTAAAACATGATTGAATTTTCGTCCGTTTATCTTATAAAAAGGGAGACGGTTACTTAACTGGACACTTCATGGATTCTAAGCAATAAATGATAACAATTTATCCAATATTTCACAGTAATGGGATTGGAATATCAAGGTACGATTTTTACAACCTGCCGACCTTTTGCTTGCAAATTATCCCGTTTTCACTTGATATATACATTGATTGAACACAAACAAAAAAACCGGTTCGTTTCAAAAAGTGAGGTAGTGTTACTCTTACATTCCTCCTCTTTTACTTCAGTTAGGTCTTAAAAATTGCGAAATATCTTGTGTAACTTACGTTTTCTTTTTAATGCGCGAAAAATGTAAGTTTTGATACTCTGTATCAGGAGGAGCTATAGCAACTATTACGTCATAGTCGTGTCATCAATAAGTAATCGACACGTATGGCAAACATTTGAAGTCCATTCAAGTCGTTATAGATCAAAAAAGAGGAAAGAAATAGAAGTTATTATAGTCTTCCCTTGGTTTCTTAAGTTATCTGAGTAAAATTAACCACAAACAACGAAAAGCGGTACACAATGCTTCACAAAAGATGGAAAATAAGCCTTTACTCTAACATTGCTTTCTTTGGTGGTAATGTATAAATGTCTTTATTTACAAGAAAAATGAATTGAAATGTTTAACTTACCTCATAGTTTAGACAGACGTCATCCAAAGTTTCTTGGATGGCTTCAAATTCTATCTGTTACGCAGTGAGACTCAGGCTTCCATGTGGATTTCAGCGATTTAAAATAATTTCTTCAAGTATTTAATTGTTTCGTTTGTTGCTATGGAGACTATTTAAGTTATAATATCTGAGACAGTTGTTGACCGTAGAACCATTATTACGTTGTCATAGCAACCATAGTGCGATCTACTCTTCCAATTATTATCCTTGTTATTACAGTGTATGCATTTTTTGTTTTGGTCTCCTCAAATTAATGACGTTACGGGTGTAAACATGTTTCCATTTCCATACAATCGAAGGTGGTTTTTGAAAGTGTGAGAAAAAAAAACCCTGGTTTCAAGGCGGAGGGGTTCCACCCAAAACACCAGCTTCCGACCCAGAAGTGACCAAACCAATAGGAGTAGCCGGTTTTACATGTCTCCAATAAAGCACTATAAGTTTGAAAAGTCCTCAGAAAGTCACCAATGGCCCTGCACCCCCCTCTTTGTGCTGTACCACGCCCCCTAAACATGCAGGGTTATCTTTTACAGAAATGCTTGCGTTTTTGTTTATGTTGCTTGACAGTTTGACAGGGGAACAAAACAGCAAAAGCTAAAAATCAAAGGAATTAAAGGAAAAAGACAAAAAAAAACTAGGCAGTAAAATAATTATAAACCAAGTGATAATAAAGAAAAAAACTTTACTGAAAAACTCGTTTCAACCAAGTAGCAAACAGTAGCCCAAAGAGATGTACTTTTATGTAATTTCTTTCTTCCTTGACACCACTTAAACTTTCTTTGAAGTTTTGCCTTATCTGTGGGTGTCCAGAATAGATGCCAACAGAGGTCGCGAGAACCATGGAGAGAAGACCAGATACCTGCTGTTTAGGGGATTGTTATCTGCTTTCCTCAAGTCGTTTTCTTTCCGATCTCGTGTCCCCACTTGCTGACTAGAGTCTGTAAAGTTTTCTGCCAATTACGGTACTAAATCCTTTGGTGAACGTTTCTTTTAAAGCAAAACAGGACTATAAACATTTTTACGTGTTTAAAAATTTGCAGACAGGTTGCTTTAGAAAGTTGTTAATGGGGAATAATTGCCTTAAATTAATTCCTTGCTAGTGTAATAATTCTGTAAATGGGCAGCCTTCTCCCGACCTCCTAGCAAAACTTGAACTAAATCTTTTCAAGTCTGTTCTTATTTCTCTAACAAGTATCTTTCATGAGTTTTCAGAACAATAATATTGCATATCAAAGCTTAAAGCTAAGCAAATGAGTTATTTTGAATGAATTTACCAATTCTGTAAAAGTATTGAAACGGCCAGTTATAAGATGGGACACCGGAGTACATTAATCACTAAATAAAATTCAAATGACTACATTCGGCCTTAAAGATCACCGTGTAATATACATTGATGCATTGTTAACTACCAGTAATCTCATAAATGTTCATTTACAAACAAGAATTGAATTAAGCACAATGCACTATTCCAATCTTGTTCACGTATAATATATAATCTTATACAACAAATATAAACAGTTACCGAATCAGACTTGGAGCTAGCAATGTAAACTTCGAATTAATATATTGAGGATTCCAAAGATTGGTCAAACTTATCAACAGAATTGACCAGAGGAGAGACAGTGCTCAATTCACGTCGATATGGGTTAATTCTTTAATTCATTTGAGCGTGCTTTTACAAAACGCAAAGAAAAAAAAGACTCAAAGAACAAACAAAAAAGACCAGTTGAGGTAATGCTCTGCCAACTTTGCTGTACCACTCCCCTTTCTTCTTCTGCCGAGCAAGATTGTAGGCCTAAGAAGCGACTGTAGCTTGCTAACTCATCCATGTTTTTGCAACCTATACGTATCTCTCTAGAAGAGAGTAAACGACTAGGTGCGCAGTTACAACACGACCTGCTTAAAAACTTAGTGGTTACCATGGCAAAGGAGATAGAGTTTTTAATTCATATTAAAGGTAAGCACTTATTTGTACATTTTGAAATGTTAGACCTATAAACTCTGGGCAAATTGATTTAGCCTTCTTAAATGGTTGTTTATCTTTTCATTTCCCGGTTGATTTATTAGGTATAATTACGTAAATCAGGCATGATTTGTTGCCCGAACAACAGTCATAATTATTGTTCATGTAAATAAATAAATTTTAACATTGATACGTGATACCAAAATTAAGTTCTTTTAGTGATATCTGAGTGAAACTTTCAAATCCTAGTCTTCTCCAGTTCCTCTGACTTTAATATCATTACTCTAAATAGATCACCAAAATAATTGCCTTTTTAGTGTTTCTTTTGTCAAAGTTACTACAACATAGCGTTTTGTCAAGTTCTCCACGTTTTGAATTTAATACGAGACGCATTTGTAGTTATATTTATCCCTCGTTTATTAAATTTAATTTGTGAACGGCTTCTCGTCGCAGTGAGTTTACTCCAAATCGGTGAGTTTACGCCGTAGGGCCACTTGCCCTCGTATCTTTTCAAACAATGTCAAAACGGATATCACTTTCCAACTTCTCATTTCCTTCTGTTGGGGGTCTGAAAATTTCCGAGCCAAAAATGATTACTGTCTCTTTATTTTAATACTGTAAATGTTTTCTATTCATGTAAACAACCCACGATGTGAAAGAACAGACTGAGGAAAATTCCTTTGTTTTCCTCTTTGGCTTAACCAAAATAAATTCAGTTCTGACATTTCAGTACTTGCCGACTCTGTGTGAAAAAAATCAACCAACCCATAGGAGGATGGTATGGTTTTAAACCAATTTTTGTTTCTTTGGCCTTTGCACTTACGTTTTTTTTCTTGTGGCGTTCCTTGGATGATTGGTGGTAAATGTTGGTGGCTGGTGGCTGGTGGTCGTGCTATTTATATCAGGGAGGTGGGATTATCATCTCCCTGTTTACATCACACGATTTCAAGATTGCGATTGTTTCGTTTTAGTGAGGGGGCAGGTCGAGGGAATTGTATAGCGAATTACTGTTAGCAAGGAATTAAGTGCTGGACCACAGTGTGTAACTGGGTTGGAAACTTCCACTGAAGATGCATAACTTTGGAGATGGCAATTTGTTAAGTCTTGTGGCCTGCTCTTTTATTGCCAATTTGGGCACTTTTATACTATTTTTGGAAGGATGAAGTTTTAAGTGTACACTCCCGTTCATATCTGTCTGATGACGTGTATGAACAATGGCAATAAGAAAAACAACAATGAAATACCAGTAATCAAAAAGAATAAATATTATTCAGTTAAAGTCTTTGTATTTTATTCTAACTGTATAAAGCTGATGGGATATTTATTGACAAGAGCACTACATTATAATACAATTTTGTTATCTTCAGAAATAAGGAAATGTAACCATTTCAAGCAAATAATTGTTATAAAAATTACTAATGTGTGACGTATTACAAAGGAATGTTTCCATCGGCAAAGTTTCGACATAAGAAAGCACCGATATATTTAAATTAGATTATATATCATTATTTTATTAATTCTCACATTACCTACGGTAATGTTTCTTCGCTGTCTACCAGCTGCGTCTCTTCTGGATTTTCAAGGTAATTCCATAAAAGACAATTGACCTTGATTGTACATGCGTTTTTGTCTTTATTCATTTTTTGAATGTTTCTTTTTTGTCTCTCAAATCTGTGAACATTACTTGAAGAAGTTCTTGTTAACAAAAGAGTTGAATGCAATTCAATTGACCTATAGCCACTATGCCATTAGCTACTTCCCAGTGGACTGTATTCCGACTTCAAGTTATTTCCCAAAGCTGGAACAAATGGAAAAGCGATATTCCTCAGTCTAATTATACTTTTGTCTCAATAGATCCATTTCATTTATACGTTACGTTTATTATGGCAAAGCAAAAAGTCGTTATGTTGTATTTAAGACTTCATGTGTAATCTAAAACATAATTTGTGAAATAGTAAACACTATAAGTGTTCAAAATTAATCAGGTGGCGTTTAAACTTGAACATTTTTGTTAATAAAGCTTCACTCACTACACGGTTTACGTGGCGTCAATGCATTAATTTCACCGTTTGAAGCGTTAATTGTGCTTATGTATTTTATTGTTTTGTCTTCAGCATTAACGCCATTAAGTGTCTAAAATCTGTTACAAAAAGTGTTCAACTTGTTTTTACAGTGACTATAGTGTGCCCTTGTATTCTCGTTTGATCTTATAACTTATCACCCCTGTGTGAAAATAAAAGTGTTCATGTTAATGTTTACGATATTATTTTTGAATGATTTTTGACGAATTGATGCACAGAATCTTTAAGACATTGAAAAATCATTATAACTTTTGCATAATGTAACCTATATATTACTGTTTCGCCCTACTACAATATCTGCTTTCTTCAATTAATAATGCAAAGCCTCTTAGATCTTTTCAAAATGTGATGCTGAGCAAAGCGGCACCCGTTTCACAGAATTAAAACATTGTAATGTATCATTCACAGTGCCTAGTCACATACTATGGGCTATGTTGTGAATGATGAATTGCGGGATTGCTATTATCGTCAAGTGGCAAAATCGGGAAATAAATATCATTATTTGTTTCTTATAGTTCTAGTTTATCCTTTAAAAGTTTATTTTGACGCTTATGAAAACGCAGAAGATTTTATCAATGTGTGAGGTAGAATTGATTGATTTGTTGATTTGTAAAGCTATATATGCAACTCTGTCATGAACAGATCGAATCTGCTCTAGAGCATTTTAAAGTGAAACTATTTCGTATGATTTCAAAACTTCACTGGAGTTGCTTTCTCTATGTTTCCCACATTCAAACGTTGAGTCCCTTTTTATTTTGTCTGCTACATGCAACGTCACTTCCGGATTCCCACGTTCATTTCTTTAAAGACAACCAAGGTTTGCCTTTTTATGTTAAAACGGCTTCCCATACGGACTTTTGTTTCTTTTGTTTTCTTTTGTTTCAGAATCTGAAACTCAAAATCAAGAAAAGTAAAATTTTGTTACAATCCTTTTTTTTTCATGAAAAAAGTTATGTGTTGTCTTGAAAAGATAAAATCATCAAACTGCATTTTTTACATATAAACATTCATGTCTCATACCGATTGATTTCAAGCTAACATTTCATTCCCTTTTTGGGAAACCATTAAAGGAAATCTTTTTCACAAGTTTGTCTATTTTTGTACAGCGTACTAGTTCCCTTTAAACTGTGAAGTTATTTTGTCGTTTAATGTCGCCTGAATAAAATATAAATTACCTCTTTATGCTATCAGATACAATGATTCAATGGTAATAACACTTAAAGTAGTTTTGCTGTTCCATATTCAAATCTTTATTTCGTATTTGACATGAATCACCGCGTGCTTTCTGAAGGAATTCAGTCGGCAGACAGTCGCTTCATCTTGTTGATAGACAGTGCCAAGTGTAAAGTTTTCCCCGACAATTTATGGCGTCACAACTCAAAATACCCATGGCCTGGAGAACATTCATGTTAATTCTCACAAAGTTACATTACCGTGTACACAAGAGGTACACGTTAGGGTTTAACAAGTGGAAAATTTATAGGCAGCGAAAGGTTGGATTTTTTTCAATTAAGGGGAGATAAACTGTAGCCTATAACCGACATATTTGTTGCAGCTCTCGGCTAACGTAATGACATTGGTCTTCTCTTATAGTTTACGACTGTTTAAAAGGCTACAACCATTTGCCTTCGGTAACTCGTAACTTTCCATTTTGTTCTATGACGAGCAAATAAATACGTGTTAACTGGAATTTACGAGTGTTGATTTTGATGTTAAGGATGGTTCCCATTGTTTATTTGCAAGGGTTTTCTATTGAAGGTACCGGTTAACCGTTGAAACCTACCCAAATCAGGTTGGTGGCACCTCAAAGAAAAAAAAAATTTCACCGTTTCAGTCGAGAAAGAGAAAATGAGTTATGGTAAATACGACTTAATTTGTCCATAAAGTGTTCAATGGGATGACTACTCACGTGGGGTTATAAAGGGCGGTATAACTGCACTGCGTGCATGTGTCCATTCCCTTCCTCTTAAATCGATAAAAGTTACCTTTGTTGAAAAATTTCTGACCTCTCTCGGTAAATTTTGTACCCTCATCATTTTCTGTTTCTTTACCATGATTTAAAGGCACGTTGACATCACCTCAAATCCTACTTTCATCATAACTTACTTGTATAGAAAATTGTTACTATTTAATAAAAAAAACATTTAAAACTAGATGTTACTTTTTATGAGAATGATAAATTTCATGGTCAAAGTTCCAAAAAAAGGAAACCGTGGAAGGCTACTGTAGTGTGATTACCTCGTTATCATGCTATGTTTGGCACAAATGGTGAACACAATGAAGATTAATTGTAAAGAAGTAAAAAACAGGATATTACCAAGTTAAAAAGGAGTAATCAAATTGATGAGTGCTAGAAAGACTATTTTAGTATGATGTTTTGTGTAAACTTTATGGTGGTAATATTCTGTTACATTAATGGAATGTAACATTGTTATGGTTCATATAACACAAAGTAAACACGAGTTTTGCTATTATTAACAGGAACTGAACATTTTTTTGTCAAAAAACAAAAGCATGTCCTTACCATGGTAACATTACGGCTTACAACGCCATGATGCCCTTACGTGAGTCATATAGTGGAATTTACGGCAATATTGGACTCATGAATAATCATGATATTTGCTTTCGTGTTGCTTTCGAGTTGAAACATTTGTCACTTTCAGGTTATAACGTTTCAACAAATGTCTGCTTGGTATGGAGGTCGATCCTTTTCAAGTAGGCTGTCTAATCCAGTCGTTTGTTTTGGGGCATCCTACTTACATACGTGAAGGAGCTTGGAATTATTGCTACAATTAATTTTTCTATCTTAAAATATTTTCAAGTTAATTTGCCAGAGTTTACTGCTTTATTTGATATCTTTATAATTTAAATGTGGGGCAAAGTTTATTTACTGTCTACGTGAGGGGACACAGCTACTGTCCGGAAGTATATGACCACGCGAGGCTGTCTAGCACATCAGTGACTGTATACACAAAGGTTCGTGAAACAAGCACGGTCAACAAACCTTCTAGCGACCTTTTGCGTGGGTTTGTGTTGTAGGTTACGAATGTTAGTGGTACAACTATGGAAGGCCAATGCGGCAAACCTGCTGTGGTTAAACTGAGCAAATATCATAAAATCGAACATAAAATAAAAACCTCACCATTGGCGCCGCGGCCACGTTTAAACTCACCGTTATTACTTCCTGTTGATTTTTTAACTCCTTACTGTGACTTTACCAACTTTTAACGAAAACGTTTTTGGCCTGCACAGCGAGCATAGTTTTTCTTTTGAAGTAACCTTCAGGAGGGGGTGGGGGAGTGCTAACCTAAACTGCCACAAGCTCAGGTATTAAAAAATAATTGTCGCGAAAGGCACATTAAAACGCTAAATGTTTTTAGAGCAAACGAACTTTCACAGCAGTGAGTTACTCTCTACTTTTGTCGTGCAGGGGGAGGGGGGTGATCGAAATTTAAAAACTAGTGACACCATCTGTAATGGAGGGTAACAATCAGTTGACTCCCGGAACACATAGAAATTTTACCTCAGATCCCTCCTAGACCGTTTGAAATAGAACATTCCATGCCTCTTTACGTCATAGGAAATACACGTCCCTACCCTTTTGAAAAGCTCAGTATAGCTCTAGCCCCATGATATGTTCTGGGGGAGTCAATTGTCCACAGAAATCAAATTATGTAACTCTATATAAGAACATCTACCTAAAATGATGCAAGAAAACCAAAATACTACTTAACAGTGTCAACGGTCACTTTTCATGCTTTCCTCGTCACATTCTAGTCCATATCGGTACCATCTAAGTCCTTGCCGCCTGGAGTTCCTTTCAATTTTTTCCGAGGCCCTCTCCTCTCCCAGATTCATCGAGAGATGGTCAAATGATACAAATGAATAACTGTTCTCTTTCCATTTGTTGATCATTTTATTTTACTTCAAAATAAATATATCTTATATCCAATATTTTCGGCGACGGTAAGGTGTTCTTGGTTAAAAGACTAAGACAGTAGTGTAGCCAGAGGAGGGGGTAGGTGAAAGACTACCCCCAGGAGAAAAATCGAAGTAGATTAGGGACGGAGGAAAACGAAATTAAAAAAGACGAAAAAATAGAGGGAAAGAAGGAGAAACGACAAAAGGAGGAAAAGGAAAAGAGTATAAAAGGGGAGAAAAGAATAAAAGACAAGGAAAAGGTGAGAAATAATAGTAGGTATTGTTGACGGGAGAAGGGAATGGGGGAACGAATGACTATGGCTTGATTAAGAAGGAAAGCATTGATAGGATGATTACTGAGACAGGCGAGGATAAGACCGGTGGAAAAGACGGTGGGGGAGGGGGTTGCAGCCAACCTGAGGGAGTGAAGGGCAGGATAGTCTGGTGAGAGGGACGACGGATAGAGGCTGGCAGAATTTGGAAGGGGACGAGAAGACGAATGGAAAGATGGGGGATGATTGCGGACGGGTCATTATAAGGGGAGCAGTCGGGAAGGACAAACCAGCAACATAAGGAGAAAAAGAAAAGTGCTGGAAAATGGAAAGGAACATGTGATGGAGATAGGTAAGGAGTAGAGAAGATGAAAGTAAAGCTTCTAATTTTAAGTTCTAATCACTATCAAGTTTGGGATGCTATCAATCACTGTCCTGGTGAACATATTCTTTGATGTTTCACACTGTGTTGAAGACAGCCACTGAGTAACCACAGAATAGAGTTTGGGGTCAGGTGCCCAAATGGGAAGGTCAAAAAAATGAAACAAGTGAAAGTATCCAATGGAGCCAAAACAAATTAGGAGGGAAGTTCAATTTAATGGATTGATATAATGGATATAGCTTCTGCAATGTAAAATAAGTCAAACACCACTGTAATACTTTTCGTAAATTGTGAATGAATGTACCGTATTCCTGCCTGCAGGGCAGCATGAGCAGAACTATTGTTTCAGACCCCCGTGCAACCCAACCTCTCATCATCTTTACTCCCTACCAACAAGAACCCTGTGCAACGTCAAATCGACCGGCATTAAGTCCAAGTTCAATTTTGATCATTGTGACTCTTAAGTTTGCACATTACTCAATTTTAAGATATTCAAATGCTTCACTCCAGTACCCTCAATTTTGTAAATATTCCAGAGCTTGCAGCGGAGCGGTCCTGTCCCGCCTTCTCCCACAAGGTGTCACTCTCAGCCAAACTCCCTCGAGGATGTGGAGAGGGCGCCTCCACACTTGACTTTCAAACCATAAAATCGAGACGATCAAATTTAGTTTACCCCTATCCTCCGAACCGACTGTACTGGCTACGCGCCCCCACAGGGCGAGACGGTTTTCGTAGCATGGGCATATCTTGCTCAACGAAGGTAGACTTTTCGAAGCTTATAGTCAACGCCTGCTGGAAAAGGAATGGCGTGATTTATTTGCACGGACTTTTAATGGCTTTTTAACTGTTGTCAAATAGTTTATACAAGGCTATCTGATTCACAGAATGTGGTTTCTATGGTAGAGACTCTGTGAGGTCGAGAGTACAACCCCGTTGTTGAAGTAATCTTATCGTGAGGGAACCTAAACGAGCATAACTGAGCGATTTCCGTCCTCTGTAAATGAAAATAGTAATAATTAAAAAAAGAATGGCGAAAAAACACAGTAGCCTAGCTGGAGAGGAGGCAAGATATTAACGATATAGCAATGATTTTTACCCTATGTAGGGGTATGAGAAGGGTCTAGAGGCGACACACTATGTCTGAAACCAGTGTCTAGAATCCTCTTTCGCCCTTACTTTATAAGCTACGGTAAAAACACGATAAGGTGTAATGCAGTTCTTATGTAGTAGGGCCGTCGGAGCCAGAGGAGGAGGGTTACAGTCCCCAAGCGTTTTAAGTTTGAAAATTTTCTTTCCAGAAATTAGAATTAGCTATGCCTGAGAAAAGCCCCCCCCCCCCATTCCAAAATCCAAGAGCATAAATGTCTCACCTCCCCCCCCCCCCCTTTCGTACCAACCTTCTGAAGGCCCTGCGCGGTACTTGCATTTGTAGGCTACCTCCTAGATGGGCGAAAATGACACTTCACACGCTCTACAAGCGGCATGAATTTTAAGGATAAAGGAAGAAGAAAAAGAAAGGATCATTTTTGTTGGTAATTTATAATACTTGATAAGAATTCAATAATTTGCATCAACGTTAGTATACAATGGATCCAATAAAGGCATGGCAGGGAGGGGAAGAAGGGGCAAGACTAGTCTTTCCCTTGTTCATTTTCAAACTACACATCCTTATACAAATTACTAATATTTTTTAATTATTCCACTATCCTTAGAGCACCAACCGATTCCTCCCTACCAACCCCATGTTATCACTTGAAAATTTTCACTGGCCCCGAAATACTGGTGGCCAGATTATGTGTGACACTGTTTGAGCTGAGCGTCACCATTAGTTTGCGCGCAATGTGTATTTACAAAACAAAAAACGGTTTGGTTGCAAGTGAAGAACACGTTACTTTCATATCTCATTCAGTAGAAATTTGAAGTAACCTATGCTTTGTTGTTTTAGATATTAAAACAGGAAAAATGAAGTTTTTTACCTAACTGTTTTGCTTTTACCATTATGAAAATGAAGCGTTATGAAGTGTTTCTTATTTACAATAGAATAGAATTCTAGAATAGAATTGTACATTGCAAATACTATATTTACAATTGTAAACTAAATAATTCTGTACCCGATTGTAACACTTTTTTCCATAAGATGAAATTCATTATTAAAGTCGAAAAGCATATAGCCCTTAAAAGTAATACTTCAAAGTCCCGCAGGAACAACTATGAAGCTTTAAAGCGAAGTCTCTCGCACTGTATCGACGATTTGGAGTCCTAAGTATCTATCAGGTATTTTGGTATTTAATGCTACTATGTTGACCATGATAATTATGTATACTGTGTATACAATCGCATTTATGTACATAATGTGTGTTAGGTATAGAAAGTATCCTATGTATATATTATGTGCCATTTATATAGGCCTATTGAAAACTGTGTATAATATCATTCTACCAGAGCAATTTTGTTTTGGGGTTTGTGTATGTCATATGACGTATACTGTGTATACAATCTATTTCTTTTTGTTTATAATGAGTGTTATGTGTACAAAGCATGTTATATATATAGGCCCTAAGATGTGTCATATGTCTAAATGGAACTGTTTTTTGGCATTTAACATGAACACTGCATGTATGTAATCGAAATATTGTAACTTACGTACTGCATGAATAGATTATAAATAAATGAGGTGGTCAAAAAAGGAGTGTTTCTTATTTAGAATGAATTTATTAAAACGATACATCTGTAAAAGTGCAGGCACCGCGTCAAAAAACAAAAATCAACTATCTTTTTATTGACATTGAAAAACAAAGAACGTATTTGCGTATGAATGTTTCTTGGAAACATAAGTAACGCTGACCTGGTAACCAACCGAGGACTTAATAAGAACATTACCACGGTTATTAGGTACAATGATGACATAAGATGTTTTCCGATAACATTGCACTATGATTTAATTAAGCAACCAGTTTCACAATGTCTGGAGAGATGTTTACCACAGCCAAGCGCAAGTCACTGTACATGTTAAGCCTGTAGCAGAACTTTGTTTTATCACTTACAACTTTGCTGAAGGATGATTCTAGGGGCGTAGCCAGGAATTTGTGAAGGGGGGGGGGGCGAAGCCTATAGACAGACTCTCAGCGCTCAGCGCCACCATGAGTTGGCGCGAAGAGCAAGCAAATTTTGGCCCCAAATGCCTCCCAGATCGCTGGAAATGACACTTCCCAGGCCGTTTTACCGCATGTAAATAGGGGAAACACTAGCAATATTGTAAAAATAAACATTAAAAAATACCAAAAATATGTTCCGGGGGCGACTGCCCCCTTCGCCCCCTGGCTACACGCCTGGATGATTCTGTTAAACAAACATGTTGGTACAAATGAAAAAAAAAAGCTTTATGCGATCGTTGCAAGGTTTGGTGCAATCAAGTGTATCTACCCATTCCAGAATTCTGATGTCCATTTTCTAGGAGAATATCTTAAAGTTTTTGGATAACTGAATGTCAAACAGTTTCCTCTGCAATGACAGCATCACCGTCATTAGCAGTGAATGAATCCAATGTAAAACTGTTCTTGTCCCCGTCTTTCTTTAAACTTATTTCCACTATACCCTTTCATGAAGAATTTTTAAGACCCCCCTAACCTAATTTTGAAACACAATCAGGTAATGAAAGCTATTACTTTAATTCAAACAGTCGCAACATTTGGTGGTAATTGATGCAAGTCATTAGTGGTAAGTATCTCGGAACAGGAGAGACGTATGCGAGATACAATTTAACAAAGTGATGGCGCTCTTTAACTTATGTTAGTCACTTGCTCACGGGATAATGATTAATCCTTTGACCAATAGGAACAATGAAACAAAACTTTCCAAACTGACGGCGCTATATTAAAACAGGTTTCAATGAACCAAGTATTCTCCTAGTTTACGTATTCTTGGGGAAAACTTGAGTTCGCGAAGTAAACTTGGCAAGATGATTTATTGAATTGAATGGTTCAATGTGGGATAACCAGGTTTATGTAATGTATGGAGATGAGCAATAACAAGACACCACAGAACTACCTTACAAATCCCCTCCCCACTCCAACCCCGGGAAACCATTCACATTGGGGTTTTGCAGTGTTATTTTGTAAAATGTATACTAAAACGGATCTCTGAAACCTTATGCCCCCCTTCTCAAAGACACTGTTTGACAGCTTCTCCATAAATAATTACGTGCAACTCAGGGCGGATCTGAGGTTTGGAAGGGAGCCCATTCGTGCTGAGGTTTATAGGCCACATAATTTATAACTGCACATGCTTTCTGAGACATTTGGTAGCGTCATAGGAAATATATTCCAGCTAATAATGAAATCTCTGTGTGCTAAAATAAAAACAGCGACAATTCTTGTAACTTGAGTATTGGTTAACCCTAAATAATCACACATTCCAGAAACAAAACAAAAAAATCGTTCGTTTTTCATTACTTCTGTTAATATTCGCAAAACTTCAGTTCCTCGTCGTTTACGTAACCAAAAGTAATTTTCTCACTTCGTCTTTACATTTTTGTATTCAAACATGGAGGTCAACGCAGTGTAATACTTCTACACTTGGAGTAAAAAATCACACTTACGTTTGGTGTAATGCAGAAGTTTTAACCTGGACGAAAAAGGGGGAGGGTTCAAAAATTTCCATACAAATCATGGAAATGAAAAATGATGTTCATGTTGGGGTCAGCATTAGGGTGCGGTATTTTCCCGTATTCGTGTTAAGTAAAATTGACGTTGGCAGGACAGGCTTACCGTGGTATATAATCCTACATCAAGTTACCATTCAGATATACATGACTGGTTCATCGGAGCGGGACACAAGTTCCACTTAACAGTAAGCCTTAGGTCAACAAACCAGTATGCGACACGCTCTATCGTATCACGGAGTAACTAACCGAACTCCCTGATCATATCTTGAAAGACCCACAATGATTTATTTCTTGACGTTTATTGGATCATACACAAGGTTAAGAGTTAAACTGGACTGTTGTAGCTATGAAATGTACGAGGGATAATTACAGGGGGATATCAAGGGGATACCCCCTGTTCAGAGCCCCAGCCACATCCCCAACATCATGTTTGTGCACTCAATTTCATTTGAATTCGTCACATTTGCATAATACTTTACTCATTTTGCTGTCACATAACTATGACCCGTATGGCCCATTTTGCACCACACCGTCCCTGACAACATTAAGAATTTTTGCGTTCGTTAAAACTTTTCACTTTGGTTTGTACTCTTGTAACTTCTAAGCATGGTGAAATCTTATCCATATTTTATAAGCCTGCGTTGCTGGACGTACGATTTCTATATAATAAATAATTCGTTAAGTCTGGAATGAGGGAGCAAACTAGTGCCTTCTTCTCCGTAGTGTAATGTACTGGATGACAGCAGCCAAGTCACCTTTCATTTGATAGCCACCTTGAGGTCACATCTGCAGTCATCCAAAATGGCGGTCACATCACGATTGAACAGAATGACCTCACTTTGCCAGGGGTGTATTTAATAGCCATCTCCATGCCCCATGTTTCTCTGCCTAGGTTATACCTCACACCGGGTGTTCCTACGGAGAGAAAGAATTGTAACAACTGCCTGATTAAGAAAGACCACAAATTGGTTGGGGACTTAATTGGATGTATAATGACTGACCGAGTTATGAAACTGGGTCAAACCGTGACCTATTAACCACGTTTAACCCCTTGCAATTATTTGCTGAGCATCCATTCTGGACATAGGCTAAGGCTTTTTCGAACAGGGTGTTATTAGGGTGGGGTGATTTGAAATCTTTTCGTAGCCCAAAGAATTTTCAAGTGTTTCCATGTTTTTAACTTAATGCTATGGGTTGAATTTGTATATGCTTTAATTTGAAGATGGGATTATTAAGACAGTACCATTAAGCCGCTGTACGCTGACAAGAAGTCAGTTAGAATTTGATCAAAGTTTGCATAAGAAGATTACACTTCACGTCATCACCCGGCTCATGCATCCTCAAAAGAATGAACAAAATTCTAGTGATAAACCTCCTTACAGGAGAAAGTTCAAATGTATGCAATGAAACTTATTGTTTCCCTTCGACTCCAACGAGAAACTGAAATTATTGTGAAGAAGTTGATCCAAGGAATCTACATTACCCCAAAAAATTTTAAGGACCAAAGACAATATTCCCTCAGGCCGTCTCCAACAGCTCTTTGTCTCGTTGGTCTGCCTCAAAACCTATTATGGTCCTCATACTGGAATTTAGTCCTAGATACTGCAGTTTTACTTTGATCCATCTTGTTTGAGGTCTTTTGCCCGTTACCTTTTCGACAAAGTTTTTTCTATGTTTTAAAAACTGTCAGACAACTTAACCAAAGTTGGATATGTATGTCGCCTTTTGCGTGCATTAGAGAATGCCCAGTTAGAAATGGGTGGATTAAGCAAGTCGGGTAAACCTTTCTTCGCAACAGATTGCAGTGGCGTAACTTTGGTTCAGAGCGCCCGGGGCAAGAATGGGTTGGGTGCCTCTGACCAAATGTGCGCATGATGCAGTGTAATCCTATGCCAGGCCCAGGTGAGGAAAGGTTTCCACTTCCAAAAGTCCATTGCAAACAAAGTATCATAGTGGGTGCCAGACCCGCCGGGTGTCCCCCTAGGCTGGGTGCCCATGAGTTCTCCCCCCAGAGCGCCTAGGAGTTTTGCCACTGCAACAGAAGATCCAAGAATGACGAGAACGAGGCTACTGGAACGTTGCCTACGTAGCATGCTGTGCGTCGTATTCCTTGTTCAGTCATATCACTAACGGTAGTTTTGGGAAGCTGAAGAGCTGAGCAAATAGAGTCCGCTCTGCGGGGTAGCTGGAACACGGCTTTACAAAAAGACCTTACTCTAATACATAACCCGTATTGCTTGATGAGTAACCGGTACTTCAAAGTCAATGTATCTTTTTCTTGAATCCCAGGGAGTATGAGTAAAATAATATCTTATTTCTAGTCATGAAGAGGATAAATGTACTAACAGAAGAAAGTTACTAACAGTAATGAAGTAATCCTTCATGAATAAACGTGGAGGGGGTTACTAATACAAACAGTCAAAGTGCTTACATTTTTCTTTAAATGGTGATTTTTATGTTTTATATTATGTAAATTAGTCATATTTCCATTTTAAAGATCGCTTTTTTTTCCTCTACAAGCACACCATTTATTTGATTTATGTTCCTTCCTCTTTGAGTGCAACAAACAAGACCTTGGGGTCAGAAATGATTAACTTAAATTACTATTTTGCCATATTCCCTTCCAAATTTGCCACACACGTGACTGTAATGTACTGCATCCACTTTCAAACTTTCACAACATTATGATGCTAATTATGTGATCAATAATTAACATTACGAAAATGTTAAGTAAACTACTTACAACGGAACTTGGCAAGCGGTGTGTAACAGCTTTGGTAGGAGGGAACCCACGGGTATTTATCTCCCAATACCAATTGCACCCTTATCATTAAGGTTCCTGGGACCAGATTCTGAATACATCACATTTTCCTCCTGGAATGGCACGGCCTTGCACTTCCGTATACCGCAAGGTCCTCGTTTAGATTACTAAGGCCATTGGCGCCGCCAGGAGTTTGATGATTGGGGGGGACCACAAAACATCATGTCGTAATCCCACCTCAGATACCCCTAGCCCTCCGAAAGACGGTGCTAAGTATGCATGTGCGTATTTACGATACTTTGCACCCGAGGTGGTCCCTTTCTTGTTCGTCTAGTCGGGAGGTGTTGTCCTGGGGAAGGGTCTAAGATGTCTCCCTCCCCTTTGAGAAGTTTTTATTTGTTTAAGGTGGCTCAGGTGCAAAATGGTGCTATTTTTTGGCAAAGCTTCGAGCTGATCATATATTAAAAAATTCACATACTTTAGTGAATCCTTCTTATTTTGTTGGGTTTAAGGGAAGGACGCGGCGTCTAAGTGGAGGAGTTTAAACTCCTCCTCTTGAGAAATCTTTGTTTACGCAAGGTGGCTTTGATGCAAAATGGTGCTGCTATCTGTGACAAAGCTTTGAGATGATTACATGTTAAGGAATTACATTTATTCAGTGATATTTTGACTGTTGCATTTCACCCCTCCAATACTGGTACCATTAAACCGGTATAGGGCCTTCTGGAAGCTCTGCTGTACTTTCAGAACGAGGACGTTAGTATAACACTCCCATGGAATCAAACTGACACTACAGGAAAGCATCCCAAACACTTTACAAAAATCGTAGTTTTACTAATTTTGAACGAATATCCCAAAGAACACCGTCTAATGGTGAATGACAAAGAGAGGAGAAAACGTATTACAGAATAGGTAGAGGATTAATAAGCATATTTCGTAATGCTTCTTCTCTGTTAATGCACTTAATGACCTTGGAATCAGGGACGTAGCCGGGGGGGGGGGGCAGAGGGAGCGACTGCTCCCCCTTTCAGTGTTGAAAAAATGTTAAAACTTTTATGTTTCTGCAGGGTATTTTGTCAGTGCTTTTTGATCTTGAATTCTCGTCATCTCTGTTAACACCATCATAATCCAGGGACGTAGCAGGGGGGGGGGGGAGCAATAAATACTCCAAACGTTTTCTAATCCTATCCAGACATCTGACAATTCGAATCAGTAACGATCAGGTCCAACTCCATCCCATTTTGAAGGAGCTCGGCAAGTTTATTCTCTTATCAAATTATCGACTTCTCCCAAATCTTCTCTATTGTGGTTGGTACTAGGTACTTTGGAAACATGGGCTGCCTCAACTTGTCCAGATGGTAACATTAGTCTTCCTTAGTCAGGGAATTTCAAAGACAAAAGAACATGTAAAATGTGCAATGTTTTGCCAGTTTCGTCATTATCATGTGATATCATATTAAAGCAGAATTTTTCCTGTTTAAATTTTTTTAACATGTTCTTAATTCAAACAGGAAAAAATCTGCTGATAATGTGATATATGATAATGATGAAACTGGCAAAACATTGCACCAGATTGCATATTGCATCTAACGACCTTCAATTGTTCAAAAATTTCTCAAAGGGGAGAGGGAACCCCTCCCCTTAGACCCCTCCCCCATATCAGTCACAAATGTGCTCCCCCCTTGCAAATTCCTGGCTACGTTGCTGCTTGGAATAAGCTTGTTTAATGAGTTGCACACTTCAAATCACGAGCAATCATGCTACAAATGTTGCCCCTAATATAAGATTGACACATAATCCCCTCTTGATGCAAGCCTCCGGCGCGGATCCGGGTGGGGGCACCCGTCGCACACACCCCCTTTTTTCGATGACCAACGATTTTTTTTATTTTTTTTTGCTTCATATCATATGGAAAATATGCTTCCCTGATGCTGGAAAATTGCATCTAAGCCCATCTAGAATTCAAATTTTCTTGGGGGAGGACCCCAAACCCTCACCCCCCTCCCCCATCGTGGCTTTGCACCTTCGTAGCTCGATAGTCGGCATTCGGCCGACGGTAGGTGCGCCCCCTTTCTCAAAATCCTGGATCCGCGCCTGAGCCTAACGTTGGACTTAATGTTTTCGGAACATAGTTCTCGCCAGAACAAGTCCGTGCATTATTGTCCTTATAATGGTCTCTAGGCATGGAGTGTAAACAGTGGCAATTGCGTCCCAAGCGAGTCAAAATTTTGTATTAGAATTGTTATAAAACCCTTGCCCGTACCTTTTAACAAATTTCTTTTGGATGGTAATAATATAGAACTGAAGGATTAAGTGGGCGAAAAGCGCGAAATTTTGGACAGCTTCATGCGAACGATTTACGAAAAGTTTTGATAGTTTGCGAACGATTTGTAATAGAAAGTGTTAAAAGTATATCGTTCAATCAGTCTAAAATGCAGCTCCTACCCCTCTAGGAATCAAATAACTTAAGCACCGTTTGGGTTCATTAAAAAATAAAATCAAAAAATTTCCGAAAATCGATTGAGGCGCGCCCTCTATACCCTCCTTGCCCTCGCCTGACTAGGCCGCAGAGTTCCTTTGGCTTGACTCACATACGCCCATGGTAATATGGGACCTCAACAACGCACTAATCTCTCAACCTCAAGGTCCTGAGCATGCGCTACTGGTTCAGGGGTAAGCGACACCAAAAAGTATATCTTTGGAAAAGTTGGTATGCCTAGAAATTTAACAGAAGAGAATTTAGAATTACCCTTATGAAAATTGCATTCTACGAATAAGTTTTAACTTAAATTACAGGTAATCGAATATAAATAATGTCTGATGAAAACTTTTTTCATGCAGTTAGAATTCTGCCTTAAAAGTGGGCTTGTTATTTATATTCTTGTAACATGGGAAGAACTGGGTCCTACTTTCTCCGTCGACCCACGTTCGTGAAAACTGTATATGCAATTTAGATATTCATCCCTTGAAACGTGGTGAAGCTTTCTTCTGAAATCCAAAAATGGGTATGTAAGGACAATTCACGTCAAAATAGATTTGTCAAAAGTAATTACGGTTTTGTCAGTTTCTTTTTACTTTTGTCTTTCGTGATGTTTTTAAGACCACAAATTCAAACGTTTCACGGAAGTTAAACATTTGACTATTAACTTCCCACCCCTAACATATATTTGAGACAAACTCCTTTAAAAACACGTTTTCTCTCCAGCTGCTATAGAGTGGCATTACTATCTTTCTTCGTTTCCTTCTAATCCCTCTTCGGCATTTATCATCGTGTCGGGTTTCTCCTCCCCATCAGTTTAAATAAGCTTCTCCTCGTCACAGCTAATCAGAAAGGCTGAAATGATTCCCAACAATGTTGAGAATCCATACTCATCGCATTCACCACTCGCCACGGGGTAAGGCTTCTGTGAAGTGACGACCAACCACGCTATTCCATTTGTAACACAGCAAATGCTACTTAGACACTCCTTGTGTTGTTTGCTTTACCTAATTGTCAACAAATGGAAGCCCCCAGTGACACGGCAGGGGGGAATACCCCTTGTGTGATTGACCTTACGTGACCTCTAACAGTTGCGTTCAAAACTATGTCGTATGAAAAATCCTCTTACTTCCGAGCGCAGAAGCCACCATTCATTTAACGGTAGCACTTCCGTGCAATCATGACGGCTAAGCTCGCTTGCAATAAAAGATGTACATAATTTCTCTACACGACTTTTTAATTCCAGATCTCAGATTTATCTTTGTAAAATTGGAAAGTATAAACTTTACATGAGAGATACAGATATAATGCATGAAAACAAAACAATGTTAGCCTTAAATGTATTTCAACTGCCACTTAATCAGAGTGAATTGATGTGTTTTTAGTATTTTTTTTTATTTTGTGGCATTTTTGCAAATACATCAAATTTTATCTGAAGTTTCACGCTTAGTATCTTTAACACTGTTCGTGTGCAAGCCTATTGTGTTTCTATGAATAAACAACTTATTAATTACTGGTACTGTAATGGGTAAAGCTCTAGTGTTTTCGGTTCTCATAGATCATAGGACTGCATAATGGTTAGCATTTTTAACATATTCAAAAGTCATTCTTTCTACAGCAATAACTGAAGATGAGGAGAAATATCATTTTAAAGCTTAAATAATACATTAAACTTCAAATATTCTTAGTTTGTTTTCTATCCTTCTCAGTTCTTCCCCCAGCACCCTCCCCAGCCCTCCCTCAATATTAGTTCTGAAAATATCACAAATTCACAAACTCACTAGAAGGAAAATCTAAAAGTTTGTTCAATTATTACCACGGGCAAACTTTTATATAAAAAGGGGATACTTCAAATCTTGATTCTGAAATAATATTTTTAAGCTTAGAAACTTTTCAATTTGTTAAATATTTGTACATTTTTTTAAAATTTAATATCTTGAAATAGAATCAGGTAGGAGTACTTTATACTGGTTGTTGTCTGCCTTTATTAAAGCCAACGAAAATTTGTCTCTTTCTTTAGAGTAATTTAAGTAGAGTGAATATTTAACTTGATTCCAAAATGAAGAATTATTTATTTCTGTTGTTTATTTTCAAATATATATAGTCCATTTTTGAAATCATTTCTTTTTGTGTTGAACACAGATGGCGGTAACTACAAACGGACAGCAGATAAAGTATTAGTACTGTATACAGTAATAGACCTTATGCATTGACGTCAAGTGACGTCATTATGGATGTTAAACAATGAAACACGCTGTACGCACTACGTAGACTTTGTCCTCGCGCTTAATAGACTTATGTGCGTATCCGAACGGTACACAAATGCGCTTTCTGTATTTGTTGGTGTAAGTTACAATGATACGGGCCAACGCCCATCAGGGCGCCCTTTCTTTCTGTCACGTCATATGCACAGGCCTATTAATACACTACGTCTCTTTTATATCATACATCTTTTTCTTTATTGATTTTTCCAATGGAACATAATTTAATATTCATCAATCAGGATCAAATTCTTTGATTTGTTAAACTTTGGTGTGATTACTTTCCTTTCATACCAACTGCACATTTCCAACCATGACTTGATTAAAAATTATTTTATGATTAACAATTAACACAATTAATTAATAAGTGAAGAATAAAGGAATTAATTTTTTTGAAAGGATTTTGTATTTTTTTCTTTTAATGCAAAAACTACTACTGCTAAGTCACTAAAAATATTTGACAATGTCAGATCAGTCAGTACAATTGTCTGAGCTCCCTGGTCACCAGACAACCTGTACTGCAAGGAAAAATTATCAATAGTCTCTTTGTTAATTTCAGTGCTATAAATGTGTATAGCCTAATGAGGGTTGTCGCTCAAATGTTTTGATCAGATCTCAGATAAGCAAGTTGTTTTTTGACCTTCAACCTTGACTGTCAAAGTTCATTGTGAAGTCCAAACGTACGTCACATCCAAAGCTACTCTGACTTTCTTCTGGCAATCCGATTAGAATTGATGAAGGCATATGGAATTAATAGAAAACGATAACCCATTTTATTTTAAATGTTTGCACCTAAATTTAGGCCAAGGTCTCAAAATAGTTACAGTTTTAACAACCTGGAGGCGTATTGGTACTAAATTTACGAATCCCTTGAAGGGTGTCGAAGGCCTCGCTGTGGGAACTTTATGCTGACCTGGTGGCGTCGTGCTTTCACCAGGTTAGGTGGTTCATTCTTGAATAGTATATTCCTCGTTTGTGATTCCTGAATGTCTTAATTCAAGATTAATTTTATAGGAGAAGTAACCCTTACATGGAGGGTAAAAAGTGGAGAATTATAAAATATTAGGTATAGGAAGAAATGTTACCAATAAGGATGGTGTAACTCTTCATTAATTGGTGGCGCTCTTCTTTTGAGGCATTGGACACTAGTAAAATTTAAACCATGTACGTCGTTTCCGAAATTTTAGTAGAAAGATTTAACCTTTCCATCTTATTTCATTTTCCTGCCTGATTTATGCATCCTAAAATTAGTCACTTCAATGAAGAATTTTTGACACTCGTTCAATCAACTATAGGCTAGTAAATATCTAGATTGATAATAAATGTTTACACATTTTGGTCGTTGGTAAACTGTGAAGAGTACACAGGTAGGCTAATGCGTGATTTGATGTTGCAACCTTTTATGACACAATCTGGTCAAATATATTCCTTTTTGTAAAAAGCAAAAGGAGTTATTAAGTAACTCGTCTGCCGATTTAGTAGCCTGATGCGAAGATGAAACTTAAGTTAATGGAGGAAAAGTTTCTAGAAACCACAAATGAACTTTGGAATCCATGAATCGACGAAGGCCCGTTCATAATTGTAACCAGACTTTAGAAATATGAAGAAAACAACAAAAATAGCAACTACAATAGAAAAATAAGACAATTAAATATCCACTCTCAACTGGTATTAAGATATTTCAGTTCGTTGAACACAAAAATAAAATAAGAGATTTTAGTCTGTAAACATGAATTGGTAACACACAAATCGGTTGTAAATCTAAGTGTTGAGAGGCAAATGGTGAAAACTGCTTCATTGAAATCAATCTTAAAATAAAATGATCATATTTCCTTCACACTAAATATATTAAATACATTTTAAATTTGAGGGCTTTGTTCGATGCTAGCGCGGCTATTGACAATACTGAACTGTACTGCCAATATGATTTTAAAGCAAGTTTTGCAAAAAGCGAACGAAAACTGACTGCTAAACCTTCATGTCTCCGGGAATTTATAAAACTCAATGAAATTTTCCCACACTGTCATCTATCTATTTCATTAGTGTCATTTTTAAAAATTACAAAATGACACGTACTTTTGTATCTTCGAGCTGTTCTACGTCACTACCGGGAAAGATGAAAAGGCTTTGAAAACTAAGTCATAAGTGATGATTAGAGGGCGTCCTATATTGTCACTGAACGAATCCCAGTATCAATGAGATTATTTCACGTATGTCAACAACAATATACTATTGCCAAATACCCAACACGAAATTGGTTTGCAAACAGGGTAGTGCCTTCAAGCTATGATGGAATATAAAGTATAGCAGAATTGATAGTCACGAGTATATAATTATCGTTTCCGACTCTTGCAGTCATGCAGAGTTACAAATATATATCGATTTAATACACTTCAGCAATACGAAAAGAGGTCGACTGAACATCCCGTGAACGAAGCATAGCTATGGAACAAAGTAGAACTTGTTTTGAGGTTTCAACAAAAAATGAAGAAAAAAGGGCGTTCAGTACAGTTACATGCATTCTCTGTCTGATCTAGGACTGGAAATTAAGTCATAATTCTTTGACCATTTGGAACAAGAGGAATGCGTATCGATTTTTTTACAGCAAATCTCATTCTCAACTGCGTGCGTCCACGCCCCCCTCTAGTGAAGAAGCCTTTATATAGTATTTAATTCTCTCAGTTACAAGTTTTATACCACAGGTGCACCTTTCCTTTCTGTGTAAACGTGATAATGCGACCGTGACAACTCAGCGAGACTTAACTGAGCAAACCTGAAAATCAAGAGCCTTATTTCATTCGTATTTAATTTTTAATCACAAGATGTCGAATAAAAGGTATTTACAAACCCGTAGCCAAGGGGGGCAGGGGGCTTATTCCACCTAGAAAAATTCTCCCCAGAATGTTTCAAGTTATCATTGCCTAAAAATATTTTACACATTTCACCCCTGAAAAATTATTTCGCCCCTGGAAGCCATCTCGACCCCCTTCATTACCTCGTGTGGCTACCCGTCAGGGTATTTATTCTGCTCTTTGCTGTCATTCATCTTGCCATTGTAGTTAATTCACAAGCAGTATTTCCAAGATCTTGAGGTGTTACGTCATGTGTATGGAGGAATGAAGTTCGAGTTTAGAAGGCGAGATGAGACAACCCCCCTCCCCCAGGAAAACTGCAATATAAGTTACCATAAATAGCAAAACACGTAAGTGTTACAAGATGATACGGCGTCTTCAAGAATAATTTTAAAGTAGGTTGTTTTCTTATAAGATATCAGCACAGGCGTACGAGACAGCCCGTGGCCAGACAAGGTACTCAAGGGGAGATATCGCTTTCAGAGGAGCGAAATATTTCTTGGGGCGGGGGCTGATGTATGCTAAAATACATCAAAGCAATAGCTATTTTAAATACGGGTTGCAGCCCACCCCACCCCCCAATTTAGGCAAAATAGATGCTATTTTTAAGTAAACTTGTGACCTTTTTCATTCAAATTTGGTCCAGAAGTACTCATCCGCACTTGAAAGCAGTCCTGTACGATTATGGATATTCGTATTTTACTTCATTGCTTACTAAAAGTCCCAGACAGGACTTCTCTGATTAAACTCTGCAGCAAGTTTAGTATACGTATCCGTAGTACTTCTACAAATTAAGTGTAATGCACTTGGTTTATACGATCAAGCCGCTCTCAGTTGTATTGCGTTTTGAATATTGCTCCCTCTACTATAGTGAGTCTCAGCCCTTGTGGAGTAGCCATCCCGACTGCCTGAAAGAATTGCCATGGGAACGGCAGCTTTAATCAGTTTTAATGGAGATAAAACGATGCCAGCCTTCATTAAGCAACTCTCACTCCAAGGAATCGGCCGCAGACTTAGGTCTCTGCTGCATTTCTTGTCTGTGCCAGGATTATGTACTTTCAGCGAGTAGCCAGAAATGGACTAGAGGCATCTAGCCCCAGTCAATGGTCATGTTCCCTAGCTTGAGCCCAAATCAAATAACAAAATACAATAAAATTATTCAAATCTTGCATTAATTTCGCCCCGCAAGAGTACCACCTCCCTACCGTGCGGTACCAGTCCCAGTAAAATGTTCGTGCCTTGCTTCTTCACTCTACGCCGTTAAAGTAATATTCTTTAGCTAAATTACCAATCCAAAAATATTTTTAGTGTGCACAGATTTAAGCCAGCACTGAGAAATCAAAATAAACCATTTAGTTTCAGTGAAAATGGCAGGGCTGTAACATCCGAGTTCGGACTCGGACTCGAGTCCGTTTTTCGCGGGACTCGAAATTGGTCCGGAATGGGCTCAGCTGGACTCGGACTTGGATTCGGAGCTGATTCCAGTCGAGTCCACAAAAAAGAAAGTTTCATTAATGTTACCCAGGCAACATTACTATTGGTGCACAGTTAAACAAGTGAACGGGGCAGCCAGAGTTTGAAATTGACTCCTGAAAAGCGCCCGTTTTCATCATACTAACTGTATTGTAAATAGTACAAAAAGCATTTGTATGAAGCGCTGCGTTGTCAAATGGCTGGACTCGGAATTGATCCGAATTGAAAAACCTGAAATTGGGATTGACTCGGAATCGGAGGGTACTGGACTCGGCATTGGGTTAAGCGGACTCGGTTACAGCCCTGGAAAATGGACCTAAGTAAATTCATTGGTAGGTCAGAAACCATCTGTCTAATTCTTTAAATCCACTATACCAGTCGTTTCATTCTTTTAGTTCTGATGTTATATCGTTAGCAAACCGTAGCAATAATAAATAATAAAATAGTTATAAATGAGTATCTTTAAAACAAGAGGGAAATAGAAATACCAGCTTATGTAAAATTTAACTTTCCGTAATTTTGGTTGGTTTGTTTTATATCCATTTTGATGTTTCCCGATTGATTTTGCTCTGCTTTTTCCTTTTTTGGTTTTGTTAAAATTAGGTAAATGTTTCCTCTTTCTTTTTCACGTTTTTTTTTTTGGGAGGGGGAGTGTGGGGTGTGACATAAAGAATCAGTCCACAACTAATAAATCACCGACATGGTTTTTACATCTTAATTTTCGAATACAACCTATATGGAAGGCTTTCACTGGTGGTCTTCGGGTGGCGGAGTGGTTCAGGCTGCCGCGTGCCGTGTTTCTCAAGTGCATCGTTCGAATCTCTGTCGCCAGGTACCTGGGTTTTCTCTGTGTAATCCGCCCCTTCCACCGCCTGCCAGCAAAGCTTGCTATCCAAATCGGTTATAGGCAGACGAAGATGGATGTGCACTATTTCATAGGGTCCTCGAGACGCCCAGCTAAGTGGCCCACTGTGCTTTATTGATGGACCTCATCAGCTGCAGTTCTCGGCGGCAGGTGAGGTTGAGAGCATTTGTACATTTGTATGGCACATATGATATTGATCAATAGCTATAGTTTATAGAGAAACTACAGGGGCTTCTTGGATTGAAGGAGGAGGAATCGAGGGGGGGGGGCGGTTTAAAACACCAGGTTCATTTGTGCTTTAGGTAAAAATTTCACTTTGGGTTAACGTCATTTCTACCGATCTCTCTTACTTTTACACCTAAAATAAGAAATCGATGCCATTACCCACCTCAAGGGTATGGCAATTCAAAGAAATGCAAAAAAAAAGAAAGACAAGAAAAAAAGAAAAGAAAAGAAAAAAAGAAAAGAAAAGAAAAAAGAAAAGGAAAGAAAAAAAGAAAAAAGAAAAGAAAAAAAGAAAAGAAAAGAAAAAAGAAAGAAAAGAAAAGAAAAGAAAAGAAAAGAAAAAAAAAAGAAAAAAAAAAGAAAAAAAGAAAAGAAAAGAAAAGAAAAGAAAAGAAAAGAAAAGAAAAGAAAGAAACCAGAGAGGGCTGGATGATTTCTTCCATATGCACACAGTAACCCAGTGTGGGCTTTATCCTGAAAATAAATTTTAACAGTGAAAACTTTCAAGCTTACAATAACGAACCCCCGTCTACAACCTAATATAAGCATTCAGTTATACAAATAACTACCATGAGAGACTGTGATAAATTACAATAGTTGATAATCCCAACAAGCGACATGCATGATTGTGCAGAAGCTTTTGTAACCTAAGGATAGGTTTGATGATTTCATTGACTCCCTAAGACTCTTTCTATCCTTTACACGGCTTTAAGTCCTTTTTTGAATTATCCTTGTAAAGTGGCCAGTGTACCCTTTGTTGGTTTTCCTATTCATTCCTAACCAGCGATTTCCCCAATAAACTTTCAAGTTGTAAATAGGGCCGTAAAGTTTGTAGGCTAATCTGAAGGGGCTATTATTCACCAAAATGAACAGCGGTGGGTCCAACGATGGACCTTCATTTGCCTTTTAATAATACACAGAGACCACCTAAGAAATGCTTTCCTCTAGCTGCACCAAAGTTTTACCGTTTCATTTTTTTTGTTGGGTTTTAGGTTTATATGTTTCATAGTCTTTGGTATCAAGTTGAAGTCTTTGTTAGGAATAAAAATAGTTTGAAAGGCCAGGAAGACCATTTTAAACAGAATCCATAAGCAAAGAATGTACCTTCCTATTTGTTACAATACACTGTGTAATTAATTATAGCTTCATGGTACAACCGGGTGAGAAGAGAGAAAGTTATTTTCACGGCATTACGTAATCAGCAAGTTTACCTTTCCTAGACACTATTTGTTAATTCTGTGTACAGGTGGTAGTCAAATTAAAATTTAGGGTCAACGCTTCCAGGCGAGTAGCCAAGGGGGGGGGAGGGGGCAGCATCCCCTTCCGTGAGCATATGTTTTGTATTGTCTTTGTGACTTTTTTATGATATTGCTAGTAACTCAAAATGAAAAAAATGTTCAGATGCAATTTACAAGGCCTGAGAAGTGCCATTTCCAGCGATTCGGTAGTCATTTTTGGCCTAAATTTTCTTGTACGCTTCGCGCTAACCTTTGGTGGCGCTACGCTTAGATAGTTTGCCCGCAGGGTTCGCCCCTTCCTTGGCAAATTCCTGGCTACGCACCTAAACACTTCCTTTGACATTGGACTATAAAATAATTATGACTAACGAAATTGACTTTTCAAAAATCCGAAGATGGCTATCTTCATGACCACACCGGTATATAAATCCCGTGCCTTGTTTTTAAACTTGTCTTTTGTGTAAATAAATATGGGAAAAGGTACGATGTAAGTTCATTGGTTTACCACTACAAATTGCAATGCCTTTATCTTTTTTACGTAATTATAAAATCAAATTTAAAAATATGATCCTTCCATCCATAAGATTAACTTGGATTTACAAAAAAAATAATAACCACTATAAAATGGCAAAATTACTGCAGAAAAGTTAAACAGACTGAAAGTACAAAACACAAATAAAACAAGTTAACAATCTCATTCGGAATTGTAGAATTGACCCGTGGGCTAATCTACATTGGAATGTCGAACCCATGCAGTTAAGTATTTGTATACCTAGTGTCTGTCCGAGGAGGCACTGTGACATAGTTCACGGAATACATCTATTAGACCATCTTAGAATTGTACAAAACTGACTCAACAAATTAAAACTAATTACCATTTTATTACCGATTATCGAGCTAGTAGGAACGACTGCAAAAAGACTCTTCTGAGGCCAGTTAAAGAAGTGCAGCTTTGTTCACAATGGGAAGGAAAGCTTTATTTCGAGAATAGCAACAACAGACATTGTAGCCACTCTATACCAGACATCTTAAGACTTTTATCCAAATATCTGTTATTCTCACTTCAATAAAATCTACCCCATTGCTCCATTTGTCTCGATCGTCTTTAAATGAAGCAATTTAAGTTACAACCTTCTTAAGCAAACAAGTCGAGAGTTCTTCTCATTAATCGAATGGATTTGTAACTCCGGCACTTGAGATAGCCTCCAGGGAGCTTGCATCAAAGGTCAAAGGTCAAATTCAGTGAACGCGCTGGTTGTTCTGGAGGACACTGCGCCACGCACCACATTGGCTGCTTTAGTACATGACCTAGCATCCGCGTGTGCTGCTTGTCCTCCCAAACGCGGTTGCGTTAGTTGAGTTGACTTCTGCACGCATGAAACCCCTCTATTGGCTATCTTTCGTTGACAGTTCATTCCAGTAAATTCCAAAACTTTTGTTTAACAAAAAGCAAGCCCATTTTCGTGAAGTATGGAATAAAGAAACATGTCACCTCTCTAACCCAAGTACATATAAAACACTTTGATGCCATGCAGCGTAAAGCGCTTTTACACTTCATCAAAGGGGATTCAAATAAGTCCAAACGATATTTTAGGCCAGAAACGAGCACTTTTAGCCTACTTAAGAAAGTGCTCTATCCCACATAGGTCATTCGAAGCGAGTTGCGTTTACTACAAGGATTCAACAGGTGGGGGAAGGGGGATACATCCCCACTTTAGAAAGTGGAAAAGATTGCGCCCCCACTTCTTCCCAGAACCATACCAAAAGTAGCAGGCACATGTTTGATTCCATAGCTTGCTTATATAGTTGATTCAAAGAAATCGAACTCTTAAATGGTGAAAACATCCATTTAAGGCATTAAAATAGTGCGAAAATGTCTCAGATGACAGCACAGATCATATGACCTCCACATTTTGCCAAATACTTTAAGTGAACCCCGCATCCCTTGCTTCTAGGGTTACGTATTCTGGTCAAAGTCATCCCTCCTCTCTCCCCCATTTTTTAGATGTTGACGCTCCTGTTTACTACCTATAGTAGCAAGAGATTCGAATGGAAAATTTACCTATCAGGAATCAGCTATGCTGTGGAAGACCCATAGAAGGCCTGAAGGCCTTGTTCGTTAGGTTTTCACCAATTTGATGTTTACCGTGCTAAGCTGCATTTCTGACTGTATTGTAAAAGCCCGACATTTCTCACTGCGTACCGTATTCGACGTACCTTAATTTCACTTTTCCAAAGATGTTTAACAACTCAGCATGACAGTTTTCTTTGATTATTTTATACTTTTACATAAATTGTATTCTTGAAAAAAAAAAACCAAGAACAAAATTTTCAACAAATTTCACCTTTAAAGTCACCAACTAGCCTAAAGATTATAGTTTTCAAAATATTTACCTAATATAACCTTAAATATAAAACATCTTATAAATGAAGCTTTAAAATAATTTTCATAAATTTTTATTCAAGCAATTGCTCCGTCAAAGTTTAAAACATACCGTAGTTTATCAAAGAAAGGCCTTTCTAAAGTCCAGTTTGCAGTCACTGTACTCAAAGTCAAAACCATACTTACTCCAGTTAAGACAGCAACGCAGGCTAGCCCTTGAGTAACGAAAAAAGAACCACTTGATCAACTTAAACCTCAATGGCATGGGATCGACGTCGCTTCACTTCTCCACCTCTCGGTGGGGTACCAGACTCCCAGCGGGATCCCTGGTTGCTCTGACACGCCAATCATCAGTTTGATGAAGAAAATTTCTCTGAAATATTTTGAGAACCTCAAAATGGTCAAAAAAGTTGCATCTTATTAACCACAGGGACCAGACAGCCACTTCAGTCTTTGTTGGTAATACATGTGACAAGTTAACTGTCAAAGTGAGAAGAAGCCGGTCGGAATCTATGTTTCTAGTCGAGGTCACAAAAACATAGGAGACATTTTCAACCATCAAAGATTACTATGGATTTGTCTTCCTTTTTTAGTTAAAAGAAGTATAACCATAATTCTTTTCTCGCTTCATCGGAAGGGATCCAAATAAATCCAAACGATATTTTAGGCCCAAAACGAGCACTTTTATGCTACTTAAGTAATACGCGATAGGCTAAAAGGAACTAGCTATTTGACAATGAGAGAAACATCATGCACTTATTAAATTGTTACTACGTACTCGCCCAAGAAGCAAACTTAAAACATTGAACTCACCTGACGGTCGTGACGAACACCTATATCAAAACACCAATCAAGATGTACCTTTACCTACAAGTTCATTTATGGCACCATCAAGGGAATTCGCTCAGCCACTGGAAGGGGGATAAATTTCTTCTCTTTGTCACTTACAGCGATCTCCTAGAGGAAACGGTCTAAAATTTCTCAGGATTTGTTATCTTTTTATGAACTTTTGAATTACTCATTGTCATTGTATCGCTTCCGGATAATCTACTTCGTGCTTTCAGAGACAATCTCAACGAATTCTTGACATTTTCGTTTGTTTTTGCTCCGATCAACTAAGCCTACTAAGGCTGTAAGGAGGGCTAAAAATCGCTACCTATTGCTGGCATATCTAACGGAGCGTAGCCCAGACTTGCTTGTTTATAATGCGTTAATGGCATTTTAGATTGCTAAGTGTCTTATGGTGTATATTCTTCATTATTTACGCAATCTTTGAGAAAATATTTTGAAAGTATGCACAGAAATGAAATGATTTACATGTCAAAGAGACAATCGGTCAGAAAAAGACCTTTTATAGAGACAACAAGCGGAAAGCGGTCGATGAATCTTCATATAAGTAAAGTTGACCGCGATTGGCTGGAATAATGACTGAGTCGCACCAATAATCAATAGCGACAATATGCATGAAGTTTTTCGACCACAGGACTTTTTTACGAAATGAACTGCCTGAGGCTTAGAGATAAGGCCCCAAAATGTTGAACCACATAAGAAGATCGTGGCCAACATTCCCTTGGAATCTGTTCAAGTAGACTACTGACCAGGCAGGGGCATCGTCAAACAGCAAGGAGTAAAGAAAGTAACAGTTTTGACGCTCTCTTCGGACGGTTGATACGAATGCTTTCGGTATGTTAATCAGATTTGTGTCCAGGTGCGAGTAATATTCATAGGATTATTAAAAAAGTTGCAAGTGTAACCGCTTGTCATCTGCCTACCGCAGTAGGAAAGACATTTAGCGTGAAAGTGATAGCTCTGAAGCCGCCTGTAGTCCTGGGGAGGAAAGTTCAAGGTAATCTAAACGGAAAATAGCGAAAAAATGACTTCACAGGAAAAGATGACAACAGAAGAATGAATAGGCATTCGTTTAATTGGAGAGTTTGTACTTACCGGAAGAGTATTACAAGAGACAAAACCTGAGAAAAAGAAGAACTCGCTTGCGTGCATTCAAAGAATGAATGAATGGGCGACCCGCGCACGTCGAAAGAAGTCACGTGGTATACGGACTAATGAAAATGGTGTTTATTGGTTATTGTGAAAGGCGTAAGGCAGGAAACGTTATTTAAGCCATCAAAGGAGTTTGTATGCTCAATAGTTAGTTTGCGATGACGTCATGAGATGGTCTGTTAGATCTGTGGGTAGTGTCATCGGCTATTCATATCAACACACATGCGAGTTTATAGCTATACCGTTTAACTGGACGTGCAGGGAAACGTAACCTGGTTACACTGCAAGGTGAAAGGTACTCACGGGACATTTGTCATCAATTAATGTTTTGTTGGTAATGATGGCGCGGGAAGCCCCTTTAACATTCGTGATCAGGGGTTTTATTTTACATCTCTACTCCCTATTGACGTAGTTACGTCAGACGCTGTAGTTAAGTGTTTCTAATTATTTATGAGAGCGTGGGCGGGAAATTGAAATTGCAATGTGTTGTTTTCTGCTGGAACGATTTAGCAGTTTGATGTGAAGGGTCTTATATCCCAGTCTTTACTGGAAGAAAAATTCTTTTTGGATGAAATGTGATTTTTATCATCAGATTTCTTTTCAAAGTGTAAGGAAACAGTCGACGCCGATCGCGATACTATTCTCGCGTATCTTCCGGCCCATTGGTGGGCATTTTTTTACGACTTTCACGAATAAGGAAAATTATCAAACCATCTGGAGGGAAGCTATACAAGATCTGGAAACACTTGAAAGGTAGAAAGATATCTCAGCCTCAGAGACTTCAATTTGAGATTTTAGAGTTGAGTCAACAGACCTATTAAACAGCGTGGAATGGTTGAATGCGTTTCGGGATGACCTAATTATTTGGACTACATTAGCACCATCTAAAATAGAGTAGCGAGTTGGACTCTGATATTTCATTTTCGCCAGTGCTTGTCAACTAGAAAGTTCTCTTAATTTCTGAAAAGAACAAACAGCTTTCATTTTGGGGAGATTTGATTGACAAGAATTTTGCCGTAAAAACCAATATTTTTAAGAGGAATATTCTTTGCAAAAAACTTTTGGAAGTAAGCTTATAACAGAAGCTGTAAAATTTATATAAAAGTATTTGACTCTCGCTTTACAGCCAAGTCTCAGATCGTTTTTGTTCCTTAACAAGTGATTGTACTGAGATTCCTTCTAATGCTCACGAAGGGATTATTTGACCATTTTTTGACATCTCAAGCCCTCAAATAGTTTCCCTACTATGTGACTTTACCAATTTTATCAGAAAGGTGAAAACATAAACTTAAAGCACAACACAAACATTTATTAAAAACTGAGAATATAAAAGTAAGCTTGGAACAATCTAAGGTTAAATACGTCCTAAGGAGGAGAAATTGCGTCGTCTTTAAGCTTTGTTTAGCAAGAAAGAATACCACGTTTCTACCGGCCCAACAAAGAATCCGATTTGGAATAAAATGTACCGATTAGCTGTCATATACACAGTTTGTGTATCGATACTCTGCTACGTTCACATGTGAGTATGATCTTTGAGTTTCTTTCTCACTCTTTCTTCATTTTCAGGCATTTTGGATTCGTTTAATTTATCCTACCAAGCTGGGATTTGGAATTATTCGTTTTTCTCCACAGATAAAATGACAGCATATGCATTAGCAATATAACCCTCTTGGAAGAAATAACTGCCCACGTCCAGGTAGATTGGCTACATACCTTTAGAACTCACTGCCTTTTAACAGCTCCAAGTATATTCTGATATTACCTAAATTCTACTTGTTTATTAACGAGTGACTCCTGTAATTAACGAAAGCTTTCTAAAATCAGATATCGTGTGTTTTTCCTCAATTGTAGAGTTTCATCTTCTTCACGTAAAACAGCTTATCCCTTTTGCAGAAAATAGTCCAAATATATTTGTTTTGTAAGGAGAATCCCTGTTTGTATAGAGTATGCACTGTTCCATGACATTTAACCATATTTTCCCTTATTTTTGCAAAAAGCGTTCTCATTTATTTCTGTAAGCTTCTTAAAAGTTCCCTTTATTTGATCAAAATCACCTTTTACCATGTTACGTGTGTTCTAAAACCTTTATGGATATTTTGCCTGTGCCGTCATGCAGTAAACCTTGACTTACCTTGTGCTACGCATTTCTAAATACTCTTGGGTGAAACTCTAAGGTCACATGGGCTATTGGAAGAAAATTGATATTTGTACTTTATCAATATGTTTTGTAGTCACTTTTTCGAGTCAAAAGGTTTTATTGACAAAATCTGCAAAGTTACACAATAAACGAAGGCAATAAAGATCGTGACGATGGCATTAAAGGATTAGTTTAATCCTGTAGTGTACTGTGGAAGCTTTTTTTGCTTAACGTAAAGAACCTGATATATAGAGATATACTTCGCCAAAAACACCCACCGAAGAAAAAAATAAGAAAACACAAAATTTGCCATAACAGTTCACACTGGTTCAAGGTCATGAAACTATGCCAGGGATTTAGACTACGGTAAGCTTATAAAATATTTCCTAATAGATTTTTTTTTCAAATTTAGACAAATTAAAAATATCCTCATGAAGTTGAAATTTGATAGAAAATTGGCTCAAGGTATGGTAACCTTTGCTTACCTGTTGAAACTGTCGTTGGCGGCACTTCATCTCTTAATCAGAGAAACGGAAGATGAGGTCTTAAAATTTTGGGTTAAAACATTTTACAAAGACAAATATGCAAATACAAACTCGAATTGAATCCATAGTTGAATGACAAGAGGAATTGGACAAGTACTTAAAATGTTCTTATCTATTTGAAGTGAAGGGGGTAGAAACGGGGACAATAAAATGGGGGGAGGGGTAAAAATCATGGTTTGGGTTGAAGTTCTGATCCTTGTCATGTACGACTGTTGTTGAATATATATGTTGCCTTTGATCTGTAAAGAAGGGAGGGGACATTTGCGCGCGGTAAGGTACAAACCCCTTATACCCGGCAAAATTAATGCAGAACTCAACACCCAGGACTAACTCTGTTGACTTCAAATCAAGTTTTGTCTTCCCTGCCTCTCTCCTCTACTTCTTCCCCTCCCTCCCCCTTCCTCACTTCCTTTCCCTACCTCACTCTCACCCTGATAACAAATAACTTCCCAAGTTTGGCTGTGGAACAGAACCCTCGCATTGCAGCCAAGTGGGCTAATTCTTGTTCACGAGAGGATTTATGTATTGTCACATAAAGTTCATTTATTAACATTTTGGTTTCTATTACCAACAAATTAATTGTACCATATTCACATTTTCAAGAAGACAAGCAATAATGCAAAGTCGGAATTTCACGATCTCAGGTCTTAGTTTCGTGAGTTCCTTTAAGCCTAATGGAAGGGGCCTGGGTGATATATGCTTCTCTTTATCAGCATTTTGCCTTGTTGCTCAGGGTAATTAGTTACAATGGTCTACAGTAATGGCCCGGAGAAAATAAGTGAGAATACCTACACTAGACTAATGCGAAATCAGGCAGGTACTGGCATGGTATACACATCTCACGTTTGGAAGTTATTCTTTTCCTGTAAGGAACGAACCCTAACCTCCTGGTGGTCTAGTGTGTAAGTTGTACATAGTCAAAATTAGTTTGTGGTATACTTTTCATTGATTACAATCTTGGTAGTTTCAACACATGGTTTACATTTGATGTGCATCTTTGAATAGATGTTCTATAGTACCTTCAGACATATAGATAAGATCGTGAACTCCATGGATACGCGCAAAAAGGGTGAAAAAAGCGGATGTTGCCCATAGCAATGAAATGTCGTAAGGAGTTCAGTAGAAAGGGGCAGCACTTAATTTTCTCGAAAAACAAAATTAATAGAACGAACTAAAAGCTGGGCACCCGAAGGTAAATACCAACAACAACTTAATACTGTTAAATCAACTTTATTGGTTAGAAAAAAGTACGGTAACTTTGTAACAAAGTTTGACTTTTTAAGTACAGGGGGCGTTTTCCTCTCCCCTCTGATTGTAGTAAGTAATGAACCATCAATGTTTTCAACATTTTTACGAGAGAAAAATACGAAAGTTGGGGAAGGGGAGGGGGCCAAGGACCCATAAAGGCCTTTCGAAAAATGTTAAAGAAAACTATGAATTTTGCCGAAAATTATTTTTACATTTAAAAGTATGCTCAGGAAAAAGAAAGGGGATCCGAAGAAAGATTACGTTTTGTGTGCTCTTGAAAAATAATTTAAAGTGGCTGACCCGAAAGTAAAAAATTAGTTAGTTACGGTCACGGAGGAATCCTGACTTTGCCACCCGAGTTAGTGCTGTGATATGCTGAGATATGGTTCACACCCACCGTGTGTTAGATACTTAAAAGTTATTTTACCATTCTGAGTGATTACAAAAATGAGAGAAGTCTGATATAGCTTTTAGATGACAGCTTCACTTCGGATGGTTTACCGGTAATACTTTTTGCTCATATTTCGAGTTGTGTGATTAAGTAGGTCAGTTAAGATGTTGTCACCTTAAGTAACCCACCTACTATTGGTCTGGTCTGGAATAAACTATCGATCTCTTCGCCCAACCGGTCATAGACTGGTTCAGCTCTTTGTGTGTCTTCTGAAAGCAAAGTCGTAAAGCTGATTCCTTCAGTCTAAAAATACGTCAGAGATGGTATTTATTTGGCTAAACAGGGCAACGTTTACCCATTAATACTGTTGTGAAAGATTTGTGTAAAGGAGCTTATGAGCACAACCATACACTAAATGTAACCACAAATTTCAAAATAATACATTTTTGCTATAATTACGTAACTTTTCTGGGCCCGTTTGTTTGTCGCAAAGATCATATTTTCCACACTTAAATTACGTATTACACGCTGTGTATATTTTATACTTTCAGTTGCAAAACTGTCACCCAACCATCTTAAATTTTCACTTACTGAAAAAAATGTCAATGGACACTGGAATAGCGGTTTTACAACATCAAATTCCGGTTAAAATCAAGATCAAGAAATCAGGGATTCATTTCTGGGTCCCGACCACTGTAAAGCCCTTGGTACACCAAAATCACCTGTATCTACACGCAATGATCTCAGGGAACAGCAGTGTCCTTGGGACCGCTAGTCCAGTTGTCTTGCAGATGCTTCAAGAAATAGTCCGACTTAAATTATTCAAAGCAAAATTACTCGAATTCTAATTTCACCTACCTTAAGGTTTAGTGTAACATTTTGCATCCTTAAATACAATGTACTTTGACCGTGACGATAAGAAAATTATTCTCTTGATAGTGAAATAATAGTAGCAACGATTTGTCGAACAATTTTTTTGTCTTTAAACCCAAAATTTTGGACTTAATAGTTTTTACCTAGTTTCTGTGTTTGTTCAATAAACTGTTGACTTCTCCCTCTATCCCACCCATAGGCATATGAGGCAGTGGTTAGGGCTGCAGCTGCCAAACCGACGTAATAATTGCTACTTTGAGGCAAACATGTTTTCGGGCAAATAGCCAGAACCCCCACCCCTCCCGCAATTGCGAGTAATCAGGTACGCCTGCAACCCCACTCCCGTGTTGATAACCTTGCCTATCGAGTCCTCTGTTAGATTTACCTCTGAGGTGGGTCCAGGATTTTTGCTTGGGGCACTAGTTTCACCCACTGTGGGAGAGTGTCGTCCATCTAAAGTACTTAGATATAAAAAAAAGTGTTCTCAATATAGTGTGCGAGTTTCTGTATCAAAACCGTGACGAGGGGAGCAACAGTGAGATGTTTGCGATAGAATATTAAAGGCATGGTCCACCTTAGTACGTGAAAATGTTAGTCTTGGAAATTTTGGGGGCGCACGTGCACCCACGGCTACCCCCTCTGGATTCGTCACAGGACCTATACTTTTATGCATCTTTTATTGGTCTTCACAGCATTATGGCTTTGTCATCCAATCAAATTTCATCTTCCTTCATCGACTCTGCGAGCAGTAAAGAGGACGGAAGGATGACCCGGAGTAAAAGTATCGCCACCATTTGTAGGTCCTATTCAGGTTTAACTAAGAAACAAAGGCAGATTTGTCGACGAAGTCCTGACGTCACAGCCGCTGCTATTAAGGTAAAAATTTCAAAATTGCTTGCAAAACTTGTGTCACTCGAGTACGCATTCGTACTCGTATGTTTCTGACCTCGTACTCGTATGTTTCTGTACCCACACTCGCATTCATGACCTTTTATTCGTTTTCATACTCTTACTCAAAGCAATTGATGGTCAGGTAGAAAACTTCCTCTGGAGAGATTGGTACTCACACTGCAATTCTGTATCTTGACTGAGACAAAGAAACTTTGATTTGAACAGCGAATGTCTTTACAGTGGGGGCTAGAAAAGGGGGTTGATGGGGGTTGTTGATTGTCCTACTCACGCCTGTCAGAAAGTTCTGGGGAGAGGTTTGTCCCCTCTTCCAATCCAGCCTTCTGAAAATTGTAACGTAAACCTGGTAACCCTGTGATAAGGCTCCCCTCATAGCAACTTTAAACGGTGGTCTTGGAAGGGGTTACTATGCACGCTTCTCCCATTATTCTAGGACATTATAGTCAAAACGAGACTGTATTTACGTTAATGTTTATCCACAATGTACGGTACTTTACATGGTTCTAGGTGACGTTGCTACAAGTAGCTTCAAGCACCCGGACTTTCATGGAAAAAAAAATCAAGTTTGAGAAAGTCTGAGAAAATGTCTAAGTCAAACCATATTTCATTCATTTTTTTTTTTTTTTGAAGTGGGTGAAGCTGTTCTGAATTAAAAATATCAGACTTCACTTATCATGAGTCGGTGGCATGATAGGCCTATGTAAATTAGTTCATTAATTCAATGAATTATTCCTACCCCTTTCAAAATACATTTCATAAACGACAGTATGGATAAGACTGATTAAAACATGGACTTTAACGAGTTACAATCCTTTATCCCATTTAATGCTTATAATTATAAGTTAAACATTTCCATGTTTTGGGGGAGGGGATTTGTGACCCTTGGGACGAGATTTTCTAACCGAAATGATAATGAAAAAGTAGAAAGGTATCTTTGCGAAAAACACCTCGAATAAAGATGTAATAAACAAAAAATAGTGCTTTAATGTTTCAAAAATGTATAAAACCAGTCTTTCTTCTTTTCCTTCCAACTGATGAAATTTGGCCTTGTTCAGTTCTCAAAACTGAAGTGTCAGGAAGCATAGTTTTAGCCTCAAAACGTTAACTTTTGCAAACATCTTTTGAACTCGTTAAATGAGTTTTTCTCTTGAAGAAATTGACATAATCGGTATTGAACCCGACCTGCTTCAATGGTAATTACATACCAAAAAGCAAATAGAACCAACAACATACTTGAGGTTCTCTGTAAATTAACGTGGCATAATGCTTGTGTACATACACAACTCCAGGCTGTATATGTAGCATTGCATTAGTTTAACTGTAACGAACTGTTAAGTGTTACTACGTAGTAACCCGGAGAAAGCCGGGACACCCTGCCGACTATCCAATTTAGTAAATATGTTATCCTCTTTTGGTCATATATATCTCTCTCATCTTGGCCACCTAAGAAGTTCACAGCACTCTTTCGGCTTTTCATAACTTATTGAAAATTACATATTAATCTTAAAGTGCTCAACAGCAGTTACATGGACAGGGCATATATACAGTAGCACGTGTTACTCAATGTAGGCATCTACCAGCGGTGCGTGGCGTACAGTAAGCCAGGTACAGAGATTTCGGTGGTGAAAACAGTGGGCAGATTTTATTTATTTTAAGGAGGTGAGATTAAGAACATAAAAGTCGTGTTAAACAGTGTCACTTCTATTGGGCAACAAGGGAGCAAGGCTTCCGAGAGAGGAAAGGGAAAATCCTCCTGCCCAGACTATCTAAGCCCTGAATTAGGCTGCATACTAGAGCTAGTTGTAGGGTAATAAACCGTGTGAAAGACGCACATATAGGCCTAGTAGATGTGTATTTAAGGTAAGAGGATTAAGTTGATCCCACGAACACTTAGCCGTCGCCCTTATGGAATGCTCCCATGGTTACGTCTATTGCTTATTTGAAAATCTCCACAACTTACACGTTTCTAATCGTTTACTTGTAGTCAAATATGGTTGACTTAAAGAAATTCTCTTCGTCTTTTTGTTTTGCTAATATCGAGCACGTTTTGGAGAAAGGCTCTCATGTTTATCATATGGGCCGATAAGATATGGTACTGCGGCTACATAACTGTACTATGTACAGTAGACGTATGGCTACTGCCCTGATCCTGCATATGTTAACACTCTGCGTTATCCGAGCAACCTAATCTAACTTCTAACCTAATCTAACTTCTAAGGAACGAACCGAAAGTTGCTAAATGTTAGCTATATTTGGTTGAAAAGCGACTTGATTTGTTTGAAAAATGAAACAATTGGGTTCATCTTTCACGCCCTATAATTATCCTTTTCAAATTTAAATAGGACATTTTCGAGTGTACAAGAAAAAAATGCCCATTTTCTGTATGAAGATGGCGGAAGGGACGCGAGCATAAGGAAAATGTTTGCAAAAATGGTAGAGGGGAGCTGTATTCAATGGTCTGCTATGTTCATTTTCGACATCTTGTCTGTTCTGTTACCTATAAGATTCCCATGCCATTACGATTAGGTATTTCTTATTGAGAAATGAAAACTCATTTTGCTAGTATAGTATGTTTTTTGGAAGACTATAGTTTTCAACAGCTCTTAGGAATAAGGACAGGGGTTCCTAACCATGATTTTTGGTCCTTTTACCTCTATACTTGTTCACTTTTCGAAAAAGGTTTAGCCCTACTTTGATTTTTTACAGTGTGCATACAAAAGTTTTTATGGGTGCATTACACCCTAGGTAAGAGCGAAATTTTCCCCTCAGCTGTAAATTCTCTCTTGGTTGGAAATCTTTCCATTAGAGTTATCAACTAAATATCTTCCTACTGTATATAATAAGGATTGATTCAAAGGACTGTCTGATTAAAAATTTCCGTATAGTAAGGTGTAGCCTATGTAGTGATGATTGAAACATTTGGATAATGTCAGCACTTTGATACAATTCAAAAGCATTCTGCAGATCCGACATCCACACTTCCACATATCCCTTCGCAAGCCTATGTTTTGCGAGCAAACGGTACAGTCTACAGGAAACTACCTTCAGCGAGGGCTCAGTCAAGGGAAGGAGCAGGGGCACCTTTCTAAGAAAACTTTTTACACTCTTGGTTTTTTTTCTTTTTGAGAAATTACCATTGCGACAAAATGCATGACTAAACATGTTTCGTCCTTGACAAAAAATCTCGCCTTGGAAGCTGCCCCTCCTTTCAAACCGCATTTCTGGCTACGAGCCTGACGCCAGGACATATATATTAATTAAACATCACAAGCATTTTACAGACGATTTTTATCTTGCAAACAATTTCCTTTTCCAGTGTTTACATCCCTTTAATCATATGATTTTTTTTAAAAAATTATGTCGCCTCTCCTGGCAATATATTATTTCTCTTACATCATTTACCACCCAAATACCTTGGACAACTTTCAGCGAGTTACTGTCAATGCTTATCTCACATACGCCAGCTAAATACACTTTCTATTAAGTTCTATTACTCTCTGACCCCTTCACGCTGGGACCGTATGTAGCTGCTGTCAGATTCCACAACTTTTGCAACAAACTAGTTCAAGTTAGGCCAAGACGGAGTCTAAAAATTGAATTAAGCCAACGCAAAACATCAAAGATATCTACGAATAAGATACTCCAAGTTACCTAGTCGGGGTGCATACACCTATTAGGTACATAAAAGACTTCGTGACGTGATTTCTTACTTGTGGTGTCCGTCTGTTTTGAGGACAGCTTTGTTTACGTCTCACTTAATGGGAGGCAAAATTCTGAGTGAGAATTTTCAAGGGTTTCACAATGTACCATCTATTAAGCAATACAAACAAATCTTCGCCCATTTACTCTTTGTTAGATTTCATACACTTTCGACCTTGCCCTTACAACTCACTTTTGGTACATGTACCTGTTCTGAGAAACTCTCGAGTATCATTTTATGTAAAATTTGTTAGTGAAGTCATGGCGTACATAGTTGTCAAGAGAAGGGGTTTTTATTAAAGACTTTAAAAGGAAAGCATGCCATGTGATATGCTATAGAAAGAATTGTGATAGTTTTGTCCATAGCTCTAAATTTTCGTCGGATAAAATCATTGACTGTCTTTTGTCTTTCATTTTTCTAGGGGATCGATACCGCAGTGCTAGAATGCCAACACCAGATGGTTAATAGAAGATGGAACTGTTCCTCACTCGTCACACGAAGTGGAAATCCATTCAAGGCAAAAATTATGAAAAGAGGTAAGGGTTATTTTCTTTAATTCTATTAGAAGAAACCTATCTCGATTGTTCTCAGTCACTTTGCTAGTAATTCTTGGTCTCCATTGAGTGTATAGGTAAACTGGCGAAGAGGGCAATCCACGGTGCAGGAGATTATACCAATCATAAATTGAAGTCACCCATATGCATTAGTATGAAGAACAATTCCCTCCAATAGTATATTCCGCGACACTTTAACTCCAGTCACATCCCGGGCGCTAGGACCCCAATCCAACCTACCGCCCTTCCAGCCTTTGTTGGCTGAAACAGTGTCGGAACAGAATACAGGTTGTACATGTGATAATGTACGCACCTTCAGTTATCGGAAATACCCCACTCCCCAAAATGTTAAAGAAACATCTACGCCCATTGATCAAACGAGGAGACCCCGGGGCACTAATGGTGCCCATACAGAAAAGTCAAGGGTTCTGGAGCTGTTCGGGTAGCTTAAAGCTACCCATTCAGCATGAAAAGAGTGTGCTGTTAATGTTTCTGTTGGCTTTTAATAAATTGTGACTGGAAACTCGAGACCGGATTTAGGTGAGGGGCGGAAAGGGGTGGAAATGGCCCAGTAGGGTACTTAAAAAGAGCAATTAGAGGAGTCTGATAATCAACTGGGTTCCTACAAGGTGTAGGTCAGACGATTTTATAGGTGGACATGCCAATGAGGACACTCTTGCAGCTTGAAACTTAAATACGATGGTATAACCAATCAGTTTTGATAACTTTAACATGGTCTATTGATTTATAATCCAATCGTCTGAATGAACCAGGTATTAAAGAGTTTCCGATGGTGTAGATAAACTTTGTACGCGGTACGCAATAGCTTTACGTACAAGTGAAATACAATTGACCTGCCAAGGGATCAAAGTTTCCTCCTTACGCTCGCGCAGAAATTGTTCATGCAGCAGCTTTTTGGCCATCTTTGAGAAGACTTCAAATACTTATCAGGGTTGGGGCCCAGGATTTGCCCGACAGGGGGGAGCTTTACAGGTGGGCCAAGCTCCCCGAAGGGTGTGCCGAAAAGAGGAAATTTTGGCGCGCGAAGCGTGCCAAAAAGTTTTGGGCTCTTTTTGGAGAAAATTTGAAAAAATGAGCTTTGCCATGGAAAATTTGAAAAAATTTGGTTTTTAGAGGAGAAAATTTGAAAATCTTGGGTTTTTATTGAAAAATTTGCCCTAATTTAGACCAAAATTAAGTAAGTCGTCGAGGCGACAGGCCGTTGTCGGGGACTACATATTTTATCGTATGCATAACAGCTCTCCGACGAAACCGGAAATTTTCCGGACGGGAGAGCAGCCTTCCCCGACGGGGGGGGGATGCATGGCCCCCTGCCCCATCTAGTGCCACCACTGGTACTTATTTGATGCGATGGTTTTCTTATAAGCGTATACAAGACTACTTCCAATGGGACGGAGGCGGTTGCAACACTTTTGCTCGAAAATAGTGCATACTTTCCCCCGAAAATACAGTACATTGTTCCCAAAATAGAAAAAATTTTCTGCCTGAAGGGTGAAGAGGGAAGGGTGCCTTCATCCCCAACCTCCCTCCTCGTAGGCCCATGGGTTCACTCTAGAAGATGAGTTGGTCTGTAATGCGATGTACTATGCTGGGTCGTTATTTCATGCTGAAATTGAACCCATTGGTTAGTAATTTAAGTTTAATTGAACACGTATTATACTTTCTTGCATAATAATTCATTCTTCCACTAAACTAACTGCCTACATAGTTTTCATTTAACATGGCAAACGAGACAACGATGACTTTCCTTGCCATTAAACAAGTTTTCTGCTCCATACAACCCCCCTCCTAAATATGTAGCACTGCAGCTCCCTCGAAACGGTTACTTAGCAACAATATTTACATGCACACAGATATAACGTTAAAGGCCATAAGCAGTGGCTCCAAATTTATTTTGAAACATACAGTATTCTAAAATCTTACAAATCTACTTTTTATTTTCCTTAATCTTTCTTTAATTTTCCTTTATCTTCCATGATCTTTTCGAGCATAAACATTAAAACTTAAAGGTTAACCGTGCAGTTACACAGATCTGACACTCAGTCAGTAAAAATGTCACATGATTGAAAAGGGCCATTCATGAATGAAGATAACAGGGTATACTAATACAAATTAGGGTGACTGCATGTTTCCTTTATAGAAATGTATACAGCCTGCATTTAATTTAGACTACGTCTCCAACATGTTAATTGGAAAAGTTTAAACGAGAAAATATACAAGGCATTGACATTCATATCGAAGCATGTGAAATTGGTTTTCTGTAATTCAAATGCCTTGTTTTAGTTTGTTAGACGGTTAAGAATATGGTTAACATGCCACGATCGCCGTTAACCTACGGTAAATGTCAGCTTTAGCAACTTAACACTTTCCACATATCACCCTACAATCACAATGAGAAAGATAATACCCCTCTCTAATGTGAAGACATCGAAACACGGTACCGGCTAGACAACGCACTTGATTCTTAATTCTGTATATATGTAACTGTTACAATCGTTTCACTTGATCATTCTACTATTACATCATCAGTTCGGTGTTAATTACTGGCACAGTCGGAGAAATATATGATTTATTTCGTCTAGAAATAAACTCAAAAGGTTACCTGAATTATAGAAAGCAAAGTTGCAAGGTTACTAATATGTGAGAATGCCGTGGGTAAAACAGCTGAAGTTACCTGACGAGAGAATGGAACAAGAATTGGGTCATGTTGTATGACAAAGTGACGTCATAAATATCACCTTGTGACGTCATAATTTTTGAACGTCATAAATCGAAATTGTGTCTAGAGTTGATTGAATCCTAATAATTGGTCATACTTGTAGCTTTTCAACTGGTCGGTTGAAACTGAGAGAGTAAAGTTTCAAGCCATTTAAAGAGTTACTATAGCATAGCGGTATACATCAAACAATGGTTGGGTATACCTTTGACTTTTAATAAAATAGTTGAGGCGGGTCCTTTCATTAAATTTACATCAAGAATTAATTCCAACACTCGGTATAAACCGTTTCATATCGTCAGAATGGCGACGAAAGCGGGGAGGGGGAGGGGATGGGGGCATGACCCCCAATAATTTGGTTGGGACGGACTACATTTTGCCTCCCCCCAATATTTGGTCAACGACCATAACATTTGCTGATATTGTAAGTGTGAGACATAGCCCCTTCCAATAACTTGGGTAAGGGAAACGGAATGTCTTTGATATTTTGGTAAAAACCGTAATATTTGTTGATATTAGTGTGAATATAGACTGGCTAAAAATCATGAAAAGTTTTTTTTTTTTTTTGGCGTGCCTGGGCACGGTCATCAGATTGCATGTTCGTTGATTAAGAAGACAATCGTAGCCACACATGTACATTCCCTCTATAATATGGATGGGAACTGAACTTTACACCTTTGTTTAATCTTACCTTAGACTTGGCCAACTGAAATGATATTTGCTAAAACTGGTATATGTGAGACATATTTCCCTCCCAATAATTTGGTTAGGGAGGAAGGAGAACCTTTAACATTTTTGGCAAACTGGCAATGTTTGCTTGAAGGTCCTTAGTGACATGGCTACTTCTAAAAAAGTTTGTGACGAATCGAAAACTACGATCCTAGAATGAGGGGTGTTCCATAACTAGCAAAAATTAGAAAACTCAAATGTAAAGGTCAACGAATTTAAAAAGGGATTTATTTAGACATCCAATTTATACACTTTGGAAAGGTTCTACGATGCAAAAACCTCGATTTACTTGACCCAGTACAAACACATTTTATGTTTCTGTTTGCTGTTGTTGTTTTAGGTGTTGTTACTTCAGTCCCGTAACCAGGAGTTATTATTTTGTCCTAGGAGGGCATGTGGGGCAAGGGGCATAAACACTTCAAGGATGTATTAAACTAAGATACTCATTTTAGCCGCAATCAGTTTGCAAAATGAGGGGATGGCAGTATGCACCTGGTTGCGCCCCCTACTCCTTTCTTCCCACCCTGTCTGCTACGAGCCTGCATGACAGTCTCTATTATCAGGTTATCCTCCACTTGAAATATTTCAAATTTTCTATGCGATTTGAACTTAAATGTTGGACTCAAAAGTAAGTGCCCTGATACCATTCATCAAAGGCCGTCCGCTGCCGACCACCACAACGGTCGTGAAAGTCACACATTATAGGTCATTACTGACCACTGGATTATCAATAAGCCCTCTTAAATCAACTCGGAATAGAGTTGTGGTAATAGCTAGCGATGTGTCCTAACACCCCACTTAGCTTAATTGTTACCACTCAAAGATCAAAGCAACACCGTCGACCTAAAATGTCTGCTTAAACTTTCAAAACTTTCATTGCCACTTCCGAGTAACGCTTTTCCCTTGAGAAAACTTCTCTACAGAAAGTCATCCTTATCAGTTTGTTTCTATTGTTCCGGGTACAATACCCGCAAGATAAATCTATTGTTCCGCTGGTGTTCCTTTTATTCTCCTGGTGGGCTATTGTGTGTGCATTCTATAACCCTCAGACCAAGATTTATTGACAGGTTATTGTCCATGACAAACCTTTAAAGTATTTTTATTTCAACAAGTCAAAAAAGTTTGTTTTTCGTGAACATTTCGTTGCGATAGAAGGTGTTCATTTTGAGAAAGGCGCGATGTTGAGTTGTTTTATGTTTGGGTTTTTCTATATGGTTACAGTTGAAGTTTAAAGTGTCAATTGTGCATGGTCGATGACAAGAATAATATTTCGCAAGTTCTTAGTTCCAAAATTGTCACTTTCTTAAGTATGAAAAAAATACGATCTTCCCCAGCAATTTAATATCATCTCGCAAATACTTAAAGGTCGTGTGACATGAAAATAACATAGTTGGATATTTGATGTAAAAAGCATTAAAAATCCAGAAAAAAGCCGCAATTGCCATTAAAATCCATCAAATATTGACCATTTTACAGGGAAATTTCTATATCACACTTGTTTCATGAGCTAAATATGCAACTATGCGACATCGAAAGAGGGACATACCATATATGGCACATGTTAGCCTTTGTTTTTCAACCTTAATTTCAAGGACACTGGTAGCGTTGTTATTCCCTGAGGGGTTTATTATAAAACTTAATATTTTTCCCTTGAAAACTATTGATGTCACTCACCAAACTGTAATCTATGTGATAAGTAATTAAGAGATAATTTATATAGGGTTAACAAAAGAAATCATAACACTGTGCAACACTCCGCATCATTATTTTTGCATAGGCAATTAGTTCTCTCAGAAACCATCAAACTTTGAAGACGTATATTTTGAGAACAGTAAAAGATATTGAAATAATTTCAACGGATCTTTGATTGGAGGACCTAATTCTTTAAGTGACAAGTGAAACAGCTCTTTTTGGTGGCATGCCACACAACCTTTAAGAGGGTAACGAGATTAAACAATTATGCTTAGTACAGCTGCACATTAGTCATAAGCAGTCCAGGTTTTGGCCATTGCAATGTGTTAGGACGTTAGAGTCCGTCACGTATAATCACACACACTCACACACGCATATACAATGGTGTCACTTGAAATTATGGACGGGTGTACATGGTAAATAGGCCCGGGAGTGACGCCAGTACCGTCAGCGTCCCTTTCCTACACACGAAAGAAATTGAACGCAAGGTGGGATAAACTATTTGAAAATCATCATCTAGTTGTCCCCCTCCCCCTCAGTTTGGGGTTAAATTGTTTTCCACTATTGTAAAAATCCGACGACACCGGCCTTGTCGTTGTCGCACATTATGTTGTACTAAGGATGGTTTGATAAGAAAATTAGCTAATTTGACGAATCATGTCAACATAGACTTCCAGTAGCAGTTCCTTAGTTTGTCCCAAAGGGAGTCATAATCAAGCTGACTGCAATTGTATGGTGTGGACTTTAAACAGTACCTTAGGCCCTGCAGGTAGGTTGTGAATAATGGGATTCTATTCAATTTTGGTATTTTGTCATGAGTAGTAAATATAATATGTATGACCGTTTATGTGACTTCCAAATTTGTATTCGTTTCGCGATCGTTCCTCATCAGGACTAAAAACTTGTTTGCCCTTTCTTTCTTTCTCTTCTTACGCCCTGGGTCATTTTTCACACCCTCGTGGTTTTAAATGGATACCAAGAAATATAAACAAACTCTCGAATAATGATGACCAGTGCTCATAACCTACTTAGGCTGTATCTTTGAGTGAAAACTGTAAAATAAGAATTAATTTGAAGAGATTTTGATCCCACCGAGTCAAAGATCTGATTACCAGGTGACGGTTGAGAAAGAGAAAGTGTGAGTAGAGTTCGTTGGCAAGGTGGTCTGTTAACTTGATCCGTTTTGTCACGAAAACGACAACGTCTCATAATTTCGATCGGGGTCAAAGTGAGGAGAGTAAGGATGCCTTTGAAGCAGTCTTTTTTTCATGATATTTTAAATAAATGCTTGATCGAACTAATGAATAAAGAGATTCAATCGATCCAAGCAAACTTTGATACTTTTATTGTTATCTTTCTCAGAGGTAAATACGTACATTCCAATAGCCAATGCAAACGTTTGAAATGTGTGGATGGTATTTTTGTAGACAAAGTTTAATCACTTATAAGCTTCCGCCAGAAACGAATACTCTCTGGTACCCATCAAGATCGTAACATTGTGACAATTTGGATACTGTGATTTTTTTATTTAATAAGGAATTTCCTGACACTCGACGCTTTTAGCACAAAAGGAAAGTCTCTTCGAAAAGTGCATTAACCGGTATGTTGTAGTTACGTTTGATATGACGTCATCGTTAGCAACCAAGGTTACATCCGGTTTGAGTATACAGTGCTGTACGTGATAAGTTACCTCGATAGGCAAGTGTGACTTCAGTGGAAAAACATTCATTCGTGAATTTCTTCCCACAAGGTATTTCCTAGTTCATGACATTTTTTTTCAAAAATGGTCATGTTTTTTCTATTTAAGGACCGGAAACTTTCTATCAGATTTTAAGTAGCACTCTATGTGTTGACATTTCTTCAAGCCACAAGTGAGGAGAGCAACATTATTTTTAACGGAAAATTTAAAGACCCAATAATTACCCTTATTTTCGTGCGTCCTCTATTTTCTTGGACATAAAGTGCTACGCCCAATTACACGGATAAATACGATTCTCCATCCTTCAATGCTAACGAAATGAGGGTGGGTTGTGGGTGGGGCAGAGAAGGTCAGAATCAAAATATACAAGTTTAAGAACCACATAATTCTTCGCCCCAGTATGACGTAAATTGCCGCGAGGACTAGGTATGATTGGGGCTAAGCAGATACTCCCTGGTGTGGTGAGTCGAGTCCATAGACCCTTTTCCAAACAGCAATTACAAAGGATTGTGGGACTGGATTTTGGTGTGCGTCGTTTTTGGCCACAGTAGAATGCCATTGAGAAAAACGCCCCACTTCAAAAGTGTATCCCACAATCCTTTGTGACTGCTATATGGAAAAGGGTCTATCTGAGGTTAAGGAGGTAAGGGGTATAGATGCTTTCACAGAACTATTTCAATAGTACGCACAACACATTGCATCCACAACGTTTGAAAGGACAAGAAAAATAGGTAAGGTCAGAACTTTACTTTCTTTTGAGGGTTAACTACATGGCGCCCCCAACTGTCGTTGAAACCTCCCGGAGCTTGAAGATTGCAGATATACTATGAATGATATACCGTACAGTATATAATTATTAATTATGTAAACACCAAAGGAAACACCGTCCTTTTAACGCAATATAATTTACATTCACAGTTTGTTAATTACTGTAAACAAAAAAGTGCACCGAAACGGAAAAAGTGAGGAATGGGTCTACGTGTTTATGCTGCTTCAAGAAAATAAGGCTCAATCTCGATAGCTGTAAGCGTCTTCGCTTTATAGGACCAAAGCAGACGTCCAAAGCTGAAGTGACATAACCGGGTATCTTAATTGCGTGTGATTCTTTTAATCAGTTGACACTTTCTTTATGACTTGTTTTACTTATTGAGAGGACAAATCCCGCTATCTTACTTTTAAAGGGATCTTTTTGTCTTTTTTAACACAAACGTAATTGTGATGGGAAAAAGAGAATATTTGATTGGTTCATGTGATGCATCGTAATGAGACTGAGTTAACTGTATATTCCCGTTAAGAAAAGTCCAGTCGGGAAGTGGAGGTCACAGGGGGTCAATGGGGGTCCCCACTCAGTCAGAATCAACATTTCTAGAGCACAGGTCCTGAAAGATCGCAGTGATGCTATACTTGCTGTTTGCACATGCATACCATCTTACCAAGAGCTAATAGAGATTGGTAGGGCATCTATTTACACTTAATTTATGACTGTAATATCAACATAAGGTAGCAATAGTGCCCTCTAAAATATTATTTCTTCAAGTATTACCATGACCGTGTTAAGAATAGATAGCATAAAATCTGACGATAGTTTTTATACATATCTTGTGCGATAACTTTTCGATGTATTCCTGATCTTAGCTGTTTTAACACTGACACTCCACAAGTGTGATTTTGGAATAGATTTTACTCCACACCTCTTTAAGGTGCGGAAAACACTAATGAAGTATTTTTGATAACTTTGTTGCTGGTAAGCTTCGAACACTCTTGCTGCCACCAACAAATATTGTCTTCCTTCATTTTTGTCACAGCGGGACCCATCCTCCAACCAAAGCGTTCCTCCCGTACCCCCGACAACGTAGTTCTCGCCAGGGTTGCTAAATCGTTCGCCAAAAGTACTGACAAACGTTAGCAGGGTATTTGGGTTCGTCATGGGGGTTAAAGTGTGGTTTAAAGTCGGCACTGTTCTATCTCGCTTAACATGCCAATTAAAATTACAACTGTTTCAAAAATTTGTTTGGCTCTGTTAATGGCACCTAGGTGGCAGAGAGACAAGTGGATATCAAAGGCCCCTCTTAAAAACACTTGGAATCCAGTGTACACTGAAATATTATTGACTTGAAATGTCATTCATAATTAAGGTATGATTCCTGTTAAATGATAAAAAATCGAACATATCATACAGAGCTGAAATAAAACAGAGTCGAAGAGTTACAAGCAAGGTTGTGAGGCCTACATTTAAGTGTGTTTATTTGGAGTCCTTTCCCACTCAGTGACATATCCAGAGAGGGGGATATTTCCCTCGTTAGAGGTCCTGCCGTTCAAAATTACAGCTTCCATTCTCAATTTCGTTCTGCAAAACTTAACCCTGTCCCTCTATTCCCCCATGCCTTAATGTCAGGGTCTGGTTACGCTACTGTTTCCATTCATATACAAGTGATTCGAGTGTCTTTGTCTATTACACACATAGCTATATGATTACCCAAGTTTGGTCACTGGTTACAAATGTCGTAATCACCAAAATCAATTTCCACTAGGAGTTTCCTTGTAAAAAATATACAAAGTTTAATATTTAGTCGCTGGTCTACTATACAGAGTAACATGACCTGTTTTTATTATTTTTTGTTTATTTTTATGTTTCGAGTTTATAATTTTTTTCCGAACTACTTGCTAATGACCGTTGCGAAATGACAACAGACACTTGTTTGTAAAGCCTGGTGCCAAGTGGCGGTTTTTCTGTCGGAATATTCCTACCTATTGAGGTTATGTGTATAATCTGATCGCAGCCAGTTGCAGAGCTTCTATAAAGTCAGGTAAGAGGAAATGCCCCCTCCCCGACGGACTCAGACCAACTCCTGGCGGCCTTTTTAGCTTTTAAACATGCTTTCATTTGTAGGTTATATTATTTAATTTTTTTCCCATTAAAATCATTGAATATGTTTGAGGACAAGTTATTAAAATGCTCTAACAGCAGTCACTATCGGCAAGTGGAAGGGATAATTTCCGGCGACGCAGGAGGTATTTTGGCCCAAACTTTTTCTAAACGCTAGGCGCCAATATATGGCAGTGATCACCCTGAAAATGTCAAAATATTTCATCAAAAATAATTTCTCCGTGTGTACTTACGTTGATTTCCAGATTTGTCCAATTTCCAGATGAATTCGCATCTAATTGTGTTTAATTTCTAAAATTTTCCAGGGGGAGGACCTCAGGTCCCCTTCGGGACTTCTTGCCTTTTGCTCTTGCAAGCCTAATCTTCAGCCCCCCCCCCCCGGCACAAAGTAAGTTCGACTTTCCCCTTGAATCCTGGATCTGCGCCTGCCGGATTACGCAATTGAGGAAATTGTGATGTTCGCCGAACTTACAGTAGTATGAGAACGAAAAGTGACTAAAAATGTTAGGTTTGTTGTTAAACTATTTAGAGGGATGGGAAACAATTGTTACCCACTGACAGGTAGGTGTATCTAAGAGAACAGGTTAAGAAGCACTGGCTTAGGTAACAACTTACTACAGAGCATCCCTAAACACTATTTTCACCACCTCTGACCGAGCCCCTTGCTCCACCACTGATAGCAGCACATTGCAGACGATCTCTTGATGGGTGGCTTGCGCTTTGAGGAAAATTGGTGGTCATATTGCGGAAATTCCCAGGCTGTATGTAGGTCCTCAGTTGTAGCAAGGGTTTCATTAGGGAAGATATATCTCTCGGAGAGAAAACATTTGAAAGAACGCACAGAACCATCACAACAAGATCTGAAGGAGAATTTGTATTACATGCATAATGAGCAACCCATCCAGCGGTAGACTGTTTGTATTTTAAACGGGTTTCCTGCTGGAAAGAGCCTCATTTTCTCAAAACAGTCCTGCAGAATTTAGTACATACCATGAAGTCTCTGATGGTGACTGTTTTACTATCTATAAAGCTTAAAGGGAAAATGCAGTCACCCCAATCAGAGTTAGTATACCCCGTCACTCTAGTTCATGAATGGCCTATTTTGATCATGTGACAACGTTTTTGTAAGTGAATTGTAAAATTAAAGGAGCATTTATCCTTGCTTTACCTATTGTTTGTAAAAGTTATGTTCAAAACGTCTGCAGAGGTGCTTGAAAGTAATAAGAGGAGATTTGCAAGAGTTTGCTGATTTTTCAAAGCAAACTTTGGGGCGACTGCCTATTGCCTTTAAAAGTGTGAGAAGTCTGGCCAACAAAGACTTCACCATGCAGAATGGAGCCAAGGACGATTTACTCACTAGCGATCAGTCATAATACAGTTTTGTTGGTTTGTATAAAGGACTTTAAGAACAAACTATCATATCAATTAGGTCCTTACCATTTATCATAGGGAAACAGCATCAGTCCCGTAACCAGACAAGATGTTGAAGAGAGGGGGAGGGGTAGCTTCCGGGGGAGATGTATCTTTGAGGGGGGCGAGTTATGTTGAGATGAATGAAGGTTACCGTAATGTTTGTTATATATTTTTTCTATGAAACGAATACTTTTTAGGGAGCTTCGCTCCCAGGCCAGCCTTATTCATACAGTCACTGAGCCACTCGTAATACCGGACATGTCATATGTTCTCCTTTGCTAACAGCTTACATGGAGGAATAGATGATAATTGTCAAAGTATTAGTTCCGTACTTTTTCCAAAGGCCCCTCCCTTCCCTCCACTGACCAAGAGCTAATGGGCGAAGCCAAACGTTACTCCCGAAGTAGGTCTGCTTCCCAAAAGGAGCTACGTCCCCGAGGGGACAACAAACTTATCAGTTTCGTTGTTTGCTCACACTTTGCCCACATCGCAACCTGACAACGCACCTCTCTGAGTCAAGAACAGACCATACACAGATTTGCAGGCAAATTACAATGCAAAAATTCGTCTTAGTTTCGGGAACCTCTTGCTACGCAATTTCGGTTTGGCCAGCCTGAGTAGAGAAAATCTACTCCCACATACGGCGACTAGCAGAGCCTCAGAAAGGGTAAAAGTTCCTTCGTGGGTTGACTTACCTGCTACTTTGTGATAAATTATTTAGCAATCACTGATACTACATTAATTGACCTCGAGAATCTCAGTCTGCCCATGCGTACAACAAAGAAGTGGCAAAACCGCCTACTTTGAAAGAGAAATGAAGAAAAACACAAGTGCTAGTCATGTCACACACCTTCTCCACGATGATGTTAGACGCGTTATTAAAATACGTCGCGACGGGAGAGTAGACCGCAGAAAAATTAAATTTCCTTCTTGTAACAGTTCTAGATGCAGATACATATCTACTTACAACCGTACTTCGGGGACCTATTATAACGTACATGTGATACTCGTATAGAAATCACACACTCAACCAAGTACCATAAGATAACCTTATTACTGTGAAAAAGGTCAGTTAATAAGGATATCATCTCGCAAATTTATAAAATGAATTTCCCGTCTGTTTACCCTTTCTGTATGTTTAAGTTGGTAAATCGTTGTCCGTTTTCATTTATATTACAAAATGCGTTATTACATCAAACGTAACGTTTTGTAATCTCTGACTTTGATAAATAGAGGGCGTTATGCTATTTAGTGCTCAGCTAGCTCGTGCAGCCGTGAAGCTATCCATAGTAGCTCAATGTTACCCCACAAAGTTCCGCAGTCAGTTGTAGTAGCCATACAATGCATTGCAGTTCAAAAGTGTTGTAAGATTATTCTTGCCATCGCTAGAAAGCATGTTTTTCTAAGGAAATATGCAACACACGTATATACAGTACTAAGTAAGGATGTACATTATTTAACAAATGACAATAGTTTCTACCCAAGTGAGTGTGAAGTACTTTACATTATTTAACAAATAAGGATCGTTTCTTTCCGAGTGAGGTACTTGACTTACACACCCATGTGGGTTGAATAAACACCAATATCTGTATAAGGTTGAGTTCGGTGGAGGGTGAGGTGTGTAATGAGGGGAGGGGGATCGAGGGGGAGGAAGTGAGGAGGAAGCACTTACGTGGGATAATCGAAAGAACAGGGCTATCCCAAGATTTGTGAGGATTCTAAAAGGGGGTTAAAGCGGGTTCTAAGTCATTGTTGTCCTGGATGCTATAGTTCTTAAATCCAGGGTCAGAAAGTCAAATGGACTAATCAAGGACCCTGTATGGACTTATCAAGAACGGGGACATCTCTATGTTTCGACATCTCTATGTTCCGACAAATCGGCACCAAAGTACATTTTTGTCGGAAAATAGAGACGTCGGAATATAGAGACTTCATTTACGTGTCTTTATTTCGACACCTCTATATACCGACAACTCTATATACCGACTTCTCTATGTTCCGACATCTCTATGTTCCGACAAAAAAATTTACTTTGGCGCCGATAAAAAGTGTACTTTAGCGCCAAAGCCCATTCTCATCGGCGCCGAAGTACATCATTGTCGGCGCCAATTTCATCGGTGCCAAAGTACATTTTGTCGGTACCAAAGTACATTTTTGTCGGCACCGAAGTGCATTTTTGGCGCCAAAGTCCATTCTAATCGGCGCCAAAGTACATTATTGTCGGCGCCAAAGTACACTATTGTCGGAACATAGAGACGTCGAAACATAAAGACGTCGGAATATAGAGACGTCGGAACATAGGGTTGTCGAAACATAGAAATTTCGTAATACAGGGATGTCGGAACATAGGGTTGTCGAAACATAGAAATTTCGTAATACGGGTACGAAATTTCTGTCGGAACATAGAGACGTCGGAATATGGGGACGTCGGAACATAGGGACGTCGGAACATAGAGATGTATCAAGAACGATATACCAAGTTGATCTTGGATAAACACCGGCGAGGTTTGAATTCTTAGTATTCAGAGGGTAACGAAGGAGGCGTGTGCAGATAGTTTTGCTACTTCTCCTTGGGTAGTTATTTAACACCCACCTCAGACGGATTAGTGTGTATCCCCAGTCTTTAGCCACTTTTCCACAAGGCCAAGGGCACTTGCTTTTAAACGCTGCTCTACCAAAGACTACGAGCGGACAACTTCCTGAGTCGGAAAACAGAAATCAAAATTTGCTGAACGAAAACTTTGTTCGCTCAGAGGCCTCAAACTCTAACCACAAAAACACAAAGGCAGATTTCCATGCACCCTTTGGGCGAAATGAAGTTGACAACCTTTGGCTCAAAATATATGTACCTGGGCTAGATGACATCGTACTTAACAGAAACAAGGGTCTGCAGAATTCCATGCCTTTGCCGTCAAACTGTCTTACGACATTCGACGATTGCGTTCATTTAGTTATTTTAAGTTTCGCTTTTATTCTTGTATAGCTGAGCCTACTATTAAATTGTCACAGTCATACCTTTGTAAAATGTAAATCAAATTCTCTCCTCAAATCACAAGTCTCAGGAGGGACGAGAAACTTGTAACCTCCTTTGCTCGCACTTGACTTTTGTACCATCCTAGCCTGTGAACTACACTTTGATCCCCCTCCCCCTTGGTATCTTTCTAAGTCTGTTTCTACATACCATGAGAACCCATTTTTCCTAATTTCCCCTCCCCTAGTCTACACCATTATATCGCATGTCTGTGCAGCGATAGATTCCTGTTTGCAATAGTACAGATAAACTTGCAGTTTTATCCTTCTCACAGTAATATTTCCTCGAGGGACCACTGTCAATCCCATTGATGTTTTTATTTGTTTACGCTGTCACCCTCTCCCACGTACCCCTCCCGCCTCCTGCCGTTTTACCTGGTAGATTCACAGCTCATTTATCGCTTCTACGATCGTGACTGCCCGACTCCCGGCCCGTACTTTCCTTGAACTTCTCGAGTGGTTTCAACCCAGTCAACTGTCCGGCTGTTTGTTTAACATTAACCCACGCTTGCCCTAGTTTATTTAGTTTTCACAAGTTGGCTAGAGGCGGCGATGTGTCGTGTACCATGTTTTCAATGATATTATATATGAATTTTTATTTCTGCTGATGAGTTGTACAGACACTGTAACAATTTTTCCATCGAGACATCAAAATTTGACAGTCAGAAAAATTTCACCTCTTTTACCGAGGGTAGTAACTTGAGCCGTTAAATCAGAGGTTTAGGCTAAGCTTGGTGAGATAATTGCAACATGCGTATTCTAGTCCTTAGGGGAAATTCAGTTTTATTGTGGAAGGCTGAAAGAGTCAATATCTTTATTCTTGGAATACTTAATGTGTATACGTTTGCAGTATTATCACAACTTTTATTGATGTACAATCACAAGTGCTGCCAAAAGATAATGCTTTTAACAGAATTACAAAGCTGTCAATGATTCTTCTGTTTCAATTTTTGTCCAATGACTAAACACCGTAAATGAACTTTCATCTAGGTCTATCATATTCACGTAGCGCTTGTCGAAAAGGTCAAAAATTTAACTTTTGGTAAAATTAAAGAAAGAAAAGGACAAAAGACGGCTAACGTTTTTTCTAAAAAAACTTCTTTTGGTAAGTTTTAAATGGTATCACGATCTCTCTGTGATGAGCTTTTGTTATCCTTTATCAACTCTCGTTGTACTTTGTTTACACAACTTTCAAGATAGAATTCGTCTTGCAAAAGTGCATGTCATCGACAAAAGTGCACTCTGTCTATGAAAGTGCATGATACTGTTGAAAGTGCATTGTATCAATAAAAGTACATACTGTCAACATGGAAAGTATTTCTATACACAGGTTACAGACGAATAGTTGTAGCATACAGTGTAAGTCAGTAAAGGGTCTCCTTGCCGAACGGATCTGCTGGACAGACTGACAGTTTAGGTGTTCATTGTACAGACCGTATGCATATGACGTCACAGAACCGAAAGTGCGTCTCGGGGAGTAAGCGCGTATCATTGCAACTTACACCAACAAATGCACACAACTGATTTGCTTACCGGTTGGATACGTGCGTATTAAAAGTCTACTACGCGCGCGTGCGAAGTCTGCCTCGTGCGTACAGTGTGCTTCACTTTTTACCCAACCCCACCCCCAAAAATCACCTCGCGTGACATCGATGCTTAAGGTCTTTTACAATTTTATGACGCGTCCCGCTGTACTCGCATCGTGAGGATACACCTGTTCTGCGCATGAGTTGTGACCAGTGTCATGACTTGAGGGCAGATGTCACGTGAAGACTTTGACTTTTATACTCTTATACAAGAACTAATATACTGAAAATACTGAGATAAACAGAAAGGAACATAGAAATATTTAAATTGTTCTGTAAGTTTATACTACCATGTACAATTGTTCAAAGTTCTGGTAAAATTGGTCGTGGTCGGTGCAATTAAAGGGAGAATGCAGTCACCCTAATAATGAATTGTATAGTAGACTATCCTATTCCCTGAATGGCTCTTGAAAATCATGTGACAGTATTTTTCTCACTCAATTGTAAAATTCACAAGGAGCAACTGCTTGGTTTTTCACCTTTAATATACAATATTTATGTCCTAAAATATTATGAAAGATACTTGGAAGAGAAATAAGAAGGAATCCTTGACATTTAGCTATTGTTTCAAAATAAGTTTGGGGCGACTGCTTTTGACCTTTAAACATTTTTTTTTAGTTATGACCTGTCTAATTAAGTCTTTTTGTGTCATTTCATAAGAGAGTACATAATCCCTAAACTGTGAAGATCGTATAATCGCAAAGACATGACCGAAACTTAGTGAACGCGATGTAGGGTTTACAAAGTGTCATGTTTTCTAAAGGGAAAATGAAGTCACCTCAGTTTGAATTAGTATACCCCGGTATGCTTATTCGTGATTGGCTCAATTTAATCATGTGACAATGTTTTCGTTACTGATTTGCTGAGTTCATGCAGAGTAAATGGTTGCGTTTTTGCCTTTAACATATATCTTTATGTTTGGAAACGTCATAAAAGATATTTGTAAGGAAGTTTAAATGAGATTTATAAAATTTTGCTGATGTTTCAAAGTAAATTTTGGAACATTGTTAATTCCCTTTGATCGAATAGTTTTAGGGGTCATTTTTCAGCAACACCTCAATTTTTTAATTGCGCCAATGACCTTGAATATTCGAACACATTATGCAAACAATTTTAATAGTAATCTATATGATAATGAAAACAAATGTGTTTTTCATAAAAGTCCTGTCGGCTATATCCCACTGCAAGCTTGAAATTGCTCTCCAAGGAAAGTATAACCAGAATAGACACAGGAATTGGAAATGAACGTCCGACCGAAAGATGACAAACGCCTAAGCAATTGCAAAATTGTTAAGTGTGTACCAGATAGATATGCTTTATTCAATTTACTGCAGTATTTGAATGATTTAAATTAATCTTTCCTTTGGAATGGAAACTGTGCCTAGTGCTACCTGGTTGAACTTAACTTAATTCATTTCATGAAAACTTTTCATACTTTCACTTCTCCCCCCTCCCCCAAACGGGTTTTTGTGGAAAATTGAGCAAACCGAACTTTTATATAGGCCACACCGAATTTTATGACAAAAGATCTGTGATGGGACAATTCTGTGAGTTTTGTGACTTTTAACTTGAGTCGGATGGGATGTTTATGCTGTCGTTCAAACTGTGATAACTATTATCATTTTAAGCTTTGAAACTGGTCTGCTGCCTACATGCAAAACCGTCATATAGGAAGGAGTTACAGACAAAAAGGCACACGAGACTTAAACCTTAGACTTAAAGACTATTTCATACCAACTTGGGCATAATGCGAAAGACAAATCGTAACTTCTGACACCCAGAAATGTAACAAGAAATGCTGGATACACGGAAAAAGCAGAAACCCATGAGCTAAAAAAAAAAATAAAATAAAAGTCAAAAGGGTCATTCGCAAACCGAGATATTGACCAGAGTTGGTTCAAAATTGACAAGATTTGGCTCATTTTTACGACATGTAGGCTACTGTCTCCGATAATCTCTGTCCTTTTCCCTTGCTTTTCTACACATAAGTCAATTAAACGGCATCTTTATGCAGTTGTCAAAATGTTTTCTGTTTTCACAGTGACAAGTGCATGGTGTTGGTAAAGTTCTGGCGTTATCAAAAATAAAATGGAATTACACTGAAAATGACAAGTTCGTTATAACAAAAACGAATCATGACATTTTACCCTTTTTTCCAGGATTTTCAGAAACAGCTTTTGTCCGTGCAATTATCTCCGCTGGTATTCTGTTACAAGTAACTAGGTCTTGCAGCATGGGAAGCCTAAGGTCGTGCGGATGCGATACGAGCTATTCCGGAAGAGGAGACGGGTTCGAGTGGGGAGGATGTAGCCACGACACTGGCTACGGAGAGAAATTCTGTGCAGAATTTGTGGACAGCATGGACAAATCACGTGACTCACGGTCCAGGATGAACGTCCACAATAACAAAGCCGGAAGATTGGTAAGCTAATTGTAAAACTAATTGGAATCATTACTTCTATGTATGTCAGGTTCTGAGAACAAAATACTATCATCTCCACTTTTACAAAACTGAATTCCTTTATCAATAGTTACATTTTTAGGTAACCTACTGCTTAAACGAATCTATGCGGCCAGATTTCCGGGATCGTGTTCGGATTAAATTCCAAATATACTGAACTTAGAATCACGACTAAAAAAGTTACAGAAAATGTAAGGTGAAGATAGTGTAACACGTAAAGGTTAACATTTCAGCTTTTACGGTAGCCAAGTAAAAGGCCTATTTTCCATTTTGTTTGGTAGAGATTAATTACCTAAATATAAGAGCATTTGTCACAGAAAGTATCCCCGAGCAAGAAACATCAAGCTTAGTAATAGTAAGCTTTGGCGGGGAGAGGGGGGGGGCACTTTTGCAGCAGGAAAAGCAGGAGGGATTCATTTTAGCCGTTTGAGCGTCCGTGGACCTGCTGAGTCTGTTTTGTGATCTGAAAAAACACATCTCATAGGAAAAGTCTTCTAAATGATTTGCAGGATACATTTTATTAGATTTACGACAACTTCTACAAACAACAAACATCAGACTGGGATTCTTTCTAGAATAGCTAATTAAGTGATATTTACAACTTCAATGCACTTTTGGATCTCCGAATTATGTTGTTCACCTCCGGAACTGTCGTTTTTCGTACATGAAAATACTAATTCTCTTCTCCCTGGGCTAAGAGCTGAAGTTTGCCTCTGATGGAAAACTTTGTAAAAGAGCGACAGCTAGACAGATCGTAAACTAAGTCACCTATCGCTTTACAATTTTAACTGTTTTCTCGTAAAATGAAATCTTTGAATTAAGTTTCATTCCAGACGGTGGAATTATCTTTTTATCAGCTTTAAAGGGGTACATGCGAAGCTGTATGATTTACACTGTTAACTTAAATGATTCAGAATTTAATGAGTTGATGCACTCCTGCAGTCGAGACTGCTCTTGCTATCGCCAGGTCGCAAGTCTGGGGGCTGGCCTTCCCGGCAAGTTAAGTCTCGTGACCCTTAGGGGTCATAACTCTTCTTTGGGAGTACTTTCAGCATTTCGCTGGCAGTGGCTGGTGGAAAACCCTTGGAATTTTCTTTGCAAAGTCATCTTTGTTCACGCGGTGTAAACTTCAGGATTGCTTCACTCTTCGGCCTTGGTAGTTGGGATTTGAAAAATTTAACTTCGCTGAAGCTATTTGAGACAGCTCTTGCTCACATTGTGTACGTTGGGCTGGATGAGGACTTTTCTTTAAGTTTCTTAGAAATTTCAGATTTTTGCCTACACTGTGAGAACGCCTATAATTCTGCAAAGGTCGCATAATACCTTACTGTCATATGGACACCGTCCAATATACTCTGTTGTGACAATAGTTATGCATAAGTTGATTTACGCGGGAAGTTTACAGACAATGCGTGTTCACCATTCCGGTTTCATTACTGTTTTTAAGTTTAGCATAAGTTTGCTTTTATGAACAGTATGAATAACAACTGGAAATTTATGAAATAAAATCCTAGCATATATTTTTTTCACACGTCTGCGTTGATCGTATCGCTTTAATTAGGTGATTTTAACATTATTCGATCCAATTACATGCACAGTGCGAAAAACAAATCCGAACATGCAGTATGTTGCTACGTTGATGTTCTGGATGAAACAGTAAAAGGCTGAAACATAAGCCTGTCTGTGTGAACTAAGATATCCTATTAACTTTTATCGTCGGAATCTACGAAAGACGAGATAACAGTTGCGTAAAAGAAAAATCTGATTTTCTCGTCAAAATCTCTCTTAAAAGTAGGGCACAAAGATGGCTATGAACCGTGACCACACAGAAGAGGGCATGAGGGTTACTTCACAGACCACCGACGTTTAAGTTCAATTATTTTAAACAACTTATCAATTTAAAACAAAATTGGTGTTAATGACAATGGTGTGAGATTTCATTTTGTTATTGTTTAAAGTTAGCTGTTTTAAAGTTTAATCTAGATGATTGTTCCTATGGTTACAAAGATGCCGTTGAAATTCTTTGTTTTAGTGTGTTTTGACAAGTTTTTGAGCTATTTTATAAGAATAAACAAAGATTTACCTATAGGCAAGATGACAAGGGGAATGACGAATAAAAACGAAACAAAGGCATAGCGGGATAATCTCCATGGTTACATCGTTTACATTTTCAGTATAATCTCCACATCTTACATGCAATTTTCAGTGGGAACGATTGTTGGGATTTATTTTGCAAAGAGAAATGAGGTTTTATTTTAATGTTTATTTGCTTTTCTAATTTCTGACCAGTCCAATGATAAAATTCTTACAGTATTACGGGGAGATTAACAAGTTAAAAAATTCACAAACGTTTTTAGAGTCCTTGATGAAAGTATACCAAATATGGATGTTTCTAACATTCTATCTTATTGATAGCCCGTGGGGAAAACATGTTAACTATTTAATCTCACCTCAATTAAGCCAAGTCAGGTCACCCGTCATTTTTTTCTTTTTAAGCAGAATATAACACCAACAACAAACAATTGCAATAAATAACAATTTTAATGATATTGATAAAGCAGAAATTACGCAAGTCAAAATTACGCATACACATACGGCTAAATTGTCCCTGAAAGATGTTTTCAGTTGGAAAGAGAGATTCAATTTATTCATAGCAGTTAATTTGATTATATTTCTATCACAACTTTCAATTCAAGAATAAAAATACGATATACAACAGCACTTTATAGAAAGAAAAGGAAAAAAATACTGGGACATCTCGGCTATGAGTTGATTCTTTAAACAGTAAGGGCGCTCTTCAACAACTCACAACACAGACTGTCATACCAGGGAAGACTAGCTTAACATGGAACATGAAAGAACTTTTATCATTGCAAAGCATGTTTAGATAGGTCATTAACGTGAATCTTGAACACCGTGTCATGCACTTACGTCATACAGTGTGACTACATTATGTTATTCATAGTGCGGTTCGTTTTATTGATACTGTATGTTAGAACTATGTCTCAATTCGTCTCACGTGTTTCTAGCCTTTCCACCTTCGTTTGTTTAATGTCAGAAGCATTACCGTTATCTTTGATCTGCCGCCTACTTAAATATTTTAAACTGTTACACACTAGTCTTTGTCTATTATTATGAATCGAAAATGACAACCAGTTACAACCGGAGATCCTTTCCCTCCACCAGCATAACACTAATTGGAGATGAAAAGCTTTACGATCTTCGTGGCTGAGCGACTGGGTCGCTGAAACTGCTGGGGTTTTGTTTACCGTCTTCATTTAACCGAGGAATGGTCACGCGTCTGCAACTGCAATGATTAATATCTAAATACCAAGACAAGTAGGAGGCAAGGGGGGGGGGGGGTGCTTCGGAATGAACTTCGGAACAGCTAAGGAGCCTCTCAGGCTCAAAGATAATGATGAAAAAGGGGCGGGACCTTCCTCCTTAAAAACCAAATCACGGCAGCTCTGAACAACATTAAAATATTGTAAGCCTGGAAGACATTTGTCCGTCGAAGGCGTAGTTTTGCTCACCCGTATCCTTTCTATACAGTCTTGAACTAACAGTGGAACCTCAATCTGCTGTCTTTTTTGAGAGCGGGAGGCTTAGTAACTGCGGGGCTTAGGAAAACACCCTGTTCCTGTAAGTTGTAATTCATATGTCACAAATACGTTTGTCATGGTGGAGAAGCATTCGAATTGAGATGACTAATGAACAATTCAAAAAAGGGGGAGGGGTTGGACGATGTCCCAGTTGTAGTATTTATGCCTCTGCCCGCCTAGAGCTGTAGTTCAAGTAATCAAAAGAAGCCAACATACATTGTTTTTTTAAGTTGAAGTTTCAAGGTGAACGGGCCTATCAAATAAAGCTTTAATTTAAAAAGGCAAGAGCAGTCGCTCCATACTTATTTTGAAACGACAGCTAATTCTAACTAATTTCTTCTTATTTATCTTCCAAGTACTTTTCATTCTATTTCATGACCTAAATATTACTTATCTAAGGTAAAGCGATGAGTTACTCCTCATAAATTTTACAATTCAGTGAGAAAAATATTGTCACGTGATCCTCAAGAGCCATTCATGAAATAGGATAGACTACTACACTAATTCAAATTGGGATGACTGCATTTTCACTTTAAGGATGAAATCATGGAAAAGTTTGTTCAATGAATTTTTAATGCTGCGGGGTTTGAAAAACAGTGTCCTTCTTTCCACCCTTCATATGTGACAAAACATGACGAGAAAATTAAAAAATTAAAAAAATTAAACATTCTGATCCTCCTACTTACGAGGTCAAATTACTTCATTTACTTAAGAGGCGTTTTCGTTTCTCCTTAAAATCATTAGTAGTTGTCCAGGCCTAATATGTGTTTGTTTTACTCATCTTAGGTTGGATGAAAAAAAAAAACTTTTTTGATATTAACGGTTAGTGAAAAGTCTGGGGATCTGAAAGCGCTGGCATTTTTGGTTATTTATACTGAATCACTATAGATGATAGAAACATATACAAGGCATATACTTAAAGTTTAAAATGTGCAAAGACCACACTAAACCAAAATCGGTTTTGGATGGTCTCGAGGGGTCTGGTTAATCAAAAACCGAACAATCGATACTTCAATTTGTGCGAAATTAAAGACTTATTTCAAGGAAGAGCTTTACATCCCTCTCCATACCAAATACCCAACCCATTGTTCTAGCAAGGTTTCAGATTACCAAAAGGTCTTCACAACTTGAAAACTGTGTCTGAAAAAGGTTTCTTCAAGATGAGTCGAATATAGAACTTACTTCCCTGTGTTTTCTTTTTTCAGCTTGTTATAAACGATACCAAGAAGCAGTGCAAGTGTCATGGTATGTCCGGTAGCTGTGAGGTGATGACATGCTGGCAACAGACACCGCACTACCGCGATGTCGCCTACAAACTCCTCAAGAAATATAACAACGCCGTTGAAGTGCGCCCTCGAAACAGCAATAATGGCCAGCTCGAAGTTGTGTCGAACCGTGTTAACTCCAATAGTAAAGGCCGTAATTCACCCTCACCCACTGATCTTGTCTACTTGGAACGTTCCCCAGATTTCTGCACCCCTGACTCTAGTGTGGGGTCGCCCGGCACAAAGGGGCGGTATTGCAACAGGACTAGTATGGATTACGATGGTTGCGATAGTATGTGCTGTGGGAGGGGGTACAACGTAAGTCTCAAGGAGAGTATTGAATGGTGCAATTGTACTTTTCACTGGTGTTGCTTTGTAAAATGTCGGCAATGTAGCACACAGGAATGGGTTAACCAATGCAAATAAAGAAATATAGATTACAGATTTCTCTCGCATAACTTTGCAAAATGCTCTCACAGAATGTTCAACCTGCTCGCCCTAATATGTGGCAACGAGAGAAAAAAAAAAACGATGCCGAAATTGCAATGGAAGTTGGAGCAGTCGTTTCATTGTTACGCTTAGCTGAACAGCCAGTTGAACAAAAATTTTGTTGACATTTGCGCATGATCACAACATGACCTCTCAAGGATCAGAGCATTTCATTTCATCCAGTATTTTTAAAACTTCTTGTAAGTTGTTGAGTTTTGTGATAAATCTTGCAGTGGGACGAGAGGAATCGGATTGGCCCATCGTCTGGAGGTTTCTTTAAGGAAGTAAAATACCTTGAGGACATTTTATCGCTTGCTACGCAACTAAGCAAAATACGCAAATCAATAAAGGGGGCTTGGACCGGCCTCTTAATGTAACTGCCGTGGCACTCATAACAAAAGGTGAAAAGCTATAATTAAATTACTACGGACCACTTTTATATCTTGAATTAGTATGGATCACTTCACATCTGATTTTTGGATTGAAGGAAGCCACCTCGGAAAGTTTAATGTGCCCTTTTTAACAAGATTTATAGTTATTCCTTCTTCATTTACATATATGCATATTTATGATGCAGACGCATTCACAATGCCTTTATGTATATATCATCAAGTACTAATATAATAACAAAATGTTTTTATACATAGGAGTAAAGAAATTAATTTATATATGAACAAACACGCTGTAGCTATTATAGCACGATAGGAAAGAGAAAGGAAAGCCGAATGAAAAGAAGCAAATATATATAAATTATATTCAATTGATGCAAAACCTTCCTTAAAAACAAATTGTAACGAAACTGATCGAAGGTGGTCAAAAGGATAAGACTTGCAGCAAACACTGTAACTGCTAGTTGGTTCGACTGCTGCAAAAATAATAAAGGTCGTAAATTGTTGAAATGGTTCATTATTGAAAGTGACACTTGGTTCTAGGAAGACTTATTAGAAGCAGGCCGTATTTTGACCTGATGGGGTGGGATTCAGGTTTTGGGGAAGAGGCTACTACATTTGTTACACAGGCTGAGCAGTGCGTAGCGTACCAGGATCGTGACCAGCTAACTTCCGTATAATTCCCACCCGGACAAATCCCCCTAGGCAGGCCCGTAGCCAGAATAACCAATGGGAGTGGGGGCACATCGATGTTGGAGTTTCGCCAGCCTGGGGAAGGGTCTAAGGGGAGGGGTGTCCACCTCCCCTTTGAAAATTTTTGCCTGTTTCAATTACTTTAGATGCAAAATGATGAGAGATTTTCCATTTTTCTTCTTATATTGTATTCCAAAAATGCTGGTCTCGTAATAAATATTTGCTTCTAGTGCAAGACCTTTTATTGAAAAATGGGGGGTGGGGCACGTGCCCCCCGTGGCTACGTGCCTGCCCCTAGGACAATTCGCCACCGCACAATTCTCATCCGTGAATTTTTCCAAGTAGGACAATTCCCACCCGTAGCAATGACAATTACACCTCAGCTCTCAGACAACTCCTCTACCAGAAAATTTGGATTTGTCTAAATTTGTCTGGGGAAAATTGCCCGGGAGCCACCAGAATAGCTTTTACCCAAAGTTTCTAAAATTCCATATATAATTATGATGCTTGAACATATTCTGTTACTTTCAATGAGGCCTTTCCTACGTTTTGAAAACGTATGCATGTGCAATTCCAGTCACGTGATCATCTTTCGTTGAAATTAATAGGTTGGACGACACCAGTCTGCTTTGCACGCAATACGCATTTAAGTTGGCTAACTTGATTGGGTGCCTATGTTTATGCGTGTGATATGTATCGTGGTGTTAGGTTTGTCGTCCATGAAGTGTGACTGATCCGTCACAATGATCGCACCACACACGCGTCCTTTTCGAATGTGATGAACTATTTGCAAGTAGATGTATTATTCAAGTGAACCCTTCCGTCCCTCCCTCCCTCCCTCCCTCTCCCCACCAATGACGGTCGATTTTTGGACCTCAACGGAGATTGACCCTATCGGTGAAATAGGACTTAAGTTTTTTAATATTGTTTAGAGTATTTTAGAAGTCTGGCAAAGATGTCGTAATCAAGTGTGTTATAAGTATTACTGTCAACAGCTCGTTTATTTAAGGAGATGGGGGTAGGGTACTAACCAACTTCCCCCTCATGATTCCAATTTTATGGACACATTTCCTTTGATGCTTACTTGTGGCCATATTTGCACAGTGAAGTTGAAAATTCAGAAAAGAAAAGAAATAGTTTTGACCATTTTCTGCTTCGTACCTTACGGAATTTACGAATTGACGCCGCATTGAAAAGGATTATAATAAACCTGTTACTAGTTTCACTTTGCGCCAGAAATTATGGGATTTGTGGAAGATAAGCCACGCTCAGCTCATCTGAGTGTGAGAGTTCACTTATTTGGGGTAGGTTAATATGGCTAACTTTCAGATTAAAATTACCGTTACCTTGTTAATCACGACACGAAAACCAGCCAGATAACACCTCCTTATTTTAGTCTATGATAATGTTAATTTTATATTTTTCTACATATACTTAATTTGTGGGGTGCGTGCTGTAGGTAAAGGGGCACACTTGTTAATGTTTACTGACTTGAAAATCTGCTCATGTGCCACTACCAACTCCGAAAGGGCTTATCACTTGTAATTTTATTTCCGAGTTACCACAAAAATAATGTGAAAAGTTTAGTAAAACGGATGTTATTGTCCGGCCAGACAGATTTTACTTCACTAGACTAAGGTAGCATAGGTTGTTTATAAAATATGTGTGCCATTATTGATCGTGAAATTTTGCCTTGCTGGCGTTCCGGCCGGCAGTGAGATATTTTGATTATCATGCATTGCTTAGTAAAAGTACCACAATTTACGAATTTCCTGAACGACGAAGATTTTCTGCATATAATATTGTGTAAATATGGCTTTATGTTACTTTGTGGATTGTGTAAATGCTTTGTGGAATGTAAAGTTTGCCTTTGTTATAATAAAATATTGATCGAAAAACTATCAAAAGACATTTTTGTCGGAAAATACAAAACAAGATAGGCTCACACGTGCCAAACGATAGAAAGAATGTTTTTGTTTTTGTGTCTCATTCCCACAATTCCTCTAAATTGTTTGACCAGCATTTCCCTTCAATATCCTTTACAACTTTTGAAAACGGACTCTTTTTATTAAGTAGATGATTAGGAAGCCACTTTTTACATTCAGAACGACACCGTATGTAATTAAAGTTACAACAGATGTTTAAACTATTAACTTTTACAGGCCCATGGGTGTTAGTCTTTACAATGTTAACCTAAAGTTGATGTTGGAATCATTAAACAAATAATTTGGAAATACTGATATATATATATATATATATATATATATATATATATATATATATATATATATATATATATATATATATATATATATATATATATATATATATATATATATATATTATATATATATATATAATATATATATATATATATATATATATATATATATATATATATATATATATATATATATATATATATATATATATATATATATATATATATATATATATATAATATTTTTAATTGATCGGTTTAATTTATTTCATGTTAAAAATTGTTCCGTGTGAGTATGAGTGCTACGGGAATTAACTGGAAACAGGGAGGTGGTACTGAATGGAGTTACATCGGCACATCGAAAAAGTTGAATTCATGCTAATACTTGTTGATGCACCTTATCAAAGGGACAACAGAACAAAGCTTTCATGACTAACTAGTCTCCCACAGTCAAGTGCAAAATAATAAAAAAAAATGTGCATCGCCACGTAACAGTGTTGTAACAAGTCAAGTCACTGACTCGGGCTCGAGTCGACTCGAGTCGCATATTTGACCTGACTTGACTTGACTTGGTCATCAGCCAAAATGACTTGACTCGAGTCTGGAACCCTAAATGACTTTACTTGAATCGAGTCACCACCTAATATGACTTGACTTGACTCGGACTCGAGCATAGCATGACTCGAGTCCAATTGAAGACTCGAGTCAGGGAAAATGACTCGAGGAGTCTCCTGCTGCGACTCGAGTCCTTTGACGCTACTCGATGTTTGTAAATGTACCCAATTCTGGACTGTTCACGTGCATATAGCGAGGTAGACGCGGCCGTATCGGCCGCACGCAACACACAGTGCTCGTGTGTAATCAATACCAGCGCCGCAATGCCTGTAGTATAGTTGTCACTTGACAAACTGGCCGCGACGAGCAATCCGACAAATCCGCACTCACTACTGCGGAAGGATATCATATCAGACTATGTACACATCATGCCAGGCATGGACCATTACGATCACCGATCTCACCGGTTTCGATCGAAAAACAACATGTTGCACAGGCAGGGTTGCCATCTGGATGATTCTTGGTGTGGTTCAGGGACTTTCGTTGTACGAGATTTTTAATATGAGTCTGTTCATTTTTTCCTCTCTATAATAATTTTGTTGCCTTTGCGTAAAGCAGTACTCAATAATATTGCTTGTGCGACTCTAGTGGAACTGGTTCAGTCCTTAGTGAAGGTACACGTATAGCCGGTCGCCGATTGCTCCCTATGTGCGGTCCTTACCACGACCCATTGAAAATCCGGGGTCTTCGACCAGCACAGTGGTGGTCGAGATTGATTTTTTTTTCTTATAGCAAAGCTAGGACCTAAAGTCCTTATTCACTACCATAACTTTTCCTTTTCAAATCTTTAACTAATAATGCAGTTGTTTTTGAAAACTTTAAAAAATAATAAAAAATAACGAAGCGATGCGAGACAAGAGGAACTATAAGAGAATTATAACTTACTATGATTAAATTTTGCAATGTTAAATGAAGGAAAACATAAATATTAAATACCGTAATGCTAGGAAGGTTTTTCTCTGCGCGCTCCGCGCGCACCCCCAGAGAAAACTGACCAATGCAATTTAAAATTTTGTCTGGCCCCGTAAGATTTTTTTCAAAGCATGGGCCTCTCCTACGCGCCACACTATTGTGACTTGAAGCTCTGACATAAGAGTCACTGAAAGTACTTTACGTCATTCAATGCACCCTGGTCCTTGCAAAAAATCCCAAACTCTAACCATGTGTAGGGAATCACAATTCTCGATATAGTTTTCGGCGTTCTTCCCATGCATGAGCCTGAAATAAATTGATGTCTCATTAGTACTGCTGTACGGCTGTGCGTAGGGAATTTTATGGTGGAATTGCCTCTTTATTATTTCCTGTAGGACAGCTTGAGTAAATTAATATTTCCAAAACCTCGCTACACCTCTCGCTGTCCACTTTCTCGACCAACTACTACCATCCCCAGCAAACCTACTGGCGGTTACTATCGTGAATTTACGATTTTTATAACCTATTTCATTAGCATTTCAAATTACACCTGTAGAAGCAGAATTTGTTCGATGAGTTGTCCAGAATTACCGCAAAAGTCGTCAGATTTAGAAAAAGAAAATACTCGGGGAGGACCCTCAGTCTCCAGCCTTTGGCGCTCGCGGTTAAAGGTTTAGCAGGCCACAACTTCCCAAGATGCAGCCTCCAATGAAAATTACTTTCCTGCATGGCATTTAACTGACTATCGATGGCCTTGGCCATGTCCATGTAAAAACTACCCGTAAAACATTTCATTATTTTTTTAAAATATCAGAATTATACTCTTTAACCTGATAACCTTCAAAATCGACACTAAATTATTTTTCAAACTAATAAAAGTCCAAGCGGGATTGTCCCAGTCCACCGACAACAATGAAACATGAAAGAACCATAGTGCAGGATATAGGAAGGATTGTTTGTGTAATGAACAATACTGCTGTTAAAACTAAAGAAAAACAATTAAACATCTCAATGTGTTTTCTTAATTCGGCGCACTTCACGCGCACCCGTTTTAAATGTTGTTCCAGGATTCCAGGTTACTTCTCATAGAATATCTCGCTTTTCATATTTTCTTTCAAACTCTTCCATTATCATTGAAATCTTTGAATTCCCCATGGCCCTACGCAGCGGAGGGGATGTTCCGCTCCCCCAGAAATTTTCAAAGCAAAATGTTTATCACCATCGATCTGTGTAAATTTACCGACCTTTTGAAGATTGTTCAGATGCAAGTTGTAAGGCTCGAGAGAGTCTCATTTCCGGTACCGTAATATGGGACAGGCGCTCAGCGAAGGGGGTGCAAGAGCCCTCTCCTTGAGGATACTTTTCGTAGCTTTTTATTAATAATATCGCTAAAAAGTCTGAAGAATGCGATTTTTTCAGCGCGCATCGCGCACCTACTCTGAGTTCTATATCTCACATTTATACAATGATTGTTCCAAAGTCCCAGCCTTTGGCAGTATACACGGGTTTGCCCGCCCCTCCTCCATTTTCAGAAATCAAATCCCGCCCCCTAGTCACTGTGGCCATTTTCACTCGTTATTGACGGAGAGTTTATTTCCGAGAGGTGCACACTGCCATTGTTAGGTCCTTGTCCTCGTTCGATAAAAGTGCATGTTACGCCATGGCTTGGCCATCTGTGGATCATGGGGTGAAGACATCTAACGTCAGGCCTACGTGGCAATGTGAAAGTGCGATTGAGCCACGGCCAGCAGATGAACATTAACATTCTTTGCCTGAATAGTTATAGCATTCGTGTGTTGGGCGCAAGCTACATGTGGTACCTTGGTATGTGCAGCGTACTCCTGGCAAATTGCATGTAAAGTTATGTGAAAACAATGTACCTGTGGCATACCATATAGAAAAAGATTGCAGTCAGTGACGGGTACACTTCAGAAGAGGCAGAAAGGAACCAATTGTCTCTAGGTCACACCAAAGAAGAAATACCAGTTTTGAATTTACTATGATTATGTAATAGTGTGACTTGCGTTGACCTGTGGACACCAGCAACTGACTTGAGTTGACTCGACCAAAATGTGTGACTTGACTTGACTTGACTTGACTTGAAAATGTGCTTGACTTGACTTGACTTGAAAATGTGCTTGACTTGAAAATGTGACGAATGACTTGTGACTCGACCACCGTTGACTTGACTTGACTTGTGACTCGACCTACGGGTGAATCGTTACAACACTGCCACGTAACCAGGTAAACTAACACTACTGCCCTATGCAAATGAGCAACAGAAGTATAATACTAAACTTCACGGCTTGATTTTGATCAATTTTCGCATTATCTTGCACGTTGCAGATGTATACATGTTCAAAAGGTAACATGGGCCGAAACGGGTAATTTGTTTGAAGTGTCGAAAGTCGAAACGCTTCCAAACGTGCAATCTAGCTTGCACAACAAGCGACTGGCAGTGTTAAGAAAAGATGGTAACTTTCGCGATGGGCTCTTCAAGGTGTAGCAGACGACGTGGTCCTGTTTCACGTTGACCGTGTTAAGTTGCTACCACAGAAACCTTACTTCAGTTTCTATGGTTACTACCAACTCTTACGCTTAAGCTTACAAGAAGAACATGGAAAGAGAATAATGTAACCAACTACTAGAGTTCAAACCATCATCTCTGGTACTAGAAGTAAGCCCCGGATTTGGGGGAGGGCCCGTCTCTCCCCCCCCCCGCCCGAAACAATAATGACAACGAAAGGGGAGTGAAAGAAGCAAAAGGAGAAAAAGGAATTCAAAAGAGGAGGAAAGAGTAAACTTTTCCTAAAACATGCCTATGATGTTATAATTCGTTCTAGGTTCAGGGTGTTTTTTTCTTCTCACTGATCATGTGGTATACGTCTTAGTTAAAACCACCAGCAATCTAGAGAAGGAGCCAGACTGAAGGCTACAGATCGTTGGATGTACTTTACGAACTAGCAGTGCATTTACGGATGGTGGTGGTGAGAACGGGGGGGGGGGAGGCACAATAAAAGTAAAATTCCAGTGACAGATTGTGCGATTTCCTGCCCATAAGGGGGTTTGCGATACTTTGCACAAATGGTTTCTCTTCGGTGCAATTGAGATTAGCCGTCGTGGGCCCCTCTCTTGAAAACTCCTGGATCCGCGCCCACTACCACAGATGGCTGGGGCTTTACGAAGTAAACAAACTCACCATGCTGAGGGAAGATTTAGTTGATAAAGTATGCTCCTCCGTCCCGGTCGCTTTGCTTAGCTTAAAAGAATGTAAGGACTTCACACTGAAGATGTGACTTATCTTTCCACTTACTTTACTGAATACCCACTTACTTTACTGAATACGGAAACTGGGGAGATTGACAAACTTCTTCGAACATATTTGTCAGTGTAAGGGCTTTTCCTCAGACATTGCGAGGGGAGGGGCAAGGGCGGATGTCTCTGTTCAAGACTTAGAAGTTTTTTTTTTCCAAATCTACTGATAAAATTATTTGTTGTCCATCAAAAGTTGAAAAGTGAACGAAAAAGCGATCTACTGGAATTCCTTACTTGATTGCTAATATGTATCTCCCGTCAATGATAACAAAACATTCTCATCATCCCTAACCAGGGCTCGCATCGGTCACACTTACCTTACCCATACCTATTTACTTCACGGGGATGAGAGACCATATTGTGTACCCTGTGATTGTGCTGTCACCGTCAGTCACATTCTCGTTGACTGTTGTGAATATTCCGATATTCGCCAGAAGTACTATGCTGTGCCAGACATGAAAACTTTATTTGAGCAGACAGATCCTTCCCTTATTCTGGGCTTTCTCAAGGAAAGTAAACTGTATAGAAATTTTTGACACGACTCCCGCATTTACCTGGACATTTTAGTGGAATTTGAACCCCCCCTTTTTACCTATTGTACCCCAACATTGCACCATTTTCTTCTCTAGGTGACACTATATAGCCTAACACATTCGTGTTGGTGTGTCGTAAAATCCCATCGAACCCTGACCAGTACTACCAAAAGCGGCGACTTGGATTAACAATCACGGAGACCAATAGCAATAACCCAAAAGTGAAAGTACACTTTTATCAATATATGGTTGTCATGGTGATATTGAAGTGATGAAAAGATAATCTCGTGCTCATAAATTTGAAGTACCGGCAAAGTTTTATGCTTATTGACTAAATATGCGATGGGGATGGACTCAAAACTCCTTAAACAAAATTTGTGGAAACCATTCCCACTTCCCAGGTTCTTCCTATGAGCCCCCCCCCCCTCCCCCCTGGACACCTACCCAAGATGATACCATGTGGCAAAATACAACAAGGAGATGTATATTTTCCATTACCAAGTTACATATATATTTTATCCATTCATCTATGTACAAGCTATACCACTCAGTGTCCATCACCAACTTATTTTATAAGTTTCTACTCATAAAGCACAAAGCACACATGCTTCTCTCACTTCAGTCACTTTTGAATTCAAATTATATCCATTCATCCTCATTTTTCATCTGCCAAATCTCTTTCTGTGAAACAAAAAACCCAAGATATGCTCCTCTTTTTTCGTCCCAATGACATTCAATGTCATTGATTACATTGTAATAGAAAGTGTTGGCTATATTTTTAAGATAAGAAGTTCTTTGCAGTTCACATATGCACATCAATGACAATAAATTGTCACTAGATGCAACTAGCAGAGCTTAACAAGCATTGCAAATGGGGCATTTGACATACTCGTGTAGCACTGTAACAGAATGGCACGAAGCTCCTCCTACATCCCACATAAATATTTATGAGCAAGCATGATCTCCTTCTGGGTAACTTAGATATGAAAAAGGAAGTCTGAACTGATATCATAAATCCACAGTGAACCTCTTTATTTGAAGCGTTCTATCAACACTGCAGAGCAGGGCTAGACTGTTCTCTTATTTCTGTCTTCACACACCACATTAGATATCTCACTGATTTAGGTAGAGACTGCATAGCCAGCTTTGCAGGCGAACCATCCTGCCACAGCATACCCCACTCAGAGTGAACGCAATATGTGTACACAGCAAACATGAAAAGAACACAGACATGTATCTCTATGGGAAATGTATGGCTAGTTATGAAGGCCCACCTCCAACCTGCTACAGCATACCCCACGCACTAGATGAATTTAGCATGTGTACACATCACATGGTTAGGACACATAGTTACATGTTTCTTCATGGAAAATGCATTCCTAGCTATGCAGGCTAACCTTTATCCTGCTACTGACTACCCCACACATTGTGTTTCATCACTATGTATACATACCATAGTTACAGCACATCAATGCATCTCCATGGGAAATGTATGACAAGCTGTGCAGTCTAACCTCCATCCTGATACAGCATAGCTCACTGACTAGATTATTTCATTGTATGTACACATCAAAAAGGCTAGGACACATACATGGATCTCCAAAGAAAATGCATGGCCAGCTAAGCAGTTTAACTATCCTACTATATAGCATACTTTAGGTTAAGTCACTATGTGTACATATCAAACAAGATTAGGATACACATATGAATTTCCACGGGAAGAAAGAATAAAAATCAATTTGGCCCAGAAATAGCTGTTGGCAGTGTTTAAACCAGATGTCTAAACTTCTTCCATAAGCTGAGAGAGCTGAGGATATTTCATACAGGTGAAAAAAAAATCAGACGTTCTCACAATCTCAAACCTGGAAGTAAATGCTTCCCATTTTCGACCCATGTAGAAGCCTAAACAACGCATTCTAGTGCATTTTAATGTCACACAATGAGAATGCTACCTGATTCTCTTACAAATGTGAAATAAGACATCAGCTTTTAGAGAACTCCATTCAATCTACAAAATGCATACTTAAACATAACTTTAGCTGTACAAAGCAATGTTAGACAGCTTTAGTCTAAGCAATGACACTCGAAAACATTTTTGTGTCACTTTGCAAATGTACAGAATCTATTCTTAAACATTTTACACCATACAAGCCTGAGGAAAAAAAACAGAAAATCTTCTTTGAATCTGAAAACAGTGATACTAGAGCTTTGGAACCACTATAGTGTCTACTCATTTAAGAATGCACAATCAAATACTATTCTTACACCTGAAATAGTGATAATGTAGCAACAAGGTAGCTGTCTACAACAAGATGGAAATGTTCATAAGATTTATTAACATGGCTGTCCCCTCAAGTGATGTATGGGTTTATGGGGACATTTTTCAATTTCTGCTCTGGTTTCAAAAGTTTTTCTTATTGAATCAAGTACATATAGAAAGAATTACGATGTGGAACGTTCCACAAAACAATATACCACAGAAAACATTCACTGAGTGTGTGCCTATCTTTGAAATAGAATATTCTGTAACATTAGTACATTGTTCGAACAGGAAACTAAAGTCTCCACCTCAACTCTTTCCTATTTTCTTTGAAATGCTAATTTTTGTGTTCCCTGTTTGAATGGACACCATCCGCAATGATGTAGCAGCTCACAGTTGTCATAAATAATACAACTTGTACTGATTCTTTATTCTATCACACAATCCTTCTTAACACCAAATTTACTACACCCACGATTCTTCCTCAACTCTACCTTTTTGATAATTTAAACACTTAAACAGAGAATTAGCAAGCTTGTCAAAATATATTCATATAATATGACTTCTTTAAAACTTAACTTACTGCAAAAATATATCCAAGATTTGAGTGACTAAAATGGGATATTTTTGCCATCCAGGGACTTTTCCATACTCTGCTTTACTCCTTCTTAAGAGAACACCTTGCAATGCAGCACAATACTTGTGTAAAGTAACACCCTTTTTACCTGTTTCTCTTTTCCACTTTCACCTCCATTTCTGTTTTATAGATTTATTCTAAAAGTAAGTGCACATCTAGGTGCAATACATTTTTGAGAGCATCTAAAATTTTCTAGGCAGTGTATATTGTTCAGCCTTCTGAACATTATTTTTGTCAGAATCTGATAAAGTCTCATCTAACAACACTGCCTCCTTGACTTGAGACAGTATGTCTTGCATATGGCCATTTACCACATCACACCTTCCCCCAGATACTTATATTTTCCCTATTTAAGATCTGTGGATTTTAATATGAACATTCTCAACATTTCAAGCATTTTTTTTATTTTGTATATAAGCAGTAAAGATACCATCAGATATTGCACACTTACATATGGCCTACACCTAACTTGCACTATGATATACCAAGCTGCTGGTGTGTGTATTTTAAGTACGTTCAGCATTAAGTGAGGAAATGGCTGCTTCTATGGAAAGTGAAAGCCAACTACTTTAAATTTTCATTTTAAATCATGGTGAGTCTTCTCAAAGTCTACTGTCACCACGACTTAAACAATCCCAAACGTTTCATGATTCAGACACCTGCCTTCTCTGTTGTATTTCTTCTAATTTAAATTCTTAAATATAGTGTAGTATTACAACCAACATTAAAACAACTACAAAACGTACATTCAGCTCTGTTATGATACCTCGAAATAAAATGAAGCTAAAAAACTCTGCTCCTGTGTAACCACATTTGCAGATATTTAAAGTGAGTATGATCAGGGTGGCAGGGAGGGAGAGAGGGGGTGGTGGTGGTCGGTCGGAATGAGGGGGTGGTGGTCCCAGTCACATTTTCTTTGCTGTTAAAGACAGGAAATGATTCAACCTAATACACAGGTCTGCCTTTGGAGCACAAAGTGACGTGGCCTTGTTTCTAATGTCTTATGTATACCTGGCTATTTGTGTTTACACAAAATCGAAGAGGAAACCATATTATGATCAACAAATAGAAGTACAGACCTGTGTTTAGTCACTTTCCACCAAAAATTTGAATAATACAGGATTATACATGCAAAAAAAAAGGAAATTAATAAAATGTAATAAGAAAATAATGATTTAACCAAGTAAATTCAGTTTCAGCAGAAAAAAAAGTGACTCCAAAAAAACAAAAAGAATTCTTTTGATAGGACACAGCACTTAACAAGGAAGCCTTTAATTACAAAAAATTCAGATAAAAGCTTACATACACTTACAATCATAAGTGACTGACAGTTGAAAGAGAAACAAAATGTTAGCCTATAAATTAAATTTGGGTGGAAAAGCATCCTCAAAATCAATGTCTAGTTAGATGCCAGTTTTCAATGTCCTCAGAGAGCAGGTCTTGTACACACTGGTTAACGTCATTGTTATACTTATAAAGGAGTTGCCTGTTTTTGTCACGGTTGGCAAAACCCATCTCTATCAGGGTATCCATGGGGCTACGAGGGGGTGTTTCAGAATTGGCTGGGGATGGCGTTGGCTGAAAAGTGAAAGAGAAAAGAAAATTTACATAACAATACACTTTTTACCTGTCACAAAAAATTAATTGTTGAAAAATTGTCAATTACTACTACAAAACAGAAGGAAGGAATCAAGGTGAATAGGGATGACAAAAGGATTCAATACCCGCCTAGAAATATCTGTTATATGTTATCAGATGCAATTTGATTGATTCTGCTGAATTACAACTGATGATACAAGCTAAGTACTGACACAAATTATACCTTCAGTCTTACTGGCCTTGACATGTACCTAAAAGAAATGAGCATTCTTAGATATTACATGCTATGTAATATTCTTGTCACTTTCCATTAAGTGTGTCACTGTGTCAATAATTACTGCATAATCACTAGTTCCTAACTTAAATTTTGGAAAGATTGAGACACACTGGCAGTTTGGTGCACCCAAAGGCAATTAAACGGATTCGCCAGTGGCAAAAACCAATGCCTTCAAAAAATACAGAAAATTTTTCTCTTCTAGGAGGTGAAAACCTCTTCTCAATAGCTTGTAGCATTTGGAAGATACTAACTTTCCAAGAAATGCAATTTTTCTCAAGATAAAAAGCATTGCGGGAAATCTGTGATGTCATCGCGGTACATTAACTTGACAAAGCATTGAATTTCTTTATGATATTGACACTGTTGTCAGGAGGTATTGTTTGAAAAACATAAGGAGTCTTTAACATTTAGATATCTCGAGTTAGGAAAAGAGTATTGCTACAGGGTTTGGAGGGTATGAACTGAAATGTTTTTCTCTTTCACATGGGACCCTTGTGAAAAGCCACTGGGAAATGCCTTTAACTCTGACCCTTCACCTAAGAACAACCTATAAATAAAATTAGACTATGTTCTTACAGGGGGTGGTGTAAGGAGGGCAGTGACAGCAGTATTGGCTGCATCATATGCCTGCTTCATGACAGATGAAGCAACAGCAGCAGCTCTGGCAGCAGTATAACTGATAAAAGATAAGAACAAAGGGTGATTAACAAAACAATACATGTCACTTTAAACTTGACCATAACTTTATGCAGCATTCAACCGCTTTATTGACAAGCACCTTCTGCCACTGATAACAGTGTTATTCCACTTTCTTCAGTAAATGAAATCACATGCTTTTAAAAGTACAAATATCTTTCTCATATACTATAGTCTTAGAATATTCTGAATAATTATTTGGTTAAAAGATGATAAGAATTCACTGTCTCTGATGTTTCATGGACATGGGATTGTGTGTTTCTTTTCTTTGTCATCGAATAACAATCTACAACTTTTTCCTACCTACTCTGATCTTCTTAACCTATATATATCTAAATCTGAAATAAAAGATATTTTGACATAAAATGCTACAAAGAATAATGACCAGACAAGAAGTATCATCAGGTGCATGATTCTAACTCAGCTGCAGTCACAAACTAACCTGAAAAATATATATACTTTTCAACAAAAGTACTGATGGTTACTGTTTCATAAAGAGTTATGCTCAGTCTTAAGTTTGATTTCAATAGGACTACTGCATGATGGATCAAACGTAAGATCAAACATAACTCTTTATGAAACAGGGTCCAGGACAAAGCTGACCTTTGTACAACAAAGAAGGACTCATAGACAGGGACTGGTCAATTTTGAACAGTTACTCTCAAAACACCTCTTCTAATCTTAGTCAGACAGCAAGGATTTCCTTCATGATGGGGAATAATTTAAGCCTTAATAAAAGGAAGTGTTCACATGGACAAGAGCTGACTAGATAAATCTTACCCAAGGATCTCTCTAGCTTGATCTTGGCTGTTGGGTAGTTGATAGGAACCAAAGGTACCATATTCAGTCTGGGAAGTGTTTGCTTCCTCCTCAGATTCACCTTCCCTAGGAATCTCATCTCCATCCTCCTGAGGGGCATTGGCATCTGTTTCTGCATCTTCTCTGGAATGGTCCTCAGCATCATGGAAAACTTCTCCTGATTCCACGTCTGGTTCCTGGTGGTCAGGGGTCATGGCACCATCATCTGGAACTGGTATCTGTGGAAGAGAGCAAAATACTTTACTACTACTTTTCACCCAGCCAAGAAGGAAACCCACTTTACATATTGGTTTTTCAGAGGGAAGGGTGGGACTAAGACAATTCACTTAAAATCTGTGATGCCTTCAAAGGTTTCAGAGGTAGCCTAAAAGATGATGAAGCTTGCGATAAGCAAATTACAACTAACCTCAACTTCATTTTGGTTTTCTTCTTCCTCAACTTTGACCTGAGAAGCCTTTTCCTCCACATTCCCTTCTTCTTGTTCCTCTACTGGGACAGGGTCTTCTCTGGCCACCTCTTCTGCCACTTCATGTTCTGGGGATATTACAAATCCACACTCCCCAGAGCTGTCATCAGAGACGCTTGAAATATCCAAGACGATCTCAGGAGCAGCAAAAGAGCAGCCTCCTGCAACAATGGTGTGAGGTACTATTTCTGTCTGGGGTTGGACAGGAGTGGCTGCCACCAGAGGTACCAATGGTGTCTGAATAAGAGTATGAGAAGTTGCCAACAGAGCATCAATATCTGGTATTGGGATTGCTTCCATAGGCATCTCCTGGGGTGATGGAATTGGTTCTTCAGGGGTTTCCTGGGGTGTCACATGAAGTTCATATTCTGATGTTGCCTCCTCTTCCTCTGTGGCAATCAGAGTGGAAGTAGACAGAACACACTCCTCTAGAGGCTTGTTGAGATCAAAACAGTCTGGGAGTGGAACTACATAAAAGTCCCCTATAAGATCTTCATCTGAAGAATCAATTGATGTATTGTCTTCTGAAAAAACAAAAAAAAAAAAATAACACTGCTTAACTCTCTAACAGAATATTCCTTCTACAACTGTGCACATAAAAGAGAAACATAATGTTTTCATCCAAAAGTTATGTACAATGTAACAACATATTGATACAGTATATACATTGCAAGTATCTATTTCCTTATATACCATACAACAATGTATATACACAAAAGAAGAAAAGACAAATCAATGAAAACAAAGCCATCTCCAAGCAGGAAAAATTGATGAAATTCTCCTTTCACTTTTTTCTTTCTCATTTTGAGGAATTTTAAGGAACTGCTTCCTGCAAAGCCATGATTGTAAATAACTTAGTTTAAACATTTCACTGCAATTACATCTACCAGCATACTGCAGCTTCTTCACTTATACATGGAACTCCCATCCCGCCCCCCCCCCCCCATCCTCTGCCACTCCCTTCATTTTATTTATGAAACTCCATACCTGATACATGGTCAACGATAACCATATCTCCATCAACATTTGATGATGAGTCACTCTTCAGAGGTAATTGTTCCTCTGTCTCTTCTATTCTCCTTTCCTCCATTTTAGTGTTCAGGCTCTCTGCATCCAGCTGGGGAACCGGTGACATGCATGGGGTCATGCCTTAAACATGAAATACACAAACAGAGTATTAAATACTTCACCTACGTGAGCTTGATACTGTACTGAGGACGGTTGTTTAGAGTGTTCTCTGACTGTATCCTCAGTTCATCCAACCTAAACATTATACCACATGAATAAGGTTTTCAAAATAAACTTAAAACAACCACTTTTTGTGTTGTCTGCTGGGGACAAATTAAGCCATTTCACACACCAGTTTGCCAACCTATGTCCCCACAATTATCATTAACATAATGGCATTAATATTACACAAATGTGCAAACTAATCAACATTTGCTTGACTAGGTAGCTTCGCTCATTACAATTGTTGCATGTTGTTAAAATTGCCTGCATCTTTTTCTTCAACCCACTTAAAAAGTCCAGAGATACGCACTATGACAAAAGTGACCACTGGCATAGTTGTACAGTGTAGCTGCATGGCCATTATTTCTATGGAACCTGCATATTTATCAGGCTAGCAAATAGTCCACAAGAGTTAATACATACCACTTGACTCTTGTTTGTTGTTGTCACTGCCTGCACCCAGTTCCTATTCACAGTTATGCATTAATTAGTCTAGCAAATGGTGAAGTACACTTTACATACCAATTCAGGTATTCCTTAAGTTTGTAACTGCCTGCACCCTATTCCTACCCACAGACGTACCCCGTTTCTACCTTCAGCTTTGTATTAACTTAGTCTAGAATATAGTCAACAAATGCTAACATACCACATAGGGTTCTTTGGTGATGTCAGTGTCTGCTACCCATTCCTACCTACAGTTGCACCCCATTCCTACCCACAGATGTACCCATCTACCCTCCACTATGTATTAACTAGTCTAGCAAATAGTCAACAAAAGCAAACATACCACTTGGGGTTCTTTGATGTTGTCACTGTCTGCTACCCATTCTTACCTACAGTTGCACCCCCCATTCCTACCAACAGCTACGTATTAACAAATTTAGCAATGATCAAAAACAGTAAACATACCACTTGGGGTGTTGTTTGGTGTTGCCACTGCCTGCACCTCATTTTCCATTTCATTATCTTCTTCTCCACTGATGTCCTTCTTACTAATCTTCAACATCTCAAATGAGAGGATGTCCTGGGCAGTCAGCACCTCTGTGTTGTTTGATATAACCTTGTTAGGGGAACTGCCATCTGATTGGTCAGGTTGGAGATTGGCAACAGCATCACATGCCTCCATGGTGTTCTCAGTCTGATCAGAAAGTCACAACCAAGACATTTCTTGAGTACTTTTTTCAGACAAATACATTCAATATGCTGTACACAAGAATAAATGTTAATTTTCAGATGTTTTCAACTTTAAACAATTCATACTTATTCTCATCCCATTCACAAACCCCTTAATCTCTTGCCGTCACTATGAAATATCCCAGGAACATGTTAAGATGGGAAAGTGTATCAGGCTCTCATAATAGCCTACTTCCAAAGTACAGATAGCTTGGGAACTGATGGTAACCTCTTTTCACGAGCCAACTCAAGAGCTACCTTACTTCAAGAAGGTATCCCTCTATTATGAAAATTTTGAATGCCCTCACAACAATGTCATGCATACATTCCAACAAGACCTAACTTACATCAACCCACGGGAAACATCTTGCCACTGAATATTCATTTACCTTGGTAATAAGCATCTCATCTTGAATGGAGGCAGATTTATCCTCCTTTGGTTCCAGTATCTCAGCTTCATCAACCACAATGTTGCAAGAAATTCGTTGTCCAAACTGCTCCCCATCTTGAACAAGTCTCCAGACACTCTGGTAGGTGCCTGGATATCCAGGGGCTTCACATTCAACTGACACAGTGCCCTCCTGTCCTGGCAGCAAGTGACATACAGGAGTTGGATCTTCAGAAATATTAGGAATGTTGCCCCAAAGGAATTTTAGCTGAAGGTGTAAAAAATAACCAAAAAAAATTTTTAAAAATAAGAAGTTGCAACAACATCAAATATAAAATATCATCTATGAAGGCTAGAATCACCTTGCAGAATTTATCCTGAATTTCTGGAAACCTTTCACACTGTAGTATTGATTTATGATTTTACAAGATTTTGTAACCAGTATATCTGAACAAAACCTAACCTTTGTTTTGTCATCAAAGGAAATATCTCCTCCATTCAAAACTTGCCAGCTCTTCGTAAACTTGGTTTTAGGTTGTAGGTGAGTTCCTGGAGGAAAGTTTGTATGACTCACAAGCAAAGCTTCATGCACCCTGCAAAATAAAAAGGATCCAAAAAAAGGATAAAAAATAAAAAGATGACAAAGAAACCCTAACATTTAAGGAATCTGCCTGGACAATGTGAAACTTAAAATCCAAACTAAGCAAGGTGAGTGAGTCTATTGATGTTCTCCGAAGAAAGCATACTTTTCCAAAACTGTTGTCCCCCCACCCATGGTATATATTGTATGCATGAGTGTGTGAATGGGGGGGGGGAGAAAGGGATAAATTCTAGTAGTCTTACTTAGTCCAATCTTTTGGACTTCTGCTCTGACTGGACAGTGTCTGTTGCTTCTCTGACTTCTTTTCAAGCCTCTCTCTCTTTGTGGGGGACACCTGGATGGCACCCATCTCTTTTCGTTTACGTTTCTCCTCCTTGCACTTGTGTTTCATTTCCACCTTGGCAATTTTGCGAGCTATTTTCTGAACGTACTTTAGTTTCCTGATGGGAAAGACATGGTATTTGTTTTCAATCATGTTATTGTGATGAAATGTACAAACCATGGTCTTTCAGATAAAAGATTATTTCATACTAATTTTTTGCACTGAAATATTTTGCACAAACAGTATAAACAAACATTTCATACAAAACATAACTCCGGCTTTCCGGATATATACTGAGAAGATGAATAATTCATCCAAAATCCATCTTCAAACCCATCCCCCTTTCTTTCACCAGCTCTCTTAATCATCCCCTCTACAACAAGAACCCCTACCCTGTCCTCTAACCCACAACACTCCAAGGCCAAGTTCTTACTTTTGTTCCCATCTAGTCAAGTTTTCATCTGTGGGATACACTGGTACCTCCAGAAGGGGTATACACTGGCCATCAAATCTCTGTCCAAGGCCCAGTATGGCTGGTTTGCGAATCTTCAAAAAGACATGGTTTTCATCATGTTTGGTGCCTGAGGCTTCACATTTCTCACAGAGGTCAAAATCTGGGCAATGTCTGATAAAGAAATCCAGATAATATTAAAACAGATAAACTTTTTTCCCTAAAGAGTATCACCTTTGCCACCCCCTGAGTTCTGTGTGTCTTAAGTGAAAACTTACTTAGATTTCATCACAATCAATATGGAAAATACATATGCTCTTTTAGCTCTTCCATGCCATGACAATCTTCATGATTTAACTTTTCTGAAATTGAAGGTATACAATATAACCCAGGCCCAGACTGGGTGTTCTGAAGGCCCTCTGAGCTATGATTGTGAATGTATAACAATAACAAATTCGACATCTCAACGGAAGGTGTACAATATTACCCAGGCCCAGACTGAGTGTTCTGAAGGCCCTATGAACTATGATTGTGAATGTATAACAATAACAAATTCCTCAACATTATGGGAGAAGTATTTTCCTACATTACAATTTTCTTAGTAGTTTACCATTTTCTTTGAAGGCCCAATGCACTTTTTCATATATACTTAATGGGTAATTCAGGCCAGGTGTTACTTGCCTAATGCCACCTGTAGTGGACACTGTTTGTTTTGTAAAATAGTGCACATGTTGTGACTGTATAACCTGCTCAAATGAGAGTATGTAAATTATTTCTTTGGTTTCATATATTGAGCCTAGACCCTGTCTATTCATACATCTTTATCTTGCTTATCTACTAAGAATTGTCTTACATTTCATGATTCTGACGAACTATCCAATGATAGCCTGTAATTCATAACGATGTATTGCAAATTTTGCAATATTGCACTAAATGAGGCACTGTGGGGTTTTATGTGATACTAAGGTTTCTGATAGCCACTATACCATAACAGTTCATACCCAGATGTTTTTAGGGTATGCCTGCAAAGAAGGACCTTAAATAATTGTGACACAACGAATGCTTGACAGTCAAAATGCCCTATGTAGGGAGATGTAATTCAGCTACATAAGTAAAAGACATCTATTATCCACAGCAATTTGGGGGGTTGTTGCTTATTGCAGTTTATCACATCAGGGTTTTGACACCATTAAAACTTGATACAGACGCAAGCTAATACACAGACCAATTTTTCTGCGGTTTCTGGTTAGTGCTTATACTTCCATGTATTTGCCACAAAAAAATCACGCTTTTATAGTGTCGTAGCAACTGCAGCAAAATCATAAAAATAACCAGAAAGCCCAAAGGCTTAGTGATTCCTTGCCGAATGGGGATGCTTTGTTGCACTGAGGTTTATCCCTCAAATTTATCTTTCTTGACTACATCATTTTATGTTTTAACAATTTGACCTCTGTTGACCTCACATGACCTTTGAACCCCACCAAATATAACAAAAAAGAAAATCTGAAGTGTCTTGAAAGGGATTCAACTCCAGTGGATCTTGGATCTTGAAAATTCTTGCAAAATTTTGCTTTTTGACCTCTGAGGACTTCTGATGACTATCTTGGGAATTCTTGGGAAATTTCACTTTTTGACCTCTGGTGACCCCATATCATGATCTTGGGAATTCTTGGGATATTTTGCTTTTTGACCTCTGGTGACCCTATATAACAATCTTGGGAATTCTTGGGAAATTTTGCTTTTGCTTTTTGGCCTCTGATAACTCCAGATGATGACCTTGGGAATTCTTGGGAAATGTTGATTTTTGACCCCAATGATGCCAGATTACAATCTTGGGAATTCTTGGGATATTTTGCTTTTTGACCTCTGGTGATCCCATATCAATCTTGGGAATTTTTGGTAAATTTTGCTTTTTGACCTCTGGTGACCCCATATAACAATCTTGGGAATTCTTGGGAAATTTTGCTTTTGACCTTTGGTAACCCAAGATGACCTTTGACCTCCACCAAAAACAATAGGGTTCTTCCTTACATCATGACAAATCTATATACTAAATATGAAAAGTGTCGGTCATTCCTATCTTGAGATATCGTGATTACGAACTTTTCAGCTTTTTACCTCCAGTGACCTCAAATGACCTTTGACCTTCACCAAAAACAAAAGGCTTCTTCCTGTCAACATGACAAATCTATGTACCAAATAAGAAAAGTGTCGGTCATTGCTACCTGGTGATATCGTGTTTACAAGCCGTTTACAAGGTTTTCGCAGTTTAACCTCTGGTGACCTCAGATGACCTTTGACCTCTACCGAAAACAATAGGATTCTTCCTCTCAACATGACAAATCTATATAGGCCATTCCCATCTTGAAATATGGCGATTTCAAGGTTTTCGGTTTTTGACCTCTAGTGGACCTCAAATGACCTTTGACCTCCACCAAAAACAATAGGATTCTTTCTCTCAACATGACAAGTCTATATACCAAATATGAAAAGTGTCTGTCATTCCTATCTTGAGATATCATGATTAACGAGCTTTTCGGCTTTTTAACTCCGGTGACCCCAAGTGACCTTTGACCTTCACCAAAAACAATAGGCCTCTTCCTCTCAACATGACAAATCTACATACCACATATGAAAAGTGTCGGTCATCCCTATCTTGAGATATCGCGATTACAAGGTTTTTTGGTTTTTGACCTCTGGTGACCTCAGATGACCTTTGACCTCTACCAAAAACAATACGGTTCTTCCTCTCAACACGACAAATCCATACAGGCCACTCCTATCTTGAGATATCATGATTTCAAGGTTTTCGGTCTTTGACCTCTGGTGACCTCAAATGACCTTTGACCTCCACCAAAAACAATAGGGTGCTTAATCTCGGCATGACAAATCTATCTACCACATATAAAAAGCGTCCTTCATTCCTATCTTGAGATACCGTGATTACGAGCTTTTGGGCTTTTTACCTCCAGTGACCTGAAATGACCTTTGACCTTCACCAAAACAATAGGGTTCTTCCTCTTAACAGGACAAATCTGTATACCAAACATGAAAAGTGTCGGTCATTGCTACCTCGAGATAGCGCGATTACAAGCCATTTACGAGGTTTTCGCAGTTTAACCTATGGTGACCTCAGATGACCTTTGGCCTCTACCAAAAACAATAGGGTTCTTCCTCTCAACATGAAAAATCCATATATTAAATATAAAAAGTGTTGGTCATCCCTATCTCGAGATAACGCGATTACAAGGTTTTCGGTTTTTGACCTCTGGTGACCTCAGATGACCTTCGACCTCCTCCAAAAACAATAGGGTTCTTCCTCTCAACATGACAAATCTATATACCAAATATGAAAAGTGTCGGTCAATCCTATCTTGAGATATCGCGATTACAAGCAGCGTCACAAACACACATACACACACACATCCACACACACACACACACACCCACACACACATACACACACACACACATACACACACACACACGACATCACCATCGCATAGATTCCTTGCCTGCCTACGGCAAGGAATCAACAAAGCCTATAACAGGTTTGAAGGTCACTTTTGTTCATGAAATATTCTCAATTTTCAAGAAAATTGAACAAAAAGGGACAAATATTGTAGGTGAATGTGACTCTAATGGGGAAACAAGATTTATGACATTGTTAAAGAAGTTGTAATGGGAGATTTCTTACCCGCATTTGTATCTGATACCAACTATGGCCTTCTTGCAAGCATCGCATGTAACACCTTCATGGATGTGAACTGCAAATGAACAACAAAATAGTCACAACTGAAATAGTGCTTAGAGAGTAATAAGGCTTGAAAGGGAGGGGGGGGGGGGGAGGGGCCAACTGATTGTACTTCACAGTCAAGACACCAGTAGCAACTTCACTTTCCTTGGTATCATACTTCTCATTTATTTTCCAGACTGACAATAATATGGGGAAAAAACACTTTTTTGTTTGCTTATGTGTGAAGTATTGTGACAAAACTGGAATTTTAGACCTTTGTCTTTTACTTGATTATAGCATTTCCTTTAGTTGACCACTTATGTATTCAGACATTGACAATTTGGCACCTCAAGCCAGGAAACCTGTAGTGTAAGACTGCTTTCCTATTAATACTATTAGGTGCACAAGTAATCCAAAATTTATAGCTGTTGAGGATTATGTTCCTGTTTCAAGAAAGGCAGTCATTTTTTAACTCGTAACTCTGTTAAGAGTTGAATCCTAAGGCCGCAAGTGCCTTATTTAAAAAATATTGGAGACACACAAGCCTAATAGAAATACTGCCACGGCAAATTTCAAACTGATATAAACATTTTTAAGAGATATAAGACAAAAGGGCATTTGGTCTCTGAATAAATATCAACACTTTTACACACCTTGTCTTCTCTTATAATCTTTCACCATTGAGAGACTATTCACATTTCACTGCACTATTACTACTTGAGGCACATAGTGTACTAAGGAGTCTTTGTCTAGACTGGTGTCCATCAACACACTGGCTGGGATAGCAGTGATTCCTAATGCCTATGCTCAAATGACACAGCTAACTAATGCGATAAGCAAGCACAAAAACCACTTGCGTGTGAAATGGGATGTACAATTTTTAGAGGAGAGAGTATATTATGGATGCCAAAGAACATGTAAAAGCAACATGTAAAAAAAGCTGGAGATTACAACTGTTTAAGGGGGCTGGGCATGCCTGCCCAGTCACATATCACTATATATGATAGCTGATTACATATTTCAAGCACACAGTATAGGCTGTTCTGTAGCTATCCTACTCTAAAAGGAACACTCATGACAAACTTCTGATTTGTTAGACGGGTACTTATTCTACGAATTCTGGTGAAACTTGCACTGAAATCTGACGTGTGGTTCTCAAGATATTAGCAGTTAAAGTTGTCACATTTTCAACACAAAGTGAACTTGAGGCAAGCACATATGATGTCATAGCCTCACATTAATGAGCAGTCTTTTGTTTTTCTTTACACTTTACAACCAATTTTCTCCTCCACAATCCCATGTTATTGGTCACAAATGTAGTAACTTCATTTGCTGATATCTTGAGTACCACACGTCTGATTTTGAATGGAAATTTCACCAAACTGCATCGATTTAATTCCTCTTTCACATATGAAAATCAATTTTTTGCTTAAAGGCAGTATGCAGTCACCCCAATCAGAGTGAGTGTATCCTGTCACTCTAGTTCATGATTGGCCTATTTTGATCATGTGACACTATTTTTGTTGCTAAATTGTGAAATTCAAGGAGAATTTTTTCTTGTTCTCCCTTTTGTTCGTAATAGTTATGTTCAAAACATCTTCAGAGGTGTCTGTAATGCAATAAAAGGAGACTTGCAAGAGTTTGCCGATTTTTCAAAGAAAATTTTGGGGCGACTGCCTGTTGCCTTTAAACCCTTCCTTATAGATAACAACAGAAGTAAAGCTGAATTGACTGCCACTGCAATGCAGGAATTCTTCTACTAGATTCTGTCAGAACCCTGTTTTTTTTGTAAAACAGTCTTTATACACTGATATGCCATTAAGTTATTCAATGTTCTTTCAAAACAATTTTTTTCCTTACAGTTCATCCCATAGTCTACTTGTGCAGCTTCTCGAGCAGACCGTATCTCTGATCCATTCAGGCCAGACAAGACACCTTGCACAACCTTGTTCACAAACTGTTGGAGAAACAGAACAGATTTAAGAACCAGTAAAATAACTTCAGCATACATGGGCTATCCCTTTGAGCAACCTGGCTAATTTCAGTCCTTTTGGTGTGTCCACCGACTAGGGTTGTTTTTGCAGTACAGAAAATTGATCAAGGTTTCGAGAAAGGAAATTCCAGGAAAAGGTGTGTTTGTGATACCCCTATATGGGTACAGAGGCCCCACAGGGTTAACAAAGCAGAACTGACCATACGCTGCTTTGAATATATAATGTATTCTATACATTCTATACTTCTAATAATATATAATGCATTCTTTAATGCTAAGAACACAATTCTCATGAAAGAGCAGAGCAAGTACTCATATTAAGACAGAAACAAAATGTTGCCATATAGTCACATTGTACTTAATGCTTGCAATGCCTTAAAGCTTCTATTGACTAAATATTAGGCTTGGGTGGGCAACCTGACTCTACTTCAGAGTTGAGACTCCTGGACATGAGTAGAGAAGTGACTTTACTTTCCTTGGAATCACCACTCCACTGAAATATTCAATACTGTCAAAAATGTCCACCAAATCATATTTCAGAGTTTAAGTTTGTGTGACTAATACAAAACTTTGCCACTGACAATTCAGCACTTCGGCTGTCAAAGAATAGTTATTGACAGTTTGTAGCTGTTGTGGAATATGTTCCTGTGTCAGTTATGACATCACTGCTGAAGTCACAACTAATAGGGTTTGTGTACCTGCCTCCAAAAATACTGTAGTTGCCTAAGCCTACTCAGGCCCATAGCCAGACAAGGTACTGGATGGGGGCAAAAATTTTTCCGGGGGGGGGGAGGGCAAAAAATTTTTCGGGGGTCAAATGTGTACAAATGTATTAAGTCAATGGTAAGATTCAAACTCTCTAGGGGGGCAAAAAAAATTTCAGGGGGGCTTTGCCTACTACATATATTCCAGCAACACTTCAACTCTCACTGGGCAATCATAAGGTAACATGGTATAAAATACTCTTCATAGGCCCAAGTACTGCAGAATGCATCACAGAATTAAGCACTGAGTATGTATTTACTGCAAATCACACCAAGATATCTAATGTGGACAATCATGTCTAAAAGTACATGACACTGTATGTCTCACCTCTTCATTAGGCTGAGCTATTTTCTTGGGAATTCTCTTGCAGGAAGGTGACCACTCTATGTTAGTTGACTGGACCTGGAAAGAATCATCCGACAAATCATGACAAGTTAAATCCTCTAATATGACTAGAACTGCATTTGCTTGCAAATATGCAGAATTGTAGTGCATGTTAGACAAGTCCTTGCAGTTTGGTGTAGGCCAGACGTGTGTTTGATACGGCGTTTATTTAATCAAATATTTTTCACTACCTTCAGAAAGGTTTGCAAAAATCTTTGCATACATAGTACATTCAAGACAAGAAACGACTGGCACAAGGCTAACAAGGTGATTTTATTGCTCAATCGTGTTTTTCTAACGAACTTCCGAGCGGCTCAGACGTTGCAGAAAATCATCTTATTTTCAAGCTAGGTAGTGTTATTTTGTGATTTTTTTGTATTATCTTACTAGTTTGTGAAAAGGTAGAACACATTGTAAGGATTTCTGATTTGATTCCGATTTGAAGTAAATATCTTGAACTTTGGGGTTTTTGTCCTATACCTGTAACACTACTATTGAGAGGAATTTCGGTTGTGCCCTATACTGTGCATTGAAGGTGACGCATACAGTATACCATAAACTGTGCACATTGAAGGTGACGCCGCCCGTACATATCCAGCTCCCATCACATTAAACTTTACGATAAATTCATCCGCTGAATACTTCGTTTGCGAATTTCAAGTTATGTAGGCAAGTTGTGTTAATGAGAAGGCAAGCGCAAATTCAACTGATTTTTTTCTGAAATAAAGACTCGGCATTTCACCAATCAGTAACATTTCACTCTACATTACAAGCTGTTTCTGTTTATGAAATGAGTCCAAGCTTTGTCTGGACTAATTTAAAATGTGTGCAAGAAAGCGGTAAAAAATCATGGACAAGCTTAACATTAGGTGCCTGCACACTGATAGTACCAATAGCAAAAACGGTCCGAAACGGTGTGGAACTTCCAGTTTCAACATTCAGTCATGTAGGTACCACTAGCCTGTCATGCAATGCCAAGATTGTAGCGTGCACGCGCACTACAATAATGAAATGGGGTAGGGAAGGGGGGGGTGATGATGGATGAAGTTGGAAGGGTTAACATGAGATTACATCACTGGCAATTAAGTAATATGCATTATTCCAAATGTACGTTAATGGAGCTGGTTCTAAAAAATCTGCTTTTGAATGATCCTAGGAAAGACACCCCCCCTCCCAAAACCCCCAAGGATGACATAGTGAGCAAAATGAGTAGTGTACACAAGAGACCAATTACATCATATCCAGTTGCAGTTTAGTGACTGTAATGAATGCCCCTCAAAATGATGCACAAAATAACACCTTAATTGTACAAATGTGTCAAAAAGGTACTGGACTGTCATGCAACTGGGTAGTTTTGCTAATCAAATGTTGAATTCTAACTTGCCCCAATCTTGCACTCATGACAGATTTGGGTAAAAGGTGAGAGCAGGAGGACCTGGGATGAGATGACATTTATGCACAGCACTAATACCTAAGTGGATGATACTTGTTTACTGTAACTTGATGGTAAATGCCATCATGTGACTAAACCAGGTTCAAACAAGTTTACAGGTGGTTGCATCTGATCAGCTTGCAAAAACTATATGAACATGAAATCAAATTTAATTTTAAAATACCTTTTGCTTTATTCCTTGACGTATTTTTTTCTGAGTTGCTTTCATCTCCTCAGTCTCTGCAGAAACAAAATATGATAGCAATCAAAATATGAAACTCATATCTCCTCAAAAACTGGTCACTACCTAAAGAGGTCCTAGAAGAGATATACCATCCTCCTGGGGATGGATAATCCTGACTGACACTAAGGAATAGCAAGGAACACAAGATGTGACAGCAATCAAAATATGGAATTCCCTTTCCTAAAAAGCTGGTCAATTCTCTAATTTGCAAAAGTGATTGATCTGCATTACTTCTAGACACTGTTTCTAGAAAAATCAAAATATGTACATGTTCTAACTTAGCTATCTTGCACATAAATAACTTTTTACAGCCTAACATAAGTCCCTGTGTACAGTTCTAGTGTCAACTATGCTAAATCTAGATAAAACTATGGCAGACAATAAAATCCACTATCAAGTTTTTGAATTAGAAGCCAGGGAACAGTTTTGTTAGGTTACACAAAACATACAAAACACTCTTAACTATTTTCACACCATCCTGTATTTTAACACCTTTAAATTGATAGATAGTAATACTGTACCTTCATCTATTTCAATGGACCCATCCAATCCTTGAAGAATGTCCTGAACAATGTTATTGACAAACTAAAGACAGAAAAAAAATACAAGAGAACCATTAAATTGCTACTTATAAACATAAGATAACCCATAACATCATAGCATCATCTTTTACAATATCATATGTTTGGGAAATCCACCCTTCTTTTTTGATCACTTTTAAGAGTAAGCAAACTGTACTCTATTTTTAGAGACCCCATCCCCCATCTCCAAGGGCACAATTTGAGAAATCTTAATCCTCAACAACTTGATCATCCACATTGTCCTTTGATAAAGTGTGCAGAGATAATTGCGTTCCTTAGAAGTAAATGATAACTGGACTTCCCTTGAACAAATAATTTTCAACAGATCAGAACTCCTTGAAGGTCATGCTCAACAGTTGCAGAATTCCTAACTCTCCAGTGTATAAACACAGCTGTGACTTATTCCTTCACTATCACCACAAGGTTCAGCCACCATTATCACCCCCCTCCCCCCTCCCCTTTCATACAAATTCTTAGCATTAGAATGTAAAAGAAGATGGAAGGCCTAGTTCAAAGTTTTACCTTATCTGGAGGTCTTTTAGTTTCTCCAAGGGTGTCCTGAGAAATACTGATAGAAGCTAGAGGCTTGACTTCATTTTTTCCTGACATTTTGGCTCCAGAAAGGGCACAGCCTGTGACTGGATCATACCTCGAGTTGGGTGTTGGCTTTGAAACTGCCCTGGTCTGAAATCAAATTACCAATTACCCCCAATTAATATACATTCTATGCATTATACATATACAATATACTTATATAAATACAAATTTTGTGATAAAAAAGGCAATATTGTTGCTTTTAAAGAGAAACTGACCCTCAGTGGAAGCAATAAAATCAATGTGACAGACTTTATCCTGCAAACATCACCTCTTTGCAGCTAGTGATTCTAATACTGAAATATTACAAATACTACTACATGCTACCTTGAGCATCATGTTATTTGAGAAGAATGACTGACTTTACTTGAGGAGTCCACTCTAGGTACTGTATAACCAATTACCACTTCTCATGCCTTTTTTACACTAAATGCAGATTATATTGATTTTCATCTATTTTTATGGCCCCTTTAATAAATGTTCATAATTCAGCTTACTTAAACTTAACAGCATTCCTATCCCCACTTATTCTCTTTCTGGAATTGTAGGAAATCTGTATGGTCCACTCACTCACCTGGGTCACTGGTTCCTTCTGTATACCTGACTTTGGGTCATACACAGTAAATTTCAAAACATCCCCACTTTTACGAGCTACTTCTCGAGCCTGAACATATTCCTCTAAAATCAAAGAAAAACAAAATTATGATGGGATACTTACAACTTGTTTAACAACCTAGGGTGGTATCAGACATGCACAGTAATTCTGTACAAGGATACAATGCTACAACTTTATTGAGTTTGGTATACATTTGCAGAGTGGTCACAAAGCCCAATACAGAAACAGTTCACAAATAATGCAATAAGTTCATGGCATCATAACAGAAAGGCTGCAACACTTCATGGAGACGTAGCTGACAATTTTCTGTTCATCTGTGAACCTAATACTATTTAACAAGGCAATACTGAGCATAAAATGACATGATGAGTCATTCAGAAGCAGTATCCACAATGGAGGGGTACTGGTATTTACTGTGTTCTGATCATCACACAAAATACTGTGCAGTTAGTCATGCATTGTGCACAAAGTACATGCAGATAAACTCATCCAAAGCACCATGACTAAAAATAGAAATGATGTCATATATACCTATGTACAACCATAATGGCACCATTTCTTACACCACAAGAATGACCAACATCATCACACAGGGTAACTCATCAAAGCTTTCAATGAAAGTCATTTACTTTGCACAGGTGTGTATGTACTGTTCTGTATCATTCCTCTTCAATCATCTCAACATTACATTTCCTGATGCATTTGTCAACCACAAGTTCACAACCACCCCCATCCCTCCCCTTCCATACTGGGACAGAGAAGAGGCTTAAGCAGGATTGTGGTTTTAAATGAAAATGCACTTCCAGTGTGTTTTATATTCAGCTAAATCTGAAATAATTCCAAGTTGGGCAGGACATCATTTGGATGAAAATTCCCACTGATATTGAACACACACTCCTACTGATATTGAGCTGTAAAGCCTCTGCACAGTGAGCACCATTTGGTGTCAAAACTATATAATGGAACTGAAAGCATTCATAAAGTCCCTCAAATCCCTGCAATTTTCCTAACTTCTTACAAATCCCAGGGAAAATTTTCCAGCCCTTGCTTTACGATGCACATCCCAGGCTCATAACGGTAACATCAAATCCCCTGTAGAGTTGGGACTAAGTTAACATCACATCCCCAGCAAAAGTCTTGCAACAGCCCCACTGTCCATATGGTAGCTGTGGATACCAGTGACAGCTGTATCATGACAAGTTGCTATTCCTTTCTTTAAACCATTTGCAGCTCCCCTGATGTGAGTTCACACACGATGGTATCCTCATTGCTCTTTTCAATAGTGTGAAAATATTTTTGTGACAAACTAGGCCTATTTCATTCATGCAAAATAATTTTTTGCTTCTAAATCATCATGAAAGATTACTAGGAAAGGAAATTATGTAATTCAGGAGAAAACTAAAGAAGGAAAGGGTGCACGCATGAAATCAGCATTGATTTGTAAAGGAAGAATCAACGTAAAATTTCAGGTGAGCTTTTCATTTGATTCCTGTGCTTGATTCCCAAGATATTAGAAGATGAAGTTAACTACAATTGTTACCCAAAGACTAAAAGTAGACAAGTTTGAAGTAAGCTGCAGTGATGTCATCTCCTAACACTGGGAAGCAATGCTTTATTTGTGTCTTTCAGTGCTTAAATAGCATTGAAATAGGCTTTACTTCTGTCTTTCAGTTAATAGTTTTAATACTGAAATAGGTATGGGAGTTTATCCATGCCATAGAACCTTTCCCAAATAGCAATTGCAATGGATTGTGGGATGAAGTTCTGGTATCTAGACGATGTTGCTGTCAATGGCATTTTGCTGTGGCAAAAAACGATGCACACCAAAATTCTATCCCACAATCCTTTGTAATTCTTTTTGGGAAAAGAACCTATCGGGAATGAATGGTTAACAAAATTCCTGTGCCCCTCATGCATTCACATTATGAAAAAATAGGACTGAGCCTGCAGGAGAATATTTGTTAAGTTTATAGAATATGGGGGTATGATGTCACATGTGCTTATTTCAAGTTCACTTTGGCTTGAAAATGTGAGGTCTTTTCTGCTAAAAATTAATATTTCCAGAACCGCACATAAGAACTGAGTTAAAATTTCATAAGAGTGCTTATTTCTAGCTCCTCTTTAACATATTAAAACTTAAGTTTTGCTTAAACTTTTTTTCTCACATTTAAGTCCAGCCATTTTTTGTAACTTTGATCAAAATAAAAAAAATTGAAACAGTTTCCACTATTAATCTGAATTATGGGTGGGCTCATTGTTAAAGTTACATAAGCTTGGCTTTTCCTTTTAAATACAAAAATCCAACTGTAATAACTGGATAGTGGAAAACTGGAACCAGCAGAACTTTCTAGTTTCCACTTCCTTTCCCTGTTTTCCAAACAGGAGCTTCAGTTGCACAATTTTACATGACCCTTTCAAATTTATACTTCAAATTTTCTCCAGTTGAGAAATTCTGAACACAATGCGGGCTTAGTGTACTGTGAACAAAGAGCTTTCTTCCCAGGCAAATACTCAATGACCCTTATATCTCTAACTGCAAAACAAACACAAGAAAAAAAAAAAAAACACACACACACACACACACACAGATAGACATTACTGTTGACAGAGCTTCATACTGCATAATGACACCTCATCTGGCTTCATATGATGCAATGTCTGTCTTGTGACTGGTTAATTATAACACAAACAAACATTGAACTGTAGAAACCACACTGTGCGTACTTGCTCAGTTTACTAAGCACTGCAGAGTGCAGCTACAATTAGCTCTGACATCTACTGTTGTGAAATACCATCTCAAAGGAAACTAGCTCCTAGTCCAACTGGCAGGAAGTATATCAATTATTGTACACCAGGCAACCATCAAAACAGAGACACATTTACAAAGTAGAAAAGGTGTACTTATCAGCAATTTTTACACACATGGGTGAACCACAAAACAGCTCTTCATTATGATTCATTTCATATGGAAATGTTGGACTTGCTTTGTATTTGTTTCATGATAGAAAATTATTGTTTGGTTTCATAATTGCTTGGAATGTTTTTATTGTTTGCTCAAAAGCTGAAGATTTTTTAAAGGACACAGAACAGGTTTATCACAATAGATCCATTCCATGAATTTTAACTATTCTGCCAACACCATCATACCTGGATTAGCCTATTTATTATTCTTTAATTTATTTAATATTTTCGACAACTTCCATATAAGTAAAACTCACCTTCTGAACTGAGATTGACCTGTTGACAAAAAAACAAGAAATAAAGATATCAAGCAAGTAGCAGAATGATTAAAGGGAAAATGCAATACCCCAATTTGAATTAGTTTACCCTGTTATCCTAATTCAGGAATGGCTCCTTCCAATCATGTGATAATATTTTTGTCATTTGTGTCCTAAATGCAGAAAAATTCCTTGGTTTACCTTCAATATTCAATGTTCTTATCAGGGTTAGCGCCAGCTTCAAAATTCAGGGAGGGAATTCCCTCCTTTGTTTGATTTTTTGGGAGGGAATTGAAAATTTTGGGAGGGAGCAGAATTCCAATCAGGGTTAGCGCCAGCTCAAAAATTTCAGGGGAGAATTTCCCCCTTGGTCTAAAATTTTGAGGGGGATCTGAGAATCTTGAAGGGGGGGGGGGGGGAACTGGAGCAAAGTCAAATCTTGGAAAAAAATGACACATGCCTTCCAGGGCATACACCAAAAGTGTTGTAACCCATGCATACCCCCACCCCTCCCCCACCTCTTCCTACTGCATGTACAATTCCAAGTTAGCCAGTTTGACCTTTTGACTATTTACTAGTAATCATCACAACCAGACCTTGTCTATCAGCACTGATTCTTAAGGAAAGCTCATGTTTTCTGCATAGACTGTAAGCTCTGATCTTGAAGATGCATTGGGCAGAAACAAGGCATCAAGTGAACTTTACTCAAATAAGCCTAGGCTATATATACTGTACTTGAGGTCCCAAGCCTAGAGTTTGTATCAACTATCACCAAATAGGCCTAATCCTTTGAAAGCTACAGCTAAAATTATGTAGTTGGCATTTATTTCTCAAAACATGTGTGAGGCATGTGTAAAATACTTTAACTTAGCCCTTACCAACATTTTCAAAAAATTTACTTAGCTACTTTTGACGTACGATACTTTTTTCTTTAGAGCTGCTGGCACCAGCTCACACGCCATCCTAACGTATTGTCTATATGAATACATGGAAAGCCTAGCCTGTAACGTTAAAAGTCACCTTGAAAGCAGCCACATGCAAACTGTACACAGAGTTTATGTTGTACCACCAGTGTCAAGCTCTCTCAGCACAACGTAACTACTGTTTAAACTAACTAGTCAGTGCATGCAAGAAGTGTTCATGGGATTTACGTAAGGAACGTACATCCATTGATAAGTGTATTACTGCACTGACTTAATGTGTGCAATTGGTGAGCTTGACTATTCTGAATGCAAGGAAGAAAGTACATGTATCTTGCAGGATGGGTCTACACAAAAATCTGTGCGGGAATTCCCCCTCTGCAAGTTTTCTTTGTGTGGGAACTGACAACCTTTTTGCGAGATTCCCACAATCCTGCTGCTAATGCAAACCCTGGTTCTTATACATAATGAAAAATACTTGTGAGCAAAAAAAAAAGAGTCCTTTGCAAGATTTAGCAGATTTTTGAAAATTAACTTGGGGCGACTGATCTCTCCCTTTAATTGAATGTCTCATAATCATGGTTGACATATAAAATAACTAACACAATTTTTGCAAATTTATTAACAGAAATTCAAAAATTTTTGCTAGTGAACAAGAACACCTTCTTAATACTTAGTTGTGAACTCCTGCCAGAGTAGACAACTGTACATGATATCAACATAAAATATAGGGCTGTGAACATGTAGCAAAATAATTAAATGTTTAACCGCAAAAATTTGTGATCGTTTAGCAATAATCGCGATTACCTTATCACAACTGAAAGACTCGGTGTGTGTTGATTGACATGATAAAAAGGCCTATTCAAAATGAACTGGTAATACCCGTGAACCCCAAACAAGATTCCTGTAAAGGCTTGTTCGTAGTCAAAACAGTAATCACAACATGATTACATACTACATACTATGTAGGGGCCAACATCATGCACTCTGCATTGACAGGGTATTCAGATGGATAGAAAATGGACGAAAAACAGGTTTTGCGATTAATCGCTTAGCATCTTGTACTACACTTTTATTCCACATGCGATCGTTTAGCGATTAATCGCTACACGGTCACAGCCCTAATAAAATAGAACCCAGTGTTTTAGTGATAAATAAGCCACTTAAAAACCCATTGCGACTGCCTGGTTGTGACATATACAGTACATGTGCTTATCTAATGGCAAGGGAAGGCTGATACTGTAGGCCTACTTCCCTGTGTATTAAATACAGAAATGAAACAACCATGGAACTGAAAGATCTGGAAGCCTGTTTGGAAACTACTTCAACTATTCATTGGCTGAGAGCCCACCAATAGACTGCAACTTTTTATAACAGTGTACATACTGCACACAAATGTCCTTCAGCTCATTATGTGACAATTGAGTATGAATTAGCCTTGAGCAACCTACAATTGTGAAATATTAAATGGTACAAAGCATTAAAAATCCATAGTATGTTGCCTTAAAATTTCTGCAAGGTTGGACATAGATTCTCATCATTTTAAAACCATAACCGGCAGGTTGTACAATGTGCTGAGCTGTTATTAAATTGGGCGCTGTACTGTATGAATTTGTAAAGACACAACCACGGATCGCCTTCCTGATAAACAACAATACAGTACAGTAGTAGCAGTGGACAAAGGTGTTGCGATGTCTATGTAGGCATACTCAAAACGGGTGACCACCAACCAGGAAGCATGTATTCAATTAAATTTGATACAATAACCTGGGAAAAGGAAGGGGATATGAAGAAACAGACATTCTATTCTGAAAAGCCAATACCCTGCATGAACACTTCAACAAAGCTCACACACACCATCTTATATTTGCAGCTTAATATGACAACCAAAACTTTAGATCAAGCTACTGTACCCTATACAGCATTAAGGCCTACTGTAGTCTTGGGCTTTGTACAGACTATATGCAAGTCCACTATAAAGGGTGTTCTGAATAGCAAAATAAAGACAGTGTAGTGTGCCTTAGGAAAAAGGTTGAAGTCAACTCAAAAGTGCACACATATCAAATAGATAAGGACAGAAGTTTACTTTGACAAATGTACTGCACTGAAAAATCACATGTACATACAGTAGAATTACCACATACATATATTTATATTAAATTATCAAGTCATATTCAACTAAGTGACCAAGTCAGACCTTAAATGACAATGTGAAAAATGCTTGCAATTTAATGTGACCTACTCCTACATTTCTCAGTTGACCAGGGTTAAACCTTTTGACGATTTATAAGTTTCCTAGTAATTATCACAACTAGGCCTTGGCTATCAGCACTTGCAGTCACTGATTCTTAGGGAAAGCTCACGGTCTCTACACTGATTGTATTTAGCAGCTGAAGATATGCAGACACAATACATCAAGTGCATTTTAATTTCACACACTACTTGAGGTCCCACGTCTAGAGTGTGTGTGTAAACTATCACCAAATAACATTATAGGCTCCAACTAAAATTACACACATGCTTTAAGCAACTCAACTCTTTTTCATGATCAATGACACGGTTTCACCAATTTAGCATGCATCTAAAATTCTGAGATTGTGGTCCCAAAAGTACATGCCTCTGACCATTTAAGTCCTCTCAAACTTCAATGCCACTGTTGTACACAGTACTACAGGTGTAAGGCTGCAGTCTTAGTAGCAAGCCCCATCGTGAAATTTACAGGTTTCCAAAATTATGAAATTGGCATTCATCTCACAAAATATGTATGAGGCATGGGTAAAATATTTTAACTAAGCCCTTAACAACATTTTCAAAAACTTAACTTCGCTCATTTTGATGTACGATACTTTTTTCTTTAGAGCTGCTGGCACCAGCGCATGCACGTACCATCCTAACATATTGTATATATGGATACATGCCAAGCCTAGCCTAACGTTAGTTTTAAGTCACCTTGAAAGCAGCCACAACCAAACTGTATGGAGAGTTTACCTTGTACCACAACAGTGCCAAGCTCCAACAGCACAACATAACTACAGTTTAAGTGCATGCATCAAAAGTTCATGGGATTTACGTATGGAAAGTACATCCACAGGTGGTTTAATAACTATATTACTGCACTGACTTAGTGTGTGCAGTTTGTGAGCTTAAATTATTCTGAATGCGCGGCAGAAAGTACATACATTTTGCAGAATGGGTCCATACAAAAACCTTTGCGGGAATTCCCCCTCAACTGATTTCTTTGTGCAGGAATTGTCAACCTTTTGCGGGATTCCCGCAATCCCACGGCTAATGCGAACCCTGTCATTATTATCATAGTGTTTTTTGGCAAGAGGGTACAAAAATTAGAATTCTAACATGAGGATAACTTCTTGTTGGAAAAAATGTGAAATAAATTGCTTTGTGTGTTTTTCTTCCTTTTCATTGCTCTTTCCAGCATAATTTTTTCATTTACGGCATTCTTTTTTTACACTGAATTGGTGTTGAATCTATGAAAACTCGACCTTTCCACTTTTCCATTAAGGAGAGAGCGAAACAAATTTAGTCAATAATTGTATGTTTGGTAGGCTATATGTCTGTAAAGTACACAAACACTGATACTGGAGGCCATGTCTGTGTTCTGTACAGAAGTTCAAGTGAAATGCTCGATGAAAGCACAGTAAAACCAGGGCATGTGTAGGCCTGTAGCTGTATGCCAACACCCATGGATACATTAGGCTATGCAAATGCTCTGTAAGGAAGTTGAAGTACGTCCCAAGAACATGGGGATTGTACTGGGTGTTTTTTTTTTATTCGATTGTTGCTAGTACCGCTAAAATTCCAGTCGTTACCTCATACTTTGCAGTAGAAACAATGGGTGCTTTTATGTAAAACATGCATATTAATTTGTGCTGTGTAAAAGTATGCCTTGTACGGATTTACGAAATTAAGATACATGAAACTTGGCCCCCATGAGCTGTGCATACACATGCTCCATTTTATACTCGAGCTCGTACTCAAAGGATACAGGTACAAGCTCCACTGATTTACGCATGGCATCGAACACATATTTACATAGCCCTAGAGAGTGTGCATGCATTACATACTGCTGTATGAAACTTGATAACACTTTATACACAAACACGTGTGAGCCTACACCCTATGTTCATGTAAAGGTACTGTAAAACATGTAAGGACAGTGTGAAATAGCCCAGTAACTGCATTGAAATACTGCAGCCTTCGAAGTATTTTCATTTTACCATTTGTTCTGTGAGAGTCTTGGGCTCCAATAACCATCTAAACTGAGAAGAAATTAAACAAGCTAGGGTAAGGCAGCAATATTTTTTCTCTTCTTATTTTGTCATCCTGCAAGTAGTGGGGCCACACAGGGTTTGCAAAATGGCACAAAAATGGGCAAACGAGTCGCTGAAAATTCTTGACCTTCAATAGTCCACTGTCCACAATGAGCAGGGAACTTGTATCACTGAGTCGAAATTGTTTTAGGAAAATCAAGATTATGGAATTATTGTGATAAGTTTTGGTTTTATTAGAAGGTCAATATCACCCAACCCTTAACTTTAACATGAAAAGACTGAAACTATTGTCTTTTCTTCAAAGTTAAAATTCTTTTATTAGTGTACTGCAGTTTCACAATATAGACTAAGTAGCCTTTTACTACGAATGTAATTCTGATAAATTCACGATTATATTGAAAAACACGAATAGACCAGGTTCTTAAATGAGGTAATCTATATGCACATGCATGCAAGACACAAAGGAAAGGGAAACAAAAACTTGTCTTACTATACCTCATCATTTTCGTCATCTAGATATTTGATCTCAATATCATCCAGATCCAGAGAACATTTTATCTGAAAAAGAAAATATAATTTCTTGGTAATACTTATATGGCTTTTAAATGAATTTAGTTTTTTTTTTCAACATGACTTAAGTAAATTTATTCAATTTTGTTTCTGGCTGCAGAGAGAGTATCAGGCTTGGGCTGTTACAATACTTGCCATTCACATCATCATTACTTTCTCTTCAGTTTGTGACTTTCTACTGTATGTTACATTCAATTAGCAGTATGAAACCTCTTTAAAATTACTTACTGTACATGGCACATATAAGCAGCTATTTTGAGGCTGTCATTTTTAGTGCGAGCTTAAACACATACTACTGCAAGCACATACCCCTGATGCTTACCATGACAAAATAAAAAAAAAAGGTCTTTATACAGTAGTTTGGGATTTTATAGGTAGACAGTAGATGGTGATGTGAATGCACTTAATGTATTTTGCCCCACTGCATTTCCTAGAACTACTTTTCTACAAATCCAATGTTCCCCTACAGGGCTCGATTTTAACAGTAGTCCGGTAGCTCACGACAACCAAAATTTGTGATGGACAACCAAACAGAACCAGTTGGGTTTAAAAGGCATAATTTGTTCTGCATCTGACTTCTGTCCACTATTCCAATCATGTTCAAAACTGCAACAATGCTCACAAAAAAAAATGGTTCCATAATTAAGAAAGGACTTCTTGATGCTGTACACTGTATACAGGTATAGTCACAAATATTCTGAAATCTGATGGCTATTTTTTGAAATTTTCAACAATGCTTCCATCATGATTGCTTTGTCCTTCTTTTGTGGTGGACACAAAGGGAAGCAAACCAGTCTGAGATCCATTTTACATGTTCAAACAAGGCTTAATCCTTGTCCCTTGACTCGCCCTTAATCTCGGTAGAGTGGATATGGTGACTTTAAGTGAATATATACTTTATTACTATCACAAAAATTACATGACTACTTGTGTAATTGCTTGAAACTATTTATAAGTATGGGCTAAACATACATTGCTGACCACCAAGCTTTGGATCAATTTTTTATGTTAAGGAGGGACAAGTCCCTCATTTAACTGTGAAGCTGTTGGCGATTGTACTGTGTTCATTGCACTGAGCCAGTGTTGTTCAATGCTACATTTATTCATCCTGCCTGTGACACACATCAGCAAAGCATTCTCTACAACTGAAGCTGTGGCATTGGATCAACAAGTATCACCGAGATTTTCCCTAGAACTGAATCATAATAGGATCATATCAGGTCTAGATTACTTACTTAGGGATACATGTTAAATATTTAAAACAAATCTTGACATCCACTTTGGAGAATTTCTCACAATCTTACAAACTTTATACACTTGCTGGTATTTTCAGCATGAAGGGAGGGGTGGGGAGACTTCTGAACAGGTAATGACACAACATCATTGGTGGAAGCACTGAAAAGGATCTGGCAAAACAGAATATTGTGATTCAACACCACAAGTAAATATCAAGATGCAAGAATCTGAAAAATTTTTCAAGAGAGTCTCGAATCCCTCCACCCCCCCCCCCCCCAATCAATCTGTTTATTCAACTTAAGAACTTTGTACTGCTTCATACATTACAAGAATATTACTGAAAATAGATTAGAACACTACCTTGTTTACAAATTGCCTTCTGCAGAACATACAACATTAAAACAGGTCTCACTGTCTGAGGAATAACTAATGAACCATATCACATACTGTAGATTGTGAAACTGGCTAGGTTAGTCTTTAGCACAACTGCTGCGCAATACAACGTCAAATTTATAGTCATTTCAGTGGTAGATGAAAACTCATTCCCCCAATTACTCTTTTTGGAAAAAAAAATCTGAAACACTTAATAAATTACCAACTTGTACTAAATAACATTTCTGAGAACAATAACTCATTTCAACAAAATATGCTAAAAGCTTAAACATTCTTTCCAATGTTACAGAATACCCTTAGTCAGTCCCATACTCACCTTGATTCAATCATTCCCCAACCCAACCCCTTCCCTCTTTGGGTTCCTTAATTTTTGGAATAAGCCAAAGGGCTAGGCCTTACACTAAATTACTACTAGGCTAAGCCTTACTGTACGTCTACTAAGTTTTCTACACTTTGGCCTGACCCACAGTTCGATTTATAATTTTTTTTTCTACATGCACTGGTGCATGTAGGTCAACAAAGCTACATGCACAGCAAAATTTCTACATGCACCAAACAGTCTTTAAATCAGAAATCCCAGAAGTTGGGAGGCATGGTTCACGATTTGATAGTATTTCAATCACGTTGTCAAGGTCAAATAAAGTTGATGCATACTTTTATCCAACCACGATCAAAAATTGGATATGTGTGATGTGATGCCATACATGCAGGCCTCCACACTGCTTTAGCAGTACAAACGTGATGTGCAGGTTTCGCAACTACAATGTATTGACGATTTGCAAGTGTACATCCAGCGCAAGGAAACATGTAAGCGATAATTATCGCCCTGTGAGCAGGGATGTCACTACACCGGGTGGCGCTGGGTGGCCCCGCCTGGTACAACTGAATTGCACCCGCCACTCACGTTAAAATACAACATTATGCCCAGCACTTTTTCCCCATAACGGTACTATGATTTTATGATTTTTGAAAGAAATTTGGATTTAACATTAGTCTCAGAATGAGACGGCCAATTGGAGCATTAACTTAAAGGGTAGACAATAGGGCTGTCACGTTTAAACGTTTAAACGGTTAAACAATCGATCGGCCGTTTAAACGGCGCATAATTCAGCTAAACGTTTAAACGGTTTTCCTTTTAAAAATACAACAAAAGTTTTAGCAGTTTTCTTCCCCAATGTTTTCTTTGATATCTCTCATTTAACAACGATGTTTATTTGTAAATTCAATGACCAAATAAAGCTTCAAAAATAAACTGTCCGTGTGTCTCTCCATTCATAGTATATAATTCTGTGATTGAATTGACTTCCACCTACTCACAGTAAGCCTACTAATCCCCCTAACAATACGCAGCGCCCACATCCCCAATCGAAGCAGTAGCCCAAATCTGCTTATCAGGACGCGTACACAATATCGGCTTAACCACATTTTACTCTCTCTCAGTTTACATCGTATTTGTAGCTCAAGGTGCTCACAGAACGAACGTTAAAACAGACTTACTTAAAAAGTCCGAAAATTGCCGCAGTATTTCAATGCAGCATTCACACCATCCTACCATGCTTTACCTATACATAAACAGACAGTGTAGGCTCGCACACGTGTTTGTTTTGAGTGTTTCATATAGCAGTCCATAATTCATGCACGCACTATATATCCATACGTAAGTATCTGCTTGAGTCATGTTAGCGCACCGCGGCCCGCTTGCTGTGTGCAAATCAATGGAGCTATAGTACGTAGCATGGGACGAAGCTATCACAAACTTTCGTTCATTGGGGTAATGTTCTAGACATCGTTTTTGTTTAAATCACAAAAGTAAAAGGCACACGTTTATTTCACAAAAATTAACATGCATTATAAACATAAAAGTACCTATCGTAAACTACTGCAAAGGACGATGAAACAACCGGTAATTTAGCGGTACAAGCAGCGATCGAAAAATGTTGTTATTTTCCATACCATGCCCAATGTTGTTGCGATGTACGTCAACTTTTGTACAGAGCAGGTGCGTAGCCTAATGTGTTACTGTTTGCAAGTAATAACGGACCTATACACGTGCTTTAACTCCCGACTTTTTTCTTGCGTGTCACTTGAAATTCTGCATTTGCACAGTGTACGGACATGGCCTAATATTATGTACGTCGGTGTGTGCGTACATTGCGGCCTGATATCAAACGTATGGCCCTGTATCAAACTTATGATCATTGACTGCGAATTTAATGCTTGGTTTTGTTCATTGGCAAATTTGGATGAATTAAAAAGAAATCGCTGAAATGATCGCTACATTTTTACGTACAGATTTTAAAACCTTGCGCGTACTGTGAATTTCGTAAGTGAATGGTACGTTAATGAGGCCATTAATGCATTACACTGTTGGTTCAGAATAAAGATACCATTTAAACGGTAAACGAACGTTTATTCCGACCGTTTAAACGTTTAGGAGATTAAACGGAAATTGACAGCCCTAGTAGACAAATACCCACATCTTCTCTAAATGCGAGGACGGTGATCACTAAAAGGGTCACAGTCAAGAATTGCCCAGCACTAAGTTTGGCCTGGTGGCAACCCTGCCCACCTTTTCACTTCTTTCTTACATGACATGTTCCACAAGACTTGTCCCAGCTCGTTTCTATTTCCCACAATGGAGGGTAATATTCCCTCCTGCCTAATCACGTTCAGCAAACTTTGAAAATGACTAAAAGCAAGTCTCATTTATGCTTTCTCGACGTCAATGGGCCTTCAGTGTGTCTTTTTGTTTGCAAGTGTGAGAATATCCCATTGACTTACTGTGTAAAGGGATTGCAGAAGCAACACTGCTCCAGAAAAGTACAAATGTGGAATAGTTATTGCAGATATTGATGTTGCAGTAAGAAAGGAGACACTAGTTTTGCACTCAAATTTCTGTGAAATGACTGCTTGTCTAAGTTGAGTGAGAAACTATGCCCTAGACGATTTGAACCAATATCTTAGGATTACTTTGTACTGTGGATATGACCACGAAGTTAAGCCCAGGCAAGGCTACTATAGGCCTAAGTGCACAAAGTGCATGTAAGCCTTCACATTTACATGCACCCTGATTGGAAAGTATGGCACGTTTTGCCAAGATCTCGGGTGTGCACAAAAAAAATTGAAGTGTGCAGTGTGCTACAAGGTGTCAAATGCACACTTCAAGTGTGCACACGAAAATTCAAGTGTGAAATAAATACTTGGGAGAAATTTAAACAAAACCCTTGAAGGTTTCCTTAACATCCAGAGTGGAAAGTATGGGATTGATACTAGATTGTAAGTTCCAGATATGCCTCACTCCTGGGGTCTTGGCCGTGTGATGGCCGACACTGCATACATCATTCAATCAAGTCATCAGCTCGTCATGATCACGACTTGTGATCATCCAATAGGCCACGTAAATATAGGCTAACATATACCTGGGGTTGTACAAGGCAATTGCCGTCGACTTAAAAAATCAGGTGTGCAATGTGAATTTTCATGTGTGCAATAAAAATCTAGAAAAAAATCTCTGGTGTGCAATTGCCATACTTTCCATACTGGACGTGCACATGGAAAATTCTACATGCACCTGTGCACCCGGGTAAATCGAACACTGCCTTGGCCCTAAACCAGCTTAGCATAAGCAAGTTCACAGTAGACATCATTATTATTTACAATCATTATTTGATTTGATTTGAATTTTTTTCACAACAAAGCAAAACAACAAAAAGCAGGAAGAAAAGACATACAAAGAGATAAAACAGTAAGGAACAGCAAAATAAGACGCAGACATGTGCAGGGATGACACAGAAAAGTCTGACAAGCAGACTTATTTCCACTGTGGTCCCTAAAAACATACAATAGAAGCTACATAAAAAGCACAGCACAGTACACACAGAAAATCAAAAAATTAAAAGTATAAAAATATGGAGCTCTCTTCCTCTCTCAATTTGGTATAAAAATATCTTCTTACTGCAGTTTTAAAAAAGCTAAGATTATTGCACCTTTGAATTTTGGCAGGTAAAGAGTTCCACAATTTACAACTTGTAAATTTAAAAGTTTTAATGCCATAATTTGTAGAATACCTAGGTACAAATACAGATGAGACATTAGACCTAGTACTGTAAGAGTGATTCAATGCAGGCAGAATATCTAGTGATAAGTAATTGGGAGCTAAACCATTGAGGATCCTGTACATATGATTTAACTTTAATTGAGAAACTCTAAGCTTAAGTGGAAGCCAATTCATATTAAAAAAATGTGAAGAATTTAATGAGGTGCGAGGATGCAGATCAAGTAGAAAATGCAAAACTTTATTTTGACAAACCTGGAGCATGTTTTGGGTCTTTAACGAAAGTCCACTAAACCACGAACAACAAGCATAATCAAAAACACATAGAATAAGTGAGTTGGCCAGTAACCTTCTGGAACTTAAATCGAGGTAGTTGCCTTTCCTATAAAGAAATTTTAACCTAGTATTAACTTTCTTTATGACATCATGACTCATGCTCTCACCTGATAAATTAGAGTCTAACCTGGCTCCCAAGTACTTAACACGAGAAGTAAAGTTTACATTTGTACCATTACACTGAATCTTAAGGTTGGGATGCTGTTTTAGCTTTTTTGTAGGTCCAAAAAGAATTGATTCAGTTTTACCAAATGCAGAGACAATTTATTGTCAATTAGCCACAAATTTAGTTTTTCAAGTTCCATACTCAGGGTAGATTCAATAGTACAAATATTATTCCCAGAGACCAAAAGGGCAGAATTGTCAGCATAAAGGATCACTTGTCAGGAAACAGCAGAGTACATGTCATTAACATAAATGGAGAAAAGGAGCGGACCCAAAATGGATCCTTGAGGGACTCCACAACTTATAGCCAAATTACTAAATAGACTATTTATATCAACAATCTGATCTCTGTCTTTAAGGTAGGAAGTAAACTATAAGACAACACTGTCTGACATGCCACATGCTTTAAGCTTAAATAACAAAATATCGTGATTGACCTTTAAAGTTTTATACAACATCAAAATGAAAAAATCTGTTAACATCTGATTTTGTTTGTGCTAATGACAATACAGTCCTTGGTTTGGCTAAGGCTCTTTGTATCGACATACGTACTAGCCTACTGTTATTGCAGTGAATATCATTAACCAAGGATGATCATCTCGCAAAGTAAACACAAATGAAACTGAAAGTTGATTACTTTGCAAAAGCAGGCTTTGCCTAGTCTACTGTCTAGGCTAGACCTGCAAGTTTTAGCAACCTTGCAAAGTAAAACCCCTTTAAAATTTATTGGCCACCCTATATGCCTATAATTGTCCATCTAGGCCTAGCTTAAATAAATTGGTCTAGCCTGATATGACTAAATACCTCAGTAAAAAAACCGCCATACCCAGCGCCTGCTGTCTACACCATTGCTGAAAGTAAGTGCACCGACTGACCGAGGCTTTGTGTTACGCCATAGCTAGTAAATGAGTGGGCTACATTAACATTAGGCTGGAATATACTAACCATTGCGTACACATCAATCCAAGCTGTGTCATAGCCAACTACACATATCTGGCTCTTTTTGTTGAATTCAAATTCTAGTGCTAAAGATGAGGCCATAATTCTTTCTCTTCACACAGTTCAATCTTCTGGATTGGTATATTTTAAAGAAACATGACCAACTATAGCCGCATTCACTTCGTAAAGTCCATCATTCCTATACTAGAAACATCTCTTTTTAGTGTCTGGCTGGCTAGGCTAGCTCAGTGTAGTGTTTTTGTTTATCAATTTGCCTTAGTGCAGTTGTATTACTGCATTTAAATAATGTAGCTCCTATTACTACGAAGTAATGAGAAAATATCAACAGCTTCTTGAGAATGACAAATTACTGACTATGTTTACTTTAATTTTTGATGCTAAATATTTTGATTCTTTGATAATACAATATTCTTCAAGAGAGTTAAGAACTTGTCGTTAGATATCTTTCTAGAAAAATAACGAGCGGAGTATTATCATTTCCCAAAATAGTACGTATGACGTAATTGGTGTCCAGCAATGTGCAATCGGCAATCGGCCGGTGGAAAAGTGTAGATAAAGTGGTTCCCAACCTTTGTCAGCTCATGGGTCAAATTCAAAAGTGATCAACCTCGATGTTTAAAAATGAACTTAATTGATCAGTGGAAACTTTTACATAAAATGTGTAGGGCACATATTGAAGTTCCTTTTTTTTTCATAATTGAAAATTCCACAATTTCCTATATATTTCATGTGAAATTTGGGAAAAAGTGAGAAAATTGCTATTTTAGTGCGACGGGACGGAAATAGTTTCATTCAGTAGCATCACTGAATGGCACTGATGTCACAAAGTTTCTTCTTACCAGGTAATATTGAATGTTAGGAGGTTAATGAAATTTCATGAAAGAGTTTTCTCGATGCAAAGTATTTACCATCAATCGCGACTTTTGCAGTACAGAATTCCGTCCTGTCGCATTTTGGGACCATTTTTTTTTTATTTATCTGCATAAAGGGTTGCAGGATGAAAAATAATTGTTATGATCTATCAATAATAAATGAGTTGAACCACATGAAGTCATTTGCCGCTTCTGTCTAACTTGGCTCATTGAATTTCAACAAGGGATAGAAAATTTCATGACGGGACGGAATTTTCCCTGTGACGGGACGGAATTCCTTTCGCGACGGGACCGAACTTCTTGTGTGATGGGACAGAAAATGCAGTGGGAGGATGTATCATATTTCATACAGTCATTTCATTCCAACATACCAATTATGTTTGCTCTCTATCAACAGTGATTATACTATGGATATCATGTTGGATCATTTACCCCCAAATTTCCTCTTGCCCACCTGAGGCACATTGAGGCATTTCAAACTATTCTGGGCTTACATGATATACTATGGCCTAATGTTGACAAATTCCCAGATACTGTAAGAGGTAAGAACCACTTCACATACAGGTATCATTCCTCTTCATATGGCATCATTTTGGCAATGTAGAGCTATTCTGCCCCCTGAAAATTTCTGGTGGGCCACAGGGCCCCATCCCCACCCCGGCCCCCATCACAATAGCCACGGTTTACCATTGTTATCAGTGAAAGAATATGGTGTCTCTGGGCCATAGGATACAATGGGTTGGATACATGCTAGTTGTAGTTATAACTCATTGCATAAACATACGTAGCTACCTCCACAAACCAATGAACATTGACCATCTTCCATTGAAATGTGTGGGCATACAGTAGTCGATTATAGTGTTCAATACAGTAGTTTTCATAGTGTTAATGTAGGCCTAGTTACAGTATTATTGATCTGATTATGACCTAAATATTATAGATTTGACCAGTAAGCTTCAACCTATACTACTATAACTTGGACTTAGTTGATCAACTTGTTAAAGAATAACATCATTCAAGTTCAAAGTCAAATGTTCCAACCAGTCCAGCAAGTTTTTTTTCATTCCAATTTAATCCATGAGGACATCTTCATTTTTTAAATGTTATAATTGCATTTGTGAGAAGAGCTGTTATACTCATTTAAATGTTATTGAGAATTCATTTTTCTTCTGGTAAATCTGAAGGAACTGAATAAAATGTTCAGAACCTGCAAAAGTGTTGTTTCCTTCACTTCCGTCAGGTCGCAGGTGAACTTTTGGTTACCATGGCAATGGTGAGAGGAAGGGATAATTTTTTCTCTCATTTTATGAAGTTCATTTGTCATTGGTCCATGTTATGAAACAATAGCAGCCATGACTGCTATCAATAAGGAATACCACAAGGGAATGCACATCACTTCCGTCCCGTCGCATATACAGGACTTTTGGATTTCACCCTATAGCCCCCTTTCACCGGATGAAGTCGCGTCCATCCCGCCTCTATAACATAGTATTGCTATGAATAGAATATACATGTTGAAAGAATGATTAGGCCTACACATATATAGTTTTGACGTGTGAGTCCAGGGTAGCAAAACAGTTGTGAGGCACAGTAGCGTGTTCAAAGAGGGCGAGGGCGGGGGCACAGGCCCCCACCTCCTAAATCAGTAGGGGAAGATCCCTTAGTTGGGGATTTAAGGGTCAGGGCATGGAAGTACCACCTGGGAGGTGGTACTTCCATGGTTATGTGAAGAGAAAAAGATTGAAGAGACACAATGAGCACTCAATAGGGATGGCGCCCCCATCAGGGAGTCTTAAGCGATACGATAGAGTATGCAGTCACCGGCGGCGCCTGAGAGAGGACAATTGCTCTAATAAGAACCCAAAATTTTCGGCGCGCTATGCGCGCTGTACAGTCACTTCAGGATCTTCAGCAATTCCATTTCACATTGTTAGATAGCACGTACAGGCCTGCCAACCTTACCACGAAACATGTCGGCAGAGTACACTGTCTGTGTGGAGGTCGAAAATTCCATCCTACGTCGCTAAGCCTGCTTACTATTCTCTTGTGTGTGTCATGCGGTACGCTCAGTTTGTGAGCTACTCTCGGACCAAAGTTTGGCTATTTCATATGGTAGTCCAGGTGTTTCGATAAAATGTATGTTGTCCCCGATATAGAACCCCTACAAATAACCCAAAGAATTATCGCGCGCTTCGCGTGGTTGCAATTTCACACTTTACATTCTGGGGAAAACATTAAATTAGCGCTGAAACTACGTTCCTCTAGTATATACACATTTTCTGAAATATATGCCCCGCAATGGCATGGTCTAGTACACAGGTTTTCTTCAGATCCCTCCTCACCATCCCCTTGACTGACGGCATCGGGGCTGTCAGGGCTTCGGGTGACTGCCTCCGCCCGTCTGGCCACCCGTCAGGCAAATCCTGGCACCATCCCTGACACTCAAAACTTAGTAGTAGCCTACAGAATGAGATTAGGAGAGAATTTTTTCATTATTTGGTCGTTCACCAAAGGACAGAGCTCTTCCAATCGCCCTTCAGTGAATAATCAGACAGGATGCTATCAATATCAGTATCTGGCCTATGGTGCAGGTAGGCCTACTATCATTAAGTTTCCTTCGCGCTTCGCGCTAGTCACTTTAACCATCTGTAATGGAAATACTATATAAGTTTAAGGATGAACCAGTGCTGTTAACTTTTGCGATCATCTCAAGCAACCTTGACTGGCCTCGTGATTTTAAACGTACAATCCTGTCAATATATGTGACACATACTGCAGCACACTGCGCTTACAACGCACAGGGGATAACCTAAACTGTCCGTCATTGGCATCGAATTTCACAAAATCTGAAACAAAGGAAACCTGATCAATAAGGTCTCTAGAACCAATTTAGGGCGGTCTTATTACCTTATATCGCAGGAACTTCCGGGGACTTCGCCCCCTGGACCCCCACTGGGGCTCTGCCCCTGGACCCCGCCATGGGCCATATCGAGGACCCCTGGACCCTACGCGTGCAAACTCGCGCTTCGAGCCCGTGTGCACTGGTGACACTCCTCTATGGCAGTCGGGAGAATCACAGGTTGTGCCCCCACCTCCGAAATCCTGCACATGCCACTCAGCTCAAGGCTGACTCACATGTGATAGCGAAAGCGCGAAGGCTTGTTCAGGGCCAGGGGCGGAGAAATGTTTTGGGAAATGGTGGCCAGTGGCCCCACGGGAGTGGAGCGTTCTCCCTGCACAGGGCCCCTCATGGGATACAGGGGCTTCGCCCCGGAAGCTCTTGGGTATTAACGAATTTGTCGACTCAAGAATGAATCCTGAGTCAAATTTCAACCTTCACTGATCTGATTACCTTATAAGTTTAAATCCACGCTAAAAAGTTAACAGAGACTACCCTTAGACCATTTTGTTTTTCAATAGCTAGTAACGAAAGTTTCTTTGAATCTGCAAATAGTTTGTCTTGAAGGTGGGAGGGAGATGGGTGGTATGGGTCACATCGGTCGCACTGGGCTTTGAAAGACTTGAGCCACTCAAGCTGTCCCACAGAAACAGTAACAATGAGAAAGCCGAAAATGGCGCACCATTAAATTGCGTTTTTGAAAACATTTTGGACGTTTCACTTCGTAGATCATTGCAAAAGTTATCAATTATGTTACAGTTATGTTCAATTGTAACTTCTGACAGTACGGTATGTCATGTCTATGGACGACAAGGAGAGACAACATTCGAGGTGGGATAACTTTTATTCATGGCCCCCTTTGCTCATCCGCCGTTTTTGCTGCCACTGATGGATATATGAGGGTCTTCGCCAGAAAATTTTTGAAAATAAACACTGTTAGATGCAATTTCCTGGCATCTGGCAATATAGATAACTCACAAACTTTGTAGTGCACCTAAGGAGGGAATTTTAGACCAATATACTCGACCCTGACTCCATTTTATCTTCTTTTTATGCGAACTATTTTGTCTTTTCCCGACGCTACTTTGGAAAAATTACCCGACCGTGAGGGATCCTTCCTCGACGAGGGACATGGTCCTATCCCCCATATCTAGCGTCACCACGATCCCGACGACGATCAGTTTCCCTGACTTTCTGACGGCTTCCTTGGTTTCAAGAGCACAAATCCTCCAACTCGAATACCAAATTTACGGCAAACTTTGGGCGCTGTAGAGTATCCTGCTTTACTTACTTGTGACTTTAACATCAAAAGGCCTTCAGACGGACCAAAATCAGATATACGCGAATCGATGGAAGGATGACTGCTGGTACGTACGTACACGCGCTTTCTGCAGTTCAAATAAATGTTAAGAGTTCTTTCTAAGGCTTAGACGTCATGATATGGTAATTTAAATATCTAATGCATGACAGCCAGCTTGTCGGCTGTTCTGTGATTGGTAGTTTTAACCAGATGAAACGTTTTGCATTTAAGCTCGAATTAAGGGAGGTGGGGCGCCCCGGGTTGAATAAACTTTACTAAACTCTTCCAGTAGGCCGCTATACTCGGCATTTGTCACACTCGAAGTCACCCTTCCCCTCCATTAAAAGATCCTGCATACGCGGGTGTACAGGTAGCGTACCACTAATTATTGCCCCATTGACTTACACACTAAATCATGCTACTTCCCCGCCCCTAGATCCTTGTAAAAGATTTCAACCTGGACATGCCACCCATTTGGTTTCAGCTCACAATGTGGGCTCTTATATGACACTTTCAAATATTTATACCATAATCATTGAAATTTTGAGCTGGAAGAGACCTCTACTCAAAGACGGCACTTCACAGATTAAAGTAATGGCACTAAACTTGGTCAAATTGCCTTGAATTTTGCACAGTCTGTATTTCAACTCACTGCCTGCTTAAACAATATGAAAAAAATGATCACATTTTCTAAATAACACTGTCAGAAACAAGCTCCCATAAAAAGTTTTAAGTGACTAAATTTCTCAGTTAACATTTTCGGCGTAAGAACGTTTGAATTAGTGGTCCGCTACCTACAAGGCTGTATTTGACGAACCCGAAACAAACCATTCCTTTATTATTAGGTTAAAAACTGGTCCGTTTCGTGGCCTCTGGACCCTTGCATAAGTTTTCGAACGGGCACAAGCTACCCCTCATACAAAAGCTAACGAGTAGGCCTTTCAAAATGGTTTGAAATTTGTGTACCATGACCGTTGACATTTTGAGCTAGGAGAGCTTGTATAATTGCATAGTGGTTCCTGCTATTTTTCTTCATTCAAAATGCCATTTTGCATCGCCGAAGGATATATTGCAAAATAGTGCCTGAAATACCTTCAATTTTCTTCATTTTTGCCTGAAGGGTACTTCAACTTCTTTCCTATTGCATACACATCACAAATTGAACACATCAGTTCAGGAACATAGTTTATACTGTCCCCCAAATGTTTTTTCAAGGTGTTAAATTCGTAGGGTAATATACTCTGCGGGGAGCTAGTTTTTTCATAGGATGAAAATGGAAAAATCGGTTTTTCAAGTTTTTAAATTTGTTTCAATTTAAAATCATGGTTGGGGTTAGAAGTAAGGTTAGGGTTACGTAGACAGGGGATATTTGACCTGTTCTTTCATAATCCGGCGTCAGAATTACAAAAAAAAAAGTCGAAAAGCTGTTATTTTGGAATTATGGGTGTGGCCAATTTCCAAGAAGCTGATTCGTCCATTGGCATGATTCTTCCATTTTCATCCTACGAAAAGAAAAACTCGCCTGCGGGGATTCCCCTTGAATTAGTGCTGTAAGATGGCCGACAAAATGCGGAGAGAGACTTGGTCAAGTTTAAGGGAACAGCTGTCTTCCTTTGCAAATCAGCGCACCATCAAACAAGGACAATTGTCACCTATTGTTAGCAGATGCTTACACCTACCCCCTACTGAGGCTTAATACATAGTTATAATAAAAGAAAAGAATTTTGAAGTCGGTAATTTATGAATATTCATCCCAGACTCGTTTTAAACTAGAAACAAGAGTTGCTTTGGGAAGGTATAGGCAAATTCGGTATCAATAAAGACAGGTCTCTCGGCTTTATTGAACCTTTCGTATCAATGCTATTTACATGAGGTATAGAATCGGTTCCATCTCATAATGGGAAAATATTCATAAAACTATTACCAATTGCAACCAAAAGAAGAAGCTTCGTGGAAGGGGTATGCTTACGCGACTTGATTATGTAGGCTACGTGCAGCAGCGTCCAGTGACCTGAATTGGAAATATACAGTAAGAAAAGATTAACAACGCGAAACCTAATGAAGAAAAAGAAAAACTGGTAACGCAGAGGAGACGATAAAAGCTAGAAAAAGGAAGATATGAAAGAGAAAGCATCTCAAAAACTCGACAGTTCCACAACTTCAAAACAGCAAAACGAGAAATGTCTGCATGAGGGCTTAGTAGTCACCTACGTAGTAGTCGGAGTCGAGCGTCTTACCAACTGGCCAACGACAACGATACGAATGCGTAGTAATATAATTAATAGAAATACAAGATCTAGTGTGAAGCTGTGTGACACGTGTCACGTAAAAGTGTCAGGTGGGGGTGTATGAGCTGGAGCAAACGCCCCCTTTCACCCGCATCCTTATGTATTAGTGCCGTACTCTATAATGCCTGAAACACGACCAAATGATATTGTTCAATACGCTTGAAATTTACCTTTTTTCTTTTAACTGTTTATAGCATGAATGACCTATAAATGTTTCGTAGTTTGCCTCGTATTGATGACACCAAGAAATCATTGCAACAGGGTTATTACATTTTTGTCTCCTTACTTCATCTTTACGAATAGACAATGTGGGTGCAAATTACATTTTTTGGCCAACTGTCTGCTGGCGGCCACCTCGTCAGGGCCGGATTTGAGTATGGTCCAGCGGCGCACGTACCCAGGGACCCCACACTAAGGGGGCCCCCACAAACTGGCTGAAGCCCCCAACCAAATATTTTTTGGGAAAATGCGGGCAGTATGCTGAGAATTTGCACCTACTGAAAGAAAAATAATGCAATGATATAGCTAAAGGTAATCAATAGTTGAAAAACTTCCTTGGTAATTATAATAAAGTTCTAATTTGAATTGCACAGCACCTATATATTCGGTATTAATTCACCAATGTGTTTTTTTTAATGGTTAATCTTTTATTATGGTTATCAGTGGTGTATTTAGACAGGCTATTGGGCCATTGGGCCATCTCCCCTCACTGATGTCGATTTTTTTTAAGTACCTAAAATACGTAAATTTTTTTAACACAAATTCTACTTCAAAGGTAGCATATGTGACACCAGATTGCATGTAAGGACAACTGATTTTTCAAAAATTTTCAAAGGGGAGGGGACACCCCCTCTTCTTAGACCTCTACCCTAGGCCGGCGATCACATAACATAAAGCAAAACCCAACCCATGAGAGAAATCCCGGCTGCGCCACTGATTTTTATCATTATTACTGTTACAACTTCCCCCAAAATTATAACCAATATGGAAGGGTAGTAACACGGCAAATGATTGTATGTAATTGGCATACCTGTATGATACGTACATTAACATGTACGCGCGTGGGACGCGCAGAATTTTTGGTTATATTTTTCGGGCAAGTCGTTACAGCCCCCCCCCCCCCCAAATCAACTTGGCCTATGGCCAGGCATCACTTATTTGGTAGTTGGAATTTTATGCGCCCTGGCTAAGTAAAACACCACCCTCGGTCAGGGCCACTTGGTGTGGTGGAAAAGCCTGAGAGTAAAGAACGTTGTGTCCACAAAACACATGCAATTCCAACCATGAGGTTCAATTGGTCGCGATGACTGCCGCTACTGGACATCGTTGAAAATTGCGAAAACCTTGGTTACATTCGGCAGTTCGGAATGCCGTGGGTCTCAGTTTTCAGATGCGTTGTTTGTATAATGAAGAAAAAAATCAATTCTGTATTCTTCATGAATAGTAGTCCTAATCGGTATCATCTTCCCCGACAAAGCTCAAATGTCTTTTATAAACAAAAAATACTACGACAAAAAAGTTTCGCACGCTTCTCGCGCAGTTAGCTGCACGGCTAAGCGTGCAACCATGGGGACACATACACCCCTTATTGGCCTACCGAGAAAAAATGAAAAAAAAAACCCCAGCAACACACAGGTTGTGATGTCGTTCCATACTCAGGAAAATAGTGCCAGGGAAGTGCCATTCTGGTGATCTAGGAGGTGTTTCCATCCAAAATTTTCTCAAGTGCTTCGCGCCAACCATCGGTGGCGCTCGACTTAAGTGCTGTTTTCCATTGCTTACCGAAGTCACAACGGTGCCCCTGTTTGCCCAAACCCTAGATTCACGCCTGAATTCTTATGCCAATTGGTCCGAGAGTTTACCCCACCCATTCCGTTTCGACAAATCTTAGTCCCTCAGCCATCACACTTTTTTTAGCATCACTTTACATACATGACATCTGAGCAAGGTCTGAAAATTCGGGCACTTTTTCCTGAAATAAAATCGTCCCAAACACCTTATGGCTAGGTCCAGCTTAGTTTCAGTTATTTTTGTTACTTTCATTTCGGTTCTATAACACAGTAATTAATTCTAACAGCTTACACCTTGTTAGTTTCTTTTTCTCTGAAGAAAATGTAAGAACTTCGCCCTCAGGTCACTACCCTGCATCAGTACTCCGAGTTAAAGGTGATCAGTCGTCTTGAAATATTCTTTGTGACGTCAGCCTTTTCTTGACATGTTTCTGCAGTCGTCACTGTTCAAGGATACACCGTACAAGTAGCTATGATGACATCGGTATAGCTAGTAGGTATACAGCTACAAGCCGTCTCTTCTTGCTTACCGATTAGCTATACCATGCTTGTACGGTGTATCCTTGAACAGTGACGACTGCAGAAACATGTCAAGAAAAGGCTGACGTCACAAAGAATATTTCAAGACGACTGATCACCTTTAACAATCTAAAATCCCCCCATCCCCCTTTTCTCAGGCAAATCCTGGATTCGTCACTGCTATGATACATCTGGCTTTCAGCCTCAAAAATTGTTGAACATTTATGGTCTCTATATAAGCGCTCAGCCGCTGAAGAGGTATATAGCCCAATCTATCATGTCAGTTGTTTTTTAAAGAGCCAAATGACTGTCCGAGGGGCCCCCACGTAGGTTGGTGCGCAGCCCCCCCCCACCCATCCAGCCCTGCACATCGTCGGTAATTCTGTGATTGGTAACCTGACGAAACCTTTTGCATTCAAGCGCATATCAACAAAGGATGGATGGGGTGTTGGGACCGTACGCCCCGGGTTGAAGAAACTTTACTACATTCTCCCATAGGCCGCTACCCAGGATTAAATTCCATTTGAGAAAATTTAAATGGTCCTGAATGGTTCCATTCGGATTTTGAATGTGTTTTGGACACGTTTCCATTTAAACTGGTCTAAAACCATTTAAAACCATTCAACTTGTTAAGGATGACCATTCAAAACCATTTGCCATAAATTTTAAACCAGTCAGAACCATTCAAACTTCATTCAAAGTTGAATGTGTTTTAGGCAAAAATTGAATGGAAGTCGAATGGAATTTAATCCTGGGTATACTCGACGTTTGTCAAACTTGAAGTCACCCCCCCCCCCATTGGAAAATAATCCTGTATACGTGCATGTAAAAGGCTGCATTTAAAAAAACCGAAACCATTCCTTTATTATTAATTTAAACACTTAAACTCTGGATCCTTGATCAAGTTCCACAAAAAGCACAAACTTCCCTGTCCTCATTTCAAAGCTTCCGAGTCGGCTGTTCATGGTGTTTCAAACAGTGGCGTAGCTAGACATTTCTTGTGGGGGGCAAAAGCCAAAATTTCCGACAGATTATTATCTGAGGACCTTTTTTTTTTTTTTTTTTTTCTTTCCGGGCAATTTGAGACCGAATTTTGATTTTCACGTTGAGATTTCGATGCGTAATTATCTGGGGACCTTTTTTTTTTTTTGCTTTCCGGGTGATTTGAGACCGAATTTTGATTTTCACGTTGACATTTCGATGTGTAATTCTGCCTGTCTGTAATTTCCGACAGACACTAGAAATTTCCGACCGTGAGGCCTTCAGAGGCTCTGTGGGGGGGGGCGACCGTCCCCCTGCCCCCCCTCTAGCTACGCCACTGGTTTCAAATGTGTGCGACATCATGACCATTGGAATTTGAGCATCGAGAGCATCTGTAATAAGATAGAGGCTTACCATTTGACACTTCACCCAACTTAAATCTTTTCCGTAGTGGATCGATGTAAGGCCAAACGTTGCCTAAAGTACCTTCAATTTCCAACCATTTTTACGTAATGAGTACGTGAATACAAAAATTTAAGGACTAATCTCAGTCAATATTTTGGCGCGGAGGAATTTCTTGAATTAATGTTATCCTACTATTATTTCACGATTCTTAAGATAGCATACCCCCAATACATCCTCCATTGACTTACAAGTTTGAAAAACAAAAATGGACTGTAAAGTTAGCTGACCAGTAATTCATGCTTTTGCTCCGCGGAGAAATATTGACTGACAAATTTAATCTCTTGTGCCTTGATAGCCCGATTTTCCTCGAAAAATCTGATTGAGAAACAGGTGTTTTCCCGAATTCTGGTAAGGTGAAGGGTGGGAAGGGGGCAAGGTCCTGGTTTGTGCGCCTATGATTCTATTGCTTAAAATCGTTGTCACCATCATCACCATGTTATTTTCTTGACGAACTGGGTAACGTCTTCCAGGATCTGAAAGTCAATTTTAATCACAAACATATAACCTTCAAATCACCAGATTTTGCAGCACTCCTTTACATTTTCGTTTTTGTTTGTGAATTTTCAGTTGATTTTACCTATGTTCTTACCTCGGTTATCCAAGGCACTGTTTTGTGTGTGTACTTGTTTTTAGTAGTACATTTGTACGGTTTTTTTTATAACTTTGTAACTTTTGCTTGAGCTTCAAACAGCCAGACAATTCCTGACGTAATCAAAGAACTTGGTACATATTTTGGGGTTCCGAATCCGCATAAAGATTTTAACACTGTGTTCCCCATGTAGAAAACAAAATCAATGGTCGACAGCTTCTCAAAAGTGGGGGATGACCTTAGAGGGGGGCAATCTATCACTTTCAAAAGTGTATATTTTTTTCTGGGGTTGAGCCGTTTTTGCCAGACAAAATCTTGTATTAATTTGAGAGAATTGCCCAAATATCTTCCAAAAACCTGCGTAAGAAATAGATTTTTCTGAACTCGGGGAAGGAAATAGATTTTTCCGAATTCGGGGAAGGGTGACACATCCCCTGGTGCATATGCCAATGACAAAAGGTTCATTGTCATGGCATGCTCCATAGTTTCCACTTACAGCCATTTGGGCATTGAAGTAAACATGACTGTATCACCATTCCTGGTGAGTGTGGGTCTGTATCTTGGTGTATACAGGATTTTTGAGGGGTGGGTGGGGACTGTTACTGAAAGGGATGACAAATGAACACTAAAGAGTTTGTGTCTTTAGATAAGACAAAAGAGGGATTCCGAGACAGAAGAATAATGACCAAACTCGCAGCAAACTTGAGAGAACACAAACAGTAGTCCAGTAGTATGATACAATAACTTTAATCAACATAAAATGCAAGTCCACAGGACTTCCACTTGGATACATAATAAAATATTAATACCACATAGACACTGATGTTATACATCTAACATGAACATACTGGTTATCATTAATATCATGAAATGTGACAAACAGTACTGCCAAAAGTTCCACATTCTGTAACCAGAATGCAAAATGCATTGAGATTTTGATGAATTCATTTCACTTGTCCTTAGCTTTAATTAAAACTACAGAGGCTCTAAAATGTTAATGTTCTGGATCAATGTGATGACACACCATGTATGAGAAATTGCAATGATTCTTACCTTGAGATATCATACTAAAAAGTTTTTCGAATTTGACAAATGGTGAGCTGGAATGACTTCTCACCAAACACAAAAACAACTAAAGCTTTTCTGTATTTAATAGGGTAAATAAAACCATTTTTAGATGTTCACCGAAAGTCAATGGGGTTCTTCCTCTTGACATAATTCATCTACATGCTAAGTATGAAGAGTAGCCATGCTTCCTACCATGAGATATCATGTTAATAAGGTTTTCAGAACTTGACCTCCTATGACCCTAGATGACCTTTAATGTTCACCAAAACAATAGGCTTCTTCCTCTTGACACAGTGCATATACAGGCTTTGTATGAAGAGTATCCATGCTTTCTATCTTGAGATATTGTGTTAACAAGGTTTTGACCTCTGGTGACCCCAGATGTCCTTGACCTCCACCACCAAACAATAGGATTCCTCCTCTCAGTGCAGGGTAACCACATACTAAGTATGAGAACTGTTAGAGTTTCCCTTCTTACTGTAAGATACTGTGTTAACCAGCTAAACATCACACTCATACACACACACACATACACACCCCATCATGAATGCACAGGTTTTTCTTTTCATTGAAACCAAAAATATACCCAACAGCAATAATTCTGACTCTTAAAATGACCATTGTCTCCAGAAATGTCACACGAATAAACACAAAACTTAAGCAAATCTGAAAGCAATTTATTCGGTCAAAATTTACCACCTGTCAATTCTGAAATGTGAAATCTGCCCTAAGTTTTCAGTTTGAAAAATGCAGCAATAGTATTTATTTGACACTAGAGTTCATTTTTTCCAGGGTAAAGCCCAATTCATACTTACTCGGCGACCTCAATGCGGAATGGGAATTTGTCTGCAGCTTATGAGACGAGTAGGTTCAACAAACTTCAACTGTGCACTCTGGATCCGCTTTGAGTGAGGAAGCCCAGAACAACCCATTTCCAGTTTATGCCAGTACAATCCCTGATCCGTTAGAGATGAACTCATTTTATCTTTCTCCGATTTGCGCTCCCCATGCGGAATGGGACCAACTGCATGGTCAAGTGGTTAGAGCATCTGACTTGCAGCCGGAAGGTCTGGGGTTTGTCTCCTGGCCGGGTCATACCAAAGACTTTACAAATGGAACCTACTGCCATTGTGCTTGGTGCTTAGCATAAGCAATGGAGTAGGGAAAACAAGCCAGTGAGCCACGACTGGAAAAAAGGCCGTGGCCTGCCCAACTTAAACCAGTTGTTTAGAAACTTGAGCTGTAAAACCTCATCTAACTCTAACCCATGTGGAACGGGTTGACTAGTGTTTCTACACTGCATAAACAGCAGACTACAGTAGCCATTACACTCCCCCACATGTGTGATTGGGAGCTTCCCCCAGCCCCCTACCTCACTTCCTTTGCCTATGATTGACTGAACATGAAGGAAGGGCAAAAACTGTTGGAAAAACTTGAGAGATCTATTTCAGGAAAACTGAAATACCATCTTGCGATGCCCTTTAGCTATCATGAGGGAGGTGGCAAAAGGGGCTTAAGAGTATTTCTGCCACCCTTAGCATGAAACTGGTCTAATGACCCCCAAATGGTAAAAACTCCCTTCCCTTGTAGATACATCCCAAGGATGGAGTCTAAAAAAACGTTCAGCTCCCTCCCAACTGAGAACAGTATGCGGTTATGCAGTCACAGAGTACAAGTGGCCTATGATAAGCCACAACTGTTCACTCCATTTTGGGTCTCTATGACTACAATTGTATATACAAATTAACATACTCTCTCATTTCTTAGATCAATTGCTCATCCTCTTGTCAGGAAATGCCTTCATCTTGGCAGATGCAATTGTCTCTTGAACCTGTGCAGGTGTGAAAAATGTCCACTTTACCCACGGCGACTAGAACGTGCAAAGCAGGTAAGTATGAATGATTGGCAAACTCTGTGCCATCTACACTCGGCAAGTGTGCAGCGAGTGAGGTCGCTGGAGAAGTATGAACCTAGCTTAAAGAGGGGCTGAATTAGGAACTTGGGTATATTACAAAGCACTTTCTCTGTCAACAGTTTTTACATTCCGAAATTATTAATGAAGCCGTTCATCTCTACAAGTAAATAATATAACCACTGGTTGACAAAAGATTCACCCAGATTTGGCCATATCAGGTAAACACTGCTGCTGTCACAATAACCTAACACTGGATTCTCATTCATCTATTTTCTTTTACAAAGGGTGCAACCCTATACCAGAGCATTACAGTACCTTACAAACATGCACACAGCTCTGCACAAGTCAATGCCAAATATCTGGAAAGCATGGTCTGTGGTAGCCTTTTAAGGTTGTCTTTTTTATATATTTTTTATAGGGAGAGGTAAGGGGAGGGTGCAAGGGGTGGGGGATGGATTGGAAAGGTGTGACCAGGGAGGAGTGTCATGATTGCTACTTAAAGCTGGGGAATGCAATCTGAAAAGAATTTTTTCTGCTTCTTTATGCCACCTTGGAGGTAAGGGGAGGGTGCATGAGGATGCAGGAACAACAGAAAATGCTAGGGGCTGGGGGTTGGATTGGAAAGGTGTGGCTGGGAAGGGAGCATCATGGTTGCTACTCAAAGCTGGGGAATGCAATCTGAAAAGTTTTTAGACTACTTCTCTATGCCACCTCATGCCAAATGGGATGTCACTTTAAATGATCTGATATGAGATATTTTATGGGGTATGGTGATTAATGCCCCTCTATGACATTCCCACCTAACAAAGTTGTGGTATTTTGCATCCACATATCAATGGAATGGTTGACAGATGTAGTAATGTGTCACAAGTGCACACAATATCTACATTCAGCGAGTTGTATCAAGGTTTTAAGATTGCCCACTTAATAAAATGAAAATTTTCGTACTTTCTTATAACATAAATACATATATACAGATTAATGTCTCTCATATACCAAGACTAATCCTCACTTCACCTTCAGTAAAAGTGTGCAACTCATATTCACTGATGATAAATATAAGATAGTCCTCTCTTCTATCTTTTAATTCCACTAAAACCAATCCGTTCCTGGAAGCATTCCGACCTTTTCAAACATTCCATAGCAATCACCTTCTAGGCAAGAATATTAAAATAGAACGACCATTCTACGTTCTCTACCCTGAAATAATAGATGCTTCGGTTTAGCTGTCCCACTCAGTTCTTTAGTGTGCCACAAAATCATCCTTAAAACACTTGTCTTTAAATTGTAATACTCAAGGGAACACCATCATAAATCTTTAGTCACGTTCAAAGTTCCATGTTGCTTTGAACAGTTTTTCTTTAGACACTGGAACCCACGCAGATGGCCGAAAGAATGCCTGTGTAAAGAACTAGAACTGTTGAAGTTTCAGTTGTCTTAGCTCCCATACCCTAAAGACTTTTTTACTATCTCCTTTGCACGTTTGTAAAATAGTTCTCTTTCATCTCTCCACATCTTTGAAGCATCTACATTAGCACCACTTTCTGCATTTGGTTCTGAAAAGAGGAAAAGCAGTTTGAATTTTGCACAGTACACCAAGGTCAAGGACAAAATGACCCAAAGAAATCACACATGACAAGTAAGCCCATAGCCAAGGGGGAGGGGGGAAGGGCCACATGGGGGAAGCCCCCTGGAAAATTTTTGCCCCCTCTAGAAAATAAAAAATTACTATTGCCTTAATGAATTTTAGTAAGTCTCCCCCTAAAACATATTTTGCCGACCTCGAAGCTTTTTCACCCCTCCTTCAGCACCTTGTCTGGCTACCGGCCTGGAGACAATGTACCTTTATATAAAGGTTATTACTGCATTTGCAGTGCACAAAACTTATTTTAAAACCATGGTTTACACAAATGAAAGAACACATTACCTTAGGTACCTGAGTAACTTTAATGTCAAGTAATAACATTCTCCACTAAAAAATGTAGTTTTGTAGCTAATGAACAATTTGTTCACTCAATCCTACAAATTTTCAAATTATGCAACATTCATAGCTGTTGTGACATTAAATATCTTTTGGAAGTAAAGGCATTGACTAGGGTTTGTTCATGAGACTAAATGGTTTAATTATGATAGATGATAGAAGATATTTTGTCTGTACTATTTCAAAGAACACCATACTACTGCAATATGTGCAATCTGCTCTTTAAGATTGCAGATAACCTTTTGTATACTTTTCGGTACATGTTTTATGAATATTCATCAATGGACTTAAATTCAAGACATCAATGACCATTTGCCTGCACATATCAATACACTATTGATACTAGTACGACTCCCTCCAAACTCTTGGTTAAGCAAACTTCCTGTCTGTGAATTCAGCATGCAGAGTACAGCCATACCATATACGGCATCTGAAGGGCACTTCACTTGATCAATGGGCCCAAATGTCTCTGAAGGTATACTTTGCACCTGTTTACCTATCTTTATGTTGCTCTTATGAAGAGTACTGTGAAACAATTCCATCATCCACCCAGCTAGTTGGCCCAGTGGTTTGAGCACACCCCTCTCAGTCAGACCCAGAGAAACAAATCCAAGCTGAGTTCTCTAAAATGGGACCTGTTCTATGTGTTCACTTGGTACTCAGCATTAGAGTATGAGTCAGGTACAAAAATATAAATTATGAGTTTAACTGTGAGCACTTGAATGACTGCGCTGATCTGCATGGCACCAAGGGGGTTGACAGGGATTTTTTTGAGGGTGAACAGATTGTGAATGATTTATGTATAACACCTTGAACATGAATGGTCAAAAGAATAGATTGAAAAACAAAGGAACAAAGTATTGCTCATTAGGAGGAGATGCATCAATCATGCTTGCTTCTAGTTTCACTTCAGGTTACAAGTAAGGTTGCTACCTCAGCTAGTATCTTGAGAACCACACAAAGAAATTCAATGAAAATTTCACTGGTAGGTTCAGATTTAGTTCTTTGCACATAAAAAATAAAAAATTTGTTTTTTAAAACCTTTACTTGAAGAGTCTTGGCAGATTAAGATTTACTTACCAGCTAGCATGCTTACTACAGATAGTAAGATCTTCTCAACACTCTGCACTGGACTCCATCTTTCAGCACTACTCTCGTAACCCATTGGATCATCACCAGGGGCATGGAGGATGGATATGCAAACTCTTCCATCTGAGTATACTGAAAGAGAAACAAGATAAATCTTCATTCACACACTGCCATGCTTTAAGGTTGTAGACAGAAGATTGACTCACAAAGGTTGGATCTGTCTCTTCCAAAATCAATTGTTTGTGAAGTTAAGAAGGTGAGAGCAAGCTGATTTTTTGTTTGGCAGTGTAACTGATGAATTTTGGTTTTGTGGAAACTAGCTCATCATGGTTTTGATGCTTTAAGTCCTGCTTTTTTTCCACACAGTGCTGCAAAGGTTTTATGGCCCCTATTTAGCAATCAGACAAGTCTTTTCTGGTTGCAACAGAGTGACCACTAAATGTTGCTGGCTTTGTTGAGTATGAAGTGTAATATGGTGAACATTACTTATTTTCTATGTAGCATCCTTTCTCCAAAATCAAAACTACTTACATCTTCCATAACTTAGGTTCAGACTGATAATTTAGAGAAGGCAGCATGAGGGGACTGCAAAACCTGGCACACTAACAGGCTCTTTATGAAAAGTTAAAGACATTATGGAATACAATCTGTTGCCTTGCCAAACATACATACCTACATTATATGTTAACATGTAGCCTTGATAGCTAAGGCTATTTTTACACCCATATATACATGGCTGAATATTTACACGGCTGTATATTTACATGCGCATACTATTGGCATCATTATTTTAAATAGTCCACATGAGGCAAATTTTCAATTGGCTTTAATTCTGTGCATGTTCTGCCTAATACCAGTTGCTTCCACTTCTTTGATGTTTTTGAAAGCAATTATAACGTGAAGTAGTGGAAATCTTCCAGTGGTTAGCCTGGACCCCCACCCCACCCTCACCCCCACCCCCAAAAAAAGACCTGAAATAAAAAAGTATCATGATAGGATACTTACTATTAGGATGGAACATTTCACACTTAAATTTCATTTTTGGAGGTGTCAATGGGTAATCTGTTGGGAATATAATCTCTGCAGGAAAAACACCACCTTCAAAACACGTGCCCTCAGGTCCACTTGTAATATGGTGAAGAATGAAGAAGAAAAACTCTGTAAAAACACACTCTTGTTATAACAATGATAATACATTGAAGGTACAATATTGAAAAATATGTTCTAGACTCTCAGGCAGACAAGATCAAACAGAGGTTTCAAGATCAAACAGCTCATTTTAATTCCCCCACAAAGCCATTACAACTTTTTGTTAACATGATGTTTTTAAGACTTAAAAATGGGTACATGGTTGGTACGGCTGGTTTTTCTTACACTAATTGTGGATATTAAACTACAGCATCTTCAGAATGCTGAGTGCTGTGCAAGTCTATAACCTGATGATTACATATAACTCCCCAAATCAGCAACAGCTAAGTAGAAAATGAAGAGTTATACTCAGTCATGTTATGTTACCTCCTCAAAACATAGTACAATGAAGGGCTTTAGCCAAAGAGCAGTCCAGGAGTCATTTGGACTCCCTAGAATGCTTGATTTTCTAATACACCTCATACATTTCAATGCAAGTATTTCAACACTATCATAGGTATGAACTCCCTGAGCTCACCATTTTGGCAAAGCCCCAGTTCAGTGGTGCATTTTGTCACCTGCCCTTCTTCTTTCCCATTGTCTAATCTAAACTGACAGTAAACTAAACCTCTAGGGAGAACTTAACTAAGGTTTGAAACAGACAAATGTAACTGATTTGAAGTTTCACAAGCTCAAATACTTACACAATTAAGGCCTCCCATTCAAAGAAATTTTCCTCATTTACAGGACCAGCTACAATTCCCTCTGGTGGATTAACTGTTAGTTCTGCCAATCAAACCAAAGAAAAAGTGACAATAACCCTGATCACAACAAAGAAACCAGGTAAACACATGAAATTTCCTTCAACAGCTAACCAATTTTAAAATTTCAAAGACCATTTACACAATATTTTAAACCCCCTTCTTCCATGGCAGTACTATTTCTTGGACTTAACTGCATCTCCTCATGGAGTTAGTTTGTTAGATGAGGTTTAACGTCCCAGTTTCCAACCAATTGGTTCAAGTCGAGACGACCACAGCCTTTTTTCCAGTTGTGACTCACTGGCTTGTTTTCCCTACTCCATTGCTTATGCTGAGCACCAAGCACAAAGGCAGTAGGTTCCATTTTTAAAGTCTTTGGTATGACCCGGCCAGGGTTTGAACCCTAGACCTTCCGGCTGCAAGTCGGATGCTCTAACCACTTGGCCACTGCATCTCCTCATGGAGGCAATAAGTCATGCAAGTTTGTACTTCAGAGTACTATCAAAGCAAACTGACAAACTATCAGTTTAATGAAGTACAGTACTCCCAATCTACACACCTTCAGATGTTTCCAGAAATGAACCCAAATCCACTATTATGTCACACATATATCAAACTGGCTGTACTGGTTTTAAGAGTTTTGGTATGGTATATCAAAACTTGCCCGTGCCATATTTCAAGCAAATATGCATTTATCCCAATCTTTGAAACAGCTAAAAAGTACAGACCGCCTAATATTTCCCTTTCAAGTATCATTCAAGCAGTTTTACAACATAAAGCATGCAAACCAAGAAACCAAGTTATTATTTTACCTGAATATGAATAATCATTCATCCACAAAAATAATGTCACATGAATGGCAATGCCGGCATATATTAGTTAGAATACCAGGGTACACAAATTCATATTTTGGTGACTGCATTTGTCCTTTAAGAGAATCCATGTACACCATCTCCATTTCCAGGTACCCATTCTGCTACATAAACACTCATGTTAGCAGATTTGCATCTACGCATTGGGTATTAAATCAAATCTAAGAGAACTCGCATGTATTCAAATGGAATCTTCTGTACACAGGGGGAAAACGTTCTAAATACATTCCACAGGCCTGCACTTGTTGAATGCCAGGCTTTTTGCCAGCTTGCTAATAATACAAGTTTAGGTAGTTCACAAAGGGATAACAATGCAGCACTTACCAGCCTGTATACCCTCTGAATCATCATTCTCATAAATATAATCTATAAACAATCTCAGCTGGGAAGTTTCCTCACATCTCACACACACATTACTTTGATCAAAACTTCACAATGAAACTAAAAGGTTCGTCTGCTCCTTGAGGAGTACACACAATTATCTCCAGAGCCATCAAAAGCACACTGCAGTGCTACATGTGTTTTTTCAACATTCCCAACAACTTCCACGACAAGGGATGAAACATTCTTACGTTTATACTCGGCCATCAATCTTCTCAAGGCAGATCCAGCCATAATCGTTTCTAATGCTTGTTATGAAGCAAATGGAAGTTGAAGTACTCTGTCAATATGCTAGACTTGAAAGTTGCTAGTGTATGTGCATTAGTCAATTCTTCTTCCTGTTGTACTCTGCTATTCAGAAACAATCATTGCAGATACCTAAAATAACGATAAAGAAGAATAAAGTCACATATAATCTAAATGTCATTCAAGTTTACCTTTCAGTGACCCACTAGCATTCATTTGAGGCTAGATTTGACCTCAGAAATGTACTTGTTGACCTCAAGGCTAGGGAACTATGCTTTCTTTTAACTAGAAATGATATCAACTGTTGTTACTACTGTAACAGGGCAGGACTGTTTATACATTATCGTCCAGTCAGACACTGTTAATTTAAGTTTTGTAGCATTGGCTTAGCCTAGGGTGACAATGTGTTACTACGCCTAACGTTGGACTTGTGTGTATACTCGTGCAGCAAATCACGTAGGCCTAGGCTAATCTAATGTAAGTAACATTGGTACTTGCAGTTTGATGCGGTTGGAAGATGGAATATACTTAACTTTATTGTTCAGTTGTACGTACTTACTAACTAGTAATTCGTACCGTTATTTCTTTAACGATGCAATAACGTTAACATGTATTATTATGACGCAGACAGATAGGTATGATTATGAGCGCGCGGTACTCTAGTAAATTTACAGTTCCTAACGAAACGATCTATTATGGTGTGCTGTGCGTCCAGACGGCCGCTGTACTGTTGTATGTACAATGCATGCGCGCCTTGCCGAGATGCTTGTAGTTTTGACGTCACAATCGTTCCGGGAATCCCCTTATGTCTTAGTTCAAATAAGGAGCGCGTAGAATTACACTGTTTTCTGCGCGGTGTAAAGCTGTTATTTTCAAAGTAAGATTGATTGATTAATCGAGGGAGATCGAGAGCGGGTGGAAGGTTTAGCGAGGGCTGGTGCGGTTGCAACTGCAGAAAGTAAGTGTTATGTTATAATTAACTGGCCAGATTAGGTAATATAGTAAACAAATAAGATTTAATTAAAGCACAATTTAAACATTATATCACTTGGATTATTTTGTCTCTTTCATCGAGTCTCTCAGCCACACGACCTAGAGTTCCATCCTGGAGAAAGATCTTCATATCGCTCCAGGAGAAACAAGTTGCCCGATTTGAAAAACGCGCGGCCTACCCCTTTTACATTGGTAGTACGAGTGGGGTTGACTTGTGTGAACTCTAGGTTGTGTGGGTGAGTGGATCACTTATGTAACTCTTATTTAGGAGACGTTTGGGGTTGGGAATTAAGACTGGGCTGGGTTTGTGAGTGATGGAACGGCGTATGGATCTGGAAAGATGTTTGGGTTGTTGGGGAGTAGTCATGGGAGAATTTCTTATTTCAACCATATGCAATCCATTTACATCATAAAATACTGTAGGCCTATGTAACCTGGAAGGAGAGACAGAACAATACCTCTGAGAGATGCCAAGTCAACGTTTTCTGTGAGGATCCGTTGCGTTGCAGAGGTTGCAGAGTCAGTTTAAAATAAGGGGAGTTTATATGAAGGAATATGAACAGGCCAGGTTTTGCAGTATCTTACATAAAGAAGAGTGTTCTTTTGCAAGAAAGACTGTTGTTAATTACATGGAACATGAATCTTACCTGAGATTGGACGGATATGAAGGAGCTGATTTGGGCCTCACTGGCCTAGACAAGAAAATATATGATCACACTAATTCTGTTTCCATATGTTAAGAGAAGCAAAACTTTTGAATTATAAGTCTTGGAGATATCAGTTATGAGAATGACTCAATGAGACTCGGTTACCTATCAGCTTAATACAATTGCAGGAACTACGTGTTCACAACTTTATGGACAATGGTTTTATGTGAGGAACTCACCTAAATGAGTACATGGAACCAACGTCTATTGTCTATATATACTTAGAGAGAGACAGTATATAGCATATCTAGTGTGAGAATAGCTGGATGTTGCAGATTACTTGTCACATGATGGTGTGAAAGGGCCCATGTGCAGGTTATTGCTGTGTTCTTGCCAAAGGAAACCAGTAAAAACTCATATGAGATTTGCCGTGAATACTCCTGTGAAATTGCCGGACAACTGATATACAGTACTGCCTTTGATAGAACCGAAGAACGTTTTTGCTTTCAACTGTGGATAAATTACTGCATAATAATGGTGTTAAAAATGGAACTGTCACTTCGAAGTATTGGACATCACCAAATCCTATACTCAGACACCTTACCTTGCGTATGCTACACCGAGAGTACAACTGACTCTGCAAAACTCTCCATGGAACAATTGACATATGAAGAATGGCAACTGGTATTGGCGACTTCAATATGTGAGAAATATTTTATTCCACCTGAAACTTTTCATTTTTTTGACTTTACACTTCTGATCCTTTAAGACTTCAGGAGAAGTCAGGATTTCAGTTGGGAGGAGGTGTGAAGGTGTAGGACACTGGTATTTACTAAGTTACTTCAAGAAGCTGTTCAATGCAAGCTTTAGCCAATAATATTTCTTGCATGGACAGTTGGGCTTATATAATTTTTTTTATAGTCTTATAGACTTCAGGAGAAGTCTTGGTTTCAGTTGGGAGGAATGTAACAGGGCAGGACTGTTTATACATTATCGTCCAGTCAGACACTGTTAATTTAAGTTTTGTAGCATTGGCTTAGCCTAGGGTGACAATGTGTTACTACGCCTAACGTTGGACTTGTGTGTATACTCGTGCAGCAAATCACGTAGGCCTAGGCTAATCTAATGTAAGTAACATTGGTACTTGCAGTTTGATGCGGTTGGAAGATGGAATATACTTAACTTTATTGTTCAGTTGTACGTACTTACTAACTAGTAATTCGTACCGTTATTTCTTTAACGATGCAATAACGTTAACATGTATTATTATGACGCAGACAGATAGGTATGATTATGAGCGCGCGGTACTCTAGTAAATTTACAGTTCCTAACGAAACGATCTATTATGGTGTGCTGTGCGTCCAGACGGCCGCTGTACTGTTGTATGTACAATGCATGCGCGCCTTGCCGAGATGCTTGTAGTTTTGACGTCACAATCGTTCCGGGAATCCCCTTATGTCTTAGTTCAAACAAGGAGTGCGTAGAATTACACTGTTTTCTGCGCGGTGTAAAGCTGTTATTTTCAAAGTAAGATTGATTGATTAATCGAGGGAGATCGAGAGCGGGTGGAAGGTTTAGCGAGGGCTGGTGCGGTTGCAACTGCAGAAAGTAAGTGTTATGTTATAATTAACTGGCCAGATTAGGTAATATAGTAAACAAATAAGATTTAATTAAAGCACAATTTAAACATTATATCACTTGGATTATTTTGTCTCTTTCATCGAGTCTCTCAGCCACACGACCTAGAGTTCCATCCTGGAGAAAGATCTTCATATCGCTCCAGGAGAAACAAGTTGCCCGATTTGAAAAACGCGCGGCCTACCCCTTTTACACTACTACAACTCTATATTCTGATATCTCCAGGCCTATGGTCTGACACAGGTAACCCCAACCCTTTCACCATAGGCCTAACCTACATGCACAGTAACCCTGAACTAACATTGACCCTCACATTGACCGTGGATTGGTTGTATGTTCTTATTAAAGGGTTTGGACTTGGGCTATCTTATGCCTCTAGTATGGGGCCTCTACCCTCCTTTTCCCCTTTTAACTAGTTTCCCTGGTTATATAGAGTAGGTATCAGAGGTAGGTGTGCTGACAGGATTAGTTCCTGGCTCCAAAATAGGTCTCAGAGGGTTGCTGCGAATGGTGCTTTTTCTTCTTAAAAGAATGTTCTCAGTGGAGTTCCTCAGGGATCTGTTCTTGGCCCAATTCTTTTCCTAACATTCATCAATGATACTGATAGCACTGTCACTTCTAGTATAGTGGAGTGACCATTGAATGCGCATTTAAGAAATCTGTTGTTCCAAGATTGTGATGTGGACTGTTAGGCTAGATTCACACTCGACGGGCGATGGCCACCCCATTATACGTATGGATGCTGATGAAAATAAGCTCTATAGGATCGTTAATGATCTGAATGATGCTTTGTCACTACAAAATGACTTGAACAACTTAATTTCTTGGTCTCAAACTTGGAAATGTCCTTTAACATTGACAAATGCAAGTTACATGTAGTTCATTTTGGTGCAAAGAACTTAACCCATAAGTACGTTAAGGATGGGAGAGATCTGGACAGTGCGGCTTCAGAAAATGATCTTGGTAATGTCATAACTGGTGAATAAAGCCGCCTTAGCAGTGCACTGCAGCTCCTGCTAGAGCTACAGTAATAATGTTCTTGGGTTAATAAAGGCATTTTGGGCTTTTGTTGTTTCAGTAAGGATATTGTCTTGAATTTGTTCGTACCAGCAACTTTGGTTAGACCTCATCTTGAACATTATGTGCAGGCTTGGAATCCTTTCTATCATGAAGACTGGGGATGCTAGGACTTGCAACCCTTGATCTAAGAAGGGTAAGAGGTGACATGATCCAGGTTTCTAAATTCTCTCTGGGAAAAATAATCTTTCATCAATGTAGCTTTAGGTTTGTTCTAACTCCAGGGTCCAAGGGTCAGAGTGAAAAGTGGGACAAATCTTTCTCTAGACTTGCTATTAGGAAGTTCAGCTTCTCTCAAAGGGTTGTTAATGAATGGAAATTAGCCTAGTGGGTTATCAACCCTAGGCTAGTACTGTCCACTCTTCTAAGGTTAACATTGATAAGTTTTTACTGATAGGCCTAGCCTAGGCCTAGTGGTAAAATTTGATTGTGTTTGGCTTGGTTTGGGTCAGTTTTGTCTTTTGTATTCAGGCTTGAGTCCACAGGGCATTTAATGGGGCTTTTAGCCCTCCTTTGCCCTTTAACCTGTTATGACATGTTCTTTGTTATGCCTACATATGAACTAATACTGACTGTTATATAGAAGTAGGCCTAACTGTTAGTAGCATGGAGGGACCGGATTTTGTTCACCCTAACATTTAAGTGCCTTCGGACAACCTTGCAAAAACTGTAATATTACCAGAATTTTGTTATGGTTGCGAGTGTAATTTCCTTAGGTATCCTTGGAGCAAATACAGTGTTGTAACAGACGATTTTTACAGGAAAGGGGCTTAAATTGAAGTGGGTGGTTGAATTCCAGTCACTAATTACACAGGTAGTCCGCAGTTCATTCACTTTAGTTGCGCTGTGCATTATGGAACATTGTTAATTTGAAAAATCACAAAATGGACTCTAGAACTTAGCGTCAGCTTCCACCATCTCAACTCAAAAAAGAAAAGGTGTCACGATTTTACTTTGGACTTTACAGGGCCGTGAATTAGTGACTATGGGAATTTACAGGCTGTGGTTAGAACAGAACAGGGGGAATTTTCGTATATCTGACTCATTGTGTCCTTGTCAAATTTTATCTGTTGCATTTTTTGAACATTTTAGCGTGTCTCCAGTTGGTATGCATGTTTTTGTGAAATGAATGGGTGATTCTAAACAAAAATATCGGCGAAATTATAGAATACCCTGCCACGTGAAAACACCCCCAAAACTAATTGGCTACTATACTTAGTTATTTTGAGAACGACTCATGAATATAATTTAGCTGATGCACAAGGTGTATGTGGACTAGGGCCCTAAGTCCAAAGCTATTCCCCCAAGAGGCTACGCCGGATACATCTGCTACACCATGAAGATATGGGCCTAAGACTATATAGTGAGTGTATCTTAAGTTGGTCAGTACCTTGAGTTGGTCACTGCCTATAAAAAGTACCATCAGGGTTCTTTGGCCTTTAAATAAATAAATTCTACACGAGAAACTCGAAAAGAAAACAACAACTGCTCAATATCTGTCAAAAATAAGAATTTAGACCCATTTTTAGAGGAAATTTGCTCTGCCTAGCCTTTATCCTATGTTATTAAAGTGAGGTTTCAGACATGACTCAAAATAGTGGTAAAATTATTTAAAATGTTTCTCTGGTTCACTGATATTTTTCCATGCACTTTTTGATGATTTCTGTATTTTGACAATAACATTTCATTGAATATATTCCAAATCTCTCTTATGGGCGTACGTAACGTTTGGGTGACGACTCAAAGTACACTTCTTGAACCAAAGGCAGAGAGTTATTGTTAATGGTAATTTCTCTTCTTGGAAAGAAGTTACTAGTGGAGTTCCACAGGGTTCTGTTCTTGGCCCGCTTCTTTTCTTAATTTTCATCAATGAAATTGATAGCTCTTTCACATCTAGTATTAGTAAGTTCATTGATGATACGAAGCTCTATAGGAAGGTTTGTGATAAGGATGATGCCTTATTACTGCAAAAAGACTTGGATAGGTTATTTGCATGGTCTCAGACTTGGCAAATGTATTTTAATGCAGATAAGTGCAAAGTCCTTCACTTTGGTCCTAACAATTTCAGCTACTGTATGATTATAACTTGAATGGTAGTATGCTGAGGGATGTGACTTTTGAGAAAGATGTGGGTGTAGTTATTACAGGTGATTTAAAGCCATCTAGACAGTGTGTAGCTGCTGCTAGGGCTAATAAGGTCTTTTTGTGATATCTTTCCAAGTGGGACATTATATGGTGATAAATAATGTGTTCGAGGAGCTTACAAACAATTGAGGTAAGTGATACAGGACGATAATTTGCAGGTATGGATCTGTCACCTTTTTTGTAGATGGGAATAACATTTGCATCGCACCAGTCACTGGGAAGATGGCCTGTATCAATAGATTTTTAAAACAGTTTTTGAGGCACTGGGGCTAAGCTTTCAGAGCAACTTTGTACAATTTTTGCAAGAATGTTATCAGGACCCATGGCTTTTTTAGGTTGGACGTCGGCTAGTGACTTTTGCACTCTGTTACTGGGATGGACAGCTTGTCTATGTTTGGAATGTTACATGACGCCAAGGCTGGCATGTCATCAACGTTTTCCTTTGTGAACACAGAGCAAAATTGATTATTTAGGGCTTGTCTAAAGCAGTTGAAGCTATACGGTTGCCTGTGGTTAGGGTGGAAATACCAAAAACTTCTTGACTCTTTGATTTTAAATAATTCCAAAATGGCTTTGTACTTTTACTCTTTAGGCTTTCTCCAATAACATCATGAATGTAATGTTGATGAGCCTTTTTGATGTTCTTGTCTGTGGAATGACGTAAGGAACTTCTCCCATGCTACTGAAGAACTAAGTTGTTTTGCTTTGTTATACAGCCCCTTCTTTCTATGAATGGCACGTTTGATTTGGTGGTCGACCCATGGGAGGTTAACATAACATAACAGGTTAAAGGGCAAAGGAGGGCTGAGGCCCCATAAGATGCCCTGAAGTCCATACAATCTTAACTGAAAACAAACAACCAACCAACACCAAACGAGCCCAGCACAATTAGATCCTACCACAAGTTATGGAAGAACTTGTCAATGTTAACCTTAAAGCAGTGCACAGATGTAGAATTAACTACCCACTCGGGCAGACTATTCAACTCGTTAACAACTTTATGAGAGAAGCTGAACTTCCTAATGTCGAGCCTTGCAAAACACTTAACTAGCTTCTTACAATGGCCTCGAATCTGAGAATTACTTTGCACCCTTAAATAATTGCATCGGTTGCATCAGTTGTATCTAGTTGAGCTCATCTTAGAATATGAAGATCAATGGCAGATTGGAGGATGGATCGAAATTCCTGCCACAGTTGTTCAATATCTGTTACAGCAACATAATTATCTGTTAACTTGTTGTTAAAGTTTGAGATCTGCTTGTCAACTGCTGGAAAATTTGCTGGATCTGGATCTGGATAAATACTGCACAACACTCCTGGTGGAGACTCCTGGTGGAGTCAAATGTGCAGGGTTGGGTGTGCGCATGAAGTTAGTCGTCCCGTCTGAGAATCCTCAAGGCTGCGCTCTCGAACTGCTCGGGGTCCTCGAGATCTGCCACGCCCTAGGGGAGAAGGTCCCAGCCCCCGACGGCCCGAGAAAAGAGACTGCATCTGCAGCAGTCCCCACTGGCCGGTACATGCAAAAAGCCATCTGAATGATGATGCCCAGAAGGCCGCCGGACCGGCCGAAGGCCGTTCACCGGCAAGGCCAGGAGACCCAACCCGGCCCTGTGGAAAATTGCCAGCCCGCCTGACTTTGAGGCTTTTTTATATAAGAAAATTTTTCTTCTGGGTGGTTTAACTGCTTTAGCTGAGATATTTGCATTAACAATGACTGTGTCGTGGTCACTGATACCGGCAGTTATGCACTTATCAATTGAATGATGCACCCCACTACCCCCGGAAATGGTCAGTCAAATGTGGGTCACTGACCAGTGACAGTGTGACTCACATGTGCGTCATTGTACCAATATTGTCTATCACTGGAGTGACAGAGGTGTGAGTCATGTTACCTCAGATGTCAGTCACTTTACTGACCAAGGGGTGAGTCATCGTGGGTCATTTGTTACCCATTGTTCAAAGATGACAGACTTCAGCATTGCTCCTCATGTACAATTATAACCATTGTCAGTCACTTTGGTGACGCACATGTCAGTCAAAATCGCAAATTGTTCATCAGTTAAGTGACTGAAGGGTACATCAGTGGTATACGTTTTGTCAGTGAAGTTGTGGACAATGACTGACCATGTACATGGGTAGTAGGGTGCGTCATTCAATTGATAAGTGCATTACTAATACCTTTTCAAGGAGGACTGGATGACAAGCAAACCACAGATCAAGAATGTTACTTTCTCTAGTCGGCTTATCAACTATTTGGGTAAGACTGGTTTTCCATTATCTCCAGCATAGATTCACTGCATGCTGGGCAGCCTATCTTCCTCCTGTGCGAAAAGCGTTCATTTCCCAATCTATATTTGGGAGGTTGAAGTCACCTAGTAACCAGATAGAAGCGGATCTAGGGATTTTGGACAGGGATTGATTTCAAGGTTAAAAAATGTTGCAAAACTAGCTAGGCCTAGGCCTAATGTTAAGTCCAAAGCTTTTCCCTAATGTGGCTATGCTGGCTACATTGTGAAGCATGTGTGACGGCGTAGTTGGCTACACCGGGACTTATTTCATGGCGGGGTAGGCCTATTCTATAATTGTACCAGAATATCGAACGAACGAATTCCGGGGTACTGTTGAAATCGGGTAGCCTAACCATACTTTGTACTTGTAGGCGTGGAAGGTCTAACGTTAGCCTTGGCTACTACAACTTTACCTAGGCCTAGGCCTACCGCTACAGTACAAGGCTAGGCCTTAATAGTTATAATTGGCTAGGTAAACGCCAGTAAGGCCTAACCCTAATGTTAGTTGTTGTGGAAAATGTTGTTATAAGCTACGCATTGAAGTCAGGCTAGATCCAGCAGCAACTCACAAAATAATTCGCCATATAATCGTATTCGCAAGACTTCTTTCAATCAGTAATGTCAATCACTCATGTGTAATCTATTTGTGGTAACTGTAAGGTTAAAGGTCATGCAAGGCTTGTGTACAGTTTGTTATTCGTGCTATGTTTCATTATGCAAATTAAGAGTCTGTTATTTCTGTAATGTTTTGTTATGTAAATTATTTCTTGAGTCTTCTTCTCTGTTCGTTTTGCTTTCCAAGATTTTTGTTAGTCTTCCTCGAGGGAGCCGAGGAGCTCAGTGAAATACAGTTTATCGTGAACATGTTTGTATCCGCCTAGTCTCCAGTCGGTTTTTTTATTTAATGTCTCATAGGCCTACCTAACCAGTTTCCGGCCATGTTCCTGCCCTTTATCGGGAACTGAAAACCACGCTACAGTAACCATAGAGCAGTTTATTATATCCTGCTCTATGGTGGTAACGCACCGTAAGGTGAATAATTAACAGAGAGAGTGTACAGCCCGGGCTTTAACATTAGGCTAGGCCTAGTAAGTTTTAATAATTGTGAGACAGCCGGCTAGCGTAGGTTTTTTTCAGAATGAATGGGGCCGGGGGTAGGCCTAGGCCTAATTTCATTTTTCTTTTACCTTTTTAACCTAACCTGAGCATCAGTTTTTATTTGTCTTGATTTCAATGGAAGTTTTGACAAAATCGACCCTGTTTGTCCTAAGAAAAGATTCTGCAGCCGGCTATGCACAGTGCATATATCATGTATAATACGTTTACATTACACGCGCCCTCTGTTCACCCACCACTGATATACATACATGTGGATCAGTTCAGTGGTACACACGTAAAGCAAGCAAGCGGAAAAAAAAGAGTCAGGGTCACCCGTCCGAGGGAGCTTTTCGGCCTCTCATTTACGATAGCCCATTGGTGCCATGCATGGGCTCAGATCCTGGTGACAGCGGGACGCGTATTTTTTTTCCTAGGACGAGTCAGGCCAAATCTGGCCAATGGACCAATCAGCTTCTTGGAAATAGGCCACACCTCTAATTCCAAAATGACAGCTTTTCGACCCCTTTTTAGTAATTCTGACGCCGGATTAAGGAAGAACGGGCCAAATAACTTCCACGCACGTGCCCCCAACCATAATGCAAACCCTAACCTTCATTTTGAAACAAATTTAAAATTTTTCGAAAACTAGATTTGCCCACGTTCGTCCTGGGAAAAAAATAATACCAGCGGCGGGACGTGTCCACACCAACTTTTTCAGTGGTGGGGACATGATAAACCGTGTCCCCACCAATTTGTCTTGACCAAACGCGGCATTTTGAATTCCCCTGTATTGACCTTTGGCGCAGTTTGATCCAACAGTGTGCAATAGCATGCTATGAAGACGAGAATTATTACTATTGACACAGACGTAACCTCTCCCCTGAAGTATTTACACATTCAATCATGCGAAACGGCGTCTAGGTAGTTACCGCCCCTGGTACCGGAACCGCCACCAAAGACCGGTTCGAACCGCCCAAGTATTAGGGACGGCTTTGAGAAATGATACCCGGAGCTTTGCCTTGGGGTACTTCAATGGGGGCAAAATAATCGTACTGTAAATGAAAACTGGCAACTAATTAAGTCTTTTCTTGAAAGAACAGTTAAGAAGAACGTTCCCACTAAAAGAACTGGAACTAAAACATCCCTTCCGTGGGTTACCGATAGCATTCGTAAGCTGATTAGAAGAAGGGACAGGCTGCATGCTATCTTCAAAAAAACTAACAACAACAAGTTGCGTGACAAGTGGGCTGAATTGCGCTCTAGAATCAAAAAAGAGGTCCAAATCTCCCACACAAATTATGTCAATGGTATGATCGGTGATATAAAACATGATACGAAACCTTTTTGGAGGTACATAAATGGCAAAAAAAAAAAAAGAAAAACATGGTATTCCCCCTCTTAAAACGGATAGCAAACTAGCTACTACTGACTTGGATAAGGCCTGTGCTTTCAATGCTCAGTTTACAAGTGTATTTACCAAAACCTTGTTTAATGTTATCCCTTTCTGTAGACCAACTTGCAGCAGAATGGCTAATATTACCATATCTACTCATGGAGTTGAAAAACTGTTAAAAGGCCTTAATAAAAACAAAGCCGTGAGACCTGATAATATTCATCCTTGGGTCCTTAGTGAAATTGCTTCTGATCTTGCTCCTATGTTAAGCCACTTGTATCAACAATCCCTCTCAAACGGAACTTAAGGATACCCGTCGATTGGAAGAGGGCAAATGTTTGCCCTATTTACAAAAAGAACGATAGTTCTCTCCCTAGCAACTACCGGCCTGTTTCGCTCACTTGTATTTGTTGTAAATTGTTAGAGCATATTATAAGTTCCAACTTGATGGACTTCTTTGAGTCGAATAATACCCTATCATCAAAGCAACATGCTTTTAGAAAGTCACACAGCTGTGACACCCAACTAGTATCTGTCGTCGAAGACTGGGCTTCATCTTTGGATTCACAAAAGCAGGTCGATGTCTTTATCTTGGATTTTGAAAAGGCCTTTGACACCGTGCCTCACGAGCTGCTAAAAACCAAATTGTTTAGCCTTGGTGTTTCCAAACAGGTTCTTCGGTGGGTTGACGACTTCCTTTCAGATCGTAAGCAAGCTGTTGTAGTTAATGGTACCCGGTCCCCTTTTGACGATGTTGTTTCTGGTGTCCCCCAGGGGTCTGTCCTTGGACCCATTCTTTTCCTTGTTCATATTAATGACATTGTAAATGCCGCTTCCTCTAATATTAGACTTTTTGCTGATGACTGTGTATGTTATCGGGTCATAGAGAATGTTAATGATTGTGGTATGCTCCAGAATGACATCCACAATCTAGGTCTTTGGGCTAAGACTTGGGGCATGAGATTCCAGCCCTCTAAGTGTAACATCATTATTCGCCAGGAAAAAAAAACCCGGTCAAATTCGATTATGTCCTGAACGATGTAAAGTTAGTTAAGGTGGACTCGATAAAGTACCTAGAGGTTACGATTTCTAATGACCTAAACTGGGATAAGCACATTCAGTCTTTCTGCAACAAGGGTAATAAGATTTTGGGAGTACTTTATAGAAACCTATCTTTTTGCTCTCGCGACGTGAAGTTAGCTGCCTACAAGGGTCTCCTCCGGCCTGTCTTGGAGTATGCTTGTTGCGTATGGGATCCACATCAGTCCTATTTACAAGATAAGCTAGAGAGCATTCAGAGGAGATCGGCTCGTTTTATTAGTTCAGAATTTTCTCGTGAGCCAGGGTCAATGACTGTCATTTTGAAGGACCTTGATCCCCCCACGCTTGCTGAGCGTCGCAAGCAAAATAGACTTATTCTCTTCTCGAAAGGTTTTTTCGGTAAGGCTAATATTCCCATGGACAGACTTAGACACCCTACCCGGACTACTCGTGGGATGCACAACCTCCATTTTTGCCAACTCTATTCTAGATCTAACTGTTATAAATTTAGTTTCTTTCCCAAGACCTTGAAGGATTGGAATAATCTCCCTGCTGATTTGATTGATGGTTTAGACGGTCACTTAGACCCTGTTCATTACTTAACCAATTTTATTAGGGCTTAGGGCACCACCTGACGCATGCGCGGTGCAGTAATGTCCTCTGGATGTGTCACCGTGATCCGAAAGAAGAAGAAGAAGACGGTTCGCACTGTGGCGGTTCCTGTGTTTCTGATCATGTGTATGAATAATGCCAATAGGGGCCTACATAAATTTAGCATTATTTTGTTCATCTTCTTGTTCTGTAGGTAAATTTAAGGGATAAACTCTTTCTCCTTTGTTTGTCTTTACCTTACGGATGTGAAGGGAATTCACGGTTCTAAATCTAATTAGACAACGACAATAATCACTCAGAACCTTTTCAAGCCTGAATTTCATGTTACTAGTACGAATCGCAGCTTTTTTTTTTCCTTTTTGAAGTACCACTTTTCCTTATTAATACTCAGTTTTTCACCGGAAAGTAAATTAGCAGCTATAAAATTTCGTAGGCCAAAATCACAAAGCATGGCCTACTGACTACATGCATCTTGGTCCTTCCGACTGCAAAAGCATCAACAGATCAAATCACCAGTTCGTTATCTTGATCCATTTGCATAATTAAACCTCAGAATTTTTTTTTTATGCAAGGCTTGAAAAATAGGATGAACTGAACCTATGTTAAAAATGATTCAAAGTTTCCCAATATGACAGGGGCGGTTCGAACTTCGAACCAAGTTAGGGGCGGTAAGTAGCAGGGGCGGTAAGTCACGGCACCGTGTGAAACGTCATCTACGAGACTCCATGTAACTCAAATTAACACCAGTTCTCATTTTATTGCATTTATCCACGGCTGTTAAATTTAGGACGGAAAGCGCATTTGCGGCAGTCTATAAGTGTTTTCTGGGAGAGGACCCCAGACCCATCGTGTACAAAAGTCTACTTGGTTTATTTGTTCCCTGATTTTTTTGGGCAGACGCCCATGTATTTCCCCAAACTAAATTTCTAAGCCACGAGATCATAAAATTGAGGAGGTTTGGGACATCATTGGGTCTGGGAAGTGTTATTTCCGGCGATTTGGGAGGTATATTTAATTGCCAAAAAATTCTTGTACGCTAAGCGCGAACCCATGGTCGCGCCCCGCTTATAGATAGTATCAGGGAACAGACATGCGTCCCCACCATTATCCAAGGCGAATCTGCGCCCATGGTACCATGCGAAAAATATTTTTAATTCGTTCTTTACGAATTAATAATTCGTTGCAACGAATTAATAATTCGTTCTTACGGATTAACAATCTGTTGCTACGAATTAAATATTTCTTTGCTACGAAATAGATGAAATTATTCTTAAATGAACACTACCGGTATTTTCCGAAAAATGGTTTCCTGGTACACCATCAATGCCTCCTTATGCCCATTAGTTTTGCGCTATTTATAAAACAGGGATACATTTAAAGTTACACCAAGGTATTGATATAGGACTCAGATAGGCTTATTCATAAAGTTAGCCTTGAAGAAAACAATCTCTTCTTAGTATGGATCCTTCTTTCTCATTTATGAAGTAGGCATAAGAAGAAAGACAATATTGTTTTTCAAAGTTGAGTAACATAATACAATCAATAGCATTTTGAGAACGACTCTCTCAATAACTTTTATTTGTGTTAGCAAAAAGTCTGAAAACTTCATTAATCCTAGAATTGGACTGTTTTAGTCTGCCGGACGGATCGTGTCCATGATACGAAGAAAGCATTGGGAAGTAAAAGGGAAGAGGGGATCCTGTAGCAATTGCAGATCAGTGTCAACATTTTCGCGGGATGTAGGCTACATGAAACAATTAAGTACTGTACGACGGACGGTATATTTCACATCTTTACAATACATTTTTTCGGCGCTCTTTTTGCGCACCTTATGCAGTGCTAGTAGAACATTGCTAATGAATTCAAACATGAAGATTTGAATGTATTCAGAGATCAGGCAGGCCCGTAATCAGGTTGGGACTATATAGGGCATAGGCGTACGGGACTCTTCCAATTGGGGGGAGGGCGCAGAAAATTTTTTGCCCGAATTTCAAAAAGTTGCCCGAATTTCGTTGCAGCTCAGGTGTATAAAATAGATCATCAAACCACTATAAACGCGCGAAGAGCGAGAAAATTTTTGCATATTTTTCGGGCATTCAATCAAAATTCGGGAACTCAGTAGAAAATCCAGGCAACCTTTTCACTTTTACTTCATCTCTGCCAGAATTTCACATATTCTGTGCCCGAATTTTTGTAGTTTTCTGCCCGAATTTTCGACCTCAGAATTTTTTTCTGCCCCCTGGCCCCCGCCTCGTACGTTTATGGTTAGGACATTTGGGGACCAGCCCCTGCTCTGCGGGCATAGCCAAGCCCCTGTGTATAATAACTTATACCGTGGGGTCCCCGAGTGTGGTTTGGCCCTCTTCTCGCCAAGTCTGGGTTCGGGCCTGTCAAAGATGTTTCAAAGAGTAAACATTCCACCAGATAGACCTACTTAGTCCTCTTTCATTATACCTTCTCGTATTTCAGTCTTTTCCCATCACAATCACTTCCTCTGAATTCTTGTTGAAAATTAGACAAAATACAATGATTTTGTGAAGTGCTTGGTATGCACCCACCCAGTGTGAGCTGGAGGTCAGTTGAAGAATTCCATAACAGTATCCCCATTTTATAAAAACCCTGGGCATGATCAGGGGAGGACGACTCCGGTGCGTTGCACCGTACCTGGAAACCACAAAGCCCTGCGCCGTCTGGAGAGTGTTTCCCGCTCCAAAGATATCCGCGACGCAAAAGCGGCATCACTATACCCAGGGGTTGAGAAAAACTCAGGAGGAAGGTTTTTTTCTCCGCTTTACACACCCATGTAGGCCTACATGTACACTTCGTTCAAGGTACTCAGGAATCGGGTCACGTACACTGTAAAAATTGATTAACACTTTTTTGTAACAGATAATAAACGCGTCTTGGCGTTTATGTAACAGAAAAAACAATAAAATACATAAGCAAATTAAACGTCTAAAACGCCAACTTTAACACATTGACGCCACTTTAACGCCACCTTGTAAACACGTTCATGCGTTTATTTCATGATTACTGTAAACATCAAGTTGTTTTTAATAAAGAAAAATTAACATATAAATAAATCATGTAAACGTGTTTGCAGAGTGCACTTAAATTGACGTCATTATCCTTATCATGTGTTAATATTCGTTCAGTCATTTACCGTGCGTATCCAATTTGTTGTTCGTTTTCTTCTAATTTTTAAACGCCATATATGTGTTAAAAAATGAAGACGTCTATTTTTACAGTGTAACCATGGAAGGCAAAGGGAGCGTGTTTTTGTAATAGAAAATGAGTTTGTGGAAATGACTAATTTCATCAGAAAAGAACAAAAAAAAAAAAGCTGGAATACAATTGTAAGGACGAAGGACAAAAATATTGCATCATCTAGACCCTGGTTTTGACGATGCCATGTACTCTATGTACGATTATCAAAGAATGTCATATAGTCCATATTATAAACACCATCCAAATATATGGAGCATTAATGCCTGGGGCATATTTCAAACTTTGTTGCTTGCTGTCTAACAAATCTGATAAGGAAAAGTTGCTGCTTTAATTTTTTCATTATTTTGTGCAGAGTATAATAACACCTATCATTGCCTGGAGTAAAGCCGAGAAATTTCATCAAATTGCACCATTTCAAGCGAAATTTGAAAAAATTTCCGACATCGGGAGGGGGTGGGGTGGGACAACCCCTCCCGAACCCCCCATATATAGTGCCAACTTCAAAAATGAAGACTCCTGCACTTGAAAGGCATATTGGCTATGCGGGCACACTAGTCTACCTGAATTAGGTTTTTAAAAGCAATTAACGAGGGGGCCTTTATTGCATCCTTGGCAGGCAGTTCCAATCACGTACAGTAAGGGGGAAAAAGACATCTTGTAAGTCTCTAGTAGAGCTGGGAATAAAGTACGCATGGGAGTTTTCACGACGATGTGGGGAGTTTGTGGTTTTTAGAAGTAAGATACTTTGTTGGATCAATGGCGACTAGTTGGTTCTGAATCTTGTAAAACATCGACAATCTAGCTATTCTAGATGTCGTGTTTCTGCAAGGGTTTGGCAACGCAGGATCTGGAGCATAGAGCCAACGCTTGACGTACGATTGTAGAGGTGGAGAGCAAACCTTGCAGCACGGTCTCCGGAGGGACCATCTCAATTTGGTTAATCAGGTTATTTGTATAGGGATCCCAGACGGTACTGCTGTATTCAAGGATAGGTCTAACAAGAGACTTATACGCTTGCAGTTGGACATTGGAATTACTGATGTTAATATTACGACGAAGGAAATTTAGAGCGTTTGTAGCCTACATAGTAACGCAGTCGATATGCTTGTCCCAGCGAAGGCCACATGTGTGATGTTGACCCCAAGGTACTTTAAATGTTGAACATGTTTAAGCTCTTTCCCATGTAGATAATAAGTGAACTTCTTGGCAGTGCTGTAGTCGAGACCGGAGGGTCCGAGACCGAGACCTGCCTCTCAACGGGCTTTACACACTGTTTGCATAGGGACTCGAGACCGACAATTTCCGGTCTCGAGGCCGGTCTCGCTACAGCACTGCTTCTTGGGGTTGCGTTTGCGAGTGATAGTAATGACTTCGCATTTGTCGGGGTGAAACTCCATCATCTATCTTTCCTCTCAATCTTGTATCAAGGTCTTGTTGCATTTATTTGGCATCAGACTAATTTTTCATCGCCATATAGATCATGGTATCATCAGCAAAAGACGAGTGGTGGAATGCAGATTCTGCGCAATGTCACTAATATAGAAGAGAAACAGGCAGGGTCCTAGGATGGCCGAGCCTTGTAGTACACCAGGTGATACACATATGCTGGATGAAGACATACCATCTAAAACTACAGATTGGGTTCTGTTGGTCAGAAAGCTCTTCCAGATATTTATACATCCGGTTATTCCATACCATTTTAACTTCTCAATCAACCTAATGTGCCCAACTTTATTAAAAGCCTTTGAGAACAGGGCCGTAGCGAGCGGTGTGTGTGTGTGTGGGAGGGGGTTGTCACCCCCCCCCCCCAATATTTGGTCGCCCGTCGGCAAATTTTCGGCCTGTCGGCAAAAAGAGGAGAGGGAAAGGAAAAGAAGAGGAAGAGAGGAGAGAAGAGAGAAGAAGGGAAAAGAAAGGGAAAGGAAGGGAGGGAATGAGGGAAGACGGACAATGAAAAGAAAAAAGAGGAAGAGAGAACGGGCCAGTCTGTTATGGGCCATTTCGATTTTCGGATCTTCATCTAATTGGCCCTTTCAAGTTGAAGGCCCGTCGGCAAACTGATTATGCATGTGATGGCCTTATATGGCCGTATCAACGGCCGTCGGTGTAATTGGACGAGTGACTGAGTCCGTCGGGAACTCGGGAAAAGAAAGGGATATAACGGCTTCCGTATAGGTGCACTATTTCGGGTCATATGACATTCTTGAAAAAACACTTTCTGCACATTATTCCTCACTTTTATCATCACCATAGAGAGCAGCACCCGATTAACCATAGAGAGGGTATCCTTAGCCCGTCTTCTAAACCCTAACCTTGACCTCAAACACATTTTGCAAACTTCTGAGGATCCGGTTTTCACAAACATCCTGGAAAAAATTAATGCGTGCCGCGCGCGTGTCTTCCCTTCACTACAATCTCAGGCTTTTAACTTTTGAACACCGAAATGAAACAGATACAGAACCCATATTCAGATCCTGGCGTTCGAAGCATATTTTGAACGCTTGTGTTAAGATTCTGAACACTTTTTCTCCCTTTTTGAATGCCGAACGCCTATCCTCTATTCGTATTTGAACGCCTGACGGTCTATAGTGTTCAAATGCTGAACACATAGTGTTCCAATTCTGAACGACAGGTTCAGCTCCTGAAGTATAGTGGCATGACGGGAGGAATAGCCTAACACATTAGAATTCACCGGAATCTTTGCATTGGGATAAAGCATTATGAACCAAAATATACCAATCCTGCATGAGACTTAATTTTTTACCGAGAGATTAAACTAGAACCACAGAGCTTCCGGGGGCAAAGCCCCCCGGCCCCCCACCAGGGGCCAAAAAATTTGCGCAGTCGCGCAAAAAAATCTGACACTCAAATGCTACCCGGGTGTAAATTTTGAGGTTCCTCATTAGGGCAGAAATCCACTCAAATATTGCACCATTTGCGATCTAGGCACCTTTTAAATTCCAAAAATTTCCAAAGGGGAGGGGGACACCTCTCCCTCAAGCCATAGATCAGTAAATGTCGCATTGAGAAAACGTTCAGGCTAAAACACTGGCAGGCCTCTTGATCCCAACCGATTAAAAATATGGCGGCCTGACGAGAGGGATAGCCTAATACATTGAAATTAGTGGGGATCTAGTTTGTATTTGATGATGCATTTTGAAACAAAGTATATCCATCCTGATACCCTTACTCAAAATCCATATATGGCCCAGATATGGGATTTCATATCTGGCCCATATCTGGGCCAGATATGGAATTCATATCTGGCTTGTACAAGAATTGGGCAGATATAACTTGATATAATATAAAGACCATATATGGCCATATATGGTCCAAGTAAAGTTTCACTTTTATATGGCCCAGATATGCCCCATATATGGCTACTCCATTTCTGGCCCATATATGGAAAATCCATATATGCCACATATAAAGAGATTTATATCTGGCCCATATCTGTGCCATATATGACCCATATAAAATTTTATATGGCTCACTCTTTATATGGCCCATATCTGGCCCATATATGGAAATTTATATCTGGCCCATATCTGCACCAGATATGGAATTTATATCAGATCGGATAAAAAGTTAGGCAGATATAACACAGATCTAAACCAGAACCAGATCTAAACCATATATGGCCAGATAAAGTTCTATCTGGATCAAGCCTTTATATGCCACAGATCTGCTCTAGTTATGAATCATAGTTAGGACTTATAGTCCACACTCCTCATGGAGACTTTGAACACCAGTTTTTTTTCCAAAAGTCCCCTGACTCTCTGGCGAAGAGCCAGGGGCGAAAACCAAACAATACTCCCGAAGGAGTTCTGCTCCCTGAAGGAGTAACAACGTCCCCAAGAGACAAACTTTGACTTAACTGACACTACCCGACAGTGGTCCCGTTCTAGACTGTCTGAATAGAACAGGTCCCACTGGGAGCTCCGCCGTCGTGATCACGGACACTCCTGCGCCAGGTAAGTACACCAGAAAACAATGTTTAAGTGCTCCATGAATTAGAATTTAATGTAAGTATTAGGTTGAATTGACTTAAGTACATAAATTCAACTTATTTCATAACAGTGAACAGAAAAATGCCTTGAAATTTCCTATTTTATGTAATCACAGTGATATGGGCTTCTTATTTTAAACTTAATTACGTATTTGACTCTAAATTTTGTTTACTGCGTGGTGCATATTTTACTTTCAACTTCCTAAATCATGAAAAATGTAGGTTTAGATACAAGCTCCGCCCAAATATGCAAATTATTTGCCTAAGTTCACCTAGAACACTGCGGTATTAACAGAAGTGTAGCCACTAAAAACTGCAATGTCTGGGAAGGTGATATGCTGTATCCAAAACATGTCTTAGTTTGTATAATCCAAGAATCAAATCAAATAAATAATAAAACAAACTAACAAAATGCTCATTTGCATATCTAGCATATCAAGTTATATCTGGCTTGATATGGCCATATAAAACTTTATTTGCATATCTGGAATTGCATTGTATCAAGTTATGTCTGGCTTGATATAGCCATATCAAACTTTATATACATATCTGGATCACGATTATATCAAGTTATATCTGGCTTTATATGGCCATATCAAACTTTATATACATATCTGGATCATGATTATATCAAGTTATATGTGGCTTTATATGGCCATGTCAAACTTAATATACATATCTGGATCACAGTTTTATCAAGTTATATCTGGCTTTATATGGCCATATCAAACTTCATATACATATCTGGATCACCATTTTATCAAGTTATATCTGGCTTTATATGGCCATATCAAACTTCATATACATATCTAGATCACGGTTATATCAAGTTATATCTGGCTTTATATGGCCATATCAAACTTAATATGCATATCTGGGTTATGTTTTAATCAAGTTATATCTGGCTTTATATGGCCATATCAAACTTTATATACATATCTGGGTTGTGTTTTAATCAAGTTATATCTGGCTTTATATGGCCATATAAAGTCTTTAATCAACCAGATATTTCCAGATATAAAGCCAGATATGGATTTTGAGTAAGGGTACTTAATTTTTCACCCAGAGATATACTTAAACCTCAGAGCTTCCGGGGGCTGCGCCCGCTGGACCCCACCAGGGGTCCTTAGGTGGGGCCCTGGACCCCACCCGCTAAAGCTCGTTTGCGTACTACACATTACCAAGTCCGTCGGCAAAACATAATCTCCACCCCCCCCCTCCGCCCAAAGTTAACACCTTCGCTACGCCCCTGCTTGAGAAGTCAAGCACGCAGACATCAGTTTGAAGCCCATTTTGCGTGTTAATTGAAACATCTTGGATAACTTCAAGAAGCTAGCTTTCACATGATCTTTCATTGCGGAAACCATGTTGGAGAGCATAAAAAATTTGTTATCAGTAGCGAAGGACATGATACTGCGGCAAATAATATGCTCCATAAGTTTAGATGCGATACAGGTCAAGCTAATTGGTCGATAGTTAGCCGGGTCATGCTTTTGACCTTTTTGTAAATAGCTGTGACGTTAGCACTCCTCTAGTCAGTTGGAACATACCCTTCAGCTAAAGATTTCCGGAATAATAGTGTCAGTGGATTAGCGATCACGTCGGCCAGTTCTTTCAGGACTCTTGGGCTAATATTGTCAGGGCCTGCCGCTTTTCCAGGACTGAGATTTTTGAGAAGCTTATGCCAACTTATACCAATTAGTATGAATAGGATTCCTCATCCCTGTCTTGGAATATCGTGGTTTTTCAAGGTTTTCGATTATTCACCTCTAATGACTCGACCTCTGACTTCCACTGAAAACAATAGGGTTCTTCTTTTTAATACGATAAAGTTATATACCAAGTATGGAGATTTTCCATCATTGCTATCTTGAGATATTGTGTTTACAAGCAGTTTCTAAGAATCTCCTATTTTCACCTCCGGTAACCACAGATAACCTTTGACCTTTACCAAATCAATAGGGTCAGGGGCGTCGGAGGCTATTTTGGATTGGTACGGCAGATCAGAGTGTGGCCATCTATCATAATTATCGGGGGGGGGACGTTTGGTAATTCAAACTACGCTAAGCGCCACCATAGTTGGCGCGTAGCGTATGGAGAAAATTTTGAAAAAATGCCTCCCAGATTGCAGGAATTGGCACTTCCCGAGCTTGAAAGCAAGACCCCTGCCATGCCAGAGTAGTCATATTTAGCCTACTTGCCGTCATCATTATTGAAAATTATTGAAAAATATACCTCCCAGATTGCATGAAATAGCAGTTCACATGTGTCATATGAAAAAAACGAGAGTAAATAAGGTATCATTGAGCCGGTACTATTATATTCATCATTACAAATACTTTATTTTTTGCCATTTTTTTTTCTCAGTCCCCCCCCCCTTTTTTTTGTGCGCCGTAAATATTGGTCCGGCGTTCGCCGAACCTGCCGTACCAGCTCCGACGCCCCTGGGGTCTATCTTTTGACCATAACGCATCCCATACTTCCTTCCTAGAGATATTGTGCATACAAGGTTTGGGTTTTTTTTTTCTTGCTCCTTTGCTTCGTTTTGCCGTGGGTGTCCCCCCCCCCCCTTTTTTTTCATTTTGCCCATTAGGATTTTTTTGGCTATGTCCTTAAAGAGCCACCGTACCGACATGAAACAGTGAGAACACTAAATCCAAAACAAAAGCGACCAGACTCGTGATTTTTTCCCGAATTTTGAAAACAGCAAATTTTCCCTGGCTCTGTACCTTATATCAATATTAGTGTCCGATTCATAAGTCTATCACGGGAAGGTAATTACTGATAAAACAAGTTCATCGACACAAATTTTGTAGTTGCTCAAGACATAATATTTTGTCGTACTATGTGCAAGACTAACGAAAGCCTTTGACCTCTTAGACCGTTCAAACGAAAGCTTTCATTGGATCAAATGTAAGATGTCATCAAGTATTGTCCAATGAAACACCTGAATACAACAGATACACTTCCATAAACAAGGATAGCTTCCACTGCGCACGAGGGGAAACAACGAGTAAGAATGGAAAAATTCTGTAGCGTGTAACATTTGTAGAATTCGCTTATAGGAGAAGGAAATGCTGGGTGTCGGGAGTCCACCATCGGTTTCCAAGTTCCATTGCTGTTGGGATTCTTCGTGATTGATTGTTTTGGAGTGGAATGAGGGCTACCAAGTGAGAACTGGGGATCACCGGCTTCATTTTTTAGCATATCATTGCAATTTGCAGTTGTAGTGTTACCCTGAAAACATTAACGCTAATTCCTCCTCTTCGATACCTTTTTGGAAGAGCCTTCGTTTTAGTTGAACTTAACTGCAACCGTCAATGAAATAACTTGAAGATGGCTTCATCGGACACAAAAAAGGAGGTTGGTGGAGGATTACAGTGGGTGGTAAGCATCCGTAATCTTTTGTCATTTTTTCACCGCAGCTGTACCAATTGTAGCTGTACTGATTACGTATAAGTACGTATTACGTTTAGAGCATTCTGATTGGACGATATATACAATAGCGGCAGATCAGTGTGAGTTTCGAAAAGTCAGTTTAGCTTGGTACCTTTGCCTCGCCGCAGTTTTCTTGTCAGTGTCACAGGTTGAAGGGCCTTTGTCAGCGTTTTTTCACACCGTTTGTTGCAAATAAAATTAACTTTCTGTACAATTAACATGGCTGAGGGGCCATTGAAGGTAGATTTTCAGTTAATGTATTTGTATTTATCAGAACTTTTGTTAGAAGGATGTGTTTGATTTTTCGAGCCTAACCAACTACTGACCACAGGCGCTCGGTACTAGTATAGGCTGGCCAACACTATACATATATATAACACGGATGTATAGTGTTGGCCAGCCTATACTAGTACCGAGCGCCTGTGCTACTGACTAGGCTACTAAGTTATGCCTAGCTAGTTAGGCCGCTTACCAGTCGAAACGTCCCCAGACCAAAACGTCCCCGCCATTGGCCAAAACGTCCCCGTGCAAAAATGTCCCCAGATTCAATCACAGGTGCCCCTTAACATTGTATAGGCCTAGTAGGCCTTAGTCCGCAGTCTGCTGACCTAGTATTTGGGAAGCTTTGGGGCTTCCCATACTAGGTCAGCAATATACCCATTGTCAAAATTGGGCTACCGTGACTTCAAAAATTTTGAATGGTCTCGATCTTTCTCAAATTCACGTATACTCCTACATAATTGACCTCTACGGGGCCTTAGGCCTATATGTTTAACACACTTCAATCTAAGATTATTTGCACTTAGGGTAAAGTAGGTAGTATTCAACCCCTTAAGGATTTATTGGTTCTGATACCAGTTATTGTAATGAAATTAAATACAACCATCACTACCATTGCTACTTTTGTGTATCCTTTCTGTTCCATGTGTTAAATAATTTTTATTTCTTTGGATTAATGGTAGGAGGGCATCAGACCATCTGACTCCAACAGCCCAGAATTCAACCTAGTATGAGCAGTATTCAATTCATCAACCCAGAATTCAACCCCAGAATTAATTCTTGCCAGTTTATTCCCCCGATTTCAATGGTAGTTATTTGAAAACCATGTCTCTGATATTTTATTTTCATAACATGTTGCTTTTTTCTATAAAGGAAAAATTGATAAGTGAATGAAGGATTTAATTTTAATGGGTTGAATACTGCCTAGTCGCATTTGTGTAGACCAGAATTCAACCCCCAGCTGTGTTTTATATATAGCAAGGTTGAATACTGCACACCAGTTCCCAAGTGAAGCCCAGTATTCAACCTCCCATAAATAAGAAAAAGTGGCCATCACATTTGGTTTTTTTCAAGTTTGTGACTTTACTGTAACCTTACCTCTCAGTTAGAATCAAATATTAAAGAAGAAAGATTTTCAATGGGGGAAAAATTGAGAACTTTTATAACAAGAATGCTTAACTGACTTTTAAGGAAAGTGCATTTTTATGAACTTTAACCTGCTTGATCAAATGAACACAAAAATTTATTGTCAATAATGTGGCATTGGGTCATTTTGTGTATATTAGTAGTTGGTATGGGGATGGCTTCAAAGGTTATGTGTGGACATATTGACAGTTCTATTATGGGATGGGAGGAACAAATGAATAACCATAGGGGGTTGAATACTGGGTGGGGGTCGAATACTGGGCACTTTACCCTAAGTGTCCAAAAAGGGACCAAAAATTTTGATTTACACAAACGATCCTGTTTTGTTTTTTAAACATTCTATGAAACTGCTAAATCGTGGAACTAGGACGTTCATACTATTGTATGCTAAATAGCACGCACTGCTGTTCAATTGTGACATAGTCCATAGCTATAGTTACGTTCATACACGCGCATACGCCATATAGGCCTATAAAAGTGGAAGGGCTTGCATTTACTATGAGCATTTGTGGCAGTTGAAGACTGTAAAACAGTTACAGTTCAACTGTCACAAGTGCTTGTAGAAAATGCTAGCCCTTCCACTTTTCAAAAGGTTTTCAAATTTTATGAAATTTAATGTTCAAAAATTGTTCATATTGATGCTAATATATATCTGCAAGATTTTCAATAATAAAAACTGAACCATAATTAAACAAATTTTGGAAGAAATTTAAAAAGTTAAGAGAACTTTAGAGAATATTTTAGGAGTATTATTAACATAACATAACATAACAGGTTAAAGGGCAAAGGAGGGCTAAGGCCCCATTAGATGCCCTGAAGTCCAAACAACCATAACTGAAAACAAAGAACCAACCAATACCAAACGAGCCCAGCACAATTAGATTCTACCGCACTTATGGAAGAACTTGTCAATGTTAACCTTAAAGCAGTGCACAGATGTGGAGTTAACTACCCACTCAGGCAGACTATTCCACTCGTTAACAACTCTATGAGAAAAGCTGAACTTCCTAATGTCGAGCCTTGCAAAATTCTTAACCAGCTTCTTACAATGGCCTCGAACCCGAGAATTACATTGAACCTTTAAATAATTGCAAGAGGACAAAGGATTCCTTTCAAAGAGAAATTTGTACACCTGAAGCATGTCCCCCCTAATCCTTCTCAACTCCAGGGTGGTAAGCCCAAGATGCTTAAGTCTAACATGATAAGGTAGGTGTCTCACCTCGGGTATAAGGCGAGTGGCTCTCCTCTGAACTTGCTCTAAAAGAAGCTTGTCCTTTTCATAGAAGGGACTCCAAGCCTGGGCTGCATAGTCGAGGTGGGGTCTTACCAACTGCTTATACAGATTTAGTACAATTTCTTTACTAAAACTACTGAAATTCCTCTTGATCAATCCAAGCACCCTATTAGCCCTAGCAGCAGCAGCTGCACACTGTCTAGATGGCTTTAAATCACCTGTAATAACTACACCCAGATCCTTCTCAAAAGTCACATCACTCAGAATACTAATTCATGTTATAATCATAGCTGAAATTTTTAGGACCAAAGTGAAGGACTTTGCACTTATCTGCATTAAAAGACATTTGCCAAGTCTGAGACCATGAAAATAACCTATCCAAGTCTTTTTGCAGTAATGAGGCATCATCCTTATCACTAACCTTCCTATAGAGCTTAGTATCATCAGCGAACTTACTAATACTAGATGTGAGAGAGCTATCAATATCATTGATGAAAATTAAGAAAAGAAGCGGGCCAAGAACAGAACCCTGTGGAACTCCACTTGTAACTTCTTTCCAAGAAGAGAAATTACCATTAACAACAACTCTCTGAGATCTACCATTGAGCCATGAATTTATCCAGTCAGCACAACTGCCCTTGATGCCTAACCTATGCAGTTTAACCATAAGTCTACCTAATGGAACTTTATCAAAGGCTTTTGAAAAATCAAGGTAAATGACATCAACACTGTGACCACAGTCAAGAGATAAGGAAACATCTTCAAGAAAGCTCAGTAAATTAGTAACACAAGATCTACTCGGTAAAAAACCATGCTGTGACAGATTGAGTAACCCATTATCTAAAAGATATTTAAGCAAACAATCCTTGATTACAGATTCCATAACTTTGCACACAACACTGGTTAAACTGACTGGCCTATAATTGCAAGGCAAGCTCCGATCCCCCTTTTTGAAAATTGGAGTAACATTAGCAATCCGCCAGTCAGCAGGTACAAAGTTTGAATCCAGAAACTTCTGAAAAATAATGCAAAGAGGAACTGACAAAATCTCGGAGCATTCATGGAGAATGACAGGATGGATCCCATCAGGCCCAGGGGCCTTACTAGCTTTTAAACTCTTCAACTTATTACAAACCACCTCTTCAGAGAAGACAACATCACTAACTAAAGAAGAATTATCAGAATCCCTACAAGTCCCCAAAACAGATGATTCCTTGGTAAAAACAGATACGAAATAATCATTTAACAAATTAGCCATATCCTGATGATCAGTAACTAGTGTGCCTTCATTACCTTGGAGAGGCCCAACACCCTCCTTAACCTTCTGCTTAGACCTGACATAGGCATGAAAAGATTTTGGATTTACCTTAACCTCCTTGGCCAATTGCTTTTCAAACTTAGCTTTAGTGTCAATAACCAAATTTTTAACTAAGAGTTCCTGCTTCTTGTAGACTGCAAAGTCATCAGAATTCTTACTGACCCTATATCGACGCCAGCACTTACGCTTCTTCCTGGCTGCTCTAAGTACCTCTCTAGACATCCAGATTGGCCTATTTTTAACCACAGCTTTCTTGAGTGGGATACACAACTTTGTAGTGTCAGTAACTATATTTCGAAAGACACTCCATGCTTCAGTAGGACCTAAGTGAGACAAACGTGCAACCCAATCTATGGTAAGAAGCTCTTTAGCATGATTAAAGTTAGCCTTGCTGAAATCTAAAACAGTTTTGTCACTACCTTGAAGTTTGCTGAAACAAAGTAACTCAAAACTTATGAGGTCATGGTCACTAGATCCTATCTTACCACCACTAGCTACATTTCTAACCATGTTTTCGTCAGTACTTAGTACCAAATCCAGACAATTGTCCTCACGAGTGGGGAACAGAACATGCTGGGTAAAGAAACCATCAGACACTGCCTCGAGAAAATCCCTCCCATGTGACCCACTAGTACATGAATGCCAATCAATATCAGGAAAGTTGAAATCCCCAAACACAACTGCCCTTTTCGAAGAAACTATCCTAAAACTTTCGAACAAACTTTGATTATTATCAGCACAAGAATTTGGTGAACGATAAATAATACCAACAACTAAAGGAGTGCAAGACTCATTGCCAAAACTAATTTCACACCACAAGCAGTTAGAAAATCCTGAAGAAAACTTGTTGGTGACATCAGCACAATTTATGCTATCCTTAACATACAGTAAAACCCCTCCACCCCTACCACAGACAGTATCAGCCCTATCCTGCCTGAAAATTTTGTACCCAGGAACCTGAATTTCAGAGTTGCTGATATCACTGTGGAGCCAAGTTTCAGTAACCCCAACTATGTCTGGATTGTCTATGGAAATATGAGCAAGGAACTCACTGAACTTATTGAAAAGGCTGCGAACATTGGCAAACATGACCTTCATTCCAGAAACTGCCCTATTTACATGATTCCCCTTGTTACTAACACAATCACTCTGAGCACAATAAAACTCAGAAACCCCCCCATCCTTGGCTGACCTCACCCCTGACTCTAGTTTGACACCTGCGAATCAACAGCCCTAGAAACCAGCCTACCCAGCTCATTAGCCCCTATGCTCGACAAGTGCAACCCATCTTTAGCAAAAAGATCCCTCCTATTTACAAAACCAGCCCAGGTATCAACAAAGAGAAAACCCTCAAGAGCACACTCGTTTTTCAACCACTTATTAAATCCCAAAATTTTGCCCCAAGAGACCTTCCTATCAAACCGAGGGAGAATACCACAAACAACCCCTTTCGAACGTGTCGACTTTAGCCTACAAATCAGTTCCTTATACTTTGACCTAAGTGAAATTTGATTGTCCCGACTGAGATTATTAGTGCCCACTTGCACAGCTACAACTTCCTCGTCCCCAACAATTTTGCCAACTCTGGCCGAGATGTCCTCAATTCTAGCACCCGGGAGACAAATCCTTACCCTGTTCCTTCGGTCCCTCTTACAAAATTCCCTATCAGTATACCGAGTAATGGAGTCCCCAACAAACAGTACCTTACCCTTAGCCTTTTCACCCTCCCACAGACCACCAGAAATACCAATGTACCAATGGTATGTCTTTAGTTTGAACTCAGTTCCATCAAGTAATTTTGTAAAGTAGGCCTAACGTTACAGTTATTGGTATGAAATGGAAGTTTTCTGGAAAATTTAAACTTTATGGTCCTTGTACTCAATGCATATTCCAAAGCGTTTGTGGTAACTGTGAAGTCCGTTCGTCGACTGTTGTAGGCCGAGTTGGACGACGAAGGAACTAACGTTTGTAAGTTCTAACGTTGGCCAGCCTAACTATGCTTGCTTAACTTTATCCTTATCAATCCTTACACTCTGTTTTTTTTTTTTTTTTTTAATTCTTCTAAGTTTTCTTCAAGTTGCCGACCAATAGTTTTAATTTGAATTCCAATAAAATTCATGTTTGAAGTCTCTGGGCGGGGACGTTTTGACTCCCCATGTATGTAATAGCCTAGTACGGGGATGTTTTGGTGGCTAAAAAGCGGGGACGTTTTGGTCTGGGTACGTTTTGACTGGATACCGTTAGGCCCACAGGCAGGCTCTGAGGCAGAAATTTCAGTTGTGGGTGTCCAATTGAGAATAGTGGGTGTGCTAACATATTGGCCCAATATGATGCCGAAGGCATCATCACAATCGCGAAGCAATCACCTTCCTTGGCAGGAATTCAAGGGGGCCCTTGTGGGGGCTAAGGGGGCAAGTTTAGAATTTTGCATTTTAGAGGTTTCTGAGGGTAAAACACAAGCTGTTTCAGCCGATTTTTGAGACTTCTTGGACCTGAAATAGGAGTTTGACAATACACTTTCTGCCCCCTTCTGGTCTTCCGCCAAAATATTAGTCTTCCGACTCCGAGGCTGATGTTTACTAGAACAGGACATCAGGACTTAGGGCTAGCTGCATTTTGTTTTTTTTTTGGGGGGGGGGGGGGCATTCCAACCATGTGAAATATTTGGAAAATTAGAAATGGTGTGAGGTATCGTCTATGCTACAAACTTACAAACCAAAAGTATCCAACCTCACGTACCCTTCCCTCAGTTTTGCCTAGCCATAGGCCTAATTGAAGCCAAGTATTAATCCTCAGCCTTTAGCTTTAACTTATAACCTTACTGTAACTGTAAAACTAAATCTTGACTTGCAGTGTTACAGATTCTAAACAATGGCACCGTCTGCTAGACTGTAGTTCCAATAGCCTTAGTCTGTAGATCTACAGAGAGCACAGCACTGGCTTCAAAGTCAAACAGAACTACTGTGATGTGGTTCCCTATGCAGCATACTGCTAAAGCATTCACCAAATAAACTTGATACATCTACAAAAAATGAAAAAAATTCAGAAAATTTTATCATCGATGATAATGAGCAATTTCGTATGCTTCTAATGTCCAGAGATTGTTGTCCAAACATTCCAGCCTACGATCACTCTTTTGGTCCTTACAAGTTTCATTTCTACTGTAGTACACACTAAATATGCAGTGCCACAGTCTGAGGGTAGAAATCTTCGATGTCAAACTTAAAGGCATCCAAAATTATCAAGAGTGACAAACATTTCATAAATTAATTATGAGGTATGTGTAAATCACTCTAACTAAGCCCCTCGTAATATTTTCGGAACCTTTACTTCGGTACTTTTCTTGCACGATCCTTTATTATCCACAAACACCCACACTAGCTCATATGCTATCCTAACGTATTTATATATGGAGATATATCGAACCTAAGCTAGTGTCATGTTTGTGTGAGAACAGTCTGATCCTACGGACAGACTACATTGTAAAATTTATGATATCAAGCGCTCGCAGCATAACATGCAACACGGCAGTTACGTTGTGAGCAATAGCACTAACCACACAATTCAGTTGACAGGATTTTCGTATGGCAAGTACGGTACATCGAACGTAGTTAAAGTCAACGCATTACTGCATTGACTCAATATGTGCTGCTATCAGAATTCCGATGTACAAGAAGAGATGTGTATGCATGTTACTAGAATTGTGATTTGAACAAAATCACGCTAGTAGTCCCCCTGAAAACTAGTGAAGATGAAAAGGTCTTCCGGTTGGAGAAATCGTCTCGGACGCTTATTCCAAACAGTCTTAATATGAATACTGGAAGCTTGGGAGAATTGGTGCACGGCTTCATGTGTATTTTGAAAGCCGTGTACGAAAATACAGGCCGTCATTTTGGGAAACCGGCCGTGCAAAGGACGGCTGGACGGCTGGCTGCCTAAATCACTGCCCACAGGCATTCGAAACATTACGTACATATACTACACACACACACACACACACACACACACACACTATATATATATATATATATATATATATATATATATACAGGGTTTCCGCCAAAGGGGGGAAAGGGGGGATTTATCCCCCTTTCCAGAAGAAGGTGGGTAAAATCCCCCCCTTTTCATTTCCATAAAAATTAAAAAAATTGTCCATATCTTGGTTTCTTACTTACAAAGAGGACACCTTTGCAGCAATGTTTGGACTTTCATAAGTAAATGGCCTTTAAAACCCTTCAAAGTGCACCTTATAGGGGTCTTGAAGCAAGCTTTTGTCCCCCTGAGCCCACTTGTAACTTTACTCAGGGACAGCATCAATTTGGACTAGGGGTTTAGGAGCAATTAATTGCCCCCTTTTTTGCATTTCTGGCGGAATCCCTGATATATAATAAGACAAGGTAGGACATTTCTCAGGACAAAGCACGAATGTTGGCCAATTTTTACACTCTACTCTTACTGTGAACCTCAAAAGACTTGGTCGATCACGTCATCTGTTCCAGCAGAATATCCAACACCTCTTCGGATGCACCTTTGTGCATAAGATAAATTCTAAACAGTAAAAAAAGGTGACAAAATAAAATAAAAATAAGAATAAAAACTAAGTAAGAGCATCGGCCAGATTGGAAAGCTTGCAATAGTGCGCGGGGGATATTAATAATGGCCAAGAGAATTGCGCGGCCGATACTATCTACGCGGAGCGCCACTATGAGTTGGCACGGAACATAGCAAGAAAATTTAAGCCAAAACTACCTCCTACATTGCAGGAGATTGCCTTTCACAGCCAACTTTGAACACAGCAACTTGTTTGGTTGCTGCCAACAAGTTTGCGCGGTTGCAGTTGTCATTTGTTAAATTGCGCGGCTGGCAACTTTGAAATTCATATTTTTGCGTGGGGGATAAATTCCCCGCGCAGGGCAAACTTTCCAATCTGGCCTAGGCCTAGCCTAATTAGGCTAGGCTAGTAGCCTATTAGGCCTAGGGTACCTAGGCCTAGTTCTCACGTACACTTTGTTCCCTGAACTAGGCCTAGGCTATTGCAACAGAAAGTTTTTCCGGCGTTATTACTGTGAGAGTAACATCGTCTGCGTGCGTTTCTGCAATGATTGTTGCTACATATGCGTTTGTGCGAACATGAACGTAACCATAGCTATGGACTAGGCTAGGCTATGTCACAATTGAACAGCAGTATGTGCTGTATAAAGTAAGATGGGGGGGTTTCGACCGCTTAAGGGTTTTTGGTTTCAAAAATTAAAAGGATCAAAGTAATTGAACCAACTTACCTTTGGTCAACTCCTACAATGCCTGTACTACCATTCAGTGTATGTCCTTTTGTTTTATTAATTTCCTCTTACTGGAATATGCAATGATGATAAAAGTGGTCGAAAATTGGCTATTTTTAACCTACCTTAGGGTATTTTCAACCGCCCCATTGAAAACCATGCTAATTTAAGGCAAAATGAATTTTGTATGGGTCATAAGTGGTCATCATGCAGATGTTGTGATAGAAGTTACATATGAAGGTAACTGTTTTACATTTGGTATATGGCCATAAATTATATCACTTAAAATTAAAATTAATCAAACTTTTGTAGTTTCCATGATTTTATGCTAGTCAAAAACTAGGCGGTCAAAAATATCCCGTTACATGGAAAAGTGGTGGGTGGTTTTCGACCTCCCCACTAAATGAGGGCAGTAATAATTTTGGAGCAGGATTTTCATTACAATATCCCAACAACCCTTATCTATCTTGGTTATCAAATTTGACCACTTTATAATTAAGTTTATGGCTGTAAAATTATGTATAAGTAAGTCATGTGGCTTATCGCCCATTGTAAGAAAACATGATTTTGAACAATATGTATACACATTCGGTTTTCAGGTTTGGATTTTTTATATTAAATGGTTAGCTTGGGTTAAAAGTTTGGTGATTTTAAATTGCCACTAGTTCATAATACTTGGTGGCAAATACATTTTTACTGTTGTTTCTTCAAGAAATTCAAATTTGGGAGAAATGTTCATGGTGGACGGAAATACCCTAGCGGTCGAAAACCCCCCGTCTTACCCTAGCATACATTAGGCCTAGTGTGAACATCCTAGTAACAAGATTTAGAATGTTTTAAAAAACAAAACAGGATCGTTTGTATAAATCAAAATTTTTTGGTCTCTTTTGGAGACTGAGTGCTAGTATCCTTAAAATGATGTGTCTTAAACATATAAATGACCCATAGAGGTCAATTACCTAGGAGTATTTGAGAAAGACTGAGACCATTCAAAATTTTTGAAGGTGAGGCAGCCCAACTTTGACAATGGGTATATTGCTGACCTAGTATGGGAATCCCCATACTAGGTCAGCAGACTGCGGACTAGCCTAGGCCTACTTAGTAATTAGGCTAGGCCTAGGCCTAGGCAAGATGGCTCTGCAAGTACAACTTTGCAATCCTAAGTTAAAGTTAATGACAGTTAACACCACATAGGCTAGGCCGGGTACCGTTACTTTCCGCCCCGATACAGTGTTCTCCACTAGATGTTTTGTCCGGGGGCTCCGCCCGTACAAAATCTGCCGCACTGCTTTAGCGCCCGGACAAAACTTTGCCGCCCGCACAGAAAATTGACCCGCCCGGTCAAGAAGTTGTCTGTACACTCTTCTTCTTCTTCTTCTTTCAAATGCAGCACAAACGCCAGACAAGGCTATCCCGTGCTGTTGAACTAGGGCTAAGGGAGTCGGATGAATAGAATAACTAGCTATAGCGATTTTGATCAAGGGCTAAGAGCTGGTTTTTAAAGCTGTCCACTGATGGGGCACAGCGAGCCTGTTCCGGTAATAGGTTCCAGCTAGGGATAGTTCTTGGATAGAGAGATTTCTGATAGCAAAGCTTGTTAGTGGAGGGATAATGATATAGATACCTTCCACTAGTACGACGGGTAGTCCGTCGATTAAGATTTGAAGGGTCAATAAGATGATTCCTTACATTACTTGGAAGTAATCCATGCGTTTCTTTATACATAACAACAAGACGAGCCCTAAATCGTCGAGTTTCAAGGCTGTCCCATTTAAGATCTTTAATCATCTCAGAAACACTTGATTGGCGACTGTAGTTGTTAAAGATGAATCTGGCAGCACGCCTCTGGACATTTTCTATAGAATTCTTTTCGGATTGGGTATAGGGGTCCCATACCGTACTACAATAATCGAGAATGGGTCGAACAAGAGCAAAGTACGCTGCAGTCTTAGTATCTTTATCACAGTGCGAGAGGTTTCGCCTCAATAGGCCTAATGTCCGGTTTGCTTTGGATACAATTTGGTTAATATGTCTTTTCCAGTTCATACTAGAAGAGAGTTCAACTCCTAGGTAAGGGTGGTGATTAACCTGCTCTAAAGTATGATTACCCATTTGGTAAAAATAAGGATTTGGATTTGCTTTATGGGAGACTCTCATAGTAAAACACTTAGATTTATTAAACCCCATCTGCCAGATTGATTCCCACTGACACAAATTGTCAACATCATGTTGAAGAATTTTTGTGTCCTCTATGTTTTTTATTTCACGATACAGGATTCAGTCATCGGCAAATAACCTGAACCTGAATCGGCAAATAACCTCAACCACCAACACCACAACTTAGTCATTTGACTGCCTTTTATTGATTTCAGATACTCATGACAAGCAATGTATAATAAAACATCGGAGATGCAAACCCAGCTCACTTGCACCTGAGCTTTTATATCATTCAATATGCACATGGGCTACTGCATTGCTTTCATAATTTATGCTTCCACAGTAGGAATCCGTTACCACCCAATTTTCACCCGAAATTTCCATTAAAGTGAACTACGTCATTCTTGAATACGTCCAAGTGGAAACGGGAGCTTCAGATCTGCAAGGGCGGGTCTAAGGGGTGACACCCCCCATCACAAGAGCCCCCGGACAGAAAACAGACCAGTGGAGAACCCTACGATAGTTTCCATCACTGACTTTCTGCCCCTAAAATTACTGGGGCAGAAAACAACATTGAAATTAAGGTTATCTTACATGTGTAGCCTAGTCTAGGCCTAACGTTAGGGTAGGCGGTTTACAGTCGTTTTGCCCCCTTTCCAGTCCACCCCGCAAAAACCAGTTCGCCCCTAATCGATGATGACCAGTTCTAGGGATGTACCGGATCTGGAATTTTAAGATCCGGCCGGACCGGATTTTACCGGACAGTACGAACTTTCCGGCCGGACCGGATTTTTTCATTAGGAATCTTGTAACTGAAATCAGGGTCCAAGTAAAATAGAAGTAGGCCTACCAATGGTACATAATGGCAAAGGGGTCGGGCTTAGAGATCACCCATTAGGCTTTACTTTATAAGCAATTGCAATGTATTAAGAGTAAATTTTAATGATCAATACACATACCTCCTCTACAAATACTGGAATGGTACAGGACCTCTCCTTTATGGCTTCATGTGTTGGAGGGGATGGGGGCACACATACGATGGGGGCTGCAATAATTTTACAGGGTATTACTAGTCTAGCCTATAGCTATACCCTTTGGCTAATTGAACTAAACATTTTGGGTGAAATTTTCTTTAACTTATATTGTGAGACTGAGTTGTTGGTTATAAAGGAATTGTACTTGGCAGTTTACAAAACAGGAAATGGGCCAGACATTAACAATAGCATGCCCTGCTAAGGCTGCTGTTCTATTCACAACTCTAATGTCAATCCCTTTTGTGTAACCAAGACCAGCTGTCATACAGCGTAGTGATATTGAACATACTGTATGTCCTACCTTGAACTAAGTTACAGTATTTGAGTGTCAAGTGTTGGCTATCATTTAGTAACTGGTTGTCTTTAAATGTGTAGCTTAATGTGGCCTCTCTGGAGTCACAATAGTTCAGACTTTCATGACACTTACTTTGGAAAATGGCTTCTTTCATTGGAAATATTTTTCTGTCAAGGATCAGGCTGATGAAGTTGCTGAGTGTTTATTATGTAAAAAGGGGATAAGAAGAGGACCAGCAGGAAGTCAAGCCAAGAATTTCAGTACCACTCCATTACTGTACATAGGCATCTTCTGTACCAAACCTATTTTCATCATGCATGATATTATTTAAATGTACTTGTAGAGCCTTTTACTAATGATTCACAAAAATCCGGTTCCGGCCGGATCTTTAAAAATGTCCGGCCGGAACCCGAACCGGATAATTTTTCATTATCTGGCCGGATAGTCCGGCCGGACCGGATATATCCGGTACACCCCTGATATCCGGTACACCCCTAACCAGTTCGCTCCCAAGTGCTGACCAGTTTGCCACCCTAATTTATTGTAAAGTCCAGGGTTCGATTTACCCGGGTGCACGCATGCACAGGTGCATGCAGAATTTCCCATGTGTATGTAACTGTGGGGGCTTACATGCACTTCGTGCACGTAGGCCGTACCCTTGCCTAGCATTCAGATTTATTTCAGCTCACAAACTGCACACACTAAGTCAATGCAGCAATGCACTGACTGCAAACCATGTGGATGCACTTTTCATACTAAAATCCCACATATCCTTGTTGCGTACGTTCACTGGTTCGCTGTACTGTAGCTATGTTGTACTCTAAGAGCTTGATACCATTGTGGTACAACCTCTCCGTACAGTTTGGTACTTTGGTTGTGGCTGCCGCTGCTCTGATTGAAACGACTAGGCTAGGCTTGACATATCCCTAAATGGTCACTTTAGGCGACATATCGGGTGAAAAAATGGTACATTTAGGCGACATTGACATTAGGGGTACATATACGTGTTACCTAAATGTTTACAACGTTGTAACATCTATTCCCTGTTATTTCAAAAGTTTTGAAATAGTATCCTAGCACCCTCTGTTTGGGGTTACTATAGGTAAGTTGCACTGGAATCCCATTATGTATTAATTTACTATTCAAATTTGGGGGTGTATATCATACATGTAAAAAATTGGTATGTAAGGTGTACACACCCTTATTGCACAATACCAATTTATTTCTGTTTTATTTAATAAAACGTTGTGCGCACGTCACACAAGTACAGTAATTGGACATATTCATCTTGAGGGCGTTCCTGAAGATCATTAAGGATTTTTTGTCTAATTTTTACCTGCATGAATATGCAAATATATTTAATTAACTGGTTGTCGCCCAAAGTGACCATTTTATACCGTGCCGCCCAAAGTGACCATTTAGGGTTATACATATATAAATACAGTATACACCCAATCTATGGACTTATAGCTGCAACTCAGAGTTTCATGCGATCCTCGCAATCGTCAGGCAGCAAGTGATTCGCTTCGCTGGTCAGTGCATTCAAGTTCACCTCTTAGGTTTGCTTGAGGATCGCATGAAACTCGGGAGTTGCAGCTATAAGTCCATAGATTGGGTGTATATTGTATAAATTTATACAAAGCTCTGTTATGCATCGAGCACTTTTTCACCTGCTATTGATATATGCATCTTATATATATATATATATATATATATATATATATATATATATATATATATATATATATATATATATATATATATATATATATATGCCTATATATACGCCTATATATATATATATGCCTATATATATATATATATGCCTATATATATATGCCTATATATATATGCCTATATATATATGCCTATATATATATGCCTATATATATATATATATATATATATATATATATATATATATATATATATATATATATATATATATATATGCAACACATTAGTATTGCCTTTGAGCTAGTGCTAGCAGCTCTAAAGCAAAAAATATCATTGCTCAAAATTAGCAAAGGGACCGTGTACAGGGAGCTATCGGCGACCGGCAGTACACATGCCTTTACTGAGGACTAAAGGCTAGGCTAGATATTTCAGGACGATGAAACCCTAGTCCTCAGTAAAGGACTGTGGTCGTTCGCCTACAGCTCAGTATACATAGTCCTTACTCCGACCTATGAAAATAGCAGGGGTTCGACCTTCCTTGTAATGGTTGAAATTATCTTCTTACAGCAGATTCCAAAAGAACTATATATAGCCTACTACAATGACTTTCCTTCCCCAGATCTTACAGGAGTATTGCAGCTCTTGTTGATCAATGAGAATTTCTGGAAAGTGCCAAAAATGTGAAATGAAATCAGCAATTTACTGTGCAACTATGGAACTTTGTTTACATCAGTATGCTAATGAGCTACATTGTTACATCAGTATTGAACGTTTGTAGAGGCAGTTGCCATGTGTATACATAGGAACTATAGTAATCAAAATGTTGTGCCTGACGTCACAATGTTACGCGCAAGGCATTCTGATGTCAACAAATATTTCGAACGCTACAGTAAATTTTACGAAGTTGCAAAGTTGATGATTTTATTTCAAATTTTGGGAACTTTTCAGAGATGTAAAGTGACAAAAAACTGTATTATAAGTGTAAGATTTAGAAAGGAAAAGGAATGGTACAGGGTTCAAAGTGATCCTATATTTCCTATAATTTCCTATAAATTTCCAAAAATCCTATATTTCCTCTATTTGTATGATTTTGGGCTTGTTTTCCTATATTCTCCTATATTTTTCTTATCTGGGAAAAAAACTTTTCTTTTATGTGGTGTTTTGGGGTGAAATTTGCAGATGTATTCTTTTTCCAAGATAGCTGCTGTAGACTCAGAGTGGCTTAGTCAGACAGGTAGCAGTGTATAGATGTCAAGTGTCAATTATCTTATCAATAATTATCAATTATCTTAATTATCTTTGTGTACTTGCATCTAATTAAGGTTAGGTTAGATGAGGTTTAACTGGGACGTTAAACCTCATCTAACCTAACCTTAATTAGATGCAAGTACACAAAGACCAATTATAGGATTCAGAACTATTCTCTTGTGAAACTACATAGGACACTAATAAACACTTATTTCATCACCCATAAATGTTCCACTTTCAGGCCTGTGATTTTAAGTACTCTGTTGTAGTGGTATTGTCAAGGGGGTGGATTAGATTCCTTTGCCTGGCATCCCCTGTAGTCATGCAGTCCTCCACAGTTTAAAACCCTGACCTATGCTTTGCATGCACATGCAGGTAGCTGGTCTGTGATATGACTAATTCTTTAATTCAAAATATTGTAGTACAGTGGTTCAAAATACTAGTATTTTCCGTGTCATCTACCATCTTCCCTTAAACTGAGTTCTACCATTAAATCAGTTGATTGTTCAAAGTGTTGTACTATTACAATTGTCCCTTAAAGAAAAAGAACTTAGTGCTTTGAGAAAATTAACAGTCACTCTGTAATGGTTACAAGTTTACAATGTGCAAATCTCTACGTCGGTTTTCCCTACTGTAAACTCTACAAGAAGCTCTATGGCAGGTCTCTGGATGCCACATCAATTTATTTAACAGACCAAAGTGGAAATCTAATCCATGTGTGGGATCTGGTGCTGCAGTGCCCATCAGTGGTGGCAAGGGGGGCACTTGCCAAGTTTTCCTTTCCCTAATTTTGTCATGTAACTTCCTCAAGTGAGATTTTAGATGTTAAGTATGTTAATGCACAGGCAGTTTTGCACACTGTAGGCATCTTGACATATGGGGACTACACTGTTCTTCCAAGTTGTACAAATTCAAAGTGAGCAGCACATTTTTAAGGGACCATTGGACCATGCCCTCTCTCCTTCACTGATGCTAATTTTTCTTTAATTTAGTAACCTAAAATATGTAAATTTTTTGAAAATTGTACTTCAAAAAGATAACATATGTAGCACCAGATTGCATGTAACTCACCCAATCATTCAAAAAATTTTTTTCTTAGACCCCTCCCCCATGCTGGCAATCACAGAAAAAACTACATGGCCCTCTTGAGACAGTTCTGGCTATGCCACTGGGACATGAGTTCGAAGGTTTTCATGGCAACCATACAGTTGTCACAGGCCTATGATCTTACTGTCATCACCCACATGTCACACTTATCAAGACTGACTAGCAATACAGTGCAGTTTATAGAAAAATGTTGTATTAAGAGACCATTACCTGTTACAGTTTTTAAGGTGCAAAAAATTCAAAAATTTCCCCATTATTATTGGAGCTGAGGTGAATTCTATTTGTGTACTTTAGGACATCAGCAACAGTTCATTGTCCACGTTAACTACCTATCTTTTGAAAGCACTATCATGGTCACATTACATGTTTTCAACTTCAAATATTGCAAAGTTTGGTGCCTATTTGATATGCACAAATAATAACATTTATGGATACTTTATTCCGGGGTCAAAATATGCAAATACACCTCCGTCAGGGGATTTGCCCTTTCCCTTCCACCAAAATATTTAGGTGGTTTTCTTAATTCCATGTTGATGGTAGAATCACACAGTTCTGCCACATGGTCTGCACTTGTGTGATACTTTGAATCACATTTGTATCATTTTAAACAGTATAGTTCATTATAGTTTCCTAAGGTACTATGTTTTCCCCATCCACAACTTTGAGGAGTTTTGAAGATAATTAGAACTGCTAGTGTGTAACATTATTTACTCTATATTTTCCTTGAAAAATCCTACAAAACCCTATTTATTCATCAGTATCCTTCCTATAAAACCTCCTATATTTCTGTGATGGACCACTTTGAAGCCTGATGGTAGTAAATTTAGACTTTGCGTCCTAGCTTTGCTGTAAGAAGAAAATCAATTTTGACAAGCACTGTGCTGGTGGAAGACCCTGGGTTTTCAATGGGTTGATGTAAGGACCGTGTACTGTATAGGGAGCTATCGGCGACAGGCTATACACGTGCCTTTACTGAGTACTAATGAAACCCATTTGAACTTGACTTAAAAAGACAATTACACGCATCAAATTTAATGGCGGCCACGGCGGCAATTGCCATCATACATTCCATGTTTGCTGTACTGCCAGTGTGTACACAAAATATATGTGTAGCCTAGGCAGCCTGCAGGTATCCTCATGCCCACTGGCTGGCTCTATGTTTGTGGTTGCCCAACTACTGTTAACAAATTGTAACTATATATTGTCTGTTGGAAGATTCTGATGAAAAAATGAACCTGCTCAGTTGACAATCTGGTCACAGGGTTCGATTTATAATTTTCTTTCTACATGCACCAAACATTCTAAAAAATAAAAAATGCCATACTACACCTACAGTTGGAATACATGTTAACACTTGCCACCGGCATATCAATTTTAAAAATATAACCCTTCTCAAGCGTTAGCAACTTGAGTATCAGAAACACATTTGCTCTGAGCTGGTCGTTGCCCCAAATATTGCCATCATGTTCATCTGTGCAATGCTGGTGCAAACTGTAGCTTAAGATATACAGAAGATCTATGATGCTAGCTAGCCAGTCGAGTTTACTTAACCTGTAGGCTCATATTAATTTCGCAAAATATGATGTTTTTAGTCATGCAGAGGGAAACATTATCAGGCAAAGGGGGTCTTTAGGTAAGCTGGACATGATTATAAGGCCCCTGATTTTCCATGATCGCTGAAAATAAATGGAATCGACCATTCTCCACGGAATTTAACATTAAAACATCCTGCTCAAAATACATCCCCGAGTAGGCTGTAATGTTATAGAAAACTAAAGCTATTATTCTTCAAAATCATGTAAAGTGAATGCCTGCACTTATCAAAGGGGTACAAAGATATTTTACCATCCAAAATGGTGGCAATTCACCCGTAAAACTATCAAAATCCTTCGAATTCACGATCCCAAAAAAGAGAAGTAACTTATTGAAAATTGGCAACATTTTGTCGGTATAGGCTTAAAATTGCCTACTGTGTGCAGTAATGTGTTAGGATAGGTCGCACATGCACATTAGGTAATGTTATCAAACTTAAACCAAAAATTCTGGAATTTGCGTATGATTGAAACTGAAATTTACGGAATTATGCACGTTAAAAACGGAATTTTGTGATTTATTGCAGAAAATCAGTGGCCTGATAATTATATGTTACTGAAGTAGAATTTGACCATGAAGTAAGGCCTAGGCAAGGTCAGAGGGATACGTGCACGAAGTGCATGTAAGCCTCCACAGTTACATGCACATGGGAAATTCTACATGCACCTGTGCATGCGTGCACCCAGGTAAATCGAGCCCTGTCTGGTCATGATGTGTGCTAGAACTGATAGCGTTCTTGGGCTAAAAAATAATAGATAACACCAATCTGCATCATCAGAACCATTGTAGAGTTGGCTCTTGTTAACCATTATTTTGTTTTGACTTGACAGACATTGTTTGACCAGCAGGCAAATAAGCTGGAGAATCAAGATGATGATGGTCCAAAGGAAAAGAAACCAAAAGAGGGGAAAGATGGGAAAAAGAACAAGAGGCTGTCCGTAGAAAGGATTTACCAAAAAAAGACGCAACTTGAACACATCCTTCTGAGACCAGATACCTACATTGGATCTGTTGAACCAGTTACTCAGGTAAAATTTACATTAACTGTGTTTCATGTGTTAGAAAAACTTGTCTAGGACACCTGTTTGGTCATTCATGGGTCAATCGAGGTCATTTCTGGAAATGTACAAATGTCCCTAGGCATTTTCAGTGCTTTAAGTGGTTCCCAGAGAACATCCCCCCGTAACCAATTGCCACCCACCACTTTCCCTCCACATCTTACCCTCTCAGGAGACAGTCCCCAACTACAAGTAGGACAATTTCACATTTTCTGGTGGGGAAGTCTGCGGGGCACTTGTCTTACTTGTCCACATGGGAAATGTCCAGGTAGGAATCAGGCCTGGTCAGGAGTGTTTGGGCAGACGGGCAATGGTTGCCCGTCTTAGGCAAGTTCTAACAGTTATTTTTAGGGGCCGAGATGGGCATTTAGGCGGGCACGGGCAATTGCCCGTCTTATAATGCCAGGCCTGGTAGGAATTGTGCAAGGGGAAAATGGATATAGAAAATAGTTGGGGAAGTCATGGGGCAGGACTTGACTGGGGTGAGTTGCCTTGTCACTGCTTACATGGGTATTGGGTACTCCTAAAAATTGCTGACAGAAATCCTTGAGTAATAGCTCAATATAAAGTGAACAGGAATTCATGGTTGTGCAGGGTTTTCTCTGGCATTCTTTTTATGAGGTGGCCACCTCACAGTTTTTGGCCACCACCTCACAGAAATTTGCAATACTTGCAACATGTACTGTATTAGCTGTGGAAGTTTTGATAGTTCTTACTCGCTGATGGTGCCGAAGTTGGCATCATATTACCCTCATGGATTCATACCACCTCACACTCTTTAAAAACCCAGGGGAAGCTCTGGTTGTGGATCATTCAGAGGATTTCTGATGCAGTTTCCTGCTGTCATTACCAAAGACTGGTATACATGTATGATCTGACATTTTTAATCTAAATTTTGCCACGTATGGATATTTCAGAAATGAGCGTACTTTAGGCAAAACCATAGGCAGGTCATTGATCATTGTTTGAAGATAGTCAGAAATTTCCCCCCACAGATGACAGTAATAGCAAATAGCTGTGAAATGTACAAGTTGTTGTATGATGCAGTTTGTTTAACACTGTTTTGTAAACTGTAGCATATTTACAACATCAACAGGTTTCTTCCTTGTTGCACATTAGTTGGTAAGTTGAACCTAATACAGGCAGTGGAATTCCAGTTGGCAAGATGTACTGTATGTCAGTGTTTCTTGTAAGAAATTATCCAGTGAGTCAAACTGCCCAATATATGCAAATTTGACTCATTGCTAAATGCAGAGCATGTGCACAATATGCCTAAATGCCCATAAAACCCTCTTTTTTTTCTATTTTTTCTCCAATATCAGTACGTCAAATTAGGAATCAATTGGGTCAAAATCGTGTCATAGTGACTTAGCGGAAACATTGCTGTATGTACTGTATTCCTTTGTGTATGGTTTTGTTTTGTTTTGTTGACATTGATGTTTTGACAGAACACAGCTTTCATGTAGTTACCAACAATTGTAATATCAACAATTTTAAATATTAACCACTATAATTTGCACACAGACAATGTGGGTCGTGGAAGAAGATGGAGGATTAGTTAACAGAGAAGTAACCTTTGTACCAGGGTTATACAAAATTTTTGATGAAATCCTTGGTGAGTAAAAATTGAAAATCTGTTCATGAATGCTTTTGGACTATTTCTCACAATTCTGTTGAGGGTCATTTCTCCAACGCAACAAATGTTTCGGTTGGGCACTGTCACAGATTTTGCTGAAACTTTTATAAACTATAGTTCCACTTGTGGAAAGAATACACTAAAAATTTTAGGTCAAAATTCCAAGCCATTTGGGAGTTATGGCCCATTGAAAAGTATCCCCGACCTCCTTCTTTGCATGCCCGATTTGCATGCTCACCATTTTGGCCATTTTTGAAGGCCTATAGCTTTACAGAGAGTAGAGATATAGTTCTGAAAATACCTACCTGTACCTTGGGTATTTTCTGCCCAAATTTTTAAGTCTTGTATCAAAAACACTGTATCTGGCTTAATTTTAAAGATATGGGGCTCCAAACATTGCATTTCATTTGTGCCATCTGTGAGATGTTTGATATTTAGACCCCTGTGGCTCAATCAGCTTCTATCAGGTAAGTACAGTTTTTCATATACAATATCTGGTGGGTGCACTTGCTCCAACAAACTTATAGGCCTTAAACAACTTCCATGACAAAATGGTAGAGGTTCAAAAATGTCCCCATGGCAAAAAAACCCAAAATTTTGATGTTTTTGGGGTTGACCTTTGACCTTGTCTAACAACTCCCATGAACATGAACTTGAATTTTTTTTTGCTAAGTGCTCTATCTCTTTTCTATATGTGGTTTAAGTTTCGAATAGGGGTTTTTCCCCATGTTTGATTTAAAAATCTTTTGAGTTGGAGTACTGTAGGTTGTGCACCTTTTCACATATATATACACTGTACTGTAGATGCAATGTACAATATACATACACAGTACTGTACACATGTATTAAATGTGGCCCAATATACTGTAGCTCACATACCTTGTTTACAGTGTGGTAATATACTTAGTGCTCATCATACATTTGCTTGATAACCAGTTCAAGTGTTTGCAAAAATGTGTTATAGTAGAACAATAAGCATCCCAGACTGCAAACTGTGAAAATTACCAGTCTCAGTTGAAGGTAAATTACAATATGTGTATCAAATGCCATATATATACATACTACACAGTGCATACTTGTGAAGTTAATAGTACTTACAGGTTTGTACTGTAAGTTAATTCAAATGTCTTTTCCTAGCAGTCAATTACTGCCCATGAAATGTAGTACCATTTTCTATGGTTAAAATTGTAAATTAACAGGCCATATTATAAGGCCCAGTGCTATGTGAGTACTGTAGTTTTGTACTATTACTTTGTACATACATTCTCAGTATATACTGTACACTGTGTAGGTGGGATAATTTGGCAAGAATGGGGGTTAGAGCTACAGTGTAATTAGAAAAGAAAACTTTCAAGTTCATGGGGGTTATTGGTGTGTCCTATCTACTACTTGAACTATGCTAGGGAATTTTTTCAGCAAAATTTGAGATGGTGCCTGACCATGATTTTCTGAAAAGTTTGTTGAGTTGGCAGAGAATGGCTCTTGATTTAAATTTTCTCTTGTCAAAACTCCTATTATATGTACTGTAGATCAGATTTGTAGTGTGAGCACAATGTCTTGAGTACGAACACAAGTGGAGTGTCTGGTTGTGAGTACAAGTACGAGTATACATCCTTTTCAGGAGTACGTGTACAAAGTTTTGCATTAGCGGCAATGCATAAATTTCAAAATCTTTGGGTACAAGTACGAGTACAAGTTCAAATCCATTTTCACAACTAAGAAAACAGGCAATTGTGCAAAACCATGAGTACGAGTATGAACTCACTACACATCTGCTGTTGCTGTAGATAACACCGTTAAGAGTGCAAACATTGGTTACAAATTTACTTGCATTGTATCTACTGGTTCTCACATTCTTTTAAAGGGTAATAAGTTGCTTGTAGTACAAAAATTTGTATACATTTAAAAATCATATTTATGAATGGTAAGCAGTCAAAATTAAGGGAGTTGGGTAACTTGAAGGCATTTTCCAATGGCTTTTCACAAGGGTGTCATGTAAAAGAAAAAAATCTCCTTCATGCCTTCCAAACCCCATAGCAATACTCATTTCCTAACTCGAGATACTGTATCACACATTACACATAACTTATTTTTGTTAAAAAATATCTTTAGTGCTCAAGGTCACAGAATGTTATGTAAAGTGGGAACATTGCCTCAAATTCCTTTTGTTTTTCTTTATAACTGAATGTGCTGTTTGTCCTTGAAATTTCATCGTGTTGGAATGTTTGAATGTGTTTTCACATAGGTTTAGCATAAAACCATGCCATATGTAGGGCATAACAAACAAATCTGCTAAATATTCCCTACAGCGGTGTCAATATCATAAAGAAATTTGATGCTGTCAAATTAATGTGCTGCGATGACATCACAGATTTCCCATAATGCACCTTACCTTTGGAAAAAAATTGCATTTCTTTGAAAATTGTTATCTTCTAAATGCTACAAGCCTACAGTATTGAGATGGGGTTTTCACCCCCTAAAAGAAAAACAATTTCCGCATTTTTATAAGTCATTGAATTTTGTCTCTGGCAAATCCCTTTAATTAACAAGGTATAAAGTTTTTAGAAAACAGTGCTTTGAATAGGGCCACCGATTTTCCGTGACAAAAAGAGTCAATTTCCGTTACAGTAATTCCAAATTCCGTGAAAATCCGTGCAAGCAATTTGCCAAATCCGTGACTTTCTGTTTTGAATTGATTAGTGTGTTAGGCCAGTGCAGCCTAACCAGACTAAAATCCAATCACCAGCCTGACGTCTACACATATATGTAATGGAAAAAAACAACCTAAAACAACTTGACTTACGATTGTTTGAGTGTGGGTCTCTTGTTCTTCTTACATAGTAAAAGATACGTATAAAATTATATCCAAATGATATGCAGGTACTAAATCCGATAACTATTCCATTTCCACAATTGAAAGTGTAACTTGTCAGTCAGAACGTTATGATCGTTCGATCATGAACGTAACAACGTACAGGGCAAAACATGAAACTTGAGTAACGTGCGCAACAGTTTGTTATGACACACTCATGCAAAGTATACCATACATACAGTACATGATACAGTATAAACAAGAATCAGCTACAGGCAACGGGATCGCGGGAAAACTTTGCAAGACTGAGCAACATTTGACCTACCGAAGGCTAGTAAATGCGCAACTCGAACCTGGTCCCACATACAGTAAGCATCGGAGGGGGTGAATTTCAAGTTTTCTATCAGATTGTAGCCCACTAGAGCCATCCAGTGTTGTTACGTACAGACTTTGAAACTTTTTTTTTCATTTTGCCCTCTTGATTGCAGACTTCTTTAGCATTCTGAGAGATTTTTGAAGTTCCGTGATTTTCCGTGAAAAAATTAAAATTCCGTGATTCCGTGACAATTTCCGTGATCGCGGAAAATCGGTGGCCCTATTTGAAGCTCATGAATAATTTGTTCACTCAAACCTTTTCACCGCCACACTTTTCAAGTGATGCAACAATACATTCCTATATCTTGCAGTGTATACTGTACAATGACATTTTGGGCTGGACTAAAGCTATTGTCAGAACTCATTGGTGTGACAGAATGGGTTATTAGTGATAAAATCCATTTTCTGTCTATGCCATGTAAATGCAGTACTTCCCCTTTAAACTTTTACTGATATGGTAATAAACTTGAAACTAAGGTACTGTAAGCTACCTCAGTTGTTTATTTTACAAGTAACTGTATGCTTCCCATTTTTACAGTCAATGCCTCAGATAACAAACAGAGGGATCCAGACATGAACTGTATCAAGATCACCATTGATCCGTAAGTAAAAGAGAAAACAGTATGCTATCCATGACTCTAAAACATTGTCACTTTTTTGCGTAAAAGAGCTGTGCTTAAGGTTAAAGAGTTCCTGCTGTGTAACTTTGGAGACACTGTCATTGAACAAGGTTCATAAGGGAAATTTTCATTGACCATTTCAACGTACATCATAGTACTGGAGCAGTATGCAGTTGTCTTTCTTGCCATAGCCATGAAGTTTCTTTAATTTCCTGCTAAAGGAAATTTCTGTGGAATTCCAAATGTGTTTTTCCCTTAAAATTTATGAAGTGTGAAGAGCTGAGTCACCCTTAGAAGCTGGTATTCATTGCAAAGTGCCCAGTGCTGTTTTTGAACATTGTAGAACTTATTTTTTCATAGTGTATACTTGCCAACCGTTCTGTTTTAAACGGAACTGCTGCATTTCATGAGCACATAAAAATCAGAACGTTCCATTTTTCTGACTTTTAGTATTAAAATGTAAATGATCAGAAAAATCGTGAAGTAACAGCTTGGCAAACATAAAGTCAGTCTTTGCATACACCTAAGTGATTTCAACATATACTGTGAACATTTAGAGAGGAAAAGAGGAGTTTCACCCCCTGGACCTTACCTATTGAGGTTAGCGCTTGTGCGCTCGCCGCGCACAGTGGATCATATGCTACATATGTTCCGTTTTCTGAGATGACAATGTTGCAAGTATGTTAGTGTAGAATTGTTGTCAACAGTCATTATGAAAATAGAGGGGGTAAGTTTCTCTTTACCTCTTTTGACAATATGTGTTGTTTCATTTCTTTTGTAGGGAGAACAATGTTATCAGTGTTTGGAATAATGGGAAAGGTATACCTGTTATAGAACATCAGAAGGAGAAAATGTTTGTACCAGAAATGATCTTTGGACATCTACTGACATCTAGCAACTTTGATGATACTCAAAAGAAAGTAACAGGTAATTGCAGTCTTGAGAGTTTGCATTAGCCAGCTGATATATGTGTGGGAATTATGGCAAAGCTATGATGAGGTTTTTTGTAGGGAAAATCCCTAATTGCAGTTAAAGGAACTAGAGCATAGTTTTCTGCAGTTAATGTAATTTTAAAATTTAAATGAAAGACTCAATTTCTTCAGTAGCAGATCATTGAAGTGGTGATTAGATTTTCACTTGGGATTAAAGAGGAGGGGGATGACACCTCTTTGCTTTTGAAAATAAGGAACAGCCTTTGCCCTTCCTCTTTTTCCCCCGTGCAGAAACAGTAAGAGGATAGAGAATTGTTTATGTGGAAATTTTTTAGTTGTCATGATGGTCAATTTTGATTCATAACAATGAACACTAGAAGTAAGTGGCTTACCAAAATACCTTGACTGTGAAACTACTTTCAAAGTGTTTGTGTGTGGCCTAGAAGAGTTATCTTTTAAATGTAACATGCTTTTTATTGAGGTGTGTTTTCCACCAATAAATAGAGGCAGGGTTTGTTGGTAGCCTGAAAAATGTTGCCAGGAAAAATGCTTGTTTCTTTGTAAAGTGCGTATCTATAAATATTGTAGTGACATTAATGTGTCATCTGGATCTTTTAAAACTAGAAATTGCACTAAAAATGCAATAGAAATGTAATGTGTGTGTGTATACATGTGTGAGGAAAATTAACTTATCCTTGGAATAAGCTTCAACTATAGTAGTGGTGTATCAGTATTCCCTGTAACTGATTATCAACATTTGGTATTTCAGTCTTCTGTATTGACTGATCAGCTTTCTGCCCAGGATTGTGGTGCAGGTTGTCCTACACACCAAGTAGGTTAGGGACATACCTTTCCAAAGATGACAAATTTTCTTTGAAATAAAGACAAGACAATTACCAGACTGATACATTCCCAGTAGCTGTGGTGGACTCTTTTGTGCCCTTCTTGGTCGGACGTGACCCTCGCCTACCAGCAGCAGTATCAGATCTCTGACCAATATCAATCTGATGCTGGTGTTTCAGGAATATATTCTTCACTAATCACAGGCTTCTCTGCACTACCTCAAAAAGTCATTCATAAACATGAAATAAAATATTAGGATTTATGGTTAGAAATAGGAAAACAACATAACCTTAGTATGTAGTATAATGGGTCTAGTAATATTGGTGTAGACCTGTCTGTCAGGTTAATTTTACAAATGTATACGGATATGTGACGAAAGTGGAGTATCTGCCCATATCGTATTACATACAGATAATGGACCCCAAATCTTGGAGAGAGTCAGTAACCTGTTTTGTGCTATCTTTCATATTTTGCCACTAGATTATTTCTTTAAGAGAGTTTTTGTGACACAACTAATTGCTAAAAATATTGATTCTTTTTTTAGGTGGCAGAAACGGGTATGGGGCCAAGCTCTGCAATGTCTTCAGCACAAAATTCACAGTCATCACAGCAAACAAAGAATACAAGAAAAAATTTAAGCAGGTAAGATCACACTGGGGTATGATGGTTATCTATTTATAACAGCCTGAGAAAGGTGTGGAAGGGGGGGGGGGTGGGGATTCCCACTTCAAAATTTCAGTGCAGAAAGTTTGCTGCATGGAGCATAATATGTGAGAATTAGACTCACTTTTTCTTCCTCTGCACCTTAATTTATGTTTCAAAGCATGCCTTTCAGTTTTAGAAAAAAAAAAGTGTTGAGTATTGTGTTTTTCAAGTCAAAGTGAAAAGTAACAGTACTAGGAATATTTCGTGTTGGAAGTCTTACCGTCTCAAGCAGGGGTTCCTATGTAGTGTTGGACTGATTATCGGTATTCACTGTTGGATCGACCAATACTTCCCATTTTCATCCTGTCTCTGTGCAGTTAAAATCTACTTTAAATGCAGATATTACCTGACCGATATAATTGTCCCATATGTCATAAAAATTGTACACTAATTGAGTATTTTTAAACCAAGTTCCAATATTTTACCTGATCAAGATGAAATCTCAGTTACTTTTAGTGACCAGTAGCCTATGTTTGGCATGCAGAATGCTTATTTCCCACATACTGGTATTGGCTGATACTGAGAACTGAAATGTCAGTAATCTCGGCTACTTATGTTATCCGTTTCAACACTTTTCTCAAGTGTTTTGGCCAGAGGGCCACTTTTATTGGACTTTACTCTATGTCACTTGTAGTAACCAGGACTAAATTACAGAGTTTTGCTTTCTCATGAAAGTTGGGGCTCCTTGGATATTTGTGGGCACTCTGTGGGCTGCAAGTTGCTCATAGGCTGCCACTGGAGAACATAGGGTCTTGACGCTACCTACCTTTAGTCAAAATGTTCAAATGTTGATTTTTCCCTCTCTAATTTTCTGTGGAACTGTTTGGAAAATGAGCATAGTGAATTGAAGTAAAATAATTCTGTTTATTCAACTGAGTGAGGACTGAAGGTATTTTTGACAATGACATGGATAAAAAGTGTCTAAAGACGGGAATTTATCATTTTGCAAATGCCTTATTCTGTTTAATAATCGGTTTTAAATTGCATCGACTTCTGTTTTTGAAAGAGTCACCTTTGGTGTTTAAAAGCTAGGATTCTGTTATAACAGTAATATAATGTGATACTGTGATGACAGTAATATGCATTGCTAGTTGCTGTAACTTGGAACTTGAAGATTACATTGAGTGCTAACATATTGGATCAAAATAGAGTTGACTGAAATGACATGATTTTCATTTAGATGTGATAGCAAAGTCTTGAACTTACTCTTTGTGTGAAGTGTACTGAAAGCTTGAAGAGTTGTAACTTTTGCTGGTAAAAATCAAGAAGCATAAATTGGGTTCTGATTAACAGGTTTGTACTTTTTTCTTAGACATGGACAAACAACATGTCCAAGAAGACAGATCCCAAGATATCAGAATTTTCTGGAAGTGACTTCACAGAAATTACATTTAGTCCTGATCTGGAGAAGTTTAAGATGACTGTCTTGGACAAGGACACAGTGGCTTTGTTAACAAGACGTGCCTATGATGTAGCCGGTGTGACCAAAGGTGTGAAAGTGTACTTAAATGGAACAAAACTGCCGGTGAGTTTATTTTCAGACTCAATCGTGGTGTATGGAGTTTACTTTTACAAGAAACTTTGGCGCCATTACTTGTTCTGAGCAAGGAAGTTTGGTAATATATTTGTTAGCCCTCATTGGAAACTTCGTGACAGAGACAGATGACTGGAATTCAAGGGTGGAAGTGAACATGGATATCCGTGTCAGAGCTTAACCAGTGGAAAGGTGATTAATATTGAGTAGACTGGGAAGCTATGTTGAGTTGATTTGTGAGCAATTTTTGTATCCAAGGTGGTAACTTGGAGCAGGCTATTTGCTGTTCTGCTTTTGTTTAAGCATAAAGGTTTTTGGTCAATGCAGCATTTTGTCAATACTTCTAATATTTCTCAGACTTGAGTGTTTCTTTACTATTCACAAGTATTTAATAATTTTAAATGGTTAGATAGATACCCTTGATTGGTGAAGATATTTTCTTTCCAGTTATCTGAGGTTGGATCTTCCTGATAGATTTGTGATATAAATGAAAAGATGATAGTTAAAAACACTGTAAATAGCTAGTTCCTTGATACTTTACAAGTATTACCTCAGTTTTGGCTTTTTCATATACTCTTATCATTAAATGTTCAATTGTTAAACATGGTTTGTTGCATGGTTGGATCACTGTGACACACCAGCCTCATTCCTTTTGCTTACAAATCTATAAATATGGAGGTTCTTTTTTCCATCAATCTGACTTATTGCAAAGTTTGACTTGTAAAAATACTTTGTTCTCATAATGCCATACATTTGCTTTGGATACACGAAGGAAAGACCTTGTATCTTAAGGTGTTTGTATGATGTAACAGTTATGTTGCAATACTCAGCTTCAACTTCCACTTACTTCAAGACATCAAGGCAGTATACTTGCTCTTCATATTGACAGGTAAGCAGTTTCAAGTCTTATTGTGAGTTGTACCTGAAGGACAAGACAATGGATGATGGTGCTCCTCTAAAAATAGCCCATGAAGTGGTTAATGATAGGTGGGAAGTCTGTCTAACCATTAGTGAGAAGGGATTTCAACAAGTTAGCTTTGTTAACAGTATAGCAACCACAAAGGTAAGAAAATACTGAAACTTCAGTATTTGGGCCCTGAAGGGCATTTATGGTATGCTGCTAAGTGACTACCAATGTGGATGAAGCTATGGATCATAAATGTCAACTGAATGTCAGATGGCAAAACAACCGGAAATTAAGATTAAATTGGGTTTCTTTTTTACTTGGAGGGTTGGTTAGAATAATTATAGAGTGACCTTGGATGAAAAGAAGCCACAGGTCTTCCTTTATCCTGTTCGTGGATACAACCATGAACCTCTGGCTGCAAAATTTTTTCAAGTGCCACTGCATTTATCCCGGTGGCCAGCATTCAAAATTGGTAGCATTGCATCACAAAATGTGACATAGCCTTTTGCACATTCATTGCAATTTTCAAAATGAACAGCATATAAATTTGAGTCATTGTGATTGCTGAACTATTACAAAAATGCATTAGGGTGAAGTAACCACTCATAATGTCACAAAAATTTCTGCCCTGAATTATTTTTGTGTGGCATTTTGTATTACGTAAAATATATTGCAATGCAGTGATTGTAATGTTGCAGGAGATACATTATTTAATCCAGTTTCAGACACCAGGGGGTAAATTAAGTGGTATCACATTGCAAGTGTGATGCACAAAACATTTCTATCGCATAAATGCAACACAAATCTGTATGTAGCGCATTCTTTCATGTACATGTTGATCACCACAGCTTGGCAGTTTTGCTAAATAAGTGGATTCTATCTTGTCCCCTCTAAAGTTTCTTATGGAAGCTTCTCTGGGCAATGGATGGTTTGTGTGCACCCTTCCATAATTGTGAAGTCTTTGTTTTAATTTGATTTATTACATTGCATGTTTTGTTTCTACGGTAACAGGGAGGCCGTCATGTGGATTATATCTGTGAACAGGTCGTGTCCAAGCTTATGGACACTGTCAAAAAGAAGAACAAAGGAGGTGTTAACATCAAACCGTTCCAAGTAAGACAGATTTTTGAGGTCATTTCAGTATTATAAGGCATAAGATCATGCAATTTTCACACTTTTCTCAACAATCCTGTTATTTCTTGCAAGAATTTCCTCACCATTAGGAAAATCTGTAAGGAAAAAGTTACCTTTTTACCTTACAACTGATCCAGATCTCCTTTTGCACCAAAATCAATATGAAAATATTGTGGAAAAGGAAACCTCCCTCCCAACTTCTGAGAACCAGTGCAAGCATTGGGTCCTTCAGTAGTAGTGAATTGGCATTCAATAAGATAAATGGGGTAACATTGTCCTTTCAGACTTTTTTCTTGTTATCATGAACGGCATAGTTTTTCCATCATCTACAGCATAAAATCATTAAATAGATAAAATTGCCAGTCCAAAATGACCAAAAGCAAAAACCTCAAAAGAAGGTGTCAAAATACTAGCAAATCATATAGATTGACAACATGGTCAGAAATATGTGACAAAACTTGTTACACGCCTGTAACATTTATAGTCACAGATTCTTTGTGGTCTTCATACACTAAATTGTTAAAGGCCTGTCGAAAGAAGTTAATGAAGAACTAAAAGTGTCATTAAATATTGCAAGCCAAAATGACATATAATTGTAAAGTAAATTTTTTTTGTAAGTTTGGAAAGTATATCTGTGCAACACTGAAGCAGCATGCCTTATCTTGTTACTGTGGTAGTTGCTTGTGTTAGATTGATTGCTTCATCTTAGGAGCAATAACAGTTGAACTTTCCATCAGTTTGTGTTTTTTTTTTGTTGGGGAGTGATGTGCTGGAATGGGGATCCTTTCAAGCCAGTCCTTAATCTGATCAAATTATTATGATGTTAAAAAAACCTCTTTTGGCATTTGCATTGTTCAGCAGAAATGGTGTTTAAAGTTTTTGTCCATCTCTTTGGACAAATATTTGTGTACTATTCTTCAAGTGTTGTACCTTTTTTGTATTAACAGTAATAATATGAACAAACCATTGATATATACATACCAACCTATTCTAGGAGCAATTTTTCTGTTTTCTGCATTTTCAAGCCCATGAAAATTAGAACATTCTGATTTTGTTATTTTTGATACAAACAATGGTAGCAATAAACATAATAAGCAGGGAAATTAGGCAGCAACCACTAGGGAAGAAAATAGTTTTAACATGTTTCTACACCTATGTAATACACACTTGATTTAGAATGTACATTTCACTGGAAAATCAATACTTTTGTGGTGATACTTTTTCAAATCATAACATGATCAAAAGGGACCTTTGTGTGCATTTAGGATTAGTGTCACACAGTTGTTATGGCCCACACTGGACTGACTTCCATTATGATCTGGTTTCTCTGATTGCAGTGTTTTGGAGTGTGATGATTTGACTATAACTAGACTTCATTTCATTGAGAAATTTCTTCAACTTACTTGCCGTACTTATATTTTCCAGCTCAAGAATCATGTGTGGTTGTTTGTCAATTGTTTGGTGGAAAACCCAACGTTTGATTCACAAACGAAAGAGAACATGACTCTCCAGGCAAAGAAGTTTGGATCTACTGCAAGTCTTAGTGAAAAGTTCTTGAAAGGAGTAAGTAGCTTACACTAACCAAGGTTCCTGTATATATTGAGAATGTGGAAAAGTTATGAAATATTCAAATGCAAATTTCAGACATGAATATTCATGAAATTTTGCAAGCAGCAACATTGTGGAAAGCTCATGGAAGTTTTGTTAGAAAGGGGTTCTATTTTCTTGAAAGTCAAGTGGAATTTGCATGAAAGGCAGAAACTTTTTGGCCAAATCTTGGTAAGTTACTCAAGATTCAGAAGTGAAATTCTACATTAGGTATCTTTAAGAAGTAGAGTGTATTGCACAGTATCATACATTTCTTTGAAAGTAGTCTTTTGCCATTCCTGGAAAAAAAAATTTGTAAAAAAGTTCTAATGTAACTGAATCAGTGTCTAGCAATTGTAAATTGTATTTGACTTGCTATGATAATTTAAGAACCAATTCCTTTAATATGGCAGACTATTTGTCCTATCTAAGGTTTCTTTACTGTTGGAAAAATGGTGTTTGACAAAATGCACCTGTGATATTGATTAGTTTTGACTTTTTATGTTAATTTCTATTACAGGTCACAAGCTGTGGTATTGTAGATAGTGTGACAACTTGGATGAAATTCAAGCAACAGGTATGTAAAAAAAAACTGACAACTTGTAAGAAGTGAGGAGTGATGTGGAAAATACAGAACTCCAGTTTCACTTAGTGCACACTCCACTCAATTTCTCTTCTCCCATCCCTCACCGCCACCCGAGACAAAGATTAGCAATAAGTTTCTTATAACCTCTCATTATTTGAATAAAAGTAAAACATATTCAGTGGGTTTAAGTGGTATGTGTTGTTGTACATTGTACAACATGTCTTATTAGATTTGGTTAACTGGGAAGGTAGCAACAAAAAGTTTGCCATGAATTTTGTGGATAGTTTTATCCTCTAAAATCCATGTTGGCGAGCCTGGGATGAAAAACTTAACCCCAAAAGTCTGAGGTTGTACTTATTTTTCTTGAATTCAGTGATTTGTTGATATTTCAGCATTTCCTTCTTTTGCTTAAAGCCGGAAACCTTTAGTCAAAGATTGAGCCTCTGGCCGTACTGCTGCTCATGCCAAGGTTCATATCCTTCAGTCCTGGGTCATAACTTTAATATTAAACTTAAAATTAAATCTTCACTTTGAAATCGTGATGGTGCAAGAATTTTTGTTTTCATCAATTGTAGAGTGAATTACAGAAGAAGTGCCACTCATCAAAGCATTCCAAATTGAAAGGTATTCCTAAACTAGATGATGCTAATGATGCCGGCACTCGGTTCTCAAGAGATTGCACACTCATTCTCACAGAGGGAGATTCAGCCAAGTCATTGGCTGTGAGCGGTCTTGGAGTTATTGGCAGAGATCGATATGGTGTATTCCCTCTAAGGGGTAAACTGCTGAATGTACGGGAAGCCTCTCACAAGCAGGTAAGGGTTGTGAAAGTAATGAAAGTTTCATAAGTTTTGTGAGCTGTGAAGGGCACTTTTTAAGTAATGTTAATTAATATACTTGACCAAGCAGGCTTTCAAGCGATCCTACTTTTCCTACTTTATCCTGCTTTTTTTACCTACCTCCTACTTATCCTATTTTTTCTTGGAAATCTACTTTCTCCTACTTTTTGCTCAAAAAATCCAACAAATTATGTTAATTACCAACTGATCAAATGGTCCTGAGTGATTACTTCACTCACTGGGCTGCATCCCATGGTAAGTAACCTTGTGCTATTAAGGTAAACCCATCTAGCATCATTGGTTGGAACCACGTGAGATAGGCCTACACCTTACAGTTTACTCTCATGGTTGATACTGTGATTGCCCATGAAGATAACTGAGGGAACACAGTGCCCCTCTCATCCAATTCCTCTGGATGTAGAATTGAAGCACAGTGTTATAAATATTGTGGGCTCTAATTTAGAACCCATCACCAGAAGTACATACAATAATCAGAGTGAATTGACACACCCCTGAGTAAGCCTTGTGAATATATAACAGTATGATTGTCATTGACCAGGGTTCCCACGGGTACTTGGAAGTGGAAAGAAACTGTGAAAGACTCTTGAGTTATCAGTTAGTATTTGAATCTCACTCTTGGCAGCTCTGTCAGTTCTTGTTATAATTCTGTCTTGATAATAAAAGTGGGTGGATCGGATGGCTGTAAGGGGTGAAGGAGGCCATGTTGTTACATATCATTGTGGTCCACACTGAATTTGAAGTGGAAAACATTACTAGTTCATCACAAAGACATTCAGATTATTCATGAGAACAGGTTTGCATCCTTCAGGAGTCTTTGAATTGTTTCCAGAACTGTGTGGGAACCCTGTTGAGAGTACATAGCAATATTAAGTAGCTGGGAATAATTCTCACATAATGAACAGTGCCTGGTTCCTTCTGAGTAATGACTATGAAATAAGTACTAAATGTCTGCCTGTATCATTTGTTTCTTTTAGGGGCTGTGTAAGTGAGTACTGAACTGTGTTGTATGAACAGGAATAACAGTGATTACAGATCAAAACTACTGAAGGCCTGGACATGTCCTACTTATGTCCTACTTTTATCCTACTTTTCATTTCCAAACTCCTACTTATATCCATATCCTACTTTTTCACCTTAGTCTGCTTGAAAACCTGCCAAGGGATGAATTGGTTTGATAACTTGATTAGCAGGATGATAATTGTGTTTGGGTAGACAATGTAAAGGAATATTACTGTGCATTACTAATCAAAGAAAGAATGGTTAGCAATTAAAGGTTGGTAAGTAACAAATTGTGATGTGAATTAGTTATTTTGTCTGCTTTTGCAAAAACATTTTGTGTGGAAGGCCTTAAGATTCCTCATAGTATATGGTAATCTTTGATAGTATTTAGGATAGATTTGAGTAAAACAAGCATTAACATTATTTAAGTGACAGCAAACTATTGATGCTGCTGTGTGTGCACTATCTTTGAATGGCAGTATGCTAAGGAATAATTTTCGTGAAATATTAGGGTGGCTGACTAAATTATACTAGTTTGCCGTGGGCTCTTAGAAGACCATTGTCATCGTTTGGTGAATTGTTGCTTGAGTTTTTAATCCCATATTCCCACAGATTATGGACAATGCTGAAATTAACAACATTGTTAAGATTGTTGGACTTCAGTACAAGAACAAGTATGAGACAGAAGATAGCCTAAAGACACTTCGATACGGTAAAGTCATGATCATGACTGATCAAGATCAAGATGGATCTCACATCAAAGGACTCCTCATCAACTTCATTCAGTATAATTGGCCAAATCTCCTTAAATATCATTTCGTGGAGCAGTTCATTACCCCAATCGTGAAGGTGAGTTTTTTGGTATCAGAGAAGGTCATGGGTTTCTTGTAAATGGGAAATTATGGTTCCATTCAACAGTCAGTCCAGGGCTTTCACATGGCTTGGCAGAAGCCTTAAAAAGAGCACAACAACACTGAGCCTGATGAGGTGGCACCGAGAACAACCTTTGCTATTGCCAAGATGGCTTTTTGAGCCAAGACATTTGCCATCGGTGCCATCTGTTGTGCCAAGCCCTAACTTCCACTTTGGAAATTTCAGTATTGTAAGGCTTTCATTGTAAGGGCAAGCAATACTGGATTTTAGGTAATTTTGTGTAATATTTTTTTACCAAAATAATTCGATTTTGCAAAGTATTTGGGCATAATATTGTATGAATAAGGTCTTTTCTCAAAGAAGGAAATTACGATGGACTTTTGAAATTGTTAGGTAAACTTTAACTGTTATTCAGATCGAGACAGTCTTTCACTTCAAGTCTTTTTTGATTTTTTTTTTCATTTATTTAGGTTTCCAAACAAAAGGAAAGTTTATCTTTCTACTCCATTCCTGAATTTGAAGAATGGATGAGAGACACAGAAAACTGGAGACAGTGGAAAGCCAAGTACTACAAAGGTTTGTTGTTTTTCTGGTATGATTAATTTTTACAGCCAAATGAACTGTTAGCAAGGTTTTCGTATAGTAGGGATAATGTCAAAAGTCTTGAATTTTATATGGTCTTAAAAGTCTTTTAACTTTGCATGATTGGTCTAGAAAAACTTCTGTTTGTGTGGCAAACTGCAGACTTAACATTTCCTATACTTTACATCATGTAAAGTATAGCCCTGTTTCACAAAGAGTTACGATCGATCTAAAGTTTGATCTGCCATGCATATCATCCTCTTGAAATCAAACTTAAGATTGATCTGAACCTTTTATGAAACAGGGCCCATATTCTAAGTGCTTTAGCCTGGTAAATGGCCCCACTGATCTCTTCAACAAATCTTTCGTTTCAGTGTCTCACAAGTTTGGAAATCTTGTGTTGGGGGAGAAATGAGACTTGTTGGCTTGGTTATTATTGGCTTCTTATTATGTTGATTGATTTAAGGAGAAAGTAATCACATTTCATTAAATAAAAAAGAGTAAAATTCCATGATCGCTGCAAAAAAATGCACCTTCAAATTTTGTTTCGTTGTGGAGATATTGCAATTGAGTTCTTGTTTTTGTCTAGGAAGTTGCCATTTCTCCAACTTACTGACTTGTAGGAAGTCTGTTTTTACTTTTCATGCTCACTTTGTGTCTGAGACCTGTTTGTTCTTCTTTGTATTTTGTTTTCACTTTTTCTCTCAGTGCAAGGCTAGAATGTGATTTTTGGTATCATCATCATTAGATGCTCTCTTGACCTATGTTGTTTATGCACTTTTATCAGTATCTCATAGTCAGATTTTGTTCTTAAATTGCACAATTACAGTACTCAGTCTTCATATTCCTGAAATCTTTTCTCAATGGTAGACAGACCTCCAAAATAAATGGAAATTAGTTTTTATCAAAAACATAACATCTGGTAGAAGGAAGTGAGCCTGTGACATCATATTAGACTTGCTATAAGTGGGAAATGGTGGCATCCTTGTGAGTGATGAGAATGGTGTAGGTCTGTGAAGGAAAAGCTAGATCAGTGTCAATGAAGCAAGTATTGCTTCCATTTATTTAATGTTTGCATTTCTTCTCTCCCTCTCCTGACAGGTTTGGGTACTTCAACTATGAAGGAAGCCAAGGATTACTTTTCTGACATGAACAGGCATCGTATTTTGTTTGACTATCACGGCGCTGATGATGATGCTGCCATTGAATTGGTATGAATTTACTTACATTTTAAGTGTAGCTTTACTAATATGAATCCATAGAGCCTGCCACATGCTAGGATAAAATTTGGGTGGATATTGATAAAAGAATAAAGTATTACAAACATAGGGCCAATGATTTTCCGCGATCGCGGAAAAACGCGGATAAAAACGGAATTTACTTTTCTGCACGGAATTTCACGGAATTAAGAAAAAATTATCAGGCTCAGAATACATGTAAAGTTTTGACAAAAAAGTGAGTTATTTTTCTTCAAAACTATGCCAAATGAATGCCTGCATAAACCAAAGACATACAAAGGGATTTTCCATCTAAAATGGTGGCAAATTTACCTTAAAATGATCAAAACACCTTGAAGTTATGATCAGAAAACAAGAAGGACATTTACGAAAATCGGCAAAATTTTGCCGGTATAGGCTCCAGTTTGCCTATGCTGTAGTGTGTTAGGCTAGGTTGATTGTGTATTACAAGTGTTTGCTGCCTTCAGGATCGTAACCAGACAAGTGTAGGACTTGTTTTCAACATAATTACTCCAAAATCCGAAAATCACGGAAATGGGTTATGCTTGAAACGGAATTTTGCGGAATTTGGAAAGTTAAAGACAGACTGTCATCACCCCAAAGTATATTTTTAGTGTATGTTTATCAAAATTCTCAGTTGGTGACTGCTGTTTGATTGACATCAAAGTTTGAAAATTTGAAAGATGCAGAGTAGCTCACATTCCACACAAGGCAGAGAGAGTACTTTTATAACATTTTATAGCCCTTGTGTACTCACCAGGACATGGCCTTAAGCAATAAAACAGGTTTATTCTTGCACAAGGAAGAGCCTCTTACAGTTATGGGAGGAGCTAGAAGATGCATAGTTGGGAGAATTGGAACTGTCTGGGATCATGAAAATTCCCCTTTAAAACGGAATTTTGTGATTTGTGAAGCGGAAAATCATTGGCCCTACAAACAACATCAAGATCATTGAAGTGAAAGTTTTGAGCTAAATGGACAACGTTAAGTTAGTCACACCTGTGCATGAAACCGTAATGCAACTATAACATGCACTTCAGTATGTACTTTATTTCCTGTATGTATGTGTGTCTGTGTTTGCATGAGAACATAATATCAGAGGGGTGCTCCTGCCTTTGAAATATTTTTATGCCGGATATTATTTAAAGTTCTGTTGGATTCTTTATGTTGTAGCTGTTTTTATTGTAGAATTGGGTGATTAAGACAGCCAAAAAGGTGTGGGGATTTCCTGCTGACTATTAGTTTCTGTGTTGGATAATCCAACTCATGTGTGGGAATCTTGTATTTGTGCACCTTATTGCAAACATTGGTGTAAGTATTTTGTACAAAACAAAACAAAACCTTACATGTAAACATATGTCCTTGGGCATACTCTGTGCCATCCAGTAAATACAGTGACATAACCATGAATAGTCTAATGTTGGAAGGAAACAAATTTTATTAGTTTTTTATGGTTGCATAATTTAATTACATTTCCGCAACATAGCACTCGTAGAAAATATCTTTATCATGAGTAAATTATTCGGTCTCACCAACATATTCTTGCTGTAGCTTTTCTTACTGAAGGTTTCTCACATAACAAGGGTTATGGTTGTAGTATCATTTGAAAATAATTGGGGGACAAATTATTCACAAGCTTCAAATGCAGTAAAGTTTTTCCTGTGACACTCTAATTTTTATAAATGTTACCGAGCTTACCTTATATTGAATTGCCAATCAAACTAGAAAGATGACTCTAAAATCATTCAGATTTTTTGTTCCACAAACATAATAGTTCCCTTTAAATGTTTTGGATTAGGAGAGAAGGAATCCTTTTAAGTTGGTGAGAATATTAAAGTTTTTTAAATGCAGGTCTGAAGTCACTGTCTTGCACTTTGCACCTGCCTTTGAAATAGATGGTTCCTCTCACTGAAACCATATACCATGTTCTTAATATAGGTCATTTAGTCTTTCAAGGGTGTATATAGACTTTTTGGGCCTATAATTATTTTATTTTTCTGGAAAGAACCTTGCTCAAAATCCCACATGATGGAGATTATAAATAAGAGAGGAGGAAGTGTGTCCGTGTATGTCCAAATTAACACATACATGGACAAATAAACTCATTCAGCCAGTGTAAGAAAGGGAGCGATCTCATGTATTCGAAGTAGGCTGGATTGCATTTGCCCATTGTGTATTCAAGAAAATCCTACATTGGTTCAACAATTGAATGGTGAATGATATCATTTATCTCATCAGGCATTTTCTAAGAAGAAGGTAGAAGACAGGAAAGAATGGTTGACTAGCTGGCTGGAGGAGAGGAAACGAAGGAAGGAAGCAGGTCTCAGTGATGTGAGTATCCGCATGCATAGCTGTTCAGGCCAGGGGGCTGGGGGCAGGTGCCCCCAAATTTCAAATTTCAGAAACCTGACTAAATTTGGCAGACATGTTTTCACACTGGGGGGGGGGGGGTGGTGAGGTCTGGAGTTGGGCAAAAATAAACAGCCCTTCCTGAGAAAAACAGTCCGGTATGGCCATGTCCTCATGTAATAATAATCAATGATGTCATTGTATCAGGCCCCACCCCCTCCTGTTAGTTTTGTGAATTTTGGCTCATTTAGGACCTACACATTTGATCGTGGATGAAGGCTGAGTTCTCCATTTTCTCTGTAGACTGTAGTGCTCGAAGGGCAAAAAGGTAGGGGTGTGCTAATCACTCCAGGACAGCCATTTTATATCCCCATCTGACAGAGGAAAGTGTATCCCTTGTCTTCTAGTATGATGTAAGCAGGACTTTTTGTTTGAGCACAGTGTCATTTATGCTTTAGATGTGTAGTGTCTCTCATCTTTTTCCTGCACATGAGTACAAAATTGTGGATGCTCTGCAATGTTTGACTTTCAAAATCTGTGAATATGAGTACAAATTCATAAGCACATGTGCCACAGTGTGCTCCGTATAAGTGGGATGTTAGGACAGACTGGGGACCTTAGTTTGTCATTGTTGGTGGTCTCGAAGCTGATATGGGGTCTCCAGGGACAGACCTCAACCCATGTCACTGCAGTCATGTAAACAGTCAGAAAAAGTCATTAAATTTTACTACAAAACTTCCAGGGATAGAAAAGTCACAACAGTAGTTACAAACTAAAACTTGCATTCATAAAAATTAATAAAAAGTTAACTTGGATGGGCAACTTTCCCCTCCAGTCTAAAAATAGAAGTAAAAAACTTTAAACTAAAAAAAGAAAGGGGGATGAAATTTTCATGGGTAATTTTTTTATTGTAAGAGTAAGTATGTTTTATTACAAGCCTACTCTTCTTAGTATGAAGATGAAATTTGTTCATTTGCTTCAGATTTACCTGTATGGTAAAGACACCAAGAGAGTTTCTTTCAACGACTTCATCAACAAAGAATTGGTTTTGTTCTCAAATGCTGACAATGAAAGGTCCATCCCGTCTGCAGTTGATGGTAAGTTAAGCTAAGTTCACTTGTATATGTCTTTGGCAAATTTGATTTGCACAAGGAGTATTGTGGGATGTGTGGAAGTAAAATTGCACACAGCATACAGAATGGGAAATACATGTAATTTGTGACAGATTGTAAGACATTTCTTTGAAACAATAAAATATGATTTTCATTCTTTTCAAGACAAAAAACCATGGCTAAGAACCCTCTCTATACTTTAAAAATCTGAAAAAAAAAAAAAAACTGTTTTGGCATGTGTTGTAGGTACAACAGTATCACTGTTTTTGATTCCTTGCCAAAGGCAGAAGGAATCTATGCGATGGCGATGTCGTGTGTGTGTGTGTATGTGTGTGTGTATGTATGTATGTATGTGTGTGTGTGTGTGACGCTTTGCTTGTAAACACGATATCTCAAGAAGGGTAACTATGACTGAGCTCATACTTGGTGTGTGGGTTGGTCATATTGAGTAGATGATCCCTATTGTTTTTGATGGAGGTCAAAGGTCATTTGGGGTCACAGGAGTTCAAAAGGTCAAAACCTTGTAAACGCGATATCTCAAGATGGGTAACTCCGAGGGATCTCATACTTGGCAGGTAGGTTGCCCATATTAAGTAGATGATCCCTATTTTTTTTGGTGGAGGTCAAAGGTCATTTGGGGTCACCAGAGGTCAAATAGTAAATACCCTGGAAATTGCTTGTAAACACGGTATCTCCAGAAGGATAAATGTGAGGGATCTCATACTTACCATCTTAATTGCCCATATTGAGTAGATGATCCCTATTGTTTTTGGTGGAGGTCAAAGGTCATTTGGGGTCACCAGTGGTCAAAAGGTCAAAACCTTGTAAACACTATATCTCAAGAAGGGTAACTCTGAGGAATCTCATACTTAGCATGTGGATTGCCCATATTAAGTAAATGATTTCTATTATTTTTGGTGCAGGTCAAAGGTCATCTGGAGTCATCAGAGGTCAAAAGGTCAAAACCTTGTAAACATGGTATCTCAAGAAGGGTAACTGTGAGGGATCTCATACTTAGCATGTGGATTGTCCGTATTGAGTAGATGATCCCTATTGTTTTTGGTGGAGGTCAAAGGTCATTTGGGGTCACCAGAGGTCAAAACATTAAAACCTTGTAAACATGATATCTCAAGAAGGGTAACTGTGAGGGATCTCATACTTAGCATGTGGATTGTCCATATTGAGTAGATGATCCCTATTATTTTTGGTGGAGGTCAAAGGTCATTTGGGGTCACCAGAGGTCAAAAGGTCAAAACATTGTAAACACTATTTCTAAAGGAGGATAACTGTGAGGGATCTCATAGTTAGCACGTGGATTGCCCATATTGAGTAGATGATCCCTATTATTTTTGGTGGAGGTCAAAGGTCATTTGGGGTCATCAGAGGTCAAAACATCATCTCCAGAAGGATAAGTGAGAGGGATCTCATACTTACCATGTGGACTGTCTGTATTGAGTAGATGATCTCTATTGTTTTTGGTGGAGGTCAAAGGTCATTTGGGATCCCTAGTGGTCAAAAGATCAAAACCTTGTAAACATGATATCTCAAGAAGGATAACTGTGATGGATCTCATATTTAGCATGTGAATTGCTCATATTGAGTAGATAATCTCTTTGGTTTTTGGATGGAGTTCAAAGGTCATTTTGGGTCATCAGAGGTTAAAACATAAAAACCTTGCAAACATGATACAGGGATGTAAGACTTCCGGATTAATCCGGAAAACCGGATTTTTTAATATTTGGCGACATTTTTCCCTCGGGATTTTACATATCACACTTTTAGCAAAGTGTTATTTTTCACAACGGGAACTTATGATCAAAGCCGAAGCCGTGTTTCATGTTTAGCTATCTGCAAAGCACTCACCATAGAAATAAAAGTAGTAGAAGTTCGGGATGCCGCACCAATGCTGGGTTTAGCGTGCAGTACTCGCTATGTAGAGCCGCCGAAGCATAGAGTGTACTAGCCCGTGCGTATAATTTATGCCCAGTACCATTTCGCCTGTACGTAAGGTAATAGGCGCAACACATAGAAATTTAATTTCTGTGGCGCAACACGATATATAGCACACTCTCCATATTATAACTCTTGTTGCTTCCTGCATTGGATTTTGCATTCTCCTATCTAGCTGTCTAGTTTGCTAACTTCTAACTGGTTCCTGCATGAAGGCCGTGCCGCAGGCCGCGTGCGATACGATACATGAACTACCTACCTAGCCAAGCTACCGTTCATACGCGTAGGCCTAGCCTGGCCAAGCCGCACGACATTCATCGCAACTAGCTTTGCGCCATACGATCGTTTCACTTTCTGTACATCTTACAGGTGGCTGCTTTATTCCGTAATGTTGTGAATTCAAGTGAGGTTTTACACCTTTTATCACAACTTATCACCGAAATTAACATTTTGGGAAATATTTGGTCTGTAGGATTGGAGCTAAAAGTAACGTTAATATTAGCCTAAATTTTATCTCCATTAGATGTAACATTATTACTTAGGCCTAGGCTAGGCTTTACACATAGGCCTACAGGCCTAACGTTAGGCCTATGCCTGTACTGTGTAATGTGGCGTAGCCTAGGCCTTGTTTATCCTAACTTACTCAAACTTAAATGTGTACTGGATCGTTTCCAATGGAAATCGCGCGAGAAGCGAATGTGAAAGAAATTGACAAGTCAGTCAGAGATAGGGCTTAGCCTAAGTGGTTTTGTACTTGTACAGGGCTTGACTTTGTTTGATCTTTTACAGTAATTATGTAACCTAAAATTTGATTTAAATGGTGTAAAAACTCCTAAATTGCTGGAGCTTCCAGGGGCTTCGCCCCCTGGACCCCCACCAGGGCTTTGCCCCTGGACCCCACCAGGGGCCCTTGAGCGGGCCCCTGGACCCCCGGCCGCAATGGCGCAGCGCTTCGCGCGCGCATGTGTGTGGGCCAACGCATAGTTGTGGGATTTTTTTTCAGTCACCACTTACATCCCTGATGATATCTCCAGAAGGATAAGTGAGAGGGATCTCGTACTCACCATGTGGATTGTCCATAGTGAGTAGATGATCCCCATTGTTTTTGGTGGCGGTCAAAGGCCACTTGGGGTCACTAGTGGTCAAAAGGTCAAAACCTTGTAAATACTATATGTCAAGAAGGATAACCGTAAGGGATCTCATAGTTAGCACGCGGATTGCCCATATTGAGTAGATGATCCCCATTGTTTTTGGTGGCGGTCAAAGGTCATTTGGGGTCACTAGTGGTCAAAAGGTCAAAACCTTGTAAATACTATATGTCAAGAAGGATAACTGTAAGGGATCTCATAGTTAGCACGTGGATTGCCCATATTGAGTAGATGATCCCTATTATTTTTGGTGGAGGTCAAAGGTCATGTAGGGTCACCACAGGTCAAAAGGTCAAAACATTGTTAACATGATATCTCAAGAAGGGTAACTGTTAGGGATCTCATACTTAGCTTGTGTATTGCCCATATTGAGTAGATCATCTCTATAATTTTTGGTGGAGGTCAAAGGTCATTTTGGGTCACCAGAGGTCAAAAGGTCAAAACCTTGTAAACACGATAACTCAAGAAGGATAACTGTGAGGGATCTCACACTTGACATGTGGATGATCCCTACTATTTTTCGTGCAGGTCGAAGGTTATTTAAGGTCACAAAAGGTCAAGAGCTAGTAAACATATTTCAAGGAGGATAACTGTGAGGGATCACATACTTGGCCTGTGGATTGTTAATATTTAGCATGTAGGTCATTTTGAGTTGCAAGATTTCAAAAGCATTTGACCGTATTAACATGATATCTCAAGTAGGATAACTGTGAGGGATCTCATGCTTGTCATGTGGGTGATTCATGTTTGTTACAATATATCAATATGGTAAGGGATCACTAAGCCTTTTGGCTTTCTGGTTAGCCTATATTTTCTGTATCTGCTCTTGCACAGTCAAAAATGCAAAATTGAGAAAACGGTTAATATTATTCTTACAGAGATGTTATTAGGTCTATAAGACAATTATTCATGCAAATGAATGTCTGATAGTATGGAAGGCTGGTGGCTTTTACAATAATAATAAATATAATGATAATAATCAACAGTTATAATGCACTCAAATCACAAAGCTCTAAAGAGCATTACAGAAGCAGCATACACAAGAAACAAATTACAGAAAAGTACATAATCAAAACAAGAAAGTTTATCAAAATCCAGATGAAAGAAACATGCCTTAAACTTACGTTTAAACATGTCTAAAGAATCAAATGAAAGAAGTTCATGTGGTGCTTATAGAATTAGATCAGACGTTATACCAAAATGATTCAAAATGTGTAAGCAATATTTGAGGAAATTCGGATAACAGGGAAATGTTGACCAGTCAAAGAAATGTACCCACAAATGCAGAATCACATTGTCACGAATTTGAGTATCCAATTGTAATACTGAAATTTCATATTTTTAGGTTTGAAACCAGGTCAACGGAAGGTCTTATTCACTGCCTTTAAGAAGTATGAAAACAAAGAAATCAAGGTGGCACAGATGGCTGGTGCTGTTGCTGAGCTGTCAGCATACCATCATGGTGAGGTAAGAATACCATGACTCATCCTCTGGTGCAAGATTTTGATGTCAGTCCTTGCTGGACTGGTGGTCAAGTTAGTCATTTAGCAAATGTTATGCTTGAAATGGAAATAAAAAAAAAAAAGTACACCTATGGATGTCACTTGATATTTTGGAAGAAGTTTTTGAATTGGAGTAATTCCTGTGCAGTTTCATGAATGGCAAATATTTAGAAAGAAATTCTAAATGATATCATACATATGTTCAACAAAAGAATTTTTCTAATGTGGCAAACAAAATCAAATTGTAAATGTTTGAAATGGTTTTCGTACAGGTCTCTGGCCAAGTGCAAGTCATTTGTTGTCACAAAAGTTTGGTTATGAACTGAAATTGCTTCTTTTGTGGAATTGAGAGGCAGCTGGAATTTCAGTTGAAGAAAAAAATTATCCTAAATCCTGCTTTGAATAGTTAATAACAGACTCCGTTTTGGTGAAAGGGACTAAAGAGATTAGAACATCGTAAACAGATGACAAAATTAGACAGTCAAATTTAGCATTAAAAATTTATAGTTTTTTTCCTAAAATGTTGCAATATTTTGTTCTTGTGAACAGGCATCACTTATGAGTACCATCATCAACTTAGCTCAAAACTTTGTAGGATCTAATAACATCAACCTCTTACAACCCATTGGTCAGTTTGGTACCAGACTACATGGGGGCAAAGATGCTGCCAGCCCTCGTTACATTTTCACTACACTCAGGTAAGTTTCACTGAAACAAGTTGCTTGTGCTATCTAGAGTTTGAGTAGCAAATACAGTCACCGCTGGTTTAAATGTGCATGCACATGTACACGAAATCAGTGACGGTTGTGTTAACTGATGCAACAATTTGTTGTCAAAGAATTAGTAGTAAATTTATGGAAGGTAATTCTTGAGTTTACTTAGTATACAATATTTTTATCATGATCCATCATGATAGCAGATGCTTGAGGCGAGCGAATAAGGGGATTTGATCAGTTTGTGTTAGTACATTACCAAAAGTAAAAGTCCGATTGGACTTTCTGAGCTCGCCAGCGTGACTAAAGTCATGGGTTAATTATTCTTTTAAAGTAAAGTTGGGCTGACTGTAAGCCCTTAAATGGTTGATGGTATGAAAACTTAAAAAATAGAGTCTTGTGTTGCAATGGATGTTGAGATGAAGTGAAATAGTACTTCAGGGTGAAGAATTTGAGTAGGTGTTATGGTATGTAGTTTGTCACACTGGGATTATAAACCTATTTTGTTGTATGGATGTTCAAGGGTCAGCAGAGGTCAAACTATGAATACCCTAGTCATGTTTTAATGTAGTCATCAAAAAGTCACTGCCTTTTTGCATAGTGGTTTAGTCCTTGAAAAGTGCTTATTTGCTTGAATCTCTGTTGTTGCTGAATGTGTCAGTACTTCGCAGTCAGTTATGATGTGCAATGTTCTCCACTTTCCTCTTTCACAGTCCACTGACCCGAATTCTCTTTAATCACTGCGATGACAATCTGGTGGCCTATCAGTACGATGATAACCAGAAGGTGGAACCAGTATGGTACTGTCCAATCATTCCAATGGTCCTGGTGAATGGAAGTGATGGTATTGGTACAGGATGGAGTACCAGAATACCTAACTATGGTGCAAGGGATATCGTCAAAAATATCAAACGGATGCTACAGGGAGAGGAAATTGTTCCAATGGTTAGTGTTTAGGATTGCAAGTTTTTCTGTCAAACAAACTAGCCAAATTAATTACCAGATTGGGTAAAAAAAACCTTCAATGCAAAGAGAACCATTGGTTTGTGTTTCACTGCCTCTCAGCAATGCTCATACTCTCATGTTCATAAGTGGAATAAGATGGGAGGCTCCTTCCAGGGCAGTGTTGGTACCTGGAGGGATATTTTGGTAATAGGTAAAGTTAGAAAATTTGTACATGATAATATGTAAGATAATGTGGGAAAATGGACTTCTTTTTGGGGGGAAACCAGTGTTTTTTCCACTGCTGCTTTTGTGACCCTTGTGACTGGTGTAGCATAGACCCTAAGTATTACTGCAGCGTCATGAAGAATACGTAAACACTGTCATGCAGTTTTGAAGCAAACCATGCACCCAATTTGATAGTGCCAAAATGCTATTTAGCATCTGCTTTCAAATTTTGCAAGCCAAGACCATAGCTTTTGGAATTAATGCTAAAGACACAAACCAGTTTCATAGAACTGCATAGCTGCTTATCATTATTTTAATGGTTGTACAGTATGTAGGAATGTGAAGTTTTCTTTAGTAGTGATTGCGTACTTCTGATGACAAAAGAATCATATGTCGACATGAGGTTTGTGTATGTTGCCCTGTTTGTAAAACACTTGGTGTCAAAACACACAAAAAATAACATGGTCATGATGTGTGCATAGTCAATTCTTTCTTGTCATTTTTAGCTCATACCAGCATGCTGGTGTGAGCTATTGTGATCACGCGGCGTCACTCTATCTATCTATCTATCTATCTATCTGTCCACACTTGTTCAAAATGCTTCTCCTCCCACGCGCTTTCATGGATTTTTTTGAAACTTGGGCACAATGTTCCTTGGGTGGTGGGCCATTTGGGGTGTTCAGGAATTTTTGGTCCAAGGTCCAATGTGGACCCTAGGGCCCATTTTATGAAATTCTACAAAATGCTTCTCCTCCTACAGATTCTCTTGTACAATGTTGATGGTTTGCCATAATGTTACTCTGTTATTGGTCCCTTCGGGGTGTTCAGGAATTTTGGGTCCAAGGCCCAAAATGGACCGTTGGGTCCATTTTGTGAAATATTGCAAAGTAATTAACTTCTTCTCTATTAAATGTGTAAAGAGAGGTAACAGCCTCTCATTATATTGCTTGGTTAGTGATCTCATTATGGTGTTCTTGAATTTTGGTCTAAGGTCCCATGTGGGCCCCAGTGGCTCATTGTATGAAATTTTACAAAATACTTTTTCTCCTCTAAATTGTGTTGTTCAGTGTTGATGATTTGCCATAATGAAGTTCTGTTAATGGTCCTTACAAATTACTTCTCCAATTTGGGATGAAGAATACTTTTGATACCTTTCTAACCAATTTTGTGCCACCCCTCTATTTTACCAGTCTCACAAAATCACTTTACTACCTATTTTTCTTTGTGCTGCAACCTCTTTAAAACTGTCTGTGTAGAAGAGGTCAATCCTGTGCAGTTGTTTAGGTTAGTTTAAAGGGAACTGCTTAATGGGATTTCCATTGGCAATTTCCATTGTGTGTGCATTGTCAGAGCATGTGGGTGTGTTTGTCATAGTGATCCTCTGTTAATGGTTCTTTTAGGGTGTACAGAAATTTTGGGTCCAAGGCCCAATGTACCCTAGGGTCCATTTTGTGAAATATTGCAAAATCGTCAATTCCTCCTCCAGTTAATGTTTAAACAGAGTTGAAGGCGTGTCATAATGATGCTTGGTTAGTGATCTGTTTATGGTGTTCTGGAAGTTTGGGTCTAAGGTCCCATATGGGCCCTATGGCCCTTTTTATGACATTTTGCAAATTGCTTACACCTGCAGATTCTCTTGTACAATGTTGATGGTTTGTCATAATTATATTCGGGTAGTGGTACCTTCAGGGTGTTTAACAAGTTGGGGTCCAAGGCACAAGATGGACCATAGGGTCCATTTTGTGTAGTACTGCAAGTGATTAACTTTTCCTCCAGTTAATGTTTAACAGAGTTGACAGTCTGTTATAATGATGCTTGGTTAGTGATCTGTTTCTGGTTTTGTGGAATTTTGGTCCAAAGTTTGGGGTCCAAGGCCAAAGATGGGCCCTAGGGGCTTTTGCTTTCTTAAATTGTATTCATGAAACAACTTACAAAGCAAAGATAGCATGACAAATTTTTTGTGACATTCAGGAAGGTGCCATCAGGGTATGTGAGATTTGGGGTCATAAGCCATTTGACATCATTTACAGTCATATGATGCTTGTACTAACAAAGACTACAAGCCAGGGACCCTTAATTAGTTGAAGGTATGAGCTTCAGCACCATTGGTGCTCTAGTTCTGATTAATGTCGCCATCTTCAGTAAAGAAGGAGCAGTTGTCTGAGAAATATCGGGCTTATGGTGGAGAAATTTGCTTGGCTTTTGTGAAAAAAATAATGCTGCAGTAAGGGACAGGATTTGAAATACTTATCACAGAGTTAATTGGTTAAAGCGAGCAGTGACTTCGTGAAATTAGACTTACACCATTATGGACATGATACGTAAGGACAGGTCACTTTGCTGTATCATGTGTTTTACACATGATACTCCTTACTGCTATATCTGATCTTGTCTTGTTGTCTTGTCTTTTTTGGTCTTACCTAGTTTATTTTTGTTTGATCTTTTGTCAAGATACCATCTTACAAGGGATTTATTGGAACAATAGAAGAAATTGAACCAAACCGCTTTGCTGTCAGTGGGGAAATTGCAGTTGTAGATGACAACACCATTGAAATTACAGAACTACCTATCAGGACTTGGACTCAGACGTACAAAGAACAAGTCTTGGAACCTATGCTTCATGGTACCGACAAAACACCACCCTTAATCCAGTGAGTCTGTTGTTGTTTGGCACTTGTATCACAATAAATTTGCCGTGGAGAATAGGGGTAAGGGGGGGGTGGTTGTTTAACAGGAGAGAATAACACTATTCCAGAGTAATTTATCCAATATTGTAATAGAAATTTACTGTAGAAGCCGATTTTCTTTAGTGATCCAGTTATTTATGATGGAATCAGTAAAAGCCAAATTGTGAAATGTTTTGAGAATACAATCATTGTGAACACATTTTACTCTGATGATGTTACATTATAATTGTAATTTCTGTTTGAAGTGGTGAAGCTTAGCAACTAGGAGGTTTAGGGTTCTATCCCTGTCCAGGTCAAAGTATGGTGCATTTTCATCCAAGAGCAATCTACAGTTTTCCCACCTGAATTTGGCCTTTCAAACAAAACCACCTTTGATCTAAAGTGTTGAGTTGCTCACCCACCAGACATGAAGTTGTAATTTTTAGCCATAGGCTTCTCCCACATTCATGCTTGCTTAGCATTGTAGAACAACTGCTCTTCAAGGCCTGGACTATAGTTTACCTGTGAGTTGAAAGGGCAGCAAAAATCTCTTAGTTATCCATTGTGTCCTGTAAAAGTTTTGTTAGTAGAAATCACAAGAATGACAGAAAACGATGCAAAATACAATTTTGTGGCACCTATCATTTACCTTAAATGGTCTTGACATGTTTCATTTTACATGAAATCTGGGATGAACTAACCATGGCAACAAAAAAAGAAAAACAAGGAATATTTCTCAGATTTTTTTGTAAGGTCATGTTCTATATTTCCAACAGTAGAGACTTGTAACCTGACTTTTGAGGGTCGTAGCAGGTAGCCGTAGGTAGGCTTTGTAATTAGTGTTTGAAATGAGTCTAGTTTAGTGATGATGTCAGAGGTGAGTTTGGCATCTAGAACTGCATTTTTGCTCACTGTGGTTTTATCCTTTGTTGTAGATTTTTGTCAACAAAGAATAAACTGTGTCAACCATTGTATATTTAGTTCTGAGCCCCCCTCCCCCTTCCTGGATTGGCTAGCAACTTAGCTCAAGATCCCCTCCCCTTCCTGCTGGACTGGTCTTTGGAACATCAAAGAATGCCAATGAAAGGCAAGGATCCACACCCCCAACCACCCAGGAAATCTTCATTACTGTAGTTACAAAAGTGTCACTGACCTTATTAGAGGTCTGTGCCACTAGTCAACATTAGTTTGGTCCCTGGTGGCAGAACAGTTTACCCTCGCTGCCATGCACAAATGTGTTTCACAAGTGCATGGGCTAGAATCCTGCTCGAGGTATGTAGGTTTTTCTTTGGGTACTTCGGCTTTCCTTCCACTTTTCATAGGCTTGCCATCAAAAAGTGGTTGCCCTGCTGATGAAGTTGGTTGCACGCTGGTGACGGAAGTTGCTCTCCAGTGGACCTGTTAAGTAGCTGACTCTGGTTTGCCTGTCCTGGCCTCATTAGAACATTACCCTCAATAGTCAATAGAAAAACAAACATATCTATGTTTTAAAGTGATGATGATATGATTAATGTTTTTTTATCCATTACTTTTACCATAGGGATTACAAGGAGTACCACACAGATACTACTGTCAAGTTTGTCATACAGATGGCTGCAGATAAACTCCTTCGAGCTGAACAAGAAGGACTACACAAAGTATTCAAGATACAAACTACCATATCTCAAGCCAATCAAATGGTAAGACTTACCTGCATTCATGTCTGAAGAGATACAGAAAAATTCAAGTTATATTTGAAATAGCGATGCACTGGATCCTAATTTCTGAATTTTGGATTTTGCCAGATAGTATTTCAAATCTGGCCAGAACCAGATTTTTTCACTTGTAAAGAGAAACATTAAAATAGCATTGTAGGCATGACTGTGGGACTGAGATCAAGGTAGGGGAGCTTGTGATTTTGATGAGTCTAGAGTTTAGAACAATGCACAGAGAATATTCACTAAAAATGATGAAATTACTCAAAACAATATATATATTGTGTTGTGCCTTTTAAACAAGTAAAATCCATTAGATTGCCAGACTGATAGTAAATGTTGATGGCCTAGGCATGTTCTGAAGAATGTGACTCAGTGCATATTGTTAAGGAATAATTGACAGAGGTTTTAAATATATGTACATTATGCCATTTGCAAATGTGGGGCCTTTGGGATGCCTGTGAATAGGCTTTGAAACGGTCTTCATTTTCATTATTTGCTCCATTATTTTTGGACATGTGTGTATAAAATACCATAAGATTGAAGTTGTGTCCCTACCAATGCCACATTGAGCTGAGATACAATACCTTAATTGGACAATTTCTTAGGGCACTACAGTATGTACAGTGTGGACAATTGGAAAAAGAGGAAAAATTTCTGCAAAGACACTAAAAAAAATTTATGAAGCTACAACCATCTTTTAGGGATGGGGTAATTCTGGCTAGAATCTGAGAAAAATTCAGGTGGATTTCTTCAAAAATCAGGCTGGAATTGCAACCGCATACTTTTCACTGTCTGGCCGGAAAACATGGCCGGACCGGATATCCAGCGCATCCCTAATTTTTAGTAGTTACGAGTTATCCTGTACTTCTGGAGAGTTTTGAAAGAGAAAATGGAAGTCAGGGTATTTCTGCTGGGCCTTCTTAAGTTTCCTTTTTTTTAAATATATTTTACATTTGAGCAGGGGAGGTGTTAGTTTTTTTGTTTCTTTGCTGTAAATTGCTTCTTGCAGAGGCGTGAAAAACTATTGGGCATAAAAGCATTTCATTTGTGGTTTTCTTGCAATATTTACAAATCCAAGGTCATTCATTACAAGATGTTTTTCTGAGAATCCTGATGAAAGTTCTTTTAATTATATTAAACTGGTATTTCTTTCTCTTTCTTGTCTCTCAGGTGCTTTATGATGCTGCTGGATGCATCAAGAGGTATGACAGTGTTGAAGAAATCTTCAGGGAATTTTACACTCTGAGATTAGAGTTTTATCAGAAGAGAAAGGACTTCTTAGAGGGAATGTTGACTGCAGAGAGTTCAAGATTAAATAACCAGGCCAGGTTTATCCTGGAGAAGATTGAAGGAACACTTATAGTGGGTAAGAACAGCTGGCATTTTTAGTGTCCTTAGCAAGAAAGGTAGAAGAGGCTCTAAGGATTTTACAAAATTAGTTCTTACACTCATATCCAGCAGAATCAAGGTTATGAAAACAGTTCCATGTGTGATTTGGTAATGGTCAGTGTCTTCACATATGTTATGATATGATTTCATAGACCCAACAAGTAAATCTGTCTTTGAACTGAGTAGTTTTGTTCTAGAAAGTAACTTAAAGAGAAGTTAAGGTATGTGATGCTCATGGGTGGAAAAATTTGGGAAGCTGAGAGGCTGTCCAGGAAGTTTGTGTACTTGAAGGGAAATTTTGGCAATTGGAGGGAAATTCACAGTATTTGTACATGAAAACATGGAAGAAACTGTGGACAATTTGACTCCTTTACTGGGAAATGAAACATTTTTCCCAGTCCTGTTGATGCTTAACAGGCATGTGGTTGCTTTTGCCTGATATTGATTGCCATTTGTAAAATGAGTTCTAATGGATCCTAAACAGTCTATGTACAAGGTTGTGGGAGTTTGTACAGTGTATGTTGATGGTAATGCTTACCTTTGAGGCAAACAAAGTTTTTCATTTTTCAAGAGGTAGAGGGGTTTGTGTGAAACAATTTTGTATTTTAAGATTCTTGCTGTAAGTGAAACCAGCTGAGGAAAAAAAAGGAACCAAGAAGGGTTTAGAATCTATCCATTACTTAAAATCTTTTCTTTTAAGAAAACAAAACCAGAAAGGAAATGATTAAGCTTCTGGTCCATAAGGGTTATGACTCAGACCCTGTGAAGGCTTGGAAAGAAGCCACCCAGAAGGAACTGGACCCAGATGCAGAATCTGCTGGTGAGGAAGAAGATGTAGACAGCATAGCCACATCTGCTTCTGGGGGTGGACCAGACTTCAATTACTTACTTGGGATGGCAATGTGGAGCTTAACGAAGGAGAAAAAGGACCAGTTGTTGAAACAGCGTGACGCTAAGGTATGTGCCTTATCATAAGCTTTGGATGATCATAGAAAATGGGGATAAAAACAAGAAATTCTGAAAAAAATGGTGAAATGTTTACAATGTAATGTGCAAGAATGGGGAAGTGATGAAAGTTTGAGGGTTGTTTAACATTAGTGAAGTTTACAAACAAATGGATTTTAACTTCATGCAAAACATATGGACGTATCCCATAGAGTAGGACATAGGAACTAGAGTGCTCACTCCCCGAATCAGCTGTGATGGCATGGGGACTTGGCCGCCATAAAGTTTGTACACACATGCTCGCACACAGCATAGCTTCTTGCCTCCACCTATAATGGTAGACCACTGATCTACATGTAGAGCAGTGTGGTAGACTGGTCCATGCAATCACAGCTGATTTACATACGCAGTATTAGGAGTGCGCACTCTAGTTCCTGTATCCTACTCTATGGCATATCCCTAGTTGGGTAGATTGATTTTGGTTATATGCATTTTGATATGTATATTTAAACTTTTAAGGTGCGAAATTTCATTTTGTGAACACTCTGTTAGTGTAATATATTTTCATACATAATTCAAAATTAAAGTAGTTCAGACTCGACCATGTCTCAGAGATGCTGAGAAACTATTTATGAAACATACCAACCATGATGCTGTTATCCAAATGTATTGGACAGTAATAGTTCTGAGTTGGGTTTGTTTTTTTGTGAAATAATAAAGTGAATTCATATTTTTCAGTTGGACTGCAAAATTTTGCTCTTAAATTTTTCTGAGACAAAATTCTTGAGTTGCCTCCCACCAAGAAGCAAGTTTGAAGTATTTTGTGTTTAAAATGAAAGTGATAAGAAAGGTTGTTTTTCTGTAACATGTTCCCCTTTTGATTTTTAGGCTCAAGAACTGGCAGACATAAGAAGAAAGACACCATCTATGCTGTGGAATTCAGACTTGGACACATTTTTGAAATCATTGGAAGTAAGTCCTAAAATTTCAAAGTATTTTTTGACCACTCCTCATTGTGGCATGTAGAACTTTGTAAGCCTTAAGTACTTTAAAGAAGTCGAGAGAATGGCTTTAAAGGCATTTTCAAGTGGTTTTTCGCAAGGGTCCTGTGTAAAAGAGGAAAAAATTTCAGTTCATACCCTTTAAACCCCGTAGCAATACTCTTTTCCTAACTAGGGATACCTAATATTAAAGCTTATTTTTGTCAAAAAATATCTCCAGATCTCATCAAGTTAACAGAATGTTATGTAAAGTGGCACATTGCCTCAGATTTCTTTTGTTTTCCTTTATAATTGAGTGTCCTGTTGTCCTTGAAATTTGACACTGTTAGAATGTTTGAATATCTTTCCATGTAGGTTTAGCATAAATCTACACCATATGTAAAGCATAACAAACAAAGAAACAAAGATATTCCCTACAACAGTGTCAATATCATAAAGAAATTCAATGCTTTATAAAATTAATGTGCTGCGATGACATCACAGATTTCCCATAATACAGTTAATCTTGAGAAAAGATTGCATTTCTTTGAAAATTAGTATCTTCCAAATATGCTACAAGCTATTGAGATGCAGTTTTCACCTCCTAGAAGAGAACAATTTTCTGTATTTTTTGAAGTCATTGATTTTGGTCACTGGCAAATCCTTTTTATTTGGACTTTATTTCCAGTACAAAATCCATCTTTGATGTGGATGTTTATACAATTGTTTTTTGTTAGTAAATTTAAAAGAAAGCAAAAAGAAAACAATAAATGCAGGAATGATGACAGTTAGCAAGTGTCTTTAGTTGCTGTGGTGTGTCTAAGTGAATTGTTTTCTTACATCATGGGCTAAGAAGGAATTAAGTATATTTCAACCTATTTCAGTCAATATATAAGTACATTACCCAGGGATTCCGCCAGAAATTCGAAAAAGGGGGGATTTTTTACTGCTAAACCCCGAGTCCAAATTAATGCTGTCCTTAACAAATGTTACAAGTGGGTTCAGGGGGGGCAAATGCTTTCTTCAAGGCCCCTTTAAGGTGCAAAATGAAGGGTTTTAAAGGTCATTTATTTATGTAAGTTCAAGCATTGCAGCAAAAGTGTCCTCTTCAATAAGTAAGAAACTAAAATGTTGAAAAATGTTTACATTTTTATGGAAATGAAGGGGGATTTTACCTCCCTTCTTCTGGAAAGGTGGGGACAAATCCCCACTTTCCCCCCTCTGATGGAAACCCTGTTACCAAGAACTCAAACCGAAAGTTTGGGTTTCTTGTTTTGTAGGAGTTGGAAGCTCAAGAGATAGCTGACATGGAAGCTCCGATAGAACTTGCAGTGCCTGAAAATGCTAAAGGAAAGAAAGGAAGAGTAACCAAGAAGAAGAAGAAAGTTGTCACCCAGGAGGAGACCAAACCATCACCATTTGCCAGGAGAGTGGTACCACGAATTGATCCATCCATGAAAGCCAAAAAGGCCACCGGTGGATCAAGGAGCAGGGTGAGATACAGTTAACATTGGAAGTATTTTTAATCATTCAAAGAAGTTATACAGAAACCATATTTCATTTTACATTCAGAGAAACCCAAGGAATTTTAAATAAAGCCCACAATGAGGGAAATCTATTAGGATTTAAGGTCCACAAGATTGAAGGTTGTGGTGACACTTTGGCATGGTCTTGTTTGTCTCTGAGTAGTGTCCATTGGTTGACTGACTTTGTTGCCTTTTTCAAGCAGACATTTTTTGTTATAGTATTTCAGATTTTCCCTAGGGAAAATTTTATCAGGAAATACGGTATAGACTTTCATGTACAGTTATCTGGCATGAGAAACCATAACTGGATTTGAAGCAATGTGGAAATTTTTTTCCAGAGGGGCTCTTTGAACTTTCACTAAAAATATTAAAGGGTTAAAATTTTACTAAGGGTGAGTTCATCCACCCTCACCTCCTACCCTGTTTTCTAGCCTTCATGGAAAGTGTTATTTTACATTGTGAAGGTGTTCAGTATCTTGAAGTTTTCCCTTTCTTTTCTGTTTCAGAAGCCAAAGGCCGCCCTTGCTGAAGATGTGAAAGAAGTTGAAATAAAGGAAGAACCATCTGAACCTTTGTCACTTGCAGAGAGGCTGGCAGCCAAGACAAAGAATGGTGGTATGCAGCAGTCTTTAATTCAACAGAAGATCAGGAATTTTTGTAACTGTACCTGTTCCTCACCACTCTCTCATTCTTACTCCCAAATGTGGTTTAACAAACAGTACCCTCTAGTAAGGGTGGGTCCTCTGTGGTCCTCACATTTGACCCAGAGACCACTTCTCCTTCCAGTGTCTTATAGTGTAATGAAAAGAAATGGCATGCATCATTTAGTTCAGCAAGGAGTTGCACCATCATTAAAAAGGAACCAGATTCTGAGAGCAAGTAAATTTTATAGAATATTTTCCAAAGTGCTAAATCAGCTGAAGAGGTGACACAGAAGCTTGTCTAGTGAGTAGTATGTGCAATACTAAGGTTAGGCAGTGAAGTGCCTGCCCCCCCCCCCAACCTGGGGGAGGACCTTCCATAGCAACCCCAATTTCCATCTTCACATAGAGAAGTTTAATTAACATGCAATATCAATTAACCAAAGTTTACAAAAACTTATTGTAATTACCCTAGATTGATAATTTTGGCATTGATTCAAAATATTTTAGCTGTTGATACTTTGACAGAAATTTTACAATGCATATATTATGTTGAAAGAAAATATCCAGCACTTTTTTACTTCTCAAGACACTATTGCATACAGATCTGTGTATTGTGGTATGAATTTTTTGTTACGGTTAACACCAATCTGAATGTGATAAGCTTCCATTCTGGTTGTTGAAATCACCATTCTTGGTTGAGAAAAGGCCATCCAACATTATGCTAATAGTTAAAATTTCTTAAGTGTATGTGAAGTATTTGTAGGAATTGATTCTTGTTCAGAATTTCTCTTCCTGTGAGTACTTTATCAAAAAGTTTTTGTCCATTGGTTCAAACCTAGGACAATTTCTATTATCACTGATTAGTTGATGCACAAACTCTTATAGCCAATAACCTTTTCTAACTTTTTGCAACATTCTTGCATTTTTTCGTCTAAACCTAGTGTTGTCTTGAAATTTTCTGCAACTTGTATATCCAAATGTTGTTTCAGTGCTCCGACAGGAATCCCCGTAGACTCTGTTTTAGGATTCAGTCCATGATTGATTGTCATTCACTTCTTCAGTGCCTGCTTTCTAAACTTGAAGTAAATCGTTTTTTTCTCGTTTGCCTAATATGGAGCTAAAACCGTGTTGTTGTGTTTAGAAATACTGAAATTAGAGAAAAAAGTAGCTAATCTAGCATTTTCTCCTACAGAAGCTACTTTGGATATTTTCACCTTCTCTGTGTTTCTTTACATCACTAGAGATGCCCTTTAAGAAATCATATACATTGTAATTCACTTCACTGGTGTAAATCATCTAATACTTTCCTGTACTACATGTAACTTGCAGTATTTTTTGAATGGAAGCTTGCCTCTGAGGGAACTTTGACAATGTGACCCCTTAGGAAAATCCACCCAGCAGTGTGGTACTGGGTACTGCAGATCATTGATATGTTGTGCGCCAGTTTTTACATAGGCTTTCATACCACACTGACAATGTCGTTGACTTCACGAAAAATTAAGGCTAGGGAAATGAAGGCACTTTCTTCAAAGATGTGTTTCCGTTTACTAAAATTTCATTGGAACACTTGGGATTAATCAGGAGTCAAATGGCACCTGATTTCTGCTTGTTTTCAGCCTTGTTACAGTGTCAAAACTCTTTTGGTAGCTTGCACTGTTCTAAAAATGATGCAAGTTAGATGAAGGAAGGGGTAAGAAGAGTTGTATTCAGTTGTAGCAATTAATTCAAATTAAGACGTGAATTTGTATTTTGTATCTTTGTATCTGCATGTACCTGGTATGTGTCCGATGCATGAACATGGTTGAGTGAATTTAATGGTGTCATGTACAAGTGTGCTTGGTTGTTGTTGCTTTAACACAGGCCTGCACTAACAGGTTATAAAAACAAAAGTATTTTACAAAAGGGGAAATATTGTACTCATGGAAACTAATTTATTTTCAGAATAAATAACTATCTCGCCAGTCATGGTCTCTATGTGTTATTCTATTGAGTAACTTTTACAAGTGACGCATGTTCCAAGTAACATTTGAGCAGGGGTGGGGGGGGGGGGTAGGGTAAATGAGGGAGGTTGAGTCATTCTCATTCATGAATATGTGGAAGGCAATAGGAGGGTGACACCCTCAGCATTGCAAAGAACTTGTCTTTTGTGAATTACTTCTCTTCATGTACAAAACTGCAACGAAATAACAAACTTGATTTGGGAATAGTCATCTTTTTCCCTTGTAACAATTGTTTTCAATTTGGCATTTGAAAACTAAGTTTTTGAACTCTTACAGTAACTTGTAGTTGCTGTGTAATCAAGTATTCTACTACAAGTATTGCTTTATATTTGTTTACATTTTGTCACCATATTTGTTGACAGTTAAAGAGATAACCCACCCCCTCCTATTGTCTTTCTTGGTCCAAATAGACCAAACAGGAGTTTCAAAGACCATGAAACAAAGTAAGCTTGGTTTTAAACCAAAAAAGAAGGCTTCCCCAAAGAAGGCTAAGAAACGTAACCCCTGGTCAGATTCGGGCGAAGATACTGATTATGGTAATAGTGACGACGATGATGATTTCAAGTTGGAAGCAAGAGCTGCTCCCCCACCAAGGCGTGCTGCTGCAGGTAAGATCTCACATTTAATATGAATGGGTGTTTTAGGGGTCTGCAGGAACAAAAATTGAGTAGCCTTCAGTTCATTTATATAAAAATATAGGCACAAGCATTTGTGATGATTACCTCACATTTGGAGGAAATATCAGTCAAGAGGTTGGGGTTTTGTCTTCTTGAAATCTCTTTACAAAAAATGTAAATTTCTACTGCATGAACATGTTTGGAAAAGAAAAAGATAGCACCACTTTGCACCTCAGCCTCCTCCTGATGTGAAGAGTTTTCTCAAAGGGGAGAGGCTCCTTAGACCCCTCCCCCAGGCTGACAATCCTGGACAACACAATTTCAGGAAATGGACCTCTACTTTGCTTACATCTCTCTGAGGTAGTCATGAAGTTCAGGGCATACCACTGTGAGGTAACTGTTATACATTCATATACGTGATTTTCATTTGTATGGCTGTAAATACATGCCCGGCAAAAATTTTTCACAGCACCTGTGTCATTCTCTTCATTCTTTGCAGCAACTGGTGCATGTACAATGGTACTTTGTAGAATGGTGACTACTTGGTCACACTTTAGGTAGCATTTGGGACCTTTATGTAATCATTAGGCTTGGGTCAGGTACCCCAATCTACTTGAGTCATGACTCTCCTTTTCTTGGAGCCATGACTCCATGGGACTGTCAATAACGTGTAAAAATCAGTTTGTGGTCTCGATAGTTTGTGTTCTTTTGCAAGTTTTAATGAAGTATTGCAGCAAACTGGGCTCTGTGAGTCTCTTTTCTTTATATACAGTCGCTCTATTCCAACATGGGCAATTCAGTACCTAAGCTGTTGAAAAGTTTGTTGTGCAGGCCTACTTGTGTATTGATACTCAGTGGTAGGCTAGTATTTAAGACTGGATAGCTGTTGTATATGTACCCTTCCTTTATGACATCTTTGTAGGAGTCACAAGTCTTAAGGCTGTGGTTACCATACTCAGAAAATATCGAGTATCATTCTTACCATATTTGTGAACTTTTGGTTTCATTGTAATGTACAACCCTACAGTTTTTGCAAACTTTTGCAGAGTAATGTGTAGGCTTTCACGATATTTCCAGAAAAGACAATCAATATAATCGGACCCCTAATAATCGAAATTCGATTATAATTGGTTTTTCCCCACATACTTTACTTGCTTAAAGTATCCATTGCACCGATTGCAGCTTTGCCAAACAGTGTGTACCGTATGTGACCTGTACATGAGCACTAAATCAGGGCCATTCTAGCCATGCAAACTGTCACAAATCCAGCTTATATTATGCACTTTAGTTTAATGTGATTTTGTATGGCATTAAATGTTCCCCACATTTGCTTGAGCTTCCATGATTTTTTCAATTATTTCACAACTTTTTCAATTTTCTTCTCATGCAATAATCTTACCTAATCGAAACCGGTTAAAACCGGTATCGATATAATAGTTGGTTTACTGTGAAAACCTAGTAATGTGGCAAGTTTGTGTTGTAAAGTTAGATGGAGTACAAGAAAACTTCCCCTCTGCTAGTAGACTATTAGGTTGAAAATACATGAGTACACAAATTCATTACAAGGTCCACAAAGACTGTGTGGAAGAATGATTTACTAGTTTTGTTTGGTAAGCAATTAATGCTGAATTTTCAAGTAACTTTTTTCTTTCTTGCAGCTAAAGTCAAATATTCTACCAATAGTGATAGTGAGGATGATGAGGACTTCCTATCAAAGCCTGCAGATGATGATGAAGATTTCCAGATGTCAGGAGGTGATCAAGAAAATGACCCTGATGATTCCTTCATTGCTCCTGCCAAGAAGTCAAAGGCTCACACCAAGAATGTGATTAGCTCTGATGAGGAATCAGAGAAACCCAGTAGTCAGGAGAATGACGTTGTCATGGTTGAAAGCTCTCCAGTTAAAGGTTAGTCCTAAGATATTGGGATAGAGGTCAGGTATGGTGTAGAGAAATATGACAATGGGCACTTAAAGGTTGCATGGCTTGAGACTAGCTGCAAAGAGAGCATAGCAAAACCTGAATCTGAGAAGAGGGCACTGACAGCACTTTGCAGTTTTACTTTCATGCCCTATTGAGGAGCACCACAGCTATTTGCCATCAGTGGAATTGGTTATGTGGAGGAGCAGGATTCTCACTGACCCGGTCCCCCGGGTCAGTGACCCACAACTTTTGACTTTGACGCACAGACACAAAACCTCTGGAGTCAAACTGATGCACAGCTTTTTTACCCTAATAATCAGTATTGAAAAACCAATTTGGCCAATACATTCATTGTTCAAATTTACTCAGAATGCAGCACTTTCCAGTTCCCAACTTTGTCCTGTGAGACATTTTCCACCTCTCTGTATTCTAATAAAAATCTAAAAAACTGTATTGCTGCAACAGTACGGAGCTACCACCATTTCCACGTATACATTTACGCCTGGTGCACCCACATGGACCTAGTTACCTCATTAGACTGACTCGAAACAAGTGCACGTGTATTGTAAACAGATCACAGATATCAGCATGCGTAGATGATCGGAGTGGTCTGGTTCGTAATTCAATTTCAGTTGTAAACATAAGGCTAGGCTAGGGACAAACATACACAAGCCTAACATGATCTGTAGTAGATGTTACCCAGGACATTAGTGATGCAACACACACACTGCCAGTCACTGTACACTATGTCTGTGGTATAAAATTAAATGTGACTCGCAGCGTTTCACAAGGTCGACAACTGCTGTACAAGTGTGCAGATATGAGGATATGATGTTAGCTATAGTCTACACGAAGGTTCTTATCATTGACATGAATTCCCACTTTGTTTTAGTACGTTTTACGTTTCTTCTTCTAGGCAAAAGTAGGAACAGAGTTAGTTTGTTGCATTAAACTCAAATTTATTTTGACCCCTTCTTTTGTAAATTTATTGTAAAGGGTTAGTGACTCCTGAAAAAATTTGTTTACTCACAGTTCCTGGATTGTAACTTGAAGAAAAACTCAATTAAATCTAGTGCCTTGGTTTTTTGTCAAAGCAGCCTTGGGAGTTCCATCTTTATTAACTTTCTAAAACAGTAAAAATGCAGTTACGTAGCAGATTTGTAAAATACTCACTTCATACAGTTAGAGCTGTGACCGTGTAGTGATTAATCGCTAAACAATCGCATGTGGAACTAGAACTATGCATTTGCTTGCAAATACAGTGTGGTCTGGTTAGAATGATGAGTGAACTTGCACCTCACACATACAATTATTTGGCTAGAAGAAGCGATCTACCTAGGGAGCCTTTGTTGTAATGGGTCGATGCATCACTTGCAGTAGTATATAAGCTATGTAAAACTAGTAGTAGTACAGCCTACAGGTAGTATGGAACTGAGGTGTGCTAGCTACACTGGCACCGTGGCAGCTCTAACGTTACATTGTGCATACATACATGTATTGCCCTAAATAACATTACAACTAACTGCTTGTGACTAGCGAGTCCTAATGTTATTGTTCAGTACGCAGGTAGAAGAAACGAGTTAGTTTAGTGAAATGGATGGATGAACAAAGATATCTCCACCTCTCAAACATTACGGCTTTATCAAATGAATGCCCATTCATGTTAACCATAAAATATTCTTACCTCGGATAACTATGATCTACATACGTCCACTGACAGTACTGTGCATTATTAACGTGCGTGCATGAATGTCAGCTATGTTTATGTACCCTGGATATTGATCGGAGTCGAGTCCAGGCCTGAGGCGCGGGCCGTGAGATTGCGGTAGTCATGCACTGAGCGTTGATCGCGACAGATTGCATTGCGGAATAATAAAAAAGAAAACGTCCTGTGTAACTCATATTTAATACAAAATATGATGTAAAATATTTTCACTCTAAGTTTTTGCATTGAAAGATTTTCATAAAATTTCCTGCATTGGAAAAGGAAATAGGAAAATGAACTCAGTAAGACCATAAAGAAAAGTACACATTGGCTTTACTTTGTTCACCGCGTAGGTGGTTAAACGCCATGAAAGCATCACGGAAAAATCGGTACAAACCGGACAGAGGGCGCCGTTCCAACTCGGACGAATCCTATATACTGCAATAGCCGAATGACGTCATTGTTCAGTACTGATATCCAGACGAATTCAAGAGTGTGGTCTGTCAGACCACACTAATAAACGTTTAGTACAAGATGCTAAGCTGTTAATCCCAAAACCTGTTTTTCGTCCGTTTTCTATCCATCTGAATACTCTGTAAATGCAGAGTGCATAATATTGGCCCTTACGTAGTATGTAGTATGTCATCATGTTGTGATTACTGTTTCGGCTGTGAACAAGCCTTTACAGGAATCATGTTTGAGGTTCACGGGTATAACCAATTCATTTTGAATAGGCCTGTTTATCACATCAATCAAGACACACCAAGTCTTTCTGGTGTGATAAGGTAATTTTGATTAATCGGTAAACGATCACAAGTTTTTGCAGTTAGCTACACGTTCACAGCCCTACATACAGTTCAGTAAAGTTGATAAATCCTCACACTTGGTCAGTATTTTTCTGTTAGGTTTGCAAAGAATGTTCTACTCATGATAAGCTTTAAAGTCCTCTAAGCTCACCCTAGACAGTAATAATTCTCTCAACTAACTTAACTTCTATCCCCGCCTATCAGTTTAAACACAGACAACTGTCTAGTAGTAGAACACTTCCAAGACAGAGCCACAGTAGCCTGCACTGCAGAGTTTCAATTGCTCAAGGCAATATTGAAAAACAAACTGTGTGTGACTGTGAGCCTAATTAGGAACACAACTGACTGTCCAAGTCATCATTACCAACCAGAGTGGTGCTATTGTTTAAATGAATGTCAATCAAAATACAGTCACCAACTGGATTTAGAACTATGAAGATATGTCTAAATATATTTGGGGGGATGCCATAGCTTCTTTAAGTTCATTGGAATAATGGTGTAAATAGCAAACATGATGCGTTTACACCAATGATGTTATGTGGGTTCCAATGGATAGATGCTGCGTTAAATGCACATATATGTCTAGCCTAAATAATGCTGTAATATTAGGTATCGCCATACATGTACTGTGTTTACACAAGCATGAGGAAGAGATAGTTTTGTAGTGCAAACCTCATCTTGATTATAACTCTCATGTTACTCAGCCACTAATATTATAGTTCTAACCATGTAGGGGTATGCTGAGACTGGGCTTTGTTGAAGCCTCAATGATTTTACGTTGTGACTGGTCTTGTTAGCATTGTTGAGGCTAGGCCTACACTTAGCCATCTACACCTGGAGTTGTTACATTACATATGTACTAAACATACATGCCGTTATGCTTTAGGGCTCTGACTGTGTAGTGATTAATCGCTGAATGATGGCATGTGGAATAAACGTTTAGTACAAGCTAGTTAGCGATTAATCGCAAACCATAAACCTAATATTGGCCCCTAGGTAGTGTGTAGTATGTCATCATGTTGTGATTACTGTCTCGACTAAGAACACGCCTTTACAGGAACTGTGTTTGGGGTTCATGGGTATTACATCCGGCATCACCAATTCATTTTGAATACACTATTTATCACGTCAATCAACACACACTGAGTCTTTCTGTTGTGATGAGGTAATTGCGATTTATCGCTGAACGATCGCAAAGTTTTGCGGTTAAACGTTTAATTATTTTGCTACACGTTCACAGCCCTATTATGCTTACCACTGTTGTTGTCCATTACCTCACCATAGCTTGTGAACTGAAATATGAAAATGAATGAAACTATGTTGAATGACAGTCACGTATAAACATTGTTTCGGTGATACCTTCACTTATTTGCAGGCACCTAGCAAGCAGGTGGACAGGGTGGATAATATGTCCAGGGGCACCCGAGGGTTCAGGGGGCCTCCATCCAAATGCCTCAAAAAATCGTCACTGCCTACTGTCAAACCACCCACAAAATTACACTCCGATATCTCGTCCCAAATTCCCAACAAAAATCTACTATTATTGTTAAATAAATGACAAAGACCTATGAATCACAAAATGTATGTCTTCAATAAATTACTGGAACAGCGCCATCTATTTTGATGTATTATGCCAAAACAAAACCTGCCAAGAGAGCAAATAGATTATCTCCTGTTCTTTACATGCATTGAACTTCCGAAATACATCTCGATTTCCATTCAAAGAGATTGCTCATGGTGGATCCAGAAAATTAGGAATGGGGGTGCCTTAGAATATGGTGTTAGGTAGTCAAGGAATATAATTTTTTGGCACCTTTACTACCTACAATTGTGGTTCTAAACAAGCATGCCCAGTTGCTTAAAACTACATAAGAAAGGAACCACAAAGCTATCAACAACTGCAGAACTGCTTTTGAAGAACCAGGCAAGAATGGGATTGGGAATTGAACCTGCATCTGGTGTGTGCAAGGCCTCACTCTTACTCCCATGGTCTTAGGAAAATGGGTTTGTGAAACCATTTGGGCTTGCTGTCTCTTGTCCATGGGCCCCTGAGGGCCTTGCTACCCTGCTGCTTTTTGGTTTATGTTGGAAACATATGTCAAAGGGGCTACATTTGAGTAAAATTTAAATAATTAGAAGTGTAGAATCAAAATCTTGTGGACACCTTATTTACTCACTAATCAACATCTGTTTTCGGCAAAAATTTTGTGAACGTCTTTGTTAGACCTCTGGTGATTGTTATATGTAGAAATTTTTGTAGGCTAGGAAAAAGGCTCGCAAAATGGCATTACAACTTCGCTACTCTTTTGCATTCTTTTATTTATCAGAGCTTAAGTTGTTTCTTTTCCTGATTGGTTTTCCTTTGTTCTTTTATAGAACCTGTCAAGAGGAAACTTGGATCTAGTGACTCTGAATCTGAAAAACCTGCTGCTGCTGCTCCTGCTGCTGCCAAACCAAAGAAGAAGGCAGTGCCTAAGAAAAAAGGTAAGTAATTGAAGTGGTCTTATATGACCTGGTTATTGCTTCTATACAGTCTGTACTTGTTAAAGGAAAGAACATCTTGTGAGTTATCATTGTTCACTCATTTAATTTACAGAAAGTGTTGAATATTTTTTAACTTTCCTAGGCCTGATTCTGAATTCATCTCCACCTAAAACTGAAAGAGATTGTGATGTCATTGGTGTTACCTATCAGTTTAAAATGTAACTGAAGAATACTTATAGATTATTGAAGTGGCAAAGAAGGAGTTAGCAGTGAATGTCCTTCAAAAGAATGCCAGAGGTTTTACCTATTTCAAATAATTCATTTAAAAAGTTAAAAGTTAATATACCTATTAAGAAAATGTAACAGTATTTTTATGACATAGAACATTAGTGTTTTGCAAAAAGATATATTCACAGAAATATGTTTTAAGCAAGATGTTTACTTTTTCCTCAATTTGTAGCAAAGGCATCTACAACTGATTCAGATGAAGTCCCAAAGAAACCTAAAGCTAAGAAAGTTGCAAAGGTATGTTGTATCTGACAATTAGATGTCAGGATTTCTTACGGCATAGGGAAAATGGGAAAGTGGTATTTCATTAAATCTGTGAATAAGCCTTGAAGAAAGCCAACAGGAGCCAGGGGTATTTTAAAAATAATTGTGACAAAAATTGCCCTGGTTCACAGGGGTTTACAAGAAGAAGGCATTTCTGGAGAATTAGGGGCAATATTCTGAAATTGGAATATTGACAATCATTGACACTTTGTTGTGGACACTGCTAAGGAGCTGCTTTCATTTTGATTAGTTAGCTGATGTCAGCAAATGTTTGGGGACATGTTAAGCAAAAAGGATGGATGGTCAGATATTCCTTGCATTGCTTTTGTAATTAACAATCAAAGACAAACATTTAGTTGGACTTGATACAAACAGAAGGCTTACATCATCACCATTTATGGGATAATACTGTCCCACACTGTGGTATGGTTTTATGTTCAATGTATCATGTAACTCTTGTGAAATGTTTTACCCAAGTTTGTTATTGCAGCCTCTATACTCATACGTCAGTAATGTATTTAAATTTCTGCAAAATATTTTCATTTAAATGTCCCACAAATTCCCCAACTCATAGGCTGTTCGTTTGTGATTATGAACATAAAAATGATATTCCTGGGCCAAGATCCCTCCCATATTCTGCCTACAGTTCAATATACATTTCATATAGCACTGCATGTTAGCTAGGTTCCCCCCTCCCTGAAATTCTGAGACATCTACATATTTCGTTAACCCTTGTGAGTAAAGTATTTTGAAAGAGGTCCCATAATTCTGAAAAGCCCCATACGTTAGTCAGGTTAACGTGAAGAGTTAAAATTAAACATTTTACTATACATAAAGGTGGTAACTTATTCCATTTCTCACAGAAACCTGTAAAGCCAAAGAAGAAGGTGAATTTTTCCGATTCTGATGATTCAGAGCCTTTTGTGGGAGATGAAGATGCTGAAGTTGTGCCCCGAGCTGACAGAGGGCGCCGTGGTCGTGCTCCTGTCCAGTATAAGTTCCAAGATGATTCTGAAGATGATGACGATTATTAAGTGTGTGCTGGAGGATTGACCTTTGACCTCATTCAATGATTATGGTAATAGAATGTTTTTTATGAGGGTTAATAGAAACAGTTACAAAGCTCCATGTCACTCTGAGACTGTTTAGATATTGTAAGCAGTGTTAGCTGGATTGGTTGATGGGCAATGTATAATATTTATTTGAGGTAGATTTGTAATATTTACCCAATAATAGGAAGAATTGTTCACCGTACCATTGTAGAATTTGCAGCTTGCTGAAATAATTTTGTATTGAGGAGACAAGGTCTATAATCTGTACCTATGGGCTTTTTCTTTGCATCATTTGATAGAAGGGGAAAACAAACTAAGAAGCTTTCTACTGCTTTTATGAGATCGAGAAAAATTATGAGTGTTTTTTGAAGACTGGTTGTCCTATTTAGTGTAAATATATATAATTCTAGTTCTTTGTGCTAAACAATGCAGGTAGATACTTGCAGCTAACACTTTGTTTATGGTGTTAAAGAAATATTTCAGCTTGTGATTTTAACCTCTTTGATACATTGAATAATCCATTAGATCTACTCAGATTGGATGTACTGGGTGTGTGAGAGTAAGAAAAAGAATATTACAGAATATTCATCAGCAGTGCTCTAGAATAGAAAACTGGAAGCTGTTGGAAAGTAATTTGCACTAGTTGTGTTCATGGTCCAAATCAATAGAGAAAGCTTATATCCCATATTATGATGCCTGTTCAGTTTAGTGGACATTGTCATTGCGAACCAGGGGTGGGCACTAAATCAGTTTTCCATGCCATTGAAATTTTCTAATTGGATCTATTGTAAAAATGTAAATACTCGAGTGTAACAGATGAAATAGCTTTGCATGCCTAATTACCAGCCTGCTCTGCTGAAAATTCCTCCCACAAGCAACCTGTATGTGTTTTAACATTGCTATGATTCCAGAAAATCTGATTGTGGGCCTGCCATTTGCCATCTTTAATAATAAACTAGGAGTGGAAGGCCAATTAATTGTAACCTGGTAGGATTATCTCAACAAACAGTTCACAGGCTGTTTGGAGGTATTTTGGTGAAATAGTTTTCTTGAGGTAAGTGACAAATTAGAGGAAGCCCCAGGTTCAAATTCCAACCTGCGTTTGAAAACTTGTAGTAAGAAAGTGAGGGCCTAGGTTTGAATCCCAGATAAGGCTTACTATGAAGGTAACTTAATGAGGAGACAGCCTGTGGGAGATCCCTGATGAAATGAGGTGCTGGCTTCAAATCTCAGGATTTATTGTAACATTTCGTGATATCATCCTTACTCAAATCTCCTTTCACTGAACAGTGCAAAACCCGACCTTCTGGGGGAAAAGTCGGGATTTTTTATGATGTTCGTACCAACAGATTATAGCCTGAAACTTGGAAAAATCAATAAAAATATGATAAAATCTGATAAGCATCCCAAAGGCTATAATCTGTAGGTGCAAACATCAAGTAAAATCCCAACTTTGCCCCAGAAGGTCGGGGTTTGCACTGTTCAGTGAAAGGCGATTTGAGTAAGGGTGATATCACGTAATGAAGGATGACTCAATGAAAACATTGTCATCAAGGGATGTGAAGTGAATGAGGTGCAGGGTTGGAATCCCATTTAGGATGTCTTGGGGGCATTGCAATGAGATGAGGTGCTGGCTTCAAATTTCAGTTAGAATTTAGTGTAAGGATGACTCACTGAAAACATTGTCATAAAGAGATATGAAGTGAATGAGATGCTGGGTTAGAATCCAAATTAGGATGTCTTTGGGGCTTTGTGATGAGATGAGGGGTCCTGGGTTCAAATCCCAGCCAGGTTTATAATATGAAAGTGTTACTCATACAATTGGGTCATTATTTCATTAAAAGCAACCTTGGATTCCGGTTGTCAACCTCTCTTAATCACATTCTCCCTGATTTACTGTAATCTATTTCTACTGTAAAATGTGTGAAATCTCTACATTAAATGTTACAAAGGAGTTCCATACTGCAATTTAATATGGCTTAGCTGTAAAGATCAGACATCAGTAATACATTTGAAATATTCCATCACAAAGATGGCAATGCATCATGCACATCTTCCATGGGGTGTTGGGGGGGGGGGGGGGGGGCAGTGGTAACCATTGATGTATATAGATGTAAAGTTATGTTTTCACTAGTATTATGACAAGAATGTTTTTCCCATTTCATACACCAAGAATTTGTGCACACTTTTGAAGTTTTGACACTATTGTAGCATTCCGTGTGTAAAATCTGTATGGAAAATGAAAACAAATTTTGTAAATAAATCTTGTTTTTCACCAAAAACAAAGTTATTGAATTTTGATTCATGTGCAGTGGTTTGAAGTTGATTGTTAGAAGTGAAATGTTAGCCTCATTATTACCCTCCACCACAGTTGGAAATAATAACAGGAAGTAACTGACCCAGAAAATGTGAATAATCTTTCCTGTATACATGATTTCAGTATCAGACAACTACATGTAAGAGACAAGATTCACAGTAAAACAATCATTTCAGTCATTTAATGTGCAATTCACTCAGTTGTTCACTAAAGCTGACAAAGTGCATGAAACATTCCATGGGTAAGTCTGTGGAAATGAAACATTAATTGTGCGTTGTAAGATAAATTGAAAACATGGTATGCAGGTTATCTTGACTGGCAGTTGAAAATCTGAAACTGAGGAATTTACGACCTCAAAGGGACACAAGACTGGAGAACTCCCAGATCATCGAACCTATCATAGTGCAAACAAGAACCACCTTGATTTATAGTAACTGCCATGAGGCTGTTGCTGAAGTATCATTATTTAGAGTATGGAGTTCTATGGTGAGAGCATACTAAGCAAGGGTTGGAAGAGGGAGGGGCTGAAAGTTTCTACTCAAGGTAGGATAAACAAATCAAGTGAGCAAAATATGAAAGAGCTATGACCCATTCTCTCACCCTTCACATACAAAACATTAAGTGAACAATATGTGTGTGTTTTTAACACAGCTCTAGCCTCTTTATTTTATGTCTCATTGGCCAAGACTAGCAAATCAAGTGACTAGGCATACAGCCCCAGCTGCCTAAACAAGTTGCTGAAGTTTCCAGAAGGGACACAGACGTAGGTCAGTTTTACATGAATCACGAATGTTCTTCGAGCCATAGCGGCTGGTACCCAGTTTGCCAATTGTGTAGGTGTTAGGTGGCGGAATTTTGTTTGTTGGGGTTATTTGCAAAGAATGCCTTTAGGGCCTGTTATTGAAACAAATTATTTGAGAAAAGATGGGAGGCTCATCGAAATTTGGGTTTATTTCCCCAGTTTTCTTACCACGGTGACTACAGGTCTGGAAAACGGACATCATGAAGGAATGAGGCTGTTGGAAGAGAGAAAAAAACTCACACAAATGACTCGAGAGCACGGCAAAAAAATATCCCAAGATGTCCACTCTTATACTCGTTATATCAATATCTGATTTTGTATGCTGCTGGCCGATCTCTCGCCCACCTGTTTGCTTTCTCTTTAATTTTTTTCCTTTCATCCCGGGGGTGCTCCCCACCCCCTGGATATGCTCCCCTTCATTACATATTTTGTATGGCTATGTTTTCCTTGAATAGGAAGAAAAGTTCAGCAAGAAAGGCACGCCCTGTTGGAATGATAGTAAAAGTTTTACTTAAATTGGATGATTTGCTCCGTTGTCGTCCCCTCTCCTGTTAGGAATCTTGTGGTATAGCAGGCGCAGATCTAGAGGGATGGCGGTAAGCCGGCCCAGCCCTCCTTTTGCAGACTGTGATCTTTCGCACAATATTGTCGATGAAAAGTGGATATTTCGTCCAAATTTTGAGGCCTTCATAACTCTGAAGACTGCTTATAAGAGCATATTATTCACGCAATTTTCGCACGGAAGCCCCAGCCCGAACCTTCCGCTGAAGATGCACGTTCGACAAGGGGAGACGATTGATCGTGAAAAGTCATTTTCCGGCGGGTTTTGCACGAATGCTTTGCCTAAATCTTATCGTGATAAATACTATGTAATTTGTAGGCGCACACATACAAATTTATATATATACATGCATACTATCAGGTTGAACTGTTATTTCTAAATTTAATTTAAGACTTCTTTAACTCTCATGTTTTCCTTTGTCCTCATTCCGTTTTTCTTGTCTACTCCCAGTTGGCAGAACCTGAAACTTTTATGTAACTTGTTGCTCAGTTGTAAAATTTTAATTCTTGTGGCTGACCGGCACAGCACATCCACAGTCAGACAGTGGCGTCGTAAGGGGAAACCAAAATGTTGTAGACCACTCCCATGTTCCCTACCCAACTAACATTGAGTGTGAATGAACAACGGTGCCAGCAACATTTCACAAAGACATTGACACATAAAATCAGTAGTGTTTTCACCAGTAATGCATTGTTTTCCCAGTGTTTCTTCGGCACTCATTTTGCTGTGTTCGGTGCCCAGCAGAATACATGAATTTCTCCAACAGACCACTTTTTCTGCACGCCGTAAGCGTATTTACTATTGCTACGTCGTGTATTTCCCAGCAATCGCCGAGGGTGGGAAAAATAAGGCTATAGCCCTTCAATAGTTTTTGTTTGAAGCTTTTCTTCAAAAGTTGGTTAATAGCTGTATCTGAGGACGGCCATAAATTACCCTCGAAAATGCCAAAATCAAGGGACTAGAGATCCCAGTCATAGATGCCTTCCGATGGTCCTGGAATATCATCAAGAAGACTAAAGTTGTATGTTTTTGAGACGTGCAATTCTCCTCATTCATCCTCCCGTTACCTTTGTCACGGACGAACACCCCCATAGTGAAACTTCTTGATTGCTGAGCGCACCCTCAGAGCTGTTTGCCTCAATTTAAAACATGATGCTGGAAAGAGACGATTAGCGTTCATTCAGGGCAGTTAATCACGTCCTGCCATGACACTTATGTGATCCCCTCCCCTCCACCCCAGTTGAAAAGGCTAGGACTAATATTTATGTATAAAATTAAGTAATACGCATGCACACATGAGCCAACTCATACGTGTAAGCCCCCTCCTTTTCCAAGTCCTGGATCCATTCATGAATAGCCTACCTACCTAACCGTAGCCCTTGTTAGTGCTATTCGGCCTTTTGTTGTATATAACATACAATATAATCTAAATTATTCCCGTCTATCTGAACTCCCTCTTCTCTACCCGTTCTCTGATCTGCGTCCCCTCTCATCTGCCGGCCTCATAACCGTGGCGTGTGAAAGAGAATAATAGTAGATGCCCTTAAATTAAGTTTTAAAGGGGATGTAGTATCCCCTCCCCCCGAATATATCACGGAATAGCCCTGAATATAATTGGTGACTGTACTTACATGGGCATTCATTCAAACAACAGCTCCAACCTGTTTGGTCAATGATGACTTGTACCGGCGGTTGAGTTCCTTATTGAGCTCACACACTTGTGTATCAATATGACCTTGAGCAATTTAAACTCAGTGCAGGCTACCGTGGCTCTGTCATGGAGGTGTATTAGACACGTGTTTTTGTTTAAATTGGAGGAGGGGCCAGAATTAAACTTAGTAGGGAGAAGTTTTCCTGTCTGGGGGTGAGATCATAGAGCAGGTTCTCACGTGTTTCGGGCCGCGGGCCACTTTCACTTCGGTTTTTGCTTTAATAAAATTAATATAATTATTTTAATTTAATAAAATTATTTTAACTTCGTTAAAAATCATGTTTTCTTATTAAAATTTGGGCTCTTAAAATGTTCCGAAGGCCATTTTTTGTGCATATCGCGGGCCGCAAATGGCCGGCAGGCACCACTTGGCAACCCAGGCGCGGATCCAGAAATTTTGAGGGGGGGGGGGGCCCAAGATGGAAAACCTCATGTGCACCGAAGGTGCACCACGAGCGCGAAGCGCGAGTCCCTACGCGTGGGGTCCAGGGGCCCGCGTTAGGGCCCCTGGCGGGGTCCAGGGGCGGAGCCCCGGTGGGGGTCCAGGGGGCGAAGCCCCCGGAAGCTCTCGCAATACTGCATTTTAAGAGCACAGAAATCGGCTCCAGTTCTTATGTCAGTGAGATTTCATACCTTTTCATGTTACATGGAATTTGATGTGTATGGCTCAGTATAAGTTACTATATGTACCTGCAGAAGTTACGGAGTATCTAAGTTATCTTAAAACTTACACGCCAAAATTATGAGCCCGCGTAGGTAACTTGAAATGATTTTTGACATAATGAGTGTTTTATTTTCGTTATACGGTATTCGGGTATAGGACGTCAGAAGAAACAATTGCGCGCGAAGCGCGCCGAAAATTTGAATTTACATGTAAAACCAACGGTGTCAATTCCCTTTATGTGTGTCTATCAATTAGAAGGTGGGTTCGATACTAAGTTTTCAGTTCTCATAAGAAGAGGAGGGTGAAAAAATGAATATCAGTTGTTTTACATCCTTACAATGCTGACTCTGAAATCACGTTTATGCACACGAATATTTGGCTTATGGTAAAACCCCACCGATGAGTAATGCAAATACGGTTGGGACCTTATTGATAGTAAAAGGAGCAATTCAAGGCTAACAGTGCGCAGATCAAGCAAAAAATCAAGAAATATTGAGAAGACTGCAAAAATCGTGAAAGATTTCAAATGATTTTTGGTAAAAAGTGATAAAAATAAATCCATCACTCAATAAAAACGTACCTCTCTCTCCGTGAGCGTAAACAATTGCGCGCGAAGCGCGCCGAAAATTTTCGGTATAGAGCCTCCCGGGAGCTCTGCATTAATTGTACACTGAAAAGGGGGACCAACAGGACTCTCACAACCTTACATCCATGTGGGAGGAGAGATGATATATCACCTTCTTTATGGACTTCTGAAGGGTATACCCTTCAGAAATCTATGACCGATGGTGCCGGCGGGAGTTGGTGATTGGGGGAACCGCAGATAACTGCTAAACCGTGCCTTTTTAGGCAGTGGGATTTTGTATACGCTATATACAAGAGTAGGAGAGCCTTTTCGTATTAGTACATGAGAGTGCAATCCCAGGAAGGAGTTTACCCTCCCCTTTGAGAAATTTTTGTTAATTTTAGGGGGCCTATATGCAAAATGGTGGTATCTTTGGGTCATTCTAAAGTGATTGTATGTTTAGAAAATGTCCACAATTTAGTGAATTCTAACTTTTGTTCGGGTGAAAAAGGGGAGTAAGAGACGGTTAACATATTGTCTTCAAACCTCCCTTAGTCCCAGGAAAAATCATGGGCGTGGATCCATCTCCAAAAGTGTGTGTGTGTGGGGGGGGGACTTTCACATTTGTGAATCGCCGTCCTGGTGGCGTGGAAGAAGCAGTTAGTGGTAGCCAGAATTTGCGTCACGGGAAGGCAATAAGTTTTGATCTTCGGCATGGGGGAGGGGTCTAAGGGAAATTTTTCTAGAACTGAATGCCCTCAGATGCGATTTGGTGCAACAAAAGTGTACGATTTTTAGGTTATTTTTCTTCTACAAATTTCGTTTTCCTAGGCATAATTGCAGCCTGTTCCATCATTTTTGAAAAAGTGAGGGGGACTATTTGACGATGTTCCCCCTTCCAAAAAAGTGAGGGGGACGGGTCCCCCCGTCCTCCATGATCCACGCCCATGGGAAAATTGTACGCGCAGTTATACCTGCGTGGAGTCCACAGAAACATTCTTGGACTATAATAAAATTTTTCCATTACATTTTAAAAGGATATCCAAGGTTGACAGAGAACAGTATAGAGCCTCCCGGGAGCTCTAAATTAGTTACAGTATACAAAAGAGGGAGCAACGGGAGTCTCACTACCCGACATTCATATGGGAGGAGATATGATATATCACCTTCTTTTTAGCTATAGCAAGAGGGATGGTGGACAGGCAAAATTCGTTTCAGAAAAGATTTTCCTCAATATTGAACGTCGCGGTAAGATGTTTGGAAAATAAGCAACGGCAATTACGTACTTTCAATCTTTCAAATCATGTGCTAGACTAGATTAGTCAAAGATCCCATAATGATGAGAGCCCTACAGAGAAGGAGATGCACTTTTTACAAAAATGTTGCATTGGAATCATTTCTTGCGTCATAGCCTTGTCAATGGTATACAAAATCGGGTGTAAACCCTGTCGTATGCGCGCGAAGCGCGCCGAAATTTTGAATAAAACATTAGTCCATTACAAAACCTGCATTTCAGAACCTGCATCGGACACTGTCACTTTCCCACCAACCTATGCTATTCAGAAACGAATCTTCTGACTGAGAATTCTTAAAAAGCACTTTTGCTCCTTTGTTCCCTAGTGAGTAGTTACCGAAAGCTATTGATAATAAAGACAACTCTGACACAAGGCTTGACGCTAGCGGAGTGTTCGAAAATTTGGAATTTGTCAAGAATTTCCAAGACTTATGATAGTTTGAGAACAGTTTGTGAAAGAAAATGGTTAGAACAAATAAACCAGTCATCAAAAATACATCTCACCCTACACCCTCCACAGAAATCTGTAGCTTAAACGACTTTTGCGACCATTTTAAAAATTTTCAAGAATCGATGGGGGAGGGGGACACACGTCACCCATTGCCCACTGTGCCGACGCCACTGTCTGTAGCTTGAAAGCCTTTTGAGTTCATTTTAAAAATTTTCAGACAGTTTTGAAATCGAATAGGGTATGCACGCCGCTACTTTGCCTGCAACAGCTGGTGCCACTGTGCACAATAGCACGGCTTGTCTTCTGTATTCATTCTGCAAGATCTGTATGGCGAAAACTTTGCCTCTCAATCCCTCTAGATTACAAAAAAATTCACTCTTTGACACAAAATTGTTGCTAAATTTCAGTGCAGATAGCCGAGCCCATACTACATATGTCACGATGTTTACTTATTTAGATCTTAAGTCAAGGATCATTACTCAGCTATTCACCTGCTTTCGAACATTGTAGCGCTCCTTTCGTCGCCAACCACTTTGAAAGATATATAAAGAGATAATCCAGCGAAAGGCTCCACCCAACCCCTACAGAAATATACACTTTGAATACGTTCTTAGACACTTTTATTCATTTTTTTGCTCTTAATTTTTCTTTCTCCTTTTCTTTTTTTTTCTTTTTTTTTCTTTTTTTCTCCTTTCGCTTTTTTTTTTTGGGGGGGGGGGGGGGGGGGGCCCGGGCCCCCCAGGCCCCCCCCCCTGGATCCGCGCCTGTGGCAACCAACGTTATAGAGCCTTTAAGTAACTGTTGGTTCCTATTGCATCATGTGCGTGGCGTTAATTCCATGGAATGACGTGGACTGTCATCTTGTTTGCAAATTTCACAAATTCTCATGTATCTTGTTGACGTGCCTCAGCTTACAACCACACTTTTGAAGGCACCGTTGCAGCCTGCGTAGCTGACCCGTTCTGTGGTCATCACTTCTAATTTTCTCTCCCACCTCTCGGCAGACCTCAGTCAACCTGGTGTCGTCACCTGGTATTTTCAGCCCCAAGAATTGGGCTTTTCAAACGTTTGTTGCCCGGTAGTAATCCTAATATTGTTTCTAAGGCCGCATTATTGTCAACGTCGAATGTTCTATCTCCCAGTTGAAGCCGCATCCGCCTCCTTGGTAGGTTCTGAGCCTTCCGCCATCTTAAATAGTCCGCTACACTTGTAAAGGATGAATTGTATTTCAGTTGTAGTTCCCGGTATTGGTTTAAGAAGGGCGTATCAAGGTCACCGGACCCCTCCTCCTCTTCGGTCCACGACGGGTGTCTGAAAGTTAGATCATACTTCCGAGACCACCGGGCAAATATTGCCTTCTCTGTTATAAAGAGGTGACCACCGTCTAGACGATTTTCACTTCTGTTGTAGTACTGACATTCAGTAGGACCCTTGGTGTCGTAGTAGTGATACGGAATGTACATGACTGAAGGGCTGTTAAAGAGAGAAATGAATATTCATAATTATTTATAAGGCCCGGTTATTTTCTCCGGTCTGCTACCACGAGCAACATTATAACCCTCTGAGACTTATCTTGGGGACTAAAATGTCAGGTGTCCTGGGGTATGACAATGTAGATAAGAGGCTATTGGGTGATAGTGAATAACGATGGCTATGAATAGTGGTGTATTAGGGGGCATTCCCCAGATTAAACCCGGGGAACTGTCCCCAAATCCCACATTTGTGTTGATATACACAGGGGAACTTGAGGGGGCATGGCCCAATGGCCTTCTTCCATACACCAACGCCTTGTACGCTTCTGTCAAGGGGTGGTGTAATACCACCTCCTTGGTCACATGTACACTTCTAAATAAGACATGTACCTGAACATCTTAAAACTTTCTCAATGGTTTTGCAAAGGCGTACGAGTCAGGGTAGTTAAGGGGCAGCCCCGGTCTTAGGGGAAAAAATTGTTTCTCGGGCAGATTTGAGGAAAAGAACTGAGAATTATTTCGGACAATATAGGTTTTATCGGGCAGAAATGGCTCATCATACACTCCACCCCCCGAAAAATATTCCGTATGCCTAGATTGGTAGTTTATATTTTCAAGTAGTGTTCGTGCATTGAAATTCGTCAACAACTTTATAACATCCGAACTGCGATATGAACGGTTTGATAACATACTAGTTTGGTTTCTTGCTTCCTGTTTTGTAAGAAAATGTTTCTGTACGGTGAAGAGTGTATGACTCCCAGTCTCTAACGACACTGGAAGTCATGATGCCCATAGCAGAGCATATCAATTGTGAGTGGTTTTCTGTTTTGGGAATTCCCCAACTAGGATTAGTCTACTCCAGAATCTGCGATGGTATGTTCAATGACTGTACCTACCTTTGCTTCTCACAGTGATCCTTGGGTACCATGCCAAATACTGTCACCCGTCCGCAAATATCCAATGCAGCTATCATCGTGAACCATCCAGTGGACAACCAAGTGTTCGCTTGACCTCTGAAGAGTGAAGGAAACTTTAATAAAGAGTCAACTGTTCACACAGTAGGGTGGGTCTTTCTTGAAATGCATGGGTTCTTCCCAGGGTTGTCGAGAATCACCCCATTTAACTGAAATGTACAAGCTCTTCAACACTTCTCTGAAAAGTTTTGAGGACTAAGTAGCCGTAACCCTCTACACGCCAACATCTGAAAGTTTTCCCACAGACATCGTCCAAAACTGACTTGTTACTGTGCTACGAAAACTTCCTTAGAACTGCATGGTGGTGCCAGGCGGGCGAGAGGGGGTCATGGGCGGAAGGGAGACCATGGCTCCTCCCGTCGGGGAAAGCTGGCCCCGAAGATACTGCATAAGAGATAAGTAGGCTATGCATATGTTATCCTCTACGGCGACCAGTCGCCGGACGGTTTACTTCTTTTTGCTCTTGGGGCAGCTTCAACGAAAACCCCAAATTCTCTTCAAATAAAACCCAGTTTCGCGTTCACCATCCTTCTGGCAATTCTTCAACTTTGTAGGGGCTTCGGGTTGCTGCCTTTCTCCCTCAGGGAGCTTGGACCCCCTTCCCGGGGAAAATCCTGGCGCCACCCATGTGTAGGAGTGAATTAAGTCAAATGGCCCCTCCCGCCCACCTGGCACCACCATGCAGTTCTACTAAAAAAGTTTTCGTAGCACAGAAACAAGTCAGTTTTGGACGTGTCAAGGTGACACATGAATCCCGATAGCTCGTTCATAGTTTTCAGGATAATGCTCCCCTCCACTCCCCTCACCTCCCCATTTCTCCTACAACGTGTAGCAAAGTTAAAGTATATTGTCAAACAATTTTATCCTCACAACTCATGTTCACATTGCGATATAAATAAAGGTTCGACAGAAACGTACGGATGTCATTAATTAAGGCAGTGTCTTTTCCATCCCTGCCAACATATTAAGCCTCACCTCGTTATTCCTGTCTCATTTTGAAAGAGTCTCTCGGCTTCCGACATTTTCATTTGGGAGAATTCAAAAAATTGCACGTGATGGTGTCTTCCTGCGAGCAACAATGCGTACTGATACTCCTTGCCTCTGCGTTTGCGCACTTGCGATTCGCTCATCCAGTTTATCAAGACAATCTCGGCCCTGGTTTCCTTGGAAATAAGGATCTCTTTTCGAGAGTGATTCTTCGAAGAAAAAGATGGCACGAGATTTACGTTGGCCATGGACCGAATGGTAGTACGGGTCCCTACGTCGACCTCGTAGCCCCGGACGGGTGCGTTGTTCATTCGAAAGACGCAGTCGTGTGCGTCAATGTCCTCACCGGCATGGGACCCTAGCAAATGACCGGAACTAGAGACAACCGCACACGAACCACATGATAAGTGCAATGGCTGTAGGGGAGAAAAGTTACAGATCATTGATACACGTGAAAACAGTAAACTGTTTCAAATTTATATTCATGCCCCACAGTGGCAATGAGCAATGTCGTTGTATGAACGTTGCGGCCTGAAGGCGTTTTGTCCTATTTTTAGCCAATTTATGCAATGTCAGTTAACCATTCTATCAATCGTGTCCAATCTTTTATTCCCAATTAAGTTATCAGAAGAAATGGCAAAATTAAAAAAAAAAAAAATGGATGACACTCTTTTTTGAAACTTTCGGATCAGGGAGGTCTAAATCCACCGATGTGAAAACATGTTAAGCGTCCCTAGCCTGCTAGCTGAATGTCGAACATTGTTGCTGCCAACTGGCACTTTTCACTGCCACATTCTGGTAAATTTGGCATCAAACGCTAGTTTGCCATTGGGATGTTTTCATTTGGCAGTGAATTTAGAAGCCAAACGTAGGTGTAGTTACGGCGAAATTCAACCATAATGGTTAGTTTTTGGTGACTTTTCTTCAAACTGGCATTGAAAAGTTCGATTTGGCATTGTGGGGCATGAAAATTGGCACTCACTGGAATTGAGTCAGAGTTGCAAACATTGTGGTGAGTCTCACAATCTCATCACTGCAACTGTTAAAATTGTCATTGTTGTGACGTAGTGAACCACATCATCCAAAAGGCATAACTTTCTGTTAACTCCAGGTTACACGCCAACTGCATAGCCTACTACCTACATTGTGAAGGCTGTATCGGTTTCATATGATATATAATTTTAATCCTCGTGGACAGTTCAGTTGCCAAGGGAATGGATCAAATATTTATCGGTCATGTTATATAAATCTGTCTGTGAACGGAAATATGTGATACTGGAAAACGAAAACATTTAACAGCAGGTTATATTGTTCATGCTTACAATGAACTAGGCACCCCTCACACTCCGTCAGTATCGTAAAGCGTTCTTCTCACTAACCTTTTATCAATATAGTCCAATGTGTATTATTTCTAGTTGTTTGTCTCCCATCGGGTAAGCCTACAGATAATAAAAATCTGTCCTAGCATTTTACCCATGTTTTTAGTACGGATAAGATAATAACACACGTTTTGCAAGACAATCACCCATTGAACATCCCGTTCCATGGAAGCAGGAGCTGCAGCCCCTTCCCCTGTCAAGACAACCCCCTTCCCTCCCAAAACAAACATGCAGATTCAACCATCACCTTATGAAATATTATATCACGGTAGCCTGGAAACACCTTCCCTCGACCGGACCTTGGTTTCTGTGCCGATCTCTTCACCGCGATACGTGAAGACTCGGTTTTAAAGATGACACGTGGTAGGTTGTCGCTAGCTACCTTCAAAATGGTTTCACTGTAGTTATTTAGTAGAATGATGTAGGCCGTCGTAAAGACGAATAGTTGAAGAATTGAAAACACCAGCAAACGACGAGGTTTCTGTAACATGACAAGAAAAAAAAAATGATTCATTCCTGACTCCGCTGCGATCTGTTCTCGGCAAGGCTCTCGGGGATGGTGGTGCAACTCATGTGTCTTCCACCTATTCCCGTCATAAGTGGTGGAAAACCTGTTAATGCCACCGGATACAGAAAGCAAACTTACAATGAGGTTTCGATGACGTCACTATGCCAGGATTTTGTCAGTTTCATCTAGTACCCAATATACATAATTGATATCCATCTGCAAAGTATGGAATCTTTCAATTTTAAACTTCTTGAGGCATCATCATTGTAGGTTCATGTATAAAATTTTATTGGGTTTGACGACTGGTGACCCCAGATGACTTTTGACCTTCGCGAACAACAAAAGGCTTCTTTCATTCAATGTAAGACAGCCACATTCTGAATATGAGATCCCCCTGCTCTGTTGGTCGGATATGGGGCAATCGTGTTTACAGGGTTTTCTCAGAGTTTTGAACTCTACCTGGTGACATCAAACGTTCTTTTGACCTCCACCAATATCGTATAGGTTTTCCCACATTATACATTTCAGGCGCGTAGCCAGGAATTTGCCAAGGAGGGGGCGAAGCCCGTAAGCAAACTATCTAAGAGTAGCGCCACCATAGATTGACGCGAAGCGCACAAGAAAATTTTGGCCTAAAATGCCTCTGACATTGCTGGAAATGGCACTTGCATCTAAACATTTTTATTATTTTGAGTACTAGCTATATCCTAAAAAATCATTAAAAAAATACAAAAAATATGCTCAAGGAGGGGGAGGATGCCCCCTTCTCCCCCTTCTTGGCTACGCGCCTGATACATTTTGATGCTATTTTCGGACATGTAACTTTTGCTTCATTTTTGACGACTTGCTTGAGAATGTGTTGTTTGAATAATTATTTCAGCCCCTTTTCTTATTGTAACTATGAATCGGGGAGCCTACTCCCAGTAGCCTCTTGCTGTAAAAATACAATGGCACTTAGTAATGTGTAATCTGGACCACAGCTTCAGCATATGTAGTATATATGTACGGTGTGGTTCGGAGAAGTCCATATTACACTCGCACAAGTTCAACGTGGTTCATATTACACATGAAGATGGTCCAAATTACACATGGTGTGTGTAATTTGGACCGTTACATCACATTTTTTTTTAAATCCAGTTTTTACCCAGTATATGCATATTCAAGCCAACTTTCCATGGGCAGTAAAAGCACATCGAAGGCAATTTACAGGTGCTTTAAATTTTCCTTGTCGTTTTCGATTTTCTTTCTTTTTTATTAAGTCTTTTCTTAAGTGGTCCAAATTACACGGCTTTTCCCTAACACATCCCCACACTAAGTATCAAATATTATTACCGAAACCAAAAAAAGAAATCAATTATCACACGCCCGCTTTGTTAGTATGTGTGCCGGACCATGTGTGCATCCGCTAGGATAAAACATGTCACAGTTATGTTCGAAAGCAGCATTACAGTCATTAAATTGTCATGATTCACTGATGAAGCACATTGCTAATAGTGGGACATTGGAGGGATGGGAGAGGCAATGGGGAGAGGAAGAAGAGGTGAATTAGTGAGGCAGTATACATGAGTTACTAATTTTACCCTGCCTTGGGAAAGGCTCACCGTCCTCCACGGAAAATGAGCCTGGGCAGTGGGCGGGGGGCTGAGACGTATTATCTCTTAGATTATGACATTTAAGGTAAGTTATCATGACAGTTCTCAGCATGGGCGTCAATCTTTACTCGAACGTGGGGGGGGGACATGGCCACTTCTGTAAAAAATTTACTGTGTAAAAATCTTAAGTCAATGGGCATTTTTCCAAAATGTGGGGGGGGACGTGTCCCCCTGTCCCCCCCCCCCAGGATTGACGCCCATGGTTCTCAGGCACCGCTAATAATACATTATGAAAGAATTTTTGGCAAGCTTACCCTCCGGCCCCTCAGTCCCATGGCCCCGAAAGCATGACCTGCGTGTCATAAGGGTAGGCCCACTAACTTCAATCACGCCGGGCCCTAGTAGGGCTATAGACCTAGTATACTGTACCTCAGAAATCCTCACTAATCTGTTTGAAAGAAGACTCCTGACTGAGCAGCTGAGCGGGAGATAAACTTGGTAGCCTGACAAAACATTCTAAAATGATCCGCCATCGTCCGTATCCATTACATCATTTGTCGCCGGGTTAAATATGATGACACAACTACATATGTAGTGTAGCACGCAGACAGTACGTGCAAATACGACGGAAACCTCTTCTATAAATAAATAATATGATCTTAAGTCTATACAAAGAAGCAAGTAGGCCTACGCAAATACTCTTGCACGAAAATGACGAAAATGATGTTTTTATGGGAAGCATATGTGTTAGACAATGGAAAAGGAAGTCCTGTCAACAACGGTGTAGAATGTTTCTTTCCAGGAAAGACAACTGCATTCATGTTTCTGTGTAAAAATATTGTTTTGCTTCAAATAAAATGACATTGTAAAAGAAACTGAATAATGTACTGTTAACGTAATGTTGGTTGTATTAGCTTTGCTTTCTGAACGTTTTTTTATTAGGATCAAGCTAGTGAGTTGAGTGTATATCTGTAGCCAAGATGTAGCCTACGCAACAAAAATACAGCCAAGTTGGCAGAGCCATTTGATAGGACGATGTGGGATTATCACGGTCTTTTACTCGACTGTTGATTTTACAGTTTAATCCCTTGGCAGAAACAACACCATTCGAACCTGTTTCGCAAATGTGCTTGAGGGCCTTGCCAGTTTTTCTCTATTGAGATGTTACTCGGTTAAGTTCATAAGTGTAATGGCTTCTGTGCCCCGTGTTACGAGTTTAAGGCCAAAGTTGAGACATAAATGTGAGAACCCTATGGCCGTGAGATCCACTTTATTGTTTGAAAATAACAAACGTTGAAGTATGTGATGCTTAAAGACACCCTGGGGTGTATTAGCCAAGGGAAAAAGATCAAAGAATGAATTGCTGAATAGCCGTTTCATGTTTGAGCTCACACTACCTGAGACTAGCTGGTTAATGTCACGGCTAAAATTCATTTCGGAAGTTGTCGACGAGGTGTAGGAGGGAGGGGTTGTGAGGGTCGGGAGGATGAAGCCCCTCAGAGTGAGTGAAACCCCTTGAAAAGCTCTTTAGGGTGGGGGCATCCTTCCTCTTCTTTAAAGCTATCCATTGTATTTTGTTCTTTTATGCACTTGTACTGTTTGATGTTGACGCACAAATGAACAAAACGAATAAATATATATATATATATATATATATATATATATATATATATATATATATATATAATATAAGGACAAAATCCTGCGGAGCACACATTTCACATGAACAAAACGAATAAATATATATATATATATAATATAAGGACAAAATCCTGCGGAGCACACATTTCTATAGTACTTAAAAGTTTGCGAAAAATTCCACGACGTTTCGGGTATAAACTCTTCATCAGGTGGCAAAAATGCAACTGAACAACATTGAAATATAAGTAGACAAAAACACACATTAAAACTGGGCACGAGCAAACCGGTCGTAAAAATGGAACGCGGCGGAAAACTGCGATATGGAGGAGTGGCCAAACGTCGCCTCGCTGACCGAATCACTATCAAACAAAACCTCCAAGGTTATCCGGTAGCCACACATTTCAATCCCCCATCACCATGCTCGATAAAGGACTTGCCGTTACCGCAGCTATAATGTGTAGAGGTTCTGACCGTGATCGTCTGACTGTCGAAAACCGGCTTATCATGAAGCTCGGGCCCCTCTCTCCACATGGTCTCAAATATATATATATATATATATATATATATATATATATATATATATATATATATAGATATATATATATATAATATATATATTATATATATATATGTATGTATGTATATATATATATATATATATATATATATATATATATATATATATATATATATATATATATATATATATATATATATATATATATATATATATATTCTAAAAGCCGGGGAAATAGTTCCTAGGGTCGGTTCGTGGTGTGACAAGGAAGGGGATCTATATGTCGTCGGAAGGCAAAAAGGTTGGACTTTTTACGTTTAGCCTGTTATCTGGTTTCATTGAAAAGTCCTGTATTCCCTAGAAAATCATATTGCTTGTAGAAACATGTGGTCTTGGATACCATTAATATGAAAGAAGTACGTTTTGGAACCCACGAGCCTATCGGAAGTATTACAGCTATGAGAAGTAGGCCTTAGCTCTAGAGAAAGAGATGGTAAAAGCAAGTTGTCCCAAGTCTATATAGACACTCAAGGCTACGATGCTCGTCTTAAACTACCGTACACCGCGAAAAAGTAATCGTATAGCTCAATACTTAGTTTTATCAGTCATAGATGGATCACGGTTATGAACACTGCCTTTTCCGATAACCGATATATGACAGATCCCAATTTTAGCCGATGTACCGATCGATACAGATATTTAAAAGCAAGAGAGATAACAGCTTATACACATCACCTCAAGTATAGAGCACTTTACATGCTAGTATACACTGAAACTGTTGATCGGTTCATAATGACACCGCGGTTTTACTTTACTTTTACTGAGCTAGAACATAATGTTTAGTCTTACCTCCACATGAAAAACCGTTATATCTGAAGTAGCACACACAAAAGGTAATGTACCATTATATACTACTATGACGATGCAGAATGACATGTACTTTTTGTACTTTTTGTAATGCTGCACTGTTCTTCTTTTCCTGTTCACGACAGGCTCGTATAGCTAGAGTCATGGGGGGGGGGGGGGAGAATGGGGACATCAACCAAGAAGGATCGCCGTCCAGGAGAGAGATTTCTGAGGAGGAACTATACACTCTAAAAACATCTAGCCAATTGGGGCACGAACCGGAATCTTGTCAAATATTTGACAAGATTTGTTTCAAAGTTGACTAGAAATGATTCAAAAATGAAACCATCGTTTCATTTATGAGCCGAATCTAGTCAAAAATTTGACAAGATTCCGTTCGTGTCCCTACTGGTTAGATTCTATTCAAATTTGACTAGGACATATTTAGAGTGTACCCTCCATTTCAGTAAGTTTTGCATATTCCTGGGTGCAAGACTCCAAACGGTGTGATATTTTTCATCTTTCTCCACTACATTTGTATCCCATTTCAATTTTTCTTTTTTGAATGTTAGTAATTGTAAAGTTGTGGGTAAGCGCTACCCCATTCACCCTGGCTAAGTGCCAGGTAGCTCCGCGACATCGACAATTTGTCATCTCTCGAAAGTTTTACTCCGTACACACCGGACCTCTTTAAAACCCTGCACATAAAAGTTTCACCGACACAGATATACCGAACACTCAGACGGCTGCATCAAGTTTTAGTGATCACAAAATTGATGGTGTATACCTCTAAACTGAAGCAGCGTAGCTAGGTTCGTGAAGAATAGAGGTGCATAAAAACATGTTCAGCAACGCAATGTTTCATTTAAATTCACAAAACTCAGCTCGAATAGTTAAAAAAGTGCAAAGTTTGTGACGAATTTGCCCCCCCCCCCCGGCCTGACTAGCTACACTGCTGCTTAACTCTAGGTTACATCGTGACCTAAAACATGAAAAGTTTGCACTGATTCTAGGCGGTTTTAAAAATTTGTAGCACTTTCCTTCCAATTTCTGTACATAATGCCTTATTTGTTTCTTTCAATAACCCAAGAAAAGCAATTAGACATGTGTTAAGGGGGTGTGAATGTTTTCAATTCATTTCTCCAAACTTGGAATCAACCTCCTTTTGAGATGTGCTAAAATTTGAAAAGTACTTTTCCAAAGTCCTCTCTACTCTATGGCAAAGAGCCAACGGACGAAACCAAACGTTACTCCCGATGGAGTTCCGCAGCTCCCCGAAGGGGCTAAAATTGAAAAATTGGGAGAATGCATTATAGAACTAATAATGTTTCTAATTCAGGCTAAAGGACTACATTCCTGTATGAACTGTACATAAACTGTCAAATATTTGGGTTGAGAAATTTGATTTAAGCTTGGTCGTTCCTGCAGCAATTACTTACAAGTGCATGGAAAGTTTCGTTAGTAAAATCCTTTTAAAGGTATGAGGGCATGTATTTACAATAAATGCGCCTACTTGACGATTGCAGCATAGAAAAAATGAAAAACAATCTCATTTTCCATAAAAATCCGGAAAACATCTTACAAGGCTGTGGTATGTTTGACACCTGCATGAATAAACATGAGCTACATATGCAAGTTTATGACATGGAAAGTTGCATACGTATGACAAACATGTCATACGTTGTTTTTTGTATATGTCCAGCATTTATTTCAAGGACAGGTGCCATGTTGTTATTATGCCATGTCGTTACCTCTGCTTGAACATGGTCAAGTGGTTAGAGCACCCGACTTGCAGCCGGAAGGTCTGGGGTTCGACTCCAGGCCGGGTCATGCCAAAGACTAAAAATGGAACCTACTGTCATTGTGCTTGGTGCTAAGCATAAGCAATAGAGTAGGGAAACAAGCCAGTGAGCCACAACTCGAAAAGAGGCCGTGACCGGCCCGACTTAAAGTGGTTAGAAACTGAGCCGTAAAAGCTCATCTAACCCTAACCTCTACTTGAAAAAAGTCCACATCACACACCAAACTACATGTAACTGGTAAGTATAATTTGTACATGGTCGAAAAAAGAGACAATGACACCGTGCAGTACTCCACGTCATCATTTTTGCATAATTAATAGGTTACTTAGGAAAAGTCAAACTTTGAAGCCTGTATATCATGAGGATTGCAACAGATGTTAAAAACAAATTCAACAAATTTTTTATGATTGTTAAATTAAACAACCCTTTTGGTTACATGTCCACGTTTCTCAAGTAAAGACTTACAAGTAGGCCGGCCTTTCACACTATTTTCAAATTTGTGTATTATGACCACTGAGATTTGGAACTATGAGAGTTAATAGGCAGGTTGATCCAATTTAGCGCTTCACTCAAAACGCCATTTTGCACCAAAGAAGGATAAACTTAAAAGAGGACAGTCTAAAAATATCGTCATTTTGCACGGTGAGAACTACAATCCGTTTGCTATAAATATCTAAATAACAAACAAAGCACATTTTCCAGCAACATTGTCTATACTAAAACAAAAAAAAAAAAAAAAAAAAAAAAAAAAAAAAAAAAAAACAAAAACAAAAACACACACACGGAAACAGGGAATATTATTGCGTAGCCAAGCACTTTTAGGTGAAAATCTCTTGAATTGGTGGCGAGCTTTCCTATCAGTTTACCAGTTCATTACCACACTGTTTGTATAGTGGCATGACCTAATAACGCCACTTTCGAATGTCGTGCATCGATACAGTCAACAAAGCGCGTCAAAACTGCTGTCAAAATCAGTGCGTCAATTTTTGATGCAGCACGTGCATATAGCAAACTCCCTTGCTAATGCGCGTGAACCTGTTTTTCAAGCACTTGCACGCTAAGATATGCAGCTCAAATTGAACGCACAAACTGCCTACACTGAACCTGTACATACAGCTCTGTACAAAAATTGTAAACAGCGCCCGTTGGCCTTATTAGGTTACTTCTGATTTTAGACTTGAGCTGGAAACGCTGAACTTGTCGTAATGGTATCTCTTGAAAGGAAAAATCTGTGGTAAAGATTTATAGCTCTCAAATAAGGTCAAGTCCGCCAAAACTTTTTCTGGTACAAACAGATTCACATTCTTTTGTCTTGTTTTTTAAAAACGAAAACTTTCTTAGAGTGGCCTTGTTAGGTTGTGCCATCATATTGTGAGTATAAACGAACATTCCTGCATAATGTGGCAAACCACGGTGTTTCTATCCAACTTACCGTACTGTGACTTTAATTTTTTTCTACCTTCATGAAAATAGTTGCAAATTCCTCCACTCCCCACTCCCAATATCCTCCCCCCCCCCATACACACCGAAGAAATATACTTTTCCTGTTTATTCTTAGATTAAGAGTAAAATCATTATTCTCAGAGTCACTTGCCCGTGCAAAGCATCGGTCACCGTTGACCAGTGGTACTTAAGTTTTCTTAACCTTTCATTCGTCTCAGTCCACCCCCTTTCCAATCAGCCATCCCTGGCCGTTTTCTCCTTTTTCTACCTAACTTTTCTCTATGAGTTTACTTGTGCACAAACTTTTCATCCATTTTCATTGCCCAACATGAATATTCATGAAGATGATAAATAGTAACCACTAAAATATTACTACTGCCTATTGAAGTATCCTTGCCACAAATACAAAGCTGATCGTACCAGATCGGACAATATGGCTGATATGGGCCTATTACTATTTTTAGATTTTTACGTTCAGCTCAGCCCAGCCCAGCCCAGCCCATTCATTAACATGCATGATATCGCCCACAAATGCAAACGCATAACTTCAGACATGGTCTAGCAAAAACGTACACTAAACAATTTGCTTGTGCACAGGTTCGTGCCACAAACATTAACGTGACTGCAAAGGTTACGCTGCTGCCTTCAGCAACATGAAGAAAAAGAAGTCCTATGTGATACTTCCGAATGTGCAGGATTATTATAATCATTTACCCAGGACAAGGAAATTTTCAGCGTTTTAATCAGAAATGTATGCCAAATGAACGGTTTTAATAGGCCAACAGAATCCCCGAAAATTCCAAAAGAATGATAAATTTTGTCAAGCCAGTGAAGAGAGAAGAATTGGTTGAATCCCAAGGGCGTAGGAAGCGGGGGCTTGGGGGCTTAGCCCCCAGTCAAAAATGTGGGGGCTGAAGTATGCTTCCGCCCCCAAGATCCAAGGGCAAAAACCCTTTGTCTCTTTTGTAAGAAATGTCAAAAATTTGCAGTAATTTTCCTTAAAGTTTGTCCAAAATGTTGCACTAAATTGCATCTGAGGACCCTCAAATACCCAAAAGTTTTCCAAAGGGGGAGGGGGACACGAACCTTGTTTCGAATCGCCGTCCTGGGGGAGACCCAGTACAAGGTTCAGCCCCCAGCCTCGAAAAGCTTCCTACGCCTATGTTGAATCCCCTCATGGATTCGTTACGTACCTGGTCTAATTGGCAACTTACAATATTCTCAAATCACTGATAATGTCCTATCTCAATTGTGTGAAGCAAGCAAACAATAAAAAGTTAGGGATAAGGTAAGGAAAAATGTCCCCCTACATATATAGCCTAGTGGATCTAAAGGAGGCTATACTCTTCATGGCCTGTGCTCATGGGGGAGTTCCTTTAGGTGGATAAGTACATAACCGACTCAAGAATGAGAATTTAATCAGCAATGTGGAGGCACTTAGTGTCATGTTGCTGATGTTTTAACATTTCTGTAACCAGTCTGGCTATGCCACTGTTCATAACCGAAAAAACAGACATGAAAAGTCATAGGAATTGACTGGAATTGACTCGAGTCATCGTTTTATTCCAATGCCGGACATTAATTCACAATCACTTCAGTCAACGGTAATTTCAGAAGGTATCTACTGACTCAAATCGTGACTTACTTCAACGCCGTCAAACATGTCTTCCTCATAAGACTGCAGAATTAAGCCTACCCGTATAAATTTTGTATTAACTGTGTTGTTTTGTCACCAACTTTCTGTATGACAAAGGAAATGACGTCCAGACCAGTAAGCATTCCTGCGCAAACTGTGTAAACTGTAAGTTTTTAACTCCGCTACACACTCTCACGACAGAAAATATTATGGAAAAACCATTAAAATAACTCACCACCACAATTTTGCAGTTGCGAATACTTTCCATATCTTCAACCGATGGACAAGACTGTCTGGGAGTTGAATGTGAGAAACCTCAGCCCCGGCTAGTGATTCAGAGCCGCCGAGGACTAAAACCTGTCTGCGGTCGTCATTTTAATGTGCTTGTTCAAAGTATCAATCACTCTGCTAGGTAGAACACTGCTCCAGATAACTAGTTTCAATGTGTTACATCGTTTTACAACTTCATTGTTGTTGGTTCCGTAGGAAGACCAGACTCTGCATTCCAATTCTAAGGTTTTGTAAAGCTTATACTTCAACAGGCTAATTCCAAATCCATATGAAAGCTAATCACCACGGGGATGGCTTATGTGTTGTACTAGAACCAATTCAACACTGGCTGTGAGGTATATGTGGGTGGCGCTCAAATCAAGCCTACAACACTATTGGTATAATTCAGCTACGTAGGTTTGAGGTAAATTATTTTCCAAAGTTGAACAGGGAATATGAGAATTTAGGTCGTTTGGCTCCATAAATGCCATTGCGATTTACAATGCCAAATAAACGATTAATACAGCATCTACAGACCTGGTAGAGTCCCAGAGGACTCGCCGGGTCAGACTGTATGCCGGTTGTTGGTAATATACGTTGACAGGCAGCAATGATGAAATCTGTCGATCAGTCTATGGGCACCCTATCTTTTGGGACACAACAACCGCAACAGTATGTTCTCACATAATGTTGGAAGTGAGGAAAAATAACCGCAGAGGAATGAAGAAATCACCCGCCGGGCGAAATATGAGAGGTAATGTAAATGACGGAAACACATTTCAGGGAACAAGAACATTAGACAAGAACTATAATGAAAAAGTGTAATAGAACGGGAAGAAATTTACGGGCGGGCTCAGAGGGACGTAGAATTTGGTCGGTTAGTTGGTTCGTATGTTGTCGTAATTCATATCATTCTGACATGAACGAGCACGTTAATATAAGTTACAGCTCCCATATCTGACGGTGGATTACAAAATCTCTCCAACTCGATCCAAAGAGCTGACAGGTGCGCCATATTTTGCTATGGGTTCCTGATGAAGAATAGTCACGTAGCTTTGTTGGATTGGGTAGGGTCAGCGGCCGCGCTAAGGCGGGTCCATAGATCCCCCCAAAAATCTAACCCACGCCAAAATCTGGTACTTATCCAAAACCAAAGGTACTAAATTTCCTTTGCCCTACTTATGACTTTCGAAATTCTGGTGCCACCAAGTAGGTGGAGAGTTTTAGTAAGACATATAACAATTCATCGGCACCCATACAAGGGAAGTTTTACCCCCAAAGTGGGTCCAGAGACTGGTCTCCATGACAACGGTGGGGGTCTATATATAGGCTAGGCTTCGATGCATGTGGCGAAGATATAGGTATATATCCTACAATGGCAAGCAAAAGATTCTTTAAGCAAGTTTGGAAGTTGCTTCTCAATCAGTCATTTGCAAGTGAGTCCGAGTCACTCTGGCCAGCCTGGGGTGATATATAAGATTGTGTTCATGTGAATGGTCTTAGGTTCGACGAGTGGCAGAGTGGTCTATTACAGCTGCTGTGCACCAGTGTGTTTCACATGTGCGTGGGTTCGAATCCCTCTCGATGTACGTGGGTTTTTCTCCGGGTACTCCAGCTTTCCTCCCACTTGGCATAGGCTTGCCTCTAAAATCGGTTGCCCAGCCGACGAAGTCGGTTGCGCGCCGGACTGAAGAGACTTCGGATGGATCAGTTAACTAGCCGACTTTGCTTTTTTTGAATGGTCTTAAAGTGTACCCAGTTTCAATTTGCCAGAGCAAAATATGTTAGAAGAGTTGAAATTACCAGAAAGCCCAAAGGCTTAGTGATTCCTTGCCAAATGGGGATGCTTTGTTGCACTGAGGTTTATCCTTCAAATTCACAAGTATTACAAGTATCTAACACCTGTGTTGAAATATCGTGTTTTTCAATGCATTTCGTATTAACTTCTGATGACTTCAAATGACCTCTGACCTCCAATGGATCTTGGATCTTGAAAATTCTTGGGAAATTTGCTTTTTGACCTCTGGTGACCCCAGATGACAATCTTGGGAATTCTTGGGAAATTTTGCTTTTTGACCCTTAGTGACCCCAGACGATGATCTTGGGAATTCTTGAGGAATTTTGCTTTCTGACCTTTAGTGACCCCAAATGACACTTGGGAATTCTTGCTTTATTACGTCTGGTGACCCATGACAATCTTGGAAATTGTTGGAAAATTTTGTCTTTTGACTTGTGGTAACCCCATATGACAATCTTGGGAATTCTTGGGAAATTTTGCTTTTTGACCTCTGGTGACGCCATATGACTATCTTGGGAATTCTTAGGAAGTTTTGTTTTTTGACCTCCAGTGACCTTAGATGACCTTTGACCTCTACCAGAAACAATTGGGTTCTTTCTCTCAACATGACAAATCAATATACCATGTATGAAAAGTGTCCTTCATTCCTACCTTGAGATATCGTGATTACAAGGTTTTCAGTCTTTGATCTCCAGACACCTCAAATGACCTTTGACCTTCACCAAAAACAATAGGGCTCTTCCTCTCCACATGACAATTCTGCACACTAAATATGAAGTGTCTATCATTGCTATCTTGAGATATCGTTATTACAAGCGATTAACAAGCTTTTCGCAGTTTTACCTCCGGTGACCTCAGATGACCTTTGACCTCTACCGCAAACAATAGGGTTCTTCTCAACATGACAAATCTATATACCAAATATGTAAAGTGTCGGTCATTGCCATCTTGAGATATCGAGTTTACAAGCCATTTATGAAGCTTTTGCAGTTTAACCTCCGGTGACCTCAGATGACCACTGACCTCTACAAAAACAGTAGCATTCTTCCTCTTGACATGACAAATCTGTATACCAAATATGAAAAGTGTCCTTCACTCCTATTTTGAGAAATCGTGATTACAAGGTTTTCAGTCTTTTACTTCTGGTGACCTCAAATGAACTTTGACCTTTACCAAAAACAATAGGGTTCTTCCTCTCAACATGACAAATCTATATACCGAATATGAAAACTGTCAGCCACTGCTATCTTGAGATATTGTGTTTACAAGCCGTTTATAAGGTTTTTGCAGCTTAACCTCCAGTGACCTCAGATGACCTTTGACCTCTACCAAAATCAGTAGGGTTCTTCCTCTCAACATGACAAATCTGTATACCAAATATGAAAAGTGTCGGTCATTGCTACCTTGAGATATCGTGTTTACAAGGTTTTCGGTTTTTTACCTATGGTGACCTCAAATGACCTTTGACCTTTACCAAAAACAATAGGGTTCTTCCTCTCAACATGATAAATCTATATACCAAATATGAAAAGTGTCAGCCATTGCTATCTTGAGATATCGTGTTTACAAGCCATTTACGAGGTATTCCCAGCTTAACCTCCAGTGACGTCAGATGACCTTTGACCTACACCAAAATCAATAAGGTTCTTTCTCTTGACATGACAAATCTGTATACCAAATATGAAAAGTGTCGGTCATTGCTATCTTGAGATATCGTGTTTACAAGGTTTTCAGTTTTTGACCTCTGGTGACCTCAAATGACCTTTGACCTCCACCAAAAACTGTTGGTCATTGCTAACTGGAGATATCGTGTTTACAAGCTAAGCGTCACATACACACACACATACACACACACACACACACATACGCGCACACACACACACACGACATCACCATCGCATAGATTCCTTGCCTGCCTTCGGCAAGGAATCAAAAACGAATTCCATTGGTCCAACTCTCCTATTCACAGAACATTAGTGTGCTGACATGTAAAATTTTTGAGTTCATTAACTCAATTAAAAATAGTAAATTTTAGAGCAAAATTTATATCAGTCACTTTTGCACACTCTGATTACAATTTTTGCTCGCCTTTGTTTTTCCTTAAGCCACGACACCTTGTTCCCAAACTGCAATCAGTGTCATTTTTATAGGACATGAAAGTGCAAGCCCTCTCCTTACAAATTACTAAGCAAGAAACGACCATTTACTTAAGGTCATGCAAAATCTTAACACTGGCGTAAGTTTTTCAGGCACAACGGGAAAAATTTAGGTTTAAAAAATCATCAGGGCTGTGGGCAAAATGGACAGCCTGTTCTGTATGTATAATACTGTACATGTACCGTAATTGTGCGTACGCTTATGCCGGATAGGGCTACTTCAATTTGGGAAAGATAAAAGTATGAGGAGGAGGTTGCTTATATTGCCAATATTGATACGCGAAGACAAATTTGGGCACACAATATACGTATTCGGGGACAACACTCAACCGTTTCCTCTTGTCGAATATTACCTTTTGTCGGAATTTTGTCTGTTATTTGCCCGAAAACTGAAGTGGGGGAGGGGGAGTCCCCTCTCTTTTCACCAATGTGCCGCATGTCGAGTGACGGACCTATATACACGGAAGGGGATTGAGTCCTTATAGACTTTTTGATAAGCTATTGTGGAAAGGATTGGGTTGCTCTGATTATCCTATGCTACTCATTTGTTATAACAGATGGAGGGGTCCTATGAAAGGTATTTGAGAGAGGCCTATTCTCCAGTGAAGGTGGATCCCCGGACCACATCGGAGGGTCGAAACTGGTCTAACATCGGCGAGCTATTTTGACAACAAACTGTGTCAATTTCAAATTCATAGGCCTACCACCAACAAACCTTAAAACAAAACAGAAATCGCCTCCGCTACATGCATCAATGAAACCACAGGTTCTTTGTGGGTTACTGAAGCAAATTCTGACCAACAAGCTTCTTTTAATCTCCAAAAGAAATACGATGTATTCCGTGGGGTTGCGGCATAACTGTCACATGCGGTAAAGCAGAGATCAAAATTGACGTAAAAGATGATTATTTTGCAGTGGTTGGCTCAGATTCCTTCAAAGAATATCGTTTGTTCTTAATCGCCCATTCACATTTTTGTAGACCGTATACATAATAGATTATCTGCACGGACAGTTCCTTTACTAGTTTTGAAATCTGGCAATGACGGATCGTTTGATTTGCTGCGTGTGTTGATGTACGTTCAGTCAACAGACAGAATAATAATTATCACGCACAGGAATGCTTCAGACTAAAAAATACCTTTCGAACTGCTGAAATGGGGGCGGGGGGCACGGGGCAATTATCCTCACTGAGATCTTTTCTCCCATTTGCCTCATTCATTACCCAAACATAAAACATTACGAGGCATTGGTCCCCGACAATTGTTCACCCCCGACAATTGCTCTTCCCCCTCACTTGCCCACCGCCCCATCTTTCAAACCCTAGTGTCACCACTTTCCCTTTAGCAGTTTAGCGGGAATGTGAAAGCGGAGGCTGTCTTAAATTTACAGCACACTTCCCTGTCGAAATATCAATGATTTAATGACAATATTTTTTTACTGTCAACACTCTGTCAGACCATTATGCATCTAAGTAAGCCTCGTTGTGCCAAAAATGATGATTTATAGTCTCCTTTTATACCCCAAACAGGTTTATCAGGCCTCGCTTCCACTTTTGAACAACAAAAGAATGTTATTTATGATTTATTCCATTTATTTCGTAATCCATTTGATCATGCGCGAAGGTTGATGGAATTGCTATATTTTTGCTATACATATTTTATATTCAATAGTCTATACCTCAATGAATGTACCCCCCTGTGCGCTGGGGATGGTAGAATATGCCCACGGGATTCCCTGCCTGTCGTAAGAGGCAACTTAAGGGAAGGCTTTGAACCGTATTTGAACTGTATTTGAAACCGAACTTGAACTTGAACCGTATTTAAAACCGTATTTGAACTTTATCTGTTTATCTAGCTGACACTATACAACACATTCGTGTTGGTGTGTCGTTAAATCCAATCTAACTCAAAGATTGCATGAAGTTGGAGATCTACTCAGGGTGGATTGAAAGAGCCGACCACCCCCTCCCATTCAGAATGCTTAACCAAATAGTTTGTAAAAAGGGCTTCAAAAAGGTAATAAATTATAAGTAATGATTAAGAAAACGTTAATAAAATATTGTCAATAAAGTCTTTATAATTATTACGTATGTAACAACATTATACTGTTATACGAGAGGGGTGTCACTTCGCGATGCATAACGATGCACTGTGTTTACCGTACGGGTGTGCAAAATGCCTTTCCTGCAGGATAGACTGCCGGAGGTTCATGGTGTAAGCGAATTGTTTGTAATGCTCGTCATGCCAATGTTATAATGCATTATATTGCAGAACAATAAATAAGACTAAACAGGGCAGCCCTTAGCCAGACAAGGTACTGAAAAATGCGACATAACTTTAAAGGGGGCAAAGTATATTTTTTCACGGCGTTGAGCGGATGCACTGATAGTAATTTTCAATTTTCTAGGTGGGACAAAATTTTTCTAAGGGGCGGCGCCCCTGGACCCCTTTGGTTACGGGCTTGTAGCTGTGGCGGTTAGAAATGAAGCATTCTTCTGTAATGTGTGGAAGTGGCACCATCGTATTCATAAGGCGGGGGTTGGATGCACGGGGCATAGTTCTGTCTTCTTAAAACAGTTGGCATCGCCCGATACGCTCCCAATCAAATTGTGGAAGGTTTAAAAGCCCATGCAGGAAAACCCACTCACTTTTCACTAAAGCTCGTACGTTTCTTTACAAGAGCATGGCCGTCTCTTTTATGGTGTGCCCTTTTCCCCTGCACGCACCTTACATTTTTATGCATATCGAGTATCTTAATCATATAGCATCACGGGAAATTTTCGATCGCTTCGCGAACCTTTTCCAGCTGGCCTATTCATTTCTAATGACCAAAAACGTTGAGATTTGTAGTCAGTGCAAAAGCAACGAAAACAAAACTTAACCAAGTAGTATGCACCGGCACGATTTAAGGCATATTTGATCAAAGCAACGCTTTTGAAAAGAGTAATATGAACACTATTTATCTTAATGCTTGGTTATAACAGTGAGAAATCAAAGTTAGCGAGTAGCACATCACCCGATAAAACCAGCATTCAATAATACATTAAGTTTTTATGATTTATTACGACAGGACTGGACCTCGTCCGGTATGCACCGCTTGAAATTTTGAGCATTAGCACACCTTTTTACGGAAGCCGAGAACATCGCGGTGGTGTGAAATCGGGCATGCCAGTTTTTCCACCCCTTTCTACGTAAACATGGGAAGGACAAATCAAGATACGATTTCTCCTTACCATCATCCACTGATAATGTGGACTGGAGAAACTAAAGTTAGTGAGGGAGTACTTCAAGAAAGGACCATTACACAGTGTCCATAAATGGACGCGCCCGCACATGACGCGGATCCTCTTTTCAATTTAAGTAACATAGCTAGCTCGCTCGTCGACGATTTCTCCGTACCACGGTGGGATCATCCCACGTTGGTAATAATATAACCAAAGTTATATAGCGTCAATCCGTGTCATGTACGGGCGCGTCCATTTATGACACTGTGAAGTGGTCCTTTCTTGAAGTACCCCCTCACTAACTTTGGTTTTCTCCAGTCCACATTATCCACCGAAGAAAGGGGTGGGAAAACTGGCATGTCCGATTTCACACCACCGCGATGTTCTCGGCTTCCGTACCTTTTATATTGGATATGAGGAATGAATGCAGCCTCAGTAAGTCGATCCATGGGACTAAAGTTGCACAAAATATTCGTCGAAATAGCTTATCGCTTATTCGTCCTTGTGAATCATGACATCGTTAGGCCATGTAAAACATTGCTTGTTTTGCGTCCATGCCCGGTCTGAAAATGGCCCTTTATTTTTTAATACTGAATCTGCTTAAATATAAAGTAAGATTGCAATTTGTCTAAAAGTCGTGGATGTACTCAATATCATACATTTGTTGGATAATCCAACATTTAAAAGATAAATTTGCAACAATTTTTTCAACTGCTGGTGAATGCATAACTCTACGACATGAATCAAACTATTCAGAAGTGGGCAAGTTTACTTTTTCACTTTTTTACATTTTAAGTTCTGTTATAAAGATAAAATCTGCCTAACCCACCTGAAAAATTGAAATGACCTGACGGTAAGGAAGTACCTTTAACTTGTCCTTACTAAGAAATTTTATAAGGAAGTATTCTTCAATCTGTTGAGTAGTTAAATGCTGACGTAACTAATTACAAGCCAATCAAATATGGCAAAAGTATAGGCTATACCTGTTTCCTCATGGACTTTTATAGACTGCTCGGCCTCCCCAACTCCTTTAAACAACGCAGAAGATTTACAAACTTTACAAAAAGCTGAGATATAGTTCTCTCTATATGTTTTGTAAATTGTACTACCTTTGGAGAGCTTTGAAAGTATGCAAAATTGTAAGTCAAAAGAGCTGAGAACAAGATAAGAGAACCAAGAAATATTTTTCAATATAGACCATATACTGTAAGATTGCTTTCCTATGGGAACTTTTACCTGCGTTCTTGCACTTGGCATTGGGCAGAAGGATCAGTTCCTGATAATTTTCTTCATCAAAGTCATTGGTGTGAGTGTCAGAGGATCCCACTTTGTCAACTACGAAGTGGGGCTAACGCCAAGTCCGGGCTTGCACTCATTTCGGATTTGAGTCTGCTTGGCGCTGGACTCCAAATTGGCCCGGAATGGAAGATTCCGGAATAGGAATTGGCCCGGAATGGGCCGGAACTGGTATCGGACTCGATTCCAGCCACGGCCATGACAATGAATGACATGGTGACTGCTGAAGGCTCCATTGATATTGGTTCACAGTGTCATGTTACCACAGAGTAAATGCTGCGTTTGCCCCTAGAGCTATTACGGACTATGATATGGTTCCTTATAACAATGAAGTCCATTGCACATGTGAAAGATACAAAAAAACATGCACATGGTATGCTTTATTGTCAAACGACCTCGGAATTTGACCAAACTTTGGGTCACTCAATGGAATCGCAATTGGCCTGGACTTTCTTTAGGTGGACTCGGATACATTATGCGGACGGATGAAAATTGAATTTTTCCGCAGAGGGGAGGAAAACGTCCTCAGCAGGCTTTGCAGCGTATCGCATGCCAGTACAAATGTAGGAAACAAGTGTCGAGTTGAGGACGTTAAAGTTGTCGTGATTGTTTATGAAATCGGTGTAGACCTTTCATGTTGACTATGCGGCCTGATAATCTACAGACTAATTTGAACGATGTATTTTGAAAGTTCTTGACTTACGCTGGGGCAACTTTTCAAGCAGTTGACATAGGCCTAGGCTTGGCTACACCCGTTTAGCAGGTTTAGTAAGGCCGGGCGTCTTCTTGTTTGTAACCCAGGAGAAAAATTCCAGTTAAATATCTGGAAATTGGTCACTTTGGTTTTAACTGGTGACACTGGAAACCGCTATTGAAGAACTGGAGAAAGAATGGTGCTTGGAGTAAAATTAATGTCAGGCCACCTACTTAAAGTGGGCATGACACGGCCAAAATAACTTTTGTGTATTGCAAGACTGGGTACAGTAATGTAAAAGTATCATCTCACACACAATTAAAACCGGCGCAGTTCGGCATAAACAGAATTTGAAGAAAAACGTCCAGAAATCCAATTTCGAACAGGTCACCTGACTTTTATGACGCAATTGGCGGCACCCCGCACTGCGCTATGGAAGGACGCGTATCTAGATGTGAAAATAATGCAACGCTTTGGGAAAGTTTCATATCTTAGAAACTTCATGAAAAGGATTACATCACAATACCCGCCCAACGTACAGAGCGCAAAGCGCGGAACATGTTGGGGCTTCGAAGCATATCATTGGCCAATATGTTCGCGTGCATATGCGCCCGTGTTTTAGTTTCCCTACATATAATAAACAGCTTTGTTTTTGTGCAAAAAGGACGCGGTCCGGGCGCGCTGTACAGAACAGCTATGAACATGTATGGACAGTACATAACAAGCGGGCCTTTACTCAGTGAGCTGTTCAGTAACGTTGCTATTGTGAATGGTAAGCAGTCACCGCGCAACGACGCATAGTTCACGATGTGGTCACTGGTCACGCGCGCTGCTGTAGTATCGTAGCACAGGTGTTTGCAATGATGTACCTGCTAACACGCGTTAGCATGCACATGATTCGATGTGTAGAACGATGGATGAGCTGCCTGGTACAGTGTTACTAACCGTGCCTCCAATGACGTCACGATCTTGAGACGCGCTCACATACTTTTTTTCGCTTTTGGATTTCAGATGGCTGAGTCTGGAGTGTAAATGGGAATTCACAAGGTCGTATTACTGTGTTTATGGACGTAGTTGAGTTGGAAAAACATTTGCTTCATTTCAAGCTGTACCCAACAATATTTACTGAGAAACGTACTTTGGCCGTGTCATACCCACTTTAAGGTTTGTACATCTGGCTGTTTCAGAGTACACTAGAGTGTTTCTTGTCGATGATGCATGCATGTACGCACAGTGCTGCTAACAATTAAGTTCATAACTGGCTTGTGGCTATAAAAAATCTCAAGTATCACCAATTTATTCATATTGCTAGTGCAAATGTTTGTGCACATTGATGGCCCGGAGTTATGATCTTGAGCTGTGTAATAACAGGTCGTTTTCTAACACAGGATGGCATTAGAATGCAGGATTCTCAATAACAGATGGCCAAATTGGGTAAACGCGAAATATTTTGCAATGACATCGGAAACCAAGAAAGGTACCGTATAGCAGCTCCTGAAGAACTCACCGTTGCAACAGTGTGGCGGACAAAATGCTCATGTAAATATGCCTATCTTCTAGTGTACGATACGTTTAAAAAAAAAACACTTAAAGGCAGACACTCATCATCCCAAACTACAATTTTACTTGGGGAAAGCAAAACTCAATTGGCGATTGCTCATTGATTGACATCAAATTCAAAAGATGCAGAGTAGCTTGCATTACACAGCATGCACTATAAGTGTTCTGATTACATATTATGGCCTTACTAGTATATGCTCATCAGGATATACCCTCAAGCAATAAACTAGGTTTGTGTCTGCACAAGGAGGAGATAAAGACAATTATGGGAGGGGCTAGAAGTGACTTAGTTGGGAGAATAGGAACTGTCTGGAATGAGAACATTTGCCCTTTAGTAAGAGGGAGTCGAGTGTCTTCTAACGTTGCAGCAACACCGTTGTTATACATTCATCGTTTAACCAATGGCTGAAAATATTTCAAAGGACTCAGTTTTTTTTTTCATTTTTATTGGAAAAGGGCATTCCATCAACCAGGGTCGTGACTGTAGTTTTAGAGGCCTGTTTTGTGGACTTTAAGGGCACAGTCCTTCGCCCAGGTTGAACCGCGCATTGAAACTGTACACATACCTCATACGTACATACACAAGCTATCAGCGTAAGACAAATGTGTTTTTACAGAAATTAATATGAGACATTTATACAGTGAAACTCGGTTTGCGATAATGCAAATCTCAATGATAATTTTTTAAGATAAAACTATGGAAAGATAATAAAAAGTAAAAAGAAAAGCAATATTGTCAAGTGAGGTGAAAAACAAAACAATGAGGTATTGGGGTAAAAAGAAGACAACCCCCTATAGGCCAAGAGAGATCAAATTTAAAGGAACTGTATAATGTATTTTGTACCCACGTGTCTCTGCCTTACTATGACATAATTTGTAGGCTTGTGCTTGCTTTCTCAAAGGAGCAATGGAATTTGAAATGTAAACATGGCAAAAACGGGCATTATTGACCTTTGTACCTTCCATAGAAACTTTTCATTGCAAGAAACCCTTATACAATGGTAAACCTATAGTAACAACATATGTATATATCTAGAGTGTGTCTGTACATGCTACAATAGTGCAACTATTCCCTATAGTTTCACATCTGTCGGAGCCATCTTGTTTTTTACCCCATCGATAAGTATGCAAGAGAGGTAAAAAAACTAGATATTTTTTGACCCACTCTTGTTTTTATTTATCCATCCATTTTTATATCACAGCAAAAAAAGCCTCAAAAGGCAGTATCTTGTTGCTATAGAAGTATTACAGAATTGATTTTCTAGACTGTAGGGAATCCTTTGGTATTATGCACCTTTAGGTGACCTTTTACAGTACAGTAGACTCGAGGCTACTGGAGCCAAATCAACGGCCTAATGTTGTATCCTCTGTAAACTATGAAAATTTACTCTAAAATACTAAAAGTGTAAGTACCATACTGTATTTATGACACATAGCCTTCTTTTAAGAAGTGTTTTGATGGCCTTTGTTCATTTATTAAACATAAAAAGAGCCTGGAGTTAGCCTAATGTTAAGTATTTTACCTACATACAATACCGTATGTACTTAGCCTATCTCAGGGGGTTCTGTAGACCTAAACAGTGCTGTAGGACTCGAGAACGGTCTCCAGTTACGATTTTAAGGACTCGCACTCGGAAGGCAAGTACTCGGACTTGGTCTCGTAACCAAGAGGGGGCATTTGGGGCCAGGTCCCCTGCTCCTTGGCTTGGCCCCTGCTCTGCTGGCATAGCAAGGCCCCTGTGCAATAACGTATGCTTGGTGTCACCCTGAGCTTGGTTTGCCCCCCCCCCCTGCTCTCCAAGTCTGGTCACGGGCCTGGGTCTTGTAAAGTACGGACTCGTGAATCGACTCTAAATTCCCCGAGACCGGGCTCGAGATCGGCTGAATTTGGAAATCACTTTTATTCAACTAGTCCGTTGTTACCATAGCTTTACCTTGTTCTTTGCAGTTTCTGTACAACACATGGCATCTATTCCTGTGCAGTGTAGATGATATTCTTGATATTCTTAAAAGTCCTACGGTAAAAACGTACATGGGGGTTCTTAATTATTTCCGCTGGTGACCCACATGTTTAATCGGGAAGATCTCACGCGCCACAGCCAGACGCGCATACATGATTTTGCTTTAAGGCCTCATTTTGAAATGGTTAGCGTTCTACCTGAATGTATGGTGTCTTGGGGTCGGTCGAAAGGCCCCGGGTTCAGATTAGCACCAAATGGAACAAAAAGGGCGCAACCCTGGAAGCTCTTGAGGGTATTTACAAAATAGTGGACATAAACCTGAACAGTTATCTACTCTATCCGTAAATGACATTGAATACGCAATCAAATGATGACCACAGGTATCACAATTTGACCATTAGATCCAACTCAGGCCTGACAGAGCTGGTAACAAAGTAAAACCATGTCAGATTAAGTGGCGCAAATCTTTTTTGAAAAGTGTATGCTGAGGAGATGGTGGTTTGACGTGACTTTAACTCATCAGAGCGTCACTATCTGTTGGCTTGCAGAGCGTAACAAGACTATAAAAAGCCTCCTAGATTGCCTTGAGTAGCAAGTTACCAGGCTGCTACAGTTGTACCTCGATACCTTACGTATTCTTTATTCTGAAACATTATTCAGAAATGCACAGTTCAAATACGATAAGGCAAATAAGAGGAAAGAAAATATTCGGCCTATACATATGTATAGGGCACATGGTCTCCTAAGATTTCGTAAGTTCATTTCAACTGGCCTGCTTAACTCCCCCTCACCATCACTGGATTACATACGTCAAACTATAAGACCCGTCGATTTGACTGCAGTGAGCATATGAGTGGGTGGTGGGGGATTATTGGATTATGGTACATAGTACGGTTTGCACACAGGGGTGTAGCAGAGGGATTGGTGATGGTATGTAGGAGCTGAAATTCAAGGTGGGTTTGAAGCCAGAGAATTACAACTGCCTTAGCCCATATAGGTCAATCTAAAGACTTCAATTTAACCAAGATGTAGCCAGACACCTCACTTCTAGCGCACCCCTTTTGCTTCCAAAACTGATGTGTTGTCAGGTTGTCGGCACAATTGTTTTGTTGGCAAATTTGTATCCCAAATGCGCCCTCTTCACAAGCGTTCTGTTCTAGTCACCCTAAGGAGCGGAAACTGGTTGCAGAAATGAGACACATTCGAAAGGAAGACGCCCTGACGTAAGAGTACCAAGATACATCTGCGGGTGCAGGGCCCGTTGTGTTCTTAACATAAGTGGCGCCTTCAGAGGCTGGTGATTGAGGGGGCAGTACACAAGATGATGCCTTAAACCCACCCCAGATAAACCCAGAAAGTCGGTGCAAATTGTGTATATTTTTATCGGTGGTAGTTTGCACTCTGCCTTTGTCACCTTGTGGAGGTGATATCCCCCTCCCATCTGAGAAATTTTTGTTCATTTAAGATGGCGTAGGTGCAACATGGTGCTATCTTTAACAAGCTTTTGAACTGATCATATATTGGAAACTTCCACAAATTTAGTGAAATCTTATATTTGGTTGAGTGTAAAGGAAAGATGTGTTGTCTGAGTGGAGTTAGAAACTATCATTATCTAGTGGTATTTTGGCTGTGTCGTGGCTGTGTCGTGGCACCCGTTGTAAAAACATAATTGTAACAATTATGCTACGAATTTTACCGTACATGATACTCACGATGTGAGATTGCTTTGAGATTTTCTCTTGATGCGGGGTCCCTGCAGAGGTCGGAGTTGAACTTTTGTCGGAAAAGTGTTTTGGTTAGAATGTATTATTGGACCAATAGTGTTCATGAGAAACGGAGTATGAACCTTGACGAATGCGCGCTAAGCGCGCCGAAATTTTGCATTGTAAATCATAGCAAAAGTTGCGTGCAGACTTTGCACCGAGACACTTTCGATTCCTAACAAAATGCATCCGCCAATTAGAGGGCGAGTCGTCTGTCTGATAATTCGTATAAGCTTTCAGTTTTCATAAAATGAGTCTTCCCCTGCTTTGCATTCTTGCAATGCTGTACTCATCCATAGTGACTCCTATGCAAACGAACAATCGATGTAACTGTAAAACCCTCACCGATTAATAATATGTTTGAGACGGTATTGGTAATAAACACAGAAATGCGGTCAGACTGCAAGCACGAAAAGCGTGCGAAAATTTTGGTCCTGTCAGAAGAATTTGCAAGAAGTTTGATAGTTTGAGAACGACTTATGATTAAAGATGATTAAAATAGACTCATCACTCAGTCAGAACTGGGCCGGATTCAGCTTGTGGGGGGCCCGGGGCCAGAATAGTTTGAGGGCCCTTTCACGATCAGGCCCACTATCTATCTGCGCACCACCATAGGTTGGCGCGTAGCGTGCAAGAAAATTTTGGCACAAAATGCTTCCAAAATCGCTGGAAATCGCACGTCACAGGCCTTGCAAGTTGTATCTTAACATTTTCAGTTTTGGAAATCTCATGCTTTTGAAATTGACTATATTGTCACAATTAATATGTTATATTTTTTTACCTTTTTTTTCCTAATGCCCCTCCAGCAATCAATATTCCGTTTTCCGTATGAGAAATATATTCCCGAAAACTTTCCCCTTCCCAAGTGTTTAATGGGGGATATACATTTACTTCTATTTCAGTTTAACGTTGAACCCATCATGGAATGGGCTTCTTCTGGCTTTGTCTTTAGCAAACTGACAATGGATGCCATTGACGTCGATGTGCACAGGTCGTGTTATTTGAATTCCTCGGATTGAGTGGTGACTTTACATTTTAACTACATGAAAATTCAAATGGGCTACCGGTATTCATCCAAATACCTTTAGGGATGCCAATTTGTTTTGTGCAAAACCGACAGAATTTACATTTGAAAGCACTGATTTCACGGGGCTTGTGGTGTCACGTGTGACAAGTTACGCAAATTCCGTAAAATAAAGAACATGCATCCTTATAGGTCCCATGTATTTATGGAGAGACTACTTTTGTTCACTGTGGAGTTCCGAACAAAGGAACGTATTTTGCATCTTGACCATCGACGAACGGACGGTAAAGCATCTCTTGCCTCCATTTTTTGGACACCCAAATGTGGGGGCCCCTAAATGTGAGGGACTGCGGCCTGGACCCCGGTGGGCTCCGCCGTAAGTCCTGCACTGAGTCAGAAACACACCTCAACCTACCCCCTACAGGAATCTATTGCTAAAACGCCTTTGGGACTCATTTTAAAGTTTTTAGGGAAACTTCGAAAATTGATTGGGGGCACGTACTCCTCCCATACCCCACGTGCCGGCGCCACAGCGGAGCATTTACAAAAAAAGGCGTCTATATATTCCGATTCAAATTTAATGAGCAGCGCAACGAACGCAAGAAAATTTTGAAAGTTTGCAACAACTTTTAATAGAAAAAACTGAAATATCGATCATTTAAAAATGACAACCACCTTACCTCCAGCCACAGCTTTCCCGCCTACACCGATTTTCCCAACAAACCTATTCGTTAATTCCTGCCTTTCCGTCAATACGAAGTAAGAAAGGAAACAAAAGCAGTACCATGTTCAGCATACATACAGTAACACCACATGACCAATTAAAGAAGAGCAATACCCATTGTCATTCACACCCAGGGCCTATATCATAACACACAACAACACTGTATAAAAGGCAGTGTTAAAATTTATTTGTAAATTTCTGCTTTTTCTTAGTTTACACTTTTTCATAGTGGGGACTCGGACTTGGATCTTGTGGCTAGGACTCGAATACCAATGACTCGGTCTCGGCAGGTGAGGACTCGGGACTCGGAAGGTTAGAACTCGACTACAGTACCGTCTGTAAGCAGCAACAACAGACCAATCAACAGCCTAATGTTGCATGCCTTGGAAACTTACTCTACAAAGCAAAATTGTAAAAACAAACTTGAAGGCACCTCATATTGTTTTGGAAGTGTTTTAGTGTGACATTTTTTGTTCTTTAATCAACATAGATTGATAATACCTTATTCACGTCGCAGACATATACTTACCCCTTGCTACATCTAATTTGCAGGGCCGTAGCGAGCGGGAGGTGTGGGGGGTGTCCCCCAATATTTGGTCGCCCGTCGGCAAATTTTCGGTCTGTCGGCAAAAAGAGGAAAGGGAAAGGAAAAGAAGAGGAAAAGAAGAGAGAAGAAGAGAAAAGAAAGGGAAAGGATGGGAAGGAAAGGGAATACGGAGAATGAAAAGAAAAAAGAGAAAGAGAGAACGGGCCAGTCTGTTATCGGCTATTTCGATTTTCGACTCTTCTTCTAATTGGTCCATTTAAGTTGAAGGCCCGTCGGCAAATTGATTATGCATGTGACGGCCTTATACGGCCCTATGAACGGCCGTCGGTGTAATTGAACTAGTGACTGAGTCCGTCGGCAACTCGGGAAAAGAAAGGGAATTAACGGCTTCCGTATAGGTGCACTATTTCGGGTCATATGACATTCTTGAAAAACCACTTTCTGCACATTATTCCTCACTTTTATCATCACCATGGGGAGCAGCACCCGATTACCCATGGACAGGGTATCCTTAGCCCGTCTTCTAAACACTAACCTTGATTTCAAACACATTTTGCAAACTTCTGAGGATCCGGTTTACCCACAAACATCTCGGGGAAAAAATAATGCGTGCCGCGCTTGTCTTCCCTTCTCTGCAGTCTCAGGCTTTTAACTTTTGAACACCGAAATGAAACAGATACAGAACCCATCTTCAGATCCTGGCGTTCAAAGCATATTTTGAACGCTTGTGTTAAGATTCTGAACACTTTTTCTCCCTTTTTGAACTCCGGACACCTATCCACTTATTTGAACGCCTGACGCGTCTAGTGTTCAAATGCTGAACACATAGTGTTTCAATTCTGAAGGACAGGTTCAGCACCTGAAGTATAGTGGCATGACGGGAGGAATATCCTTACACATAACGCATAAGAATTAACCGGAATCTTTGCATTGGATAATGCATTATGAATCGAAATATACCAATCCTGCATGAGACTTAATTTTTTACCGAGAGATTATGCTAAAATCTCAGAGCTTCCGGAGGCGAAGCCCCCCGGACCCTCACCAGGGCCCTAGGGCCGGTCCAGTGTTTAAGCCAGCCCCTATTTGTGAGACACTGTCGCATAAACGGCGCCACAAAAAAAAAAAATCTGACACGCAATTTCTACCCGCCGGGTGTAAATTTTGAGGTTCCTCATTAGGGCAGAAATCCACTCAAATATTGCACCATTTGCGATCTAGGCACCTTTCAAATTCCAAAAATTTCCAAAGGGGAGGGGGACATCCTCTACCCATAGACCCCTCCCCAAGGCCACAGATCAGTAAATGTCGCATTGAGAAAACGTCCTAGCTAAAGCACTGGCGGGCATCTTGATCCCAACCACCTAAAACACTGGCGGCCTAATACATTAAAATTAGTGGGATCTAGTTTGTATTTGATGATGCATTATGAAATCAAAATATCCATCCTGAGACTTAACTTTTCACCTAGAGATATACTTAAACCTCAGAGCTTTCAGGGGCTGCACCCCTGGACCCAATCAGGGGTCCTTAGGCGGGGCCCAGGACCCCACCGGGTAAAGCTCGTTTTCGCACTACGCATTACCAGATCCGTCGGCAAAACATAATCTCAACCCCCCCCCCCCCAAAGATAACACCTTCGCTTCGCCCCTGCTAATTTGTATTCTCATTGTATCATACTATTGTATTATTATTGTGACTTCTCTCCCTGTAAGGTCTTAGGATTCCTAGGCATCCCTTGCGGGTCCCAGGTGGTTAGCTACTTACCGTTACTCTTTGTATTTTTACAGTATTTAGCTTCAACAACTCTTATTGTGTGTATTTACCTAAGCATTCCAAGAGTTGATTATTCTTAGTGTTCTTCTTGAGCCTTGAAAGAGCCTGCCTAGTTTTGTTATTATCTTATTATGGACTAAGGTGCCCGCTGCGCACTTTGTTCCCAGTTTCCTCCAGGGAGGGTCTGGGATTCGCACTCAGTCTGCCCGGCCGCAGGTCTTGCACGCGGCGCGACCCGTGCGAGCGCTGCATGGGCTTCTCTGCGGACCAGTGGCGGAGATCGACTCCTGGCTGCAGGCCCGCAGAGATAAGCTCTAGTCACGGCTAGACGCGATCCCGGACCCCTTAGCCCCGGGCCCTTCAGGTTTACCCCCACCTTCCTCCAGGAAAGGTAAGGGGGCTTCTAAAAGTATGGCCCCGGCCAAACGGTCGAGGAATCCCCCGAGGTAGGCTCCTCCAGTAAGGCCAAAAAGAAGAAGAGTAAGAGTAGAGATGGTTCTAAGGTTAGGAAGGGTGGACAGCTCGGGGCCGGAGTCCCAGACTCCGCAGCCGCGGCTACTTCGGGGGCCATGACATCCGTCAGCCCGTGTCCGTAGACCGGCGTGCTCCGGTAACTACGGACCCACCTCAGGAGCTTAGACTCCAGAGCTAGGATCCTCGGTTCCTCGGAGCCAGGATCCCAGCTTTGAGTTCTCCCCTTCCGCCCCAGCGGACCTCGCAGGTTCTCCAGTCCCATCCCGGAACCGGGTTCCGCAGAGGTCCCAAGGAGCCACGGGCTCACCTGTCCAAATAATACAATAGTATGATACAATGAGAATACAAAGTAGCGCCCACCAAGAAGGTGGTGGTGGTGGTGGGGGGGGGGGGATCTGTGGCAGTGACATATCAGTTGGTATTAAACTAGCTGTCACTGCTGTAGAGCTCGATGCTGTATACTGTAGTATCTTAGGCTTGGAACGAAACAGTATAATATTACTTGCTTAATGCTATAGTATTCAGTTTGTTGCCTTAACATCACAACCTTACTCTTTGGAAGCAGTACCAAGTCTGTGAGTAAGTTCTTTTACTTCTCCTTCGTGTTAATTTTCCACAGCATTTTTCTGTCTGTGAAATAACTTGAAGGGAGCCAAAACAATTACAGTACATCCCCTTGTTGTTTTTTACACCGTGCTCTATGTATTCTTCCAAGATATTCTTTTGAATGTATCATTTTCCCTAGACCAATTATCAATTCAGGAAATACAAAAGCTCAGGTACCGCTGCAATTTAGGCCCCATAAACCAACTTTTCTAATACCTGTGAGCTGGAATTCGAAAACATGTTTATGTGTGCCATACCCAAGGGAAAATAGCAACTTTCATTGATGAAACCACCTTTGAAGAACACTATCTATTAAAAACTAAACATGATAGATGAGTTTTTTATATTAAATGTGTTGTTTTTTACCCCGCCAAAGTTTTTTACCCCACTTTTGGAAAAAAGTGGGGTAAAAAACGATTTGTCAAATTTTTCCTACGTCAATTATATTTGTTAATTTTTCCTAATTATATCAAAAGACATTCACACTGGCCATTTCATAAAGAATAAAATGTGGCAGAAATCCTAAATGGTTATAATTTTTATCTGAAGGTTTAGGTAAATTGTTTCACCTTGCACGACTATACCTCATTAAAATTCAAAGTATAGAACATGTCATGTAAATATCTTTAAAAAAAAGCTGCTGCATGAGCATAAAATAATAAACTGAATACGATAGCAAAGTTAAAATAGGACAATTCCGTAAATTAGGACGTACTTTTCAGACAGTAAGGTTATATTTTACTCTGGTTTTGTGGGACATCTACCTTGAATTAAATTTTTAAAAAGTTTAGTTCCTGTTCCCCCCCCCCTCCCCCAAGAAAAAAAAACAGAAAAAATGCAATAAGTTCTCTGTGACGGACGTATTCAGACAGCCAGAGAAAGTCATATTTACAGCTTTTAGTTTTCGTTCGAAGATTTGCTGTTTTGAAACATAAAACAAGTAAAATTATTATGTACGTTAGGAAAGACTTTAGTCTATAAATACCATTACAAGTCAGTTGGAGTTTTATTATTTTCCAAACAATACCCAAAACTATGTTAAGACGGACGTACAATATTTTCAGTGACGGACATACCCTTGAGAAGACTTACGTCCTTCACCAAAAAAATATTTAGCAAAATTATAAATAAAACAAATTTCATATTAATCAAATGTGCCACACTACAAGTACTTTAATTCTATAGTACAAAACAAGTTCAATAGTTCTAACAACAATATCTTCCTAGTAATAAATGCTTCAGTTTATGGCAATTCTGGGGCGTGCACTTACTACGCTATTGGGCAGTTTGACCAAATCTCAAGTTTTTGTTATGTAGAGGGCAGCATATAACAAACATTTTAAAAAATAGACATTAAGAATAGTTTAATACAGGTAATGTCATTGCTCATAGGGTAACAAAAAAGAAAGTCAAGTTGAAACTGTACCGGTATCCAGCGAAAAAGATCACGTTCATGCAACTTTTCGGCCTTTTAGCGTAACATAACACAACAGGTTAAAGGGCAAAGAAGGGCTTGGACCCCATAGGATGCACTAAGTCCACAAACCCTTAACTGAAAACAAACAACCAAACAACATCAAACGAACCCAGTACAATTAGATTCTACCACAGTCATGGAAAAACGTTGGGCTAAGATCATGTGTAGTATCTGTTCTTTTCAGCCAGTCTAGAATGGGACCACACATGACAGACCCTTGATGTAGAGATCTGAGGGCCGAGAGGTTGGTCAGTTAAGTTTGTTGTCCTTTCTGGGATGTAGTTCCCTTCGGGAGTAACGTCTGGTTTTGCCCCTTGGCTCTTCGCCAAAGAGTCGAGGGGACTTAAGAAAAAAAAAAAAACAGTGAACAAGGGCCAATGATGTTATTTTCCTTGTGTACTATTTTACGGAATTGTCAAGTAGTAAACAACACAACTGAAAAAGTGATCATGAAAAAGATGATCATACGAATATTTTTAACTTAATGGACAAGACGTTTGACCATTCTTACATTTGGGAGTTAATACTTCATTCCAGTATCTTGCATATAAATGGGAAAGCCTTTTATGATATTTTGTGTTACCACCTTTAATAAAAGGTTGCAGGCGTTAGTCAATATGTGTGTCACTAGCTTAAAGTGGAAACGCTGTTTGCGTCATTTAGGCATTTACAATTGAAAATTGGTACCTTAATCGTTTCTCATTTATACGTCTATGCATTGTTTTCAATTTAGCTTATCAAATGCAGGCCCATGAATTGCTTGTACTTTATAGGATGTACGAGTCTCCGAACATGGCGCATGCCGCATAGTTTGGCACACTAATTACTTCTTGCGTATTTCGTTAAATACTGTTTCCCTATACAGGACAACGATAATCCAAAACTGGCAGAATGTACCCTTCACAAAATAAACTACATGTAACTTTGTCAATATAGCGCTTGATTCTTTATAAGGGCTATCCTACCACTGACGGACTAATGAATAAATATGGTCAACATGAGCTTGCCACAATAGCGTCGGATGTTTGTAAACAAACGAGAACGGGACCCTTATATAAATTACTCCATATCACAGTGGCAAAGCAAAAGGCTTGTCATTCGACTGTCGAAGCTGAACTGGGTGACATTTTTCATTGGAATGAATCCATTCAAAATTGGCTTTCTGTTAAAGATCGTTCAGATACTTGAAATTTTTTACCTTAATTTCTTCTGCAATAATTCTTGAGGGAACCTGTAAGACAGGTGTCAAAAATCCATTATTTTCTTGGGCAGCGAAAGTTGTTAAGAGTCAGTTTTGGAGTCTGTTTATCAACATGTTTGTGCTTGCGTGGCTGGATGAATTAGCCTCCGAAATTACATTACCAAAGTACGCCATCACTTAAATCTGGGGTACCAAAATTAACATGAAATATTCCCTAAAGATCCTATCTTCAATCAATTGTAACTTCCTTAATTTCTTTCTCACTGAAGAGTGTTATATTTCAAATTAAAAACAACGAACTAAAAATTTTCCTGGTTAATATGAACAGTGAGTTGACGAAGATTTTTACGAAAACGGCTCAAAATGCGCAATATTCCTTATAACCATGCTACCCTAAGCTAATGTTATTAGTTCAATGCATTTCTACCATCAAACAATATTACAACTTCAGCACATATAAATAATATAATATATATTACAAGTTGTTTGAAAAATTGAAACAAGCAAATGAAAACTTAAATGTAATAGATAGGTAGGGGAGCCAAAAAAAGCAGAACTTTTTGAGTCTGGCTCTTTAAAGATATAAGCAAGTGAAAGAAATAAAAGGAATAACGGAGAGATTAGGATAGAGAAGGGAAACGCAAAAGCAGGACAAGCGAGCAGAATACAGATGCACTCTGAAATGATAACCAAATACAATTAAATGTCAACGGCCAATCAACACCCCCCCCCCCAAAAAAAAATTAAAGGGACGGTTTAAAAGTATAAATTCTTCTACTACTTGACACTCGTAGCGATAAAAAATACTTAACAGTTTGTCACTATGCTAGCGCTTATCTTCAGAGTCTATTGTACAGAGCTGATGTGAAGTCGAGAAATTTCTAGGCCTTTTTTGTTGTCATATCAACGAATTTTAAACTATCCAAGACCTACAGACCTAGGTCTAAGCCCTGATCTGGGTCTAGGCTTAAACGTTAAACACGGGACTGTTATCTTTCCTGACGTTCCTATATTTCGAAAACTCTACATTGACTTCAGTGTTAGGATAAAGGTTAGGGTTAAGTAAGGATGGGTCGATGAAAGTATTAGGGTTATGTGTGTCGGAACATAGAGACGTCGGAATATGATAGAGGTGTTGTTACCCTTAAACTTTGGTGTGAGGGAGAGGAAAAATTGAATATAGACAATGCCTAGCCTACTTACTACTCTGTTCACGAACTGTTTCTTTTTTTTGACTAAAGGAGTAGGCCAAAGGCTGTGAAGTATGACATGGGCTAAGCCTTTACTACCTTTATACCTAACGCATACGCCTAGAAATTGAAGCAGGCCCTAGGCCTAAACAATTAAGGCCAATTTGTATGCTTTAGGCTAATAATATGGTCATACTCATAGCTTATCACCGAGTCAGTAGATAACAGACTGGGCCATTTAAATCCAAAAACGGCCTAGGCTACTCTTCCTACTCCTAGGCCTAGGCCCTAACGTGGGGCCTAACAGTTAGTGTTCATGGACTAGGCTAACTCAGGCCTAACAATAGTTTCAAGTCTCAAATTTATTTCTACCATTATCACATACAACAAAATGGACTGATTTCCAACATAAGTAAGCGTAAATTAACAGTACATAATGCGGAAGTAGAAACAGATCCTTAAGTAAGTAATGATGAAGTATGGTACTTTGTATCTGTAATAATCAGATGATACAGATTACTTAAATCTGATAGGGTAGAGGAATCAGAATAAACAGAGTTTTTCAAGTCTGATTCCTTCTATGAAAAAAACAAAACAAAACAAAAACAAAACAAAACAAAAAAATACAAAAAAAAAAACAAAAAAAAAAAAACAAAAAAACAAGACAATTGGTATAACAACAAAACAACAGTGACAAAGGAACATAGAATAGGTATTAGGTACAAAGATAAAATAGGTGAGATTGCGGAACAAATTATGCACATTGAAATATATACTCAATTCTGTCTCTCTGTAAAAAAATCATATATACACACTTTACAGATTACATGTTTGCACGCAATACATGTATGTAAATATGGAAATATTTCCTTAAGAATATGAGCATTGGGCCAATATATATTAGAAGACACTAGCTAAATTTGATTATTGAAATTCGAATACAACGCTTGTTCGAGTGATGTTTTAAAATGATGCAAGGATTTTTAATCCTTTATATTACCAGATTACTTGGAAGAGAGTTCCAGAGAAAAACTCCATGACTGCGAATTTGCGATTGGTTGAATTTTGTCCTGGAGTATAATCTACGTGAATAGGGTCTTTTGAGCAAGTATTATAGTTATGAAAGTGGCAGTTGTATGCAAAAAACGAATCAAAGCTTTCTGGTAAAAGACCGCGATGAAATTTATAAATGAAGATCCCAACTTGATAGTTGTAAAGATCAAAAATATTCAAAATATTGGAGTCCATAAACAAAGGAGTGCAATGAGTATTGTATGGGACACTATGGATGTTTCTAATAATCTTCTTGTGCAACATATATGTTATTTTAAAAAAAGTCTTGTGAGCATTTCTCCTGAGTATTAAGCTATAGTTAAGATGAGGAAGAATTAGAGCATTATTAATCAATATGAGTCCACTTTTGGGAAGAACGTTCTTGTTTTTATAGATGACACCATTTTACACGGGCTATTATTTTAGTAATATGAGAAATGTGTTCTTTCCAGTTCAGTTTATTGTCAATTAAGATTCCCAAAAATTTTGTGTATGATGGCTTAATAAAGTTGCCTCCAAGACATAGATAAACATTTGATTCGTCGTGTCTTTTGTTGTCAAAAATTAGTGCAATAGACGTCTTGGGAAATGTTTCCAGGCAATGCATTATGGGAATGGGTCAAAGGTAAATTGTACCACGCAGTTACAGTGTTTCAGCGCGGGTGTTGCACGTATACGCTGAGCATGCAGAGCTAAACACGTTGCCCTTTGCATGTAACGATCCGACCGGAACTACCGAATTTCCCAAAACGTCTAGTATAGCCCTCATGCAGTAAAGGCACACGTAGGCCTAATACCGGCCGCCTAATTTTTTCCCACGAGGTTATGGGCAAATTTGATTTTCAAAATTTTTCAAATTTGTGTCCAAATCATGATTAGGGTTATTTTTAGGGCTACGTGGCTAGAGGTTATTTGACCGCCGAAAGCTCCTTTAGCCTTGCCTATATCCTTCACACAGAAAGGGTATAACAGTTAGTGAGCATTTGGCGAACGACCATACACAGTCTATACCTAGGACTAACGTTAGGCCCAACGTTCGGTCCAGGCTCAGTAGCTGAGACCAGTGGCGTAGCTAGAGGGGGGGGGCAGGTGGGCGATCCCCCCACAAAGCCTCCGAAGGCCTCTGTCGGAAATTTCTAGTCTCTGTCGGAAATAAAAACAATTCATTTGAAACACTTACAACACTTAGGCTAGCCTATTATGTTTCTAACAGTCTGTGCCTGTAAGAGTGTACCATCTTGTGATACATGGGTCCTCAGATCAGCTTCTAAGAAAATGCAGAGAAGCACCATCATACCAATATAACAAAACCAGATTATTAGGTAACCCTCATTTTGAGGGTGGTTGTAAAAAAATATTGAAATTTAATGCCCAAAAGTTCAGATAAATAGTGCACATGATCCCCATAAGCGTAAATATGTGCGCCAAGCACATCCCAACAAAAGGAAAACATATTTTGAAACCTCTTATGGGGTACATAGCATAAACGAAAAAATAATTTTGGGATCCCGTTGGCGCGTTGCGTTAAATTGATCCGAACCCTTGACGAACAGCGCCCTCGTGCTATTTTCAAGACCTCATAACTTGATGCGCCAACAAGATCCCATGGAGTAAACAACTTTACATGAGAGAACTCAAAGCCCTTAATCAATTTCAAGTAAAAAGTTAACGGGATCTTGTTGGCGCATGGAGATAAGAGAGGTCAAAAGTCGAAATTTTCATTTTTGTTGCGTTTTCGCACCTCCGTAAGTACACGCGCCAACGGCACAATTGGATTAGAATGACTGCAAGTTGCAGAGACAATCCACCCCTAATAATAATGAAGAAAGAAGCATGGGACCTCTGCAATTGGTTGAGATAAAAATTTTTGAAAATTCTCAGTGCATCAATATTTCAAGCATATTTTGTACAGAATGGCACATTGTGCCATTTTCTTGCTCTAATATACATCTGCGCCATCAACATCCCATCAGAAATTTTTCATATTTGCTTTAGTTTTGTGTTTGTTAGCAAAAATCAGTTGAAAAATTATTGGGACCATGTTGGCGCATGAACTTAAAAGAAAGGTCAAAGGTCATACCGGCAAACAATTTCTGCTATTTTGGGCAAAATTGCGTTTCCCAAGATGTACAAAAAATGCATGCGCCAATATTGCCCCAATGAACTCTAAGTATATCATGTTTATATGGGCACTTATCAACACATTTCATGTAAAATCAGTATGGGACTTGCATGGCACTGAAAAATATCCGGGTCAAAGGTCACAGCTCGGCCTGGAAATGCCTTTGGGTCATTCCATGCCAAATCAACAAATTTTCAGTAAAGTTCCCAGGTGAACATCTCTGATTTTGATGATTTTCCCCCATAATGTTGCTGCATAGACAAAATGAACACACTGAAATTTTGAGGCCGATAGCTCAAGCAGTTCCGCAGTAATGGCCTTCTAAAAAGTATTGCGCAATACCATATTTTCATGCCAAATGTTGCTTTTGCTGTTTTGTGATTTTTCATGACTTTGGATGCTGATAACTTTTCACAGGAAAATGGTATAAGGCCTAAATTTGATGTATGTGATATCTGGTGGTCACATAATTATAAGCTGGTTTCAGATCAGCAGTAGCTGGCTTAATTTTGGATATGTGGGCCTCCCAAAATGCAATTTTTCACTTTCAGAAGCAATTTTTTTCCATTTTGGGGGCCATCTGGTCCCACTACCAATGGTCCAGAGGGCTTTAATGTTATACCTCAGTATTATCTGATCACTTGACTATAAGCATGGGGAAGCATTACCACATTGATATACAAGCAAAGATTTGGCAAAGGTCTAAACTTCGACCCAAGGACAATTTTCCAAAAAATGGGCCCTCTTTCGGAGAGGTCGTTGACCCCTTGGACAATTATCCACAGATTCGAAATTTTCATCAAGGAAAGAGACAAATCTGATCTTAATGCTCACAAACTCTCATATAGTTTACGTACCCCCTTCATGGTCAGGTAAGATGATGAATATGGCCCTTTTGGCCCATTCCAAGGAGGTACTGCGGACCCTATGGCACAACATCACAAAATGTAAACATTTCATTACATATGTATTTGTTTGCACTTATAGCAAGAGATTATGTGAAAAATCAGAACAAATTTGAGTTTTCTTTGCCTTGTACCTTTTGAGTTCTTAAGCCTAGTTCAGGGAGCAAGTGTACGTGGGAACTAGGCCTAGGTACCCTAGGCTACAATCTATCATGCTGATGCTAGGTACCCTAGGCTACAATCTATCATGCTGATGAATAACGTTGGGCCACAGGCCTACCGTACAAATTAAAGTAAGGCCATTTTGTAGTGCGTTAAGCTAATAACTACCCATCTCAGATGCATGGTCACCACAGCAGTGCAGGATATAGCCTAAGCTAGAATCGAGCAGGATTATAGGAACTAGCCTAGCCTATAGGCCTACCCTGCTTAAGTGCTAAAGTAAATCCCAAGGCCTATAGGCCTAAGGTTAATTGTCATTAACGTAACGTTGTATTGGAGCTTGTTACTACGTTAGGCTAATTCTGCCAGCTATAATTTTAAGGCTGTCGGCACGCGTAACCTACAAAATATAAACATCAAGGACATGGTTCCCGTTAAGTTCTGCATGCGCCTTAATTAATAATCTTTCGATCACATTTTCTTACCCTTTGCATCACACTTCAGTAGCCTAGTCACCTCTCGGTAGGTCACGTCACCGGTATGGCATGGTACCGACGCCCGGCGCGGTCACTGGCACAATCCAGTAAATTCAGTTATTAATGCATGGTATGGCTAGGCTATGCATGCGCGCACATGTACAAGTTATATGCGCTGCCGATCCGGCTATGCGTGATATGCAGCGGTACATAGTGCGCATGTAGTGCTAACCTGCTTGATTTCTCCTCAGTCCGTTAATCATGACCTACGGCTTTAGAAGTTAAGTAGGCTAGGAGCCTACGCCTTCTATGCCTGCAGCCAAGCTTATAGCCGGGGGGGGGGGCAGGGGGTGAGGCGGTCTCCTCTAGAAAGATGTTCGCACCCTAGAAAATTTCAGGTTGCCACTACCTTAACACATTTTTACAAATCACGTGCTCCCTGAAAAAAATATTTCTCCCCCCTCCCATCACCCCAAAATAAAGTCACGGTCTCGCACCCTTCAGTACCTCGTCTTGGTTACGGACCTGCCTACAGCTACAGGGGCCACAGTCATAGAATTTCTTCAATTTCTGTGGCTACAGCACACTACGCATAGACATATAGGCCTACTATGAATTAGACGGATCTACCGGCAATGTGACACTGAACTGTTGAAGCGGTCAAGCAGGGTCACATATGACCTGCTCCACGTGCGCACAGTAAAAGAGCGTTCAAATTCAATGTAAAGATTTGAATGCGCGTTCACTGTGTTTTCACCTTGAATTGCCCCCTCCCCTTTGAGAAATTTTTGTTAATTTAAGGTTGCTCAGATGCAAAATGGTGATGCCTTTGGTATATTTTTTGGACTGATCATACATGACTGGAAAGTGTTCATAATTCAGTCAATTTTAATTTTTGGTTATGTGGAAGATGCTTTTCTGGGAAGGGGTCTAAGGGGAGGGGTATCCCCTCCCCTTTAAGAAAATTTTGTTAATTTAAGATTGCTTAGATGCAAAATGGTGATGTCTTTAGTATATTTTTGAAACTGATCATATATGGCTGGTGTTACAAGACGACCCGTCAGGAACACCGGATTGAATCCATCGACGAGCGAATGGAAAGTTCCAGAGACGTCCAACTTCAACGCAGCCTTTCTAGAATTGTCTAGAAGAGAGAACTGTTTACGCGGCCTGACGACACTTCTACACTGTTTACTACCGTGCATTAAGGAACGTTCTCGTAATTGCTGGACTGTGTACACTAGAAGTTTCTGTTAAATTCTGGAGAGTTCTCGAATAAAAGCCTAGCATATAAAAGGCAGTTCAACAGTTGTTGTGGCGGAGAGAGACATTGAGAGATACCCTAATACTAACTTCATCGAGAGACATCAACGAGACCAGACTATCATACTGCTGAGATATCATAAGCCAGCCACTGACAAATTGCCTTACGCCGTTTCTACGCTGTGTATTGAGATTGTTATCATCCATCATCGCTAGCCTTGTCGTTATTCGCTCGTGGAACCAGTTCCTACGCTACAGCACGCTGCAGGTCTACCACTGTGCCATCGTCAACGTGCATGCACTACCAGCCCTTGGACCAGACCAGGCAAATATTGAGTAAAGGATTGTGAGTAAGTCTAATTAATTATTGTAAATTTAAGTAAGATAAGGAGATTGTAAATAATCATTAAGTTGTTGAATTTTAATCTCGTTCTTCTGTGATCTTTCGCTGTTATTGGTTTGACTCGCGACCACAAGCCGTAACAGAATTGGTGGCCTAACATCCGGGAACGAAAAATACTAGAAAATTCGAGAAATTCTGTTGTGAATCGTAAGCAACTGTGTTTGCTCAGACTACTTATTTGTTTGTTGAAGGCTTGATACAATTTCAAAATGCCATTCAACTTAGATAAATTCGTGGCTAGTCCCTCAGTCGAGGAACTAGATTCATTAAAGAAGTCTGAGATTGTAAAGGTCGCAAAACATTATGGCGTTGAATTTCAGCCTTTAATGCGGAAAGACGAGATTAAAAGATATGTTCTAGAATATCTAGTGGATGAAAGTATCCTGCCTATTACAGTATTGGAAACAGCTATCACTGTGCCAACTGACAACACATTTGAATTGAAAAGGCTTGAAATAGAAATGAATAAGGAGATTAGATTAAAAGAAATGGAAAGAGAAAGGGAAAGAGAGGAAAGAGAAATGCAAAAGGTAAAAGAGGAAAGAGAAATGCAAATGCAAATGCAAAAGGAAAAAGAGGAAAGAGAAATGCAAATGCAAATGCAAAGGGAAAAAGAGGCAAGAGAACATGAATTTAGGTTGAAGCAACTAGAGTTAGGGGTCATAAAAGGCTCAGACCCTAAAATAGGCTTGGATACTGGGGGATTATTCGATGTTTCTAAGCACGTAAAATTTGTCCCCAAATTTCAGGAGGATAATGTGGAGAAATTCTTTAACCATTTTGAAAAGCTGGGTGAGCAACTAAAGTGGCCAAGAGATAAATGGTCCATACTCATCCAGAGTAATTTCACAGGCAAGGCTCAAGAAGTGTATTCCGCTCTGTCAATAGAGGACAGCATGGATTATGATAAGGTTAAAAAGGCCATATTACAAGCCTATGAATTAGTGCCCGAAGCTTATCGCCAAAAATTTAGAAAGTATCGTAAGGCGGATACACAAACATACGTAGAGTTTGCTTATCAAAAAGAAAGGCATTTCGATAGATGGTGTGCTTCCAAGAAGGTCTCCACATTTGACACTTTGAGACAACTGATGCTGGTCGAGGAATTCAAACGGTGTGTGAATGATGACATTAAGACTCACCTTGAGGAAAATAAGGCTGACAAGCTGAGTGAAGTTGCAAATTTGGCTGATCAGTATGCTCTTACCCATAAGTTTGGTAAAGTGGGTCAGACTCAAAACAAGGGTCAGTTTAGTAGGCCAAATAAGAAATATGGCAATAATAGTGGCACAACAGGTAACAGTGGATCTCAGTCTGGTTCTATCTCTCCAACAAATTCTGGTAAAAAACAACCAGAGTCAAGTCGTCAAAAGAACGACCAGGCCAGCTCAAACAAAGCTGCTTTTAAAGATATAACTTGTGGTTTCTGTCACAAAAAGGGCCACACAATGGCAAATTGCTTCACATTGGCAAAATTAAAGGAGACTGAAACAGCCTCCAATGCCTTAGCCATTGCAGAGAATTCTTCTGAGGTAGTCGTGACTTTACGGCCTAATTCTAAAGACAAAATTAAGGAAGAATACCTTCCATTCGTGTCTGAGGGGTTTATTTCCCTAGATGGGAATTCAGCTCATCCACCCGTAAAAATTAAAATTTTGCGTGACACAGGCGCAACTCAGTCGTTGCTTCTTGATGGAGTTTTGCCATTATCGGACTCTACTTCCACAGGGGCAAATGTACTAATTCAGGGGTTGAGTGTGGATTTATTTCTGTCCCTCTCCACAAAATTAATTTGAAGTCAGATTTAGTTTCTGGGTCGGTCATAGTAGGGGTCAGACCTACTCTACCTGTAAAGGGGGTATCTCTGTTGCTAGGCAATGACCTAGCTGGTGGAAAGGTAGTAGCCAATGCAATTTTGACAGATAAGCCATGTGATTATAACAACACAGAGCAATTAGAAAAGGAATTTCCAAATTTATTCCCTGCCTGTGCTGTCACTAGAGCTATGTCACAAAAGCTCGCCATGGATGATAATCTTAAACATCCACCCTCCAAAAGTGAGGATACAGTTCCCAAAAGTGGAACAAGTAGGGAATCATGTAAGGATGATAATCTTGAACATCCACTCTCTAAAAATGAGGGTATGATTTCTGAAAATAAGGATGATAAACTTAATCATCCGCCCTCTAAAATTGAGGACTTAGTTCCTAAAAATGGAACAACACTCCCAAAAGAGGAGTCAGAATCTGGAAAAGATTCCAGTAAAAATATTCATGAAAGTGAAGATTCTTGGTATGATCTCAGCCAATCTTTTATGACTAATCTTAATGATAGTCAGGATTGTGAGTCTCCTGGCCCCACACATGGTGAGGGGGTAGAACAGGAAAAATCAAAAATGTCTGACACACTCCAAAGAGACCAGTTGTCAGTCCAACAACAACATGATGAAGAGCTTCAGCCATTAATAGCTGGTGCACTCACTGAGGATGAATCTAAAGACGTCCCAGTCTGCTTTTATGTTAAAAACAATATTTTGATGCGTAAATGGCGACCACCTGATGCACCATTGGATGAAGAGTGGAGAATTTACCATCAAATTGTGGTACCTAGGACTTATAGAAGGGAAATACTGAGTATTGCTCATGAAATGCCATTTGCAGGGCACCTAGGAGTCAATAAGACTTACCACAGAATTCTAAATCACTTTTATTGGCCAAAACTTAAAAGTGATGTGGCCAAATTTTGTAAGACCTGTCACTCATGTCAAATGGTTGAGAAGCCGAATCAGAATATTCCGGCTGCACCCTTAAAGCCAATTCCTGCTTTTGAAGAGCCGTTTAGTAGAGTCATCATTGATTGTGTAGGTCCCCTACCTAAGAGTAGGGCAGGGCATCAGTATATATTAACCATTATGTGTGCTTCTACAAGGTTTCCAGAGGCAATACCTCTGAGGAATATTAAGGCTCGGACAGTCTTACAAGCTTTACTTAAATTTTTCACATTGTTTGGGTTGCCAAAAGAGATCCAATCAGATCAAGGGTCTAATTTCATGTCAACTGTATTCCAACAGATGTTGTATGAGTTAGGCATAGACCAAATTAAGTCTTCGGCTTATCATCCGGAAAGCCAAGGGGCTTTAGAAAGGTTTCACCAAACATTGAAGAATATGTTAAAGACATATTGTCATGATAATGAGAGAGATTGGGATGAAGGCATTCCATTTGTAATGTTTGCTGCCAGGGAATCTATACAAGAGTCACTTGGGTTCAGTCCATTTGAACTTGTCTTTGGACACACAGTTCGTGGACCATTGAAATTGTTAAAGGAGAAGTGGTTATCAGATCCAGGTGAAGACATACATCTACTTGATTATGTATCCCGCTTTAAAGATCGTCTTCATGGAGCATGTGAACTTGCTCAGGAAAATCTGAGACACTCTCAGAAGAAAATGAAAGCGTGGTATGACAAGACCACTGTGAAAAGAGAGTTTAAACCTGGTGATAAGGTGCTAGTGTTTTTACTTGTTTCTGGTCAGCCACTTCAAGCTCGCTTTCAAGGACCTTATGTCATTGAGAGAAAAGTTAGTGACACAGATTACGTCATTTTGACACCTGACAAGCGTAAATCTAAAAGAGTATGTCATATTAATATGATGAAGAGATATTATGAAAGAGAAGATTGTGACATTTCTAAGGATGAAAGTATACATGCTGTAAATAGTAACACTGATGATACAGGTGATCAAGTGTGTGTTATCAATGCTGATCATGAACTCAGTAATGATGAGATCAAGGCTAATAATGTTCCTGACATGTGTATTAAGTTACAAAATTCTGATGTGTTGAAAAATCTTGACCAGAAATTAAGTCATCTGGATCACAAAGAAAAGTCAGAAATGAAATCATTAATCTATGAATATGCATGCTTGTTCTCAGATGATCCTACTAGGACAAATTTGATTGAACATGATGTTGATGTGGGAGATGCCACACCAATCAAGCAGCATCCTTACCGAGTTAACCCTAGAAAACGACAACATCTCAGGGATGAGGTTCGTTACATGTTGGACCATGACATTATAGAACCTAGTAATAGTGAATGGTCTTCCCCTTGTATATTGGTCCCCAAGCCAGACGGTGGGTACAGATTTTGTACTGATTACCGAAAGGTGAATGCAGTCACAAGAACGGATTCCTATCCGATAGCCCGTATTGATGATTGTATTGATAGGATTGGGAAAGCTGCGTATGTGTCAAAGTTTGACTTACTAAAGGGGTACTGGGAGATACCACTCACTGAGAGGGCTCGGAAAATCTCGGCATTCGTGACGCCAGATGGGTTATTTCAGTATAAGGTCATGCCGTTTGGTATGAAAAACTCACCGATGACGTTTCAGCGCTTAGTAAATAATCTTACGTCAAATTTAGAAAATTGTGAAGTATATGTTGATGACCTTATTGTGTACAGCAACTCGTGGGATGAACATGTACAACATGTTAAGGCATTATTTGACAAGCTTGCCAAAGCTAATTTGACTGTCAATTTGGTCAAAAGTGAGATTGCTTGTGCCCATGTGGTGTACTTAGGGCATGTGGTTGGTCAGGGTAAAGTTAGACCAATTAAGGCTAAAGTTGAGGGCATTGACAAATTCCTGCCCCAACTGATAAAAGGCAGCTCATGCGCTTCCTAGGCATGGCTGGTTACTACAGACGTTTTTTGTCAGAATTTCTCTTAAATTTCTTCACCACTGACAAAATTGTTAAAGAAGAATGAAAAGTTTGATTGGACGGATAATTGCCAAGCAGCATTTGAATTATTGAAAAAGGCACTAATGAGTTCACCAGTGTTGATCGCTCCAGATTTTGAAAAACAATTTAAGTTGGCAGTAGATGCCAGTGACAATGGCATAGGAGCAGTTTTGCTTCAAGCTGATGAGCATGGTGTTGATCACCCTGTTTGTTATTATTCTAAGAAATTTGACAAACACCAGAAAAATTATTCAACAATTGAAAAAGAAACATTAGCTTTGATACTTGGTCTGCAACACTTTGATGTTTATTTGGGAACTACTAGTTTCCCTATCACTGTATACACTGATCATAACCCTTTGACATTTTTTATCTAAGATGAAGAATAAGAATCAAAGATTGATGAGGTGGAGTTTATTTCTGCAATCATATAATGTAGATATTAAGCATATTAAAGGGAAAGACAATGTTGTACCAGACTCTTTGTCAAGAATTTGATTTGATGCAGTATGTTGAAGATATCACTGTAAGTTTTGAAATTTTGTGTTAACTATGGCACAATGTGTATTGATGATGTTGCTGTATTCATGTATTATCATCACCTTGCAAGACAAGTTGTATGTTATGATTATACCTTCCATTGAATATTGGACTACATAATATACATACTGTAGTTATTACTGTAACATTATACATTGTAAATATTGTAACTTAAGTTTTGTCCGAGACGTCCAAAACTTTTTCAAGGGGGGGAGTGTTACAAGACGACCCGTCAGGAACACCGGATTGAATCCATCGACGAGCGAATGGAAAGTTCCAGAGACGTCCAACTTCAACGCAGCCTTTCTAGAATTGTCTAGAAGAGAGAACTGTTTACGCGGCCTGACGACACTTCTACACTGTTTACTACCGTGCATTAAGGAACGTTCTCGTAATTGCTGGACTGTGTACACTAGAAGTTTCTGTTAAATTCTGGAGAGTTCTCGAATAAAAGCCTAGCATATAAAAGGCAGTTCAACAGTTGTTGTGGCGGAGAGAGACATTGAGAGATACCCTAATACTAACTTCATCGAGAGACATCAACGAGACCAGACTATCATACTGCTGAGATATCATAAGCCAGCCACTGACAAATTGCCTTACGCCGTTTCTACGCTGTGTATTGAGATTGTTATCATCCATCATCGCTAGCCTTGTCGTTATTCGCTCGTGGAACCAGTTCCTACGCTACAGCACGCTGCAGGTCTACCACTGTGCCATCGTCAACGTGCATGCACTACCAGCCCTTGGACCAGACCAGGCAAATATTGAGTAAAGGATTGTGAGTAAGTCTAATTAATTATTGTAAATTTAAGTAAGATAAGGAGATTGTAAATAATCATTAAGTTGTTGAATTTTAATCTCGTTCTTCTGTGATCTTTCGCTGTTATTGGTTTGACTCGCGACCACAAGCCGTAACACTGGAAAATGCTCATAATTTAGTGAAATTTAAATTTTGGTTGGTTGAAAGAGGAGAGTAAGTTGCCTTTGTTGTCCACATATTAGGATGGCAGTTTCCCGAATTGAAGTCTCCTTTTCCCTTATATTACCCTAAATTCGAAGTATATTTCATTAAAGTAAATTACAAAGCTTAAAGAAGATGCAGCAAGTTATAGTTAACTTAAGAGCCTGAGGTTGTTGAAAATATTCCTCTAAATATTAAAGAATTCTGAATTTCCCTTGAAGGTAGAAGCAGTGTTCCCAATGATGTGGGCATGGGCGTCAATCCTGGGGGGACAGGGGGACACGTCCCCCCACATTTTGGGAAAACGCCCATTGACTTAAGATTTTTACACAGTAAATTTTTGACAGAAGTGGCCATGTTCCCCCCACATTCGAGTAAAGATTGACGCCCATGGATGTGGGCCCGGCCGGTAATAGACTGAAGTTAGCAGTCCAATGCAGCGCTCATGAGTAACCCCTTGCAATGCCCGGAAAACGTTATTGTGACCAATATAAGCCAAAATGTTATCAGCCGGAGGTCAGTAACAGAATTATTAACATAAGACTGATTTTCTGAGGTAGAAATTTAAATAATGAACAAATTTGAATTTCACTCTGACACATCACAAAGGCCTATTTAATTGGAAATAGGGCCTAGTCATTTGTTGAAAAAACTTCAAAAATTTTTGGAAGGGGGGCCCGGGCCCCCTGGGCCCCCCCCTAAATCCGCCCATGTAATCTACTACTGAACTCTCAGAACTACAGTTCAAATCTATACAGTTCAAATCAGTTCAAATGTCTCAAACTCAGCTTAGAACCCCCTTGCCCCTTTCAATGTTGTACCCTATCTGATCGTCACAAATTCGTAGCCAACATTTAAAGGGGTGGGAGGATGACTTGTTTCATTTACTTTTGTCGGGGAGTCAATCCCCGACAAAACACATGAAACAAATTTGTCGACGAAACAGTGACAAGTTGCACTAACAATCTCTCAAAATCAACTAGAGACCCCCTTGTCCCGTTCAGTGTTGTACCCTGTCTAATCGTCACAAATCAGTAGCCAACATTTAAAGGGAGAGCGGGGAGGATGACTTGTTTCATTTACTTTTGTCGGGGAGTGTATCTAGATAGATAAGATACATGACTTTGTTACATACACTGTACGCTCGAGGTAGCTGTCGCACGCTCGCGTGGTCTCAGGCGCGCGTATCAGACCTCTACACAGATAGGCTGTCAGCATTTGTGCAAGTTGTAATGCTACGCGCTTACTTCAGCCGGGGGCATACACCCTAAGCTTAGGATTTCTCTGACTTTCTGTTCTGTGACGTCATATGCATGAGTTCTATTGGTTGGGGCGGTCACAGATCAGTGGGCGGTCATACTGTCATTTGGGCCAGAAATCATGTTGCCGATGAAAACAAACCCGTCCGGATTATATTTGCTGTGTATATGCGTAGTACTTATTTTCATCGGCTTCTTGGTTTCTACCGATTGTGATTTCACGGCCGCCCATACCAATAGACCTTATGCATTGACATCACACTAACGTCATTTTGGAGGAAAACAATGAAACACACGTGCACGAACGGTGTGGATTTCGCCGCACGTGTAGTAGACTTAAGGCCGGTTCATACTCCATTATAGCGCTATAAAGCTGTGTTTAAGGATGTTAGCAGGGTCTCGATATGCCGATGTTAAATTGATTCATACTCCAGTTTTCTCGGAAAGCTCAACTTTCGCAGTACTGCCATGCAATGCACAGTCTCTCAATACCTGCCTATGCAAAGGCCAGGTACATTACATATGTGTATGCGGTTTGATCGGCTCTACGACAAAGTACACTATTGATTACCACAGGCGTTCCGATTTATATGTACATATATATATATATATATATATATATATATATATATATATATATATATATATATATATATATATATTAATTACACTATACATATATATACTAACCTTTATGTCTTAGTTCGTGGGAAGCAATAACTGTTTCCCTCCATTCCTACAACTCTCACTGTCACAATCAGGCCGCCGATAGTCGCACGGAACCCGAATACATGTAATGAGCCGGTATCTGAAAAGGTCAGCCATTATTGTCGAGTAGGATCGTGAGCTCGTTTCAAAAGGTCGTTCACCTACCAAGCAGCCAATCAGAAGCCGTTTCCTTTGCGATATCTCGAGAGCTTGCGTGAAAAGCTGAGCAATGTTCAACTCCAAGCGATGACCGTGAATCAAACTGGCGGCAAAGATATTTTGACCATATATAGTTATTGATCGCTTTATCGCGCGAGAAATTTGGAAGTATGAACCGGCCTTTACGCGAGTATACGATTGGTTGACAAATCAGCATATCTGCATTTATTGGTGTAACTTGCAATGATACGCGCTTTTCCTCCATTTTCATCCAAACGAGGGAGCACTTTCTCCTTTGTGATACCATATGCATAAGTTCCAGAGAAATCCTAAGCTTTAGCTGGAAGGAGCGTGTCAATGCAAAGACGCGTGTCAAACCGTGCGCTGCTGAAGGGTCACTTGCCGCGGGAATGTAGTTGTATGGGAGGTGTAGTATTTTTTAGCACTCAGATTGTTTGTACGCGTACGAAGCGTTGTGTTTCTGTAGCGTATGGGAACATTGTGCTACGCTGTTGCAAATGAACGCTGGTCAAGCCTGACGGCAGAAGTAACTGTGGAGACCATGTGCCTAGAGTCATGTGGGTTGTAATTTTCCAAAGGCGTTCTCTCTGCTAACTGCAAACATTACGTACCCAAAGCATATGAAGATTGCAACCCAAACAGTTTTGTACACAAAAATGTAGTGACGATACAAACAAACTTGTGTTTGTTGTTTGTGCATGAAAAAGGTGGGGATGATTGGCCAATAGGGGCTGTTTATCAATCACTAGGTCCTACTAGTCCACAGTCTGCTCACCTAGTGTTTGTGCCACTTTGGGGCTTCCCATACTAGTTCATGGGACAAAGTGTACGTGGGAACTGGGCCTAGGTGCCCTAGGCTATAAGGGCCTACTAACGGGGTGCACACATGCGCATGAGGCAAGGTCCCTTCCCCTGCACGAAAGTTTTGTTTGGACAACCTTAACGTAAAGATCCAGTTTGCAACTTAAGGAAAATTTCTGGGCAAGCACCTTCCACGCCTTCCCATACGGTCTATGGGACAGGAACATGAGTGAATTATCGTGTTACGGTTTTAGGGCATGTTCAGCACCTTTGCCTATCCAAAGCTCCCACTGAAGATGGCTACACTACCGTCTTTCCAGAGGTATAATTCCATTGACAGATGCTAATGATAGACCCATGCATATATCCCACCCCCCCCCACCCCCCATATGCTTTGGCCTCGAAACTGGCTACTGACCTAAGAAGTTGATAACCAGTAATAGAGGAGCTAGTAGGTGGTATTCCGGGACGTCTTCGAAGAGTCGGTTTGGCTTTCCACTGTAGTAGCTCAGGCTGACTATTTAATATCCACGGTGGTGGTAACTGATTGGTAGGTCCTGGCTGTGCAAAGGTATAAGGGGTGGGGGCCGATCCACTAAAAAGGAAAGTGATAAATACAGTATCTCTAGTAGAAACTATCCATGTTGTCTAAACAGTTCATTACATACACTCACCAGGAACTAGCTTCCTATAATTTCTGTTCTACTTTTGTACTATAGTGGCTTGTTATGCTGATGTTTGGGTTCTCTAAGAGAATATTTGAAAGGTGCAACCTAATCTTTAAACCCAATTGTTAGGGCCCAAGACTAAATATGATCTGAGTATGGCTTTAACCTGGCTTTGGAGACTGTATCTAAGCAGGCGCGACGGAACGGAAAAAACATTGGGGGGGGGGGGGGGTGGGCTGAGTGCCAGCAAGACTATGTCAGCGCCGAAAATTTGGGGTTGTCGTTAGAGAAATTGTCCTCTTCAGAGCAAAAAACAGTGTAAACCGACCAAGAATATGTTCAGCACCCACTCGAAATGCTCTCCGCTGTCCCCATTTCTTGGAGTACTTGGCAAATACTGAGGGGCTGAACATACCTTTAACCCATCCACTTTTTTCATTGGGGTAAACCCCCCATTCCCCTTCCCGGTTCCGCCGCCACTGTGTCTAAGAGGTCTGTTAAAGGGCAAATCAATTTCTGGTAAACATTCGGCCATAAGTTTTGAAAAACAAAGTTGTTGTTCCAGATCATCAGTTTTATTAGAAGATATTTATTGACTTGTAAATATTGCATCATGACTTGGAATGGCTACGAAGCAACTATCGAAATATCATCATACAGGCATTGCGAGACAATTCGCCCTTTAGTTGTTAGCTGACTTTGTGGTCGTCGCTTGGTAGTACGCGGTCTAACCTGCTGAGCGTGGGTCATTTTCCTTGAACGCTCTCTTGAAAACTACGCGTTACTCATTCAGGATAGTCGGTTACGCAAGCAGTTCTGTGGGTGTAGACTAACACTTGAACCATACAATTACATTCCCGCGGCACGTGACCCTTCAGCGCGATGCATTTTGTTACTGTGGGACGCGCCTTCCAGCTAAAGCTTAGGATTTCTCTGATAAGTTCTATACCAATGATAAGTACACATACCACAATGTGGCTGAAAGCGAGCTGAGGGCGTAAAACTCTTATAGCTTACGAAGGATTTGCGAATATGTTGATAGAGTTTGCGCACAATTTGAGATAGAAAAAGATCAAAGTAGATTCATCACTCAGTGGAAAACACACCTCACCATACCCCACACCCCTAAAGAAATCTGGCCTTAACACATTTCGGAGTCATTTTAAAATTTAGGAACATTTTCAGGAATCGGTATTGGGCACACCCTCATACCCCCGCCCTCCCGGTGCCACTGATGGATGCTTCCCGGTGCCAATTATGGATACTTTCAAACTTGGTACATAGATTTGAGAGGGAGAACTCTATTGTTTTTGGTGGCGGTTAAAGGTCATTTGAGGTCTTCAGAGGTCAAAAAATTAAAATATTGCAAACACGATGTCTCAAGGTAGAAAGCACGGATATTCTTCATACTTAGAGTGTGGATACGTAATGGTCAGTAAATGAGCCCCACCGTTTTTTACTGCAGTGGCCAAGTGATAAGAGCATCCGACTTGCAGCCGGAAGGTCTAGGGTTCAAATCCTGGCCGGGTCATACCAAAGACTTTAAAAATGGAACCTATTGTATTTGTGTTTGGTGCTCAGCATAAGCAATGGAGTAGGGCAAACAAGCCAGTGAGCCACAACTGGAAAAAAGGCCGTGGTCGTCTCGACTTGAACCAATTGGTTGGAAACTGGGACGTTATAAACCTCATCTAACTAACTAACCCATCGTTTTTGGTAGAGGGCAAAGGTTATGTGAGGTCACTAGATGCGAAACTTCGGATAGATTGTAAACCGCTTGAAACACGTTATCTCAAGATAGCAAAGATGGAGACTTTTCACACTGGGTATATAGATTTTTAATATTGCGAGGGTGGTCCCTATTGTTTTTGATGGCGGTCAGAGGTCAGATGAGTCACTAGAGGTTACAGTTGGTTAAAATTTTTGTCCATACTCCGAGATCAATTAGAATCGGTGGTGGGGTTGGCATCTATATTAAAAATACTCTGAAGTTTGAGATCTTTTCTGAGATTAGTGTTTTTGGCCTATTTGAATCTATCTTTATTCAGGTTAACAATAGTAGTATTTTTGATAATGATGTTGCGCAAAACTCCTTTATTAATATTTTAAGCAAAGTGCTTAATGTTTATTGTGAATGCTATTTAATGGGTGAGTGAATTGCAATCTCTTCAAATTAAATACTGATTCAAATGTGAAAGATTTTCTCAATCTTATGCCATCCTATTCTATTTACCCAATGCACTCTCTGCCCACTAATATAATCCCTCCTCAACCTCCTTGGTTGACAATATTTTCACAAATGACCCTCGTAATTTTCTATTTGGTGTTTTGATTATGGATATTATCATATTTCTAACTACATTCCCGTCTTTAGCATATCAAATTTTGTAGCTCATATAGACGGTGATCTCAAAAAAACCGTAGTTTTACATCTTTTTAGATTAATACTTTTAGTAACTCTTTAACAAATGAAGATTGGCATGAAGTGTTTCATTGTAATAATCCTAACAGAGCTTATGGTATTTTTGTTGATAAATTTCTTTTGCATTGCAACAATTCATTGCCTTTGGTAACAAAAATTTTTCTACCCATAGTAAAGATTGGATTACTGATGGTTTTTAAAATCCTGTATGGCCAAGAACAAACTCTACCGCAATGTTTGACGCAACCTATTATTCAAAATTACAAAGAATACTCAAGCTTTCGCAACATCCTAACTCGTATCATAAAGAACCGTAAGAAACAGTTTTACTATGTAAGAAATTTAGAGGAAATATGAAAAAACTTGGAATTTTATTAATGCCATCTTAGGGAAAGGCGGTACTCCAAAAGAAGTTGATGAAGCTTATCTTGATAGTGTACATATATCCGATCCAAAATTAACTTCTTCACACTTTAAATACTTTTCATCAATATTGGCCCTCAACTTCAGTCTGAAATTTCTACATCAGCTAACGATGCTTACGCTTACCGTCGTTATCTTCCTCCTGCCTCATCACTCTCAATTTTTCTGAACCCCTCCTTCGAGGAAGAAATTATGAAAATTACTCATTACTAAAATCTTCGGCAAGAGTAGTGAAATGTATTCCTCATTTAATACGTAAGTCTCTTTGTCATATTTTTAACTTGCTATCTCCCAAGGGATCGTGCCATCCCACATAAAAGTTGCTCGTGTTATTCCAGTTTTTTAAGTCAGGCGACCCTCTAGTTATTTCAAATTATAGACCTATCTCTGCCTTGCCATGTTGCTCAAAAGTCCTTGAAAAGATCTTATTCACTAACATGCTAGACTTTTCAATAAAAAAATACTGTTTTTGATGGTCAATTTGGCTTTCTGCTTGGAAAATCAGCTTCCCAAGCTCTAGTTCACCTTTCTCCCCGCTCACTGATGTATTTACAATGGTACTTTCTTGGATTTATCTAAGGTTTTCGACACTTTAGACCATGAAATTAAGTAACTAAACAATTACGGTATTTGGGGGGTCGTAATACTTGGTTACTTAATTATCTCTGTAATCACTAGCAATTTGTCAGAAACAATAACCACTACTTCAGTGCGTAAGAAAGTACTGTGTGGTTCCCCAAGGTTCCATTTTTGGCCGCCTTCTGTTTTTAATGTATGTTAATGATCTTCATCATTCAAGCAAGAAGCTCAAAATGGTTACTTATGCTGATGACACATATCTTTTTTATTCTGATGATGATCTCTCTAATACTACTTCTACTGTTGTGTAAGAGTTGAAAAAATATTTCTTTATGGTTTCAGGTTAATAAGCTTTTCCTTAACGTAAAAAAAGACCTGCTCGGTGATGTTTTCTCCTAGAAGTAAAATTGTGCCACTAGAGTGCCAAGGTATTTTAGTTAAGAACAATTTCATTTTCTTCCAATGCTAAGAGTTTTTGGAAATTCTAATAGATAAACATTTCAGCTGGGAACCTCATATTGACTACATTTCAAGTAAGATAACCATAGGAGTAGCAATATTGAACAAACTAAGATGTTGCTTTCCTGGCAATATACTACTTTCGATTTAAAGCGATATTATTTTACCGTATTTTACCTATTGTAATATTGTCCGGGAAAAAATTACCTATCACGTCAACAAAAAGTCATGTCGCTTCAAAAAAGAGCTATTCGTTTTATTGCCCATACAAATAGTAGCACCAGGAGCCGCCCAATCTTTTCTTCTCTGAATACCTTGAAAGTCTCTGACATCAACAAACTCCAAATCGCTGTTTCGTTTATCAGTACAGTGATAGGCTTCTTCCCAACTGTTTCGATAATCTATTCATAGTCCTTAACTCTATTCATAGCTATAGCACCAGACAAAATTTCTGTTTTTCGCCTCAACTTTGTAAGGTATGATGGGGTGGGGTGGTTGCTTTGTCACAGCCGGTTGGGGGAGTAGGTAGTATCTTGTCATTCTTTCAAGATAGGAATGATGGATACATTTCAGACTTGGGAGTTTATTGGTAAATTCATAAGTAATTTCAATTTTAATTACCTAATGATGAAATTTTGTGAAGCTTTGCTGTGACCATATCATAAATCAAAATAACATTAAATTAAGTTGTATGTTAATGGTGTAGTGGAAAGTGCTCGCTTTCTCATACTCATGGCCCGGGTTCGAATCCCGTGCCAACACATATTTTTTAAGGTTTTGTTATTTAGTTTCAAGGTTTTGTTATCCTTGTGTTACTTATACTTGGGATATTGATACTGAGAGGAAAAGCCCTATTGTTCTGGTGGAGGTCAGAGGTCATTTGAGGTCACCTGAGGTCAAAAACTGGAAACCACTGAAACACCATATTTCAAGTTAGGAATCATGGAATTTCATACTTGAAATGTGGATATATTATACTTAGAAAAATACCAGTGTTGTTTTCCGCAGAGGTCAAAGATCATCTGAGGTCACCGACGATGAATCTACGAGACCTTGTAAACTGAGGTATTTCTTACCTGATCTCACATACTAATTATTACAAGAACCCTTTTGTTTTTGGTGCGGGTGAAAGTTTATTTTGAGCCACTAGTGGTCGTAATATGTTGAAAATCTTGTAAACTCGTTAGACCATAAAGGGTAATCTTGACGGATCTCATAGTTGGCATGTGGATGTTTTGGTTGAGGTCAAGTGACATGTGAGGTCACCAGAAGTCAACTTGTGAAAACATCGTAAAACATGATTATCTCAAGAAGGATAACTTTGGGGGATAAACCTCAGTGAGACGAAGCATTTTTTTCGGCAAGGAATCGCTAAGCATTTGTGCTTTCTGGTAATGATAAGAAACCGACTCTCGTGCTTATTATGCTGACCACGATACGAGTGATAGTTCCATTAAGTAGGGCCTACTCTACTACCTGTAATATCGAGGGCAAGGGCCAATTTAGGGCCTGGCTCAGGGCCCTAAACCGATAGGAATGCGGGACTCTAGATAATTCGTATTATACAAGTTCAATTGAAATGTTTTCCACAGTAGAATGAGTTACATTACTTTGTTACTAATTCACAGATTACATTACATGTAATGTAGCAGTGTTCAAACATGGGATAAGAACTGTCTTCAGAGATTACTAGTATGTTTAAAACGTGATGTGGTAGTCACGGATTTTACCGAGGATCTTGGTAAATAATGTTATTTTATAACTTCTCTAAGGGATGGCCTAGTCGCTCTCTTCCTTAATCCGCCTCTGATCGAACGCTTTAGTACCCTGACATTGCTTTAATACTATACTGGAAAATTCAGCTCAGACTTGTACATTTCAGCTAAGATGTGGGAAAAGAGGGACCTAAATTTGACTGAGTCGTGACCCCCATCTTCTCGGCCCAACACAAACCCTGGAAGAAACTGTTTCCGCAACAGGGTCTGCTGGAGTCAACATATCCCTGGAACTGTTGTCCCGGGCGCATCAGTAGTTAGCTCACCGATATTTCGATTTTCTATACGAATGGAAGTAGGGGTCTTATGTGTAACACTTAAGTAAAAGTATAGTGTGAAAGACGTCATGTAGGGGAGGGGGAGTTTATGCTAGGGGAGGGACAAAGGCCCATGAGGTGGGGTATAGGGGATGCAGCCTCCAATGAGGGCAGGAAATTTGCATTTTCGGGCAAAACATTGTCATTTTTCGAGTGAAACGTGCTTCAAATTTCGGACAAGTATTAGCCCTCACTGTAAGTGGTTCCTTTCGCTTATGGGAAGGGGTACCCACAAAAACATTTTGGGAACAACGAAAACATACCCCCTAAAATATGCTTTGGAATAATGAAACTTAAAAGATATTATATTTAACATTAACGTATTCAGCAGTGAAATCCTCTTGCTAACTTAAAATGAGGGTACCTTGTTAACAGAAGGGCTACCAGACGCTAGTTGGGGGAATGGGAACTACTCTACCTTGGGAGAGGCTGACCCACTCCTTTGGGAAATTTCTAATCTTGTTGAGGAGCTTTACTGGGGCAATTAAGTCTGTAATTTCCGTCGGTGACCAGTCGTCCGACAAATTACTTGTTTTTGCTCTCAATTAATAGACCAGATTCTCCCGTAAAAACCTCAACTTTTCAAACAATCTTCAATTTATATCCAAATGTTTCACATTTTCAATAAAAAACCTTATATAAAAAATTTTCTGCGCCCCCAAAAAACATTCGTCCGTATTCCTCCTGACAACCTCTCGCCTTTGTCTAGGCTTTGGGTTGCTGCACCCGCTGCCTCCTATCGGGGCGTTTTTTCAGTCGCAACTCCACCGATTTCCTCTGCAAGACATAATTGTGTAGCTACATTGTATTCTGCTTTCTGATAGAGCGCCATCTCTTTGAAGGGAGTAATGGGCCGCAGAGTATGCCAACAGCCTCACAGTAAAATCAAAGACACATCAGATGGGCCCTAAAGATGGACATTGCTTGAGGTGGGGGACTATAAGCCGAAGGAAGTAGAAAATGGGCAAAGGAATGCTTAGTATCAGAGAATATTCAAGGAAAATGCTTGTTTAGATTTGTAATTTATATTCAGAGCACCTCCAACTACAAAAAGGCCGTGGCAGTTGGCAGAACTTAGTAGGCCTACAGCTACAAGTTCAGGCACCCAAAAATATGCTTTCATATTGTAACCAATACTACATAAAAAGTGTTCAAGAGTACCCCGTCAGTTATACACTGACACCTATTACGGTTCTAGATTTCTTTTTGTCTCGAAAATTGAATAAACCGAATACAACTGGCCCTGTTTTTTTTTTTTTTTTTTTTGGGGGGGGGGGGGGTGATTCTTTGTAAACGCTGTTGTGACCAATAACGGATACCCCGTCAGCTAAATACTGGCAATGGTTCGCAGCATATTAAACATCTAGGGAAACACACTTTCAAGAAAACACTCTCGTGACCAACACTTGACGTACAGGCTGCAGTATTCAACCGTATTAACCCGTCAGCTCTACACTGGCACCTGTAACATCTCGCAACTAATTTCATAGCCCCGAAAGTTGACTTACTTCAGGCCCATCTATGCCAAAGCAAACGCTCTTGAGACCTAATTACTCAATCCGAAACACACAGAAGTGCTCCCAGTATTCTTACGCTATCCTTTGATACCAATCACGGCTAGCAAGTTACTTCTTAAGTCTGTTCAGGCCCTTATTTGGTCCAAGTCACTCTCTTGGGAGACCGATACGCGAAATGTCCTGTTTTTGAGTACGGCCTTGAGCAAAACACTGACACCTAACATGGCTGATCTGCTAATTTCATATCTCGATAAGTTGACCACATTGTAGTCCGTTTGCTAGAAAAAAAAACACACTATCTTATGACCAATAGCAAGACATAAGGCCTCGTTAAGCTACTGGTACACTCTGGTACCAATCACAGCTCGCAATTTATTTCATATTTCGGAAAATTGACTTAATCCAGGTCCATATGTTTGATCAAGGAAATGCCATTTTGACCCACGTTCTAGATGCACAGTTTTCGCAAGCACCTGTCAGATACGCACTGCCACTTATCATGGACGGATGATCGAGAAACGGGCTGTTGTGACCGATATTCGAGGTGTACCGTAGTAGTGTTCAAGAACAACCCCGTCAGCTATTCTCTGTTACCATGCAGTCACAGCTTTCAATCCCCGGAAAATTAACTTACTTAATCCAAGCCCCTATATTGGGTCCAAGAAATGTTTTGTGTGACCGGTACTCGACATGTTCAAGAACAGTCCTTCAACTATACACTGACAACTACCATGGCTCGCAACTAATTTTGTCTCTATAAAACTAAGTTCAGGCCAAAACAGCAGAACTGTTACAAATTCCTGAGAATTTAAGGTATTGTGTGGCCTTCAAAAGTCCGGCTCTAAGACAAGAACAACCAATATTTGCTTTTGAACAAAACTTTTCCTTTATGTACAACCTTCTGGTTTATTTTGCTCCAAAGGGGGGGGGGGGGGGGAAGGGGGGTGGAAGCCTTCCACCTCCCTGCTCCAAGTTTCATCACATCGTTGGTTTCTTGACTTTTGACACAATTCAACTTCTCAGTAAATAACTTAATTATTATTAAGTTTCACTTTTAAGAAGACATCTGACCCTTCAAAGTTCGTACTGTACTGCAGTATAGTCAAAACCAAACTAATATTGCCAAGTTTAAGTCATTGTTTTGAGTATGAAACCTTCGCGTCACTCGAACCGTCGGAGCTGCATACAAAAGAGACCCTCAGTATCATGAACTTTGAAATAGGTGATTACTTTAAAATAATGCTAAACTTCGTTTATTCTCAATTCCATTGTTTGTAGACGGTAAGACAACTTTCTAAAAATCCTCAAAATTGTCGGCTCTTTCGACAATACATGTCAACTTTCATTAATAATCAGGGGTGGCGCCAGGATTTACCCGACGGGAGCCAAGCTCCCCTACGGGAAAGGGGGCAAGGAACCCGAGGCAAAGGCAACGGATACCGAGAAGTCGCCAAATTTTTTGAGGGCTTTAAATGTGCAGAATTTGAAAATTTTGGGCTTCTGTGGGAATCCTTTTGGCTTTTAAAGTGAAAGAAATTTAAAAATTTTTGGTTTTGGCTGAAGAAAATTTGAAAGGGAAGAATCTGCCTTCCTTAAAGCAAAATCAAGTAATCCGTCGTAAGTAATTGTACGATAGCCATTCAGGCTCTCCGACGCAATCCGAATTTTTTCCCGACAAGAGGCGGTCTTCCTTGACGCAAAAGGGCATGGCCCGCCTGCCCTCACTCCTGTTCACGATTCCGCGATACTATTCCAAAAACTCTTGTCACTTGCTATGATTTAGCTCCAGTCTACTATAGGCCCTAATCCAAATGTAGACCCAAAGAATACCCCTGAGGTGACTTCAATAACCATAACCGTTTTCTTACATTTCCGCAAAGGCCTCTTTAAACTTCCATGACAAACCGCTCTCTGTTCTCATTTTCAATATACTCATATCCTCAGAATTCTAATTGAACATCGAATATTCATTTTAGTTTAATACTAGAATCCTCCTTTTATTCATTGTACATTTATTTTTCTTAGTTACAATTTCGCCTAACGTCCATTGCATCTAAAATTACAAGAACTTCAACTTACGGTTTGATATCAGCTCCTCAATATATTCACATCTTTAAACAAACCAATGAGGTCTTCAAACGAACAGTTCTTCACAAGTATAGCTCTGACAACTCGGTATCAACATTCTAACACACGATTTGTTCAGTTGGCCTTCACGTTTCACGTCTGAAACTCCATGACTGTCTCAAGATGGTTCAAGTGCCCCTTCAACTTATGTTTCTTCTTCAAGTCGTATTTTTGCTTTTTCATTTCCTACGTTAAGCAACCCAGTTATCTCATCACACACCCTCACTCACTCTTTTCAACAATGATTTTCAGTAAAACAGTTAAGTTAGTTTCATTGGCCCTATTCATAGTTAACAATTTGTCACACAGCCTGCAACAGTAGGAAGGATTACTAGAATACCAAGCCATGGTTCTACAGGTGAATTACTAGGTTACTTGTGTATTATGGTATGCGATGAAAAAGATCAGACAAAAGGAGTGGGTGTCCTGAACTGTAATAATCACTCATGAATTGACATTCTTCTCACGGTAAAGTGGATCTGACAAGATTACCATGAATTAAAATCCCGATGTGTCTCCTTCAAATAGCAACTAACAAAGCCCTCAAAAAAAAAAAAAAAAAAAAAAAAAAACAGCTTCCTACTGGGACATGAATTATGGTCTAAGATTTTGTTAGTTAGATGAGGTTTAACGTCCCAGTTTCCAACCAGTTGGTTCAAGTCGAGACGACCACGGCCTTTTTTCCAGGTGTGGCTCACTGGCTTGTTTTCCCTTCTCCATTGCTTATGCTGAGCACCAAGCACAAAGGCAGTAGGTTCCATTTTTAAAGTCTTTGGTATGACCCGGCCAGGATTTGAACCCTAGATTATGGTCTAAGAAAATAACATTGTTCTTTAATTATGCATTTATGGACAAACAAATAAACACTCTCCATTTAACCGTATTTCCGTGGTTGCATTCCCCACCCCCAACATCTCAAAATTTTCAACACAGGTTATCGTTAGCACAGCCTCCCTTATAGGCCTATATTTTACCATCTCACCTGAAGATTGATACGCTCCTACCTGAATTTTCTGTTCATACACATTTTAGGGATTCGAAAAATCATTGTGCCATAAGTGATCATCCCATGTGGTACTTTCCCCAATCTGAAGCTGTGCGGGCGTTTCACTGTATTGTTTGCACCTTACCAGACAGGTCTCGATCTATGTTAGAACCGGTAAGGATCTGGGCGAGCAGCTAAGTATTTATCACGATGCAATTAATCATTTACTTGAGATAAGAGGAAATTTATTGTACATACACTGTGTGCAATGATTATCACCCTTTAAAATACGGTCATTTTATGGGCTTTAAAAGTAGGTTTTTACAACATTTTTTTCATTGGTTGATTTTTCATGACACTGCTTCTTCATTGGTGAAAACCATGGAACATTGTAGTCTAACATTATTTTAAGACATGCATTAAACTATTTCTGATTTTGGTCAAAGTTCACACTTCGTACTTGTTTTTTTTTTATACCTCTATTGACCTCACCAATCACGAGATTTATATAGTCTACCTCAGCGGCACGATAAAGTACCATCTTGTCGCAGAATGAGCTACCGCAGGTTACCAGGAACTGTCACAAGGTTTTTGACGTGTTCAAACGTTTTCCCATACAACCGTGTCGATATTGAATCATAGACAATGACATTTTTTAAAATTAATCGACACGATTGCCTGCGATGTCGCACGAGATCGTGCCATGTCACGTCTTATCGTAAGAATCGTAGACCAAAATTATCGCACCGTGTGTGCCCGGCTTTAAATTCCTATTGTCGCATGTTTTGGGCTTCGTAGTTGAATGAGCATGGAACTTCCCTGTACCAATTAAAGCTTGTCCATCCCACGAAAACTAACACTGCGGATGTTAGTAGTCTTTGCTACCGTTGAAGAATCTCGGGTAAACACTGCACTGAGTGGAGACTTTGTTGTACTCACTCGTAATGGTCAGCTTTGTTTAAGGACAAGTTTCTTTGCTCGCGAGTGGGGGGGGGGGGGGTAGTTGCCAGAGCTAAATATTGTAACGAGTGACTTTTTCAACTTGACTAAAAATCAATGTGTTTGAGTAAATAAATAAATCCCTCCAGGATTAAACTAATTATTTACTTGCGGACGGTCGAGAACTTCAGCCAAAAGAAATTCCATTCAAGACGCTTTCTTTCCCCATTTGAACAACGGTTTAGTGAATCCTCTTGATGTTGAGAACGGTCACAACTCCTTCAAAGTTATCAATTACGATGTTGATCAGAATTACAACTGACTTCGTCAGGTACCACAGCTCGTAAAATGGTATCTCAACTTCAAGACCGGATCGAAGCATGGGCACTTTTCAGATTTGGTACGCAGATGTAAAGTGGTGATTAAAGAACTCCACTACTTCTGTACATTGAAAAAGAAACAAACCTCACACGCGCTAGGAACTCCCTTTCCACCCCCGCTTTTAGACTCACCTTTTCCCAACAATCAATTCGCTTCACTGGGTCCTTGCCTATGGAACTCCCTTCACCCCAAAAATCAATGCTGTAACTCTACGTGCTCATTCAAGAAATTTCTGAAACTTCATTTAATGAACTAATAAAGGTGACTTTGTTCTTTTTCTTTTATGTTTGTATTTTCTTTTTCTTTTTGTATCCTGCGTAAATGTATATTCACACTAGGAGGACTCATACCACAAGCTCCATGGAGCTTTCTCTGAGTTCCTCCTGAGTCATTTTTTTTCAAGTCATTCTTTTCATCTCTGTCTGATTTCTATATATGTTTCTTTGCATTAAATCCTGAAAAGTGACTCGAATAAATGTTGACGAAAATCGAACAACTTTCAATGAAGCCGTGAAGCATTCTAGGGCATGAATATAAGACTTGAAAACAAAATACAATCATATGGAACACATACACAACAGCTACAGGCGTGGTATGTGTGACAGATTGTCGAAAAGAGGTTCAATGCTATGAATCACGTCAATAAGTAATTTCATGTCAAGAGCTGTTTTTAGAAAGGAAGGGGGGGGGGGGGGGAGAGACAAGGAAGTCACTTTGAGGTCCTCTCTCTTGAGGGGAAAATGTAAAACATGTGAGAGATTGTAACTAATTTGACATTGTTGGGGAATAAAGTTCTCCAGCTAATTTGCAATTAAGCATGTACCCTGGAGCTGCAAGGGGCCCCCTGCATCTTCCCCCACAACACCAATAATATGAAGTCAATATAGATGTAACATACACAATGATGTCATTTATTTATGATAGATTTATTTTTATATCCTTGTCACCACATAAAGTCAGCCTAAGAAATCCCAAGATACTTGACTGAATTACCGTAATAATGTAATCAACAAACGTAACACAGAGTATGACATCATTAGTTACGTGCTTACCATCACCGCATTGTAATATATTAAGTATGAGCCATCTGTTTCTAAGTTACTTGAAAATAGGCTATTTCTTAAATCCACTACATTTTTTTGTTATTTTTTCATTATCTTTCAAATGTTCACTTCTAAGTATATTAAGCTTAGACAGGAATACAATGTCATGGAAAGGTTGAAGACTGTGGAATGACAGGTCAATAAACCATTCCATTGGAATACATAATAATCAATACTACCTTTAGTTGTAACATTACAATGTGGACATTAGCTGCAGCAATTATGTTTTCATAATGGTAAAGCAGGCCCATAGCTTAAGTTTGGAGCAGGGCTCAGGCACAGGTCCAAGGGTAAAACCCTTGTGGGTGAAGAGGGAATGCACGGCTAGTTTTGATGTAGACCACCAAAGTTGAGCATTTTATGCTTTTGAGGGTCAAGGCAAAATCTAACACCACAATGTTCTAACATGTAGACAACTTTGTAACTTTCAGTTATGCTGTACAAGCAAATAGAGAACTGCAAATGAAAAATGGGGGGAGGGTAGGGATAGCACAAATGGGGATTTCATGAAGTTTGGAACCATGAAACTCCTAGCTATGGGCCAACTATGCCACAACTTCACCCCTGAAGAATCTCATAGAGATCCAAATATTAATTATTACTGACAGCTACAAAAACTGGCAAGGATGGAAAAGTTGTTTAACTGCTGACTTTGCCCCACAGGTACACTGATAAAAATATAAACAACTGTCAAAAATATCTTATTCATCTAATACTTAGTTTTGAACATTAGTAACCATAGAAAATCCTCATCATATATAGGGACTAAATATAAAGACCAAATTTTCTGCTTCTAACATTCTCTTTGCTCAGACACAAACAGAAACTAACATATAGACCACCATCAGTGAGATCCGTTTTAAGTGTTGCATTTAATGCTGTTTTCCTCACTTCTGCTTAAAAGTTAACTTTGTACGGAGGCTCCACGAAACAATTCTGACAAAATGATTATTATCCTTTAATTAACAGAAACAATCATTACCATGGATGGGTTCTATACAATGCAGGTGGCTGCTTACAATTCCGTGCTGGCTTCACATGTGTACATAAACCATCACATACTCCACACTATTTCATACCTTTACGTGTTTAGAAGATACAGTCTCATAAGTGACTTACAAAGTTCGTAACGATACAAAGTGCATTTGTTATAAGTGCATTGAGCCAATTTGCATCGGCTAAATTCTTTCACATTACCAACCACATTCTCAATTATTCTTAAAACAAATTTAATGGTCTATTTATGAATGTGACCAAGTGACAATCTTTCGATGCACGCAACTAGTACAATGTCCTTCAGCATTTGTCACTGTGGCTACTTATTCTTACTGTTTCTTTAAAGCTTGTGTAAATTGTACAAATCATTCATGTACTTTCTATTCATGAACACTTACCGAAGCATGATACATAACACAAATTCAACTTCTAACAATTTTCGATGCGTAAGCGGTGTTTATGAATCTGGCCCCTGATCCCTTGCAGACAATCAAACACAACTCAGTGGAAAAAATAATAATACAAAGGGTCACTAAACACTGCAAATTATTCCCTGGATAATAAAATTTTGTGGAACTACTGCATATTGCTGGTAATTACTACATTCTGCCTGAGTATAGCTTTTTAAGCCACTACTAAAACGACTAATAATTCATTCATTATACAGACTACCATTTTCTTCTTTTTCTTTTTTTTTTTTGTAGCTTATTACATTCAATTTTTGTGAGAGGAAATTGCACTTTGCAATTATTTAAATTAGAAACAAATTTAATTTACTGGTTGGAATTAATATTTTAATATTATACCAAATGAGCTTAAAATGAGAAGAAAAGGCTACCCAATTCTAATATTTCCTTGGAAAAGAATTGCCTTTTCATTGCTCAAACTCATCTTTGAATGTGAAACTAAAATTCGGAACTTTTGCTAGTAAGTGCAAGTTTGATGTGACATAGCAACAAACAAAGTACACTACAGGTTATTAATAACCTGTAGAGACCATCATATTAAATTGTGATGTGTTACAAAATATCTTGTTTCATATTAATGTGCAAATCACAATAAAAATGTGAATATTTTAAGGTACATTTTGTTGAATACATCACTCTAAAATGCCCCGTGTCCTTCAATCTTCACTTCATTGAGGCAATTCCTGTCTTGCCTTCTTTACCTTCAAGCATAGTATTTCCCAAAAACTACCTTTTTGAGGGCGTAAGTTTAAACTTACATCTGAAACTGAACAGATCTAAAAAACAGACTTTAAAGGTCAGATGAAACATGTGTTCATACCTAAGTTCCTACAAGTATGCCAAAATTTGAGGGAGCATAACATCAATCTGGTGACAGGATCTTAACTGCAAACCTGTCAGTGTGATTAGGACTGGTTTAACCTTACTCATACGGGATGGGGGCGGGGGGGGGGGGGCAGTTCACAGGTGTATCTCCAACAAAGCAATCCTTGAAAATTCCAATCTTAAAGCCCAAATGTTCTCTGCCACTCATTCAGAATATAAGGTGTGATGCATTACACACACAATGCAAAATACATATAATTTACATGTTGGCTAACTCTTCAAGGAATGATCATTCCCAAATGTCAAAAGATGGCACCTTTCACCCAAATTCTGTCAAATTTGCACATGTCCATTAGAAATAAAACCATAATAAATGGATGCAATTTGGCATCTGGTGCAACTGAGGTTCATTATATACTCATAATGGATACTCAAACCGAATTGGTGCGTGAACAGACTATATACCAGCATGTCAAAACTCACTTCCATTTGGTTTTCAAGCCTGACACAAATTAAAAAAAAATTGTTCACGATAAAATGCTATAAACAATGCAAAATGTCACACAGCCTTTTGGCAATCTATACATTAAAACCAAGTTCAGCTTGCATAGGCTTTCAAAATCATTTAAGTACAACAAACACAGTCTACAGAACAGATCACGGCTAGAACAAATACATATATATGTACAACATTTGAACAGACACCAAAAAATTGAGAGAGAAAAAAAAATGTGAAATGGCCTTGAAAGACTTCACCTTACAAGAAGTAAAGCTTTGTTGACAATTAACTAAAAGCTTGTGTAGTTTAATGTACCTTTGAAGGAGTAATAGGGAGAATCCCCAAATGTGGTTTAGTCTGCAGTGTGAGTGTTCCAAGTAAAATTATATCATGACGTCAATACACTATATAAAACAAACAAAAAAGGGACAACACCATTAAATGTACAGGGGTGTTCCAAACAAAAATGATCTAAAGCAACCCTAATATGACATATTGGGTTTGCCACAATTATGTGGTAAACATGCCGCCAATTTGTGACAAAAGAAACCCCCAAAATCAGCTAACATTCATCCTAATACCCCCTTACAGAGTCACACAAAGGAAACAACACCAATTATAGGGATATACTTTAAACAAACATGACAAAATGTGTTGCATAAAGAAGCAATCTGTTGATCACACAATATATATAACAACCCTAACTCAACAGTGTGGTCAAACTTACAACAGAACACTGTAAGACAGAGATGAGGGGACAGATCAACCCCAACTGAGACAAAATATCGCCAGACATAGTACAAACATCCTGCTACTGACACATAGTGTAAACCCTATGGTGTGGCTAGTGTCAAACAAACTTGCAACAAAGCTACCATCATTATGTGTTCTGCACATTTGTGCAGAAAATGTATCTTGCATATACAAGGCTTCCCTGCAGCAGGGCTTAGCCAACAAAACAACCACAGTGCCCGGTCAGTTCTGTCCTATCCCTGGAGCCTGCCGTAGTCTTTCTCAATTCAACCCAACCCTGTCCTCATCTAATCTTATAAAGCCATTAGCATTGCCAATAAGTGCCCTTCCCTTAAAACAAGTCCAAGTGTAAACACTTTACTGCTCTCTTCAAAGACTTAATAACAGCAAGCCATACCCTAGTTGAAGACAATCCTTTCTTCATACAGAATAAAATGACTAAATCCATCTTTACATCTGCCACCTTAGAAGCTTACAGAATGTCACACCTTCACTGTCTTGCCTTTAATACATCAAGTCAATGTATTCACAAATCCACTTGCTGAGACTTTCAAGTGTGATGTGTGATTTTATATTGACCATAGTCAAATATTATCAGTACATTTGTACTTCTACAACCTTCAAACAAGACTTTACCATTTTCACACTTATCAAGCTTTCTTAAGTTCCCAAACACTTTTGCTTGAGACTACTTATAGGTGAAATAGGTAGACACTAGTCAATCATTGATATGTAATATAAAGGGAAGGGGGGGGGGCAAGATGAAGTTATTTTGGATTTAAGAAGGGAGGCCTGTGAATGTAAAGGATGAGATGAAGAAACAGCAATCCATTTATTGATAATATTGCTACAAAGAAACATCTACTCAGTTATCGATTGTCTCTCATCATATAACTTTCCATGGAAATAGGATAGCAAAGAGCTGCAACATATCATTTTACACAGAAACACTACATTCAACAACTACTGCGTAGACTGCGTAGATGTCACGACAAACAGCTTTCATCATGAATGAAACATTAGTTTTTAAAATTGTAAACTACATTTCATTTTTCATTTGCATAGAGTTTAAAACTACTGATGCAATAACCCAGTGGTGAAGTCCCCAAAAGGTTGGACTTTGAGACACAGTATAGTGTATGTCCAATGTAAATTTTACAAGGTATCACTCAACTGAAATATTTACCCTTCCTTCTCATAAAACCAGATCAGTAACCAATTACGAAGACTGGTTGAGTACTGGCATCTTAACCTTTGCTCCATAAAATAAGCAGATGCCTTTGATAATGTGCAGTTAACTAGCTAAGACACATCACAGAAAAAGTATCACTTTAATTTACTTAAATTGCACCTGAACATTTGAGGACCACCAGTTAAAGCTTTCTTCGATGTGATTTTATTGATACAAATATTTCTCTATTCCCCAGTCATTCGCAATCTTAACTAGTACAAAACCATCTTTTCAAAAAGTGGGTATGAATGACGAACAAAAACCAATGAAGAGGACAAATGAAAGCAATTTTTGTAGTTAAGATATATGCCTTTTAATAAATTCATCCCTTTGATACTGTGAAATATGATTGTAACACTGTGTGGATGGTTCCATAAATTGCAACTTCAAAAATATAGAATTTCAAAAATAAATACAAGATGAAGATGACGAAAGTTTCTAGCCACTTATTTCAACCTAATCCTTCTATTAAAACAAAAATTTCAAATTATTTAACAAAATTATTGGAAATAGTTAAAAATACCAACCTATCTTTGCAGCTGACAGTTTTCTTAAACATCCTATAGATTTTTTTCAAAATAAATGCAAATTTTTACAAACTTTCCAAAAAAGGAACAAAAACCAAAGTCTACAGAGCATTGCCATTGGTTACAGGTGTTCTTCATATTAGTATAATTACAAAATATTTTCAGTAGGAGTTGAAAACATCTGCTGAACAACTTTCTCCAAAAAAATTTGAACTATCAGAAAAATGTTAGGATAAAGGGTTCTTTCGTTTTTAGTTCTTCCTGTTATGAAGGGTGGTAAGTAATCTGTTTAATACTAAATTTAACGTGTACATACAAAATCAATCTTTCACATTTCCTGCAGATCAAAATCAAAAGTCGTTCACATAAATACCAAATATTTCACATTTATGATATATCCTCCTTCTTGTAGTTCCTGAGTATTGTTTTACAGGGCTGTATAGTAGCATACAAAACTGAGAGAAAAAAATGTAGGTTTTTTATGACGAGCAAAGTGACACATTCTTTTTAATATCAATAACAAAGTCACTGCATATGGTAAATATCTAGAAATACTTCATTTTTGTTATGAAATGATTTGCATATTTGATTCAAATTTTGTTTTTAACATCGCCTTCTTTTTATCCTGCTGCAGACATCGCACAAAGTATTTAATGTTGGATATTATACCACACATAGAGTGGCATGTAGTTTTTTTGTATTTAACTGAAAACGTCTGTCTCCAAAATGACTCATCTGGGATAATTTTAAAATTCCAATTTCGGCAAGTTAAATCAATTTTAAGTTTTCTCTTTCACCTTCAGTGTTAAAGTAAAATACTATTATTCTTAATTCAACTCTAACAGTCAAGATTCAGCGCCACCTGAAAGGGATACTATGAAAAGCAAGGTGGGGTGACCTGAGGAGGGAAGGGACAGGGCTGGGGGGTAGTGGTTGGAGTACCTGCTCCAACAGACCACTACCTGGATTTGCAAACATCAGTGCAAAGTGATGTGGCCGAAGTTTTAAGGGCCACACCTGCCTACTGTTCCTCCACCTGTTGCGGTGTATCACCTTTTAGAGTTAGTCCATCAAGAGGAATGATTGCCGCCCTCTACGGATACCCGCTTTCCTTGTCTCAGTCCCATCAAGCTTTGATTTTATAATCACTGGGATGACATATTTCACTTCTGACAGGATTTTTCCTCCTTGAGGATTGCCCTTTTAAGTCTGAAACATCTTCTTAGCTGCCTTCTTCTGCTGTTTCTCACGATTCTTCTGCTCTTTGGCAATAGCTTTCTTTTCCTTTTCTACCATTGCTTTGAGTTCCTTCACTTTTTTCTTGAATATCTTTTGGTCGTTGGCAGGAATTCCGAATTGCTGGGAAGAAAGTTTGGAAAAACATTGTCAAATCATTGTGTTATTTTTGAAAAAAATAAGTTCATCTTGCTGACCGTGGAACTGATTACAGTGGAAAGTAATAGTGCAGAACACTTTTGGGGGAAATGCACTTTCAAACCCCCTGGACACCTTTTCACCCAATTTCTCTCAAAACGATGGGGAATTCTATGGAAAAGTATTCACGTACTTGACACTAGAAATGCATCGAATACATACTCATAGTTAGGTACACTTCTGATCTCATGCTTAAAGAGTATGGCTTTATTTTTACAACTGGGCTCATAAATCTGGAAAGTTAGGTATTGTCAAATTTTGTACTCAAAGTCATTACAATAGGCTTGAACTGACATTTATACTCACAACTAAAGATAATATTCTTGTTCTTATACTCAGAACACTGTACCTGCAGCAACACCAGTATGCTTCATGTGTCATTTTTTTAATTCAACCGAAATGGTTCCAGTTCTCCCAACAGTTTAACTCTAGCCCCCATCCCCCAACCCCACCTATAGTCTCCTCAACTGTTTGGGCAACTCCCACCTGGAAGCTTCCCTGCCCGTAGACAATCCTGTATTCTAGACGGCCAGCCCTTTCCAAACAATCTACCCAATGTAATTTGAGAATCTAAACGTGTTGCCTCTCTGCATAGCCACTCTGCTGTGGAATCTACATCTCAGCATGTCAACGGCCAATCAGGAGTGGTTTGGGTACATTTTGATTTAATTTGATTTATTTACACCATGACAAATCATGAAAACTGAAGGTAAGGTATAGGGATTAAACAGGAAAGTCTAACCAACAGACTTATTCCCACTGTGATCCCTGTACAAATATATCAAATGATAACACAACACAAAGAGAAACACTGAGACCGAGAAAAAGAAAATCTTAAGGAAAATCTTAAAAAAAAAACCCATAAAGCTAGAAAGGGCTCAGAAAGAAAGAAATCATTGAATTCTTCAGTTAAAGGAAGGTCAAGAAAATACTTTTCAAGTGGTATATGTTCTTTTTAGGTATAGTATGAATTTACCCTCTTCAATGTTTCCTTAAGTACCCCAAAAATCAATTTTATGTGAAACACTGCTTGTGTACTTTAGAGTAATGAGAACATTCTTTGTAATGAGCCGCAGAAGGCCATTTCACTTCAAACATTTTGTGGACAAGTAATCAATAAAGAACTGCAGGACTACCCCTTACCCTTAAAGGGAAAACACAATTCATTAAAGTAGACATAATGTCACATTAAACTGTTAAGGTTTCTCCAACTGAATAAATGTGCTTGTCCAAGAACTTGTCAGCTTGTCAGGGATAACCTGCTTTTCACCTATGATTTAAACCATCTTGGACATGTGGAGTATTTCAATTATCTTTCTATAATCATTTGATACTACAAAATGGACTAGGAGAAACTGTACACATCCTTCAAAGAATTGAACACTTGCTTAAAAAACCTACTTTTAATTGTGGTGTGTCCAGCTGCATCAACACAGGTCCATTCACGCCTTCAGCTGTGAATTTGGCAATGTAGTGTTCCAGATTACATCCCATCAGCCACTGCGAGACATGCGTTGTGTTCCATTCCTCCACAGGTCTATCATCAATATAGTACGATTTTTTGGTACTTTCCTAGTGAAGAAATTAAAATAAAACATAACAGAGTGCTGCATGTAGTCTAACTTACCACTGAACAAAACAGAGCATTTCCCTAAGTAAGACAGTCTTCAATTTCACCTCCCTCAAAACTTTTGTCGACAAACTTTGCAGTTAACCTAATGAGCAAAAAACTTCTGTACCACAAAAAATGCTTAACTAATTTCACCTCCCTTAAAACTTTTCTCAACAAACTTTGCAGTTAATCTAATGAGCAAAAAAATTCTGTACCACAAAAAATGCTTAACTAATTTTTTTTATAACAGGTTGTCATTTATTCACTCACTAGAGTGAAGAGATTTAAATAAAACTCACTTCTTTTCCACCTGAAATGTTATATTTTCCTCCTTTTTTGCCTTTTTTCTTGCCTCCCGTCTCACCAGGCATAAGACTAAACATGTCTCCAGCACTGCCCCCTAAATCACCAGAAACCCGAATGTTGACTTCTGTTGACCCTGCAGACAGGAGACAAAAACTCCAACATTAGATGAAATAGGGGGAAAAAGTAAGGAGGTTGGGTGCTGAGATGTTTCAACATTTTGAAACACTTGAACAAATAATGATTCCTTTGGAGGTATGAGAAAGCTTAAATGTTTACTTATCTATATTCCACCCTTGCCCAAGAAAAAAAACAGTCACACAATTTGTACACCATTCTTATTTTCCATTGCCAGTAGCTTCTCATATTTCTGACGGTCGATGTCAATGTGAGGCAGGTAAAACTTCAAGACACTCTTAATTCAAGAAGGGAGCCATCAATATCTATGTACAAATAAGTATTGCTGCAATGCAGCTATAACACTATTTTAGAGCAATGGCTTGCCCAATTGACCCACTGGTCTTCAGAGGAAAAGTTATAATTCACTAGTTCTAGATGAGATTAATAGGTGTGTACCATTCTTTCCATGGGAGATGTACAATTAAAAACTTAATTTTATACATAATTGCTATGTGCATACAATCCTTTGAATGGGACATTTTTTAACTATGAATCTCTATGTTTTAACTCTTTGTAAATATTTGTCCCCAAGGTACATACCATTCTTTGCAGGGGATGAAGAAGATTCTCCTGAGCTGCTGAAGGAAGACTTGACTCCACCTGCCAGAGCAGAGTCCTCACTAGGTGGTGTCTCTGATAGGGTTGATGCAGTTGGCTGGGATTGGTTCTCATTCTGAAGGGGGGCATTAGAGGGAAGCGTGGCCCCTGATGGAGGTGGATACTCAGTATCATGTCGCAAGATTGGCATGGCTGGGGGTAGGTCAGATTTCTGATCCTTGGTTGGGGGTTTACTTGGCAAAGAGAGTTCCACTTCCCTGAATATGAGGAAATACAAAAAGCAAAATAAAAATACTTGCAGATAAGTCACACTGTTTAACCCTTTGGACCTGAAATGCTGATTTTGTGACCTCAAATAAGTCACTCAGATGATTCACTGGCCATGTAATACTAATTTGGAGGAAAGGTCACAACACTACAGAGAAAATGAAGGTAAGGTCACAAAAACACAGATACATTTTCAATTTGGCTGAATCTACATATTCTCAATTCTATTTTCATGGCCAAATGACATACTTGGGTGCCGTACTCCCAAACAAAACCAAATTTGGCTGTGTAAACTGTCAACTGGCAACCTTGTTTTCACTTCCCATCTCTATTTTGATGAACAAAGTTTCAATGATATGAATATCTACCCAACATACTTAGTTTACTCCTGATATAAATGGAATGAAAGGAACTTTTTCAAGTGTTGTGTATATGTAATGTCAAATTTAAAGTGAAAGAACTGTCGGCGAACAAAATGTTATTGTGACCTTAGATGTCCAGACACAAAAACTGTCTTACCATACAGATATAAAAATCTTACCAATAAACAGTCATACATATAGTAAATAAAGGTTCAAATAATATCTGTAGCCTTCCCATTTCATCATACACCTACCATTCCCCCTCCCCCCTCCCCTCTTAGGGTAAAATAATGAATTTGCAAATAATTAGTGATGAAGTGCAAAAGAAAACAATAAGACTAGAAGGAGAGGAGGGGAGGGGGCATGCAACATTTATAGATGGTATCTACAACAAACTGGGCCATCCGTGATGAGTTTTTCTTTCTACAAATGGAAAAATTTCACAATTAGTTACAGTTACTATGAATCTGAATAAAGACATGAAATCTTTTTTGAAGTTCAAAAGGTGATATTAATAATGATGCATCTGAATTAGCTTCATGCTATAATAATTCCCTTTACAAAACCAGGGGCATATCCAGGAATTTTCAATAGAGGGGGTGCAAGCTTTGACTGATTGCTGTCCTGGGGCAGGGGTATATGGGAGGGGTTACCCCTCCCCCTTTGGTAAATTTTTGCTTTGAGGGCTGAGATGCAAAATGGTACTACATTTGACACATTTTAAAGCATTTCCTTTTTTGCCTCAACTTTTTTTCACACATGATGGCCAATAGGGGAGGCGCACGCCTGTTGTGCCCGCCACTGACAAAACACACTAACCCCATTTTAGCAGTAAAATGACTCATCTTCTTAATACAATAACCCCATAATAAGATGAATCCATCCCAGTAATAAATGGTTTCATCATACCAAAATAAAAACCCCATCAAAGAAATATGATGACCCATTATTACTTACACAATGGTCCTATTCCCAGCAAAATGACCCCATCCTAGTAATACAAAGACCCCATCCCAATAATGCTATGATCCAAGTCTACTTATACAACAACTCCACTCTATTAATAAGACCTCATCCCAGTAACACAAATAACCCCAACCTAGTAATATGATGACCCAATTCTATCGATGACCAAATCCTACTAACAAGATAAAATCATCAGAAAAAGGTAAGAACTAAGCTGATTGACAAATGAGAAACTGGTATGATAAAAAGTAAAGTTGGTTATGTAATATGTACATGTACTGACAGCAAGGTAAAATGTATGAACCTGCTGACCGTATAAAGTCAAATGATAACATCTGATTCATATACTGTATCTGAATTGCCAATAATCTGCTTTCTAATGACTTAAATAGGGGACAAGCTAATGCGTGTATGCAAGCATAAATCTAACGCTGGGGAGATTATGCTAATAACAAGTATAAAATTAGAGAAGACAGGGGAGGCTTAACAGAGTGGAAACCTATTGCTTCAAGGTGAAAAGAAAATGTTGGCTGATAAATATCTAGAGAAGCACATTTAGACATATTGGAAAGCCTGCCCCACCCTCCCACAAGCCATACACTGTGAAAACACTCGCACTGAGGGTATTTTTCTCTAACTGTAATCATAATAATCCACTGTATTAATGCATTTTCCAATCCCTTGGCCCCTTTTTATCCTGGCACAACCCACACCAAGCGGTGGGTCATGGGGGTTCAAAGTGAGGATGTTGAGGGGGCTACAACCATTCTTCCTCAATATTTCATAACAAAACCAAAAATACGAACACACATGGTTACATAACATAGAAATGGCTGAAACAAAATGTGATTGGGTTTCTTCATGCTACATATATGTATAATATGCATGTCAAAGTATACTTCAACACAAAGAAAGTTCAGAAGGATCAAGTGATGTGCACCCCGTAAAAGAACACAAATAAGAGGAAATGAAATGTAGATACAAAGGATAAAAAACCAAGGCACTAAAAACATTTGGAACTTAATAATGTAAGGACCAAACATCACCAGACAAGGTAAAACAAAGAAAGAGAAATTAATTTTACAAAGCTTTTTTCAAGGAAAATACCAACTCTGGAAAAGTGCTAGATATTGAGTGAGAGCAAACTTCTAACTTGTGCCCCTCCAAATTCGGGACAAGGGCTGATTTTGGAAGAGATCATTTACTAACTTGCACTTACAGATGCCCCCTTCCCCCTCCGAAGAGCAACATCAAAAATCTAGAAAGTGACACACACTTACGCCAATACCTAGAAGTTACGGTAACGGGTAACGGTCATAACCTGACCAATTTATCTTGAAGGAGTTCATTTTACAAAGTTCCCTCACCCTTAAAATACCATCTCTATTTGTCATGTTTTTAATCAATCAATATTTACTTGTCACACAACTAAGGATAAAGTCAGGTGAAGAAATCAAAAAGTCTCTCCTTCCGTAGAGGTTGAGAGATCAAACTAAAAAGTCGGGGTTTAAGAGAAACAAGTTTCCAACTAACATGCACTTTAAAATCACATTTCACAGATGTCACACTCTTTTTCAGCTTCGATCATTTCATCCCCTCTTCATCTCTTCCATACCTGACATAAAACACCATTCCACGATACTCCTAGCAACCTTCTATTCTGCCCTGTACCCCCCCCCATTCATTCCTTCCTTCCTTCACTCCAAGTGCTTCCATTCTTTGCTTTTCAATTCCCTTTCCATGACAAAAACATGCCACTACAAGATATTAAAAATTTGGAATTAACTATGATGTTATCACAAAAGTTTTCACAAATGTTTATCCGTCATTCCATTTCTAAATCGGCAACAAGGGAAAAAACCACTTTACAAAAGTCCCACACAAAGTTGTTAAATGGACACTGGGTCATAGTTGATCAGCAAAACAACATGCTTGGTACATAGGGAACAGTCGTGAAGTTACCTGCGTATCCATGGATTGAAGAAAGTCCTGTCATAGAGTTGAATAGATGAGAGTTAGAGCGGAACACTTACTAACCATATCCCACCTTCTGACAAACGAACAGAAACACACATCACTATCCTACATCTCCTTCTCTTTAAAACTCAACACACTTTCTAGAATCCCTTAGCCTTTTAACCATGAATTATTTATAGCACCATACTGCTAGTTTCCTATTTTACTAACACTCCTATTCTGTTTCTATTCACTGATCTTGAAGGAAAGAACACAAACATAGGGTGAAAAAAATAAAAGCAGCAGTAGCATGGGATACGACACAGGGTTATCTCCTTGAAGGGTTGTTTGCCAGTGCTTATGTTTTGTGTACCCTGCATAGGGTGCACTCTTTTGTGCATACACTAAAGCACATATATAACCATTTCATGTGTTTCGTTCATTTCTGTAACACTTACCGAAGTCTCTTACAAGACTGGCCTACCTGCTGTAAACAACTATGTACAGTCAAACTGGACATTCAACCAACCATAATTTGACAAAAACAAAGTAAATTTTCATTTTCAAGGAAAACAAAAGTATGTACTTACTCTTCGCCAGCCCTCTCCCCCTTGCCTTTATCAGAATCTGGTGAGGTAATTTTGGTCCTTCTGTTCAGTGGAATGTCCGGCAAAACTTTGATCCCAGCATTAGGGGGACCCCCTACTTGCATTCTTGGTTGTTGGTAAGTGGCGTTGACACTCACTGGGCTAACAGGAGATTCAACCACAATACCATCCTGATCCTACAGACAAAAGATTTAATCAAACATCTTTTAAATTTATCTCTTTTAGATACTTTTAATGAGTTTATTTTAGGTCCCCAATCAATGCATTTTGAGCTGTAAACGTACACCACTGTTATGATTAAAAGCCGACATGTAAAAAAAACCTGCAAATTTGCATCTCCAGAAACCAGATGTACCTCAAGCTTGCCAGCTTTTACACACAATGCTAAGCCTTTTATAGAGATGAATGTATTGACACTTTACCGTCTTGTACTTATTAACTAATGCCATGTAAGTTCACTACACATGGGTACAAAAAACAATGGGTCATTCTGAGCATGTAAAATAGTTTATTTATACATCACTTTTCATGAAAGGATCATCAAGAGGACAGAAAGAGTAAATTAAGTCTGCTCTTTAAAAATCTTGTCAGGTTTGGTAAGTATGGGGTTTTAATTCGTAGAGGTTTGTCATCATTTCTGTTACAAAATTTGTTGTACATTTCTCGGTAACTAGAAGCAGATTTAACTGGAAGCTAGTAAAACCACTAAAGCAGTACACCCTCAACTGCAAGTATACTGTCAATGTTTATTCCTGTACACAAATTCTTTATTTCATCCATAGTGGACCAAAAGATACATATTTGGCCCTCACCTCCACATGGAATAATTTACAGAGCATTGGATCCCATTTATTATACAAGGTGGATTAAATGGTAAAATGCATAATATGTCGTGCTCGTTTTCCTCTTTATGACCCTAGAATTTTACATTAAACGATTCAAGAAACTCCAAATCTTTTACACAAAATAAGAATGCTTAATTCGGCTCTACTCTATCCTTCTACATCTCCCATTTTCAAAGTTAAATTATTCCAAGTGAGAAATTCCACTCACTGATTGCAAGGATTCCCGGGACCTGGAATCTAGGAGGGCCTTGGAAGGTAGCTTCCTATTGGATAGCATACTCTCCTCCCCTGTCACAAGTTGAATCTTTGACTTCTCTTTACTCACATCCAGAGGATCTGTTGCTGGAACTGAATTCAGCTCAAAATCCTTGAAATTCAAATGAGAAAAATACAAGCTGCAAAACTGGAAAATTGAGCAATGCATTTTTCCTTATTTCTTAAATGGAAAGACACACAAATCTTCAAAGAAGGATAATACAAAATGTTTCTATGGTAACAACATAATTTGCATTCCATGGTGCTCTCATCTTTCAAAGGGTAATAATAGGTGGAATATTCCTTCACTGCAAACTTTCCAACCAATGCTGAAAAATTTGAAAATCTTGTACTGCCAAAGGGACCTCACAGGGAAAATTTTGATTTTTCTGGTAGGATCCTATTTCACCTCTGGAACTGATCTATCAAGACACATGGACAGAAATGTCATAAAATCAATGTTGACTGCCCGGTTTCATTGATTATGTTGGCATACGCAGGATATCAAAAGATAGACAAATAGCTGACTTACATTGGAAAAAAAAAAGAAAAATCAAGTAGTAGGGAGTATTACCATTTTCTTTGAAAACTGTACAAAACTGAAGCATTATTAAATAAAGGACATTAGTACCCGCTGATACAAACAACTGACTATTGAATGCACCATGAAAAAGTTTTGAACAATGAATGACTGAATGAAAATTTACTATAAAAAGTTTTGAAAGTGTCTACCATTTTAACATGCATGTTTATCACAATTTGGAGAAACTGTTATTCAATTCTTTTTAAGGATCAAGATAGCCATTTTCATGACTGAAAAATAAACCAAAAAGCTCCAAGACTTAAAGCCTCCTTGCCAAAATGAAATATTTTTAAATACTGTGGTTTCAAATTAGCACGTTTTCATTGCAAAGTTACTGTGCTTCCATTTCAGATACAGAATGCTCAAACTTCAGGGATCTCAAGAACACAGAAAAGTTCTTAACTTTTTCAGACTTTTTCCACTTCCTTTTCTGGGTGGAAATGATTCCACCTTATTCTGAATTTCATTCATTTATGATTCTATACTTTTCTTTCTGATATTTTCTTATTCATTTCAATATTTGATGCGAAAACTGTGCTTTTCGTTGTTTCTTTGAATATTTTTCTAGAGTGCTCATTTTATGCTTCAAGTCAATTTTCATTGAAATTTCATAAATTTAAGCCTGAGTGGAATCAATGCAACACGACTAATTCATGCCAAACACAGTCACATTTCCCACAATGCACTGCTGCAAGCCAAGTCTCATAGACAATGTCGAGCCCAAGTTTTATAAAAAACTTTAATACAACTTACCATACAACAATTTACTGACAATAAATTATTCCACCATACATATCTGGATGCCAGGGGCAGGGGGAAGGGGACAGGGCAGAAGGTGGGGTTAATGGAATGGGGTGCTTATGACTATTAACAGCACACCATTCTAAGATCGGACCTGCTACTACACAACCTGAAACCGCTTAAACCCGGTAGGAAATGTTGGCAGACTATCCAATATGTTAGAAAAGTGCCATTAAGACACAACTGATCCTCACCTGTCCTTCAGGGTCTATCTTCCCTTCTCTTTCATCATTCCCGAATGAGTAAGACCCCTCTACACCAGATACATCGCTGTCTGAATCATAATCATCCTCCTTGGTTCCCTCATCTTGTTTCTCAGTTTTAATAGGAGCCACAGGTGCTGTAGAGAAATGATATGAATGGATAACAACTTGCAATGAACTACCAGATCCATGACAAGTCAAGAGTAGGTCATGAATATGCGTATATTCGCCCTCTTATGATCCAAACTCTCTTTATCTTTTTATACAAGATGTACCGCCTAACCTCTATCTGAACCCCTGGTAAACAGAAAGCTTTCTCAAAAAGAAAAGAAGTCTTAACCATATTCCTGTCTCCATGATGATGTAACTCTGAGATATGAATGATCATGTCAAGACAAACGTCTGCAATATTATTGCTTCTGACATGCTACAGTAACACAGAGGACAGGCTTTAGGGCTGAACTAATCATGCCAACTACTGAAGACATGAACACATCCTAAAAACTGTGACATACTACTATGAGAAAAATTTAAACACTTGTATGTCAAGCATAATTATGCTTCTATAGAGTTCTGAGTTCATCATTGTTTATTTGTGCTATATACTAACAAGTTAAAATTATAACTCTGGTAGATTCAGTTGCACCTCTGGAACTCTATAAATGTGAGGTGAGCTGATGCCGTTTTCCTGAAGAAAAAAGCTTTAAGAAATGATGCACATTGATGAGTATCCATGAGACAATCATATTGATATTTGTCTAGCTACAACTGGGAATAAGACCATGTTATATTGATGACAATGGTGTGGGTTTAAGGGTGGGTAAAGATAGCATGGGTACAGTAGCTGGACTGCATGCAGACCTCCAACTTACTTGGTTCCTCGGTGGGGCTTGCTAAAGAGTAAAACAGATAATAAAAACATAGGTACTGTACAAAACAATACTTGACAGAATGGTTAATCTGGCTACCAATACAGGTAGGGACCTACTGTACAATGCTTAAACAATACACTTGGTATTCTTGAACAAATTCATTAGAAATGTAGGGTTTCATTGGCAAAACTTTCTTAAGAACAAGTCCAATAGGTGAAAAAACAATTACTCGGGATGTTTCAATCTGAATATGAAGGAGGCGGGGGCAACAGCCATTAAACAGGACTGATTGCACATTAAAACTAAGCCATTTTTATGATGCGCTGATCTTTCCTGGAGATAAGAGGCTTACCTCTTTCACTAAAAGGATTTAAAAGCCCTCGTGGGCTGGAGGTGAGTTCACAAACAGCTCAAGCATTTCAGTGCATCATCTGGCTGATGATGAGAGCAGAGACAACTCTTGAAATGTCCCAAATATGTGTTTTTCACCTACTGGACTTGTTCTTAAGGAAACTTTTGCCAATACACTTGGTAGGATGGTTAGTCTGTCTGTCTATAGCAATAACTCCATCCACAGCATACCTTACTTTTCTTTAAAATGGAGTTAAATGAACCAATTTATACAATACCTTAGGACGATCTCTTGAGTAAAAGAAATGCAAATCTCACTGCCTTAAGCTCTTTAAGTTTACGTTTTAGATTTAATGAAACTATTTAAGCAAAGATTTACTTTTGATATGTAAATAAGGAACTTCACCTGAGAATTCTGAGAAAAGTTTTATTTATTTCCTATATGTGGTTCTTGAGATACAAACAGATCAAGTCACATTTATTACCCAATGTGAACTTTAAAGCAAGAAGAATTGATTTCAGCACCTCACAATGACAAGAAATTACTCTTTTTGGTTTTTAATTAATTCTTTTGACCTTGTAGTAAAGTGGGATATGAGTTTACACATTCAGAATGAGAAGTTAGGAAACTTCCCATGCATCTTATACATTCATACAACAAAAGCATGAGATTATGCTGGCACAAACGTTTGTAATGTTTACAGAAAATCATCACAATGGTGTCCAATGAGACTAGGCCACCTATGCTTGCTTCAAGTTCACTTTGAGTTGAAAAGTTGACATCATCTGCTCATAAAATAAGAACAACGAATAGGAATTCAATGCAAATTTTATCACGATGAGTAGTTTCTCTTTAACGTATCAAAAAATAATTTTTCGCTTACACTTTTCTTTCAAAACCAAACTACTGACATATCAGTTAAAAAAAATGTAACATCTGGGGGAGTTGTAAACATGCAGAAAAAGTTTAAATAGGCAAATTGAAATGATAGAGATCATTAAATTTCATGTAGCTCATCATGGTAGCAAAGTTATTTCAAAGGAGCTTCTCAATCAGGTTTTTGTATTTTATTATGTGCTAAATTATTTCTAGATTATGAATTACCCACTGAACTGCAAAAAATCTGTCAGTGATTTAAACCTATTTTCCTCTTTAACTGAACTTGACACTTCTATTCCTACAATTCTGAAACAAAATTGGCTTGTCTCAGCCATGCAAAGACATATATCCTTAAGGAAGAGTAAATGCACATGCAAGATTTGATATGAAACTGCACATACATTTTCAAGACTTAGCATGCCAGCATGATGGGTTTAATGTCATATATCAAATGAAAAAAATAGACTTTTTCTGGGAAATGGTTAAAATGGTACCAAATAACAAAGGCGGAATCCCAATTCCACAAATTACGATCAATACTGATGGATAAGGCTGACATAGATCATAAAACTGGAATAAACTTGATTATTAACCTCCATTTCAACTTTGAATGAACAAACATGTTTATCAAATTTTAGTCACTCCTGGCTAGGAATTCAAAGTCTTGAATTTTTCATTTTTTGGATGGGCATTAACTTTTATCTGCCTTTACATCACAGGATATTTAAAATCTTCCTTGAAAGCATATAAAGTCAAGTAACAAATTTTTTAAAAGCAGTTATGGAATTGATTATCTGATCAATACATGATACAGATGTAGGAAGTAAGACAGCACTCAGGTTTATGTACTTATTACCAACTAGGTACAACTTGTGTATGTCTATTTTTCATCAGGTTATGTCATGGTATGGTAATTAATTTTTCCAAGAAGGAGTCGGATAAAGGGCAGAGCCTGTGAAATTTCAAACAGTGACCCTAATATTCCTTCCATTTATCATATCCACTGATGCTTCACATAAAGAGATACCATTCATTAGAAACCAGACTTGCCAACAAAGGATCCATTCAAGATAAAGTGTCTATTCCTAACCCTTCTTTCCTACTTTCCTTTATATGTTGCTAAGCTAGTAACAAAGGAACTCAGTTGTCACAATTAGAACTAACAAACTTCAAATGAAAAAAAAAAAAAAGTTTTACATTGTCATTGTAAGCATGAAAAAAAAAAATTGGTGAAGCAAAAAATCACTGTGGCACAAAGAAAATATGCATGTACTACCTGAAAAGTAGAAATTTCTATGCACAAAATTCACATGGATACAGACATGCAGCTAGACTTAATCACTGGGGCTTCAAGGTCAGACGACACTACCACAAAGTCGTTCTCTTACCACAAATGAGTTCCTCTGCATCAAATTCCCATTCCCATTCAGCTACAAAAGTAGAGCGAGCAAGACTAACCATTAGACAATGAGAAAAAAGGCACAGGCATCGATGCCCAGGCAGATGACTGTGAGAAGCTCACAATGAGATATTTAGGCCAATAAAAACAATAGAACAAGAGTTTGACCTACAGAGGGTGACATTCACTAACAGGAAAAGACTACATTCATCACTCTCTACTACATGATAATGTGTATAAAGTACAACAGTACTCAGATACAAAAGGTACAGTAGTGTTTCTAAGCTGGCTGGCCAAGAAAAAAGAGATTATCCTTCAACTACTACTTCTTGCAGGAAAATAATAAAATACAAGAAACAAAGAACAGACACAGCTGAGCAATACAATGGTGCATATATATTTACCATCATTCCTTTGAAAATGATACTCCCGAGAAGTCACATTGTAAATTTGTCGGTGTTACTCAATTTATAACAATTGTTTCTTTTCTCCCCTTTTGTCAAAGAGTTCAGAAGGAACTCAAGAAAAGAGAAAGTACCTTATTCATTGTGAGAGTATTTCCATTAGTTTTATTTGATCTTACCCAACAAAGAGTAGTTTAACTCTGGTGCCCCATGATTTAATAGAATGCAGTCAATACAGTGTGGGGACCTTTAAGTGGAGTACTCACAATAGCGAAGAATTTGTCTGCATGCCAGGGTAAAAAGAGGCACTGTTTAATGATGATTGTTGTCTTTATTTTGAGGATTAGCCCCATTTTAAATGATGGGTATTTGTCTATCACTAGCTAAACTATTCTTTCTTCAGAGTGTTTTAGTGGAGATGTATCTGACATGCCTGATTCTGTTTCATTATTGTCTACATATATTTTTTGTTTTTTTGTTTCTTCTAAGCTCAATTTACTTCAACTCCTTCACTGACTCCAGCTATGAAGCCATGTTCCTGTATTTCATAAGTTTCTTTACAAAATTTTCACATATACACTGAAACACTACATCTGCAAATGAACAATTTCTACACAGTTTAAATGTTAAGTCTACCAGGGTAACAGATCTACCTCAGGACAATCAAATTTCCCCAAATGTACACCAAACTGGAGCAATATAATCAACAGGGTGCAAAGATCAGTATTTTTGCAAATATGACTTAATAATTATTACCTGAACAACTTTACAACAGTAAATAAAGTTACAAAGACATACTCAGAAGTAACTCAATTACAAAAGCCTCCCACAACTTTCATTTGAAAGTTAACTAATAATTTTTGCTAATTTCTATTTTAAGTTAATGACTATTAAAGGTCATAAGCTACCAAAACTGCTGTTTACAATTCTGCATGCTAAAAGATACCTCTATAATAATGGTAGATTATGTTACAATTTTGGGTATGGCACATATTTTGAATCTGTCTGTCCACCTTGTTAATGTTAATCCACATTTGTATGATTATCTTCCATTTCTTATGCTAATAAATGCATTTTGTAAATTTGACTGAAACTTTTCACTTTTCTAATTTTGCCATTGATGGGAGTCCTAAGTTCATCAACCAATAAAGGCTGAGTTCTTTCATATTGGTAGTATTAGTTCTCTAAATAATCAAAGATGTATTGTAATTTACTTTCATATTGTAAATTAAATCCTTTTCCATACTCTTAAGCATTAATAAACTCATCCATTGCAATCAAAAAATATTAAAATTCAATGCCCATCACAGGAACTCTGTCATTATTGTAATTTTACCCATACCCCACGAAAACATCTGCACTAAATATTCCAACATTTACGAAACATATCAATTACTTCACCGATCCTGTTCTTTATCACTCTACAGTACATGACAGATTCCAGAGAATGAAACATGAGAGTAACTTAGCACAAGGGAAAAACATCCAGATTCATACCCCAATTTTGTAGCTGAGAATATCAAATAGCTTCTATCATATCATCTTCTATTATTACCTCTATCAAAGATAATAATAGTGTAATATATAATCAAAATGTTTGCCCAAACAACAAAAGTCTTTAATTTGGCAAATGCACATTCATCCCTCATTGCACTTAGGGAAAATAGTCATAAACGTGTGCTGAATGTCATACTCCTGCAGCTTAATACTTCAGCAGTTACTGACATCGTCTGAAAGGAGCCTAAATTAAGTTCTGCAAAACACCACCATGTCCGCTGTTGCCCTGTCATATATCAGACGTTATACTGACTTTCCAATTTTCCAAACTTAATGATAATAGCAGTACTCTTTTCTTTAAAAACCCTCTCTGTCATCAACAGACCTCGAAGCCATTTACAATTTTCCATGACAATCCTGTCGTTCCCAAATGTTCTCAAGTGCCTACAGTTATACTAACCAGTGCAGCCACTGCAGTGTTAATGGTTCAGTTCTACATGTATCTTCACTCCTACCCCAATCTCTAATGTGGAGCATCATGACAGAAGGTGACAGGTTCCATTTTCAAGCCTTTAATATGACCTAACTGGGAATTGAACCCCGACCTCCCAGCTTAAAGGTCAATGCCCTGTCCACTCGCAATAACTGCTCTGGCTACTAGGCCATCAAGTTTGCACCATGTAGTCTAGGTCTGATTTGAAAAGCCTATAGTGCTAGTCTACTGGTATGATACTACTTTGGTAGGCTAGTTAGCTTTACTTACAGCCCCTGTGATAACTTAGAATTTTTCTGTATCAGCTACAATGTCATTTTAGGAGTCACAGGTACTTGACTCCAATAGATAAATACAGCCTTAGTACCTCTTAATATCATAAACAACCAGTACTAGTCGTCAGGACAGCTTAATAACCTACAAGGGTTCAATCATCTAAAGTTTTACTGTTTGGTATCTCCTCACATTTCTTCAAGCCTTTTCTAATGATCATATACAATAGGGCTCAGTATAAGTGGAGGAACATTAATGATCTCATAACAGCTTGCAGCTAAATTTGTTTTCAAGAGACCTTCTTTGCCACAGTTTTGATTAGAAACCACCTTAAAAAAATCAGCTTCATAGTCTGAAATATTGCAAATAACCTGTGGCATCTTTACAACTTTGTGACAAAATTGTGTGTATCTATAAAAGAAAAAAACAGATCTCCATTTGCTTGTATGTCATCATCTTTATAAATTTTTGCCATGATGGCTAAAATGTAGTTAAAGATACTAGCATAGCTCATCACTAGGTGTATTTCAAATCCAGTTAAAAAGCAGTGACAATTTTTCAAGAAGAAAATTCTCACCACAACCAGAATTATGGGACTTTTATTAGGTCCTTAGCCAGGATTCAAAAGTTGAGAATCTCACTTGCTGCACACTGGGGCCTCAGGAGGGGTTCAAATGTATGAAAAGAGTTGTCCACTTAATTCTTCCTGTGTAAAATATTTATTAAGTCTGTTTTAGTGAGATAAGTTTGGTTTGTAACAACAATAAGTTTTCAGTTCATGTCTATGCTGAATGTCATATTTTATAAGCAATTTGGAAAGCCATGCCTACTGTATTTTTGGCTGTCTCAGAAGCCATCCTGTGTAAATTTGGCTCTCTCCATTAGGATTTGGCTGTCTAAAAGCTGGTGACCCACATCATTAGCTAATGCCTTGACCCCAATATTACTGCTACGGCTCGAAAAACGTCAACAGAAACAAACCAGACAATCTACAATACAGTATATGAATATCTACTTTTGCTCACAAAGCATCCTCCCTCCTAAATAGCTACCCTGCATAACAGAAATAGAATAGAATTTGGCTCTCTCCATTAGGATTTGGCTGTCTAAAAGATGGTGACCCACATCATTAGCTAATGCCTTGACCCCAATATTACTGCTATGGCTCGAAAAACGTCAATAGAAACAAACCAGACAATCTACAATACAGTATATGAATATCTACTTTTGCTCACAAAGCATCCTTCCCTGCATAACAGAAACAGAACATAAAAGAAACAAAACCCTTCATGTTAAGACGTAATGACCACTGACTTTTTGAAAATTCTCTCACAATTCCCACTTTATAATGACATCTTTTTTTGAATTTCCAATTTTCCCCTACTTTTCTAAAGGTATTCCCTCTGATGGTCCCACTTATGTGTCATTGAAACCACTTACGCTATTTACTAGTCTGTCAACAAGTACGATTATTTACATCACAAAACTTACTTTGACATGAAGGCAATCAATGGATTAATATTTCACAGCAGAATAGATGGTGCCGGTACTACTTTCATGCCATTAACTTCACAAACCATGACTGCTTCCTGATACTTCAATTGCAGAGGCCATCAAAGCCTATTTTATCTTACATAAAGGGTACAATGCATTTATTTTTCTCTTTTGTTACTAGCAAAGTAGCCCACTTCTCATGGTCAACCTAGAGAGGCTGACAAACAGTAAATGGAGATAGAAAAGGGTAAGAAAATTTTACCTCATCACACAATTCCTCTCCTTTCCTATTGGCTTAACTAAATAAAGGTATCCACATTTCAAATTATTCTAAAATATTTGCTAGGAATTCCACAAAGGGTCTAAGAGACCACCTCTAGTAAGTGATCACACATACCCCATAAATGAACTCACAAATAAAAACATAAGTTGGTCCTTTTTATAATCTAATATATCACTGAGAACTGTCAATCATCTACATTTATTGCAAAACTTTTTTGAATCAAAAAAAGAGGTCACATTTTCCACATCCAATGATTGGTCCAACAGAAATATTGAACACTTAATCAAAGAGATTCCTTTGCCTGAGTGCATCCAAGGATGACAACTTTGTTTAGCATAATATGTAGTTAACATAGTCATTTCTGAGGTGTGACTATACTCAGAACATTGCACCCGGGTAGTTTCTCATCATTGTTGGTACAAAAACTGCAAGGGTGTAATTTTGCCAACCTTTTCTGGAAATTAATATAGTTACAATTATGGTGTGACTGCGCCCTCGTAAATATCACTAGAGCAAATCACTTAAATATCTTTATTGGTGTTAATAATAACAAATAAGACTGGAGATCTTTAACAGCCGCAAACCAGCAGATGGTGATATCAGTGTATTTATTACTAGGATTGACTGAACCTTTACTGAGATTGACTGAGCCTTTACTGTATATCACATCAAATGAAGGAAGCCGCCTATAAAAACAAAGAAGTTATAATTACCCTACGAAACAGTTATAATTACCCCAAGAAATGTTTCAATCACAAAAGTGCATAAAAAACTGAATACAATCTGGGTAAAGCTTTCATTAAACTTTAAAGATGATGCAATTTGTGCTATCTGGACAAAGAAGAAAGCCAAAACTGTTTCCTTCAAGAGCACACAGCAGAATTCACTTTCAATATAAGCAAGATAACTGTCACACGAAGCTCTCTTTGGGTTCAAACATCAAGAAAGCATTTTTGAGAAAGGAATGAAAAAGATGGTAGCTTGCAGGGTTAATAAATTTGAAGAATAAAGCTAATGGCATGCAGCAGTAATGGTGGGCTTTTACTCCTCCTAACAATAAACCTTGAATACTTAATGATCTTTTTCTTACCTCACATTTTTATTTAAAGATTTAAATTGAAACAATTTCAATGTTGCATCCTTTTTATCTCAAATTATTAAGGCACATTCCAAACTTTCATGAAATCCTCACATTTTATTCAAAAACCAATTTCACTACAAATGGTGGCTCACTAATCACTTCAGAATTCCTAAATCATTTCACCACAACTGTTAAATTTTTAATTTAGTACCAAAATGCTTTTTATTGACAAACACAACTTAAGCAATTATTATTTCTGAAAAATCCCAACCAGAGATAGCTGCACATTCTCCCCATTTACATCAACATCGGTCCAATTCCTCCTAAGTCTTTCCCTCATCCACCTTCTCTCTCTTCATTCCTCACCCCGATCCAGCCTAGATACGATGAGGAGTAAAGGCCCACCAAGCTCAAGCTTTATTATACATTACCTTCAGGTGAGTCATCATGTATGATAACTTGTCCACCCTGGGCATCCAAAATGTCTTCCACTGAGGGACCAATGCTTTGTCTTAGTAAAATAATACCACCTGAGCAGAACAGAGAGCATGTTATGAAAAAGAAAAACCAAATGCCAACACCACCACCCATATCAAAGCTGGACGTAACAGTCATGTAATCTATGCATGATTTCTATTGTTTATTGTTCAAAAAAAGAAAATTTACTGCAACCAAAAAGCTACATTTTGATCATTTTCTAAACAGCAGTGGCACCAGCAAGGGGGAACACATGGAGGGACTTTCAGCCCCCCACTTTCCAGTCCACCCCTGTCCAAAGTTTAACAGTTTACAGGAGCAATGCCTAATCACTTCTTTTCACCCCTAATATTTCTACTTGCCCCCCTCCCCCCCACCTTTGAAATCCTGGCAGTGCCAGTGTTACATTGACTGACTGATGTAGAGATACAAAAGGGGTGGTCAATTGGCTGATAGACATTTCATGTCATGATTCTTTTCATTATATTTATATTTAAAGGGATGAAGTAGTCACTCCAAATTTATTTAGAAATTTCAGCAAAACTTTTCACATTTGCTTTTTTTGTCCTAACAATTTTAAAATATGACTTTCAGAACATAGATATTACATATTAATGGTAAACCTCAAATTTACACAGTCCAGTGACAAAATTATTGTTCTTGATTGAAAGAACACATGAATTTATAGCATGTACATGTTTGTGTGCATGTGGGAGTGTCGGGAGGGGGGGGGGGGCGAGGGGGGTTATGTCAGTAAAAATAGGAGTGACCACATATACCCTGTATGGAAGACTTAATGATAACATCTACAAGGGAATTCATTGCAAGTGCAAACACAATGTAATTAAAACTGCGGCAATGTCTATTTTGAAACAAACTTTTGCTAGTTGATGCTTCCTTTTTTGAAAAAATGAGCCTCACATGAATGGCACTGCTTCAAGACCATGGCTGACATAATGTTCTTGCATATCATTTGAAGTACCCAAAGATTCACAAGAATAATACCACATAAATATAGAGAACAAAAGCTCTTTTTTAAGTGATAGACAAAGAAAAGGATGTTTTGCAAAAGAGAAATTAAAATTTGACAGAATTTTGTGTAAACATATAAAAGACAAAAGTACTTCAGCCAGCAAAATGAGGAAAACGGTGCTTTAGGACAGAGTTATAACAAGTCACGTCATAATTTAGTGAAGTAAAGTCAGTAACAGCTAGTTTAGTAACCTGATGCATGTCACTGATTTTAGTCTTTTAATACAATGGGAGAAAATTCTCTCAGTTTATCTAGTCAGGTAATTCTGAAAAGTACTGATGGCAATCATGGCTTGTTACAAACCATTAGTAGAAATCCCAAAGTTTGGTTTAAACCACCAAAGATGATGCAGACTTTGAATGAACTAAAATATGGGAAATTTAAGCTTGAATGAAGATAACTAGAGCAGTAGACACTAAAGTTGGTTTTAGGTTATTTTGCCAAAGAGGTTACTGCTGTGATAGAAACAGAAAAAAGATAAATGCAATATTAACAGTGGAATATTTTCATGTATAGTTTTTAATAGTTCATGACGTTGACTAAAATTCCCGGTAGAATGTTTATGTGAATTGTTTTATCTTGGACATTATCTCCATTCAACCACATTTTGTGCACTCGACATCGAATGAAACAGAACTTTATAAAACACACCAATCAAACACTTCATTCTTCACTTTCTTCTTCTTGAAGAAAAAAAAAAAAATAAGAAAATGATAAAACTTAAATTGAAAGTGACAAGAAACAAATGGAAAAAATTCCATAAAATTTACCATCCTCTGTGTCAGGAGAACTTGACTGAATCTCTTGTACATCTTGCACTGAACTCCATCCATTTGTCATTTTTTGTGAAATTGGCAGTCCTCTCTCTAATTCATGTATCTGAAAAATGATGAAAAAGCTTTTTTTTCTTTCACACAATATCAAAACAACCACAAAAAAAAAGATATAGTATATACTGGCCCCTTGGTAATCAGTAACCAGTTCTAAAGACACTCCCACAAGGCTACATCTGAAATTTCACTGCACCCAAATGACAAGTTACCTCACAGATCCCCGTTTAACACCTTGGTACACAGAAGGCATTGAGGTGCAGCTTCTTGCTCTATGAAAAAACATTTATAATAATAATACCTTGGATTACAAGTCAATGCCCTAACACTTGTTGCCATTATCTCTACTGATCACTGACTGATGTATGAAAATTTACAAGAGCAGAACCCTCTCAAAGCACGGTAAAGACCAGAAGGTACCCCATGCAGTCTTCTACCCCGTACCATTAATGCACCATTCCAAACATCCTATAACCCTTTTTCCTGACACACCAATTACACAAAATTTGACAATTTCTTTGACATGAATGGATGCACATAAAATACAAGACAGACTTAATCAAATGAATGAAAGAAAAAAAAAGAGATAGCCTCAAGGTCGACAAAAATGACAAGTTTAATTTGTCTGAGTTGAGCAAATTTGCATCGGCCAAACCAAACCTGAGGAAGTATATCATGACATCAATCAAGATATTACAAAATTACAACCTTATCCTCTAAAAAGGTTTACATTTAACATTATTCTTTCAAAATCAAAGAAATAAAGCATTTTGATGAATGTCTTGCGTATGTAGTTCACACGGCTAAAGATTTTTTGGAACGTGATGGAAGAAGGATGTCAGTACTTCCTTTGTCTCTCATTTAATGATGACATGCTACTCTTCTCCTAAAAGAGAATTTTACGACCGAATTCAACCCATAAAAGCACGACCAATTAATCCATCAGGCGTGAAAAGCTACAGAAATGGTTGTCACTTTACGTCACCGAACCTCTGCAGCCAGTCTCGGCAAATTAAACGATGTAGCACGGAGAGAGACCACGGGAGTAATATTCTCAAAACATTTCAGTATCAGTGGTGTATATAGTTCTCACTGTTAAATGTATCTTTCTATTGGTTAGAAATTAAAATTTCATCTCAAATACTTTCTTCCTTTTCATTCTTATCAACTCAAAAAATTTATTTGTCAAATCATAATTGGAAAATTAAATCAAAGTTGACTGAACAGGCCAAAATATTCATGTATGCTAACTTGAACGGTGAATACCACAGTGTAAAAAACTTTACATACTTGATGTATCTGGCGGTCTGTGTACATATTCCCCAAAACTCCCTGGATTGGGACTCTACGAGCCCCGATACTTACCTCCTATTTACACATGTAATCCACACCTACCCGCAACTTGACCCTGTTAAACTAATAGCACAGTGGAGATGGAGGGTGCCCTCCAAGGAAGGACGTCCTCCCAAGTCATGTGTAAATAGGACTTAAGAGAGGGGCGATGTAGATTGTAGTATTGTAGTTTGCACACAATAATGTCCTGAAAACATCCTTACATTTTGGTAACAAGTAACTTGTTTTTTATGCATACCAAACATTAATAAAATTTCTCAACTACTGTACACAGCTGCAGTCCAACCCATAGCTACAATGTCACAGCTGGTTAACATTCAATCTAATCCCCCAACTACTGTACACAGCTGTATTCCACCCCACAGCTACAATGCCACAGCTGGTTTACATTCAATCTATGAAAGAAAATATTGCCATCTTCTTGCAATAATTTAATAGTTTAAAAAAAAAATTAAGTTTTAAAACAAATCTTCGTAATGTAATTACTTCTCTTTATATAACGGTAACATTTGATTCTTTGTGAAGGAAAAACTTTCGGAATATTGATCCACTAGGAAAACATTTAAACATTTTCTTGTTCGTAAAACAACTATCTTTTTTCATGAGAATTGATTTTTACCAGTTCCTACTTCTGCACAGAATCTAATATTTCCAGTTCTGTAGAGTATCTAGTATTTCATTTTCTTTAATTCCCAATATCAGTTTGTGACTGTCATCAATTCACTGAAGAATTTTTTTATTCCACAGGGTCATTATAGGTTCTTAAACATTCCTGCACTGTTTAAAAGTGACAAAGCGCAATGCAGGAGATTAGGTAAGCTTAATGTAAAACTAGTTATTTGAAACCAGTGGCATGTTGAGAATAAACATATGATAGTTGAAATATGACAAAGTACATCTTTGATAAAATTATGAAAAGCAATGCCAGAGATTGTGACAATTTAACTATCAAGAATAATTTGAACCAGGCAATTAACTTTGAAACAAGTCAGAATGATGAGTATATTTTACTGTAAAGGATGCCTTATGACTGGATCAAATAACCATATATTTTACTTCTTTTTGTTTTTAAAGACAAGAAAAGTTGGGTTTAATATAAGACCAAAATTTACTGAAATCCTTATACCCCACCAGAACTGAAAGAAATAATTGATCTCATTAAATTATAATTGATTTTCTATTTACTGCAAGGAAAAACTTGGTACTTGCACAACATATCCTGTGGGAATTGGAAGACAGATAACATGTTTTAAACTCTGTAACCATTTCAGGTGCTTTTCTGATTCATGTAAATGAACACTTAATACCAAGGAATTGACAGGAGACAAATGTTAAAATTTGGAATGGCCTTGAAAAGTTTAGTTTTCCTATCTTCTCTGCTTAGTACGGAGGCTTTGAAATGAAATATTTATAAATGGCTACGAAGAGTTTAGACTGTAAACAGAAGGTTTTTTAGGAAATCAGATAGACACAGCTATGCTTTCTTACATTTGTTTTATTTGAATATGTAATAAGCGAGAAGTACGTTTAAAGACAGTGACAACTTATCTCAGGCCAGATACCTCCTCTCCCTGAGCATAAATTACCTTACCAAGCAGATTCTTCAGTTGAGGATGAAGGATATTTTGGCTTACATGAGAAATATGGCAGTAATGGCTAGGAATTTAACATTATAATGAAGGCATATGATACAAAAGGGCATTGGCACGTGAGTAAGCTCAGGATGTGGGATGACAAAAATCTGCAATTAAGCAAATCAAGCCTAATCTAGAAAAGTACTCTGATACAACACATTAAAAAAAAAAGGAAAATAAGAAAAAAAGGTAGGATAGTGAGGTTCTGTTGAATATGTTCTAGCATCCATTCATTATTAAATAGCACCTTCTTAATCGTCTAAAAACTGAGACGAGAAATGGCATTCCTCTCTTATGTAGAAACTTCTCTAACCAAGACTTATTCTGCCTTTACTTTTTTCCCTCTTCACTTCAAAAATGAAAAAAAAAGGCACTTGGCAAGATCATACATTTTCATTACCAAACTGGTAATTCCCCCAATTCTTCAGACCTAGTTTGTTACCTATGAAGGGTACATCCATCCATTTCAATTCTTCTTTTCTTGTATATTTTCATCATAATTGATCAGATCAAACCCTCTCATAGTCATCGATTTTCTCTCATTCCCTTTCTTTTCGTTCTTTTCTAAGTTTATTACAACCTGTTGAATTGTACCAAACGAAGCTGAAAAAGTGTCAAACATCTTGTCAAGTCATATCAGTAAAGCTATCTTCACTTTTTATCCGATACAACCAGTATTCAACTCATTATTATCCATCTCCTTAATAACAGGCTCTCAAGCAATCAAGTTCCTTCCTTGCACATATTTTGCTATCTAGGCCATTTGATGAGAGTCTTGAGACAGATTTCTTGGAGCAGGACTACTACATGACTGATCAAGTAAGACAATGATGGAGGTTTGAAGTATTTTTTAAACATCCAATGAAGTTACGTAATCAAAGTGTATGGGTTAAACTGTCCTGCCTCCCTCTTTCTTGCCCTTCTCCATCCTCCTGGTAAAAAATAAATTTGTCTGACTGTTACAAGGCTAAGAGACTGTTCCTGAAACATATGAAGCTTTCTGACCAATTAGGGTTATCTTCTGAGGGGGTAGGATGCTAACACCAACACTTATCTAAAAGAAGATATTCAATAAGTCAAAGGTGACCACATTAATTGCACAAGCCAATCAGCAATTAGCTCTGGAAGGAGGGAGTATGACCCACTGTTTGCCTTGTGAAATATGATCACATCTGCTTCTGTCTTCAGGGAGGTGCTTTCCAGGAAAAGAACATAACTTTACACCAATCATTTAAAATGTCAGCTGCTGCATTTAGAGTTCTAACCAATTACAATCATGTGACATGATGAAGAGCTCAAAGACCCACCCTAGTTTGGAGTCGTTCCATTTCTTTCTGGTGGGTTTCACTTTTGTCGAGTTGGATCTGAGTTTGTAGCCTGTCTTTCTCCTCCAGCTCCTCTTTCCTGAAAATAAAATAAAAATGTTTAAAAATTTTGAGTAAAATATGTTACAATTAGTAACATCACAACAAGACTGTAAAGGGCCCTATTTTACAGAAACAAGACGAGTCCCACTTCAGCCTCCATACTGAACAACACAGTCCTTAAATTTATCACCACGCAAAATCCCAAAATGCTTAAATGACGTCATTGTCCATCCATGCCCTTTGAAATCCCTCAGTTTTGGCTAATTTGTTACTAATATGTCAATGATTTGTTTGAAAATTTGTTTGCTTAATTGGCATTATTTGGGGGGTATGAGAACTGAACAGATTTGCTACGTAAAAGATTTCACTCCAGTATCATCATAATTTTTCTCCAAAGTTGTGGACATAAGTCGACAGAGCACTTTTCAAATTGAACAGCAAGGGTGATGGTTCGCCTCTGTTCCTTTTCTATAATTTAAACATTTTCTGTAATTTATATCTTCACTCCAACATGACCACATCTTGAGAAAATTACATTCCTTCAAACCTTGGTGAGAGAATGAAAAAAGAGCCAGTAGTGTGTTGACTGACTTTATGCTTTATTTTTTAAGGGATAAATCAAAAGATACAGAAAGCCCTAACTTTTTGTCCTTTCCATACTTTGCATTAAACAAATGACAAAGAAGCGTTTTTTTCAAAATTCCTTAATTGGAAAAGTTTGGAATGAGGGACAAGAAAACGTCAAAGTTTCTAGGAGATTATTTCTTCGTCACCAAGAAGATTGTAGATGATAGTCACAAGTCTTAAATTGTGAAAGGAGGATAGGACATTTGAAAATCTTTACCTGCTGTAATTGCAGATGGAAGCTAGAAGATAGACAATACTTAAGGACAAGGACATCACAGAGTCAGTTTTTACCTACTGGGAGAAAACTTGATTTCCCCAAAGCACATCTACCCCTTTTAATAGTTTTATGCAGTATAACTTTAAACCCAACAGCAAAAGTAAGCTGGTTAAATATAAGTCTTGAGATACAGGCATAACCATCGAAATAATGAAAATATTGCAAGCTTTCACATCATCACATATCTTTGCATGCAAGGAGGACATCAAAGTCTTATCTTCGTAGAAGAACTGGTAGAAACTGGAAATTGGAAAATTCTGCATAAACATGAAACAATTTCACTTATAATTGAATTCAATTATGACAGCATATGGCCTATCTAACACTTTTCATTCAGTTAGTCAATGTTTCCAATTTTACACTTCTGTAACTATTTTATACTACCTGAATTTATACAAATTCCATAACAAATAAAAGTCATCTAAAATATGATTATCCATAGAGTTAATACCTTACGGGCATTAGCTCCATGGTTTACCAACTAAAGAAAAATAAATAGGCTTTTCCTTTCTAATAAGCTTCCATATTAAGGGCTTACTTTTCTTGCAATTCTTTGATCAACTTCTTGGCTTTATGATACTTCTTTTCCAGGGCTGCATACTGCTCTTTACTCTCGTTGACTGCTGCCCTCGACTCTTTAAGATCAGCACTTAAATTTTCAATAGCAACTTCTAATTCGCTGATCCTTACATCCTGTGTCTTGACCTGTTCCTTCAACCTAGCTTCTTCTTTTTCCCATCCCTGGGCTTGTAAAACCTGGAATAATGATAATAAAACATGTACCATGAAAAGAGCACCCTGGAATGCAACTTAAAAGGGATGACGGCCCTGTGGCTCCGCCTGAATAATATCAGGCATAAACCAACTAAGTTCTCCAAATGAGTTCTGCTTCATCAGAGGGGCTATGAACCCGAAGGACACCAAACTGACTGTAACAACCACTCAGAATTCAGACCTCTACTTATCCTTCATGGCAGGTGTCAAATATGTACAGCACATCTCTTTTCACTTACATACTCTAAAGAGTGGCACAGGGGTACAACATGCCTGCCACGTGGGCAAACCTCTATTCAATGGGTCAGTTACATCTGGTGAGATTTCAGACTTGTTGAAAGAACAGACTTTCCACAGCAGTCACAACCAATGGGCAACAACAGATACCACACACAATTTAAGCCACAAAGCAAACCTGACTGAGAAGGATAATTCTTTGACTCATCCAGTATAGATGTTTCAAACCATCCTTTGACTGCGATGTGTTTTCACTTGAAATTATAATTAAATCATGTCCCAGATCTTTTAGATATGTCAAACATTTGGGAAAAATGTGAAAATGTCCCAACCAGATACTGATTTAAAAATCGGCTATATGAATACAGCAGATTTACGCAACTTTAGGATGATTAAGCTTCAAGATAAGGTAAAATTTATTACTTTCTTTCAATGGCTCATGCAAATGATCTACGATAAATACACCCTACACTGCGCATCTCTTTGATCTTCAGTTATACAAATCAGCCTCTTCCAATTTGCATTAACAGATTCGAATACGATTAAAACTTCCAGATTAAATCTGATGAATGACAGACCATCCCGACCTCACTAAAAACTGATAATACACTATCAATACCTATTGGCAGAGGGTTGTCAATTTCTTACTGTTGTTTTCAATAAACTACAAACAGACAGCATGAACGTTACCAATGATGATAAGAAAATAAGACTATTATTTTCATCAAACTATCTAAATCAGAAATGGCTGACAGTACAGCAGTTTCAATCAGAATTAGCTTATTCCCATAAGAAAATGAGCGAAACAACTCCATAAAGCAAGTCAAAGACCTCATTTGAGAAGGGCCAAAGACTAGTCCCTTTAAAGCTTAATCTTTCCCTTGGAAGAAGAGAAATATGTCAGTAATCCAGTCATCACATAGTGAATGTCACTTACACAAGTGTTAAAAGTCCTCTGTTAGCTTGCCTACACAAGTATCACAGGCAGCAACATGTATTTAAGTTAGGTTTGTAACGTATTTGAAGAGTAACTGATGAGATACACACAAAAGAGGGAGCACAGTTCTTCTAGAGGAACCAAGGCTGGAAATTATACTAGGGTGGGACGAAGGAATGGATAGGTGGTATTCTTCCCTTTTCTCTCTCCAATCCCATTATTTCAGGATGTTGTTTCAATTCTTTTGTTTTTCTTTTCTTTTGCTAAAAGACTCATATTCAGTGCTGACACATACATACAAAGCAAGACACCTGCAGTGGCAAAAGGCAGGGACAGTTGACTTACTCCACTCTAACCCTATTTTCTCTTCAGGCATTAAGCTCAGTGTAAATAAGTGGTTAGACAAATTTGATTGAATTTTTAGGGTAGCTACTCCCTACAAACTGCTACTTTTCTTAAAGGTCTGGTGACATGAAAGTAGTTGGATATTTGATGTAAAAAGCATTAAATATCCAGAAAATAGCTGCAATTTCCATTAAAATCCATCAAATATTGACCATTTTACGGGGTAATTTCTGTTTCACACTTGTATCATGAATAAACATGACCTTAATATGCAAATACGTGACATCGAAAGAGGGACATACCATATATGGCTAATGTTAGCCTTTGTTTTTGCAAGGCTTCATTTCATTGGCTTCATTTCATTGTTATCCCCTGAGGGGTTTATCATTAAGCAAAATTTTTTCCTTGAGAAATACTGATATCACTCTCCAAACTGTAAACTAATCTGATCAGCAATTAAGAGAGAATTCATACAGGGTTAGCAAGAGAAACGTTTACATTGCACAACACTTCACATCATTATTTTTGCATAGGCAATGAGTTACTTCAGAAACCATCAAACTTTGAAGACATATATCTCGAGAATGGTAAATGATATTGAAATTAATCCAACGGATATTTCATTGTGGGATTCTATTCTTTATCTGACATGTGAAACTGCCCTTTTTGGTGGCATGTCACCAGAACTTTATGACTGAGCAATTACTCAGTTTTAAATAAATAAGATTTACATCAATGCAATAACACACTCCCTTCTTCATCGCATTCTACTTTTTAGTAAAAAGAAAGATGAAATGGGAAAATAAAAAAGGAAATATTACTACAGCACTGTGTTGAGTCCACATTTACAAAGTTTTTAGTCCGCATCTACAAATTATCTTCCCTTTTGTGGTAAAAGGACAAAATCTGCAGCACAACTTTAAAAGATTAACACATTCACTTTTAACCATTGCTACCAGAATAAGACAACACCTAGATACGGCATTATCCTAAACATTGACATGACACAGATGAAATTTAATGGGCAGAAATCATGCCTGGATGAAGTTCCCTAAACCCATTGGTTGCTGCATGGTTGACTAAGCCATCAGTTGTTATTGCCAGACACACAGCTAACCACCTGCCACAAACAAACCATGTGCATTCCAAGATTTATACCAAAAAACATAAACAGCTGATCAATTTCATTCCCCCAAAAATAACCAACGGGTAGAAAACTGTTCGGCAAGAATGTGGCTGCGCTGTTGTCACCCTGTTGCTGGTTGTTGCGTCAGCAGAATTGCCTAGGGGGACCATTAGCACTGTTGTACAGAGCAGCTGCCCTATGTTGTCACCGATTTTACGTAGTTTCCGTGAGGTGGAGGAAAGCGGAACATTTCAGATGAATTAAAACAACATTTAAGAGAAGAAAACTAGGTAATGAGATCTCTCAAACTGTTGTATTCTATCAGGCTATTTGGTGTATCCCATTTAGAGTCAGAAAATGAATTACCCCTTTGGTAGTAAAGTTATCCATTCTCAGCGCAGTAAGTGAAAGAAAAGACACAGGTAGCAAAAAAGGAAATGTGATTATTATTGACCTAGTTTGTCAACAATGTTATGTTTGTATTTGACCTGCTTGAAGACTTCCATTATCCTAAAAATTCACTAACTATACCCTTTCAGAGGAGGAAGTCACTTCTAAACTTTAAAGAAGCAATTCAAAAATGTTTTCTTTAGATTAACCTCTCAAACTTGAGAGGCCTAATCAATACTATGAAGCCATTCCATTGACAATTTTAAGCTAGGGAAAAGTTATTTACTTTTGATTTAGGGCTGTATATCTGTCAAGAAACAAAATCCATTTGGATATACTTGTATGTCACATACTTTCAGTGCCACATTACCCACTAAGAACAGTAGTCACTGCCAAGGGACTCCCAAGCCTTTGGGGGCCCCCTACGCAACAAAATGTGGTAAAAGTCGGTATGATAATTGCCACAGAGTAGGGCCTCAAATATATTAGTACCTGGAGACCCCCTTTGGTGGTTAATACAGCACTGCATAGTTTCCACACAATGTCCCTTCATCAAAAGCAAACATAAACCAAATATATGTGAAGTTTTGGGCCAAACATACATTAAAATCTTGAGAAAGATGCCCCCCTCCTCCATCCCAAGATTCTCCTCCCCCAAGAGGAAAGTAATCCTATGTTTATGCTTACTACCATATCAAACCCAGTGAACATAAGTATCCAGTAAGTTCAATTTTTATTGCATAAATAATAAATTTTGGTACATTATGGTGAAAGTACAGTGCATTTGGTCAAGAAACATGTTAGCACATGGGCTGAAGTCTCTCCAAGGAAGAATTTTTCCCCACTTCCTATGGCAGACCCTTATAACAGATCATATCAAGCCTAAACAATATAAATTTTTAAAACTTATAAAAGCTTCCAGAATGCAAAGGTTTTTGCTAACATACACTTGCAACTGAAAGTTTTGAATACACTCTGTAGGAAAAAATATTCCACATGAGAATATGTAGCATCTAGTATTGTTTAGAATTTGTCTAAAATTTGGAGAATTCCATTAAATATTACAGAAGCAGGCTGAACTCAGGGTCATTTTAAGTGTGGACATACTGTAAGTGTATGAAATCTCTCCTTTCAGGGAATTTGACAGCATGACTCTGACACTTGAACTGCGCCACAGACTCCCAGCAGAACGGTACAGAAATTCAGTGGCTAGCAAAACCTCACGCTATTAAATTGATTTGTTTCCAAAATCACTCCACCGCAACTGCTATTGATTTACGAGAAACCAAGTTGACCAAATCCTCTAGGACACCTTTCTTAAAAGAAAGTTGCAGACAAGTTTAAGTTTCCCATAAATGCAAGGAAATCTTGCCAACTTCAACAGCTAGATGCCAATTACTTACACATGCCTTCCTTTACTCTTGCCCTCAGTAGAAGGAATTTTTAGAGGGAATGTGATCAATTATTGTACCCTTCAAACAGAACAAGACAGTTACAACCCCAAACAAATGTTTTAGCTAGTGCTGACTACTGAATCCATTATCTTTATCGGTGCAGAGGATGTGAATGCCTCTAGTTTGAATTAGACTCATGTACCTTACAAGACTGAGCTTTGAACAAGGATACTTCACTAATGCTTCTCTTTATTATCACTCTGTTGTCCTTAGCAATTTGAATAAAAGCATTAAGGTTCAACAGGAGTTTCATGACAACACTGTCTTCAGGAAAAAATGTTTGATTAAAGGCTTTATGAAATATTACGAGGATCTAGCCAACCCATTTTAATCGGGTGGTGCGTTTGATTTGATTTGATTTCACTTCTCAGCAGCCGATTTGGAAAATTTTCACTGGTTTGGAAGTTGAGCATCTAGTTTAAAATTGTAGTGAATAACCAATGCTAAAGCAACACCTAAAACATGTGGACTCCATAAAACTGAATACAAATATCAGACCGAAAATGTTAAGGAATTTTTGGTTCCTCATCCTGCCCCCGACTGCATCTGTAGCAGGATCTCATTTCTTCTCCGGCCTCTACTTTGTAATACTTGCACACAGTATGTAAAATAGTAGAGGTGTACCGGATATCCGGTCCGGCCGGACTATCCGGCCGGATAATGAAAAATTATCCGGTTCCGGTTCCGGCCGGACTTTTTTAAAAATCCGGCCGGAACCGGACTTTTTGTGAATCATTAGTAAAATGCCCTGCAATTACATTTAAGAGATGTTCAAGATAAAAAGAACTAATTTAAACCAGTGTTGTCACAAAGGGGGTTGGAGAGACGGGCACAAGGGATTATCTTTCAAAAATGAGTCCCTCCCATGGAAGGGAGTACATTCCATTCACAAGTTGTACCAACTCAGGTTAAAACTAAAAACACAAACATCTCAGTGATTCCTAGTTGCTTGTAAATGAAACAAAATTTGTATAAAGATAATCAAAACAACAGGGCATGCCACACCAAGAAAATTTCTCATTCCACCAATTACATTTATTTAAGAAAGACCCCTCCCAATTTACATGCCTTGATAAAATAGTCTACTGTATGCACAACCAGATACCTGTGTTGTTAAGGAAAATGTTGATCTACCAAAAGAAGAAATGACATTATAAACTGAATTATGTCATCTTTGACCAATCAATTCTGTAGTAGCTTCAAAACAAGCCTACAGTAGCTACTGAATACACCCTGTATGATAATATTTAAAACATATGTTAAGGGAAATTTCACTTCAGATATTTGTGTTTGAATGCTGGAAGATTGTACTGGTGTCAGGTGCATATTTGGATGAGGGGTCTAATCTAGTTTTCCAAAAAAAAACATAAAAAACAAAAACAAAAAACAAACAAAGAACCCCCCCCCAAAAAAACCAAAATCTCAGAGGCTAACTCTTTATTAAATTTATGCCAGGGGCCCAGGCCCTGCCCATAACAAGTTAGTAGGCTTTCGAAACTATTTTAATTTTTTACTAGTTTCTGATTGAGATTATGCACTTGTCAATTGTAAACCACGGCCCCCATATCTGGGCCATAGCGGGGCTGTTGCACCATTTTTGCAAGGGATGTGCAGTTTAATTTGTCCCCACTATGGGGGGAATGTAATGGGACTTTTAGCCAGGATGTGCATTGCAAAAAAATGGGCCGGGTAGTTACCCCAGGGTTTGCATTCATGAAAATACTGCATGTTTGGTTAATTGCTGCCCCACTATGCAGGACATTGTATTGAAGTTAGCGGGGGATGTGCATTGAAATGCTACCCTGCCCTACCGGGACTTCATTCAAATGTAGCCAGGGTGGACAAACACTTGTTACATTGCTATAAATCACATCCCGGGCATGCCCGGGTGTGGAGGACCGTGGTTACAACTGACAAGTGCATTATTATCTCAGTTACACATTTGAATTTAATACTGAATTGCATTTAACTAATTAAGAAATGATTTGAATTAATGCCAAGTTAAAAGAAAATGAAAACAAAACAAAAACAAAAGCTACACATAAGTGACTTGATTGAAGTCTCTTAAATCCATGGAGGTCAAAATCAACAGACTTTTATCACTCATGTTACCTGGATGGGATGGGAAAGGGAATACTGTAGACTTAATCCATCATTGCAAAAGATGACCCCTTTACAGTATTTGTAGTGGAGTTGTGTATTGATCATTAAAATTTACTCTTAATGCCTAATGGGTGATCTCTAAGCCTGCTGACACCTCTGCCATTATGTACCATTGGTACTTCTACTTTACTTGGACCCTGATTTCAGTTTTAAGATTCCTATTGAAAAAATCCGGTCCGGCCGGATAGTTCGTACTGTCCGGTAAAATCCGGTCCGGCCGGATCTTAAAATTCCAGATCCGGTACATCCCTAAAAAATAGTGCCTGCTTAGTATGTACACAGACTCACTATGTAATTCATGTGAACTGTAAGACTACAGAAAACAACAGCACAATGCTAAGAATCGCAAATCCCTTACTGATATGCACATATTTATGTGGCAGGGCCAGCTGTGGGCTGCTGCTATCACAGGACATATAGCCATGTACTGTATAGCAACACATGTACATAATCCTGATACTCTCATCCATTCTAGTGAGGAAAACACACAGTTAATCAATACACTTTTCTCTCTAAATGTTCCTTCAATCATCAGGAACAAACCCTGCCCACACCCCGTGGAGCAGCTAGAAGGTCCTGCTTCAGTATTCATGTACTCGTACTTTGATGCCCACATAAGCTTTTTTCAGACCAAATAAAACCACAGCTGGTCAGTTGCCACATACTGTACCCTAACAGTTTTAGCAGAACCAACATTCAGATTTCAACACCAGTATGTTACATAGGATTACCATCAAACGTGAAATTGAAGATAGTCGAAAACTAATTGGAATTTGAAGTACACTTTTGTTTAACTTTTTTAAGAAAAAGGTTAAAATACAGGGTTCTTTTAAGGCCTTGCAAAGTGTGAGCAGATTTATCTGTATAACTTTGGGTCATTTTGGGGCTTTTGATGAGGTTGACTTCATCCAAAATCGATCCACTGAAACAGTGTTATTCATTGCACGATTAACATGAAGATCTATACCAACACATGGACACAACTTTAAGAGCATCCTGCCAGAATTTGGCATTGCTAGGCCAGAAAAGCTCCACTCATCATAGTAGTATAGAGAGTAATGAAGGGTTATGCAGAATGAATAAGTCTGTTGTGTACAGCAGTGTTTGTAAAATAGCATGAATTAGAAGTGTAAATAGGAGGTAGTGAGAGGTGACGTAGATTGACTGCCTTCAAAATATAAAATCCCAGAGCTTCTGTGAGCTTCACCCCCTAAACACCCACTAGGGACTTTGCCACTGGACTCCACAAGGGGCCCTAAGGCAGGTCCTTTGACCCCATGCCTACTGGGTGATCACTTCAATGATATTAATATCTTTCAAAAAGAGGTCAAAATTAAATTTTCAAAACTCTAAATGAACACTCCGCAACTATAAAAAACTGACTGTGACAAATAAGCAATGTTCACAAGGAAGTTTTGTACAAACGGCTCATTTATTTATGAAGTGAGCAACAGGTGAAATTATCTTGTAAAACTGCAAATCTGTCATTGATATGGATCAATAGGAATTGTGGCAATTCTCAAAATCTAATTAAAACTCTGACTGATAATTTGTTGAAAACAATCTATACTACACAATACACATACTGCAAACAAAGACTGGTTTCAAAAATACTTCACTCCCTTACCTGAATTTTCAGTCTGGCAATCTCTGTTTCATTCTGTGCAGCCTTGAGTTCAAATTCTTTCAATTGAACCTTCAAATCTGCAATCTCTACCCTATACTGAACATCTGATGTAACTCCATCGCTGTCTTGACTGTCAGGAGATGCAAAGTCATAGGAACCCTGGATGATTCTGTCTCCATCCTCATCTGTGTCTGATGTATCTTCATCCATCGAATCCTCAGCCAGTGGACCTTCTTGATCATCCTGAAACAAAGGTTTGCAGTTTCTTTGATTAATTACAATTGCCAGGAGCATTTTTTTTACACAGATACTAACTATAAATGATACGTTTGATCACAATGTTTAGACCATTATTTCATGCTAAAATCTGATATTCCCATGCACAAAAAAAAAAAAAATAAATGAATAAAAAAAAAATAAAAATAAAAATAAAAATAAAAAACTGATATGGCAGTATTATGAGCTGTCCAGTGATGAAAAAGTAATGGACCAGTGTGGTCAATTACACATGAGCCACATTGAATAGCACAAACTAACTAACAGGTTTTGTAACAGCTCCCTCATTACATGTTAGTTCAGTTCTAATTTGTCAATCAATGGCCATGTTGATGTTTTATTGCAGAGATGTCTGCCCAATTGTTAGTGTGGATTTTAAGTCTATGTTTCATTCTGAGAAAGGTAATTAGACTTTCACAGCAAAAAGTTTACATTAAACAATTTGAGGAGAGAATAAATAACTGTAAAAACACAAGTATTTATACAAAATGTTGATCACTTCCTTTATTATTAGAAACTCTTGAGAAGTATAAAGCACTGGAACTCTCCTCTGGTTCTTTTCCCATGGCATGGCTTTAAAAGAGAAATTATTCCTAAGCTTTTCTTTCTCATACCACCATCCTCTATGGCCAATCTGCTGCTCTCGTTTATGATTTCATATCTTCCAAACAAACTGAAGCGCACCAAGGTCACTGAAGTCATAACTTTTGAACACAAAAAAGTTTTCACTCCCTCTCTAGCTGTTGATCCACTAAAAATAATATCATCAGAGAGACTAAAGTAAGAATTGTCATAAGCCAAACATGGCAAAAATATCTCATGAGAAGATCAGTTCTCAATAAATTTGTCCTCAGGTGAAAAGGTTTTCCTAGACTGGTTTTGGTCAAGGACCACCTTTTAAAAGAATTAAAAGTGGTGATTTTAAGAAACATATCTCAGTGTGTAATGCAAAGTCTGTTCCATTACGAAGCGATGGGAGCCCTTTGTCCCCGACTGGGTGAAGACATGTCTAGGAATTAAGAAATGCGTAAAGTGCTTTTTAGGGACTTTGTAAAATGCCCTAAAGAAAAGTAAGCACTAACATCAACTCGTGTTTTGAAGCTATTTGAAAAAAAAAGGAGAGAAAATAAAATTCAAATATTTTAAGAACTTAGAAAGCTGATCAAATCAGTTATCTCTTGAGGTTTTAAAGGTTCTTTGAAATGAATTTTATACTTGTGGGAGACTTAATCTATTCTTGATGGACAGCTGTGGAACAACTGTCAAACACATATGCAATTACCTGGCAATCATTCTGAATTACAAACTGATACATTAATAGCATCCTGTTTGGCCTGCAGGAATTACCCTTAATGACCATAACAATTACAACCATATGTTAAAAAAATTGCAAAATTATGTGATGATCTTTCACACCTGACAAAAAGGGAAAATTGTTTGGTGCCCTCTGTCAGGTCATGTTACTACTGCTCTAGCATTCTACAAACAATTGCTGGCAAATAAAACTTAAAATAGAGGTATGGAGTTGAAGCACAGATTTAAATTTCAATTTTTCAACTCCATGGATCATCACTTTTATCCTGAAAGTAAGTTGGCAAAGTTCTATTTGACCAGAGTAGTCTAATTCACACATGTTCAAGAGAATGTACTTCAATTCACACTGTCTTTTAACAAAACACAAATGCTTCAAAATTTGTGACATTTCTAGGAATTTTCCATGTATGGCTTCTCTTTCAAAGTTAACTCTTTTTTCACTTTTCTTCATACCATGAGTCTTCAATAAAAACCTTTAAGCATCAAGCACGCCTACCCAAATAATCCAGGCCCATATCTAATGGGCGTCAGAGTTTTCTCTCTCCATCCCACCTGCACCCACTGCCTAATTTTCCATTGTATACATGCATTACAAATTTGTACCTTGGTCTGAATCCTCCCCCAACCCCTAAAAATTTGGTCTTTACTTTGACAGGTTTCTGAATTCCCATGAATATTCCTGAGTATAAGCCCAAGACTACATGAACTCTACTTAAATTTATTCATTATTCAAGAGTGTTTCTTCAAAATTTTCCCTCTTTTGATTATTTTAAATCCTTTCCAGAATCATGAAGAGGACTTTATCAAACTTGACATTAAGCTCAGGCGGCATTTTCTGTACCCAGAACTAAACCAAACTTTAAAATTTACAAGGGCTTCCCAGGATGCTACAATCTAATACCATATATACTGATACTACCCTAGTGAACCTCTGTTCCAAGATGGAAACCTACTTAAGTTGAAACAATGTCTGCACATGAAGTGTTAAGATAAGTTTGGCCTCATACAAGGATTTTTCTTAACATCTCTGGACATTATAAAATGGAAAGATTCAACACTTTTGTAATTAGAGTCAAAGGTACACACTGGCATCATCCAAGCATGAATTAAACTTGGCTAACTCTATTCCTTTATGATCGTTACCATAATTCAATTCCAAAACCACTTAAAGTGAATGAGACCTTTTTGAACTCGGGGGGGGGGGGGAGACAATATTTGCTGGAAATTCTACTTCATGTTTGCCAAAGGGGGGCTGCAGCACCCCCCTGGGTTCCTACATTTATGACAGTTACTTCCCTGTGATGACCTGTGAAGGTTCCTACAGACTGACAAACCACATGATTTCATTTCCCCCATGTAACACAGAATTGACAGGATACTGAATTTCTTAAATGAGGCGGTATAAAAGGCAATGGCCACTTTTTCCTTCCTACACAAAGCTGATAGCATTGAGGAAGTCATGGAAGGAAGGGGGGAGGGGGGATAGGGGGACCTTTAAAACAACCATACTTTGTGATGAGAAAAGAAAATGCACAAGACATTACTTCATTTAAACTAGCACGATGGCCAGAAGTCAACATTTAATTCTGATGTTGACACACTGACTAAGAAGCATGTTGCAGTTATCCATTGAGAATGCAGGGCTCAACAAATCCCCCGCCCGACAGTCCGGGGCAAGAAAAAAATCACCCGGGCAAGTGCACTGTTCGATATCATAGTCCATCGGGCAATCACTTCTGCAGAGTCTTCTCCTCATAAAGCAACTGGGCAAATTCGAACTGGACAAGTAAATAATCAAGTGGGCAAATAGATTTCGTAAACAGCTAGCCCAAGATGGACAAGTAATGAAAAAAGGATTTGTCAAAGCCTGGAGAATGCATCAATATAATCATGTACACAGTAGGAACTAAGTAGTCATGTGCAAAGTCACAGGTTTATAGCTGGAACAGATCCAAGGACAAGGTTGGTTATAACATGGCTGTTTTAGTCTGTATTCGTTACTACTGGTAAAGAAAAAATAGGAGATTAAGTATGGTTTATATCTTACAAAGAAGATAGTATGAAAGAATTATTACACAGTATGAGTGACATTCAAAATGAGAGCATTACATAAAACAACTGTTTTTTTTTTATAACAGAATGTGTTTTGTCTTTTCTGGTTTAGCCATTGACATATTGTGCAACGGCCAATTCATACTTCAGTATAGCGCTAAAAAGCTATGAAATTTGAACACTGTTCAACTCTGAACTATGTCCTTAATTGGCCAGGAAGAGCAAGGGATGACCTTCTATGGTTCTTAAAGCTTTATAGTGCATGCAAATTTGGATATATGAACCCTCCTTATGGCAAAGAGGTGCCTTGAAGCAACATAAATAGTGCATAATCTTTCATAGCTCCTTACCCAATAACACATTTAAGGGGCCAATGCCATGGTCTCAAATGGCTAGTTCAAATTCTCCACACAAAGTTTATACTTTTCAACTCTCTTCCACTTTTCAGAACTGTCTAAGCACCTTCTATTGAGCAGCTTCATTGCCCAAGGCTTATCTCCTACTGCTGACAATAATAAATTGCTAGCCCTTTTCAAACAATCTACTGTAATCCTTCATGTAATTTGAGAATCTGGATATGTTATCTCTCTGCTCTGCTACTCTGCTGTGAAACTGTCATGTACTTATCTTCAACTGCCACTGACCAATACTACTGACCAGTCTGAGTACCTTTATCATAAGTTCTCAAATGGTAGCCCCCAGGTCATTTGTGGTCCACAATGTGTGTAAATAGAATGGCCCAAGGAAGATTAGAGCTGGAAATTTTAATAAGACAATGAGGTGATGAATGAGAAGGTCTTGGCTACTACTACAATATATTTAAAGCAAAAATTCAAAAAGTGCCAGCAGTCCAAACTACTTGAGAACCCCTGGCTTATGCATTTTAAGGTTTATTCTGACTTTGCCCCCTTTCGTGCCAATTAAAGTAGGCAGACCAATCACAAATGTTTGGAACACATGTGCTAATGTACTTTTTGGGATGATGAGTGAAGTTAAGTTATTTCTGATTGCCCCCCCCCCCCCCTCCTCCAACTCCTCCAATTGCAATGTCACTCTCAACACTCAATTCAAGGCCTGGATTATGTACTCACTACAAGTTCAAGTGACAGTCGGCCTTTAACATCATGGAATGAACTATGAAAAGATGGCATGACAGTCTTAATCTTGGATCACAACTTTATTCATGTGACTATGAATTCATCAAAATGCCACTACAATCACTCCAGAGAATACACCCTCACCAGCCAATAATTACTTGCCTCTACATATTCTAGTAACCTGAGGCTTAATATTCTAACAAATGAAAAACTCTGCCAACATGATGACTTTTGTAACAAAAATGAGTTTGGAAACATTCAGCACTGCAATTGTTTTTGAACAAGTATGAAAATCTGAGATCTTTATATCCACAAGACTAGGGAAGAAATTTCACTAAACTGAAAAATACAGTCAGAAATAAGGAAACTGGAGATATTGTACAAAAATGTCAACGACTGGGTATTTATAAGGTTACCAGTCACCTCGCTGTATAAGACTTGAATGCAGTGAGATATTAAAGCATACAGGTCCTTGATTATCAAAACCAGTCTACACTGAGTGCACTTGCCCTTTTAAATGCTGTACTGTTTAGTAGTGGCTGAAACAGCAGTTTTGTTAATATTTGTTGTTAATGATTTGTTTTTATAAACCCAGACTAGAGGTGACTTGAAGACATTCCAGCCTCCTTCAACAGGATTTAGTTCCAAAGAATATGACCACAAGACAACAATATGTCTGACAACAATTGGCCTGTCCGTCTGGGTGTGTGTGTCTGTCTATCTGTGTCTGTCTGTGTCTGTCTGTCTGTATTTCCCACTGTCTGCTGATGGTCTGTCTGTATGTCTATCTGTTTGTCTGTGTTACTTTGACACCTCAACATCATACAGATCCAGTTCCATAATTTAACTATTTTCAGTGTGCAGTAATTTCAAAGAACAAACTTTTGGATTAAAAGTTTAGACCCTGATAATTCCATTTTCCCATGTTCAAACAATCCTTTGGCTCTGAACTGTTTCCATACCTTTGTTTCAACTGTAGTTTGTAGTTCGAACTATGTCAAAAGTTATCCTAAACATACAAACATTAATCTGTATACAAACATTTGACAAACATGCATTAATCAGATCATATTGAAGACAAGGATGTCATGAAACCATGAGGCAAAAAATTGAAGAGACTTTCCGATGACGTGTAATCAGATTGTAATCGTTTTGATGTGTGCAATCTGCATTGCATAAACTAGGCTTGGGCAGTTACATGAATCCACTAAGTCACAACTCAAAAAGATACTCCATCTGCCTTAAAGTTCCAATTGCCAAAAAATTGTCAGTACTGTTGAAATCATGCAAAATTTTAGTTCATTGTTTCAAAGGTTTGACTTTTGTGTTCTTTTGCGAGTTTTAATGAAGTTGTGTGACAAAGCAGGCTCTTTTAATCTTTTTGTTGGTCAGATCATTGGTTACCCTTCAAATGACTGCTACAATGGCAATTTGCTCCTCAGCTGTTAAAGAGCTAGTACAACTGGTGTATAGAGGTTTTGCACATGACGAAGCAATGACTGTTTGTAAATGCCATGTTGGAGTGAATGGGTTTTCGTGTAAATGACAAGAGCCTGTAGTAGAACATTACCACAAATGGAATTGGTACAATGTATAAATTCATTTTTACTGAAAGTATCTACCAGTAGATAAAACTTAATCCTTATTTGTGTGGCCAAATCTGGACGGCACAAATTGGAGGTGAAAAAAAGCTTAACATTTCATAGATTTCCTGTCCATTCCAACAGAAAAGGAATAGCAGCCATTAGACCCTTGAACAACACTGGTCCTGTGTGTACCGAGTTATAGTGTCCTGTAGCAAATGTTTGCACTTGCCTTGAACATTTTGTTTGCAGCCTATGTAATTGAGCTTGTTTTTGTCAGAGCTATCACTGTTTTAAACCTATTCTTTCAAAAGTCCCAATGGTCAAGTGGCAACCCCTGGGCCATGGCAAAACATGAATTCCCAGAAGGTCAGTATCAATTTAGTACTAACGTATGCCAAATCTGTATTTGATGTCCACCCCCCCCCCCCGAAATGATAAAGCCCCACCAGCGTGCTACCCATGAAAATAATATAGGTCGAAGAGTAAGTAACTGATTCGATCTGAATTACCACGATCTTACCACGTTCGACCTATATATATATATATATATATATATATAGAATACATAGTTGTGAAACAACACTGGAAATAGTGCTCAACCGATGGCAGCGAGTATAAATCCAAATAATAAGTAAACTCTATGACATTTTCAAGATACAAATTTGTTTCGTATGGGCTTGTAGCCCACACTCTTCAGTCTAGTGTGGGCTACAAGCCCATACCAAACAAATTTGTATCTTGAAAATGTCATGTGCAGAGTTTACTTATTATTTGGATTTATATATATATATATATATATATATATATATATATATATATATATATATATATATATATATATATATATATAGAGTCAGTAAAGCTGAAAAGTATATATATATATATATATATATATATATATATATATATGTATATATAATGCTAATTCCTACCATAGGGCGAAGCTGGCATACTGCCCTCTAGCCTACGTAGCGTCTCTGTGGCTGCCGCCCCTTTTTAGGCTGCCGCCGGCGATAGCCATAAATTCCTTTCGCCGAGCCCAAAAGTTGATGAACTTAATATTCGTGAGCATGAACGGCAATTGGTCTATTCCTGAGGTAGGCGGTGCTCAATGATTCGGATCTTTGCAACATACGCTATGTTGACCACAAATTCTTTTAAACCACAGATACATTTCGTCCCTTAAAGCTTCTAATTTAGATGAAAGTCTTCATCATGGACAGTCTCTTACAAACAATGACAACTGATATCAAGGAGTTCGATTAGAAGCTGACAAATAATCTTTGGCTGAAAGATATTGAACTGTCTTTTCTCGTGGCTGAGTGGTAGGTTGTTAGTAATTAGCTGAGGAGTCACTGTACTGTGTGCATGCACACACGGTGCCAGGGAATACCAGGATGGTGTCGAGTTGCATTGACCACTGTGACTCTACGTACTGTTGCGCGATGGTAGCAGAGTTTCCTTTTAAATAAACATTTGCTTCATCCAATCCCAATTTGTTTCCAAAGCCTGTGGACGTTTGTTTTTTCGCAGCGATGAGATGAACGAAAAAACTTCGTCCGCTCTGCGGGGTAACTGCCCTCATAGTATGGTATGGTGAAAAAAATACGTAACCATATATTTCCCTTTAAGTCTTTGTGATATACGTCAAGGTTATTTCAATGGCCCCCCCCATCCATATCTGTTAACAGATACGTGTCCATAAATTGGTCGGCATAGAAGTAATAGCATATTGTGTGGTTAAAAGGACATTACTGTACGTTTACGTATTCCAATATAAAAAGTGTGTGAAAATGCCAGGGCAAAAAAATTTTTTCGCCCTATTTGCGGTTTCCCCCTGCAGGTAATTAGCACATTATATTTTTAGCACATATATGTATCTATGTGTGTGTGTGTGTGTGTGTCTATATATAGACACACATATACCAAGGAAGTATATACTACCTTTGATGATACCCACAAATTTATCTCTATGATGTATTAATTATCTTCTCAAATCAAACAAATTTCCACCCATATGTTGTGCTAGCTTTAAGGGATAATTTGGAATGACAATTTTCTATTCACAGAAACCAAACAGGCCTACCCAAGCATACTGCTGTGCTCCTAATACAGAAAGGAGATTGTTTAGAAATAAATGACAGGTTATTTGCCAGAATAAAAGTATGTCACTGCCATGAACTAGCAATAAAATATCCTTCCCTGATTGTCAGTGTAACTCAATACAGGCAGTGAACCATACTGCCTATGTGGGATTAAAGAATTAGCAACCACAACCTCCCAAAATAGCTGTCTTAAGAAACGGGCATATGTTGGTGACGACAGTTTCTGAACAAATAAAAGCTTACATGTAAAGATATTCCACTTGCTAAAGGAAATATAAAACTCTCACTTTGTCTTGAAATTTTGTGTTTCAGTTATTTAAGTAACATGAAAACTTGGTAAGGATTCCTTAAAGTAGGGCACAATGAATTTACCCCCAAAATTAAGAAGTGAACAGGGTGTTAATATGCCACATTCTGGGTTTAAAATACGTGCATAATCCTTCACATGTCATCAAGATAAAATGTAACAGTCAAACTAGACAAAGAGTATGATACAGAAGTATTAACATTGTTGTGCAACCTCACAGTCATGAAATGTGGTAAGAAGAGAAGATGTAGTTCTCCAACCTCATTTTGAAACATCCGCTAAATCCTACAAATCTAGTTTTCATTTTCTAGGTATTTCTCAGGATTTCTCAGAAAACAAATATTGCATATCACTGAAGGTTAATTATGGAGTTATTCTGAATAAATTTGACAAAATGGTAATTCACACATAGTAACATGGTTTAAAATAATCATCCATGAATTAGGATTCTAGGGTATACTAATTCAGACTGAAATGACTTCATTTACCTTTCATTGTACATGACACACTACCTATAGTTTTTCTTTTTTGGATATCTATGGCTAGCTTGCTTACAAAAATACAAGCATGCCAAACTAAGAGTGGATAAGAAAGGAATACACAAGGTAGAGAAAACTTGCAAATTCCACAAAAAAAAAGTTTGTCAGTTTATATGAAATACTCATAACTCTTAAAATTTTTCTTCAACAATCCCCTCCCTCACCCCCCAAGTGCGTACATGGCCCTTACAGTTTTACAGTAGTCACCAGACCCAAGTAATGTATAGGGATTCGAGAGTTGTAACTTTTCAAACTTCAGTAAATGCCCTCAGCACTATTTTCAGGCTTGGGCTGGTTGTGTGCAACTTCTGTTTACATTTTACATAACACAATCTGAGAGCAACTAATAGTAACCTGCCATGCTATTCACACTTTTCAACCTCATTTTGAGCTATGATCAAATTTCATCTTCTTGGAATAGGAAACCTCTTTGCTATTCTCTAAAATGAGTAAAATTAGAATTCTGCTGCAACAGCAGTAGGGAAATGCACATGCTATGCCCCAAGAAGCAGCCTTCCCCCCCACCCCCCCCCCCCAAAAAAAAACACTTCCCTAATCTTATAAAATGTAGCAACCAATTTTTCCATTTATGTGTATAGTGCATATTTTTTCTAGGAAAGCTTTAGGACATCTACCAGTATCTTTCAGGATAGTTCCATTTTACAACGCCACAACAAATCACAGAAAACAAAAAAGCAACACTAATAACAAAAAAAAGTAGTATCAGACTTGAGTGCACTTCAATTTCTGATCATGGAATATTTTGGCCTTGCAAGGGCAGTGAGGCACTGTACAATTACCCTACCACTAATCTGAATCTGAGGGATTACTCCCTAGGCACCTATGAGGTCAGATAAGTGAAGACAAACAGTAAAAGCTCTGTCATTTGCTGATGATGGTCACCCTCTAGTTCAGCATATGTGCTGCAATGAACTCCCATAGTGTGTGTCACTTGTCAAGTAACTTCCACTCCTGACCTTCATTTACTGGGATAGTGTCAAACATTTTCTCCTCACTTTTGCTGTAGCTGTAGGCATTTTACAAGAGGAATCAAAGTTTCTTCAAAAATATGTATGTATTATACATATATAACGCTAGAATGACCTGTTAGGCGAAATCAGTATACTGCCAATACAACCGGTGAAGGAAAAAACAATAAAATACATAAGGTTATATTTCCCCTTTTGGTTCTGAGATATATGCACGTTATTTCAATGGCCCGTAAGTCCTTAGTGTTAACGGATACATGCACGTAAGTTGGTGTGCAGCTAAGTAATTGCATAAACATTATGTGGTAAATCGGACTTGCGTATAGAGTTACGCATTCCTATATAAAACAGTGTGAAAAACATTAAGGCGAAACGATTTTTTCGCCTAAGGGTCGAGTTCTCCCAACAGTCGCTTTTTTCCATACGGTTTTTCGTCTAAATCCCAAATTAGAGAAATATATAAATATAACGCTATATCGACCTGTTAGGCGAAATCGGTATACCGCCAATACAACCAGCAAAGAAAACAATAAAATACAAAAGATTATATTTCGCCTTTTGGTTCTGAGATATATGCACGTTATTTCAATGGCCCGTAAGTCCTTAGTGTTAACGGATACATGCACGTAAGTTGGTGTGCAGTTAAGTAATTGCATAAACATTATGTGGTAAATCGGACTTGCGTATAGAGTTACGCATTCCTGTATAAAACAGTGTGTAAAACGTTAAGGTGAAACAGTTTTTTCGCCTAAGGGTCGAGTTCTCCCAACAGTTGCATTTTTTCATACGGTTTTTCGCCTAAATCCCAAATTATAGATATAATATATATATGCCACAAAATAGGTGTATGAGCCAGGGGGAAGAAGAAGTCGCAGCATGCCTCTGCCCCAGCATTTGGGAAAAACCTATTTCTCAGGCAGGTTTTTGGCAACTCTCGTTGACAAAAAAGGTTTATCTCAGGCAAAAATTGTTCTGCTATTTTAGAAAAAAATATTCTGTCAGGTTAAAATGTAAAAAATAAAACTCATTGTTGCACCTCACATCTTCACAACTAGTTCAATTGCTGAACTGTAAAATGTTTTTATTATTAATTGTACTGCAAACAAAGATGGCAAAATAATTATGCCATATTTAATATGGCATAATTATTTTGCCATCTTTATTGGCAACAAATATAATAACATTATTAGGTACAACAGTATCCCATTATTTCATTTTGGTTTTGTTTAAATCTACAATACATAGATAACCTAGGGCCATAAACCTCTCTCTTTCAGTACTTCTCATGAATAATTGACAATTTGTTACTTTGAAATGGTTTGAAGAAATTCAACTTCAAACAAGCAATGATCACTTTTGAAACACTGTTTGATCTTCTTTTTATGGTGCACAAAATCAACACACAAATATTTTAGCACAATTTTCGCAAGGTATTTTAACCAGGTAAACTTATTTTAGAGTTAACAGTTGAGGAACACACTGTGAAAATGGAAACTGAACTGGGGACATTTATTTCCAAACTATGAAAAATATTGAAATTTTCAACTATAGCTACCCTTTAACTATCTATACATACCCCATCAGATTTATTGAAAGGACTGCCCTTAGAGTGCCTCTCTTGACGCTGTCTATCCTGCTCAAGAGATTGGGATATAAGCTGGGCCACTTCGCTGTTTTCCACATCCTTCTCTCGACCAATCAGAAATCTGTTTAAGAACAAAATGTAAATCTTTCAATGACAGTGAACATGGTAAATGTAGAATGAAATGGAAACGTGCCAAAAGTGTAAACATATAATGGAGTTTCATTTTGGGTCATTAAGAAAAACAGTGTTGGAAAGAAATGAATATAGGACGAAGGTAATGAGTGAGGCCAATCATTCCATTTGTGGAAATGGCATATTCCACAATTCCATGCAAGTGGACTTTTTCCACAAAACTCCATATTTAGGTAAATCAATCGGCCTTGAAGTGATACCTAGTTTTAACATCAGTAACGCTTAACTGCCTGCAATTCAAATCAAATGGACCACTAAATTCACCAAAACTAACTCAACATACCAAAAACTTCAGAAGAAAACTTTTGATGAAAAAAAAACCCACAGGTTATCAACATGTGAAAGTCTGAATAGCTGACACAAGAAGATTACAGGGCGCCCTCTTAGAGGGTGCCCTACCACTCTGCTTACAACTTTGCCATGTTCAAAGTGTGGGAAGTTGGAGGCAAACAGGAGGTACGAGGGGCAACATAGTCTATGAACATAAACAGGATATTTTGTACCACATGGCTAATAAAGCCAGATGTGGGCTCACTATACCCTCTGCCCCCTTCCCTGCTCTCTGCCCTCTTGCGCTCCATGCTGAATTACTTGTGAGTCTCACAGGTCCAATTTTAAGGGCTTTGAAGTACTTTGATCTGAGAGAAAGATTCTTCAATACTCCATTGGCTTGGGGGTCTATGAGCTCTAATGCTTAATTGCCATTTACATATTGCCTGCAATATCTGTCTGGCAAAAACCAGTGACACCGCCAGATCCCCTACCTACTGAGGGTGTCCTACAACCTTCTGTACCTCTTCCTTCTGCATTTTGCCTTCTCTGTGTCAGCACGTTCTGATTTTCATCTGGTAAAACCTTTTTGGTATATATATGTAAATAGGAGGTAGTGAGGAGTGTAATTAGACTCAGTTTCATACTTCAAAGCCATGGTGGAGTATTAAGTGCTCTCACAACTTTTGGAGGGAATCAACATTTGGTTTTCAGCTAATATACATGAAAATTAAAACATCACAAGACACATTATTCGAAGTCTTCAGCTGACCTGTTAAACCACCAATTGAATACATGTAATTAGCATAATCTCCATTCACTTCACCAAACCAAAAAGATTGTTTGAGATGTTATGTTCCTGACAGGATCTGGCTCCAATGTTGGTCATGTGTGTTATTTTCTTTTTCATCCTGACATCCTTAAAAGAACCACTCCTATTCAAAACCTTTCTTTCCTCTAACCTGTCAAATATCACTACTTCCCCAGTCTTTTGCCAAAGCGATTGCCATCAGTTCCAACCATTTGAATTGTGAATTAAGTCAATCTTAGACGTCCCCAAGACACAATGCTTTAAAAACATTGGTTGATGAATGATCATGTGTGTTATTTTAACTCATTTATTCTTTGTCAACTGATCTGACCTAGATTTCACTTTTTCTTTTCCCTTTAATTCAACCATGCCTGCGTAGACTGACTAGGAGGCAAAGAGGAACACAGACCAAGATATCTAGGTCTGATAGTATCGATCTTGTACATACTCAAGAGATGCGTTTTCCTTCCCCTCTTACCATTTAGTTAAACCATGTAACTTTACTACTGTATAACACCACATTAGATGCCCAGATTAAGCAACAAATTTTACAAGCTCTAAAAAGTCTACAAATGCCCTGTAAATTCTCGTAATGTTCAAAAGTACTCCTCTGTGAGGTCTGGCAGCAAGTTCACTGACCAACTGAAGAAAAAGTAAATTGCAAATAGCAAGCATGGGAAATATAACGGCCGACATAAAAGGCCTCATCTGAAAAAATAGGTAATGGTTTTAAGTACCTCTCACATGATGTTGAAAGTATACTTTGTTGAATGAACTTTCAGAAATCAAAAGGTCTTTGATAAAATGCACAGACTAATGATAGTCGACAGACCATTTGTATTTAAAATGATTTCTTACAACTTTGTTAACTCTTTTTGACTTTTATTGTGTATTTTTGTCAATTCTGATAAGATGACACAATTTTCTGGGTTAGTTCTGGCATGTATGGAAGGTGTGGAAGGCCTAATTCCCAAGTTCATTTTCACACATCTTCTAAAGGTCTAGTGATATGAAAATTACATAGTTGGAAATTTGATGTAAAATGCATTAAAAATCCAGAAAATAGCCGAAATTCCCATTAAAATCCATCAAATATTGACCATTTTACGGGCTAATTTTTATTTCACACTTGTATCATGAATAAACATGAGCTACAATATGCAAATATGTAAATAGGAGGTAAGGAAGGGCGATGTAGACTATGCAAATATGTGACATCGAAAGATGGACATACCATATATGGCTAATGTTAGCCTTTGTTTTTTCAACCTTTATTTCAAGGACACTGGTAGTATTGTTTTCCCTGGGGGATTTAGTATGAAAGTTAAAATCGTTTCCTTGCAAAATATTGATATCACTCACCAAACTGTAAACACCACTTTAAATAAGGATATGTAATGGCATGCGTTCTGAGACAACATTTCCACACTCATACATTGAGGGCGCAGCATCAAAATTACCGTGCTGTCTTGCTTGCCTGAGAAAAACAGCATGGGCCTGTTTGAGGCAACAAGGAGTGATTATAGGTATGAAAGTGAATTCCTACTACATGGCTACACAACATTCGCTTAAAGCTCTCCTAAAAATAGTCTCAATCAGTTGCATTTTCAGAGAGCAATAAGCAAATTATTCCGTAATGTCAAGGACCGCACCTTTGGTCTAGCAGTAGAGCATCCGCCTCTCACGTGGGAGGCCCGGGTTAGATTCTCAGGTCGAGTCATACCAAAGACTTTAAAAATGGAACCTACTGCTGTTGAGCATGATGCTACGCATAAGCAATGGAGTAAGGGCAAACAAGCCAGTGAGCCACAACTGCAAAAAAGGCTGTGGCGGGCTTGACTTGAACCAATTAGTTGGAAACTGGGCCATTAAACCTCATCTAACTAACTGTAATGTCAACTTCTTTTTTCCAAGGGATTCCAATTTGACTTCAAAATGTCGTGATCAAAACTGATTCAAAAGAATGACCTTCTTGTCCAAAATATGGACAAACCATTTTTCTGTGTTTACTAATTCCAACTATTATTCTATGTTAACTAAGTCTGATGTTCACCAATACTAAAACTGACTTATAGAAGGCAGAACCTTTTTAATACTGTAGGGGTAAAATGCAGTGTGAGAATCAACTCATAGGTTTAGCCTATATATTAAGCATAATTGTACAGGTTGACATCATGCTTTCTTTACATTGTTTTTTCATTTTTAAAGATTGAGAAAGAATTTGAAGGTTTTCAGAGTATGTACATATGCAGCCTGTATTATCAACTATACACCAATGGAACAGGCAAAGCGGGTTTGGAAATGTTACACAATGTTTGTGATTTGACACAAATATAGCTACTACATGTAAACAAGAAAACCAGCACTTAATGATGGCTTTTGAAAAATGTCTCTTCTAATAAAGCAATCCCTCTTAAATTGGTTCTGCCAACCCAGATACCTTGCTTCTATAATAAGTTAGATCATAAAAGCTGGTTTCTAGCAACCCAAGCAATAAAGTCAACCAACTGTTGAAACTGACAGAAATCCTACAGAAGAGCATAGAGCTGTCAAAGTGATGTTAGACATACTGATAAAAAGTGTCTGTTCTAAATCTCTGAAATAACTAACCCTCCGAGCTGGGAATATATTTGCATCTAATGCTCAGACACGAACTTATTAAAATTGCACAGGATAATACACAGTACAGCTCTGAATCAAGCTTTAAGCAAATAAACGAAGAGTCTAATTCAACACTGCATGACATAAAATGTATCTAATTTATACACATATGTCCTGATTACATTTCACTGGACTTGCAGAGTATAGAAATAATAGTAAGTCTGTAAAAACGGAAGGAAATGTACACTGTTGTCATTTCATATGAAAATACACACAATCCAAGTTTGTGTATTGTTGCTGTGTCAATCACATGACCTTATTTCATATGGACAATATCAGATTTCACACAGAATGCATAAATTTCCATGCTATTTCCTGGAAATGTATTCAGACTTCAGACAGCAGAAATTTCAAGGAGAACAGGACAGACATAGCCTTCATACACTCACAGGAGTAGGAAATTATTACTGCTGATTACCATTCCCTTTTACAAGTTTTTTTTTTTTCAGAAGATACATCGTTTTCATAACACCCTCATTACTATTCTGAATGAAAGTGCTCACAATTATCTAGATGCTTACAGATTTTTAAAATATTCAAACTTGAGACCAAACTGTTAATTAAAGGTCAAAAGCAGTCGCCCCAAACTTATTTTGAAACAATAGCTAATGTCACAAATTTCCTCTTAGTTCTCTTCCAAGTATCTTTCATAATATTTTAGGACATAAATATTGCATATTCAAGGTAAACCAAGCAGTTGCTCCTTGTAAATTTTACAACTGAGTGAGAAAAATTCTGTCAAATGATTCTCACGATCCATTCAGAAAATAGGATAGTCTACTATACAATTCTTTATTGGGGTGACTACATTCTCCCTTTAATAAAACAAGCAAAAAGAAGTCAGTTTATGGGTGAAGTAAGGGTAAGGGAAGGTGGGGAGGGGTGGGGAGAAGTGGATGAAAGGAGTCAGGAATTCAGTAATGAGTACTTGTAGGTAAATAGTACTTTGATGGCATCCATTTGTCAATTTGCTGGTAAATGTAGTAAATATTTTATTTTTGGTACATCTCATTTGGACAGCTCTCTTGATCTTCATACAAAGATGGCAAAGACATTCTCAAACAGCGCTATGAAAAAATGAAACACTAAAAATGATAAAGGTAAACTTTAATGCTTCCATATCAAAAAGATAATGAAATTCTCATATTAAACTAGTCTATAAACTGAGTTTGTCTACAGGGAATTCACTCACTGCCAGTGATTGTTCCGCAGAATATGGACTGTCCCATTGTAGTAATATGGGCGGTAAGTAGGAGTGAAAGACTCATATCAAATTAGTCTAAACACTGAGTTTATTGACTTTAAAGCACAAAAGTGTAATGATTATATTCACATATAACTCACTACAACAGCTACCATTTCTAAATACAAGTTGTCTGTTTCATCACTACACACCTAGGGTAGCAAGGTGGAGAATTAATGCTACAATTTGAAATTCTTGATACCCTGGTATCTTTAAAACTATAGTCATCACGCTTTTGAACAGAATGTAATGGACTGGAATTGCTTTCAATTAAATGTTTTCACCAACATTTAACACAAAATGTTATTTCCCGAGTTACAAGTTTTAGTTGAATAGAGTTTCCATTAAGCAATTGGTTCATCAGTATCCAGGATTCAGATACTCCCCTAACATATGTAAGGAACAATATTAAAACAGAACTTGTTCAAACTTCCTGGACTAGAACTATTCTTTGAACTTTGTCCACTTTTATGTCCTGCTCCAACCTATACTCTGCAGTGTCTGCTTGTAGAGCCCTTCTCCCATGAGTTCATATCCAATTACACTTGTACAAAAACTTTGTTCCACCCCCACCCCATTCTCTATGGACATGGATCATAGGGCGCACACACTGATTTTTTTGAGAGTTATTGAAGAATACTGTATACAGATGAAGAGGTAATCAATTGGCTGGAAATATTAATTGCAAAGTCTTTTTGCAACTTCTTGTCCCAGTCTCAGATAATGTGTGAAACATAAAAGAAACAAACAAAACAAAAACAAAAACAACAAAAAAAAGTAGAACTGAGGCTTGGAAAGTATATGAAACTGAAGGTGAGGAGAAGTTACTCACCCTACCTACATTACTTACATTTTGGCAGTGCCACAGATTATTAACATATCAAAGAAAAGAAAGACTGCAGCATGAAGGTCAACTGACAAACTGTGTCAGATGAAAGTTCCCCCAATTGGACCATTCAATTCAGTCCTCCTAAATCTCCATGGAAATTTCTTCCATTTCAAAATCAGAATTGCAAGTGACAATTCATTCTCAGAAGCTTTCTTCTGTGCTGCAACAAGATGTCACTCTTTAATACAATTAACTCACTTACCAGACCACTTCATTCAGACTGCCTCTCTAAAAGTTATTGTCACGTTAGCAAGAAGACCTTACACATTTCTTTAACCCAAATATTTACCCCTGTCTCCCAGCAGAAAAATAGGGTGCTGAAAATATGGCTATCGGAGTGAAAAATCGTAGAGGCATGCTAGACTTAAATTGATGGGAAAACCATAAATAAGTCATCAAGTTCCCTTCAGATAGGCAATTTCCTAGATTCAAATAGAATGTGAGAGATGTTGAACAAGGATGCAGCAGGGCTTGAAGAGGACCAAAGAGGGGACTTTACCTAACGCAAGACGATAATAAATTGAGATGTTTCCTTGAATCTCTTGTAACTTTTTGAATAATAGGGGGCAGAGTGATTGAAAGTAAGGTACAATCCTATTTCCTTTTAAGATGTAAAATTTGAGTTGCCCAATGAGGGAGCCATGAGGGCAAAATGATGGTCTGATAGGAATGGTCGGGTTTATGCATACCTACATCACTTCATGACAGAACCTCGATAAATTTGAAGGCTAACCTGAGTTCTTTAGAATTAACTGAAAATCTGTCAATTTAAAAGCTTTTTGCATACCTCCTGTATTAAAGAATGAAAAGAAAGCTAATTATTCCTTTTAATACTATCGTTGTACATCAGAGCCTTACACTATCTTTAATATATAACGTTTATCTACGGAATGATCACCTTAATTAATTACTCACCATTTATGAATACCTATAACTTTCAGACCTTGTTCTTAGTTTTAGAATATGTGCATTTGGATACCAACGTGAGTCTGAAATCCTTTAAAGTAAGAGAAACATAATGTACAGTCTATCTGCTATGGCATTTATAGTTTTATTGCATACCCTAATCAAAGTATTTTCTGGCTAGGCAATATCACAGTGTCAACAGAATGGCATCATAAAGAACACTCTTAGGTAAATCATACTGTAAGCAGATCCTCCTAAATCCAGTATGCTGTGAAATCTGTGACATAAACACCATTCTGGGTGAGCTAGACAGAAAACAATACAAAAACGTTTCTTTAGTTTCCTTGACGCAGATATATCTCTCATTACAGTTTAATTTTGTCTTTCTTGAAAGAAGCATGACAGCTTTTCCTATCACTAGGAAACCGAGAACAAATAACAAAGAATTGGCATCAACATTACCTCCTCCTATAAGAAGTAATATTAAAATTTACTTCATTTGTAATGGGCAACAATTATACAAAATGTAATCAAAGGTAAAACTGACAATGGCCAACAAGATGGGAATAAGAATGTACTGCTATACTTGAGTAAGCTAATTAAGTTGTTGTTTGCAAGTGAAAACACTACTGTTCTCTTTTCCCCGATTTTACCACCCCCACCCTCCCCCCTCATCCATTCTTAGATCGCTATATTTCTACATAGTTTTTAAATTTGATGTGGGGTCAAATTTGTATTGAAATCTAGCTGAACATGGAATTCCATTTTTCATGCAGAGAAACAAATACCAATACATTCAGAGATGTATTCAAGTGAGTTTTACATCTTTCAAAGACATTCCAGAAAAATTCTTGTTTGATAACTAATATCATTTGGATGTAACAAGTTGACAAGTGCTTATTGTACCCACAGACATCTGGGAGCTGGTCTTGTAAATGTTTGATATCATCTCAAATTTAGTTCCTAGATTCCTAATAAAAATATAAAGAAACAGCAAAATTTCCCTCACTTTATTTCTTACATTTCCCAGTTGCAATGATCCGTTAAGCAGACTTTTTTATGGATGCTAAGGCTGTCTTTCGTCATACGATTGATGCTAGCTGATTATGACAACAAACTGGTAACATGAAACAACTCCCCTATCCAGTCAATTCAGGAAAATGAATAGACATATACCATCAAATTGAAGAAAAAACATTACCCCTCAACATTCAATAACTTTGCCACCAGAAAATCCCATTTTTACCATATTGATGGACTCAAGTTGTAAAATATAAGGAAACCATTGCATTCGTGGTGCAACAAGATTTCATACCGTCAATATCATAATTCATTTTGTATAGAATGGCAGCCAATTTAAAAAGACACATATGCATGTAGCTAGGCAACTTTGTAGTTCCAAGAAATAAGGCTCTCATAGTAAGAATTCACTGCTTTGTAGTTGAACAGTAATTTGTTGACCCAAACTTTTCTAACTTTCACAAGAAGCAACATTCACAACTCTCGTAATGTGCAATATTTTGGGGAAGTAAAGCTGTTGCCAGACTTTATTGGTGGAACTGATTTTCTTAATGATTTTTCTGTTGATACCATGTCGATACTATGTAAACACAAAATTTCTCTTTAAGGGCCTTCATAGGATGATGTACTCTGATGCTTTGCCATCATGAGCAACCAAACAGAGCAAGTGGAGAGTCTGTAGGCCCACTAAACTACAGGACTGTCAAAGTCCAAATACACATAACATCCCAAGAGTGAAACAAGTGACAGTCTGAGGATGGGTATAGACAATATTGATAATACAGTTTGGCATGTTATTGGTGCCAACCCCATCCCTACCTTGTTTGGAGGCTCTTTTGTTGCAAATGGGTATGAATTTCCCCCAACTTCCTGGTTTGGGAGTCTATGAGCTTTGATACTTACCCCTATATACATACAGTATGTATGTCATTACTGCCTGCATTTACCATCTAGCAAAAACTAATAGCACTGTGGGGGGGGATCCCCTACCTACAGAGGGCAACCTAGTACCAAATTCTTCCTTCTTCGTTTTTGTCAAGCACATTTTTGCAGGCAATAAATGACATACATATAGCAGGTAAGAAAGGGCAAAATAGACTGAACTGTTTTCTAATTGGGCATGTCAGAATATTTTTCTTAATACACATAAAGTTCCCTCCCTCCTTACTGGAAGGGGTACTCAAGAACTCGAAAGCGACGATACCTACCCCTTGCTACACAGGTCTAATTTGAATATCTGGCATACTGCACACAACTCAAAGTAGTTTTGACACTGCGCCCCCAATGTCTGCCATTTTGGCCTTATTGGCCTGAAGTGCAAAGCAAGGAAGCTCCCCCCATGAGCTCTCCCCCCTCCTCGTGAGCACTTACCAATGTGATTGGCTGTTCCTTCATGAAGAAGTTGGTCCTCTGACAAAAACCACCCAGCCTCAGCCAGGCAGTACTGCCAAGTGAGGAAATACATCCCACCAACTGAAAATCCCTCCTGACAACCCAACCATGTCCTCATGAGGTGGGGGGAAGAAGAGGCTAGCTACCTAGAAAATTTTTTCTTTTGTGCCAGAATATACATATTTTTATATATTATTTTACACATATATCTATACAGTGGCGCCGCCAGGCTTTGGTGATTGGGGGGGCACAACAGATGATGTCGTAATGGCACTTCAGTTAACCTCCTAAGTCTGCGCAAAATACTTTTTTTCGTGTGCTCCCTGCTTTCGTATACACAGTAGGGATCCTTCCTTTGTCAAGTGTCACTGCACTAAGGTGCCGTCCTGGGGGAGGGGTCTAAGGGGAGGGGGTCTCCCCCTCCCCTTTGAGAAATTTTTGTTTATTTAAAGTTGCTTAGATGCAAAATGGTGCTATCTTTATGATACTTTTGGAGCTGATCTCATACCTGTATGGCTGTAAAATGTCCATAGTTTAGTGAATTCTAATTTTTCCGACTGGCTGGATGTTTGTTTTCCAACTGAGTGGTGACGCTTAAATATTCCCTTTTTTCGCGCCCTGCGTTTTGAATACAACAGTGAGGATCTTTCCTTTGTCACTACATAAAGGTGCCGTCCAGGGGGAGGGGTCTAAGGGGAAGGGGTGTCCCCCTCCCCTTTGAGAAATTTTTGCTTATTTAAGGTTGCTTAGATGCAAAATGGTGCTATCTTTTGGAATATTTTTGGAGCTGATCATAAATAGCTTGTAAAAGTGTCTATAATCTAGTGAATTCTAATTTTTGGTTAGGTGAAAAAGGAGAGCATGTTGTCTAAGAGAAGAATACGTTGCCAACAAACCTCCTGAAGACTCCTTTTTGGCTACTTTACCGCCTTCTAATGGCAAAGTTTTTACCCAAAAATACGTGCGTGGAGTCCACAGAAACAATGTTGGACTATAACGAAATTTTCCCTCCCCTTCATTGTGCATTATAAAAAGGCATATATGGCTGGCAGATACCTGTATAGCTCTGGATAAAGTACATAAAATGGAGCAATGATATAATGCTTATTACTTGATATCCAAATGATAATATAGAGTAGAGCACTTTACAACTATAGTATTTTTACTAATTTTGAACGGAAATCCAGATGAACAGCTTCCAGCAATGGGGAACGGGCGGGAGGGAGAGTATAGGTGCAGGAAGGTGATATAAGACCTCCCTGAAAGGTATAGCAAAAGGGGTGAAGGACTAACAAAGGCGTTTTTCAGAATGCTTTTTGGTCGTAAGTGTATTAAAGATCACTATCTATCAAGGGCGTAGCCAGGAATTTGTCAAGGGGTTCGAAGCCCATAGACAGGCTCTCAGCACTTTGCGCCACCATGGGTTGGCGCAAAGCGCAAGAAAATTTTGGCCCAAAGTGCCTCTCAGGTCGTTGGAAATGGCACTTCCCAAGCCTATTTTACCGCATATAATTAGGGGAAATCCTAGCAGTATCCTAAAGAAAAACATTAAAAAATACCAAAAATATACTCAAGGGGGCGGCTGCCCCCTTCACCCCCTTGGCTACGTGTCTGCCCTCTATACCGATAATGGCTGCGCACAAAGCGCTCGGTAATTTTTTTGGAAAATATATAACGGCAAATACGTAATTTCAACTTTCCAAATCATGCTACAACAACTTAAATTGAAAGATCGCATATTGACGCTAGGCCCCTACAGATGTTGTGATTATATTTCCATGTATTATGATGTTAATAATGGTCATGAGATGGAGTGCAAACCGTAAAGCATGCGCGCAAAGCGCACGAAATTTTTCATTAAATGAGATTTCCATGACAAAACCTGCATTCAGAATCTGCATCGAGACACTTTCAATTGTCCAACAAACCTACATGCCACTCAAAAAGCCAGTCTTTTACCTGTTAATTCGTGAACAGCTTTCAACTTTTGCTGCTGTGCTTCTCCGGGAGTTGCTATCAGAATATTTTGATAATAAGAACACAATGGTAAGGTTTGAAGCGCGCGGAATTTTTGATAGTTTGAGGAAGGATTTGCGAAAATTTTGATAGTTTGAGAAACATTTGTGATAGAAAATGATTAAATAGATCTATCATTCGGCTGAAGCACACCTCACCCTACCCCCTACAGAAATCTATAGCTTAATCGCCTTTTGGGATCATTTTAAAATTTTCAAAAAAATTTCATTGGGGGGCACGCGCGTCCCCATGCCCCCCCCCCCCCCGTGCTGGCGCCACTGTATCTATATACAAGATAAAATGGGTGCTCCTCGACACCACTTGGGGGTGGGTTGGAGGGAATATACCAAGGGGTAAGTATAGCCACTCGTGAATACCCCCTCCAGGAAGGTGGGGGGGGAATTCACATTGCAGACATACATCTAATATGCATAAGTGTTCACTGAGTAAGAATTGGAGGGGGTGCCCAGGGGGACCTAGAACAGTACGACTGAAGGGTACCTTGACACAGAGTGTCTTTGAGGTAGCAGGCAACAATGGATGATAGAGTATTCCAGGTGGCTGCCATGAGTACATCCTCATTAGGTATGCCTGCAAAGAGGGGGCCTTGATGCTGCCTGGCCACAGAACTCATGCACCAAGACCTGTCCCTGGGCATGCGGCTTGATGACCTTGAACAGCCACTGGGAGAAAGTGTCCCTTGACGGTACTGTGTGTGACCACCTCAGGAGGACAAAAAGCCCATATGAGGCTCTGATGTCCTTGGTCTGGTGGATGTACCACTTTAGTGCCCAGACTGGGTACCACTTCTTGTCCTCCCTGACAGGGAGAGCCATTCTGATATCATGCAGGGATGAAAACATCACCCCACAGGAAGACAAGGTCTGGTTCTTGGCTAAGAACGTTGGGCATAAGGCGGACCTGTGCTCCTGAACCATATGTGGCCCAGCTCAACTGAGTGTGCCTAGACACAGCTCCACGGTCTAGCCGTGGCCGCTGCAACCAAGAACCTGTCTTACAAAAACAATAAAGTATCAATACAACAGAACAATGACAAAAATGCTTTCACTGGGGGAGGCTTTGTGTATGGCGTGCCAGTTAGGCACAAGGCTAGACAAACTAAGACACAGTAATGATAGGCAAGAAGCCTAAGCTAGAGTATGAAAAACCCATGCAAGTGGAAACTATTTCCCCCTACAAACCAATGACCAAACCTCACAAGGAGTTAGTGGCTTAAAAGGGAGTATATACGATAATAGTATGAATAGTAAGATACCTAGGGTGAATCCTCAAGTGTAAGAGAACTTGTAAAAAATTAGTCAATAACTATTAGACCCACATACAGCCTCAGTGACAATAGCTTTGCAGAAGGACATTGAGAACGAGCTGTTAGCCAAAATGGCGGACACTGGAGGCAAGAACTCTGAGTTGTACACAGTGGCAGAGTATCCATGTAGTCAGAGTGGGCAGTCGCCCGCCCCCCCCCCCCCCACGGACTCAAATCGCCTGCCGGCACCCTTTTAGGCTTTTACAGTATTGAGGCATAGGGTAACTACCTACCTCAAAGGGCCCTTGCAGGCCATTCTCATCCCCTCTGACCAAATTCCCTTGTTCCGCCACTGGTTGCACACAGCGTGTAGCATGGGGTTAGTATATGTCTGCATGTGAATTACCATATTTCTGAGCCCAGAATAAGAAATTAAAATTAAATTGTTCCTGGTCCCATCCCTTTTAAAACTTCATTAAGGACTTACAAGATACATGAAATATCACTCGAGTTAAAATACTTCATGACCAATCCATGTGAAAACAGGAAGTAACTGAAATGGTCACCCTTGAATCAAAAGTCCAAAATCCTAACCATTTGTCCAACTATACCCTGCCATAATATCTAGAATGCTTGTAAATGGTGAAAGAATTTTTTACATGGATTTGAAACGAGTGGACTGAAAAGTCTAATGGGAGTTCTGAGCATAAAAAATGACATATGAGGTGAAGGACAAAGTGAAAAAGCCCTAAACCTGATCAGAGTTTATACTCAAATGGTTCTTATGCAGGTTTAGCACCAATGACATTTCTTTCATTTGTTTTAAGTGGAGGTAAAACAATATCCCTGGAGTGGTTTACTTTTGCAGGATATTTCTAATGTCTTTTTGACATGACAAACTCCAATGGAGATTGCCCAGATCTCATACAATGTTGACATAGTGAAGTTTCTTAAGAGCTTTTTGTTTCCCTCCCAGCAATGAAAATGTCTACCACATCTAAAATGTCAAACAAAAAAAAGTTCAAATTATTTTTATTCATAGTCATTAAATTACTTAAGGGGCAATTAACCTTTAACTAAAAGGTGTTTCGGCTATTACGTTTATAATTTATCATGAATCATTGAATGTTAGGCCAAGACAAAATAAGGAGGTCAGTAAATTGCCACTGTGGTAGGACAAAATGATAAAGCAACCAGTGTCGGGGCATCCACTTGACTAAGCATTACATTATCCCCTTCAAATGTGCTGTGAATCTGACAGGCAGTTAAAATAAGTACAACTCTGTTTATTCAAACTCTCTTCCTGATTTTGCTAAATAGGTATCCAGTACAAGTTAGCAACCTTCATTACGGTGTTAGAGCATTTAGACTTCTAAAGCCTCAATGGAGAGTTCAGCAGGAAACTTCTGTATTTTTCCAACTGTCACAGGCATATGGGAAGGCATTTTAAGAGGGGACAAGAAGTCTTTGCTCAGAAATTTCCCTAAATAGCACCAATCATGACCAGGGTTGTCACCATGCCAAACTTAGTGCCGGGTAATTCTTGATCACTTTGCTCCGATTTAGGATTTAGAGAAGATGTGGTTATTTTTCTGCACTCTAAATGAATGTTCCAATTGGCTGTCTCATTCTGAGATTAATAATACTTCCAAACTTCTTTCAAAAATTATACTATTATAGTATCAAAGTGCTGGGTGGAATGTTTTTATTTTAACGTGAGTGGCTGGTGCCATTCACTAGTACTGGGCGGGGCCGCCTGGTGTAGTGACGTCCGTGATCATGACATGATTTTGCTCTGATGAACCACATTTCTGCCCAGAAATCTAAAATTATTTTGCTCACAGAGCTGCCCCCATCTCATATGTCTGTGTCCATACTCTTAGAGTCACAGTGAGATCTTTTGCAGTGTAATACAGCACTTTCTGGGGTGAAAACGTGTCTTTCACCATTGATCAACTTTGGAAGCTACACAAGTTTGATTTAACATTTTTGCCGGGAGACAGAAGTCAGTATAGGCTTGATACCCCATATACAATACAAGTTTGGATGGCAGAATTTAAGTAACTCTGAAGAAGTTTAGTGGGCATTGTCCATGAAACTAATGAAAGGTGAGATTACAAACATATTGCAAAAAGCTTTTTAAAAGCCTTCTTCACAGGTCTCAAACATTTTTAGAAAATTGATTATACCAAATACAAATTCTGAATAAGTTTGAAGATGGATGCTGCTTCTATTGATCACATGCATAGAAGAACTTTTTTGACTATGCAAAGAGCAATGGCCATTCAGGCAAAAGTAGGCTCAAATTCTCGAAGAGATGTTTCCTTGAATCTCTTGTAACTTTTTGAATAACAGGGGGCAGAGTGATTGAAAGTAAGGTACAATCCTTAAGATGGCAAATTTGAATCTCCCAAGGAGAAAGCCACGAGGGCAAAATGATGGTCTGATAGGAATGTGTGAAGGGTTTATGCATGCCTACATCACTTCACGACAGAACCTCGATAAATTTGAATGCTAACCTGAGTTCTTTAGAATTAACCGAAAATCTGTCAATTTAAACCCAGTACATACTTTCTGCATTAAAGGGATTTGCCTGAGGCAAATTTTAGCGAGTTCAAAAAAATGCAGAAAAATTTTCTCTGTTAGAAGGTGAAAACAGCATCTCAATAGCTTTTAGCATTTGGAAGATACTAATTTTTAATGAATTGCATTTTTCTTTCTCAAGATGAAGTGCATTATGGGAAATCTGTGATGTCATCTCAGCATATTAATTTGACATAGAATTGAATTTCTTTATGACATTGACGCCACTGTATGGAATATTTGGCAACTTTGTTTGTTATGCCCTACATATGGAATAGATTTGTGTTAAATCTACAAAAATATTCAAACATTCCGACAGTATCAAATTTCAAGGGCAAACAGGACATTCAATTATAAAGAAAAACAAAAGGAATCTGAAGCAATGTGCCCACTTTACTAACTTTCTGTGACCTTGATGAGAACTGGAGGTAATTTTGGACAAAAATAAGTTCTCTTTAATATGAGATATCTTGAGTTAGGAAAAGAGTATTGCTACATAGTTTGGAGGGAATAAACGAAATTTTTTTCTCTTTCACACGAGATCCTTGTAAAAAGTCACTAGAAAATGCCTTTAAGTAAGTACTATGTAGGAGCAATGGCCATTCAGGCAAAAGTAGGCTCAAATTCCCTGAGAAAATCTCTCAGTTTGAAAGTCTACAAAGTTATTTAGGGGGAATCCCACCAGACCAAAAGTTCACTAGATCAGAGATTCACTAGAATGATATTCACTAGAGCAAAAATTTACCTAGGGTTAGAGCTACAGATAGGATTAGGGTTAGATGTAGAATAAGATTTAAAATTAGGATAAGGATAACCATAGGGTAGTATTTCAGCATTTGAAACTACAAGTAAACTAGTCTGATATCAGGATACACAACTAAGTGGGGATATGCAGTCATCCAAGGGACAAAATAGTAGAATTGGCATCGCAATTTGCAACCCAAGAAATCCCAGTTGTTAACCAATTTTAATTTAGCTTTGCAAAAGTTGCATATTAATAGTTTTTTATATTCTGACACAGGATTATGTTTTAACTCTTCTAACTATTGATTTTAATAACTGCTAATAAACTATCTCACACTCTTTCATCCTACTGTCTTTCTAACCTGACATAGAACTTCAGATGACCCAATCGAATCTCTCCTAAGTATTTACTCTTACAACTGCATCATCCAATCATGTTTCACAAAACCTATTCATAACATAAGAGAGGAAATATTTTGTATATATTCCAAACAATCTTGTCATGTAACTGTGAAAAATATCCTTATTTAGCATGAACCCAGATAAATTCACATTACAGTGATAGGTTTGTTTTCCTCTAAAGAGAAATACTGCATTTGCTGTACAGGAAAGTTTCTTTTTTTTAAAACCAATATTTATAGATACAGAATGATAGATAATTCACAATAAGGTAGCATGGGAGTTATTTGTTGCTCAAGAATACTTTGTTGGCCCATACTTTCAAAATTTCAAATGATGTAACATCCGTTACTCTTCTAATGCATGATATTTGAGGAGATAAGGTTATTGCTGGAGTCTATTGGTAAGTTAGTTCTAAAGATCGAGTTAGATGAGGTTTTACGGCTCAGTTTCTAACCAATTGATCTATTTGGTGAGACTGAATGGTTTAATAATGATTATATCTATTTTCCTTGTATGCCATGTTGGTGCATTTTCAACACAATATTTCCCTTTAACTTGTGAAGAGACAAAGTAAAGATGACAAGTGTGACAAGCTTCCAAATACTCAAAAAGAAAAGAATTTTTGGGGCCTCAAAACACTTGCAGATGCGGTAAGCATCAACGGGAAATGCGGACGGGTCAGGCGGTCACTAGAAAGCCTTCCAATCACATTGGGGCACAGTGCTTAAATCAATCTTTGATGGCCTTGCTACTCTTGGGAAATAATACATGGTAAATGTAGCAAAGGGTAGCATAACTATGTCTGCGAAGTGAATTAACTGACCAATGCTACTATAGTCAAGGATGGATAATACAAAAAGGTAAATTCATATGCACAATATTTCTCACCGTTTAAGGGTTCCATTCCCCTCTGGATTCACCTTTCTCAAGACACGGCCAGAGTCACCCATTCCACATTTACACAACTCATTCACCGATAAAAGAAATCTTACAACAATATATGCAGTATAAAACTCTACAGATACCTTTCTTCCAATCAGATAAAAGATTCCAAAGGTATGAAGTGAGACAGCTGTACTATGTACACGATATCCAAGGGAAAGCCTGTAAAATCTTTTTTTTAGCACACTCCAAAAAACTCAAAATCCCACAATCACCAGCGAAGTAATAAAATGTCAGCTGTGCTTGATTGTGTTTTGTACGGGACTAGTTAACGATTTCCTCATCAAACAAAACGAATACTTTACACATTTGCAGTTTTAATAAAGGAGAGCCCAACTTCCTCTTTTGTTCACAGACCTGTAAAAAATGGCTCCAAAGCAGGTCACAGACAAATGAGACTTAATCAGTTTAGGAATAACATCAGCTTCACCTGCAAAACTAAACATTACATCCGTTGCGTATAATGATACAAAAGGAAAGGAAAGTAAAACCAATTATTCCTCATGACACTAGAGAGAACAGAAATATGTGGAGTGTCATATGTCATTATGAAACATCCATTGTACATGCTTTCAAGACTCATCTCAACTCTGAAATACATTTGAAACAATAGCTTTAATATGGTTACTACAAATTTTGCAAACAAAAGCCATTAAAAGAGGAGAAAAATAGACTAAAATACTTCTAAAACACTCAACTAATGTGACGCCTGTTCTGCTAATGACAGCAACAGTTCTTTTGCTTTTTGAAATAGTTCCGGGAAGGGCAATTATTTTTTAATACATGAGGGATGTGTTATAAAAGTATGTTTCACCCCTTAACAGCCCTTGCACATTTAAATATAGTACTAAATTTGGTTGATATTTCGTGTGAACCATGTGTTTTCAATTTTTCAAACTTTGATAGACTAATTGTTTGTCACAAGTTTATTCTTGGAAATTATCTTGAGGTGATGACGATCAAGGCAGAGGAGGGGGAATGGAGGGGGGAAAGGATCAAAACACTTGTATTCATCATAAAAGAACAAAATAGAGGGAAGTGCACTGATTTAAAGTTTCTCATGCCAACCTTTAAAAGCTCACCACTCGAGACAGCTACATAAAACATTTCAGGAATTATTTAAACATCACTCTGTGTGACAACACACAGCAGGGGTATATCGAGACACAAGACATGGAAGGCCAAACTTCCACCTACAAGTCCATCTTAGCGTCAGATTCGTCTCCAACTTCCACAATAAGGAAGTGACCAAACTATTGACACAAGTTAAAATTTAAAATATTAAAAACAGATTGTACACAGCTTGTACGTACAGTAGAGATCTTTTAGCTCCTGCTCAGCGATGAGAATAAAACAAATTTATCCTTGCAAACCAGCCAGACTAATTACTGCTTTGTATAGGCAAGCTGTGGACTGCCATAATGTTGATATGTGCACTAAAGCTTGCAAACAAGGTTTATAATGGCAGGTTATCAGACTGTACTTCAGAGTAATGACACCTGTCCATAGGAACAGTGACCTCTTGCAATTATTGCGGGAGGGGGGGGGAACCTACTGGAGTGAACACTGCGCCTCCGGCCCGAGGTATGGGGGACCATCATAGGTCCCCAGCCGAGTGGTTTGGTGCATTCTAGAGTTAGAGTTGGATGAGGTTTTACGGCTCAGTTTCTAACCAACTGGTTTTAAGTCGGGCTGGCCACAGCCTTTTTTCCAGTTGTGGCTGATCATGTTTCTGATCAAAATTTCTCCCCAGCTGCCATTTCTCCCCTGCGACATATGTAAATAGGAGGTAAGGAGGAGCGAAATATACCAACATTTAGTTTTTCTGCATACCATTAAATATCGAGGGGGACATTTGATATTATGTTCCCCCACTAAAAATATTGAGGGTTCCCCCACCCCCCTCCCCGGGATCGCCACCTGTGCCTGTCCATAAGTCAAGTAGTGACTCCACTTTCGCCAAGGACAATTCTTCTAGGGAATTTTTTACACTGTCCAAATTGTTCAAAAGTCAGATTTTCGGATTTGCAGTTGTTTTAATTCTTTTACAAGTTTTAATGAAGTATTGAAAAAAAACTGGTTGTGTCTGTCTTTACCGCAAGCTTTCCCTCAGTCAACTGCAATGATTCTAAGACATCACCAATGAGGTACCTCACCTGTTAAAAACTTGAGAATTTTATGGTGTAGGCCTACTGTGCTATAAATGAACACTTCACAACTACTGTAGTGTATGTTTTTGTATCAGTTATTATATCACTGTATAGGTGTTGCAACTCCTTTTAAAGTCACCACTTCTTATGCTTAAAGGTCAAAAGCAGTCGTTCCAAACTTATTTTGAAACAATAGCTAAATGTCACAAATTTCTTATTTCTCTTCCAAGTATCTTTCATAATATTTTAGGACATAAATATTGCATATTCAAGGTAAACCAAACAGTTGCTCCTTGTAAATTTCACAACTGAGTGAGAAAAATACTGTCACATGATTCTCAAGATCCATTCAGGAAATAGGATAGTCTACTATTCAATTCTTTACTGGGGTGACTGCATTCTCCCTTTAAGCCAGGGGTTCCCTTCTCCAAAAGCACCACAATTAAAGGATGCTCTGTCAAGTAATTCTGTACTTTTGAGGTGCCAGAATGGACAAGTGTGACACAATAGTGTAGGAGACAGCAGGAAAGGAAGGGGTGCAACGAAATATTCAAGATACCAGTGTTTGAATTAAGCAGCAGGACTGCACCATTCCCACTCTTTTTATCAACAATCCTTTAAAGACAGACAGTCATCACCCCATAGTATATTTTTAGTGTATGTATATCAAAATTCTCAGTTGGTGACTGCTCTTTGATTGACATCAAAGTTTGAAAATTTGAAAGATGCAGAGTAGCTCACATTCCACACAAGGCAGAGAGAGTACTTTTATTACATTTTATAGCCTTGTATGCTCACCAGGACATGGCCTTAAGCAATAAAACAGGTTTATTCTTGCACAAGGAAGAGCCTCATACAGTTATGGGAGGAGCTAGAAGATGCATAGTTGGCGGGGAGAATTGGAACTGTCTGGGATCATGAAAATTCCCCTTTAAGTTTTAAAATTGCATGTGAGAATATTCTGCACCTGTTGGGAAAACATGTTGGGAAAAAGTTGACTTAGTACATTGCTAACTTATCTCCTCTTTGAACCAAAATACCCTCAAAATGTTTTGGAAAAGGAGAATTTCCCCCTCAAATTCTGAGACCAGTGTCAACACTGCAAGATACATTCATTCACTACCTGATTACCTGTAGACTGTTTGTCTGTATGACAGGTATAACACAGTGACAGAAGGGGAGGGGGATGGGGGAGGGAGAAGGGGAAAGGGTATTGCTGGTGGATAGTAAACAGTTCTTGTCATCATTGTTCTCTTCTGACAACTTTCCCTTAACTTTCCCTCCAGTTGAATGGCAAAAATAATTAGTGAAATGTTACTTACTGAACATCGCCTTTAGTATTCTTCAAGATAGTTGCTGCATATGCTTGACTAACACCAACCAGACTATTTCCATCCACCTCAATAATTTGGTCGTTGACTTGAATCCTGTTTGGAAAAGAGAAGAAAGAAAGTCCTTATACTTCACAATTTCCTCTCAAATCCAGAAATGAACTTATCAAGGTCACTTCTCAGATCTACTTTAACCCCTTTCTTCATCTAAATTTAACAAACTTTCCTATGGCTCGTAAAACAGTGAGCACTAATTGTCTCACCTATTACTACTGTTGGACAACCCTATGTCCCACAGAATAACATGTGGTTCCCCACTCCCACTTTGGATGATATGCTGCCAAAATATGGCATTGAATAGGATGAAATTCCTTCCAAGTTTGTCAGTCACTGCACCATTTTGCATCTAGGGCACTTTAAATAGTCAAAAAATTTCCAAAGGGGAGGGAATATCCATCCCCAGGACACTGATCACTAACATTCACTTCCACCCCCCACTTTCAAAAAGCTCCCCATGCTTATGAGATTGTATAATTTCTTGAAACCACTGAGCTAATGAAGAGAGTACATGATGTAATGATTTAATAACATGACAGCTGCATTGTAAAGTTCAAGGTTCATGGGCCTTCAAGATTATAATGTATCGGTCAACTACATGACATTTGACAAAAAGTTTCATAAATGTGAATTATGACAGACATTAACATACAGGACTACTTTTAATGGGGGGAAGGGATGGGGGTTGGGAGGCTGAGAACTTCTGTCCCAAAATTTTAAGCAAAACGTCACATGCTTGCCTTAATACTGTAGCACCTATTATGTACAAATACAACATATACCCTACATGAATGCAGGGAAGGGAGGGCTGCAGTCCCCCACCCACCCACCCTCTTATCCCCTGCCATAAATGCCTATGATGATTGATTTTTCCCAGATTTTGGTGAACATGGTTTTTGAGCATAAAACAGAGTCCATTGTTCTGATTTGCCAGACTTCTGAAACCAAAGAGGATATTCACCAGTAACAGGGTGTGTTCCTTCCACAGAGGGTGTGCAATGCATTTAGTCCCCCTTACTGGTTATAGGACAGGCCTGTGTGGTAGTAGTGAGGGAGCCAGATAACGGGGGGAAAGATGTAAAGAAAATCAGGGACTGACACATCAATGGAAGGGCAGATGTCCCCAGATAGTCCACTTCAATAATATTAAAACGAGCATTTTGTTAAATTGACTTATTGAGAAGCAATGGGTGTTGAACCCTTCACATATGCTCTGATCCCCTTCCCGCTAATGAACCCCTCCCCTGAAAATAAACAATAAGAAATATCTTACAATGATGTCACAAAAGCTTCACAATGGTTCAATAACTCTGCATCACAAATGCTTTGCCTTTTTCCCCACAGAGGTGAAAAAAATACAAAATGTACCAATTACACACAATTTCAAAGACACCTGCACTCTTATAATGTCAAGTGAATTTTGTAAGTTCACGCTGTTTGCACTTTCTCAATTTTCAGCAATTTTGGGGATAAATTTGGAGTAAATTATACAACCGCACAATACTAATTAAGTACAATGGTGGAAAACAAAACGTCAACCTTTCAATTCTACTGTACTTCATTTGCTTAAAAATATAAATTAACTTCTAGCAACGTCATATTATTTTGGTCCCACCAGATAAAAGTCTTTCCGATCCAGGGCTATTGAATGGAACTGTTTAATTTATTTTCACTTATATCACTTTCAAATACAAACCCAGACTTAACTATTGATTGACAAATTTACTCAGCAGGACAGCCCAGCCTTTTCAGCGATTACATCTTGGCAAATTCATATCTTTCAAATTGATTCACAGTCAGTTTATCACTTGCATACGTCATTTAATTACATTAATCAATACTGCTATTTGTCATTACATGTCAAATAAAACTACTTGGTAAGCTGAACAATGTTGACAGAGCTGAGTGCTACCTATTGGAAAAAACTCTAAATATTTGAACATTTTTCACATGTTGAGAGACAAGTCCTAATTTTCAATTCCATTATGTCTCTATGTAAGATCCTATTCAGTCACTTTCTCATTTTTTGCTGATATTTATATTCAGAATAGTTCATATGTCAAGGTTTTTCAAAAGTCCTATAGCTCCTAGTGATATTTATTTTTTCTTCCAAGGGGACTGGATGGATAGTATAGGTATATGGCAGATTACACTGCTTATTTAACCTGAACATTCTGTCTTCTTACAGTGCACAAAAAGTGCATGAAGACATGAACAAAAGTCATATAGTACTACAATTTACAAAAGATCCTAATACTAGGTGTAAAGTAAAATTATTTTTGTTTTGGATGAGAAAGTGAACTCTCATGCTGTTCCAGATTAAAGCTCACTGAAACAAACTGTTTTGTAATGGACCTAGGGCGGGCCATAAAAGTGTAGACAGGGAAAGAGAAGGGGAGATAGGTAAAGGTAGCAGAACTCCCAAGTGACCCGCATTTCGCAGGTTTGACCCTCATTAGAACACCCAAACCCGCTGACATGCCCAATCCTTTGAAAAACCTGCATGTGAGTCGCGAAAACAGAACCCTGCCTTTGGATCCTTAAATCAGGAAGTGTAATTTTCAACACACAAATTCACCAAATTACCAATCTCATAGTGCAATCAGCTATAAACCTGCTTTACAATGCATGCTTGTCTGCTGTCGCAACATCATTAACCTTCATAGCAGGTATAGAAGGTGTACCCTTTCCTAACGTAAATATTCCAGGGTGAGCAATCAAGTAGAATTGTGCCGTGTGACCCAACTAGCACAACCAAAAACAATGCCTGCCTCCATGAGCTAAAGGTGGGGCTTGTCTCAGCCTTTTCAAGGCAGAGAGGGGATAATAAGAATGCAAAACTGATGATATTTTCTCATGGAAGAAAATGTGAAAAAATTGTATTGTGCTGTTTTTCACTGCTTATTGCCATCTCATATATAATTTTGTCATTTTACAGTGTTCCTTTTTTTTTTTTAAATTTAACTGATTTTAAATCAATGAAATTTTACATTTTTATATCAAGTATGGAGAGTGAAACAAAGAATTGTGCATTTGGTACAGTTCCCTAATGTACGCAAACACCGATACCTTAGGCCAAGTACCTGTTGTGGTCTTGGTCTGAGGTTCAAGTTAAAAAGCACAGTACAGGGGTTTAGTGACGTACAGTATTTTTCAAATTGCTGCTTGCACCGCGAAAATTTCAGTTGTTACCTAATATTTTGCAGTAGTAACAGTGGGTGCATTTATGTAAAACATATGTATACTAATTTGTGTGGTAAAAAGTGTGCCTTGTACATTTATGAAATCACGATACCTGAAACATGGTCTCCTAAGCTGTGAAAGTTTGACAACTCACACTCTCTAGATCTTGGTCAGGGGTGGAGAATCTTTTTCCTCAGACGGGCCATTTTGATAGCCATAATCCACTCACGGGCCACACATAACAAGGGCGCTACAAGCTTTCCCCATACAACGAAGGCAAAGGGGCCCCACACAGGCTATGGGTGGGGTCTAGGAAAAGCCCAGGTAAGAAAATTGAACAAAGCCCCCGGAACCGCTTTGAGTTTGTTGAAATTTGTTGGCAATAAATGTTCATCCACTATCATGAAATGACATATGTGCAATTAAGGCTACACACAGACCAAAAGTATCACACTATAAAGACCATTTTTTTTTTATGTATGGAGTAATAATGAATGAGCACATATGAAAAGTGTCCGCGAATTGCTGCAAAAACACACATATTTTGAAACAAACTTCCGTTATGTCTTTACTTTACACTGAAAAATTATACAATTTCAACGTTTAATTCTCTCTACATAGGAACAACCCTCCCCAAATCTACGGCAATAAATACAGTGCCCACTGCATATCGCTGTAATAGACCTATACCCTCAATAGTGCAATTCTGTTCAATGCTTCATATCCTCCCCGCAAAGCTTTCATTACCCCCATAAGTATAAAGATACTGTACCTAGGTGTTTGTCATATATGAAACAGTAGGCATGTTATATTATGCATAGGGTTTCAGTGATATGCAAGTAATGCTTCACAGAATTTCAATGTAAAATACCCAGAAAGTGGAATAAGCAGGATGAACGGTGGGCACCCTGGGCTAGCTAAAACATTACTATCAATTACTTTTCAAGTGATTCTGAATTTATATCTACTGTATGAATTGCCTTGCGGGCTGGATAAAATGGTCTTGCGGGCTGCACGGCCCGCGAGCCGGAGGTTCCTCACCCCTCCTCTAAGTGTACATTATATTAGCCACATTGATTTACACACAGTATCAATTACGATACTTACATAGGGATATATAGTGCGTTCATGCATTACGTACTGCAAGTATGAAACTAACTTACACTTTAACAACTATAAATTGGATATGTATACTGTGTGTACGTACGTATGTATGTAAACAAGTCAGCATCCAAATTTTACGGTCGTACGAGACGGCCAGAATTTCTGTCGGACAACTAACTTATCCCCAAACTGCTGATAAAGGCTGTCCTTCGGACGACTGAAGTAATCTTGTCAGCGTAATTCCCGTACAGCGTTAAAAGGAAACTATAACATGCACAGCCAATGAATCCCTGTTCTTTTCCGATAAATTGCAAAACTATGTATATTGGGGCGTATCTTGAGTCTGTCAGTACCTTGTGTTGGTCACTACGTACAAAATGCATGGCACGTGCACTGTCTACACAACACTTATTAATTGACAGACTCATAGTATCACAATGCTACTGTAGAATGCATGCTTTGCCTGTAGTCAGACTAAGTAGAGAACGAAACTGATCAATTCTATAAAGAAACCAATAGCAACAGCTACAGGGACCCAGCCTACACTCTGCGTTTTGGTGTAATATACCGTAGGATGATGTGTTCTAGTCAAGTAACTGCAATGACATACTGAGGGCTTCAAAGTAATTTCAGTTCACCCACTGTTCAATGAGAGACGAGCTTTGATTACGGTCCATACTGAAAAGAAATAAAAACAGGCTAGGGGGCGGCAGCAATATTTTCTTCTTATTTTTCATCCTCAAGTAGTGCAGCCACACAGGATTTGCAAAAGATTCATTGGTTATTCCAGTATTACGAGCAAGGAACTTGAATGGAAATTGCTCTGGGAATATTAACATGATTATCAAATTAATGCGATTAACTTTTGGATTTATTGTCGTGATGGCAGAATTTCGTGTATCGTACAACCCTACCTGTCAATGCAATGTTATGCTTTTTACACCATGAAAATTCAGGAAAAGTTTTGTTGACTAATTTAATTGCTATTAAAAAAGTACCACCATTTTGCATGTAGATACTTCTACATTTCAAAAAATTTCAAAAAAGTGAGGGGGACACCCTCCTTTTATACCCCTTCCCCAGGCCAGCGGCCCAGAAAGGGACATGGGTGGACCCGTATTTTGCCTCTTGGGACTTGGGAGCTATGAGGTACAGGGCATATTCCAAAAATCTCACATGGTTTATAGACTTGATACTTAACTCCTATTAACATTTGTAGTCCCTACATTAGTTGCTTGCAATCACTGTAAAAGGCAAACTTGTTATCCTACTGATTGATTTCATCTAGAGGGTGCCCCAAGATTACCTTCCGTCCTGTTTTTTCCAGTCTAACAGCTCAGGCACAATTATTGTCTTGTGAATTAATTGCAGGCGATTTGGGACGTACAAACGTAAATAGGGAGGTAAGTACAGGAGGGACAGATAAGGTAGGAAGGCTTAGAGCATGGGAAAGTGTCTCAAAGCATTGGTCAGACAGTACTGTAATTAATAAATGTAACATTCCTACTACTCAGCATTATAGTAATGGAAACTTTATAAGGCAGACAACATGAGAATTGTTCCTTTGTGAAAACTATGGCAGTCTTAATGAACCATCAAGTGAATGTGATTCATACAAAGGCATTGAAACATTTGGCGATATGATGGTATAAAGATACATCAGTAATTTCAAATAGTGTACGCACCAGGTTTCAACACATCTGATTATCAATTGACTGCCGTCATCTTGTGCTGCATTTGAGATGCTAAATGTGCAATAATTAACCATTATCTGTACAAACTTTCCTTGATGTCTCAAATTATTCTTTTAATGTGAAGAACTCAAGGAAGTTAAAAGAAAATTTATTATCCAACTTATAGAAAACATTAGAAATTTATGTTAAAGAGAGAGAAAGGAGGGGCACAAGGTGTCCAAGAAAATTGTATTGTTTCATGAGACTATAGTATATATGACATTTTGAATTTGCAATGACCACATGATAGTTATAACAAAATTTACAATCTAAAACAGTCAAAGTGTATACAATGGATATGAAGCTACTGAGCTGAAATACTAGGAATGATTTTCCATTGCCATTAAAATGTGAAAATTAATGATTCACCAGGAAATATTTCAATCAGGGAATAATTTAGTATTCCAATTTTGCACAGCAGTTTCAAGGATTCTTAAGTGTATGTTGTGAAAACCCTATGGTTATATACAATAAGTACGTGCTACACAGTTTTGCATTTGTACAGCAATTTGGCCAACTTGTATAGCAAATTGCGATGCAATACCGGATAAATTATTCCCCGTCTATTAAAATACAAATTCCTAGAAATATAACCATTTCCCTTTTTCCTTGATGTTCATTCCTCTTCACCATGTATTTAAAATTTCAATGTGAATAAAGATTCACTTTCCATGTAACCCATGAGAACAATGAACCTTTACCAGTCCGATGAATTTTGAAATCAAAAAGTACAAATTATAATTTAGGATTGTACTATGTAAGAAGCTAATCAAACAAACAAATCCTGCAGCTGGCTCCAAGAACAGAATTTCAGTAGCTGATTCCCAAAAGTCTCCTCTTGCAATTTACCATCTTACTTCCTGATGGCACTTCTATTTTTTTTTCTTTTGGTTCAACTGTGGAGGCAGTTACTCATATCTCTGGCATCACAATCCTTGTGATGGAGCACTTAACTAGTTGAAACCTGTGAGACGGGAGTCTGTAAGTTTACAGATTTAAGACTGCGAAACCAAGTAACATATGAATCAAGACAAATGACTGTTTTACGGATAACATATGCACATCAAGGCTTAATGAGAAACCTGCCTTTATGACCATGCAAGAGGCATCTATCGTTTAAATTTTGGAAGAGAAAACCTGCAAGTTCCCAAAAAGTGCTATAAAATACCTACAACAAAGTACAATAGAACATTCCATGCAGTGATGTATGTATTACACACATTCACAAAATGTTTGGTTTTACAGGCAATAATTCTGTTACTAAGTATAAAAGATACAATTTCTATTGATTAGTTAGCCTTTCTTTCATACTTTACTCACACATAAAGTCTACAACTTGAGCATAAGTTATAAAAATCCATGACAAGACTAATGTTGTCTTTGAAAGGTAAACCAACACATTTAAATGAAAGTGTTAATCCCTGCTTCACAACGAAACCTGAGAGTATACTGCTCTGGTTTTAAGTCTATTACTTACAATTAATTATTAGACTTTTATGGCCAATTGACACAGTTTTGCTGACACATATTCCAGATCATGAATTTATGAAGTCGTTGGGCACCACACACATTTACTACGTGTGACGTACAGCTATCTTGTAATATTAAACATATATCTGTGAGACCCTTCAACACGTAAAAACTAAGGGGTTGGTTGTGTTTTCTAAAATCAAGGCAAAAGAAGTGACCATAACTAGAGTTAAACAAAGTATTACTTTCAGTTTCCGTAATATTTTAATCATTTAGCTGTGGGATACAAAGTCCTACTTGGTACCAACTATTTCTTCAGGTCTTAGTATTTCACACTGAGAATAGCTACGACTGATTGGCACCAATATCAAACACTAACATGTTGAAAATAATGCCTTATGACCTAAATGTAAAGTAATGAATGTTTTACTTCAGTAAGGATGAACCCCAAACCTCTCAGGCTATGTTTGAATGTAGTAATGGCATGAGGACTAATTAGTATAGCCAGAATGGCCGTGGCCATCCGGCCACTGAGGGTGCACTTGGTGTCAAAATAACTACAGGCAGCTTGCTAAGTGTGAGAATAATGCATGTAGATGTGGCAAGGGATAAATATGTCTGCGAAGTCATTGAAAACTTACAAGTAACCAAATGTGCCACACAAACTGTCCCCCAACTATTTTGGCACTTTCACGTCTGGTCCTGCTACCCATGTATTACAACATTTTTCCTGTTCACTGGTGTTCAAGTTTACTCTCCCCCCCTCCCCCCCCCCCCAAAAAAAAAGAAAGAAATAAAAAAAAAGGAAAAAAAATATTTTCCTTGCATTCAGAATTGAATTTTCTGAAGAAGTCACTGTTTCTCTACTCAAGCAGGTCTAATTTAAAACATCCATATCAAGAGTTAGTTGTGTACACACAGAATTCATGAAAGACGCTGTAGAATCAATCAGAAACTGGCAGTTCGTAACGTTACCCTGCACGCAACCCTGGAGGATAAATTTATAGGGAAACAGGAGCCAAGCACAGGTGATATCTGGGCCAGTAGGCCAGGGAAGTAGACAAAATAGGTGTGAGAAATGAAAGATTCCAGAGATATCAAAAAGTCACTAATACATAGAACACAGATGAATGACTCCCACTGGGTAGTTACAGAGGAAGCAATATGTGTTCTTTATTTAAATTACCACGATCACACTTTTGGAGAAAGCAAAAACCTTTTCACCATAATAACTGGTTATGCGTACAGCAGGATTGCCATATTGGTGTTTAATTTAAAAGCAAATAACAAAGAATTTGACATTTTTGGAATACTGTTAGCGTGCAACATTTCAAAACATATGCTAAACAGCATTTTGCCATTGTTTTGGCAATATGGCATTTTACTATCAATTTTCCTAAAAGTTGTGTTTTTCTACAGTTTCTGTAGAAAACTATGGCTAAATGCCTAACTTTTTGCCTAAAGCTCACACCAACAGCATAACTAAATGAAAAACTCTGCCAAGTTCATACAAAGCACCAGTGTTCGCACTAAGGCGCGGGACTGCGGGAATCCCGCTTTTGTCTTTCAAATCCCGTACATAATTAAATCTAATGTGGGAAAATCCCGCACACCTTCTCCGCTCCCGCACATAAATAAATCATAAGCGGGCAGCTGATGTTCTGAATCCAGCCAAAATTCCAGCGCACTTCTCCGCAGCTGTGATTGTACAGAGAAATTGCAATGATAATACGCACAATAAATTGCAATATACAATCGTTCCCAAGCAAGCGGATCGCAACTCCCAAGCTGAACACTTATGGTAGCAACAAATATCATCGTAATCTAGCCATTCACAGTGCAGCTCTTATATGCTGGCTGCTGGTTGTATAAATAAGAGCGAATCTGATTGAATTGAAATTCAATCACAGTCCCAGGGTTGCAAACGCAACGTTGTATCGTGTACAGTACGTTTGGTTACACACCTGTAGAGCTGTAGTACACTGTGGAGTCTTACATGTGTAATTGTATTGAATATGTACAGTATGTACTTTCTTCATTTTACGTAGTACATTGCTCTCGTTAATTTCTGATCGTATGTGTATCTCCAATGAAGTTCACTCATATTTTCCACTTCAACTTCAAGTTCACGGATTTATACTCACTCATTCTTCAGAAGGAAAACACATAGTGACGAATTGGAGCTGTATCGGAGGGGGCTTTGAACTTGGAGAGAAGCAATAACGTTAGTGACACGCATTAACTGCCGTTAACAGCAAGTAGTACCTCTTGCGTGAGGAGTAGTTTTGCGATGGTGACGGAAATCCCGCTCAAGAAGAATTTATGGGAGGGATAAGGTCCCGCCTTGATTTTGAAAATCCCGCACAAAAAAATTTTTAGAGAGGGAATTCCCGCACAGTTTCAATTCCTTAGTGCGAACGCTGCAAAGCACAGTTATTTGACAATACATTGGTCATTTTTAAGCAATTGGAGTGCTAATGCAGGTGCATTTGCCTTTCAGTTAGCCATGTTAATTGCCTTGCAGAAAGTCTGGCAACCCTCAAGTACAGTTAATCAGGTCCAGACACTGATCCTTCATGCAAACAGCAGCACTGCAAGGACTATAGGGAAGGAGTATAGAGGTTATAAGCTAAACTAACATGCTATTTTCCAACCCACATATACACAGTACTATATAGTCAGGGTGGAGGACTATACAATGAGCCTGTCATGCAGTTTTCCAAAATTTCTATGAAACTCCCCAAATATGTCTGCGAAGTGTATTTTATTACCCAAAGGTGACCTAAACCAGACTTGCAGACCACTTTAAATTACTATAGATTGCACACAATCACAGATCTCTCAATACAAATATATAGTATCCCTTTAATTTAGTTTTGTTCAGTTTTGTTCACCAAGGGTGTACTGTGGAGAAAATGTTACCTATATTAAAAACCATGAAACTTCTCTGAATAAATCTGCATTGCATTTGCCTGACTGGCTATAACAGACTGACAAAAATGGCCTGTTTGTAAAAGTAACAGCCAAAAGTTATTTCATACCAAGAACTAATTTTGAATTTATAAAGTTTAATTGTCAACATGCAAGCAAGTTAACTTACTTTCTTACCAGAAACAATTTTACAGTTGTAACTGCACATCAAGCAAAATGATGCATTTAAGATGCATCTTCTGAAGATGTAGCCTACCTTAGATGTTCAATGTAGATGAAGGGGTGTAGGTCTTGCAAGTCATCTCAAATGAGGACAAGGATGGAGGGATGAGAAATGTTCCCTTCCCTAACCATATAATAATTTTATTGTTTGCAGCCTTTTCAACCTATTGAAAAAGCCATACCTCAGAAAGCTGGTGTAGATTTGTAATATTCTTTCATGTAAACAGCAGCGACATGGGATACAAAGAATAATCACAAATGTTGCACAATTTGGCAATTAACCTTGAGGTAAATATGCCACACCCCTGGCGAACAGCAAACTTTGTTTGTAACAGGGTTTTTTTTTTCCTATTTTTATAGACAACAGTTTCATAAAATGATTTTAAATCATCCACATTAATACCATTCCATACATACTAATCACACACACACCCCCCATTTGACTTGGCAAATAGACCTGACACTAACTACGAAAAACCATCTTTTGATTTTTAAATTGCAACGGAATTCCCTCTGAGAGTGTCATCATCCGCCAAACCTCAAAGGCAAATGGTTCATTGATTTTCACTCTGATACGTCTCAATCTTTTTATATATTAATATACGCTTGTAGAACATAAAGTCAATACCAGCCACAAACAAAACACACTTAAGCTAATGGATTAATGGTATAGTGGTAATGATACTACTGTTCCCATTAGGCCTACAGAGATGGGGGGGGGGGGAGGGAAGGTGGCCCCCAGGGAACACTGAGAACTGTAAACTAGCTTCACAACTGTAGCTTACTAATGTCATGAAGCTGATGCACTATCCTAGGAAACAATTTTGAACATATTATGTAAGTTAAAGAGAGGTTTATGGATGGAACCTTAACGTTCTGGTGACATGCCACTGAAAGGAGCTTTTTTACTTGGCAGTTAAAGGTCGTGTGACATGAAAATAACATAGTTGGATATTTGATGTAAAAAGCATTCAAAATCCAGAAAATAGCCACAATTCCCATTAAAATCCATCAAATATTGACCATTTTACAGGTAAATTTCTATTTCACACTTGTATCATCAATAAACATGAGCTACATATGCAAATATGTGACATCCAAAGAGGGACATACCATATATGGCACATGTTAGCCTTTGTTTTTTCAACCTTAATTTCAAGGACACTGGTGGCATTGTTATTCCCCGAGGGGTTTATTATAAAAGTTACAATTTTTTCCTTGAAAAATATTGATATGACTCACCAAACTGTAATCTGTATGATCAGTAATTAAGAGATAATTTATATGGGGTTAACAAAAGAAATCTTCACACTGTGCAACACTCCACATCATTATTTTTGCAAAGGCAATTAGTTTCTTCAGAAACCATCAAATTCTGAAGACATATATTTTGAGAACGGTAAAAGATATTGAAATACTTCCAACGGATCTTTGATTGGAGGACTTAATTCTTTAACTGACAAGTGAAACAGCTGTTTTTGGTGGCATGTCACACAACCTTTAAAGAATAAAATCCCCAAATGAAAGATCTGTTGGAATTATTTCAATATTTTTACCGTTCTCAAGATAAGCTGTACCTCTTCAAAGTTTGACGGCTTCTGGAGTAACTCATTGCCTATGCAAAAATAATGATCTGGAGTGTTGCACATTGTTAAGATTTTGTTAACCGTATATAAATTATCTCTTAATTACTGATCAGATAGTTTATAGTTTGGTGAGTGATATCAGTATTTTTCAAGGAAAGAATTTTAACTTCCACAAGAAATCCCTGCAGGGATTACAATGCTTTAAGAGTCCTTAAAATGAAGGTCGAAGAAACAAAGGCTTACATTGGCCATATTTGGTATTTTTATCTTTTGACGTCACAAATTTGCATCTTTAGTCCATGTTTATTCATGATACAATTGTGAAATAGAAATTACCCCCTAGAATGATCAATATTTGATGGATTTTGATGGGAGTTGCAACTATTTTCTGGATTATGCTTTTTACATGAAATATTCAGCTATGATTTTCATGTCACCAGACCTCTAACAGGTTGACGCAATCACAGACTTTTAAAGATTACTCAAATGTAAATTAGGAAAACTAGACCAGGTCATGCATAAAGATAATGCATATAGATTTCAGAACCAAGAACAGAAAGGTTTCATAGAGAGATTTCTAAAAATCCCCTTTCTAGTATTAACACTAAAGTTGCAAGTTTCATACTCTTTGTCTATGAGGATAGCTTAAATGAGTGTTTCGAAAGTAGAAATGAAACAAAAACCGACTTTTCTCCCCCTTTTTTTTGTTCCCATTTTAATAAGCAAGAAAAGAAATGGTAAATCTCCAACTCATCTGATGATGTACTTGTTGAAACTCATCAACTTCAAAAGCAATAATGACCTGAAAGGGCTAACACTGGCACAAAGGCTCTACTAAAGAGTCTGCATCATTTAACCTAGATAAAGTTATTGTTTACAGAACAAAATATTACAATTATGATTACATTATCATGCAGCTGCTATTTACAGAGTTACCCATGCACAGCACTAAGATCCTTCCACTTAAAATATGACTCAAGCAAGCCTTAAGGGCTGATGCTGTCTACACTAAAACAAAAGGAGCCACTCTGACATAGTCTGCCAAATTAAGTCAAAAAGGTTTTGGCTCACTGAATAAAAATACCATGGAAGGAGCATTGCAACATACACAACATTCAGTGAAATGAAGCAGAAATTGTACTCTCTCCTGCCAAGCTTGGTGAGCCCATTTTATGGTCATTACAAACATTCACTAACATTCACTAGTATTTCACTCTTTTGTTTGGAATTTCAAGTAAAATTCAGTTTCTGCCTGTCCCACCCCTTTTTCACCCACCCTGCCCCCTCTTTTGATCTCCTTTCTCTGCCTTGCCCCTTTTTCAACAGCCCATGTCATTTGTTTGCAGGGATATGCTTATGCACTAGCTGTACCAAATTAGTGTAACCAAACACTGATGCACTCATGTAGCTATTTACAGTGTCTGATACTGTACAAATATTCCAATTTCAGCGTGTTCTTTGCAATGTAGTTTTTTACAGCACTGTGAATGACCTACTGTCCTAAAGTTCTTTATTCAGCTTTTTGCTATGACTTACGGCAGTGTGGCATGTAAGAAGCCCAGAAGATCTGCTATGCAGGCTAACCCCCCCCCCCCCCTCCTCGCCATGATGTGCAGTGCTTATTTGGGCACACACTGTGTCCCTCCTCCAGTCATGTTCCCACCTTCCTCCTTTTTACTGAAGCTAGGGGTCTAGCAATTATAGCCCCAGTGCGTCTTAATAGCTAGGACATGGGAAAACATCTATATAGAGATCACTTTCACTTTTGAACAGAATAAGTCATACAATGGACAATTAACTTCCAGGAGAGTCATACAACATTAAACTAACATATGGGCTCAGAAAATGGCAATCAGTTGGTAAAATGACTTTCCTTTCATTATCCTTCCATCGTATTGTAGTATAAAAGCAGTTTGCTATGCATGCTCCCAGAGATTTAAGGGAAAATGCAATTAGTGTACCTTGTCCTAATTCAGGAATGGCTACTTTCAATCATGTGACAATAATTTCATTACTTATTTGCTAATTATACAGGAATAACTCCTTGGTGTTCCTTCAATACTTACTGTTTTTATAAAGAGACCATGAAAACTACTTCAAGCCATACAAGCAGAGATCTGTAAGATTAAGCACATTTTTTAAAATAAACTTGGGGCAACTGCTCTCTCCCTTTAAGGACACTGGTATTCCTCTAGTCACAAGTAAACCATCTGCATAAAGATCATGCATGGTTCAATGAAGGCTCGTCTTAATTAAAGAAAATACTGCATATGTGGGTAAAGGATATTTTCTATACTACTTTTAAAACCATAATTTTTTGATATAGAATGGCAGGCAATTCCAAAGAAGGCACCTGGGATACTTTATTTTCAAGAAAAAAGACTTCTACAGAAAGATAATCACAGCTTTGTAACTCATGAATGATTTGTTGGCCCAAACTTTCAAATTTTCAAATGATGCAACACTGATACTCTAGTAAGTTGTAATAATTTTGAAAAGAAGAGCAATTGCCGCAGTTAATTGGTATAAGACTGAATGGCCTAATACTGATGATTGCTATTTTATGTCTGGGCCATTTTGGTCAAATTCAACACAAAATTTCATGTGAATGTTAGAAAAACCATGACAGGAAATAACTCAAAACTGTACTCCTTAGCTTCATTTTACTAATATTCCTGTACAATGGGACAATACTCCTTGATGACAGTTATGATTGCAACTCTGCACATAATGATCTGCAGGTCATGACTGCATGTCTCAAAATGTTTTTCTTCAGTTACCAAGGTAACCAAAAAGCTGTTGCAAAAATTTTTCTTTTTATTTGAAAGGCTATCTCATCAGAAAGACTGACAGGTATTATTTGGACAGTCTTATTTCATAGACACCCAACTGATCACTGTTTATATTTGATAGTAATATCCTGCTCCTCTTCAATTTATTGTACTTTTTGTTATTCCAATCATCCCTTACATCCCATTTTTGGACGACCTATGGAAATAAACTGAAGTTAACTGAACTCTCAAGCAGACAAAGAGATGGAAATATAGTTCTTACTTTAAGACTGCCAAAATTAGGCCATGTTTCTTTTCCAAAAGAAGGGTCATTTAATGTCAAAATCACTGTGAAACCATGCATGATTGAAAGCAATTTATGCTCAAATATATCAGGGCAATGTCATTGATTTTTTTAAAACGTCTACTTAAGTTTGACTTTCAAAATGTCAAAATCCATCCTCAAAAGGGAAGTCTGTTAAATCAATGGTCCTCTCCCCAACATTATTCACTTTAAACTTAAAATCCACTTTTTTATCACGTAGATACCAACCCACGGCCAACAAGACTAAAACCAGGCATTTTGCAGATTAACAAACCTCCCAATATAATCTTATTCACTTTATACAACAAAAGATCAAAACTGCAATTGTATAAACATTTCTTCACTGAAAAGGAGAAAAACAGGCTTTGTGTTGCTGACAGTGTGCCTTTAAACCAGGGCACATTATGAGGTCCGAGATTACAACCAACTGTACATAATAAATCAAACGCAACAGTTCCCCCTAGTGGCAAATGATCAATTGTGAGGCTTACAGATCACTACAAAACCAGGACTCTCAGAGAAACACTTAGATCTTTTGGCACATAGTCGGCCAAAAATTTTGGTCACCAGTTGTATTAACTCTGCCATATCTTCTTTTTCTGCTTTGGCAATGAGTGAAGGAATGTACAGTAATGAATGAGATAAACATACTTTAACATATAGATAATATCACTGAGAGCTTGAAATTACTAGATAAAGCTCATGTCTAAAACAGTTCCATTTGAAAATTTTAGCCGAAGTTTGAATCTCACTTATTTTACAAGTTTAAGTGGTCACGCAGTAAATTTTTAACATGAACATCTTTTCCACTTAAGGGGGCAGCCAAGACGGACTAAAATGTCAATCAAACCTTTACTTTGTTCTGGCAAAATTAAACAATGTTCATGAAGTAGTCACAGTTTTTGTTTTCATCTTCAGATTGGTCACATTTTCATAGAAGTGCTGCTTAAAGTGGTCCTTACAGCTTGATCAAGTCCTCCACACCACTCCAAGAAGCATTGACGAATGCTCTGACCTGACTAAACCTAAATATATCATGAAAGTTAAAAGCAGCTGAATATTTTGTGCAACGTCTGAAGAGGTTTGTGGTCAGACAAATGGCTCCTTTAACTGAGATCCAATAAGTACTCTGGATAAAAATTGCTCTCATGTAACAATTCCTAAATACTTTTTCTTCATCTAAGTACCTTATCTAAGAAAGCTAACATCAACTATTATGTCACAATGAGCAGCACTTTTAATAGGTGCAGGGGTACACTAAGGTAGCACGGTAATCTATAGACTATGTAAGACAATTTGGGGCTACAGAAAGCAGCAAGTAGGCATACTACAAACCACGTTACAGTTTGTAAAGACATGCTTCAGCACTATAAAGAAAAATTAAAAATATTTGAATAGCAAGTATACATGACTGACTGTATGATTGAAAAAATTTGAAAAAAACTCAAGCTTAACATGAAAGAAGCTTAAATTTGTATGGGAGGGCACATTTTTGTCAATGAGGATGCTTCAAGTTCTGTCAGGCAAAATCCTGCCACTGGTGTTTTTATTTATATGTAAATAGGAGGTTAGGAGTAGCAAAATAGACTCCTGCCACTGGTGTTTTCATCTGGTTTTCTGATTGTGTTAAAAATTCAGAGATGACTAATTCATTGAGATAACAGCTTCTGCCTCTTCAGGACTATTGACTGTTTGGTAAGTGTACTTAACCTTAGCTGGCTTTATGATTAGTTTGTTAAGATGAAGTAAGATGAAGGAGGTACAAGGACTAGCACAAAGTATTACAGGCTCCGCAGACATAGCAATCTACTACAATAGACAATTTAGCAAGATGGTTCTAAAAGACCTGCCTCTCTACTCAGGATCACACAAAAGTAGTACCTAAGGTATCACAGGACTTCGAGGATACCAGCCTTACTCATACAGTAAGAGGACTTAATTACATGATGACATATGACTTTATCAGAAATTTTAAGAATTCTGGGAAACTGGAAGAAACCTACATGTACCTTTACATTTACAATTATTAAATTTAACCATTTAATGGGAAATGATGTTTTTGTGGTTCAGACAATTTTCATATCTTTAATATGCATGATGAAAAGAACGGTGTTTCATTTTTCCCTTAGGCATAACAATTTTTGGTCTGTCTAGGATATAATCATCACACGCTATAGTCATTGATGGAGAGGTTATATCTACCTTTTTAAAACAGTATTTCATTGTGATGAAAGTGTCTAGCAAACACTGCCCTCAATGCCCATTGTTGACAACTATATATAAGCATCCATGTTTTGAAGAATAAAACAAAACTAGGTATGAAAGTGTTTCCTTACTGTGAATTGAGGTTAAAAAACCTTTGCAAGCATGTACTTGTAACGGTCTGCTGTGGATTTTATTCCAATAGAATCAATTACTGAAGGACGTCACTACAGATTGATATCTCTGTATTTAAATAAAGCTGTCTTGTAGCTTAATTGGAGCAAGTATGCTCTTGAAGATGCAATCTATGTTTACAAGAACTGATGCTGCTAAAAAAAAATCTTGCTTTCTCTAAAAAAGACTTCACTGGTTTAGCAGGCATGTGAAAAGAAATATGTAAAAATGCCCTCATGTTTGATTTTACTACTCCCCTCTTGCAAGTCACTTTTCACTTGTTCTCTTTTCCTGACATAATCATTTACAGCTATGTTACAGTAATTTGTGATAATCTTTGCATGCATAAATTATCATTGCATTATTACCAAACCTCAACCCCCACCCCCCTTGATCCTCTCCCTCCTGTGCAAATGCACGCACACGCGGGAGAAGGGTTGAGGGAAACAAAAAGTCGTACATAAATCTTTAATTCATTAGCTCTCATGTTGATGGTATGAAGGATGAATTCTAAAGAGATAAAATCACATCTACCGCTGAATCTGCATGTGTGTTAATGAGCTGGTGCTACTAATATCCACTTCATTTACACCACACAATTTATCTTGCTTCAGCACCTATCAACAATGTAACCAGCTGTCTAAGTGCATAATACAAGAGACACTACGTTTGTTTTGAAAAGAGTACATGATAAGTACATGAAAAAGAGAAGAATGGGCCAAGCAAGAGGTAGATGGCATGCGGGCCAAAGAGAAGGGACCACACAAGGAGGGGGAGTGGGACTATGCTAGGAATTTACCATTTCTTGGTACAATGGAAACTAGGCCACTTTGAAAGTACTGTGAGAGGCATGTAAGTTAACTAAAGGGGGGGGGGGGGCTAGTGACAAGAAGATCCCACCTTGTTAATTTGGAAAATAGAGAAAAAAAGACACATTTATCACATTTTCTAAATGTGCATCGTATATGTTCTTCATTCTCTCTCTCTCCAAGAGAGTACTTCCTGGTTTAGGAGCCTATGAGCTCTGATACTTTCCTCTTTCCTCATATCAACACGTGTACTTACTCTCTTAAGTTCCAGACATGGATCAGTTGGAAAACTTGGTAGCACACAGGGTGATATCAAACTTGATGGCAACCCCCTTCACTCCTCTTACCTATCCTTTGCCAAAAATACAATACATTCTGACTAAAATAATATCTTGAACCCTTTAAGAGATATGCTTGGTTTAGGCTGGATTACCTACTGTACAGACCATTGACAGTAACCATTGCTCCACCGGAGATAATTACTCTGATTCTGTTAAGAGTTCAATCTAGAGTACCTCAAACATCAGAACCTGATCAAAGATGGCTTCATCATACAATGCATGTCAGAAGTAGAGCAAACACAATACGGAAGAGTGGTCACGCTTATTGAGTCACACCCCCCTCCCCCTAAAGACCTCTAGATTTGACCTTGTGAGTAAAGTCAGCATCCAGACTAGCAGCTGGCTGATATTGTCCAGTCACTCCCAATTGCCTAGTCACGTCTAAACTATATAGACATAAAATGTAGTTTGTATGGGAAAGTATACAGAATCCATTTAAGAGCTCGGTGCAGGAAAATTCCAACCATAACTTACCAAATTAATACATACAGCCCTTAATTCACAAGGACATTTATTGTTTTGAGCATATCAAACCTGACAAAGAAACTAACCATGAACACAGTTGGGTGCTGTTCATGAATCCTTAGTAGGCCTAGGTGGTAAACAGGCATGTAGTTGCTTACTGTTAATTGGTGTTCAAGAAACATTACTGCAGTGCTAGTTAAATGCTATAGTTACTTAAAGTCATGACCCAGGGCACTGTCATGTCGTCACTTGTCAGAAACTATACCACTGTCTGCAGACAGTTTCAAGACTAGCAGAATCATGAAGTGGTTAGAACTTTTTTGTACAGAATGAATATTTCAGTTGTCAACTACATGGGTTAGACTATGCACCTGTGACAGTATCTATAGTCATCACACTCAGTACAATGTCTTTAGAGCATGTAAATGTCAAATAAACTCCAAGACGACTTAATCTTTCAACTATGTCACTAAACCTCGGCTTGGGTGACGCCAACATTTTTGAAGTCGGGTACCCGCTGCCCTATTAAGTGGTGACACTGAATGGTTTTGCGACTCCTGCAATGGTGTTGATCAAAACTGAGAACTGACACAGAAATAAAGTACCTCATGAGCCATAACCTGTCAACTACGAGCCCAGCAATGTGTATTAATACACCAGTAGAATTACACTACAGACATCTCAACAGCTGAGATAACTAATGTACTATATTCAGAGTAGCCAACTGAAGGGAGAGCTTGTGACTGAATAAAGAAAAGAGATCACAAGAGCCAGTTGTGTTGTGTAAAATAACACCAATGTAAACTTCAAATGTAATGTTGGTGCACAGTACTCAAAACTACCCAAAAGTTCCGATTCCAACCATTTCGACTCTGGAATAGAGTCGTGTAACCCACCCAAGCCTAACTAATACATAAAGTTCCCACTAAGATCTCATGAAGGATTTATATCAAGTTGTCCACTCCATAGCTGGTTTCTAGGCATCTGAGTTTTCCATCTAAGGGTTATAGTTTGCTGCAAAGTCAGTAAGTTTTCATGAATACAAGGGCAAAACTCTCTCCTGTTTATACTAACCTGCCATCTCGTTGAGCAGCTCCATTTTCTGTAATTGTCTTGATGAAGATCCCTAGTTTCTCCAAGCCTGCATCAGCTCCTACTCCCATTCCGATGATGCTAAGACCTAGACCCTCCGATCCTGTCGGAAAAAGAATCAACGCTGGTATCAATAACTTGGATATGGGCATGGGTAGAAATTAGGCCAGCTGGGAACTTCCTTCAATGGAAACTTCTGTACTTGGGGGTAAGTTTTAGAAATGGGATAAAAATTTGGCTATCTGTAAAAGAAAATGTGTTAAAAAATGTAGAAACTTTTTTCCAGTCCCTTTGCCCTAGATATGAGTATGATTCAGAATGGTAAGGAATTCACAGGGTATACTACCATGGGCAATTACAGGGAGTAACTCACACAATCTAATTTTGCATCAGTTTGGGGGTTCACTGACAAATTTATTATTACATCACTAAAATAAATACAAAATTTTCTAAATATTCAGGACTGTATGTATTTCAAAGCAATTTGACTGGAAAGAATTAGCAAACTGTACTCTTTAGAAATGTTGAAAAGGAAAATGAGTATAAATATTTACAGTGTTTTGCATATATCTTTCATTCCTTGTTTTCCACAAACACCTCATGTTTATTCATTACATGAAGGAGAAAACAATTTCACGGAAAACTACTTTCTTTAGTCATTTTGCTGTTCTCTGTTCATCTAGAGCAGATGGCTAAGTTAGGTGTTTTCTAAATTACTGATTTTACCTGCGTTTTCAGTTTTAATGCTCAAATATCTACTCATAAATCCAAAGGGAATTTTTCTTTCCAATGAATAGTCAAAAGTGATGGTGTCCAAGTGCTGTACCATTTGTACATATGAAGTCTATGCAAAAATCTTCTTATAAAACATAAAAACCAAAAAAATGGAAAACAGTCAATGCCATCAAAACATGTTTGTAAAAGTGTTGCTTTTTGTTCTTGGACTGATACATCGTGTTTTGCTTCTACTGATTTAAAGAAAATAATACCCATAGAAGGTAAAATTCGATGTTAGTAATAAAAGGAAGAGAAACAATCAATTAGCAGGCAGATAACGACAGTTAAGTGAATTAAAGTGACCATGAAACCTTCACAGTCCTCTTAACAGGATTCAAAATTGATTGTTTTACAAGCTAATGACATCAAAAGTTGCCAAAAGTCAAAAGAAAACACTTTTTCCCTTGCATTTATCTGATTTGAGGAGAAAAATCTGATGATAGTCCTACCAACGAATTGATGTTTGTCCTCCTTTTCCTTGCAGATTTTTTGACCCTGACAAATATGTTTGGAAGTATCTTTTTAAAGTATACTATTTATTTCACTTTTTTATATCATGTGACCTCAGTACTTGATCTTCAATACAAAATGTAGTGTTACTGCCGCTACCAGAGATGGATTAGTGGTATACATATGTATAGGCCTTCCAATTACTTTCAAGACATTTTGCATTTATGCCATTTTTGTGCAAGTTTGTGATGATTTTAGGATATTTCATGTAAAACGTCATTCTTTAGCATCTTTTAAATAATATTTGTAATTTGTAATAACAATGCAAAGATCTATATGCAGGCCTCATATATCTAAATTCAGGCCTCCTTTTATATGTGTCTTTTAGCTAAAATGTGGGTAGAATTCACTATAGAAAGTGAACTAAAAAAACACCTGAATTTAGTAGTAAACTTATGCATTAGTAGTAAACTTATGCATCAGTCGTAAATTTATGCATTAAGCAGTGAATTTAAATTTTATCAAACAGACTGTCAGACCCTTACAGTTTTTACATAGCAAGCAGCCAAAATTGCACAAGGATTGGGTCTAGATGAAAACATACCTCAAAGCATGTACCAGTTTGCAGAACTGAGGGATAACTTAAAAACTTGCACTTTGCTAACTCAATTTTTTCTCACAATGTTTACATGATAGTGATTCCGTTATCTTCTTTACACTTTTGGGTCAATTTGGAAACAAGTTTTAGAAATTTTATGGCTTTCTGCATAGTGGGAACCTTAAAACACCTGCCACAAGAATAGGTCTTTAGAATCCCATTATTTTCCTAATTTGATTTCCTTTTGCCAGTGAAATTCCTTTCTTTAGCTATTTTACATCATTTTATGTTTCTACTTTCCAGGCCTGCAAAATGCATGGTCAAGCTTTTGTGATTTTACAGGTTTTTTGGATGCAAAAGACACTCCTTCCAGTAAACAGTTCAATGAAACTTTTACCTAATGAAGCACTTCGCAACCTTAGTGTTTTTGTATACCTATAGCATGGTGCTAAGACAAGAGTCTCCAATGAATGAGCAAACCAGTAGAGCCTAACCAGTAAGTAACAATCAACTGGTTTATCACTGATTCTGAGTCAACCTGGGTATCTTCTGCTTGTTAATGTGTAGATATTACAAAGGGGGAATCCCACTAGACCAAAGATATATATAAAGATTAAGAGCTAGGTTATAGTAGGGGTTAGACACAGAATTGGGGCTATAGGATTTATGTAAGGGGTTGTCTAGGGTAGGATTAAGGGTAGGGTTAGAATTAAGGTTAGAGTCAGGACAAGGGTTAGAGTTAGTACCTTCCGCCTCGTGAGCTTTCCATCTAGTGAGCCTTCAATCTAGTGGACCCTGCTCAGGCATGTAGGCTGTCAGAAATATGGAAGGTCTTAGTTGACTTTATAAGTGTGAAAGTAGATACATCTTGATTAAAGCAAGGTTGGGCTGTACCACCGCCATTAAATTGTATGCAATCAAAGTTAACAAACCAAACAAATCGTAAAATCTAAATGCTGAAGCACTTATTGAAAAGCTGACATCTTTCTCTTCTTTGATATGTAAATTAAAAGCATTGACTGAATTCAATGCAAAAGTTAAAGAGATGGCATTAAATGATGATACAACCAGTATTTGCATCAAGATGATTGTTGAAAGTTCTCTTGTAGGATAGTAGCAATATTAAACCATATTTATTATTTATACTATACAAAGAGCAAATATTAGGGTCTCAGACAATGATTTGTAACATCGTTATGTAATTACAAGACAGCAAATTAAAATTGGTGACAAATTTTTCCATGATACCATGTCTGATGGGCTGGCTGCCTTGCAAGACTATTTTCCCATAATTCAACATCTTCTTGCTATCTCCACAAGTTTTGATGAGCTCACTATGCCAAAACTATATAACAGCCAAACTTCACAGAATTTAAATATACATTTTAAAAGTCAATTTTTAATTTATTGTAAATTCAGTGTAAAGGAATAATCATCTCTAGAAACAAACTGATCCTTTATTCTGCATGTGTTTCATACAATCACCAAATTATCAGAAAGGAATACAGTGTTTTATTATTTCCATCATAAAGTTATGAGAAGCACTAAATTGAAATGATACAAAGTCATTTTTGATGATCATATAGAGATGGAACTGTCACTTTGGGAATTGCTGAAAGCTAAATTTGAAATTTGATTCATGGTCCAAGGGTAATCAATACACTTTGACAGTCACTTGACACAAACAAAGCACACACAGTAACAGTGTATTTGAATTAAATCAATCCTCCCTGGCTTCCATTCCACGTGCGAGCACCTTGCTTCCTCCGAAAAGAAAATATTACTGATGAAACCTGGCCAAGGGACATTTTCTCAGCAAATAGGAAAATGAGCTCCAAAATTCTTTTTCAATGAATGTATATATAAATTTCCATTTTAAGCAAGTACGATGTATGCTATCTTGAACCACAAGTCAAACTTCTTATGAATGCATGGCTGTGAAAAGTTTTGACAAACCTTTGACGAGTGTCACAGGGAACTGATGCATTCGTTCCACACGCTTTTCCAGTTCATATTCCGCAGATGCAGCGACAGGATCAATGTCGTCATTACGTCTGTCATACTCGTCAATAGACCATGTTGGAAAGACCTGTGAAGAAAACATGATTACATATTAGATTTATATGGTAGAAAAACCATGAAGAAACACAAGTGTCAGAGCGTCTGGGAAGTTAGGAGTAAAAATGAATTACAATATAATACAGACTTGAGATCTAAGCTGCTTTTACTTCAATACTCTGAAAAATTTCCATTTAACAGGAGCATGACAAAAAGTACTGCAGACAAAGTTGACATCCGATTTGGCAAAAAAAGAGAAAGGAGAGTTTAGATCTAACTTCCATAGAGGGCAGTATTTGTCATGACCTTGAAGAAGTTCTCACCAACTTTACACTTCTTAATTAGTTTTGAAAACACTCACTCCACACCTCATAAAAAAGATGATTTGAGGCAATGAAAATAGTATGTAATGATCTAGAAGAAAATAGTTGGGGAAAAGCAGAACTTATGAATGCACATCAGGCCATCCCATTTGTGTCTATTGTTGCTACATACCACTGTGTTTAACCCTTATCATGCGAGCGGCGACATATGTCGCCGTGAGGGCGCTTCACAAATAAAACATTAATATACTATAATTTAAACAAAGAAAACGCCTTTCATTCAGGTTTTCGGCTTCAACACGAAGAAATGATGGCGCTAGACTAGAATAGGTCATTTCTGGTTAGGAGAGGTTATGTACGTGCAACCTGCAGGGCTTCAATGCTTCAAAAATGAAGCCCGCCCTCTAAGAAATTCAGCATGATAAGGGTTAAAAGATACCAGAAGAGAGCTGTTTCTAAGAAATGTTCATATAACAGCTAAGTGTATGCCAGAATAATACGAACTGGTTTCTAGTCAAGCATTTTGCAATCCTGGTATCTCTGTATGTATTGCTGTATTGTCGTATATAGCTATATATGTAAGGAGGAGGCTGGGTTCAAGAACTAAAACAACTTATAACCTAATGACCAAGACAGACAACTTATGTCAATTCACACAGCATAGTGTCTGTGCTTTCTCAAGTCCATCTGTCCCAGTTGAAATAGATGTATGCAAACAATTTGCCATCAAACCACACATAAGCCTTGAGAATTCAACTACACGTGTCACGTGCAGGCAACTTGAAGTGGACAACTTCTGTGACACTAGCCAAGTCAAGCCCCTCTATAGTTAGAATGGAGTGTAACCAAAATTTTTTGGTTATAAATAGGCCTAGACCCTAGACTGCCTGAGGTGGCACTTACGAGGTGATGGAAACTAATTTTGCGCACTGCAACGTAGATATTTCACAACGTAAAAATTACTTTTACACAAATACTTCAGTCAAAAATGTTTCATTGTGCACTGTTTTCTTCGTACAAATCTGTTATGAAATACTAAGTGTTTCATTTTGGTGATGTGAATACAGCTGCGTGACATGGATGAAATTCTGTGACAAAGATCTTGGATCAATTGATGAAATTCTGTGATGTCATGGCAATTTTGTGACAACTGACAAGCCTAACCCCAACAAAATATACAAGGGAAGGGGGAAGGAGGAAAGGGAGGAGGGAAGAGGGAAGGGGAAGGAGAGAAGGGGGAGGGAAGGGGGAAGGAGGGAAGGGGGAAAGGGGGAAGTGGAGGGGAATTACACCATCAAATGATCACAGTACAGGCCTAAAGATATCACATCTGTTGATTACTTCATCTTTTCTCACTTTCTGATAATTTTTCAGGAAGGGTAAGGGGTTAGTTTACATTCCTGAGCAAATACCTCCAGGTGGCACCCATATCAAAAGCAGTTACAGGCTATCCATCAAATACATCAAAGGACACACATTAAAAGAAAGTTGTGACAGAGATGTTTAGACAGGGGAGGGGCATGTAAGATGTCACATGCTTTTGAATCATTCTTTATATTATACAAAGGATTAAGTAGGAAGGAGAGACAAGGTGGAAGGCCCTTTAAATGACATCATCCTATGTCAGTGATAAGACAGCTTTGCAAGATATAGTATTAAACAGGGTTACCGGTTACCTCCAAATTTAAAGGGTCCAAAATGTTGATACTGGGCCCTTTAGGTTGCCCGAACAATGTGTCTTTGGGGACCAATGGCAACATCCTCCTTCCCCATCTCACTCCCTCCCATTTGAAATACACACCCCTATAAGGCACATGAAACTTTTCAAAAGACGTCAAAAAATGACTTGAGTGGAAAATATCAACATGTTGAACATTTGGCATACTTTTCTCCCTTAAGTGTCTACCCACCTCTATTCAATTACTTCAGAACCTTTAACGATCTGAGGCTGGTCATAATTCTGATGCAACTTTTCTGGATTGTCTCAGTGATAAAGGGGTGTGTCACATCTCCTATGGTATTAACAGCTATTGATGTGTTTATTCTACGGAATCAGTGACTGTTAGAGTAACCTTCCTTTTACAATTATCCAGTCCACCATTATCCATACCAGTAAGCTTTCATCACAGAATGACATTAAAGTCACAACTGATACCACTTTACTGTTTTATTGTCAGGGTAAGTTATGATCATATAGATTTGTACTATTGACTAAGGATATCTCCAGAGTCAGCAATGAAGTTAAAGTATCACATTTGCATTATTCACAAGGTATATTTAGAAATAATACCATCCACCGATTTCCTTGGAACCCATTTTGAATACATGAAATGCACCCCTTTAATACACAGCACTCAAACACTGCCTAAGTTGCTACTGTCTTGTTCAAGCTTCCTAGTAAACGCAATTTTCAAAAATATGGAGATTATTTCCAAAAGGCTATGAAAGATCATAGGACAAAAGGGGAGGATTATGGAAGATGTACCAGTGCAGAATAGGCAGGAAGACATCATTAAACGAAGGGTCTAATCTCACATCAAGTTTTTATATGTTAGATGGATACTTATTCTAAGTATTCTAGTGAAATTTGCATTGAAATCTGATGTGTGGTTCTCAAGATATTAGTGGTTAAAGTTGTCACATTTCCAACACAAAGTGAACTTGAAGCAAGCACATATAATGTCATAGCCTCACATTAATGAACAGTCTTTTGTTTTTCTCTAAACTTTACAACCAACTTTCTCCTCCCACAATCCCATGCTATCAGAATGTGATTGCATGAGAGGCATGGGAATTTTATAAACTTCACATTCCCTATGGGGAGGTCCTTTCCCTATTAATTTCAAGGTCAGCACAACATACTGAAAAAACAAAGGAAATAAAGCATTTTGCATCAATGTGAGGAAGTGATATAACACAATTGCCTCAAGCTCACTTTGGGTCACAAATGTAGTAACTTCATTTGTTGATATCGTGAGTACTACATGTCTGATTTGAATGGAAGTTTTACCAAATTGCATAGATTCACCAAAACTCCCTGGTTTGGGAGTCTATGAGCGATGATACTTACCTCCTATTTACCTATGTAACCATTATTGCCTGCAATAACCGTCTGGCAAAAAACTAATAGCACCGCGGTATCCCCTGCCTATAGAGGGCGCCTACAACCCTAAAACGTCCTACTGCATTTTTGGCTACCCCGTGGAGAAAACACGGGACCCCTCGATACAACCCCCTGGGAGGAACCCCCTAAATTGAAACCAGGCCCAAACCTAGCCCAAGAGGGAAAAGAAAAACAATCTCACCTAGAGGAAGCTGGTTCGGAGACCCGAAGAGCTCTTGAGCATCGAGAGGGCTTGGTAAGGCGTCGAAGTCGGCATTGGAGGTGTCGTAATCGGGTTCGAGCGAAGTCATGATTGGTAGAGAAGGGAGCGTCTTCGTCTTAGGCGGAGAGAGACCAGAGAGCTGTTTGTTGTTAGTAGTGGAGGATCCCGTCAAAGTCCAAGGGGCCGGGAGGCGGGATGTAAATAGGAGGTAAGGATCATCGCTCATAGACTCCCAAACCAGGGAGTTTTGGTGAGTCTATTTCGCTCTTCCTTACCTCCTATTTACCTATGTATCCAGATTAGCACTGAGAAGATGGTGGGAGGACTGGACGGCGGTGGTCCGGAACTCCTAGAACAGCTCTGGCGAAGGCGCCCTCTTGGGAGATGACATCTGATAGGTAGCATGCAACGAAGGTGGAAGGGGTTTTCCAAGCTGCTGCTCGTAAGATGTTATCTAGAGAAACTCCACTAAACCAGGCCTTGGAAGAGGCATGAGCACGTAGCTGATGAGCATGGACTGGATCATCTGGAGAGGAGTGAGGAGTGATGAGTTTGACTAACCATCTGGATAAAGTGTCTTTTGAAGCGGGATTAAAGGGAGATCTCGGGATAAGAAACAATCTTTCCGAAGATCGGATCAGCTTAGTCTTTTCTAAATACCATTTCAAGGCTCTGACTGGGCACACTCTCTTATCTTCCGAAATGGAGGATGCTGACGAAATACTAGGAAGGTAGATTTCCCCGGGGGTGAAAGAAATCGTTTCGTTCTTGGTGAGGAAGGATGGATCCGGAATCAAGAAGACTCCTGATTGGCTGAAGCGAATGAAGCCCTTCTTGGTTGTTAAAGCGTGGAGTTCACTACGTCTTCTGGCCGATGCGGCGGCTATCAGAAACAGAGTTTTGTAGGTAAGTAGCTCGAGGGTTGAGTTATGCATCGGTTCGTATGGAGGGAGAGACAGAGTCGTAAGCACGTTGTTGATTGACCATGAGGGGGTAAGACATTTCCTAGGAGGTCTTTTATTGAACATACCCTTTAGCAGGTGACAAATGGCGGTATTAGTGCCGATCGAAGAGCCGTCCGGAAAACCCTTGTGGATAGATGAGATGGCGGAACGGTAATTTCTAATCGTACTGATCTGTTTACCCTCGTTAAACAGCGTGACGAAAAAGTCGGCGATGGCCTCTACTGGTGCATCCAGGGGATCGAGACCTTTTCCGGTGGACCAGTCCCTAAACCTGACCAATCTAGAGTCGTAAGTTGACAAGGTAGAGGGTCTGCGGGAACCTGAGGCGATGATCGCAGCTTCCTGTGAAAGTCCTTCACTAGTGAAACGTTGGGTGATAGTTTCCAAGCTGCTAGACTGAGGTGTTGAAGACGCTGGTGCCAGATCTTCCCTCCCGCCTGAGTTAGAAGATTGGTTCGAAGTGGAAACCTGAAGGGGTAGTCGATTAGCATCTCCAGGAGTAGAGGAAACCACGGTTGGTTGGGCCAATATGGGGCGACCAGGAGGAGGACTGTGTTGGACTCCCTCAGCTTGAGGAGTACGCGTTGAATCAAACACCAAGGGGGGAACGCGTAGGCATAGAGGTTGTCCCATGTGATCGCTAGAGCGTCGGTCGACCAGGCTTGGGGATGGAAGTACCTCGTACAGAACACGGGAAGTTTGGTATTGGACGGGGTTGCGAACAGGTCCAGCATAGGTTTGTCGTAAATCTGGGAGATGTGATTGGCCCAGACTTGAGATAGGGACCACTCCGTTTCCTGTAGGTTCCCTCTGGAGAGAGCGTCTGCCATAACATTCTCCTGGCCGGCGAGATGGGAGGCTCTTATGAGGATGTTGTAATGACGGCAGAGATGAAGGAGATCCCAGGTTTTGATGCAAAGGGAGGTGGACCTGGTTCCGCCCTGACGGTTGATGTAGGAAACAGTCGTGGAGTTGTCGCACAGGACTGATACCTCCTGGTTCTTGAGGAGAGGACCCCATTTGGAGATGGCTAGGTGAACGGCCGTAAGTTCCAGGAGGTTGATGTGGAGGGAGGAGTCTTTCGAGTTCCATAGGCCTGACAGGGTCTCCGACTCCCAGACTGCTCCCCATCCGGAAAGCGAAGCATCGGTCGTGATCGTCGACTTGGGTCTGACTTCCCTGAATGGTCTCCCCGAGGTTATATTGTGTGGATGCGTCCACCAGAGTAGGTGATCTTTGACGGAAGGAAGTACTGGAACCCTCTTTGACAGCGGACTTCGAGACGGGGAGAAGTACTCGAGAAGGTGAATCTGGATTGGCCTCATGAAGAGGCGGCAAAACGGAATAACATCTACCATGCTGGCCATGAGGCCTAGAAGGCGGAGCCACGTTTTTGCCGGAGCGTTGGAACGTGTGAGCATGTCCGAGGCCATGTCTGACAGAGTGAGAACTCTCTGAGGGGAAGGGGAGGCTGTACCGGTTCGGAAATCTAGGACTGCTCCGAGGTAGGTGATCGTTTGAGTTGGGATTAGCGAGGACTTCTCGACATTGATGATCCACCCCAAGTTTTCTAGGAGAGAGACGGTGTAGGCGGTGAGATCGGACGTCTCTTGAGCTGAGCGACCCACCAGCAGCCAGTCGTCTAGATAGGCGAATACATGGATGCCTTGTCTTCGGAGGAAAGCCAGAACGACTTTGGTGACTCTTGTGAAAACCCTTGGGGCAGTGGAGAGGCCGAAGGGAAGAGCTCGGAAGCAAAAATCCATATTTCGGTATCTGAAAGCCAGGAACCTGTGATGAGACGGGTGAATGGGGATGTGGAGATAGGCGTCCTTTAGATCTATAGAGGTTGCCCATGAGCCTCGTTGTAGGGACGATAGAACTACGGCAAGGGTCTCCATTCTGAATCTCTTGGGACGGATGTACGCTTTGTTCAGAGGCTTGAGATTTATTATCGGTCTCCAGGAATCTGGCTTCTTTGGGGTGAGGAAGAAGGAGGAGCGGTGAAGTTTGGTCGGAAAATCTTTGACGACGTAGATAGCCTTCTTCCTCAGGAGGTCGGAAATCTCCTTTTCCAGGGCTAGGCGTTGGTCTCGAGATTTTGGGATCGGAGTTGACCGGAACAGTCCCTTTGAAGGAGGAGGACTGGTAAACTCTAGTTTGTAGCCTTGGTGTATGACGCTGCGGACCCAGGGGTCCGGGCTGAGAAACTCCCATTGTTTTGCGAAATGAAGGAGTCTCCCCCCTACCGACGGGAGTTGATCGGTAGAGTGGGCATCCCTAGGGCTTGGGCTGGAAACGGCCGGAGCCACGGGAACTGGAGCGGCTAGATCCCCTCGATGGACGGCGGGTAGAGTAAGGAGCCGACGAAGTACCGGAAAAACCCCTGAAGGAAGGTTGGTTCCGGGATCTGCCTCGTTGTTGGTGGGTAGGAGGCTGGTTACGGCGAGACGGGAATCCGGAAGCCTTAGGTTGGCGGTGAGAGGATGGTCTGGAAGGAGACTTCCTGGACTTGGAAGATCGAGAGTCCTTGGTGAAGGTGAAGTCCGCCTTGTTTATGTCTTTCTTACGTTTGATCTCGGCGGCGAGTTGTTCGTCGAATTTTCCACCAAACAGGTCGGGGCCCGAGAGGGGCAAGTCCATGAAGCGACGTTGAATGTCTCTGGAGGGCCAATGGATGTTATCCAGGACCAATTCCCTTCTGTCCATAGAAGCCCTGACGGCGACCTTGGCGAATTGGTCATACGCAAGCCTAGAGATCGGTCCTAGAAGATTTACGATGGCACCTGTGTCTTTGCGGGGAACTTCCTCAGTACGAGGTTGCCTGAATGATTTGGACAGTACCTCGGCGAAGAGAAGTAGTGAGGAGGCGAACTTCATGCCTGTTCTGGCAGCCAAGTCGATGTTTTGAAGAGACAAAAAGGATTTCTTGGTTGCGGGGGAACGGAAGAATCCCTTGTGGTCTACCGAGCCAGAAGCCTTAAGCTTGTCCAGGCAGGACTCTGGGATAGTAGGAGAAGCGAAGAACGCTTTATAATCCTGGTCACTGATGTGGAAGTCAGTGGATTGTCTTTTCGGGAAGGCCCGCCATTTCTTGGAGTTAGCCTGAGACTCGAAGCGGTCGAAGCATTCCACATCTACGGGCATGACTGATCTCGCCGGAAATGAAGGCTTATTCAAGGAGAGTTTCGATCTTTTGGAAGAAGTCGATTCGGGAGGAGGAGGAGGATCGAAACCAAGTTGTTTCCTGATGACGTCAACGGCCTTATCGAAAGCGTCTCTGGAAAACATAGTACCTAGGATAGGATCGTCGTCCGAGTCGTCGGAAGCATCATCGGAGAAGCAACGATCGTTTCGAAAGCGAGGAACGCCCACGTTAGGAGTTTCCTGTTCCTGATCGGAGGAAGAATCTCCAATAGTGTCAGGATTTTCGAGAGCTGATTCAGGATCCACCTCTACGGGACCGCTCTGGGGATGAGTAGGGTCCGGAATGTTGGAAGCAGGAAGGCGTTCCACGGATTGTGAGAGTAAAGCCACTAACTGGGAGAGGGCTTCCGTTGGAAGGGAGCTGTCGGGGCGACGTCTCCTGTGACAACGGTGACTACTGGAAGAGGATGAAGAGGAAGAGCGGCGGCGTCTTCTCTTCTTCCTAGACCCTGATTTCGAGCGGCGTGATGAACGGCTTCTTTCCGAAAAACCCTCGAAATCTCTGGTTAGAGCGGACCGAAGGTCGGAGGAGAAGGACAGCTCGATATCCTCACCGGGATCCTGGGCAGGAATACCTGAACTCGGAACTAGTTGGAGGTGAGACGGGTCCACATTAGAAGCCGAGATCTGGTTGTCCACGGGTGTGGTTGTACAAGTAATGGGCACCGGTTGACAGTTGTCATGGTTACCGGACTGAGTTTCGGTCTCGGTGGGATTGGACGCAGGGAGACTCGGTAAGGCTGGATTCACAGCGTTCCCTCCGGTCTCTGGTTGAACGTCTGAAGGGAGATGCGGCAAGCCTGTCCAAGCAGTGCTTCCACCGATCTCAGAGGCATTTTCCATGGAAGATTGAACCGTAGGACCTGGCCTTGCAGAGCCCGAACCGGTTCTGATTGCCTCTTCTGTGGGGTTTGCCGGAGCAGAACCCGAAACAGATTTCTTCTTCTTCGATTGAGATCTTGAATGAGAAGAGCCATGACTGGAAGATTTGCAGGAAGAAGCCTTTGAAGATTTGGAAGAACGTTTCTTCTTTGGGATAGCTTTCCCTCTTTCTTCTGATCTCTGGCGGATTAAGTCCCATTCACGGGCAGACCAACCACGGCAAACCTGACAAGGTGAGTTGGAGGAGCATTCACGGCAGGCTGGGCACAATTCATGAAAATCCCAGGCGGCAAACGGCTTGAATTTCTTGCATGAGCTACATTTGGAATCTGAACAAAGGCGATAAGGAAAACAACACGGGCCGGAGAATAAGCCCCGGCCGAAAGCAAGACTTACCGGACAACCAGGAAGGCCAAACAAAGGCCGGATTAGAGAGCTTAGATACCGAGAAAGCCATAAGGGCGAAGCCTAAAGGCACGGTAAACGAGCTAGTAGAAATGCATCATGATATACATAGTAAATATCTTAAAGGTAAAGCAATATCACAAGCAAGACTAGATAAAGTGAACATATGCAAGATAACATATATCGGGAATGAGAACAGTAATATCACGATATACGAAGGTAATACGGTAAAGCATCAGAACAACATGATCGTAAGGAATGCATAAAATGAAGCAAAAACGCAACGTAGCCCTAGGATCGTCGCCTGAAAGAGATACAAAATGTAAGACGACCCCAGGGAACGAAAAAACAAGCACCAAGCGAGTTGAGGGGGGAAAAAGGGGGGGGGGAAGGCCCGAAAAAGGGCCGAAGGTAGGACCCAAAGATAATGACGCAGTAAGAACAAAATGGCGGCGCGAGACTGCTACCTGTACAAATATGTATACATAACGGAGGATCGCGCAAGGCGAAAATCCTCATAGTTAAATAGGCTAGAAAAAAAAAGGTAAAAAACACCTAACGAGAAGAGGATACTCATGATTTCGGCAGAGGTAGACGATGAGGACGTCTTCACGGTGCAAAAGACGGTGGAAGGAAAACTCCAAAAGGTAGGTCGGAGAAAATAACGCAGTTTTTCACCAGACGAGTTTTAAGGACGTGTTAAACACGGAGAGGCAAAAATGCAGAAGGACGTTTTAGGGTTGTAGGCGCCCTCTATAGGCAGGGGATACCGCGGTGCTATTAGTTTTTTGCCAGACGGTTATTGCAGGCAATAATGGTTACATAGGTAAATAGGAGGTAAGGAAGAGCGAAATAGACTTAGTTCATCTTTCACATATGAAACTAAATATTTTGCCTCAATCCTTCCTTTAATATGCTAACTAGAGCACCCATAAAAAATCAGTTGCCTTTCTTATATCTGCAGGTGATATCTATGGCCAATTGAAGGTGATCCACTGCTATTACTATGGGATAGGTATTCAGGGTAATTACTGAAAATTACTTCTTGCGATATCACTTCGCAACTCCATTCCTAGGCACCTTATATATGACCTACTGGCAGACCCAGAAAATCAGAAACGGGTACTAGTCTTGGAATCAGTGGACACATATGCAGGAAGGGGGGGGGGCAGGGGGTGCTACACAGTTCTTTCAATTGTACACTTCAAAACAAGTTATGAACTCAGCTACCAGAGGTTTTCTTTATGATATCGTATGGATTCAGATTGTCTGCTGTATTGGCTTCCCTGGTAACAGAGCTGAGACAGTGGAGTTCAAATGTAGTGGATGTCACCTGCGTTTACAGCAAACCCTAAATACTGTGAATGCTATGTGGCTATTAAAAGTGCAACGAACAAAACTTCGCACCATGTACAATAGGAAAAAAATTCCATTTACTATAGGCCAACATAGCCATCTCCCACTCTCAAGAAATGTAAGTAAACTGGGCTTCAGTCAAGACTTAATCCAAACTCAGAGACCTTTCACCGACCTGGTATCACATTCTAATATGTGACTGATCAGTGATGTGGCTCATTGATAATGATTTATTAATACTGTAAATTTAACTTCTTCACCATGTCACACTCTCAGATCATGTGCAGTGTGATCATGCATGGCAGGCCGTTGTACTTAAAACTCAAGTTGACACATTCCATTTACTCTACTACATGCACAGTCCACAGTATTAACAAATAAAAAGTGACAGCTACAGCGTTACAGATCATGATGTAACCTCTGTGGCCAAAACAGAATAGTGTATATACAAATGTTGTGGATTAATTGGGACAAGCACTGTGGGACCAAAAGTGAACTGCACCAAGATCACTAGCCAGTGAATTTGTAACCAGTATCCATAAAATCTATTCCTTCTGTCCTGTATTTTTCCCCCAACTCTCTCCATCATAATTTCTCATCTTTTCCCCTGCCTTTTTTTATTATTTTTTTTTACTTTATGCTTCAGTCTCTTGCCTTCAGCATTTCACAGATGGAAAGGAAAGATTCTTCACTTGTAAATATGTTACAGTGTTAACACAGTTTTTGTAAAATACTTTTACAAGAATAGGATCAAATCAGAAAAACCTTCGTCCCGTTAGAACAAAGACTTTTTCCCACTCTCTTATTTAACTTCAAGCTAAAAATAAGACTACTATGGAAGAGATTTAATGCCCTATTTCTTCTCTCTTCTACCAAACAGGCTAGGGGTTGGCAAACCAAGTTGCAATTTAGCTTTCATCATAAACTATGGATGCTTGTACTAAGTCCTCTTCTGCACCCTTCTGATAATTCAACCAAATATATGGAAAAATACCCAATTTAGCAATCTATGATCCTCAATACTTCCCTCATATTAACATTTATAAATTTTGATTACCCGTGACGAATACTTGGCAAATTTGACAATATATTGTGGAAGCACTCCATCTCCAGACGTAATTTGGCACTAAAGAAGGGGAAATGGATTACCTCATAACTGAATGACTATATACACAGTACAATTATTGCATCATTTAAAATGTTGCTATATATCTACAAAAGGTACCTTCTGGCTACTTTAAGAAACTAAACAAAGTTCATTCCAATTGATTTACTGCTCGAGAAATGTACGTAATGTACACCGACTGTCATCACGGCTAGTACTTTATCATTTTCACAGTAATTATCTTCATCATGTGTGATGTCTTTGCCATCACAACTAAAGTGTGAAAAATTATCCTCACATTTGTTTGACATCGAGAGGTAATCAAATTTCTGTAAGATTTTGTCACGTATTAGAGGCATATATGCAAGTCGTTGTCCATTTTAAGATGTTTACAAACCAAGCTGGACACCAGACATAAAAAAGTATCATATTAACCCACAATTTATGATCCAGAAATTTATTGCAATACTTGCACTAACAACTCTCATGTAGTAAATTAAAAGTAATCTCAAATTACTACAAGAAGCCTTCTCTGGTCACTTCATAAATGCTTGAAACAAGTTTAATCTGATGGAGATGTACCATACAGTCCTTCCATATTCATGTTAGTTCAAATCAGGGTTGGCACATTTTACCCATGACTAAATCAAGCAATTACCAAGGATTATAACATATTCTAAAGCTCATATCATATTATGACAGCATTTTAAATAATAATTTCAGTTTTAAAAGTTGCAGAACAACACTAATATGAAGATAAACCCAGTTATTATTTTTATGAACATATACTGTATATATATATACATATATATGAGTCAAATCAATGCTGTATTAAATAGTCGCATAGAGACCTTAGGCCATTTTTCCTCTAACAAAGCACTTGCCTTATACTGAAAGAGGATATTTATTTGTGAATGGAAAACTTAGCCTCAAGCAGGATTCGAACCAGCGACCTCCCGCATACAAGGCGGATGCTCTGACCACTGAGCCATTGAGGCCTATGTGGTAGAACGCGGTCAACTGAGCTTAAATACTGTCAAGTCAAGCTTTCCATTGTTACATCATAGGAACGCGTCCAATGTAGTATTGAGTAGGTAGAGTGACGTAGCGACTTTATATGAATGAGTCAAATCAACGCTGTATTAAATAGTCGCATAGAGACCTTAGGCCATTTTTCCTCTAACAAAGCACTTGCCTTATACTGAAAGAGGATATTTATTTGTGAATGGAAAACTTAGCCTCAAGCAGGATTCGAACCAGCGACCTCCCGTATATTTATATATATATATATATATTTTGCTAATTTGGGATTTAGGCAAAAAACCGTATGGAAAAACGTGACTGTTGGGAGAAACTCGACCCTTAGGCGAAAAAATCGTTTCGCCTTAACGTTTTACACACTGTTTTATATAGGAATGCGTAACTCTATACGCAAGTCCGATTAAACACATAATGTTAATGCAATTACTTAGTTCCACACCAACTTACGTGCATGTATCCGTTAACACTAAGGACTTACGGGCCATTGAAATAACGTGCATATATATCTCAGAACCAAAAGGGGAAATATAATCTTATGTATTTTATTGTTTTTTTCTTCGCCGGTTGGATTGGCGGTATACCGATTTTGCCTAACAGGTCGATCTAGCGTTATATATATATATATATATATATATATATATATATATATATATATATATATATACATATACATATACATATACATATACATATACATATATATATATATAAGGTATGTTGACGAATTGTGGGAGTGGCAACAGGGACCCGTCAAGATCTGGAATCTTTCATTCAATTTGTAGGATCTTTCAGTCCATTTTTGAAATTCACACATTGTATTTCTGACACTTCAGTGGTTTTCCTCGACCTTCAATGGTCAATTTGCGACCGTAAAATCAAGTCAAACCTACATTTTAAACCCACCGATTCTCATAACTGCCTTTTGTACCCATCCAACCATCCCAAATCCATCCCGTACTCACAACTTTTAAGGGCCAGAAGGATTTGCTCAGAAGATTCTGATTTTTCAGCTGCTTCAAAAAATATACTATCATTCTTTGAGAAGCGTCAGTATCCCACCAAAATCCTTACCGGTGCTCTACATAGAATCCAAGGAATCGACAGAGCGGAGGCTTTGAGTAAGAAGTCTAACACGTCTACTAATCTACGAATTCCTTTGGCAATTTCCCATCACCCATCGGTACGCCCCATCATTCGTGCCATTTACAGGAATACAGAGACTCTTCGAAAGACCTTTCAACCTGTGACCTTTTCCCTGAGCCCCCCATTACGGCCTTCAGAGTTGAAAAGAACATTTCCAAGCACTTAGTTCGGGCTTCCCACCCACAACAACCAACTGACAACACCCCAGGTACATTTCCCTGTGGTCGTAGTAGGTGCAACACATGCCCAGTGGTTGGCAAGAACACACTTATTAATATTTTGGGTTCTAACGGCAACAGATTTAGTGTGAACCAACACTTCACCTGCACTTCCAAAAACTTGGTTTACATTTTAGTTTGTGGACGTTGCAATTGCCTGTATGTGGGAGAGACCAAATGCCGCCTGGCTGACCGAATCACTGAACACCTCAGGTCCATCAAACAAAACCTTCAAGGTTATCCGGTCGCCACACATTTCTACCCCCCATCACCGTGCTCAGTTAAAGACTTGGCCGTTACTGCAGCCTTAATGTGCAGAGGTTCTGACTGTGATCGTCAGACCGCCGAAAACCGGCTTATCATGAAACTCGGGACCCTCTCCCCACACGGTCTTAACATTAGAATGGACCTTTTTTAACCTGTTCCCCTTTTCATTACTTTTTACCGGGTACCCAGGTACTGACCAACGATGTCAGGACCCCGTTCTGAAATTGCTACCCGGATCCAAAGTTTCACTAATGTAGATTGCACGTATGACAGAACACCTAACATGTTACTTTTTCCTGGCTAAATTTTTCATGCACACGCCTAAGAATCACTTGTCATGCCCATACGTAAGATACATTGGTGTTATATTATATCAACGTGTAAAGCAAAATTTCTTATTATGACTTTACAACAAAGTTGTAGCCTAACAGAAGTTATATTTTCGGGTACCCGGGTACCCGACCGACCATCGACTTCGGGTACCCGGTTCCGAATTTTGGACCCGATGCAAACACTATAAATTGCCATTTTCTCTAATAAAATACTTCTTTATAGCTGATATCAATAATAAAGGCTTAAAGGTTAATTCCCAAAAGCAACCACATGCAAATGGTTTACACACTGAGCTTCATATAACTGCAATACCCTGCAACATGCAGGACAAACACAAGGAGTACAAAAGTTTCTCAAGCCAACCAGTCAAGTAGGTAGGTACATTACAACACTATTTATTTAAAGTTCCAGGCTTGAAACACAATGTATGACCCTAAGTGACTGCAAATGTGATGAAAGGTAATACTACAAAATGTTGCTTGGTTATTTTCTCGGTTCAAATTGCCTATTAAGTCCCTTGAAAGGTTCAGATAAGATAGAAAAGCTGAAGATTGGTCTTGGATTTAAAACTGATCTCACTTGGACATAGGCTGGGATAGAATCCCTCAAAACTCCCTGAACTGGGAGTCCATGAGCAAAAATGGAGAAGGAAGATGAATTAAGCTCTAGGGCGCCCTCTGTAGGAAGGGGAAACCAATGTGCTATTAGTTTTTGTTAGACAATTATACTGCAGCCAATAGTGGTATACCTTTGTAAATAGGAGGTTAAGAGGATTGAAATAGACCACCTACAACTCTCTGACGCTAAGTATTGCTCCAAATGCCACTTTCATTATCTCCTACACCACTTTTATCTATAGTTTTGACATCCTATCCAATCTTGAAAAGTTTTCCCCCTCAATCAAAAATACTGTCTCATCTTTTAAACAGCGAACAAAAATAACTTTTTTTATTCTCTTCCTTCATACCTATACATGTAACCCCAAATCAATTGAAGTTACTTTTCTACATTATAATTACTATTGGCAATATGTGATGGTGTGTAGATGGAAGCACTCACTGTGTATCTTCTGTTTCTGAAGCTGTCTGGGAGAAAGAGTTAAGGAATTCACTTTTCTTTTTCTTTTTGGTCTTTAGGTTATTGGAAACATCTTGAACATACCTCTTAATACACTCTCAAGATTAGGTTACTGGACGTCATATACAAAACCAAGATCATCATCATGTAGCAATATCCGAAAATTTGTCACATTGGACCTTGCAAACTGCTATCAAATTTTATCCCAAAAGATATTTCAAATTCACAATGAAAGAAGCGGCCATGAGAGGACAAAAGTGTTTGATTTTTGTTTATTGCTAGGAAGAAGTTGGAAGGCAAGGAAAAGAACTTAATCAAGAAATAAGTAAACACTAGTGAAAGCAAATATGACTGCTAATTATTGACTGAAGGGCCCTAGTATTCATGAAATAATTTCACACTCTTGTTATCAATTATCATAATTTCAAGACTTCCAGTAGATTTATCCTTCAATGGATTATTCTCAAGAGATGTTATGTTTTAGAATGAAACATTCCAGATTTTACATTCCATGAAAAGAAACTAAAAGTTTCAAAAGTTTCAGCGTCAGTTACAAAATTGTAATCGTTTGGAATCACGTTCACACAAACAAGCACATGTGGTAATACCATGAAAAACTTCAAAGGAGACTTCTGCATGATTTAAAAAAAAAAGAGCCACAAGAAATACTTGCCTGTCAAGTGGCAAATGAATCATACTGATACTACCAATATCAGATATTTCAATTTTGAATATTTGCTGCTAAATGTATTTAAGAAATAAGTCTACTGTCCATAAAAGAATATTGTAACTACCAAGAAGAGTCAGTTCATTAACACCAGGAAAAATACTGAAACTCTTAGTCAGAGAAGTGGAAGACGTACAGGTCTTTGCATGAAGTACAGGCCTGGTAACATCAGTTAAGTACACTAAAGGCGGTATTTTACGTAATTTTACTAACACGTGTATTGGATGAATACAACGAATACCAGATGATACACACTCATCACTGAATACTGATAACCGGTTAAATACTCCCAGATAATTAATAAGGGGAATGGGAACAGTACCAAGCTAACAGTCTTAAATTTGAAAAGTGGCAGTTACCCTCTGAATTAATATGCAGGATGGTAGTGCTAAATGCTACAATAACCATTAGGAACTTAAGGAGCATTGAGGAGGTGGGTGGGGCAGCTGTGAGAATGCCGTAAGAAGGGGAACAGGAGGGGGTAGGAGCATAAGGCATGCATAAACAAAAAGTGAGGGAAATCATGTAAATACTACAACTAATACCAAAAGAAATCATTTAGGAATTCAAACAAATTGACTGTTGGATGGACAGAGTAGTGTCAAGTTCATTGCATTTAATACCCTTTTTGTTGAGAACATGTTAAAGTTAAAAACATTTTTCTAAGATTTTGCTACACCTTTGAGGTAAGACTTTGAAATTACAATCACCTGTAAAACAGAGGTCCAAACACGCTAGTTAGTTCTACGGTGAACATTCTTACTCAATAGAAGTTCCTTTTTCCATCCTAAATACAAAATGGGTGAATGCTGTTTACCTCACCTTAAAGAGTAGCGGCAGAAATTTACAGTACAAGTCCCACATAAAACTCAACTTTAAACTAACTGCATGCAACAATAAAAAGGGAAGAACAAACATTGATTAAATTGTCAAACTTGTCATATTAATTCAGTAACAGCAGCACTTTGAAGAACCCCAAGGAATGATTAATACTACGAACTTTTTCCTGGGACTTCTACAGATCTGTTTACAATACGTTCAGCTCTGCATCTGAGAGTCGGGAAATTCAGAGAAGGAACGTTCGATGAGTAAACCAAACCATCTGACTTCCGCTTAAGATATCTGACAGATGATAGAGAAATGCTTAAACAGGGAAAGCAAGATTTGTCTTCAGTCACAAGATGAAGATTTGGAAGACAGCTTTTTCTGAGGGAAAAGGAATTCCCAGTATTCCATTACAGGTGTCTGTGATTATTAGATAAAGAAAGAGAAAACTTGCAATAAAAAAGTTCAAGACGTACAAATAAAGAGGAAACAGTGCCTTGGGATCAAACTGTGGTTGCTCATCCAGTCTTCCATGACTGTATCACAAGGACAAAAGGTATCACATCAATAGTCCTAGAAATCATTTGTTTTACACTGAGGGCACATCAACCTGCCAATTCCTACTGCTAAAAGCCATGCCAATTCAGGGCCATTCTGCAGAGAGTTAAATTTTATGAACTGTTCAGACCTTTTGACAAACTTGTACAGTGGAATTGATTACTATATTTTATTTTTTATTTATATTTATTCAAAACCTTCATTTCCTTTTTAAAATGAAATTCATATGCATCTACATTCTACATCCTATCTAAAGCCAGCTGGGAGTTTACCATTTTGCAGAAAACAGAAAAATTCATGGCCACTGGAACTCGTTCAACATGGAAAGATAAACATTAAGGAGACGAAAATCCACATGAAAAACAATTCAAATGTGCATACATGCACTTAGTTCAGGGAAATTCTCGTCAGCTGTTTCAAACCAATACCTTGTCATTTAAGTCAATTCGATTGTGGTCCAAGACTCCATAGGCCTGACCCAAAATGTTAACACTCAAAGCAATCATAAAATTGCTGTGTTAATTACCTAACAAGGCCATATTATTACAGTGCCACATTACATACTGTTATAACAGAATCTTAACTTGACAAAATGAAAAAGGACTTTTACAAAACAGAAATCTTTGCCGATTTAGAATACAGATAACAAAATGGAACTAAGCATTCACAAACCTTGTTTGAAACTTGTACTTGTTTCATCATTCCAATAGTATAAATTACTTTGAAATGTATAAGGCCTTGCTTGGCCCTCTACTGAATATTGTATCTTAATAATACATATGGCACCATCCCTGTGCTAAAGAATTATGCCAGGTGGTGCTTGCAGGGAAGATGGGGGGGGGGATTACATAAGTAAACAGGAGGTGATGAGGAGCGAAATAGACTATATAAACACCTTATTCATTTCTCTACATCTGATTGGAAGATTGGTGGTCACATGCCATGCCTGAATCAGCACTGTCGTCACGATTGTGGCCACTGCTTGACCAAGGGTTAGGGTATACTAACCCATGGCAATAAGTCAGCAAACATTGTGTGCGGTGCATACAAGCTATGCCGCGACCCAATAAATCACTACAGCATTGGGGATCATACATTGCATACTGTAAGTTTGTTCAATACTGTTGGATGTATCGCCTAATGTTGGATTTATTGGATAAACTGTTGATTTATACTACTAAATGACAGCAGAACACGCAGGATTCCAGAGAATATTTGAATGTAAAGTATAGCCTAGCCCTAATTTTTCATATAGGCTAGGACTGCATTCTAACGTAAGGTCTAAGTTAGGTCCTATCCTCTCCTTGACTCAAATTTTGACCAAGATCTATACACATATACAGGAAGTTAGGTGTTATATAAAACAAATAATGAAAGTTTCCATTCATGCAAAAGTATACAAATAATGAATGTTTATGAGTGCAATAGTATGCATTATTTCATGAGATGAAAGATGAAACGTCCTATTCAATGAGGCAAAGCCAAGTTGAATAGGACAATAAATCTTTCAACGAATGAAATTATTCATACTACTGCATGAATGAAAAACATTCATTGTTTGTTTTATATAACACCTTATAACTTTGATCTAGTCGTTGTTCTGGTGGTCACTACGGTTCATGTTTGTCCATGCGGTGGCAGTTCCATGGTTTGTTGTTTGCTAGTTACGCGTTTATGTGCCTGTTACATACAATATGTAATGTGCCACGCTGCATTGACTTATTGAGTTGCGGCATAGTTTGTACACAGTGATGGCTGACATCACCGCCGTGTGTTTATACTAATATAACACATGACCATCTGTTAAACTAGACTATTGCACGATGGATAACACACAACCACAATGATAATGCCGAACCACCCATGACATGTGGTCACCAATCCTCCAATCAAATGTAGAGAAATTAATAAGGTGTAATATAATATGAATAATTTCATGAGTTGAAAGATGAATGTTCTATTCAATAAGGCGAAGCCGAGTTGTTCTATTCAATGAGGTAAAGCCAAGTTGAATAAAACGCTCAGTTTTTAAACTCATGAAATTATTCATATGACTGCACTCATGAACATTCACTATTTGTATAATTTGAAATAGTAAGATTTCACTATTAGCTGACTCAGTTTCCCTGAATTTTAGAGTACAAGCAGGCTTCCCAGAAACTGTTTAAAATTTTACTAACATTGGGCGAATACAAGGAAGAACAATTATGTATACATTATACTAAAACAAGACACAACAAACAGGTGATATCGTTAAAACAATTCATATAAGTGTTTTGATATCAACAATGAATTGAAACTGTATTGGGCCAGGAACTTCTTTGCCCCTCGGGTGAATTTATTTTTTGCACCTTAGCTGACTCAAAAGAATTGTCAAGCTGTCATTTCTGTTCCATAGCTGGAGGCTATTGCCTGTATGAAGTGGAAGCAAGTCTGAAAACCTCCAATCAGCCAGGCTTCAAAATTGAATTAATTGCTGAGAAAAAGAGTGACTCTACGAATCTCAGCTGCTCGCTGGAGGGACCCGTAGGCGGCACAAATGTCAGATGGACAGCCGTCTGATGCAATTAACATCAGACCTGATTGGATGAATTAAAATGCATTGTCAACCTCTTGCAAATTGTTTTCTTAAAATTGTTTAATTGCCTGTTTGTTTCAAGCACCTTGAACAACTTTTGAATACCTCAACAGTTTTTGACCAAGAATGTTTCCACTGATATGTAATGTACAACGTACTGCAACAGGTTGGGCACTCCTGAAATGCAGCATTCAGCTGTATGTCTCTCTGGGTGACACACAGAGAAAACAAAAACAACTGGGACAGGTTTTTCCTAAGTTCGCAATCAATATTCACCTGTAAAGCTGAAAACAGCAGTATGTATGGCAATACTTCTGCACTTTTGATGACAACTGGATGTCTTACATATCAAAAAAGGAATGAAAAATTCAAGTACCTTATCTTCAATCTACATTTGAAATGAAATCAAATCTACTTGAGACATATGTATTCCATACAAGCAGCTATGGGAAAAATATGTTAAATGAAGAATCTATTTTCATCAACATCAAAATCATTTCTAAGTTTAACTTCGACATTTCTTCTGGACTGTTTAACTAGAACTCACTGAATAAATTTGACGAATAAATCATGCATCAATTAACTGCTCTTTCAAGTGGGTCAGGGCCAAGATATGGCTGATATGGCTCATGTCATGAGTTTCTGCTTATCGTGTAATGATCGCTGCTCCATAAATACGGTAATAATTACAGCCCACAATGAATTGAACAAACCTTACAAGACCTCCGGTCAGAGTCTGCTGAGAGGTGTTGTTGTGACTTCGCAGAGTTTGAAAGAAAGTAGTATTGTAACTGTAGAAGCCAAGTCCTTTAATTTTGAAAACCATTCCTCTGGGAATAGGTGAATATTGATCGAATAATAATTAATAAAGAAATACGACCTGTCTTGGAAAAACCTTAGTCATGACTTCGCAGTTGTTTGATAAGTTACATTTTCCACAACAGGTTATTGCTTTTATGGACACAGAAGGGAATCGATGCATGCAAGGGCTCAATGATATTAACATCCATATGGAACAGTATAATCACTGCAAGCAATGAGTTTGGTGGGCTATTGCAAGTAAGAGAAGGGTGCGTGGTGGGCGAGACAGTGCACCTTTTAAATCCTCACCCACTGCTTAAAAAGAACAAAAGAGAGCTTGGCCAACTTTCAGTCCAGCCCAGCTGAAATACACTGTTTAGAGATTCTGATGGGAAAAAATTCCCAAGAATAAAGACATACCAGGCAAATACTTTTGGGTGCCTTCCCAAGCTAACACAGAAAGGTGCTGGTCTTGCATACTGCACAAAGCTGCAGATGGCATTACTGTGCATCAGTAGTGCTAGTATGAATGGATCCAGTGACACAGAGTCTTGGTTGTAAACAAATGCTTGCATGTATTTAACATGCATGTTTAAATGAAATGTGAATCGCACATATCAAGATGCATGTACAGTATGCTTGTAGCTATCATGTACTGAGCAGTACATTGGGCTTGTTAACACAAAAATTAAAGAATCTGCTAGAGTGAACTGGTTGGCGATTGGTTGAAAGTTAAAAGTGCTCTAAATATCTGAACAACTTCTCAAAGATGACTTCGGCTTTAATACTCTCAGAAAATGTCAATTTGCCCCAAGTTATAGGAACTTGCAAGGTTTCATTAGTTGATAATGTGGGTGATTTTAAAGATTCTCATAAAAACAGCCCCTATTCCTCTCCATGCAGGTGCAACTGTTTAAGTACCTAGACTGTGTCATGAATTTCGACACTTTTTAAAACGATAAACAAATGTTTAAACTGTTTAAACATTTAAGAGATTAAAGGTAACTTAACCGCTCTAGGAAATGTCTCTTAATGAAGGTTGATAATTTTTTAAGATTCTCCACAGCAAAAGTACGATATTCAGCCATTGCTGAGTGTGTTGTCTTTAGCCCGTTAGAACTAAACAGCAGCTGATACTACATCCTTCCTTGACCATCAGCAAAGGCGCAATGGCCAGTCCTTGCCATGCGTGTTTTGAACAGTAAGAATTCAGCAGCAAATAATTTTATGTCCTTGCCTATTGTATGTTTTTCTTTCTTAAAATTGTTTCTAAATTTACTTGATTTCCACAATTGCCTTAATTTTCCACGAGTTGAGATTTAATCGATCTTTCAATTTTGCAATTTCCTTTCTATGCAAGAATCACACTGAATCAAGACTGGTTATTAATGGTATCTATATTATAACCGGTTTACTGTGAAAGCCTAGATACAGCACTCTCTTTTTCTCATCAGTCCTGTTTTTCTTAAAATCTTAACTATACTTCATGTACGCTACCTTCAAGAAATGTCCATTGTTCATTTCTAAAGTGGACACCAAAATCAGCTTTCATAGCTAAAATAATAACTGAAATCAAAAGAACTCTGCTGCATCTTTCTCTAAAATTTTGGTTTGGTTCTTTTTTGATTTTTTTTCTTCAATATATGTTGAAAAAAGCTGCTTTCTTGTGGAAATGCTTGTAATCAATATTGCCCATAGGAAATTTGACAAGTCTTGAAAAAGTGTCAAAAACTTTTTATTTCCTTTAAAGATTTTATTTCATGGGAATTCCATGCACTGACCAAATACACTGCCAAGGATCCTTTTCCTCAGTTTTGCTATGACTAACTTAAAAAGTCAAGAGCTTCCGCCTCAGATATTCGTCATACTCCTATCAGAAATTGAAAAAAAATAAAACCCTGCAGGCAAAACAATCATTTTGTTTCAAGTTCAGCTTGTCAAAGCAATTTCCTCTCTGTCAGTTGATGAAGTAACAAACAGACAGTCTGCTTGTACATCAAATACAATTTTTATAAATGTGTACAGTAAGGTGAATGTAAAGGTGAGAAGACCATAGATGGAAAAAAAAAACATCTATAATACCACACATGGGAGTGAACTACAGGAAAAAGTGCCTTTTTGTTTAAATTTCAGACATGGCAAGGACATTACTGTCAACAGAGGTAAAAAGGATTCTAACTATGGACTACATGTATACTCAAAATCTTTACAGACTTACAGACAATTCAGGCAACTAAAGGACAGAATTGAAATATGTTGTTCGGGTAAAGTTCAACGGCAATACCATGCATAATGTCATTATAAATGACAAGATATTACAAGTGTTACTAATTTTATGGACAATACATGACATACAACAGAGAAGTACAAAACAGGTCTGCATGGTGAAAGGTTAATTGTTCAATATGAACAAGATAGATGTAAATATATGCATTGGAAGACAATTACAGTACATTTCTTTTAATGCATACTGTTATCATCCCCCTCCTTTTTGTATTACATTCCTGCTTATACTAGCCATGATGTTCTTGTCAATTAATCAACATAAAATTTCTTCAAAAAGTCAAAATGTCCTGAATTCATACATCATAAATTAATTTTGGGGGATTTATGACTTCTTATACTATGAACGATGAAAGTCCATTCATACTGTACACCTCTAGAATCATCAGACATGCAAAGAATTAAGCAACAAAACTCTTCCAAAAATTTCTTCAAGTTTGAAAATTCGAGACTACTCCAATTAATATTAATAAATGTATGTTCTCCCTACATGATCCCAACTACTCAATGATTCAATTGAAATTTGATGGTTCCATGTAATCTTGCAATGTATGTTGCCTTCATGTCCACCTTGAATACACACCACACAACTATACTACCAACCACAAAAACTGATTGAATTTCAAATCCAAGAGATATCCATGCCCTGTAGGTTATAGGCCTCTATCACACTTTACAAATTAAATCTTCTTCCAAACGATGCAGGGTAATAAAGGTAACTATTTGAGTGTGTTTAAAGAAGTCAACGTCGTCGGCCCCTAGCAGCCATTGAATGCTGAAATGTCCTTTTTACCTCCCAACCTAAGGGTGGTTTTTAACCTTTCAAATTCTATCGAATAAAACCTTGAAATTTCTTCGAAACTTGAAGCTAATGATTTGGTTGACTTTTAATGTGACTGAAAACTATACCAAGAAATTCAGGAAAACTGGGCTGGTTTTTTAGGGCAAAGTGCATTTGAAGAGAAATCCTGTAGAATGCTTTGAATAATCAATTTTTGGAATAATAAGAAAACAATTGACTTTTAAGGCACACAAGACCAATTTGAGACAATTAGTGGCATAACAGGCTGAATCTTTCTCCTCCTTAAACTTGATATATTTTAACCTGTCATTTAGCAAAACTGTCCTAAAGCATAATACACAGGTGGTCATCTGTTGAAGCAATCTTTTGCAGGGTACATGTTATTTGAATGACAATTACAGTATGCCAAAAACTCAGCAATTAATTTTATCAAACATTTATTCACAAAGAGGTGTGGTAGTTCAAACAAGACTGGGTCATAAGGACAAGTTTTTCACATGTGAAATAAACAAATTGGCTTAACACTCTTCCCAGCCCTGTCCTACACCATGCATGGCTCAGCTGGGAATTACAGGTAACTGCACCTTCCATCACGAAATGCACCCTTTGTGTGATTGAACTATTCTTCTACAATTCCTCCCTAAAAAAACTTTGCATGTATTTCATTGTTTCACATACTGTACTTTGCATATCAATTATAAAATTTCTTTATTAATAAGCTTCCTTTGTCTGAACAAACACATAATTCATCCTCATACATTGCTAATTAAAAAGGAAATGCAGCAAGACTTGGATTGAAAATTATTTCTACAGACTTTATACTTAAGTGGGATGGGATTAAAGAATCAGCTCAAAAAGCCCCAAGATAACATTTTATTTGAAATCTGGATAGGCATTGTAACCCACCTATTATAATAAAATAACTGATGATAATTCTATCCTGTCTCTTAGAGGAGAAGGCTGCTTTAGATTTATAAGTATGACTTGAATTAAGTCCCAGATGACCTTTGACCAAAATTCTTTCATGCATCCCTTAAGACCCCCACCCCAAATATCATTTATGAACTTACAGGTATGAGATATGATCCCCTGAATGCAATTGAGGAGAGATGGACAGATGGACAGACAGGCAGATAAAAGACTGTGACACACCCCCACAATGATACAGACTCACACCATTTTCACTTCGTATAAGCTAATAAACTGACACTTATTTGAAAATAAAGTATTCATGATTTTTAAAAGTCACTCAAACTCATACTGAACAGACACAAGATGATGCAGAATTGTGGAGGTAGCTGAGTAAAAGAGGTGGGTGTGCAAAGTTTAACACCACCCCTAAACAAATGGTCCAAAAAAAGAGGGGCCAAGGACCCACCGAACTGCTTATTGAAGGGATAATGGGAAGGTCCTACAAGACACCCTCCCTCCCAAACATCATGGTGATGACTGCTGAACCTTAGAGGCAACAAAAGTCCAGGACTTTTCGAAGAATCCTTCACAAGCAAACTATGAAAAATCCACGACAAACACATTCACTCAGGTAAGATAATCCAGGGTAAGAAAGGCAACTTGAAGATACTAAAAGAAGGTAGATAGTCTTTCAAAATTTCCTCAACTTTATCATGACTTCTTTCATTTTTACAAAATTCCATGATTTTTTATGGCCTAAAAGTGAAAATAAAATTTCATAACTTTTCCAGGCCAGAGAAATCCTGATCACAACGATAGCTAGGTGATAACATACGGTAGGGCTAGGATGACAAACTTCTTAACAATGACCCCAAACTCTTTATACAAATTTCAGACACCTGGTATATTGTATAAGTTAGTGTTTCTGTGTTCAATATCTATATGAGCTCTTCTTCATATTCGCTCTATATATATATATATATATATATATAAGTACTGTTGTCATTTCCCAAAAATACTTGCAAAAACCAATGAAAATTTGTAGGCTTTTTCTGATCAAGCACAGGTTTAAGTATTTTCTTATAGCAGTATATGGACTGTCCAATAGTAGTAATAGGGGAGGTAAGTGGGAGTGAAATAGATAACAGTATTTTCTTATTTTTGACAATAAGTTCCCCATTTCTACCTCACAGAAATAAGACATGACCTACCATGGTACTATACTAGGTCCTAACTAAATATCTACACCATTATGTTTCATGTGTATCCACAATATGACCTTCTCTCAACTAGGTCTATTTTATGTGTGCACAGACAGTGGCACAGCAATGGTATACATGGTGCACAATGGCATAGCACACTCATGTCAATAGCTTCAGTACCAGCTAATATAGAAAACTAGCTGTAGCAGGTATCCTTAACATAGGTTACTGGTGTGGTCACTAATTCATACTTGGTACCTAACCTAAAGCTTGAGGGTGAAGTCAATAACGGGTTCATTTCAAGCATTCATCTACTTACACGAAAGCGCAAAATTTAAGTGTATATATATGTCAGAGAGTGACTTCCATACCTTACGCAAATTTTTTTACAGCATATATGTCCATTTCCAAATTTAGCCTTCACATGTAATGAAGCCAGTATCCTCAACAGTGAGAAGCTCTATTCAGATATGAATATTTAATGGGGAAGGTGTACCTTCACAATTTACTTGGATTGAATGCTTAATATTCAGCTCTTTATTAACTTCTGTCAAAACTTTGTTCACAATTGACTGTTTTTTTTTTTTGACCCAGCCCTTCCATTTTCACTGAGGGCACCTTCAGTAACATCATGAATTATCTAATGCTTGGGTTGGTTTTGATTTTAAATATCTTACAAAGAATCTCTATTTTCCAAAAATAAAATATATTAACTTCAAATAATGCTACTTTTCCAACTCAACTATGACAACTTGTTTTAAATATGACTTAAATGCAGAAGAGATTTGACATTTAACTAGATACGTGAAGGGCACAAACTGTCACTCGGCCCATCCTTAATTTGAAATATCAGTTAAATCTTACAAATCTATGCTTATTTTACCATAATGTTTTATGATGTTTGAGGAGCAAAAAAAAATGTTATCTTTCAGGATGTTTCACAGAATTAATATTTTCTTTCGCAAGTAGATGCAGTCAGTGTTGAAGGGCAAAAACATAAGTATATGCACACCAAGGTATTGAAGGTATCCTGTATGCATTCAAAACAATATTAAATTTTGAATTCAGATTTTACTTCTACTGTATAAAACCCTCATACCAGGTATCTCAGTGGTGAAGTCTTTATGGTGAAGCTTTCCTTTGTTTCAGAATACCCTGTTTGGGGAGTTGACATACTGCACCAATCATTGATACATGTGAAAATATACACTTTTTTATAGTTCAGTTTTCATAACATTTCCAAAAGAGTCCCTATCTTAAATTATATTTATCTAAAATGTCAAGTTTGTCAACACGTGCTAACAAAAAAGGCTGTGCAATTTCTTTATGATCCTTGACATTTTAAATACCATTTTAAAATGACAGTAACTTGTGTATTTATAATTCACAAATGTAGGATGGATCAAATATTCAAATACATACTTTTGCAGCAAATTAGCAGCATTCAAGCAGAAATTCCTCCATAATTCCAACTATATCTTAGAGGTCCTCCAATTTCTGTGATTTTGTAATTATAAGGTGGCAGTAATGCCAAAATGAATCTCTTAGGGACATGCATCTTTTTAAAGACAACATACTGGCATGTTTTGCAAAAGTGTTTCACAAGTTTGTGACAGCTGCATTTTGTTTGTACAAGGAGAGACATCATTCAGTTTCCATTGGCCAAACTTTGGAATATATTGTAGGTTCAGAACAAAGGCATAATTCAGTGTTCAAAGTGTGCATAACATTTGTGTCGGTCATGCTGCTAGAATTGAATAGGACATTTTGACCAATATTACCCGGGGAAAAAGCTTTTTCCCGGGTGAAGCTAATCTCCATAACTGCAACAGTTAATCCCTTTTACAAACAAATTTGGTCTAATGACCAAACAGTCTTTAAAGGGGTTCAAACCCCTTTAACTTTATTGATCTCAAGATACTTGAACAGGAAGTTCTCTGATAGATTCTGGATTAAGAGTGGTCAACTAGAGATGGCTAAAACTTGCTATTTGTCTCTAGCATCATGTATACTGATATCTTTCTCATTTAAAATATGAAAACATGTGAAAAAAATACAACCTTTGCAATCATGTAGCGATCTGATCAGCTCTGTCGAGAACAAAATGATATGCTGGATCATTTACCCCCTGACCTTTAAACACCTGCCCATGAACAAGGTTTATTACCTGAATGAACCACAGCATTATGTTTTCATGTGTTCCCACTTATACTTTCAAGGAATTTCAGGTCTCAATATTAAATCATTTAACCTTGAACCCATACACCATTTTCAAAACATTATGTTGCAATGACGATTGCCTGAAATAACTCTCCATGAGACTGCTTTGTTTTCAAGATATCACAAGAAATTTGAACTTTTCAAGGCTGAAACTTAAAACTAATTACCACGATGTGAAATGATTCAATTTAAAATAATGCAACGAAACAGTGTTCCCACAAGTGAACTTGGTCATGACTTTCACATGACATTTAAAGGGGCTAGGGAAGATTTCTGAGTCTAAGCTCTAAATTACGAAAATAAGAATGTCTTCCTCACAGGGGACTTTAGTATCAATCTTTTAACACAAAATGTAGCACATAATGTGCAAGAGTTTCTCAATATTATGTCTCTATATTCTTTTTATCCGCTGATTGATAAGCCTACCAGGGTTACGACCAGCACGTCTTCCTTGATAGATAATATCTTTACCAATGTTGCCAATCACATATTAAAAAGCGGTGTACTTGTAACTGATATCTCTGATCACTGTCCTATTTTTTGTGTCATACAAAGTAAGATACACACTTTAAGCAGAGAAAATGTGTATAAGAACAATACTTGTCATAAGAATATTAATTATTTCAAAAGTGAACTTAGTAATGTTGATTGGTCCTTTATTATGAATGATCAAAATGTTGATTCTGCTTATAGTAATTTTTCAAAAGTTTTGTTGATGACTTTCAATAGGTGTTGTCCTTATACTCAAGTCCATCAAAAGATAAAGTATGAAAAATCTCCATGGATTACTTCTGGCATTTTTAAATTAATCAGACATAAAAACAAACTCTATTCAAGGTATATCTAAAGCCCCACATTAATTCGAAAGATAAAGTACACAAAATACAAAAATGTTCTGACAGCTATAATAAACTTGGCAAAGAAACTATACTTTAGTAATCTGACTGAAGATCACAAGAGTGACCCTACCCACCTTTGGAAAGTCATTAACGGAATTTTAAATAAAAAGCATAACAGTGACTCTAATAGGACTTTCATTTCAGGAAATGATGTAATTTCGAATGAGGATGAAGTTGCAAATCACTTTAATAAGTATTTTTCTTCTGTTGCATTAGATCTTGCTGATAAGCCTCCCACGGGCAAGTTTCCTCCTCAAAGTTATATGAAATCTTGTATTCTAGATTCCTTTATGTTTTTCCCCACGAATACTGAAGAGGTGAAACTCTCTATCCTTAGACTAAAAAATGGAAAGAGTCCTGGTTTTGATTACATATCAAATGATATTCTTAAGCATGTTGTGGATATAATACTATATCCTCTAACTCATATTATCAACCTTTCTTTCTCAAATGGAGTATTTCCATCGGAGCTAAAAATAGCTAAGATAGTCCCAATTTTTAAGTCGGGTGACCAAAAATTTGTGTCTTATTACAGACCAATCTCCATATTGCCTTCCATTTCAAAAAATTTTGAACGTCTTGCATATGATAGACTTTATAATTTCATTGTAAAACATGAAATTCTTTATGAACACCAGTATGGATTTCGCAACGATCATTCTACATATATGGCAGCTCTAAGTCTCATTGATAAAACCGCAAAAGGTTTGGATAATAGACTTACTACAGTTGGTATTTTTATTGATCTCTCTAAAGCCTTTGACACCACTGACCATCAAATTCTTTTGAGTAAATTGTTTTGTTACGGTATTTGAGGTATTGCCTATAACTGGTTTAGAAGTTATCTTCACGATCGTTGCAATTATGTAAAGTTTAATAATTCCTCGTCAAATCACACTTATTGTAATATTGGTGTACCACAAGGTTCCATACTTGGACCACTGTTATTTATTCTTTATGTAAATGATATTTATAAGTCTTCTGTCAAGTCAAACTTCATTTTATTTGCTGACGACACTACGGTTTTTTTCCAAAATAAGAATCTAAGCAATGCTCTTGCGGAAGCTACCTGTGAATTTTCGCATATTTCCAATTGGCTCAGATCTAATAAATTATCTCTCAATATTATGAAAATGAAACTTATGATTTTCAATAATAGGATCAATGACTCAAGTAAAATTAGTGCATTGCTAGATGGTCATCTTGTTACTGCTTCACCTCATACAAAATTCTTAGGCATCACTATAGATGAAAATTTAAATTGGAAGGAACATATCTCTGAGGTTAGTAAAAAGGTTTCTAAATCAAATGGTGTTATCAATAGACTAAAAGATTATCTGCCTAGTAATGCACTTCTTACTCTCTATAATGCTCTTGTGCTTCCACATTTAAATTATAGTCTTCTTGTTTGGGGTAATACTCATACATATCTACTTAATATTTTATTCAAGCTCCAAAAACGTGTTATCCGCAACATTAGCCATGCAAATTACAGGTCACCCACCATTCCCTTATTCACTCAATCGAAAATACTAACACTGAACGAACTGTATAAGTATCAGCTGGGAATTTTCCTTTACAAATTTCATAATTCACTTCTTCCCTCAGTTTTTGACGACTTCTATACATACAATTCAAACTATCATTCCTACAGTACAACACTCGTTCCAAAGAATTTCTACACCATCCATACTCTAGAACAAGTCTTAACTCTTTTCAAGTACGAAGCACAGGTGTCTCTTTTTGGAATTCTCTTTGCCATGACATTAAAAGTTCTTCTTCTCTAAACGTATTCAAGCTCAGGTTAAAGCATTTTCTTCTGAATAGTAAATAGGCCTAGGTAACTTCACAGCTTTTTCCTTTCCTTTTTTTTTTCTCCCTTTCCACCTCTTCTCTCATATTTTGTAGTCTTCTTAACACCTCTTAGCTCCTTTTCTTTATTGTTACGCTTTTGTTTTAAGGAACCAGACCTGAAAAGTTTTAACTTATTTCTGGTTCCGCTACTTCCATGCTGTATTATGCGAATCTTTTGTTATTGTGTACATGTCCTGTTATATTTAAATATATATATACTATTGTCAATGTAACAATTTTTTTGGTATGGAAAGTAGAAATAAACTTGAACTTGGACTTGAACATAAAGCGTGTCACTTTTTTACGATAAACAAGCTACTTCGTTGATTGGATCTGAATCTTTCTTCAGAATGGATAATTCATGATTGATAATGCAAGTAGCTAACGGTTCAATTAGAAAGATCATGCTAGGGAAAAATTTTCCTTCCCAAAATCCTCATGTCCAAAACCCACTAGGAGCATGACAGGGATGGTTTTGAGAACGGGCAAAAATATGATGTGTAGATGACAGTTAGCATATACTCCAGGTGAAGAACAAAGGAAACCATCAAAAACATTGGGAAATCAAGGAAAATGAGCTACTAGCCAAAATGGCAGACATGGTGCACTTGTTAATATAACTAAAGGTAACATCTCCCTATTAGAATATAATGTAACTATATGTAGGACAGGCAGCGCATATGTAAATTTCTGAAATGAAATTTTCATGGGACTTCTGAATTGGTTTCATCAACCACTGATGAAGAGACTTTTATGCTGACCAGATCAGCTGGTCAAAATAATGTGATGACAGAAGGTAGTTAATTCACAAAGTGTTTTGAGATTTTTCTCTTTATATCAGTTATGTTTTCTTGGCAGTCTTGAAAAGTACTACTCTAAAACTTGGTAACCATATGGAACCTGCCACATTACCTTCAACATTTTGTGCTGATTGATGCTGATTTGGAGTCACTACAGCCCATTTTCAAAGTTTTATTTAACAGACCCTTGTCCTCAGATAGATTTGGATATTCGTGCTCCAAACATGCATGTTGGTATGTAGCTGTTTCTGCTCAAGTTGTTTTGGAATAATAATCGATATCACCTAAACTTATGCTTTTGGTGGCAAATTTGAATCCAGTATCTAATGGGAAAATGATATAAAAAGGAGTTGGCTTTTTGGTTAGACTAGCATGACATTTTGATCATGGAGATTTGGCTTGACATTTGATCGGGAGGTATTTTATTTTTCTTTCTAAACAGGCAGAAAGTGCTGCTGAGAATGTATGCTCTTTTGCAAGTCGTCTGCATAAAAAGAGAGGGAGGTGAATAGTCTCATTCAAGAGACAGCTTATTACTATCCTAGGGTCAGGCCACATAGCTAGACTATTTCTGGTTCAGAGGACAGTAGTGAGATTCAAACTACTGACCACCAAGGCAAATTGTACTGACCAACAAAAGATATAATGTTTTCTGTTGACTGAATGAAATAATTCTTCTTTTGCAAGAGAGGGGAAAACTTTCCACTCTGCTGACTACAAACAGGAATTTCATTGATAAATGGTGTAGTAATTAAGGCATGTTTTATAGACCAATTTTTAATTTCAGGTGAATCTCTTGAAAAAGAAATCATGTCTTCATGTCTGCAAGAAATATTTCTTATTTTTCAAATTAACCAAAATTATTTTTTCTCAAGTCAAATTTTACATCATAGAAACTGACTCACAAATGTCACTGTATCAAGTATCTCTCTTTACGTTTGTAGGACCATCAAGCTTTCACTGTATCAAAACTGTACCTATGATCCTGCTAAAGCCCTTAAAATACACAGACACTGCACATGAACAGTCCTATGACATGGCAATTGCACATGCACTGACATTACAAGAAAAACTCTAATACTCCAATTCTTTAAAACAAGAGAAATCCTGAAAATTGTAACCTTCCTGAACTCTGTCAAGACAAAGTACATGAAATGCTGGCATTTAATACCACCATGGCCACGTCTTTCTATAAAAATACCCACCAGCTGATTTCAAATCTTCTTCCCTCTTTATATGATTATGTCAGAGTTATTGGCATGAAACATGAATGTTGCTTCCAATGCCGCAAGGTTAGGGGAGGTCAATAGCATTTTTAACACAAGATAATCACTCCCAAAGGATGCTGATGAAGTAAATTATTGTCTGTTCAAAAAATTAAGTTGGTATGCTTAAGTTAAGTTTTCATATACTGTAATAACCTAAACTCAGCAGTTAATTACAACAGTTGAAATCAAATCTTGTATGCTAAACAGAAATATATATTGTATATTAGTAGTTTTTTTAGAAATATTTTTCTTCAAGAAAAGGTACTGTGAAGACAATGTTTGCTTTTAAAGGTGTTAAGAACGTAACAGCTAGTCAGATGAAAGCTGTTTTATATGAAAGTTATCCTTTTAACAAAGCTGTCAAACATCCCTTGTAGTTTTTTATCCTCTTCTTCAATACTTTGTGAACAAAAGTTGTACAACATCTGGTAAACGTCACAACGTGACAAACGCAATGCTGAATGCTTATATATAATATCTCAGAAAGACTTGCCAACATGCATCAAATTGAAAAAGAAATGCATACTTTATTACATTTGCAGAATAGAAACACAAACACAAGTATATCTTTATTAACTCAAACATAAAATCTCTTCAAAGCTTCTCTTTGTAGTCAAACTTCCATGATATTAAAGACAACACCAGAAAACAATTTTAATTAGGATCTGATGGAGTTCACTGAACATCAGAACTGAAACTTTTCGACTCTCTAAGAGTTGATTAGGGACATAATACAGACTCTATGGTAAGAATGACACTATTTTCTCCTTTTTTGTCTATACTAGAATTACTAAGATATGTCTACTAGATGGGGGGGATGCAACAAAATTGTAGAAAGCATCTTTATTCAAATAAAAACTGATTAAAAATGCTATTTTTATTTGTGATATAATAAAAATCCCCAAAACTAAGGTTCCCCAAAAACACCCAAAGAAAAGGATACTTATCACAGCACCACTGCTGGTGTTGGCAACGATGCCTGCTATTAGATTCCTCTGCAAAAACAACTGTGTACCCTTATCACAAGAAAACGAAGGAGGAAAAACCAAGGCCCACAGCTCCATCTGAACCAGTCTGGTGGTAAGTGAGAAGAGAACTAGGGAGGCTGCCCTCTGCCACTGTGCTATTAGTTTACCAGGTCTACTTGTGGGTAAGTGGGGATTACAATATAAACACTTGGAATGTTAAATCTGCACAGATTAAGCTTTTATTTGCTTCTAAATCATTTTGATATCAAAAATCGTATGCTACAATTTGAAGGTGAGTTTGTCCCATTTTGTGCCCTGCTTTGTACTAAAAAATACTTTACATGTTATTAAAAATTTGTTTCCCCAAGTATATTCATACAAGCAGGGGTTCTAGAAAGGGAAGGGGATGCACACAGTCCAGGGCATATGAGGCCAAGTACAATATACTTGAAGATGATTAATAAGTCTATTATCTAGGCCAAAAACAAAAAAAAAACCCCAAAGCTGGACCAGGCCTCCAGCTGTCTCCCTCACCCCCCATCTCCCACCCTCCTCCAGTCCGACCTTCCTCCCACTTCATCCTTCTATGAACTGAACCTACTCAAAAGAAAAAAAAAAACAAATACATACACACATACAAACTTGATTCTAGGCTTGAATATAGAACTTTTTAACTGGATTCTTGAGTAAGAACCTTGGTTCCAAGCTACCATTATGGTCTCACCCAAACAGTAGTGATAGTGCCACCACTATAGGCTTCAGGACATTATGGCTAAGGAGGGAGACGGGGAATGTTCATATGAAACAGATGATGTATAGAGGAAATTCACTAGTTCAAACAAGAGAGAAATTGTCCAAGTTTACATCCACAATTCAAAAAATTAATAGCAGCTCAATCCTACAATAAGATAACTGCCATTCTAGTGAATCTTAGATATGGTTTTCCATTCACTGATTATCAAAGCTCATAAGCAGGAGTTAGTTCTGGTTAGATGCTTCATACCATCATTCTAGTTGGTATAGTGAATTAAGTGAATTTACAGCTGGGACAAAGTTTTATGGTGAAAGAAAAATGCCTACCATACTCAACAGAGCAAGGAGCACAATAGAGACTATTTTCTCACAGGAACATGATAATAACAAAAAGCCATACTCTCTCCTTCATCCACGATAGATGTTTTAGAAGAAAATATTGACCCATACTTTCCTCTAGTCAACAAGTACATCAGTCTGTAAAAACTAAATCCATAATTCAGTCCTTTTGCACTTAGTCGCAACCACTTTTACAGCTCAACCTGCCTCTTCTGTAACTCTACTAATGCATAAGCCTGCATACAGCTAAAACAGCATTTAGCTTCTGCTACTCGACCAACAATCATATTTTACAGCTCAACCACCAGCTCAGTCTTTTTTTTTTCTCTTTTTTTTTTTGAGCTTGAACAGTAAGTTTCTGTTGCAATCAATCTGCAAGTCAGTCTATCCAACAGCTTAACCAGTAAGTTTGGTCTGCTGCTAAGTCACTCTCTTCTACATCTCCACCAGTACGTTTGCCCGCCCCGAGGACGTTTTTTACTCCTGCACCTATATTGGCTGCTCTCGTAATACCAGTGTCCGCGAACTTTCTCAAGAATTCTTCGTCAAACTGTGTAAAAACTGTACGCTATTAACTATTCATATATACGATCACACCAAACAGAATTATAAATATTCAACAAAAAATCAACTTAAGCAAGTCTTGATTATCATGCTGTTTCAAATGACAAATGTCAATGGGGTTTTAGTGTGTGATTTTGCCCGCTTCAAGCTCACACAGTGAAGTCCCATTGACTTACTGTGTAAAAGTGAACATAACGTAACAGGTTAAAGGGCAAAGGAGGGCTAAGGCCCCATTAGATGCCCTGAAGTCCATACAGCCTTAACTGAAAACAAAGAACCAACCAACACCAAACGAGCACAGCACAATTAGATTCTACCACACTTATGGAAGAACTTGTCAATGTTAACTTTAAAGCAGTGCACAGATGTGGAGTTAACTACCCACTCAGGCAGACTATTCCAATCGTTAACAACTCTATGAGAAAAGCTGAACTTCCTAATGTCAAGCCTTGCAAAACACTTAACTAGCACGTTGAACATTGCAGCTGGAGCCTTTTTGCGCAATATGAATATTCATATATTGAAACCAATCAACAGTCGAGAGAGTAAAATCATATTGGGCTCATGAATATAACGAAACTGGATGATCTCTGTCATTGTTTGCAGGTGTTAGAGTATGTACGCCGAAGAGGAGTACATATTCTCCCCCTGTTATGAAGGTAACTATTTTAAGAGCTCAACCAGTAAGTTTCCTCTGCCATCAACAAGGAAGGCAGTCTCTGTTAAAACTTGAACAGTAAGTTTCTTTGGTCATCAACTAATTATTCAGTCTCTATGACAGCTTAGTTTCTTCTGCCATCAACTAGTTGATGGCAGAAGAAACTTCCAATTTGAGCTGTAAGGATTGACTGACTTAGTTAGAAGTTGATGTCAGAAGAAGCTGTTTGGTGTGTTGATGAGACTGACTAGAAAGTGTCTTCTGTCATCAACTAAAGTTTGTCTCTTCTAGTCTTACAGCTCAAACCTAAGTTTCTTCTGCCATCAACTAAACCAGTAAGTCAATCTCCATACAGCTCAACCAGTAAGTTTCTTCTGCCATCAACTAGTAAGTCAGTCTCTTTGACGGACCAACAAATATGTTTCTTTTCCCAAAAGCTGGTTTATAGTCAGCCAAATACAGCTCAACCAGTACATTAATTATTGCAATTACATTAGTAACCCAAGTCAGCCTCTTTTACAAATCAGCAAATAAGTTAATTTCTTCTGCAATTGGAGGAGTCGGCTTTTTTGCAACTCAAGCTGTTAAGGTTAAATTTGCAAAAAAGTTGTACTAAACTTTCTTCATCAGCATCTCCTTTGTTACCTATGTAGCAAGCTGTATCCTTGCTCAGTCATATGTTTTGGAAAGCCTTTATAGAGGGAAAATGCAGTCACCCCACTTTGGATAAGTATACCCAGGTATCCTATTTCATGAATGGCCCTTGAGAACCATGTGACAATATTTTTCTCACTGAATTGTCAAATTCACTCAGAGTAACTCCTTGGTTTACCTTGCTTATGCAATAGTTATGTTCTGAAGTATCATGAGAGATACTTGAAAGGAAATATGAGGATGTTTGTGAGATTTAACTGTTGTTTCAAAATAAGTTTGGGGGGTGGCCAATGCTCTTTAAATGATGGCTGGGCAACAGTGTCTGTTCTGCAAAGTGTCTCTTTTAACCAGAACCATGACAGCCAGTCTCTCTTGCAAGCCAACCAGTGATTTGTTCTTGTTTGTAGTAAAGCCAGGATTAACAACACACAATTGCTGACTTAATACTGGCTGAATGGTAAAAGAGGAAAGTGCTAAAACAGTGTTTTTCAATTTTTCGTTTGTTCACAGCAAGAAAAGACAAGAACATGGTATAAATATAGATTTATACTTAAGCAGGGATTGGTTATATTTAGCTTTTGCAAATGTTCACACACAATGTACATAATTAACACTAAAGAGATAATATCACAATGATAAACTTTTAAACTTTAGGATTTAATACACACAGCACTGAAAGCAAAATCTACAATGGAAAAAGAAAATAACTTTAAAGGATTATTTTCACACACAAACATGAACCAGGGCAGTGGAAAATAAATGCATATGTATATGAATACACTTTTTAATACAATGCATATTCATTAGAATGAAGTTTAGAATCCTCCATGTTCATGTTAATGCAAAATGGATCCAACAAACCTAATTTAATTTGCAACATAAATATACTACATCAATAACTTTGCTATTTTGAGCATCCACAACTGTGAAAAAACTCTGACAGATTTAACATGCAACTCCATAAGAAAGGCGGTTAACCAAGTCAATGGTTTTGCTCAAATGTGGAATTTTGTCAATTTCAATGGATGGTTACATTTCTGATGATAGTTCCCACCAAATATGCACATTAACACAAGACACATAATACTTCCATCAATATGATGCTCTAGTTTTTGTTCTTAAAACTCCTTTTAGCTAGTCTGATGTAGAATTAAAAAGAGCATTTTCATATAAAACAAACACGTTCTCAAAGGCCATGGGCTTACTTTACCTTGATCAGCTCACACTGTCACTGCGCTTCTCCATTTCAATGCAATATAGGTAATCTCCATAAAATTCCCACGCTAAAAGCAATATAATCTTGCTTACTGACAGAGCCAAGGTTATGATCCATGGAACGATCCATGGTGTTTTTGTTCTAACATTATTTATCTCGATCAGAAATATTGACGGAGTACAAAAAACAAGTTGTCTTTCCATTTTGGATGCAACATTCTTGTCCTGCAAACTGCTATATCAAACAGCAAAATAAACAAAAAAGTTCCACATGTCTTCCAATTTTTCATCCATGATCCACTTCCTTTCATTTTTAGTAAAGCCCAATTTCCATAAAACCTTGAAAATATATACATATAGATAGGAACGACAGCTGATGGACACAAACCATTAGGTATGACTTCCCAGTCTTTTGGAGTTCTACATAGTCTGGTCACCAACGTGAAGAACAGTAAGATCATAACACTACTTGAAAAAACTTGTGCTCTTAACTCTCCCAAGTTTCTAAAATTATAGAACTTGCCAAATTTTTACTTTGCAAAATTCTTACTTTGGCTTTCATTAAAGACTTTAAAAGAGACAAAAGAACATTGTAACTTAAAGAGTAAAAGAATTTGTGTTCACTGTGAAGATACACTGCTGATACCAAAAACATTCCATGCACAATTTTGCTCAATGGTAAATGTGGGCAATTTTAACAACACTGACTTCTCGGTCATAAGAAATACAAAGTACCACTATCCCTTAGTACTTAATGAACATGGTGCTAAAAATTATAACTATAATACTGTTGTGTATGTTGTTACAATCACAACTAAGAGATGTTGATTGTCCTTAATCCATGCAAATTGTACTGTTAACCATTTTATGACATAGTGTATAGAATCAGCCAAAAAATTTGAATCTGTACAAAAATACACAATGTCCTCTTATTTGAACAAGCAGATATTTTCTTTAAGGTCAAAAATCTTCTATTTCATGCTTTTTAAATTGTGACAAATTACAAACAGCAAAATTACTATAAATTTTTATAACAGTTGCCATCTTCTGTTGAAAAGATTAACATTTGCCACTTGACAAAACCAAAAAAAAAAAAAATCAAAACAAAATAAAATTTGTTTTTTCAGCAGTTTTTCCCTTTATGATACTATATTATGTAAAAGGGAGAAATTGTAAGAGGACCAGCAAACACCAGATTTGAGTTGCTACAGTGAGTACAGATTGAAGACATGTATGTTTCAACAATTGTCTAACTTCTTTCTAATAACCTACAAAACTTTGAGATTTCCATTGTATTTTACCTCAGAAAGACAACACATACTTCCGTTATGTTCAACAAACAGCAGTATAATAACAACCATCATTTCATGAATGCACTCAATGACTATTAAAGTACTTCATTCATACATCTTTTTGGAACAACATACTCCATTTTCATGAACAATTGAAAGAGGCTATATAAATATGAGGCGATGTGTAAACACCTACTTGATTTACTTCCAAAATAAAAGAACATTTTTGCAATTCATTCTTGTAAAACATATGCATGATAGACTATTTGCACTGTAGGACATCTGTTTTTCATCTTCCAAAGCCAAACATATGAGAATCAATATCGGAAAAGACACCAGCATCCATAGTGGCAATTTACTGAGAGCCAAGCCCTCTGCCTTCTTTGACTGGCATAATTTATAACTTTGTATGCAATGGCTGCAATTTTGGGGATAAAAAGTTTACAACAAAGATTTTCTCCCTGTGTAAGTTTAACCAAGATAGAGCAAGACTTTATAATGTGATTTTTTTTTTCATTCAAAATATACTTTAAATTTTATTCTATGAATTCTTTTTCACTGACTTATGAAAATGGTGCGAATACAAACTTCATCTGACAAAAAGATTTTCTCCTCCGGAAATGAGAAAGAATACAAACCATTAAGAATCAACTCAATCTTAGTTGATTCAGTGACGGTAACAGGGAATGTTAGATTAGAATTTTTTTCAACCAGATAGCAAGGTGTGAGTACAGTACATGAAGGCAACAATGATCTGAGAATCTGTTCAGCACAGTTTATTTGATAATTGAAATAGGAGAAGTTACTTCTTTAAGTTTTTAAATTAGATGTGCAGAAGCAAGTTTTAAGTATATGAATGCCACAATAACAATCTAAGTTGGTGTAGTTTTTTAAACATTAACAGAGAACATTGCTTTGCTTTCTTCTGCTATTTACATATTTATATTATGTGATTTGTACCAGACATGTTGATCACATTCTAACTTCTTTATCCTGAGCACAGTTATGCAGTAGATAATAAATCACAAAAGATTTTAAACATTCAAGCTTCAGTCTTCATTTCATTTCTCAAAAGATGGAAAATTATGCAAGTAATAATTTAGACATAAAGAATTGCATTGATTCAGAACTTTTTGCACTGTAACATATTCCTTTTTATCCCTATAGCTAGGTAGTAAAATTTACCTTTTGTTAGTTCTAGCAAGTAAAGTGTTAAGATACATTCAAGTTTAAAATAAACGATACTTCTTTAAGTTTATTCACTTTTTAGGTCTAAATTGAAGACAAAAACAGAAATTTATCTTAAAAAGTTTGAAATAGCAACAAACATTTGTAGAATGTATAGGTATGTTTTACTTCTGAATATTCTGCACATAAATATGTACCAAATGATGAGGATGTACATTTTTATGTAGCTATGAAAAACGATACTCAGGTACTGACTTTTGGAACTTCGTTCCTGCCAACCAGATGTGTCTCCTTTTACAACGTTATCAAACTACTAGATTCATCACTTATTAAAATACAGAATATTGTCAACACTTATTGAGGAGATGGCTTAGACACCAACCACTCATTTTAGAGTCTATGATAAACTTTATTAAATTCTTTGTATCATAAAAAAGTTTTACAGCCATAAAACCGATCATTCTAATTGGGGTCAGTGAATGAATGGAACAGCCATGCTACGTTACACCAAATACTTAAATAAAACTACACTTTTAACGATACAGTCTTTTGATTTATTACTCAAAGGAGATTTGTTTAGTGAAAACAGCAGCAAAAGTTGTGTGATTTTCCTTGTCTGTGATGCAACAAAGAGACATCCTGATAGAATGCATGATTTTGATGTGATCTGGTCTCTAGGTTACCACTGTTTACCAGCATAGGAATTTGTGATACCACTTTTAATGTCCATGAGTTCAAAATCTGGAGCATGCTTTGATATGTAAATGTTCCTCAAAGAAATTCACAGAAAGGTTTTGCCAAGTTAAATTTAAAAAAAAAAAATCATTGCAGAAGACAATGTAAGACATCAACATATGTAATCAATGCATGGGCACAATTCTAACTATCCACTAAACATTTTTATACATTAAGGATTGTTGAGACAAACTCACTACAAAGAAAAATCACTGCCATTTTCAGTATTAACAAACATTTAAAGCTAGCAATCACACTAATAAATTGCATTTTTGTCAGAATGTTTGTATGTACCAAAACCTTTTTTCACTGAAGATGTTTGTACCGAATTCACTTGATATTATATTTCTAACAAAATTACAGTAAAACACATTTACCTCTTTATAGGTTTCTATTTAATTCATACTTTGTATGACACCTTTAGACAGAGCCAACATATCTTTCACTACAACACGGAAATATCTCTCAAGTTTGGTGAGTTTAAGTATTTTTATATACAACATTTTCAGCTATTGAAATAAATATTTTTTATCTATATTAAACAATACTTTCAACATCATCTTCCTGTAATAATATCATAACATTATCTTTTTCTTTAAGCCACTATCAATATCCCTTTTCTTTTATATGAAAGATCAGATTTTTAGACATTTAGATAACTATTTAAATATTGATCAGCAACACACCAATGAGATCCTTACATAATTTTACAGTACGAAAGGATTCTATGCGATTTCTCCTGTACAGTGAATTTTCAATTATATCTTCTGTAAAAATATATTCCTTCCTAAAAAATCTCTTCCTAACAACAAACTCTTATGAGAATGTATGCCATGTCCTGTACACATTTGAGGAACAACTTTCCTTAATTTAGCTGTCGATGTTTTTTATTTGCCTGGTTGCCTCACCCAAGGTGCCATACCTGGTTGCCTCACCCAAGGTGCTATACCTGGTTACCTCACCCAAGGTGCTATACTGTACCTGGTTGCCTCACCCAAGGTGCTATACCTGGATGCCTCACCCAAGGTCTTTACCTGATTGCCTCACCCAAGGTGCTATGCCTGGTTGCCTCACCCAAGGTACTATACCTGTTTACCTCACCTAAGGTGCTTTACCTGGTTATTTCACACAAGGTGCTAAACCTGGTTACCTCAACCAAGGTGGTATACCTGGTTACCTCAACCACAGGAGTCTTACTCAAAATGATTGTCACCACCTAAAACATTCTCTGGCAATAGTTTATCCCTTCACTTCAAAACCTTATAACTTCCAAACAAATGTTTCATAAATACACCACCACTAGATAACCTGCTGGCCATGGTTACTTCCTTGTAAACTAACAAATCCAAGGATCTGCATTGCACATGTGAACATGTAATTCAGGTTATGCATTTTCAAGTTGATTCAATCTTTTAAATTAAGTTACAATGATTCATCATACTTTGATAATCCACTGACAAGCTCTGTGGACCTCAAATCATACTGCTTCATACCTGAGTACTGGCAACCGTTCCCGTTCTTAATTCTCCGCATGTTCTCTGTACTGGGAGCATAGCGTACTGAACTCCGCGACGTGCACAATCGGATGCTGGATGTCTTATCTCCATTCTGTGCATTTGCCATTGGCCTCCAGAAGGAACGAAAAAAATTCATGAGATTCTGGCGAAAGTTGATTCCGATCATAGTGTACACTACAGGGTTTATGACACTGTGCGAATACATCAAGAACCAACTGATAACATATGCTACCGTGTGTTTCTCTTCAGTCTCTTCCAAGTTAGAAACGTAGAATTGGACGATGAAGAAAGGCAAGAAACACACAATAAATACTAACACTATACAAATCACCAAGAATGTAATCCTACGACTGGCTTTACGAGAAGTACTACTCATTTCCTTCAATGGATTCGTTATCAGATTCCACAAGATGAGCAAATAACAACCGCAGATAATGATGAGGGGGATACAGAAATCAAGGATTAGCGTGTAAATGGTGAACCACTGACTCGGGTTATGATTCTCATCGTCATTATAACTTGAGCTTAGACTGTCATTGGAACTTGAGGAATTATCCATTTGAGGAGCCATTTGTGGGGCAACTCCGGCCATACATAAACAATGCAATGTATTGTCTGGCTGCATCACAATGCAAGTGTGATGGGAAAACATCCACACCGGGAGGGTAGCCATGAAGGCTGTCACCCATACTATGATGGAGATGATACGTCCATGTGTCAATGTCCTAAAATGCATGGATTTGATTGGCTGACAGAAGGCCAGGTAACGGTCTAGACTCATCACCACCAGAAAAAAGACAACTGTGAACTGCACCATGGTGTCATAGGGGATCAACAAACGACACAAAAAGTTACCAAAGATCCATCTGCTTGTAGCAAGCTGGTATCCTAGGAATGGAAAAGTTATCATGAAGAACAGGTCTGCAAGGGCAAGATTTAGAATGAATGTATTTGCCAAAGATTTTACTTTTGTCCATAACATAATATGAGTGATAATAAGGCCATTAAATACAAGACCTAAGGTACAGATGATGCCTACTATAAATGGAGTTATCTTTGTTAACAGATGGATAATTTGTGATATTTCCTCTGTGGCATTGGACGGCTTTGGCAGCTCTGTAAAAGGCCCTTTGTTGTAACCAACTGTCGTCATCTTGTCAGCTTTTAGTGCCACTATCCGGAAAATGTGAAAAGTATGACCGTCTACAAAGTTGATGTTGCTTCAAGTAATATCCAAACCACTTTATCTCCTGTTCAGGTTCTAGGATCCCTTTTCCACCAGCAGATGATAGGTGCAGTGATCAAGTCGTAAACTTTAACCCTTCTTTCAAGGGGAAACTTCCCATGTAAATATTTTCAAATCTATAATGATAACCTTTATTTTAGCCCCTTGAGCTCTGTGACATTTCTGAGATTGACAAAACCATAAAAATGTCAATATTTTGCTAACCTTGACATCAAGTTAATTCATGGCATCAAAGCTATTGGAGGTCTTCAACATTAAACGATGAAATGTTACCAGGGGTCATTGACTCTCTCTAGATCATTACCATTTGAAAGAATTCCATCTTGTATTTTCAAGCAGTTTAATAAGCTCCTACATCAAACAATGACTATAGGAGCATCAAAGTGAAGTATGATGTCTCAGGAAGCAATACAAATTATGGCTGTCATTAAATTTAATCAATTATACCAGAAGCATCCAAAGTAACAGAATGTCTTGTTTCCTCAAAAATATCGATTTTCCTGCAAACATTTGAAGACGTCTGTGAATGGGGTACATGAAGATTGAGAACAGGAATACTTCAACAATTTAGACTTTTTTTCTCTTTGCAAAGTATGAAATTCTAAGTAGAGAGATACATCATAACAAATAGTCCATCCGGAAAAGAATTGATTTTTCTTTCCTTAATGTCACAGTTAAATGTCTGGCACTAAGCTTCCAATCTTTCAGTTTACCACAACTAGATTCTCCTTACATAATGATTCATCCTCGAGACAATGCAAGGAATAATGACATAAAATCAATCTGGTAAAAGTTTATTAAGTCAGTATTAAAGTTCTGAATTCCAAAGAACAAAACAGTAAAACAATATTTTGGGGATGTATAACTTTAACAAATGATTTGCATAAAAAAACTATCGAAGACTGAAGTTCAGGTTCACCTCCTGGTAACGTCTATTCACTTTGGATGCTAAAATATGTTAATAAGTACTTATTCAAAAAATTCTTCCTGCCAAACAGCAACAGATATTTGAAAACTCCTGCTGGCAAATAAATTTCCACCTTTCTAAAAAGTGACAGTTTTTTGTTTAATGAAACACTTTTTGCATTTACAAGGTGGCTTAAGATTGGCATACAGTAAATCTCCATCCACGACTCAAGAAAACTGGTTTTTCCTTTCACTGAAGCAACATGCCATCAGTTCGTACCAAGCAAACTTCTTTGGTTTCTGTCAAGCCCAACAACTGGCAAATGAATTCCACTCAGGTTGAATACCATCCATTTCATTTAACAAGTTCCACTACTCCGCATCTGGGAATAATGATTGGTGCCCGCAAGTTGAAAGATTCCTCAGCTATGGAGTGATCAGCCAATCACATACAAGAAAGAATTGTCCATTGGCAAGGAGGTGGAAAAGATCTCAAATTGAAGAAAAATTTCACAGCCTTGAGAAAGACTGTATTGGATATCTCTCTACTTCAAAAGATATAAAGGGCTGGTAAAGAGAGGCAAAGTTGGAAAAGATTAAATTATTCTGGTTGTAGTAACTTACAGCTCTTTGTTTTGTGCTCTCACTTCTACCACGGATAAAGTTTTTTAAATTTTGATAGCTGTGAAGTCCTTTGGTACAGTATGGTTACTTTAAATTTAAAAGTCAAGCTTTACTTTCATACATGGAACAAAAATTATGCCATTAAAAGTTGTAACTCATAAGTTAAAAGAATTATGGTGCCAGTCAACTAATGAGGGCATCTTATGAAATGGCCTTGCTCTCAATTATTTCTTTTTGTTAGAGCAAATAAAGAAGTACATTAATAACTTTATACTTGCCACCATGTTGATTTCTTTCACTTTGTTTTTTTAAGTCTCAACATAAAACTGAGTAATTACTGCCAGTAGGAAAGCAATAGGTAAAGGGAAACAACAAAAATCTCTGAAAGTACAAACAATGATATCCATGGTAACAACATGAATCTGCAAAGACCTATTTGGAGAATTGCATTCACTTAGTTTCAATACCTGACTTTACTAAATCTTCTGAGGAATAATGTACCACACACTGACCAAGGCGCACCACACAATATGATGAAAAATCCTTGAAATTTAACTTTACCAAAACTAATCTTCAAGGACAAAAAATGAAAGATGACCTACAGTCATTTTTCTGTCTAAGCGTAAGTGCCTAGATGCCTGATCAATACTTTGTGATGATACAATTTCAATCACATTCAGTCACATTCAGCCATATTCAGTCACATTCAGTCACATACAGTCACAAGGTATATGAGCAACTTTATCCCCATGTTCACATTTATACCTCATTTCATTTTAAATTTCATAATATTACCTTTGATAGCCTACATTATACAGTACAGAATTTTTGTATCTTCAGACTGCAGAAAAATGAAGTCAGAATGATTTGTAACAAAAGGGAGGGGGATTGGGGGTACACAGAATCTTAAGAATAAAAGAAAATTTTGAATGACATCAGCCACAGAAGCTTTTAAACTCTGGTCATTTTACTGAAGAGCAACAACAAAAATACAGTAATGTATATGACTACTAATACGCAATTTTCCACCCCTCTCACAACCACAATTCTAGTTCCTTCTGAAAGCCAAACAAATTAAATATTTATACTCTGTTGTTCCAAACCTAAAATCACTCAGGAACCACTCACATGAAATGCTATCCACAAAATGATATTCCTCTTTCAAACGAAAATCTGAACTACAGAATACATGTGTGAAGTTTATTACATACAAAAAGAAAAGGAGGATTTATTTGAATCAGGTCAGGGTATGGTTTAATTATCACAAACGCTGACATTTTAAAAACATTTTGTATGTACTACTGTAGAAGTATGGTCTCCCAAAAAGTTCTTTGATCATGCAATAAATGGATATGGCATGGCTTGGATTACAAATATCACATGACCAATTTCTACTAATCATTCAAAAATATCTCCACAAAGAGTATCAGATCACACACTGATAGTGAGATGATGCGCCATCTACTGTATAAACGTGAATGAGATTTATGTAACATGATGACAATGTTACACTTAGGGGCTCAGTACCTTTAACACTGTGTAGGTTCCAGAAATGTTACTATGGCATTTGAATCAAGAAATGCATTCTTCATATGTGATTATACAAATGAAGAAATATTGTCCACAACTGACGAAAATTGATCCTTTTGTAGATCAAGCCTGTCTGTAACTTATTATTCAACCAAAATCACCAAAACTCCCTGGTTTGCGAGTCTATGAGCTCCGATACTTACCTCCTATTTACATATGAACACGGAGAAGGCAAAATGGAGGAGGAAGAGTTAGGCTCTAGGGCGCCCTCAATAGGTATTGGGTCCCGCGGTGTTATTAGGTTTGCCAGACGGTTACTGCAGGCAATAATTGTATACATATGTAAATAGGAGGTAATGAGGAACGAAATAGACTGAACTAATAACATGTAGCATTTTGCAGGAGGGCAGGAATTAACATTTGTCATACGATGGCTCTTTTGGGGCTAGTTGACTGAAATATGTGCAGTTAAAACTGTCTTCCCTACACAAACTCATAACCCCAGTTTTTGGTGCTATTTTGCAAGTTACGGGGGCTAATCGCCATGAGCCCTCGCTTAATTCCTGCCGTGTTTCGCAGGATACAGATGTATCACAATCTAGAAGTAGTATGCATAGTACAGTATTGTACATCATTTACATTCTGGGAAACCTGGATTTCATAAGGGCTAAACGAAAGAGGAGTGCATTGTAGGGTGACTACATGGCTACTTAAAGGTCAAGAGCAGTCGCCCCAAACTTATTTTGAAACAATAACTAAATGTCACAAATTTCTTCTTATTTCTCTTCCAAGCATCTTTCATGATATTTAGGACATAAATACTGCATATTCAAGGTAAACCAAGCACTTGCTCCTCGTAAATTTTACAACTGAGTGAGAAAAATACTGTCACATGATTCTCAAGAGCCATTCAGGAAACAGAATAGTCTACTATACAATTTTTATTAGGGTGACTGCATTCTCCCTTTAAATGTGAATGTAACATTCTAGGAAATAAGGTACTTATGTTTGAAGCTCCTGCATGATTTGCTTACTCTTTTTTGTAACAGGGATCCAACTAATATGAGGACACACCATACATCACAGCTTTGCAGGCTAAATTCTGTGAAACCTCCAAGAACTTCTGATACCAAACAAGCAATTAATTTACTACCTTCCATACTTTTTCTGTGACATTTAAGTCCCTTTTACTTTCTCTATATTATCATTACTATAAAACCTGTTTATAGTTATTTTTCAGTATTAAGATCCATGGACCTCATGCTATTGGAGAACTTTTCAAACATTTATCTTCCCCCTATTTCATAATTACTTCAATGATGCTTTGCTTTTATCTGTGTGGGCCATATTGGAGGTACAGTAAGCTTTGATTATTATGTGTTAATCTTAAGCAAACTTAAGTTAAAACAAACACATGTGCTCTTATCTAAGACTCTAAAAATAAAACCAAAAATGGTCAAGCTTAGATTCATTTGGAGGTTAGTAAAGGTCAGATACAGTTCAAAAGATTAAACATCAACATTACCTTATACTAGAAAAATATTCACAACCATGGAAACTGTTCTTCTAAAGGTTACCATTTATTTTTCAGACATAAATTTCCACACACTGCTTAGAAGTAGGACGTATGTCTTTCGAATCAAAGCCAAACTCAAGACTACATTAATACCACATGATAAATGTAACAGGTAAGTGGCAGTTCAAAATTTGCAAAGTTCACATTTTCCATTTTTCAAAAAACTCTTCCAGTCTCCATAACAATGCCACTCTCAAAGTTCAGTTTAGATCTGAGAGACTAGTCATGATTATGGTAACCCTGCCCTACTTGGATGGGTAAAAAGCAGGCCTATGAGAAAAGCTAGTCTATAAACAAGCTAAAAATAGCAATTCCTAGTTGATACTCCATAGTGTCAACTCAAACAAGATGGCAGTACTTTTCAAATGATAAAATTGGAGCCTGGTCTATTTCTTTCAATTTGTATGCCTCTCTATTTATGGAAAACTTTTTTTTAATATGTACAAGTGGGAAGGCATAATAGGGTGGAGCCGTATGGCACAATAACGTACACTGACAGAGCGGTACCTAAACTACTCTAGGTAGCTGGCCATGCACACAATTAATGCAAAATTAAATGAAGCAGTGGGCAAGCTCATGTCTCTGAGGTGAGTAACTCTTTTTATACACTTAACAACACAGGAGAGAAAATTAAAAAACTGGTAAAGAGTTTGGAGCAAAATTGTCCACCATGAACAGTATATATTCTATAGCAGAAGAGAGTTTAATCCTCACAGAACAATTATGGTTCAGCATGTACACTGTATTTGACATCACTGATTTATGACATTATTAGTTGTGGCTAAACTCAAAGTGGCTGCTCTAAGCCCATAGCCAGACAAGGTTCTGGGGGGAGGCCAAAATTTTTCTGGGGGGGAGGGGGACAAAAAGTTTTTAAAGTCCTATGAAGATATACAGTATGCTCATACATATGTTTTCCTTTTTCTGACAGGAACACCTAGTTCACATGTACTGGGCTCCCAAACTTGTTGGACATACCAAACAAGCCCATAGCCAGGGGGGAAGGGTAGGGAGCCAAGGGCAAACCCCTGGAAATATTTCCGCTTCCATTTAAAATTCAAAATTACCATTGCCTTAATGCATTTTAGTATATTTCACTCCTAAAAAGTATTTCACCCCTCCCCCAGAAGCTATTCCCCCCCCCCCTTCAGTATCTTGTTTGGCTACAAGCCTGATACCAAAGCCTGTTTAACAGGCAGTGCAGTCACAGAGAATAATATAGCACAAGGTACACAGTATATTGTACATTGATTTAAATATCAATATAACCATGGAAACTGCAATTAACTAGAATGTGCATGATGAGTATACATATTTGCCCCACTGGTGTACCATTTACTTACAGGCAAATTGCATTATTCTTTTATTACATATGATGTGGTGTCAAATTTGAGTCTACAAAATTTACAAATGAGACCAACTATCTCCTCATTTGTTTATCTTTACAATATCACTATGAACAGTTTATGTGGCATAGCCAGCATCCCTGACAGTGAGAACTGATGTAATACTGCAGAGTTTGTGTAATTTATTTCAATAATGTTGTACATTAATACCTCATATCTCAAAAAAATATAAAAAAGATACCCCACGCCTCCTTTATGGCAAATTACTGACTTCCTCAACTGAACTTACAACTACAGTAGTCAACAATTTACCAGTTACATGTCCAAGCACTCAAAGAAACTGTTTGCCTTAATGCCAAAGGAGCATCTACCTTACTTGTACTGAAGAAAACTATTTGCATAAGAAAATAACTTCTGCAGGAATTTTTCTCCAAGCTTGCAAAAAGTTTTGAGGGTATTCTTTATTCTGCGAATTTTTGTGCAAATATTTCAGCTTCACATTCTCATCCACATACTTAAAAAATACTTCTGCGACCACAACTGCAGGTATCCTACGATGTCCATCAAACCCAAAGGCCAAAGATGACAAATGAATAATGCATGTACCTAAATAATTATGAGCCAGAGGCAATGAGCCACAGCATTTCAGAATAAAGATAAAATGAAGGTTTGTCTCAAAAGTTGGACTTTTGCAAAAGTACATCTCCTTGAGATAGATCATCTAGGTTCTTACACTTTAAGAACCAACAAATCTAAAAAATATTTCATGATCAAGGTGTCACTTTTGAAGAACCTCAAATAACAAACTGAGGTAGGACACATGTAAGTACCAACATAGGTTTAATTTTGAATTTTCTGAATGTCATGGCTATTCTTATAAATATTGATCACCCAAAAGGCAAAACATGGCAGAGATCTTCCAAAAGCACAATCAAATTCCAGACATTTTTCAGGCTTACCATTACATTCCCATACTACATGGGAATCCTATAGAGCCGAAATCCCATATTCTACAATCACAATAACTTTGTTCCATAATTCTTCTAACAAAAAATAAACTTTTACAGAAGACAATATCTCAATTTACCTTCATAGAAGGTGTCGAATATGTACTCCTCTTTCACGTACATACTCTAACACCTGCGAACAATGACAGAGATCATCCAATTTCGTTATATTCATGAGCCCAATACAATTTTACTCTCTCGACTGTTGATTGGTTTCAATATATGAATATTCATATTGCACAAAAAGGCTTCAGCTGCAACATTCACTGTCACACAGTAAGTCAATGGGACTTCATTGTGTGAGCTTGAAGCAGGCGAAATCACACATTAAAACCCCACTGACATTTGTCGTTCAAAAAAGCATGATAATCAAGACTTAATTGCTTTAGTCGTTTTTTCGTTAAATATTTATAATTCTGTTTGTTGCGATCGTATATATGAATAGTTAATAGCTTACAGTTTTTACGCAGATTGACGAAGAATTCTTGCGAAAGTTCGCGGACGTTTGTACTGCAAGTGTAGCCAGTGTGGGTGCAGGAGTAATACTCGTCCGCCGGGCGGGCAATATCTCAATCTGACAAAATTCATTGGCTATTTTCTTCACCTTTATGAAGAAATTTTGTCAATGAAAATTCCATAACAAAAATTACTATGCAAAAGATTCAATTACTTGAGATCTCAGCAAAAAGGGTTAACATAGGGGCCAAACTGGGTCAAAGGGGTATCAAACAGACCCAGCCCACCTGACAAAATAAAATAGACTCCTTCAATTTTCACTGCCACTTTCAATGGGCTTGCATAAATGAGACACACTCCCTGTCCACCTTTTCTCCTTGTCTTCCCTCAATTCCTTCCAGTGTTCACATTTGGGTTTACAGTAGATGTCAGTTTGGTTGATCTTTTAGTATTATGGGTTATTTCCAGACAGACAAGGATGGCATAAGTAGCGCTATAGGCGACACTCAGTTGGTTTATCACTTGTTTTATGTACAAATACACCAAAAGATGTAAATTAGATTTGAAAAAGAATGATCAGTTTTTATTTACAAATGTAATATTAATTATTGTCAAAATCTGAGATGAGTACCACTGTGCCTTTAGATAATCCCTTCCTTGACTTACCTGCAGTATTTCTAGTTGAATCATGTTTGTATAGATGTATTACGTACATACATTTGTAAAGGTAAGTCATCCTGAATTTGTCAATCGCAGATTTCTCACTCACTTACCGCAGGTAAGTAGGGTTACATAATGTAAATAGGAGGTAATTAAGGAGGGGCAATGTAGATTACTAGGCTTCTACCTATATTCTTAACTGTTTTTATTGTGTCTTATAAAGTCATCCACACTAATGTGTTGGGAAAATTTCAGACTTATTTTTATTTTGACTGGCATAATTGTTTTTAAGGAAAATTTGTGAACATCAAGATCTTGATTTCTATAAAGGTCATGGTTCTTTCTACCTGATGTGTCAATTGTGTGTACATATTTTCTGGCAAATCTTTTTGTGGTACCATGTAATTTTACACTTCACTGTGTATACAGTCCACATCAATTATGCACACAAATCCATTGATGAGGTAATCAGTTGGATTTACAAATTAACAAAACCGAAAATTCAGGAATCTAATGAAAGGAATTTTCTGTAATTTAGACAGGTTGGAATGGAATTCTGTGATTTGTGAAGCTGAAAAACTGTAGCCCTTCTGATCATTAGTCAACTTTTTAATTGTAAAACACACCAGGAAAACATTAAGGATATCAATTCTCTAAATCACATAAAAAAATGTTAGCAACATAGTAAGAAATACCAATTACGAGTCACATTAGGTAACAAGTGCAACTTAAACTTTAGCAAGTCTAGTTCTTCCCTACTGAGGCAATTTACTATTACTCACAGTCAGTGGAAGTCAATGAACTAAGGTGCATTAAGGCAAAATTTTATGTAACAACTTTAATAGCTTGTGAATTTAATACAACGCTTTAAAAATAAAGGAAGCTGTCTTAATACTCTATTAAATAGACAATGTTTTTGCAGGCTAGTTTATAGGCACTTTGAAAGATAAAGTGATTATCTCCAAAAATGAGACGACAAAGAATGACAAGACAATGACAAAAAACTGTTGTCGAGTTAACAGCTTTTAAAAGAAACCTCTTCAGTGTTCCATAAATTAATACTTAACTGCTTTCAGCAAACGTTTTCCAGCAAAAAACACCTATACATGAAAGGATATTCATATAAACTTTTCAACAACTTCTGGGCTTCAAGATGTTATTTAAAACATAAGTCCCCCACCTCCTGCCCACTCCCCTCCCCACCCCCAAATTTCTATAAATATCTCTCAAACATTCTGCAGTAAGGGCAGGTTACAAATGTAACTTGCAGGTAAAGCAAGGTGACATAGCAATTGAGCTTTCATACCAAGTAATCATTAATACCCCCCTCCTCTCCCCTCTCCCTCTTTCAGCTCCAATACCACCTTAAGTGCTGAATAAATAAATTCAAGAGAGTTTTTGCATCATTTTTGGTAATAACTCTACATGCAGCAGACAACAAAGGTCACCAACAGAACAGCCTTACACAAACTAGTAAGATACTGAACAGGTTATTACAAAATTAATTACACTAAAATCTCTTTTCTGGAACTACAAATCTGCTTAGACGGCCTGCAGATCTTTCAAAGTACAGCTCTACCAAGCTTTAGGGTTGTGCAGTGCTAGGTTCACATTACAAACCTCCAAGACACTGATACACCTGATGTTCTTTGTACCTTCAGGAGTTTTCTGTCAAGGTATTCAGGATAATTGAAAGTTGGTAATTTGAGACAGTATGAAACTTAGCCTAAACTTGTCTTTTCTTCTGTCATTATTCACAATTTAATTCCTTTTTGGATAACATTCACTACTTCTGAGTTATCGAGGTTTAGGTCTTTTAAACATGTGCAACTGAACAACAAGAGTTGATATAGCTGGGATAAACTGTTCAAATACTGGGGAGAACAATTGATAACAATGGGGTTAGATGAAAACTAAAAGATGAAAAGAGAATGAACATGACAAAGCAAAAAGGCTAGAGATGAAGCAGGTGCATGGACAAATGGTTTATTGCAGAACTGTACAAATGAATGGTTCCTTGCTCCATGAAAAAGATTTAGTTGAACAGATCGGAATAACAATTCCACAGAAAAAAAGCAGAAAGCCGTACATATGAAGTTAGGCTGCATGGCCACAGTTCATCAGTTTGTAAATCAATTAGCAAAGAAAAACACAGTAATATCTGTGCCTATACAGTACCCAATGAGCTCAACTTTGCAACTCATGCAGTAATCAGTTCTGTAATTTTAGACATCACGTCTGTCTATATAGCTTGGGAAAATGCAGTCACCCCAATCAGAGTGAGTGTGCCCCGTCACTCTAGTTCATGAATGGCCTATTTTGATCACGTGACAACGTTTTTGTTTGTGAATTGTGAAATTCAAGGAGAATTTCACCTACTGCCTTTAACACAACTTATTGATGCTATTTTCTAAACATATACTGTTGCATCCTAGATATATTTTACCAATAACAAAGGACTCATGAAAGAATTTAGATTCCACTGCCACCAAAGGCATCTCCCAACCTTCCATTTATCAGGCAAAAAAAGGTTATACTCTGCGGTATAGGAACTGTGGGGATAAATTCACTGAATCACTACTGGAAAAACCCACCTTTCTCTTCCTCTCCCCCATTATCAAACAAAATAATCTTTCCTTACATTATCTCTTGGGTTTAAATCCATTGACTACAGGTAACCCCTCACCTGACCCTTCTTCCTCTCATGTAAAACAAGCATATCTTATATGTTGTAAGAATTAAATCCAAAGACTCATTATATGGGGGGTAAACAAGAATCACCTGCCTAATCCACCAAGGAAAGTTTCCCCACAAAGCTATTCCAACCACATTCACTATTGTAAGGAACCACTTATAAACGTCAGACGATGCAAGATGTAATGTGAACTCTACAAAAACAGTTCAACCTTACTGGTTAAATGACAACTTGTTTTACTACCCTCCAACCTAGCAATTTAAATTATTCAATTTCCAATGTAATTTAAGCCACAAGGTTCAAGTTTCTTTTTCCTCTCTTCTGTTCTTGGATATTAATGAAGCAGAGGTATTCACAACACACTTTCTCATTGATTGCAACAAGTTTTTCTACGGAGTTGAAGTACTGGGCATTCAAATTTGAAAGAAGAAAACATCACACTGAATCCTTAAATAGTCTCACCAGGCAGGACAACCAACAAAAGCGAAACCAGGTCAGGTTGAAATAAACCAAGTTAAAGCATCCAGCAAAACTGTCCTGATTTTGAGCAGAAACTTCATCCTGAATTCACTTCTTTCATGAACTAACTATAGATTTCTACCTAAAGGTTGCTCCCAACCTCCACCTCTTCCCCCTTCTCCCCCCATGATAAACAGTCACCCTTCCCCATCACAAAAAGGCATTGTTTGTGTCATTGTCTGATTTCTTTGCCCCATCATTGTATGCATGCAAATTTGTGGTTTTATTTGTTCTTTTGGGGATTCTACTGTACTCATAATACTCTATACAGGCAGAATTGAGACAATCTAATTATTCAAAGCAACCAACAAATAAGCTTTTTTTATTGATGAAAGGAGGAAGGATGTGCAATGGTGGGGTGAGGCAGAATATGTCTCCTCTCTCTATCAGGGGCATGTAGGCAGGATTACCAAATTTTAGGTTAAAAACTGATAATTACCCTCCTCTCAGTTCCACTGTCTTGGGAACGACCTGCAAACATGCATTCAAACACATTCACAAGGCTTACAAAACTCTAAGGGAAAAGAGAGGTCCTTTTGAACCACAGGCCCCCTCCCTTTCCAGCAATATATCCATTCTCTGGTTATAACTCCCCTGTCAAACCAAAACTGAGAAATCTTCACTTCGCTTCTTGCAAAGGGTGACACAGTGACAAAAACACAGCTTAATGTATTCTGTATTCTAACAAGTTCTGCTATCCCAAAATTTTAGAGACTGTTACACCTGTATGGATAAAGGAATATACCAAGACATTCATGCCCAACTTGGGAATAAAGTGACATTTCTACCGATGTTAAAATTGATCGAAGCCAGTCTCTGATACGTCGGTGAATTTAGTAAATGTAGGGTGTATGAATAAACTTTACTTTTTCAATGCAAGTAGGACATACAAACCACCTTAACATTTATATGAACCCTTTTATTTACGCAGAGAGTAACTTAATTACTAGTCCCTTGATAAAACCAACACAGGTTGTAATTGAACAACTTTATGCAAGGAAGCTTTTAATTGAGAACTTTTTTATTTGAGCTTTATAATCCTCTTGCTATCATCCTTTTCTTTTAAAATTTCCAATGCAAGTTTACAAATATTGAAAATATTCAAGACATGAAGACTTCATGACAGGTGTAACAGGATGAGAAATGAATCCTCCGTAGGGGGCTACAGTTTTAAAGGTTTTGGGGTTTCATGTTTCATGATCAGGATGCCACTTGAGCTTGATTTAACCCTCTTCCCCTTATCTCTGTCTAATGGGGCAAGGGAAAGAAGCAATTATAAGGGAGAAAGTATATTCAGAATGACAGTATTTGATTAACACCTTGGACAGTGAGAAAACAAGCTGGCGGTATTGTTAAATCAATGATCAATGGGCATATCAAAGATGAAGGCAAGGAGGGACCGTAGGATCCTCACGAGTAGTGTGGCTAGTCAAGAGTGGCTACATCCCTTCCAACAGCTATTACACTTGGCATAATATCTAAACAGAAAAAAAAAAGGATGAATATTGCAGCTTTATAGGTAAGATGAGGGCTTACTACAGTACTAGCCAAAAGTTAAACACTGTGAGGACAGTGTTGAAACCATTCTGAGTAGATCGACAAGCACAAGATTTAAAATTATAGATCTAGCCAAGCAGTTAGTATAAAAGCTGTAGCAGGCACAGAAAATATGTATGTTGCAAAGGAACTAGGGACAATTACTTGTGACTCATTGCTGTTACATTCGTAGCAGGTGTCCAGTGCATACTTCTGTCTTTCACATACATACTGTACTGTACTCCAACTTCTACAAACAATGACTGACATCTTCCAGTTCCACTATATTCATTAGCCTAATTTGAATTTATGCGTTCACTGCACTTACTGCACGTTGATTGCACTGAATGCATCTGTTAAGTGGGTAGGGGCTTCTAAGCTTGAAAACATGCATGTCCAAATCATTGGATCTAGAGGACATGTACCGTTTAATCTTAGTGTCTTTAGACATGTATCATATTTGATGGCACTCAGCTTCAAAACATGCACTTCCTATTGTACGAACTAGCTGTTGATTGGTTTCAATATGTAACTGTTCATATTGCAAAATGATGCTTAAACCGAAACACTGTCCTACAACCTTCCAACTTTTACACAGTAATGCAATGGGAGGCTTTCTTCTGGGTTAGTTTTAAGCAAGAAAAATCACACACTAAAACCCCACTGACTTTGGTTACATGAAATGCATGGTAATTCAGACTTATATTTTAGTCGGTTTTTCATTGAATATTTATTATTTGCGCATGTTGTGACAGGACAAATGAATAGTTAATAGCGTATAGTTTTTACACAGATCGATACACTTTGCAAAAGTTCCCAGACGTTGGTATTATGAGTGTAGCCAATATAATTTATGTACGTGCAGGAGTAATACATGTCCACCATGTGGGCAGTGCTCTATGTTGAATGTTGAGTAATCACCTATAAAAGCATCTAAGTGATTCTAGTGGTATTGACATTTTTGTACAATATAAGTGCACCCAGTTATATCTGTGTATTAACAGAACTGTAAAGAAGGCAGTGAAGGCAAAGTCAAAAAGATTTTAGAGCAAACTGTAACCTTTAGAGAGAGCATATTATAAGCAAGAATTTAGTTTTGATAAGACTTGAAGCAAGCAACAGTGATGTCACCTTTTAATGCTGATGAGGATTCTTTATTTTCTTTGTTTTCTAATCTATTGTTTTTATCTTGAAATAGACAGGATTATCAGAAATGAAACTTTGAAAATGTCTATGCCTCTCATGCATTTACTTACAGTATAAACAGCATAGCAGACTTTTTAACTTCATGCTTACGAAAGGTTCATGAGAACTGGGAGTTAACAAAAGTTAGCCCATTGTTTATACTCCCAGTTCCCATGATCCCTTGGGTGCGTTTAGCGATGACTAAAGTCTGCTACAGAATTACGGAGGAGAAACTCATTCTCAACTTATAAAAATGAATAATGTAACACGGTATGTGAGGTTATGATGTCATATGTACTTGCTTCAAGTTCAATTTTGTTTGAAACTGTGACAGCTTCATCTGCTAAGATCTCGAGAATCCCAGATATAAAATGATGGCAAATGTCATCAAAATGCTACCTTTTATTTCCTCTTTAAAGTATACATCAAGACTAAATTTTTGCTTAAACTCATCTTTTTAGGGTCTGGGCTATGCTTCAAAAAGAGATTTGATTAATTTTAAGTCTGACCTATCATGCAAAATCTTCACTCAGAGATCAAACTAAAGATGGAGCATAACTCATCAGGAAACAGGGCCCAGATCTTTAAACACTAATGTTCTCTGATAAAAAACATGACTAAACTTTTCCCTTCCCTCCTTCAAATCTGATGGATGAATAGAATTTCCAAAATAAATTGGATTCAAATGTCTAGTCATATTGTAATTGAACATGGACTTGATATCGTCACATGATTGCTTTTCATGTATGACTTCATAAGTTTTTGAACAGTTTATTCCTACTACTAAATTTTCTTTTGCTGCAGTTTTTCATACAACAATACTATTATCGATGGGTTTATTGCAAAACATGACATATGGTTGAGAAGATGCTCTCATGGCATACATATACTGCAGATTCACAATGAACAGTGTTTATCATTTTCTTTTTCTGTTTTTTGGTAAAAAGTCACTGAGGTAATTTATATCAAACTGCATACACAAACTGACTTCATATAACACAGATACAGTCTGCTTTGGATAAATGACTTAAAAAGATTAATTTTCAAGTTGTACATTTTTACCACAAATACACAACTATTTTCAATATTTATCATCCAGTATTACCTAATTCCACATCACTTATTTGCAGAAATTATGGTAATTCAGATGACAACATGAGAGACAATTTCAAGAAATATTGCATCATACCAAATATGTGAGGCATGGAGTACGTTCAAGGTTATGGTTTGAATACACTGAGTAGGGATTTCTATAGTATCTCTCCACAGGATTCTACATCAAAGTGTCCTCAATATACCATTAACACAGTTGACTGCCAATGTACTCTTTACTGACCCTGCCTGACCTGTATATATTTTATCCTTTCCCTACTGCTTTTTCCTACCCCCCCCCCTCCCCCACCACCATCACCTGTTGAGACATCAATATTATTAGCATGAATGATACTTCACACTGACTTCTCATTTCTCCTACACCTACTACAAATGTCAAATACATCAAATAAAACAAAACATTTTCAAGCCAAGCTTTGAAACTGAAAACACAAAACAGCAGCAGGTACAACACACACTTGGAATCATACTACACCACACACTCAAAACACTGCTTAATCAGGCTGCAACAGAAATCCCCTCGGCAGAATTACATGTATCAATAGCTGAAAATAAAATAAAAAAGAAATAGAGCAAAAATAGAAGACATCAAGAGAAACATTTCTATGCCGGTATCTCCTTCACTTCATATGTATAATTGGTTAAGACTTCATTTACTTATCCTGAAATAAACGAATAAGGTCTATTTTGTGACAACTTACCCTCAACTAAACTTCAAAGAATATTAAGACATTTCTTTTATACTTCACTGGAATGTCAGGTTTTTAGAACACTTGAGGAGAAGTTTCATGTAACTGTAACAATGATTGATCTGGCCTGATAATATGTGTAAATTAAAACGTTATTGATCAGCACATGAAGGAGAAAATTTCTTCCCAAGTCCACCTGTAGACTTTGATACAATCATCCTGATGGAATATTTTTACCCACACATTAGAGGGTCCAAATGATGGCAAGAGAGTGAACATGGTAAAGAAGACCATGCCATTATCAGGGGCCACTTCGCTGAAAGGTCATTCCATGCCGATGGGGTAATTCTAAATTGCAACAATTACACAAAACAAACACAAGGGGACCGTTTTCCTATCCTACAAAAACAAGTGTTTTGACAAGAACAGGGTTAAGTGGTTTCTAGGAAACAAGTTGTGAATAATGAAAATCTCAAACCAAATTCTACAAGGAGCAAAAACTCCCAAAAAAGCAGAATAACATAGCCAAGTCACAAGGTTGGCATCTATGAAGCAGTAAAAATATCAAGCAAGGTAACAAATCTCACAAACAAAACTGAGAGGATGGTCATTCAGGGCCACTGTAGTAATCACTACTCAGTCACTTAAACTTGACAATTCCTAAAACAGTCACTGGATTAAATATCAACCAGCTTCATTCTCTCTCCTCTTGTTGTGTTACTATAGCTACATAATCCCATCTATGCATGGATGTAGTGGATTTGCAACATAGCATTATCAAGACACAATTGTATTCACCTTCCATTAATGCTTGGCAGATTTTATGGCCTATTACTCAAAGAAACCTCAATTTCTAATTGTCTTTCATGAAATCTTACTTTTGTTTCAAATCTGTTTGAAGAAAGTTTTATACATCAGTATAATTACGAACTATGCATAAAAGATGTAAAACTGTTCAAACAGACCTTACACTTTTTACACAGCTTTGCTATTCCCTTGCACTCAGTACTTACAGATCTGCTTGTCTCATCTTGAAGAAGATTAATTATTTTTGCATCATTCTTTCAGATAAAAATATACACTTTTGAATAAGTTTCTGAATTAGTTTATTTAATAATCAATGCTGCCTGCAGCTGCCACCCAGGTGAACTCCCCCAAGATCTAATAAAGAGAAAAAAATAACTGAAAGAATGACATAATTGATTTGAAGTAATCTAGAAGCAAAAAGGTAATAGGCAAAACTTCAAGGTGTGAACAAACCTTGTACTTCACTAAGGAAAACTACCACAGATTTTGTGAACAACAAATTTAAAGCATTTTTGAACATTGTCTACAAACAGCATTTTTTAAAAGTTTACCTTCTGAAAAGTTACTTATTATTTAATATGCTGATCAATGTGATTTTAATTCTTTTTGAGCCTATATTTAAAGGTTACATACAATGAAAGGCAAGATCATAGCCAATTAAATTTTGCACCCAAGATTCATACAGGGCCATATGGGCCAGCCCATATGCCCATATGACCCATATGGGAGAGTTCTGGGGCCCACGTGGGACGGTTGCCCACATGGGCCCTAGAACTATCCCATATGGGTCATATGGGTAATATGGGCTGGCCCATATGGGCCCCTTATGAATCTTGGGTGTGAATCATATGGGCCCCATATGCTGGCCCATACGAAGCCCCTACAGATCTCATATGGGAATGCTACCTGGGCTTCCTGATCCCTATTGAAAAGCAATGTACCAAATGCAAAATGATTAGTAGAGGTTTCTTAGATTACACCAAAAGCATAACCATAGAGTATGAGGATAATGCATCGCCATAAATGACCCTCCCACATGCGGAGCTAACAACTAGCTTTTTGTTCAGCATGTCGCTATGAAAGCAACAATGGCAATGAGCCCAAAGAGGTGAAAGCCACAGAAAGCTGCCACACAAATAAGTAGGAAAAAGTGCTAAAAAGTGGCACCAGTTTCATGCAATTTACAGTGCCACAGAAAGTTTGCTGATCAGAATAACAGTCAATACTGACCTGCACAGTCATTTTGCCAGGCCAACATTGAGCCACAGCATAGGTATTCCTTCTCAGGAAACCAAAAACAGTGAATTTAGTACAAGATTCTTACTAAGTACACTCCCACAAAACCTGGAGGTATTTGCTGATAATCAAATCACACAGGGAAACAGCAGCTTACAGAACAGACATCGTGGTAGAGTCTCCTAGCTATAGTTCTTACTGCAAATTTCTCATTCATTAAAAGACATGCAAAAATGCAGGTTTAAAAACATATAAAAGGACTCCAAAGTATGCAGCCTATAAAAGGCTTGTTTTATGAGGCTCTACCGCATTCTTGCCACATATATTATACTGCAATTTACCCCCCAAACCAAACAGAATACAGTATGAAGCATACTGTACATTACAAACCAAAGATTATGTTCACCAAATTTCAAGTTCATCAGAGACTTGGAATCACCGGTATTATTGTCCCTTTTTGCCTTCTATCCACATAGAATTCCCAAAACTCCCTGGATTGGTAATCTACGAGCCCCGATACTTACCTCCTATTTACATATGTAGAGTCTAAATACCAGAGTCTGTAAACATGCGTGTGAACTGTCTGACGGCAAGAGGACTTCAGGAGGCCACCCTCCTTTGGAGGGTGCCCTCCTCCACTGTGCTATTGGTTTGCCAGGGTCTTACTGTGGGTAAGTGGGGATTACATATGTAAATAGGAGGTAATGAGGGGCGATGAAGATTGCATACACCAGTCCTTACAAATAAAACTGAACTGGGGTGAGATTTTGGGTTTACTTCTTAGATTCTGAAGAAGAATTTGGATTAGGGCCAATACGAGCTTTTTTGCCCGTAGGTTATAGCTATATAAGCCCACTTATAAGAAATGAAAATTCCTTCCACAAACATTCTTCTTGGTATTAAGTAGTAAAAGAATCCATAAATCATCAACCTTACACTTAGTACCAACTCTGGGAAAGACGCCTAACTTCCATTTCATGTGATAAATTCCTCTGGTAAATGTCCAATTTATCAAACAATACAAATTAAGGAAAATACCCACATCAGTCATCCTTCAAGATGGAAGACATGACTCTAAAACAGCCCAAAAGTATTTGGCTAGAAAAATCTGATCAATTCTTCAAAACAGACTGATTCTAAGCGCTCAAAGTTACAATTTCAAGGGAATTAAGCAGTCACCCGTCTCATTTTGAAATGTCCATTATATCTCCCAAATCTTCTATTATCCATAGCTTTCACATTGCTTTTGACCATAAATATTTTCAATTCAATTCAATTTATTTCTCATATGTACATTCTCATCAACAAAATTACATTCAAATGAATTAGTTTACATACATATGATGGGCACTAGAAAAAACATTACTGTTCATCAAAGCTAGTGACCATGAAACAAAAGAAAAAAAAGAAAAAGAAGAGACGGTCAGAAGACTAGAAAGAACACTTTTCTCAGACATTCAGATAAATATTTAGAGCTTAAAAGTGATAACAGCTTATGAGTGAGTATTTACGATTCTTTTGAAATGAACGAAGTGAAGTACTAGATCTTACATCAAGGGGAAGGTTGTGCCAAACATTATAACAATAATTTCCAAGAAGTAATTTACCATGCACAGATTTGTGACGTGATACAGAAAAAAGATTATTATTACGAGTAAACATCGTTACTTCAGTTGAATGTGGGGGTTTTATGACATTTGCTAATGCATTTGGTAGTAAGTTATGACCATATTTATATACAAGTACCCCCATACAATACATATGAATATCTTTAAGTTTTAATAGGTTACTATCCAAGTATAACTGATCAGTTGAATAACGCCTTGGTTTTCTAGTAAGCAGCTTGAGTAATCTATTTTGTATGGTCTGTAGAGGTTTAAGTACAGTGGCACAGGCTGTGCCATAAACTTCAATAGCATAGGAGAGCCTACAATAAACAAAGGAATAAAAAATCTGTACTGCCGTATCAACTGGAAGGATGCCACTTATGTGGTAGAAAATACCAATATACTTAAGTAGGGAGTTACGTAATTCATTCACATGCTGCTTCCAAGTTAAATTCTCATCAATGGTCAATCCTAAGTACTTTGTATAAGGTGACTTGGTAATTTGAGTACCATTAAAGCAAAAGCTCTCAAAGCATTCATGATTATTTTGTTTACCTGCATGAAAAATTGTATAAGTGGTTTTGCCGATATGCAGTGTAAGTTTATTGGATTCAAACCAGATATTTAATAGGCTTAACGTTTTAGTAGCCATTTCAATTAACTTTGTACAATTTTTGTTGCTTAAGAAGACATTGGTATCGTCAGCAAAGAGGCGAATTGATACATTGGGGGCAGCATTTTGAATGTCATTAACATATAGGAGAAAAAGGAGCGGTCCCAGTATAGAACCTTGTGGTACTCGTGGTGACATAAGTATAATGCGAATACGTATTATTAACAAAAGTACATTGCTTTCTATTGGATAAATAACTTAACAGAACGTTATCTGCCGTTCCTCGGATACCATAGTGTGACAGCTTCTTTAAGAGAATAGCATGATCGACTGTGTCGAATGCTTTCTTCAAGTCTAAGTAAAGTCCTAGTACGTTATTACCATTACCCAATTGGGAACGAATATTATTTACAATTTCTAATAATGCATAAGATGTTGAATGACCTTCCCTAAAACCAAACTGAAATTTATAAATAACATCGTGTCTGTTTAAGAAACATCTCATCCTTTTTTCTATAACACTTTCAAGAATTTTATTTATGCAAGGGAGTAAACTAATGGGTCTATAATTTTCTGGTAGAGAGCGATCACCCTTTTTAAAAAGTGGAATAACCTTTGCTATTTTAAGTGCGTCTGGATGTACACCAGATGTAAATACGTTGTTGAAGATATGTGTAAGTATGGGAGCTAACACGTGAGAGATAGAGAATATGTTCAGAAACAAAAACATAGTCACATAAAAATGGCCATACACGAATCAGCATACCAGGGTATGCTTAGAATTCAATGCTTGAAACATCTCTTTTCCTTCTTGAACTGTGTCCCTCTTTTAAATCCCGCAAAAACTTTCATACCAACAAATTCCAAATACTGTTCCATCCTCTCACGACCAGAGGATTGCTGGGAGCTACATTTTTCCGTGAACACCCCATTATTATACTATTGAAAAACTTGGTGCTGTTTTTAAAACCATGACCTATCATTCATGTGGTAACTTGGGAACAAATTCATGTCAAAATGTGTCAGGGCAAATTGAATTACAACTTGGCTTGACAAATCCCGACAATATCATGTCTCATGACCAACAAACAGTTCTTTCAGCTGCTTTGTTAGAATATTTTCATGGCTCTTTCATGACTTAGATAATATTGCTAGAAGTAAAATGCTAGAAAGTGTCCTATTAATTTAAATGCACTATCTCAGAACACTAGTTCTGTGTCTGTATTTGATGTCATTGAATACTTTTTGAATTCCTTTGAACCATACAATTTCTGTGCTTTCTGTCACAGATCTTATGCAATTTGTGATAATTTATTATTCTCTCATACATCACGATCAGGAGATGAAAGTGGTGGCATACCACAAAGACTGGAACAAATAAGCTTGAGGAGTTAGTCCCCTCTACGTCCGACTCACAAATCATGGTTCATATTTAATTTTCTTGGCACTGCAGACCAAAACTAGTGGACAGAGAAACTGGGGGGGGGGGGGGGGGCAAGAGGATTAACTATAAGTGCTAAAACGAAACCACTCCCCTAAGATGAAAATGTCAATCATACCCCCTGATGAAACACAAAAACATGTCAATTGCCTATTTTAAGTCCCACCCTATCAAAGGATCACACAAGGTGCAGTCTCACAATTATCCACACCTACAGTATATTCTTACGAATCTAATTCATACAACAAAACAAGACAAACTTAACAACTATGCTTCAATGTACGAAACATTTTACAACACATACACTTCATGTACCCCCTCAATGAAATAAAACACAATCAAGTTTGGTATACATGCTTTCCCTTCAGGGTGGGGGAACTAAAGGTGTGACTATAACAGATTAAATCACTTTTCTCTGTCCACGCCCACGCTCTATCAAAGAGGCTTCTCCTTTCCAACACCTTGTATTCCTAAGGTTTAGAAAAAAGTCTCCTTTAAATTAAAAGAAATATCCTTCCAATAAGCTTTTCTTTCTTCCAGGAGTCTTTTGTAGAACACTTATCATTGCTGTTTAATTAAATCCAGAGTTTAGTGAACCCAAAAACTTTGCACAGGATTCGATTAGGATGTATAGTGAAGGCATGCTGTGACCTTGGAACAAAACAGTCAAATTCTTATTACTAAGATTTTCCCCTAAAGCTTCGGGCTATCCCCATCTGGTCTTACTTCTTCACACTGATGCCATTTGGCACAACAATATAACTTCCTTTTGGGGCGAAACACTCAATTTCGAGCAAGATTTAGGTCAAGAAAGGGGGGAATGTTTTAGAGAAACATTGCCAGTATAGCTTCAGGACTTGTGATGGCTACAACCACCAATACCGATCTTATCTTATTAAGTGCCACTCATTCATTCACTTCAGACACAACAAAACAATGAGCTTCGAAACTCTAACTAGCAGCGTTATAAAAGGGTGCCTGGAGGACCATAAATCAATGACCATAGCTTGACCTGATATTATTGCCAACATTCCCTACAGCTGTCTGTTACAGACCAAAGTGAGCTCTAAATTAGAGGGAACTTGTCAAAATATTTACAAGAGGTCAATTCAATTGGTCATATCTGGCAACATTCACTACAACTTGTTGATCCTTCTAAAATTTGTGTGTGGTCTTCATAAACAAGACTTAAACTTGGGTTTACTTGGCAGATTAATATTTAGGACATGTTTCCTTTTTTAAGCTAATCAAGAATACATATAAATATATTAACAGATAAAGCCACACAGATATTGAAGCTGGAACAGGTGTTGGAGGCAAAATGAGCCTTTAATGAGATTTTCTGCATCTCAATGTCAACATTCTGTCATGACACTAGTAACTTGAATCACTACTTCCCTGCAGCTAGGTGGAAGAAAGGAAATTTAACAAAAGTAGATCATCAATGAAGTAAAATATATCAAGCTCTCATCACCATCTTTGTAATTTCAATGGCCCAACCCTGCCATATACTCTTAATTTTACTTCTCTGATAAATGTATAAGGAAAAGTTTAGAATAATTCAAACTGCAACCAAGCTTTCCCATGAAGTGATCATCAAAAGACTTTCCAATAGTCAACTTGTGTTCTACTGCGTCTTTGGTACAGACAAGAACTTACCATTTTGTAAATGCCAAGTTTTGTCTGCATTCCTTATTTCAAATTTCCATTTATTTCTGGCTAGAAAAAGTTGACTTCCGTTTTGTTAAGTTAGCCTTCTGTACTATAATAATAGTAATATGTGTTGTAGTATATGACAGAGCTGCAGGATCACGTTCAACATTTACAATTTAGATGGGCTTTTGGAGTCTTGGATCACTATTGAACTGACTGAAAATTGAAGAAAACTAACTGAAATTGTTACACATTTGAATTTCTTCAATTTTTTTTTATATCGAATTTTTTTCTTCCCAACATTTCGTACTATTCATGTTGTAATCCCATCTGATCATTCAACATAGTTTCTCTATTTCCTGCTTTAATTTTTGCAGTCACTTTTCTTAAAGGTCGTGTGACATGAAATAACATAACTGGATATTTGATGTAAAAAGCATTACATATTATTACCTATTATGAATAAAAATGGGCTAAATGCAAATTTGTGACACTAAGAGATGGAAATACTAAATTCAGCTAATGATAGCCTTTGTTTTTTCAACCTTTATTTCAAGGACACAAAGCATTATTTTCCCTTGAGGGGTTTATTATGGAGGTTAAAATTATTTCCTTGAAAAATATTGATATCACTCACCAAACTGTAAACTATCTGATCAGTAATTAAGAGATAATTTATAAAGGGTTAACAAAAGAAATCTTAACACTGTGCAACACTCCACATCATTATTAGTTGCATAGGCAATGAATTACTCTAGAAACCATCAAACTTTGAAGAAGTGTTCTTGATACTGAAATAATTCCTATGGATCTTTCATCAGGGGATTTTAAGTGCCAAGTGAAAACAGCTATTTCTGGTAGCAAGTCACCATAACTAGCTACAAGAAAACTGGCAAGAAGATGGCTCATTGCTACGTCCATTGCATCTGATGGCAGTATGTAGTAACTTAAATTTGAACATAGAAAACAAGATTATACCATTACAAACCATCAAACCTTCATTTAAAGAATCCATACCTGGGTCTTGCAGAGCCTGTAAATGTTGCCCACATTTTATTTTGGAATTAGGCTATGTGAAGAATGACTTACATAGATGGAAAAGACAAACTTCTCAGAACAACTTTAAAGAATACACCTTCCTTTCAGCCACAACCTACAGTTAGCAGAGCAATGAAGGGTTTAATACATGCAGTCTTTGCAAAATCTAAATTACATCTGTCCACCAAAGGCAGTGAACAAAATTACTCACAGGGGTAGGAAGAGGTCACCAGCAACACAAAGGTTATATAACACTAATGTAACACTAGTTTTCCTTCCTAGCAGCTAACTGAGTGTAATCATAATTATTGCATATGAGTTTTGTTCTACATCAATAACTAACGATGTAGCTATTTCTGAAGCTACACTTGAAGAGCAAGCAAATAAAAGCATTTACTCACTTTTTGAAATATGAAAAAATTAAGAACAACATAGGGGCTCTTTCTGATGTTCTCCACTTGACTCCCTCTCTTCATAATGTTTTCATACATCAAAAACACAAACAAAAACAAAAAACAGAAAAAAAAATTACTAAAAATGCTGAAAATGCTTTCAAATCTTCAAAGAATAATGCAACAGAGTCAAGTTTTCTTTTTCAATGTTGCTAAATAGTAACTGCAATGAAGACTGCTAGTAACAGTATTATATATAGAGATGGCAAAGGACGGTTTTTACAACAATACCTTCCAGTATTTTACAGAGAATTAATGAAAGAACTATAAACTTTTTTAAAGTTCAAAGGCTTTTTGCAGCAAAAAAGGGGGTTAAAAGCCAGGTTGGAAATACCTGCCATGCACACCTGTTTCTAGTTTTTTCACAGACCTTTATTCATTTAATATAAATTCAAGGATGTTTTTCACTTACAAGGAACTCACATTTCAGCCTGCTAGGCCTGTTTAACCTAGATCCACACGTCTAAATTCTCTTGTAACTATCAATCGTTCGGATACATTGGGGGCATGAATTCACTGGTCTCTACCTGTGATCCAATTTTAAACTTCTTGCACGGATTAATTTTTCTGTTCTCAATGTTTTTAAATGGACAGACGATCAAAAAACAATCAAATTCCACATTAGTTTAACTTGCAGCTGTTCTTTCTGTCTTCCTGAAAATTAACGGACTCTCTTCCCCTTAATGCTTAGGTGACATTTTATACAATCTATCAGACTGATCTGAAGTGAACCCATTCTTACTCCTAATATACAAAGAAATACATACTAAATACACAAATAAAGCGGGTATCTTTTTAGAGGGCAGCAGAGAGGAAAGTAGGGAGGGGTAAAGGACATTTAATTTAATATTCATTTGACTGTAGTAGTTCTCTTTGAGCAAGGAAATGCAAAAATGCTGGCTATGTCCAACTCATACTGCCAAATTCCTCATTTACTTTAGGGCTGGAAAAAAGGTCAGCAAGCGAACCAAATTTCCGACAATTTTTACGTTTTCATGTACAAAACTAGCAAAGTTTCCTCCATTTGTACATATTTCCCTTCAGATACCAAAATTTCCCTGCAAGCAGCTTCCCATATTCCTGATTTTTTGATCCATGTTCATTCTTGTCATGAATCAACTCAAGAAAATTCTCGACTGAACACATTTTACACGAGCGATTTTTATTTGACCATAACTAATGTCGGTACGATATCTTTTACCAGTTGTTGTCTGGGTGGATATAATTTAATCACAAGGAAAAGAATATTTTTTACAGAAAAGTAGGTAGGGATATCTGTAATTGGTAAGTTATTCACGTATGATTACTTCTCTAGTACATGATGGCTTCATGATGATAAAACAGAATATAAACAAAAAATTGCACCAAAGAAACTCCCAAGAGGAACTGGAAAAATAAATGGATGAAATTACAGGTATTTAATTACATCAATGGCTTTTTACGTATTATTATACCTTTCATTTTAAGATATTTTTAACACACAACCTTTTGCAGCTAATTTTATCAGATAAAACTCATAAAACTAGCTGTACATATTACGTGAACCGACAGTTAATTTAATATTGGCATCTCCTAAACTCTTCCTTCAAACACAAGGTCTGCATACCAATGCATTCCATGTTTCATGGAAAGCTTTACAACATACAAATTACCCCCTGGAATAACATATGCCAGGGTTCTGGCAGTTCCAAATGCTTTTCACTCTTTCCCCTTTTCCTTCCCCCACCCACACCCCAGGGGCCCTCCCCTTAATATCTTACATCATCCACAACACTGCTCCTCAAGTGCCTATACTGATGTGCAATGCTCAAAAATGCTACTTGGTTCTCTATGGACTTTTCTTAGATGATGTGCATTCATGAATAGAGGGCTCCCTTTTCAAATTCTTAAGAGGGCTTCACAGTTCTACTTATATGAGGGCTCTCTTCTAGTTTTGCAACATATGTGCATGGAAAGTACTGATGTAATGTCATTTTCATGCCAAGTCCTTACAGAGGGCACTCATTTGAATTGCCAGAAGAAAGACGGTAATATTCTGGCAACATTACAGTGCAAAATCTTCAACACCTCTCTCCTTTCTCTCACAGTTTTGCAAAGCTGCACAGTCACATCAAGACAGGAAAACAAAGAAAGTTTTAAAACTACCTCCAATTGTTTCTCCTTTAAATGTTGATAATAGCTTAAGGGGAAATTTAAACATAAAAATTGTATTTAATTCATAGTAGACAATAAAAGGATGGAGAAGAGAACTGATGACAATAAGATCTTGCAAATAACTGGTCAAAGATAGCCTTTATAAATTATTTTCCATAAATTAGTTCCATTCATGTTTTTTCCTTAAATTATTAATTAACCATTAAATTAATGAAGCAATTGCATAAGTTCGAGATCTTTGTTCCGACAGAGATCTGATATGGGAGAAAAAATGCTCTGAAGAGAAGAAAATTAGAGTGTTACTATGCAGGCTGCAGAATTCTCTGAGCAGATCTCTGCAGTCTGGCTGCAGAGGGCAGCATGTCAAAATTTCTGTGGTAAAATAATTTATAATGTAGAAAGTACATGGAACTCCTTCAATGATTCATGGGCTTCTATACATGCTAAATATTAACAAATGGAAAGAATAGAAAACAAAGGGTAATTGATGAAGTTAGAGATGAGTAACATCCAAAACTGCTTTTGTATTCATTCCATTTACATTATTTTATTAATAAGGCTAAAATTTTGAAAGTGAAAAATTTCAAATTCAAGCATTAAAGTGTATGAAAGATTTACTCTGAAGTAAAGTGCTGTGGGTGGAAAAAGTTGAGACCATGGGACCGAACCTCACAAGGAGTTGGTAACAGGCTTAAAGGGAGTAAAATACAATTATAATAATAATAATATGACACAGCGTGAATCCTTATCATAGAACTTGAGAAAAGTCGATGACTTCGAGACCCAGACAACTCCAAGGCAACAGCTTTGCAGCGGAAGGAGAATGGCGAATTGCTAGCCAAAATGGCGGATATTGAGGGGCACCATGTCAAAAGTACTCCAAGTTGCAGATTAGATGTAGCAAGGGGTAAGTGTATATCTGCGACGTAAATTTGGTATTTGGAGGAAAGTTCGGTTTTCTTTTACAAGAAAATATATAAAAGCTTGCAAAAAATTTTATTTCCTTATTTCTTTCCCAGGAAGTATATTTCCAGCCCTGTGTGGGGCACAAGGAAAATCCAAACTGAAGGGCACAAACAATAAAAAATTTGCATGAAATGCCTGTCTCAAGGGTGACTGCGTGACAATGTAAACACACTGTGATGGATACGTAGACAGGGCGTAACTATTGAAAATACAGTTACATTCAAGAATTTGCTTGACAAGTCTAGTATTGATGTGATGTGTCTTTTCTGTTTTGTATGATAGGTGCAATATATAGTTGCAAAGCTTCACACATGCTACATTGCAATTAGCTATTCAAATACTGACCCTCAGTACTACTCTGATATACGGAGTGTAGCAAGACAGTTTGATGCGAAACTGAAATATTTCCACAAATGTTATCTTGATGAAGAAATTCTCATTTTTAAGTGAACCAATACTGTACATATTAGTGTTTGCACTGGGTACCTGGGTACTTGACCAACGATGTCAAGACCCGGTTCTGAAATTGCTACCCGGATCCAAAGTTTCACTACAGTAACATAGATTGCACATGTGACAGAACACCTAACATTTTATTTTTTTCTTGCAAAATTTATCACGCACGTGCCTAAGAACACTTGTCATGCCCGTACGTATGGTAAGATACATTGGTGTTATATTATATCAATGTGCAAAGCAAAATTTCTTATTACGACTTTACAACGAACTGGTAGCCTAACGGAAGTTATATTTTCCGGTACCTGGGTACCCGACCGACCACTGACTTCGGGTACGGTTCAGAATTTTGGACCTGGTGCAAACACTAGTATATATAGAGGTCATTCACATGATGTCACACGATTGGAATTGCCCGGCTTGTCAGGCACAGCACATGCGCAGTAAGCATATTTACAGCACACACGTACCGCATAACCATAGACACTACTGTGACACAATGAACGCTTGCGCAGCAAAATTTCTAACAACCAAAGAGATGCACAGTCATGTGACATCAGTGGAACAACTCTATCCCCGTAAGTTACCCTACCTACTGATTTGCCTGCCAAGCAGATGTGTGTTACTCCTGCACCTATACTGGCTGTTCTCAAAATACCAACATATGCAAACTTTTGCAAGAACTCCTAGTCAATCTGCATGCAACTTGTACACAATTTAAATTCACATGTGATCCCCAAAATGGAACATATGATTCCACAAACTGCTGTCTAAAGCAAGTCTGATTACCATAAATTTCATGGAACAAAGTCAATGGGCTTTAATGTATAATTTCCCTCCCTTAGAAGAAAATGGTAAACAACAAAAGAAGCTATAATCATCATTAAACCATTCGGTCTTACCAATATACTCAAGCAATAAATTTATCTCCCCAAAATATTCTGTAATATTACAAGAGTTTAATACTGATGTTGCATCTTTTGAATTTTTGGGCCAACAAATCATTCTTGACCTACAAATAACTTAATTTCTTTTTGTGAGAACCTTAATTCTTCCATAAAATGCTACCATCCTGCCTTAAGTTTTTTGAATTACTTTTCATTCTGTATCAATAAACCATGTTTTTTTAAAGAAATGTAAAATTTTCTGTACTACAAACACAGTTATTACCCTTTGAACTTTATGCGATGAAAAGGTCCCATTAACTCAGTGCATATATATATGTATATGTGAAGAGGTCTCAGAATGATCTTACAGTTTTAACTCTGCCAGCAAAATGTATCATGTACCAAAACTACTGTAATCAAAATTTATGAAATGATTTCAAATAAGGCTCATGAATATAGTGGAACTGGATAATCTCTGTCATTGTTTGCAGTTGGTAGAATATGTACATTAGAAAGAGGCCTACAACAACACCTGCTGTGAAGATTATATCTTCCAACTGGACCTGCTGGAAACAGTACAGCTCTTCTCATCTTTCAATATCTAGGTCAAGTAAGTATCCAGTATAGTCATTGAATAGGCAGTCTACAGTACTATTAAACAACGAACGTAACTGTTCCTCTTCGACTCCTGGCACTGCTGCCAAACGCTACCTTTATTGGCAGAACTTCATAGTTGTTTCTTTAATCCCTGATGTTTGCAAGTTTCGTTCTAAATTTCCGTATCACTGAAACTGCAACCTTGTCTGGTTTAGGTATTATATAATACCTTAATACTTCTTTTATACCTGTTTTTCTCACATCGATGCTTTAGCCCACCCCAGTCACCAAGAAGGCTGGGCCAATTCTCCAAAACTCCCTTGCCACCCTCTACAGGAGGGCAGCCTCCACCACTGTACATTTTGTTTGCCAGGGTCTTATTGCAGGTAACTGGGGATTACATACGTACATTAGGAGGTTATGAGGGGCAATGTAGATTGTACAGTTCCTAGTTCAAATGAGGTAAAAACCAAAAAAGATGTTTGGCTGGAAGAGGGTGCAAAAGAGTACAGAAAGCTCAAGGCAGATGGACCGCAGAGGGCACTTGGTATTATTAGTCCGTTTTTCCTTTTGTGTCTGGGGTAGACCAGTGCATTATTAGTATGGAAGGCAGGTATTTGGGGTGTGTTGAACCTTCAGATAAATTATGCGTCTTGTATTAAGGCTACCAATTCATTCAATGTGTTCAAGCCCAACAGTCCTTAAACTAGGGGCCATGCAGCTGCAGCTGATTTTAGGTCAGCTTATGATTTTTGGGAGGCTGCAAGTGATTGCTGAGATGGCGGGAAATGCAAGAGGTGCAGGGGTTAGGGACTACAGTATGGTGAGGGGGGCACCATTTTCAAGTTTCAGGATTGCTGCCCTGTTCATTAGAATTCAGGTGAGCAGACATGACTGTGGATTTCATCCTGCTCTAGACTTAACACTGCTATTAACCAATGTTATCTTTCCAAGAATATGCAGTAAGTCTGACCCATCCTCACATTGTTAGATTAAATACCTTCTTTTCCTGCGCAACCACTTACCTTAATGGGTGAGGAACTGAAGGAAATCTTTCGAGGTTTTCCGGCCTTGTCAGTATCATCATCAGACACTTCTTCCAAGCCAGGCTTCTCATACCAGTGTCCTAATCCATTTGTAACCTGATGAAAAAATTTAGACAAATTGGATTCATTTTCATAGACTTGTTAACAACATGTTCTGCCAAAATTTGTCACAGGCTTTATTACAAATAAAGGGGCACCTAATACAAAGGGGCATCAATAACAGTCTGAATCATAAAGGGTTCAAACTGGCAACATGAATGGGCATCACCAAAATGGCTTATGGGCAGCCAAAATGGCGGACATTGGGGCACAGTGTCAAAATTACAGTTGCACGCAGCGGGCCAGATCTATGCCAATTAGATGTAGCAAGGGGTGAGTACATGTTTTTGAATGAATGAATTTGACACCACACAAAGACAAAAGAAGTGGAAACAAAAAATTGTCTCTGTCTTTGCTCTGCTGCATGTTCCCTGTCATGAGGAGTTTGCAGACAGTAGACCTTTCGCACTGACGTCATACAATGTCATTTTGGAGGGTAAACAATGAAGCACACTGCAGGCATGACATAGAATTCACACCAGCGAGTTAAGTAGACTTATGAGTATCCAACTGGTACACAAATTAGCTGTCTGCATTTGTTGATGCAAGTTGCAATCGGATGTGCTAATCTCCACCAGAGGGGTGGGGTCCAGCCTTCAACAGTGTCAGCTTCATCTCCAGGAAATGACCTCAAACAAAGGGTATTAACTTTGTACATATCAAACTGATACTGTAATAAAGTGCTGACAACATGGAACTAATGCTTCACTACAGCCTCCAAATAATTCATACCTCCCCCAGTCCCTTCCCCCCAGGTTCACTATATGAATGCCCATGAAAAGCCTCAAAAGATAAATGTAAGAAACCTTAAAAGAAGTCTAAGTGTACATTGATTTGACTTTAATTTGTCAGAAAATACAGTTCAACAATGAAGGATGTGAATGCTTTATTTGAGCAATTGAACAGGTTTTTTTTTTTAACAAAAATGTAAATACTTATCCTATAGATACGAGATCAGACAGTTTCCAGAGAAGAGCTTGTAAACTCAAATGACAAACTGACAAACAGTTTCTACGTAATAAAGCCACAAGTTAATTAGTATTAAAACACTCCCCATCTGTCAAAACTACATAGGAGGGCTAAAGTTCACTATTTAAAGCATTTAATCTACCTAACAGGTATACTGAACCAGGAAAAAAACCTGCTTATACACAATTGATTTAGATATGGTCCCTTGTATGTAAACTTACCACACGGAGGGAAGGACGGGGCAAGTTTATATAAATTGCATACATGTACAGGTACATAGGTCTCTTTTTGCAAGTACATGATAAGTACTGAGCCCCATTTAACAGAGAGTATGAAAGACAGTACTGTAATATTACACGTTAACACATACAGTAGCTGCCTAAGGACTAAGGGACAGGATTTGGAAGTCAAATTTCGTTTACTTCATACTAACTGCACTAATTTATATACTGTAGGTTACACTTGCTACCCAGCTTAAGTTTTTATACACAGTTAAATCATGTAGCTCAGTATCTACATTATGTGCCACTTAAGATTCAAACTGGCTGGCTATATCATAAGGTTAAAATCACTGGGAATGAAAAGATCACACACATGAAAAGCCAGCAAAGCCAGCTTCTTGCTTCATGCAAAGCCAGCTTCTTGCAAATCTACTCCATTTGAAAGGGATTTTTTTGCAGGGAGAGGGGGTGGGTATTTGAACTGTCTGTCAGATAGTAAATCTAGGGTGAAACTGATTTTACTTCTACAACAAGAGGAGACTTGATAATGAATTCCAAATATACAGTATATACCTCATGATCCAAACAACAGATCATCCTACAGTTCATATGTCCTGTTTGATTAAACAAAAGAAGTACACACAATTGCTTCAAAAGACCTAAAGGAAATTGTGTCACTTTGCATTTATTTTTACTTCCATACATATTAGACAAGTCAGGGAGTTGCAACAGAAGTTCAATTTTGATAACCTCACCGGGTAGTTCCTGCAGTAAAAATTAAAGGTTACTCACAGCCCTATTTGGAAGCATACATGTGTCATGCATCAATCAAAATTGTCTCCTTTTTACAAATAATGGTGAAATATGTAACACTAACCCAAAAGAATCAAGAGCATAATCAGACTCTCATACATCTTTGCTACTTTCTGTACCCTTCATTACACTGTTCTTCCAAAGGGTAGGGGGGTAGGGAAGGGATGGAGTGTACTTAACATTTAGTCTGCTACTGTACAGAGTTTTCCCAAGCTCTAATGAACTTTTGATGCATAACAAAGTACAGTAGTAGTAGTAATCATCACTCTAATTTAGTTTTCAAAGTAATTTTTGTAAATACTTTGAGACATAATTTTTGTACAATGTATGTCACCAAATAAAAAATTTTAGAACACTTCTGGATAACAGAGTTATACCATTTGATGTCTTTACAACTGCTTCCAATCTTGTACGAACTTTGAGGAAAATGGATGGCTTAAATAAATCCTAAAGAACAGAGTTTGGCCAACTGAGATCATAATACCATATCTGTAAATAATGGAGATGAGTAAAGCTTCCATCCACACATTCTCTGCATGTACTGTAGCTCAAACAGGGCCAAAGACCAAGGATCTTTGGATCTTTGACTGCAGACTACTCTGCCAATTATGGGGTAGACAGGGAGATATAGTGATATCCCCCTTCTAGTCATGAATAGAACAAAAACTACTCTTTTATTTGCATGTTTAGTAGTGCCCCTTTAACCTTAAAGATAGACTATAGTATTAGTATGTGGCATGTCCAAACTACACCTAGACTCCACATCACAAATCAATTACTGACTATACAAACCCACCTTGCAAATGGACTTCAAAGTAAATCATTTACAGAGAGAAATATTTGCAGCTTACGCACATCTGAGTGTAGAACATTGCCCTCCCAGTAGCACCACTGTTAAATATTCTATCACTGATGTTTGCCAAACAAACAGTCTTTGACATCTTCCACACAGAAGTATGTCCTGTCACTACTGTACATGCAAATCCAGTTAAAACAATGATTTACATAGATTGACAACACCTTTGATAAACTTGATCATCCGTTATTTCAATGTAAACCGGAATTAACTATCTCTCACCCAATTCACAGTGGTTTATAGACTTTGAATAATGCACTACGATTGAAGTGGGCTGTCTGCCAGTACAGGCATTTTAGCAACAGTTGAACGGATCATATTCTGAGTCGTTCTGACACATGCTTTACAGTCACTGGAGTATGGATGGTACAATGTCATGTATACATAGATGTACATAAGAAAATACACTTGGAAAGATTTTTCAATCCATACTACTACCATACTGCCTGGAAAGGTAGAAGCAAAAAAGCAAGGAAAAAGAGGAAAAAATCTCTATAAAGTATTTGAGTCTTGAAAGACAAATTCAGTCACCTAAATATGCCATACCAATGTGCTTATACACAGTTCCTTTCAATCATGTGACAATGTGTTTCATACTGCACTATTTAAAAGAGGGTGTCGCATTTATTCTCTACAAACATGTTCACAAACCCTCTGATACATTCATTCACAACTGGTGACTGAACTTTGCATTAATTCAAACAATAGCTTCAAATATTTAAGCGACACTGATTAGTCTATCATAACTTGTGAATCAGTGACGTAATGTTGTGTAGCCAACTACATGGGTCAGATAGTACTATAAGCATTAAAAACGCACAGTAGTCTACTAGGCAGAATATGAATGTATCATATAACTCAGTGCCAGCTACTGTTACTTTGTGTAGTGCAAAAGACAGATGTTTTCTTGAAGGAGGTGGGGTTAAAAATAGGGCTGTGAACGTTTAGCAAAATTACTAAACGTTTAATCGCAAAATTTTGCGATCGTTTAGCGATTAATCGCAAGCACCTATGATCAACATAGAGACTTTAAACGTGCCCTTGAACATGATGAATATGTATAATGCGTTAGTGACGTCCGGGGAACATAGTTTCTATGAACCTCAAACACGGATCCTCATAGAACTAGAAGCTCAACTTTGATGCTGTATGTTTACGTGTGTGTCATTTGTATAATTATGTTTTCAACTTTTTCAAAAAGAGTTAAAGTGAACATCTAATTTTCTGTAATGACTGCAGATTGTTTTTTATTCCGTACGGAAAAACGAGTTTTGCGATTAATCGCTGGTAGCTTTGTACTAAACGTTTATTACACATGCGATCGTTTAGCTATTAATCGCTAAACGGTCACAGCCCTAGTTAAAAGTAAACTTGGGAACAGTTTTCACTATCTGCTAGACCACAACTGGCCCTTTCGTTCATGAACCTCAACTTTCTAGCTTACCTTTCAAATGTGCAATATTTATGTTCAGAAATATCATGAGTACGTAAATTTGCACAGAATGTGAAGAATGATCAAAAGCATTGCAGTAGCTCTTGCTTGCGGTACAAAGTTTGATGTGACTGCATACATGTGATCTTTTAAGACATTAAATCTACTGCACTTGCTACGATGTTTTACTTCTTGAAACATACTGTAAACATACTATGTCAGTCATGAGATCTACAGATCAGAGGCTACGTACAATCCATCTGTCACAAAAGTGTCAGTACACAATGGATATCACAGCTTTACAGGAGGGATTCTACAGTTATCTCTTTTAATTCAGTTGTACCTCAAAAATAAAAATAACTTTTTTAAGCTAAGGTTCCAATTGCCTATTTCCATAAACTGGTTTTTCTAAGCTTGAGGTCTAGTGTCAGAAGAGGACAAGCATTCAAGAAACAATTGCATCATCAACTGTCTTTTAAATCAAGAAATATATCAGGGAAATTGAAATAAATATTCCACAATAACAAGATAAAACCATACGGACTACTATTGAGTACCTAAATTGAACATACAGTAACTCCTATTAGCTACCTGTACAATATTACCCTGTAGTGTAGACTACACAGCTGTATACTAGCCATGCTGTAGCAACCATAAAATATTGCATTATATCATTATTGTTTAACAAGTATCAATGATATCAACTGATCATAAAGGCATGATGTTTTTCACACATGATGATCAAAACAGATGTACTGTCACAGTAAGTACTTCTTTCACATTTGAAGTGAGAAATAATAGCTATGTACACCCTCTCAAAAACAGCAGAAGCTTATTACAAATTGTATTCATACTTACAGTTTCAGCCATGTTACAATTAAACAAATTTGTTCTTCTACATTCTGTACTGAAGTTTTGCAAACTTTCCACTGAAATAGGGAATCTGAAGGTTGCTGAATGTTTGCCACAGAATGCACAACACTCTTGAAAGGAGAAAGTTAATGTTCTACAAACACATCTATGTTCAACATTATTAATTGAAATACTTTATAACTATGCCTGTAGCATTACAGAAAGCTCCAACAATGTTCCACAATGCAACCAAATCAGTTTTCAAATCTATTCTTTGCCATCTAAATTTATTGATCAATCAGTCAATAAAAATAATTTACAATAACACTTTCTACTGTACAGGTTCACACAACCACAACAGGATGATTCTAGACTGAAGCAATGATATGCGTATTATTCAGGGTTGTTCCAGATTGCACATATTCAGGGATTGCGCACATGCACTGTGAAAGGTCATTTTGCCATCAACCACTATGGGTAATTTTTCTTGATCATGACAGTCTCACAATACAAGAGATGACCATTAAACCCAGATACAATAACTCAGAAAGAAAGAGGTTTGTTGTTGCTCTTTTATCCTCTAAAAGGAAAAACTATGCAGTAACCAGCATATGAGTCTGACCTTTGTAAAATATTGGAAGTGACATAAATGTTACCAGAACGACTAGATGCTACATGCATACTGAACAAACTTAATCCCTACATGAACAATTACTGTGCAGTAGTTAAACAAGCTGGAGATACAACAGGTTATAAACAAAGTTTGCACATAGGCCCGTCTCCTTATCTTATTAAGATTTTTGTTTACATTTCAAAATGTCTCTAGATAAACCATGCATAAATATTACACGGAAGTAAGCTACAACCGCATTTCAGTACCTGGAGAAACCCAGCAAGGTACTGTACAGTCAGTACAGCCTAACAAATGCGGTCACCATTTATCCAGAATCTGACATTGTACTTAGGCTACATCTGGTTACTAGGACTGTACACTACCAGTGAATTCATGTAAATAGCATTTTCAGCATGACTATACTTTTGTTTTAAAAATACTGAACTGGCAAAAGACATGCAAAATAATTTGGTGTTTATTATGCAATATGTTCAGACTGAACATGAATGAAATAAACAGTGTGATTTTTCAATATTTTGGGGGGGATTTAGCTGATGTTCCAACATAAGGCTGAGGCAATGTCGCCTTCCTCCACCATCAAACCTCTTGTTATTTCTCTGACCAACTGCAGTGGCCAAGTGGTTAGAGCATCCGACTTGCAGCCCGAAGGTCTAGGGTTCAAATCCTGGCAGGGTCATACCAAAGACTTCAAAAATGGAACCTACTGCCTTTGTGCTTGGTGCTCAGCATGAGCAATGGAGTAGGGAAAACAAGCCAGTGAGCCACAACCTGAAAAAAGGCCGTGGTCGTCTCGACTTGAACCAATTGGTTGGAAACTGGGACGTTAAACCTCATCTAACTGACAAGAAAACTGCAGATCTTACCATGCACATGAGTGAAGTTCCTATTAAAGTTAAACACTTCAGTATAAACAAAAAATATTCCATATGACTGAAGAGAATCTTATCAAAAATTTATATCAACAATCATTTTTCCACAGATTGGTAAGAATTAACGTTCTAGAATTAGAAGCTCATTATCAGAACTAGTTTTGCGAGAATGTGATCATGACAATCTTGAGTCTTTTTAGCCATGACACAAATGTCGATGAAAATCCCTACATGCACAGGGCATGCAAGTGTTTTTCCATACTTAGGAGCCATAGGCAATGTAAAATTGGTCACTTGCCACAGTAGCCCATCAACAATGAATGACAAATATTTTACAATTTTTAAGGTTTTTAATCTACCAGCCCCAATAATTACCTTCCATTTACATCATTTGTGACATTCTTTTTCTGAAAGTAAGAATCTAGCAATACAGAGCGAACAATAGTAGAAGGGAGCCCTCTCTTGGGGAGCACACTAAATTCTACATTTGCCACGTCAGCAGACTTCCCAAAAGTTTTCAGTGCTCATGTTAAGGTCTATAACTGAGCAAAACTCTAAAGAGAGTAACATTGTTGTCAACAATATTTGGATATCATAGTCTGATGAATGATGTACTGTAGGAACACCCTGGCCCTACCTCTTAATTTGTACAGTATATTCACCTCATCTGACCTATCAAAGTACATAGACTGCCTTACTTGACATTATTTATTGCACTATTCACATTCCTTTGCCACTACCACCTCAGACTGCTTTCCCCATACCAACAGATCAGCTCAACCTCTCTCAAGCCCTGTACAATATCACCCTGTGTGAGTACACTTTACTGTACCAGGGAGCTGGAAGACTGCACGTGCAGTACTGTACCTCCCATGGCAACCAAACCATACATGGTACAGGTCTACTGTACCATTTGCACTGAGGGCAAACTAGGGTGTAACTATAGATGTGCAAATGTAGAAATTATTCCGAAACTTGTAATCAAAACTAAGATGGATTGAAAATATGGTGAAAAATGAGCTGCATATCACAACTCTGTGACTATAAGGAGGAGCTTCAATAATACTTCCAAATGTACAAATGGTAAGCCTACACAATTCAAAACAACTCTCTGCATGGTTTATATTGTATCCTGCATACATGTCCCTTCTGTAAAGTTTAGTATGATTTGAGTATGAAAAAAGCATGGAATCTGTCAGAATTAGCCTGATGGATGGCTGGAATAGGATTTCATACTTATTTCTGACTTTGGCCATGTTTAGTCCTGACTTATACGAAAGTCTGATTCCAAACCAACGCCAGTGATCATTCCGCAGTAGATGGACTGTCCAATAGTACTGTAGTAAGAGGGGAGGCACGCCTGCAAAAAGCTGGACGCAAAGACGCATTGCGAAATCATGCTGTCAGCTAGAAATTTTCATCTTAGTCCCAAATTAAGTAGACCAGGTGAGCTGGAAATTTTGGTTTTCAAAGTATGTGCGCCTGCGAAGTTTTGCCAGTTTTGCAGCCATGAGGGGAGGTAAGTATGAGCATAACAGATTTGCCTGACTACAATTCATGAATACTCACTTCTGATTTTTTTCGTGTTGAACAAAGTATTTCCTGACCTATATTTTTTCTGACTTATTTCATAATCAATTCTGATCTAATTCTGACTTACCATAATTCAGACTTAAAAACTAGCCCACACTAAAGGTATAGAGAATTTGGACTTGGAAAAGTTTTTGAAAGGTTCTGTCAGACAACACTTCTTCCTCTCATTTTAACAAAGCTAGACCACACAGTTGTTGGAACAGGGACCCACACCTATGGTATTACCGTATTTCATATCACATCATGCGATTGGAATTGCCCGGCAGTGCCAGGCAAAGCACACACGCAGTAAGCATATTAACAGCACGTGTGCACGGCATGACCATAGATACTGCTGTGACACAATGGACCCTTGACGGGGAAAATGTCTAACAACCAAAGCGACGTGTGATCATGTGACATCACTGAAACACCCCTATAGGTTCTACTTTTGGAGGGGGAGGGCTGTATCTCATACATGTGCAACTGAGGACTTCTACTTTTGGAGGGAGGGATGTACAGTATCTCAGGTACAGCTGAAGACTGTATGGCTTATTGGCTTGCATGGTATACAGGATGGATATAGAGCATAAAAACCAGGAACCTCAATCAATAAAGGCTGAAATTTACAGTAGATCAGGATTTACCGTAAGCATTCATCAGGGATTTATAAGTCTGGATGCTAGCAAGAATTGAGACAGGAATTCCCACGATCTTAAGCATGAAAATAGGCAGAATAATGTCTGGAAATGTGTCAATTTTGCATCTAATTTTCCTGATTTAAATAGAAGGGATACTAAGTACTGCATACACCACAAATTGTAGTTTCACAGTAAAGTGGTACATTTTGAATATAGGTTAGTTGTACAATTATGAATGACACCATAATTTAGTTCATAATCTACTACATCAAATGAATCAATTGAATAAATTCAATATTTTATGATAACTTATAAACAAAACTGTCCCGGTAAGCAGGGAGTTTTAACTAACAGTTTCATGGTATGACCTTTGTATTAAATATCTAGCCTTTATTCATTAACAAGTTAACTGGTGTACCCCTGTACATACAACTAAATACTGTAACAGCTGTTTTTGTCCCCCGTCCCCCCCCCCCTCCTCCAAAAAAGTTAAAGGCACACATCTGGATATGTTGCGTTTTTTGCCACCTAAACAGTTTCCTCTACTGCTTCCTATTTACAGGTAGGCCTAAGAGTCGTCCAGGGTGCATGTGAATTGACAGAAGCTTACTGAATATAAATCTGGCTAGGACTACAAAATATTTCAGTCATAAAGTATTGTCATTATCCTCAAGGAAATGTAAATGATTAGACACGGGCAGAAACTAAAAAGCAAGGCACATCACAAATGTTGTCACTTGCTTTGCTTTCCAATTCCAGTTGTACTGTATGTCAAACAAAGCAGATTTCTACATTGTTTGTACTCAAGATCCCCTACAATTTACAAAACATATGTCAATGTTAATATCACCAGAGTTGCCTCAAATATGTAAATACTGAAAATTTTCAAGGGCCTCTCTTGTGCCATTTTGGTCATGGTGGAAGCCATGAATTTACAGTACTTATGCTATTCATGAATAGTACTCCACACTCTCAGTACACGATAAGTGTTGACTGTTGACAACTACAGTAATAGCCAACAAATGCAACATACCACACAGTACAATTTCTGATGAATTATTAACAATGCTGGACAATAACGACAAGAATACTTACAAGATGTAAACTTTTTCTTCTTGCAATGAGAAAGATATCATGGGTAACATACAGTTGGTATCATCAGGGAGGTGTTAAGAAGGAGATCCAACGAAGAAATTTGTCAGACAATACGTACTTGAAAATGAACTAATCCTTTTCATGTACTGTCATTTGATTGACAGGTCCCTGTGTTCCTATTGTTAAGTCTCTGTTGACTAAGCCTTTTAGGTGGTGATGTCCCTCTTTCTTTTCCAAGTAATCCTGAGACAAAGGCCATTGTTTGTAACTGCTTTGAAGTGAGGTTAGTTTCCGACAATGACCAAAGTTTAGACAAGATTTTCAGTAAAACGACTGGCAATAAACATTTAATTGATGTATTTCAATTGTGCCTCCGCCATTGAAACACGTCATCTGCTGGAAACATTGTTCAAGTCTATACATTTTTCTCATTTCAGCAAATTTCTCCATCATTATCTAATATCTTTGAAAAGAAAGATTTTAAGAAATTCTCTGCTGACTTTAAACAAAATGATATTAAGTGCGACGAATAACGACGAATGGTTAAAATTTTATATTTTTTTATGACGGCTGGCAATGGTAAGTTAACGAGTTCACTTAAGGGGTGTGTCTTCACATTGGTATTTTGGCAACGCAGCACTAATCCTGTAATTGATTAAGGCATTGAGATAAGAATTTTGAGAAGAAAAGCAAGATTACCGTCGGAAACTAACATGACTTCAAAGAGTCTATAGACCGTTGTATCTCCTTCTTAACACCTCCCTGGTATCATACAGCTATTTAGATGCGTGTTACAACTACAATACTGAAGTTTCTACAGTTCCTTCTAAAATGAAAAAAGAGGACTGTGTTACTACATCTGCAACACCTCATTCTGAATAAGTATTCCCTGATATCCTAATTTGTGTGGTTCTTTGATTTAAGCAAATTTTATTCTTGAACTGTTGCTGCAGATTCATTTACACTCTGATCCTGGTATGGTTTACCTTAATGTACAACATTTATGCCATGAAACATATGACAGATGCTTGTATAGGACATATGCTAAAAAATATAAATTATCTGGCCATGTGATTTGCAGAAGTAGATATTTCAAGATAAACCCATATCAATAGTTTGCATTAGGAAACAAAATGCTGCATGTATGCTACAAACCATAGTTGCAATGTACACTGCATTATCTCCACTGTATGTTTCTGGGCTGCTGTACACTGGTACATAAATTCCTGCTAAATACACTAATTTTAAAATGTTACAAATTGCAGGCTATACTATAAACTTCTGAAAAATAGTTTACTTCAAAATGTTGCAAGTTACAGGCTACACTGGTACATAAATTTCTGCTAGATACACTAATTTTCAAATGTTACAAGTTGCAGGCACAGTGCTATGCCTCCAGTATGATTTCTATCATACTGTAGCTGAATCAATACATTGCATATTAATTGTACATGTTGTGAAAAGAATAAGAGGTACAGTAAGTCTTCAATGCATTTAGAGTGCTAGAAAAGATCTGAGGTCAACAAAAAGTTGACCATGGACACCCCCCCTTTTTTTAAGCCATGGGCTATGCAATTGCATTTAAATTTACATACCAAAGACTACTCCCAGTAGCTTTTAATCTAAAAGCAACTCAGCCAAACCTGAATATACTGTAAATTCCATTCTTTGCAGGAAATCAACCGTCACCTCAAAAGTCAAACAAGTATGAACCTTGAACCAAGAAAATTAAAAATTCAGAGTGGAATTTGATCTTTTTATCAATCAAAAGAATGGTTAATGGGAAGTGATTATCACCATAGTGATGGGGAATATTTAGTGTAATAACAAGGAGGAAGTTTTCATAACAAATCAATGATTATGTGTATAGGTTGAACCACTGTATAGTACTGTGCTTAACTCTTATATAACACTGCTTACAGTAAAGCAAATAATTATGAAGAGTGCATTCACATTGTAACATTGCTTTGCACATAATGTATGGGAGAACAGTTAGTCAAAACTGAAAGCAAACTAATGTATTAAACACTTCCATTCCAGGGTCACTGTATGTTGTCTAAACATACCAATGAGTGTACATGGACCATGATTATACAATTACTCTCCACATATGGCAATAATTCCCATTCATACTGTGTGAATTATACTGCAGTGGTTACTGCACATAACTTTGTAAAATAGTCTTTAAAATGAAATGAACAGTAGCAAACTTTAAAGCAACAAACTTAACTACAACTTACTACAATGTATCAGTTGCCTGCAAAATGAAAATTCGTAATGTACAAAGACTGATACTAGCCCATTAGTGTAAAAACTGCAGAATGAACCTAAAAACAATTGCACAGGTGGACCTATGAAACTGCAAAGGGAACCACATGCTTAACGACAGGTTGCTAAGTTTCATTTAAAAGGTGGGCTGTAAACTGTAAGTACTGTAGCATAATCACTACGGAAAATAGTATACTTAAAAACTAAAGAATAGTATGTGCAATAAAGATCTAGAAATTTTTAGTATGATTTAGAAAGTTAGACAGCTTGTAATGCATTTATCAATTGAATGATACACCCCACTTCCCCTCAGCATAGTCAGTCAAATGTGGGTCATTGACCGATGGCAGTGTGACGCACATTTCTCCATCACTGAACCACTATAGTGAGCCACCAGTATGACTGAGGGGCGAGTCACATTATCTCAACTGTCAGTCACTGTTGTGACCAAGGGGTGGATCATTGTGGTCAATTGTTACAGTTACACTTTGTACAGGGATGCCAATTATCATTCTCATTTTTTCAGTCTGCAGGGTTTCGGCCAAAGGGGGGAAAGGGGGGGATTTGTCCCCCCCCCCTTTCCAGAAGAAGGTGGGTAAAATCCCCCCCTTTTCAATTCCATAAAAATTAAAAAAATTGTCCATATCTTGGTTTCTTACTTCAGAAGAGGGCACCTTTGCAGCAATGTTTGGACTTTTATAAGTAAATGGCCTTTAAAACCCTTCAAAATGCACCTTATAGGGGTCTTGAAGCAAGCTTTTGTCCCTCTGAACCCACTTGTAACTTTAGCCAGGGACAGCATCAATTTGGACTAGGGGTTTAGGAGCAATTAATCCCCCCCTTTTTTGCATTTCTGGCGGAATCCCTGGTCAGTCAAAATTGCAAATTGTGCATCAATTTTGTGACTGAGGAGTGAGTCATTGTTTATGTTTTGTCCACACTGTTGTTAAAGTGGACAATGACTGACCATGTCCAGAGGTAGTGGGGTGCATCATTCAAACGATAAGAGCATAAGACGTTTCAGAATCCACAACATTCCATGAAAAATACAGCCACTATAATATTTAAATGACAAAAAATTCACCCTCTTTTTCCCACTGTTCTTATCCATCATTTTAGTATTAATTTTTTACCACATTCTCCTCTGCAAATATATACTAATTACACAATTAATTAGCCAACTATACAATGAACACACACAGCTGGAAGGCATTGAACAGCATCAGTATGTCATCACAAACTGAGTACCATGGTTAATGTAGTCACGCCAACATGGGTGGAAAAGGTCGGAAAGCTGGGAGGCTGGGAAATTTACCTTTTTTGTCATGAAAATACGAAAAGAATTGTGGAAAGTTTGGCTCCCTTCCCAGGAATTGAACATTTTTCCCAACCGTGCATGCCAATTTGAATTAATGATTACGTGCTTCATCATTTTAGAGTATGTACAGTTGTACATGTATGGACAGTTCTCTACATATATCACATGACAAAATTTCATTCATTACTGGGTTGGCAAATTTATATGCAAGATGACTTGGTTAACCAGTGGTATTAAAATGCAAATGTTTTGAAGTATCATTTGAAGTAACAGTTTTGAAATGTTTCAAACAGTACAGTTTGGTTGACACTACCCTTAAAAGACAAATTACCTACCTACTGTACTACTGTAAACACACATAAACCTTGAATCTAACTATCCATGTGAAATACAATCTTACAACACGGAATAGCTTTAACCAATGCTTTCAATTAGTGGAGTGTGAATTGTCAAGATTTAGAAAAGTGTCCATTAGACCATGGAAGCTGGAATGTTAAGGACCAGAGTAGATTAAATTGAAGCTCACTGAAACACACAAGGGAGATCACAACAGGATTAACCATTGATTCACTATGAACAGCCTCTGAAGAAGCATACCAGAATGCTTATATTGTGAGAGTATACTAAGTTTAGTACCTTCAAAATAAGGCATTTCCTCTTTGACCTACATACAGTAGTGTGTACCTATGATGTAATAATTGCCCCATATACCTGTAGTGTTACATGACAGACAGAAGGTTATGACAGAGAAGGGCTACTGGTGGGTAAAGGAAATTAAGGGGCACCTCTTGACACGTTCATAATTAATGCACTGTCTTGACTGCTGTGCTTCTCAGCATATACTGTAATTCTTCATGATTGTGTGGTGACCTTAGATTGTGTCAAGTATTCTGTTTAAAATGCAAAAGGGCAGTGCAGATGATGGGATAGTTTGACCAATTCATTAGCATACTGATACAGTATTTATGTAATACTAGGACTGGCATTCAGGCACACCCTCAATCAAAATTGTGCTATTCACAGAATGAAACTTCTTTTACTATCATTCTTTGACAAGAGCAAACTGCAGTGGTAATCTGCACACTTCATCCCAGCCCTCTTATTCATGTAGCTTTATACTGTACAGTACCTGAATATTGTGAACCATGTGGCAGTATGGTACTGTATGGTACGACTTACAACATTACGGCATTACTACTTTGGTAGCTTTTTCTTTGGTTTTCTTTTGATCTTGGCGAAATGGCATGGTAATTTTGCAACTTACAAAATTTCCCTTCATCATATTCACGATTAAGTTGAAATGAAGTTGTTTTGTTGTTTTTGTCTGTTTCTGCTCCTTGCTTTTTGTTAAATTGCACTACACACCAGAAAAAAGTCCTGCGAAGCATGTTTCTAACCTTACATCAAGTTGCACAGGGTTATACCAGGTGACAAAACATACCTGTACATTAGCCTAGCCTATTTCCTTGATAAATGAACTTGAAAAGACAGCTCATAAACAATGTGCATGAGGGTGTGATGATCGGGAACGTTTGGCAACTACAGTAAGGTCCAGAGGTAGCATGAAAGAAAGTGCAGGTGTGTAGTCTTGAATATTTGTAGTTTTACTACATAATCAATCAGACCCCTTTCGATACTGTAAATTTACTTGCCTAGGACATTAAGGGGTACTGGGCTGCTCCTGCTATTTCCCTTTCAACTTGAGTCTTCCATTAAAAAGCAGACTGATAGTTTACAAGATCAAATACAGCCACTATGGGGTCTAAATCATTATCTGCATTTTTCCTGCATTTTCCTATTTTCACATACTGTGTTTAGACAATTTTGTGAAGCACAGCCCACATGGGAAATAAAATACAGTAAGCAAAAATTAAAGGGGGTTCCCAGTAGAATGAGACACATATATTGTAAGGCACTGGTGTGTACAATAATTTATAGTGCTGTACATGATTATGGTGTTGTGACCTTGAAAGTGGTTAAACTACATCACCTGGCAGTGAAAATGAACTGTAACTTTTATAGATGTAAAACTGAGAACGTTGCATCTTTTCTCTGGGTCCAATCACATTCGCAGGATACCACTGTACATTACTATTGGTAAAATCATTGCTTTAAAACTACTTGACTCCCTGTCAATTTAAAATCACAAAATATCAAATACCGCAGTGCATACATTATTACCAAATAAATAACAGATCAAAGGGTGCTTCAGGGGTGTGACAGCAAAGACCTATTTGCATTAAAGGCATTTCAACAATGCATACCAAAGTTAACAACACTAGCAAAAGTAAACTAGTACCATACAGTAAATCTACACTCCAGTACCTAATGTAATATAACTTCGGCAAAAACAAATTTATAACATGCTTCCTGTATAGTTCAGACATTCTTTTCAAAACAAACCTTAAAATCAATTTTTAACACCCAGAATGTTCAAGGGGATATTCAGTTCACGTAGCTCATCGGGATATTCTCAAAACTACTCTTAAACAGTCTGGTGAACTCAGATTTCAGAATTATCCAGAAAAGGTCTTCCCCAACTACACATGTACGATTCAGAAGCTATAACTTTCACTCATCTTCAGGATCCTACAATTCCTAACTCACTGAAATCTTGCCGGTTGAACAAATTAATTGTTAATAAAAATTTGCTGCCAATTACTCACCTGAGTCTCATCCTCCTCATCAGTATCTCCCGTCTCATCATTTGTCATTCCTATGAAGATCTTGGTACGCTCTACAGGAGCAGTTGTTATATGGTTATCTTCATCTTCATCGGTGTCCCCTGTCTCTTCAGTTACTCCTCCAAATAAGTTAATACTTCCAACTTGCACTTTATCCTCTGGTTCAAAATGTATCGGCCCTTCCAATGGATTTTCTTGTAACACTGGAGGGTTTTCAACTGATTCTGTTTTAGTTACTGTCACAACTTCCTCTTGAGGAAGGCTGTCCGACAAAGTCACTTGAATATCATCCACAGAAACACCTTCTTCGGTAGTACTGTCTTTAGATTTCTCAACACTTTCCATTATAACATTTGAATCATTAAATGTTGAGCTATTTGAGTTATGATGGTGCTGCAATAAATCCTTGTCTGTTTCCCCAAGCTCAGCCTTTGTTTCTAGTATAGAAGAAACTTCTGGCTCATTTTTTGTTTCTTCTCTGGCATTACTACTGTCAAGTCTCACTTCAGGGGATGTTTTTGCTTCAAGAGATCTATTTGTGGTTGTTGTTTCAAGGCCCAAAACCTTTGCCAAATCTACATCCTTGTCTTGCTTTATGATGTCAGAAGCAGATAGGCGCTTAGAGGGAGGTGGAACATGTTTTATATCCGAGGTGCTCGGTGGATGATACGGCTCTGGTTCATCTATACTCCTCCTTTTCCAGAGCTCAGGCCTCTTTGAACCATACTTAGGCCTGTAAACAACGGGGGCTGTCTCCTCAGGAACCACTACCTCGGCTTTAATAGCTGTTTCACTGGTGGGCCTTGGACTGACTCTATCCGTTGTGGCACTCTTGGTAGCATCCTTGTCAAAAGAAGATTTTAAGTTCATTGTCGGGTCCTCACTGGAACTCTGAGATTGTTGTGGGGTAAACTTACTAGGAACAGGGGTTGGGGAGACAAAGTCTTCCAGTACTTTACTTATTGGGCCTACACTTGTACGTTTTTCTGCATCTTCCATTTCAACATCTTCCATGGAATTATCTGTTTTAGACAAGGATTCAGATGTATCTGAAGCAGAGTGTCTATTATCTTCTGATCTGCCTCCCGAGCTGTCAGTTTTGCCCGTCGTCACTTTCTTTTGGGGTGAAGGTGGGCGATCAGAGTAGGGTTCGTACTTACGTTTAGGGCTAGTTAAAGGACTCCTATCTCCTACATTCTTCTTGAAAGCAGCATTCGTTTCAAACAGTTTGAAAGCTTTTGCAAACCTTATATGAGGATCCTTACTATCAGAATCATCTTCGCTAGATGTACTACTGAAGTCTGTGCTTATCCTGTCAAAATTAAAGTTTGTTTCTTGACCCCTCCCAATGAAACGGGTATGGTCACCTTGTTTATCCTTTTGATGTGATACATGGGATGGAGAATGGGGAGATTTATTGCTATTAACATTGGAAGCTTTCATGGTGACAGGCTTAGTGTCCTCGACAGCCTCAAATAGATTCCTTAGTTTGCTGACTTTGGTACCTGGTGTCAAGCCTGTGTTGTGAACCTCCTTGGAGGGTGGCTTCTGGAGGACAACACCATCCATCGTACTGAGTCGGGTTGGTGAAGCGGCCATCTTAAAAGAGTTTCTCTGAGATGATCTGCCAAAGAAGAACAAGATCACATGTTAAAGCGATTCAGAGCATGCTTGAACTGCCTGAAACTACACTGCAGTAGAAAGGGTAATGCTGCACAAATCCACTGCAGCAACAGAAGGCATGTAATTTATAATGAGTATAGGCAATTAATGATTACACAAATAAGTAGCATCTCTTCATTTTTAATACTGTACATTTATTAACTACTGTATTCTTCCAACATTACTTGCATGTCATACACAATTTGACCGATGATTTATGTTAACAGAGAATCACACTGCAAACTCCCTTGCTTTAAATTGTCAGTACAAATATATACAATGCTTGAATTCATTTGAATTCTCTCAATTCATATTTCACTTTCACAGTGAATTCCCATGAACAAAAACTCAACACAATATTCAAAGTTTGAAAAGTACATTTTGGACTAGCCTTTCAGGGTTAAAATAAAGATTATTTGCAAAGAGTTCCAAGACACTCACTTTGCTTTTACAGCAAAAGTTAACCTTTTCAAGTCAATCATTCAATTGGAACACGTATACACCATAAAATTACTTTCAATTTCACCATCGCACAATTTAAGAAGTATGTGTCATTTTGATGGCAGTATGACAGAACGCATCTGTTGACTGGAGTTCCCAACTGTCAATTATGCAAATGGCCGACTATAGCATCGTGTGTGCTCAAGAAATGCCAAGTGTTAAATCACTAGCACTGACCCCTTTTGGCAACATTTGTGTCAAAGTGGAGACCAAACAATGGAAACCCCCCACCCCTTAGTCAAAGAGGTGGGTGTGGTACACGCTTGAAAAAATTTCCCCCTAGCAAAATAAACATTTCTATTGGTTTAATGCATTTTAACATATCTTGCCCTCTAAATATATGCCTCCTTGGAAGCTATTCTACCCACCCCCTTCAATACTGTACTTTTCTGGCTAGGCCTGATCAAGACTGACGTTAGGAAATACACCATTTATACAACTGGTCTGCTGGTGAGACTGGTAGAGCATTATGAACATTTTACCACAATTTCTTGGCTTTTAAAAGGCCAACATCTTAACCCTAGTAAGTATGAAGACTGTTGGTACCCGAAAACTGAATGATTTAAAAGTTTTTAACAAACTCACATTTTGACCACCTTACCCTCTACCTACTGTAGAGCACAACTGGACAAGTAAACTCCATTTTTCTTTGAAACACTAATTGACCTAATTATGAGATCTTCTCTTACTCCTCACAAGTCTCTTTCAAAGAAAACTCAGTCCTTTTTGTTCATTATGCAAAATATCCAGTGTTGGGTGTCTCTATGCAGGGCTTAGGATGAGGCAACCATCACCTCTTTACTCTATGACCTCGGAAATTTAGCAAGACCTACTCACTCCTCATCCAAGCCCAACTACTAAATAATACCAAATTGATGTCACAAAAATCCATGCAAAATCTCCAAAACTTACCTTTTTTACGAATTTAAGAGCCATACTTTCCTCACCTATTGGTACTTTCTCTTTTTTTTTCTCGGATTTTTCATCTTGATTTCCTGCCCTTTAGATCATTCCTCCACAAGCTTTGGAAAAGAAAGCTCCCCTCTACAACCTTATGGAAGTTTGGTGAGTATTTTCCTTCTTTTCGGAGGCTCAGGAATTTCATAGTTTTTGCTAGGTCCTTAGTCTGGCCTTAGTCAACACCAGCGTGGCTAGGCCTAACTAAGCACTGTGTTAGGCAAGTGGTCTAGCCACGCCGGCCTTGAATAAGGCCAGCCTAAGGACCTAGCAAAAGCTACGGAAGTCCTAAGCCCCCGTAAATGAAGGAAAATACTCCTCAAACTTCCATAAGGTTGTACAGTAGAGGGGAACTTTCTTCTCCAAAACCGGTGGAGGAACGATCTAAAGGGCAGGAAAACGATGAAAAATCCGAGAAAAAAAGAGAAAGTAGTAATAGGGGAGGTAAGTAGGAGCGAAATAGATTGAATGTTTTCTTTTCTCCAAGAATCATATTCCAGATGAAAATGTTTAATAACAAGAGCAGGTCTTACCAAGTCTATTGTACTGGATCAAGTTTAAAAGCCATTACATAAACTAACCAAACTCCCTGGTTTCGGAATCTCAGGGCTGGACATAAGACATAAGGGCAATGCCATTTTTGTTTTAGCTTTTAGGTCACAAAATTTACACATCTCAAAGAGCACCAAGACCAAACAGAAGGTTCTGTGAAGTCTGGTGTACGTTTGGCTGTGATTTGTAAGGAAGGGTACAAAGGCCAATGTGGCCCTGAAAGTATGACAGTTTGTAGGTAACCAAAACCATTGCCAGTAATATGAAGGCCATGGCCTCCATGACCTTTGCTTATTTCCAGCTCTGGAATCTGCTGTGCCAGCCCCAATACTTACTTACTTACTATAAAGTGTCTCACCCTAACTTGCAGTTTGTACCTGGAAGGAGTTGATAATAGTACAGTGGAAGAGGCAGCCCTCTCCCAAGGGGAAACCTCCCTCATCCTATGGTACTTCATCAGCTTAGTCTTTCAGACCACACAAAGTATTTTTTTCTGGCTTTTTCTCTTCCATTAATAGTGAAAGTATTTTCTTGGATTTTTCTTTCAGATTTTTGTGGATAGCACAATTTGGTAATGAGGGAGGGCGGTATAGAATGAAATGATTCAAAGGCATTGTAAAATATAAATCATAATAGCAAATGGATAGCCGGTTTTGGTCTCAACAGGAGTGGTCTCAGCTTTGGCATCAGCCTCAAAGGGTGTGGTCTCAGCCTCTGAGGGTGTGGCCTTAGCCTGACCTAAGGAAATATGGCTTAGCTACAACACTTCAATTTATGCAAAATATGTACGTGCATTGGACATGACCCAATCAAGTTTAAAGGGAAATATTACGTTTAAAATACACCAACATTGCATACAAAGGAAATACCTTAAATCATTATCAAACTATTCAGTATCACCAATAAACTCTAGTGATAGCTTTAAATCTCCTCAAAGCATTATACATTACAAGAGCAACCGATGTTGCATCATTTGAATTTTTGAAAGTTTGGGTGAACAAATTACTTTTATGCAACAAATAACCGAATTACTTCCTGTGAGAGCCTTATTTCTTGAAAAGAAAGTTACTGTACTGCCTTATTTTGAATTGTCTATCATTCTGTATCTTTTAATATTGGTTTACAAAATATAAATATTCTGTAAAATAAAAGCAATATTTCCCTTTAAGCACTTTGAAGGTTTTGTTGAAACTGCATACAGACTAATTTAATTTCATGCACCCCTCCCTTCTGTTTTTGGTTTTGTTTTTTTCTTAAACTGCATACTGCACACCAAGTTGAGGATTGCACAGGTAATGACAAATGAACTTTAATCAGTGTAAATATAAGGAAAACATTTCATATTCATACATTATGCATAATGTACTGCAGGTGTAACACATACTGTGCTTGCATGTCAATAATTTTCATACAATACCTGACAGTTAATTTACCGTCCATAAATGTGTTGATGGTTAACAGCACATTGTAGAAAATACACAATGTATTTTTGGCTTCTGTTCCGTAATTTGTTCATGTAGTGGTGAACAAAACCAAACACAAAAAGGAAAAGATTCCATATTATCCCTGGAGAGAACATTTCCGTGGTTTTTTAACAGCATGCATGGATTGACCTTCATGTAATGACAAAAACTAAGCAACATGAAATTTCTCACCATGCCTTTACCACAATATGACTACCCATGATGACAATTACAGAAATCTCCATCATACAAACCCTTAATGTTTCTTCTTTCAACCCATGTTTTGTGGTTTTTTCCAAACTTTTCATCAATAATTCTATTCGCTTGTTTATTAAAGACAACTTCCAGTGGTGTCACCTGGGCACCTCTCTAATCTATGACTACCGAGAAGGTTTGACTGACTGAACTGCTGTTGTATTATGCTGATTTTGTGACTGAGTTTGATTCCCAACAAAAGACCAAACGGATGAGTCATTCTTAGTGAATTGATTAGAGCAATTTGCAACAGACTACATCAGGCTGATCAGGCATGGTGTGCGCTAGATATAAACAGTCCCAAGTTTTTAGTATGGGATCAAAGGCAGCATTTCTCATGCCTCATTTAAACTAGGGTATACCCAATTGCATTGCAATTTCAAGGGCAAGTTTTGTAAGTTCTGCAAATGTGCAGGGTTTATGACTGTGCACATCAAGGTTTCCCAAATTATGTAAACTTAGTTTAGAAGTTAGTGGCCTCTTTCTACAAGTAAAAGTAACAACAATGCATGTGTACAATTAATAATATTTTGGCCGATAGTTTTCTTTGTAAGTAGTATTATAATGCATAATCTGCATTAGCATAAAAATATGGAAAGAAACTCTTACATCTCAAACACCCATGGGAATAGCGAAAATATAAGTACCATTAATAGAAACAGGGAAAAAGATTCATGCATTATTACACGTAATGAAACATTGAGGCCTACAAAAGAGTTGCACAGTGAAATTATGATTTCTTTCTGACTGTATACTGTACAGTACATTGTATTCATACTTGAACAAAGTCATGTGCAGTGCCATTACAACTCTGGTACATGCTAAACTCATGTGTAATTCTGTTAAAATCAAATACATAACACTTTCCTTACTTTTTTTAAATCAATGTATATACCACTTTTATCCATGCACGATTTTACGTCTGTTATACATATATACAGTAGATAATGAAATCAGTAACGAAATCCCCAAAACTGCCTGGTTTGGGAATCTTTGAGCCCCGACACTTACCTCCTATTCACATGTATTCCCTACTTACCTGCAGTAAGACCCTGGCAAACCAATAGCACAGTGGTGGAGGGGGCCCTCCAGCAGAGGGCAGTCTCCCTAGTAATGAGGGGTGATGTAGGTTACAGGGCCTGTACGTATATCATTAAAAGACATGTATACTGTAGCCTACATAGTACTATAAACAATAGAAATGAGGAGGTATTTGCAAAGTCATTACTGATGTTTCAAAGTACTATAAGGTACTATATGGACTGCTCACCAGTTACCATTCTAGAGAGAGGAGAGACTATCAGAAGGGGGTGGAGGGGGGGTGCCTTTATGCATGGACATGTGACAGACCCATTTATACCAACCACTACTCAGTTCCAACATGGTTAAGGCTGAGGTCTGAAAATTTGGCATCCCAAATTAATCTACACAAGGCGACACACAAGGCCAAACATAAAATTTTTCACTGTCTTTAGAATAGGGTTCTACTATTATTAACTAAACACATCTTACCTTCTGAACTACATAAACAAATAATTAATTTAGGATGAAACTGTGTGGCATTACTGTCATATGACAGGAAATAAAGGGTGTATGTCATATGTACACATGATGCAAATCAATGTAGAAATTATACACAGAATTGGTAATGTACAGGCCTATTTCTTTGATGCAAACTGCAGTATGGATAATCATGAAGACATGTTGATTTCTATGCAGGATATATGCTTACAATGCAGTATACTAGACACAAAAGTATCAATATGCTATGTATTCCATAAACATGGAATGTATGCATGTTTCACCTGGTACATATTGTCATTTACACCATATTCATCACAAATTCAGCCCTGATTTCAACTGCTCCTCATATTCTGGTTTTAAATTGGCTTTGCATCTTTTACATGCTCCTCATAGTTGCCATGTTACCGTAAGCCATGTGTACTGTACATACATACTTCCATACCTTCATGAGGTACAGTACCACACACTAGCACTGTACATTGTCCCCACTGGCACTGTTTCATAGAGGGACATGGCACAGTATTGTCTCTGAACTACTGTTGCCATAGCAACTCAGCACTCATTGCAGTCACATTTTTGTTTAGATGCACAGACAACACTTAAGTACGATAGTTTGTCCTGCACATGTTACAGTTGAAATTGATAACACAACATCAAACTGTGCTTGCATACCATATATACGTACACTAGCCTACTCTTGTACATTCCTCGTATAGCACACATGCAGTCCTATATGGATCCAATACATTTAGTCTATTGTATAACTGACAACTTGTATTACTGCATACATAAATAATAAATGTATGTGATTAATGACTACCGAGCAGAATACATTAATCACGTATGACTGATGACACCTCCGGACTACATACAGTATACAAGGAAGCACTGTAAATTGCATCTACTGTACAGTGTTACAGTAGGCCTATACAATAGCTGTCAGAAACCCTGCAAACAGTGAATAATTACAACTCAATTTTGATCTAATTCATATTGAGAAGGTATCAACTTGCAAAGAATTGTAGGAAACTTTCAGTCCCTAAAGGGACTGCAATGGAAATCAGTTAATTATGTTTGGAAACAAACACTGACTTTTGTGCATTTTATGTTAATAAAGAAACAGAAGTAATTCAACAATGACACAATTACAACTAGTTAAAGTTAAACTTGCTGAAATAACTTTTTCCAGTTTTAAAGCACTGTTTAATATTGAATTACAACGAATCAAGTAATTTCAGGCATACAGGTCAAAATCCTGTATTGTTATGATAGATGAATGATACAGTTTCTCAGGGCTCAAAATAAGCTTGAAAAAAGGCACAGCCAAAATGAGCAAATTGGCTGTAGGTCTATGTTATTTCATAGGATATTGACTGAGGGGCACCACGGCCATCAGTAAGGGCCAGACAGCCATGGCTGTCGATACTACCAGTTATTTTGAGCCCTGACTTCTGTAGGAATGCAATGTGAAAAATAAAAACATGAAAAAGGTTAGATAAAAATCTGAGCCCTAAAAAAGATCGAGCATCATTAGTTCACAGTTAGGTCTATAAGTTGTTTGTAGACATAAATTATATGTACGTACAGTGGCCCTAATGGAGGGTTTTATGGGAGTTGTAAGACAATACCCATGCTACACAGATGTGGGAAAAGTCCAGGAGGGGCTTTTGGAATACAACTCCATGTCATATGGTTGCCAATTCAACATCTGAATTTATATTTTGAATCTTTTCTGTTAAGAAGTCATTTCAAATGAGAAGACCAGTAAATATATAGCTCTGCCTTGAATGATAAACCTCTTCATACTACAGTATGACGTGAATGAGAACCAAACCCAAGATCTTTGCTAAGCCTTATTTCTTCCAATACTGTATGCCACTGCATTCATTCACTCTTTCTTAACACCAGCAATATTACTCTTAAAGGCTAATTAGTTGTACCTTGTATACTGTACACTAATTGTATTTTAATTTTAAAAGGGTTTTCAATTGTACACTGGAGCAAAGTAAGATGGAGAACCCACAACTTCCAGCTTACAGTATGGGTCCATTAGAGCTTGAACTACTGTGCTCAAGATCATACAGGGCCGTCAGATGTTTTCTAAGATTTGTGGGGGGGGGGGGGGCTGAGACCCTCTTACTTGATTTTGGCATTTTCTAAGGCCCCGTCTACACGGTCATACATTTGTCCATGAACATCATGATACAAATGTTTGAACACTTGTTGGGTAGATGAAACATACAGCTAAAAGTTTGAACACCTCCATACAAGTTGGACGCTGTTCAAATTTGTCAGGAATGCAGTCTACATGATCATACTTTTGTTTATTAGCATCTTCATACAAATGTATGATGTTTTTGACTTATGTATGATCATGTAGATGGGGCTGTCTTTTTTGGCCATTTTCAGGCACAGGTTATGATAATTTTTTGAAAAACTTCAAATTGAAGATAACTGGCAGCTGCAGTGCCCCCCAGCCCAAACAGCAAAGCAAGTCAGCATACTGTAGCATATATCACTGCATGTGCAATTACTGTGTAACTTCATACTGCACAGAACTACTATACCAACGGCAACTCACAGATAGTAGGCCAGATATGGGCAAGACTATGGAAATACACTAAGTCAAAAAGACCAATGATAAGTTAAACCATGATTAAACATACAGGGTGAATGGTCTACACCAATCTATGTTTACATATAGGCCTAAATAGTCTAGCAATAAGCACAGACCTGACTTCTCATGATCCTGGTTTGTCCTAGCCTCTCAGGAACAAAACTGCATAGTCTGACTCACATTAGCGTTGTGTTTAACAATACAAATTAGCTGCAAGGTGCTGTTAAGACGACTTAACTACAGCGGGGAGGGTGGGAGGTGGAGGCTGGGGGTTTAACTAGTGTTTTACCACATACAGAGTAAAAAAAAAATGCCATCTGAATCATGTTTGATAGAGGCTGCAGTCCGTTTGTTAAGGATCAACTTGTGCTACTTGCATACAGGTATGTTAATTATACACGCATAGCAAGTGATGAAATTTAAGGGAGCTTGCAACTTACAGTATAAAGAAGCTTTAATACAGTACAGTAGCATGTGGCATATCTCTATAATTATTTATCATATGAACCTGCAATATACCTCACTCTCACTGACAGCTTACTGAAAACATACTAACGGACATACAGCAGCAGTGTCACATTACACTGTATGGTAGGCCTATCCAGTTGGTATTGTATACTGTTTATGCAGGGAGTTGTTAGGACGGAGACACAATGACCAACTCTGTCAAACAAAATGTACTTGAAAATGATTTCACTCTTTTCAGGCACTGTCATTTGATTGACAGGTCTCTTTGTTCCTATTGTTAAGTCTTTGTTGACTAAACTGTTTCAACGATAATCTTCTCCTTTCTTTTCTAAGTAATACCAAAACAAAGGCCATTGTCTACACATGCTTTGAAGTAAGGTTTGTTTCTGCCAATGAACAAAATTTAATCAGGATTTCAGTAAAATGACTGTCAACAAATGTTTAAACAATGTAATTCAGTTGTGCCCCTACAATTTTAATACGTCACCTGCTGGTAACATTGTTCAAGCCTAAACATTATCTAAGTTTTTAGCAAATTTTCCCATCATTAAGAAACATACAGTATTTGTATTTGAAAAGTAAGTTGTAATTAAATTCTTAGCTGGCTTTAAATGAAATGATATGCAGTGTGATGAATAATGGCGAAAGGTTAAAATTTCACCTTTTTGCACGACGGCTGGCAACCAAATGAGTTCAACGTAAGGGGTGCCTCTCTGATTTTAGTTGATCTGGGTACTGAGATAAGAACTTTGAGAAGAAAGGCAAGATAACTGTCGGCAACAAACATTGCTTGAAAGAGTCTATCGAATGTTAAATCTCCTTCCTAAAACTCCCTGGTTTACGAACGTAAGAATAAAGTACTTACTGTTATGCATCCTCAACATGAAAGTGTTCTGTTTGCACACATTGCAATGATTTTCCCTTAATTAATAACATTGACCAGGGTTTGGTAACTCCCTGAGTAGCTATCAACCTGAATAAGGTCAGTCCATACTTAAATCCCCCGAGTGAAGTCCACCATATTTGATGAGCTGGACACCCACTGAACGGTTTATACAGGAAGGTCTGAGCACTTCTCTGATTCACTGTGAATAATTTCATCTACAGTAGTTCAAACTATCTCCCAGGGGCCTCAGCATTCATTTCACATCTGCTGTTTCTATGTGCACCTACATACAAAGTACCCTACTAAATTATACAGGTAAGTTTATCAAAACATTGCACTGTATGGAGATGTAACGAATGACAATTTGTTATGATGACAGCTAATGACGTACATTGTACTTCATACAATGCTGTACAGTACCATCATCTTTTTATTCTCACAGAGGAATTTATGATTCTGTTTTCCCAATGAGTCACAATCACTATTTTGAAACATAAGATTCCAGGGATCACGTGCAGCAGTAACGAGTGTAGCTTGTAAATACATACAAGCGGAAGGATTTGCAACAAAATCAATTGGGGGCAATTTTATGCATTCTGTGTTATTTCAAAAGGTATCAATTTCATTTTTAAGATCAGTGAACATCAGAGAACAATACTATTGTTGTATGACCTGGAGTACACTTACATGTACAGTAATAGCACCGAGGTGCTCTAAAATGTAGGATAATGGCATTCTATTGTAACAAGAGAAAGCAGTAGGAGGCACAACTTTCATATCCATGATACAGCAAATTAAATTCTGATTTCTTGTTAGTATCGTTAGGAACATTACAAATGTTTGTATTCCTTTTGCCAAATGATAGTAAAATCAACTCAACAGAGAAATGATAGTCAAAAATGAAGAGACTCCCCAACTACAAAAGCTTCATCAAATGTCATGCTTACTGCATTATGAAAAATACATTTAACAAACAGCCACAGTGATCTGTAATGCCAAAGTTTCAATTATCGTTCCTGGGGACTGGGGCACATATACCACAAGGGATATATCAGATATTTTCAGGGGGTATGCTAAACATCCTTTCTAATAATAATGTACCAATGATTTAAAAAGGAATGGATCACATATAACAGCAAAATTAGATGACATATATTTCATTTCACTGTTAGACAATGTACTTTATCCAACTGAAATGCATAAACCGTCTTAACAATGGAACAATGTCTCACATGACAAACCTATACACACAGTTTCAATAAAATTGTGGCAATGCTAAAGCTATACAGTAGTTGCAAAAAGAATATTTTATGTGCCTCCCAGTACACATACTGTAATGGGTCATATAATTGCACACACCAGGGAAACACCAACAAAGAAAGGTGGAAAACCATTGCTCTAAAGTAATCACATGATTGAGGTAAATATGGCTCTCGTAAACATATCCTTCAGTATTAAATACTACTGTACACACTGTAGGTCATATACAGCAGGGGTCTAGCAACTTTCTATGGAAGACACTTGCACCCAGTGGTTCAACCAGGTCAATTTTCCAATGCGATCTTCTGAATGGATGGGCTGGGGGGTCTTTGGGGCAGGGTCTCCTTCCCTAAATAAAATATTTTTCAATTTTAGAGGTGCCTAGATTGCAGATACTGCTTGACCCAATTTTACCTTGCAATGAGGTGAGAAGTGCAATTTGTAAGGATTCTTTGAAAAACAGGATCAAGGTGATTTGTTTGAAGAAAACACCCGTGCAGAAACTGCTCGTCCAATTTTTTTGTACAACATTCCTTTGTGTTTGAGCTGCAAATGTCGCACAAATCAGCGTTTGTATTAGGCAATGGGACTGTGTGATTCCCACCCTCTTCTCAACAATGCTGCAAGTTTTAAAACTGGGTGTGGAAATATCCCGCTTTTTGTTGGGAAAGTCTGTAGGGGAAAAAGTTGACTTTTTAAGTTGCAACTTATCAAGATCCCCCCCCCCCCCCCCGAACCAAAATCCTTTCAAAATATGTGGTAAGGAGGGGATTTCCCCCAAAAATTCTGAGACCTAGTGCCAACAATGGGGCTTAAATCACTGCTTGCACCTAGCATGCAATCAACCACAAGATACACCCTCCCCCTTTATCCATAAATTTTCCACTGGTTTAATGGTACTGTACAATGACACTGTCGAATTGAGTAATAGATGGGTAGGTAGTCCTGAGAGAAAAAGAAATATGCTGAATTCCTAAATGAATCTTCGATGATATGTTCTGCACAACTTTGCCAGAGAAACTACGTAGAATGCAGAATGTCTTCATTTAAAAGGAGGATTTGTGGACAAAAAATTTTGCATGCCTTTTTTAATACACTGGAAATATGTTCTGCAACAGTTACAGCATAGTCAGGATAATACTTCTGTGGTTAAAGCAGCCACCCAAAGTTTAGCATTTCCAGACCAAACAATTTCAGAAAATTAACTTAAAATACCAAACTGTAATTAGAAGCAGTGTAATATTTGGAATCTTATGTTTTAACAAGAGATAATTACATTTCTTTGCTTTGAATAAGGTCAAACACAGCAACCACACTGAGCAAAGTACAGACCTCCTGTAGTGTCGGCACTATTTGTTAAGTTCTCCAGTTCAGGGCTCGAAGTACTCCCTGAGTAAACTGTATATAAAGATCATATGAAATTGTGCATTTGAACTTAGTCTACATTCCTGAGAAATGTAATAACTCACAATCTTGAGTAAGGAGAGGGCCAAACTTTGCCACGTTTATCACACGTTCAATGGTCCATAATACTGTAAAAGCGTATTTCATGGGTGTGATAGTCTCACAATAAAAAAGGTATTTACTATAGTATACATATAGTAAATATACATGCAGTATATGTAGGTGTGCAGTATTTCTGTACAGATGAGTGCATACATAATGTACCATACAGTGCATTGGTTTCATACTGCACTGGTAGCTACTGTAGTGACGTCAACTGGAACATTCACCATTACTCTGTATCCGCATTCTTTGTGCTGCAGCATTAGCCTGATTGCCAATTTCTGATTCATGAGAGCAAGCCAACTCAACAGTAGCACAATAAACTACTACAGTGTACTACAGGACATATAATAGTCAATGTAGAATCCATTACAGTAACTGATAAGGCCACCAAGTACATGGTGCATAATTTACAATTTGTATGAAATGCCAGACCAATTTCCATCAATCCTTTCTTAAGAGCCTTTAGTTTATGAATAGACTAAAGCTAGTGTACTGTATGATGCATCTCAGGTCTACATTTAAGGAAGTTCAAATAAATTTCTTCTAAGGATTACCATGAGTCAAAATGCCCAATATCTGATCACTGACTTGTTTAAAATGCAGATTACTATAAAGTTGAACAGCCTTAAAGCCCTTACAGTACAGCTGGGGTCTAGGGTCCACTTACAGCTTTAGCAGCTTTGGGGTTTTATAGATGTTTTCTCGTACAGTATATACTGTACATTGGCAACAACAGGCGCTACTTGAGGCATAACTATCATATCCATGCCTTGAATTTTAGGCAGGTCAACTACAAGTAAATTCTGTGGCACTAAGCTGGCGTTGGACCGACCATCGGTATTCAACATCGGTATCGGCAGATATTGCCCAATTTCGGCCGGTATCAGTAAAACATACCTAATACCTGTATGCCGATACTGCCTTAACGATATTCCCAATCTTATACTTCATAACAATGTTACATTATTTAAGTACTGTAAATAAAAGTTTGCCTGTAAGTTCTTATCTTTTGACTCATGAAAAAGATGTTTGCACAGGTACAAAACAGGAACCTGTATGCTACATGGACTGTATAGAACTTTTTCTGAAAATCTCTGTGTATTGGTGTGTTGTTTACCATGGTACTCGCATGTGTCAACAGCATGCATGCTGTGTAGCTAGTGGCACAACTCCCTACATGCAAAGCCAGGAAAATACAGTTCTGCCACTCTGCCTGCTGGTAACATACACTCTAAACCTTTACATTATCCATTCATACCGCCCACGGGTATCACTGCCATTTGCGGAAGTACCTATATGCTCCACATGCAGCAGGCCACCAGTCACTGTACGTACGTACCTAGCTCGGTCTACTACCTTCTGTTGAAATTTGGGCTCCTTAAGAACTTTGCACGAGCATCATTTTGGTGCACAGTAGTTTTATTAGTATGGCTTGATCCCCAACTTTTCATAACCATTTACAGTACTGACTAGTCTTTTGGTACTCCACAAAAGGTGGAGGTTTGATTCACATTTAAGCCCGTGGACAAGGTGTCTACTTTGGTATGCTTCAGATGTTTAGCAGGAGTGTGCAGTATAGCCTAGGCCTGGTTTGGGCTATTGCATTTCATGTTCCGTACATCACAAGCCTACATCCCAAGGTGACTGTTATACTATAAATGCCACACTCGCATGCAGAGGTAATTGACAGACTGGGAACTTTATTTCATTAATACCATATATTAGAGCAGACTTTGGGGGGGGGGGGGGGCTTTATGAAAAATCCTAACTTTTTCTAAAGATTTGAACATTTAAACTGCTCAATTCAAAGTTTCTGAAATGTAAGCTCTTGAGGCTAGTTTACAGTAGTTAACACAGGTTTCAGCATCATTTATTCATCAGCCCATAATTTAATAGCCATCGGAATCTTGCAACCAAGCTACTACGCAATGATGACCTTGTGATGTTTTTTTCTGACAACACACTGTTTTGCTTGGGGAATGGGCCCTAATATCAGGTAGCTAAGTCTATGCACTGACCATTAGTGTTGTAAGATGATGTTTGCAGGCCATAATGCTGGCAAAAGGAGATTAGTAATCATAAAACACGATCACAGAGTGACGTCAGAGAAGATATAATTCCAAGCAGCATGAAAATGAAGTTAGAACAACCAGCAAAATGATTAACTTTGTGATTATTTTATCCTTCCTCAATTGGCATTGCACAAAAAACATGGATAGTTTAAATTATCTAGGAAAATGATATGTAGGAAATAACGTTTTTCAAATACAACACTTTTAGGATTGGTATCCACAGATATTGAGAAGTGAAAACTGTGAAATATTGGCATTGGTAATATGTTAGCATATTGGTACAACACTAATCCAGAAGCATTGCCCCACCCCATTGTCAGGGTGAAGCCATAATGAGAAATTGTTAGTTCCAGGCCTTTTCATTTAAGGCAGGCTATAGCTCGGCAGTACCTAAACTCGCCTAAAATGAATTTGAGGGGAGCCATTTACTACTCACCTTGATTGTCAAAAAAGCTTGTCTACAAGAGCCTGACAAGCTTTCTGTTGCATGTAACATCAGTAAAAATTTTAGGAAACAGCTCACCATAGCAGCTCTTTGGAGAGCAGTTATGTGCTTGCCTTCGATTTTCAAATGTAAAGGCCTGAGTTCAAACACCCTCCATATTTACAGGAGTATCAGGAAATGGTGCTGTACTTCCAGACAATGAAAATAAATTTTACAACAACCTCTTTACAGTATGTCAGAGAAAAAACCCTACAATAAATTTTGATAAAAACTTGCAATTTTTATTTCATACAAAGCCATATAATATTGACAACTACTGTAACATGAGTCCTAATGACCAGAAAATGATAGCACCAGAACATAACTCATACATAGACAAAACATTTTCTATAAAAGTCAAGGGGAACATTGCTTTTTGATAAATGAGTACTTTTTACTTCATTTACACACATAATAAGCTCTAAAATTTTGTCTCATGACACAGATGAAATTCTGTGACATGAATGTAATTCTGAGACATGGCTCTTTGCCTGGTCAAATTTTGTGGTGTTACCAGAATGCCATAAGAGTTATAAAGTACATTCACCCTGTATCAATGTCAAGAGCAAATAAAACCAAAGCTTTTTTTTCCCTTTTTCTTTCTACCCAACATCAGAGCATCAAATCACTCAAACGGACAAGCAATTGTGTCATAATCATGTCATAGTGGTTTAGCAGAAACACTGATTACAAATCAAGAGAATCAAATTCCACCCAAGCTGGCTGCAATAGTGTATGGTTTTTAATCTATCCACTTATTGAACAATACAGTGCTATAGCTGAACATTACAATATACTGTGCTGTACACAAGCTTGTGTTGTTTGTCTGCTCCAATGCACACAAATTTTCTTTTGCCACATATAGTATTAAGGTACGTAGTGAATGTATCACCAAGTCAGAATTGACTCATTGAACTTAAGTGACCAGCTGGGACCTTTAATATATGGGATGTTGCAGGCAATTTAATTTTTGTTAATTATACTATGCACAGTACTTGAGAAACGTAATATTAAGGCACTGTCGTGAAATTTGCATTCAGTTTCTAAAATTTGCAGTGTTTGAAATGAAAATCATTACTTCCCACAATTTCTTTAAGAAGTGAACTTGACAAAAGCAGGCATAACTGGGCTTGAGCAACCCCGAAATAGTCTTTTGAAATCGGGTAGCCACAGCCTTATTACATAGTTAGCAACTATAGTATGGAGTCAAGACTATATCAAACCTTCACACTGATGTCATGTGTGCAGTCTGAAGCCTACCAATGAGAATCAATACACCACTGGGGCCTACATTATAGATGCAGTATGGCTGAGAGGTTGAATTGCCAATTTATGCCAGAGAATTGTGTTTGTCAATAAGAAAATGTCTAATACAGCCATCTTTATGTTTTTATAGTACTTGGAAAAACTTTCAAAAGAATATGCAAACATTTAGAAAAATACAAAACTATGTACATATTTTCATTAAATATTGACAGTAACGAAAATTTTCTAGGGGTTGGTACCTCAAGGAAACTGGAGTTGCTATCCAAGCAATGCGGTAGGGAAACAATCCAGTACCCCAAAACTGGAAAAAAAAAAGAAGTCGAGGTCGCCCCTCGATTAAATCAAAGAGTTATAAGTTGAGGCGTAAAACCCTATCTAGATAACTACCCGATGTGTTCTAAATGTATCTGCAACAACCTGTTGAGAGTTCCAACAAGCATAGGGCCCTCAGGCTTCTGTTAGTGGGTGGTTCAATATTTTCAGCCAGAAGATCCTTAATGAAAAGTATCCCAGCTCTATCCAAACGAAATCGCTGGTATATCTCATGTTCGAGGTAAAAATCCAAAGGATTTTCAAGGTTGCGGTATATTCTTGGTCTAGGGACTACCCTTTCCACTTCGTCCACTTCATCCACTTCGTCCACTTCCCGGTAAGCAGCAATAAGAGCCATGCAGAAATAATGTTGTTCCACACTTTGACTTGGTCAAAGCCATGCACAAATGAACCCCACTGTGTTGTTCAGTCACTGAATTTAAGGACAAAATTCCCACTTAAGAGATTCGAAGAGGTACCTTAAAGTTAAGGAGATATTTGGGAAAATTCTCATCTTAAGATGCTTTGTGCATACCACTTAGGTTAAGGATGATCACTTAAGGAAATTCTTAAGGAAATACTTAAAAAAATACACTTAAGATGTTTTGTGCATACGGCCCCAGGTGTTACAAAGTCTTTTGAAGTATGTAAAGTAACCTGCCCAAGTCTAGGTGGCTATGTAGTTTAATTACGGAAGGTGTGTAATCTGGTATGTCCTGAGGTCTTGAGGAAATCTTATTGAGAGAGAAGTTTTTCATATTCTGCACCTTTTCCTTTACAAGGCTTTACTGTGGAACACAGTGTTTCCACTAAGCTGCGCGATTGCGCGATTCGCGCTGTGACGTTTGAAATCCCGCAGTTAAAATATTTATCTGCGGGAAATTCCCGCAGTCTTTTTACATCATAGAGAATTACGTACAGTAATGTTTCCAATAGTTTTTCTTTATTGGACTTGTCTGCAACGCAGGAAAAAAAATCGGCAATTGGCCTGAAATGACTTGATTGGTTGACACACCAAAATCATGCACAATCCGACGAATGACAAAGCTCGATATATGCCACTACGATGTTGTCATCTAAGTCGCAATATGATTGGGCCACCGTGCCACACGTGGTTACTACTACTAGCCTGCAGACACACGCTGAAGGCGATACGTAAAAAACATTCAATGTAAACAGACCAGATGTTTGTGCAATGTGCACCACTGTGTATCATCTGTACCTACTGTGTATTGTGTTGACTGTTGTGTTCCTTTCGATCGATCGCGCTACTACTGTCCCAACGTTAATTAAAACTACTTTTGTCAACCGCGTCATGGCTGCGAAGGATTTGTATTCCTTCTTTAAACGAAATAAAACCACTGACAAAGAATCAGCAGAAGAAGAAACCAATGATACCGATGTTCCTTCGAGTTCAGGTTCGACTACGAGTAGGCCGCCAAGCTTGACAGAGCCTAACGTTAGCGTTCATGTGAAATGTAGCGGAACTGATACCAGTGCTATCGGTGCCGGCGTATCGGAGGTTTCGGAGCCGCAGCAAAGCCAACAACCCAAAAGAAATTTACGAGTTTTGATAATTAGTCGATGCTTGCTTTTTGGAAATCCCCCCCTATTTTGTCAAATCCCCCCCACCAAATATTGAAAGGGGGGACATTCCCCCCCAGATTTTCAACCCTGGTGGAAACACTGGTGGAACAATCTACCACTCAGTATAAAACAAAGTAACAGTATTACAATAAATAAGAAATGACTAAAACTAAAAACTTACCTGTTTATGCAATATTAGGGTATGACTAAGTTTTTAAGTTTGCAATTTTGTAACACACTTTGAACTACACTGTATACTTTCAAGGAATTGGATTAAGCACTATTACATTGATGGTTTAATGGCATGTTTAAATTTTCTTTCTCACTGTAACCTTCACTTAGACACAGTAGTAACTTATAACTTGGTATAAAAGGTATGCAAATTAATCTAAATATTGTAATGCATGTAATGTATGAATATGCATTGATGAGGAAATTTGAAGAAGAAACCGGAACTGTAAACTCTACAAAGAAAACTTTAATGGGCAATTCTGTGAGTCAATACATGGAAATCACTGCAGTGTATAGGAAAATGTTTGGTACACTGGTACAGTGTACATCCTGAATTAAAATGTTGTACTGGAGGGAAGACCCCAGTGTACTGTTTGAAATAAGGAAATACCACAGTAACCACACAAAACAAAGAAGTGACAAAGAAATTTTGTTTACATTACAGGAATATTCCACTGGAAACTGAGCATTTTGTTGAAAACAAAAGAAGTTACCATACAGTAAAATACCATACAGTAAAATACACTACAGGTCAAGAGAAAATGTATTCTGACAATGTTGACAGCCAACACATTTCATACACTATTATACAAATAATGAATGTTTATGAGTGCGATAGTATGAATTATATTTCATGAGTTGAAAGATTGAACGTTCTATTCAACGAGGCGAAGCCGAGTTGAATAGAATGTTAAATCTTTCAACGAATGAAATATAATTCATACTATCGCACGAATGAAAAACATTCATTATTTGTTTTATATAACACCTTATAACTATCTACCTTGATCTAGTCGTTGGTTAAAGTTGTGTTTTGAAGTCACGATGGTTCGTGTTTGTCCGTGTAGCGCAGCTCCATGGTTTGTCGTTTGCCCGATACGCGTTTACGTGCCTATTACGTACGATATGCAATGTACGGTCCCCAATTTGAGTCGCGGCATAGCTTGTACGTACTGCAATGATTGGTGACGTCATTGCCGTTGGTTAGTATATACTAACCAACGACCGTGGGTTAGTATATACTAACCAACGGTCGAGCACCTCAATCTTGATGATAGTGCCGAATCACCAATGGCATGTGACCACCAGTCCTCCAATCAAATGTAGAGAAATTAATAAGGTGTTATATAAACACATCTAGCAAATGGTCATCACACCTTCCCACAGAGGAACAATATACAATGATGAATGAAAAGGGTCTTCCTATGTCACCACACAGAGCTGAAGTATGATAAAAGGCATAGACAATAAAATACTACAAAAGTTATGTTTCAGGAAGTTTAAGAAGGGCAAAGTTAATTCTAGGAAGTTTACACTGTACTGACACATGCTAACAGATTGAATAGTGAGTGCTAATGCCACCCCACAAATTGATACATAGTGAATTGGAAAAAGCGGAACCATTTTACATTGTTAAGTGAACTTCCTTCTAAATTTAAGGTTGCATTCCAGTGCAACGTCACACTCTAAAGAGCCTAACCTACATCTACAGTCCAATAAACATACAAATTTACATTTATAGTACAGTGAGAAGATTCTCACCTTTTTTCATTCTGTTTCATAGGCAGCACTTGCAGTCTGTATTTAATGGGACACTTCAAAAATATATACTGATAGGCCACACAGAGTTTTTAAGGACTTAGGACTTGACTTGTGGTCCTAAATGGAAGAGCCTGGTTGTAAGCTTGGGCACTACATACTGTATGTTTAATGACTGTACTTCTAGCCAATGGCTTCTTCTGGGAATGCAAAATACTAACAATTTCTTTCAAAAACAAAACCTTAAAACGTATATTTATGAAATTATCATTATCATTTTTGTTTAATGTTTTCAATGGTCCAAAGGTAGCAAATGTCAAAAATAACATTGCTTTCCAAATCTTACCTCTTACCACCTTTAACACTCGTGGCAACACCACAGGGGTAAAGGGGATCAGTCTGAGGTGATTTCCTCCCTCCATGTAAATGGTATTGAACAAGGTAATGCATACAAATTTACAGCATGTACAGTAGCATGTTGCTCAAGTGACTTATTTCAACCCATAATAGAAGAGCTCTTGAACCCTCCCCCCAAGCAAATTTCTAGCCTTGGCAGAGGCACCAATACTGTAATCCCCTTAGTGCATGGAACTAATTTTAGGCAACATCTACGATTGAAATGGATGGTTAGTTAGTTAGATGAGGTTTAACGTCCCAGTTTCCAACCAACTGGTTCAAGTCGAGACGACCACAGCCTTTTTTCCAGTTGTGGCTCACTGGCTTGTTTTCCCTACTGTGCAAAAGGAAATAAAATTATTCATCAATATTTTTTTGACCAATTTTAAAGTGCTGCAATCTCATCTGGGGGAATTTCTGCCCTGTCCCTGAAAAGCATATCCATTATTATAAAATTATCTCACTGGAAACCAGTCAATCATGTTTAGAACCAATATATTCTTCTGAAAGGCTTTCTTGAGCAACAAAGTTGAAAATGGAGTTAAAATTCCACAGAACTCTATTAACCTTAGGTCTATAGTCATTTCTGAAATACTGTAGCTGGTGGTTTGGTACTACTTACTGTAGAAATGTCCTGACTCTTACCCTAATAAACATTATTCCAAGCAGAAACCTTTCTTGGTATAATGCACTTATCAACTGAATGACACACCCTGGCACTACCCCTGGATATGGTCAGTCATTGTCCACAATAGTGCTGACAAAACTTGTACAATGACATACCCCTCGGTCACTTCTGTGACTAACAACTTAATGTAAAGTGACACTCATTTCAGTCACAAAGTTGAAGCACAATTTGCAATTTTGACTGACATGTGTGTCACCATACAGTATATTGACTGAAAAATTGAGAATGCTAGTTGGTATCCCTGTACAAAGTGTAACAATTGACTCACAATGATCCACCCCTTGGTCACAGCAGTGACTGACAATTGAGGTAAATGTGACTCACCCCCTCAGTCATGCTGGTGGCTGACAGCAGAGGTTCAATGACGGACATGTGAGTCACATTGTCATCGGTCAATGACCCACATTTGACTGACAATGCCGGGAGTAGTGGGGTGAATCATTCAATTGATAAGTGCTTAATGTTTATTAAGTAGCTGAAGAGTTGGAATTGCTGATGTTAGAGCAATGATGGTTTATTGGTTAGCCGCCCAAAACACCAGCAAAATATCACTTGTCATTTTTATACTTTCTTAGTTGTTCCATTCAAAGCTTGTCAATTTTAACTTTTCATATGCTTCCTCTGCGTGTCGCTATTTTGAAGTGTTCACATTACTGTTTATTGACTTCCCTATGGTGACAGATTTGACCCAGCCCATCCACCCTCCCCTTTCCAGCAAAATGCCATTATTTTTCAACACTACAGACGAACTACTTGCACTGTGAACATGTACCAAAAGTATTAAACAATTGCAAAGTTTTGGAATGATTTAGCAATTAATTGCGATTACTGCCTCCACAGTGTGCAGAAGCTCAGGGACTTTATTTTTGGGACTACCGCATATGGTCATGTAGGCCTAATTCTGTTGAGAAAGACAAACACTGAGATTCATAGATGGCAATCTTGAATGAAACAACGTAAAACAGAAAAATGAAAACATACAGTAAGAACGACAAAAAATGGAAATTAACAAATGTAAAGGTGGATCATAAAAAGGAAAAAAAAACAAACATCTTTGCAATTAATCACAAGAAGCTTCTTACTTCAAAATGTTTTCTTCATATGCATTCACTTTGCAAATAATCACTTCACGGTTATAGCCCAACCCTCTCTGTGAGGGCATTCTTGCCTTTTTGGAGTTTATTACTGAAGACTATATGTACTGAAGAATAACAGTACTAAATTTTGACCACTACAGTATGGGTATTTGACTCTAATAATCACGTCCTCCACTTTAGAAAATTTTCATTATCTTTAGTAGGGTGGATTGACTGAAGTACTGCAGGGCACCCTCTAAATACAGAAGCACAGCCCTAGTCTGCTTTTAAATATTTTAAAAATAATGCAGGGTATTTTGACAGAATACCTTTTGATGGCACTTAAGAAGTCAACAATATCAACAGGGTTTCCCCTGGGTTTTAGAGAGTGTGAGGTGGTATTTGTCCATGGAGGTAATAATTATGCCAGCTTTGGCACCAAAGGTGAGGGAGACCTATCAATACTTCCATAGCTAGTACAGTACAGGTGGCAAGTATATAGTAGCACATTTCTGTGAGGTGGTGGCCAAAAACTGTGAGGTGGCCACCTCACAAAAAGAATGCTAGGGGAAACCCAGATCAACATCCACAAGCAGACTTACCAATACACACACATTTTGCATGTATCACACTCATTTCATGCTTCTTACATGCTGTTCACTATTTATCACACACATAACATCCTCAACTGGACTTGCTTACTCAAAAAGGCCAAACTCAAGATCTCTGATACTACAATCATCACAGCAATGAATTTTCAAATTTGCAATACTGTAAGGCAGTGTTTACACTAGAGCGCGGGATTGGGGGATTCCCCCCCCCCCCCCAAAAAAAAACTGAGACTCCTGCTAAAAAATAATTCATTGTGGGGAAATTCCTGCAATGTGTTTGATACAAAGAAATGAAAAATGTAAAGCAGCACTTGAAACATTTCAATTAATACCAGAAATATTGCAACATTTTAAGTAAAACAGTAAAAACAGAGCAAAATTTCATTCAGAAATTACATCGTTCCAATACCCCATTCAGCAAACCTCTTCCTTTCGTACTGTACATGACATCGCAAAGTTGATAAAACAGGCAAAGTAATAATAATAAAAATATTGTAACAACATATGAAGGACACATAAACTTTGAAATATTTCAAAATTTTAACTGTTCCCCCTCCCATATTTTTAAAATCCCCACCAAAAAATTAAGAAAGGGGGTCCCCCCCCCCCCCAAAAAAAAATTTTGGTGCTAGTGGAAACACTGCTGTAAGGTGAATATGGCCAAATGACAACACACAATTGCACCAAATGACAGACGAGGTGATACACATTATGCAGGAAGTTGATTTGCTGAATACATACATGCACTAATCAAAGAGTGTATGATTACCAACCCCTTAGACCCCTCGCCCAGGATGGTGTTCACACACTTAAACCTTTCTCTCATGTTGGAAAGTCTGCACAAGGAGGTTTGGGATTCATTGCCATTTTTAAGCTTAGCAGAAATTTACCCTAATGTTAGTGATGATACCACTTTTCTCAATGTGTTTCTGATGGTTAGAACTCTCAAAAAGCCAAGCATGTACTGCTAATTTTAAGGTTCACTGGACGACTGTGTTCAAGATGATTGGGGCAAAAAACTAAAGGTGTAGTTTGAGATAGCTATCTGCCCTAGGCTGACTTGAGGGATAACTGCAATCCAGCTACAGCAGATTTTGTGCCTCAGCAACCTTTGGTGGACCAGGTATGAAAACCAAAGGAAATGGGAACGACTTGTAGGCCAATGTGATGCCATACAAATAAGTCTCACCAACATTGAAACAAATTCCAGACTGCAGCCAAAATTTGAGTACTCTCACAACTCAGTGACTTAAAATTCGAAGGATTCTATGAACCACACATGTAGCCTTCTGATGTACTCCCGACATTATTTAAGTGAGGTTAATACTATTATTCATAATATTACTAATGGCCTATGCATGCAAATTAATACCACTTTTAACGTTGAGTACTTTGACTAGGCTACTTACTATAATTGCGATGCTGCACTAAAACATAAACTTCTAGGCACACATGTGCAAAAAGTCTACATCCCTCATCAGTTACATACCAAACGACTGTTTAATCCAACACTCCTAACCGTTTTTAAATCTTACGAAGCATTTTCTCTGTATTATGTCATACGGGCCTAAGTACGGTTCTGATAATGTACAGTAGCACAACGAGTTCCATTAGCACTTGTGCAGTAAACAAGTATGAGTCAGGTGTACATAAATTTCGCATGAATTAGGCCTAGTTTACATTGACGAAACGCCTACCTGTGATGACAAATTCACCAGTTCCCCTGGCACAAGTCACACAAGGAGAGATGAGCGAGTATTAACGCTTCCAAAACAAAACAGAACATGAAACATAAGGACAACAATACTACGGTTCCACTTATATATCCTCTTCACCGGCTTATTTTCCTCCCAACCCTACTTCTTTCTACAAGGTGCTACCTCCATTTTGACAAGGGGCAACACAATGAGTTTGTGTACTCACATAGTGAACGGAACAGAGGCGTCGGCTTTGTTACGGTGGTGATTCCATTCTGTGTTAGTAACACTGGCACACAATAACAACTGTCATCATACATTTTCATTTAGGCTTCGTCGTAACGCATAAGACGTCAACAAAACTTGGGGCTAGGTCGGTTGGGGTAAATGTACTCAGTGTATTTACTTTCTGGCAGCTCGCGGAAACGTCTCTCCCATTCGTTGTTTTCATACCCTTCCTTCAAGTTCCTTCTACCCGAGACCGGATTTGAGCATGGGCCAGCGGGGCAAGTGCCCAGGGCCCAAGAACTAGGTTATAAGATTTTTTAGGGTCATCGGGAGACACCGTCCAGCTGCTGAAATTTAAATATCCTTACACATATGAACCCCCGAATGTTGTACATTGCAGTGGGAGGGTGTGAAGACAGACGAATATGAAGGGGTGGGAATTGTTCTCAGATTGCCCATAAATTAGTTAACTTTTAGTTTCATGGAGGAAGTTGGGGAAAAGTACATCGCTAAAATTTTCGGGCACTAAATATACTTGGCCGAAAATTAACCGAATGAAACAGAAAGAAGAAACAGACGAACATTACTGTGAGAGCTCAAAATATTTTCACACGAATGAATTTTGGCCGAATTCCCGTTTTCACTCCAGTGGCGTGGATCCATCTCCAAAAGGGGGGGGGGGGGTCTTTTCACCACTTGTGAATCGCCGATCTGGGGGAGGGGCCTAAGGGGAGGGGTGTTCCCCTCCCCCTTTGAAAAAAAAGGAAATTTAGAAGGTGTCTTTATGGCAAATGGTGCCATATTTGGGCACAATTTAGCTTTAAAATGTAGTGTCAGTTCGTAATCTATGTTATATTACAATTCATCACAGTTTTAGTTTTCATTATTTTGAAAAAGTGGGGGGACTTTTTGGAGATGTCCCCCCTTCCAAAAAAGTGAGGGGGACGCGTCCCCTCCATCCCCCCATGATCCACGCCCATGTTTCACTCCAGCCAGCGGTATCACTAATTTGGTAGTTGTATAATTTCATGCGCCCTGCATGCCCGCCGGGGTAAGACACCCTGTTGAGTCACCTTCCTCCGTCGGGGAAAAGAATGAACTTGGTGTGGCGAAATAGCCTGAGAGTCAAAATATTGTGTCCACAAAACACATGCAATTCCAAACATGAGGTTCAATTGGTCGCGAATAACTGTCGATACTGGACTTTGTTGAAAATGACTATATGGCTATATTCAGAATGCCGTTGTCTCAGTTTTCAGACACGTTGTTTGTACAACAAAGAAAAAAATTAATATTTGTATTCATAGGCGGGATTACGGGGGGAAAGGGGGCACTCCCCCACTTTCTTCCAGAGCTTAAAAATAAAAATAATAAAAAAAAATGAGCGAAAAGAAGCGAGACCAGAGAAATTATAAGAGAACTTTCAACAGCCTAGTATGATTTAATTCTGCAATGTTAAATAAAGGAAAATATTAATATCAAAAGCCATAAAAATGTTAGGAAGATTTTTTTCAACGCACTTCGGGCGCACCCCCAGAGAAAACTGACTAATAAAGTTTATCTGGCACCGTCATTTTTTTCTACCTAGCCGCCACACCACTGTGACTTGAAACTCTGAAATAAGGGCCACTGAAAGTACTAATGTACGACATTAAATGCACCATGGTCCTTGCAAACACAGTTCCAAACCCTACCCATGTAGAGGGAATCGTCATTCTCGCAAAAAAATTTCGACGTGTTTTGCAGGGGTTAATATAAATCGATGTCTCACTGCTGTACTGCTGTAATGCTGTGTATAGGAAAACTGTGCTGGGATTGCTTCGTTATTACTTCCTGTAGGACAGCTTGAGAAAATTACTATCCTCACAACCCTTGCTTTACCTGGGCTGTTCCCAGCCAACATGCCCAGCTGGGCCCCAGCTGGGTTTTAGATGGGAAAGCTGGGCTTAGGTGGGCTGACGGATGTAATTGGGATATTGGTGTTTTGAACAAGCCAGACTTGCTAATGGCACGATGAGAATGTGGAAAAAGATTTTTTCGTTATTTCTGTAATCTTTTGTCCGAAATTGTTTTCAGTTTTTTCCGGGTTTTAGCTGGGTTTTTGCTGGGCTTCTTTTCCAAAAGTCCCCTGACTCTCTGGCGAAGAGCCAGGGGCGAAAACCAAACAATACTCCCGAAGGAGTTCTGCTCCCCGAAGGAGTAACAACGTCCCCAAGGGACAAACTTTGACTTAACTGACACCACCTGACAGTGGTCCCGTTCTAGACTGGCTGAATAGAACAGGTCCCACCCTGGGAGCTCCGCCGTCGTGATCAGGGATACTCCTGTGCTAGGTTTGCTGGGCTTCCCCACATTTTGGAGCCCAGCAATAGCCCAGTTGGTGCCCAACTGGGCACGTTTGGAATTAAATGCCCTCAATTGAAATTTTTTTGCTGTTTCAGACAACGTTGAAAGTTTTCTTGAAAATAAAATAGCAAGACAAAATAATCCAAGTTTTGTAGTTGGGCTAGAGCTGGGATATTGATGGGTTTCTCAAACCAGAGGAGCCCAAACGGGACCCGACTGGGGCCCAGCTGGGGAAACACATTCATGTTTGAATGCTATTTCACTCTTTTAAAATTCCTTTTGTTAACTGTTCGTAGTATTGGCGCTTTTAGGTTAAAGGTAGGCATGCGTATTTAAAATGAAGTTCATCTTCGAAGTTTGTTTTGTTTTGATGGGCTCTAGCCTGGCTAAAGCTGGGCTAGCCCAATATGTTTGGCCCAGCTGGGGCCCAGATGGGCCAAATTAGGAAAATTTTCAAAACATAATTTCATTGAGGTGATTAACTCTTTTTGCTTCAGAAAATGTATGTCCAAGGTATTTTATCATAAATCTTTTTTTTTTTTTTGTAACTAAACATGTGGGAATTTTTGGCAAAAACAATTTGAGAAAAGTATATGTTTAAAATGATGTAAAATTATATTGGAACACCAGGTCTATATACCTTTCATCTTAATGGAGCATTCCAAATTTTTCAAAGGAAATTTGTGTTTATCACTTAATGCGGGTCTAACTGAAATAAAGTGAAGGGGGCAATGGTGAATTCTTGCAGAAAACCATGTTTCTCAATTGTTCAAAACAACATTAAGAAGGAGAAATTGAAATATCATGAAGAAAATTGCATTCTCAATCGTTAATAATAGCAAACAAGTGTCACGGAATATATATAATAGCCAAACCAAACTATTTACTTAAATGAGAACTTTCCAGCAATATCCTTCTACCTTTGAAAGTGGCTGGCATTTTTGTTCCCTGTTGCGCGGTGTGTGTGGTTTGTTTGGCATTTGTGTTTGTGACCCGTCATGGTTTTGTTTGGGTTTGGGATTTTTATTTAGTTTGCCAGTGCCTGTTTCTACGTACTTAAAAAGCTCGGCTGGCATTAGCAAGTCTCCATGAGGAGTGTGGGGTGGGACCTGTTCTATTCAGCCAGTCTAGAACGGGACCACTGTCAGGTGGTGTCAGTTAAGTCAAAGTTTGTCCCTTGGGGACGTTGTTACTCCTTCGGGGAGCAGAACTCCTTCGGGAGTATTGTTTGGTTTTCGCCCCTGGCTCTTCGCCAGAGAGTCAGGGGACTTTTGGAAAAAAAAGGCTGGCATTAGCAATGCCGGTAGCTTTTAAGACTCTTGTAGAAGGAAAGTTACCTCAGATTTTCCATTGCTAAGCCAGTTGGACCCCCAAGTGGGACCAACCTCAGCTGGGGTAGCCCAGATGGGGCCCACATGGGAACACCTGACAAACACGGATTTGCCCCAGCATAAGCCCAGCATGTAGCCCAGCAGGGGCCCAGATGGGGCCCGACTCCAGCCCAGATGGGCTAGCCCAGATGGGGCCCACATGGGAACACCTGACAAACACGGATTTGCCCCAGCATAAGCCCAGCATGTAGCCCAGATGGGGCCCGACTCCAGCCCAGATGGGCTAGCCCAGTTGGGGCCCAACTGGGAACACATGACAAACACAGATTGGCCCCAGCTGGGACCCAGAATGTAGCCCAGCAGGGACCCATTTGGGGCCCACCTGGGAATGTTGGCTGGGTTTGTTCACGTCCTCATCAACTACCACCATCTTCAGCAATTGACTGACGGTTACTATCTTAAATTTGCGATCATCATAAGAAAACTGTTTCATTAGCATTTCAAATTACACCTGGGGAAGCAGGATTTTCCCAAGAAATGGTTCAGAATGGCCACAAAAGTCAACGAATTTAAGAAAAAAGTTTTGGGGAGGACCCTCAGTCTCCAGCCTTCGGGTTCCAGCCAAGATGCAGCCTCCATTGAAAATTATTTTCCTGTCACTTTAAATGCCGATGCCCTTGGTCATGTTCATGTAAAAACTACCCATAAAACATTTAATTAACTTCTTAAGTATCACACAGGGGGCTTTCCCACAGGGCTGGAGTCGAGTCCACCAAGCCGAGTCCGAGTCCGGAGTCCGAGTCCCCGAGTCCCTGTGTAAACTGAACTTGTTTTGTTTTGAGTGCAAGAGCTAGGACGAGAACTACAATGAAATAGTCTTATTCTAACCATTATTCCTTCCCCTAATATTAAAGATGGTCATAGATCCAAACAAGAAGTAAACGTATAACAAAAAAGACCACTGAATTTCCTCTTATGAACATAGACGGATAAGACACGGATTTACAATTTCCAGAAAGGGGACCGACCAAATAGAAGAGCAGCAGCAATGCTTCACCGCACGTGTAGTGCAAAAGAGAAAAATCAACTTTTTTTTAGCTTTCCAGAGGTCTATGTTACCGTATATGAAATTAAATTATTTGCTACTGACAGTTCCAATACCAAAAATTGACTATACTTAAAGATTAATGGCTATAAAGAGACGGGGCTGAATTGCCCTGAGCGCCACCTGGATCCGTGCCTGGCATATAAAAGACGACAGTGTTTACCTGAACGCTCCCCCATCCCCCCCCCCCCCCCCCATCAAAGCCGAATTTAAGCATGGGCCAGAGTGGCACGTGCCCGAGGGCCTCACAGAGTTAAATTATTGTGTTTTCGGGGTAGTTTGTGGAGATCATCTGTTCTAATTTTCGTTTTGTAGGCTTACATGTACGTAAGAAGGAAATTTATTGTGTTCATTTCGAGTGGGAGCAGGTGAAAGTGACCACAACCTTTGCCCTATGTTCGTAACTTGCGCCACTGTAGTCTTGAGGAAAATTAAGGTCAAAGTGGGCCCCCACATTAGTTTAAGAGCAGGAAAGTTCACAAAATTTGTTCTTTGCTGCGATTTCCCCACAGAAACCCCCAAATTTTACTTGGTTATTACCAAAATTTCATGGACTAGGGGTACTTTTTTCTGAAAATAACCCATGGGTTTGATTTCTTCAACTTATACTTAGACCGAGCTGCCCCAAGTAGTATTTCAGGTATACCAAGATCGAGCTACGCAAGAAGAGCACATGGTGAATGCTGAATGCTAAAATGATATTCTGATATAATGCATGATACGTGATTTGTCATTATAACAGGTTAATCAGCATGCTCCTGAAAATTGCCCCATAAAAGCTTTAGTACTAGGGCCCTGGAAAGGCTGGACGCCAATATCATATTTCGACCCCGTCTGGTACACTTTTTTTGGATACAAATAACATTAAACCATGCTCATACCTGAAGGTAAATTCTCCAAACATTTGATCACTGAATGTTCCCTGTACAGGTTCACAAGTACAATCCCATGGACGATGTGTTTAACATTTCGTTCTGGATCCGTGCTACCTTTAACAGTGTTCGATTTAACGGTGGTCCTGGTGCCCGAGACAACCAAAAATTCTGCAGGACTACCAGATGCTACAAAAACAAGTGTGTGAGGTTGTCCGTCGGGACAACCAAATCTTTTGAAAGACATTCATGTCTACATTAGCAGAGCAGTAAATTGCGCGAACAAGGAACTTTAGAAATCCAATCACAAAATTTTACTTGCAAAATACGGTGATCACGCATGCATACCACAACTTCCCACATAGTCACTGCATCGAAATGTGACTATTGAAGAGTGCCCCGGACGAACTCCATCAGGCCTGCACTGTACACCGAGGAGGTGAATTTCTCCGTGGAAGCTACAAATATTAACCCGCAATTTGAACTTATACCTTTACTTTGTTCACCATTTTGTATTAATGCACGCCATGTTTCCATCACAAGAAACTAAGCTACGAAGGCAGTCCTTTACACTCATAGGTAAAGAATGCAGAAATTACAGACTTAACTTTTGATCCCGATTTCACATGTACGTACTTAAGCTGAAAATAGTTTGAAAAAGTAAATTAAGCTCTTGGTATTTCCTTAGTGATAGTTTCATTGTATCAGTAATCATGTACAAAACTTTTTGTAGTCCTCAAATGAGGACATTTTAATCCCGAAATTTACAGAGCTCTGGATCACTTTAACTAGTGCACTCTGTACACATATGGCATAGGCTATAGCATCACTACTTCCAAGACCCTTCGTCAGAAATTTCGAAAGAAAAAACCTTAAATGGACAATATGGAAAAAAATAATTGGATGGCATGTTTAAATGACTCTGAAATAACCATCAGAGACATATTCGCAAGATTTACTCCAGCAGGTTTTCCTTGCGAGGTGCTTTTCTTAAGAGTGGCATTGCAATTGGCCTTAGCCTAACATGTAATATATATGTACAGGTCTACACTACGAACCTAAGGCTGTATTTCTGAAGAGTTATCACAATGAACTTTACTAGTCCAAAGGAGAACATAGCCTACCATTTTCTAATGTTTTTTACTTTTTGCATTTATAGGCCGTTCCTTAATATTCTGCGTCTTTTCTTACGTGTTGCTGAGCATTGTTTGCTTGTCAACGGTTCTCACAATAAATCTAATATTAAAGAGCATTTTTTCCTAAGGGGGGCCTATACCTTAGTGTTATGAGAGAGTGGCACAAGCTCAAGATTCCATTATAATCTAAAACCAAAGGAGCTGTTACTACCTGATACTACTCAAGTGCCTTATCAATCATACTCAAATTTCCAATCAATCATAGATGAGTTCATACAATTGGGGATGGGGGCAACTCCAACTTGCTAAGGTCAATGTCCCCCAACGACCCTTTCCCTGTCAGAATGTCATCAATTTTCCACAACATTGGGTATTGTCACTATAGTTTTAGTATGGCCTGTGAATGTTGACCAGTACTGTTGAAGAGGGGGATCTCATCGCAATTAATGAATTGTTTTTCCCCTCCGTGGCACCGGTCCCTTCCCCTCAACCTTTCAGAAAATGCCAATGTCTTGTTTTGGGTGCTAGCTGCTTGCCCCATAAAATTAGTAATCACACACTGCTGTAGATGCTATTGAGAGAGCACTTCCCATGCCGTATTGAACCCGTTAAAAATGTTAGATTTCCGACCCCCCAAAATTGGACTTTCGTGGGGTAGGATTATATAACAATTTCTAACGCGCGAGGCTATCCCCCTCGCCGAGCCTGGATCCTGTTTCCACTCTTCCTTCCAAGAGTTACACGCTTGATTATAGATAGGATGTTAATACTGTCCCCGCTGCAATAGGTGTAATAGAGAAGGGGAAAGAGGTTTTTAGCAGTTTTAAGGAGATCAATACCTCATGCATGGATATCTGGGATTTCTTATGTGGTGTATTAAAGTGAAAGCCACTAAATTTGGGGACACATGGTGATGTGCTTCCAATTCCATGATTGCTACAAAGAGTAGAAGTGGGACTACCTTATTTTGTGCAGGACAACCAAATTTTACAAAATGGTAGTCCTTTGGACAACCATTGCAAATTCCTTAAAATCGAACACTGTTTAATCTAGTCTCAATTGGATGCCTGAGATTGGGTCGATATTCCGAGTGTTCACTGTTCATACTACACACTGACTCACTGTACGCAACATGTATAGCAATGATATTGTAGGTAGTGTACGTAAAGATATTTTCAGAAAAGATATTTTCTCCCAGTTCCGACCTGAGTTTTACGGTCGTGGGAAGAAATAGTCGGTCTCGAACCATGTCTAGGCCCGAGTCCCCGAGTCATGTCGGTCGAGTCCGAGTCCGAGTTCTGAGCACCGAGTCCGTGTCACGAGTCACGACAATCGGGACTCGAGAACGGTCTCGAGACCGAGACCGCTCTCGAGTCATCCAGCCCTGTTGTCCCAGACCATACCATGGACAGAAATGAAACATGAAAGAAAGGACCATGATAGAGCAGGATATAGGTTCCTACAGCTCTATGGAAAGAAGAGGCACCTGGGGAAAGTAGGAAAATGTTTATGCAATGAAAAATACTGCATTCAAAACCAAAGAAAAGCAATAGCCCACAATGTCTCAAACGCTATCTCAACGCTGCTTTCTTCGAGCGCTTCGCACGCACCGGTTTTAAATATTGTTTCGGGATTCGGGGGTTACTTCCTGTAGAACATCTTGCCTGTCATAGCTTCATACAAACTCTTCTATTATTTTTATTGAAACCACCAATACACCCATAGCCGTATGCAGCGGTGGGGAAAGATCCCCCTCCCCAGAAATTTTCAAAGCAAAATTTTACACAACCGACCTGTGTAAATGTAACAAGGGACAGACGCTTAGCGAAGGGGTGGGACAAGAGCTCTCACCTTGAGGATACTTTTTTAACATTTTTAATACTCATGGCGCTAAAATGACTGAAAATGCGATTTTTTCTACACTCACTTTAAATACTACGGTATGTCGCCCATTCTTAAAAATATTCTTCCAATGCCCAGGGAAACCATCAAAATAATCCATTTTCCGCCCCTCCTTCCTCAAGACCTCTGCAGTATCGATCCCAGCCGACTGTTAGTCATACGGAGTAAGAATATAATTGCAAAAAGTCAAATCGTGATTTTTATGGTCTGTTAAATGCCTACCTTGTGTAATTTGAAGGGGGAGCTAAAATGCGTCATTTTAATGCCTACAATTTCGTTAAACTCCAGAGCTCCAGGGGCTGCCGTCCTGGGGGAGAGGTCTAAGAGGAGTAGGACAAACTCTCCCCTTTGAGTAAATTTTGTTAATTTAAGGTTACCTGGATGCAAAATGGTAATATCTGTGTGGTATCTTTTGGAACTGATCATATATGGCTGGAAAATATCCTTATTTAGTGAGTTCTAATTTTGGTTAGGTGAAAGAGGAGAATGTGCGTCCCTGCGATTGTATACAGCAGTGTGAGATTCTTTCTTTGTCATTACATAAAGGTGCTGTCCTGGGGGAGGGGTCTAAGGGGAGGGGTTCCCCCTTTGAGAAATTTTTGTTAATTTAAGGTTGCTTAGATGCAAAATGGTGCTATCTTTGGGATATTTTGGAACTGATCATATATGGCTGGAAAACATAATTTAGTAAATATTTATTTTTGGTTAGGTGAAGGAGGAGAGTATGTGGTCTTAGAGAAGGGTATGTTTTTAACAAACCTTCTGAATCCCCCATTTTGACTACTTTAATGCCTTCTATTCGGGGTAAGTTTTAACGTAAAAATACGTGCGTGGAGTCCACAAAAACATTCTTGGACTATTACGAATATTTTCCTTAGCTTCATTGTGTGTTATAAAAGGGTATCTAAGGCTGGGAGACACCAGCCTCCTGGAAGCTCTGGATTAATTATATAAAATGGGGCATTGATATGATGATTATTACATTACCTGACATCCAAATGATAATACAGAGTAGCGCTTCTCAACCTGTGGGCCGTGAAGCTCTCCCAGGTGGGCCGCGAGATCCGTCATAAAAAATAAAATATAAAGAAAAAAGAATAAACTTTTTGTAAGGTGGGTCTCAGAAAAATTCTGAGAGGCAAAGTGGTCCTCCAGTTAAAAAAGGTTGAGAAGCGCTGCTATAGAGTATGATGCCGAGCACTTTATAACTGTCGTATTTTTACTAAGTTTGAACGAAAATCCAGACTATAACAGCTTCCAATGGGAGGGAGAGTATAGGTGCAGGGAGGTGATATTAGACCTCCCTGGTAGGTAAAGCAAAGGAGGTTAAGGACTAAAAAGCGCGTTTCGGAATGTTTTTTCGTCGTTAGTGTATTAACAATCACCATCTATACCGGTAATGGTTGCCCGCGAAGCGCTCGGTAAAAATTTTTGGAAAATGTATAACGACAAATACGTACTTTCAACCTTCCACATCATGCTACAAATTAGATTGAAAGATCCTATAGGCCCCTACAAAGGTTGGAGATGTACTTCTGTTTTTCGGAAAAGTGTTGTGATCAGAATAGATGCATGTATTATAACCTTAATAATAGCCATGAGATGGAGTAAAAACCGCGACGAATGCGCGCGAATTGCGCCGAAATTTTTCATTAAATAAGATAACCATGACAAACCCTGCATTCATGCTCTAAATTGAGGCACTTTCAATTCCCCAGCAAACCTATTTGCCCATCACAAAGCCAGTCTTTTACCTGAGAATTAGTAAATCGCTTTCAACTTTTGTTGTTATGCTTCTGTGGAATTTGCTTCCGGATATTACTGAGCTAGCTAGGGCAATACTGAGGTAAGGTATGAAGCGCGCGGAGCTCTCGAAAATCTTGATAGTTTGCGAAAGATTTGCGATAATTCTGATAGTTTGAAAACCATTTGTGATAGAAAATGGTTACAATACATCCATCACTTGGTCGAAAACACACCTCACCCTAATCTTTATCTTAAACGCCTTTTGGGATCATTTTAAAAATTTCTAAAACATTTCTGAAATCGATGGGGGAACGCGCCCCCATCCCCCCCCCCCCGTGCCGGCGCCACTGGTAGCGAACCAGGAAATTTTGGACAAAACACTTGCCAGATCGCAGGAAGTTGCACTTCCCAGGACCATTTTCAACATAACAGATTTCATTTCAGAGGATTTTAAAGGGGTCAAAACTTGCTCAGTTGCTTGGTTATTTAGGATTTTAAAGTCAAACGTCAACTAGGGATTATTTTGGCACAGAAGGGTCATTTTGGGATCAAGCGGTCAAAATGTTTCTTCTAATACAGGTTGATGATAATAACATGTGGTGTGTATCATAATTGAACAATGGTACATATGGGGTGTTCAGCATTTTGACTCGGAGTTGACTACTCTCTGCAACACCAAGTAACTTCTACGAAAATTTCAATCAACATCGAAGTATTACTTACCCCCTGTCTTGGTCCCATGTAAGATAGCCAGTAATACATAATTTCACGAAACTTGGCTGGCCTCCTTGACCTTGTTACATGTGGTAACTGATGCGCCCCCCGTGTATTACCGAAAAGACGTTGGAAAGTTTTGTAAGGGCCCTCCCTTTGGAAAATTTTGAAATTTTGATTACCTGTGATTTTCTTTTAAAAAATATTAGAAACCGTCCTTACCCCGGACGAGGAAGGGGGAGGCACGATTTTGTTAAGTTACTACTCACTTATCTGTCCCTATTTGTCCCTGTGCCGTCTCAATGAACATGGGTCAATGAAAATGAGGCGACGGCCCTTGGAGATGTAGACCCTGACGGGAAACCTGTAGATGCCCAAGCGGCTAATGTTGAGGTTATCCACCATTTCCAACCACAGTCCTGACTCTCAAACTGGAACATTGTTTTTCAATTCCGTGGTTTCTGAGTTCATTTCCAAACACTGGCCCAAACGTCTTTTAGGGGCCACCGATGAGGCAGGGAGTTGTTATAGGGAGCTATGGGCCCTCAGAGCACAATGTACACTGCATTGTCATCCTGTGTTCCTCCCTCTCTCTATCTTTCACAATCTCTCTTTCTTTTCACTGCCCTTCCTTAATTTTTTCCTCTCTCTTTCTTTCTATCCCTCCTCCCTTCTCTCTCTTTCCCTCTTTTTCTCTGCATCTGGCCCAAGACAGCCATGAAAGGAGCGGCCCTTGCGGGGATCGCCACATCGCCACAACGGCCTGTCCGCCTATGCCAGCGGGCGAGTGCTAATTTCGAACCCTGGTCTAAATTTTGAAGCACTTTGTGCCTGAGCACTTCTTTAGTCCAACAGCACACGATTTAAACTATGCATAAGCAGTTCGGCCTACGCTTTTCATGTGCCCAGTCCAAGCATACTGTTACAATCTACCCCAACGTATATGTGTTCTCTATGTGTTATTACAGACTTCACTTTAAACACATTTACTAGTTAAATGAACCTGAATATATTTCTTTCAAATAAAATGGCTAGCTAGGTTTAATAGCCCGTATACGTTCTAGACAGTGGAAAAATAGTTACAAAGTCAAATTTTAGTTACCAAGGTCGAAACGGTTTATGTAAATTACTCCCAAGCATTCTCTTTTGATCCTTCCTGAAGTTTTTAAAGGTAGTCCTAAAACCTAGTAATCGTATTTTTTCCCACCTGGCCTCCAGTCCCCTACTAATTAACACACTCTAAACAAGGTTGGGTAAAAATTTTCACCAACACCGAGCGCGTATGGGAAGATACTGAAATTGGGTAAAGTTTACCCAACAATGGACGATTAATGGGTCAATCGAGAGTGCGATTGTCACTAAATTGGGTATTCAACGTCCCGTTTAACATATTGGACAAATTTTAAGGAAAATTACCGCAAATTTTTGACATTTTGTACAGAAGAAACAAATAAGGTATTTTCGTGCTTGGATTGAGGGGAAGTATACTTCCCCACCACATTTTTGACTGGGGAGAGGGCTAAATCCCCCAGCCCCAGGCTTCATAGCCTATGTCGAAATTGCAGTGATCACACTTCGTAAGACCGGCAATGTACGGAATTGTTTTCTTGTGTATATACTTTGATTGCGAGATGCCAGGAAATTTTCTCTAACCCCTTTCCCATCGAGGCTTCGCACATTTAGTTTGAAGTTCGCCCTCACAAAATTAGCCCCCTCCCCTCATTTTCTGTAAATCTTCGACCATCCCGTGTTGGGTACGATAAAGTGTGAATAATGCCCGACGACGATCAGTCGACGACCCTAGGGTTTACCTTTTGGTGCTTTCAAGGCGTGCAACCCTTCAATACGAACACAAAATTTTGGGCAGGCTACGCGTTGTGGAGTTTCTTTGCATTTCTATTACAAATTTGCTTTTATGTAGTTTTAAGTCCTTCTGTTCCACCTTGTGACTTTGACAGGTATCCTACGTAGTTTTTGTTTGTTAAGATAGGAAAGTTCATCCTCAAGTGCATAGTGGTTCTGTTGTATGTGGCACTATACAACACAAAACAAGCCTTATCCCTTATTGAGGAGGGTTCTAATCTTGCTCGTCATCAATACAAAATTTTCAACACGTGTTTCAAATTTCTGGCGCCCTTCGCAGTTCTACAGGCCATATTTAAAAAAAAAGCACTAACAACTGACCATTACTGTACGGAATAGGCTATGACAGAGGGAAATGAACAGCGGTGGCCGGCTAATGACGACATAATGCCCATGCTTTCATTATCCTATAATGTATGGTTTGCTTTTTGTCACAACAGATGTTGGTTTCCCGGGCACTAAAAATGTTAACTTCTAGTGCGCGAACACATTTGAGAAGATAAAATCAGGGAGTTGTCATTTCCAAATAACAACTTCCCGATAAAATATAATAATAGTGGCATCACAGTGCAAACATTTTCAAAGGCGAGGGGCACACTCTTCCTTACAGATCATCCTAAAGGACGGTCACTTGAATGACAAAGTAATCTTTCAGGGTCTAAAAAGTTTTAATTCCTGCAATCTGGCAGCCATTTTGACCCAAACTTTTCTTGATACGCTAAAGGGGTGACGACAGGATTTGCCCGAGAGTGAGCCAGCAACCCCAAGCCCCGAAAAATGGCGACGAGTTGCCGAAAGGGTGTCAAACGTAAAGTTTCTTCGCGCTTCGCGTTCCGAAAGGTCTTTGACTTCTAATTACAAAACTTTGAAAATTTGGGGCTCTTATTGAAAAAAATAAAATAGTTGGATTGTTTTGAAGAAAATTTAAAAAGTTGGGATTTTATTAAAGAAAAATGAAAAATTGGGGTTCTTGTTTAAGAATCTTCCTTTCCTAAAAGCAAAATTAAGCAGATGGTCGGATCGACTGACTGTCGTCTGGACTAAATATTTCATCGCAAGGATTAGGGCTCCCCGACGAAATTGGAATTTTTCCCCGACAGGGGGGGGGGAGGGGCGAACAACTAACTTTTAGTCCCCAGAAAATTTCCAAGTGGTTCCACCGGGATCCGATCCTGGGACCTCTAGTACATGCAAGCAATATACAGGGTTGGGAAGTAACGAGTTACAAGTAACGCTGCTAATGTAACGAGTTACTTTTGGGTAACGAAGTCACGTAACGAGTTACATTTGAAATTATGTAACGGAGCAAGTAACTAGTTACAATTCAGTGCAAAAGTAACTGTAACGGCGTTACATTTTGGTCCCGTTACGTCCTCGTTACAAACAGCCACTGCGGACACAAAGTACATTTATTGCGACGATCCCTGGACTTTAAAGGCGAGGAAAGAGGCTGAATTAGAGTTTCGGTCACTTGAGTAAACAATGTTCAATGTTGTTATATTAGATCGAAGTTTAGTATGTGTACACAGTTTCCAAAGTCGACACTTGCAGGTTTATAATTTAGGTTATGACTACTAATACTCCATTTCCCTTTCAAGGAAACCTCCTGTATTTCCTATGCAGTGTGATGAAGTAAGTTACGAAATATCACTTCATTTTGTCACTGCAGTCACACCCATCCTCTTCCTCATTATCTACCAAGCTCTGTCCTGAGATAAGATCGTAACAATATCCGTATTCTGAAACTGCATCGACTCCTGCAGTTTTCAATACAACCAAGGCCAGAAAATTGCATCTACAATTTTTTATTTCAAATTTTTTTCCATGGAGGAGGACCTGCAGGCCCAGTCTGCGATTCTTCGCGACTATGAGTGTTCTTGTAACTTGCAGTATAGAATTGAGGGCCAACGCAAAAATAAAATTGTCTGCTACGAAGCACTCCGCTACCCCCCTCCCCCCCCCACGGCCACGGTGTCGTAACTAGTTGGGGGAGGTGGCAGCCCCCTCGACTCAATTCTCAGACCGAGACCCCCAAGCTTTCTCAAAAGATGCTGACGTTGTACATCACCCGATTTGGGGCATCAGGGGTCCACTCTTATTCAACTCAATAGAAAAGGGGCCCAACCTTTTTTAAATCTTCATTAAGAAATTGTTCAGTTCCACTACTGAATTCTCAAATGTCTTAAAAATTCACTTTCCGGGGCGCTCTGCGCCCATTCCCCACGGGTATATAAGAACTCCATACACATCACATGAAAAGGACTATACGAAACCGGTGTAAGCTTGTGCACTAGTACTGATGTCTTCAGGGGCCCATCATTATTCTACTGAAGTGAAACGGGCCTAACTCCAGGCGCACACTCCGCAGATACATGTTCTCTAGTTGGCCTTCTACCAATACGACAGCTTATATGAAATTCTTGTTCCAAAGCCCTGTGCAGCCCCAACCATCATTCATCATACCCGTCCACAACCCCATGCATGCATCGAATTGTGCGGCATCTAGTTCGAGTATTATATCACAAAAAAATAGTCAAGCTGTGACTTTTGTGGTGTTTTTGTGCACATTAAATGTGATTTGAAGGTAGTCAAATGCTTCATTCTTACGTTCACACTTAAAAAACTATTCCAGGACCTCCTGGGGTTTCGCTCTCTAGACCCCATCGGGCAATGCCCCTGGACCCTACTTTGAGTCCAACGGCGGTCCCTGAATCCCACTACAGGAGGGCGGTGCATTCTGCGCCTTTGTTCGGTCCTTAAACTTTTTCCATTACTAAGTTCATCTTAGGAGAGGGTGGACCCCCTTATGGTCGTTTCTCCCCCTCTCACCCACAAGGTTAGTTGCGTCACTGTTCCCGATTGATACGTTGATGTATTCAAGTTGAGGTAACTAGTTACTTTTGAGTTGTAACTAGTTACTTGTCAGTCAAAAGTAACTGTAACTAGTTACATTTCTATTGTAACTAGTAACTGTAACGAGTTACAGTTTAAGAGAAATAACTGTAACTTTAACGAGTTACTTTCAAATGGGAAACAACCCTGGCAGTATACTCAAACCTCCAGGCCAGCTCCGCCATATTGAGCATTTAGTTCATAATCTTGTCCAAAACTTTTGTAGACTCCCCAAAACACTGAGGCCCTTTTTGGTTTCCATCCTCGCCACAAATCTTCTCCGTCCTCGAAATTGTCAACAAAGTTTGCTCAGGAGAAATACAAGTGAGTAAGCTTCTAACAATTTTCTCACTAGTAAGCATTATTTTTACAGTCAGTGGCGGATACAGGGGAGATGTCGCAACAGGCCAGGGCTCCCCCATGTTGGCACCTGAAAAACGTAACCGACAAATATTCCAAATTTTCACTTTGTGGCCTAGATCGGTGTGTAAAAGACAGGTCCGAGCTCTATCCTCACAAATTGTTCCCGGCGTGCGTTGTATTTTCTATACCTCTTACCCTGCCCCACCATTCAGTTGCACACCTCCTGAGAAGTGGTGAGTGGTGATTATTTGGACATCCGTACATACATACGCGTCCGAGTATGTTTCTTCCACCTTACTGGATTCTCCTTACTGGGGAAATTGAATGTATTTGGGAACTAAACATGATAGCACCATTCTACATGTAAGCCCACATCTACGAGCAAAAATTCTCTAAATACTGAGGAATCCTGCCAGATAATCAGTTCGAAGCTTTTTCAAACAAAGTGCCTTTTACATGAACCTCTCAAGGGGGAAGGCCTTTCTATATCCGTAAGACGCCGGGCTGGGGCTGTACCCCGTAGTTCGGGCAAAACGTCCCGGGCAGAGTTTTGAAAAATGTGGTAATTGTGTCTGGAAATTCAGACTTTTCTCGGGTAAAACCCCAAGGTAGGTGGGGACTAATTCTTCTCCATGCTGATGCCTTCTTTTAAAAGAACTTAAAGAGAAAAAGTCGGAACCATGTTTTATGTATTTGTAAGTTTGGAATATATCCGCCAGACGTAAGTACAATCAACGATGTGTACAAACCCCAGTCCAGAAAAATTCTGAGCTTAGAGGCCTCTTTTACCCAAGTCGCACTACAATATACACTAGCCCTGCACATCCGAGCCCCATGCAGGATAACCCTGGTTTCGGATGCCAACAGTTTTCACTGGGTATGTAAAGACTTAGAGACCCTATAGTGGTACTATAGGGTCTCTATAAAGACTATTTGAAGCACGCCCCCACTTTTACGCTAACTGCCAACATTCATATCTATGCTTCCACAATCCACATTTCGCGATAACTTCTCATTTTAAAAGCTATTTGTGAATCTTCTAAACTTTTGAATATTTAGGAAAAAATTTAGATAAAGAACTCTATAATATTTTCAAAAATTAAAAAATTTCCAGAGTCTGTATTTAAGGAAATTTGCAGAAATTAAAGGAATTCCTCCTTTCTTTAAGGGAGATTATGTTTATGTTAATGGAAGTACATGTACAGGCAAAGGTCTTGCTAAAAGACTGTTGGATCACTTGCGCGACGAATAGATTGTCATCCTCCAGTCAAAATGTGGCTGAAAACCAAGAACTGATGCGGTAAATGAATTTATCAAGACAGTATTAAGTGGCTGCTGATTGTATATATTTTCTATGCTAGTGTAGGCCATCTCATTGTGTAGGGATTGTGTTTTTTTTTTGTAAGCAAAGGTTAGCTGTAACGTTAAACTCAGTAGGCCTATGGACTGGAGAATACCGGGGTAGGCTAGGCTATACTAGAATTAAGTAACGTACTACGTAGGCCTATGTCTAATTACTAATTACACTGTGGGTATCACGAGTCAAACACTCAACGAACATTGTGACAGTAAAAATATAAAAAAAATTACAAATTTGAGTAAACCTTTGTAGTAATATTTTCTAATGTGTCTTCCTCATTTTGCTATATTTATTTTGGTTTTGTCTGCATGGATTGAGTAGGCTAATCTGTAAATTAGAAAATGCACTTTGAAATGTAGGTGGCAGTACACCACCCAATATTTATCATATGAAGGAATCTTGAGTCAATTACTTTGGAAAACAAGCAAATAAAGTACTACCAATTACCACATTTTAGAATAATAATGTTAATAAACAAAGAGAATTTTGTCTTTTCTACCAATGTACTGAAACTTCACCAAAGACATTTTGGTGACCATTTTTGGTAGTGTTTGCAAATTTCTAGGGTAGAGTGACCAGTATTCAACCCACCTACTGTAGGCGTACCAGTATTTGACCCCTTTGATATAAATTCCACATTGTCAACTGAATTGAGGCACCATCCCACATTTAATCATATCAGATCTAAGAACAACTTCTCTGCTTAATTTCATCCACTTTCATGTCACCGATTTGTAGATAAATACCTTTTGGAGATATTTGTTTATGAGAATTTTGGGAATTTTTTTGAAAACAGCCTTTCTTAAAAGGTCTTGTAAGGCACATGGTTGATATCATCAGGAGTCTAATTTTCTGTCATCCATTTGAAAACGGACTGGTTCAAAAAATAATGAATCGTCAAGGCTAACATTTCATTACAGCAGCAATTTATAAACAAATTTCAGGAAAGTGATATTAGGTAAAATTTGAAGGGAAATTGAAGGGGGTCGAATATTGCCATATTATACCGAATATTGGTCACCAAATCTTGATCTGCTGCCTGCTTATCAACCCCCTGGTACGTTTGTGCAATCAAAGATGTAATGAATAAAGTTGAATATAGAGTCTTCTGTTCATTTCTTAAAGAATTCATTATTGTCAAGTCAATTTGCATAGTTCTGCTAAAATATTCTGAGTCTTTTATGAAATATCCAAAAATCAATAATTTTGCACTGAAATGTGTGTTATTTGACCCTATTGATCTAATAAAGACAAAAAGAAAAACAGCAAGTTAAATTTTCTTCCAAAAGAATTTAAAAGATTTGTTCAACAATTTAACTGAACACAAGTAATGAAGATACTTCATATGTTCAGTTTATCTGAACTCACTTTATGTACTTTAATAAATATATTCTGGGGCTATAATGAGCAGGGGGTACAGGCGTTAGCATACTGGTCTCAAAAATTGGATACTGGTAACAGGGGGTTGAATACTGGCCAGGCAAATCCAAGTTTTCAAGGTGACCTTTCTCTGATGAGAAAGGCTGAATCCATATTTGTTTGATGGTGACATGTTACCCATCATAATATCTAACAAAATCATTTTGAATCATATTATTCCAGTTTACCTGGGAGGAATTATTGCAAAAAGTTCCTTCGGGGGTCGAATACTGGTCACTCTACCCTAGTTCATTCCTAGACCTAGGCCTATGCCCAAACTTGAAAATTTGATCTGAGTAATACAGCCCTCGAAAATAGCCTCGGCATTCGGCAATGCCAAGGTAAATGCCGAGACAAATTGACTTGACTTCGGCAAAAATTTTGCCGAGGCGATAGATCGCAGGACACGTGTACGGGGACGTACCGGTTACGAAAGCTGCACACTAGGCCTACAGGGCTCGAAATGCAGCTTGGAGTAGCGACTTGAAAAGAAACCGTTTTCTGATAAAATTTCCACCACAATCGTAAATTGAGCAAATATATTCAGTATTATTGCTTTATATACAAAGCATAGTTGCAATTTTTCAAGTTTTAACGGAAAATCTTGATTTAAAAAGTTCGTTACGATGGGTATTTACTGTACATACAAAACTCACTGTCTGCTGTCAAAAAAGTGATCACTGTACACACATGAGTATGACACGGCAGAGTGCGACCTTTAGATTTCAGAACCAGCCGTTTTATCTTCTTTTAATTTGTAATAAAGTGGGAAATATTCCAAAAGGGGCTGTACTGGTTTTATCAATGGAATTCCGGAGCTTAAAGAAACAAATTACGTTAACCTACACTGTGGTAGAAGTTTGTAAACAAGTAGATAGGCCGAACTTTTGTTAACTTTCCATGCACATGGCTGTATGACTTTTACTGTCGTTTGCATCGGACAGTTACCTAATGCTGAGGTAAAGTGTATTTTTGCCGAAGTAAATCATTTTTACTTCAGCAATTTTTTTTGCCGTAGCAAATATCTTATTTGGAAGGGCTGGTAATATTTTTGTCTTGAAAATGGAAAATGATGAGGCAAATAATTGTTTTGATGTTGTTTGAAGAATATGCATTGCAGGTCATGCATACATTGGAATCACATTGCGCCTACAGGTATACTATCTATTAGGCCTAGGCCTACTAACGTTTAGAATGCAGTGATCAGCGAGTCAGGATACTAATTGACTCATGATTACCTACTTTATAGGCTACTTCAGTGTACTGAATAGTACTTAGCCTACTACAGGGTAGCATCGAGCCTAAGTTCAGTGTACATGCACATATAGTTTTTTTGTTTTGTGTCTCTATAGCCTACAGTATTTATCTTCCTCCTTCATTCTTTTGTAACTAATTGCATGTATGCACTTTTGTTTTGTAATTCTCTTATACCCTGGAGGGGGCATGTACAAGGGACCTCATGTCCTAAAAGGGAAAGAAATAGGCCTGACTTTAGGCCTTAAGACTAAACTATTTTCGACCACCTGGTTTTGACCAGCTTAAAATCATGGAAACTAGTGCAGTTTGTTTAATTTTAATTGATATAATTAATGGCCCTCTTCTTCTTCATAAATACTGCTCAATGAAGGATAAAACAAGTAGGGTGAGGAGTGGGCAGTGCTATGTAAAAGGAAGGTGTGAGATGTTTCTGGATGGCCTTATACTGTGCCAAATGTAAAACAGTTACCTTCACTTCTAACTTCTATCATGACACCCTTGAGATAAGTACATATGACCCATAGAAAATTTCATTTAGCAAAAAGTAGCATGGTTTTCAATGGGGTAGTTGAAAAAAACCCTGAGCCTGGTTGAAAATAGCCAATTTTTGATCAGTTTGTTGTCATTTCATAATCCAGTGTAAGAGAACTAATAAAAGAAGGACACACACAGAATGTCAGTGTTGTAATTATCGAGTCACTTGATGTCTAGTCTTGAGTTACAAGGTGTGAAGTCTTGAGTCATGTTGAGTCTTAAACAATTTAAGTCAAGTTGAGTCACTTCGAGTCTTCCCTGAGCTCCAGAGTTGAGTCACTTAGAGTCTTTGTAAAGGTTTGAGTCACTTTGAGTCTCAGTTTATTTTGGTCCAATCATTTCAAGTCACATGTTCTATTAAGTTGAGTCACCTTGAGTCTCAGATCTGTGAAGTCCAGTCGCCTCGAGTCTCTGATTTTGTAAGTTAGTTCAGTGTTTGGCAGTCCTTTGTCAGTTGCTTGTGTACTTTTTAAATTTAACTACAACAGTGTTAGCACTTGAGTTTTAAGAAAAGAAGGAACCCCCTCCATTTTTGGGCGGGGAGGAAGATTTTAAAAATAAGAAAATGTGTGGTAGTCAGCTATTGTTTGCAGAAACCCTGTAATAAAATTTTGACAACACTTTATCCTTAACCTTACCCCTGAACCTAACCTAACCCCCAAGGAAATTCCTTTGTAAATCCTGGTAGAAGATGATATGCTGTGTTCATCTGCATGTATGGTACCTAAGCCTAGGGCCTTAGGCCTATCTTGAGCAGGATCAAGTTAGTAGCTCATCTTTAGGACCATGAAGTATGTCCTTTTACTAAGATGATGCAAAGTTAGTATTCATGTTAGGATAGGCCAGACCTAGTTATTAAAATGAGCATAATTGTGTCCATCACAAAATGGCTTGCTAGACACATTCTATACAAGGTGAGCCCTCCTTTACTAGCCAATGTGCACACTCAGTGGTTGAAGCATTTGTTTTTCTACTTAACTGTTTTAACTTCAGTGCAAAATCGGAAGGAGATACTGCTTCCTTTTTGTCTTGTGTAGATGCAAGTGGATTGCCAGGCAAGCTACCTTATGGAGCAGACTTTGTTTGGTCAGCTTCTCTGCTTCCCAAACCAACTGTCCACCCAAGCAAAGAGGACTACGTCCAATATTTAGATAAAGTGCATTAATTACCATAATGACTTATTCATTTATTCTGTCATTATTTGTGCTGTTGGTTTTGAGTGAGTTTGTGTACTCCTGTAGTTGTAAAACAAAGCCTAGACTGAAACCTGAAAAGTCCCACCATTTGGTGTTGCATAACCACCTGTGTAGTAGGTACTACCAGGGAGTGGGTATTACAATGACAGACCAACTCTGTGGGGGGTACAGTAAAGGCTACTGCATGATTTAAACGGAACAGGTATTGCATTCTTGTGAATATTCACTAACAATCAGCCAGTCTGGTGTTCACATGGGCAGATGTTAGGGTTGTAACTGAACAAGGAATATACCAGACAGTCTGCTGTGTAGGAAAAAGGCAAGCCTGTGTCATATTACTGTACCAGAAAGACTGGTGTTAAAGTTGTGGTAAAATGCCACCAAAAAGACTTGTTTTAACTTGGCACTTAAAGAATAAAATCTCCCAACGGAAGATCTGTTGGTATTATTTCAATATCTTTTACCGCTCTCAAGATATACTGTACTTCAAATTTTGACAGTATCTAGAGTATTTGTCTATGCAAAAATGATGATGTGGAATGTTGCACAGTGTAAGCATTTCTTTTGTTAACCCTATATGAATTATCTCTTAATTACAGATTAGATGGCTAACAGTTTGGTGAGTGATATCAATATGCTTCAAGAAAATAATTTTACTTCCATAATAAATCCCTCAGGAAATAGGAATACTACAAATGTCCTTGAAATGAAGATTGGAAAAACAAAGGCTAAAATTAGACATTCAGTAAGCCCATCTTTCTGTGTAACAAATTTGCATAGTTACTGTACATGTAGGCCATGCTTATTCATAAAACAAGGGTGAAATAGTAATTACTCTTTAAAATGGTCAATATTTGATGGATTCTGATGAGAATTGTGGCTATTTTCTGGTTTTTTGATGCTTTTTGCATCAAATATCCAACTATGTAATTTCCATGTCACCAGACCTTTAAGTTGTAGTGTTATAACTGCAGCTAGCTGTGAACGCGCTGGTGAAAGTAACAGACAACAATAGGCCTAGAAGCAATCCTGTTCCATGGTTTCACTGCAAATCTATACAGTTTATGCTTTTGTCACTTCCAGGCTTGACTTCCACAACATTTTACTTCATGGTCTGTCAGATTTATTCATAAAGAAACTCCAAAAAATTCAAAACTTGGCAGTACATACACTATAGTCAAAAGGGAGAGGAGTGCTGCCACACAACCCTGCTTGTAAAGGAACTTCACTGGCTTCCTGTTATTGAGAGAATCAAATATAGAATGCTACTGCTTACTTTCTGTGTTCAGTATCTAGAACAACCTGTTTATATCTCTCAGCTACTGTCTCCCAATGCTCCTCTCCTTGGTCTTGGTTTCTCCTGCACTGCCTACTTGTCTCTTCACAATCCACATCTAAAAGCTTAAATCAATACTGATATTTGCATACTGTGCTACCTAATTTGTGGAGCCAGTTACCAGACCATATTCTGTTTTGTACTGAACTACAGTATCTGCATTTTAGCTTATCCTCAAGGTTAATTTCTTTACTTGTTCCTTTGATTGTAATTATTAAGTTGTTATGTTTCTTTAAGTGCCTACAGCAGCTACAGTTTTGTTCCAGATGTGCCACTGTGTAAGTCCAATGTAATATTATTGTTGTTCTTGTTGTTTTTGTTGTTGCTGTCCAGTAGCTGTCCAATAGTACTGTAGTAATAAGTGAGGTAAGTATGGCTCATTGCTTCACAAAACAGGTAGGTATTGCCCTTTAAATTTACTGTTTGTGACTGGATTAGTAACCACTCACTTATTTGATATTGGAATTATATTCAAAGTGATTACCAATGATAAAATTTACTATTTGGTGAAAGAATATGGTTGTTGGTACCAGTATGGTCAAGTCACATTGTAAGGTAATTTATGGAAGGTTTGTTCATTAAAGGGAAAATGCATTCCCCCACTTTATAGTATATTAGTGTGCTCAATCATCCTAAATGGCTCCTTTCAATACTTGACGAAATTTTTGTTAGTGTATTTGTTAAGTTCATGCAGAATTACACCTTGGTTTAACTTCATTGTGAAGTGGCCTTCCAAAGAAACCAAATTTGAACTAAATTATTGAGTTTGTTAGCCACCTGACGTGAAGTTGTGATTTATAAATCATACAGGTTTTTCCCACATTTGTGGTCAATTAGCATCATAAAACACCTGCCCTTCAAAGCCTGAATATTCATTGTTTTTATACAGAAACAATGAGAAATACTTGTGAACAAAATAGGAGGAGATCTGTAAGATTTAGCAGAGTTTTTAAAATAAGCTTGGAGCATCTGCTTTCTCCTTTCAAGCAGAAAGGCAGCATAGTAACTTAAGAATTTTGGTCCCAACTTTGCTACTTGAAGATCATTTTCAATGAGCATGGTGCTTGTCCATGACCCCAGATTTGGGTTAGAGAAGGGTCTTTGTATAGTGGGTGGTTCTAAGTGAAGAGCGAGTTGTAAGTTTAAACACCTGTTAGTTTTGCCCATTTATTCATCAGTCAAAGAAATGAACAGCCCAATTTGAGTGCAAAATATGAATGTTTTAGATGAAGTGAGATTATATTTTAGCAAATATTTCAATATTTACCAGTAAAAGAACATTATTTTGTTGGGGGCTGGGGCATTTCCATTTCAAAGTTCTTGAACTAAACCCTACAACCATAAAGAGCTCTCTAGACCTTTATTGAGGGCTAGCTAGGATGTATGTCATCAGCTGTTGGCCTAGGGTTATACTGAACTAAAACACCATAGAAGAATAAGGATTTGAAGGAATTTTTATGGTCAGATAGCCACTTTGAAAAGCTCAAATAGACATATTCCTATGACTGTTTATTACATTTGAAATACATTATTCCTAAATTATGCCTTATTTTTGTAAATAATATTTACCCTAGCCTAGCCTAGAGTAGCCTAGCCTACAGTATCTGTACACTGCCTAAATGCAAATACCCTGCAATGACATCAACAAGAAATTTCTACAAAGTCATAGACATTCCTTCTTCCCAAACTACATCGTACCATACTGATTACCAACCACCTTATCAATAACCATCTAGATGCCTAAAGGAAAGCAACTTAGCGATGCCATCATTGAGCGATTTGTGGAAGTTGTAAGAGAGAGACCATTTATGTATGACCCAAAAGATGAGAGTCATATGAACTCACAGGAAATAAACAACGTTTGGGAGAGCATCGCCGAAACGATGAACGTGTCATGCCTAGCTTTACTGGAATTGAACTATTTGGCTGGTTTTACTATAACGGAATGCAGAACGATCCGCGTAGGGTGTTTATTGGGCACGCGGATCCTTTCCGCATTCCACCTTTTGGGTTCCGCGATCCGCGGGCCAAGTAAACACAGCTTTACCCTTGATTTTTCTATTGTGTGCCACAGAATGAAATTACAATGTATATACCTCACACATTTGAAGGGTAGTAAGCTGAGATTTAGAAGTCAGAAAGAACTAAGTAGCTTTGAGGTACATGGATGTAATTTCTGTGGATGTTACTCTTTTGTGAATTTCTGATGCATTATTATTTGAATTGTAACCTTTTGTTACTTTCAATTATTAATTTTTTCTGAATAGATATGGATACTGAGGTCTTGTCCATGTGTGCACTACAAATTGCCATTATCAGTTGTCTTGCCATCAGTTCATCATCTCAACAGGAAGTCAGTCACCTGGAAGGGACTGCTCATGAGTTTTTCCAACATGAATTGAAGAGGGAGGTTTATTTTGACAAATTTAGCCTTGGTAAGAGAGTGTGCATTATTTGTTTGGTAACTGGAAATCCCCAGTGCATGTGATCTTTGATCCTAAACGTAACCTTGAATAATTAACATATTGTGCAGGGACATCTATGTATGAGTAGGTTTCCAATGTTAGCTTGTGGAGTCACTTGCTAAGGCTTAGCAAATTGTGGATAGTATTGTAACTTGATATGTTGCCATGCACCCTGGATAATGTGGTGACCAAACAACTCCCCTGGGAAAATTTTCTTCTGAAAAAGTCCTGCCTTGAACCATTCCCTCCCAGATAATTCTCCTTTGAACAATATTCTGACCCTACACAATTCCAAACATTGGGGGTGGGTTGGTGGGGGAGTTTTCTAAGGGGTAGAGGTCATGTTTGGGGGTTGCCTGGTCTGAAGATGCCTGCCTGCAGGGAGAAATGGTCTGGGTGGAAATTATCCAGGAAGTTGTCCGAGAACTGGAAAATACACTGGTCTCATTCAAATTTATTTTGGCCTAGTACGTGGAGTCAATCACAGACCATACATTAATACATCTTCTCAAGGTAAAGTTTTAGATCTTAAGAACAATTTTATGAGTTTTTAAAGGAGGAAGGTCAGTGTACAGTGTCTGCAATAAGTAGGCCCAATACTAGATCCTGAAATAATTCTGCCATGGAAATACTTCCATTGTTTCAGTAGACAGAATTTTGGGATATCTTTCATACCACTCAATGAATATTTGTGGACCTATGGCATACATTTACTATAGTGCATGATTGCATGTTCAGTGAGGGAGTTTGATAATTAACTTTGGTATACAATGCATGCTGGGAAGGAAAGTGTACCATCACAGACTTTGCTTGTGCAAGACTTGTATTGTGTAAAAGCAGGCACAATTTAAGAGTATAAATTAAGGTTTTCTTGACATCAATCTCTGGTTAAAGAAGACTTCTTTTTAAAGAAAAGTTCTTTTGAAATGATTGTCTTAAACTTGTACCAAAAAGGTTGAATAGTATTGTTTGATGTTTTATTGTGGAGAGAAATGAAAACTATTGGGTGATTTAAATCAAAAGTTCAAGTCAAAAGTCAAAAGTTAATCAAAAGTTCAGTATTTTTAATAAGAAAAAATAGCAAATTGACTATTATTTTAGGAAATATTTTAATCCTTTCATACAGCACAAGGAAATTATAAAAGAACCTATTTAACATTTCTCTAGCCATGTTTTACAAAACCTTGGTATAGCCTATAATCAATATTTTGTGTTGTTTCATCACCATAAACTATACAAAGCAATTCTACAGCCTAAAAGTATGGTACAAAAAATCACTTGAGTACTTCACCAAAGTTGTTTCACTCTTTACTGTGTCTGAGAGAGTGTGGTTTACACCTTCTGCCACTCATTGTCAACTTAGTTGAGAAGACAAGTTGTACTGTAACTAAAGGATGAGTTTGCCTGCAAATAATATCTCACTCTCAAGCCAGAGGCGGTCTGTTTATGCCATTTCTGACTAACTTCATCAAAGACACTTCTGTATCCTAATGTTATCTTCAGCTATAGTGGGGCAGTGTCAATCGTGAACATGCCCTTGATGCCTATAGATTCAGTCAATATGGTGTCCATTGACTCATATGGCCAATGTATGGAAAAAGGTTAGGGATGTAGGATCAACAAAAGTTCTACAACAGGGTTCGTAGTATCTGGAAAAGTCTGTGAAAGTCTGTGAATTTTTTCAGGTCTTTGAAAGTCTTTGAATAGTCTGTGAATTTCAGCAAGTAGCTGAGCAGTCTTTGAAAAGTCTTTGAATTTTGGTCATTCTTACTTAAGGTCACAGAATTCTGCTTTACAATCACAAAATTACATTATTAACTTTCAAAATTCCATTTTAAAAATAGCCAAATCCCGGATTATCAGTTTTAAGCCTACAGAAGATTTGTGACCTATCCTAACAGACTATTGCATAGGCAAACTTAGAGCCTATACCGATAAAGTTTTGCCGATTTTCGATAAGTTGCTCCTCATTTTGGGATCGTAACTTTGAAGGAATTTGATAATTTAATAGGTTAATTGCCATTAATATAGCTGGTAAAATGTGTCTTTGATAATTGTAGGCATTAATTTGAAATATCTTTGAACTCAAGTGTTTGATTATACATTATATCTTTTTGAGCTGGGTAATTTTTAGAGCTCATACTGACCAGTATTCTGGTGTAAGCCATTGTGACCATGCAGTAGATCTCCCTATCTGCAGACAATTGTTCAAATCTTCCTCTCAAATCATGCTTTCTATTGATTTGTTTGAAGTGTGGACACAATGTTCCCTGGGTGATGGCCCTTTTGGTGTTCAGAGATTTGTGGTCCAATATCCCATTAAGGCCCTGTGGCCTATTTTATAAAATTCTGCAAAATGCTTCTCCTACAGATTCTCTTGTATGATGTTGATTAATTGTCATAGTGATACTCAGTTAGTGGTACCTTCAGGTGTCACAGAATTTTGGATCCAAGGTCCAAGATGGGCCCTTGGCTCCATTTTGTGAAATATTGCAAAAATTGTTTTACTCCTTCTCTCCAATTGCTGTTTAAAGAGTTGATGGCCTGCCTGAAGTAATGATAGCCTACTTGGTTGGTTATCGCTTTATAGTATTGTGAAAGTTTTGGTCCAATGTCCCATGTGGGCTCTATATGGCCCATTTTATAAAATTCTTCTAAGTGCTTATCACCCTACAAATTTTCTTGTGGAATGTTGATGGCCTGTCATGAAGATACTCAGTTTGTGGAGCCTTCAAGGTGTACATAAATTTCGGTCCAAGGCCCAAGATGTGCCCTGGGGTCCAAATTGTGAAATATTGCAAAGTGGTTCTTTCCTCCTCCGTTAAATGTTAAACAGAGTTGACCGCCTGTCATAATGATGCTTGGTGGGTGGTCCCTTCAGGGTGTTCAGGAATTTGGGGCCCAATGCCCAAGACGGGCCTTAGGCTCCATTTAAATATTGCAAACTATTTAACTTCTTCTCTGGTACAAGTTTAACAGAGTTGATTGTATGTCACAATGAATCTTGGTAAGTGATCTGTTTATGGTACCCTGTGATTTTAGCCAAGGTCCCATATGGCCCCATCGCCCATTTTATGAAAGTATGATTACTACTTTTCCTACATATTCTCTTAATAAATTGCAACTTGAAACTCAGTGGTCCTTTGAGGTTGTTCAGGAATTTTGGTTCTAAAGCCCCAGATTGGACCTAAGGTCTATTTTGTGGAATAAAGCAAAAGGATTAACCCCTCTTCCAGTTAATCTTTAACAAAGTTGACAGGCTGCCATAGTGATGCTTGATTTGTGATCTGTTTATGGTATTCTGAACACATTGGTCCAAGGTCCTGCTAGAACGCATAAACCGTTATAATAAAACCATATAAAGGCAGGTATCAACCTCTACTACTGCAGATGTCAAGATTGCTGTTGTGTTAATTTTAATGCTATTGCGACTATTTAGTAAACATAACATGTTGTTCGTGTAAAAATGGATTTATTATATTAAAAACATTTTTATTCCAGTCTATATTATGTAGTCTTAGGTTGCGTATGCCTGGTTTGCGTAATGTAGAGTTGGTCATGGAATTTTACCAAAGAGTCTGTGAAAAGTCTGTGAAAAGTCTGTGAATTCACTAGACCATTCTTGCTATGAACCCTGTACAAAAAATGCCTAAAATAAGAAATTAGTTGTTGATTCCAAAAGTTTGTATATGAAGAACCTATACCAGGTGCAGTAACAGTATATAAAATATTTACAGGATATTAACAGGAATTGGAGGATACAATGTGTAGAGAATAGGACTATGCTTGTAAGATTTTGAAAACGTCCAAGTTTCTTACAAATAAGCCAGATTTTCCTTACAGTTTTATGCTAAGGAAGAGTGTATAAACCAACCAAGTGAGCATACTGAGTTAAAAAAATTGTGTTGTACATATGTTCTGTGTTATGAATTAAATAAAGCAAAACAATTAAAAAAAAAAATCAATTTACATAAAAAAAGCTGATATTTGTTTAAACTTATCAGACTTTAAAACATGAAAATTTTAACACCAACCCTATTGTTATCTGTGTGTCTGCTTTCATTTGCCTCAAGATAAATGTCTATTGTTGTTGTCCACTTAAATAAGTTAAGTTAAATCTCTGTTTGTGATATTTTATTTCTATGAGAACACCATTTCTCTCATGACATAGTGGAAAATGTTGAACTGAAGTTTCCTAATGAATGAAACATTGAAAAAACTTTCATGATTATTAGTCATGTACTTAAAGTAGTGATGAAATGGAGGATATTTCTTAAGATGACTTGCACAAAGTCAAGATACAGTGTCATATCTTCTTGAAAGATTGTTTTGACAAGGATTTTTGTGAGGAGTTTTGTGGTATGTTAGTTGATTTTTAATTATTCCTATAAAATTTCCAACCTTATGAAAGTTACCATAGTAACTACCTAGGGCTGTGAACGTTTAGCAAAATTACTAAACGTTTAATCGCAAAATTTTGCGATCATTTAGTGATTAATCGCAAGTTCCTATGATCAGCATAGAGACTTTAAACATGCTCTTGAATGTGATGAATATGTAAAACGCGTTAGTGGTGTCCAGGGGACAGTTTCTATGAACCTCAAAGCTCAAATACGGATCCTCTGTAATGACTGCAGATGGTTTTATTTCATACAGAAAAATGGGTTTTGCGATTAATCGCTGGTATCTTTGTACTAAACGTTTATTACACGTGCGATTGTTTAGCGATTAATCGCTGAACGGTCACAGCCCTATAACTACCATTCCTAGTCACTTTCGTGCACTCACATAAACTTGGAAATTTATGAACTGCTGAAAGTGATATTTGCAAATAAATATACAAATTTTTCAAAAGCCACTACCTTGAATAAATATTGATTTGTGTTTTAGACTGTTGAATCCAAAGCAATGGGCTTTGTTTTTCTTTTATAGATCCAGAGGAAAAAGTAACTTTCAATCCATCACTAGTTTCCTTCCCTGGATTACCTCAATGGATGAATTATACTCAAAACAACCAAACAGCATCGGGATACTTGTATGGCACTCCTACAACCTTAGATGTCGGATCTCTTGAATTAGAGGTACTGTATAGTAAACTAGAGCCTTAATGCTTCAACTATGCTGAAGGGACCGCAATTCGGCAGGGACTGGAATTCGTTCACTCCATACCAATTGTACAGCATCGCGCATTCGTGAAGGTGACCGAATTCCTGTGCCACCATGCTATTTCTATTTCTCATCAAAATACATATTTTTTTAACTTGACTCCTAAGCGATTCAAAATTTATCAGAATGCATTGTTGTGCTGGCATTTACTTAAAAAATGTGGAGGCCTCCAATATTTTTTAAAAATGTGGAGACTGTACTAAATTTTCAGTCCTACTTCTGTTAGTATGGGTTGCAACCAGTTGTTTAAGTACCACTTTACTAGAGGAAGCAGAATTTACTGTTACTGTTAAATTTACTGGCAATTGTGTGGAAGGAGGGAGCTGATAGGTTGGCATTAGAATGGTTTAAATGGTTACTACACAGGAGCATATTTTGTGTTGGTTAGTTCAAGCCACCATTGTCTTAATATTCTCTTATAATAAACTATCTAACTTCGAAAATATGAGATATTAGCTGAGTTCTTATGTAGGTTTAGTGAGCCATTTCCTTCGTAGTTCTTACTACATTTTGTGCACACTTCTGGAACTTTTTTCTTTTACAGGTTTTTGGTGAAAATTTAGATACATTTGAAGCTTCCAGAGTGCTACTGACAATCCAAATTAATGAACTCTCAAATGGTAAGCTATACTGCAACTGAAACAATTAAGTGAACATGTTTGGACCCCCTTTTTGTATACCCAGGTGTTTCAGGGAGCAATCACTTGAATAGGGGGGAGGGGGTGGATCTGTATAACGTACCTTGCCATTAATTTTGAACCTCTAGTATTGTACCTCCCTTACCAAATGAGTCTTTTGAAAAGAAATGGTTTTGGAGGTAAGTTGTCAGTGATGAATAAATTTGAAAGGTGTAATGAATTTTTGGCAAACTCTGAGTATTGCAATAACGGGGCAGTACTACTGTTTTGGTGCTCTGTTATTTGACTTTTAAGTTTTTAACATTGAATTATTCTGGAAACTCATGTTTAAATCTTTTGTTTTGTGTTACATTTTGCCTCTGTAACCTCTCGTATCACTTTAGGATGGGATGTTTTACTTTCCTATGAAGGATTGTGGCTTAAATTATCTCCTGCTCTCAGGTTTGTTACGAAGAACTGGGGGTTTATTCAAATACTTTCGTTTTTTATAGCTTCATTTTCTGTTTCTCTGAATTAGTATTAAAATTGTCACTAAGCACAAAGAAGACATTTTAACGTCACTTTAAAAACTTTGTCATAAATAATGTAAGCTTTTCATAATTAGAGGTTTGGTTGTTTGTATGTTTGTTTATTTATTTATTTGTTTTGAAGAGGCGTGTCAGTTAGAAAAAAGTAGTTAGGACTGAAAATAAATTTTGTTAGCTATTCCTTCTGTCTAAAACAGGACTGTTTTGAATTAAAAGTCATGAAAACTTGTACTCATAGGCTGTTTCATTTTGTTTAGGTGTTTAATTGGTTACAGATTTGTTTTAATTTTGTTTAGTCAAATATTCAGTCTTTCTGTCTGACAGTACCTTATTCTGCCAACAATGTGTACATCCCTCATAAAGGCACACTGCTTTGAAGCAATGCTATCTCTCATATTCCATTCCGTGGCATAGCTTCCATGGACAAGTACATACATTTCCTCTTAAAATAGCCAACCTCTTTTACATGTTGCAGTGGTCTGTAGAGACAGCACTGTAATAAACCTCTTTGCATCTTATGTCCACTACAAAAGTATGACTGTAGCAGTGACCTGCTTGTAACATTGCTTGTAAAGGTGCTTTACAAAACAAATCAGACACCTCTTAATCAAAAAGGGCTCCCTCTAATGCAACCTTTGTAAAGGAAATAAAAAAGTTTTACTTCAGAAGAGTTGAAATTGGTGGTGCTTTCATCAGTAAAATAATTTGCAAAGACCATCATGGGAATATATTTGTAAACAAATTTGTTGAAATCTAGACATGTTCATGCCAGATAAAAGTCAATTTTGCATTGTAAATTGAAGTATCAATTGTATTTATTAAAATTCAGAATTAATTTCTGCCATTAATATAATTCCCCACAAAAATTTGTTGACTGCATGTAGTTTTGTTATGGTAAAAAAATGCAAAGTGGTTTGATTTTGAAAAAAATTCTTTAATAATCTTATGGGCTGCAAAATATGTTCAAGGGAAAACAAGTCATTGTCCTGGTGTTGCTATGTAGGCTCTTAATGTGGGTAGGCTTTCAGGATATACAGAAAATTATTGGTGATAGTTGGTAGATGACAAATTCAGTCAATTGTGAGTTGTAGTTCTGGCTGTAAACAGTAGGAGGAACCTGTAGACCCTGGCTACACAAATACACCAGCATCTAAATACTTACAAGAACTGACATATTTACAAGCATATAGACAAATCACCAATTACAAAGAGGAATGTGATTAGAACTCTTACAAAATAGTTGAATCAACCCCCCACTAAGCTTCAGCTTAAGGTTAAAGAAAGTATTCACATCAGCTTTGAAGAGCCTTGTCTGAAGAAGCATCTAGAAGTTCCTTTGTTCTCCTTTCTTAAATAATTCCACTCTCAAGCAGTGGTGATTTTTAAGTTGGGTGTAGACTCATACTCCTATGACCCTATCATTAGATACCTGGATACTGCTTCTGTTTCTTCTTTCTTCTCCATTAATGGCAGATGTGCAGAACAAACCTTTGTTGCATTTATGAGTTGGCCATAGTATTATGTAGAGCTTCTCATTTTTTGACTACAATCAGACCCAAACTGTGATATGGTAGAAGATTTGTAAAACAGGAAACAAACTGAAACAAATGATGTTACTTTTACCAGTGTACGTTGAAGTGTGAGTTAAAGGTCTTGGATGTGGGTACTACAATGTGTATATGGTACTCTATGAGTACAAGGTCCTGAGTACAATAACAGGCACCATGATGTGTGTACAGGTATGGGTATGGTTATGAGGTCCTTAGTATGAATACAGGTGTTATAACATTGACATTGCAACTACAACCACACACATACACACACACACACACGCACACACACACACACACACAAACAAAAGAAAACAATCAGTGGCAAACTGAAGAGTAATGTGGTGCTCAAATTGTGTTGTCTGACAGTTGATTAAATCAACATAAATACAAATTTTCAACTAATTGATAACCCCCAAAAAAGAAGCCGCCTACACATGTTGCCATTTGTGTAGCTACTTGACTCATTTCCTGTATTGAAAGGAATGGTTGGAAAAGAAAAGGAGAGAGAGAAAAGACGACAAATGTCTAACTAGGGGTAAATATTAATTAATGTGAAAGATGTCTCTTTTGCTATTAAGCTGGAGGAGTATTTGTATACAAATGTTCGTTTTATTTTAACTAAGGAGCAAGCACTTCAGTAAGCCCTGAAGTTTTCGTTGTCCTACTTTTCTCTGCTCTGTTAATGCATACCTTGTATGTCTTCCTGTTCATTGTTGTAAATGCAGTTGTGTGCAGTGTTATAGAAGAACAAAACAGATGGTTCATTATTAAAACAAAACATCTTGTACTTTGATGTTCTGACTGTATTAAGGGACTGTAAAACAAAAGAGAAAAGGTCTTGCCTAACTTCATTATAAGTCTGTAAATGTTCACAAACTGTCAATGTAAATGGAACGAGCTTTCAACGGGAAGTTTGTCAAGAGAACAGGATGTCTAATGATTGGTTGAATAACCATTAATCAAGTTGTGAAGGCAGTGTGAATGGTGTGTCTCTTAATAGACCTGGGAGAAAATTAAATTTGACAAGTGCTGAGTGTCTTCAGAAATTGTAACAGGAAGGTAGTGTCAACACTTCTGTTTCAGGTGATTTTTTGGCATTAATTGAAATCTTAAATTAAAAAGAATTGAGTGAATCAGGAAAAGATATGGAAAGACATTTGTCGTGACTCAGTGGAAATTTTTACAGGATGTAGGCTACGTACTAGTCATAGGAAGTTAAGTACAGGGGAATGTCATAAGGTTGAAAGCTGGGATTGAAAAAGGTTTGGGTAATAGTGTTGACTGGAAGGGGAGGTAAAGTAGATACTTTATTGCTTACCCCCGAACCAATCAGTGTTGCCTTTTCTTGTTTTTTTTTTTGTTTTTTTGAAGGTAGCTAAACAATCAAAGACAGAAAGTAATTTTGCGTTACACAGAAATACATATTACAGTCCAATATCCCATGAGGACTGAATTTTAACTTGCCATACTTGCTTTGAATTTCAACTGACTCCTATAAAACTTACTTATCCCACTCTTTCTTCCACTCCACTCCTCAACTTCCCCCACCTCTACCCCACTCCCTCACACACTTCAAGAGAAAAAATGGTGCTATATTGCAAAGAAAGTGTTGTAAGTCAGTAACAATGGACGTGAAGTTATTTTTACATAGCTTGAAAATATTCAGTTATGTGTAACGAGTGTGTTTCCTGTAGACAATTTAATCAGTTGTGTTTTGCCATTGCCAACCCTTGCTTTGGGGGTTTTATGGGAGGAGGGGTTGATTTAAACTTATTGTGACTGCTTTTTTTGCTAAATTTTCATATGTAAGTGGTTTTTTCTAATGTTTTCATTTTTCCTTTCCAGAAAACTTTCCTCAGCATCATGTTACACTCTTTATACAGAACCACAACATTGAAGATGTTTTTTGGGATTTTTTTTATGGGGGCAGGGGTTGATTTAAACTTATTGTGATTGCTTTTTTTGTTAAATTTTCATTTGTAAGTTAGTCTTTTTAATGTTTTCATTTTTCCTATCCAGAAAACTTTCCTCAGCATCATGTTACACTCTTTATACAGAACCACAACATTGAAGATGTTTTATTGAAGAACATACAGGAACAGTTAATAAGTGGACTCTCCCAATTTTGGGGTCAAAGTTCAAATATATTCCTTTATGATATAAAATCTGCCTCACAACTTGGACTTAGAAATCCTATTCCTAGCAATAATGATAACAAGGATGGGTAGGTACTGGCCATTCCTTTCTCTTTCTTATTGTATTTTAATGTAGTGGATGTAGGTTTAATTTAATACATGCAGGGTCAGGAAGCCTCTTAGGCTAAATGAGGACCACAAGGGCCATCCATAGAGGTGTGTGACTGCTGGTGTGCAGGAGTGGGAGTAGGGGGTGAGGTCACTTATTTGGGACAAGGGCCATAGTTGACAAACTTGACCAGTAGTCTGATACTGGAATTGGGTAATAAATAAATAAATATTTGTGAAAACCACAATTTATGTTTATTTGCACAATGATCTCATCTTGTACAAACCTACTCATAATAAATAATAATAAAGAAACTAACTAGTGCAAGAATAGTTTGAACTGGTGGGTAAGGGCTTATAAACTTAATAGCTACTAGACATCTGTAAAGTAGGAATGCCTTCGTGCCCCTTCGTGTAATGTTTTTCTCGTAACATGGGGACAAGTACTGTGTATGTTTACAAATTTTGTGTAAGTGCTACATGGGCATGATTAACTGAAGGCCTAGATTGTTAAGTTTGCAATGCCAAGTTCACTGTTATAACAGATTACTGAATGGAAAGATGTTGTGAGTAACTTTGTGATGTGTTGCCTTTTGGTTAAAACCATGTGCAGTAACTGTTCTTTTCAGCCAGTCAAGAATGGGGCCACGCATGACAGACCCATGATGTAGAGGTCTGAAGGTCAAGAGGTTGGCCATGTTCAGTCTAAGTTGTCCCTTGGGGAATAGCTCCTTTAGGCAGCAGAACTCCTTTGAGGGTAACATTTGGTTTTTGCCCATAGGCCCTTTGCCAGAGAGTCGAGGGGACTTCGGAAAACGTGTGATGTGTTGGTGTGCTTTGAAGATATTCTACACAAAAGGCCATTCACCTTTTTCTGACATCACTGAGCAATGTAACTAACAACGCACCTTGCAATATTACTGCATACCAGAATAGCTGTGGCAAACATTTGCTTGGTAAAACCATTATTTTCACAGATAACCCTTACAGAAGGTTTTTTCCTAGCATTTGTACCCAAAAAGTGACAAAACTCAGACATTCTCTTCATGTTTTTTCTTCTCAGGGTGCAAGTAACATTATCATCCTCCCACATACCACCAACCAATCTTGTCAGTGCATATGAGGAGATTGAGTTAAGCTGTAGTAATGAGACTAACTCACCTGTCCCAGCTGACTTCAAAGAATTTCAGGAGACTTTTGAGATCCTTTGGTGCAGAACTACTTTTGTAAGTCATCATAGCAAAACTATCTTACAGTTCAATTAAACCTTACCTAACAAGGTAGCCTGAAATTTTTGAAAAATTCGTAGAATTTTCTGCAAATTCAAAATGTCAAGGAAGTTTGATATGACTGGTTTTAGTCTTGAAAAAACAAGTTCTTACTTTACTTGCGTTGAGTACTTTCATTGTTTGCTAGAATTTATAGATAGTGAATGGTGATGTAAAAGGTAACTTCTCATTGCTTGAAATGGTTGAAATTCTCCAAGCAGTGTTTACCTTTTCTCCCTTCTCCAGTATCATTGTGTATGTTGCAATCTACAAAAAAGTCTTATTTATGTGCTTCACAACCTTGTCTGAGTGTACATGGTGTACAAAGTTTTTACATATTCTGCCTCTTATCTTATGGAGTGGGCTACAGTACCAGATTATCATAGGACTTTTACAAATTTATCAACCTTTAAGAGATTGCTTAATACCAAATTTTACTCCTCAACATTTCCCTGTAAATTCATTATCCTTTGAAGTACCTTGAGCAGTTGCCTTGTCTTTTGATATTGTACTACATTATTATTATTGTTGTTGTTGGTGGTGGTGGTGTTGTTGTTGTTGTTGTTGTTGTTGGTGGTGTTGTTGTAGTTGTTGTTGGTGGTGGTGTTGTTGTTTTTGTTGGTGTTGTTGTTGTTATTGGTGGTATTGGTGGTGTTGTTGTTGGTGTTGTTGTAATTGTTGGTGGTGGTGTTGGTGTTGTTGTTGTTGTTGTTGTTGGTAGTGGTGGTGGTGGTGGTGGTGGTGATGGTGTCATTAACCATCTTTAGCACCTCCCATAATGTAGTTTCATTGCTGAAGGCTAATTCTCTACTGCTGAAGACACTAGAGTAGCTTGCAACCCTTTTCAAACAGTCTGCTGTGTACCCTGATGTAATATGAACATTATCTCCATTAAGGCTTTGTACAGCCATGTTGCAGTGCTGTGTACAGTACATACAACTGATCTATACATGTCACAGACCAGTCAGAATTGCTGATATGTACATTTTCGTTGGTTTTTGTTAAAGTGTTGTGAGTTATGACCAATCACAAGTTTGAAGAATGCATCTATGATTATAATAGATGATGAAAATTTACCCTTAAAGGTCCTACAAAGAATATTCATCCTTTCTTCACATATAATTGGTGATTGCACTTTGATAGACATTAATTCAAATATCCTTGCTCTGGTTGTTCAGTGATAACTTGTGCAGTCAGATGTGTTCCCAATTGCTCACACACACAGTAGTGTGCTGGTATGGCCTTGAGCAATTTAGACTGTGCAAGTTACTGTAAGGGTTGGCCGGTTTTTACCACCTGGTAAAAACCAGGTTTTGACTGATTTTTTCTGGAAAGTTTCTCCCACCTATGAGTGGAAAAAACTGGGAAAAACCTGAAATTATATAGAATTCTTAAAAAGTCATGTGGTTCTTGTGGAAGAGCTTAAAAACTATAAGAAAATGATTTCCAAGGGTAGGTTATACAGTAGGGTTAATCCAAAGTGCAGCCATGTTTTATAACTTTGTGGATTTGCTAGTTAGAGTATTGTAAATCAGACATAAACTGGATGCTCATATCAAACAACTTTATTTTCCTTTCCACTTATGCATAATTCTAGAATCTAGAGAATTGACAAGTATTAAACTGTTGTTGCCTTTATAGTAGGCTATGCTTTGTCATCTTATATATGTCACATCTGTAGGTTCAAATTGTTACATTGATGGTTCGTCAGCCTATATAATGCAACACATCACAAAAACTTGGAAAGAGCAAAGTAATTTCACCTCACATGTCCACCTCAAAGTATTTAATCACTCTTGCATGAGGTTATAATAATTGGACTATGTGTGCATCAAGGTGAACAATGGACTGTATATAATGTGTATGGCTCAATACAGTGGACATTTAATTGGGCCCATGTGCCTTATACAGTTTGAAGCAGTTTCCACTGGGCCACCAGCATTAAAGTACACCTCAATAGACTGTATTTGTGAAAAGAAGTGTCTGAGCATACAGTAGGTCTAAAGAATTGTGGGGGTAGGCCTATAACAGTTTGAGGCAACAGGCAATGCCTACTGCAGGGAAAGAGATTGTGACAAAAAAGTGCAACATGAAAAATACTTTTGCCTACAAAAAGTAAATTAGGTTGTGATAAAATAGCTAAAAATGAAGCTAACTTCTACTATCTTCATATTCAGTTATATGCCTGTCATCACCAGTATTATGCCTTCTGTTGACCCTGCATATAACAGACATGTAAAAAAAGTTTTCAAGATGGAAGTGGTTTTTCCTGGTATTTACCAGTTTCCCGGTTTTTACCGCTTAGCGGGAAAAACAGGTTTTTCCCAGGAAAATGCCAGCCCTGGTTAGTGTAGCTTTGTCTGGGACGTGTATTATAACAGTGTTTTTGATTCCTTGCCGTAGGCAGGCAAGGAATCTATGTGATGGTGATGTCGTGTGTGTGTGTGTGTATGTGTGTATGTGCGTGTATGTATGTGTGTATGTGTGTTTGTGACACTCATTGTAATTGCGATATCTCAAGATAGGAATGACCGATACTTTTCATATTTGGTATGTAGGTTTGTCATGTTGAGAGGAAGAACCCTATTGTTTTTGGCAGAGGTCAAAGGTCATTCGAGGTCACCAGAGATCACCAGAGGTCAAAGTCCAAAAACCTTGTAATTGCAATATCTCAAGATAGGAATGACCGATACTTCTCATATTTGATATGTAGGTTTGTCATGTTGAGAGGAAGAACCCTATTGTTTTTGGCAGAGGTCAAAGGTCATTCGAGGTCACCAGAGGTCGACGTCCAAAAACCTTGTAATCGCGATATCTCGAGATAGGAATGACCGATACTTTTCATAGGTGGTATGTAGACATGCCATGTTAAGAGGAAGAACCCTATTGTTTTTGGCAGAGGTCAAAGGTCATTCGAGGTCACCAGAGGTCAAAGTCCAAAAACCTTGTAATCGCAATATCTCGAGGTAGGAATGACCGATACTTTTCATAGTTGGTATGTAGCTTTGTCATGTCGAGAGGAAGAACCCTATTGTTTTGGCAGAGGTCAAAGGTCATTCGAGGTCACCAGAGGTCAAAGTCCAAAAACCTTGTAATCGCGATATCTCAAGAAAGGAATGACTGATACTTTTCATAGGTGGTATGTAGACATGTCATGTTGAGAGAAAGAACCCTATTGTTTTTGGCAGAGGTCAAAGGTCATTCGAGGTCACCAGAGGTCAAAGTCCAAAAACCTTGTAATCGCGATATCTCAAGATAGGAATGATCGATACTTTTCATAGTTGGTATGTGGATTTGTCATATTGAGAGGAAGAACCCTATTGTTTTTGGCAGAGGTCAAAGGTCATTCAAGGTCACCAGAGGTCAAAGTACAAAAACCTTGTAATCGCAATATCTCGAGATAGGAATGACCAATACTTTTCATAGTTGGTATGTAGACATTTCATGTTGAGAGGAAGAACCCTATTGTTTTTGGCAGAGGTCAAAGGTCATTCGAGGTCACCAGAGGTCAAAGTCCAAAACCTTGTAATCTTGGTATCTCGAGGTAGGAATGGCCGACACTTTTCATAGTTGGTATGTAGATTTGTCATGTCAAGGGGGAGAACCCTATTGTTTTTGGCAGAGGTCAAAGGTCATTTGAGGTCACCATAGGTGGAAGTCCAAAAACCTTGTAATGGTAATATCTTGAGACAGGAATGACAGATGGTTTTCATAGTTGGTATGTAGATTTGTCATGTCAAGAGGGTGAACCCTATTGTTTTTGGCAGAGGTCAAAGGTCATTCAAGGTCACCAGAGGTGGCAGTCCGAAAACCTTTATTTTTTTTTTTTTCATTTTTTTGGTAATTAAAGTTTTGGTTCAAAGGTCATGTGGCATGAGCTGATGTGAGCAGGGGTGAAATTGTGACCACATCATAAAAAATGATGAAGTAGAGAAGTATAAATTTGATGGATGAACCTCAGTGTAACAAAGCACCCCCCTTTCAGCAAGGAATCACGAAGCCTCTTGGCTTTCTGGTTTGTTTAAAGTTGTTGAGGGACTGGGAGACTTTTTACTCTCTGGAGCCAGATTATAGGGCCAAAATGTGTTCAAGTCTGTGAATCTAAATGAGTAGCCTCCTTGTGAAATCTTTGGACTTGCATCTGCAATTGACAGTTTCTCTGTCAATGTATGAAGATACAATCATGTTTTAACAACCAAAATGTGATCAAGATTGGGTTAGTCTGGAATATCAACCTCCTTTAAAGGGGAATTTCATCATCCCAGACAGTTCCAATTCTCCCATCTATGCAACATCTAGCTTCTCCCATAACTGTATGAAGCTCCTCTTTGTGCAGGAATAAACCTGTTTTAATGCTTAAGGCTATGTCCTGGTGAGCATACAAGGCTATAAAATGTAATAAAAGCACTCTCTCTGCCTTGTGTGGAATGTGAGCTACTCTGCATCTTTCAAATTTCAAACTTTGAAGTCAATCAAAGAGCAGTCACCAACTGAAAATTTTGATACCCCCACACTAAAAATATACTTTGGGGTGATGACAGTCTGTCTTTAAGAGCCTGATGCAATTATATTTTTTTCCTCATCAGGAGGAGATATTGTTTTATTTGCAAACGTACTACATCCAAGTCCTCTCATACTTCGTGATATGTACACTCTTGTAAAACTTGGTTTTGTCTTAAAGTTGTTTTAAGGAAATTTGGGAATTCTGTTTTTCTTTTCATTCCAGTGTTTAGTTAGGCCTGCACTATTCCAAGAAATTGTTCATGAAATATTGAAGCAGTGTAGAGCACAACTTTCTGTTTGAATTTTCCAGGAAAAATAACACTAGCCTTTTAAATATACACAGCTTTGTTTATTTTATTTTTTCATTTTAAATTTTAAAGTAATGAGTTTTGCATGTGCTTAAGCGTAAAACAAATTTGACAGACCTGGGCATTCTGAAATTTACTGTTTTTGTAATGACATGTGGAAGGAGGTTAGCAAAACATCAAAGGGATCAACTTTCAGCTCAAACTCTCTCGATAACGTTTTTCCATGTAAAGCAAAACTTGAAAACTTCCTGAATGACTGCCCATTATGTAATTGTATGCTTACAATTAGTACTAAAACAATAAACATAAGAATATCAACAGTGCCTTCAATTTTATTTCCTATTGTATGTATTTCTTCCTTATTTTTTTCTCCAGACTACCTTGACAGCAGTTAGCACAGCTACAACAAACCGTCAACCCATTGATCTTGGAGGGGAGTATGATGCCCCTGTTCTAGCAATGGAACAGTCCAGTGACTTCATTGGGTTTCTAATTATAGTGGCCATTCCCTTACTCATCCTGTTTACTATCATTGTTACACTGTGTTGTCTCATGTTCTTCAACAGGCAAGGAATGTAAGTATATCTGCCTGCAGGGGGTTGTAAAATGATAAAATAAAATGATAAATTAGCCATAACTGTTACGGTCAGGACACATTGAAGATAGTTTACTAAAAACTGTTAATTAAGAATATGAAAGTAATTATTCTTGAGAGAGATCTGTTACTATTATAATTAAAAATGATTGAGTCTCATGTGTGTATATGTTGAAAGGTGAGTGGTGTTGTTTTTAATGGAAGATGAATGGTTGTTCATAGAAGTGATATTGAAAGGTGATGAATATTCATTGCTTCAGGGATGTGTCGTTTGTAGGGTAAGAATTCCTAGGATGCCCTAAGAGATACTTTGAGGTCAGTTTGCATGGCTGTAATTCAGATATGAGTGGAAAGAATTCTGTGATATTTCAATACATTTGAGAGGACAGGTGGAGAGGTGAGGAACACTTGATATAAAGGCAGAACAACTGTATAAGTATCTATAGACAATTAGGAGGTCACAATAAGGAGGTGTATGAGACAAAAGGCTGTTTCCGGGAGTGAATTAAGGACATATCGAAATGGGGAAAGTGATATTCATTGTAGGAATAAACAAGAACCTTCTGTGAGGGAGACAGGCAATAGCAATCTTGTGTGCCAGTGCCTCTCTCAAATTCAGTTGAGATTAACAACCACTCATTCATTTTCAGGGATTATATATCTCATTGGCATTACACTTAGGTAATACCTCAGTGAAAGGTAGTATACGAGTCCTTTGAATCCTGAATGCTTCTTTACACCCCAACAGGTTTAAAAACAGGAAAATGACAGATTAAGAAAGTTTCTGATGCAGTGTGGGTTTTTGATTATAATTGTGTTGTGTAGTACTGTAATTGCAGTCATCTACCATTGGTAATGTCATTTTATCAAGTTTTAAGTTTTGAGAAAACTTTTTTTAGAAAAATGCAAACCTTTAGAAGGTTGTGTCAGAGCTTGCATTTAAAGGTTGCTGAAGTGGAAGTATGTAGAGGTGTGTATGTGGATTATTTTGTTTGCCTATGGTGTAGCATCTCATCCAAGTTTCTCTCTGTAGCATGAAATCATAAATGTCATTAACAATTGACAAAAAGCATGAAAAACATTACCAGTGCTGTAAAAACAGTCAAATTTGATGTAAAGTTGTTACTATAGATCAAGAAAATGGCCAAATCTCTACACAAAACTTACACACTCCCTATTGAACCATACTCATTTAAAGAGAAATATTGCATTTATTTCATAGAAAATTTTCATATTTATAAAGCCATTATTAATAGATACAGAATCATAGACAATAAAAAAATAAGGCAGTACGGTAGCTTTCTTTTCAAGAAATAAGGCTCTCACATGAAGTAAATCGGTTATTTATTGCACAAAAGTAATTTGTTTACCCAAACTTTCAAAAATTCAAATGATGCAACATCCATTACTCTTGTAATGCATAACATTTTGTAGAGATGAAGCTATCGCTAGAGTTTATTGGTGAGACTGAATGGTTTAAGTTAATAATGACTTAAGGTATTTTCTTTATATGCCATGTTGATGCATTTTAAATGCAATATTTCCCTTTAAGTTGGCTTTAATATAAAGACCAACAAGATGTAACTTTCACACTCAATGTTACAAAAATGTAGAAAATGGCAGGAAGTACCACAGCTAATGTCTGTCAGAGATGCCCTTCATGGAGGTAAAAATGAAGAAATACTGTTTGAATTCTTTTGATGGTAGTAGAGGGCAGTCTTTTCTTTTTAATGTAATAATATATTCTACATGGTAGATACCAGCATAGCTATCTAATCAGATATGGCAGGTCTACATAGCTGTTTAATTACATTTTGACCCACCCAGTGATATACCAGGATTGGGTTGCAAGATCTAGCGAAATTTTTTTCCTTACTTGAGTGGATATGTATCAATTTCAAAACACAATGTAACATAGACAAGCACTTTAACATTTCTGCAATTTGGTGTTTTATATTTTTTTTTCCAGAGAGAAAAGAAATCAAGAAACTCCTGAGTAAGTATTTTTGATCATTGGTCTTTTTAAATAAGTTTTGAGAAACTTTTGTAACCGTCGGTGCAAGCAGTGTCAACCTTTACAGGTTTCATACCTAGTTTGATGACTTACTGTTTTTGTCTTTTGGTTTGTAAGAGAACATGGAAAAGTCAGAATTTTTTTTTTTTGTCTTGAAACTGTCTTTATAGTGACATTTTGTCACCTAAAAATTTGGTTACTCTTACGTAAAATGTGGTTTGTTACCAACTCAAGCACAGCTCTGCCTTGGTTAACTATGTTTCTTATGTATAGCCTGCAGAAAGTTTTAGCTTTTGAAGCTACTGAACTAATTCACTCGTGGACATGAAAAGTACAATATATAAGCCAAATAAGGATGGCTTCTAATGTTACTGGATACCACAGTTGATGCTTTGTGTTGGCACATTTATATCAAGTCGCCTTGGAAATAGAATTTTGTCAGAAAAATAGGGTTTTATTTTATTTTCTTTGTTTTAAAGTATTACCTTGGAAGGAAATAAATACTGTGCCCATGTTTTTTGTTACAACAGGACTAGCTTGGACTGTAAAGCATATTGATGGCATGGTAATTCCTTTACATTTGTAAGAATGCTATCTTTTGGCATACCCTTTACTGACTTTGGTTCAAAAGGAATATGTGTGAGTCAGGGGACATATTTGTCTTTTGAAAGTGGTTCTTGATAGTTCTTTACAAAAGGAGGAGAACAAAAAGAAAATTAAATAACTTAAGTCAAACTGTATGACTCTGTTGACAGATATCTTAACAATGACTTGTGAGAAAAGTTCTGTGGCATGTGTCCCATATTTGATGTGTCTGTGACAAAAGTGAGAGGGCCATATCATGATTATGGCTAGCTAGAGTTATTTAAATATATGTTAAAATTGGTCACGTGTATTCCTTACAAATCTGTCAGGTTACGAGCTCCTTTAGTATTTTCATTCAGAGGTTATAGTACAATTGAAGCATGAGTTAGAAATTGGATTCACCAGATTGAGTACTCAGAAGTAGACCTGCCTTTTAGATTTTGCTTTTTAAAATATTACAGACTAGAAATGATTCCTTTACCTTAGGGTGAGGTATGTGTACTGTAGAAGAGGTGGAGTTATTGCCCTTACAGTCTCAAGTTTTCTCGTTCAGATCCAACAAAATTTTTTTCTATAACTGAGCAACTTTTAAGAAATGTCCTGCAGGCTGTCTCCCACAGATTGTGAAATCCTGAAAGCTGAAAATACTCCCAAAAGGAGTTACTACCCTGAAGAGAAAAAGAGCAATTGTCTTTATGAGCAAAACTGTGTCTACCTGGTGTTGAATGAAATGGTTGTTGTAAGGATTTTTAATTTGTCTAAGGTCCAAACCTCAGGTTGTGTTCTATCACATCTGTTGAATTTTAAAGAGGAACATTGCCCTTGCATCCCTTTTGACCCTTGGGCAAGGTCCTTGTATCTCTCTCGTTCCTTGAAGCAAGGTCCCTTTCATCCCTTGAAACATGGTTCCTGCTTCCCTCTTAACCTTAAATTAGGTTATCTGCATTCCTCACGTCCCTTGGTACAGGGTCCTTACATCTCTACATTTTCTTAGAAAAGGATAGCTGTGTCTAATTTGTCCCATGAAACAGAGAGAGTCCCTGCATGTCTCTACGTTTGGGGAGTGGACTTTATAAAAGATTTAATGGCAGTAACTTTTTTGCAAATGAGTTGTTAAAATTATGACCCCCAGTAGCAAGTTGGCAGTGGGTCTTACCCACATTTTTATCCTCTGAATAAAAGCCTACGGTACAGATGCTTTGCCTTTCAGCCTGTCAAAACTGGTTTCGTCAGCAAAGTGGTGTAAATCAGGTAAAAACTTGTTGCATCCTAGTTTTCACTACTGAAAATGTGGTCAAAGTTGGATTTTAAGGGATGAGGGCCTTTGAAGACTTTAAGCCTTGTGAAACTCTGATTTCATAATGAGAGTTTACTTGTAAATCTCACTGAATATTACAAAGTTGGGGTTGCACTCTTTTCAGTTATTTCCCTCCTAGGAGAAGATTCAGATGAATTTTTACACAGATCCCTATTTCCCTTCTCCAGTGTTACTTGCAAAGATACTTCAGTCTGGACAGTGACTCCTTCCCTTAAGCTGAAACTTCATTTATGGCAGAAAATACTGTAACTTAATTCAGCTACACTTTACTTTCAGTATAAGAGTTGAGAAGTTACTTTCAAAGTCTTTTCCTTCCTTCTTTGTGTGTACCAAAGTTCCTATCACAGAGTTTCTCAGCAGATTTAAAACAACCTTGAAGTGGGGTGTGTGGTTGCCTATGTAGCAGGCTGCACGCTTATTCCTTGTTAAGCCCTATACAGCCTTCACAAGTCAACATCCAACAAATTCTTTTGATTTGTATAGAAATGTGTGGCCTTTAAGACTGGTTGACTGTTAATGAATATTCAAAACCATGTAACATCTTGTCCCATTGAAATGACACAGTAGCCTATGCCACCCACAGTATCAGTGTGCACTACCCACTCTATGATAGTATTCTCAGTACAGGTGGTTATGCAACACAGTAATAATAGACTTCAAAGGTTTCAGTTTATGGTTATAGTTTTACAACTTCTGCAGTATACATACTAACAAGTGAAACATACTGGTTCACTAAACATAATACCATGAATAATTAGATATCACATGAATAAGTCATATTATGTTAATGAAGTGAACAAGTGCATTCACGAGAGCGATGATTGCAGCCTTGCTTTATAGGAATTTAGCACATTGCCTAATGTTATAAAGATGGTAAAAAGAAGTCTCCTTATTTAAGCACCACTCATGGAATTGCTTATGTAATTGTTGACACTTCTATGTGTGGGGTCATTTAACATGGCTTTCATTGTCTCAGAGGATCAATGGCTGGAAAGCTTTTATGCACCTACAATTCAACAGATTATGAAACCGTGGCTGAATTAAGGAAAAAGAGATGCCAGACATCAGTATAAACTTGTGTCCACTTAAACTGTAAAGTGCAGTCACAACACGCACAACAGATTAAATATTGATATTGATGGGATGTCATGTGTTATGAATAAATGCTATCATAATATTTTAATAGATATGAACTGGTTTGCAGATTAGTTTGCTTTGCTCTTAATTTCCTTGCTATCAGAAAAATTGATATATCAGCAAAATGACTATGTATAACATTTTAGTGTGTATGTCTCACCCAGTGGTATGAAATAAATCAATCTGATTCCTGAATAAAAAAAACCTGATTTAAATGAAAAAGAAATCTGTTTTTTCATTTTGCTTAAACAGTAGAAAATATCATCAGTCCTGCCCCCTGTACAGACTATTGTACCCCCATTTGACAAATTGACAGCCAAATTAAAAAGGAAGTGACAGATTTCCTTGTTGATGGTCCTCCCTCCCTTTGTCGTGTAGATGCCCTCACCATTCTTGGCTCTTGCCTCGTATTGCCTCCCAAAATAGATAAACCAGGGAATTGTTGGTTGTCAATTTTAAAAAATCTATAGTTGAAATAATTATGAAATTATGAGGAAGAGTAAAGAAATTTATAAGCAGAATTTTTCTGGTGGGTGCATTGACGTATCAAAAGTGTTCCTTACTTGTGTTTCAAACTACAGAGTACTAAGATCATTATTTCCTGTCAATCATGTCTTAAATTGAAAGTGACATCGAGACATTTCTGTTCCTGGCACACATGTTATCATTTTAGGTGTGTTTTCATAATTGTTGTGTTTCTTGTTTGATGAAGTTTTATTCAAGCCATTAGAAGTGTGTGTCATTTAATGGAGACTATTCACTACTTTGATTGCCATCTCTGTTTCCAAAAAAATTACAAACATAAATTTCTGTGTGTTCTCCAAGCATGCTATTTTGAGCAATATAGAGTATAATGGCACCACCAATTGATGTGTGCTAATTTCCTTTATAAGAAAGCATGTTTTGCATAAATAATTTGTTGCATTGTATAAAACTTACATGTAGTGGAGCTGTTTCTTGGGATACCTTCATAGCAGGTGTCAAATATGTACTCTTCTGGAGTACATACTCTAACACCCATGAACAAGGACACAAATCATCCAGTTTTGCTCTATTCATGAGCCTAATTTTAAGTTCCTCTGACTGGTGATTGGTTTCGATGTATGAATATTCATATTACACGACAAAACTTCATCTGTAACATTGTTGTTCAACATTCTCACTTTTACACAGTAAGTCAAATGGACTTATTTCTTGAGTGAATTATAAGCGAGAGGAATCACACACTAAAACCCCATTGACTTTGGATGTGAAAACTGAATGGTAATCAGACTTCCTTTTAGTGGATTTTTTGTTGGATATTTATGATTTGCATTTGCTGTAATCGTATACAGAACAGTTAGAAGCATACAGTTTTTACGTAGTTCAAGGAAGAATCCCTGCAAAAGTTCGCTGATGTCGCTATTACGAGTGTAGCCAATGAAAGTGCAGGTGTAATACACGTCCATGTGGTGAGCAGTTTCTTTGGTTGTGGTGTCATTTTATGCTTTCCACATATTTCTTATGAACCAAACTAATAGTAGTATGAAAAGTTTCATGAATGGTTGTTGGGCAATTCCCACCTAGATGACAATTTTCCCCTGGACAACTTCTCCCTGGATGACTCTTCCCTCCAAGACAACCCCCCAACAATCCCCCTCCCCTGACAGTTCCAACCTGGATGATTCCCACTGGACAACTAACTCCCAGCCATGACAATTACCCACAAAATACATGACATTCCTCACAAAATACTTAGAACTGTCCAGGGTGGGAACTGTCTGAGGGGAATTATCCAAGGTGGGAATAATCTGGGTGGGATTGGTCCTACGGAGTTGTCCTGGGGAAAATTGCTGGAGGAGTTGGGAGGGGGAGTGTGAGAGTTGCTTTCGAACCTTCTTGAACAGCCGGCTTAGCTGGAGCTTTTAAGGGTACATTGCGATTCCTCCACAAAATAGTGATATGTTCCTTTTGCATAACAATCAGTGAAGGCTAGCTAAATGTATTATCCACCAAGAGACCAAACCAGTAAAACTATAGATAAGAGATCTGATTCAGGTTAGGTGTATCCTGCTTTATGGTCACTAAAATAATGTTATTTCATGGTGGATAGTGTCTTGACTAGTCTTACACTTTGAAAGCACTAACATCATTTTGTGAATGAATCTGTATCATTTCTTGTGGGAAACCTTAAAGGCGGACACTCATTCCCCCAAGTAAAGTTTGTTAAGGGTAACCAAAATTCTCAATTGGTAACTGCTCTTTGCTTGACATAACAGTCAGAAAAAAAATGCAGAGTAGCTCACATTCACAGCATCCTGAGAGAGTATTCTGATTACACATTAGGGCCTTGTATGCTTACCACGATATGACCTTGAGCAGTAAACTAGGTTTGTGTCTGAACAAGGAGGAGCTTAAGACAGTTTTGGGAGGTGCTAGAAGTAACTTGGTTTAGAGACTTGGAACTCTCTGGGATGAGGAAGGAAATTTCCCCTTTGAGGCTTATTTGGTCTGCATTAAGTACTATTAAATTACCATTATTAAATTAAACTGGTTGTGACCACATTTCTCCTTCATCATTCTATCAAAGTTATACAACATATTAAACACCCACATATGTGCTTGCATAGATCATACTCGTTGGTAATGTTATAGCACATGTGACCAGATCTAATGTCACTGGCTGTGCTACAAAATACAGGAAATGTAAATTAATCCTTGGAAGTATAAAAAAGGAAAGTGCAATTGAGTTCAAAGAAGTCTCAATATCATTATAGGAAATGAAGAATCAAATCTGACAGAAAGCAGGAAGTCAAACCTGGGTAAAACCAGGCCGGTATGTCTGTAGTTCTGAGTACAGCCATCCAGGGTACTAATTAGTTGCAGCTCTCATTTCCTTGTCAGAAAAGAACAGAGTTTTCTAGTTGAATGGTGGTTTGTCATAGGGTAGAGGGGCCAGGTCACCTTCCCATTAAATTGGATTGTGTAAGTTTCATCTTTGTGATTAAGTTTAAAATTGATGTGGATATTTAAGTCTTGTTACTGAAATAAAAGTTTGACAAGGAATGAAAATGCTTTCCTGCCCCTAGCCTAACTAGACATTCCCCTTCCCCCACCCCTGAAGTGAAAGAAATATTACTGGAAAACTTTTCACAACTAGGATTTGGGGCAATGGACCTAAGGCACTGGACTGCAAAGCTGGTGGGTCCCATCACTCTTCCCTGATGCCCCCATGAAATTGTCTTCCCTGAAAGACGTAATGACCTTGGTACCCATGTTGCCACTTGCTATCTGTTAGTTTCCAAGTTTTAGCCCTGATTCTAGTCTTGCAGGTGTAAGTGTTTTTGAAGGGCAACTTACAAGCCTGTGAGCTGGTCTGTGAGAGATAGTAATTTTAAAAGCATAAAATTTAAAGGACAATCTAGAACATCAGCAGTCCAGAGTACTGCTCTTCACCCAGAACGAGAAATTTCTGAGCAAATGACTTCCAAGTAAATTAGTTCATGCATTAAACATTCATGATGGTGATCTTTGAAAGTGGCCACCTATTCAAGAATGTTGCAGGCAGGCTGGACACCAATAGATCATGGTACTGTACAGTGGTTTTAACCCTTTTTGTCCCAGTTTGCCCTTTCCAATGATGCTACCAGCTATCCTAGGCATTTAATACCTTCTTCAAATTCATCAGCAAGATTTGTGCTCACCACAATTGTCATTAGGCTTGGAACCAAGGGGAGGGGTTCACTTTGTGTGGACAAAGGCAGAACCTGCAAATACCAAGAGGGTGGTAGATCTAAGGGTCCTTCCTTAGAGTAAAGTAGGAAATTTTGAAGATATTAAGGCATTTTTGGATGCGATTTCTTTCAATTGGCAACCAGGATTTTAAGTAATGTACATGAAAGTTTCTTTTACTGTAATCATGCAATACTATGCAGTGTGACAATTCTACAATTTCAGAAAAGGCTTATAGTGATCGTTTTGTCAAAATGACCAAGACAAGGGGTCAGATGTCCCTTTTCCCATAAACTCTTGTGAAATGAAGCAATGTTACATGGGATTTCCTGGCATCTTATGGTCAAGCTAATTATACAAACTTTGAAGTGCAACTTATGGATGGTTTCCAGAAAGAAAGAGAATCTGAGGCTGGTAAAGAGGTACCATACTGTAGGTGGGACTGGAGAATCCTCCTTGGATCTGTGTCTGCATATTTACTGTATAGTAAAGAGAATGCCTTGGGACAGTGAGAAAAAATCAGTAACTTGGAACTTTCAGAAATCTACTTCCAATGTGAAATGATTCTTGACAAATATTTTTTTTTTGAAAAAAAGTTAAACCGAAGAGATTGAATTACTGCTTGAAATAAAGTGTAATTTGGGGTATTCAGTGTAAAACATATGAAACAAATTGTGTTTAAAATCAAATCATACAAATTCATGCAAATGTTGGTACTTAGGTCTGTCAAAATCTGTCATTAGTGTTTTAGTCTTTCATTTGTAATTTTTTTCCTGTACACTTTATTGAATAAAGGCAGCAAGAAATCTCTTGGAGGTTGTATACAACTTTCATTTTTTTTTTCTTTGCATAATTTTTGTGAAATGGATATGTGTAAATCATTTTGTCTGTCATTGTCTTTTCCATGTTTTGTACATTTTTATAGCACTTGCCACCTCTATAGATCCTGTAGTAATAATACTTTGATATTAGTGTCCTAGCTTACTTTTCTGAGCGTAGGCAAACTGTATCACTTTTGATAACGTTAGACCTTACCCAAGCCTTTTTGAATAAATGATTTGCATATCATATCATTTTCACACCTGTTGTCCAAATTGAAAGTAGAATATCCTATTTACATACCTCCTTAAATTCATCTTCATTACTGTTAAAAGGTATGTGGACATGTGAACAAAACAGTTGCTTTACTTAAAAATGAAAGACCAAGATCCCCTGATGAAAATTCTTTTAGAACTATTTGAATATCTTTTACTATTCTCAAGTACACCGCTTCACAGTTTTACCATTTCTGAGATTTCTCATTAGCTATGCAAAAATTACGAAGTGTTGCCCAGTGTCTGTATTTCTTTCTGTCATCCTTTGTAAGTCATCTGTGAATTGCTTACCAGCTAGTTTCAGGGAGTTACCACAGGGAGCACCACTTGGAGCATGGCAACTCCCTGCTAGTTTCTAGTTTGGTTTTTGGTGTGGACATTTTCAAAGTAATAAATAGTTACTTCCAAAGTAAACACCTCAATGGCATGCCACCATTACAACTGTCCTTGGAACTGAAGGTTAAAGGCAATAGGCAGTCACCCCAATCAGAGTTAGTATGCCCCGTCACTCTAGTTCATGAATGGCCTGTTTTGGTCATGTGACGATGTTTTTGTTAGTGAACTGTGAAATTCAAGCATAATTTTTCCTTGCTTTACCTATTGTTGGTAATAGTTATGTTCAAAACATCTTCAGAGGTGCTTGTAATGCAATAAAAGGAGATTTGCAAGAATTTGCTGATTTTTCGAAGCAAATTTTTGGGTGACTGCCTACTGCCTTTAAACAAAGATGGATATAGCATAACAAATATCTCATGAGTCCCTCTTCCCATATCACAAATTTGCATTGCTCATGTTTATTCGTGATAAAAGTGCAAAAACAGTAATTGTCTTGTAAAGTGGTCAATGCATGGTGGGTTTTAATGGGAATTGTGGCTATTTTCAACATTTTTAATATTTTTTACATCAGATGGGGAGGTGTGACATTTGTATGTCCACAAACCTTTAAACACAATCCTAAGAGGGCTGTTACGTATATGATCGGCCATTTGGTAAAGTGTAGTCTATTAGGAGATTATTAGCTGTTTACAATGGAAATGATCTCCAACATAAGCATAGGAAACTGTTCTTGACTGGAGGGGGTGAACATTGGTTTAGACTGCCATCCTGGGGGAGGCATCTTGTTATATCTCAGGCTAAGAAGCCAGGTGTGCAATACAATGGATACCTTAAGTTCTTATGTTAATTACTATTCTATTGTGTTGGTTCTGTAAGTATTCTTGTATCACGTTCTATCGCTGCAGTCTTTGAGTTGATTGAGTTGTGAATAGATGTTGTAAGTGCTTTCTGTTCTCCCTGGTCTTTGTTTTTGGATTCGTGTTCTTTTGCCACACCCTACAGGACTTCCTACATTATAACAGGTCCTAGGGGAGGGGAGGAATATTTGAGGGTCCTTAGTTGCGATTTGGTGCAATATTTGATCAAATTTTAAGGAAAATTACTGCAAATTTTTGACATTTTTCTTGGGGGGAACAAATGAGGAGTTTTTGAATGGAGGGGGAGTGGAAGCATACTTCTGCCCCCTTATTTTTGAAAGGGGGCTAAAGCCCCCAGCCCCCACTTTCTACCCTTGATCTCCAATGTTTTCAATACAACAACCATGTGTGTTTAGTATCAAAATTTGAGGGTTCTGTTAGAATGCTAAAGTTTTACGTATGTTCTATATGAGGTTTCATGGTAATGTTAGGTTGATCAATGTGTGTATCAGTTTTTGTCATTGTGGTAAATACTGTTCATAAAACTCCCTGTAGTGCTGAAAGATTTAAAGTGCAACAAATCTCACTCCAAACAGGAAAAATTCTCCCATTCTCTGTTTACTTCTAGCCCCTCCTCCAATTTCAAAAAGAATGCATGCCTGTTTTAGTGTTTAGTGCATCTCCCTGACAAAGCAACAATAGCCTGCACTGAGTTTAAATTACTCAAGGCCATATTTACACAGGCTGTGTGTGCTGTCTAAGTACACCAGGTAGTTGCATTGGCAACTCCCTGGGTACACTACCGAGTGAACTGTAGAAGTGTCATACCAATCAGAGTGATGCTATTGTTTGAATTCATGTCAATCAGAATGCAGTCACCAGTTGCATTAAGAACTATAGGGCTTTTCCTAAATATGTTTGGTGGGATGCCAAAAACCCTTTAAGCTTGCCACATTGAATATTATGATCAGTAGTAATGAAATCATAACAGAAGTATAAATATTTTAAAAAAGATTCTACAGCCTGTGTCTTCATCTGTCATAACTCAAATGGGTTTTTAGGAAGGGAAGTTAGGGTATGAGGAAACAGAGTCCATCTTGCAGTCAAGCTCATATGGAAGTGTTGTTGATACTTGGTAGTCCTATGTATTTGCATGTATTGTACTTTTTGCAAATTCGTAGGAAGTGTATGTAGCCATTCCCTGCTAAATGCAGTATGCACATGATATCTACTGAAAACTGTGCAATCCGTGGTACCACAAGATTTTGCCTGGTTGGTGAAAGTGACTACTGTACATACTGAAGCTTTTCCTTTCAGGAAACCAAAAAGGACTTTCAGTTGTGGTCATAAATTTAAAAAAAGGTTTTGCTGGGCATGGAGCATTGGTTCATAAATTGCAACTTATATCTTGAATACGGTCTTTATCAGTCTTAGAAGGAAAGCATGCATGCTTATGAACATATAATTACATGTGATTTTATCTTCTGGAGGAGGGGAAAATGGGAGGGCAGGGCTGGGAAGGGTATTTGCAAAAGGTTTACCAGAAAAATTAACTTTAGGTACAGTCACCAAGACTAACTTCCATTAATGGGGAAGAAAATACTGGTAGCCAGGGGTGTAAATATGGGGGTGTGTGGGGTGTGACACCCAGTGAAAATTGAAAGTTGGTCTCTGAGTGCCAAAAGGTCAGTCTCAAATCCAGTTACTTAAAAAGTAAATTGATCTTTTACCTGCCCTGATATTCTTCTGTTTTCGTGGAAAAAAAGGGAAAGTTGTAGATGGTCCCCAAATAGTTCACCCCCCCCCCCCGCGAATTCAAGTATATACGCCCCTTCTGTTAGCATGTTAGAAGCTGTTCCAAATTGGTCTGTTTCTAATTACTGTGACATGTTACAGTATCAACTGATTTAGAATGATACTGTGCAGGTTGTCTTAAGTCATAATTTGTCACTAATATATAAAAGTCCTTGCCTTTTTATGTGGGAAAGACATGTTTCTTCAAAACAGGAGGGTCTGGTCTTAAGTCTCCCTCCAAGATATATGAAGAAAGAAACTTACATAGATTCAGGTACCAATGCAAGTACTGTTCTGACACAAAAAACAAGAGTTTGAATGCTGTTAACATGGTACAATTAACTAGAAAACTATGCACTGCCCTTCCTTTCATCCCCTTACATGCAAGATTTGCCTTTATTCAGGGATTCTGCCAGAAACTCAAAAAAGGGGGGGGGGGGGGATTTATTACTGCTAAACCATCATTCCAACTTGATGTTGTCCCTGGCCAAAGTTACAAGTGGGTTCAGGGGAACTACTGTCAAGCTTGCTTCAAGGCCCCTGTAAGGTGCAATATGAAACGTTTTAAAGGCTGTTTATTCATGTAAATTCAAAGATTGATGCAAAGTGTCCTCTTCTTAAGTAAAAAAAAGATATTAACAATTTATAATTTTATGGAAATGAAAAGGGGGATTTTACCCCCTCTTCTGGACTTGCAGCCGGAAGGTCAGGGGTTCGACTTCTGGCCGGGTCATACCGAAGACTAAAAATGGAACCTACTGCCATTGTGCTTGGTGCTCAGCATAAGCAATGGAGTAGGGAAAACAAGACAATGATCCACAACTGGAAAAAGGCCGTGAACGGCCCGACTTAAACCATTTGGTTAGAAACTGAGCCGTAAAACCTCATCTAACTCTAACACTTCTGAAAAGGGAGGGGGCAAATCCCCTCTTTCCCCCTTGACAGAAGCCCTGTTATTCTCATGAGGACATATTTATGAGCATTCACCTTCCCTGTCCTTTGTCTTACGTCCTAGGTTAAAGTAACTGTCTCAAAGACATTCCCTTTTAAGCTTCTCATTGGCAATATAAATGTGGTTTCCAGTCATGCCCTCTCCCTCTCCCCACCCCTCTTCCTCAATTTATAAGTGAAAGATTTTAACAAGTGATGATGATTGTTTAAATCAGGTATGCAGGCCCAAGATTTCCCCAGTTGAACCAAAGACTATTTTGAACTTGATCAGCAGTTAGAGAATAACATTTACTTAATTAGTAAAGCCCATAAAGATAACAAATGAAAGAAAGGAGTAAAATAAGAGGTATGCACAAAAAAAAAAAAAATAAATAAATAAATAAATAAATATAGAAAAGCTGTTCACTCCTTCTATACTTTTTTGTCACCTGTTTTGTCTGAAAGAAATTTTCTCTTTCACTGAATAGCAGAATCTAGGTCAAGTACATGCCATCCTGCTTTAGACTAGTATTGGAACGATTATCGTCTGTATCTTCAGATACTCCCCATTTTCATCCTATATGGGTGTCAGTAAAATTTACCTTAAATGCCGATATTACCTAACTGATACAGTAGTAATGATCCCATATGTCAGGAAAATAGACTCTTTTCCAAATAGGAATTACAAAGGATTGTGGGATAGATTTTTGGTGTGCATCATTTTTTGCCACAGCAAAATGCCTTTGACAAAAAACATCGCGTACCAGAACTTATCCCACAAGCCATTGCAATTGCTATTTGGAAAAGGGTCAATGGGACACTGTTTGAATATTTTTGAATGCATGTTCCTGTATTTTACCTCATCAAGATGAAACAGTGCTTCATTGTGTTGTCCCGTATCCTAAGTTTTAGTTGCGGAATGCTTATTTCCCAAATATTGGTGTTGGATCGGTATCTGCCGATCTTGAAAAGTGAAATATTGGTATTGGTAATATCAGCTGCTTGCAATATTGGTACAACACTACTTTAGACTTATTCAAGTATGCACAAGTCATGACATATACGATACAGTGAGCACAACATGCAAGTTTCTGCATTTAAGGATCTTTGCAAGCATCATAAGTAGATTTATCTTTTTTTTTTCTTTTTGAGCTGAAAATTATCCAGTTATGATGTGCTTACAGTTTTTGGTATGATTTGCAATCATTTCAGTTAAATGGTTTCTCATTTTCTGAGACACCTTGTATTAAATCATTTTGTATCAAGTGATGACCAGCCTGCTCACTTGCCCATACAGCTGGCATTAGCTGGCTAGGGTAGCCATAACCAAATGCTACTGCACCTTGTTTTTACCATAGGAGTAGGAAGCAGGACGGGTCTGGGGGGCTAAAGCCCAAAGTCAGAAATGTGGTGGGGTGGAAGTATGCTTCAGCCCCCTTCAATCAAAGGACAAAAACCCCTTATTTGTTTCCTTTGTTAGAAATGTCAAAAATTTGCAGTAATTTACCTCAAAATTTGTCCAATATGTTGCACCAAATTACATCTAAGGACCCTCAAGTATTCAAAAATTTTCCAAAGGGGAGGGGGACACCCCTCCTTTTAGACCCTTCTCCCAGGATGGCAATCTAAAACGTTCCCCCCCCCCCCCCCGTTTCGAACAGCTTCCTATTCCTATGGTTTTTCCTAATCTGTACTTTACATAGACTTACTTGTTTGCCTTCTTCGTGCCATTTTGTTTAGAATTCAGCTGGCCCATCACAGCATGATCCGTCAAGCCAGCCAAGAACTCCGAAATTTATCCAACAGACGAGATGGAGGCCCAACTCCTGTTGGCAGTAGTACACCTCAGCTAGCCACTACTCCGTAAGTAAAAATTTCTTTCAGATTTTCACAACTGATTCCTTCTCCTTTTTCCCAAGACAGGAAACTCAACAATTTGCTAGTGCACACTTGTCCAAAGTGTCTGTAGACACGTTTTAATACTTTGTTTAATGCTTAACGGTGTGTAGTGCATGTAACATGTTTGTAAAATCCTTAATCATCACAGACTCTCTGGGGAAGGTATCCAGGTGCTTTTTTGTTTTCTTAACAAGCAAATAACTCATTTGCTAATTGCATGTGATTGAAGCCAGAAGTAGTGTACTATGCTTGGACAATCACTCAGAAGATTTCATCTTTTTCAAATACTGGTCACGCATTGGTTAAACAAATGAGTCTTAGGAGTTATAAGTACGCCTTCAGTAAGGAAAGCTGACATTTGTTAGTATGTGTTATCACACATTTGGCCTAGATAGTGTTGCTGGAAAAATGACTGAACTTATTCATTTGACCTGGGAATGCATTCATATCAACATTCTCTCCTTTTCGTGTTCTTTTCAACACTTTTCATGTCCAGATGATAGAATAAATGTGAAAGTAAAACTGCTCATACTTTCTTTGCAGCTCACTTATTCTGCAGCGCATCATTCAGATTTATTATAGACAGGCTGTATGGTTTCTTTTAACAGAGCTCCTTTCATTTATGACACAGTTAACTTTTCCATTTGTCAGCTGAACTTGTGGTCCATTGAACTTGGTTTGGTTATTGACTTCGTTATGTGTAATTTAAAGATTATTTATAGCACAAACAGCCGTAGAGACTTATTCAATTATTTCTATAACGAAGAACTCATTCACTTGTCAGAAAGAAGTAGTTTCATCTCTGTCAAACAAGAATATTCTTCAAAGTTAGTTGGGTTATAAAAGTTGTAGCAAGTAATCCTCGGTAATTGAAAACTTCCATGGCGATCCCAGCGTTGTAATACATTGTGTGATGTGTGGCATGTCATTCCAACTTAGATATTGAATTAAGAGTTCCCTTGTGGCTGTTCAGCAAGGTACACATCTTGGTCAGTGTTTCCATGGATACATGGTTTATATTCACAATAGGACACAGCCAGATTACTTCCTTCAAGCATATTCTGATTCTATGAAATGAGTGAAATCGTTAATCTCGTCTCTTGTCCAACATACTATGGAATGACACAACACTGAATAAGGTTTGACGTTTAAAACTGATATTGCAAGAACCTCAATGGCTAGTGCTAAGCAATTTTACTCCAGTGACGAGTTGATAGTCACAAGAGACCATGAGGTAAACTTTCCTTGTCTTCCACTGGTATGCACAAAATTTTTATTCTTCAGAAAGTCTGGCGGACAAAATTCTTTGTGGTCAATTGGTGAGCCTGTCCGACAAAGTTGCTCATAAATTACCTATGCCAGTCTCTTAATCTGCTGCTAAGGCTTGTTTGTAACAAAGTTTGATTTTTTTTTGGCTTCCATTAGAAGTCTGATCAATAGCTGAATGGAATGCCATCTGTTTGTGTTCATTACTGCCATCACATATTACTACTGTTTGGGTAGTAGGTCAAAAGATGGTGATGTATTCAGGACTTGGAATTAAAATTAATGTAACATAGTAGGACTCATCTTTCAATTTTGGAAGTTGGTCTTGTTGTAAAACTTTTAAGTCTCAGGATTTTAAATCACCAGTGTAGGCTAATATTTTTTACGAGATGTTGAAAAGGAAAATTTTCACAGTAACAAAAGTGGTCATGGGCACTGACTTCATGAAAAAGCTTATTGGCACTTCCTTTGGTTATGTACCATGGTTGTTCTTTTGAGATCCTGTATCCAGGTTGACTTCTCAGAGAAGTGGAAGACAAATATGCTATTTTGTTTTGTCCTTCTAGTGGTCACTTTGAAAATGGATGTTACTTCACAAAATCTTAAGACTTGTAAACCATTTTTTAGACAGTGTGGTGGTCTGATTCTTCCTCTTGTCCAATACTTTCATTCCTTGTCTTAAGATAATCCTGTTACAAAAATTAGTGACACCAGTTAATTGGCAAGCACTTCACGCAAAATACGAAACTTGAAAGATTATAGCCATCATACATGAACCAATACATCTTATGTACAGCTCAAAGAGAGGAAGGATACGATACACATTCCAAGGTTGTTGGGGTCCCAGTTAATTGACTCACAGCAGCACAGCAAAGAAATACCACACAGAATCCACACACACACACAGGACACATACTCTCCAGTGGTACTGTCAGGCCATCCCGCTGCACATCCTCTTATGAACAACCTCGTAATCAATTGTCAGGATGGTACTTTTCATCACTTCAATGAAAGATGGAAGACTGTTAATTGCCCTCTCTTGATGGACTCCCGGGGTCGTGACCCACAAAAAATTATCTTTGGATGTACGGTATAAGATTATGGGATCCTGCCTGCTGCTTTCATCTTGGGATAACGAACGATCATTGCTGGGGTAGAAGCCACAAGAGGAATGATTATAGTGTAACAGTCCAGTGATTAAATTAGTTCAATAGGGTGAGTTAGGAGAGGTTCAAAAACATTTATGAAGTGTAGTACTCTATTCATTTTAATTAACAGTGGGATGGGTATCGTGCAGTTACGGTACGAACCGTACAGCTGTTACACTGTAGCGTTTTAAGTTGGCAGTTGCAACTGTGTTGTTTGATTCACATTAATGTTGAGAGCGTATTTATGCATACCTTGTACATGTATTAAGTGTTAGAAATGGTTTAGTGATCAGTAAATGCATCACAGTGCCATGTCTGGTGGACACTCAAGGAAATTTGAGGAGGTTTTTAATTACAGGAGTGTTTTTTTATAGAATGTCAAAATGCAGAAGCTTTAGGTAAAGGAAGAAACAGGAAATTTTTTAATGGAAAAGTGTAGAAACAGACAGACTGAATTAAGTGTGTTAAGTCAGCTGCATAAAGTATGAAATTCAACAAAGAAGCAAATAGCTTATGCAGGTGTGTGTTTGTAATTTGTACCTTTCATAGTTACTATGATAACATATAAATTCTTGACCTATCATTACGTCATATGTGTAGTCATATCATGAAAAAATATATACAGAAAAACAAAAACAGTATTCCTTATTTTGTTACACCATTGGATGCCTGTTGAAGCACTGACGTTACACATCCCATCAATGAATTTATTTTGTAATTTTTTGGGGATGGTAAATGCTTCAAATTTGCTTGAAGTGTGTGCAATATTGTGTCTAGCTTATGTCATGGCAGCCATTGTTTTAAATAATTCTTGAATTCCTCAGGGTTGTTCGTAGTGACACTGCTCACCATACTGAAGGCTGGATTATACCTCTGTATAGCGCTGTATAGCTATAGATGAAAGTTTAAAATTGTTCAACTCTGAGCTATGTCCGTGATTGGCCTAGCTAGAAGAGCAAGTAGTCGCCACAGATGGTTCTGATAGTTTTATAGCATGTGAAAATTTGGAAGTATGAACTGGCCTTTAGTCTTTATTGTACAGTATGTATCTTCCATTGAATCATGATCTGTTGCAACCCCATCCCCCTCCCCCTTAAATAGGTTAAGAATATCAGGAAGCAAGAGATTGACTGCATGGCCTGGTTATAGGAGTAAGTTTGTGGTAAATCTGCAAGAACTACCACAGATACCCAAAACTTATCAGAGGAGGGCAACACAGGGGCACAATAGGGTAAAAAAAATTTTTCAGAGGGGTTTCTTTAATTTCAAATGTATTGGAAAAAGTATCAGCCCCTTTAAGAAAGTTTATAGGGTGTATTTTGGGGTCCATGGAGCTGTTTTTCTGTTGGCAGTTATTTGGGGGCCGGGGAGGGGAGGTTTTTTCATACTATATGGTATTTTTATGTCTACCTCCTCAGTGTCTTTTGGGTGCATTTTTGGCTTCTATCGGGTAAATTTGCTAAAATCATCTGCGAGTGCTGAGTGTAGTGTAATAATGAGTTAAAATGATTTAAGATTATAAATGATATTTATAGAAAGAGACTGTTAATAGATGAGTGTGGAAATGTTTGTGCACAATGTGTCATGGGAATGGGTCAAAGGTGAAGTGTACCACACGCACACAGGTGAGCAATGACATACATGCTAACATGCTCACGTGCACCTAGTGCTGGAAACCCAAGGGCAAGGACACCCTACAGTAGTATGTGCAGCTAGCGCTGAGAGCTCAAGGGTAAGAGCAGCCTAGGGTGATAGCATGTACATCATTGCAGGTGAGTTTTTGCCCATAGACCTTTTTCCAAATAGCAGTCACAAAGGATTGTGGGACAGTTTTTGTGTGCTTTTATTTTTGTCAATGGCATTTTACTGTGGATCAGAATGATGCAGATCAAAATGCTATCCCACAATTCTTTGTAATTGCTATTTGGAAAAGGGTCTATTGTCAAGGTGCAGCTCACCTTGTGACCCAACTGGAAGTACTGCCTTTAATACAGAACTCACATATTGCATTCTCATTAGTGGATAATCTCATCTGACATTACATTATAACATTGGCAGTTATATACATTAGCTGACATAAATAAGTACAGTTTGCAAAGCTGTACAACACTTTCCAGAATTCAGTTACACATGGTAGCACTATTACACCTACTCTGGGTATTTAATTATTTCCACTTTACTACCATAACTACCAAAAAATTTAACCTTGTCTTGTGGTGGCATGTATTAGAATTAATTGCTGTAAGTGGAAGCACTGTGCTGGCATACACTGCAGTTCCAGCTGGTGAAAAATTTGGTAGAAACCTCTCTTTGCAAAAATTCTTAAATGAAGAATGCTGAAAACAGATTTGTTCTTACTTTACTTGCAAAAAGAAGGTTTGTATTACAGTAGCTCTTGTGTCATCCCAAATGCATTTTTTAAGACGGTTGTATTTGAAATCATTATTATTGGTGATTTCACTTTGAGTGTCATGTGCAGATCAATGAAATGTAAGATGTAGAGTAGTGTAGCCTCCTTCACACTCAGAAGTGTACTCAGCAGAATATGGCCTTGGGCAATAAACCTATATGTATGTGTAGGTTTATTCCTTTGTCTGAGAGGTGATAAAGACATTATTGGAGGAGGAACTTTTTTGGAATTTTATGTGGAGGAAGAGGAAATTGTACCTTTAAAACTTTGGGTGAATCATAATGTTTTCAACATGATGTAGATATTGTGGTCCCTGTGTGAAGGTTTTGTAGAGGAAAACTGAAAAAGAGGTAAAATACATTCCTTTTTGTGATGATGGGAAATTCAAAAATTGGGAAATGCTGCCAAAGTTGTGATGGCAGAGAATTAATGTAATTGCATGGAACATATTATGCACCTACAAGTAGTGTGTGAATACAATGTTGGTGGTGTAAGTACATTCAAGTTATTCTATGATTACAAAATGTTACATTAACAATGGTGCTTAATTCAGGATATACACATGAGTAATTTGATGAAAATAAATCAAATTCTGTATATACCTACTGCTTTAAATACTCAACTTTGCATCCCCAACCCCTGTATCATGAAGACCATAGGTTGCTGATACATTTTTTGCCCGACCCCAGGATCATGAAGACCATAGGTTGTATGCACATTTTTAACCAGAACACCTGGATTATGATCGAAGAGCATAGGTTGCAGATACATTTCTATCCACAAGCCCCATATCATGAAGACCATAAGTTGAAGATACATTTTATCTACAACCCTTTGATCATGAAGACCATAGGTTGTAGGTATGTTCTATCCCCCATCCCCTGGATTATGAAAACTGTAGGTTGTAGATACATTTTTATCCAGAACACCTAGACCATGAAGACCATAAGTTGTATACACATTTTTATCCCAACACCTGGATCATGAAGACCATAGGTTGTAGATGCAACATAAGTCCATAATTTGATCAATGTCCATTTGATGTTGACTGTAGTATATGGATACCATACAGTGAGGTACATGAGTTATGATTACATTACATGTACAATACTGTACTCACAAGTAAAACCATTTACTCATGGCCAAAGAATCACAGTATTGTACTCGTTGCAACCAGACATCTCAAGTCTGCTTTGCAATGACCCACACTGTATGTCATATTTTGGATGAATGTTTGTGTATTTATCTTGATCTTTGTACCCAAATTGTTTTGTACTAATTTTTCTGATCTTTAATTCCAGAAATCTTAGGGGTAGAAGGACACCAACTAGAACAGTGCTACCACATCAGACCCCTCCCCCACCCTACAGATTACCACCAGCTGCCAGACAAACTCAAGAGACAAGCTTTAGGTAAGTAGTGGGTCTAGGACATGAAGAGACAAATTGACCTCATTCATGATAATCTCGTGGGGGAGTTGTTCATTTGTATCTATTGCTGTTTACAAAAATTTAACGTATGTCATTTCATAATTTTCCACGTTAAGAGTTCATCCTTTTTTAAATTCATCCATGGTCAATAAACTGGTCAAAAGCTGCCCTTTTGTACCCCCACAACTTGTGATTTACTTTAAGGGCTAGTATTTACTGTAATTAGCATGCAGAGGCAGTTTGGAGGCAGACCATATGACATAGGGGGGAGGGGGTTAAAAGGAAGGTGGGAGTAAAAAGCTGGTAGACCTCAGACAGTCTTTCATCGCATCCAGGGTAGCCTTTAAAAACTCTTATGGGTTTAGCTGCTCTATTGAACCATCTATTCCTACATCCTGAATTACCCAGAAAGGATGAAGGTCAAAACTTACAATTAAAGTTGACCTTTTGACCTATTCATCAACAGCATGATTAAGTCTTTTGATCCTACATTCAGGGCTCGAAATAAGCGTGAAAAAGGGCAAAGCAAAAATGAGTAAATTGGCTGTCGGTCTATGTTTTTTCATAGGACATTGACTGAGGGGCACCATTGCCATCAGGAAGGGCCTGACAGCCATGGCTGCTAGTTACTTTGAGCCCTGTACATTTATCCTACTTTTCTACATGGGTCCACTTCAAAGCCTTCACATTAGGAGTACCTAAAATGTGATTCAAGCATCAAACTGTTAAAGGTGTTGTCATCTTTTTTTTTTTTTAATAATACCCAGCAGTTGTTTTTCCAAGTTTACTGTTGAAGAGCCATGCTTTAGTAGCCCCACGTCCTAATCATCTTTGTTATTCACATGACAATTTGTTAGGGCAGGGTGAATTATCTTGGGCTGTGTTTATTTATGTTGCATAATAACGTCCCAAGCTAATTTTAAGTTTGAAGTTATTTTTGCAAAAATTATTATTGACTCTTCCTGAAGGCAGCCTAAAATTACTTCAGTAAATGCCAAAATCTATTAGCCAAAGAGTCTCACCCTGGGCCCTCCCCTCCACTTAGAGGCCTTCTGACATCCCTGTAAATTGATAGTAGTTCTGTTATTAAAGCAAAAAGTCAGCCCTGGCTGGGTCATTGTAAAGTTGTTTTTCATCCAAGAGCAATCAGTAGTTACCACATGAATCATCCTTTCCAAAAATAGCCAAAATTTGGAAGATTTCTGATGTCAAGTTGCAATGGGTAAGTTTCAATATAATCCTGACATTGGGTTGCTTAGCATCATGAATAACATCAAGGCATGACATTTTCAAGAATTTATTAACAGAAATGTTTGCTTTATCCCTGCCATGGAATAGAGATGAGCATTATTAACATTGTGCCACTTCAACAATTTCTTGCAGCACACCAAGGGAGAGCAGACGCTTGTCTGAACCCACACAGTCAAAAGGTAACAATTATCAAACTTTCATGCAATTTTTACGAATAGTCTTGCCCTTGTTGAGTAAAGATTAGAGGGAACTATTTTGTGCAAAACAACTTTTTATGACTAATGTAAGATGTAACAAGTCACTCTAGTGTGTTGTTTTGTAAACTGATTGTCCACAGAGAACAAGCCCCTCAAACATTGAGAGGGTCCTTCATGAGCAAGATTCTTTCTCTGACCCTGGTCTTATCCTACATTCAATCATGAAAAACCCAAAGAATATAAAATGTCTGGTATTAGGTGTTATATGTAAGTGATAACATAGCACTTGTCAGTGATCCCTTTTGGAATATGCTAAATCCATAGCCCTTCATGATAGGCTTTCACAATATTTCCAGAAAAGACAATCGCTATAATCTGCCACCTAATAATCAAAATTTGATTATAACTGGTTTTTTCTCCACATCCTTTACTTGTTAAAAGTAACCCATTGCGCCGAATGCAGCGTCGCCAAACAGTGTGTACTGTATATGACCGGTACATGAGCACCAAATTGGGGCCCAGTCTAGCCTTACAAACTGTCACAAAATCTTTAGTTTTTTGGTCTATGAGATGATTTATATACCCTCTGTCCACAATTTTTTTCGATTATTTAACAATTACTTTGATTTTTACGATTAGTTTGATTTTTTCAATTTTGCGATTTTCTTCTCATTCAATAATCATACCGAATCTAAACTGGTTAAAACCGGTATCAACATAATAATCGGTTTACCGTGAAAGCCTACTTCATGACTTGAATTACATCTGCAAATATGTCTCTCAACTCATAAGTCCTGGGTTTCCAAGCCAGTGACAAAATTTAAAAAGAAATTTTGCATACCCTCACTGGCACATCTGTGATAGAATTTGACTCCACTTGTGATAGCTGATGCAGAATACAGGTCTTGATTTGTTCATTAGTTGTTTGTACTAGAAAGGAGTGATTTAATAATAATAATAAAATAGTTTTATATACGATGTTCACTGCGTCTCACACCGCTTCACAGAGAAGAAAGGCAATAAAAGAAATATAAAAACAAAGGCAAAATACCTGCTTAAATACTGATTCAAATGCTTCTGATTGAATTGCACTCCAAGGATGATACAAGTTACTGTATCCATGGAAATGCTATCTATGAAGTACTTATTAATGAGCAGATTGTGCTAAAATTGTTGCCATGGTAACCTTTTAGGGTACTAGACTGTCTGCCGTCATCCTCTTACTTTGACACGTTTGTCTTAGCACCTGTGTAAATGAATTCAGATATGTACTCACACCAAGTACAGATTTGCATGTACCTTGAATCATTTTGGGACCATTGTCACCAATATGCACCAAAATACCATTGTCACCTACGTATCGATGACGGCCACACTGGACATTCTTCTCTGGAGAAAAGGAATATGTACATAGCGCCACCACTTTGGAATTTACATTCATCACATAGAGCACAAATTAAGCTGTGCCATGATGAAACATATGATGCATGTTGTTTTAGAAACTTTCCAAGATAATGTGCACTGAGACTTCAATAGGCCAAGGTCTAACCAATACCGTAGGCCACCTTTAGGGCATATTGTTCAATGTAACCTGTAGCTCTGAGGGATTTGGGCCAAGGCTTGTTACTGGCTCTGGAGTATATGAAAGTGGATCAGTAAACAATCTATTTTGGTATCAAATGAAAGATTATTGCCTTCTTCACAGAACTCTTGGTCAACTGTTTTTTTGGAAGGTTATTTCTTATCCAAAACAAAGACTGAAATTCCATTCCTATATATTCATTACCACACTGTATGTTGTGAGGACAGCATATAAGTGTGTGGTCCTAAAAGGGTTAATAAGGATTAATACTTCAAACAGAAAATTGTAATCTAACTTTTAAAAGATTTGTTCTCAGAACAAGAAGTTTATGTCTTTCTCCTAAATTCACACTGTTTTACATATTTTTCAAGGCTGAAAATAGGGGGGGGGGGGTGAACCAGGAGGGGGTTGGGGGCAGGGTACTGTACCACCACATATCCATTTCTGTTCTTAAAGTTGTCATACCAAAACCAATCTAGTAAAGGGAGTTCAACATTGCAGGATTACATTACATGCCAGGAAGGAATGTACTTAAGCTGTACCAGTGACAGAGACCAGCTACAGTACAGTATTTTGTATTAGCAAACACAATTTTCACATTAAAATCAGATTTTTGACATCAACTGTGGGTAAAGTAATTGGCTTTGAGCCTTTGAGGATAATGTTATCTTTACAAGGAAATTGTCTCAAACTTTGAGTGTTAAGGTTAAATCAGGTAATATTCTATTGTAGAAAGAAACAAAATAGTCACTTGAAGCATGTGCTAAGTAGGAAAAAATGACGATGGTCTGTTCGCACAGCAAATTCCGAGCATGCATTGCAAGTCATTAATGTTGGTACCACTTCTTTTGTTTCCTCTTCTTAATACTTATCTAAGTCTCGTATAGTATGTTTACTAAAATATCTCCATTTTGATGTTTTTGTAATTTTCTTTTGTTTCTTTTTGTGTTACTTGTATACTAACTACTCTAAAGGATTACAGCTATCATTGGTAGCCAGCAGCAGTCCTGATCTATTCATATGATTTACTCAGAGGTGCTGTCATACTTTTTGTGTTTCATGTCTTTATGTATCTTCCTACTAGTGAACGCCGTCATCTTTTACTGTTTTGTAGTCAGTCTGCTTGATTGTGTTAATCCAATATAATATTCTTGATGGGGAATTGGTTGTTCCCTTTCAGCAAACCTCCTTAAATCAGGCCAGGCTATGAAGAAATAAGGTAAAAGAATGGCAATCCCGCAAACTGTCAAGGTTAAAATTGTAACATAGAGAAACTCTGGTTTGTATTTTGTCAGTAATTTGGGTAAAAGAAGGATTAGGGAAGTAATCCTTTGTGGGAACATGCTGTGTTGATATTTTAAATTATACTCGGCTATGGAAATGATACCTTAAACTGACAATTGAAAGGGAATCAATGGGTTAGTTAGTTAGTTAGTTAGTTAGATGACATTTAACGACACACCAACACGAATGTGTTATGTAGTGTCAACAAGTTTAAATACGTTTCAAGTCCTTCCCTTTAGTCGCCTCTTACGGGGAATCAATGGGACATATTGGTGGTGTTTAATTGACTTCCAAGATTTAATACAATTTGTGATATATGCATTCATCAGTATGTATAAACTAGTGTTTTATAAACTGTAGACCATTACCCAGATTTAGTATGCGTGGAAATGGTTCAGGGCTGTCAGATTTTTGCAAAGAAAATTGAAACTAACTCCACCATAAATTTCAGACTGTTACTGTGCAGATAACTTTGGGTGGTCCTGTGATTTATAGGAAGTCCTTGTGTTTGTATAGATGTATTTTTATATGTACTCATACCTATTCTAATCATATTTTTTGTCAAAAATCTTTCCTCTTCCTTTTGGGTTGGTGGTGTTATTGTGAGCATTTAGTGTATGGTGCACCCATGTAACAGCCTTTTCATGAGAAATACTGTGCTAGCATCACCCACAAGCAAAGTGCCTATGTATCCTTTTTGTGTCTGAATAGTTTGAGTTAATCCCAAGTCCTATCTACCCCTTCCCATTTTCCCACCAATCCTTTTTACCAGTATAGGAAATTCTACATTTTTTCCTGGGTTTTTAAACTTTTAAAAAAATCTAACCAGTGGCCACACCTCATTTCCCAGGGTTTACATATTAGTGACATAGAGGTCAATATTGGGTGATGAGAACATCCACATGTATATAAGTTGCATTAAGAATGTGTGGTGTGGCACAGAGAGTTACCATTAGTTTCATTGTGGGATGTGCCCCTTAAGGCCTGGGCACACTGCACTGATGCAGATGGACCCAACTGCAATGCCATTGAAAACCAGTTGGGTTGCAGTAGGGTCAGTGAAGTGTGTGCCAGATTTTGTTCCTGACTCAACTGCAATCCTACAGTCGGTTCTTTTTGTGACCAAATTGGGCATGTCAAACATGTTTGATATTCATTGTGAGGTTGGGGGCAGCTGCATCACAGTTGAGTTAGGTCATGGCAGTGTGCAGCTGTCACTGACCTGACTGCAATGTGATTCTTGTCGATAGCCAATAAGCAGACATTCTGAAATCAGGTGACAGTTGTACGAAGTCACAGTGTGACCTCCATATGGATGTCGCATCCAATGTGGGGGAGTAGGGTCAGATCTTTGTAGTGTGCTGCAAACCTACAGTCTGACTGGAACCAGACTACTTTATGACTAGCTGTCAATGATTGCCTCCAATTCAGCCTTGATGAGTTGTCACAGTCAAGTGGGTGCTTTGTGGGCTGTACTTAAGTTTTAAAACCCAGGATACAAATCCATTACTGAGTGTTTACAAAACTTTCGTAACCTCAAACATACCTTCGTCATTGAACATTAAATTAATTTTTTCATGCATGCTTAATATTCTTTTTTCAGTGAAATAGTGATGGTGGTGAATATTCATGTATGCAAAGCAGGCATGGAAGCATGTATTACATTGATAGCATGCATTAGCATAAGTTGGAAAGAATTTTTTTATGAGATTACTTTTGTTAGACAGCATATCAGCCAGGTAATATTTCTTTGGATTCAGTTACCTTGGTTTACAATAATGCTATATCAAAATATTGTAACTAGTTCGTCTAACTTGATGTCTCGTGTAAAGAGGTGGTTAGGTTCTTAGTTCACAACTATTTTTTGGAAATTTCTACATTATTAACATCATACCAGCATCAACCATCTCAGTTAAGGCCACTATACAGAGGTCTGGTTGCTAGGGCTTGCCCTGGAAAAGTCCTATGGGAAGGAAAAAGTTTTAAGATTGAGGGTGTATTATTGGACTAGAAATATTTTCTCATCTAATTTCATTTATAGTTGCTATACTGTGATTCAGCATTGCCAAGTGAAACAAAGTGGTCCAGTTTTCTGCTTTGTTTATTAAGATTATCTGAATTCTGATTTATTGTTTATCCTTTCATCTTTTCTTCCCAGGCTGAAAGTGCAATATTTATAGACAGAAAGGTGATATCAGAAGACAGCACAACTTGAAGATTTTATTTTATTAAGTGCACTGACTATATTGTAGGATAGAGATTACTCAGCATTTAAGATGTGTGTCTAGATGTAATCTTTGTACCAGGTATGGAAGGGATGGTTAAACTATTATAGAAGATACAGTGGTTGAGAGATGGTTGTAGAGTCTATTAGAGGTGAATCATTGGAACCCAGGATGTTAACAGATCATAGACAATCTAGCATTAGCATCATGTTTGGTTATAATGTTTCATGTACAATGTGTTCAGTACCCTGGCAGTAGTAATGGTGCCCCATACCTTGTGGTCATGGTGCCACCATATAGCCAAGGGTCATGGTGCCACCATATACCAAGGGGTCATGGTGCCCTACATTCAGTGGTCATGGTGTAGGGTGCATGAAGTTTATTTTGGTAATCGTTAAACTGTCAAATATAACAAACAACTCCTGCTCTGATGTGTTACAGCAGCTATCTGAGTCACATCCAAGTACAAATTAATACCTCACGAGTGCTTAAGGATCATAGCAGAGACCAGGGTTAAAGCTACACTGGTCGGCGCCGGTCAGCGCCGGTTGGGCGAACCGGCACTAAAGCTTACCGACTGCCACTCAAAGTAATTTGTCAGCTTACTGACTGGCACCGGATTTCTTAAAATAATGGTATATCGATATAAAATACATCTTTTCTTTCTCTCGTTAGTATATTCCGACTACAGAGGACAATATCCGTGGCCAAAATCCAATGTTGCATCAGTTTAACACACTAACAAAGTTTCAGCTACAAACATTTTCTAATATTAGCGCCAATTGCACATTCGACGCGTATTGACAAATCCTGTTTCAGCACAGATTTCACAAGGCTAGACTAAGCACTTGTAGTGTGTGGCCTAACCTTCATTATCCTACACATAACATGGTTTGTGAAAGTTATGCAGGGGATTTTAACCGGCACTCAAATTGGGCTAGCTATAACCCTGGTAGAGACTCATTGTTTCCCGTATGATGTACAAGGGTGAAGGATGGTAGGGGGTGATACAAGGGTAGTGATAGAGGTTTTTTAGAAGTAACTGTATTTTCTCTATTAAACACCCTGGGGGCTTGAAATTTTCCAACAGGGGTCCTTTATTAGGGTTAAATTGTCATTTCCAAATTGTGACCTTACGAAAAGCTTTTTGAAGTGCTTAATGAGAGGCTTTTGTCTCAAGAATGTAAACTTACATGGGACCCTTAATTTGACTGTAGCGTTACTACATCTTCATCTGTCTGTTTTGGCAATTGTTCATGAGTTCTCAACAAAAACAAAGAAAAAAAAAAGCAAAGCAGAAAATCTTATTCCAAGGCACTAACAAGGTAAGAGAAGCCAGTAATTTATTAAAATAGACTTTCATCTTTTGAATAATGCACATGAATATTTTTTTGGGGGGGAGGGGAGGGGGTTGTGTTTATTAGAAAAGGGGCATTTGTTAATGTAAATATGGTAGGGATTGGAAGAATGTGTGATTGCATTTTTTGAAGTCAACTGCGTCTTTTCAAATTTACCAGAAGGTCAAGTTTTCACACCCATCCTTAATATGGAAAATTTCTGCAAACAACATGAAGGAATGCCTTTAAGAAATTATTACCGACAAAATTACAAAACCTGTTTGCCAGCATAAACCTGCAGAACTTACTCAGTATGGATAAACTACTTACATACTATCACTGCAGCACTTTATGTGTACAGATACTATGGCAGTGCAACTAAATCTGCCCCAGTGTAGAAAGAGCTGCCAGTGAACCTTTGCTGAGTTTCCATGAGCATATCATCACAGTGGAGTAGCGTTAGCCAAAAAGTTTAATTTCTTGCTTCAAAATGCTTCAAGAGAGATTACTTTTTTGTGATATAGTCTCAAGGGAACTGACCATGTCAACAAATGCAACATCCCTAAAGGCCCCCACATTGTAGAAAATTTTGATTTGTACTAGGACAAAATTTTTGCATTCTCACTTTTATGTCTCAAAAGTACAGTAGTTCTGATACAAAGTTCTTAATTTTAGGAAATAAAAATTCTGACTTAAAGTGTACATCAGCAGCACATATATACTTAATGAAAGGATGGGTTCAGTGACTGCATTAATACATGATTGCACCTTTTGCAATTAAGATTTTGATATTTTGCATTTTCTCTAATATTGTGGTGTATTGTTTTGGTCCGACTCTAAACAACCCCTCTAAAGCTCTCTTGTACATTTTGCTTCCAGTGTCACATGACATTAACTGTGGTGCTGTGGCCTTACAAGTTGTGCTGACAGCATACTATGTCATCCCCATGCCTTGTCTCATAATAAGGAATTGTGCTCACATTCTGTCTTGAGTTGAAATATTTCAACATAAAACAGACAATCTATGAGCTTAAAAAAAGGTGGCAACCATTAATGTTAAATGTTTACTTTTGACTGACAGTATCATTAGGTTTATAGAAGTCTGACATCATTTTAGCCACTGGCTCAATACAAACAGAAACCCCTATTGCTTTATCGTAGGACTCAACTTCTTCAATTCATTGAAATGAAATGGCTTCTTTAATATAAATGAGAGTCCAATGTATGGTTTATGTATATTTGAAGTATTTTTACAAATTTTTACAGGTTGGATTAAATTCCGTTTACTTTTGAACTGTAACTTTTAAGAGGTTTTGTAGATCTGGTATAGGGAGCTTTACACAGACGTGTGTGCTCTATGGACCCAGTAACATTTTTTTACCTAATAAAGTTAATCTCATTTCAAGAAGGAAATCGATGATGTAAAGTGCCATATGTCCAGGAACATATTGGTAATTATTACTTGGCCCAAGTTGCATGTTCTTAGTCAATGACGGCTACATTTCATACATCGTTTTAAATGATGCGTATCCTTCACTATGTTTGCACGTAAAAGTGTAGTGGCTAGGCCTCCGAAAGTTCCTATCACATTGTACGGGGAACCTATGCATAAATGAATTTAAGATTTTTTCGCCAGTTGCAGGGATTTTCAAACAAATAAGTAAAATAGTATTGTTCCATAGGTAGTAAGAGTGCCATTGTGAAAATATTCAGCTCTACTTCATGCCATGTGGTTTTATATGCATGAAAATTACAGTTTTTGAAGGTATTGTGTTAAGTAAATTAGGCTTATCAGGTTGAAGTTTGTTTAGAACCATCGCCATGGGCAACTATGCGGAAGTGACGACATCACTTCGGTACTCTATTAGGAATCAAGGGTAGCAACAGGGGTGATAGGGATCAAGGGTATAGAGGCAGGGATGAAACGTTTTGTCATGAGAAGGTGGTAAGTCAATGTGGGTGGGGATGAACCCCTTTGGTAAGATAAGAGTCGCCTGAAAATAATGTGTGAACACTAAGTCAACAAAACTGTTTATTCTTATGGATGTGGAGGGCGCCATTACCCCCTCCCCAGTAATGCCCTGGCAATGCCTTTAAAAACATAGTATTCTGTTTACACCAAAGATATGTGTAATTGTTTAGAACATTTTTTCTGTAACTATTGGTATTTATTGTATTCTTCTGAAATATGATTTACATTTTGGTGTTTTAGATTTCTATTCCTTTGTTAATGTTGTTAATAGTATTTGTAGGCACAAAGTAATCAGTGGCTGAAATTGTTCCAGTTTTCTTTCAAAGAAACAAAATAAAATATTTTTACATTTGTACTTTGAAGAAATTTATTGTCAGGTTGGTGTTATTCAGATGTAAACTTCGAGAGACAAACTCCTTTTAATATGAAAGCTTAAAACTGTCTTTTGTGGTTGTGGACCATGTATAATTAGCGCAAAGTACACCAGTCCTTTACTGAATTTGTGGTAGTGCTAAGTATTAATTATTTTGTAACTTTCATGAGGGTGTATAAGTGGTGACTGGTGAAACAGTGTCCAGGAAGTAAATATGTTGTTACTGTGGTCTGCATATCACAACAAGTAAGCATTACCAGCTCTTGTAAAATGTAACCTTGTCAGGACGGTCTCTCCATTGTCTAATTACAATGGGGGGAGGGGTCTTCCTGCCCCTCTCTTTTTGATGGAGGTGATATGCCATTGGTTTCCCATATATAGTTATTGTATGGTTTACAGTGTGTTGTATCTGTGTATGTTGGTGTTTCATAATGGGAAGTATACAAATGGTGGTGTCATATGTAAGATATGTAGCTTTCAACTGCTCCACCTTTTAACAGATTAACTTTTAACCTAATAATAACTCTCTGGCATCATTACTGCCTTATTGGTTGGTGATAGTGGAAAAATCAGGGTTGTCCTCTTCAGACCTCTTTAAAACTATTGGCCCTGGGCCTCCTCCCTTCCCTTACCCCACCCCCTGGTTTGTTGAGGCAGGCAGTTTTCATTTGATCTTGAGGCTGTATCCTCCTAACTGTGTAAGTTTTTCAAATGAAGATACTGAGGGTGTTGTTAATGGAACTTTATTATTAAAGTTATCATAAATTACAGTAAATGGAAGGCTGGAAGCACTCTGAGGATTACATATTGATGTAATTGTGTGTTTTTATTAAGGGAAAGAAGACTTTGAGTTAACATTGAACCTTTAGCTGAAAATTATAAAAATATGAGTAACGTGGCAAAGGATGAAAAATGAATCCTATTGGTCTATCTGTCATCTTCAGAAGACATTTCTGTGTTGAGATATGGGATTAGCATTAGATGAGGTTTTATGGCTCAGTTGCTAACCAATTGTTTTAAGTCACGCTGGCCATGGCCTTTTTTCCAGTTGTGGCCCACTAGCTTGTTTTCCCTACTCCATTGCTTATGCTGAGCACCAAGCACAATGGCAGTAGGTTCCATTTTTAAAGTATTCAGTATGACTGGGCCAGGAGTCAAATCCCAGACCTTCCGGCTGCAAGTCGGATGCTCTAACCACTTGACCATGCAGTGTTGAGATATGAAATGTTGAAGTTTGTTTCATTTTAAAAATTGTAGATTATGCAATAGTTTGTGATGTCATTCTTGTACTACTCAGATTACAATCTTTGTTTTTATTTTTCCTGAGGTCCATTGTTATTGTTCCAGTAAGTGACAACTGTTTGTATTAAGTGACCTGGATATACTTGCATTCTCCCAGCAACATGGTATGTAAGAAAATAATTTTTCCAGAGGCAGATAAATATTTTAATTTCAAGGAGAAACCAATTCTGGTAATGAGAGTTGCACAAGAAGGACATCAAAAATTATTGCAAATTGTGTGAACAAATTTCAACATTTTATATCACTGACCAAATAAGCTGGACCAGTAAGATTTGGACCAGTAAGAGCCATTGTTCAATCTCTGATGGAAGTTACACTTTTGATGGTTGTCAAGGGGTTCAAACTGCTTTCAACTTAAGATATGAAGGGCACAAAGTTTCATGTAAACATTATAATCTTTTAGTTTAGTTTATGAGCATATGTAATCTCCACCTGTTAGTAATATAACAGGGATGTTGTGGGTACACCTTATTTGATGTTAGGGGTCTTTTCTTGTATTGAATTTCAACTCTACTCTTTGTAACACAATATATTCAAGGAAGGTAAGAGTTATGAAACATAGCTATCATTACAGCATGTGTACATCTTGCTGATGCGAAGCATAGTACATTATCCTTGCATAGGTCTTTGCAAGTTGACACAGTAATTATTAAAGAGGATTCTGGGAAATTCTTAGCATTGCCCAAGGCCTTCCAGAGTAACAAATATTCAACACTGGAGCAGGGCCCACACCAACAATAAGTTCTTATGGATTCTGGGAGGGGGACTTGGTTAATTCCCTGTGGGGGATCCAAGGGGAAAGTCATTGTTGTGGGCTTTTGATTTTGAAACTCATTATTGATGACTTACAGACATAGCCATACGGGGGTCAATTTCTGGGGGTCAGGGATAATTTTTGCCCCAATTTAGAATTTTGGACTAAGTTGCCCGAATTTTGATACCGCTGTGTCGGTTGTAAAAGGGCATAATTTATTTTCTTGGCTGTCTCCTTTGCCCGAATGGATCCACTATTTTTGCCGGAATTGGAAGGGCATATTCCCTTCTCCTCACTCCCCCCCCGCCTTGTATGCTTATGCTTATAAGATCCCTGTCATGACCATTGTTCAGATTTCACATCCCATTTGTTGGACATTTAAGCAAATTGTGACTCTTTCCCAAAACTACCAGAGTGCTGCTGGGTATTGGTAACATAATGGGTACCACTCGACCTAACAGCTTCTAGTACTCCTTTCAGGATTCATTGGTACCACTGTTTATGGTAGCACCATAAACTGTACCATTCAATCATATTCAATAATTACAGAAGTAAATACTGTGCACAAATTACAAATTATTGAAGTTATTTGGTCTCACCTTAATATTTCAGCCAGTCACAATATGATTATGACGTAGGAGGTTAACATCAGATTGAAGAGGCTGAGGAGGGGCCAGGATGGGGATACGAGATCTTTTGACACCTTGAATGGGTATAAAAGCACAAATTTACCAGATATACATAATATTTCCTTCAAGAAAACATTTTTTGCCCATGTAAGCCGAGAGCAAATTTTTCTGTGGTCAACTTATGTTCATTGTAATTACATGGAGGTATTCAGTTAATGCTTCACTGCTGATCATAGTGACAATTAACACACTGTGTGGGTGGACTGTTTCAGAATGCCATTGTAGTTGATAATTAATGTGGAGACTTAAATACTTAAAGTGGGTATGACACGGCCAAAGCACGTTTCTCAGTAAATATTCTTTGGGTACAGCTTGAAATGAAGCGAATGTTTTCCCCACTCAACTACGTCCATAAACCCAGTAATACGACCTTGTGTATTCCCAATTACAGGCCAGACTCAGCCATCTGAAATCCAAAAGCGAAAAAAAGTATGTGAATGCGCCTCAAGATCGTGACGTCATTGGAGGCACGGTTAGTAACACTGTACCAGGCAGCTCACCCATCGTTCTACACATCGAATCATGTGCATGCTAACGCGTGTTAGCAGGTACATCATTGCAGACACCTGTGCTACGATACTATACAGCAGCGCGCGTGACCAGTGACCACATTATGAACTACTTGTATGCGTCGTTGCGCGGTGACTGCTTACCATTCACAATAGCAACGTAACTTAACAGCTCACTGAGTAAAGGCGCGCTTGTTATGGACTGTCCATACATGTTCATAGCTGTTCTGTACAGCGCGCCCGGACCGCGTTCTTTTTGCACAAAAACAAAGCTGTAACTTATTATATACAGGAAAGCTAAAACATGGGCGCATATGCACGCGAACATATTGGCCAATGATATCCTTCGAAGCCCCCAACATGTTCCGTGCTTTGCGCTTTGTATGTTGGGCGGGTATTGTGATGTAATCATTTTCATGAAGTTTCTAAGATATGAAACTTTCCCAAAGCGTTGCATTAGTTTCACATCTAGATACGCGTCCTTACATAGCGCAGTGCGGGGTGCCGCCAATTGCGTCATAAAAGTCAGGTGACCTGTTGCGGCATTTTTCGAAATTGTATTTCTGGACGTTTTTCTTCAAATTCTATTTATGCCGAACTGCGCCGGTTTTAATTGTGTGTGAGATGATACTTTTACAATACTGTACCCAATCTTGCAATACACAAAAGTTATTTTGGCCGTGTCATGCCCACTTTAAGTGTAATGAAAAGATATGAATTTCAGCAAGAGAAAGGAAAGAAGAGTCAAAATGCAAATTCAAGGGAATAAAGTACATTTATTTTGTGTTTTGATTATTGAAATATTAACATGTTTGTTTTTCTTAGTGGGATTACGATTTTAAAAACAAAAAGCTGTGGCAAGTCTGTAATGCCACAGATTGTCATCAGCTTTTGGGAAACTGACCTGATCAGACTCCTTACATAGGAAAGACAATTAACTATTTGTTAATAGTACCCTAAGTGAACTCCTCTTTTGTTTTCTGGATCACAGGTCCCATGCTCTCTTCTTCCCACCCCTTCCCTTGAGAGAAATGTTTTGCATTCATATCATTAATTACCTAGCCAGTCTACTCCATGTAATTCTTGTATGTAGAGAACAATTGTACAATACAAAAGGAAAATTACAAGTAGGATCTAAATTATTAATTCTACCACCTCTGCCATCTGTTATTGAGAATCCTGCACTCTGATTGGTTGAACACTGACTTGTTATTCCACAACTTACAGTTAGTAAATGTAAACACTGATAAAAATGAAGTTTTTCACAGATTTTCGGTGGTAGAATAGGAATAAACAACATTTGCTGGACTATCATTGCCTCATAAGCCATCTCGACTCCAAATTTGCAAAATAACGGATGGCTTTTCTTTCTCATGAAACTGTTTTCTTTAACTTGAATAATGAGACTTTCTAAAATAATTACTTCAACATCATGCCATGTATTCATGTTTCTATTATTCAAGAAGTGTTTTTATATTGTTATCAATGCACCTGATTAAATACCCATAATTATAAAAAAATTTCTCTCCTAAAGATTTTGTCTTATTGTTTTTCATCATTGTTTGTCATACCTAATTTCATAGTTTTTACACCCCCTGGTTATCATTGAGATATACTTTGGTCTTCAATGGGTCATACCATTACAGTGATGTGAACAAGAAGTAAGAACGGCTATTGAATGAACTCAACAGGCACCCACAAGACATCTGATGCAAAGGTTGGGGGTAACAGTCAGTGGCGTAGCTACGGCCGGGGGGACATGAGGGGGCACGTGTCCCCCACGACAAAGCAGTGCCACCCCAGGTGCCCCCCTGTGGAAAATTTTGGAATGCACAGTTTTCTGTATGTAAGCCCTATAGAGAGGGAGAAAATTCAGAAATGGTCCCCCCCCTATGAAAGGTTTGTGACCCCCAGTCATATGGAAACGTTTACGGCCATTTGTCTCATAAGAGACCGAACCGCACACACAGAGCACAGGATTACGTGCAATCAATGACACTTGCAAAGCGTTTGTTTATTCACAACCTCAGCTTTCTCGATAATGGACGATTCCTTTTTTTAGCAGGGCGTTAAGAGTGTTTTACAAAACATCGTAATTTAGTTCAATTTCAAAAACGGCAATTTTCGGCAGGAAAATTATAAACTACTGAGTCCACATTAATATTACACTGTATAAGCTACCGCTAACGTATGTACTGTGTACGTGAATGCTATACAAGCAACACCAACTTCCCCACGAGAGAGTGCTGTCGCCCTGATCAGTAGTCACGTGATCTTTGTTTACATCAGAAAACCAGCCCGAAGCCTTTTCTTAGGCGATCTCTGAATGGATGCGAGTAACGAAAGTGCACAGTCCGATGAAAGTAAGGAACCAATCAAAATGGTTTTTACATAATTTGAAAGCTTATGAGTTTCACAACAAGCTTTCATTTGCCCCGTTGTAATCGGGTTCGAAATGACTGAGTGAGGGCGTGTTGAACAATTGCTGCATTCTGAAGTTGATGTTTTGATGCCATTTTCACGTACCAAACTGCAAGTTTTTTTAGTTTTTAAACGCCTAGTCCGACGTGCACATTACTCATAGTTCACTTTTGTTAGCATCCTTGGTTAGGTAAATGTTTAAATTTATTAAAACTAGTCGCCCCGAAGGAAAAAAGGATACAGAAATAGGAAAACTGAACGATTGTTATGGATAATGACAACCCACTTCTGCACTTAAGGGTCGCCGTAAAGGACAGATTAGCAAAAGAGACAACGTTTCCATATGCCCCCCTGCTCAAAAAATTATGGCTACGCCACTGGTGACAGTGCCTTGGTAACTTCAAAGCCTTATTTGACAATAAGTTCCCATCGCATGCCAAACTTGGTCATGACCTGCAGCATGATCCCCATCAGAGGATAAGAAGACAAGGAATCGCTCTTTGGTTTGAAGGTTGCACAGGGAAATAGTCACTATTGTTCCCTTTGGAATAAGTAAGCTCAATGAAAATTTATCTAATAAAAAATCAGAAAGTACTGCAATCACAATTTGTGACATGATTCAACTATCCTGTCATAATGGGCATTGGTAAGTTAAGCATTTACCATAACTTATTGAAGAACATGCCTTGAAAAAGTGGGCTGTAAACATTGTTCCATTGCTTGCCCTCTAATACCTTCTCTCATTTCAAAGAATTACCATTTTAAGCGTGAATATTTTTTATTATATTTCAAAGTTTATACTTTTGCATCCCAACATGCCATGTTTTACATCATTTAGACTAAAAAATTATTTTTTTGTTATTTTTTTTCTATAAAAGAGTGGGTAGATTAAATTTGGAGATCTGAAAAAAAAGGAGATTTGTTTGGCGAAGTGCTTTCACGGATTCATCATTAAACATCGAAAATCAATACCATGGCCCGTAACGGAAAGGTGGACATAACGAAAGAGAAAAGAAAATGACTCTCATTGCCTGAAAAATGACCATTCTCAAACTCAGTGGTCTCAAGCCCGTTAGTGACCATTTTCTTTGCCCCTCAGATTTCGATTTGCAACCACAAGGCGTGCCTCGTAGAACTCAGGCTTCGGCTTTTTGACCCGATACCGTGACCCATTTGTCTATATTCTCTTCGTACCGTTTTTACACAAATGATTAATTTTGTCTATGTATTAGGTGTTGGCATAAGGATTTGACCGACGGGGAGGGGGCAGCAACCTTAAACCCCAACAAGGCGACGGGTTACTGAAGGGATGTCGAAGTTCGGTTGGGCTTCTATTGAAAAAACATGAAAATTTAGGGCTCTTAGTAAAGCAAATAATTTAAACATTTGGATTTTTAATGAGGAAAATTGGAAAATGTGTTTTCACTGAAGAATGTGCCTTCTTTTATGGCATAATCGAGTAAATAGTCAGGGCGACTGGCCGTCATCAGAAACTGCATATGTTATCGTACCCATTAAGGCTCTCCGACGAAATTGGAAAATATCCCCGATGTGAGCTCTACTTCCCCCGTTTGGCACCCCTGATTAGAAGGGGGTACCAAGTTAAACAAGAGTGACATTCCGACGTTTAGGCCAAATGTTTTGGCCTTGGCGAATAAAAGAGTTGAATAATACGCCTGGCCAGTAGGCCTATTTCAGCAAACATTGGGGATTTTCATCAAGAACACAGCCAGACAGAGAAGCAAAAACCTCTTGAAATAAGAACGAAAGGCGGGTCATACCACGTTCCACACTCCATAGCTGCAGGAAGTCTCGAAACTAACTTGTGACTCCCGATCAAAAGGTTATGTGTTTAAGTCCTTTTTTGGTTACTGTGGGGTGTCACTGCGCAAGAAGGTTCACATGCCTACTTCAGTCCACCCACCTGAAAATAGTATCTATCTTAGACCAGGGAGTTGCTATTTAGAAAATAGCAACTCCTTGCTTTGACTAGCTTATCCGGTAATGGACTAACGTCCCATCCCCAGAGAATATTACGCTTTTATCCACTTCAAATCATCATAGAAACCGGATATAAACGTCAGCCAACATAGCCATAGGGGCTTCGGGAGGGCATGGCGGTTCCATCTCCCAGTGAATTATACCCTTTGACATTTCAGCGTGGGTTGTGGATGATGAGGGGATCGACATTCGTTGTTCCGGAGAATTCGGCTTATCGTTTAGAAATATAACCTTGAAAGATTGCATCACCGTACTTTACTTGGGCAGATGTGACTACTTTTGTCCCGGCCGCCTAATTTTATTCCCACGAGGTTATGGGCAAATTTGGATTTTCAAATTTTTTCAAATTTGTTTCAAAATGGTTAGGGTTATATTTAGAGTTAGGGTTACGTGGCGAAAGGTTAATTGGGCCTGTTCTTTCTTAATCCGGTGTGAGAATTAAATAAAAGGGTCGGAAATCTGTCATTTTAGAACTAGGGGTGTGGCCTATTTCCAAGAAGCTGATTGGTCCATTGGCATGATTTGCCCATAACCTCGTGGGAAAAAAAAAATTGCGCGTCCCGGCACTCGCAGTTCCTTCATTGCGCCCCTTAGATAGACTCCCCAATTTCAAATTTTCGAGTTTCATCGGGGTGTCTTAATGGGTAAGATAAAGTATGTAATCCCCGACGGCGACCAATCACTCTCATGGGTTAGTTGATTTGCTGTCAAGGAAGGCAGATTCTTCATGTAAAAATTTCATATTTTGTTAACCCAAACTTTTCCAATTTTCTTCAATAAAAACTCCAAATATGTAAATATTCTTCAATAGAAGCCCGAAATTTCTGAGCGCCGTAAACAATTTGCGTTTGCTATCCTTCTGGCTACTCGTCATCTTTGTCGGAACTTCCGGTCGCTGCCCTGGCAAAAACTGGCTTCCCCTTTGCCCAACACTATGTTACACGACTCTATATCTAACTTGGAATCCTCTAAAGTTTCTCCGGCTATTAGATTTGAAGTAAAGTTGAACGTAGTTGTCCAAGGTTCTGGTGAATGTCCTCAAGTTCCCACAAAAGACTTCCTGGGACCCAGTAAGAAGGTTGGTCAACTGCAGCGTGAAAAAATGGAAAATAAAAGAGAATGAGGATAAGATAGGAAGATGAGTGTGTGTCGGGTGTTGATGCGATTGCGATAGGTTAAAATGTAACGAGATTTGTAGAAACGATGAAATTTACTATGTTTAGGTGCAGTGTGATATGAAATTGACCTTCGCAGCAGGTCTCGAGTGTGCATGGTCGTTCGCAGGAATTTTTCTGCGGGCACAACTTCTAAGGGCAGCGTGGGGGGCCAATTTCGGATGAAAAACCGAAACGGCCCAGAAGGCGCCGTGGGAGCCCTAGGCGCTCCGACCAACGGCGTGGGGTCTAAGGGTTCACCTAAAGGCCCCTGTTGGTGTCAAAGGGAAACGCTTCGATGAGGGTCCAGTATTCCGAAATGACATTGGATGGACATTAAATAGACCACAATTTGCCATTTTCTTACTGTAGTCTTACTCCGCCGTCTGATTTATAGCCTACCGATTGATGATGCAGAGAGCTTGAGTGTGGGAGGAGAGAATTGATGATGGAGAGGGTTTCTTGAGATTTTCAGTGGAATAATAATTTCACCCAAATTTTCCTACAGGAGGTAAGAATGGAAAAACTAGCATGTTACTCAGAACTGGTGCGCGGCCGAGTGAGAAGAAAAAATTGCAATTTTAAGACATTTGTAGCGATATGAGTAATAGAAATATATAAGGAAGAAATTCTTGCAAAATTTCATGGACGTTTTTATTACGAGAACAATACCGTAGGTAAAGGAGTAATACCGATCAATACAATACAATACACGTCCCCGAGCGACGCGTGGTGGTATTACCGAACACTAGCAACATGTGATGGTATGAGGTGGTGTAACTGTTGCAAAGATGCACTATGATGTAGTGATTATAACTATGATTTTGTGAAACGGCGTGTTCTGATTATTGTGTCTTGATGTGATGCCGTTACTGTGTGTTGTCATTCTGTACATGCATTATATTTCCATTTGTCGGAAAGTGCAAATCTTAGTACGATTACAGTCTCCGAGTACGAGTATTAAGGACTGGCTACGACTTACGAATGCGTGTGAATGATGTTCAGGTTTCTGAGTATGCGTACGAGTTCAAACCCATGAGCATGCATGTAGTACGAGCACAGAAAAAATTCACTCGAAAATAGGCTACTCGAGTACACATGGGACACTTTCCTTTTGGCCATACCACGTCTTTTCTTCCCTCCTTCCCCGTTTTATTATGCCACGTCATGTGATGAATGTGATGTATAACTTATAAAAAGTAAACTGACACCATATTACGTGATTGTTAAACCTGAAACAGTGTTTAGTGAATTGATGACGCAACGTACCTCCAATCTGTCATACTTGCAGTTCCGTCGTGGGTTGCCCTGAAGCTGGAATCTACTGAAAAATAGAAACAATTTCTTCTCTTTCTCAGCGATGATTTGCATAGTGCATCTCGATCTTGGTGGGTATCTCTTCGGAAACCTTGGAGTTCTCAGTAGTCCTTGATTTGGTTCAGAGAAAGTATCTATAAATTGATCACAACCTGCAGAGAATGGAGAAAAGGTGGAAAGGTACCGTGGAATTCATCAAACAAATGTATTTATATTCTATACACTTTTCACTATTTGTTGAGTATTTACTATGATATAAAAACACTGAAACAGGTAGGTATGTCAGAAGTCTGTCCCTACATCCATAATTATAGGGAGTGATAAGGTTGTCGATGTGAAAACACGGGAGAAACATTGAATTTATACCTACAATAAATAACTCATAAGTTACCTCATACTTCCAAGAAAACTGTTTTATCTAAACTGTTTACAAGTTCTTTTGATCTCAGACTTACGTAAATTGTGGTCAGGTGATTGTAGGGATTGTAGTGACTCTGCTTTTCGGTATTTCAAGGCGTCATATTATCCTCTTTGAATCAAATTGCATGCGCAACTCTTAAGGAAATATAATCACTGATCTTAGAGAGAGCAAACTCCAAAATTCATAAGAAGTCTCTTAATTTTGGACTTTTGTTTACATTACATACAAGGCTTTCTCCAGTGTCCTGCCAATGCAGGGAATTACTAATAGCAACCCTCTACTTACTATCTGGTGCCTGGGAATAAACTAAATGCAAAAAAGAGGGCAATCCACAGGGTTGCATATTTTATGGTTGGAACGCATGTCATTCAAGGTGATAACAGTAACTAATGGCAAATCACATCACGAACCTAATACATATGAAAAAAAATTCGAGTCTACACTTTTGACCTCTGACATTTGACCTTTACTACTGGGGGTCTACGAGACACAATTTTCCACCTTGGGACAGTTCTCTTTCCCAAGTTTGAAGAAAATCGGTCCAGCCCAGTGCCATAGGAGTTTTTGTCACAAAAAGGACATTTGACCTTCGGTCATGTGACCTTTGACCTCCGTTGCCGTGACAGTCACATATTTTGGTAGGATTAATCATCCGCCCTGTTATATGTGTAAAGTTTCATGTCAGTGCAATGTTTCTTCTTGGAGTTATATCCAAAACGATCATACAAAATTTGATCTTTGACCACTTAACTTTCTTTGATCTTTACCTCCGGGGATCTGCGAAAAAATTTTCCACTCCTTGGGTTCTTTCTCACCAAGTTTGAAAAAATCGCTCGAGCAGTCTAGTAGTAATTTTTGAAACCAAAAAATGTACATTTGACCTCCCTTTGACCTCGGTTGCCATGGTGGAGCGATAACGGATAGGTCTAATAAGGAAACCATCCTGTCTGTACACAGGAACTGAAATGCTTTTTCATAGACTTAAATGCTCTATAATCTCACCCAGACGGCAAAAATTCTCCCTACTAAGTTTAATTCTAGCCCCATCTCTAATACCTCTTAAGACAGAGCCACAGTAGCCTGCACTCAGTTTCAACTGATCATGACGATATTGACACACAACTGTGTGTGATCTTTTATGGGAACACAACTGACTAGGTATAAGTCATCATTTACCAACCACAGTTGTCGTTTTAATGAGTGTCAATAAAAGTTAAGTCACCACTTGTATTAGAACTATAGGGCTATGCCTAAATAGGTTTGGGGGCTGCCATAGCCCCTTTAAGAATATAGGAAGGGTTGTGTTTGGAATGGAGGTGGTAGTATAATATATGAAAATACTTGTACAAAGGACTGTAAAGTTTTCTTTTATGCTGAAGTCAGCTCGCAATAGGTCAACTACATGAAAACACAGTTTTGTGCCTAATTCATCATAAAAAGCTACTTGGTATTATGGTGTTTCTGCAGACGAAGATAATTTAACACTAAAGATGAAAGAATCAGATTTTTTTTCGTTCTTGACTCGGAGAAGGGATTACGGCTGGCAGCTCCCTGCTAGAAAGGTTTCGACTTCTTTGGTTGAAGACAAAGTTTACTTACTTCGAGATCTGGTTCCTGCTGATGTTCTGCTGAAGTCAAATTTGAAGCTGCCACTTCCGGTCATCCTAAACTTGATAACGATGATATTTCCTTTGAGATTAGCTCTGGCTGGGGCGTTACCGCTGCCTCCACATTGTAGGTATTTATCCACCCCATCGATCAGAGTGAATGATTCTGTAAACAACGTTATAAATGGTTTAAGTTTCGTTTATGGTTTGTTAACAGGTGGGGGACGGGGAATATGTCGCCCAACTTTTGAAAGTGGAGATTGTATCCCCCCACTTTTTTCCAGAAGTCTTACAAAAATAGCTGGCACAAGTTTGGTTCTGTAGCTTGCAATATAGAGCAGTTGCGGCGGAACCGGGGGGCTTGAGGGCTAATCCCCTCCAATTAAAATGTGAGGGGGCTAAGCTCCCGAATATTTGCCAAGTGCTACAAGAAGTGGGGACCGCAGGAAGATTGCAGACATGAGATCCATGTTTTAAGGCGGGGTACATGCAGATAAGAACACTCGGGAAGTGCCTTTTCCGGCTATCTGGAGGGTTTGTAAAGCCAAAATTTTTCTTGTTCGCTCTGCCCCAACTGATGGTGGCGCTCCGCTCAGGCAGTCTTGCTAGCTCTCAGCCCGCAATGTTTTTTCCGTTACGCTGCACCTGATATAGCGGGTTCAAGCAGAATCAAACTAAAAAATGGTGGAATTTAATGGAATAAAATTGTGGGACAATGCCTATAATTACACCACATCATCTGGCTTTCAACTTTTTCCAGGGACCCTAAGAGCTTCCTAGATCCCTCATGTCGAGAGTTTCGCTATCCGCGCTTGAAATAGTGTAGCGTGGGTTTCAGTTCCCGATATAGAGAGGGAACGTGGCCGGAAACTGGTTAGGTCTAGGTATGTAACATTAAAAAAAAAAACTGGAGACTAGGCGGAAACCAACATGTCGGCTCCCTCGAAGAAGACTAACAAAAATCTTTGAAAGCAAAACGAAGAGAGAAGAAGACTCATTTACATAACAAAATTACAGAAATAACAGACTATCTTAATTTGCATAATGAAACCTAGCATGAATAGCAAACTGTACAAGAGCATTGCATGAACTTTGCCCTTACAATAGTTCTGGTCAGGGACATCCCCCCACACACACTTCTGAGAAGTTGTTGACACTCATTAACATATTTGAACAAAATGTTACAGAGTATTAAGTTTAAATGACGATATGAGTGCGGCATCCACGCTGTTAAAGTTTTTAAGTCAGTCTTTGAAGTAACTTATACCGTCATATTGTGCACTAGCTTCAAAAATTGAATATATAACATATACCGTATATAAAATGGTTAGTGCTCTGAAAATCTGTGTCCGATAAGTTTGTATAAATCTTTGTACAAACACTTGGGCTATATCGGTTCACGTTCATTTTATATAAGTCTGTGTGCAAATACCCGATTATATCGGTTATGTTCATTTTATATAAACCTCTGTACAAGCACTCGATCATATCGGTACCAGGCCCGTATCCAGGGGCTGGTTCAGGGGGTTCGTCCGAAAGCCCCCAGCACGACTTGGAGTACTCCGGACATTATGAGTTCCCCCCGAAGGCCCTAAAAAAGGTCCTCACTTCGTCGGGGACACAAAATAGGCCTCTTAAAGGTCAACAGCAAAGAAAAGGTCTTCAGTTTTTGGACATACCAAATACCGGCTGAGAAGGGCAATATACCGCGCGCCCAGCGCGCGGAAGATTTTTTCTTCTGCTTAGCGTGAAATGGAACCTCCCCACTGAAAAAGCTGCATACGGGCCCGGGTACTCATATTTAGTTTATATAAATCTCCATACAAACACTCCATTATATCGGTTCATGTTAATTTTATATAAATCTCTATACAAACACTCGAATTATATCGGGTGGAGGCTTTCATTTTGTACAAATCTTTGAGTAAACACCCGATGATTTTGATTCACGTTCATTTTACATATCTCTGCACAAACACTCGATTATATCGGTTTATGTTCAATTTATATAATATCTGTACAAATACTCGATTACCGGTGTATCGGTTCAAGTTCATCTAAGTCAGTGGTTCTCAAAATTGTTTTAGGGGTTAGGGCCAAATGGAGAGGCTTGGGTGAGGTCGAGGGCCGCAGGGGAGGATCTCACGCTTAGAGAGAGGACCAAAATTGAAAAGGGCAAATCTTTACTTAAAGAGGTCCCGAAGCTGTATCTACTGCAAACTGAAGCAGAGGTATGGCGTATGACCTTTTCATAGGAAACAGTTCCTTAAGATTGCAATTTGCACTTTTGCAGCGTCCAACAGGAACAACCCGACCTCAGCCCTACCATGGTTGGGGCTGAAGTCAGAAAAGTTTGTTTATCAAGCGTTCCAGATTGCAGGAAATCGCACTCTTAACCACAAGTTTGCCTCTGCACTTGTAGTGGCCCCAGGATTTACCCGACAAGGCGGACTAGCTCCCCGACAGAAAAGGTCGGTAACCAGAAGCCCCGACAACGTCCACAGGTTTCCAAAAGGATGGCAAATGAGAAATTTTGGCGCTTGAAGCTCGCCGAAAATTCGGGGTTATTATTGAAGAAATTTTAAAAAGTTGCGGTTAAATTGAGCAATCTGCCCTCCTCAGAGCAAAATTAAGATATTCATCGCAGCGGCTGGTCGTCTACATACTTTATCGAACCCATTTAGACTCCAAGACGAAAAAGGTGTTTCCCAGACAATAGGGGTCATGGCCCCTTCATTCCCCACCTGGCGCCACCTCTGTCTAAATACCTACATCTAGCCTGCGTGAGTCACCAGTATGGTCATTTTGACGTTTATCATGCATTATTTTCCAAACTAAATATTTTGCGGACCAAAACTGCACTCTGAAAGGGAGGAAGTCACAGCACTTCCGCTCTTGTCCTGCGTTAGTGGTCAGCATGTGAGGAAGCTCTTGATCAATTATTCTCTTTAAGTTGATTGAATGTTTGAATGATTCTGTTTCATTTAACAGAGCTGAGGAAAAAGTGCGCCCATATAAAACGTCGCAAACACATTGTTAGGAAATGTCACACTGAATACATTTGATTTAGAGTACCGAAAGATAACTTACAGAAATTTTAATTTCAGTAACCAATCAACAAACGTTCAACACGGTGTATTTTTCAGTTGTACGGTCACCTCTTTTTCTGGGATACAACCACTTCGCAATGCACCACTACATAACTATACGTCACGTGTTCATAATGAGATTGTCAACAACACGACACACGACGACACTCGAAATAAGTCTTGGCTAGGTATGAATGGACAAGGAACATGCCGTAGAGCCTGCTACGTAGGAAACCTAAGACCAAGGGCGAAGCCCATAGACAGACTCTCAGCGCTCTGCGCCACCATAGGTTGACGCAAAGCACAAGAAAATTTTGGCCCAAAATGCCTCCCAGATGGAAATGGCACTTCCCAGGCCCATTTACCGCATATAAATAGGGGAAACACTACCAATATTGTATAAAAAATACCAAAGATATGCTCAAGGGAGGGGGTGGTCCCTCCCCCCGGCTACGCGCCTGCCTAGCACCACCTCAAGAGAGCGAACTTCAAAGGAGTGAAGTAGTGACTTTAAATTACATAATATAAACATGTATGTCAGCAGGGACGGGATTTGATGTCTGAAAGTGAGGAGTGTCAAACGGCGCCGAAGACGCCGCGGGAGCGCCAAGCGCTCTCCCTCACGGAGTGGGGTCCAGGGGCCTGCTTGAGGGCCCCTGACGGGGTCCAGGAGCAGAGACCCCGGAAGCTCTGGGGTATTTTTGGAATTATAGGCATTAAATGATACATTTTAGCTTCTACTTCAAATGACATCAAGGTGGGCAATTTACATACCACAAAAATCACAATCTGACGTTTTTTAAATTGTATTCTTACTCCACATGACTAGCAGTCGGCCGGGATCGATAATGCTGAGGGTTTGAGGAAGTCGGGAAGAATGAATTATTTTGAGGGTTTCCTGGGGCTTTGGAACAATAATTTTAAGAATAAGAGATCTAGTATTCAGAATGCGCGCGAAGCTCGCTGGAAAAAAACGCAGTTTTCCGACATTTTAGTTATATGAGTAATACTGTAGAAATGCTAAGAAAGAAAAGTATCCTCAAAGAGAGGGGCTAAGAAAGAAAAGTATCCTCAAGGAGAGGGCTCTTGTCCCTCTCCCCTTTGTTAAGCGTTTGTCCCTTATTACGGTACCAAAACTGACACTTTCCGTGCCTTACAACTTGCATCTGAAAATTATTGATGCTATCACAGGAATGAAAAACATTCATTTCGTTTTATATAACACCTTGTAACTTTGATCTAGTCGTTGGTTCAGTAAATGTGTGTTTTGGCGGTCTCTATGGTTCGTGATTATCCGTTTGGTAGCTCCATGGTTTGTCGTTTGCTACCTATGCGTTTTCGTACCTATTACTTACGTACGATAAGCAGTGTGCGATCCCCAAAGCTGCATTGATTTATTGAGTTGCATCATGCGAGTTTTTTTTTCGTAGGATAAAAATGGAAGAATCATGCCAATGGACGAATCAGCTTCTTGGAAATTGGCCACACCCCAATTCCAAAATAACAGCTTTTCGACTGATTTTTTGTAAATCTGACACCGGATTATAAAAAGAACAGGTCAAATATCCCTTGTCCACTTAACCCTAACCTTAATTCAAACCCCAACTATAATTTTGAAACAAATTTAAAAATCTTTGAAAAACAGATTTTCCATTTTTTTTTCATCTTACGAAAAAAAAACTAGCTTGCGGCATAGTTTGTACGTACCGCCGTGATAGCTGACTCCGTGTGTTATACTAGACAACACACGACCGTGATGATAGTGCCGAATCACCCATGGCATGTTACCACCAATCCTCCAATCAAATATAGAGAAATTAATAAGGCATTATATAAAGCATAATTGAATAATCGTATAGGGTAACATAGCAACTGCCGAATCTGTGCAATAGAAAGTAAATTATGGCGTAATTTAGATGCCATATCATACGTACTGGTACATTGTGTATGGGGTTCTCCTTGTTGAAGGAATGCACTCGGAGTTGCGACTCTCGATGCCGCGAAGACTTGAATTCAAAAATGCTAAAATTTTCATGCAGCCACTCTGAGCTGGATTAACCTTCCTTCTTTTTTCTCCATATTTTCTATTTAATGCCTCGATCAGTGTACGTTCTTTTGTCTAATTATGGTGCAGAGCTACAAAACAATGCGTATTTCTTGTCCCTACCTTCATTTACATATCAATTTGGCTCATTTTCCTTCTGTTGTGTTATATAGTTTGTATGTATCAATGCATCGATGTACCAATGTATCAATGCATCTATGTATATGCATCAATCATCAATGTATCAATGCATCAATGTCAGGGCCGTCTTAACGCATGGGCCCACTGGGCCCAGGCCCAGGGCCCCGCGATGTCAGGGGCCCCGCAAATTGACCTCTGCGCAAAAAATCATATCTCCCCTTGCGTAAAAGATTTTTGTGTGGAAATACTTTTTTTTTTTTTTTTACTTCAACTGGAAGATTACTCTTCTATAATTTATTTCAGCTTTTAGATATATCACATATGTTATTCACATAAAAGTTCCAATTTCCATGCTTTATGCGCGACATGGGGGGGGGGGGGGGTAAATGCAGGCATGTCTATGCTTGAGCGATGGTCAAGGATGTCAATTTTTCACGCAACTTTTTTCGAACACACTTGATTGAGGGGCCCCGCTCCAATGCCGGGCCCAGGGCCCAGTGATCTCTTAAGACGGCCCTGATCAATGTTTCAATACATCGATGTATCAATAAATATGTGTGTGATTTATTTTTGATGTTGGCAGAATTGAAGTGAAATGTGACCGAGTCCTTTCACTGAGTAGTGAGGATTTACGGTACGGCCTAGAAGAAATTTGCATATGTCAATGAATTTGTAAAGATTTGATACTAAATAACTTATATCATTTGCATGTCTCAAGGGTACGATATGGATCATCTTGCATACCCCACTGGGCGGACTCTTATTTACCTACCGGTACACACCCACACTTTTAAAGGGTTCCCAAATCCCAAACCAAGGGAATGGATGACTCACGCAATATGTCGTACAACCTGCTACGTAGGCAACTGAGGCACCTAAGGAAGGTGTAACAAAGAAACCAAGCTACTAGCAAGTAGGCCTACACTACACTGATATTTTGGAATAAAATTCGACCGATTTCAAAAATTCTTAAGAGAAACATTAATGTACTCACTTTCACTATACAAAACATAATTCACAAACACAATTTTTTCTGAAAAAAAATCCATTTACCTGAGAGACGACATGAAATATCAATGTCTACGTTATCTAACTCAAATGTTGTCCCAATGGGAGCTATGAGTGTAATGATGCAGTTACGTCCCTCAGTGGCTGCCGTTCTTTCGACGGTTCCGCTAGAGGACCTTATATACTCACAACATAGCTCATCAGCGTCTGCAACGAAAAATAGAACTGTCTATATAGCCATATGGCGTTAAGGTATATAGCTATACAGTACATAGCTATATAGCGTTACAGTTTTTCCATCACACAAGTAAAATGGAGGCTACATTCCAATTAAATTGTTTATTTTTATTTTTAAAAGTGTAAACGTATCTAGAATTCGCAAGAGATTTCCATGCATGATTTCCGTTTCGCACTTGTGTCCTTAAAGACAGGCAGTCATCACCCTAAAGTATATTTTTAGTGTGGGGGTATCAAAATTCTCAGTTGGTGACTGCTCTTTGATTGACATCAAAGTTTGAAAATTTGAAAGATGCAGAGTAGCTCACATTCCACACAAGGAAGAGAGAGTGCTTTTATTACATTTTATAGCCTTGTATGCTCACCAGGACATGGCCTAAAAGCAATAAAACAGGTTTATTCCTGCACAAGGAAGAGCTTCATACAGTTATGGGAGGAGCTTAAGTTGCATAGTTGGGAGAATTGGAACTGTCTGGGATCATGTAAATTCCCCTTTAAAGGGAATAAGCAGTCCCCTCTCCCCCAAACATACCTTGACAGATGAACTAAATGTTACAAATCTCGTCTTACCTCTATTGCAAGTATCTTTTGTAATGTTTCATAGCATCAAATGGCATTGTCAAGGTAAACAATGGGGTTGTTTTCAATAAACTTAAAATTTCAGTCACAAAATTTAGTTGCCACATTATTTAAAAGAGCATGGATTAGGATACCCGGCTTTACTAAGTCAATTTTGGGTGACTGGATTTTCCCTTTAAAGACAGACAGTCATCACCCCAAAGTATATTTTTAGTGTATGTATATCAAAATTCTCAGTTGGTGACTGCTCTTTGATTGACATCAAAGTTTGAAAATTTGAAAGATGCAGAGTAGTTCACATTCCACACAAGGCAGAGAGAGTACTTTTATTACATTTTATAGCCTTGTATGCTCACCAGGACATGGCCTTAAGCAATAAAACAGGTTTATTTTTGCACAAGGAAGAGCCTCATACAGTTATGGGAGGAGCTAGAAGATGCATAGTTGGGAGAATTGAAACTGTCTGGGATCATGAAAATTCCCCTTTAAGTTGTGAGATGTATTTCAAACATGTTTTTGTCATAATAATGGTAGAAGGCATGTTTGTTGATTGTTTATGTTATTAAAGTTGCATCCTTACCACATAGAAATTCATTACATGACTGCGTTGTTTCGGGTTTTTCTGCTTCACATAACCCGTCTGCTACCGTTGAACCGTCATACTGGCACTCTACATCACGTGATTGCATTCCCGTGTCACATGACTGTGAACACTTGATATTCAGATTAGAAGAATAAGGACAGAAATGTATTAACATAGTGTAAGTAGGCTAATATGATATATTCACCGGGTTCTTCCTAACGATGGTAAGGATTCGGGATGTGACATGCTTATTTGACTGAAAGGAAGTATGGCATCCGCTAGAATATATTTAGACATATTCCCATTGTTCTAAATCCAGTTGGTGACGGTACTTTGATTGGCATTCATTCAAACAATAATAGCACCACTCTGGTTGGTAATGACGACTTAATTGGACAGTCAGTTGTGTTCCTAATTAGCCTCACAGTCACACACAGTTTGATTTTCAATATCGCCTCGAGCAATTGAAACTCAATGCAGGCTACTGTGGCTGTCTTGGAAGTGTTCTACTATGAGACAGTTGTTAGTGTTAAAATTAGAGGCGGGGCTAGAAGTTAGGTTAGTTGGGAGAATTGTAACTGTCTGGGGGTGAGCTTAGAGGGCCTTCGCTTTATTTTTATTTTCATTTTGCTTTCTCTATTTGTTGACAAAAAAGCAGGTAGCCAGACAAGGTACTGAAGGGGGCGAAATAAGTTCCAGGAGGTGAATATTTTAGATGTGGTGAAATGCATTAAGGCAGTAGTACTTTACAATTTTCTAGGAGCGCTGCCGTGGCTACGGTCCTGCAGACAAGGCCCATGGCTAGGTTGTCTAACGGAGAGGGTCACTTACGGTAATGTATGTAAATGTACTTACCTAAAGAGTTCGAACCCTTCTTGTAAACTTGGTCATTCTAACAAATTCTCCCTGACCAAGTTTACAAGTAGGGTTCATACTCTTTAAGTATGTACATTTATTTGTTCTTTAAATGCTGACTGTTTGCTCCGTTGCAGTCATGTTTTGAATCGCCTGACGAGTGACTTATCCACGAAACTCAAAGTAGGGACGAATATACTATTAATTGCTAACTGGTCTGCTTTATCCTTGTGGTAATGCTCAACAGTATGTTTCGAGTCCTCTCGTTGAGGCATCCGACAGCAAATTTAATAAGCAATATTAATAAGTATATGTATGTATGTATGTATATATATATATATATATATATACATATATATATTATATATATATATATATATATATATATATATATATATATATATATATATATATATATATATATATATATATATATATATATATATATATATATATTCATTCATTCAGAATTATGCCAACACATAACCGGTCCGAAATCGCCATCAACCCATGATGGACATTCCACCGTATTACATGACTGAGTTGTATCCGGCTTTGTACCTACGTTACTGGCACATACAGAATCATCCACCACTGTCTGTGTGCCCCCAACAACTTCGTCACATGTGATTTCTCTTGACTGCATACCGCCTCCGCATGATACTGAACAGGATCCATAGTCGCAAACATTCCAACTGCACACAAAAGAAATACTCCTCAGTACACAGCAAACATACCATCACTATCTATGATTTGAAATGTTATGGGGACAGGTGGAAGGGGTTCAGGGCCCTGCCTAAAATTACTGCTTCCTTAGACGAATGAGTCCAACGACAATGTTTTACCTAATCCTAATGTTGACCCTAACCGGGGTATTATTTTTTACTTTTCATTTCTATGAAAATTTCTGAAACCCCACCATTCTTCCTGCGAAAAAATTCGAGGACGGTACTGCTGCTGCCATGCATTAATCTGGAGAACTATACTTTAATACATTTTATTCTTCAGTGCGACAGATTTATGTCAACGCTGCGAAGGGGTTTTTCCCGGAACCAAGATCCTCCCACGACATACGGTCTTACAAAACATTCGCATACAGGGCGATAAAATTACATGTTGTAATTGTGCCATAGAAACAAAATACATGAGACTCTATCAGGGACTATGGGAAATTAATAGACACCTGGTCACTTAAAGTGTAACTGAAGTTTAAAGTACAAGAATTATACATTTTAGAGGTTGGAAGTGAGTCTCATTCATCCAACTCCCATACTCATAGCTTACTCCATTGCTGAGACATAAAATGTTTACATTTATTTATTAAATTTAAAATAGTCGATTGCGCAATAATTTGGGTGTCCTTGTACAACTCACATTGACTGCTTTTGTTTCCTTTAAAATGAAGAAATGCGTGTTGTTCGAAGGGCGCTTGTATATTCAAGTCATCCTATAACAGTACGACAGTTATCACATTTTTGCTCAAGGTGCAGTGACTCACGAAAAAACAAAGTAAAACAAAGAATTTAATTTGAGTAGTACAACAAAGGAAGCACAACTTATTGCGCAATCTTACATTTGAAATCAAGTGAATAAGCTTCATCCTTTTATATCTCAGCTCAGGATGCACTGTTGGACCATGTGAATAATATTTTCCAGCCTTGTAACATATATTTTTGAAATATTAGACTTTATCTACAATTTAACTTTTATTTTTCTTTTAAATTTTCATCGTTCCTGAGTATACTTACAAATAGGAAGTCCCAGCATTTGGTGTGTAAAATTCGTAGTTTACGCTATTGGTAATTTGGGTAGTCAAAAAAATTTGGATGAGCAGTGGCTCTATAGTAGGTCCTTGAGTAAAAAAAGTTTCTGCGTTTCCGTCAAAATCATGAATGATGGTCATTGTCAAGAACCACGAACGTATATTGGGAGATGGTGATGAGCCGGAACCAATGAAATAAAAGGCAGTGGAAGTGAGGCCCGAAATAGCTGCAATTATTCAAAAACAAGTGGTATTCAGGTATCAGAAGCACCTACCACCATAATTCGATTCGTTTCATCTTTCTCTCTCTTTTTAAACAAAAACCTGTTATAAAAAAATCTATGAAATTGTTTAGAAAAAACTCACAGAGTTTCTGCAAATTTATTTAGTTTCTTAAAGCAATGCTGTCGAAATTTGTAGAATGTCTACACATATTTCTATAATTTTTTGCAGAATGTCTACCTTTTGACAGAATTTCTGTAATGCGCAAAGAATTTCAATTTTCTCTACTATATATTGTATTAATGTTACAGGTATGATATACATGTATCTTCCACAAAAACTTATCGAAAAATTATTTTAAATTCTATACTGCGGACGTTACAGAAATCCTGTAGTAATTCTATAAAGAACATGCAGACATTCTTTCGAAATTTTCATGGGAAATTCTTAAGAAAGTCTGTAAGTTTCTATGGAATTTTTTTAGAAACTCTGTTACGAGGGGCTAATAGCGTTCCAAGAATTCCAACTTTGATACTGTTATGCAGTTCGAAGAATCGCTGGAACGAGAAAACGTGAGAAACACGAGAACCTTTTCAGGACTTATGTAACTTTCTTCAGACCTCCACTTACTTCTAGAGACTTCTCGATGATTACAGAAGGAACTGATTTCGTGGTAATCCTAATTTTAGTGGTGATATATCCAGTCTAGAATGCTCCCCAGCTTACACCGCTGCATTGTTTACAAGAAAGTGCTAGAATTGTCGTTGGAACTAAGAAAGTACTGGAATACTTTACCGAGCCTTATAAAGAGTATTCTGTACCGAGAAGAAACAGCTATACAAACAGCGCTAGACGTACACACAGAAAGCTGTTCATGCACCTTGTACAAAACGTAGCTTAGAGAGATTCTGCTCAACTGAGAATTCCTGAAAGGCATCAACGAAAACATACCAGACCCAACCTTACTATACAGTGTTTGAGGGAGAGGAAGACCGCCAAAGAATTTAGACACTGAACTGAGAACGTTGTGCCTACTATCGCCGCTTCATATGTACTGCACTACCGAGCAGTGTTGTAACGAGTCACTCAATTTTGCAGTCGAGTCGAGTCATTTACTACTTTCAATGTGACTCGAGTCGAGTCAGTGACTCAAGTCATTGTGTTATTTCTATGAGGAAAATTATGATATAGTTGCTCGAGTCATTCCCCTTTTAAAAATTAGTGACACGAGTCATGACTAGTTACAACACTGTTACCGAGTGCCATATCAACTAGTCCCGAGTCGCGAGAAGCGTAACGTTACAACAGTGTGAGTCCCATTGCCCAGCCAAGACTAGAGATTAAAGAAGGCTACACAAAGTAACTATTGTAATCACAGGCATAGATTTAAATTAGTAGATTTTGTGAGATTTAAGGGAGTAAAATAATAAACTGTTCAGATTTACATCTCATTCTCCTGCGTTATTTTTCGCTGTTGCTGGTTTGTGTATCACACCGAGCCGTAACAACTTCCAGAATATTTTCAAATTTTATACATATTTTACAAAACTGTTTACAAGATTTCAGCATTCAGACCCAAATTTCCTTATGCCAAATATTCTATATTCTCCGGCTTACTCTCCAGCTTATCCGGTCAGCACTTTCTGCCAAGCGGCCATGTTGTTATCCATGCAAGTCATGTGTGCTGTAAGCGGAAGAAACCATTGATCTATCCCAACATTTAATTTGAAAATGCGTTGCACTGCACAACCACTCCCCTTTGCAACAGTCATCTACATTTCACTGATTGACAAACGATTTAGAGTTATTTTTTATAATTTGCCACCTCCTTTCTCTAAGGAAGGTCGTACGTAGTCGTTCAATAGTAGTGGAGTTAACATCTCTTGCAAATTGCCTGACGCTGTTTCGGAACTATAATTTGGGAGTGGTATAAGGCTGGAGCGAACGCTTCGGTGAGAGTAGACTTGGCTGCTAAGCAGACACCTGTATTTTTTGCCTCCAAGGTTTCCTTTTGGTCGTCTGGTGCCCTCATTTTTAATTGCAAGTTTATTCTTCTAATTAAATGAAACTCCAAAACTACACGAAGTAAACTTTCAGAGAGGCAAGTGTGAAATTTAGAGAGAAATATTTAGAGCCCAGCAAAGAAAAGGTGTCGTAAAGCCAACATCTCAGGCTCTGGTACACTTACAAAGTCATTTTCAGCGAATTTAGCCCACCTTTTCTTTTCTTTTTTTTTGCATTTGTACATAACTCTCATGTTACATCTGTGCCCGTTCTAAGGAGGACAATTAGTGAGGGCATCAAATTCTCCGAGCAGACCGCAGAATCTTCCGTCCTGGTAAATGACGATCTTTTTATTTTCCTTGTGAGAAACTCAAGCTCTCGCCGATCAATCGATAGCTACCATGCTGTATCATTGTTTTCTTTACACATAAGCAAAATTCTACCACTGAGCAAAATAAAAGCCAGTCAGATGATAAGTTTTATAGCCCAATGAGCGTCGTCTACTATAGCACATCAAGGCTCATATATTCTTCCACAGTCCCCTCGACTCTTTGGAGAAGAGCCGAAGGGCAAAAGCCAAACGTTACTTCCAAGGATTTCTGGTCCCCTATCCCCAGGAACTACGTCCTCAAAGGACAACTTAGACTGAACATGGTCAACCTCTTAGCCTCCAGACCTCTACACCAAGGGTCTGTCATGGATGGACCCATTCCAACACTAGCTGAAAAGAACAGATACTACACATGATCTTAGCAGAGAAGCGATCACTTTTTCCAAAGTCCCCTCCACTCTTCGGCAAAGAGCTGAGGGGCGATCTCAGCCTATAGAACTGACTAACATTGCTTCAACACAGTAGCCCACCTGATTTCTCGTTGGGACATTTCAGTATGTATAGGAAATTCGTATACATAGCTTAAGCGCATGTCACACCAGCTAGAGCGATTTCGGATAGGATTACGGTCCGATTTTTGTGAGTTATAGTTAAAATCTTCTCCATCCCTGATCGGAAAGAGCCGAAAATTTGCCAACCTGTGTAAATATATGATTTGCATCAAAGGAGTACGAAAATGAAATGTTAACTAATTATTCCGTGACGTCACACAGGCAGATAGAGTTTATCGGACACGCGTGCAAAAATCCGATTGATTTTCGAACAAATATCGCAGTATAAATTCCATAATGGTAGCAGAACAGTTTATCGTGAGACGAACTAGTATCAGTTATCGATATAGCGTGACCATTCTCAGAACAAAGTCTCAATACAAAACCGGCATTGGTCCGGTTTAGAAAAATTCGGATCGGTTTTCCTATTGAAAATCGCCGTAGTCAAGTGTGACCCTCCCTTTTCGATAATCAGTTATCCTTCATATTGCCCTGCAACATGATATTTCAGTCCATGAAGGGAGAAGGTATATAATTTAAATGATCGTCAGTACACTAAAAACTTTCATTGTGGCCTGCCAACCCATGCTTCACTTATAGAAAGTAGTAATCATTGTGTATAGGTCCAAAATCACTTACCTATATGATTCCCGTTAATTAAATCATTGTTGGTTATCACTACAGAAGTAGCGCCTTCAGGAATGGTCACAATATCGTTGAAAACTGAAAGAAATTAGGAAACATAGATCTATTTCCAACTCAACGGAAAGAAACATGCGCTACCTTCAATATTGTAAAGAATGACCTCTCAATTGAGAAAAATTGTGAGATTGCATTACTCTTAAATTTTACTCTTTTCAATGAAAATAACATGTTTGTTAAATTTTAAACGGTTGTAAAGAATTTTGAAATTTTCATCGGATTGTTTAAAGATAACTTCACGTTTTTAACACAGGCTAACCCAGGCATTGTAGCCGTTTTTGTAAAGTTGTCGAAGCCCGTAAGTAAACTATCTAAGAGTAGCGCCACCATAGGTTGACGAGAAGCGCCTAGAAAATTTGGCCGAAAATACCTCCCAGATCGCTGGAAGCGGCACTTTTCAGGCCTTGTAAGTTGCATCTAAACATTTTTTCATTGAGTTACTAGCAATATCATAGAAAATCGTTAAAATAAAATACAAAAAATATATTCAAGGGGTGGCTGCCTCCTTCCCCCCCCCTTGGTTACGCGCCTGAAAGTTGTTGACCTCCTGACATTAAGTTTAATGTACCTGTGAAGAGAATATCTGTAGAAAATACAGCTGCATAGCTACCTTTTTAAGGAGTAGCAAAAGCTTTCGTAGGTAAGGAAATTTTTATCCAAGTTAGAATAGACAAGATTCAGATGCAAAACTCGTATCAAGAAAAAGAAAACAAAAGAAACAGAGTAAATAAACTAAGCTAAATCAAAGGCACTGTTTTGAATATTCATGACAAAAATAAGTTTATTGATCCTGCTTAACGCGGAGTTACATCGTCGTTCGTCATCAGGAACGTATTGTTGGACGAATGGATGACAAACATTGCTTGACCGGTGTGTCCTCAAGACAGTTGATGAATTTGTTCTCCAGCTTGTTTTAGTGTACACTGTCCAGTTTCGTTGGTTTGCCGTACAACGTGGCGTTTAAACTGTTCAAGTGACGTCATCTGCCCGTCCCTTTTAGCGTAGGTGTACCAGGGAGGTGATAAGACCCTGGGTGTGCAAAGTTGATCTGTGGTCATCTGTTCATGAGATATGAGTTGGTTTCACAGATTGCGCGAGAACAACTTTTAATTTAGTACTAATATCCAATATGAAAAAGAATCCCAGATAATACGGATATCGGTGAATAAGCAGTTTGCGTAGCGGCTCTCTGTGGCTATAGCGCCATGGACTTTTTCGCAGCGATGAAGCTAAACTATACTTCAGGGTAAGAGATGTGTAAAAGACTAAGCTTAATTTTTCTTGGTACTGTTTCGAATATGCATGACAAAAATAAGTTTATTGATCCTTTTTCGAACTACCTGTAGTGTGAGTACGGTATGGTGTTAACTTGCGACGAAACAATGAAAAGAACGCGTGAACGTGTACAAGTGTATTGTGAGTGGGTTACAAAATTTAACATTTACCAAACGATTTTGTGATCTTGAATAGAATATTGTGCAGTACCGCTTAAGTTAACTTAAAAATGTGACGCCTTTCCTTTGTGGTTGCTTCCCACCATCTGCCAACACCAGGGTTCTTCCTCTCAAAATAACAAATCTATAAACCGAATATGAAAAGTGTCGGTCATTGCTATCTTGAGATATCGTGTTTACAAGCCGTTTACGAGGTTTTTGAAGCTTAACCTCCAGTGACCTTAGATGACCTTTGACCTTCACCAAAATCAATAGGATTCTTTCTCTTGACATGACAAATCTTTATGCTAAATATGAATAATGTCGGTCATTGCTATCTTGAGATATCGTGTTTACAAGGTTTTCAGTTTTTTACCTCTGGTGACCTCAAATGACCTTTGACCTTTACCCAAAAACAATAGGACTCTTTCTCTCAAAATGACAAATCTATATACCAAATAGGAAAAGTGTCGGTCATTGCTATCTTGATATATCGTGTTTACAAGCCATTTACGAGGTCTTCGCAGTTTAACCTCCAGTGACCTCAGATGACCTTTGACCTCTACTAAAATCAATAGGGTTCTTTTTCATGACATGACAAATCTATATACTAAATATGAAAAGTGTCGGTCATTGCTATCTTGAGATATCATGTTTACAAGGTTTTCGGTTTTTACCTCTGGTGACCTTAAATGACCTTTGACCTCCACTAAAAACAATAGGGTTCTTTCTCTCAACATGACAAATCTATATACCAAATATGAAAAGTGTCGGTCATTGCTAACTGGAGATATCGTGTTTACAAGATAAGCGTCACATACACGCATACATACACACATACACCCATACGCACACACACACACACACACACACACACACACACACGACATCACCATCGCATAGATTCCTTGCCTGCCTTCGGCGAGGAATCAAAAACATAACTGACAATGCTTTTTGACCGTTAAAGGGAGTGGAGCAGAGATGGATCCGAGCCGACCGTGCCTTCTGATAAAAGTGTCAAAATAATGCCACTCATGATGATTATGACCATGACAATGACAAAGACGGTGACGACGCAGTGACGATGACGACGCAGTAACGATGACGACGCAGTGACGATGACGACGACCATGACAACGAAAATAACAGTGGTAATGATGATGTCGATGACGATGATGATAGGCACTAGAGCACTCTAGATCAGATCCACTCAGGAACTTTCTGTCCCAAGCTGACATAATATTGTGCAGTCTGCTTCACATTATTATAACTCTCACCACATTTTTTGTCAACCAGCATTGACTTCTCCTTTTTACTCATGGTAGGCTTTATTCAAATCGGTCACCACAACCTCATGCGACGGTCCTTCTCTCAACATATTTCCCAGCCGATTGTCTTGTCGTACTACTACCCTTCTTCTCCAACCTGTACGATACATACTAAACACCAATTCATTTCTCTTATTACAACCTCAGTGTGTTTTCATAATTCTCCAGATCCACGTTTCTAAACTTTCGGGGCACCTCTTTTCGTCTGTTTTGATCATACTTGTCCCCTAACCATATAGCACCACTTCCTACATCAAATGTTTAACCAATCTTTTCTTTGACAAGTAATCAATACTTTGTACAAATGCATGATGTTTCGATAATTTAATTGACATACTTGAAAGTGTGCCGGATGCAAAAGAATCTGTTGTTTGTGAACAGGTACTGCCGTCGCTGTTACATATTCGACATGAATCGAAACTTTTTGTACTTCCTTGCACCCCGTCGCAGCCAAACTCCTGCAGATAACACCGAAAAAGAAAAATATTTAACGGTGGAAAATGCACTGCACACAAACCTAGAGTTGGAGTAACATGGCCATTTTGAAGCAATGCCTAGTGACTTAAGATTACACTAAGGATATATTTAACAGCCCTCACAGAGGTTAGGTTAGCTTAGATGAGGTTTACCGGCCCAGTTTCCAACCAATTGGCCCTCACAGAGACACATTGTGGACTATGTAGGGGCCCATCCGAGCGTGAACCCCCACTCAATTACCTGAGCAGCCTGCGCAGCTGGTTACGAGTCCCGGCACATTTAATAACAAATGTTCTATTTAATGCTACTCTTTTGTTTCTCACATCTGACAGTTAAAGGGAAATATTGCCTTTGTTGTACAGAAAATCTTCATATTTTGAAAACCAATATTTATAGATACAGAATGATAGATAATTCAAAATAAGGGAGCATGGTAGCTTTATTTTCAAAACATAAGTTTCTCACAGACAGAAATTCAGTTATGTGTTGCACAAGAGAAATTTGTTGGCCCCAACTTTCAAAATTTTAAATGATGTTACATTTATAACTCTTGCAATCCATAATATTTTGGGGTGGGGGTGGGGTGAGGGGATAAAGCTATTGCTGGAGCTTTTTGTTGAGATCGAATGATTTAATAATGATTAGAGCTATTTTCTTTGTATACCATGTTAGTGAATTTTAAACGCAGTATTTCCCTTTAAGGGCTGTTCCCATGGATGTGAAAACAGCACGTCACGCAGCATAGAAGATCAATTTCAAGAACAGGTCTGGCCACAGTACACTCCTAAAAATGTCTATGCAATTCTGTACAACTACAGCACGAAAAAGAAAGAAATACAAATTGAATGCAAAAAAGGGGCTGTAATTTTTTAAATTAATTGACAGCACTTTTGTTGTATTCTTTTCTAATTTATTTTTCGTTTTGTAAGTTTACAGAAATACTTAGCAGTGTAGTTAAGGAACGGGTGCTTGTCACACTGTTCATCAATTTAAGCAGAAAAGTCCACGTGCATTCAAACAGAATTCATGCATTCAATGGATTCCCTTCAAGGTAATATATTCATCATCTTAATGCCAAGCACCTTCCTGTGTGGAAGATGCGTGATAAAATCGTATCAAAAACACAGAAATATGTTCTGTGATAAACACTGACGCAGCAAATGCATCTAATGTAGCCAAGCCTGCGTTTCAGGCGCATTCTTGCCGCATGCCACAGAAATCGTGTTGTGACGTTCTGTTTCGTGAGGTACAGCACAAGCATTCCCCCATCTTGTGTGGTCAGCCCCTTATTTCACAAGGAGACACTCATGCAAATATACAATGCTGCTGTTCTAGCATTCAAGGATAATATTCCAATTGTACGGTTAAATTGGACACTACACGCTTACATAGGACACTAAAACAGTATCACCAGAGCTGGAGATGACACAATCATGACGTCAATCAGACGTCACTAGGACATTGTCACAGCCTGGAGAATAGCAACATGTCAAGAAGTGGGGGTGGGGGCACAACATCTGAAGAGCACTCTTTAAACCCCCAAATGACTATATATGTATGGATATTTTTCATTTTTGAAACGGGAACATTTTCCATTTTTAGAAGTTTGTGTGTGTGGTTGTGGGGGGGGGGGGGATCACATGTCCTATATTCGGTTCCTACACCCCTGGTCACAATCACTGGTTTTCACTAAGCAGACAGAGTTAAACCAGGATTCCTACCGTTAATTATGCCGAATATTCATCTCTGAAAATTACTGTTTGCTTCAAAAATAGGAATGAATAGGCCTACTTGGTTTCAGCTGCACCATTAACTTAGGCCCTACTCTCACTGCTGCATGTTTTTAAGTAGGAAGTAATTATAGAGTTGAAGGTTAGACAAAGTTACTAAGTTAGAATTAAGATTTGTGCCAGTCTCTGAGACAACAAGCTGATGAATACTTTATGACGTCATGATAAAAGACAGCGAATTATAACTGGATTAATCTAGCTGCAGAGCAAAATTTCACCTGGCAAATTCCACTGACACATTTCTGGAGTGTTGACCAGTCAGAGATTTCATGGTCCCAACAATCAGTTCCATCGACATTTTCAAACGGTGGCCGGAGGTAGCCGGTTGGGAGGGTGGTCTGGCAAGGGTTTTGGCAGTAGAAAATTTCTGAATGAAACAAAATTTACAAATAACTGCAAGCACCATAAATAGAAACATCTTATACTTGCAGGAAAAATAAGCTGAAAATTGAAGAAGAAAATTGAAGAAGAAACGTTTGGAGTTATTACTATACCGACATCGTATTTCAGGCATAGCAATGTGTGTTTTTATTTGAGGTAGATTTTCCCCTGGAAAAGTTTGCTCACTCTGTGAGAAACTTGTAGTCTAACCCAAATTATTTTGTTTGATGGGATTATGATCGGGATATTATTGAATTCATGATTGTTCTCGATGGTCGCCAACCATACCAGGCTTGAAACCAGGTAGTGGATCACCGACGTTGCCCCCTCTCCATTCATTCTCTTCGCACACTTCAGCCTTTGGAAAAGATTACTTTTTTCAATTTTCAGGTATTTTGTACCAATGTTATTATTTTTGCATCCATTACTAAAGAAAATGGGATATCTCTATTTGGATTTTAAGGCCTTCAGAAAGGCACTCAAAATTGCATATAAGGGAGCTTTTTCAGATATTCCGGGGAAGGCTCCCACAAGCCCCGCCGTCAGACGAGAGTGCTCTTTTGTGAGAGCTTCTCCCTAATGATAAGCCCTCTCCCTTTCTCTGAACCCTGGATCAGCCCCTATCCGTTTATAGGCTGGTTGATGCTTGCGGTGGATTTTTTCCGTTTTTGTTCTTGAACTGAGTATTTTTGCAAGTGACTAATTTTACCCCATTGTCATAGGCATTTTCTTCTATGTGAATGTGAACTTCAGTGAGACCCATCCCTGATGCCCTTTTTGTAATATTTTTTTAAGACGGGGAAATGGCTGGGGTGACTGATTGGACTGGGGGACTGTGACAAAAAAAAAAAACTAAGACCAACTTAGTTTAGGCCTACAGATGGAAGAAGCCTCGAGTACCGTTTGTATATTATTTTGACAGTAACGCAATGTAGATTGCAACTGATACCTCTAGTCTCAGTTGCTTTGTTATTGGTTCAAATTAATCTCAGCTAGATCATCCTATATTCCTGCCTTGGACAACATTTCTGCTAGACTTTCTAGCTAGTAAGACTGCTAGTATGTAGAACACTGTAAAAAATGATTAACACTTTTTTTGTAACAGATAATAAACGCGTCTTGGCGTTTATGTAACCGAAAAAGAAATAAATACATTAGCAAATTAAACTTATAAAACGCCAACTTTAACACATTGACGCCACTTAAACGCCATCTCGTAAACACGTTTATGCGTTTATTTCATAATTACTGTAAACATCAAGTTGTTTTTAATAAAGAAAAATTAACATATATATATATATATATATATATATATATATATATATATATATATAAAACATATAAACGTGTTTGCGGAGTGCACTTTAATTGACGTCATTATCCTTATCATGTGTTAATATTCGTTCAGTCATTTACTGTGCTTATCCATTCTGTTGTTCGTTTTCTAATTCTTAAACACCATCCTGTGCTGAAAAATGAAGACGTCTCTTTTTACAGTGTACATAATTCGAATTTCGTACACTGCCAATTTCTCCTACCCCCAAAATATTTTGAAATTTCCGTAGTCAAAACCATTGTCTAGATTAGCAGTATAAACCTTAGTTTCGACAAGAAGGAAGGCTCAAAATCTGCTTAAATTTTGCATAAATAGTCGCACTACATACATTTTTCCCGATAGAGATAAATTTTATGTATATGGCTTTCCACGCATTTTTAAATCGTCAGTTTGCCGTCCGAATTCACTGTTTATGACTGGGTTTGTAGTCATCACACTAATTCTTTGTAGATTTGGATATAGTGTTGTGTGCAATGGTAGGCGTACAGTGAGTATATCGTGCCAACTGTTTGAGGTGCGCGAAGTTTACCAGTTTAACAATTTTGTTAGCAACGCAACTGGAGTTGAAAAAAAGCACAGATTCAGGATAAAACTTTAATTTTACTGAATGAACTGCAGATGGACTGGTAGAACTAGCCATTCCGACTCTAATAGTAGTAACCAGCGTCACGCTAACAAAAACGAAAAACGCTCTGAATTTCATTTTTGCCTTCTCCTATTATGAAATTTTCGGTCTAACCTTGACCATCTTCAGCCTAAGACTACGTTAAACAAGATAAAAGACCTTTTTGTCGAGGCCACCCCCAACAGTGAGCTACACAAAAATATTGAGAAAATTATTAAGGAAACTGAACTAAAAGTAAAAGTTATTGAAAGGTCTGGCACCAGATTGAAAGATTTATTATGTAAATCCAATCCCTTCGACAACGGATGTTTGTTTTGACGCCGCTGTTTGTAAATTATGTAAGATTAAGAAAGGGCTATGCAAGAAAAGAGAAGTAGTTTACTGTATAGAGTGTAGTGATTGTAACGGTGAGTTTAAATATATTGGGGAAACTTCCCAAAGTTTAGGAGAAAGATTTGATGAACACTTTACTAATAGTGATGACAAGCAGTCCGTATTTTTTAATCATAAAACCGAATACCACAATGGCCTAGATTTTAATTACAATGTGTACATCTTTAATTCTCAGATCGGTGACCCTATGCGCAGGCAAGTTTCAGAGGCCGTTTGCATTAATGAATTCAATCCAAAGCTAAATCGGAAAGAAGAGTGGTCTACTGGTAGATTACTCAAAAGAACTACTCAACCGTAGTAACGGCATTGGTCCTCTTTCGTATACCACCTTACGTATTTGAACTTCTCTTCTTTGACCTAGCTATTGTCAACAGGCTTTTCCTTTCTTTTCTTTTCAGTAGTGTATGTACCATCGGGTAGTCTTTTATCATGTTTAACGTAGTCTTATGCTGAAGATGGTCAAGGTTAGACCGAAAATTTCATAATAGGAGAAGGCAAAAATGAAAGTCAGAGCGTTTTTCGTTTTTGTTAGCATGACGCTGGTTACTACTATTAGAGTCGGAATGGCTAGTTCTACCAGTCCATCTGCAATCTCGACGATGACTCTATCGCAGGTCAATAGAATTCTCTGGAGTTCTAACTTCATTACTGAATAAAATTCACATCTAACAGACTAACGCTTGCTTCAGTCACAATTTCTATTATTTGGGGGTTTAAATCTAGTACAGGAAAATTTAGTCAGTAGCGTTAGGAGCACGAATTATTTTCATGCATCCTAATGTGTTTTCTTGACTCATATATACGTGATATCGTTATGATTCAAATGGTGATAACGTAGATGGGGGGGGGGGGGAAGCGACAGTAACAAAACTTTGCTCTAGGTACCTTTTGTGAGAGTCGGTAGCAACAGAGATGTGCAGAGATACAATAAGAGTAGCAACAACGGAGATCTTATCGTTGCGATAACATATGTGGGAGAAAATGTCTCCACCAATCTAGTGTGTAATCTGCCGGAAAAGATATGAGAATTTCTGAAATAAACATTTCGGCTACGAGAAATCAAAATTATTTCAAGGCGTGGAACTATTAATCTTTTGATTTTGTTGGAATGGGCAAAGTATTCTATAAATCGAAAAGAAGTCAACCCGGGACACCAAGACGACACTCCTTAAATCCGGCACTGTTTTTGGTGAAACCGAGACAATCGGCATTATGTTGGAAAGTGATAGGTTTGTAACATTTGGACGCAGCCCACTCTGCCTACCCCGTTAGGTTCAAGGTTTTATATCAAATCACATTGCTCAATTTTCACCATGGCAACCGTTCCTGTAGCGGATATCAATAGAATGTTTGGGTTAGCAGAAAATATTCGTCTTACACTAGACTGAATTTTGGGAGAATCAGATAAGTAAATCAAGAGGCTAACCGTCGATGAAGTTTCCGAAAAGAGCTACCCAGGAATACAAGATACCGTCAAGGGGTACGTCATCTGATGCAGCACACTGTTCGTTTCTGTGGTCATCTGGAGTGTTTCCACACGACTGTAAATGAAAAATACGTGAGTCAGATCAGGGAGGTACAACACTTCCCTGGACCCTGGTCAAATTAGATACAACCTGCTCTGCCCAATTAAAATAGAAAACCCCTCACTGGTCTAACTAAAAGTGAAAGTAATGTCAACGAAATATCGTCTTGTACTCTAATGTAGTGGAATTTCGAGAAGAATTTAATGGCACGAATTCAGTCGACTCTTACTCCTCATTTGAAGACTAACCAGCTAACAGAAATTGTTGTTTTTGCCAAGTGTCTGTTATATCAAATTCTATTATTTCAGTCAAATCAAATCCACTTTATCGTACCGGAGAAATAATTGGCACCACTTGGTTTAGCCAACTTTGATATCCTTTGACGTCATTGCTTAGGTTAGTTTATCTGTTTTATACATAAGTATCGACAACATGATTTGTTTGAAGACCGAACATGAAACAAAAATCTAAGACTTTTCCAAAATTCTCCAAAAATACACAATACGCTTTATCCAGTTTTCGCTCTAAGTCTTGACCATAGAAATTTAGTAAGGGAGAACGCTGACACAGTGTATCGCTGTAACAAGTGAAGTCACGAAAATTGTGCGGCAAAAAGCCAAATGATTTTTGTGTCTCCTCACATACAGTGTGCATTCAACTTTGGAAGTTAAATGCGACTTTATCCGTTTTTCGAAAGATTAAGAGTAATTACCAAAACAGGGATAAGCCATGGTGCCCAAAGTTGTCGTTTTATAACCTGCTCCTGCTTTTGAAAACTTGTAATTGCCTATAGTGCAAACGCAACAACGTAATGTTTGTATTTTATGGGCCGTTGCTTTCTTGCTGCACAGAGAGCCTAATGAAGACTTCAAACAAGATCGCAGGACGTCATTCCCTTTACTTTAATTTCTACGGTCTTGGCCCTTTCATGTTTCTATGCCAAATATCAACAAGTTCGGTGTTTGAAGTGGAATTGAGGACTTAACCTTAACATGAGTGAAATGACAGATCTATGTTAACGCCCACCTCCGGAATAGGGCTCAATTCCGGACTTGAGTCTGTGTTTACTAGACTCGGAATTGAACACACGAAATAGGACCTTCCCGAATTGGCAGTGGACTGGATCGATGAATTGCAGCTGGACTCGGACTCTGAGTTGATTCCAGCCGAGTCTGCCAAGGTTTTTAAAACAAATCTTTCTTAAGGCTACGTTGTTATTGGTACAAAGTTTACTACATGTATGTATGGTCGCAAACAGTCACCTACATTGCAAGGTAGGCCAGTTATGGAGTTGACTCCTAAAAACGGCGTTTTTGATTAACTGTATTAGAAAAATAATACAAAAACCATTTATAAGCTATGCTACATTGCCAAATGATAGGACTAGGAATTTGACAGGAATCGAGGACACTGGACTAGCAATAGGCCCGGAATAGTGACCACTAACATCTGAACTGGGTTTGGTAGAGGCCGATACAGCCCTGTTAACTGGACTTTTTCACTGGAAGTCAGTTGACAGATGAAGTGGTCTTAAGCACGGACATATCAAACCTTGCTTTTTGAAGTAAATTCTTGTGCAGGGGCGGATCCAGGATTTTTGAAAAGGGGGGGGGGGCCGAAGTTGTTCGACCTGTGATTGACGGCACTATACCATCTAAGCGGAGCGCCACCATCGGTTGGCGCGGAGCGTACAAGAAAATTTTTGACAAAATAGACCTCCCAGATCGCCGGATATAGCACTTTCCATGTCTTATTTTTGCATTTTCTGCTTCATATAATTTCATGTCTTAATTCTCAACACATTAATTTTTCCACAAGTTATTAACAGAAGACAGTTATCATAGGCACAGTGCCTTACTACAATGCATCCTGTTCAAGGTGTCTAATCAGATCTTTAGTAGTCATGTTCTAAATTGGTGAATATTGAGGGACTTCCTTGAGAAATTTGTGACCCATATCTTAGTGCGACTTGATGCCAGGACTCAGGTACCTTGCATTGACATGTGGGCGTAAATGTACGTTTTATCACGTGCATGTTCCCCTCTGCCTAATTTCTTGTTTTGTGTGGACTCAGTGAGAAAGTGAAAATCACCCAGAATGCACGAGACTTGGCAGCCCTGTCATTGTTTTGGGGGTACGTCCAGGCAGTGCAATGATGGTATTATTGTAGGCCTTACATAGTATCAAAACTGAATGACCGAATTATAATGTTTCCGACCACTATATTTCTAAATAAAATTTTGTTGGTGACGTGCACTGTAGGCCAATCTTAACGTCTTTCAGAGAAAAATCGAGGGATTTATTAACTGACAGAACAGCATTTGGCCATTTAGTTTTGTCATTGATTATGGTTATACTTGTTGATTTCTGATTTTTACTTAATTTATAATTCCTCATTTTTCTCCTTAGGAATTTATTTATGGAGGGAGCTCCCCTCACTGAAAAGTTTAGGGAGGGACGTGTCCTCCTCCCCCGTCCCCCCGCTACCGCTGCCAATGCGTAGCACACCAGGAAATTTGGGTAAAAACACATCCCAGATAGCCGGAAAAGACACTTCTAAGGCCTTGTGATTCCCATGATTTTCCATTTTAATTCTCATGCAGTGGCGTAGCTAGGATTTTTTGTTTTGGGGGGGGGGGGGGGCTCCCGTTTACTATCTACTGATCTAAGCGGAGCGTCACCATGAGTTGGCGAGGAGCGTACCAAGAAAATTTGAGATTTTAATACATCCCAGATCGCCGGAAATGGCACTTGCTAGGCTTGATAGCAGCCATCAAGAACTGCAATTTTTGTGAACAAAATGTAAAGTTTGGTTTTATTTTATTACACATTTCTGTGAGGACGGATCAGCTCAGCTGGCTGGGACTTTTGGTCCCAGGGTTGCAAGTTTGAATCCCGTTTACTCAGTGGCGTACCCAGGATTTCTCTCCCGGGGAGGGGATGCAGTATGTTGTGTGATCGCCGGCCTGGGGGAGGGGTCTAAGGGGAGGGGGTGTCCCCCTCCCCTTTGAAAATTTTTGAAAAATTAGGTGTCCTAACATGCAATCTGGTGCCACATATGCTACCTTTTGAAGTAAAATTTGTGTTAAAAAATGGCCTCCCCCTTGTGTACGCCATTGCGTTTACTATCTAAGCGGAGCGCCACCATAGGTTGGCGCGGAGCGTTCCAAGAAAATTTGAGGTTTTAATACATCCCAGATGGCCGGAAATGGCACTTGCCAGGCTTGATAGCACCCCATCCCAACTGATGCGCACTGTCTCGTAAGGTATTTTTCGATTGGCTGATGGTATTGTATCGGTATTGTATCGTATTGATTGTATCCAATCATGTGTAGTAAGATCAGCATGTGTGTAAACGTCCCAATCGACGTTCAAACTGATCTGCTGTGCGCTATGACTCCCATACTTCGAGGTTGCTAATTGCAGCTTCATTCTCTATCACTCCACTCTCTGTCCTTCTCTCTCTCTTCTCCTTTCCGTTTTTTTTTTCTTTTTTCCCTTTCCCTTTCATTTTTTTTTTTTTTTGCATTTTCAAAAAGGGGGGGGGGGCTGGGGCCGGGTCGGTCCCCCCCTAGATCCGCCCCTGAACAAAATTCAACAAAATAACCCACGAAATTATCGTCACTCAGATATCCTTGCCTCCTACTCCTGTGTCATGAACACATGCAAGAGTGCTTCCACATTTTTTTCAATATTATTCCAAATAGACAAGTCGAAAACAGGCTTGTAACAAAACAAGACCTGTGTTTGGGAAGAGGGTGGGAAGTGGGGGGAGGGTATGTTTCAGGCGTATCTTAATGATTGTTTAGATACCAGTAAAACCATACCCTTCAACAGGCATAATGACAGAAAGAAATTACGTTACACAGCCTACTTGGTTACGATATATGTATGTTTGTGAACATGTCATAACTTTTAGAAAATATAATTTATAAGCAGATGAAACGCATAGTAAATGCTTAATTACACACATCGACATCCATAGGCATACGAGGAGGGGTGAGGAGAGGGGTTTCAGCCCCCATTTGGGGCAGAAATTGGCTATATTGGGGCAAAATACATTTTTTCGGGCAAACATGAACTAAAAGTTCGTGTAGGTGCTACACCCCTCCAATCGGAAGTAGTCCCATAGGCTTATGTTGACGCCACTTGGGTGGCTTAAAGTACAAACTTCTGTTAGCATATAGGCTATATATTTCAAAATTCAGTATATAGACTTTGATTCAGGCCTTGAAGGGCAGTTGTTTTAAGATGCTCAGCAAACACAAATGTGGGAGAAGCCTATTGCTTTTGAATTACAACTTCACGTCGGGTGGCTAACCAACTCAACAATTTAGATCAAATTTGGTTTTTTTTTTTGAAAGGCCAGCTCAGATGAGAAAACTGTAGATTGCTCTTGGATGAAAAACCCACCTTACTCTAACCCGGCTTGGGATCGAACCCCGAACCTCCCGGTTGCTAAGGTTCATAGCTTCAAATGCCACCGTCTTTTTCCACTCGGCCACAGCACCGGTATAGAGGGCAGTACACAATATAGTGAACCTGTATTTCTGTATGTTTGTTTCTTTTGCTTTCTTCTGTATGTCGTTTGATTTGATCGGCTATATATCTTTTCACTTTTAGTTTTTTGTTCCTATATTTCTTTGTCATTTTTATAAGGGATGCTTTGACACCCTGGTCACAACTGGCTACGCCAGTGACCAAAAAGCCACCCTGGAAAGACGTTGAAATGTTTAATCTAAACATCAAATAATTTGTATATGTTTTAAAATGTTACAGCTAATATTTACAGTGTAATATTGGTATTACAAGATTGTACATAAATTAAAAAATACTTCCCTGTGTTATTTATGGCAATATTTGGTCTAATTCAAGCAAACAGATTTTACTGTAACACATTGTAAGTTAGTCCCCCATCCTAAAGACCAATTAGTAAGAGACCATTTGCGTCTTCATGTGTTCGCATCAAAATGAGATCATAATGCAATCTCAATATATTATTATCTTTGCCTGATGAAAATTAGAAACATGAAATAATTATGACTGCCACATGACGTCTATTTGAGGTAAAAGTTTTTTCTTGAAAAATCTTGCAAGAAAATATGGTTTTGCACAATTAGTAAGATGGGATACCTTCAAATTTCTTGCATTATCTTACGTTTCCTTTTCTCATGCACTTTTTTGCAAAAAGTAAATGACACTATCATAATCGTGCATAGTCACGTCAATTCAAAGCTAAAAGAATACAATAAAAGAGATGGTGAATAAGCTAATGTAGAAACATATTTTCCTTGAAATTTTATCCACTTATGCCGGTTTTATTTCACCGGTCTGGGTACATTGGCGTCAACGGGCCACGTTGGGGGAGAAGGGGAAGCAACTGCAGCTCCACCCGAAATTGTCCATTTCAGGGAAATACCATTTATTTTTTTTTCGGGGAAAATTTTAATTTGGAGAGCGTTCAATTTAATCTCTGAAGTTTGACAGATAACATTTTTAGGGGAAAAGACCTTCCACCCGCTATCAAATGTCTACCCAATGCCATTTTGGATAGTAGTACGGTGGCATGAAGTGCTTACCTTCTAACGTCCCTAACAAATTCATTCAACTGGTTTTATTCATTATCAATTACACATCTCTTCTGCTTCGAGAAAAAGTAAATGTATAGCAAAACTCTAACGATGTTAGTGTTTTATTATTAAAAGTTACGTGTAACCAAATTAACAAATTTATATAAATGTTTCTTACGTTGCAATTACATAGTGTGTTTTCTGTGCCTTCTCCAACACAGTGAGCCCCTCCCCATTGGGTCTTGGGGTTGTCACATAGCCTCTGTCGACGCAAAACACCACACCCGCATGTTCGCGAGCATTCCCATTCAGTCCAGCTTGACCAGCCACCGTTTTCAGGTTGAGGCACGGAATCGGAAGGAACGCACTGGGCGCCAAGACAAATCTGATGTGTTTCAAGAAACAGCAATTATTATGAATGTCCAACAACGACGGTTTTAACAGAAGATGAACTTTGACCTCATAATTTCTGATCATGTGAGGCTATAACAAGAATTGTGATAAAGTTAAGTAAATCGTAAAATATTAAAAAGATGTATCTGCAGTATACTGATTTACTTTCGAACATTCTATTTGGACAACATTTTGCATTTAATACCCTCGCATAGCTGATCACTATGTCCGTTGGCAGGAAGGGGTGGGGGCAGTCCCTGCAAAGGAGACATCGATAAGAATTATACCTTGAAGCTGGTAAATCCTTTTAGTAATCAGTTTGCTAGATTGGGACACAAAAGCTTGCATAGGACACCCCTGCCTGGCTACTGGACTTGTTTTTCTACAATGAAGCAGTCCTTCAGATGCTTTTTGTTAAGTAGGCCTACCCAACTAACAATAAGATCGCCTCACCATGTCTTCTCCGCACGGCGTACCCTCGGCGGTTGTACGGAACGTCTCAATGCAATCCCCACCGGCCGTACACTGTAGGGCTTCACAAGAAACCTAGGAAAGAAGTAAAACGTTATGACTTTCTGTTCAAAATGTGTCTGTTGTGTAACTCGACGGGAATTTATATGTTCCAAATGAGTTGCTTATTTCAACACTGTCTTGTAACAACTAAGAGAAATAAATGTTAAACCGAGTCCACTTCCCTTCGCTTGTCTGTTTCTTATTTGAATGCCACACCAGCATATGAAACGAATTAGCTACACTGTTAAAAATGTAAATTGTGAAATGCAAATTTACAGAAAATAAAATAAAGAAATACAAAAGGAATACAGAAATGTTCTGGCAATTAATTGCCAGAAAATTTCTGCATTTCTTATTAATTTCTGTGTTTTATTTTCTGTAAATTAACAGACATTTTTTACAGTGTATCTTTACAAGTACCTCGCCGAATGCCGAATATTACACAAATCTTGTATAACCAGGGAGGTTTAATAGCAACTCCCTGGTATAAAGGCGCAAGTGAGTCAATGTTCAGCTTAGTGACGAAGTTAGAGTGTTTCCATTTGAGGAAAAAAGGTTTCCGACCATTTCATTAGGGGGGGGGGGGGGCTAGTGGTGACTTGATTGTACTGCAGGTGGCGCACATAACTAAGAATGGGTTGATGTGACGGTGGTGGCCAGGGGGTTCATATCCATTGATTCATGTATATATATATATATATATATATATATATATATATATATATATATATATATATATATATATATATATATATATATATATATATATATATATATATATATATATGTTCACTAAGTAGATTTAGCTTAACTTAGGTTTGTACATTCATTTGTTCTGTCGATGTTAATTGTAACTCGGACTGCGGTCAGTCGTGTTTTGGATCGCCTGATGAGTCGGTCATCCCCACGAAACTCAAGAGTAGCGATAAATATACTCATGAATTGCTAACTGGTCTGCTTATCATTGTATTACCCCTCAACAATATGTTTCGAGCATTCTTGAGGCTTTCGATAGCAATCTTCCTGATAAGTATGTATGTATATATGGATAGATACAGACGGCTGTGAATGATGAATGAACCTATATATATATCTATATAGATATGTATATATATATATATATATATATATATATATATATATATATATATATATATATATATATTTGTTACAGTCATTTGCCTGATGATCGCCATACAGAGTACGTGAAACTCAGAGTAGCAAAAAGCTGTAATTACATCGTGTGTACTACATATATATATATATATATATATACATATATATATATATATATATATATATATATTATATATATATATATATATATATACTATATATATATATATATATTATATATTATATATATATATATATATATATATATATATATATATATATATATATATATATATATATATATATTATGTGAAGTACTAGTTCCCTGCGTAGCCAAGCTAATGGAAAAGAGTTTTTCACTTAAAAGCGAAGGGAGGTTCTTGTAATTCTACTTTTTGCATTTATTGTATCATTTGCCCTTCTTGCAATTTACAGTACGTGGGATCCTCTGTTAAACTTCGCCCTCGGTTAAACCAGCACAAGTCCTCCTTATGTTCGTTTTCTAGACCTGCTACTAGGCAACGCAATGATTGCTGGCGTTTGTATGAGCACCTTTCATTCATTCCCCCAAACGAATTCAATTTCACTATTTTAGAAGTCCTTGACAGCGAACACGGCCTACGAGATAAAGAAACAAGCTGGATCTGGAGGCTTGACACTGTCTTTCCAAAAGGCCTTAACATCAATGATGGGTTTCATGTTCAAGTTCGTAAATCACGTGTTAATTCCAGATAGCCATTGTGTTATTGTTACGCTTCATTTGTAATCGGTTTCAGCTCTCTCTCTCTTAAAGTTCCTTCTCTTCTGCTATTTACGGTGTTTTCGTGTTCTTAGTACATTTGTTGTTAATTAAGTTGCCTCTCGTCGAAACTGATGAAGGGCCTTGTGTGGTCCGAAAATTTAAATATGTTTCACCATTTTCTGTTTATGCTATTTGTTTGTTACTGGTCTGATGCTACTTTTCTTGAACTATATATATATATATATATATATATATATATATATATATATATATATATATATATATATATATATATATATATATATATATATATATATATATATAATACGAATCAGTAAAATTGGATATGAAGCCACTACCAGTGGTTTCTTGCTAACGCACTCTACAGATAGCTGTGAATGATGAATGAACCTTTCTACAGACAGCCTACAATGTTATGGCCCACCGGGTTTGATTTTATTGTGCCGGATTTGATTTTATTGTGCCTAAAAGCGGAGATTAGCTCTGAACGGGAGTTGAGCATGTTGCACTTGCTTCTCATGGACAGAATACAAAGCTTTTCCTGAATGCACAGTGAGCATTGATTGCGTGAAGCTTGGCGTGTGGGGCATACCGATAAAATAGACCACTTTATGTCGTACGTTGAGTTTGACCGTGTAAGATTCCAAATGTGTTTTGACAACTCGGTTTCATTCTTATATTTTTCGTGGCGGAAAGATTTAAGGTGATTATTGTACTTTAATTTGAACGAACCCCCGTCATGCCTATGCATGTTATGCTGTTTGTATCGGAGGTACACCCCGTCTGTAGTTTTCTATATGGGATGTATGTTGTTGCAAATACTTTAAAGTATGTTTTAGAAAGTTTGGTCCAATCAAATTAAATGTGGCTTCTTTTCCAACAGGTACATAGGGAAAGTGTTAGAATTTTGTATGGCATTCTTATTGTTACCGATGATTTACAACTTTCCGGTCAATTTTTTCAGTTACGGAAAAAGCCTTTGATTCAATGTTTTTTGTTGGTTTTTTCTTTTCAGAAACCTCAATAAATGGTTCAAAATTTTACATTACCACTGTCCTTCTTATGTGCTGGTTAATAATTTTTTTACGGAGAAAAATACGGAAAAAATAATATCTTAAGAGGCTGCAGACAAGGGGACCCAGTTTCACCATATTTATTTGTCCTTTGTGCAGAAATTGTCGGTTCGTTGATTAGAACTAACACAGAAATCAAAGGTAGAAACATTCTTAACAACCATTTCAAATTATCCCACTATGCAGACAACACGTGTATAATATTGGATGGTTCACAAGATTCACTTTAAATTTTTTTCCACATTTCGGTCTAAAAATTAATTATGAAAAAGTAATTCCCTCTTCTCAATTGGTAAAATGAAAGATTCGCAAATTACTCTGATTTTAATCATTCACATTAGAATTTTTCTGGCTATTTTAATTTTCTTGGCATCAAGTTTAATTAATCTGAATTTCGATCAAGTAGTGATTGCTATTCAAAGAAACACATCTTTCTGGAAAAGACGACCTTTGAATTTGATTGGAGAAATAACAGTCGTTAAATCTCTTCTCATTCCTAAGTTAAATTACTTTTTTGATATGTCTACCGAACCCAACGGGTGGTATGATTGGTAAATAACCTGATCAAAAATATATTGAAAAGCTCCATTGCACTGATTATGTTTTTAAGTCCCTCATGACCTGGGAAATCACATACTGTATATATAGTTCATTTTTCAAAAAAAATTCCGGGGAGTTCCCCAGACCCCCAGCCTCAAAAGGCCTCTTATGCGGCTAACTCGCAGTGACTAACAAACCTACTTCCTCATGCATGATCCACACAACACAACTGAAGCCTATACGTTAAAAATGTTTGAGAAGTTTTCTCAAGCGTTTCCTCAGCTTGCTCGTAAAAAGCATATAATCACATTAAAAAAAGAGGCTTATATCTATGCCCATGTGAAGTAGCTTTTAGTCCTGTTTTCTCCTAAAAACTGATCTCATTGAATAAGTTTTTCAAGTTTAACCTTCCCTTTTGAAGTCTTCGTTTCTAAAGAATGAAGTCTCAAAAATTGTTTAGATGCTACTTTGGAGGAAAGTGCCCTTTCCTTCAATCTGAGAAGCATTTTGGACAAAAAAATCGACAGGCTACGTAACGCACCAATCCATGGTAAGCCGTCCAAGTAGCGCACTCAGAGGGGAGGTCGGCTATGGCTCGAGGTACGGCACCGTGCCATACCACAGCCGATAAAACAATAAATAATGAAAAATTCTAGAATATATAAACAATTTAAAGGTTTCTCAATGTACGCAACATGTTGTATCCAAACAACATTACAAAGGCTAAAAGTTCTCAAAGGGGAAGGGCCTTATACAGAACCCTCTCCCTTACACCCAGCCAAAAAGGAAATAGAAAAAAGCACAAACCATGAGAATTTCTAAACATGTAATCGGTTGAAATCTTTCCCAAAGATAGCACCATTTTGCACCTTAGCCATCTTATGTACACAAAAACGTCTCAAAGAGTAGGTGTGTCCGACCCAACCCCTAAGACCCCACCCCTTATAGAAAAAAGACACCCAACATGATCTGTTCAAAGCGTTGCCAAAGACAGTACCAACTTGCACCTAAGCGACCTTACACAAATGTCACATCCTTTTCTTTGAACCCTCCTCTTAGATCAGTGAGTAAGGGCTTTTCACGACAAGCTCCTAAATATTGTTAATGAGCAATGTCGACATGACCTTAATTTCCTCCCACCTATTCATTTTATCTTATTTTATCTTTGGGTATTCTGTCAATGACAGCTTGAATTTAGGCCTTAACAAACTTCTCATGCACTCAGAATATTACATTTATATGACCAATTGTCAAAAAATAGTTTTTAAGGGTTGATAATTTCCTATTTTATCTTAAAACTCAGTTCAACTGCGAAAAATATTTGTGTTGTATAAAAAACCAGTCATCAAGTTTTGACCAAAATTGGGACAATGGAAGAGTATGTATTTTGTTTACTTCTATTGATATGTGTATACTCCTATTTTTTGCCTTGATGTATACCTGTGTTAGTAAAACGAAACAAGTTTAATTGTATTAGTTTGTACACACACGAGAGTGGCAACAAAGCAGTTTTCGGAAAAACTATCACCCCACTCTTTGGCAGTGACGATGTAATTTTTTGTCCAGTGTGGGTAGATACGGAGCCGAGCAGGTATGGCCGACTGAGCAGGTGTGTTTCGAATAGTAATTCAAGAATGCTGCTGTAATATACACGATTGTTGAGATTTCGACAACTGGCACTCTTAAACGTTAAAACAAATTGACTGCTTTAATTTCAGTGAGAATGGGCAATTTTGGGCTCTGTATTTTATCTTGTGAAAATAATTTTCAAGTAGCCTAAAGGCCGCATCTTCCAATGCAGAATGATACGCTCGCCTTCAATTTCTAGCTTTTTGTCGGAGACCAAAGACTCATTCATTAATATTGTTTTTAAGGTGATGTTTTTACTATAATTACCTCTAAGCTGTCACAGGTTTCAACACCGTCACCGTAGGCTTGAATACATTGTTGATCCAGGTCATACATTTGACCCGGAAGGACTAACACCGGTAGAGCATCCAGTCCAAAGGGTATATTGTCCATGCAATCAGAAGCAGGTGATCTGTTGTTGTAGAAATAAATTTCTTGAAACTAAACCGTGTTTAACTATCTCGAAGGGAATCCTATGCTTTTATACAAATGCTACAAACTAAACTGACAAACGATTTCCAGTTGCAATCGTGTCAGTTCAGGGTTTAAAATAATTTCATGACTGATAGAGGTAAATTTACAGTCTTCCACAAAATACTAAAAGTTTTCTTCAAAATATCCGCTGTTTTTTTTATTTTTTCTTACTTTTTTATTGAATTGTCGAATGAAGCCCCTTCTGTCACAAAATAGCAGTTTTGGCAATTTTGAGCACTTGGGGCTAATTTGGGGCACCAAAATCTCATGCAATATGTTACCACGAGAAATCACCTTTTATTCTGAGTAGCCAAATAGCTTGATATTACATGGGGAAATTTAAGCTCTCACATTCAACCTTTACGAAATGAGTGGAACTGAAATATTATATAAGAAAAGATCTCAACCTCTGGCTGTTCAATTCAATCAAAAACTTAAAAACATCATAGAAGTAATGGAAAGTTTATTCGTAAAGATTAGAAGGTCGTTCTAACAACGTATTTACCGTTTATTGAACAAGAGATCTTTGTCCTTTAAAATTTTTAAAAGCGATTTTTTTTATGAAAAATAAGAATTGCACTATAAAGTTGTGCAAAATAAGAAATTGATAGTTGACAACCTAGGCCTAAGTGAGCCCGAGTATATACGAGACACCTGGTAAGGGATTGCCGCCCATTGGACTGCTGGTAATGCGTAATATAAAGAGACTTGTCTCCCTGGATTTTTTACCTTAAATTCGGTGTACCCTTAGGGTACTAGACACCCCACCCTCCCCCTGTCAGTAAGTGGTTATTGAAGTCTGTGTGTCAACGTACCACTTTGCGTCGGTACATCCATCTAAAGTTAACTTTAATTTGATCCCATTACCTAAAATATATCTTGAGATTAAAACTGCTGCAAGTACTCCAAAAGAAAGCGTTTGGAGTTGACCTCGCAAACGTCGACATGACAAAGCCAGACGGGGTTTGGCATCCTGCGTCCTCATCATGAACGAGCGTCAAGCTGAAGTAAAAAAAAACAGCAACTTAATGTTACCACATGGCACAGTGCAATTATTAGTTATCAAACAGTCATAATTGCTTTATGGTTGTCGTCTAGTGGCATAGAACCTGTACATAAAATAGCTAAGGGTTTGTTAGGTCTTGCGTGTGTAAATATTGGACATACTGTAAGCCAAAAAAGAAAAAAAAGAAGCAAAGAAAAGACAAACAAGAGGGCATTCCAAGGAGTTTATATCTCATCGCTAACATTAATTTCTTTGCTTCAATCAGGGAGTTGCTGGGGACAACTCCCTGCTTCAATATTCACATTACAGATTGAGTACGTCCTTTCAACTCCATGGCATACATGCTGCGCCCTCTTCCAAAAATATTAGGGACTAAATTTATCAGGCAACATTTGGAGTGGAGGAAATCTCTTGACGCAATTCACACCCCCAATAAGTCCTAGCGCCATTGACTTACAGACTAATTTGGAAAGTAAAGTGGCCCTTAAACACTGTAGGAGTTTTCGTTCAGTACAATCATGAAGTTACCACCTTCTCCCTGGTATAAGCTACCCCTCACAAAAAATATGCCCAAACCTTCTGTCTCACTCAAAGCCTGATTTACGGCCGCCAGCTTCTAAGCCAATAATTCCCCCAAACCGCTTCAATAGACCCCATTTTGTCCACCGGGGATACTTTATCTAGTCTACTTCCATATCAAATTGACAAAAGACCCCATCCTATTTGGGAACATATCGCAAAAGTTGTGAAAAATATGATAAATATGATAAACCAATCCAGTGTCCATCTTTATGGCCATCAATGTCCATCACCATGGCCATCAATGTCCATCACCCATGGATGGAGAGCCTGGGAGGGAGAGTTGGCATTTCGAACCGTCTGCCACGTAAAACCGCGTCCACACCAAAAACAATATCTGGTGCGTTTTTCGGTGCGGTAGCCCCAAAGCAAATGGCTTGCACGTATTTTCATTGAACCGCTCACACAGAAATTCTGTAGTGAAAGACGCATGCGGGGAACGTTGCGACTCCCGCATTGATCGATCTATGATTTCAATACGGCTGCCACACGGTTTTTCTTTTGCGATAAGATTTCGTCGATATTGTATATCAGATTTCGTCGCACAGTATATATTCTTTACAAACAGATTCTTGCCTATTCGCTCGTTGTGTATGGCAGAACGCGATGGTACCATCGAAGTACTACTTCCGAGAAAGTACTTCCATGATGACAGAGAGAGACACAGGAAAATGCTTGAAATTGATAAAACAAAAACTGAACATTTAATCGCAAATCACCGTCTGATTGCAAACGAACTAATCAAAAGGGGACGTGCAGAGTGAAATAGGTAATTAATCATCATTTCCATCACAGTCATCGTCATTATCGTCATAGGCGGCGATCGGGGGGGGGGGGAGGACAGGGGGGACATGTCCCCCGATATTTGACAAATCGCCCATTGACTTTTGATTTTTTTACACAGTAAATTATTTGAAAAATGAGTTCATGGCCCCCTCAATATTGAGAACAAACCACCGCCGATGATTATCGTCATTATTACTCTTATGTTATCATTGTTATTATTTTTGGCCGCTGGTAGGTAATCACTGCAATATCAAGCAGCCTGAAGTTTCTCGTAAGAGGAGGGGTTCAGGAATGACTGTCGCATATTTCATCGAAGTACCATATGCTCAGAAGGTGTGGGTTCCAAGCCCTCGTAAGGCCCCAGAGGTAACGCTAAAGTAGGGACGGTGGGACGAAACCCTCCGACACTTTGTTGCAATCAAAAAATTGTTGGCATAGACTGAAGAATTTAAGTAAGTATCAAATGGGGTTCAACAGTGGGGCACGCCAAAAAAAAAAAAACAAACAAACAAGAGGGCAATCCACGGGGTTGCTTATCTCATCGCCAGCACAAGCACTGTGCTGAGCCGTATAACTAGAGGACGCACATCAATGTGGAATCACAGGGGGATATTTATCCTGCTCTATGTGTGGAATATAGATAGTCCTCAGTGACGTCACAGCTAGGGGTTAGCAACCGCCATGTCTGAGGGCAAGCCTGTACACACATGCTGGGGTTGCCCTCAGACATGGCTGAAATAATACACGTGAAAAGCTCCTATGACGTCATGTGAGAACTATCTATACCGAGCAAAATTGAACCCATGGGAGGTCACGTTATGTAGGTCACCCTCGGAAATAATATAACACTGACCAATGTGGGCATGGTAACGCGCCCTACAACTGTAGCGTGTCTTTAACGCCTCTTCGGCCTCTAATGCTTTAATTCGCACAATCACGCATTAGCTCTCATCCACATCATTGCACTGTGTCTAGTACATGGATTGCCTTAGCAACCTAATGATATGGCTACACATCACAGTATCTGACGCAAATGTACTAATGTGTGACAAAAACGATAAGTATCCTTACTTATTACCTTTGGGTTTACAAGTAAATCCAACCCCAAGAATACGAATCTAAAACTTCATTGGCCTACAGACTTCATGATAGAACTAATTGTAAATAGGGCGTGCGCTAAATGGAAAGACATAAAGATGTGATAAACATAGATTCCAAACTTAAAATGGCGCGTTGACTCCCCATGGAGCCACACTATCGGGCCGGAAGTGCCGATCATGCTCCGTTCAGTCGTTTTGAAAGCAAACAGACAGATGTCTTACAAAAGTATGAACACTTGTTATTTTGAAACATTGTAAATTTAAGGTGTATCACTCCTCAACAGATTTCACTTAAAAGAAGAACTTTATTTCTTCCTTGTGGCATTTTGCATTGCATTAAGTGCACTTGAAATTGTACGCACAATGGCACGTTTGAAGCTCAGTTCATGGGCTTATTTATTGGTCATTTTTATTGAATCTTCAGGTAACACACTTTTAAATGAACCTTTAATATCTTACGCACTCACAACGGAAAATCAACGAGCGCGTTTGTTTCCGGAGCGCGCAAAAGTGTCAAGTCAAGTATTCGGGATAAAACACAGAGAACGTTATCCTGTGCGTACACAATGCTCAAGCAAGCCACGCTATTTTAGGAAAGAAATTTCCTTTGCGTACCTATTATTATATGCACATCACCGAATAAACCAGAATGCAAAAATGCATTGAGGTTTCGATGATATACTGTATGTTCTATTCCAAATAATGCCATGATGTCCCATATCTTTCAGTCACTGGTCAAAATTTCCCCAAAATTCCCAAGATCGTCATCTGGGGTTACGAGAGGTCAAAAAGCAAAATTTCCCAAGAAAGTCATCAGGGTCACCAAAGGACAAAAAGCAAAATATCCCAAGTATTCCCAAGGCCTAACGTTACAGTATAGCCTAGAGGCTATGCTAAATACTTGGCAATGCCCTAAGTAACATTAGTCTAGGTCTAGCCTAGGCCTAGCTATAAGTATAAACCTAGCCTAGGCCTATGCACAGCTGGTCACAGAAATCTCTCTGTAAATACTACAAACTTAGATGATGGGTACCAACATTTGACAGGCAATAACTGCTTTGATTAGCCCTAGCCTAGGCCATAGCTATTACAGTAACCTACCTCTATTATCAGCCCATACATACTGTACTACAATTAGGCCTAGGCTAGCCCGTACTGTGGCAGTTAGGCTAGGACTTAGTCACAGGACTAGGACTTTGTCTAGGTCTAGGCCTAGCCCATAAACCTGGAACTCTGCATTAGATTTATGTACTGAGTCTAACGTTATTGCGTGTGTAGGCTAATGTTTGTTGTTGGTTCTGTAACAACACTTAGGCCTAGGGCCTAGGCCCTAACTGTTAGGCCTAGGCCTACGTTAAAACTTGATCTGCCTGGTAAATTTTCCACTAAAGTTACTCATGCTACTCTGCTACCATGCTACTCTGCTACCATGCTACTCTGATGAGGAGCCATATTACAACATACTGTGATATTCCTACTGTAAGTTTGCTTATTCCATTTCATGGTGCTAATTTTCCAATTCAGTCACAGTCAAATCTAACATTAACGTTGGGCTACTCAGCCAGCTCAACAGACCTTGGCAGGCAGGCTCTGTGTGATAGTCTGTCAGTGCACTCAGAAACTAGCTTTTAACACAGTTTCTGATTGGTTGAAAGTGGATCTGTTTACAACTGATCAACCAATGATACGGTAGCTTATGGATGTCATGGATCTGCTGCAAACTATCTTCTGATTGGTTTAACATCAACTTGTTGACAAAAATTTAACCAATAACATAACAGCATAGATTACTGGGCTCAAATAAATACACTACAGTACTGTACAGACAAGTGAAATACTGTAGTCTATTCTCAGTCTTTTGATATGTTGGCTAAAGAATAACAAAGTTCGTGAAAGGACCTATTTACTCATTCAAAATTCGGATTATCAAGGAAAAATCCGTATTCCCACATTTACAATGATTTTCCGTACTGAATATGGAAAATCCGTGCTGGCTGGCAGCTCTGTCTCAGGGTTTGACCCCCTGGTGACCCCAGATGACCTTTGACCCCCACCAAAAATGATAGAGTTCTTCCTCTTACTATAAGGCATCTAAATACAAGGTATGAAATTAATCCAAGCTTCCTACCTCGAGATATCGTGTTAACAAGGTTTTCTGAGTTGGACCCCCGGTGACTCCAGATGACCTTTGACCTCCACCAAAAATGATAGGGCTCTTCCTCTCACCATAACGCATCTACATACAAAGTATGAAATTCACCCAAGCTTCCTACCTCAGGATATTGTGTTAACAAGGTTTTCAGGGTTTGACCCCAGGTGTCCCCAGGTGACCTTTGACCTCCACCAAAAACAATAGGGTTCTTCCCCTCAATATGGGGCATCCATGTACTGCATTTGAGAACTGTCAGAGCTTCCTTTCTTGAGATATCGTGTTAACAAGGTTTTCAGAGTTTGACCCCGGTGACCTTTGACCTCCACCAAAAACAATATGGTTCTTCCTCTCAATATGGGGCATCCATGTACTACATTTGAGAACTGTCAGAGCTTCCCTTCTTGAGATATCATGTTAACAAGGTTTTCAGAGTTTGACCCCCGGTGACCCCAGATGACCTTTGACCGCCACCAAAAATGATAGGGTTCTTCCTCTTACCATAACGCATCTACATACTACATATGAAATTCATCCAAGCTTCCTACCTCAAGATATTGTGTTAACAATGTTTTCAGGGTTTGACCCCTGGTGACCCCAGGTGACCTTTGACCTCCACCAAAAACAACAGGATTCTTCCTCTCAATATGGGGCATCTATGTACCAAGTTTGAAAACAGTCAGAGCTTCCCTTCTTGAGATATCGTGTTAACGAAGTTTTCAGGGTTTGACCCCCGGTGACCCCAGATGACCTTTGACCTCCACCAAAAATGATAGGGTTCTTCCTCTTACCATAACGCATCTACATACTACATATGAAATTCATCCAAGCTTCCTACCTCAAGATATTGTGTTAACAATGTTTTCAGGGTTTGACCCCTGGTGACCCAAAGTGACCTTTGACCTCCACCAAAAACAATAGGGTTCTTCCTCTTAATATGGGGCATCTATGTACCAAGTTTGAGAACTGTCAGAGCTTCCCTTCTTGAGATAACGTGTTAACGAAGTTTTCAGGGTTTGACCCCCGGTGACCCCAGATGACCTTTGACCTCCACCAAAAATGATAGGGTTCTTTCTCTTACCGTAACGCATCTACATACAAAGTATGAAATTCATCTAAGCTTCCTATCTCGAGATATTGTGTTAACAAGGTTTTCAGGTTTTGACCCGCGGTGACCCCCAGGTGACCTTTGACCCCCACCAAAAACAATAGGGTTCTTCCTCTCAATATGGGGCATCTATGTACCAAGTTTGAAAACTGTCAGAGTTTCCCTTCTTGAGATATCGTGTTAACGAGCAAAGTGTCATTAACACACACACACACACACACACGCATACCCGTTCAGGGCGCCTACTGGGGATACTGGATTTTGAGACGTGAAGTGGGGATACACTTTCTGGGGGCGCTAGAGCCAAAACGTCATTGGAATTACAATGGCTACATCATAGCTGTAGATATCCCATGTTGAAATAACTCAATTTATGTTTCTATCTACTTGGACCGCCAGCTATGGAAATGGGGAGCATATTTCACACACTGCGAAAGTTAGGGAACCGGGGATAATTACTCTCTATTGAAATATCCCCAGTTCACCTGCTCAGCGCATGGTCGTGTGTGAAAAAGGGGCGTGTTTTCCACACACAGAAACCGGGGATAATTTCACAAGAGAGTGTATGGCATTTAATCAAAGCTAAAATTACACAGATTTTACACACGAACGTGCGGTGAGCAGGTGAACTGTGGAACTTGCTTGAAACTGAATGATAAGTAGAGGGCGTACTACTTTGACTCCCAAAGGCACATTTGAAGTGATACTAAAATTGGGGATATCCCCGATTTTCATCATGTCCCCAGTTCACGTCTCAAGGACCGGTGTGTGTCCCCAATAGGCGCCCATTACAAACGCACACACACACACACACACACGCACATACACACATACATACACACGCCATCATGACTGCATAGGTTTCTCTTTTCATCGAAACCAAAAAGGGGTTTATCAAATCCACACTTCCACTCCCATATTTGCGTCTCCATGAGGATTCAATCTCCGTAACAGTGTAGGTATAGGACTTTGGCATCTATACTTATAATAGACCTTATGCATTGACATCACACTGACGTCATTTTGGGTGAAAACAATGAAGCACACGTCTGAAACGTGCCCTCACGACGTAGATTTCGCCGCATGTACAGTAGACTTACGCGCGTGTACGATTGGTTACAAATCAGCTGCCTCCATTTATTGGTGTAACTTGCAATAACATGCGCTTTTCCTCCATTTTCCTCCAAACGAGGGAGTACTTTCTCCTTTGTGACATCATATGAATAAGGTCTATATCTTTGAAAAGATAACACACAATGCGCCAATCGCGGATGGTGCACTGCAGTGGCGTAGCTAGATATTTTTTGTGGGGGGGGGGGGGCAAAAGCCAAAATTTCCGACAGATTATTATCTTGAAGTAATGATGTACTATCCAAAGATATTATAAGCATAGATTCCAAACTTAAAATGGCGCGTTGACTCCTCATGGAGGCCAATATATCGGGGCGGAAGTGCTGATCACTGTTCAGTCGTTTTGAAAACAAACAGGCAAATGAATGTCTTACAAAAGTATTAATACTTGTTATTTCGGAATGTTGTTGACTGAAGAAGTACTACGTCTCAATAAATTCCACTTAAACAAGAATAACTTATTTCTTCAACGCGGCATTCCACGTATTTACACTTGAACATGAACGCACAATGACTGGTATTGCAAGTTCATGGACGTTCATTGGTCAGTTTCTATGGTATCTTCAAGTGACGCACTTTTATATGCGCGTTCAATTACTTACGCGCTCACAACGGAAAAGCAACTATAGCGCGTTTGTTTCCAGAGCGCGCAGAACTGTGCGTCAAGTATTCCGGATAATACACAGAGAAATGTATTCTGCGCGTATAGAACGCTTTGTAAAAGTGCATGCACGCTAACCTCTTTTAACAATGAAATTTTCCGTGCGTTCTTATTTTTGTGCACAGATCACGGAATATAACGGCGCGCATGTCAAATTAACACTTCCGCCCCGATATATACGTCTCCTTGAGGAGTCACTGAGCGTAACAGTGTGGGTATAGGAGTTTGGAATCTATGCTTATAATATCTTTGGTACTATCCAAAGATATTACAAGCATAGATTCCAAACTTAAAATGGCGCGCTGACTCCTCATGGAGGCCAATATATCGGGGCGGAAGTGCTGATCACTGTTCAGTCGTTTCGAAAACAAACAGGCAAATGAATGTCTTACAAAAGTATTAGTAGCCTACTTGCTATTTCGGAATGTTGTTGACTGAAGAAGTACGACGCCTCAATAAATGCCACCTAAACAAGAATAACTTATTTCTTCAACGCGGCATTCCACGTATTTACACTTGAACATGAACGCACAGTGACTGGTTTTGCAAGTTCATGGACATTCATTGGTCAGTTTCTATGGTATCTTCAAGTGACGCACTTTTATATGCGCGTTCAATTACTTACGCGCTCACAACGGAAAAGCAACTAGCGCGTTTGTTTCCAGAGCGCGCAGAACTGTCCGTCAAGTATTCCGGATAATACACAGAGAAATGTATTCTGCGCGTATAGAACGCTTTGTAAAAGTGCACACACGCTAACCTCTTTCAACAATGAACTTTCTGTGACGCATTCTTATTTGTGTACGCAGATCGCGGAATAGAATGGCGCGCATGTCAAATTTACACTTCCGCCCCGATAAATACGTCTCCATGAGGAGTCACTGAGCGTAACAGTGTAGGTATAGGAGTTTGGAATCTATGCTTAGATATTATAAGCATAGATTCCAAACTCCTATACCTACACTGTTACGCTCAGTGACTCCTCATGGAGACGTATTTATCGGGGCGGAAGTGTAAATTTGACATGCGCGCCATTCTATTCCGCGATCTGCGTACACAAATAAGAATGCGTCACAGAAAATTTCATTGTTGAAAGAGGTTAGCGTGTGTGCACTTTTACAACGCGTTCTATAGGCACAGAATACATTTCTCTGTGTATTATCCGGAATACTTGACGCACAGTTCTGCGCGCTCTGGAAACAAACGCGCTAGTTGCTTTCCCGTTATGAGCGCGTTAGTAATTGAACGCGTATATAAAAGTGCGTCACTTGAAGATACCATAGAAACTGACCAATGAATGTCGATGAACTTGAAAAACCAGTCATTGTGCGTTCATGTTCAAGTGTAAATACGTAGATGCCGCGTTGAAGAAATAAGTTATTCTTGTTTAAGTGGAATTTATTGAGGGGGTAGTACTTCTCCAGTCAACAACATTCCGAAATAACAAATATACTTTTGTAAGCCATTCATTTGCTTGTATGTTTTCAAAACGACTGAGCAGTGATCAGCACTTCCGCCCCGATATATTGGCCTCCATGGGGAGTCAACGCGCCATTTTAAGTTTGGAATCTATGCTTGTAATATCTTTGGTACTATCTAAGCGTAGCGCCACCATCATCTGGCGTGTAGCGCGCGGAAAAAATTACATTAAAATATCTCCGAGATTGCCTTAAATGAAATTTCCAGGACTTGTCAGTAACCATTTTAAAGTGTAATTCTGCTTAAAAACATGATAAGTGTTGTGTGTAAACCCCTAAGAATATAATTTGAGCAACTATTTTCCGTTGTAAGAAGTTTAAATTAAGGTGGTAAAAAATTCCGACAGAGACTAGAAATTTCCGACAGAGGCCTTCGGAGGCTTTGTGGGAGGGGGTGACCGCCCCCTTGACGCACTGATCTATGTGTAGGATCAACATACATAAACAGATCAGTGTGACCGTATTTGAAGCGTCTGCACGGGTACTAGTTTCCCTTCATGCGCCGTTTTGTTGTTGTGCAAAAAGAACGCCTTCAGTGCTCTGTACAGAAAATATGTGCACATAATACGATGTGCATGCTTGCTCGTGTTAGCATGCACATCATTGGAATGGACAGTCAGTACCAAAAATATTACAAGCATAGATTCCAAATTTAGAATGGCGTGTTGACTCCCCATGGAGCCCAAAATATGGGGCAGAAGTGGTGATCACTGTTCAGCACTTTTAAAAAAGCACAGGCTACAGGGAAATGAATGTCTTACAAAAGTATTAATACTATTTCGGAACATTGTAATGTAAGAAGTATTCATTCCTCAACACTAAATTCTACACAAGAAGTGTAATTCTTCCTGACAGCATTACAAATAAGTACACTTGAACATGAACGCACAATGACTGGTTTAAAGTTCATACACTTATTCGCCTACATTCATTAGTCAGTTCCTATATCTTTAATTAACACACTTTTATATGCGCGTTTAATTTCTGACGCCCTCGCAACGGGAAATCAACTAGCGCGTTTGCTTCCCAAGAGAGCAGAAGTGTGCGTCAAGTATTTCGGATAATACACAGAGAAATGTATTCCGCGCGTATAGAACGCGTTGTAAAAAGACACGCACGCTAACCTCTTTTAACAATGAAATTTCTGTAACGTACGCATTTTTATTTCCCTACGCAGATCGCCGAAAAGAACGGCGCGCATGTCAAATTCAAACTTCGATATTTGCGTCTCCACGAGGAGTCACTGAGCGTAACTATGTAGGTATAGTAGTTTGGAATCTATGCTTATAATATCTTTGGTCAGTACTAGTAACGGGCGCGTCTACACTGTGTACTGTTGATTTACGTTGCTATCATCAATGTTAAGTCTTTGTGTACCGAGACGCTGAAAAAAATGTGATTTCTCACAAAAATTGATGTTTGACCTTGGTTACCATGGCAACTATATATTTTGGTAGCATTCGACACATTCATCATATGTGTGAAGTTGCATGTATGTGGAATGTTTCCTTCTGGAATTATATTAAATATACTAAAAAACGATGAATTTTGCCAAAAATTGAATTTGACCTCTGACCTTTGACCGTTTCTGCCGAAAGTCACTTAGACACAAGTTTACACTCTGGGGTACCTACCCACCAAATTTCAAAAGAATCAGTCTGGCCCACTAGGAGGAGTTCATGCAGGGAGCTGTTATTTGGATGGAGATAGATCGCTTTGAAGTGAGGTTTGTACCGCCAAGGTCACTCAGTAATCCATCCCTTGTATCTTTCTTGACATTTCTATAAGACTTACACTGAATCAGGAAGTTAACACAAAAGGGATTTGTCGTCTGCTAAATCTACAGCAAGACTGAGGGTTTTCCTCTACTGCCACAGCATTGCCAGTCGTCAAGGAAAATAAAAAATATTGCATCTTTCGACGCTCGGCGACGCGCATGACAGTATATCAGTTAGGTTTTATGTTGAAATATGAACAAGAATCTATATCTGGTTATTTCTGGAAACTTCCGGAAACTTTTCATATTGTTGTAACAAAAGCTAGACTTATACCCCGTCAACTCATTTGCATACGGTATCTTGTATGAGAAGGGGCTAACTGTATTATTTTAAATTCAACTGAACAGCCGTTTCGAATTTATTACCACCTGCTCTAAACATGTTGGCGGCGCAAACCTACACATCAAAGTATTGTTCTGCCCAGGCCACTTGTTAAAGGATTACGTGACTTGAATCATATCGCAAGGTGAGTGCCATCAAATTGGAGCCACCAAACAAGGGGAAAAAATGCCTTTGCTCCAAATAAACGGCTTATCGTTGGTAATCTCCCCTTGATTTAGTGGGTCTTAAAGTATTAGCATAAATTAAACTTTACGTCTTATCTCCATCCAAATAACAGCTCCCTGGTTCATGGAACACTTTTTTCACATTTTTTCGCTTAAAATGTTAATATCACGTGACTTTTGACCTTGGTTGCCATGACAACCATATATTTTTGTAGTGCTAGACACTCTTATTATATGTGTGAAGTTTCATGTTCATGGGATGTTTTTCTTGGAGTTATTATAAAGAGTGATTTTCACATAATTTGACCTTTGACCTTTACTTCCGGGAGTCAATGCAGAACTGGGGTTCCACCTAGGGCACCTTCCCACCAAATTTGAAGAAAATCGGCTTTACCGTTTTGGAGATATTAAGAAAACAAAATTGGACACACACACACACACAGTCGTGTTTTTACACACTACTGAGGACCTCATTGTTTTCTCCATTGTGTTTTCTTCCTTAACCCTAACCTTAACAATAGACTCTCTATTGTTATACTACCGAGAACTTGAGAAATCTATTGAATTCACTACCGAGGACCTGGAAATGCATTGTTTAGGTCCTCAGTTTTACCTAAAGACAAAGCCACCCACACACACACTCACACACACACCCACACACATACGGACACGTTTTGACCCCTCCCTCTGTTATGGACTTTTGGTCACCCTGGGGTACCCCACCATGGGTTAGGACTTTAGACTAGTAAATCGTGAAAATTAACTGTTACCATGGCAACGGTTGTTATTTCTGCTGGCATTGCCGAATATAGCCCAACAGGTCAAGTGACTACAATATCTCATCCTCCTCACGGAGCGATGAGATAAAAAACAATTGGACAAAAGCCCAAGTTGGACTACTGGGGATACAGGGACCTTTTGGATTGATGTTGTCAGGGGTTGTTTTGGGCTTTGAAACAACAATTGTACTCAAGCTGTCCAACAGGAAGTAATAATGTAGGCTAGTTAATACCGGACTGAGACAAATATTTACCAATTAATGAAGAGTACGCCGAAAATTCACGTTTTGAAATAAAGTTTCCCTCCTTATTATCTCCTCTTCATTTTGTCATTTTAACGAACAGCTTACTGATTTGCAAAATCTCGGGTACGTAAATAACACGTCCCCCCTTTTATTTTGCTTCCTGTGTACACAAAAAGAGCTAACGTAAGGTTCAAATTGTCTTCGGTGTTAGGTATTTTACCAGTGGCATTGGAAAGACCGCAGGGTGAAACGCAGAGTTTTAACTGGCGGCCTAAAGCTATGTGGTGCGAGAACCGTTGCATTTTTCGCATCGGGAACAGTGCGATTTGGTATGCACGCACCTTAAGACTTGATCATGCTACAACAAAAATTTCCCATTTACCAAGGATAACGAAACAACCTATACTTTCGCACGTGGTGTTTGTTGTTAAAAGCAAACCAAGGGAATTGTGTTAGTTCTAACATAAGTGCATGAAGACGAGCACCCCGGAAGGTGCCCGGGGCTTGATAAAACCACACGTTCTTGTCTTGACGACGTGTACTTGGAGAAGTAATTACTTACGTGTGTCCAACTTCATGAGCAATGGTCAGACCACCTGATAGTCCGGTGTCTTCGTTCACACTTGCCCCTTCCCCGATAATACAGGTTCCTAAAATACTAGCTATGCCGAGAAGACCAGGGTTTCCATCGGAAGTGAGTAAATCTTTTCTGTCAGAATCAGCATAAATTTGATTTTTGATGAAATCACAGTCTGATAAAGACATTCAATATTATTTTTAATGATGTGAAGAATTTTATGACACAGACAAGAAAGGTTTAATAAAGTACTACTGCTCATCATGTTGTGCTTTTAGTGTGTATAAGCTATACACATTTGGTTAAACTTAAAATATGTTCTGATACATGTACCGAAAGTTATCAGATACAAAGATTATTTTTGAGGAAATCCTACTGATTAGGGTGAACGAATGACATTTTATTACTTGTTGAATGCACAAAGTGACATGCATATAATGATGCATATCATTTTTATTTCATTGCAAATCATTTCTTAGATGCGTGCATTCTTGCTATGACCTGTAATAAGAAATGCTATTCCCAAACGGGCCATCATGAAACATGACATCATCCAATTAAAGCGCCACCATCAGTTGGCGCGTAGTCAGTTTTAACACAATGTTTTCCAGACCGGCAGAAATGACACTTGCCAGGCCTTGAAAGTTGCATTTTCATATTCTTTATTTGAGATTTCAAACTTACCTTTCTAAAAAGTAGAAAAGAAGAACAAGAGATCACTTTGTACGGGTATGTCAAAATAGGATCCTGATTACTTCACGCCCTGTTTTATTGTGTGTTTTACAGTTAATTAAGGGCCACATAGCTGCAAATCTGGGTAGACAAAACTGGACGCGTCCCTACGCGTCCCTACCCACGTTTTCTTCAATGGTGTGGATATGATATACTGTATACCACCAAGTCTTTTTTGGCCAATGTTTTCAAAACCTTGTACTTCGGTTTCCCATGTATGAACTTAGCAAATAAAACAAATAACTCCCAACAATCATGACTTTTGATTACATTCTATATACAGTGTGCATTGTCGATTTAAACCAGACGAAGATCGACTCCGTGTCGTTCGCTCTGCACCTTCAGTACTTGTGCGGCTTACGCTTTTCGGCACGTGTCCGCACAAATCCTCACAAAATTTGACAAGGTATCTCTTCCTATGTTGACGGTAATCGTATTTTGATAAAGATGGGAGGCTACAAGGTTTGGACAAGGAAGGGGCAGTGATGGACTGTCCTTTGTGCAGGCCCGTAGTCAAGGGGGGGGGGGAAGGGGGCGAAGCCCCCTTGGAAAATTTTTCGCCCCCTAGAAGATCAAAAATTACCATTGCTGTAATGCATTTTAGTACGTTTCGCCCCCTCTGGAAAATTTTTTGCCCCCAGAAGCTTTTTCGTCCCCCTTCAGCACCTTGTCTGGCTACGTGGCCTGCCTTTGTGACGGATGTGGCGATCGCTGCCAGGGGTGCATGATCTAGGGCCGATTTTGGAAGTTGTCGAAAGAAAGACCACTCCAGAGGCTCGTAGCCAACAAGATGATGAAATGGGGTGAGACAGCTGGGGGACGGAGGGATTTTTAGGGGAGGGGATAGGGATAGATACAATAAAATGCATTATGGCAATGGTAATTGGTATATGCAATGGTGCCCTGCCTCCTTTGGCTACCGGCTTGCTACCCCCTTTGACGTGTCATAGCCAGCAATTTAACTTTTGCCGCAGCCGATTCAAATAGTCTGCCTCGAGGAAAAGAGGTTGGTCCCTAGGCGACAAAAATAGCTCGCTGAGGGCGTGGGTGGTCAGGTTGAGCCCCCTATAGACAAGTGGAATAAGTGCGGTAATTCACGTGGCACGATTCACGACATGTGATCTTGATTAGACCTAATTTCATGTGAAGTGGGAAGACAGGCAAATTAATTGTATTGTAAGGTTTTGTTATTATTGTGTTAAATGCTTAAAAGGAACCAACGGGCAACTGGGCTGAGGAGGGCCGTGTAGGGGTAGTGGGGCTCTGAGTATGTTAAAAGATCTTGATATTTCCTTCGCAAAGTTTGCCAGCTTGCCTCTTCTATACATAAGCAGGCGCAGATTCAAGGGGGCTTTCCCGGTCTCAGTCCCCCTTTTTCGCCACATCAACAATAACAAATACACGAAAATTAGCATAATCTTAATCTAGGAGAATATTCAAGGGGGCTTTCAGCCCCCCCCCCCCCATTCGAAATGTCTGGATCCGAGCCTGATAAGACTATTCTGCGTACCAGTCTTAAAGGAAAAAACCAGCCATTCCTTTAATTTTTGCGAAAAATTCTACATTCCTGTGTTAAGAAATAAAAGTCATTCCCAATTTCTTAATTAATATCTGGTCACGATGTGTATCCTTCCAACGACCTTTCATTCACACACGAGAACGGAGAACACCAGTCTTAGGCCCCTTTGCATGTGAACGACAGTTGGTGTTAGGTAATAATAATGCGATCTACCAGCTCGTATTCGGATCGGGGATAATTCATACCCCTCCCAGTGCATCACCTAAACCCCTCCCAATGTTAATCTGTTCAAGCTCAATACTGTAAATGTTTGTTCAACTTTATATATGTGATAAAACATTTGATTACCCAGATACGATGATAGCGTTGTCCCAATGCCCCGACTCTCCATTAGCAATGAACGAGGCTGCATTCCAAGCTCGCAGACTGTCCAGTGTTGTTTCGCCATTCGATGACAGGCTCAGAGGGTTACCGTATATCTGGGTAAATTAATTAATAACGAAATGATAAAAATGATCTACTTAGCAGAAAAACGGAAATTATGAAAACACAGAATAACACCAACTTGAGGGATACCTTAACTAATAGCAGAAAACACCCCAAAATACATTTTGAAAGGCAACTTTCATCATCAATTAGATCTCGTAATGATTGACTGATAGCAGTAACAACGAAGAAGAGTGACATTAGTCTAGACTGCTAGAAACGGGCCACGCGTGATGAAGGAGTCTGACGGGTGAGATGAGGCCACGTCACAGGGTCCAACCAGGCGACGGTAAGCTCCCCCGGGAAGCAGAAAGCCTTCAGGGGTAACTTTTGATTTTAGCCCTCCGGCTTCCAGCCCAGCGGACTTTTGAAAAAAGTAACGATGTGAGTTCTAGTTTACTACAACCAACAACAACAACAACAACAACAACAACAACAAAACAACAACAACCAGAAAGCCCAAAGGCTTAGTGATTCCTTGCCGAATGGGGATGCTTTGTTGCATTGAGCCTTATCCCTCAAATTTATCTTTCTTGACTACATCATTTTATGATGTTTTAACAATTTGACCTCTGTTGGATTCAACTCCAATGGATCTTGGATCTTGTAAATTCTTGGCAAATTTTGCTTTTTGACCTCTGGTTACCCCAGATGACGATCTTGGGAATACTTGGGAAATTTTGCTTTTTTTTTGACCTCTGGTAACCCCAGATGTTGATCTTGGGAATTCTTTGAAATTTTGCTCTCTGACCTCTGGTGACCTCATATAACAATCTGGGGAATTGTTGGAAAATTTTGCTTTTTGACCTCTGGTAACCCCAGATTACCTTTGACCTCCACCAAAAACAATAGGGTTCTTCCTTACATCATAAAAAATCTATACACTAAATATCAAGTGTCCTTCATTCCTGTCTTGAGATATTGTTATTACACGTTTTTCAGTTTTTTAGCTCCTGTGACCCCAAATGACCTTTAACCTTCACCAACAACAATAGGGTTCTTTCTCTCAACATGGCAAATCTATATACCAAATATGAAAAGTGTCTGTCATTGCTATCTTGAGATATAGTGATTACAAGCCATTTACGTTATTTTCGCAGTTTAACCTCTGGTGACCTCAGATGACCTTCGACCTCTACCAAAAACAATAGCATTCTTCCTCTCAACATGACAAATCCATATCAGCCATTCCTACCTTGACATATCGCGATTTCAAGGTTTTGGGTCTTTGACCTCTGGTGACCTCAAATGACCTTTGACCTTCATCAAAAACAGTAAGGTTCTTTCCCTTAACATGACAAATCCATATACCAAATATGAAAAGTGTCGGTCATTCCTATCTTGAGATATCGTGTTTACGAGCTTTTCAGCTTTTTACCTCCGGTGACCTCAAATGACCTTTGACCTTCACCAAAAGCAATAGGGTTCTTCCTCTCAACATGACGAATCTATATACCAAATATGAAGTGTCGGTCACTGCTACCTTGAGAAATCGTGTTTACAAGCTGTTTAGGAGGTTTTCGCAGTTTAACCTCCAGTGACCTTGGATGACCTTTGACCTCTACCAAAAAAGAAAGGGTTCTTTCGCATCACCATCGCATAGATTCCTTGCCTGCCTTCGGCAAGGAATCGACCACGACCACGACCACGACCACGACCACGACCACGACCACGACCACGACCACGACCACGACCACGACCACGACCACGACCACGACCACGACCACGACCACGACCACGACCACGACCACGACCACGACCACGACCACGACCACGACCACGACCACGACCACGACGACGACCACCACGACCACGACGACGACGACGACGACGACGACGACGACGACGACGACGACGACGACGACGACGACGACGACGACGATGACGATGACGATGATGATGATGATGATTGTGATGACGACGACGACGACGACGACGATGATAATGAATGTATTCATACTGCACACAATTCCACAAAAGACGCAGTTACGAAGGTAAAAACAGTAAAGAAACAACAAAGATCAGCAAAGATAGTAAACTGAAACAGTAAAAAAAACTAAAAGTAAGAAATTTCCAAAACATGTTAAAGAATTATTATTAATCATTATTAATAATAATTATAAATATGACCATGCTTTCATGCATTTGCCTTTAGGTTTTCCCTTTGTAGTTAGTGATGGTCACGCTGTCACGAGGAGACGTGTTTACTTTTTGTGCCTTTCACTTACTCCTGGAGGGCAAGTTAAAGACTAAAGAAAGCACGTCCTTTACTGCAGGGTTACCCTGACTACTTCAAAAATGATTAAACGTCAAATATTTAACTGACTTGCTTATACTTAGCAGATTAAAGTCACCAAATTAAATGCCTTCCATTTAATTCGGTCATTGCAAGAGCAAAAGGTCATGTGTTCAATGCCATTCGGATCATTGAAAAAAGCATCTTTTAACAGATTGAGAAGAAAGTATACAATAAAACGGAGCCCTTAAGAGCTTTAAAACGTGGAGAGTTTATATTACGTTAAAATTTTTGTTTTCATTAGTTACATAGTTGTAAGAAATAACTTTTACGATCAGCTGCCTAAGTTAAATTAGTCTAAATACAGAGATTGTGATGACCCGGTGTTGCTGATTTACTAGGGAGTCTAACTTTCTGACTTTATATTGACTTCGCTATTCCACAGAGGTTATCATGTTGTGGCAAAAGGCTATGATTTCCTGTGGGTTTCTTGTTCAATCCAGGAATAATCTTAGCACATAACACAGCAGGTGCATAACATCAGAGAAACTTGTATGTCTGCATTTATAGCGTGAATCAAGGGTGGATCCAGCCTCTAGCTAATGGGGGGCAGTATGAAAAGGGGGTCGCCAGGAAGTGGTAGTTTTACTTAATTTCTTAGGACGCAGGAGGGGCGCATTTTTGTTGTATTTGGGGGTCCAGATTGGTCATGGGGGCAACTGCCCCCAGCTGCCCAACTGGATCTCAGTGGCATGTTGCGTTTGGCACTTATTCATTTTCAATATTCTTTTCGCAGCGCTATATTATGTGGTCAGGATTTTGTGAAGTCACACAGGCAGACCAATGGAATAAAGCTTTGACGTTTTTATCTTGACATATATGAATGAAACATGTTGGTACTGTGAAGTTGTAACCTTTTCTCTTACAAAAACCTCAGTCTCGATCTTCAATGAATACTATGCAATGCTTTCTGTGGTGTCAAATTTTCAGGTCAAATAAATTCTTTGATTTAAAGAACAAACGGGGTTTTGGGAACAGTCTCTAAGTGTTCAATAACATTTTGTAATCTTGACGTGACTGAAAGTCACCCCTGACAAGAAAAACCTCATCTTCAGACAAGAATATCTGGAGTCATGAACAATGTATCAGTACCAGGTTTGAAGGGTATGTGGTGGCATGGGCTGCGATCCCGGGGGACAGGGGGGCATATCCCCCTCAATATTTGAGAAATCGCCCATTGACTTTGATTTTTCACCCAGTAAATTTGAAAATGGGGTCATGTCCCCCAATACTGAGAACCAATCGCCGCCGTTGTGTGGTGGAAATTTGTTCTCTTTCCCTTAGTTTCCTCTTAAATTGTCACTAGAATATCCGTATACTAAATGCGTTCAGGGATTCTGAAAGTTTTAATTCAGATAGTTTGATTAAAATACCTACCGTCGCACTGTCAGTTGAAAGAGCAATCACATCTACAATGTAAAGTCTCATAGTGACATCCAGACTAGGTTCCACATATCGTCGGCTCGCCTATAAAACAAGAAAATTGAGTCGGCATTTATTGGGTTATGGACTCCTATAGGTGAAGCAGCTTAGACTGGAAATCCAGGAGTGACAATAGTACTACCGTACACACTTGATAGCTCACGGTAACAAACGTGAATTACATCAACCATTGACGCAAATCGTAGGTGATGTGTAGTCATAGTTTAACTTTGTGGCAGATGTGGAATGTGTACGCCTCTTTTCAAGTAGATTCTCTAAAGCTAGCCGTACACTACAAGACTTAGCACACCGCAACCCAACTCGATCGTCGGGTCGCCAACAGTCGTGAGGTGTGCAAGATTTTAAGACTGCGATTGGCAGTTTTAAGATCAGTTTTAAGTCGCGCCGACTTTAGTCGGGAAGAACCAAGATGTTCGTTCTTAACGACTGAAGTCGGCGCGACTTAAAACTAGTCCTAAAACTTCCAGTCGCAGTCATAAACTCATGCACACTATACGACTCTTGGAGATTCGACAATCGAGTTGAGTTGCGGTGTGCAAAGTCGTGTAGTGTATGGCTGGCTTAACACCTGCGAACAATGACAGAGACCATCCAATGTCACTATGTTCATGAGCCCGATTTTAAGTTACCTCTCCACTGTTGATTGGTATCATATCTAACCTAATGAGTTGATGAGTGACCTTTTCTATTAATAGTTATACCACCCAAAATGTGTTTTTGCATGTTGTATTGCTATGGTAACAGTTACTTGTTTATTCTGCCTCGGTGCAGTACAGTAGTGTGAACCCAAAGTGTACTTATATTTCAACTTTCGCAGTGAAGTTTAGGGTATCGTCAGTCACATCATCACCTGATGTGTTTCTCGATTTGAGCTTGAACATGTTTTCCTTCATCTTGCTTTCATTTTTCCTTTCAACAGTGAATCTCATCACTTGCTCACTCTTACCAAAAATAAAGGAGAAAACACAAAGAAAGTCTCTGTGATTGAGTTGGTGGCGCTCTCCAAATTTAAACCGCAATCTACAATACGACCTTCTCACTTTTACACAGTAAGCATGTAAGTCAATGACACTTCTTCATTGAATGAGTTTTATAGGTGAAAATATTCGTTTTATATTAGGTGTTATTAACTACACAAACAAGAGTGATACCCCTAGTTTCCTTTTCTTTATTGACTTTGAAAAGGCTTTTGATCGGGTCGATTGGGGTTTTATTGTTCGTACATTGAATTGCATTCATTTTGGGCTAGTTTTTGTTCAATTGGGTCAAAACTATCTAAAATGGCAGCTCTGCGTGTGTATCGCATAATGGTCACTCTAAGGGGTTTTTTCTATTGAAAGGGTAGTAAGACTAAGGTTCCCGTTAAGTCATTATCTTTATATTCTTGTTGCAGAAACTTTGGCAAGGAAAATAATTTACGATAATGCATTTAATGGTCTCAATGTCTTGGGAAAGGGAATTATAATTTTACATTATGCTGATGACACTACTTTTTTGGATGGTACATGTGACTCCTTGCCAATGTAATTAATGTTCTTGATAATGTTACTTCAGCCTCTGATCTAAAAATCAATTATAGTAAATCACATCTTTTCCCACTTGGTTCCTTTATTAATAATCATCCAGATTATGTTAAGGATTTCAACATCACTATGACTAATGGTCCCATAAAATTTTTAGGAATTTTATTCACCTATGACGGCAACGATTTATCGTAAGAACTACCTGAAGAATCTTTCCAGGTTAAAAAAGCAACTGAAAATTTGAAGCAGTAGGGATCTTACTCCTCTTGGTAGAATTAACACTTTAGTTAAAACTTATGGCGTTAGTAAGCTTGTATTGCTCTTCTTAGTGCTTCCAAATCCCCCAACAAAGTTTTCTAAGGAATTTAAAGGGTATAATGTTTGATTTTATTTGGAGTGGGTAACCCCGACAAAGTTAAAAGAAGCACGATGCATGAAAGTATTAATGAAGGGAGTTTAAAAGTAATTCATATCCAAAGTTTTGCCTTTGCATTGAAACCTGTTGGGTTGGGAGTTAAAGGGATCCTAGTAATAAGGGTTCCTGGAAATTGCTTTTCGATCACTTTCTCTCTCAATTGGTAAAGATATTCCATTGTAAGTTTCTTACTAAAGATGACGAATGTATTGATAGCAACTTTATTATTGATATTTGTAAAGGTTGGAGTAAAGCTTCTTTCAGCACTCCACAAGATAATTATGGATCTCAGATAATTTGGAACTACTCTCATCTTAAAATTGATAATTCTATTGTTTATGACAAAAGAATTCATTTGGCTGGTGTTCCTTTCGTTAAGGGCCTGTTTTTAGCTAATAGTAGTAAAATGTAGGATTACAATGCTTTTATGAAAAAATATAAAATTTTGAACTATCCGTTTACGAGGTTTTGTGGATTGCTGTCAGCCATTCCTAGAAACTGGATCCACTCCATTTATCACTCGGATCACCACAATAATGATGACATTATAAGGTCTATCAGTAACAATACTAAGCTTTCGCATGTGGTGTATCTTATATTACTAGTCAGCCCAAAGCTTGTGCTAAGTGGGAAAGTAAATTTAACCTTACGCCCGAAGATTGAGCTATTATTTTTAAGATGCCTTTTTGTACTGTTTTGGAAGGGAGGATAAAGTATTTTAACTTCAAATTCATTCACTGCATCTTAGGAACAAATAGGCTGTTGTGTTTAATGGGAAAGTAGAATACCGCTCTGTGCACCTTTTGTCATATTGATACTGAGTCTCTAGAGCATCTGTTGTGGTCAAGCCATGTCACCTCTAGTTTTCTTTTAGACTGTGAGTTTAAGTTCTTTGGGCGGCATTTTATTTTTCCTAGAGAGGACCTCTTCTTTAGTCGTATTTGTGCTAGATAAGATCCCTTAAACTTCTTTATTTTGCATTGCAAACACTATATTGTACACTAAATAATTTTCTACCATACTGGAACACTTTTTTCTATAAGATGAAATTTATTATTAAAGTCGAAAAGCATATAGCCCTTAAAAGTGATACTTCAAAGTCTCTCAGAAACAATTATAAAGCTTTACAACGAAGTCTCTCGCACTGTATCGAGGATTTGGAAAATTATTTTATCAAGTATTTTGGTATGTATATATATTATGTATATTATGTATACTGTGTATACAATCTATTTTTTTGTGTGTATAATGTGTGTTATGTATATAATCTATGTTATGTTTATATATAGGCCTATGTGTCAAGTATATAGTGGAAACTGTGTATTATCATTCCACGTGAGAACTGAGTGTACTTAATCGAAACTCGAAAATTGTAGCATTCGTATTGCAAGAACTGTTTGTAAATAAATGAGATGGCCAAAAAAAAAAGAGTTTTGAGAGAGAGAAATCACACATTAAAACCCCATTGACCTTTTCACGCGACCTTTGGTCGCGTGAAATGCATTGTAATCAGACTTGCTTTAGTCGATTTTTCGTTGAATATTTATGGTTGTTTTTATGCTGATCCACGAAAAATTCTTGAATGCAGCTAGTGTTAGTGCAGAAATAATATACGTTCGTCGGGAAGGCAAAGTCACAGTAGGCTCTGAGTCGAGTGATGTGAAAAGATTTAGAAGCACACCCCGCCAACGGTTTTAACAGATTAGGAAAATAATGTGGTAAAAATAAGATTATTACAAGCCAATTAACTGGCATGGCTAAGTTCTTGTTTTTCAAGACTTAATTGACTCGTGCAATTCTACGGATATCTACGCTGCTTGTAGTAAATTGTAGGCTATGGAACATTCATTGGTGTAGCGATAGGGTTAGAGTTAGATGAGGTTTTTCGGTTCAGTTTCTAACCAATTGGTTTAAGTCGGGCCGGTCACGGCCTTTTTCCAGTCGTGGCTCACTATTTTTCCCTACTGTTTTCCCTACTCCATTGCTCCAAGTTTTGGGTATGACCCGGCTAGGAGTCGAGCCCCAGACTTTCTGGCTGCAAGTCGGATGCTCTAAACACTTGACCATGCAGTCGGTCATGGTGTAGTGATAGGGGTAGTAAGTTAGAAGGTATAGGGACGTGTGCTCTGTGCACAAAGTATTTTCTTCTTCCTTGCAAATAAAATGTGAAAGCACCAAACTCTTTGCCTCTTTGACCGTGGAGACAACAGGGTTCGACTAAGAACAAAATTCAGTTTCTTTCATTAGAGACCTCCTCTAATGATGCGGCATCTTAAACGGTAAACGTACATTTCCCATGCGCCATGGACTCTTATTCGCCTGTTTGTAGTTAGAATACTACAAAACTTTCGGTGCGATATATGGTATGCTATGCAATTTCCTACTTGTTCATTAAGTCAACGTTGACTTAGAAGTTGTTGCATCACCCCAATACCTTTGTAATGCCTTGCTACTTGAAATTATAACAGATAATTACACTTTCGTTTATGCGTGCAAATCAGTGAAATGTGATGTGTACTGTAGTAAAGCTTCTATTACATAAAGTAGTTTACTCAACAGACTATAGTCGTGGGCATTTAAAGCAAGTCTTTAGCCAAGGGTGACGGAAGGGGGGAGGGCGAAGCCCCCTAGCAAAAAATTGCGTCCAACAGAAATTGCCTTAACATATTTTTACACATCTTGTCCCCTGAAAACATTGCATGCTGCTAGAATTGAATAGGACATTTAAGCCAATATTACCCGAGAAAAAGGTTTTTTTCCCGGGTGAAGCTTATCTCCATAATTACTTGCTCTATTGACCAAAACAGTCTTTAAAGGGGTTCAAACCCCTTTAACTTTGTTGATCTCAAGATACCTGAACAGAAAGTTCTCTGATAGATTCTGGATTAAGGGTGGGCAACTAGAGATGGCTAAACTTGCTATTTGTTTCTAGCGTGGGAGTCCCACTGGAAGCCATCTCGCCCATTCAGTGCCTTGCCTGACTACGAGCCTGATGTAAAGTACATACAGGACTACACTTTGCTTGGGAGGTACCATAGAATTTTACTTTTTTAATTGCAAGAGGGGCTAGAAGTAAACACGGTTGGGAAATTGAACCTTTTAATATGTATGCAACCACTTCCCCTCGCAAATTGTGCGTACTCCAAAGGGACATAAATCCTTTATGTTTCTTTGCAGCTGTCTGTCTGTGTCATTACTTGTGAAGTGAAGAGAGGAGAAATTTGGTAACTGAATGTTAGTAACGGAATGGCACATTGGTTACCCGAGGAAAGGAGAAAGGGTGAAAAACGGGGTTTTCTTCAAAGCGGTGCACAACATACGTACATGTATGTTGTTACGACATTCTTCTTTCAATTAGTGCCCTTCTGGGAACGTCACTTCGGTTGCTAATAATAATGATCTAATCACCAAACATCAATAAAAACAGGTATATGATACCCATAAAACTACAATTTTCGACTAGAAAACATCTGTGTAAAGATTTCCAAGATCATATTGGGGTATTTGATACACGAAAAGAAGTATTACAACCCCGCTGCTCCCAGGGCAAAAGAAAATTGGAGGAAGTCGATCCTCAGTGTTTCTGACCCCTTGATTATGTCATCAATGCATTTACATTAATCCAATCCAATTTAAACTTCATCCTTTGTGTCAACCAAGGGATTTATTTTACTCACCACATGCATCAAGGCCATGGCGTAAGTTTCAGTGTCAGGTCCACGTTTGGTTACAAAATCGACGTCAAGAATCAGAAGAACTTCCATATATTTGGGAGGGGTGTATTCCTCTGTAGCCTGTTCTGCGAAAATACCATCATGACCACGATTGACTGGGTCCAGTTCACTTTCATCTGAAAAAGGGAAGGAAATGCCATTTGTCCTACTTATTCATATTGCAAGTCCGTTTGTCCTTTGTCGACTGATCAAATTCGAATTAAATGTTTCCAAGTGGGCAAACTGAGATTATCACAACAAAATAGTGTCAATCGCGGAACTAATGCTTGACTACAGGCCCAGGAGAAAATCTCCTGGGATTAGACTTAAAAGGGTTGGATACTCAGTTTTCAGATACTAACACAACCGTAGTTTGATTGTGTATTGTTCATAATTTGTCATAGTTGTGGTATCACTTTACAAAAGTTATTGATCCATGGCCAGAAACCCTCCAAACGTTATTCTTGGATCAATGCCTGGGCCATTGAAACGTTATGAATGGATCCATGTCAGTGTCCCTACAAATCTTATTGATGGATCCATGGCCAGGAACCCACTGATGTACTAATGCCAGGGCCATTCCAAACGTTATTGATAGATCCATGGTGATTGCCCCTCCAAACGTTTATCATGGATCCGTGTCAATGCCCCTCCAATTTTCATTTATGACCCATGGTCATTGCCGCTCAAAACGTTGATGGATCCATGTCAGGGCCTCTCCAACGTTATTGAAGGATCCATACCAGTGACTACCTAATTGTTACTAATGGATCTATGCCAGGTCCATTTCAAATCTTATTGGTGGATCCACAGCCGGGGCCGCTCCAAAAGGCATTGGAGGCCAGGGATTCTCAGAACGTTGTTGATGAATCTATTGCCAGGGCCCCTCCAAACGTAGTTGATAGATCAATCCCAGAGCCCTCTCAAACGTTATTGATGGATCATGCCCGGAACCCGTCCAGACGTCAGTAGGCTAATGATTCATACAAGGGCTTCTACAAATGTTATTGATGGATCAATGTCTTGCCCCCTCCAAACATTTCGAGGTGGGTCACACTAGCGCGATTTCAGATAGCATTACGGTGCGATTTTTGTGAGTTTTAGTTAAAATCTTCTCCATCCCCGATCGGAAAGGGCCAAAAATTTGCCAACCCGTCTAAATATACGATTTTTATCAGAGGACTACGAAAATGTAATGTAAACTAATCATTTCATGGCGTCACATTGACAGACAGCGTTTATCGGAAAAGCGCAAAAAAAAAAATAGGATTGATTTGAGCAATACTTGAAGAACAGTTTATCGAAAAAGAACTGTTCTAGTTGAACTGTACTAGAAGAACTGTACTGGAAGAACAGTTTATCGTGAGACAAACTAGGATCATGACCAGTTATCGACATAGCGTGACCATACTTAGAACAAGGTCTGAATAAAATACTATTTAGAAATTTACTATTTACTATTTAGAAAATTCGGATCGGATTTCGGATTGAAAATCCCTGTAGTGTGACCTGCCCTTTAGCGACCTTTTACTTCAGCACCTGGCCATGGGCCTGTGTCGATGCATGAGTTTCTTCCAAGTGTAATAAATGTAAAGTCCCTTCCACATCATGCAACTCGATGCGACGTAACTCCTTGCAACGTGGTTTTTCCGTCGCCTAGTTAAGTGTGGACAGCTGTGCAACTAGTTGCAAGCGGTTGCAATTGCAGTTGCAAGCAGTTGTTGTGAATTTTTTATTTTACTTTCTCCCCCTGATGGTTTTGTGACGCCAAGTATATTCATGGTCTGATCCATGCCACTACCTCATTCAAGCCCTTTTTACAGACAATATACATTTTTCACTTTCTGACTTTCGGTATGTGGCACTAATTAAATTACTCTCCTTCTCCCGTTCCCCATCCTTCCCTACTCCCAGTAAAATCTTTTGGATCGGTCACTATTACTACTAAGGCTGAAATTTAGAATCAGTGCCCGGAAGTGACCTATCGTGGTACGCATAAGGATAGGGTTATATACGTGGTAGGCATACGGATAGGGGATATAGGGTTATACATAGTACGCACACGAATAGGGATAGGGTTACGTGGTACGCATACGGATAGGGTTTTAAAAGTGGTACGCATAGAGATAAGGTTAGGGTTACGTATGCCCTAAGGCATACGTATAGAGATAATATACGTATAGACATGTCTATACGCAATGGAATCAGTCTGTACGTAAAATTAGCCTGTACTTCTAATATTTCAAAACATTGGCCGCAGCCAATCGGTTAGGGCATAGTCTCGCAATATAGTTAAAGTACAGGGCGTTCGTATTCTTGATGTATACGTTCGAATCCCACAGACTACCCTTTCTTTCCACACTTGTTACACTTCTTCTTCCTCGATCTACGTCACTTCCGGGCAGTGATTCTAAATTAGTACCAGAACTGATGTAAAGTAGGCTTACAACTTAACTGAGTATGTTGCCAACACCTACACATCTGGATAACATGTCACCGTGCTTCAGTAAGCCAGTATGCTTTAAATGAATGTTCTCCAATCAACTTAATTGTAGTAAACAGGTTACCTTCATCAGATAACTGTTACCTTTCGAGTGTTGTCACGCCCCTTCCTTTCCTATCATCTCTAAGTCTGTCCAGAAAAATTACCTCTTTTGGTAATATAGCAAGCACTTACACTTCACTGGGCAAAATTCATCCTCGTTTAAGGCTCTCCTATAGATTAAATGTGGACGTCCCGTACTTCTCTTTTGTCTTGCATATTCTTTAGTGTGTTCTTCATTCAGTGGCGTGATAAAGATTCCATCTCCCCCTTGATCAACGTAGCCGTACTGGAAAACAAACGTGTTTATTACGTAATAATATACATAACAATAAATACTTTCTCCTACTATTCACTTTTGCACAAAGTATCTTTTACAGCTGAAGTTTGGTGAGGAAATACATTGAAGTTATTTACTATAGATTGAATTCCACTTAAGTCCCATTTTACCAGCAGCATTTTACTGCACGAGACATTAAACTTGTCCACGACCCTAACACTAATAAGTGGTACTACTAATTGGCAAAAATCATGTAGGCTATATCATTTAAAAGGAGAAAATAATATCTGTTCTTTTCAGCCAGTCAAGAACGCATGACAGGACCTTGATGTAGAAGTCTGAGAATCTAGAGGCTGGTTAGTTAAGTTTGTTGTCCTTTCTGGACGTAGTTCCTCTGGGGAGCAGAACTCCTTTTGGAGTTGGGAGAAACGTTTGGTTTCGCCCCTTGGCTCCTCGTCGAAGAGTCGAACGGACTTTGGAAAAAGTAGTATCAGTAATGAAGATGATCAAGACAGGTCTTGACTGCACTTTAGATTGATCTGTCTTGATGGCTTCTTGTTAAGTTTCACGGTCCCTTCGGGGTGGTCACTCCATTTGGGAGTAGTTTCAGGTTTTCGCGTGCAGTGGGAGACGCCCTGCAAGATTTTCCTTAGAAAGTAGTACTGTACAGTTATTCATAGTATACAAGTACACCGTTACTTTGGAAATACTGGGAATACGCCCTCTATTACTCTTCGAAGTCAGGGGTTAGTAATCGGCCGAGCACTCGACGAACACTTCAGTAGACAAGGGTCTCATTTTGTTATAAAGCTTGAGAAGTAAAAAATAACGAGCATCTTGACTAAAACTAGAGTTTAGTATGAAATAATCTGTTTCCGTTAAGTTCAATCCAATTTTATTGAATTAAAATGCAGGATAGCAGGGATATCTGAGCATAAGGTTACCACCTACTTCATTATCTGAGGACAACGTTGGGAGAAGTTTCAAATTTTCCCCGCAAAGAGATAGTCAGCAGGCTTAAATTTTAGATTACGTAGTATCATGAAATTTTCCGCCAAGCAAAGACAGCATGCCATCAGGTCATGCGGTTAGATTTTAAGGAGTATCACAAAAATTGCGAAAATCATTCGTAAATCAATGATACAACTGACAAAATAAAAATGCAACAAGGCAGAACACTGCATTGTCAAGGTGTATCCTCTGATTCTTATACTTGTACACTAGTGTGTATTAGTTCTTGCTATGCAGAAAGCGTGTGATTCGAAATCGTCAGTAAAAGCTTCAATCCATATTATTGCATGCAATTAAAAAGGCGGGTTATTGTATTGGACCAGCGGGGCGTATCAAGCCCTGTGGATTGATGGGTGATGATAGTCCCGATTTTACGGTTTTCGAAATAATTTCCGAGGCACCGTGTCCCAAAATCCCTTGGGACGTAGGGTCCAGGGCAACTCCCTAACGGGCCGAAACGAGTCCCCTGCAGATCAGGAGTATTTCTTAGAATTGTGGGCATTGAAAAAAAGCATTTACATATCTTCAACAGTTCAAATGGTCTTATAAGCGGGCTAAAAGAGTCACCTGGATCATTATTTAACCAGTTTATTTAAAATAGCCTAACTCGGGCTAAAGGCCGGCCGATTTGATGTTGTTTGAGGGTGCAGGTGGGTGGATGGATGATGATAGGGAATGTACCAAAGTTTTAATAAATTTCTATTCAACTCAAGTGTTCCTACAACAATGCCCCAAAGTAAGAAATTTATAAGATAACTAGCATATCGAAATAACGGTTTTCTTCAGTTTTTTAAAACTAGGTTATAATTTCTCTTCTCTTTCTTTCTTTTTTAATTAATTTAATTGTATAATTGTGTCGAGAACAGAGTGGGTCTAGACTCTCTGGATCCTGACCTGGGAGGATGGGTGATGGTAGGCTGAGATTGTAAAGGGCTTTCAAACAATTCTGCTTAAGTTGTCTTGCAGGATTGGATGCAAGTTTAAGTTCCAGTTCAATTTAAGTCCCAATAGGGAAATTCAATGCTCGCAGTGAAAACATAAAAATACAAAAATATCAAAAGGTTTACAAATATAAATAGACAATGATTTCAAACATAAAAATTCAAATACATAAGAGTTTACAAATCTAAATAGACAATTAGGAGGTTAAGACGAGTGTAAGATATAAGACAAAAGATGGTAAGATATGAATACAGAATACAGAATAAGACATAAAAAGCCGAGAAGATGAGTAGTAATAATAATAATAAAAAGGTCTAGCGATTAAAACGACCATTAAAAAGTTTAATACACTGGGAGATAAAAGATGACTTTGTGTCTATTTGGAACTGCGTAAGGTAGTCTCATTCGACCACTACGAGGGATTATGGCACTATTAATTAAAATCGGCATACAGGGGGTGGCTGGTATCATTGAGAACAGTATTGAGCTTAACTACAATGTAACGTTGGTACGACAAGTAAATTGTGAACTGATTATTACCTAAACACGGCCCCCTTGTCTAATAATCGAGTCAATACGTTTCTTATCTGTAACGTTCACGTTCCCACCCCAACAAACAATGCATTACAACTAAACACTGTATCACCGAGTTATAAAAGGAAGAATGCGGCTATTGATGTTGAACGTGTTCAATTTACGGAGGCGATACAATCTCGGGTTGATCTTTTTCGCTAAATAACCTATATGCGCCATGCCAAGCAGGCTGATCACTTCATTACTATGCTAAGGTACTTGTATGTCGAAACACGGTCGACGACACTCTCTCACCTTTAATCATGACCTCTGTGGGTGCTCTAGTAGTATATTTTCTAAAGTCGATTACCATTTCTTTTTTCTTTTGTACATTAAGTTCTAGAAAATTAGCATTCCAACATTCCACAAAACAATTTATTTGCTCCAAATAAACAGTATCAACATCATTTATGATTAAGCCAACCAGGGCAGTGTCACCAGCAAACTTTATGATACGGACAAGTGTCATTTGAAGATCTGGCATCTGAAGTGAACATTGTGAACAAGACCAGGGCTAAGACTGTACCCTGTGGTGCGCCAGTGTTTGAACCTATAACATCGACATAAAACCAGAGGACTTGATAGTGACATATTGGGAACGATTAGTAAGGTAGTTAAAAATCCATAAAATTAAACCATGCGGAACATTCATATCTAACAACGTATTCGCCAATACATGGCTGGATCGTATTAAAGTTGTCAGAAAAGTCAAAATACATTATTCCAGCAGAATGACCTGATTTTGTAGGTGTGGTGTGAATACAGTTTTTCTAAACAATATAAAATAGCGTCTTCTGTATTGCGTTTTGCCCGATCAGCACAATTGTTGTGGATCTAGATATTCGTACACTAAAGGTTTCGTGTACTTTAATACAATGCGTTCACATTACTTCATTACAACGGACGTCAATGCTACGGGTCTAAGCAGGGTTGGGAAGTAACGAGTTACAAGTAACGCCGTTACTGTAACGAGTTACATTTTGTGTAACGGAACCCTGTAACGAGTTACATTTGCATTTCAGTAACGGAGCAAGTAACTAGTTACAATTCTGTGTAAAAGTAACTGTAACGGCGTTACATTTGGGTCCCGTTACTTTCCCGTTACAAATAGTCAAAATGACCACAAATTGCATTTTCTTTGAGCTAATAACAGAATAACAGAAAATTTTCAAATTGATGACACTTTGGTAGTAAAATGTAAAATTATTTTCGATATAGGCTATTTATCATTCATCGCTATTATCGACGTCGCCCTCACCGACATCAAATTTTATTCACGATTAGAATCAGAAGTTGATATTAGATGCACACGCTGCAGGCTTACAGGCCGGGCCACTTGATTGTCTATTGAACCAGGGAGTTGTCAAATAGCAACTCCCTGATTGAAATAAGTTTAAAATTGATCTGTATGTCAAAATACTTATTAGACAGATCAATGCTTATTATCCATGAGACCGATTTGTGCGATTATTTGAAAAATACTGAACGGTCCTCTAAGGCTCAGCTGACTTTATGTATTCTAAGTAAAGTCAGCTGGGCCTTGGTTTACTCATATTGTCCTTTAGAGGACACAGTGGAGACAGTGTACCGTGAGAAACGGGTTGGCCCATGGGCATTCAAATACCAGCTTACTTTGAAAGTTTAATCATTGCCTCTTGAGACGTTAGGGCTGGACCCGTGTTCACCCTATCCGAGTCGGAGCTAACTGCGATTCTAGATTCCCGAATCTTTCCGAGCATGGTACTACTCAGGATCCTCAAATTTCTGCCAGTTTTGATTCCAATGGCACCAATTCCGAGACCAGTCTTTTTGCCAATGTATATCATATCACACATACAGATGTTTTAATTCTATCGTACATGTCCACCATTAATTAACAAAGTCATCGTTTGTACTCACTTCCATAGCCTGGCCTCCTGAGTAATTTAGTTGATTGTATGTGACAATACCTTAGATCTGTACATTGTGCACAAATGGAACTTTAAACACTTTTAATGTAACTTTCATATTTGAGAACTCGGCTGGAATGAACTCCGAGTCCGAGTCCAGTTACATCACATTCCGTAAAAATTTCGATTCCGGAACCTTCTATCCCGGGCAAATTCCTAATCTAGAAAAACGCTCTTGAGACCGGCATTAAGCTAACCGAATCCGGACTCTTGCGTTGGAGCCCAGTAAATCTATACGGTGCCAAGCGTTGGTAAACACCGTGCATCCATTTATGCATCTAATTTAACATGTATGGTATCTTTATTTGATGAATCAAACGTATGAATTTAGGCTATATCATATTCTTTTCAATGTCCGTAACTCCTTACACTGGAATAATAGTACGGTTAATATAAAAAAACAGCAGAATATTGAAATGGTCAATGGCGTTAAAAGTATCCTAACAAAGCTAATTGGAAAGAGAAGTGTCCGACTTAAAGCTTTACCTATTGTAAAGGGAAAGTGAATTATGTGCACATGATCTGCATGTATAAACTGCATAGTATCACCATTTCTATGCACTGTTTTATATCGACACAATGTGAAACTTGAAATTTATGGGGAAATATCACTTAGCCCAACCTTAGCGGTGAGGTTTTAAAATTTTACTGCTAACAAATGTATTCATCCTCTTATTATACCATATTTATGCTCTTGAGGGGTGAAGACTTTACTGCTGAAACAACGCTCTTCCCCTTTCCGGCATAGCCGCTAACCTCTCTAAATTAGCCGACTGTGTGATGGGAGTATAAAGATTTCAACCCTCAAAGAAGTACTTTGGTAACTGGAAAAGTTTTGGTTATAACCATATTCCTCTAACAAATAGTTTGCGTAAGCTCCGACACAGTATCATGATTCGCTGCTTCATGTTGAGCATTAGGAGCCTCTGCGACAATGCCCATTGAAGATCAGCTAGCTTCATTGACTTTCTTTGGGGAACACCTAAGGATAACCGGCACAAATGAGGTGTCGGTCGTCTCATGTGCCCCCGTCTTACTATCTAATTATGCCCCCCCCCCCTCCATTTCAGGTACCGAGGTACCGTATATTCACCTTGAAGTAACGAGTTACTTTTGAAATGTAGCTAGTTACTTTTTAGTCAAAAGTAACTGTAACTAGTTACTTTTTCAACATTGTAACTAGTAACTGTAACGAGTTACAATTTTACGGAATTAACTGTAACTATAACGAGTTACTTTCAAAGCGTAACGGGAACAACCCTGGGTCTAAGGTCATTCATACACGTTATAATTGGTTTCTTTGGCACTGGTATAATGCAAGAACGTTTCCATATTGCAGGAATAGATTTCATATGAAAAGAAAGGTTAAATATATACATGAAAATGTCGGCAAGTTGGTTAGCACAATTTTTCAAAACCCAAGGTGTGAGCTGATCTGAACCGGCAGCTTTCGACGCATTAAATTTAGAAAACTCACGGCAGAGCTCACCTCTTGAAACACATAAAAATGGATTATCGTTAGTCCCATCTAAAAATTCCTTAGGTCACTGGCCTGAGACGAGAAACCCCAAAAATCGAAACGATTATAAAATTCATTAAGTTTATTTGCGTAATCAGAAGAGGTGTCAGGTAAGTGAGATTTTTGTTGCTGTCTTTATGCCCGCTCATTAAGCGCATTCCGTCCCAGCATGGGCCGTACGGGCCGGGGGGGGGGGGGACTGGGGGCGGCCTCACCCCTAAATGTCAGAAACCTGACTAAATCTGGTAGATATTTTGTCTCAGTCGGACGGAAAATTGGACAGTTATATTAGGTCTGGAGTCGGGCAAAAATCACCGCCCTCCCTGAGAAAAACAGTCCCGTACGGCCATGCGTCCCAGACTTGTTTCATATTGCTTTCAAGGAAGTGGTTTTCGATGTTTCGCTTGTATGTTATCTTTTCCTTTCTAATACATTCTTTCAGTTCCTTCTGAATCAATTTCCGTTCATTCCTATCTCCCCGACCAAAGATCCTCTTCTTTTTGTTGATTACGGATTTTACGCTGCTCGTTATCCAGGGTTTGTTGTTCGGATAACAAGGAATACAATTAGGCCTACTTGATTATCCCAGATTGATGCGCTGGAAGGGCGCCTGAGAAAAGTTTAGTATTATGTCTTACATCATTTCACATGAAAAAGTTACAACAAAAATTTCTCCTAATTTCTTTCATTCCCTACCCATTGTTTTTATTTCTATTTTTCCCACTCACTCATTGTGGTTCTTACCCCAACCCTATTCCTTGGCTACACAAGCACGCAACTGGTTCGTTTCATTTAAAGAAATGTTCACTGGGCCAATGATTTAAAGTATCCCAAAGTCACAGTGCTAGAAACTTAACATTATTAGCTTCCTTTTCCACGTGTATCGTGATCCCTTCCCCTTTTCCTCATTTGTTTTTCCTTCCTTCTTTACGTAATGGGTTCTCTCTCCTCAAACCCTGACTGCCTCCTTCCTACATTCTCTGTCCTTCCTTCTGGACTATTCACCTTCCAATTCTCCGTCCTCTTTCCTCCCTCCCCATCCATTTCGTCCTTTCCTTCTCCCTTTGCAAAATCTACCTGACTCCATCCCTAGTTCGTTTCCGGCTTTCTCGGACCTTCACTCTCTCAGTCTCCTCCCTTTTCCGTTTCTCTGTCTCAGAACTCGTCGCATCTATATCCCTCCTTAAACATGCCCATTTCCTTCTTTCTCTCTCTCCTCCTCCTATTGTCATTTATCCCTATTCTTCTTATTTTTTCCTAAGTATCTATTCATTTTCTCTAGTTCAAGTTTTCCTCTTTCTCCTCCTTTTTTGCCTCCTTTCTTCCTTTCTATTTTTTCTATTTTTTGTCGCTTTACACCTTCCCGATTTAGCTTCGTTTTTGTCGGGAGAGGAGAAGTTCTCACATGCTCCTTCTGGTTATGTCACTGTGGACAAGGTACTTGCGGGATTATTTTCAGGCTCGCAGTAAGGGGGAAAATTGGCGCTGCTAGCCTGAAAATATTTGGAAAGAAACACTACGGTACTTTGCTATTTTGTCCGTTCTCTGAAAGGCTCTACTATGGTAAGCTATCTTCCTACTTGGAGGGCTACATTTCAACAAAAACTCATATTTCTTACTTACTACGTCATCATCACACATGGTGATGACCGCTCTAGAGTAATTATGGGTTGGTGAGAATCCCTGATAGAAGCAATCACGTGACAATCCCAGAGGTTTCTTAGTCACTGTGTTGTCAGGGTTGATGTAAGTAACCTCTAGATCTGGTCGAAAAAACCTCTCCGAAGAAAACAAAGTTAGATGAAGATCTTCTCCAAAAGCTTGGAGCTTCAACTTGGTCGTAAACGTAGACTGTGTGTCTCTTTTATAACGATTATGATGTAACACCGACGGAAAGACGACATCGTAATCTATAAAGATGGAAGAAAAGAATTTAAAATAGGATCCCACTTATCAGTGGATTCGCTACAGGGAGGAAGACACATTTTTCTCCTAAAATAGTTCCCCCCTCCTCCGCCCTCAAGCTTTTCCCAATATTTTATGTTTACAAGTCCTATAGTGATAGGCTATTTATATAATATTCCAAAGGGCTACTTCAGTGTTGGTATCTTGGCCAACTACTACATTATACATTACTGACTGTTTTTGGTGCCGGTGTCATTTTTTCCCTTATTTTACGGTGACATTACTATTCTTCAGTACCAATCCAAAATAGGACTGATCCTTACAGCAGTAGTTCCCCTGTGCCCTCTGAATGTCCTGGCGGGCCACGAAGGCACAAGGTTTCAGATGAAAAGTGGAGAGCGTCATTAAATTTACCTTTGTATTACTATCTCTGGCTGGTTGAAAAGTAAACACTAATATTCATTGATATGAAAGGAGAGCGGTTGTTTAGGTATTTTAGAACCCCCCACCTCCCCCACACCCACGCATACACAAAAAATATTGCTTCTACCAGAATTTCAGTCCATGAGTTGGGAAAAGGCTTGCACATTTAGACAAAAAGAAAAAGTGTACTATACAATTAGCATTTGTTATTTTTACCTCCTAGCCAAAGAGCATTAGCCATAACATGGTCAAACCCGGAAATTTCTCATAACAAGCTGACATTTTCAGGATAGGTCTAGGAATATGAGTAATAACAACATTCTAAAAGTCCCCAAAAATGATTAAATTAGACGTCTTGTGACTTAAAACATATGTTCAGGCACTTGAACCATATTACAAACAGAACAGTTTACACTTATGATGGAAACTGAAAATGGCAGTCGTACTGAAATGACGCCATCTTGAATGTATATATATATATATATATATATATATATATATATATATATATATATATATATATATATATATATGGACCTCAGTGGTCCTATTATTTCTTTTCTCTTCTTCAAGGTGGTTTAAAAACCATGCCTTTTTGTAATAATATGGTCAAAAGTTTACCCCACCCACTAAGAGGATATCGGTACGGTTCACCAGGAGGTATTGAGAAGACGCAGGAAAATTATTTTCACTTTAACTTTAGATGTAAACACATTTTAATAAGATCAAGAAGCTATCCTGAAACTTTCATTCATTGTTCTTTTTATTAAATTATCATGTTTTCACTTCAGATTCCTTTCGTAATGAATTTTGGACGCTAGTGGAGTATCCGAGGGGAGGGATGGCGTGCATAAACAAATAAACTACTATTTATAAAGGGACTGAGCACTTTTTGCCCTAATTGGAATGCATGCTTGCGCGAAACTCACATCCTGCCCAAACGGGGAAGGAGGAGGCAAGGGGGATCCAGTCTCTAGCTCATGGGAGGGACAGTTTGAGAAGGTGTGCCAGCAGGTGGTAGTTTACTTAATTTCTTAGGACGCAGAAGGGGCGCATTTTTCTTGTATTTGGGAGAGCCAGACTGGTGGGTGGTAACTGCCCCAGTTTCCCCCTGGATAGTACTTGGGAGGAGGGGAGAGGAGGGTTTACAGCGCGGTCGAGTTTGCTTATGCAGACATGTCCGGAATGTTACACCCTTCTGGCCAGCTAGTACTGCGACAGAATTCAATAGTTGATGTGTCTTGTCGCCAGCTTTGACCAATTCCATCAATTTTTTTGGAGTTTGCAACATTAAATATTATTTTAATGTGTTTTGTTACCGTACATTGTATGTCCTTCTTGGGACTGTCATCGCAAATGCCAACATACAGGGATATTCTGGATCCGAATTGTTACAGCTCATTCCCCTCTACACTGAATACACTGGGTCAACTACAAAGTGCGAAACCATTATTTATACATAAACATTGCAGGGGTTTGATGCCATGGTATTTTAAAAAAGGATCTTTGGGGCCAAAAATTTGGACAAAACTAGCAATATTTAGAGAATCAGCAAACTATAGCTCCAAGCTTTTCACCATGCTTGTAGGAAGTATTTAGGCATAGGAAAAGATATTCTTTGGTAGTAAGGGCATGGCTTGCTCCCACATAATTTGTTTTGCTCCGGGCCCAGGATTTTGGTCAAAACTTGTCACAAATTCATTGTAAACAAAACTTCTCCCCATTTTTGGAAAAAAGTTCTTCAACATTAACCCCAAGAAAAATACAATTGGAAAGACCTTTCTTTGCTCTTCGTTTGGTAACTACACAAAGTCTGTACTATGAGGCAAAGGAAGATAAAATGTTTGAAGTAAAAGCCTGTGCTCCTGGTCACTGATCCGGTGTGCTTTAAAGGGATGATTTGAAAGTAGAACTACACCAAGATAAACTTACCATGTATTTTATCAGGAAATGTATCATAAGCTTTCAAATCATCGTTATCGAAGGTCACCTGACAAAATAAATAATAAGTTAAGAGAACTGTTCAACAGAGGTTTTTCACGTGACGTCAGCGCGTTTCAATTTGCATACTGGCCGTCACTGCTCATGCGCAAAAGACTGCTGGATCTTAGTTACGATTGTCATACACTGGACGCTTGACCGTCGAAATAGAGGGAAGGGCGAAAGTGGTGACGTCAGTGAAAAAACCTCTATATGAATAGAAGTCTGAATTAAATTAAGCACGGGTCACATTATAGCGATTTTGGATCCGATTACGGTCCGATTTTTTTGAGTTTTAGTTAGAATCTTCTCCATCTCTGGTCGGAGGGAACCAAAAATTTGCCATCCTGTGTAAATATTTGATTTGTATCAAAGGACTATGTAAATGAAATATAACCTAATTATTTCGTGACGTCACATCGACAGACAGCTTTTATCGGACACGCGCCAAACTGCCCTTGAAGTGACGTCACGAAATAATTAGGTTACACTTCATTTACATAGTCCTCTGATACAAATCAAATATTTACACAGGTTGGCAAATTTTTGGTTCCCTCCGACCAGAGATGGAGAAGATTCTAACTAAAACTCAAAAAAATCGGACCGTAATCCGATCCGAAATGGCTGTAGTGTGACCCGCGCTTTAGATTTTGACAACTTGGACGTCAGTTATATCAGGGAGCTGGTTATATGTTGACTTTAAAATGTGGAGAAAACAATGACTTTTAAATAAAAACTTCTCACATCGGTTGACTGATTAGCTGCAGGCCAATTATTGAAGAATTCTATTCAGATTGGATTCTTTTCAATTAAAGGTCTATTCAATTGGAACCGAACCGTGGATTTCTCATAGGATCTATACCCCAAAACGTAGAACTGGTATATGGAACATAAAGGTTGCTAAGTGTTATTGCATATAATAAAGTACAAGGACAACGGGTCACCTTTATTCGTATAAACGTTTGTAGTAGTCTCTAAGCTTCTACTGCACGATGTGTAACTTTCTAAAGGATCATTGTGTGATATCAGACAGTTGCTATTTGTCAAATGGCAACTCCCTAGTGATAAAATCCCTGATTTTAAGTAGCAGGTTCGTTAAGTCAAGGATACCATAGTATTCAATGGCAAAGTCGAGGGTTGATGCATGCTGTAACACACTGAACCAACATAAGGCTACACGTACTGTCCAATCTATTGAAAAGAGCACTTTTCAAAACATATTTACAACTTGAGTTTCTGTTTAAATTTAAATATTTTAGGGAAAAATTTTGTCCTCATTTCAGGTCTTCAAAAGATTTTCTTTTATGGAAGTTTGGTTTAAGTTCAACAACTACAAAATTTAGCAATATGGATGTAGTACGTGCTTTGCAAACATTGTCTGCTATCACTAGAGCATACGAACATTTGACTTATCTAATTCTGAATGGTAGTTTTCATTTGAGTGCGTGAAAAAGTTCTTCAATTTGGCAACTTCTAACTACGAAGACAAAACTTAGTTGACTTGGTCAAACATTGTCATGCCCGCTTACCTAGTTTTTATGTTAAGACAGGATACCCCATTGTTCTAAATATCATGCCTTATATGCTTGCCCGTAGCCAAGGGGAGAATTTTTACCCCCTAGAAAACTCAAAATTACCATTGCCCTAATGAATATTAGTATGTCTCTTCCCCCCTCGAAAATATTTGACCGCCTTGTCTAGCTACGGGCCTGCTTACATGCCGAACAAATATGGTTGCCGAAAAGGCAAAAATACAAAATCTCAGAAACTTGGTATTTGGCTACTTTGCTGTTTACTCTTATACTTGTAAGGATTCGACAGGTTTCCTTCACCTTTTGAGTAATATACTGTTAAGGCAACATTGATAACAGAAAACGGAATGCTTTGTCGCCTCGCCTGATGAAACATTTGCTCATGTTGAAGAAGATTTTCTGACACATAAAATTATAGTGAGCACAAGTTTGCCTCCAGCAGACATATGGAAAATGTTTTGAAGTCTGGATTGGTATGCATATTACAACCCCAAATGCAAGTCTGGCTAGTTAACTTTTCCTCTCGAGGGCGCTTCAGTCCGGTGAACACTAGAGTACCTTGGTGAACACTAGAGTACCTTTAAATGTAAAGGTACTCTAGTGTACACAAAGATAACATAGATTCCGAACTCCTACACTAACATAGATTCCTACACTGTTATGGATCGTGACTCCTCATGGAGACGCAAATATCGGGGCGGAAGTGTGTATTTGAGATGCGCGTCATTCCATCCACTCCACGATCGGCGTACAAAAATAAAAACGCATTTCATCAAATACCATTGTTAAAACAGCTTGGTTTGCGTGCGCGTGGTATAAGTGCAGAATACATTTCTCTGTGTCAAATATCCGGAATACTTGACACACATTTCTGCTCGATCGGAAAACAAAGGCGTTAGTTGCTTTCCCGTTGTGAGCGCGTAAGAAATTAAAGGCGCATATGAACGTGCGTTTGTTGAAGATACCATAGAAACTGGCCAATGAATAAGACTATGAACTTGAAACCAGTCACTGTGCGTCAATGTTTAAGACAAGAGGGCAATCAAGGAGTTGCTGATCTCATCCCAATACATCCTTTTGCTTCTTCCGAGTCTGGTGTAGCACTCTGTAATTTTATTGTTATGGGTTGGTGATGATCGGCATGACCTAAGAAAAGCTCTACGAGGATAATTAATTCATGTTCTCAGTTCTATGACTGTCGTTAGTTTGAACACTAAGGGGAAACTGGAAAAAGAGAAGGCTAATCTTGAGCTGGGGGTGTTTGTTCATTCCGGCATCTTTACGGTACCCGCCAGGTTCCGGTTCTGATTGCAGTGTGGTATTAACACGCAGTAAGCGTATTTACAGCACACACGCACAGCAAGACTATAGATGCTAATGTGACACAATGGACGCGTGCCCTTCAAAACCTCCAGAGACGTGCGATCTTGCCATTCAAAAACCATAGAGACGGGCGATCTCGTCTCGTGAAACCCCTCTATAGAGGTTCTTCACCGACGTCACTGCGCTGCGCGTCTCTCTATTTTGACGGCCAGACGTCCATTGTACAACAATTGTAACTAAGGCCGTACCGTGCGTGCGTATCGATAACACACCTTCTGCGCATGATCAGTGACGACCAGTATGCCAGACTGAAACGCAATGACGTCACGTGAAGAACCTATGTAAGACGTGTAGGACTAATGTCAGTCCTACATTTAGATCAGTGGATTGCCCTCTGGCATCACTCCGCTCGTCTCTCTGATTTATCAGTGTTGTAAGAGTCACTCAGTTTTGCAGAATTAGAGTCGAATCATTAACTACTTTCAATGTAACTCGAGTCATTATCCTTTTGAAAATTAATGACTCGAGCCATGACTCGTTACAACAATGTGATTAATAGATGTTTTGAGTGCTTAATGTCCATACACCCCTTTCCGAGTAATTGTTGGTGGTGACAATGTACCGATCAATGTCCCTTCCAATTTTTCAGGAGCCTCTTGTATTGGCCCTATCAAAACGAATGTGCTCTGAAAGAAAGTATGAAAAGCGCAGACTGGAAATTCCCGATATTACTGACAGTGCGTACTGTTTAAGGAATAAATCGCATTTGGCGGACGAGGCGAAACCGAGTCCGTTATTTTGCAAATTAGGAGTCCAGACGGTTTATGAGACAATAAAAGTCCGACAAATGTGGTTCATTTCTCTTCTACCACCGAAAATGTGTGAAAACTTCATTTTTATCAGTGCATAGGTTTACTGACCGTATGTTGTGGAAAAGCAGGTCAGTGTTTAACCAATCAGAATGCAGGATTCTCAATAACAGATGGCTAGAGGTGGTAGAATCCATGATAAACGTATAAAGATGCAATTAGTGAGAGGCATAAATGGCGAATGGGTGGGGGTTAGTTGACTAAAGCCTACCCCCGTCAAAAATGTGGTGGGCTCCTTCCCCTCATTTCTAGGACAAAAACGCTCTGTAAAAATGTCAAAAAAATTGCAGTCTGATTGCTTAAAATTTGCTCAAATATTGCACCAAGTGCATCTAAAATACTTTCTAAAGGAGATGGGACCCCATACCCCTGGGTTCTTCTCCCAGGACGACATTCCGAAACAGTACACAATCCCCCACCTCAATGGATCGAGTACAGCTTCTACGTCCATGAGTTAGTCTGTTAGTCCCCTTCCCTGCTCATTCATGCATGGTAGTGGGAAGGAAGTTGCTATTTGACTACCTGGTTCATATCAGTGTGTTTGTGACGTCATTTGCTTGGAACTCGGAACTGCTGTGATGTTAGTTAACTTGGTTGCTTACAAGCCAATATCAGGTGTGTATAGCACTATTGCACTACGTACGTACGGGGGGGGGGGGGGTGTACGCTTTCACACTTACTCGCGTACATTGTGTATGAATGGCCCATGATGGAAATAGCTAACCACGTCCCGACACAGACGTCTTTTTTTGCTATATCAGGCTGGCCGGTCTGTTCTACCGCACTTGAAGGGAAGTAGTTAGTGTGTGCATAGTTTATAGAAAACCCATTGCTGTCTTTAGTATAAATGCATTTAGGGCCATTTATCAATGAATAGGAAATAGCACCCGAAAATCCCAAAGTAACACTCGAAATGGAATTGGGGGGCTAGTTTTTTTGAAAATAGCACCCGAAATTGAAAAAAGTATCTCGGACCCTGGAGTACAGTCAGTGTGGGTGCAGGAGGTCTATTTGTGACGTCATTTGTTTGGAACTTGGCGCTGCTTACAGTATATGAGTGTATCCAGTGTACTAAAGCAGCGCAGTCGCTCTCACACCATACCGACTGTACTTGCATTGCGTGTGCGTGTGTGAATTGAACTTGGCCCCTGCGATGCACACGTACGTCGTTGTTGCCATGCAAGAGAAGAATAAGGCTAGGTAGTTCTTCAAGAGAAGGTAAGCAACAGAGTTACAGACAGCCAAAATTCCGTGATGAGCCACAGTGCTCACAAACTTGGTCAAAGTTCTTAACCAGGCGTGTATTTCAACTAAGCCTATTAGGCCTAGGGCCTACCTAGCTTGTTAGCGTTATTACTATTAATAATTTAGCGTAACCTAAGCCTAAGTTAGGCCTAGGCCTAACATCAGTTCCACCGTGCGCGTACTTAGGCTAGTTATGCTTCATACTGGGACGCGCTTGGACTTTTACTACGGTGGGGACACGCGTATAGTTTTACTTTTATGGCGCCAAGAACTAGTCATGCTTGACACGCGTGATCGCAGTTCACTCTAGGCCTGGGTTTTTACTTAGACTAGAGGTGGTCAAGTTTTGAGCAAGAGAAGCTTAGATAAGTGTGCATCTGATCATGTCATTGTGTGGCTTTTATGGTGGGTTTGTTGAACCGCAGGTGAAAACTGAATTTTGAGTGTCAGGAAAAGACAGTGATCAATGTAACGGATCATTTACCTTTTCTTTCAGTGTTAACTGCCAAATTTAAAAAAAAAAGTGTTCTTTTGAACATCTTGACCTTTGACCTCTGACCTTTGACCTATCATGCTGAGGGTACTGGAGGCACAAATTCCAAGGACTGTGCACCCCCACACCAAGTTTGGGGTCAGTAGTACCTTCAATTTTGAGTGAGCGCATGGCACACTTTTGACCCCAAAATTGTCGTTTGACCTTCTGACCTCGTGACCTTTGACCTCAGAAGGTCAAGTGTAAAGTTGTGTAAAGTAGGTGTCCATCAGAAAGTTATGCGAAGAAATGAAGATCGTTAAATGTTTCGTTCAGCTTTTACAGCCAGATTTACAAATTTGCTTATTTTGACCTATCGTGACCTTTGACCTCTGACCCTTGACCTATCATGCTGATGATATTGGAGGCACAAATTCTAGGGGCCATGCACCCCCTCACCAAGTTTGGGGTCATTAGTACCTTCAGTTTTAAGTGAGTGCGCGTCACACTTTTGACCCCAAAATTGTCGTTTGACCTTCTGACCTCGTGACCTTTGACCTCAGAAGAACAAGTGTCAAGTTGTGCCAAGAGCGCTTCAATACGAAAGCTATGTCAAGAAATCAGGGCCATTTACTGTTGTATTCAGGTTTTATAGCCAGATTTGGAAAATTGCTTATTTTGACCTTTTTTGATGGTTGACCTTTGACCTTTGACCTATCATGCTGAGGGTATGTCAGGCACAAGTTCCAAGGACTATGCACCCGCCCACCAAGTTTGGGCTCAATCTTGTTCTTAGTTTAGGAGGAGTTCGCGACACACTTTTGACCTTGTGAATGTCATTTGACCATCTGAGCCTTTGACCCAAATTTTAGGCATATTTGGTCACATGACCAGGAAACAGGACCTTCACTACTCCATTTTGCCCCACCCTTGAGTAGCGGTCATAAAGCCCCAAATTTCCCTACCATGCATTTCCATGGTTATGGTTGCTATGGCGACTGGCAGAGGTAAATGTGTGCACTTTCAATGGTAAACGAAGCACAATATCTCATCCCCCACATACTACGTATGTGGGGATGAGATAAAAACTTATGTGGAAAGCCGCGAGAAATAAATGAACATCTTTTTGTAAGCGAAATTTATTGAGGAGTGATACTTCTTAGATTTAACAATGTTCCGAAATAACAAGTCTGAATACTGTTTACTTTTAAAACGACTGAACAGTGATCAGCACTTCCACCCCGATATTTTCTCTCCGTGGGGAGTCAACGCGCCCTTTTAAGTTTGGAATCTATGCTTATGATATTTTTGGGTGTACAACCAAATGTATTGAGTGTCGGTTGGGCAACCTAATTGACAGCAAGTCCTGACAGAAGAGAGGAAAGCCCGAGAACCCAGAAAAAATACACCTACGTGGAGTAGGATTCAAGCCCACTCACTTGTGAGACACTCTGGTACACGGCATAGGAAACCACTCTGGCATCCGATGATCTCACATACCACAGATCTTACACCCCCTTAAAATTTGAAGAAAACTGTGGTAAACTTTAGATAAGAGACGAACGTAACACTGTTTCATTGATACATGTCGTTTTTTAGTTGCAATAATTGTGCGAGAGTTTTAAGAACTTTACAACTTTTAGGAATCTAAGAAATACAGGCTTTATTTCATAAGAAAATCGGCACTATGACTTTGCTAAAGACTAGATCTTATATGCCCCATTATAGCTAATTATTACTAAACAATTACTGATAAATTTATCTAAGGCCGATTTTCAGTCAACAGGTAGCGTGCGGGCCTCACAGAAAGTTTACGGAGTCCGAGTGGAAGAATATCAACAGGAGAATCCGGAAAAATGGAGACAAACGTTCCTTGAAGGTTCACAATATTTTATTGTCCTCTTGGTTAACAAACTCGAACAGAATAGCGGGGAATTAACAAGTCGGGAAAAGAAATGTAAGCGGGAGTCCCAATGATACCGGTCTGGGTGAGCTTAATGTCTAAAATCAAACTGACTACAAATTATACCTTGGGCACTGAAGAACAAAAATCACAAGAGCCCGGGCAAAACTGCGCACAGTCTGATTGGTCAAAATAATAACATCATACGCATAGATTATAGTAACACTCTGTGAATGACTAGATCAGACATGAGTTCACGCATACCGAGCACACTTGGCAAGTGCGTATTTCTATGCGTCTTATCTCAATAACAACAACAACTCTACTATGACGTCATTTCTAAAGCTGGCATGGAGCCAAGATTAACTAGTTACATTTTCAGACGATTATAACCTTGACCATGACCTTCATTCATAGTGCAAATAGCATACAACACAATATAATTCGTAAGTATGGGAACAGATTATACAGAGAAAATATTGAATATTGAAGTCTGAAACATAGAAATGACTAAAAATAAGTCTCACATTTATTGACAATTGCACGAAAAAAATGTTACAATTTCTATAACTGTCGTCACCAGACAGAAAGCAATGGTTGTCAGTCAAAAAGCTTCAATGAAAGAAAAGTATTTTAATTTTCCATTATCATTATTAATTGGCACAACTTTTTTCACAGAAGTGAACTTAAGACTGCCTAGAACGGGTGAGTAATTAACGAAAAAATGCTTTTGTCAAAAGGAGTATTCAATTATTCTTTATTACCGTACCGTAAAACGATTACAATAAACATTTTACTAGCAAATTACTCTACTTTGTGAAAACTATTAGAAGTTTTCCGGTATTTTGTCAGTTGTAATCTAACGTGTGACTAGTGAAAGCCACCTCGTGTGCTCTTTGGGCGACGAATATACATGTCTTTTGCCAAGTTGTGCCTTGTTCTTTTGCTATTTTTATATCTTAGAATAGCCATGTGGGCATACCTCTACGAGGCTGGGGCTGGGACTCCGGCCTTATTGGGACAGAATATTTTCTATTTTTGGGTTGAGTATATGCTATCTCAGAGCAAACGGTGACATTTTTGCCCAAAATTGCTTGGAAAGTTCTTAGTCTCCCCTCCCCATTTTGAAAGCAGTCTCGAACATCTATATACATGTGTGGGGTCATCATCCGCTAATGACGAAAATTTGAAATTTCTCCCAAAAGGATTAAGCCTGCCACCCTGAAGGGACTTAAGCTTAATAAGAATAACTGAGACCAGGGAGGTGGTCTAATACCATCTCCCTGCTAAGACAAACCTTTGAGGGTGCAAGCAAGGGCGTTCTTGAATAATTTTCACAAAGTTTTCGATTTCGTTTTGTGGTTCGTGATATTTTATGTTACGTTATCTGTTTTCTAGAATCGACCTAAGCTCGGACAAATTTTCAAGCTTACCACAAAAAAAGTTTGCAATATTTTTTATTCAAGTTTCTTTGGTGTAAGAGCTGAACATTGCGAAAAAGAAGCAAACTTTCTCTTGTTTAAAAATTTAACTTTAGCATTGTGGGATTGCACTAAAGCATTGTCAGAAATGGTACCCACATTTTCTACATGAATCAATTTTTCCCCAAGAAGTGTTGATATAAATCACCAAAATACTAGCAAGGGGGTTCATATACCCTTCTTAAATGGGAAGGGGATGAACCCCTTCCCTGACCACCTTGCACTACCGCTGGTAACTACAGTATCCTTTTCAGCTAAGTTAGTGCTTTTACTACTTAGCCTATAAATTCAACCACAAAATGTTGAGAACTGATCAAAATAACTCACCCTTGCCATGCCATGATGAACATATGTGATAAACACTGCACATGAAAACAGTAAACGTAACTTCAGCGGAGACATTTCTTCTTTCATAAGAGACAAGATCAATCAGAAATCGATAAAGTTGCTTTGCATTTCTATCGAAGGTCTTGCCCTCCAGTTATGTAGTAACGATAGTGCCAGTCTTCTTTTGCTATAGGTACCACCAACTGCACTTCTCTGATTACAGCTCTTGACTTCATTTAATAAACGACTAGCTTCGGGGAGGACAATTTTAACGTTTTGACGTGAAACGCTAGCTTTAATTCTACTTTAAGTCTTCAACAAGCAAACCACAAAATGCATGCCATGGTAGGCTCTTACTTATGTACTTTGCTTTTGTATTATATCACGTAGACCCAACAATTTTGCAAGCTAATATACCTCTGGTGACCTCAAACGGACGGTTTTCTCCACGCATCACTAACTGATTGGTTTTTTTTTTTTATATTTTCTTCCTTTTACAATATACTTCACACAAGTTTATTCACGGTAATTAGTTTTATAGGTGACCTTTTAGGCACTTTTCTAGGCATTTTGGGGTTTCCAGTCATAGCTTTTTATGTTAGAACCCCCCCCCCCCATTTCGAGAGATTGCCGTCAAAAAATGCAGGTTTTTGCCTTAGCTTCCTTTGAAAATCATGGCACTACAAATGCAATAGATCCATTTCACAAACAACAAGTTTCTCGCGCCAACGCAAAACCAGATTTGAACTTATGCGATATCTTTATTTTTGCAAAGTTTTGCATTTTTAGTAGTGTATAGTTCATTAAAACGTTTAATCTGGCAGCTATACCCACACGCAGATTCGCAAGGTACCGGAAACTAAGAAATAGTGCCCAGATGAACTTCTGCAGTGTAAATTTCCTTATCATTTACTCAGGAACATAGCTATATGCAGCTTGGTGAATGTTGGTGGGGGTAAGAAACTGAAACTTTACTTAGGTGGAACTGAAGTAACTTGAAAGAAATTCCAGCTGTATTTCTTTATACTTCCAAATATACCTTCAGTTCGAACAAGACATAGTCACCTCAGTCCTAGCGAGGCCGGTGTTGTTCCAAAAGACAGTATTGGTGCTGCATTTTTTGTTGTTGTGTTGGTAAAGATGAACTTAAGCCCTTCCTTTACAAACTTATTCGTTACCCGTAGGGGTAAAACCAGAAGCAGGGTTTAGAGAAATGAGGCTCATTCATGAGGAAGAAGTCCTTACTATTAATACCGAAAGCTTATCTTCGACACAGGCAGGGACGAGAGGTACCTGGGCCTCCTCGGGGAAATTTGGATGAACAAGAACCCTTATATGCAAGTTCTCGGTCCTGAGGGCCTTGCAGTCACAATGGACGATGACAACATTTAGCAATAAATGCAAAAAACTAAAAGTCCATGAAGAATAAATCGTTTATCAGGTTGAGTCCCCTCCTGGATCTGCGCATGACCGTGGTCATGAAGCTGACTTTAAATTATCTGTTGAAAGGCTACATGGCTAAGTGCACCGATATTGCAAAATTCGGGTGCTGTATACAGTTGCGATAGCAAAAATGTCCACCGGTCATTCGAATAGACATCCCACTCCACACCAACCGCAGCTTTGATGAGGACTATAGCTTTCACATTCCCCACACTCCGATTTCCCAAGTATTAATAAATCCCAGTGCACTTCAACAGTGCCTCAACCATGTCTCTCTTGCGAAGTTAGTTGGCATATGCAAATAATTGGTAATCTAGGCGAATCGATGATGGAATGTGGTGATTTATTTCAATTTTGTACTTCCTTATCCAATTGTAGATGGTTGAGTATTCCGGGAAAGTCCTTCAACGGTCACTTAAAACCTTCCGTGGCGCCCTTGAACAAATCTCACAATGTTATCTTCCAGTTAGCGTTAACAGTGAAACCGGTGGCTGACGATAACGAGGGCCAAAGGTTCTTCAGGTCTGCCGGCGACTTAAACGTTATATCCCACATCTTTCCAGGAAGTTGTTGAACTGCAGTTAAATGCGAGGCAGGCTCTGCACCCTTTTCTTTCAGAAAACACTTTCTCTGTACCTCCATCCGAATCAAGAAAAAGATTGAACACTATTTTCACGAACCAGATTTTTCAAGGCTGAAATTGAGGGAGCCATTTTGAAAAAAGGAACTGCATCAACTCGACAGTTCGATTTTCAAGGGGACTTTAATCTCTGGCCCTTTTCGATGCGCAATAAAAGTAATCTAAGATTTCATATTAACTTAAATTATTTACAAGTTTATACAGTGGACCTTTCCAAATTAAGTTAGTCAATTTGTAATGGACAAAATCACTCTTAATCATTGTACAATTCGTAGTATCAACATGAAAAACATTACAGGAATAACGAAACAGGTATAGACAAAATAATGCTTGTTGAAGTAAACAACTACTGTATCCTTCTTAACATCAAATTTGTGTGTAATATAGAAAAAAAATAAACCTGGTCCATTATACAAGAAAAGCTTGAGGGAAAGCCTGTTCCAACAAATTGAAACAAAGGAAAGCTCGACAGTTGGGGTTTTTGAAGGAAAACTTTATTATATCTTTTGAAGGAAAAACTTTATTTACGTCCTAGAACATATAGACACAATAATACAGTAAAAAATTTTTTTGAATGGGAAGTAGGTTTTTAACTCCAAATTACTTAAAAAATTGCAAAACTCATTACTGTATATTTGTCTATATGTTCTAGGACGTAAATAAAGTTTTTCCTTCAAAAAAATTAATAATTTTTTCCTTCAAAAACCCCAACTGTCGAGTTTTTCCTTTGTTTCAATTTGTTGGAACAGGCTTTCCCTCAAGCTTTTCTTGTATAATGGACCAGGTTTATTTTTTTTTCTATATTACACACAAATTTGATGTTAAGAAGGATACAGTAGTTGTTTACTTCAACAAGCATTATTTTGTCTATACCTGTTTCGTTATTCCTGTAATGTTTTTCATGTTGATACTACGAATTGTACAATGATTAAGAGTGATTTTGTCCATTACAAATTGACTAACTTAATTTGGAAAGGTCCACTGTATAAACTTGTAAATAATTTAAGTTAATATGAAATCTTAGATTACTTTTATTGCGCATCGAAAAGGGCCAGAGATTAAAGTCCCCTTGAAAATCGAACTGTCGAGTTGATGCAGTTCCTTTTTCCAAAATGGCTCCCTCAATTTCAGCCTTGAAAAATCTGGTTCGTGAAAATAGTGTTCAATCTTTTTCTTGATTCGGATGGAGGTACAGAGAAAGTGTTTTCTGAAAGAAAAGGGTGCAGAGCCTGCCTCGCATTTAACTGCAGTTCAACAACTTCCTGGAAAGATGTGGGATATAACGTTTAAGTCGCCGGCAGACCTGAAGAACCTTTGGCCCTCGTTATCGTCAGCCACCGGTTTCACTGTTAACGCTAACTGGAAGATAACATTGTGAGATTTGTTCAAGGGCGCGACGGAAGGTTTTAAGTGACCGTTGAAGGACTTTCCCGGAATACTCAACCATCTACAATTGGATAAGGAAGTACAAAATTGAAATAAATCACCACATTCCATCATCGATTCGCCTAGATTACCAATTATTTGCATATGCCAACTAACTTCGCAAGAGAGACATGGTTGAGGCACTGTTGAAGTGCACTGGGATTTATTAATACTTGGGAAATCGGAGTGTGGGGAATGTGAAAGCTATAGTCCTCATCAAAGCTGCGGTTGGTGTGGAGTGGGATGTCTATTCGAATGACCGGTGGACATTTTTGCTATCGCAACTGTATACGGCACCCGAATTTTGCAATATCGGTGCACTTAGCCATGTAGCCTTTCAACAGATAATTTAAAGTCAGCTTCATGACCACGGTCATGCGCAGATCCAGGAGGGGACTCAACCTGATAAACTATTTATTCTTCATGGACTTTTAGTTTTTTGCATTTATTGCTAAATGTTGTCATCGTCCATTGTGACTGCAAGGCCCTCAGGACCGAGAACTTGCATATAAGGGTTCTTGTTCATCCAAATTTCCCCGAGGAGGCCCAGGTACCTCTCGTCCCTGCCTGTGTCGAAGATAAGCTTTCGGTATTAATAGTAAGGACTTCTTCCTCATGAATGAGCCTCATTTCTCTAAACCCTGCTTCTGGTTTTACCCCTACGGGTAACGAATAAGTTTGTAAAGGAAGGGCTTAAGTTCATCTTTACCAACACAACAACAAAAAATGCAGCACCAATACTGTCTTTTGGAACAACACCGGCCTCGCTAGGACTGAGGTGACTATGTCTTGTTCGAACTGAAGGTATATTTGGAAGTATAAAGAAATACAGCTGGAATTTCTTTCAAGTTACTTCAGTTCCACCTAAGTAAAGTTTCAGTTTCTTACCCCCACCAACATTCACCAAGCTGCATATAGCTATGTTCCTGAGTAAATGATAAGGAAATTTACACTGCAGAAGTTCATCTGGGCACTATTTCTTAGTTTTCCGGTACCTTGCGAATCTGCGTGTGGGTATAGCTGCCAGATTAAAACGTTTTAATGAACTATACACTACTAAAATGCAAAACTTTGCAAAAATAAAGATATCGCATAAGTTCAAATCTGGTTTGCGTTGGCGCGAGAAACTTGTTGTTTGTGAAATGGATCTATTGCATTTGTAGTGCCATGATTTTCAAAGGAAGCTAAGGCAAAAACCTGCATTTTTTGACGGCAATCTCGCGACATGGGGGGGGGGGGTTCGAACCTAAAAAGCTATGACTGGAAACCCCAAAATGCCTAGAAAAGTCCTAAAGGTCACCTATAAAACTAATTACCGTGAATAAACTTGTGTGAAGTATATTGTAAAAGGAAGAAAATATAAAAAAAAAAACCAATCAGTTAGTGATGCGTAGAGAAAACCGTCCGTTTGAGGTCACCAGAGGTATATTAGCTTGCAAAATTGTTGGGTCTACGTGATATAATACAAAGCAAAGTACAAAGTAAGAGCCTACCATGGCATGCATTTGTGTTTGCTTGTTGAAGACTTAAAGTAGAATTAAAGCTAGCGTTTCACGTCAAAACGTTAAAATTGTCCTCCCCGAAGCTAGTCGTTTATTAAATGAAGTCAAGAGCTGTAATCAGAGAAGTGAAGTTGGTGGTACCTATAGCAAAAGAAGACTGGCACTATCGTTACTACATAACTGGAGGGCAAGACCTTCGATAGAAATGCAAAGCAACTTTATCGATTTCTGATTGATCTTGTCTCTTATGAAAGAAGAAATGTCTCCGCTGAAGTTACGTTTACTGTTTTCATGTGCAGTGTTTATCACATATGTTCATCATGGCATGGCAAGGGTGAGTTATTTTGATCAGTTCTCAACATTTTGTGGTTGAATTTATAGGCTAAGTAGTAAAGCACTAACTTAGCTGAAAAGGATACTGTAGTTACCAGCGGTAGTGCAAGGTGTCAGGGAAGGGGTTCATCCCCTTCCCATTTAAGAAGGGTATATGAACCCCCTTGCTAGTATTTTGGTGATTTATATCAACACTTCTTGGGGAAAAATTGATTCATGTAGAAAATGTGGGTACCATTTCTGACAATGCTTTAGTGCAATCCCACAATGCTAAAGTTAAATTTTTAAACAAGAGAAAGTTTGCTTCTTTTTCGCAATGTTCAGCTCTTACACCAAGAAACTTGAATAAAAATATTGCAAACTTTTTTTGTGGTAAGCTTGAAAATTTGTCCGAGCTTAGGTCGATTCTAGAAAACAGATAACGTAACATAAAATATCACGAACCACAAACGAAATCGAAAACTTTGTGAAAATTATTCAAGAACGCCCTTGCTTGCACCCTCAAAGTTTGTCTTAGCAGGGAGATGGTATTAGACCACCTCCCTGGTCTCAGTTATTCTTATTAAGCTTAAGTCCCTTCAGGGTGGCAGGCTTAATCCTTTGGGAGAAATTTCAAATTTCGTCATTAGCGGATGATGACCCCACACATGTATATAGATGTTCGAGACTGCTTTCAAAATGGGGAGGGGAGACTAAGAACTTTCCAAGCAATTTTGGGCAAAAAATGTCACCGTTTGCTCTGAGATAGCATATACTCAACCCAAAAATAGAAAATATTCTGTCCCAATAAGGCCGGAGTCCCAGCCCCAGCCTCGTAGAGGTATGCCCACATGGCTATTCTAAGATATAAAAATAGCAAAAGAACAAGGCACAACTTGGCAAAAGACATGTATATTCGTCGCCCAAAGAGCACACGAGGTGGCTTTCACTAGTCACACGTTAGATTACAACTGACAAAATACCGGAAAACTTCTAATAGTTTTCACAAAGTAGAGTAATTTGCTAGTAAAATGTTTATTGTAATCGTTTTACGGTACGGTAATAAAGAATAATTGAATACTCCTTTTGACAAAAGCATTTTTTCGTTAATTACTCACCCGTTCTAGGCAGTCTTAAGTTCACTTCTGTGAAAAAAGTTGTGCCAATTAATAATGATAATGGAAAATTAAAATACTTTTCTTTCATTGAAGCTTTTTGACTGACAACCATTGCTTTCTGTCTGGTGACGACAGTTATAGAAATTGTAACATTTTTGTCGTGCAATTGTCAATAAATGTGAGACTTATTTTTAGTCATTTCTATGTTTCAGACTTCAATATTCAATATTTTCTCTGTATAATCTGTTCCCATACTTACGAATTATATTGTGTTGTATGCTATTTGCACTATGAATGAAGGTCATGGTCAAGGTTATAATCGTCTGAAAATGTAACTATTTAATCTTGGCTCTCATGCCAGCTTTAAAAGTGACGTCCATAGTAGAGTGTTGTTGTTAATTGAAGAAGACGCATAGAAAATACGCACATTCACAAGTGTGCTCGGTATTCGTACTCATGTCGGATCTAGTCATTTACAGAGTGTTTACTATAATCATGCGTATGGATGTTTAGTATTTGGAACCAATCTACTGTGCGCAGTTTTGCCCGGGCTCTTTTGATTTTTGGGGTTCTTCAGTGCCAAGGTATAATTGTAGTCAGCTTTTGATTTAGACATTAAGCTCCCCCATTACCGGTATCTTTGACCTGCCCCGCTTGACATTTCTTTTCCCGACTTGTTATTTCCCCGCTATTCTGTTCGAGTTTTGTTTAACCAAGAGGACAATAAAATATTGTTGAACCTCAAGGAACGTTTGTCTCCATTTTTCCGGATTCTCCTGTTGATATTTTTCACTCGGACCTAAGACTTTCTGTGAGGCCCGCACGCTACCTGTTGACTGAAAATCGTGGCCTTAGATAAATTTATCAGTAATTGTTAGTAATATTAGCTATAATGGGGCAATAAATCTTCTTTAGCAAAGTCCATAGTGCCCGATTTTCCTTATGAAATAAAGCCTGTATTTCTTAGATTCCTAAAATTGTAAGTTTTATTTAAACTCTCGCATCAATTATTGCAACTAAAAAACGACATGTATCAATGAAACAGTGGTACGTTCGTCTCTATCTAAAGTTTACCCCAGTTTTTCTTTTCAAATTTTAAGGGGTGTAATAATCTTGGTAGTGAGATCATCGGATGCCAGAGTGGGTTTACCTATGCCGTGTACCAGAGTGTCTCCAAGTGAGGGGCTTGAATCCTACTCCACGTAGGTGTATTTTTCTGGGTCTCGTGCTTTCCTCGCTTCTGTCAGGACTTGCTTGTCAATTAGGTTGCCCAACCGACACTCCAATACATTTAGTTGTAGCCCCAAAAATATCATAGTATAGATTTCCAAACTTAAAGGGCGCTTGAGCCTCTCCCCACGGAGAGAAATATCGGGTGGAATTGCTGATCAACCGTTCAGGGTGTTCAGGTCGTTTTAAAGTAAACACTATTGGACTTGTTTGTCGGAACATTGTTAAAATCTAGAAGTTAATCACTCCTCAATAAATTTTCGCTACAAAAAGATGTTCATTTATTTTCTCGCGGCTTTCCCATAAGTTTTTTATCTCATCCCACATACGTAGTATGTGGGGGGATGATTATATTGTGCTTCGTTTACCCATGAAGTGCAACACATTTACCTCTGCCAGTCGCCATAGCAACCATAACCATGGAATGCTGGTAGGGAAATTTTGGGGTCTTTATGACGCTAACTCAAGGTGGGGCAAAATGGAGTATTGAGGTCCTGTTTCCTGGTCCTGTGACCAAATAATGCCAAAATTGGTCAAGCTCAGAATGGTCAAATGACCTTCACGAAGGTCCAAAAGTGTGTCGCGGGAACTCCTCCTAAACTAAAAAAGATTGAGCCCAAACTTGGTGTGCGTGGTGCTAGTCCCCTTGGAACTTGTTGCCTGACCATACCCTCATCATGATCACAGGTTCAATGTCAAATGTCAACCATCAAAAAAGGTCAAAATAAGCATTTTTGTCCAAATCTGGCTATAAAAACTGAATACAACAGTAATGGCCCTGATTTCTTGACATAGCCTTTCGTATTGACAGCGCTTCTTGGCCAACTTGACCTTGTTCTTCTGAGGGTCAAAGTCCACGAGGTCAGCAAGGTCAAACGACAATTTTGGGGTCAAAAGTGTGACTTGCGCACTCACATTAAAAACTGACAGGTATAATGACTCCCAAACTTGGTGAGGGGGGTGCATGGCCCCTAGAATTTGTGCCTATCCATATCATCACCATGCGATAGGTCAAGGGCAGAGGTCAAAGGTCACGATAGGTCAAAATAAGCAAATTTGTAATCTTGCTTGTAAAAGCTGAACGAAACATTTAACGATCTTCATTTTCTTCGCATAACTTTCTGAATGGACACCTACTTTTACACAACTTTAACTTACCTTCTGAGTCAAGTACAGAGGTCCAGAAGGTCAAACGACAATTTGGGTCAAAGTGTGCCACGTGCGCCTCACATTACAAATTGAAGGTACTACTGAACCCCAAAACTTGGTGTGGGGGTGCCAGACCTTGATTTGTGCCCCATTACCCTCAGCAAATGATAGGTCAAAGTCAGAGGTCAAAGGTCAAGAATGTTCAATAAGAACACTTTTTTTTTAATTTGGCAGTTACACTGAAAGGAAAAGGTAAATGAATCCTTATACATTGATCCACTGTCTTTTCCTGACACTCAAATTCAGGTTTCACTCTGCGGTTCAAACAAACCCACCATAAAAGCCACACAATGACCATGATCAGATGCACACTTATCTAAGCTTCCTCTTGCTCAAAACTTACCCCTCTAGTTCTAAGTAAAAACGCGCAGGCCTAGAGTGAACTGCGATCACGGCGTGTCCGCATGACTAGTTCTTGGCGCCATAAAAGTAAAACTATCGCGTGGTCCATCCGTATAAAAAGTCCAGCGCGTCCCAGTATGAAGCATAACTAGCCTAATTACGCGCAAGTGGAACTGATTTAGGGCCTAGGCCCTAACTTAGGCTTAGGTTCGCTAAATTATTTATAGTAATAACGCTAACAAGCTAGGTAGGGGCCCTCATTCCTAATAGGCTAGTTGAAATAACTCCTGGTTAAGAACTTGTGACAAGTTTTGTGGAGCACTGGTGGCTCATCACGGAATTTTGGCTGTCGTAACTCTGTTGCTTGCCTTCTCTTGAAGAACTACCTAGCCTTATTCTTCTCTTGCATGGCACAACGCGTAACGTGTGCATCGCATGGTCCAAGTTCAATTCACACACGCACAACCGCAATGCAAGTACAGTCCGTATGGTGTGAGAGCGACTGCGCTGCTTTAGTACAGCTGGATACACTCATATACTGTTAGCATCGCCAAGTTCCAACAAATGACCGTCACAAATAGACCTCTTCAACCCACACTGACTGTATCCAGGGTCCGAGATACTTTTTTCAATTTCGGGTGCTATTTCAAAAAAACAGCCCCCCAATGCCATTCGAGTGTTACTTTGGGATTTTCGGGTGCTGTTTCCTATGTCAATTGATAAATGCCCTAAATGCTTTATACTAAAGACAGCAATGGGTTTTCTATAAACTATGCACACGACTAACTACTTCCCTTCAGTGCGGTTAGAACAGACCGGCCAGCCTGATATAGCAAAAAAAATAGTCTGTGTCGGGGACGTGGTTAGCTTTATTTCCATCATGGGCCATTCATAACACAATGTACCCGAGTAAGTGTGAAAGCGTACACCCCCCCCACCCCCCCCCGTACGTACGTAGTGCAATAGTGCTATACACACCTTATATTGGCTTGTAAGCAACCAGAGTTAACTAACATCACAAGGGGCATTTCCGAGTTCCAAGCAGAATGACGTCACAACGACACTGATTATGAACCAGGTAGTCAAATAGCACTTCCTTTTCCCACTACCATGCATGAATGAGCAGGAAGGGGACTAACAGACTAACTCATGGACGTAGAAGCTGTAACTCGATCCATTGAGGTGGGATGTGTGTACTGTTTCGGAATGTCGTCCTGAGAAAGACCCAAGTGTATGGGGTCCCATCTCTTTAGGAAAGTATTTTAGATGCACATTGGTGCAATATTTGAGCAAATTTTAAGCATAAAGACTGCATTTTTTTGACGATTTTTACAGAGCGTTTTTGTCCTGGAAATGAGGGGAAGACGCCCCCACATTTTTTGAACGGGGGGAGGCTTTAGTCACCTACCCCGCGACCCATTCGGCATTTAATATGCCTCTCACTGAATTGCATCTTTATTTTATACGTTTATCATTGATTCTCCCCCCCTAGCCATCTGTTTATTGCAATCCTGCATTCTGATTGTTAATACACTGACCTGCTTTCCACAACAACTGTCAGTAAACCTAATGCACTGATAAAAATGAAAGTTTTCACACAGTTTCGGTGGTAGAAGAGAAATGACCACATTTGTCGTACTTTGTATTGTCTCAAAAAACCGTACCTGGACTCCTAATTTTGCAAAATAACCGGTACTTCGTTTCGCCTCGTCCGCCAAATGCGATTTATTCCTTAAACAGTACGGCCACTGTCAGTAATATAGGGAAATTTCCATTCTGCGCTTTTCATACGTCTTTCAGAGACATTCGTTTTTGATAGGGCCAATACAAGGAGGCTCCTGAAAAATTGGAATGGACATTGATCGGTACATTGTCACCCCAACAATTACTCCGGAAGGGGTGTATGGCATTAAGCACTCAAAACTCTATTAATCACATTGTTTGTAACGAGTCATGGCTCGATCATTAATTTTCAAAGGATAATGACTCGAGTTACATTGAAAGTAGTTAATGATTCGACTCTAATTCTTCAAAACTGAGTGACTCTTACAACACTTTGGTGAAAAAAAATGAAATCAGAGGAGACGGCGAGTGGATGCAGAGGGCATCCACTGATCTAAATGTAGACTGACATAGTACCTACACGTCTTACCTATGTTCTTCACGTGACGTCCATTGCGTTTCAGTCTGGCATACTGGCGTCACTGTCATAGGGTCCCGAAGGTGTGTTATCGATACGCCACGCACGGTACGGGCCTTAGTTACAATTGTTGTACAATGGACGTCTGGCCGCAAAATAGAGAGAGACGGCGCAGCGAAATTGAGCGTCGGTGAGACCTCTATAGAGGGTTTTCACGAGACGAGATCGCCCTTCTCTATGGATTTTGAATGGCAAGAATCCGCACGTCTCTGGAGGTTGGAAGGCACGCGATCCATTGTGTCACATAGCATCTATGTCTGCTGTGGCGTGTGTGCTTAATCGCTTACTCGTGTTTAATACCACACTGTCAATCAGAACCGGAACTGGCGTACCGTAAAGATCCCGGAATGAACAAAACCCCCAGCTCAGATTTTTAGCTTCTATTTTTTCCATTTTCCCCTTATGTTCAACTAACGACAGCATATGAACTGAGACTGAATTAATTATCGCTCGTTAGAGGCTTATCTTAGGTCATACGATCATCCACCAACCCATAACAATCAAATTACAGAGTGCTACACCATACTCGGAAGAAGCTAAAGGAATGTATTGGGATGAGATCATCAACTCCCTTGATTGCCCTCTTGTCTTAACATTGACGCACAGTGACTGGTTTCAAGTTCATAGTCTAATTCATTGTCCATTTCTATGGTATCTTCACAAACCGCAACGTTCATATTCGCCTTTACTTTTCTTATTACAGCGCTCACAAACGGGAAAGCAACTAACGCCTGTGTTTTCCGATCGAGCAGAGGTGTGTCAAGTATTCGGATATTTGCACAGAGAAATGTATTCTGCACTTATACCACGCGCAACGCAAAACCCAAGGCTGTTTTAACAATGTTATTTGATGAAATGCGTTTTATTTTTGTTACGCCGATCGTGGAGTGGATGAAAGGCGCGCATCTCAATACACACTTCCGCCCCGATATTTGCGTCTCCGTGAGAGTCACGATCCAAACAGTTAGAATCTATGTTAGTGTAGGAGTTACGGAATCTATGTTATCTTTGTGTACACTATAGTACCTTTACATTAAAGTCCTGCTAGTGGTTCACCCGAAGGTACTCTAGTGTTCACGCGGACGCAGCGCCCTCGAGAGGAAAAGTTAACTAGCCAACTTGCATTTGGGGTTTGTAATATGCATACCAACCAGACTTCAAAACATTTCCAATGTCTGCTGAGGCAAACGTGTGCTCACTAATAATTTTATGTGTCAGAAAAAATCTTCTTCAACATGAGCAAATGTTCATCAGCGAGGCGACAAAGCATTCCGTTTTTCTGTTACCAATGTTAAGCCCATTAGACACTATAGTACGCAAAGGTTGAAGTAAACCTGTCGAATCCTTACAAGTATAAAGTAAACGCAAAAGTAGGCCAAATACCAAGTTTCTGAATTTTGTATTTTTGCCTTTTCGGCAAACCATATTTGTTCGCATGTAAGCAGAGGCCCGTAGCTAGACAAGGCGGTCAAATTTTTCGGGAGGGGGGAAGTAGACATACTAATATTCATTAGGGCATGGTAATTTTGAGTTTCTAGGGGGTAAAATTCTCCCGCCCTTGGCTACGGGCAAGCATATAAGGCATAATATTTAGAACCAATTGGGGTATCCCTGTCTTAACATAAAACCTAGTAAGCGGGCATGAAATGGTTGAACCACGTACTAAGTTTTGTCTTCGTAGTTAGAAGTTGCCAATTGAAGAACTTTTTTTTCACGCACATCAAATGAAAACTACCATTACAGAAATTAGGTAAGTCAGATGTTCGTATGTTCTAGTGATAATGCAGACAATGTTTGCAAGTAACGCTACTACTACATTCATATTGCTAAATTTTATATCTGTTGCACTTAAACCAAATTCCATAAAAGAAAAATCTTTTAAAGACCTGAAATGGGGAAAAAATTTTTCCCTAAAAAAATTTTAAATTTAACAGAAATCAAATTTAAAATGTTTTGAAAAAATGCTTTTCAAAAGTTGGGCAGTACGTGTAGCCCTTTTGTTGGTTCAGTGTGTTCAGCACTCAAACCCCCCCACTTTGATGAATATAGGATCCCTTTACTTAACGAACCTCTACTTAAAATCGGGGTTTTATCACTAGGGTTGCCATTTGACAAAAGAATGTCTGATAACACATGATCCCCTTTGAAAGTTTCACATCGTGCGTAAACTTTGAGATACTACAAATTTAACGAAAAAGTACCCTTGTCCTTGTCATTTATGCAATAAACTTGGAAAATTTAGTTCCCTATACCAGTTTTACGTTTTTTGGGTATAGATCCCATGAGAAATCCCCGGTTCGGTTCCCCAAATTTAATGACCTTTTAAATTTAAAAGAATCCAATCTGAATAGAATTTTTCAAAAATTGGCCTGCAGCTAATCGCCCAAACCCATGGGAAGTTTTTATTTTAAAAATTTGTTTTTTCCCACATTTTAAAATCAACATATAACAGCTCCCTGTTAATGGTCCAAAAATTTAAAAAACAAAGCGCGGCACACTACGCCATTTCGGATCGGATTACGGTCCGATTTTTTTGAGTTTTAGTTAGAATCTTCTCCATCTCTGGTCGGAGGGAACCAAATTTGCCAACCTGTGTAAATATTTGTTTGTATCAGAGGACTATGTAAATAAAGTGTAACCTAATTATTTGTGACGTCACTTCAAGGGCAGTTTGGCGCGTGTCCGATAAAAGCTGTCTGTCGATGTGACGTCACGAAATAATTAGGTTAATTTTTTTACATAGTCCTTTGATACAAATCAAATATTTACACAGGTGGCAAATTTTTGGTTTCCCTCCGACCAGAAGAGAGAAGATTCTAACTAAAACTCAAAAAAATCGGACCGTAACCCGGATCCAAAATCGCTTATGTGACCCGGTTTAAATTTTTCAGACTTCTATTCATATAGAGGTTTTTCACTGACGTCACCCTTTCGCCCTTCCCTCTTTTTCGACGGAAAGGCGTCCAGTGTATAACAATCGAAAACTAAGACCCCGCAGTCTTTTGCGCATGAGCAGTGACGGCCAGTATGCAAATTGAAACGCGCTGACGTCACGTGAAAAACCTCTTTGAACAGTTCTCTTAACTTATTATTTATTTTGTCAGGTGACCTTTGATAACGATGATTTGAAAGCTTATGATACATTTCCTGATAAAAAAACATGGTAAGTTTATCTTGGTGTAGTTCTACTTTCAAATCATCCCTTTAAAGCACACCGGATCAGTGACCAGGAGCAAAAGGCTTTACTTCAAACAGTTTATCTTCCTTTGCCTCATAGTACAGACTTTGTGTAATACCAAAAGAAGACAAAGAAAGGTCTTTCCAATGTATTTTTCTTGGGGTTTAAAGTTGAAGAACTTTTTCCAAAAATGGGGGGGAAGTTTTTGTTTTCAATGAAAATTTTGAAAGTTTTGACCAAAATTTCCCGGGCCCGGAGCAAAACAAATTAGGGGAGCAAGCCATGCCTTACTACCCCAAAAATACTTTTCCCTAGGCCCAAATACTTCTACAAGCATGGTGAAAAGTTGGAGCTATAGTTTGCTGATTCTCTAAAAAATTGCAAATTTTGTCCAAATTTTGGCCCAAAGATCCTTTTAAAAACCATGGCATAAACCCTGCAAATGTTTATGTATAATAATGGGTTTCGCACTTTGTAGTTGACCCAGTGATTCAGTGAGAGGGGAATGAGCTGTAACCCAAATTTGGGTCCAGAATATCCTGTATGTTGGTTTGCGATGACAGGCCCAAGAAGGACATACAATGTTTCGGTAACAAAAACACATTAAAAATAATATTTAATGTTGCAAACTCCAAAAAAATTGATGGAATGGTAAAAATGGCGACAAGACACATCAACTATTGATTCTGTCGCGTACTACTGGCCGAAGGGGGTAACATTCCGGACCCGTTCATAAGCAAACTCGACCGCGCTGTAAACCCCCCTCCCCCAAGTACTATCCAGGGGGAAACTGGGGCAGTTTCCCCCACCATCTGGGGCCCCCCAAATACAAGAAAAAAGCGCCCCTTTTGCGCCTAAGAAATTAAGTAAACTACCACCTGCGGCCCCTTTTCCCAAAATGCCCCCATGAGCTAGAGACGGTCCCCTTTTCCCCCTCCTCCCCACCCCCCCCCCAAAAAAAGACGAAGTCACATGGCTTCCATAAAGGGCTGCGCAAAAATGGGCGCTGGCCGTTCATGAATGAATTAGTGTTCAGTTCTGAGCTGCCATTGGATATTTCGTTTCTATACAAGCTCTCTGGGCGTTTTCAATCAGAATTGCACAGAGCTGGGTGTGAGAATTTTCGCCTCTTGACACACCGGCACAGGTAGTACAGCATAGCGGCAATGAAGTTTACACTACTTTGCAGACGGAACCATGAGAAGCTTCAACTAGGGAGTTGCTATTTTCCAATAGCAGAAAAGGATCTCCCTGCTTCAACAAAAGTCTGAGTTACCTTCGACCCAACTTCTCCTGGGATTATTTTTTTATTTTACTGATGGAGTTTAGAGGGAAGCTAAGCTTAATAGCCTACCAATTGCCTTAAAAGTCCCTCTCATACCGTACTGCCATACCATCCTTATCGCTTTGTTGAAGGTGATGGAGGCTGGGGATTAAATTTAGCTTGATATTTCCCTCATACCACGTGCCCAAAAATTATGTGAGATCTACCCAATAACCTGGTAACCGCACTTCAACCTTAAAGGTTTGACGGAATTAATACTAGAACCAAGGCGTACGGGAAGACAGTTCACAGCGAGGGCGGACAGTGTTTGCCCTGAAAATTTTGCAGATTGCCCTGATTTTCACCTTTTACCACGATAGCACTCAGGACGGGTATGGATGAGTCCCCCCCCCAACTATAAAGAAAGATATTATGTCGGGAGTTTTGGTTTATAGGCTACTTGTATTGGGTTCATACATCATTGCATCAGTGAGTGTCGAAAATTGGTTTGCCCCCTACCAGGCTACCAATTACCAATTCCCTGCTAACCCTGCAACTAATAAACATTTTGCCCTGTTGGCCGCTACCCGCCGCACTGCCCACTGCAGTGCCCCCTTGCACTTAAAATACAAGTGTCAGTGCCCTGAAATAAGCATTTTTCCCTGCTCTGTGAGGGCTGCAGCCCCCAGACCCCCCACCTTGTACGCCTATGACTGGAACTTGCAAACACCGCAGCTTTCTACAAATTGAAAGACTTTAAACTATTGAGTTAGACCACATCTTCCAGCTAATGGCATTCTGGAAAAATTCAGCACCGTAGGTCACCTTAAGTTTGGCCTTTTTGATTTTTAGGAACTACTCAGGCTGCCGACCTCCCTTTAATAAATTTTGTGTTCTCCGTCTTTTTCCATTTGTTTGAAATCGGTTGCATTAATATTGTTCATTTCATTTATCTTTGATTCTGCAGCTTATATCTTTTAAGGTTTTCAGAAAAGCAGTAAAGTTTCTTGGCCTGTTCCTGCAATTTTTACGGTGATGCCTTAGTCCAATATTAAAACCTAGTGCTTCGATTATGATGGAATGAGACATTGTTTAGAAACTTATATCGTTTCAATATTCCGTTATAACGTTCCGATTCCTTAAGATATGACCTGTTTTTCAAGGTATCGTAAAAACTTGCTCAAATCAAAACTTACAGTAGCCTACACCTGCTTAGTATGTAGGACAATCGGGTAGCCAGGCCCATAGCCAGACAAGGACTGAAGAAGGCGAAATGGGTTCGGGCCGAAAAAATTTTCAGAGGGCCAAATGTGTAAAAATATATTGAGTCAAAGGCAACTTGAAAGCTTCGTAGGTGGGCGAAAGAAATTTGAAAGGGGCTTCGCCCTCCCCTTGACTACGGGTCTGCTGGTAGAGTCAGGCGACGGTGCGTACAGATGAGAATTTTCAACATGCGGGATAGCTCGTAAAAGCACGGAGTTGTAACATACAGGATAAAAGTTTTAGGCCCCCTACACATTAACGTCCAAAAGATAAAATTTGTATTTGATACAAATTTTATCTTTTATTAACCAAAAGTACAAATTTTATCTTTTGGTTAATAGGCCTACAGTCAAAGATGTTCAGTACGTACAAGTCAAATCTATTTTCATAATGATACGCACGCTGTATGAAGTGACTTTTCCGTCAACTTATCGCGGAAACTAGAAATTTAAACAACAACGGAAACGAAAAAACGAAAAACAAAAACATCAAAATGGCAATTTCATGTGAAAAGCAATAAAGTAACTAAAATAACTAAGGCAAATTCGTAAAACAATTGTAAAAATTGCTTTATCTATTTAAACTAAATCCATTTTTATCCTGTTTTGTTTTTCTTCTGAACAATGACAATGCCTCCCGCAGTCATACATCAAAACACAAAAAGAAGTACCGTAGGTAAATTGTAGTAGGCTACACGGAATTTTGACAAATTAATGAACTACGAAGTTTTGACTGCAGGAAACCTGCAGATAGAAAACGGACAAAGAACACGCAATTAAACATTTGCGGAACACAGAAACTTATCATCCTCAGTAAATGTTTTCTGTAGCGTGAATTCGCCGAACCGGTATCAACAACTCTATTCATGAGGCATTCTTAAAATTATGCTCGGTGCTCACTTGTTGCGGTAAAGCGCTTTCCCTGATAGCACAAAAACGTTGGGCCAACGTTGGAAGAAGGTTGAAGTTTTTGTTGGAACCACATTGGGGAAATGTTATTTGAAGGTTGGCTGCTCATTGTGAAAACTTTGGCCCAATATACTGGCTTAGCAATGGACCAACGTTGTGCCACTGTCCACCCAACATGTTGAATGGACAATGGCTCAACGTTGAGCCAATGTTAATCCTGCAAGTTGTTGCAATACAGGGCCAACATTACAACAACTTTTATCCAATACGTTGTTGTTACAATGAACCAACGTTGGAAGAATGTTGTAGGTATTGTTGGCAGCACATTGGGAAAATGTTATTTGAAGGTTGGCTGTTCATTTCGAAAACGTTGGCCCAATATGTTGTTTAATCAATGGACCAACGTTATGCCACCGTCCACCCAACATGTTGAATTGACAATGTTGCAACGTTGTTCCAACGTTAATCCTACAACCTGTTGCACCAAAGGAGCAACAAGTTGTACATAGTTGGCATTACGTTGGGCCAACTACACTATGCCTGTTTTTTAGAACTTCCCTCCAATAACTGCTCATTATGGGATACCATAATGAAATATCTCAGAGAAGTTACCTTCTGCAAGTTTAAAAGCTACCAGCATTGCTACTTACATGCTCGAGCTAGCCACTTTTAAAGGCAGTAGGATTTTAATATAAATCATGTGAATGTTCGTTTGGCTGTTATATATATTCAGTGAGACGTCTTTGTTATTATTAACCCTAATAACACAATTTTTTTCATGATATTCCAATTTCTCCTTCTTTTAGTTGCATTGTACAACTGAGAAGCATGATTTTCTGCAATAATTCACCATTACCAATCACAATTTATTTCAATCAGACCTGTTTTGAGGGATAAACAAAAATTTGCTATTAAAAATTCAGAATGTTCCATTCAGATGAAAGGTGTATAAACCTGGTGCTCCAACATAATTCTTTAGCATTTAAACATTTTCCTTAAATTGTCTCGGCAGAACTTTCTACTAGAAAAGTAAACATTTTGCAAAATATTCACTGTGAATGTAAAATTTAGAAACAGCTGCTATTAAAGGAATTGTGAGGTTGGCTTGATACCAAAATGATCGGGTAAATATTATTTAATTGGACTATGGTTGGGCCAATGTTGGGCCACTTACCGGTTCCCAACCGAAACTAATGTCAGCGTTAAACGGCCCATCACTGGAATCCAGTGTTCGTGTTGGGCCAACCATGGGTTGTAGGTCGAATTTTAAGTAGCCTTCAGATTCAGCACATCTGTTGAGGTGTGACTTTTAATTAAACTCTTTCAATTCACATATGCGCTGCTGCTGTTCTACATTTAACATTATATTAAGGTAAGCGCCAATGAAGAAATTTTGAACACCTACTTACTGCTTTGACAGTTCTATGAAGTCTCTTATAGTGAATGTTTTATTACGGTATTATTGGAAACGGCTTACAGAAATTTCAGTAGTTTAAGGATTTAGTCCAATGTTGGTTCAATAGTGATGCCCAACAGTTTGTCACTTAATTAAAACTGGGTAAATATTGGTTAATTACATAATTACCGACGGTTGGCTAAATATGGCTGGCTCAATATTGGCTGAAGACATATGGACCAACGGTTGATTTCATGGAAGTTGTTCAAAGACGGTTTAAGGTAAAGCAGCTACTTGAAGTTTGTCTATAGGCCTACTGTTAGCCCAACGTTGGCGCAGTAAATAAAATCCAAGTTTGGGCCAACGTTGAAGAAACGAATTACACCCAACTGTTGGCTGACATTTGCTGATCCAACGTCAGTCAAAGGAATGAAAGCCAGCTGTTGGCCGTCTACTGTTAGCCCAAAGTTGGTACAGTACGTAAAATCCAACAGTTGGGTGCTTAAAGTTGGCCCAACGTTGATGAAATGAATTACGCCCAACTGTTGGCTGACTTTGGTTGGACCAACGTCAGTTAAAGGAATAAACGCCAACTGTTGGCCGTCTTACGTTAGCCCAACGTTTGATAAGTAAATAAAATCCAACAGTTGGGTGCTTAACGTTGGCTCAACGTTCATGAAATGAATTACGCCCAACTGTTGGCTGACTTTTGTTGGTCCAACGTCAGTTAAAGGAATGAAAGCCAACTGTTGGCCGTCTTACGTTAGCCCAACGTTTGATAAGTAAATAAAATCCAACAGTTGGGTGCTAAACGTTGGTCCAACGTTAGTGCCACATTGTAATGTCGTACGGGCTGCAAAAAAATGTTGGTCTTAAGTTGGACCAACACTCTTTTGCCAACACAACACATTACCAACGCTTGCCAACATTTACCAACTATTTTCCAACGTTGGTCCAATGTATTGTGCTATCTAGTTTATCTAATCTCTTCTTAAGAACCAAGTACAAAAATCCTGACCGAATATGCGTTCATTGTTCAGAACCGTTATAAGTTTGCAACGGGCCCCACTCGTAGCGGAGAACCGACTTCCTTTGTACCTATGCAGGAATGTACCTTTACACAATGGGGCTGTAATCGGGCGGCTCCAAGTAAATGTCGGTGTTCTATTGCGCCTAAAGGAAAAGCACATTTTTGTTTTGGGGTTTTAATTTTTTATATTAGCCTTCTTTCATAAAAAAAAATAATTCCAACAGCATATTGACAACAGAACGCTTGCCCACGGTAATCGCTAATTTGGAACGAGTATATGCCCAAGACGATTCAATGAAAAGGCATGGAATTTAGTCCTTCGTAAAGTGTACGAGCCCTCACTTATATAAATGGAGTTCCCAGAAAAATCCCGTTACCGGTTCCTTTTAATCCTTTCTTCACTTCATACTGCAACCGTCGTGGTGATGGTAATGCAGCGTAAAGTATTACAGAATTTTACGAATGTGAAATTTTATCTTCAAATATGGCAGTACGCCTACCAATTCCGTCCGACCCTGCTAATCTTGGATAGGCCTACATCGCCGACGTTTACTGCATATAGCCAAACTTGCAAGCTAGAAATTTTGCATTTCAAAATGTGTGCGATCTGGAAAGTTTGTTAAGTTTTGCAACAGAAACTCCGCACACCGTTCACCCACGCTCTGAACTATTTTATTCACTGTGCAGTTAAGACAGACTATGTGTGCACTAGCCGCGTAGTTGTGTCCATACTGGCTGTGCAAACTGCAGTGAAGATAGTATTAGTACGCTGTTTACATCGCGTTCACACCTATCAATCTATTGCGGTCTTACGGAGCGTGCTTGAATGAGTTAAGCAGGAAGTCGGGTGAAATTTAATCACCCCACCAAACGTCGCTTTTGGTGGGGACTCGGGTGAAATCCTTAATAGGGACAAAATTTCGTAATGACAGTGTGAAATGTATAGACAGTCATGTAGCATGTAATTCTGGTATCAAATGAAAAGCTTTGAAAGGGATCTTCCTTACAGTTACAAACCTGAATGTTAAATGGCAGACACAATCTGCAATGGTGCCTCACATACAGTATTTCAATTGTAATTATAAGTTAAAGGGCAAAGAAGGGGAATGCTCTGCAAGATGTCCTGTAGTCAAAACTCAACAGAAATACAACCCAACTAAAATCTAGCAGTACCCAGTACAATCAGATTCTGCTACAGTCACAGCAAAAATTGTAAAACCCTTACCTTAAAGAAATGGACTAGAAGTGAAGTGAACAACCCACACAGGCTGACTATTCCGCTCACTTAAAACTCTACTATACTAGAGAAGCTGAACTTCATTATGTCAAGCTTAGAGAGACCCTCCACAAGCATCTTTCAATGGCCTCAAACTATAGAATAAGCTATACTGTAGGTTGATAGAGAATCCCTCCCAGACAGGAAATGGTAAATCTGTAGCATGCCCCTTGCCCCGTAGATTCTTCTGTTAATGTTGGGATGACTCAGCACTTTTGTCCCTCATGTGCTGTAGGGTGTTATACACAAGACAAGTTCACCATCCATACACTTTCAAATTCAACACAAATACCAGGATCAATTCCATGAGGGTTCTTTGCATGGTTAAGAACAAACTGCTGAAAGCAAATAAGCAGTTGCTCTGGCCACTTTAAAAAAAAATTTAATGAAAAATCAGCTATTGAATGTAACAAATCTCCATTTGTGATGTAAGTGTATTTTATGTTCAACATAATGCAACTTAAACTGTACATGAAAAGTAAAGTCAATCAGCCATGTGGAGTTTCTCCCCATTAGACGTAGGTAGCTCCCAAACACACACACACACCCCCCTCCCCCCCCCCCCCGATTGCCTGCTTGGGCGGGTGTTTCCAGTTGACTAGCTCAGCAAACAGTTCACATCCTCTCACATCTCAGTCAGGCTGTTGAGCAGCTGTTCTGTTTGCCTATTGTGTAACTAATAATACAGTTGACTCAGCAAGGTAGAACCTCCTTTGTGTTAGTAAATAAACTCTCACAGTTCAATGAGTTTGGTGTATTTGCAGAAGAGATAAACCACATAGCTCAGTGTGTTCACATGGGAGGCAAGAGTTAGATGAGGTTTGACAGCCCAGTTTCCAACCAACTGGTTCAAGTCGAGCCGACCACGGCCTTTTTTCCAGTTGTGGCTCACTGGCTTGTTTTCCCTTACTCCATTGCTTATGCGGAGCATCACGCACAACGGCAGAAGGTTCCATTTTTAAAGTCTTTGGTATGACTCGACCTGGGAATCGAACCCGGGACTCCCGCGTGAGAAGCGGATGCTCTACCACTAGACCAAACATGCAGGAGGCAAGAGAGATAAAGTTACAGTGGGATGAGGACTTAGGAGAGCTAAAATTTGCTACCTAAATGTAATGGGGGAAAGTTTCTCATGGCCATTCTGCATAAATATAACAATTCTGTAAAAAGTTAATAATCTTGTAGCAAAAATGCGTTCCCATGATTCATCTTCCTTTCACTACAGCAGGGGACCCAACCTCTCATACTGGACCATATTGAAGAAACAATTGCAACAATGTACTGTATATGAGGTTTAGTGATGATTTGTTACATTTATTTTGCACACATTATTACACATTCATAGCAAATTCAATGCAACACAATTTCAGTCTGCCAGCCTGGCCTCACTCAGTATGTAAAAATGTTGTGTGGTTTGGCACATTGCTTGTGTAAACCTACTATGCAGTATATATAACACCACACCACCAAGCCAAACCATTCCCAAAGCAGAATACTGCAGACTGTCACTTTTTATGTAACAGGGCCTTTGGAATCTGAAAGTTTTATGGTTTCATGGATGAACTTGAGAATAAACAGAGGGGAAAATGTGATTTTGCAGGAAAGGAGTTGAAGTGGACTTTATATAAATTACGAGAGTGGGATATAATTATTCAGATAAAGGTGACTGCATATACTGTACCAACCTTGTCTCAAAAAGTTGAATTTCTGCATCAGTTCTGCTCCCATCACAGAGGAAACCATAAAATAACACAAAGGAATGGTCACCTTCCAGAAGACAATCAGAGCCATTGGTAGACTGGCTGCCATAATAAATCCAATCTTTGGATCAATTTTTTGTTCCTGTGGACTAAGATCTGATGCACCCTTTCCCCATCTTTCTGCCTCTGTTTTAACTGGACTTGAATTATTTGTCTTCTTCTTTCTTTCTGTAGCCATTTTATCTACAAAGAGAAACATACAAGCTGGTCACCAGGAAAGGTGGGACACTTTCAATCTACTGTAAGTGTTAAAAGCCTGTCACTGGCCCTAGCACTAGAGTAGTCAATGGTCACTTCATTACTCCTTTTGCAAGTTTCCTCTTCCCCCACCTGTAACTCAAGAGTGATTACGACACTCACATACCCATGAATCTGTGGAGGATAAATGCCTAAGCTGATTTATGATGGCTTCCAAACATTTTCTAATATTTTCTATGTACCTAGAGATGCTTAACTTTTTTAATTTTCTTGCATAACTACATATTTGCATCAAGCCAACTCTTAGTTAACGAAAGCAACATTTTTTTTTGTGGAGGAACTCCTCCAGATAAATATATGTAATGTCATATGACATGGCCATCAAACGAAGATTGAACACGCTCTAGTGGAATGATGCTTTCTCACTGAGAAATGTCACTTTCTTGATGACAGTTAAAGTCTAGGTGAAAGGTCATACTACTTGGCTGATTGTAACAATATTGAAACATTCCTGTGTATATGGCAGACGTAAAATGAATGGCATGTAGTAAAGATCAGGATTTTACTCTTTTAAAGTTGGTGCTAAAATGCTGCACATGGTCCCATGAAGTGATTCATCTTGTCTCTACTCACTAGGTAATTACACAAACCAACTGGTAGTAAATGTAAGCCATACTGGGAAGTTTTCACTTTCCACAAGCAACTGACGTGTGACTTTAACGTTTTGCACAGCAATAACTTAATTTCACAGAAATCTGTGCTGTTTAAGGTGGTTTTAATATTTTTATTGCACCTATGAAGGCAATGGAGACATAACTCAATAGCCTACTTACTAAAAATGTTTCTAGGAAAGTGAATGGATAAGACACATGTTGAGAGTTCCCTGCACAGCAGTGGCTACTAGCATGGCCAGGTACTTCTGTAAACCTCCAAGCTAGTTGTGCCCCAGACAGGAAAGTGCTTCAGTATTGAAAGATTATGCCAGAAAACTTGAAAATTTTTTGAAAAAATGCAGTTTGGTGGTTGAAATCATATGAACAGAATGAAACACTTTGATATTTTCCTTCTGTTCATGTCTGTATTTTACCTGAAATGTTGCAGATTCATCATCAAATTATGCAAACCCTTACAAAAATTCCCAGCATAATTCCTGTAGGGATCCTGTAGGAAATGTTAATTTCCTGTAGGAAGTTAGCCATTTCCAGTAGGAATTATTAAATTCCTGTAGGAATTTCAATTTTCCTACATAGGAATTTGCTATTTCCTAAGTAGGAAAGACCAGTTCCTGTAAAAATTTGCTATTTCATGTAGGAATTAGCAAATTCCTACAGGAATTTCAGTTTTCCTACATAGGAAGTTGCTACTTTCCTATGTAGGAAAGACTCACCAATTCCTGTAGGAATTAAGAGTATATTCCCAACATACTATCTACTTCATGCAGTGGCTGCAAAGGGAAGTCCATTGTGGCTGGTCAGTAAAGCCTATTGTGTCAGAACAAAGGACTTTTGAAATGCTTCCTCTGCAGGCACAGTATGCTGTGTGAAGCCATGGACTTGACTTATAGTATGTGTGTACTTAAGCAGTGTGGTATATTGCATCAGTGTACAAACAGACTCCATAGCAGAAGCAGTACAGTGCAGGTTACTCTGTAGTTGTAGTGAAGGAAGGTTATAATGCATTGGACACTCAGTGTTTATAATCTGTGTAGAACAGCTCTGGACTGTGCAGTAAAAAGTGTCATGGAACCATTTGATTCTCTGTTTTGCATCTTTTGGACATTCTTTAGAGACTGTGGAAGAATCTGACGTATGGACCGGATATAACCCAATTGAAGCTTTTTCTTTGGACTATATTTTCTGTTTAACTTGGACCATGCATATTACAACATTGTCAGGTTATGCAGTAAATTTTAACTGCAGTAACAAGTGAACTGCATGCAGCTGTTTGAATATGCTAGCTACAAAAAAGAGATATGTTCATTTTTTCTCAGGACTGGATGTTACTTGCAGAACTGTTGCAGTTATTTTTAAAAGACTAGCAACATAAACCTTAAGCAATTACAACCATGCTGACATTCATTTGTCATCCTATTTCTCTGCTTTAATGGATTACTTGAACATATCATTTGCTTCCTCAAAGGAAAAGTGACTTCTTTAAGTGTTTGGAACTTACATAGCCATGTCACACCATATGCACAGGTCCCCCAACAGTCAGCTAGTGCATGCTTATATGATTAATAGATGATAATGACAAAAAAGTACCCCCTCAATAAATGGAAGGGTCCATGTGGGAAGCGATTTCCTATGTGGGAACTATTTCCTACAGGAAAATATTTCCTACGTGCCCAAAATCCTACATAAATCCTACATACTGATTTCCTGTAGGAAATATGTTGGGAATTTTTGTAAGGGAATGACAGTACTAAGCACAGTGGTGGCTATCTTGGTAAGCCTAAATTTGTTCCAACAGTGGTGACAGTATTGCAGATCACATGCTCCATACAGATGCAAAGAATACAGCATATGCCGCTGTGTCACAGATTAGTATGCACGTGTTTGCATATTAACAACACAAGTACTATAATAGGACATACCAAATACTTTTCACCCCTACTTGTATTGGCTATGCAAACGTACATACTTAAAGGTCACAAACGTACATAATACCATTAGCAATGGATGCACATTATACAGTATGTAGCCTTTACCTAAGGAACAAGTCGTTCGCAAGATTTCCGTAGGAACAGTATACTGTACATGCTTTGCCATTGACACAATATGATTTTTGGCTCCATATCACTTTTTTGAAGACACTTGTCAAGTTAGAGCAAGGGTTTTCAATGTGTTACTGCCCCCTGGAGGGCATTTTCACAACTCAGGGGGCGATGGGCCTAGCTAGGCCTAAGTAGCTGCAGAGGGGGTGTTTGAAAACAAATCAGATATTAAATTTAAACCTTGGTTTTCAAGATTCCAAAAGGTTTCCTCTAGTTGAGCTCTCATATTAGTTGAAGACATAATGGAGTCAATTAGAAGAGTAGGTCTAACGTACATTCCTTTAGGTACACTACAAAGTTTGTGAAATATCTTTATTGCCAGATGCCAGGAAATCACATCCAACAGCATTTAATTTCAAAAAAATTCCTAGATAGGACCCTCATACTCCCATCTGTGGCAGCAAAAGTGGTGAGCAAAGAGGCCAAGTCTAAAAGTTACCCTGCCTCTTTACCTTGAATGTTGTTTTTCCTTGCTGCCCAGCGACATGACATACTGACAGATGTTATAATTGTACATAACTGTAACATAAAAGATAACTTTTGCAATGACTTATGAAGTGAAACGTCAAAAATGTTTTCAAAAAATGCAATTTTCCAGAGCGCCAATTTAGGCTTTCTCATTTTTACTATCTCTAGACTGCTTGAGTGGCTTGAAGTCTTTCAAAGCCCATGCGACCAATACCACCCTTCTTTCTCCCACCTATAAGACAAGCCACTTGGCAGATTCAAAGGGAACTAGAACTATTTAGTAGCTATTGAAATACAAAATGGTCTAAGGGTACAGTAATTTCTATGATCTTTTAAGCACTCATTTTAAGGTTATTAGGTACTTGAAAGATGGTTGGAATTTGACTTTACTTGCTTCATTCTTAAGTTGACAAATTGGTAAATATCCATGAGTTTCCAGGGGCTTTGCCCCCTGGTCCCATTAGGATGTTGCCCCTGGGCCCCATTAGGGGGTCCTTGGGGGGCCGCTCCACTCTTTCGAAGGGTCCCTGGTGCCCATATCCAAAAACATTTCTCCAACCCTGACCCTGATCAAGCCTCCATGCTACACTGAACCCACACGCAAAAACTATGTGTATTGGCCTACCCTTTCTTTCAAGATGTATTATTATTCTTAATGTTGGTAATACTATGCTGTAGATGGGATGGAGGGGAAGGGATATTTGTCCAAATTCATCCGGTGAAAGGGGGTGATGAGCTGAAAGAGGTTGGGGAGCACTGTGTTAGAGTATTATCTGTAGATACACATGTGCAAGAGAGTAGATGGATGAAGCTTGGTTACAAAATTTTCTTGTACGAGACATAAGAGAGTGTGTATCTTTTCATCATGAAGTTTCTCTAAGTATAATTTACTTCTGATCTTATTGCTTGTTTTGAAGTTCCCTTTTTAGTCAACTTCAACTTCATGTCAAGAAATGCCCCTTACAGATTTCGACAGATATTGTGCAGCCATGCATGAAATGTTTATTCCCAGAGGCCTCTGATCAGTTATAGCCTAGCTACTCTCATTTCCTGCCTGCTGATTTGATCTCTCACAGCTGATTATCTTTCCCCGCATAGCCATACACAGAAAAGTAGTAACGGCAGTTGCCGTGGTGATAATCCTTGTTTGATTGTTGTGAGAAATACTGTATGATGGCACAACCTAACAAGGCCACTCTAAGAAAGTTTTCGTTTTTAAAAAACAAGACAAAAGAATGTGAATCTGTTTGTACCTGAAAAAGTTTTGGCGGACTTGACCTTATTTGAGAGCTATAAATCTTTACCACAGATTTTTCCTTTGAAGAGATACCGACAAGTTCAGCATTTCCAGCTCAAGCCTAAAATCAGAAGTAACCTAATAAGGCCAGCGGGCGCTGTTTACAATTTTTGTACAGAGCTGTATGTACAGGTTCAGTGTAGGCAGTTTGTGCGTTCAATTTGAGCTGCATATCTTAGCGTGCAAGTGCTTGAAAAACAGGTTCACGCGCGTTAGCATGGGAGTTTGCTATGCGCGTGCTGCATCAAAAATTGACGCACTGATTGTGACAGCAGTTTTGACGGGCTTTGTTGACTGTATCGATGCACGACATTCGAAAGTGGCCTTGTTAGGTCATGTCACTATATGCTATAAGCGTTTCACTGACAACCAGCAGTAGTGGAAATTGGAAGCGTTGGATTCTGTAAGGGGCTATTTCACAGCATGTTTTGTAAGCTTTCAACTTGCTTTTCTCTATTCAACATTGTATAACTATAAATCTTACTAGGCCTAGTCTCTTTGTTTAGCCTTTTCTGCCACTAGGCCTACCATTTTGTTATCTTTAAATTTTGTAATTTCTTTTCTTCTTGCATGTTTTATTGGCCTTCATTTTAATTTTGACATGTTTTGTTTTCCTTGTCTCTATGTTCCTTCTCACTTTTAATTTCATTCTTGGAGGCTAACCATTTTATGTTAAATTAAATTGTAACTGAGGGCCTCAGTGAAGATTACCCCTGCCTCTTTGTTTTCAGTTAAGGTTGTATGGCCTTCAGGCATCTTATTGGGCCTTAGCCCTCCTTTGCCCTTTAACCTGTTATGTTATGTTATGTTATGTTCTACCCTCCTCTGAATAAAATAAATATTCGGCTTAGTCCTTGAACAGGGCTGTGTGCACTCTGCAATGTATGACTGAGTGCAATGGAAGCACACACTGACAAGTGACAGTGACAAGCCTTGTTCATGGGCTTAGGCTATTCAGCTTTGCATGAGCCTAGGCTACATCCAGCGAATAGCATGCCAGTGGCACTGGCAGTAACGTTTAGGCGTAACGGTAACTTTCCCGCGTCGACCGCTGTTACTTCGCAACTCCTTTTCTTACCCTTCACTGCAATTTAAGATTTAAAAAGTCCAGGTAGAACTCCAGCAAACGGAGAAAACCCTTGGGAGCATAAGCTGGAGCCTGGAGAACAGCTTCTTGCTAGCTGCAACTTACGGTCTCGGAGTTATTGCTAGTCACTGTTACTCGGCAGAGAGAGGGGGGTGGTTTACTTTTCGACCTTTTTTTTTTTATACATACTGTCCGTTTAACGCGCCTTTTTAAGTTAGGGTTACCCTGACTAGTACGGTGTCTGCATTTTGTTGTTACAGAAGTTTTGAGGTCAAAAGTCACACATGTGAGGCAACTGCACACTGCACGGCGTACAGTACTACAGCTGTAACGTTAATGCTAGTAACGTTAATACGTTAATAGCGTCAGAATGACAGAATGATGGAGATACATAAGAGCTGTTTCACTGTTTAAAAATCGATTTTTCAAGAGTGTTGTTTCTTTCTTTCTTATAATTTTACTATTTAAGAGTCAAACCGATTGATCTGTATTTCAAGACAGAAATTTAGCTTCTTTTTAGCTTGCTCGTGACTTTGTTTAATTAAACTGTAACTGTGAGTGGTACCTGTTCCGCGAAAGCTTCATGTGTTTGGCCAGCCGACCATAGTGTACCAATAAAACATTTCCGCATAGGCTAGCCTACAGTATTGTTGAAGGGACGATGTGTCAATGTCAACTGACCGCATAAACCTAGCCCAATTCCATTTCGAAGACTGCATTAAGCTGTTGCACATCATTTGAATGTCATATTAGGTCGTGTATAAAGTCAACATAGACCAAGCCAGGATCAAAATGGGCAAAGTCAAGAGGCAAAGAACAAAACTTCGGGGAAAATCAAATGCAAATCAACAAGAACATCCCGTCAGTCACCAATCAGCTGTTTCAGATAATGAGGTAGGCCTACAGTTAGTGCCTAATTTAAACTTAACAGGTTAAAAGGCAAAAGGTAATCTGCCTCTCCCGTCTGGAAAACATGTATGTTACGCCGAAGATCTTCGGCGTGCAGTAAAGACCTTATACGCCAATTTGATGGCGTGATTTTCTTTTCTTTTACATGCACACTGTACTTAAAACACGGTACAACAATTTGGCGTGGCGTACAAATTGAGAAAAGAGGTGACTGGCGTAAAAATTCGGTGTAGCAGATACGAACTTTCCAGACTGGCTGCCTCTGTGCATTGCCAGGCACATAGCCATGGGGGGCACCTGTTAAATATAACATAACATAACATAACATAACATAACATAACATAACAGGTAAAGGGCAAAGGAGGGCTAAGGCCCAATAAGATGTTCCCACCCCCCCCCCCTCAAATATTTCAATAAAAGGTCTTGCACTGAAGGAGGAAAAATTTATTACGAGACCAGCACTTTTGGAATACAAATATAGCAAGAAAAAGTGGAAAATCTTACACTACTTTGCATTAAGGTCCATTTTCAAAGGGGAGGCTGAAGAAGGATGTTTGCCAGCGAAGCTGTAGAACTTTGTACTCTACTCATAGCGCAAGCATCTAAATGGAAGAAGGGGAGAACACTGGCACAGTGCATGGCAGTGTGATACAGTATAACCAATGAAGCCACAAAAATAGTGTGGGCACTTTTGCTGCCAGGGCTCGAAAATAGACTGGAGCTCTGGAGCAAAAACTCCAGAGACCACCACGACTGCTCCAGAAAAACGAAAAAGTGGATGTCTGTCTGGAGCTAAAAATAGTGCCAGGTGCATTTTGCAAGCAATATCAAAATCACGGGAAAATTTCCTACACAGAAGTGTCAAATTACACCAAAAAAGTGGAGTTGGAACCTTGCACCATCTCAATCAAAGATGAATCCATAGCCATAGGGCAGGGGATAGAATTTACTGCCTCCCCCTTCTCCGCATTCAAGGTGCCAATGAGGGCAATCCAAAGCTGCCCTATAAATGCACCCAACCCCCCACCCCTCCGTCCCCTTCCAAGATTTTCTGAGATGGAATGGTGCACATTGTGCTTATAGTGCTGCCTTGTGTTACACCAAGAAATACTCTATCTTATTTTCCCGTCTCTTATATTTTGAATTTCTTTAACTAAATGCACAAGTAACGTTAGGAGACATTAGAGGATGCTACATGTGGGGAACAGTGGTTTCTTTGAAAAATTGGAAACAGCTCCACACAATGGTAAAACAGCTCCAGAAAAGCTTCAAAATGAAGGTTGTCAGAAGCTGTTTTTAGCTTTAGAGAAGAAAGGCTTATTTTCAAGCCCTGTTTGCTGCACAGCAAAAAGCATGATGATTTGTGTGTCTCTATACATAACAGGTTAAAGGGCAAAGGAGGGATAAGGCCCCATCCTGTAAGATGCCCTGAAGTCCATACAACCTTAACTGAAAACAAACAACCAACCAACACCAAACGAGCCCAGTTCAATTAGATTCCACCACAGTTAGGGAATAACTTGTCAATGTTAACCTTAAAGCAGTGCACAGATGTGGAGTTAACTACCCAATCAGGCAGAGTATTCCACTCGTTAACAACTCTATGAGAGAAGCTGAACATCCTAATGTCGAGCCTTGCAAAACACTTAACTAGCTTCTTACAGTGGCCTCAAACCTGAGAATTACTTTGAATCTTTAAATAATTGCAAGATGACAAAAGATTCCTTTCAGAGAGAAATTTGTATACCTGAAGCATGTCCCCCTAATCCTTCTCAACTCCAGGGTGGTAAGCCCAAGATGATAACGTACAGCCTTGGGTATAGGGCGAGTGGCTCTCCGATCCTCTGAACCTGCTCTAAAAGAAACTTGTCCTTTTCATAGAAGGGACTCCAAGCCTGGGCTGCATGGTCGAGGTGGGGTCTTACCAACTGCTTATACAGATTTAGTACAATTTCTTTACTAAAACTACTGAAATTCCTCTTGATCAATCCAAGCACCCTATTAGCCCTAGCAGCAGCTGCACACTGTCTAGATGGCTTTAAATCGCCTGTAATAACTACACCCAGATCCTTCTCAAAAGTCACATCACTCAAAATACTACCATTCCTGTTATAATCATAGCTGAAATTTTTACTGTACGTACAGTATGCATACTATACTGTACGTACAGTATGCATTCAGCTTACAGTAGGTTAAATGTCATTTTTCCATCCCTGGAAAGATAAGGAGTAACTTTCATAACAAAAGTCATGGTACCATCAGTTTTTAGCTCACACATTGTACGCAGTACATGTGTGAGGTTATAAAATGGGGCAGATGTCGTCAACTTTTCAACAAAAGTTTTCAGCCTTTTGATGTGTGGAGATTTTGAGCTGAAATTTTGGTACATGATTGTTTGTTGATAGAGCATTAAAACTTGCCTATTTGCATTTTGATATACAAAAGTTAAATTTGGTTTTTAAGCAATTTTTGTAGGGCTGAGTTCACTGTGCCTGCTGAACAGGTAGCTGTTTATTCATTGCACTTATAGCAGTGTACTTGGTTATGTGTTCAGTTGCTGTCTCGCAACTGCCTGTGCAGGTTTGTTTTGAAATTTGATCCATTCACACACATCCGTCTTTGTTCATCAAGTGGCCTGTGCAATCACAATGCTTTGGGATAACTAATTGTATTATCAAGGTTCATTAAGCAAGGAGTTCCATGGGAACTCCCTGCATTGAGCAGCTACTTGATTCATGATAACAAATTTGAAGCAACTCTGTGGTCAGTTTGGCTTACAAGAAAGGAAAATGTTTTAACATGTTGTGGGGATATGTCCCATTTTGTTCCTGGATCAATTGAGACGGTCAAGTTGAGTAATTGCAATACTGTAACTGTTTAAGTTCAACCCCAGTAACAGCTTTTTGAGTCTGTGGTTTGATTGAGTGCAAACCTATGCAGTATTTGCTTGTGGAGTTGTAGGTGCAACTTAATTTACTTTGCAAACTTGAACAGTTTGATAACATCAGTTTAATTTCAGTCTTGCTGCAAATTAAAGTATGTAACCTTTACAGGCCTTCTTGATTTTAGAAAATATGCTGTGATATTTGTAGATCTTTCATCAAAAGGTGTCAGTTGCAATGTTTACATGCCTAAACATGCTTATGATTTTTCAGTTGGGTTTTGAGTTCATGTATCATTATGCTCTTCTCTTACCTTTTGCCTTCGTAAGGTAAGGAGGTTTTGTGGAAGTTGATGAATAAATGATAAAATTTGGTTCTTTGAGTTCCCATTTTTAAAAGACAAGAGAAATTGTGTGAGCTACACAACAGCATTGCTGTTCTAGTCTTTACAAACTCCTGACTTTGCATCTTGTAGTTCATCCACCAGTAACTGGGGCAAGAGCTACATGTGTTTGTATAACATGTCAGTGCTTTCTTGCTGTAAAGACAGACAGATCAGTGCCTTCAGTTCAGGTCGCAGGACATCATTCAATACTTCATTTCCTATATTTTGAAGTCACTACACAACAAAGTATTTTGGGTTGGATTGGTACAGTAGTTGTGCCTGCTTGACTATAGGTATCCACTTTGAAAGAACTGGATTCGTAGTCATCATGTCACTGGCCCACTAGGTATCATCCTTTTTGGGTTGGATTTGTAGTCCTTGTCAAAATTACTTTTTACCTTAAGTAGACTGTACAGTATTCCCATGTGGTTGGATTCCTACTGTACTTGCAGTCAAAGTAACTACAGTGTTGGAGTAAGAATTTGTGCTGGGCTGGATTTGTAGGGGTAGTTGAAGTCACTAGCCATACCTTTGGTGCATGTTTTACTGATCAAACTCCAGCTTTGTTGAACTTTAATATACTGTCAATAATGTGTTTCATTTTATGATCACCAAATCAGGGTTTATACAGTACATTATCATTACCCTATATCACATCAAAGTGCATTTCAATCATAGTAGTAGCTTTGCATACACCTGTTGTTTATCATGGATACATAACATACTACATGTACATCGAAATAACAATGAAACAATGTAATCATATCATTCAGACCAAGTTACAATATTATAAGTAACTCATGATCTTCTTCATCTACTGTACAGTATTGAAGCGTTTAGTGAGAAGAGCATATGTGATCACTTTCAGTGGGGTGGAACCCTTTTGTCTGAAATTTTAAGCACATTCATAGGAACAATACCATCTATTTTCCCCCAAACAGTCAAATGCTAAATGGATTAATAGTAGCCACCCTGCCATCTCCCTTGACTCCATTGCCCTGAACAGTAGGCTGTGCCTACTGTACCCTGTACCTGTAGAAAGACTTTCAAACCAACTTGTTCCATGTCAAGTACTGTACAGTGTATCATTTCAAAAGTGCATCCATGCCAGTCTTGGCCTCAAGGCCAGTTTTTGCAACTCTGGACTCAGCTACTGTACTACCATACATGTACATGCACAGTTGGGGTAGAGGTTTTAAGGTGGGCCTTGACCATAGCTTTACCAGGTGGTGGGAAACTTTTACAGTGTACTGGATGTTATGGAAACTGTATTGATGACTCAGGTTCCTCAGCAAATATCTGCATGTATTTAGGGTGTAGGAAATACAGTATTCATGTGTAAACAAACCAAGTGTCATAAGTGCAGTAATGACTTGAGTGATACAGCAGAATAATGTACTTAAGTTCAGTGTTATAAACATGTTGCCAACTCAGTGCTACAGATTTTACTGGAGTCAAACTTACAAAAATACTTTAATAGATGGCTTAAGTCTCTAAGTAGTATACAATGGTTTCAAAGACTAGCCATGACTTGATGTCTCAGAACTTAGCACCTGAGCACAACTCAATTAAGTTCACTTAAAATAGAAATATTGCACATACCCATACCTCACTGGAATGAATGAGGTACTCAAACTGACTCAACTTACATCAGATCCTCTGAGTGATACTGTATGATTCAACCTATAATGTAAGTAGCAACTTGAAATGACTTGACATAAATGCACAGACCCAGGATAATGTGAAACTGAACAAAGACTTACAGTAGATTTAACTTGACTCAAAGTATTGCACAGTAGGGGAAGATTCAATCTGACTCAACAAACATGAAGTGATTAAAAGACCTACTGTAATGTTGCTTGAAACTCTCTGCACTCTGTGACTTGACATAATTGGAGACTCAACATCAAGTGACCTACAATAATATTTACAACATGAACCTTTGTCTTCTGTACTAGTTCAGATGTCAACAGTACAATACACATGCAAAGTTATGTCAAGTTTTTACTATAAAGATTTTTGTAACAGTGTACACATGCTGCTAGAATTGAATAGGACATTTTAGCCAATATTACCTGAGAAAAAGGATTTTTCCCAGGTGGAGCTTATCTCTATAATTGCAACAAATAATCCCTTTTACAAACTTGCTCTATTGACCAAACAGTCTTGAAAGGGGTTCAAACCCCTAAGTTAACTTTATTGATCTCATGATACCTGTACAGGAAGTTCTCTGATAGATTCTGGATTAAGAGTGGTCAACTGAGATGGTTATTAACTTGCTATTTGTTTCTAGTGATGTGATGTATTATGCAACCTAGCGAACATTTTCTGCTTTGCATCAAACAAAATTTATGTTTCATTAATTTTTGCCCAAACAGGTGGAAACCCGACCAGAAATCACCCTCACAGAGAATCCTTTTGGCAACACTAAGATTGACCTATCCACCTTAGCAACAAGACTGATGCCATCGGCAGACGAGAGAGAAGATGATCGTCTGAGTTTTATTTCTAAGGGCAGCATCAGAAAAGGAAACCAGCAGTTGAAAAAGAAAGACAAGAGGAAACTGAGGCATGAAAAATGGCTTGAAAGTAAGAAAATGTCCAGTCTTTAAAAGAATCATCTCTGGCAATACTCTACCCTATAGCAATAGGTTTGAAAGTGCCTTTCAAATATTACCCCTGGTCAATGTTAGCTTGTACAGTATCAGGCACAATGTCTCCAGTCTCTACTCTCTAGCAGTCATAATTTTTGCACAAGGACAAGTTGCACTTTACTTCTTAAGAACCAAGGTGGAAAGAGACAAATGACATTCTGATCTTTCTCAAGAAAAAAATTCTCTGTGAACGAACAAGTAGGAATGAAATCAGCAATTCTTGCATCACAAGGCTACCATGCTGTACACTCAACATTTGTTTTTCATCTGCACACTCCACTATAGGGATGTATAGGGTGTCTTGTCCAGGTGAACCTACAGTACTGTATGTGCCCACATTTGGGAAAAAAATTTGCATTGCAGTTAAGGCACATTTTTAAAAAAGAAGGTCAGCTAGATTTTCTAAGATTCTGACCTGAATTAACTCCATAAGTAAAAGATGGTGGTGACTGTATAAATTTACTAACATCTTACCAAAAGTTTTTCTGTTTAGGTATATATATATATATATATATATATATATATTGCTAATTTGGGATTTAGGCGAAAAACCGTATGAAAAAAACGCGACTGTTGGGAGAACTCGACCCTTAGGCGAAAAAATCGTTTCGCCTTAACGTTTTACACACTGTTTTATATAGGAATGCGTAACTCTATACGCAAGTCCGATTTACCACATAATGTGAATGCAATTACTTAGTTCCACACCAACTTACGTGCATGTATCCGTTAACACTAAGGACTTACGGGCCATTGAAATAACGTGCATATATATCTCAGAACCAAAAGGGGAAATATAATCTTATGTATTTTATTGTTTTTTTCTTCGCCGGTTGTATTGGCGGTATACCGATTTCGCCTAACAGGTCGATCTAGCGTTCTATATATTATATATATATATATATATATATATTATATATATATATATATATATATATATATATATATATATATAATATATATATATATATATATATATATATATATATATATATATATATATATATATATATATTATATCAGGATTTCCCCAGGCCGGGTTTTAGAGAGTGTGAGGTGGTATTAGTCGATGGGGGTAATATGGTGCCAGCTTGGGTACCAACAGTGAGGGAGAATACTCCTATAGCTAGTACACTACAGGTGGCAATTATAGCAAATTTCTGTGAGGTGGTGGCCAAAAACTGTGAGGGTGTTGATTTCACTTTAAGTATGTTCTGGTGGCAGTGGCAGAGAGGCAACTTTCAAGTTGTAATCTTTAATGCACATGACAATGAAGGCAATTCAGATGTAAACCTAACCAACACAGTTATTACATGTCAGCAATTATCATAAATGCCTTTAATTTTTCAGTCAATTATACTGGACAATATGAACCATTTGAATCATGTATTGTACTGTACGAGACCAAGTGCACATTTCTTAGTTTTGTTAGGAAATATATGCTGTAAATCCAGGGTTGCCTGGTAATAAATATGATTTTAGCAGATATAATTTAAATCAGGTTTGAAATAGGGAAAAGGTAGGACTGTATTGGAAGACATGATTAAATTTGACAATTGAGGATTTTTTGGCTACAGTACTGTAGCATGGCCTTGAAATTATTGGAGAGCTTGGCCTCTCCTAATGTCAGAGACCATGCTGTAGTAACACTGATGTTGATGTCATTATAGCAGCTTTGCAGACTGACATGAAAGCTGATGTCCTTTTTCATTCCATCATCATTCAATATTTTGAATCATGTTTATGACCATGCAGTGCATGTACCATGTATTTTGACTCCATCTGTAAAAAATCTAGTACTGCTAGGTCAGTTTTTTGCATACAGTATGCTAGCTGCATTTGGCTGTTAAGTGAATACTTTTGTTATTTAAACAAACATTGCATAGGCCTACCATCCCCTTACAGTTTGAAGACCAGGCACTCAAATGGGACAAACACTTTGCAACTCACGATACCAGAATGGCTCAGAATGGATAAGGTTACAGTAAATGAAGTAGTGGTCATCAGAATGTATCAATTAAAGTTGGCCTGCCATGGGATGATGTGTTTTATTGGTCTTTTAATAGTGAACAGAAAAACTCTGCCCTTTTGTGCTCCTCAAGCTTTCACACTCCAGTAATTGCTTAGTACAGTGAAATCCGATCATGTGACACAGAGTAAAGCTGCTTTTAATTCCGGGGGGGGGGGGATCCGGGGGAGGGGGAATCATTAAAACACAGCAACACAGCTTCATAGTGGGGTTTTACATGTACAGTAGTATGTGGTCTGAGTTAAATCTTTATCAGCTGCAGGAGCCCCAGGCTGATAAGTTTAAATCAGTTTAACTATAATTTGAGACCATCAACCAATTACATTACACAGAATGCAGGAAATCAGCATGTTCATAATGTCAAAAGGCCTCACTTAAAAATATTGATGATTTTTAGTGGAACATGCAGTTGTCCAGACCTCACTTCAAAACTCTCTATCAGGAGTTCTTAAATGATTATACGTAGCTTGCTAGCAAAATCTGGCACACAAGCTAACTTAATCTTACCTGTGAAGCATATTGTTATTGAAAAATTCAGTTTAATGTTGAAAGAAAAAATTGCTTGTCATCAAAATCAGTCTTATTCTAGACATTTTAATATACATAATGGATAACCGTAGCTTTAAATAGTGAAGTAAAATACTGCTAGTATGTTAGAAAACACTGTTTTTTTTTTGGCATAGTTAATGTTCAACCTTTACATGTACTCGTCTTATTATTTGTTCCTGTAATTCAGCTTGATTGAAATAATCATTTCAAAGCCCCACTCATCCCTGCCATCACACATTCTTCCCCCCCCCCCCCCCCCACGCACACAAACATTTTGCAACTGTCCAGTAGTTCAAGTTAGGCAGTAGACTTTACACAGTAATCTATTAAGTGCACATCAACTAACATTCAAAGATTGTTTAAATTTTTCACTTCGATGCCCACTACTTTGTTAAACACTCCAGAGCTCCAAGGACTTCCCCTCCTGGTTGCCCCTAGTCATTATCCCTGGACCCCATGTGGAACCCTAACTTAGATAGGCCCCTGGACCCCACACCCTCAGGGGTTACTCAAACCTTAACCCTTATCACTAAATCTCATCCTCTGCCTGCCTGTGGCCCACAAGAAGCAAATATAATTGAGAATCCCTGCATCAGTTGAAGTTTTTGAATCTGCTGGTATTTTCCCCCAGGGTACAGTGTATTCATAACATTAATATTGCTTATAACAAATAAATTACAAAGTTGTCTGGCATGAAGTTTACAAAAATAACGCATTATTGTCACATAGATGAACAAAGTGTGAATAAGCATGCCATAAATTGTGTGCTATTTGCATCAAGGGTAACTACATGTAATCCTTTCTTCTCCTTATAGAGGTTGATGCAATTCAACAAACTAAGAAGAGACAGAAGGAAAGGATGAAGAGAGCAAAAACTCCAGTGGTTGGAGACCTGGAACCAATGATGTCAGCCCTCCCAGAATTATCTGAGATTATCAGGATGAGTGAAGAGGCTGGAAAGAGGGCAGACAAAAGGAGGTAAAACTTTGAGATTTGAAAGAATTTTAGCTGTCTTGTAAAGGTTCAAATTATAGATGGGATTGCAGGGACCCCCACCCCCCACTTTTTTCCAGACCTTAAAAAAATAAGTAATAAAAAAAAAGGAAGGTAAAAAAAGGAAGGGAAACCAGAGAAATGTGGGAATATTTAATATTATGGTTATTTTGCAACGTAAATAAAGGAAAAGATTAGACTCAAGCACCATAAAAATGCTGGAAAAATTTTTCTGGTAAGTTTTAAGAAAGTAAAATACTTCATTATAATGGTTTTAATCCTATAAATACCCCACGGCTTCTTGGCAGGGTTGTTCCCATTACACTTTGAAAGTAACTTGTTATAGTTACAGTTATTTCTCTTAAATTGTAACTCGTTACAGTTACTAGTAGTTAAAATGTAGAAAATGTAACTAGTTACAGTTACTTTTGACTGAAAAGTAACCAGTCACAACTCAAAAGTAACTAGTTACCTCAACTTGAATACATCTACATATCAAGCGGGGACAGTGGTGTAACAAGTCTTGTGGGTGCATGAGATAGTGAAGGTAACCACAAGGGGCCCACCATCTTCTAAAATGAAGTAATGGAAAAGTGGAATGACATCTGCACAGAATGCACCGCTCTCCTGAGGGGTGGGATTCAGGGGAGTGCCATTGGACTCCAAGTAGGGTCCAGGGGCATTGCCCAGTGGGGCCGAGAGAGTGAACCCCAGAATCATTTCATAAGTGTGAGCATTAGAACGAAGCATTTGACTACCTTCAAATCACATTTAATGTGCACAAAAAGACCACAGAAGTCACAGGTTGACTATTTTTGTGATATAATACTGAAACTAGAGGCTGCACAATTCATTGCATGCATGGGGTTGTGGACGGGTATGATGAATGATGGTTGGGGCTGCACAGGGCTTTGGAACAAGATATTCACATAAGCTGTTGTATTGGTAGAAGGCCAATTACAGAACATGTATCTGCGATGTGTGCACCTGGAGTTAGGCCCGTTTCACTTCAGTTGAATAGTGATGGCCCCTGAAGACAGCAGTTGTGCACAAGCTTACACAGGTTTCCTATAGTCCTTTTCAATCAGTGTCATAGCCACAGGGGGGGCCTCAGGGCCTAGGCCCCCCCAAACTTCCACCAGGCCCCCCCCCCAAAAAAAAAATTGAAGGTTATGTGTTAAATGTCTAAATATCACTGACGGATTAGGCCTATCATTTAAATTTCTATCTTTCTAAATTCTCACACATTTCAAATTGTCAAATTTACAGGTTAGTATTACAGTAGGCTGTAACAGGTTTCTGTTTCCAACCTTTATCAGGTTTATGTGTCGACGCCGGAAGTATTTTTCACAACAAGAAATAAACTTTCTCTGTTTATTATGGGCTGAACCATTATGTAGGGCTGACAATTCTAGATGAAAGCACAAGCTAACAAAAACTAGTCACAGGCTAGTCAAGGCTGCTTGTAAGTGGAATATCTGTACTCTTTGTATGTTCTTTGAAAAGAACCATTTTGAGTTGATTATCAGTTAAACAAGCCAATTTCTGGTCATTTCGGATAACTATAAAACTTTGCCCCTGCCTTTCTTACATTGAAAACACATCACAGCTCTTGCAAAACTTTAATCCAGGGACACACATCAGTACTGTAACTGTTTATACTAACTTTGTGCTCAAACTAGCCCTTCTTACAAGTTTATATGTACTAAATTTCAAAAGCATTACACTGGAAACTTTCTGTTTGAAACAGTTTTCCTGAGGCTTCTGAAATACTAAAACCCAGGAGCTTCTGGGAGCTTTGCCCCATGGACCCCCACAGGGGCTTTGTCCCTGGACCACCTATTTTGGTTTTCGTGCTTCGCACCCGCGGTGCACACTACGCATGGACAGTTTGGCCTCCAAAAATGTGCTCTGGCCCACCAGTTATGAATTTCTAGCTACCCCACTGCTATTCATGTGATATGTATGGAGTTCTTATATACCCGTGGTGAGTGCGCGCAGAGCACCCCGGGAAAAGGAATTTTTAAGACATTTCAGAATTCAGTAGTGGAACTGAACAATTTCTTAATGAAGATTTAAGAAAGGTTGGGCACCTTTTCTATTGAGTTGAAAAAGCGTGGACCCCTGATGCCCCAGATCAGGTGATGTACAATGTCAGCATCTTTCAAGAAAGCTTGGGGTCATGGTCTGAGAAGGTAATCGAGGGGCGGCCACCTCCCCCCTCCCACTAGTAACTACACAGTGAGGGAGCAGAGTACTTTGTAGCAGACAATTTTATTTTTGCGTTGGCCCTCAATTCTATACTGCAAGTAACAAAAGCACTCATTGTCGCGAAGAATCATGGACGGGGCCTGCAGGTCCTCCTCCATGAAAAATTTTGAAATAAAAATTGTTAGATGCAATTTTCTGGCTTTGTTTGTATCAAAAACTGCAGGAGTTGATGATACAGTTTCAGAATATGGATATCATTATGCCCTTATCTCTGGACAGAGCTTGGTAGATAATGAGGAAGAGGATAGGTGTGACTGCATGACAAAATGAAGTGATATCTTGTAACTTACTTTACCACACTGCATAGGAAATACAGGAGGTTTCCTTGGCAGAGAAATGAAGTATTGTAACAGTACCTAAATTATAAACCTGCAAGTGCCAACTTTGGAAACTGCATACACATACTAAACTACGGTCTAATAACATTTAACTTTGTTTTCCCAAGTGACTGAAACTCAAATTCAGCCTCTTTCCTCACCTCAAAAGTCCAGAGATCATCAAATAAATGTACTCATGGCCGTACAGGCCAGGGGACTGGGGGCTGCTGCCCCCCACATATCAGAAACCTGACTAAATCAGGCAGATATTTCATCTCAGTTGAGCAGAAAATTGGACAGTTAAGGTAGGTTAAGAGTTAGGCCAAAATCACCGCACTCCCTGAGAAAAACAGTGCCGTACGGCCACGAATGTACTTTGTGTCCGATGTGCCTATTTGTGTAACAAGGAAGTAACAGGACCAAAATGTAACACCGTTACAGTTACTTTCGCACTGAATTGTAAATAGTTATGTACTTGCTCCATTGCATGATTTCAAATGTAACTCGTTACGTGACTTTGTTACACAAAAGTAACTCGTTACAGTAACGGTGTTACTTGTAACTTGTTACTTCCCAACCCTGTGTCCTGGACCACCTAGGCATTGCCCCTGGACAAGTTTTGCAAGTTTTGGCTTAAAAATGGATACATTTAAGAACACTAGGTCATTGTTAGCCATCAGGGCTGAAAGTAAGAGCAAAGAAAAGCCAAGGCTCATCTTAGGAGATGCAAGGCCAAAACTGGAAGATATCAGTACTACCGCACTACGTTAGAAATAATACTGCAGGGTATTATGTAGGGATTTAAGTTCAATATATCTTCCGGAATACAGTACCTAGCTGAATTTTTAGGAGGCAGTTAAGGAGTGAGCCTGTTTGGCCATGGTCCCTGGTACTCTGGTACCCTTGGCTATTTTATGTCTTAGTTTGAAAGCAGCAAAAGTTGTGCTAAATTCAGTAACTTTGAAACAGCTTGTCAAGCCTTGTAACATAGTATCATTTTACAACAACCATACTTGAGGGAAAATACACACCTTCAGTATCCACTAGGTAGCAGTTGTTAAATTTATGGACTGACATGGAAAAGACCTAGCTGTAAAATGTAAAGAATTTTTCAACATGTGTGATTGACTTCATAATTTTTTTTTGGCAAAGAAGAGGTCAGTCAATCTCGTGGAGACATAATTTTTCAACTTTCAATGGCCAATATGGTAACAATCAAACTAATTTATACTCTCCAGACTCTGACAAATTCTTTTTCATTATGTCTCCATCAGACTAACAGTTCTCTTGTCTGCTTGCCCACATGAATATCTTCTTTTATAGTTCCTACCTGCCCAATAGCTTTGAACTTGTTTGTGGAAAAGACTTCACTGTGGTTCTTGCCTGGCAGGCTATGGCACTGAGCAGTGCACTTGCCCAGGTCAGTGTTGCTTGCCCCGGACTGTTGGGCGGGCATTTGATGAACCCGTGTTAGGTCCACAGAACTAAAGGTAAACATGTGGGGACCATTGGAGAACTGATCTGTCCAAAACAGACTTCAGTCAATGAATGCCTACAGTATGTGCAGGATGTTACGAAAGCCAGGCTGGGAGGGGGTTTTAGTAGTTATAAAATTTTATCATTATCTGTGTCCCGAACTTAAAGGGCATAATCAGTTGCTGCAATCATATTTTGAAACAATTGCTAAATATCATAAATGCCCTCTTATTCCCCTTCAAGTATCTTTCACGATATGTCAGAACATAAGTATTGCATGTTCAAGGTCAACAATAGAGTTACCCTGTGTGAATTTCACAATTAAGTGGGAGGAATAGTGTCATATGATTCTCAAAAGCCATTCATGAAACAGGATACCTGGGTATACAGTGTACACTTACTCAAATTGGGGTGACTGCATTTCCCCTTTAAGGGAAGGACTTCTTTTTGACATTTGGGGATGAATTTAGGTGACACTCTCTATTTAAGTGGGACTCTGCCATCAACTGGTGGGTACAGTAGCTTACAAAGAAAGTTTTTGCCAAACTACAGTCCTAGTTTTACCAAAAAATGGCACTTTTAGTTTTGACTTTCAGGTCATGGGAAAGTCATGGAATTTTGTAACAGATGACATATAAAGACATGGAATTACTTAAAGCCTATGTATCTGGTGTTAAATGTGGGTACAATATGCATTTTTATCCTAGAGTTTTTTATCAAAGAAAATGCATATTATATTGTTACATAAATATCTTCATTTAGTAATGAAAAGGTCATGGAAAAGTGCTTGGACTTTATTTTTGTTGAAGGTGAATGAACCCTGGAAATGGAATTGGTCTGTTTCACATCCAGGTCAGTACTTACATAATAGTGAATGGGTAAACACCTCTACTGTAGCAGAGACGTTTAATTGAATGAACTTAATATAACACTCAGCGCTACCATACATTCACTGGCACTCACAGAACTAAAAAAATAACAAAAAAAATACACAAGCAAACAAAAGAAAGTTCAGTCATATTAAGATACCTATTTGAAGTTTTTCATCATAAATGCTACTAACTCATCATAGCTTTACTGCAACACAACTGTATTAAGATAGATAGTTGCACACATAGACATTGTGACGTGGACAGGATTTTTTATGGATTTTATTAAAGCCGGTTCATACTTCACAACATGTCATAACCATAAAATATAAATGGACCAAACATGGCTGTGTTCATGCTATGTAGGCCTATAGTGTTTTATATTTTATAGCAGTGATAAATGTTGAAGTTTGGACCACCCTTTACAGTGTTTGTAGAACAAAATTAAATCTTGAATTCTGCTTTTTCAAGTGTAGTTTACACCTCCAGCTCCCCCCTTCCCCCCCCCCACCCCCCTCTCCAATCCTGTAGTGTTCTCACCCCCTTGAGTATTTTACTTACAGTGATAAGCCCCTTGAAGACAATTTTTGCACATAAACATGCAAATTATATCAATTGGAAAACTTGTCTTGTTTGTCTCCTTATCTCATTTCCATCATTTAGGGCAGGATTTCAAGGTTTTGGTCAACAATTATTAACAAGAAAATGGACTGACTAACAGTGTGCAGTATCATCAAAGCAAAGGAAGAAAAAATGCATTCAGTTGTTTTGCTGCAGTCAAGCACCTACAGTATTGTGACATTTTCAGGTCTTATTATGAAAAACTATCCTTGGGCCAAAAAACAAGGATAAAATATTGTACTTCTGATTGCTTTTTACATTCAATAATTTAAAAAGAGTTGCACACTAATGAATTATTTATGATTTTCTTAATATAGCCAAAACTATTAAAGGCAAGGTTATGCCTCGGCACATCAGAATCTCTTTTAGATAATTTGATGGTTTTTGCAGGTGCTAGCAGTGTATAAGTGAAAATGTTGTAATGTTCAAAATGAAAGATAAACAAGGGAAGATTGATCATAAGGTTATTCCCCCACCGGCAAGAATTGACTGTATATCTTTTATACTTGACAGCAAATGAATGCAGAGGTGTCTCAAGTCTATTTTTAAAAACTGATTTGAACTTACTAATGCTTCTTAGAGTAAATTGTATTGCTGAAAATCACTCATGCATGCCAACATATCCAATGGGTTAAAGGGAAATATTGCATTTAAAATACACCAACATGGCATACAAAGAAAAAACCTTTTTAAAATCATTATTAAACCATTCAGTCTCTCCAGTAAACTCTGTCAAAAGCTTTATCTCCTCAAAATATTATGCATTACAAGAGTAACGGATGTTGCATCATTTGAATTTTTGAAAGTTTGGGTGAGCAAATTATTTTTGTGCAACAAATAACCAAATTTCTTCCTGTGAGAGCCTTATTTCTTGAAAAGAGAGCTACTGTACTCCCTTACTTTGTGTTGTCCATCATTCTGTATCTGTTGATATTGGTTTGAAAAATATGAAAATTTTCTGTAAAAGGAACACAATATTTTCGTTTAATTTTCTTCCTTGTTGTGAATGATTGTTGAGAACAGGAGCAATTTGAGTTTTTTTTTTTTTTTTTATAGATGTCACTGTGTCACAAAGTTTAGGTGGAGATTTTGGTGTTGTATTCATTGAATCAAAATTGTGCAGCATATGTCATCCCACTGTGCCCCCACATCCCCTGGAGAATGCCCCCCAGGACAAGTTCCCTAAACAGTTCCACTGGGACATTTCCTAACCTGAACAATTCCCAGGCAGACATTGAATTTCCCCAGGGAAATGCGGGGGGGGGACTTGTCTGGGGGTGGATTGTGGTCGTGAAATGTGACAGGTGTGGTATTCAGACACACACTGATGCTGCATGCAGGCAGTGTAGCAGTTAATTGTACACACCTTGGAGACATCCCGGCAGTGTGGCAATGGCATACATAGACTGATCTGCATGCAGGCAGTGTAGATATCAGACAAGCACTGGCATTGCGTTTAAAACCTTTTTCAGAGATTTTGGTTTGGTATTAGAATGTGTCTGCAAAACCACAAACCAAAGTAATCATGTTATCTTACTCCCCACGTGGCAAGTGCCAAGTAAGCAAAGAGGTTATTAGGGATAGTAACAGCATTTGAACTGCATAATGGCATCTCAAATGAAGGCTCCCACTGAGGTAATGAAACATAAAAAGTTCATAAAATATCAATGGAAGGACATAAACAGCTTGAAATGTATATAAAACTGTTGTTTGGTAATATTCTGGAAATGAAAGTGTTATGTAATGCAAAGTGTTATGAACCTTCTACAACATACTTGCCATCAGTTTAGGGTAAGCATCTACATTGGACCACATCCACTGTATGTCCATTTCCACATTAGAACTTGGCCTGCTTAGAAATTAGAACACTCTGACCAGACCTCACAAAGGGGAGGTTGGGTGTAATAAACTCCTACTTACCTATTCATTTCTTTGTTGTAGGAAATGACTATCACTTCTAGAATAGCACTTAATCCCTGGCCATTGAGGAGCTTTGTCCAGTTGATTACACAACAGATTATCTATTGACATGTCCTCTCTTTTGCACAATTAAATCTTTTGTGTAGGATATTTACAGGAAGTCTTTATTTACTTAAGGGCTGAGATGACACCAAGAATCAATCAACTATATAGGCAGGGTCCAAGTCTTATTGGATTAGGTAACAGATACACAGTTTGTGGTTTCAAAAATAGGATCTGGATCTCTAAGCAGATGAGTGCCAAATGCAACTCACTTTGAGGTGGGACAGACACTAGCAAAGACCATCAGATATTGTTCACCTGTTTAGTGTCCATCCAAATCATACCGACTTCAGCAAAAGTAGCACAACATTTCTTGACTGCACTGATACATAAAGATATTTAGTATTAATTCTGATAAATGTTTTTGAAGACTTTTGAAACGCAATAAAATTTTCATATATATGTAATGTTTTCCTTTGTTATGAATAAAATATGTGAGCAGTGAACTATTTAATATGATGCTAAAGAGTTTTGGATCCCCCACATGGTCTACGCTGGCCCCATGGTCCAAGCTGGCCCCTGTCTGCGTATTATCCTTTTCACTTATGCATACCCCCTCCCATGAAGTACAGCTTCATTTTGTTTGGGTACTGGTTGTGAAGGTGTATTTATTTGTGTTCTTTTTGTTGGAAGCAGGTATACAACTGAAACAAAACTGATGAAGCCAACAAAGCTAACAAGTGTGTTGTGATAAGGGGTTGAACGAACAAGATGGCAGAATGAGGCGGTTCCACAAGGATGATTCCTTCTCATTGGCCAGTAGGCTATTGATTGTAGCAATATTTTTTGTGAGGTTTCTTGAAAAGTGTAGTGAGGCATGGCAGCTGTCGCCAGAGTTACAAACTTGGCAACCGCTGAATCCTCGGTCACTTATTACTGAAGTAGATATTCAGGTGTTGGTGATGCTAAACAGTGTTTTAGTTGACTCCATCGTCCATGAGGCTGAGACTTCACCATTCCTTCCCCCACCCCTCCTGTGATGTCATAAGTTTCCTGTGTTGGGTGTTTGAGGCCTTAAGGCCATCCTCTATGCCCATTTTCTCAGCTTTGGCCCTCTGGCCTCAAAAATTTGGTCAAGGTCCATCTGTGGACAGCTAGCTATATAATGTGAGCTGTGGTGAGTGTGCTATTAAACCAAAACCCATTGATGACACCATGATTTTTATTGCTATAAACTATAGTAATACAAATGTCATAAAAAACAAACAACTCCAGGGGGTACCCTATGATAAATAAAAATAAACCTTACAATCTTCTGTGGAAAGGTACTATTTTGAATTCTGCAAGACATTTTGGGGAATTTAATATTTATTACGTATGTGTAAAATACTAGTATTTTGTGGCAGAGTTTTTGAAATGCCAGAATTGAGTTAGTAGTATATTTTTCATTTCCCCCATAGACAAGAACTTGGCTCCCAGTCGAAGAAAAACACACTCAAAAGAAAACAACGTCAGAAACTTCTGTGAGTTTTCTTTTTAGACGTTATTTGTTTGGGGTATATACCCCATAAGAGAAAGATTAACCCCTTAACATTTGAACAAGATTTGAAAAGAGTTTCTGCTCTGTGATTGGTTGTTTAAAGTATTTATTCCTAACAAAATAGGTAAACAGACTATCACTTATGTTTTGAGGGGTGCATATTCCCATTGAAAAAGGTTTTAGCCACTGAGACCATAGTACCCAGATGAAAATTCAAAAAAGTCTTAGGGCTCTCTAATTTATGGAATTGAGAACCAAATGTGCAAGCTCCCAGGGGGCTTTTAACTCTGTCAGGTATTTTGTCCCTATTTTATTGCCCAGATTGTAGAAACAGTTTTCTTTTCTTGTGGCAAAATCTGTCATTGCATAAACAACATTGTTCTAGTTAAAAACACATCCTGAAATTATCATGAGAATTACCTGGTATTTCCGTTTCTTAATGTCTTCTTTACCAGAGACACAGAAAAAGGTCGATTTCATCAAGTGTTGAGACATACTGCCTTTAAGGCCAATCCATTTGTGACAATCAACAAACATCTCGCTTTGAAAATCCAACAAGAAAACCAAACAGACGTTGATTCCTGAAGCTAGGTCTGACATTTAATTCTTGTGCTGTACAAAATGCCAGAGAGGACTTTCGACATGAAGAGTGGAACAACAATTTTGCTAAAGGAAAACAGAAGAAAGATATTTGGAGATCAAATGTACAATCGAGGACTGCCCCCTCTACAGTAGAGATGTCTAAAATATTTGCAGGGCTGAATATTTTTGATGGATCCACATCAAACTGTTGCTTAGTTATATTTGAATTAATTTATGGAATTCTGGGTAAAAGGTGATTCTCAGCCTAAAAAATCAGAGAAGTAGGGGGCAAGTGTTATGTGCAGGTTGTTCAACCCCCTTCCCCTTTCCACCTGTCAGGTGTGGTCTTGCAGTGTACTGATATTTTCAAATGTATTTGGTACTGTGGGCATAATAGTGCATAGGATGTGTGATATTATGTGAAACTGATGCATAGAAATGACACTTATATTCTCTGAAATGATGATGTGTCACAAACCTTATAGACAGATCAGGAGTAAACCCATTTATCATCCGTCATCTTATAAATGGTAAACAGAGTGTTTGTGGTACGGAAAATTTTCATTTTTAAATTACAACTCGTATGTAAAGAATGATAACCAATTCAAATTAAGTAGGCTGGGTCATTGCGTTCGCAAGAAATATGGTTCACACGGAAAGACATTTACTGCTTTGGGTCAGGGAATAACTTGTTGGCCCAAACTCACAACTTTTCAAATGATGCAAGAGTCATAACTTTTGTGATGTGTAAATGTGTGATGTGTTTTGGAAATGAAATAAAATCTATTGCTAGAGTTTGATAAGACTAAAGCTAGCCGCACACTACACGACTTGCGTGACGCAGCCCAACTCGACCGTCCCGTCACCTTTTGTGGTGTAGTGTGCGTGGGTCTACGATTGTGACTGACAGTTTGTACACCAGCTTTAAGTTGCGTCGCCCTCAGTCTGGAAAAACGAACTTGTTCATTTTTCCTGACTGAAGTGCGTGACAGTCGTAAGGTTGAAGTAATTTGACCAAACAGGCAGCAGTGATTGCACACGAAGCCGAAAGAGGGCTGTCAAATACCATAGTGCAACTTTGTCAAAATGGGCCAACCAGTTGTGTAGTGTATATTGCCAATCCTGCAAATGAAAGTTGTGCCAACTTAAGGTAACTAAAGGCCTGTGTACACTGTCAACATTTCAGGACACATGTGTCGACACAAGTTGCTACAACACCTTATTACCATAAATGTTGAAAGTGTGTACAGAGCAAAAAAAGTTGGCAGCGTGTGTCCCAACATGTGTCAACACATGTTGTCAAATAATTCAAAATCAATTTTCTGGCAACATGTGTCCAAGCTCTGACCAATCAGAAATCGTATTTGAATCAGCAGCTGAGCCACCTATACGTAGCGCACCACTAATTCAAGGGGAATATCCGCTCAGGATGTCACCCTATGAATTTAACAAGCTAGAAATTTTTTTTTTTGGGGGGGGGGGGGGGAGGTGGGACAGTTTATATCATGGTGCTGAAAAGATGTGTTCCAATTGTGATGTGTATCCAGTAGGAAAGGAATTGAAGTACTCATCCAGCAAAAATAGAGAAAATTGAAAACATTTCAGGCACTCTTGTGACCTTTCTCGTAGGCCTATGAAATTACCCGGGGAGGTCACTCAAGTGGGTGATTGTCATGGGGGTTATTTTAAGGGAGGGGGAAATTTGACCGGGGTAATTGCCTAAAGGGAATTGACGAGAGAGGTGGGCAATTGTCCAGGAGGATCCTGATACAGGTTTGGAAATATTCCACTTTTGGGCAAGAGTATGTATCAGTGTTCTCCAGTTGGTGTAATAGCGTGGCAGGCCCCAGCTAATTTCAAAATTAGGCTTTTGCCCCCTGCTATGAAAATTATCACCCAACTAAAATCTCCTTTGAAAAATGTTTTTTCTATACAACCAGCCATCTAAAAATCAGGGGTGGTGCCAGAGAGCCCTGGGGGCTATGCTCAGTCGGGGAAGCCTGCCCCCATCGGTGAAGTTTGTCATTCTCGTCGAGAAATTGAGGAGGGCCCGACGGGATGTATGGAATTTTCCCCAATGTTAACTGTCATCTCGTGGCTCCCATGTCGACTACCCCTCCTCCTCCCCCACCATGCCCTTTCCATCAAATCCATTGAAAGTCCCCCCCTCCGAACTGCCTGGCAGAACCCTCCCCCTCCTTAGTTGCGGACCCAGGTGGCTAGCCCCCTCCCTTCGTGATGGAAACATTCAAAGAGTAAAAATAAGAACAAAGGGAGAGAGGGAAAAATGAAAACATAAAAAATGTACTTGGTGATGTCAGTGGTGGTGCCAAGTGGGGGCCGGGCATGCCTCCCGTTTGGGAAGGCTGCCTGTCGGGGAAATTTTCCGGTTTTGTCGGGGATCTGTTATGAATACGATAAAATATGTAGTTCCCGACATCAGCCAGTCGCCCGACGATGGACTTAATTTCAGTCCAAATTAGGGCAAGTTCTTCAATACAAACCCAAATTTTTCTAATTTTCTTGGTTGAAAACTCGAATGTTTTCAAATGGGTAAAAGCTCAACTTTCATCAAATTTTTTTCCAATAAGGGCCCGAAACTTTTGGCGTGCCTTGAGCATCCAAATTTCTCTTCAAACATCTTTTTGGCACTCTATCGCCCTCATCAAGGCTTCGGTTTACTGCCCCGAATCGGGAATCGGGGAGCTTTGTCCCCCTGTCGAGCAAATCCTGGTGCCACCCCTGGTTGGTGTAGGGGGTAGCTGAGGCGGAAAACTGCTGGACCCCCCCCCCTCGGAGAACGTGGACCCTGTGTACAATTGCCAATATTATTTCAGCTGCTCCCAAAACACATCTTTTTCTTTCTGAATCCTACATCTCTCTTCCAAACTCCTGCTTTCCCGCTCGTTTCTGACAACATGTTGCTCATGTGTGTCGCAACATGTGTCCTTGACATGTGTCTAGTGTATACAAGGACAAAATTTCTGTGTCCAGGTGTGTCAGCAATATGTGTCGACACGTCCTGAAATGTTGATAGTGTACACAGGGCTTAAGTCATGACAGTTGAGTTTGGTCACGCAAAAATGTGTAGTATGCGGCTAGCTTTAGTCATAATAATGATATATAAAAGATATTTTCATTTTGTGATTTTTTAATGCAGTGTTAACCCAATGTGTTCCTTATCAGTGATTCAGTTTTGTGAAAACATAAATCACGTTTACTTCAAGCCTTGTTAGGTAGCTGCTTTGCCCATTGTTAGATAGGTGCTTTGGCACTTGTGAGGTATGTGCCTTGCCCCTTGTTGAAGTTGTTGGGAAGGTTCTTTCCCCCTTGGTAAGATAGGATTTTTACTCCTGTTAGTTTGGGATCTTTATTTTGGAGTCAGGTTTTATTAATGCCTTCATCAAGGCATGGCCGGGGCATCGACATTTGCTTAGCCCATCCCCCTCCCCCCCCCCTCATTTATGACCACTTATCAAATGCTGTCACAATTTGTTCGAGTTTACTTGTATTCTCATCAAACACATTTCAATATGTTATTTGTGTCTTCTTTGTGAAAGCAACATTCAGTGAGAAACTGATGTCCTTCATTGCTTTTAAAGTGAACTGACACTGTCCCCATTTCAACCCTGAAACTTTCATGGGGGGGTCTCAACTCAGTTGCCCCTTGTGGCTATGCCACTGCCATTAATGAAAACAGTGCTCTTTAAGATGGTTTCTGAGAAGAGGAAAGTAGTAAATGATTATAACCAAAGTGTGAGAGAACAGGTGTGAATAAAATATCTTATTTCTAGAAAACTTTGAGTGACAAAAGAAAAAATAAAACAACACTTGGTAAACACTAAATTGTATCAAACTTTATTGATTTGTGCTGTCGTTTGTACTTAACTACTGTGAAACAAATGAACTAGTGAGGACCCGCTGTTTTTTAATAATCTAAGATTTGAAAATCATGAAGAGAGTCACGAGATCGCAATCTGTGCATATACTGTAGACTGTTTTCAACTTTTGCACTGGAGAATCGATGTGGGAGAATTTGCTGTTTGAACTTTTGTACGTGCATTAAAACACGAGGTAGAGCTTACAATTAATTTTTGATGTATTAAGGAAGATCAGTATCATGAATTTCACATTCAGTTCCTATGTATGGCTTCATTGATGTAGGCGATAAAGTTATCATATTTTAAACCCAGAGTGAGTCAAACAGAAGGTGCAGAAAAGCAGAGGCGATGTAGACTTAGATGAGGTTTTATGTCTCAGTTTCTAACCGGTTGGTTTAAGTCATGCCGGCCACCGCCTATTTTCCAGTTGTGGCTTTGAGGTGATGTGATGTTTCATTCATCAACACTGTGTTTTCTTTAAAGGAAAATGCAGCCATTCCAATCATAATTAGTATACCCTGTCATTTTAATTCATGGATGGCTTTTTTGATTCCTTGCCAAAGGCAAAAGGAATTAATGCAGTTTTTGATGACGTGTGTATGTGTGCGTGTGTCTTTGTGTGTTTGTGACCTTTGCTTGTAAACAAGATATCTCAAGATAGGAATGATGATACTTTTCATACTTGGATATATGGATATATCATATTGAGAGGAAGAAATTCATAGTTTTTGGTGTCAATCAGAGGTCATGTCAGGTCACCTGAGGTTAAAAACCAAAAATCTTGTAAACATTTTATCTCAAGGTAGGAAGCATGGATAATTTTCATACTTTGCATGTGGATGCATTACAGTCAAAAGATAAATCTTATCAATTTTAGTAGAGTTCAAAGGTTATCTGAGGTCACAGAGGTAAAATTATGAAAATCTTGGAAATTGCTTGTAAACACGATATCTCAAGATTGGAATGATGGATACTTCCATACATGGTATATGGATTTATCATATTTAGAGGAAGAAACCTATTGTTTTTGGTGGAGGTCAGAGGGCATGCCAGGTCACTAGAAGTAAAAAACTGAAAACCTCGTAACCATGATATCTGAAGGTAGGAAGAATGAATACTTTCATACTTGGCATATGGATGCGTTATAGTCAGAAGATAAACGCTTATTGTTTTTGGTAGGGGTCAAAGGTTATCTTAGGACACAAAAGGTAAAACTTCAAAAACTTTTTAGGAATGATGGACACTTCATATTTGTTATGTTGATTTATCATATTAAGAGGAAGAACCCTATAGGTTTTTGTGGAGGTGAGAGGTGATGTGATGTCACAGAGGTGATAAACCAAAAACCTTGTAAACACACTTTCTCAAGGTAGCAAGTATGAATACTTCCATACATGGCATGTGGATGCATTAAAGTCAGAAGATGAACCATTGTTTTTGGTAGAGGTCGGGGTTATCTGAGGTCACTGGGGTTAAAACTATGAAAAGGTTGGGAATTACTTGTAATCACATTATCTCAAGGTAGGATTGATGTATGCTTTTATAATTTGTTACATGGATTTATTATAGCCTATTGAGAGGAAGATTCATCCTTTTGTTTTTAATAGAGGTCAAAAGTCGTGTGGTCACCAGAGGGAAAAACTAAAACCCTTGTTAACACAATAAATCAAGGTAGGAGTGGTAGATATTTTAATACTTAGCAAAAAAATTTATCGTATTAAGAGGAAGAATACTATAATTTTTGATTAAGGTCAAAGGTTATATGAGGTCGCCGGAGGTGAAACATGGAAAATGGTAGAAGTTTGCTAGTAAACACAATTTTGCAAGATGTGAAAGATGGATACCTTTCATTTCCTTTTGGCAAGGAATCACTAAGTCTTTGGGCTTTCTGGTTTGATCATGTGACAATATTTTTGTCACTGAATTGTGAAATTCATGGAGAATAATAACTCCCTGCTTTACCTTTTGTTTGTTTAACATATTCAGAGGTGCTTGAAAGGCAAATCGGAGGGGATTAGCAAGATTTTACTGATTTTTCAAAGCAATTTTGTGACGGCTGCCAATAGTAGACTTAAATGATTATGCCACGCATACAAAAGGAGCGTAAAAACTGGGAATAAACCAATACTATAGTAGCACTAGCGCTTAATTAGCAGGCACTCCACCTGTTTATACTCCCAGTTTCCTTCATGCATTGCAACAAGGGTGGCGCCAGCGGGGGGGCCAGGGGGGCCATGGCCGCCCCGTCGGGGAAGACTGGCCCCCCCGTCGGGGAAATTTTTCGGTTTCGTCGGGGAGCTGTTATGTATACGATAAAATATGTAGTCCCCGACAACGCCCAGTCGCCCCGACGATTTACTTAACTTTGGTCTAAATTAGGGCAAATTCTTCAATAAAAACCCCAAATTTTCCAATTTTCTTCTTCAAAGCCCCATTTTTTTCAAATTTTTCATGGAAAATGCCGGCAAGTTTTTCAAATTTTCTCCAAAAAAGGCCAAAATTTTCCTTCAAACATCGTTTCGGCACTTTATTTCCTTCGTTGAGACTTTGGGTTGCTGCCCCCCCCCCCGTCGGGGAGCTTGGCCCCCCTGTCGGGGAAATCCTGGCGCCACCCCTGCATTGCAATCATTAAAGCGTGCTATTGCCTTTAAAATTAGACCCAATTTTCCTGTTCACACACTTTTATCTGTAGGAATTGATTAGAGACAATGGAATTAAGCAAACTTCACTTAACCTATTGGCTACAACTTTTACCACCTGTAGCCTCTGGATACAAATGCACCACCCTAAACACGCTAAAAAATATCCTTAGCAGCTTAGTGAGACTCGTAGTTAATGCTAAGTGAAGGGAGGTATAGTAAAAAAAAAAATATGTTCTTCTTTTGTGCACAATAGTTTGATGATGAAACTTTATTAAGGTCATTGATCCAAGAAAAAAAGGTAATTATATTCGAAAGCTACCGCAATAACATAAGAACATGTATTATTCCTCTTGAACTTCCGATTTAATCAGGTTTTAAGTAGTAGAATATATTTGCATGTAAGTTTTGTTTTCCTTTATTACGGGGAAACGGCATGCTGCTTGCAGAAGTGTGTCTGTAGCATGCGACGATCGAAACCTAAGGAGTTCGGAACAGGACTGACAAAAATAGAGGTCACGTAGGCATTTTTTTATTAATTTATATTTTTCTTCATTTTATTTTATTTATTTATTAACTTTTTTTACTTTTAGTTTTGCATGAAATTATACCGTAGTCACCCTTAAGGATGAACTTAACAGCTGAAGGCAAATGTAGCAGATGCGTAAGTAGCCTATACACACCAGAGAGTTAAGTCTGTGGTGTACGAATGTCTGTATCAAAAACGTGACCGTCATGTCTATTCCTAGTTGCCGAAGGGCAAGAAGGAGCTACACGGTGATGCTTTCGCCGCGTTCGTTTATGTGTTTGTGTGTGTGTGTGTGTGTGTGTGAGCGTGTGTGCGCACATGCTCGTGTGAGGAGGGTGTCAGTTGTTTGCAAACAAGGTATTCTTAAGAATAGTAGCATTCTAGGGATCTAATCATACGTGAAACGTATGCGCCATACCAACAGCGGCGTAGGAAGATGTTTGACATTGGGGCCAGACCTGACGCGACTTTTCCACCTTGACCCCCCCCACACACACACAAACACACACACCCACACACACACACACCAAAAAATCACATGTAATCAATTTGATTTTTCCGATTTTAACAAAAAATAAATATATTCAAAGAAAAAGAACAAACAATAATACATATTAGGCCTATATAGGCATGCATCGGTTATCACACCGCATGCCAATTACATACAATCATTTGTCGTGTTACTACCCTTCCATATTGATTATAATTTGGGGGGGAAGTCGTTAAAATAATGATGATAATAATCATTGGCGTAGTCAGGACCTCTTTCAAGGAGGTGGGGGTATATTATTTGTGTGATCGCCGGCCTGAAAAGGGGTCTAAGGGTAGGGGTCCCCCTCCACTTTGAAAATTTTTGAAAAATTAGCTGTCCTTACATGCAATCTGATGTCACATATGCTGCCTGAAAAATATTTGTGTTAAAAAATCTACCTATATTAGGTACAAAAATATCGGCATCAGTGAGGGGGCATGGCCCAATGGCTCCTCTAAATACATCACTGATAATCATAATATAAGTTTAACCATTAAAAACACACTGGTGAATTAATACCGAATATATAGGTGCTGGTGCAATTCAAATCAGAACTTTCTTTTAATTACCAAGGAAGTTTTTAAGTCGTTGAAAATCGGAAATTAATAATTGACTTCAAATTAAACTTATAAATAATTTTAACTAATCTGGGTATAAGGGTTAATTAAATTTCCTGCAAGTTATTTCTCAAAAATTTCTGGTTTCCTAGAAAAATTTCCCGAACTGAATGTGAATTCCCGAAATTGACCGTTTTGGGGAAATTTCCTTGAAAGTTGAAATACTGACTTTTTATAACATCAGTATTGACCTTGACAGATGTGTTATTGATGGCTTTTTCTTGTAAAATAATCAGATTATTGTATTAGAGTATGATGCGCGGGCACGATTGTGTTTTCATGACATCATATATATTAAAGAGGGATTTGCATCACCCCAAGTATGACTTTTACTTGGTGGTAAGCCCCGCCCATAGCCTAATTGTTTTTAATTACTGCTTCTCTTTGTGCAGACACAAACATAGTTCACTGCTCAAGGCCAATCCTGATTAGCATAAAAGACCCCATGCGTGAAATCAAAACATTCTCTGTGCGTGTTGTGTAGGCTAATATGAGCTACTCTGCATCTTTTGAATTTTGTAACTCTGATGTTAATCAAAGAGTAGTCACCAACTGAGACTTTTGCTTACCCCCAACTAAAAGTCATACTCCTGGGGTGATGCAAATCTGTCTTTAAAGTCTACATATCTATTTTATATGTATTGAACACTATCGCGATTTGGGGGGGGGGGGGCAAAATGACATTTGGCTCCCTACAAAAAATATTGAGGGGCCATGGCCCCCATGCCCTCCTCCGTTCCTACGCCACTGACCAAGTAAGCATACGAGAACACCTTTTTATTGCCGGTGGAGGTCAAGGTCATTTGGGATCCTCAGGTCAAACGGTGGAAAGAACGTTAACCCTTTTTGATCTCATACTTAGAGCTGTGGGTGCCCTATATTAAGTACAAAGATTCCTATTATTCTCATGAAAAAATAGAGACTTTTTGAATGCTTGTTAGCAGAGTACGGTATGTCAAAACGAATAACCATGGCGCCAGGACCCTTCAGTGAGACTGCCGTGGATCCCGGTGCCAGTGACTTTGAGATCACGTTTGAAGGTGACTTGTTTAAAACGTGAGTCGGTGCATGGGCGTGGATCATGGGGGGACGCGTCCCCCTCACTTTTTTGGAAGGGGGACATCTCCAAAAAGTCCCCCTCACTTTTTCAAAATGATGAAAACTAAAACTGTGAAGGAGATAATATAACAGTAGATTACAAATTGACACTACATTTTAAAAGCAAAATTATGCCCAAATATTGCACCATTTGCCATCTAGACACCTTCCAATTTCCATTTTTCACAGGGGGAGGTGGCCCCACCTCATTTCCATGTTTGTGGTCTTTACTCATTGCTCGAAATAAGATACAAAATCGTAAAGTTACTTAAAAATTGCTAACGCCGACGTCAAAAATGGCCATGGTGCCCTGCAGTTTGCCGTCGGTTCTGTGCCACAAAATTAAATGGCACTATTTACTAAAGCTCCTAAAACTAATTTATGCTAGTTGAAGAAAATATTGGAAAGGTTCGTTGAGAGTCGACTACTATGCAAGGACAAGGTGTACCACAGTGAAATAATGAAAAGATTGCTACCAGTATCACCTCTATCAGACTTTCGAAAAATCTCTGACATGCACAGTCCCGATCACTTCCATATCCAAATTTTATTACATATGAGTAAACATGCTAATGACAGGGGCGTAAATACGGAGGGGATGGCCCCCAGTGAAAATCAAAGGTCGGTCTCTGCGCGCCAAAAAGTCGGTCTCAAATCCAGTTCAATATGCTTTTGTAACAATAGACCAGACATGAACAACATTTGAAGTGAAAATATTCCCCCAATTTTCTACTGAGTCCCCGATTTTTTGATCGAACGACCCCAAAATGTGCAAAAATTTTCGCGCGAAGCACGCATGTAGAGGTTTAGTGGAATCCAGTTTAGTATGCCTTTGTAACAGTAAACCAAACATGAAAAACATTTGAAATGAAAAGATTGCCCGAATTTCTACTGAGTTTCTGAATTTTTGATCGAATGCCCAAAAACATGTGCAAAAAATTTCGCGCGCTTCGCGCGGATGTAATGGCTTAGTGGTCTATTTTATGCACCTGAACTGCAACGAGTTTCGGGCAATTTTTTGAGATTCGGGCAAAAGATTTTCTATCCCCAAATTGGAAGAGTCCCGTACGCCTATGATTATTACTACCGTCCTGTAAATTGTAATTATCTAGGAAATTTGGATTAAACAACTATGCCAATGGGAGTCGGTCTCCAAGAAATGTAGTTGGTCCCAAAATAGTTCACGCCCCATGCAAATTCATGTATATACGCCCATGGCTAATGGTTTACTGTTCACTTACTTCACAAAGTGTGATCTTGATTCACCCCAAGAACTAAGTAAAAATTCACTAAAGCAAGGAAGATGAAAAACTTCCTAAAGAAATAAAATTCTTGGTGATATATTCAATTTAAATTTAGCACCAAATGTAGCACCATTTTGCATCCAGCCCACCTTTCGTGAGCAACTTTTCCCTTAGACCCCTCCCCAGGACGGCGATTCACAAATGGTGAAAAGTTCCTCCCCCCCCCCCTCCCATCTTTGGAGATGGATCCACGCCCATGAGTCGGTGTATTACGTATCACTCGTACAGAAGCAAAAGAAACTGGCGTAGATAATTCACTCGTTAAGGTCAACTTTCTTGCGATGTACCGCAAGAATCTGTTAAATTGCCTCATGCAGTTAGATTTCAGATGGTAGTGGTATTAAAGGCTGTATTTTCAAATGCCTCGACATACTTGGCATTTGGATGTCTCATATGAAGTTAAAGAACCCTATTGATTTTGGTACATGTCAAAGGTCATTTTAAGTCACCACTTGTTAAACTGATCAAATTTTAACAATTCAGTTGTAATATTATTCCAAGAACTAGTATGTTAATGCTTATTCAAATTCTGGTGACTGCATTCCTTTTTAAAGGTTTTTGACATTTGTGTAATTGGGTTGTGAAACTTGGTCTAGCACACCTCACGGAGGAACCTTTGGTAAATATGTCTCCACCTGCTTCCTGAATCTGAATCAGCGTGTGATACACCAAAACCAAATATGAGCAATAGCAGGGGCGACGATCAAGGAGGAGGTCACCTGGGGAAGGAAAAGCTTTAGCTCGCAATCATTTGGTCAACGTTGTGTATCGTTGGCTGATGTTTATGTGCAAGAGAAGTCATTGCCATAACTTGATGATCACAGGAACTCTCTTTTCCGACCCGCTTCTGAGACACCTTTTTTCCAATGTATGGAACCCATACCATGTCAATTTAATACGTAAATGTTAATGCACCTACAGTACCACACCTTGATTATGTCATTAGTATAGCACGTGACTTCAAAACAAATGAATTCACCATACCGATTCTACCTCATTATTTTTGTGTCATCTCGCACTTAACGTTTAACAAGCGCAGTTCAATAAAAGTGTACTGAAATTCTAGAATTACAAGAATATATATTTTACAGGTTGGAAATGAATTTCATTCATCCAACTCCCATTTTCATAGCTTACCCCGTTGATGAGCTATAAAGATGTTGAAGTTTATCACTTAATTGAAATAGTAGATTGCTCAGTAATTTGTGATGTCTTCGTACAAGTCACATTACCTGCTTTGGTTTCCTTTTGAAATTAAGATGTTCATATGACCTTGAAACATTTACTGTTTTCTTGCATAGCATGATGTACGGAGTGGGTATATATATATATATACATATCCACGTATCCTATAAGAGTAAGACAGTGATCACATTTTGGCACCAGGTGCAGTGGCTTTTAAAACAAACAGAGAAAAACGAAGACAGTAATTTGAGTAGTACAAGAATAACATCACAAATTATTACGCAATGTACCATATTAAACTGAGTAAACAAGCTTCAACATTTCGTAACTCAGCTCAGAAATGTCCTATGAAGATGGGAGTTAGACCATTTGGATGTATTTTTCAACCTTTGTAACATATATTTTTGAAATTGTTGACTGTATGTCAAAAAAAGAATACAGACACACACAAGGACATCTTTGTAGCGGTCGTAACATATGCTCGTAAGCATGGAGGTTTTCCTTGGTGTAAGCATATGTGTTCGCATACGTATAAATAAATCTACACGTATGCGTTTACATATACACCATTTTCAACTTAAGTTGGGAGCAGTTCGACGTGTCATTGTCCAAGACAGATCGCCGCACTTGGTCAGTAAAGCTCATTTATAGTGCTCAAGTTAGTTAAGTTCGTAAACCCCGAGTTTGCCTTGGGTGGAACCTTCTACAGTCTCTTAGACTAGGCCTATAATCACATTGTCAGTGGTGGTAACTTTGTGGTGGCAGCTTAGTTATACTCCCTCACATTCTGTCTAGGATTGTTGAAACAGTAAGCAGCTACTACCGAGTACTCTTCTGGAGAGTAGCAGCTTCCTTGCAGTGTGGAACAATGATAGAACACAACTACGAAAGTGATGCCAAAACTCATCTCAATATCATCAGTATTATCTATATAGTTGTCACCGATCGGCTAGTGTTTTCTCTAACCTCATTTCCTACCTTAAACCCCTCCCAAGGTGCAATTACATTGTCCAAGGCCAATCTCCTACAGCTGGGGTAGACTTTACATCGTCTTTTCTTGACAAAACTATTCCTCTCGTTTCTATCCTTATAAACTCTTGGACTTTACACTCAAGTCAGATCTTATCAAGAGAGAGAGAGTAAACTCCCCCTGACAGATTCTGTATACTGCTGGGGATATATAGGCCTATTATATACATCCTACATTATGTACATCCTGTTGTAGGCCCAATTGGAGAACCTGAATGATATGTCGGTTGTCAACAAATTCTGACTGCACATGCGCACATTCTGAAAAATTGACAGTGCTGCATCTCTCAGACTACAACACACACTACAATATTAAGTTTATTTGGGAGATATTAGAAGATATTCAAATCATCTTGTTTTACATCGAACAGAATTATGCGGAGGGCTCTTCCTGCGGTTTTGTGTGGGACAGCATGTTCACCGTTTTTAGGTCAAAAAGTTCATCTTATTATATGTTTCAAATTAATGGCATTTTCCGTACTTTGTCAGGTGTCTGTGCTGAGAGCAGTTTGTCGGTCTTTATCCCATAATTCCTTTCGCAATTGAGATTACGCAAAGGTGCCGGCGTACATTCCACGATAATGCACATGACAGTGGTCAATCAGAGTGGCCTGTACATTTGAACGTTCGGCTTAAAATTTCCAATTGCCCAGCTGATCGCGGGGGCTGGACATGGTCCCCAATAATTGGGATGGGTCGTGGACCACCTCCCCCTCCCCAAATATTTGGTCAACGACCATATAATATATTTTTTAATATTGTGAGTGTGAGACACAGTTCCCTCCAATAACATGTTTGAGGGGGACGGCAGAATTTGTATGTTATTTTGGCAAAAGTCGTAATAACTGCTGGTGCTTGTGTTAATAATAGTCTTCTAATAACTTGAAAGTCATGAAAAACTATTTCTTCGGCCGCTTCCCGCGCACACTATTGCTTGTCCGGTGATCAACAAGCTTAAGTCAGTCGTAAACATGCACATTCCCTCTATAGTTTATTTAGGAACGTAATAACTTTGTTCAATCTTCTTCCCGTAGAGTTGGTCAGCAGCAATTTTACTTGCTAAAATTGGTGTATGTGGAGCATAGTTACTTCCAATAATTTGGTTTTGGAGGACGGAGTACCTTTAGCATTTTGGCGAAACCCGTAATATTTGCATCTAGGCTTAGGCTATAAGGCATGATCCTTTTTTTTTTTTTTTTGAGGGGGACGGGATTCCTTTCATTTCACTCAATTTTTGTCAGCGACGGGAATATTATTTAGCTCTACTGACCAGGGAGTTGCTATCTAAATAACAACTCCCTGTACTGACCATGAAAGGCCAAATGTTTGTGCGTGCTTCGCTCGCATTTTTGGTCACATACATGCCCGGTAATTACTAGATTGTTAGACACACACCGGCAAATATTATATTCAACTCCTTATTCAGGGCCTTCAAATTAACGCACTCAAGTGCAGGTATTCCCATGCAACCGTACGAGTTGCCCTAGCGCTCTAAAAAATCTAATGAATAGGCAGATAGGGGCACAAACCGGAATCGTGTAAAAAGTTTGACTAAATTTGATTCAACGTTAACTAGATTTGGTCACAAATGAAACAATTCGGTTCATTTTAGCCGAATCTCGTCAAATATTTAACAATATTTCTGTTCGCGCCCTTTATCGATAAGATTGTTTTCAACGTTTAATGGGACGTTTTAGATGTATGTTTCTAAAAGAAAATAGCGTCATAGGTCTACTTACTTCAACAGTTGTAAGGATATTGTGATATTATTTTTTTCCTTTTCGATATCACGGTGTTTCCAATCCCCTTTATTGACACAGCAAACTGAATGACAGCAAATCCACAGTAAGATCACCAAGGGAAACCTAAATTTTGTCATTATCTCCATGTTCCCCAATCCACATGGGTTCTGGGTAACTTTGATTGTGTATTTTTAGCGCACTCCGAACGTCAGTTGCTGATACCCTAAGGGCAATATAGGGGGAAAACCTAAGGAACTAATTCCGAAAGTGAACGTCAAGGTCCATGGTCCCTCTTGTAAAGTCCACGGAGCCTTCGTTTCATTAATCATCTCCATTCAACACACTTTATTCTCTATAGAGTAGCGACCAAATTTTAGTTTGATATATTTTTTCAAAACAGGTAAAACTACCATACTTTGTCATGCACGTTGCACCACTGAACTCATTTGAATGTCGACAACTTTTAGATACGGGCTTCTGAGGTCTTCGCCTATAACCGGACCATGGCCTAATAGATCACACCAAAGCCTTATACAACTTCGAATCCCATGATCTTGCACAAAGATGTATTTACGTACATAAATATTCTTCAAGATGCGAATTTTCTGCGCGCTTCGCTCGCACGTGTATAGCTTTCTCATATCATTTTCAGGAACGTTCCTGTTATTTCTTTTATCCTCTCTGTCATCAGAGAGCTGTGAGAGATAGCCCTCTGCTCAAATCAAGCTGCTCTTAGATATAAAAATGCATTGGTAAAAGTTTGGCTGTTGCTGACTTTTGAATGCACACCCAATGCTTCTTGCGACTAGGAAAAGGGAAACTTTGTGCTCCTTCGGCGCCACTAAACTAGCACATTTTGTTACCAGCATTACATAAACATATATGGTTACATTTCCATATACGTTTAAATATACATATAGGCCTAAGCATACGTTTACGTATACATATGCGTATAATACGTTTACATATACATATGTGTATACGTATACATGTTGGTATGTATGTACATATACGTATATGCACACATAGATCATTTTGAGGTTACCGTCCAACCCACGTCCCCCTAATGCCCAACACAAATCGCCACCCTTGGTTGCCAGTGAAAACTCCCTGGGAGGAGTGATAGGCTACACGTCCGCCGGGCGGGCAACGAAAACATGTACAAGGTGCAGCCCCACAGACGGACGACCACATCTACAGCAGTGCCAGATAATGAGTTACATCACAGGTGCTCACATTACAAGGTGGCGTGAAGAGAGACAATTTGGATAAAGTATCTTGCCCAAGGACACAACGTAATGCACCGGGCGGGATTCGATCCAGGGATCCTTGGATGACGAGATGATCCGTTACTCTCTGATGCATTGTCTTCAGTAAAATGAGCTTGTTGGCTGTCGAAGGTCATAGGCCTATGAGGTTATGAGAGGTGCAACTGCGAAAACTTCGTAAACTAAATAGACAGTGGGAGGTACCTCCAAATTGTGTCCGGCGTTTCATTCTTTGTTATTCACTTTTGGTGGGGTTCAAAGGTCATATGAGGTCAGCAGAGGTCAAGTTGTGAAAACATCGTGAAAATGATATAGTCAAGAAGTATTAATTTGAGAGATGAACCTCAATGCAACAAATCATCTCCTTTAGCAAGGAATCACTAAACCTTTGGGCGTTCTGGTCGACCTATGAGAGGAAGTTCCGTAAAAAAAAATGAGCAAAGTCGTCCTGATTTTAATAAGAGATAGCGCCACTGCACTAAACCGGTTCTTTATTAGTTTATCAGAAGCCCTAAATTGACTTTTCAGCTATTAAACAAAAGTACAATAGAAGTGGTCCTTTCGTAACTACAATTGCCTCTCAATAATACTTCATTCAGGATTTGTAATACTTTCTTTTAAAGAAAATTATCCATTCTTTTAAATGCCCAGTTCGCCATAAATTAGCTTAAATCGTGCAAAATCCATGACAGACACATGCGAAAATCAATTACAAGCTACTAGGGGCCAATTAATCGGTCTTGCCGTTCAGGTTTTCAATGTTTTACACCTACAATGCAGTGACTGTCAGTACTAATTAGTGTGATTAGTTCCTTACTAATTGATTACCATGGTTTCATGCTTGGTCCTTCATTGTTATCATTACGTAAGTTACGACTAATTGTTTTATTGACTCTGTCCTGGTTGCGATGGGAAGTTCTACCAACAGAGTCCGGATTCTTGAAGCAACAACTTCATGGAATTCCTGCTACAGTGGATATATCTGCAGTGGGTGTATGCTGCTACTACAGATCGAACGAATTACTTAACCTTCCAGCGTTGGGGAAATGAAAAACCTGATTTTTCTGTATTTTTTTCATTATCATAATGTGACCAGTGACACAGCTTTGAGAGGACTTTGTGGAGAAACATATGTACACTTCGGTTAAACAAATTGCCTACAGTTTAACAGCAAAAATATATGTTAGAGGTTGACAAATGAAGGGATTTGTCCTTATATACACCCATTTCAATAGCTTATTTATTGATGGGGTATAAAATGTTGAAATTAATTTATTTAATTACTTTAGAGCACGAAATTATACAATAACTTGTGATGTCATTCTTGTTCCACAGTAGACTGACCAGTCGATGATGGAAAACGACCAATTGTTTTCAAAATATTTTGTAAAATGTGGTCTGTTAATTAACAAAACGATCATTTTTTGACAGTTTTTGAAAAGCAAAGAAGGTATCATACCGTAGGTGATGCAAGTGTGACGCCACAATTTATTTCACAATCTACTATTTTCAAATAATGTGAATAAACTTTACCCAGTTAGGATAGTAGCTGAACTAATCATATTCACTATTTAATCACTATGATATAAATTTATACTTTAATTGCCCTACAATCACCATAATATGAATTCAAATAACCTCGTTTACTAAAGAATGTGCCTTGTTTTTTAGTTTATGACAATGTTTTTTTAAGCTTTCACTAAATTTCAATATACAAAGTATTTCCTTGGTTTACCTTTTATGGAGTTTATCTGGAACTTACCTGAATCGCCGTTGTTAATGAGCCTTTAACGTGCATACGAAAAATTTTTTGTCACAATTAAGATTGAAAATAAATCCCATTGCACGAATTTCTATTGTAACAAGACATTTCTGTGTTGGCATATAATGTGATGAAGTTTATTCTCCATTAAAACGGTAGATATGACCCCTTTTCTAAATAGCAGTTATGGGTTGTGGGTTTTGGTATGCATGGTTTTTGGCCACATTAAAATGCTATTGACAAAAAGGACGCACACCAAAACTCTATCCCACAATCCTTATAATTGCTATTTGGAAAATGTTCTTTTGTTCAATAATATTTGATGTTATTCTTGTACTGTGCATCAAAGTATTAGTCTTTGTTCTTTTTTAATTCACTGCAAGTTGTTCCAAAATGTGATCTCTGTCTTATTGTTATAGTATGATTTGATAAAACAAGCCTCCTGGTAACATGCTATACAAGCAAAAAATACTTCTTTCAAAGTAAAAATAAAAATGTAAAAACACTTCTTTCAAAGTGAAAATAAAAACTATAAAGGTAAAAAGGACTTTTTCAGCTTTTGCACGTTTTTACCTCCACTCAGTGTAAACACGCTTAATATCTAAACATGTTTCCATAAGGTCTTCACTTTTTTAAACAGAGGAATATTTTCAGGAATTTTTTGGTTGATTTAGAAGAATATTCTCTGCGAAAACCTATATATCATTGTAAAGAACAAAGAGAGGGAATTTGAATGCATATTTTATTTTTGTAAACTAATCTCATTATGTATGCAAATATGCAAATTAGATGACGTAATACGAATTTTCATAGAAAATCGTAGAAAACCCATACAGATCACTATTATTTTGTAATTTATGGTGCAGGAGATTGTTTAGCTTCCTTTCCTCTTTCATTTGATACCAAATTTGAGGAAATTGGACAAAAAATGAGGAAGATATGCCCATTTTATTCTTGCTATACAGCCCACACTGAAGTCACACACACTGAACTATATTGACCTTTACACAGTACGGTATGGCTCAGTGCACAGTGAAACGTAAACAACTGTGGATCTATAAATAGAGCTGCATGGCTTTGTAAGGTAGCTCTGAATGGCCATTTTAGTGAGTGGAAAAGTCGGAGGGGTGATGTGGGTTATAATTTTTGATATTGGGAGGGGATTTTTGGGTCAGAAATGCATGTTTTGGGCCAAATTTGACTCATTTTTGAAAAATGCAGTTGCTTGGATCTTTGAAACTCTCTTACTCACCCTACCCTTGCCATTTCTTCATATTTCTTGGTGTTTCTGCGTAAGGTAGCTCATAACGGACATTTTGGTGTTTGAATGAAAAAGATCGGACATTCCCTTGTTGACTTAGGTAATTTTTTATTGGGAGGGGGTATTTGGGATGGAAATGTAAAATTTGACTGAAAATGACTAATTTTTGAAAATTATACCTCAAATATCTCTAAATTCCCTACCCCTGACACCTAATCACTTCTTATGGTGTTTGTATAGGTTCCTAGGTATTCAGAAAAAAAAGTGAGTAGGGTGACTTTTTCTAAGTGCCTCAACTGATTTTTTTAAAATTATGACGTCATTTTTAGCATGTTTTTGAATTGTTGGTATATTTTTTGAATATAAACAACTTTTTAACGATTTTTTATGAAACAATGTCAAATACGAACTCCCCCCAAAAATGGTGGCATTCGATAGATCTTTTTGTTGGCTTCATTTTGATGGTAAAATAAAGGCTAGTGGATGTTGCATGACAGCGTTATGATTTTTTAAAAGTGATAACCCTTTTTGCCTGACCCCGTCATGCACATACGGAAAAAGGTTAACAATTAAACGCGTTTTAACACTTAAGGTTTAGGACTTTGACACACGCATTTAAACATGCATACGATGTGGTGGCAGAAAAATGTGTAAAATTCGTTCATTCTTAAACATTGTTTATAGAGAGCATATACACACATGCATTTATTTCGGAAGGAAACAGAATCATTCAGTTTTACTTCGGAATTTTTCTTGGTTTACCACTATGCAAATTCCAATAATCAAGGCCGACAAACAAACACAAACTTAAAGGAAATGAGCAGGCTCTCCAAATTTATTAGAAAATTTCACCTAAATGTTACAAATTTCCTTTTGATTCTCTTACAAATACCTTTAATGATGCATCCAATAAAAAATGTTTCATATTGAAGATAAAATCAGTAGTTATTCTGCATGAATAAACATTTTAGTAACAAAATTATTGTCTCATGATTTAAAAAGAGCTATTCATGAATAAGAATACCCTGGCATACTTAATCAAATTAGGCGAAAAGAATCCATGCAATCACGCTGGCGAGTGTATGTGTGTATGTGTATGTGTGTGGGTGCGTGCGTGTGTATGTATGTATGTTTGTATGCGACGCTTAGCTTGTAAACACGTAAACACGATGTATCAAGATAGCAATTTTTCATACGTGGTATATAGATATATCATTTTGAGAGGGAGAGCCCAAATGTTTTGGTGGAGGTCAAAAGTCATGTGAGGTCACAGAGGTCAAAACCTAAAACATTGTAAACACGGTATCTCAAGGTAAAAAAAAAAACACTTTTGTACTTTGAATGTGGACACGTAATGCTCAGTAAATGGACCTATAATTTTTGGCAGAGCCTGTGGCAAAGGTTATCTGTAGTCACCGGAGGTGAAACTTCGAAAACCGAGCAAATTTAATGGAAACACGTTATCTCAAGATAGGAGTAATGGATACTTTCCACACTTTTCATATAGATTTGTCACATTAAGAAAAAAATCCTATTTATCTGAGGGAAGATCAGAGGTTATTTGAGGTCACCAGAGGTAAAAAACCACACCTTATAAACATAATATTTCAAGACAGGAATGTTGAGCACTTTTAATAGTTGGTGTATGGATTTGGCATACCACGAAAAAGGACCGTCCGTATCGTTTTTGTTGGAGATCAAAGGTCATCTGAGAGCACCAGAAGTGAAATTATACGAAAAACTTGTAACCACTTGATCACACATTGTCTAATGATAGCAATGGCGAATACTTTTCATACTGGGTGTATAGGTTTGTAATATTGCGAGAAAGGTACCTATTATTTTTGATGGAGGTCAGAGATCATTTGAGGTCATCAGAGGTCAAAATCCAAAAACAAAGTGTAAACAATATATTTCAAGATAGGACTGGTGAATACTTTTCAGAAGGACTTGGTGCATAGATTTGGCATATTAAGAAAAAGATCCAATTTGATTGTGGTGGAAGCCCAAGTTCATTTGAGGTCACCAGACGTTAAACTACGATGGCCTTGTTAACTGCTCGTAAACACGATATCTCAAGAATAGACAGTGGGTCGTAACTTCAGACTGTGTCGTTTTGCGACCAACGAAAAGAGAGGGCCGGATGCTTGTACCATTCCAAGGATAAAATTATAAAGAACATTTATCTTTCCACAAACATAACTCTGGTAAATTCACAATAATTCCCATTTTACTTACCTAACGATGAATTTATTTGAAGGTTGCTGTAACCATATTGTAATGAAAAAACATCTTACATTTAACGTGTATATTGATGGTGTAGTGCAAAGTGCTCGGTTACCTAATCTTAGGCATGGGTTCGAATCCCGTGCAAACATTTTTCTTCAGTTTTTGTCTTTTGTCTTTTTGTCTTGTTACTTATCATACATTACATGAAATGCTTACCACTACTCATCTTAGGCTGATTAGAAACGGAAGTACATAAACCTATACGATAACATTGATAATAATAGTTCCATTCCCCCCTTACACACGGTTTGCAGAAGAAGGTAAAACAAACATGAAAAACTAGCATATGACGCAGCAAGTTTCAAGGAAGCTGTATTCACTTCTTTTAATACAGTAAACCTTGTAACTGGATTAGAATTCTATACAGTGTAGATTTGGGTAAAAGGTTTGTAATCAGTTTAACCTTTGTTGTGATTCTCTATTACGTCGAGAATTTTGCATTTGACAGCTAGAACGTTTTTGATTTACATCCCCCGATGATAGAAAGAGGTCTAACCGGATTATTCATGTATGAAATTCAAGTTAATAGGGTTTATGTATAAATCTTCACCGTGCTAGTAGCGTGGCAGATTTGGGTTAATGTTACTTACTGACAAAATCAACAAATTTGATCTTCTTGGTCGGGTATTTCTTTAAGCAGATAGTTAAAAGCAAACTGTTATTTGGCGGTGCTTCGCCATTATAAAGCGTGTCTAAACAGCAAATGTCAGTTCAATGTAACTTTAGTGTCTTGCTTTGAACAAGCAACTGGACCCTGAAATAGCTTTGACACGACCTATGTTCGTGGCGGCGGGTTATATCATTAATGTTCTTTTCAACTACAAATTGCGCTGATAATTAATCATGTTTCTGTATTTAATTGCAAACCTACACAATTTTTCGCACATTAACGTATCTACATGAATTAATAGCTACGTGGGATTTTTAAGTAGAAAGTACTCAAACATGCTGTAACCGGGGCCAGCTGCCATGTTGCCTACGTAGCAGGCTGTACGGCATATTCCTTGTTCAGTCATATCCCTACATATCCCACCCTCGAAGGTGGTTTGGGAAGCTGAGAAGCTGAGCAAACAGAGTCCGCTCCGCGGGGTAGCTGCCATGGAGCTCCCTGCTGTGAGTCTCGCATTAACACTCATAGCTTTTGACCCGACAAATTCAAAGGCACGTAAAGGTTGACAAGGAAAAATCACAGTACAGTGCCTTGTAAGTGATAAATGGTTCAGTGTGTCCCATCAAACAGGTTCTATACAAATAGCGGCAGGCTCCTAACAAGTATAATGAACAGAAAATGAAGATTTACAAGAGCCTATTTTATTCAAGACAGTCATATGAGTCTTTAAGGTGACATAACATCACCGTTGCTCACTACAGGCGGCAAACACTAAATGTATGCGAGCCCGGGTACATGCGTTGTATACATTGGTATAAATATTTGCTATATGATTCTGTACACCGATTGCGTCAATGCAAGTTTATTCAGCATTGAGATTTTCACATAGCTACTACATTCTGTCTCATCAAGTACTCAAAAACACGAAGTCACGAACTGGAAATGATTTACGTTGTATCTCTTATTTTAAATCTTCACGTATGACTCATCCATTATCATATTATGAAAAGAGATGTCAGACTGAAAGATGATGTCCGTAAATATTATCGGAGAGCATTGTGGCCTACATATTCACCTTACACGCTTCACTGCGGGTTAAAGGGAGGAAGCAGTCGCCCCGAGTTTATTTTCAAAATATGCCAAGTCTTAAAAAAATCTCTTATTTTGCTTTCAAGTGTCTTTCATTATGTTTCTGTATAAAAAAAAGGAAGCATTGAATACTGAAGGTGAACCAAGGAGTTATTCTGCATGAATTTAAAAAATAAGTAAGAGAAATATTCTCACATGATTGATAGGCTCCATTCCTGAACTAGGAGGACGGGGTAAAATCATTTAAATTGGGGGACTGCACTTTCCCTTTAAGTTGTCATCCAAATGGATTTTCCGCATTGCTTCATTAGGAACAGCTTTTTCTTTTGGAGACTAGGTAAAATTATGATCATAAAAACAAAGGAAATGATGAACATAAAGGGATGAAAGTAGGGATTTTTTTATCACTAAAAGGCCAAATGCCGTCACCCCAATTTGTTTTGTAGTATGCTATCCTAATTTAGGCCTGTATATAGCCGTTTTGAATCATGCGACAATATTTTTGTCACTAAAATAGTAAATTCACGCATGAAGAAACATGCGATAAGTATAATCTGGAAATAACTCCAGATACTTTACAAAGAAATAAAAAAACGTGTAAAATTACGCCTAGCTGATAGTTCTTGGTAATGTTGTGTAACTTTCATATACCCTTTGTATGCTGTAGAACATATTCCTTTCCTTCTGGATGACGGCTCATTGGAGGCAGTCTCAGGCTTTCCCGGTGCAGTATAGCCCATAGGACTTTTGTAACATGCATAGCATGTAGCTTATGCCAAAAATGACAACCGTAGAATGCTCAATTTTTTTCAGCGCAAAACAGATGAATTGACAAATTAAACAGGTGCGAGGTCTATGATGCATGCTTACGTCACACGGCTTTGGTTTCCGGAAGACTAACCATTGGAATTAGTCGGTGATGACCTTTACATTAACTTTGGTAGCATTGAAACTTTAGGTATCGCCAGGGACTATAATAAACAAATTCTACATTGTATAGGTGCATTACAATACAACAAATAAAGGCGAGGACACTTCACAGACATGATATCACACATCCGGGGTTCTGGCTCTTTATTGTACTTCAGCATGACTTCATCTCACCATATAGGCTATCTGTACACGCAATAAGGACGTTTAGCCTGTTGTGGAGAACTTCAAAGTATCAATGCAATAGTAACAGCTTAAGTAAGATTGATTCTTTCTTCGGAGAGGGAGGGGGGATCCTTCATATCGCAGTTTGATCTCCCAAAAATTGGCCTAGAAGATAAAGTGAACTTGTCATCATAGAAGGTGAGGGCAAACTTGGTGCTTTTCATCAGGTGAGGATTTCCCCGACGTGATAACAGTGGTGTACAGTATCAGAAATCAGTTTCTGAAGGGCAGTTTTGTGGTGGGCCGTCTTGTGGGAAGAGGCACGTGACATTTTATTCCTTCAAACTGTTCACACTTCAAAATAATCTATAGTTGCCTGAATACCTTGTCAAGGAAAATGGGGTGAGCTCAGTCAAAATTCAGTTTTGCTTGTTAAACAGAAAACCAGTCCTATCAGATGACATTCATGATCTACTGGATTTTCATCGTGGTAATACACCAATTATTTCCTTAAACTTCAGCGAAAGAAACTTGGTTGAAAAGTATAAGCAGTCCATGAGCCATATTTTGAGTCATCATCAGCTATTTTTTTCAAATATCCTCTAATTTTTAAAATTACTTTCATGATGTTTCAGAACATGTATGATTTATATTAAAGATTACCAAGAGATTTTTTTGTAAGGATTGCATGGATTTTATACGATTAGAATTTATTGATAAATACATATTTCGAGATTTGAATTTTATAACATTTTGTTTCTGAAGATAAATGTTACATTTTAAAAGTACATTAAAGAGATTGTCTCGTATAAACAGGGAGTTGCTATTTGTCAAATAGCAACTCCCTGGTATAAATTTAACAATATAAGTACACATATATTCTCACATGATTGAAAAGGGTTCCCGGACGGAAAATTGCCCCTTCTCCCGGCGTCCCACTTCGACCGTCCCCACGAAAAATTTCCACCAAGGACAACTCTTAATTTCCTGATGAGTAATTAGCATAGGTGGAAATAATCCGGGAGCTAATTGTCCCGGGGAAGTTGTCCAAGGGAAATTGTCCGGGGAGGAGTCGCGTCCGGCCAATTAAAAAAAGGCAATACATGACGTAGGATAGGTAGTGCAGGGAGTTATTTAACTCCCTGTGTATTGCAGTAATAGACCTTATGCATAGACGTCACTCGATGTCATTTTGCATGCAAAACAATGAAGCACACTGCACGCACAACGTAGACGTTGCACGCTCGTGTAGTAGAATTGCGCCCGAATCCGTCGGTTCACAAATCAGCTGTCTGCATTTGTTGATGTAAGTTGGAATGACACGCGCTTGTGTCCAAACGAGGGAGCACTTTCGGCTCTGTGACGTCATATGCATAAGGTCTATCGGAATTAAGGTAACTTCATCTGCTTCTTTTGTAGTCTCTAGCTCTAACTACCCCAGAGAGAAATGGAAAGGAATGCCACTTGATTTGCGTTAACAATTTAGCATGAAGACTGAAGCAACACGGTCGATTATGCAAATTTTTAGAGATCGAACGGCTGGTGGCAAACCGCGTCGATAAGATCACAAATTACGTCTCCGTAAGATTCGACTTGTAAAGATCCCGGCTAATTGAGGCCCCTTTCACTTAATTTCACGTGAGTGACTTGAAAAGAACGATAACATTCAATGGCCGTAGGTTTTGCCTGCAAAAAAATTCGTTTCGAAGACTAGAAGTCATTCAAAGCAACTAAGAAATTTATTGTAAGAATAGTAAATTCAAAGCCTAATTTAAATCTTCTCATGTCTGAAATATACATTAAAGTATTGCAAAACTGCTAAGGAAAATACGTTGGAATTCATTATTAGCAAGAAGATTCCACCTCCTTTAATGATCAACTGTCTCATTCCTACTAATTACATACATTTTGTTGGAAGCAGTGATCTCGTAGACTACCCATTTACTGTACATGCTATGAAAATTGGCTGCGTAGACACAAGAATCTTCCACAGAAGTGCATTCCAGATCTCTGTGCATTTTTAATGGCTTTAGGTCATGATATTAATAACATGATTCATGTGAAAAAAATAGTTTTTTAGCCCAGTCACGAAAGCCTGGAATAGAACAGCGAGAACTGCTCTGTTCCCGCAAAAAGTTGTTCTATTTTGAGTCAATTGCATACGAATATCCACCAAGGTAGATGGTTGTACTTTTTCGCATTTTCTCTACACCAAAAACACTATTAATTAATAGATTATTGTGAGTAACAAACAGGTGGTAAAGCTACATTTCTAAAGTCATTTCGTAAGGATTAGCTATATCACTGCAGCTTATATAAATCGATTGTAAAGAATAACATAAAGCTCATACAATGAAGTGAGTCGTGCCGCCATCTTGACTTGTTGCAAGTTAACGTGTGCAAGATGTTAGCTCACTTATGACATGTTTGCATGCAATAAGAACCACTCCAAAGCAAGGTGTATGAAGATATAATCTGCATGGAGTTACAGGTACTGTTCTGTTATGGTCCATACATCGTGCAAACGTCTCAAGCTTTACATCATTTTAAAATACTTGTCACTGATCTTTAATTGCACACAGTCTTGCAAGTTTTCATAATTGAATAACTTGCTTTCACGTTGCTCCGTATATAGTAAAAACAATCCTGCATCCTCTGAGTAATCAGCCGAGTATCAGACATCGTTTAGCGGAATATCGACATGTTTGAATAAATTCAGTATTCGGATAGGATCCAGCGGTAAACCTATAATTTGTAATAAAGTCTGTACTATAGGCATAGGGCTAGCGAGTCCAGGGACTGGGGTTCCAGCCCCCACCTTCATTTTGAAGTGTCCCTTCAAAAATATCATTAGCTGTGCCTGCAAACAGCTAATGAGTGTCACCTCTCACCCCCCTTTCCAATCTTAGAAGCCTTCCGACGGTTTTTATTGATATAGTGCTTTATGCATGGCTTTTAAATTCAGGAACCCAAACTGGTATTTGTAGACCGTTGTTTATGCCTTTATAACCCCTTGTCACAATTTGATCCTTGCAATACCACTGGCATCACACTTAATATAACACAGAATTGCAATGACCTCACATTCAATGGTTCGACTGAATGAAACTCCACTAAACTAGATTTATTCATTGTCTGTTAGATTCCAAAGACTAGACTGAAAAAATAAAAAAATAACTGGAATAAAAAAAAATAACTCGAAATCTTTTAATATCAAAAGTAAAAAAAGACAAGAACCGTTGCCACTACATTATCGTCATACCTTCAGTATACGAACAGGTGGGTCAAATTTACAGGCAAAACCTACGATGAGAGGAGGTGATTCAATTGGAGACTCAAATCGACGCTGTTAATTCACTGCTATTTGAGTCACGCGTGAAAGATTATGATGAAGGATAAATATGATGACTCTCGATTTCGGGAGGACATTGCTATTTTTGTAAGCCTCTTACGTCTAGTGAACCGTGATATTTAACTTGTGATAGCTACCGTACTTTTTATGGTAACTTACTATGCTTAGGAAAGAGAAGTTAAAGATGGACAAGCCGAAAGCAAATATGAATCGTTACCATGATCAGTGTGAGACGTTAAGGGAAATAACGCAATCTTTATCTAACATTACCTACGACAAATTTGTCGCCGCCGACTTAATACTCAAAGGAGAAGAAAACGTTCTATATTCAGGCAACACCCTTGTCAATGATAAGAACGACCATATCTTAACAATTAAACAAGATAGCTACGAAAATAAAAGCTCGATATCGTGATTTCAAAACTTGTGTGAACTTTGCCATGAAGTTTTGACCAATTTTATCAAGGGCAAACACTCATTTTCCCAAATACATTACATGTTTGGGGAATCAAAATTGATAAACGATGACTGCATTTTAATTGGCATTGCAATCGGGTGCATTTAAAGGGACATTCGGTGACAAAATATGCTTGCGAGAGTTTCATAAAATCAGGGTACTTTTTCTCTCTTTACTTATGTAAATTCCATCTCAATAGCATGTTGTGCTCAGAAATTATAAATATTTAAAGAAAATATTCAATTCACAGCAGTGCATTGCATTATGGGAATTTGTTATGTCATACAGGCAGACTTGTTGGACATCTTTTGTGTTTCTTTATAATCTTGACACATGTAAATGAAATATGCAGACACTTCTAGAATTGTAACCTGTATTCCCACAAAATTTAAGCTCAATTTAAAATGAATGTTATTAAATGTTCCACTGGTGTGACGCTCCAAGGTCAAATTAAAATCCAATTTTAAAGAACATCAAAAGATTTTGGAAGCAATCGTCCGGTATTACATAACATTTTGCAACCTTGAAGCAATTGGAAGTCTGTTTTATAGGAATAACCTATCTTTAAGCAAGAATAATTTGAGTTACGAACAAGCTAGCTATAGACCGTATGGGTATGATGTCTCAAAGGAGAAAGGGCTCCCTCCTTTGGAGGAAAATGAAGGAAAAGCGCGTATAATTGCAAGTTACACCAGTAAATGCAGACAGCTGATTTGTCAACCAATCGTATACGCGCGTAAGTCTACTACACGTGCTGCGGAATCCACGCCGTTCGTGCAGGTGTGCTTCACTGTTTTCACCCAAAATGACGTTAGTGTGATGTCAATGCATGAGGTCTATAGGTGTGGGGTTTAAAGGGCATGTGACGAAAGTACTTCTCTTTCATTTGAGATTCTCTAAAAGTTGTCACTGGAATAGTCCTTTCAAGTATGATTTTGAAACTGCAGGCCACTCCGATTAGATATAAAAATGTGCACATCAGTGAGATGTGATTTTATGGAAGTACTGGTTAGTGCTGCACAGTAGGGGATAAATTAATTACTTCTTTAGAACTCTATATGAGAAGTATGAGTGCTCAAACCATGGAACTGCTAACTTCGAGCAGGGAGTTGGCAACTCCCTGCTTCGAGGAAGATACAGTATTTACAAGAGAACTGGTCATATGCCTTCTAAGCAACCACTGGTATGCAGTTCTTTGAAGGTGCCAGACATAGATTGGAGGGGGCTAAGCGAAAATTTAATTGAAATTTGACTGTCTGGAATGAGGAAATTTTCCCTTTAAACCAGAACAAACTTGTAGCTGATTGACCTTAGAAAAAAACAAGCCTTGTTCGGAAGTATATCTAGGCGTATTCCCTCCATAGTGCAGTTTATGACGTCACACAGCTGCCACAGCAACTCAAGCAAACTTAGCGCGTTTTGTTTCAACGTGTTCAGTATCCGGAGCTCAAAGCTTGTGAAACTTCATTATACTGTACCTTGAGGCTAAAACTAGAGGAATGTGAATAACAAATCTTGAATTTCACTGATTTAACCCATACCTTCATAGCTTATTCAGTTGTGGACAAATAAAATTTTGAAGCTTATTTACCTAATATGAAATACAAAATAATTTGTGATGTCTTTGATGTATATCTCATATTGAATGCTTTTGTTTCCCTTTATAAATTCAAATGTTAATATCGTGACGGACGACCCATGCACCATTACCACCAGAAAAGTTCCCCCCTTGCACAACTCTTCCGGGAAAGACTGAAAAAACGATTGTAATTTGAGAAGTACAAGAGTACCGAGCATATTTGTAAACTTTGAGAAGAACTGCCTTGCTAGGAGTTACATTCCAGAATTATTGTGTTAACATCTTTTTTTCAAGAGACCACTGGTGCCGTCGGTCCTCTCCATTCAGTGCAATTCCCACGTAGATTATCTTCTAGCCCAATGTTGTCTCCAAAAACTGCTAAAACTGCGATTTTTGTTGCCTTTTTTAACTTTCATCCAATAACGTATGAGAGTTATTAAATAGTTTTATCTCCAAGGGTAATGTCCCTTCACTTTAAATACCGGTACCTTAAACTTTGCATGGGGAACTTTGCTCTCCTACGTTCTTGCCTATAGGCGGAGCCAAGCACCACGTCGTGGATCATATAAAATGGTGATACCTCATAAAGAATAAACACTTGCAAGAAAATTTCTTTCAAACTGGGTGTCAGAACTTTCTGCGCCCTTCACGCGTGTACCAGGGGGTGCAAGAAATACATTTGTCATAAGTGAAAATTTTCAGGCACCCAAACCCCACTTTATCACACACAAGGGTTTTTCCAAATTTTCCCGAAAGCCCGGGATCCATCACGGTAGATGTACCTCCGATGCTATAATGTAAAGGCTTCCCACTTAGTGACATACCCTGGTAAGTAGTTGTCTCAATAGACGAGTTGGAAAATGTCTCCACGCAATGCAATATGAGAATGGGTCAAAGGTGAAGTGTACCACGCTTACAGTGTCTCAGCGCGAGTGTTGCATGGTGAGCGCGCAGAGCTGAACGCATTACCCGTTGTCATGGTACACTTGACCTTGTGACCCTTCCGGAAGTACCGAATTTCCCAACACGTCTATTAACGTTAATTCCTACTGGGCAGCATGAGTGGAATTATCGTTTTAAAGCTCAGTGCAACCTTAACGTGATCCACATCCCCACCGACCACCTGAGCCCCCTTCCACCGAATCATTAAATCGTCATTACGGTCGAATTAGACTAACAAAAAGTGGCCAAATTGTATACTGAATTTTACATTTGTGGGGGGAGGGGGCAGCTCCCTGTTCCGACGTTTCTTTGTTCCGACGTCTCTATATTCCGAAAGTGTACATAAATGTCAGTGTAAGGAGAAGGGTTAGGTCTAGGTTAGGGTGAAAGTGTAACGGGTACGGCTTTCGGAACATAGAGACGTCGGAACAGAGAGGTGTAACCCATTTGGGGTATAGTGTGCGTTTAAAGCCTTTTGCAGATAGTTCAATGCTACATTCTTTTGGTCACAAGTTTTTAAATACCAGAGCTTTCAGGGGCTTCTTCCCTGGACTCCCACCCTGGATCCGACCAGTTGCCCTACGATGGGCCTCCAAGCCCCAACGCCTATAGGGGAGTGACTCACGTCACCACGACGAAGATTGTTTAAATTTTGTAAGTTGTTTGTATTACAACTCAAATGCAATTATATATAACATTCATATTTCCATTGTGCATGTAGTGAATGAAAATCGGTGGAATAAACCAACCCTTTCACCTCTAACCCTATACAACCATCCATTCCAAACTACTACACCGCCACCACCAAGCCCTCCACAACTTTCGGCCTCCGGCACCGCCCAGTTCTTCATGTTGGTAGGCCCCTCTTTTTGACCCTGCCCTGCTTTTGGCCAGTGGCGGAGTGTCCATATAGTCAGGGTGCCGTTCGCCCCCTCGCGATGGACTCAAAACTCCTGCCCCCTTTTCAGGTTTCCATTGTACTTAAATGTTGCACCATCGTTGACATTGTTTCCAAATAACATGATTTAGCGGTGTTATTTTTAGGCCCAGAAAACAAAATGCCGAAACAGCGGCCATTGTATTTACTATATTCTAATGAGAAAGGTCATCTGTGATCTACGATTAAAGTTTAGTCCAAACTTGTCTGCACGTTATACGCACTAATGCATGGTGGTGCTTGGTTTAGATAATTGCTTCCCAACCCGGCGTGGTAATAAGCATACAAAATATACAGAGTGACTTTGACACACCCTTGGATTCCCAAGAAAGATGTTGATAACGGCGCAAAAATAATTGTGGAGAAAATAGTCCTGCTCCTCTCCTAGATAATTGTCAATATCAGCAATAAAAAGAGCCTATGGTGATCCCAAACTAGCTCTCACTAACTGTTTCCCAAAACATTTGAAAAAGCCTTCTGGTTAAAATAAAATAAAACTGTTGTCTTGGTGGGAATGGCTTTAGAGTACTGGACTCGTATCTGATGATCAGCTTCCTTTTTTGCTGTCCTTCAAGTGACCATTTCAAGGGTACATGGACATGATAACCGGCTAGCTTACTCCGTTTATGCAGAGTTTGCAGAATAATGTCATAGAAATGCTTCTTACTGTACTTTCTTGATTCCCGAAATTCAGGAAATCATTTTTCTTGAAGGAGGTATACTCTAGAGGGCCAGGCAGAGCTTCCGTCTTGGCCATTTCCAACAATGTACTTCATTAATGACAATTGCAAAGCGGTCACATAATGACATACGATTTGATGAAAACTTATGATTCTTTGTTTACTTATATTGATTCCAGATGCCAAAGCTTTACATCTAACAGTGATAAGTTTTCCAAATTTTGTTTCTTGCCTTAGATGCAATAGAAGATGTAATCTTTACCCTCAGAAAGTAAGCCCCTATTTACATAAAATCCTGAATCTGGACATGACAAAAACATGAACATTAAGTGAAATATAATGGTCGCCTTTATTACTCGTATGTGAAAGGAAGGGATTGAAAATGGAAACATGTTTTAAAAGAAGTACTTGGGGAGGAGAAATGGGAAAGCAGTTTTCAACCATGTGGGGAAATCCAAAATAAAAGGTTGAAAAGCCTTGGCTGAGATCGTGTTGAGACGTAGGGTATCTACGTACGTCAAAGCATCTCTACAGGTCATTCTCGCCCCCTTCTTACCGAATAATTCCTTAGCTCCGACACTGCTTTGACAATTACCTAGATCTTGGGTTCTTAAATGTCGGCCCACGGCCACATTCTGCCGCGAGGCAACCCAATCCGGCCCGCGAAGAAACTGAGAAACAAAACAAAGATTGAGGGTTCAAAAACCCCAAAACGGCCAGCAGTTATCATCCATCTTTTCAAGATATTTCATTGTAGACAGGAGGATTTTTTGTCAATTGTAATGAAGCAAAGCATTACTAATATGGATGGAAACGCTATTTCGGAGGGCTTCGTGTTACTTATCACATTAATTCACATAGGACAGCTTTAGTACAGTCATTATTCCAAAACCTACATGCAACAAAGGACATGGCTATAGGTATGGAGTGTCTCCCCCTGTGCAAGCATCTCAGTTGGTGAAATTGGCAATAAATGAAACATTGGGATGCACAAGTCGGACTTTTCGACTGCGGTACTTTTTAAGTTTTTTTTTCAGTATAACAGGACTACTACCACCTTACTGTATAGATTTTCGGGATAGTCAAATGATATTCTGTCGAAATCACACAAAAATCGGGCACCAAGGGCAATTGCATTTCTTTTGTAAGTCGTGGGGTCAGTTTTTGCCGCCCACGAATCTCACTAGGAGAAGAGGGTAGACGAGGCAAACGTGATGTAGGCCTACAGTTTTTTTTTCTGAAAACGTGATGCGGCACTACTTTTGTTCATCACATTTTGTATGAAAACAAATTGAAGAATATGCGAATTGGAAAATCAGAGTATATGGGAAAACTGGGGTGGCTTGCACGTTCTTTTTCGAATGATGGATCTTTTTATTTCTAAGTTTCACAAATCGTTCCAATCTACCAAATTTTCCACCCACTCCGCAAGCTTTCCCAATTAACTTCCCACCTGAAAGTTAAAATCAGTTCCATAACCATATAGGTCACGCATACTTTGATCAAGCATGGGCTTTTTAATTAAGAAGGTTGGGTATGCAGTGAGTACAAATTTACCAACAAAACAACACTTGTACCGATAACACGTCAGCTTTGGAACGAAAGCGAGTACCCTAGAGGTGAATTGTCTGACAATATATTGACTAAACTAAAGGTGGCTAAAGCAGTTTGAATTTCTGGCTTCAAACCCCCCTTATAAGCTCCAACGCCACATCAGCAGGCTCTGTATATACTTCTCTGCATTCAACACTTTTATCATCTTGGATCCGCCCTTATTATCTACTAGCCCTTTGTATAATCAAATTGATGGGCGGTTGTCCGACATATGCCAGATCAGTATAGATTTGTGTTGGAGCCGTGCAGGTCGAACAGGCTGTATGGCATACGAATTTTGAGGGAGCTTATGCCCTCTGGTAGAACAATATAGGCCTAAAATGTTTTCTCTTATCTGCCTTTTCTTATTTGAATTGTGTATTTCTACATCAAGACCTCTCGAAAAGAAGAAAATATTTATGTACAACGTACAAGGCTTGGTATGTGCCATTTTCGACAATCTGGGAGATATTTTAGCAAAAATATTCTTGTCACGCTACGTGCCAGCCGATGATGACACTCTGGTCAGGGAGTATAGGCTTATCATGACAAGGCAAGTCTCCACCCCTGAACCAACTCTTTTCAAGCAGATTTTCACCACCGAATCTGACATGAGCTCATTACCCGCCTCCCCAGGTTTTTCCCTTGACAAAAAATAATGGCCAAATTTGTGATACCTATGATCATCAGTTTAGTGCCCTTTAATTGGAATGGACAGATGGTTATATTTCAGTCTCATATACAATATAGTTCCTGCTTAAGAGCTTCTGCAGCTAGGGCTTTACCCCGTTGTTCCACGGGGGGTTGTCCTGTACCCCACCAGGGGCCCTCGAAAGGCTCAAGAAGAAAACACAGTCGAGTGAAATACTTCGAGTTCCGTGGCTTTGTTAAGATATTTCAAATGAGACCCCACAGGACAAAAGCAAATGCTTGCATGTGGCCAGCACATGCTTGTATGTGGCCAGCACATGCTTGTTTGTGGCCCGGGGAGATTTTCCTGGCAAAAATGTGGCGCACCAACGAAAATATTTAAGAACCCCTGACCTAGGTCTTGCAAAAAAAAAGGAACTTAGAGAGAGATCATATTCAAATGGCAAGAAACATTTGCACTTTTTTGTCGCCTTGGGTAAATAAATTAGAACTGTTTTGTAGCGCACAGCCATGGCTCTTATTTTGCACTGCAAGATGCATTGTTGGTTTAGAATTCTTTTAAAAAAAACCATCAGACTACCTTTACGACTGTCTCGACAGCAAACTGAATATTCCAAACAGGAAGCATGAAAAATCTGGTCATTCCATCACCTGTGTAGATGTCACGAGGGGAAACAAGTGACTGGCCCCTCGAGCTTTATTCCAAGAAACAACTTGCATTATATTATACTCCTTCGTGTGATGAGACCTCCAGGCACAAAGATTGCATGATAAGATCTACTATGGTGCAAGGTTATTTTATTGGCGTGAACTGGCCGCATTACTCCTCAGCCTGCTTCCTATCTCCCCAGCAAGGAATTACCATAATCCTCAGTTTAACCTGACCTTTAGAGCAGTCATTCAGTTGATTTAATCTTTTGACCTAATTTGAAGCAGTAACACCCAGCAGTGTAGACGTCGATTTGCTTGTTATCCAATGAATGGCTAGTAAACAGCGGGTTAAGGGGAGGGGTCGAAGAATTTATTGTGGGTGAAAAATATGTCAGCTGAAACCCATCAATTTTTTTTGTTGTTGTTGAATGAGGGCGCAGGTAAGTTGTTATAGATTTCACTTGATCACGCCCGTGCCTGTAGCATCAGTGCACTTCGATGACATCCTTCATATCAGAGATACCGTCGATGATGTGCGCATCTACGATGTTAACATCCACTATGTTCCGAACGTTTTTGCCACACTACTGACTACAACTAATTAATTCGAGGGCGGGCTTCTCGGTACATTGCATGACTAGAGTCCCCTTGACTAGGGTTCCTATGTAGAGACGTAAAGTGACTATGACAAATTGGCCTAAACAACATGATCAGCTGCTACTCTCCTATTTGGCCTTTAGATGTACAAGTCAGGTGAAACAGTGAGCTTGGAGACACCATCGACCAGGGATGACGCCAGCGGGGGGGGGGGATGGGGGTAGGGGATATGCCGTCCCATCGAGGCGGCCTCCCCCTCGTCAATAGTCGGGGAGCCTTAATGCGTACGAAAAATATGTAATCCAAACGACAGTCAATAGCCCCTATTTGGAAAGACAGATTCTTCAACGAAAAATCAAATTTTCCAATTCTCCTTAGTAAACATCCAAATGTTTAAATCTTCTTTTATGATCATATCCAAATATTTCAAACTTTCTTCAATAAAAATCCAAATTTTTCAAATTTTCTTCAATGAAACCCTGAATGTTTCATATTTTTGTATATAGAAGCAAAAAAAAGGGCGCCGAAAATTTTACGTTCGACATCCTTGCGGCAACCGGTCACTTTTTTTCAGTGCTTCTGGTTGCTGGTTCCCGTTGGGGAGGTTGTCCCCTATTCTTTTAAAAATGTAGCACACTTAAAAAGAAACTGTATTCACCCCAATATGAATTAGTGTACCCTGGTGTCCTAATTCATGATTGGCTCTGTTTAATCATGTGATAATATTTTTGCTCCTGAAATGTTCGATTCATGCAGAAAACTACTTAGTTTACGTTAAATATGAAATATTTTGTTTGAGCATATCATAAAGATATTTGTAACGAAAATTTTCAAGATGTAGGTGATATTTCAAAATAAATTTGAGGGACTGCTCATTCCCTTTAAAGGCAATAGGCAGCCGCCTCAAAATTTTCTTTGAAAAATCAGTAAACTCTCCCAACTACATTTCAAGCACCTCTGAAGACGTTTTGAACATAACTATTACAAACAATAGGTAAAGCAAGGAGAAATTCTCCTTGAATTTCACAATTCACTAACAAAAACATTGTCACATGATCAACATAGGCCATTCATGTACTAGAGTGACTGGACATACTAACTCTGGTTGGGGTGACTGTATTTTCCCTTTAAAGGAAAGAATGGTGGGGTTTGAAAACAGACAGCTTGCTTAGTGTAGTCAATACATCATGAAGCTGGAAGGGGATAATTTTCAGTACCCTGGACCCAGGCGATGATAACGACTCAGTAGAACTCTCTCCGACACAGGGCACACACGCGTTTGCTTATTTCAATCTGTTTCAATTATATAGCGCCTTATTACATATCTAACTGATAGAAAATCTTATCTACATACAGAATTTAGATATCTACCGTAGACGGTGCATAAGGGGGATCCTTTTTATCCACGTGACATGTACACAAGACAGGACACATGTGAGCGCGTGGTAAAGGGCCTACTTAAATTAATGATGAGTCTTACGAATCAGCCCTCCATCGAACTTAAAAAAGAGGAAGGTTTGATATCAAGAAAAATGCAATATACAATGTCATTTTTGGATTAGGACGAGAAGAGATGTCGTGTTAGATTTTTAAAGTGTACTATAGTTTGAAATCCATCTTGTGGGCCGTGAAGGATTTACTAGAGAAGCATAGGTGGCAAGAGGGATGCATTTTGTCCACCTGGGGTATAATAGATGACATGTAGCAGTGGTAATACCACCTCCCTGAACGGTCTAAGACCGTTGCGTGGCCATTGCAAGGCGTCTCGTTAATTTTCATGTCCCTTCTGGGTCACGTGATTCCATCTGTAAGTAGTTCCAGGTTTTCACTTACAGTGAGAGATAGTGCACAGGAATTCTTGAAAACTCATTTTGCCCATTTGTGGTACTATAGATGACGTCAAGTCCGTAGCCAAGGGGTCAGGGGCCAAGGGTGGCACCCTAGAAAAGTATTTCGCTCCCCTAGAAAATTAAAAACTACCATTGCCTTAATGCTTTTTAGTATGTCTCGCTTCCTAAGCAATATTTCGCCCCTTGGAAGCTGTTTTGCCCCCTTCTTCAGAACCTTGTCTGGCAAAAGTACACTAACGCCATATACAACGACGCGCACGGAAACAAGCAACCAAGTAGGTCAAATAACATGCGCAAGGAGTGCACACCAACAGGCGGCCACCATTTGAGAAAAAAAATAAATAAATACCTTCATGACTTACCTAAGTCTGCACATTTGCTGTGCAGTTCTCTACAATCTGTCTCAATGATAATCCCTGATACAGTAAACATTTTGGACTTTTTCTTTAAAATTATGATGTTAATAGTAAAATTTGAGAAATGATGAGCCATTCCACAATTTTCAATTTCTGTAAAAAATGACCAAACAAAACATAGACGTACACTTCCCCTTGGCCCCTTTTGCGACTCTGTTGAGATATTTTAGACTTGATTCAAGTCCTCTCTGGTAATCTTTACTAGCTAATATGTTTTAAAACAAATGCGTTTCTTTTTTCTTTGCCCTTTGAAGCATGTCTATGGCGAACTGGGTTTATAAACCGATATCAGCAAGAAGTTGGTTACCGGCGGTGACCGGCCGGGGGAAGGGGTCTTTCTTTCCATAACCTGCCAAAACTTCCTTAAACAGAGTTGCCCGCAGGAAAATAGCCGCAACAACCACTCCGTCCTTGAAAACATCACTTGTCTGTAAATCTTCATCATTAGAAGATATCAATTTGCAGTTTTCTGATCCCTACAGGTAAAATTAATTTACAATTGTCTGTGAACTGGAATATATTACGGATCATTATTTATTAAAAAATGCCAGCACATTACCTCCATACTAAAACCGACAGTTACCTGATAGATATAAACATACGTTCAACATGAACACATTCATTTCTGACGTACCCTGGATGTAAATTTGTGAAAACTGATTCGCGATTTGACGTAGGCTACTGATTCCAAGTAATTTAGATGTTGTTTGTGGCAAAAGGCCCTTCATACAATTGTTAAGATACTTCCAGGTCCTAATTACACCACTGCACGTTTCGATTTTCACTGATAGAGGAGTTTTCGTGACTCACAACCTCATCGACAAGAACATGAAGGTATCTCCCTAATTAATACGCTTCCTCGTAGCGACGACAAAAAACAGTATTTTGTCAACTGAATTCTAAGACTAAAAACTACCTCTTCTAATAAATCATTGTATGCATGACACTCAACATCAACCTTTTTAGTACTTGAAAATGTCAATGACACTTCACGGTGTCATCTTGCAACAATGTATATACATCAACATGTACACATACTGAAAGTGTTATAGTAAGTATTGCATTACAGAGAGGCACCTCATTAGACAACTGCGTTAATTTTCTAGTCACATGACTGCGCATTTACCAAAATATTAACGGTTCAATATTCTGATGACATTCTTGTATACGGGTAGATCCTTGTTTAAATGTGAGGGAAGAAAATTCTCGTGTAAAATTCTCGAGCTTCTTTCACTTGACTATGTTGTGGACTTCAGAGATACGTGCTGCCATTACGATTGATTAATGACACAAGTCACCCCAGGGAGGCTTTGACATTTTTCACAAGTCCAGGTAATAAGAAAACGACTAGAAGTAGGCTAACAGAATTACAGCATCAGCTGCCCGCGAGACTAAAGACAAGAGTAAATGTCTGCCACCTGAACTAAACTATTATCGATCTTAAATTACGGCATGTACTCAGATATAAAGATCTCAAATCCTGAAGGTATACGCATCCTTTTTTTTGTTATTTACCCTAGCTTTTCCAAGAGGAATCTTTTAAGAGTTTCTCTCGTGACCATTGATGCAAATGGCGCTCAGAATGTTACTAGAGAAAAAGATTGATAAAATCGTTACTCGGAGCTGTTCTGTGAACTGATTTGCAAGTGAATTTTATTTCTCGTTTCTGGGAGAACGTCTTTAAGGGGTGCCGAACGTTTTTTTTTTTCTTTTTTCTTTTTTTTTAAGTTGGGCTAGCGACTCCGCGGTGTAAAGGAAAGGTTAAAGAGAATTTTTTGCATTCGTTATTTGCTAGCTTTAATCATTGCTGGTTCTTCATGAGAGCCAAATAAGTCATTAGTCATGGCAACCGCCCTACAGCATGCAAACCTCTTACGTTACAAGATCTGAACTTATAGCTAAAGACTCACTAAGTAACTGCAATCACCCCATATAAAGGAATAATTTAGATAGACCTTTTGGAGTTAAACTTAAGTAGAAAAAGGTTTTCTTCTTAACGAATATAGTCACATGAAGGTGAAAGGGCCGTTCTCTCGATACTAAAGGAGTAAAAATTTTACCACAATAGTGACTGCAGTAATAACTGTCTGTTATCGAGTCAAATTCCACTCTTCCGCGAATGACATTTTGACTTAATTAGAGTTATGTTAATTACTACTCTGAGCAGAATGAAATTTCAGTCGATTTCCAGTTGCTAAAAGATCGATCACTGTATAGTCAAGGGGCGGATGCAGAATTTTAAAAAAGGGGGTGGGGTACTGAGTGCCGAAGGCACGAGAGAGCCGCGGATCGAGCGGCGATAGGGGAAGGCTAGGGAGGTGAATGTTACCTCCCGACATGGGGACTGTTTTGAAATTTCAAATGGAATTGTGCAATTTGGTGACTCTTCAACGTAAATCACAGACGATAAAATGGATGTAATTATGTTCCATTCAGAAACAGAATCATCAGCTTTTCCTTTCGAGCCTCACTAAGTGGTGCCACAAAAGTTTGGTGATGGGGGGCACCACAGAAGATGATGTCGTAATCCCACCCCAGATAAACCCAGAAAGTCGTTCTAAGTGTGCATAAGTATGCTTATCTACTATTCTTTGCACCCTGGAAGCAGTCCCAGGGGAGAGGTCTAACGAGAGAACACCCTTTGAGGAATTTTTGTTCGTCAAAGGTATAGTTTAGACTTGCCCGAAAAATAAAAGCAAAAATTTTCGCGCGTTCCAAGCGCGGTTCAACATGTTAAAGTACATGTCTATAGGCATACATAGGTTTATCACACCTCATGCCAATTACATATATACAATCATTTGCCGTGTTACTACCCTTCCATATTGATTATAATTTGGGGGAAGCCTTACAATAATAATGTTAGTCAGTGGCTTGGCCAGAATTTCTCTCATGGGGGTGGGGGCATGCATTATGTTGTGTGATCGCCTGCCTTGGGGAGGGGATAAGGGGGACCCCTCCCCCTTTGAAAAGTTTTGAAAAATTAGGTGTCCTTTCATGCAATCTAGTGCCACATATGCTACCTCTGAAGTAAAATTTGTGTTAAAATATTACATATTGAAGGTACTAAAAAAATATCGGCATCAGTGAGGGGGGGGGGGATAAATACACCACTGATAACCATAATACAAGTTTAACCATTAAAAAAGACACTGGTGAATTAATACCGAATGTATAGGTACTGGTGCAATTCAAGTCAAAACTTTATTTTTATTACCAAGCAAGTTTTTTAAACTATTGATTACCTTTAGGCTTTAGCTGCATCATTGTATTATTTTTCTTTCAGTAGGTGCCCGAAAAATTCTCAGCATACTGCCCGAATTTTCATTAAAATATTTGGTGGGGGCTGCTGCCCGCCGTCTCCTACGCCTATGCGCGAAAGGCGTCAAAATTTCGCGTAAGAATTGTTATAAAACCCTTATCCGTGCCCTCGAAAAAATATGTTTGGGATGGTACAGAAAAATGAACTGAAGGTTAAAGCGCGGAAATTTGATAGTTTGCAAAGGAATTATGAAAATTTTTATTAGTTTGCGACCGATTTGTGATAGAAAATGAACGGAACGGCCTACCAGAATTTTTTTCACTGCTAAAACAGGGCCCCTCGGTCCGCCCTAAGTTACTTGCCAGAGAGTGAATGTCACTATATTTGAATAGTTTACATAAGTGCACGAAAGTGAGGAGGCCTCTCCCTCTCTTTCAGATCACTAGCTTTCTTTCCTACAATACAGGGGTGGCCTAGCTCTCCGACGGAGGGGGCAACCCGACCGAAGCTCTTACAAAGGTGACGTGTTCGAAAAAACAGGTTTTTTTCGGCGCGGGAAGGGCGCGAAATCTTGTGGTTTTTATTGGAGAATATTTAAAAAATTTGGGTTTCTATTGAAGAACATTTAAAAACTTAAGGGTTTTGTTGAAGAAACTATGTAAATATGGGGTTTTTATTACACAAAATTTGGCTCTTAATTGAAGAATCTGCCTTCCTTGCAAAATCATCTAAAACCGTTCAGGCAACTGTTTACAGTAGGGAATTACATGGTTTGTCGTACCCATCAAGGGTCCCTGACGAAACTGGAAAATTTCCCCGAAGGGTCAGTCTTCCCAGATGAGGGGGGTATGGCCCCGCCCCCCCCCTCACCTGGCGCCACCCCTACTACCGTATTCATAAGAATCGATACCTTGGCTACAGGACACCAATAAAATCTTACTTTCCCAAACTACTGTATTTGAAAACTATTTGGCGTCAAGGTCCCACTATGTCGTAGACTATAGACCACTTAAGGTCAAGTTATTGAATTTACGTTGGCTATGAATCAATAGCCAACCTCTTTTTTGAAGAATTTTTTGCCAAAAGTCGGCTTCTTTTACGTAAAAAACGAATTGAATAGCAGTGTATACTCAGACGCCACTGATACAATTTACATTCAAAACCTGGTATGTCAGTAGACAGTTAACGATATTTGCGGTTTAACCTAATATCTTTTCTACACCGGTTGTGGAGCTTGTTAAAGCGTGGGGATAATGAGGTTACCCTTTGCCACAACTGCCTCCGGGGCACCCTTGGGCAAGGTGCACCTGTATTTGCCCCGGTGCTTTTTAAGTGCTGTTGCCTTTGGGCGTAGTGTTGCCTTTGGGCGTAGTGTTGCCTTTGGGCGTAGTGTTGCCTTCGGGCGTAGTGTTGCCTTCGGGCGTAGTGTTGCCTTCGGGCGTAGTGTTGCCTTCGGGCGTAGTGTTGCCTTCGGGCGTAGTGTTGCCTTTTGGGCGTAGTGTTGCCTTCGGGCGTAGTGTTGCCTTCGGGCGTGTTGTTGCCGTGGAGTGTAGAGTTGCCTTCGGGCGTGGTGTTTCCTTTGGGCGTGTGGGCGGAATTTGTTTCGGTGGTATGTGGTTGTGGGGAGTTGTTTTGGGGTTGGCTGCAGTGGCAGTTACTAACTTAGAGTTCAGTAGTAACAAAGACTCATTTGTTCCCTGTTGCACGGTATGTATAGTTTGTTTAGCATTTGTGTTTGTGACCCGTTATGGTTTTGTTTGGGTTTGGGATTCTTCTTCAGTTTGCCAGTGCCTGTTTCTACGTACTTAAAAAGCTCTCTTTTCTACACAAAGTGGACGTGACACATGTAATGGTGATGTCATATTGTCACACACTGACGGAATCTTTGTGCCCTGAACAATAATCAAACCAATGTTCTGCTCAATGGTAAGATTCCTTTGTAATGGTCTTTTGTTACCGAAAGTTCCTCTTCTACGTACAAAAATTTGTAGTAACCAATCTTTCAGCATTAGTTGCAACATTACCTTGACCATTATGAAAAATAGTTTCATTTAACTTTTTCTAACATAATGCATGGAGCTCTGGATGGGCACATAGTAGAACTAAACTGATGGGCATTGGGTCGTTAGTGCCTGGGCACTCGATGCAATCGCAGTTTTTGTTTCAATTCATGACAGGCTGATCCATGAGTGCCCCTTCGAGTACAACCCATGCCATTCTACAGTATAAATTCAATTCAATTATTCAAACTTCATGTCAACCGTTAATCGACATAATACATGTGTAAATATAAACAGAACACAATCAGTAGATACAACAGCTTTCTTGATAGATACTATACACATGCTGGTCAATAACGAAGGATAAGTCGAGAACTGTAGTGACTTCATCCGTTTCAGAGTGCGGTTCGTCGGCAACCTACTTAGTTTCGAATGCCATACTCCTATACTGCAAACCGACCCATGATAAGCATCAAACTGACCACACTGGTAACTCACACATGCTAGACGCAGAATTGTAGACTGGTGGCGCCAGGTGGGAGAGATGCAAGGGACCATGACCTCCTATTGTAGGGGAAACTCCATTTTTGTCGGGGAGCCTTAATGGGTAGGCTAAAGTATGAAACCCCCCACAACGACCAGTCGCAGCAACAAATTTCTTTGTTTTGCCCTGAGTATGGCATATTGACCAATGAAGACCACAATTTTTCATTATTTCTTCAATAGAATTCCCAAAATTTTCGGCGCCTTTCGCGCGCCAAAATTTCGCACTTCCAATCCTTTCGGCAGCCCTGTCGTTTCGTCGGGGAGCTTGGAGCCACCTTGGCCACCGCCTCTGATTGAAGAGGAAAATTTGTGGTAAGCAGTGCAATTTCCTGCAATCTAAATCGCCTGAAAAGCAAAATTTTCTGGCCTCAGCCCCAACCATAGTGGGCCTGAGGCACAATTTTCTGACCCCAGCCCCAACCAAAGTGGGGCTGAAGCCCCAACCATAGTGGGGCTGAGGTCGTGTGGTTCCTGTTGGATGCTGCCGAAACACGGACTGCCCTCCTAAGGAACCGCTTCCTATGAAAAGTTCGTACTTCTGCTTCTCTTTGTCTTAGATACAGCTAGCTTCAGGACCTCCTAAGTATGGATTTCGCTCTTTCCAATTATTGTTCTATCTACGCCTGGGACCCTCCCCTGCGGCCCTCGACCTCATTTCAGCCTCTCCATTTGTCCCTCACTCTCAAAAAGTTTGAGAACCACTGTTCTAGACTGATAGCATACCGGTGATCAGGCCCTTAGCCAGAGGGGTGAGATAGGTTTTATATTGTGTGTTGCTGCAAAAAACAGTTTTAGGTGGCGAGCTATGCTAAAATGCATAACGCCTGAGTAAATATTTTAAGTTCTAACCACCCCTCCCTTGGCTACGGGCCTGTTCGTGAGTCCAAGATGAAAAGGAAAAGTCCGTCCTTTGCCGTTTCTGACAACCTCATCTAACTAACAAATTAACAAGACAAGTTATTGTGTTTTACTTCTTTTAATTCGGACTGTCCGAATCTCTCCAATGGTAAATCGCTGTTGCATTTAAATCGTTACTCCTGGTTTTGCCGGAACCCTGGTCAAGTAAAATTCACAATCTCAAGCGAAGTCGTAGTCCGAACAATCGAGCAAATATTGTTAAACGTTTTGTTCTCATATTATCTAGAAAAAGTGTCAGAAGAAATAGGCAGGCTGACGCATGAAAGACATATGAAACGCCAAAATCTCATTGATACATGTATGATATAATATTTACTTCAAAATACAAGCTATGAATTTCATAGAAAACAACGGAATTAACACTACCTTTACTTAAAAGGATTCCATGGAGATGAGGCAAGATGATCAGAATTATCTTTCTTTTCTTTTTTATTCGAAAAAAGAAGGAGAGAGATACGTCTAATGGACAGGGAGCCTTGAGGGAAAATCATTTGTACTTTATTGCCTCTCTCTCTCCCTCTTACTCTGCTGTCGAAAGTTTTAACACCATTCTTTTATGAACACATTAATGGACGCCTTGGACTGGAATATTCGCATCAGTTTTGGCAAAACTTCTATGTCAAAAATGGCATCACTCACGACAACCTGTGTTTACTGCATTTAAAATCCATTCTTTTAGTTGTTGTCATAGCAACTGCGTTTTCTATGCACGACATTGCAAATTCTGGTTACCAACAGCATGATTTAAACATAATCTTCTTGAAGGTCTCTCAATGTAGGTCACTCAAAGAGGGAAAGAAAAATCAGCTGATAGGCAGACTACAGAAATAAAGAAAGAAAGAAAAAAGAAAAATTAGTGCAACTAGAAAGGTATGTACTTTTAGTCATGTAGACACCTAATCTCTTGGAGACTGGTGATGTTAGAAACAAGACCTCTGGTATTCACGAAATGAATATTGTAAAAGGTACGAGGAGTGCAAAATTGGCCCAAGTCTTTGGGACCTATGGCACTAACACACCTATGGCACTAACACTATATAGAGGGTTTTCATGTGAAGTCACGTGCGTGGGATTTTCAGGCACTGAAGGGCAAAACACCCACGCAGTAAGCGCATTAGTTCACAGCACACGCGCACGGCATAACCATAGATACTGCTGTGACACAATGGACGCGTGCCCGTCAAAACCAAAGAGACGTGCGATCTTGCCCTTCAAAATCAAAGAGACGCGCGATCACGTGACGTCGGTGAAATCCCTCTATAGCTAAGAGAACACTCGAAATAACAGGCACGTATGCATGACTTTATTTCTTTCGGTCTGCAACTGACACGCTGCAAGTTTACTTCTGAGAGGAAAGCAACTTCTCTAACGCATGGCGCAGATCAACGTAACTTAGTAAAATAATTAATAATGATAATTCGGCCTTGAGGGGCAGTTGTTTTACGACGCTAAGCGACTACGAATTAGGGGATAAATGCGAGGGTGCCCGGTCTCAAATGTGATTTGAGACCGACGATGACGTCATCATAGAGGCTGAGCGGACCGAGGCGACAGCCGAGGTCCGCTGCCTCTGTGATGACGTCATCGGAGGTCTCGAATCACATTTAAGACCGGGCACCCTGCTTTTATCCCCATTCATAAACACTCAACATTAAAATGTTGGGAATCGACAAAAACATTGAATTTTCGACAAAATTTTACAGATCAAATTTTAATTCTCCCAGCTAACTTAGTACTCTATTATGACGTCATGTTTAGTTTCTTGCGATAGTAGCGAACAACTTCAAGCCAAAAGAAAGTGGACAACCACGCAAATATTTTCACTTAACATATTGTTTGGAATCTCAATTCATCGAACGAAATTTAATTGGATTAATTTAACGCAAAATCGTTTATCTCTGAATTATCATACATCGTTGTAGAGATGAGGCTGAGCATTAAAACAAGGAAACTAACTTCTAGCTGGCTATTGTTTACAGTGAAGTTCTACTCCACGAAAGTTTCAGAGGTAAATACACAGTGCTGTGCAGTTACGGTCTATGTAATATATTGTGTGCATTGCAGTGCAGCATTCAACGACACATTGGGACATTTGACTACAAGTAGTTAACGCACAAGATCGTTCAAGATCCATAAGCAAGACGGTGGTTTTAGGTGTCTTAAGCCTTTTTGGAAAAGGATTATAGTGTTGGTAACTTTGAAAATGTGTTCAAGTTTTGAATACAGATTATGCAGGCCTAACGTTAGGACTAGCTTAAACTATTTACAACATTAGTTCATAAGAAGCCTAGCTCGGCGTAGAACTAGAAATGAAGACCGTGCTGGCCTGTTATGTCTGTTAGTGTTAGCGGAATTGGTTCAAACGTAAAAACCTGACAGTGACACAGTAAAACCTGTTTACCATTGCTCTGCCTGTCATAGTTATAACACAGGCCCCATGCTGGCATTAGCAGCACAGAGACCAAATTCACTTTTCTTTACCATGCAGTCCAACTTAGGAAAATAAGGAGTGGAATATTTGTACCAGGCAGACCGTTAACAAAATGTACCCATGGCATATACTGTAAGGTTATATACGCTCTTTTAGCCATACCACTGCCAGTATCCAAGAAGATGAATATAGTTTCGCTAGCATTCATTCATGGGATGAAATGAGCATTATGCTTTGGAATGGTTATAGCTACAGGGGTGCTAGGCATAACAGTGTAATACTACAGTAGTTTACAGTAACTGGTTTACTTACTCAGATGTTATGGCTTATGTTGCTATGGTAACACAACATGGACAAAGCATAGTGCACAATGCAGTAGTAACAGTGATATTCAATTCACCTTGAAAAAGTAATTCTCCTAAACTGGCAAAGACCAGTCTCGAATGCGATTCGAGACTGGTCTCGAATGGTTTTCAGCCAATCAGAATGCAGGAAATCAATAAAGGTGTTTATGAATGTGAGAAAAGCCTGTTCTCAGGAATTACAACTTCACGTCGGGTGGCTAACCAACTCAACTATTTGGTATCCTTGGAAAGGCCAGTTCAGATGGAAAAACCGTAGATTGCTCTTGGATGCAAAACTGCAATTTACTTTGACCTGGCCGGGGATCGAACCCCAAACCTGAGCTTCATCGTTTCAAATCCACCGCCTTTACCCACTCGGCCACAGCACAGGTATAGACCAAGGCTTACGGATATGATGTTACAGAACTAAGAGTATTTATTGAAAATAAATTTTCGTAATTTTTGTCAATAAACACTCTTAGTTACAGAACAGAACTTGTGCCCTCCGGAAGAGGTAAGCGCGTATCGTTGCAATTTCCACCAACAAATACAGAAAGCATTTTTTTGCGCGTTCGAAGACCACGTCTGCACGTGTCTACAATATGTACCAAAGCCATGTAATTTATCTAGCGAGCTTCATTGTTTGTCCTCTAAAATGACGTCTAGTGACTTCAATGCATAAGGTCTATGCTTCCAAATGTTTAAACCAAGAAGACGACCTAAACGGTGTGCAACAGACAAACTTTCAACGATAAAACTCCAGGGTTTGAGTAATACGTTGGTAGGATCGTTTCTGTCCAGATTTCGAGACTGCGCATGGCTTTTCGAACAGACTTGTATGCATCATCACCGAATAGAATGGGGCGTATTTCAAGTACAAACTTCCGCACTGATATTTCGTCTCCACGAGGAGAAAATTTCCGTAACAGTGTACGTACAGGAGTTTGGTATCTATGCTTATGGTATCTTTGATGTGGGTATGGTAACGTGCGCGCCGAGTACACCTGTAGAGTGCCTTTAAGCCTGTTCGGTCTCTAATGCGTTAATTGGTGGTATTACGCGTTGGCTCAAGTGCACATCATTACATACTTGCACTGAGTCTAGTGCATGTAATTGCCTTAGCAATTAATGAAGTGGCTGCATCACAGTATGTGACGCAAATGACACCAATGTATGACAAAAACGAAAGTACATATCGTCACCTTTGTGTTTACAGTACAAGTCAATCCAACCCGAAGAATATGAACCTAAAACTCCATTGGCATACAAACTAATTGATAGCACTTATTGTAAATTAGGGTGTCCACTAAATGGAAAGATAACACACAATGCACCGATCACGGACATATGTATAGCAAAGATAATATAAGCATAGATTCCCAACTTAAAATGGCGTTGTCACTCCCCATGGAGGGTAAGATATCGGGGCAGTAATTTGGAAAACAAACAGGCAAATGAATGTCTTACAAAAGTAGCCTATTTCTTACTTTTATATGAATACTGAAGTTTATCTCTTTCTAGTGGCATTACACACAAGTGCACTTGAATATGAACGCACAATGACTGATTTGAAGTTTATAGACTTATATCGATAGGGCAGTAATTTCTGTGGCATCTTCAAGTTACGCACTTTCATATGAGCCTTTAATTTCTCACGCGCTCTCAACGGGAAAGCAACTAGCAGGTTCACTCTCCATGTTTGCAGAAGTGTGCGTCAATTATTTCGGCGGATGAAAAGAAAAACGTTTACTGCGCGTATACGGAGCGCGTTAAAAAAATGCACCCACGCTAACCTCTTTAAACGATGGAATTTTCAGTGACGCGGTCTAAGTATCGTACGCATATTGCCGATTAGAACGGCGCGCATATCAAATTTACACTTCCGCCCTCAGCCTGATATTTGCGTCTCCATGAAGAGTCATTTTTCGTAACAGTTTAGGTATAGTAGTTTGGTATCTATGCATAGACCTATAATATCTTTGATGTGTAGAACCTACATATATAGATCAGTATGACAATGTTCGAGGCTTCTGGGGGCGTGTTAACTTCCCAACATGCGCCCTTTTGTTGTGCAAAAAGAACGCTTTTAGTGCGCTATAAAGGTATCGCAACATCATGTGATCGCGCGTAGTCTCTTTGGGTTTGAAGAGCAAGATCGTGCGTCTCTTTGGTTTTGAAGGGCATGCTTTCATTGTGTCGAGTATTATGGATGCTTGTGCGCTGCGTGTGTGCTGTGAGTTCTTTACTGCGTGTGGTCTTTTGTCCTTCAGTTGCTAAAAATCCCACGCGTGTGACGTCACACAGGGGCGTCAATCCGTATTTAAATGTGGGGGGACGGGGGACGGGGGACGGGGGACGAGGGACGGGGGACGAGGGACGGGGGATGGGGGACATACATGACTTAGTACAAACCAATCCCTTTGGTTTTGAAGAAGGGGTGTCTTCCTATAGGCCCTTTCCTCCTCCCCCCCCCTTATGATGACTGACGCCCTATTCTAATAAGAATTATCATTTCAAAGTTAACATGACCATCATAGATGATCTGCCAGGTGAAATACACGGAGTCCACGGAATTACTTCAAGATGTCATTTTCACCATGTCCCAAAATAGCTGAAACCACGCTTCGTAGGGTGGATCATTGTCGGACCAGGCCCGTTAATAGGGTGACATGTTTTTGGGTGTGAAGGTCCCAAACTCCGACTGGCTGGATGTTTTTTCCAACTGAGTGGAGGCGTGTAAATTGCACTTTGTTTATGCGCTCTGAGTTTTGTATACAACAGGGGGTCTCCCCCTCCCCTTTGAGAAATTTTTGTTAATTTAAGGCTGCTTAGGTGCAAAACGGTGCTATCTTTGGGATATTTTTGGAGCTGACCGTATATGGCTGGAAAATGTCCATAATTTAGTGAATTCTAATTTTTCCGACTGGCTGGATGTTTTTTACTAACTGCAGTGGCGGGGCGTAAATTGCACCTTTTTTTATGCACCCTGCGTTTGTATAAAGCAGTGGGGATCCTTCCTTTGTCACTATATAAAGGTGTCATCCTGGGGGAGGGGTCTAAGGGTAGGGGGCATCCCCCTCCCCTTTGAGAAATTTTTGTCAATTTAAGGTTGCTTAGATGCAAATGGTGCTATCTTTGGGGTATTTTTGGAGCTGATCGTAGTATAGCAAAGGTGTGAAGAACTAGCAAGGGCGTTTTCAGAATGCTTTTTAGTCGTAAGTGTATTAACAATCACCATCTATACTGATAATGGCTTCGGCGAAGAGCTCGGTAAAAATTTTTGAAAAGTGTTTAACGGCATTAACGTACTTTCAACCTTCCACATCATGCTACAAATTAGACTGAATGCAGTGGCGTACCCAGGATTTCTCTCTGGGGGGGGGGGGGGACATGCAGTATGCCGTGTGACAGCCGGCCTGGGAGAGGGGTCTAAGGGGAGGGGTCCCCCTCCCGTTTGAATTTTTTTGAAAAATTAGGTGTCTTTACATGCAATCTGGTGCCACATATGTTACCTTTTGAAGTAAAGTTTGTGTTAAAAAATTTACGTTTTTTTAGGAACTAAAAATAGGCATCAGTGAGGGGCCATGGCCTAATGGGGTGTCCCCCTCGTCTTTGAAAAATTTTGAAAATTTGGTGTCCTTACATGCAATCTGGTGCCAAATATGCTACCTATTTGAAGTAAATTTGTTTAAAAAATTTACCTATTTTTAGGAACTAAAAAAAAATTTTTAGGGCGTCATGGGATATCCCCATTTCGCGGCGTATCCCCAGTTCACTAGTATTTTTTCCTGTGTGTATCCCCAATTCACGCCCTAAACAGACCCAAACACTCACACACACACACCCATACACACGGACACGTTTTGACCCCTCCCACAGAAATGAAGTTCCGGTTACCTTGGGATACCCCACCTTGGGTTAGACCCTGAGACTAGTAACTTGGGGGCACCAACCGTTACCATGGCAACGGTGCCAGTTTCAGCTGGCATTACCAAATATAGCTCAACTGGCAAAGTGATTACAATATCTCATCCTCCTCACGGAGCGATGAGATAATAATTTCTCTCTGGAGTACTGAAATTTGATTACTTTTTTTATATCCTTCTGCCGAAGCTACATAAGAAGGAGCAAACCTACGTGACAAAATCTGGAATTCGTATATTTGAATAGGAAGGATTCTATTAACTCCAATTAACTTATATCTTTGCAGCTTTGCGGAAGGATTGGTAGAATCAAGTTAGCCATTCCGAATCTAATGCTGTACAGCGTCACGCTAACAAAAACGAATAACGCCCTGAATTCCATTTTTCCCTTTATATTCTAAAATTTTCTGTCTAACCTTGACCATCTTCAGCATTAGACTACGATAGAAAGACTACCAGAAAGTAAATACAGCAGTGCATTTACCTTCTGGTAGGCTTTCATCTTTTGTATCGTAGTCTTATGCTGAAGATCTTCAAGGTTAGACCGAAAATTTTAAAATATAAAGGACAAAATGAAATTCAGAGCGTTATTCGTTTTTTGTTAGCGTGACGCTGTATACTATTAGAGTCGGAATGGCTGATTCTACCAATCCATCTGCAATTTCGACGATGACTCTGTCGCAGGTCAACAGAATTAAATGGAATTCTAATTTCAACTTGTTCTATACCATGATGGAACTCAACTTCTCTGATGTCTAGTATCAATGCGATAACTATTGGGGCACGTGTGCTCCAATTTGTACCTTGTTACAAGGCTCCGAATACAATCTGGTACGAGAATGAGGCACAAATGTCTTGGTTACCCTTTTGCATTGTTGTGTTTCTAACACCATGAAAGTACCACCTCGGAACACTCTGATGCCCATTGCCCATCAATAGACGAGTTGGGAAATGTTTCCACGCAATGCAATATGGGAATGGGTCAAAGGTTAAGTGTACCACGCTTACAGTGTCCCAGCGCGGGTGTTGCATGCTGAGCACGCAGAGCTAAATACGTTTCCGTTGTCATGGTACACTTGACCTTGTGACCTGACCGGAAGTACCGAATTTCCCAACTCGTCTATACTGATTCTTCCTCGCCCCTTACACACGCACTTACACAAACATGATACGCAATATTTGACCAGTATGCATTTGGAGGGTAACATTGATATTGTACGGGTAAATGCAGGAAACAGAAACCTAGATTGCCTGTAAAATTATTTCCAAAGTCTAGGAGGTTCGACATGAAAACTTCTAGATGGGGTTATCCTCATATGCATTTAACGGAGAGAAGGGAGCTTGCCGAGAGGTGGTGTCACCACAATTACGTTAAACATCTTATTTGGACGAGTTCAACTGAACTTAAGTATATCCCAGCCCCATCTGTCCATATAGAGTTCAATTTTGCACTTTTCTAGACAAAAGGACTTTCAGTTCCCAATTTTGCACCCAACTTTACGTATTTGGAGGTACTTATTTTTTTACACGAATTGAACTGATTTGGGGAGTTTGTAGAAAACCTGTAACCATTACCAAATAGAGTTATGGCCCCCAAGAGACACTTTACAAGACGCCTCAAAACACAACAAGCAAACCATCCTTGCTGGAGTTACACAATAATTGCTTTGTAAATTCAGAGGTGAGAATAACTTTGGAAATTCAGGGGTGAGAACAGGATGAACGTTTTTATCTTTAATATTTATTTTTTTAAACAGTAATAGCTTTGAACAAAGGCGCGTCAGGGGTGCAAATGATCCCGGGACAAAGGTTCAGTTGCCCCAAGCCCAATAAGGGGAAAACTATAGCCTAATATCACCCCGAATACTTTAAGGTTGTAACAGATAGTAGGCAGACTATGTTTTCTAGAGTCACCTCTATTTATGAACATAATCAATGTCACCTCCTTGCCTTTTCCAAAGTCCCCTCGTCTCTTTGACGAAGAGCCGAAGGACGAAACCAGACGTTACTCCGCATTCCCCTTGCCCAAACACTCTAACGCAGACTGGATATGTGTGGATGTGAAAGGCTATTGCAAGCTCATAAGACTTAAACCTTGACGACATGGAATTTTATTACTTGTACTGCTCTGTTCTAGTAACAACTGAACCTGCTCTAGGCAGAACAGAACATTTTTAAACGTTACTTTGTTTTACTTTGCTGTACTAAATTTGATCTGACATTAACAACTTTGAAATAATGTGATATCTGAGTGAATGATTTATGTTAGTGCATAATGTTCTTTCGCAATGAGACAGTCGATCTCTCTTTTAAACATCTGATGGACATGTGATGAGCTACAGCTGTAAAGGTTAGCATCTGCGCATGTGTATATTAATTGTCTGCACCGTCCGTTGTCTTTTCATGTATCACTCGTAAATATTGCACGCGCAAGCGCGGATACTAACTAGCTGCAGTTAATAGCATGTAATCTCATGGCAATTTCATATTTCTTTCAAAGTCCTTACACGTGTCTTTTGTGATGCTGAACATTACAACCATCGCATATCACAGGTAAGCCAAAGAGTCTATAGGTCATCTTAAATTGAACAAATACGTGTGACAGGATTCATGAACCATACATGATCTAGCTACATCATGTAATTAAAGTATTGAATAAATTGGCATATGATAAATCAGCTTGGGTTCAGTATTGTCCTTTGAATGAAGCATATGGATGTGGATATACCAAAACTCTGACTGCTTTCGGACAATGGCTTTTCTCTCAATAGAGCTTTAAAAAGGAGATCTAAACGTTTCCAGTATATTTCCAATTTTCTTTTAACTTCCCTAATGTTGCACATGGTTTTCTCTTGTTTAACAAAAATTGTCGAATACATTGCTGCTGAAATTGTAATGAGTTTCTGTTTCCAAGTTCCCACATAGTATTGCCTGTATAAATCTTGAAGTTTTATCCACTGACGAAAATGCAATTCATAATTCTTCTGAACATTAGTTTTGTATTCTGAGAAGTAGTTTATGACAATACATTAACAGGGAAGTAGTTTATGACAATATTCAACAGGGTGCAGCTAAAGATCTGTTTAACTCATCGACTACTTTACGCTCGTGTCAATAACAACAATGACATAATTTGGACAAAACTTCTAAGAACAATTGATTAAAGTTGATGCCTTTAAGTGTAGCTCGCACTGAAGTAATCTGTGATTTCGAAAATATTAATGACCCAATTCCACGAAATGAATGGATCTGTATGAAGCGCCAAACGAGCAATAAACGCATCTTGATTTTGTTGCATTTAGTGGATGGGCACCCTCAGAAGCGATAAAAGTTTAACAGCTACTATCAGGAAGATGTCCATTACTGTTTATGGGAATGCAGTTTAGGAAAAGAAAAAAACAGAAATGATCTTATGTGTTATCAGATGTTTTATATCTGTACAGAATGTAAATAACTTAAAAAAAGAGAAGTGCCGGGGAAAAGATCAAGTAAGGATGTTGTGTTTGTAGCTTTATAAAAATGAAAGAAAATGTAATTCACCTGGCACTTTGCAGAAAGGATGCTTTTCAATTGGTATTGAGCAACGCGTCCCTCTTGGCAAGTCGGAGAATACCGTTCGTTGAAGACAATCAAACAACATGTGAATTGTAAACTTTATACGTATCAGGTTCATACAATATTGGAGTTCCATATGGCTCAGAGACGCTCGTACAACTTGTGAAGTTCACACAGAGACAGTTGAACAATATTTGAAGTTAACACTGATCATAAAGATATTCTGCAATGTGATACATGTTTGTACAGTCATGATAATCCTAGTACATGAAATAATGGACAATCTGACGTATGTCACAGGTCACAGCCCGGCTGAACACTAACTTCGATCTGTGGTGGTACATCATTTACCACATGTTTCATTTTCTAAAGGTTTGTTGACAAGAAAAAAATCACACCTAATTGCTTGATGTAATAAGCATTCAAAGCGTAGAAAACAGGCACAATCTCAATTAAAATCCATTAAATATTGACTATTTTATATACCTTTTACTATGAATAAACATGAGCTAAATATACAAATCCTTGACTTGAAGGAGGGACTCACAACCCAAGTTATCCCTTGTTTGTTGAACCTTCCTTTCACGTTCAGTTGTAACGTTGGTACGGCTGAGTGGAGAAGTTGTCTACTTGAAATCTGTCAAGATTACGCATCAAGCTATAAGGCATCTGGCAAATAATTAACAAGTAATTTATACAGGGTTGACAAAAGAAACATTGACACCGCCTAGCAATCCACATTATAATTTCTCCATAGCTGCTGAGTTATCTCAGAAGTGGTCAAACTTTGAATAGCTAACTAATAACTTGAAAACCAAAATCTTATGGTATATATAAAAATAGTTCCATTGGATATTTAATTAGTAGGTTTCAATCTACATCTGCTGAGTGCATTATATCAATTCTTTCTTGTCACAGTTAACGATGTAAATTTTTAAGGGAAGGGACAAGCAGCTTTTGATAGCTCTCGACTTGTGTACTTTTGGTAAGAGATTCACTAAATTAGGAAAGAGCCACAGAAGTCTACAAGGTGCTACGTTTTCGTGCCAGCCTGGCTTCGGGTCTGGCGATTTTGATCATCCTAGAAAGCCTGCAGGAAGGACATTTGGCGCCTAAATTCCTTAGATTGCAGAAAATTGTAATTTATAACACAAATTTTGATTACAGTTCAATGCAGCAAGCCGCCCCCACAGGGCATATCATTATGAACATACTGTGGACTAGCACCATTGCCCATTGCTAGCCATTCAGCTGTTTTTCGAAAATTGCAGCGCCCCCCCCTCCCCCAACATCCATCTCGTCGTCAATTTCTTTAAAGGAATTTTGATAGACATGATTTTAACTGGAAGGAAGCTCCAACCAACCCTAACAGAAAATTTAAATTTTAATATGCTTTTTTAGAGAAAAATTTTGTTAAAATTTTCCTCTTCTCTTCCCTCGTTTTATCTTCTTTTCCTTTCTGCTTTCCTTTTTTCACGTCGGGGGGAGGGGTCCGGACCCTCAGTCTCCCTTTTCAGCCCCTGGACTGTTTTATCCCAGTTCTTCCCAATTGTTGTCCAAGAATGAATGATGGCGTTGGCTGCACAAATGTTAGAAAAACGCTCACTGTGAGCAACTCATTGAACTTTCACTGATTACATCGATTTTTTCTTTTTCAAAACAGACTTTAAACATGCATGTGTGTACAAGATAGTAAGATAGGGGAGTCTGTTGCAACTCTCTGGTAAGATCCACGGATGTAGGCTAAGAGACTTTAACAATGGCTAAAAGCTAATAGAACAACGTTTACTTATTTAAATCTATTCTGCCATAAGCGAAGCTAGAAACACATTGACATTTCCAGTATGTATCATTACAATTTATAATGGACTTTATTTATGTAAATTGTTTTCTGCTAAATTTCTAAACACAATTCGATGCATATTTAAGTCATTCTACGTGCTTTAGAACAATGAACGAATAAACAAATGAACGACTGAAGTAATGTAGGAATAAATGAATGAAGGAATGAAAAAAACGAAGGAATGTTTAGAAGACATGAGCGTCTTCTGCACGTTGCAATGAAGTTTATAAAACACGCCGACATATTAAAGCGCCATGGGCGTGGATCATGGGGAGGCGGGGGGACGGATACCCCTCACTTTTTTGGAAGGGGGACATCTCCAATAAGCCCCCACTTTTTCAATAATATAGCATAGATTACGAATCGACACTACATTTTAAAAGCTAAACTGCGTCCAAATATTGCACCACTTGTCAAGTAGACACCTTCCAATTACCATTTTTCAAAGACCCCTCCTCCAGGACGGCGATTCGCAAATGGTGAAAAGTTCCCCCACCTTTGGAGATGGATCCACGCCCTTGTAAAGCGCATTACAATCTTGTACCTACAGCATTTATAAATATTCGACTTAAAGATTGAAATTTGTTATATACTCATACGCTGAAGCTTTCATCTTTCAAAGAGCAATTGAGTTTTCAAAATCGAAAGAAAGAGCAAGTCACACGATTAAGTATATTTACGATTCATTTTGACTGAGGCTTCAGCCTTGTAATTTCTAACCTGTGGATATTTCTGTCTTTCCCCCAGGGATGGTCTGAAGTGCTTTAAGGCAGATAAATTGCTTAAATTGACAACCTTTCGGAGGGAATTGGCCGTTACAAACTCGAAAACATGTCAAGATATTTTAGTAACTTGAAGGCCTTTCACCGAGAAAGCGATTGCATCAGTTCCGAGTTGTCTCGAGATTGCGGGGAATATGAATAAAAAACAAACTCCTATCAGCTAGATTTAAAACGATGTAGTAGGTAGATTGACAGAATTGAAAAGGTCAGTAAATTTGGAAGTAGACAATTTTCACTCTTAAGAAATAATTGTGTCACGCTGTCACAATTACCACGGAAAATAATTTAAAAGCAAAATTTCGTGCAGGAAAATGGGATGAATGAGCAGAAAAATTCAGTTATTGCTCTACCTTATGGATCATTTTATTTCGTATTTGATAATAGCCAGATATTTTAAACATTGAATGTATGATCCATTTCTTATTTACAATCCTGAATGATAATTTATAATATACATTTAATTTTAATATACATATATATAGATATAGATATATAATATATTGTGTATTCATTAAAGATTATGTTGGAATCAAAGGCATTACCCGTTTTTCTTGTCATATTTCTTGTGATATTCCAACACGCGGAACTATTAACCATGGTTATATATATATATATATATATATATATATATATATATATATATATATATATATATATATATATATAATATTATAGCTTGGATAGGTAAATGGAAATTCACGAAGGTTGTGAACCATGGCAACTACGAATATTTCTATACCAGCTGAAAGGTTAAGTACCGTAGTTAAATTACAAAACGAATCCCTCGCATGTTCTCCTAAAATTGTGATGAAACCTGTAAGAGGAAGTTGGAATGTTACGTAAATCCATCTTTGTTTTGTCACATGAAATAGCGTTTGTGTAAACTACCTTTATTTTCCACAACTCAGTGACTAAACACAGGATGGGCTTTCTCAGGCTTACAAACTGGCACACATACACTACGTATTTGAACACTAACAATTATTGACAACGCACATGGCCATGGACGGCTCATTATTTTGTTTGCAAAGATAAGGGTTAAGAAAAAAATGTAACATATGAATTTACATGAATAAAGACTTACACCGACAAGAGAAAAACAGTGTGAAATCCATTAAGTAAAACAAGCAAGTACACGTTTTAAGGTTCTCCGCATTTACACGGTGTGTACTGTGCTAGGTTAATCTGGACAATTTCTTTGACTTGATCTGTAGGGGTTCTCGAAATTCCACAAAGCGAGATTCCATGTCACTATACACTAATACTGGAAAAATATCAAAAAAAAAATTCCCAAAGTTACTGCCACATATTGTATAGACCAAAAAACGGTCACTAATGAAAGCAAAGCACTGTTTTACATTTGCTGTGACATTAAACTTTTTCAATGTTAATGCAGGACTGTTCAACAACTGACATTTGGAGCAAGATTGAAGCAGAGTAAACTCCTTGAACAGAGCTACGGCTGGCTTGGTAGGGAATTTTAAATTGGTTTTTTTGGCAGGATGATCTAATTTGTAACGAGAGACAGACATAAAAGGAAGTCTCGGGTTACTTATTGTAATCAACACAGTGACTGCAGTGGTCCAGTCGAAGTGAAAAAAAACTGTGCTAAGGGACGCCGACAGTATCCATTACTAAATTAGAAATGAAAAGACCATAGCAAACTGTACAAGTATCACCGGACTCCTTTATCGCGCCCTATTATGTCTCCTAAACGTGTTCATCTGTCCAACTGTGTATATTAATAGTATATCCAAGGTTGTACCGTGTGCCTACCCCGGGGGAAAGCAGTGGCAAATGGGGACATTGTGTGGGGTCTTTAGGGAGCAAGGGGTGGGAAAAGACATAATGTAATGCAAAAATAATTAGGTCATAGCAACTTCTGACAAGCGATGAGAATGGAATACTATTCCTTGCGGAACATTTTTTACTTTTCCTACTGATTGTAACGTCGCCCACGATAAGTGATACCAGGGCCACGTTGCACAATTAGTTAACGTTCAGTTTTTAAGTTTGATTTACGTAAGACTTTTGTTTGGTAAATTATGATCGAGTGTAGCTCATTGTGCAACGAAGACCAGACTTTTTACTTCAGTTAAAATATTGTGGGTCGGCTAGTATTTGTTACATGAAATTTGTTAATAGGAGCCTTTCTTGCTTTTATAATTGCCAGTTCCTCCCAATTTGTTTGTCAATTGAAGTTGCCCACGTCACTCACGAGATCACTTAAGGAGTTTGATCAGACGGAATTACAGAAGGGGCTGACGATTCGAACACTTTATCCTTTGTACGTGCTTGACAAGGAACTTACGTTTTCTTTTTCTTTCTTTTTGTCTTGGCACAAAAGAAGAGAGATGTCATAGTAAATTGGTAGACATTGATGTCAAGACACATACATAACGCCCACTTGTATGTTTAACGTACGGTTGTTTTTGCATGCCAGCAACATTTCGTTGGAATTCTTTTACCCCCTCCATGGGCGTCAGCATGTGGGGCGAGGGACACTCGCACAAACACACTTTTGAAAGTGGAGGGGATTGTCCCCTACTATTTTCCAGAACCCTAACGAAACTAGAAGGCCGGTACATGTTTGATTTCATAGCTTGCAATGTAGTTGATTATCAAACTACGAAATGGTGGAGACAGCCATTTAACGGATTAAAATCGTGGGCCAAATGTCTCAGCTTACACCACAGATCATCTGGCCACCAATTTTTTTCGAGGGACCTTAAGTGAACCCCGGATCCTTTACCTCCTAGGTTTTGTTCTTCGCCCCCTAATTTTTTAAGAAGCTTTTGACGTTCTTGACCTCCTCCCATAGACGAAAGAAGCTTTTCGAGACGGGGGGGGGGGCTGAACCTTGTTTCGGATCGCCGTCCTGGGGGAGGGGTCTAAGGGGAAGGGGTGTCCCCTCCCTTTGGAAAATATTTGGGTATTTGAGGGTCCTCAGATGCAATATGGTGCAACATTTTGGACAAACTTTAAGGAAAATTTATGCAAATTTTTGACATTTCTTACAATTTCGTGCAATTATTCAAATAGGTAACGTATCTTTGTTCACTCGGATTGGTCGTGTCCGTGCTTCAAAAGACGAGCAGGACATTTAATGTATGGTTCAAAACGGGCACGTGCAAACCTTATGCCAAACCTTTGTTGACACCATTCTACATCAGGCTTCTGAAGAGTGAGAACCTAACACACTGGGCCCTTACGAAAAAGTGCCGTAAAGTTGCCTTGTAGTACCCTATAGTCACAACCTTTCAATATTTAAGCTCCCTTCGTAGGTTGTGCACTCTGGTTTACTTTGTTAAGTATGTATAATAATAATAAAACTTGCAACCTCTGCCTTGAAGAAAAATTCTTCATCATGCACAAACCTTCCTTAGCCACTATAAACAAACGAAACGAACTCATAAGTTCTTGCAGACACAGAAATAAGCATATACTGTGTAATTATTCCAAAACGTAACGTATCTTTGTTTGCTCGGTTTGATCGTGTCCTTTCCTAAAACGATGAGCACGAATTCACAGTACGGCTCAAAACGGGGACGTACAAAGCAGTGCTAAACCTTTGTTGAAGCCATTCTACATCAGGCTTCTGAAGAGTGAGGACCTACTAAACTGGGCCATTACGAAACAGTGCTGTAAAGCTGTCTTGTAGTTTCCTATCATCACAGCCTTTCAATATTTAAAGGTCAAAAGCAGTCGCCCCAAACTTATTTTGAAACAATAGCTAAATGTCACAATTTCTTGTTATTTCTCTTCCAAGTATCTTTCATGATATTTTAAGTCATAAATCTTGCATATTCAAGGCAAACCAAGCAGTTCCTCTTAGTACATTTTACAATTGAGTGAGCAAAATACTGTCACATAATTCTCAAGCGCCATTCAGGAAATAGGATAGTCTACTATGCAATTCTTATTGGGGTGACTGCATTCTCCATTTAAGCTCCCTTCACAGGTTGAGCACTCTACCATTGACTGATTTACACTGTCACGAATATATACTATAATATATTTAATATAGTATAATATATATAATGTAATATAGAATATATTCTTTGTTGTTCAGATGCAGTTTTGCCACCTGAAGAAGGGCTGGTGCACAAAACGTCGTGGAATTTTCCGCAAACTTTTCAGGACTTCTTACTACTTTTATCGACCCATATATATATATATATATATATATATATATATATATATATATATATATATATATATATATGCGTGTTTCAGTTAGCTGGTTAGGCTCGAAAGGGGGGGGGGTGTCTGGAGATGGAGATAACAAAATTTAGAGGTTATAAGTTTGGAGGTTATATATATATATATATATGTTACAGAAGCCGAACAATGATACTTTTTTTCTCGGCTCTCAGCCACCTGACGCAGTTTCGTAAGGTTTACTTAATTGAAGGGACATATTAATGAATCTCTCACGGGAGGTCATTAACTGAATTAATTGCCATGAAAATAGCTGGTGAGTTGCCAATCAAAATTTTTACTTCCTTTTGTGGACTCGGGGTGTAATTTTCTGTGATATCATAATTAGTAGGTGCCTTCTGCTTCAACTCTCTTCGCCTTAATTACCTATCAAGGGAAAACTAAAAGAAATACGTAGTCTAAGTACTGGGGTTTAATTCCTTCCGTCACAGATTGCCCCTGTGCTTAGGTATAAAACTTAAAATGTATTCATTAAATCCGTTTAGGAAATAGCTATGTAATCTGTTAATCTTGGTAAACTTTATAAAAAAAACTGTCTTTCTTTTTGTTTTCTTTTATGCTCACAAGCCTTAAGCATTCTATTGAAATATCATTGGTGTTTATTTTGTCAGAGGAATTGGCTAAGCAAGCTCACTTCTTAAAAAGCTCCTCCTGAGAAGGATTTTTGTATTATTACCAAGGCACCCGCACTGAATTTTTAAAAGAAAAGCAATATTGCTGTTAATGCGATGAAGTTCGGAAGGGGCGTTTGCACACTCAACAAACAGTGTGACACATGTGTAACTATTTGGATACAGAAAATGACCTGAACTATATATGTTACAAAATATTAATGATACTTTTTATTGAGAGCAGGATTTAGTGTGTATACGTGTGGTAATAGCTTTTTGTAAGATCCGATCATGCATAAAAAATAAAATAGCTACAGTATCTATTGATCCTATACTGGGTTTGACATTTGTAGTCTACGTAAAGGCAGCGTGTCTTTGTCGCGGTAGTCGTATATAATTTATGGAGCAGGTATCATGAAGCTTTATAATATCTTCAGGGCATGTTTTAGCACTCCAGTAAGTATCGAACCGACACTAATGTAAGTAAAGACTTGCGTGATACACATGAAGATAGCAGATGTGAGGCAAACATGTCACAAACACCTCGTTGCAAGCTTCTGTATGCAATGCAACACCAAACACTTCGTTGCAAGCTATGCAATGCAAGACAAGGCCGATAGGAAGAAATGCTTTCCGTACATCCTAGGTATAGACAGGAGCGTATGCCAGTCTCTTTTGTGTGTCAGGTCATATAAAAATTAAGTCCCCCTTTTAAGGAGATCTCTTGCCCCTTGTCCCCTACCCCAAGGGCGGATCCAGGGGGTTTGGGACGTTTAAACCCCCTTGAGTTGGGATTTCTTAAAATACTTCTGCACTTTTTTATTATTTGCAATAACAGACTATTCCCTTGGGACTTCCTATAAAATCTGGAGAGTTATTACCCATTTTCTTAGGTTCGTGGTTGAAGTTAAAACCTTCGAAATACTCCAAAGAAAGAGTTTTGACTGTTACTGGTTTTTTATAACACAGCCTGTCAGGAATTCTTAGAATTATTAGTTTCAGCTTCAGTGAGACCTCGTCTTCAAGTTTTTGTGTATTCTTTTGTACGCAGTGCCTTCATATTTCGCAGGATTAACACAGAGCTCGTATACTCTGGATCTCCGAAAGTCTCGTCCTGCATACAAGAGGCAAAAATCGAAAATAGATTGCGTTGTAAATCAAGGTTTGAGAATATAACTGAAAAATAAAGAGGTGCTATTAGATGCTTTCTTTATTGCTCTACTGAAAGCAAGAATATTTAAACCCAGGCCGTGAATGACGGCTCGCTACTGATGAAGTTGCTGCATGCTATATCAAAAATTAGCAAGACAACCAAAACCGGTTTAGCTTGGTGATAAGAACCAAATTCAAAAATATTCACACCCGGCAGGTTAAAAAGCCAACTAATCTTTCTCTTGAAGTCACGAATAATGATTTCGGGCCTTTCCTTAAAATGCGTAATGTTCATCGACAGAGTGTAACGTCAGGTAGAGCACCGCTTACCCTTACTTAACTTGAATCCATGTTACGTTCAACTTGTCTCTTATCAATTACTTATACCGATCAAAGAGGCATGACATAAATATAGTTCGAAACATTTATTATTCGGAGTCTTCTCCTCAGAAAGTGGTTATTTATAGTACATGCACATATATAGAAGACTTCAGCACCATTTTGCATCTAAGCCACTTCGAGAGAGCAAAATTTTTCTTTAGACCCCTTCCCAGGACACCCATCACCTACAGCCATACAGAGCATCACCAAGTTGCCCACTCCATTCAAAGTAGGTAATATGTATTGGCTGTAGTCCTTTTCCCACAAAATCGTAACTTTTGGTGCTCAAGAAAGTAGAAATGACAGCACCATTTAGAATCTAAGCCACGTCCTGAGAGCAATATTTTTGATCGTGGAGAGGGACGCGCCCTCCCCTTAGACTTGTCCCTAGGACGGCCATCACTGATAGCCCAAACATCAACATTCTTACAAATTTTACCATCCCAATTAAAGGGGCATGGTATGAATAATAAAAGTTTGACTAATAGGCCTATGTATTTGCTGTAATCTTCTCCACAAAAAAAATGGTTATTTCTAGTGCATGAACATGCTGGAGAAATGGAAAATGACAGCACCATTTGGCATATAGATTCCATCCTGAGACCAAAATTTTCCAAAGGAGAGGACCCTCCCTCCTCTTAGACCCCTCCCCCAGAACGGCCCTTACTCATCCACAAGTCATCGTCAAACCCCCTCAGAAAAACCTGGATCCACCCTTGCCGCACCCTATGTCATTGGTTGGGGTATGTATACCTGTTCGAGATTTATCGTAAATTACTCTGTATGGGAGGCAAAACGGCAACATATTTCTACGTACGTATGTAAAAAAACAAAGTTTTGACTTACATGAAAGGTCACTGCTTACTCTAGGAGGTGTGTCCTAGTGGCCTGCTGCCGACGCATACATGATTTCACCACAGGCGGATGTTTATTGTAAAACTGAGGTAGTTATATGGTCTCCCCCGGAAAGGTCATATAGTCACTTGAGGAGCTTAGCTTGTCAAAGATCCGGGATATGTGGTGGCGCCTTCTGCCTCTGTTTTCTCACTGCTGGTCTTTCTGACAAGGAGTTCATACTTTACACCTCCTTGGGATCAGATTTTCCCTCTGTCAAGAACCGTTCACTCCTTCCAAGTCAATATTATGTAGTATAAGCTGGCCGAATATTTGCCGAAAGGGGGCGAGGGTCTTGTGTGTTCAATCAGACCGGTTTTCACTGTTCAGGTGCACGTTCTCATAAGTAGAGGAAGGGCATCCCTCATACAGGCATGGCAATTGGTACACTACATCGCACTGCTTTGGCGTGCGAGGAGAAGAAGTGGGGGATAAAGTCACGAATTGGGAAGGAATGTTTGCTATCTTCGGGCGTAATATAGGCTGCTGTTTGGGCAAAGGTGCTAATCCCCCCACCACACACACACATCTACACACCCACACACACCCTCACACACGCACACATTGAATTCAGTCCCGCATGCCGCGCTGCTTCTTGAAAGTTTCAAGACAGTTGTCAAGGTTGGCAGGTATGGTGATGGAGTGAAAGTAACAATGCTGGGGAAATCTAAACGATTTGCGATTGAGAAAGGGGCCTTTAAAACTACTCCCACTGAAATTACATGAAGTTTCCAAATTACCAACCAACAAATACAGGTCTACCAAGTGACTAACGCTTAATGCGAGTATACTGCTATGACGATTACCCAGTACCTCCCAAGTTAGTATTTTGTCCTCTCACTACAAATTGCAAACTTAAAACAACCCGAGGGTGGAAATATTTCTTTCAAAACAACTCTCTAAATGCATAGCATGGCATTATTTTGCGTCTGGAGTTGCGAACATGTTTCAAGCACTATTACATCAACTCCGTGAACTTGTGCTGAGGGTTCCAGGGTCGTGACTTTCTGAGACAGTGATGTCTGACCTCGTCCCCACAAAGATTGTTCCCGTTTGAACCCTTGCGCGAGATTTGATCGCCTCCATTGGTTCAAGCAACAGACATTTGCGTCTTTAAATGGACGTCTGCAGGTAAACTTTATTCTTTTTACCTCCGTATTATACATGTACTTTGATCTCAGGTCACCTTGATCTGCCGTTGCTGTCATACGTTTTTTGATCGCCTGCTCGGGGTCTGATCCTCCCCAGAAGGAGCGATCAAGCTCTCGAGATCTGATCCGGGGAATGAGAGTATGTTTACTTGCAAACTGATCCCTACTCGCGGTCAGATCCGGATCTGATCTCTTGCTAATACTCAAGTGAGAGCACACTTTACAAATGCAATTTACTCACCCGAAATTGTACATCGGTGGGGGAGGGGGGAAGGAGGGGACACCTGAGATGAACTTGAACAGCTTTCGTTGCATACCGAGTACTGGACCAAAACAGCAGAGACAGCAGAAAAAGCGTGATTAAGTCGAGTTTTACAAAAATGGAAGCACAGACAAGTATTGAATTAGTTTTAGAGACAAATATTTATACAGAGCAGTGATAAACATTAATTTGATCACATAATGGATGTTAAAATCACAGAAATCCACGTCAGTGGAACATTTTCTCGATAACCAAATAAAAGAAATGCTATATTGTGTGACTCAAGTTGTACAAGAAGATTTATCATATCGTGCATGCGCAGTAAGTCGATAGGGCTAAAGACTGTCTTAGTGGCATTAATTGCAAGAAGTTTATCTCGTGATTTGTCTGAAAACTATACGAATAAAACGACTTTAACTATATGTCATAACTCTTTGCATTATGTCAATAAAATTGCTTTAAAAATAATCAAATTTATATTGAGATTCTTATACAAAAATATACAAACAATCTCTCTGTCTTTCTGGATAATATTAGAACTTTTCAGTTAAGCATGGTCCAGGCAAAAGCTCCATGAATAAAGTGTATGGTCACATATCATATTGCAGTGTAGCATATAAACGTGTTTGAACAATCTACAGCGCTACACTGTGATCTCACGTTGTAACGTTTCTTATATACAGTTATAACGATTATTTACACAACGTACATCAATTCTCAAGTGTTTAATTAACATTTAAGATGTCAGAATTGCAGACAACAACTGATTGTGACACGTGTTTTTACGTCATATTTCACTTCACAACTGTTTTTCATGGTGTCTTGAAGTATGACGTCATAACAGTCATCAAGACAGATATTGGGCAAGGTGTCTTGCTTATATACCAGGTACTATAGAGGCCGTACATGTGACTTCATCTTTTCGGTTTCATGCTTGCAACCCAATTTTAAAGCTACCCTTTCACTATGTAAATGTTGGGTATACCTCGGAAATATTTTTTAAAATATTTCATTTTATAAACTATATAAGAATCTTTTGGAGACAAATGTATACACCAAAGTTCGTGCCTTATGATTAAATAAAGAGTCAATTCACTGAAACCTAAACTAGTCAGGATGGTTCCTCTCCCGACTAATTTGACTAACTAGCGTAAAAATTAGTCGGTGGATTAGTCAGTGATCACAAACTAGTCAGTGGATTAGTCCGTGTGACACCGACTAATCAAACTGACTAGTTTGTGATCACTGACTAATCCACAGACTAATTTTTACGCTAGTTAGTCAAATTAGTCGGGAGAGGAACCATCCTGACTAGTTTAGGTTTTCAGTGAAATAACAACACTTTTAGCTGATCTTCTTTACTCCCAAAGTTTAAACGGCAGTGAATGAACCGTCTTCAATAACGAGGGCTTAGTATGAAACAAGCGTATCTCACGATGTTTTCGAAAACAATGACAAACTCACGAAATATAAACATCTTGTTGATGCAAATATCTAGATTAAGTAAATCAGAGGTATCTGTATAGTAAAACAAAAATATCATTTATAAATAAAAAATCAAAAAAGATGATAAATAAGGAAATGGGTGTTAACACACAGTATAGTTGGAGTGTACGAACTCGTAATTACAGAGGACATAAAGTCTTAAATTACCAAACCATATTTTGCAGTGAAACACACTGCGTTCTTATCTTCAAAGTATATGTATATATATATATATATATATATATATATATATATATATATATATATATATATATATATATATATATATAATATATATATATAATATATATAATATATATATATATATATATATATATAGTAGGTCGAAGTTAGGTAGATCGAACGTGGAATAAGTAGGTCGAAAGTTGTGTTTGGTGTTCGATCAAGAAGTTGAAATCAATCCCACGTGCTGGCATAGCCTTTTCACACGAGGGAAAGTACAGAAGAAATAAATTCAGAGAGAAAAATCAAGTCACAACCAGGAATTTGAGCCCGGGTCTCTCGCGTACCGGGCGAGCGCCTTAACCTTGGCCATTGTGACACTTGTGGTTTTAGACGTAGAACAAGGTACAAATACTGCTGCACTCACTTTTTCTCTCCTGTTACCATGGTAATTCCCCAAGCGGGGTAATGAATAATCAGTAGGTCGAAGTTAGGTAGATCGAACGTGGAATAAGTAGGTCGAAAGTTGTGTTTGGTGTTCGATCAAGAAGTTGAAATCAATCCCACGTGCTGGCATAGCCTTTTCACACAAGGACTTGAAAGTCTTATATGATGATTTGGGTATATAAGACCTCTCTATGCAATATGCTATGCTGGGAAAAGTAAATGTTTCAAGGTCTTATAAATATCTTAATTTCAAAGGAAACAAATCAGGTAGTGTGAGTTGTACAAGAAGGACATCACAAATTATTGCCCACTTGACTATTTCAAATAAAGTGAATAACTCTCAACATTTTATATCTAAGGAACGGAGTAAGCTATGAAAACGGGAGATGAATGAATGAAATTCATTTTCCAACCTCTAAAATATACATTTTTGTAGTTCTAGACTTTAGGTCCACTTTAATAACTTTCTTGCGGATACTCCATCATGGATATTTTTGTGGTAGGCACTGCTGACGGATAACTCTCCTGTAGTATCTCTCGATCACCATATCATAGTTTTTGAACCCAACTAAGCCCCTCACAATTTTATGAAGGCCTCTAAAAGCCATTCTTACACAGGCTTTAGGAAGAACAAATACACTTTGAACGATTATTAGGGATAACTTAGCTCAATCAAAGTTTTTTAAAACTGTAATTTCTTCTCTTCATCTTTTTAAGTAATACTTACTACGTCAAAGCTGGAGCACCAGGCAAAGCTGAATACACGATAGGGGTGAATCACCTTCTTTTAAACTGAGATGACCCATTCTCCCGGTGTTTGTTCTATACCCATCAGTTATGAACAATATAGATCAACTTTTCGTAGATCACAATAATACTAAGTAAAATTTAATTTACTCACATTTGCCTTTAATAAAGTGCCAAGTGTTGACACAGTTGCTCAAACTTTTTGTAAACGACAAGCTGTCTCCGGTGACATTTTGATTTTATAAGTACGCGATTGTTTATGCACTTTCCTGCATACCGTTCCTTCTTGCAAGGCATTTAAAACATACAATATGCACAAAAGTAAACAGGGCTTAGACAATAAGTGTTTGCAGATTTTAGGGATAAACTCGTGAGATCGATATTGCTCACGGCTATGAAAAATTAATAAGAATGACGAGGGTTGTCATTTTTAAGTATAATGGTTTATTGCAAGGAATTATTTTTAGTTTTAGGTTTCGATGACAAGCAGAAATCGCATGCTGATGACTTCTTTCTGAATTTAAAAGAACTTTTTTACCATTAGTATGTAAGAAAAGTGAGAGTATAGACTTTACAGCCACAAGGTAAATTATAAAAAGAGGCAGACAAAATATTCTTGTTCTCATACTCACAATCAGATACAATATAGCAAGACTTGTAGTGAGTACGTAGTAGTACTCATGGCCTTGCACAATTGTCTGCACTCGTACCCGTGAGAATGGCTTTGTACTCGTAATCGTACTCACAGATTTTGGAAGTCATGCATTGGAGCTAATCTAAAATGTTGAACTCATAAAAATGACATGTACTTGTACTCACAACCAGAGACACTCCACTTGTACTTGTACTTACGACAATGTACTCACACTACAAGTCAGCACAATATAGGGTAAAGACCTCACTAGTGCTCAAGTTATAAGACTGCAGAATTGACGAGTTGGGAACACGCTTTCACGCAATTCATCATGGGATGCGTCAAAGGTCAAGTGAACCACTTACCGAGGTGAAAAGTTGTCACGGTACAGCTGAACTTGTGACCCCACCGGAAGTACTGAACTATCCAAATGGCTTATTGTATTCTTTCCGAAACGGTTGAAATTTATGCAGTCATCCCCACAGTCCGCAATGAGTCACAGTTTTATGTTACACTTACCGCTTACATAACACTACACCCAAAAAACTTAGTGCTTTGACTGCTAGGTACTGAAGTATAGTTGAACCAAATGGTCATGTACCCTAATTGAAAGAAAGTGGACTGGTATTTAAAAGTCTGGTGACATGAAAATGACATTATTGGTTATTTGATGTAAAAAAGAAGAAAACCAAGAAAACAGTCACACTTCCGGTCAAAGTCCATCAAATATTAACCATTTAAAAAAAACAAAAATATAAGATATGCGCATGCGTCATTGGCTTTATGCAGCTGTTAATTGGATGTTTTCTGACGACAAACGAGACCTAGAAGATGAAAAGTGGTACAGACAGTTAACTGTAATTACGTAGTAACATACTGTGTAATCTTAGACTGTTACTTTATTAAGGGAAAGCAGGCAAAAGAAATTTGCGTACTAGTATTGAAATCAAGATACTTAAAAGGAGACAGCAGTCGCCCCAAGTTTATTTTCAAAATCTGCTAAACCTTATAAATCTCAGCATATTTCGCCCACAAGTATCTTTCATTATGTTTCTTTATAATAACATCGAATATTGAAAGAAAACCGAGGAGTTATCCTGAATGAATTTAACAAATGACTAAAAAAATATTGTCACGTGATTGAAAGGAACCATTCTTGAATTAGGATGATGGGGTACAGTTAATTCAAATTGGGGGGTATGCATTTTTCCTTTAATATCCTTGGCCGACGACAATAAATATTTATGGGAAGACAAATTTAGAGACAGGGCAAGAACATGTAATGATATTCGAAACAGGATTATGACACACTCTGAAGAAAGGCAGCTCTTAGTTTGGGTTAGGTTTAGCTTTCTCCTCAACATGGATACCTAACAATTTGAATAGTGAACAGAGTTTTCGCCGTCCACACGCTACGGAACACTTTTGTCACTAAAATTGGCATATGTAGACTAACAATCTGCTTAGGCCTTTGCATCTGAAAATTGACACTTTCGGGACGACAGGGAAGTTGACAGGAAATGCACCGGCTTTTCTTCGATATTTCAAATGAATGTGTCCAGGCTAAGTCAGGTTGGTGATGACCTCCTTCGCTGTTAAAGCAACTGAATGTGAGATCTGTGAACTTTGCTCTGTTTGTCTAATGGGTGACAAAGAGGGACAAAGGGGCAGTTGGGGTGATGTCTTGAAATGACCGCTTCTTTCTCGTGGTAATCACATACGACATTCGACATTTTGGATTTATATACAACGTAGATGTGTTATATAGCACAAGTGATCATTACGTTGAAGTAGTATTACTTACTACCCTAGGCCTATATATCGCAAGTAATAGTTTCTTTTGAGCAAAAGTAAATCATGTTTTCCTAACTAACCCTATGGAATATCTCCATGGTAACACCATGGGCATCAATCTTTACTCGAATGTGTGTGTGTGTGTATGGGGGGGGGGGCATGGCCACTTCTGTCAAAAATTAACTGTGTAAAAATCTTAAGTCAATTGGTGTATTTCCAAAATATGGGGGGACGTGTCCCCCTGTCCCCCAGGATTAACGCCCATGGGTAACACTGCTAAACCAGTATCCTTATTCCAGTATTTGGTTGAAGTCTTCCTGAAATTTAGGTTTCTGTTTGACAAAGTGACGTCGGTAAATGGAGCACCAGGTCACCCAAGTCACACGCTGTTCTCAAGCAAAAAGTAAAAAAAAAAGTAATGCTGTTCTATCGCCGAAAAAACTCTTGTAGATAAGAAGCCGATACGCAGTATTTTGCACGTACTGGCGTCTAAGTTTTGTACTCGATTTAAATTAAGCCTTAAATTAAGAGAGAATTACTTCTCTTTATGTCTTGTTAAGACAAAGGAAGTGTCACCGGAGGGCTTTAAACTTTCTATACGCATGTGTGTGGGTTAGTTTTAGTTTAATATTGACTAAATAGTCTCTCAGAGGGAGATAAGAATTTAATTTCTTGGCAGGATACTCGCGGAATGTTATCCATCTTTGCGCAGGGACAGCAGACTTACTTGATTAGCGAAGATTGGGCATTTGTAGAGAGAAGAGCAGAAGTTATTGAAGAATAAAATTTTCCGGAGAGAGGCAGTCCCATGATGGATGAAATCACTACCAACCCTAAAGCGACTTCTCCAAGTTAGATCTTTGTTTAATTTTCAATTCCCGCCTGCCTCAGCTAGGCTCACACCGCCTTGCGTATTGTCATTTGCAGAAAGTGAAACAAGACCACAAATTGGACTGTTACCTAACGATGGTTATACGTGATCAAGTAAGTTATGGCGTCATGCTTTCACTGTTGATGTACGCAAAACTGCATTACATTGAAGGCCACGTGCGCGTAACCTTTGTGAAGTACTAACTAATGTCGCTTCTTCACTTAGTTATGTGTTTGTTATTTTGTCCAGTTAATTTTAGTAAAGCGTAAAGAACTCTCACGGGCAGGTGCACGGTATGGTAATATTTCTAAGTCATTAAATATCTTTAAAAGCATTCAAAACTGAAAAAAAAACCTAAGGCAAAAATTAGACAGTCCTTACGGAGACAGTCCAAATCTCAACAAGAAAGGTGATCTGTTTCTATGGCAACCAACACATACAATTTGCTGCTTACGTACAACCATAGACACCTCGCTCCGTCTAATGCATCAAAATTTTGCCTAATTCACTTTTTCTTCTAAAACTTTTTCAGCTTTTCTGTGATTTCAAACAACACCATAGTCTCAGGAGATTATTGAGAAGCTTTTTACTTGTTTACACCATTCTGACCAAAGTATTAATAACAGTCTTGACGATTTCCCACGGCCGTTTTATGTTTCGAGACTCGTGAGACTTACATAAACTCCCTATCTTGTATCTTACTGTGCATGCGCAAAATCGATCAAGAGAATGGTAACATTTATACAGTAGTGGAGCACAGAAGAAAGTCTCTGCCAAGTAGATACTTCTTTGCATATACAACGCGGAACGTCAGTTTTAGAATCGAAGTATCGGGCTACTTCGAAACGTTTTCAAGCTGTCCCTACAATTTTGCTGTAGCCTATAACATAGTAATTGAAAAGTGCATTCTTTAACTCTTCTTACAAAGAATATGCGCTCTGTTGGCACAACAATCGTTTTATTTTATCCGTTCGTCTGGGTATTATAGTGACGCCTTTTCTCCACTGAATCACTGCAATTATAGTTGCAATTAATTAATGGGGACAGTTGCTCTAAATCTTACACGTGTATGTTAGTTGTCACAAAAAGGTTCTGCGCCTACGTAGGAGAGTGTATCCCATTAGTTCTCGAGGTCTAAACGTAAGAAATGTCCATTCCCTGGATGATCTCGAAGGCCTACGGTATACTCCATGTCAACATATATTTAATTGCGCCTTGGTACAGTTAGATTGACTTGCACGATTGTACACAAGTATGCAATAGGATTTCGCCCACGGTAGCCCATCGTGGTCGGTCTCAGGTTGTAGTCACTTCGCTGAGTCGTTGTTCGATAGACCTGTTGTTTGTGTTGAACTCCTTTATGTCTTCAATCAGTTTCTTTAACTCCAACCTTCGAATTTCGGTTTGCCTAACCGCTTGCCATAGAGCCCAACCTTTCTTGGTCTGCTTAGTAGGCTGTTCGATTTTCTCGACGTAAGGGGTTGCTGGACGCAACACGATAACCGGGGCGTGATCACCTTCGAGCTCGGAGTTGTTAGCGGAAATGGATAGCAGAGGGGAATGGGTTTTCGGGGTATTTAAAGGTACCTGGGGTAGGTTTATTTCAACCTTGGGTGGGAAAGTTTCGTTTTCAGGAAATTTTAATTCTTGAGGAGATGTAGGGGATGTGGATGCTCCAGACAGTGAATAAGGAGAGATAGATCGAGGGGAAAGACAAGTTGGGGAATTCCCTTTAAAGTCAGTTTCCAAGCTTTCTAATTTCGAAAACAATTCATCCTTTTCTGGTTTGCTACATTGCTCATTAATATTAATTTGTTTTCCTGTTATATCGCCCATGAAACAATCTTGGGAGCTGGACTTTTGACGGGAGGTAAAGCTTTTGTTCTTATTCTTTGTTTCGTATCTTTTTCTTCTCGGTATGTCTTTTAATTTCGGGAGTTTAGAAAAGCTTTCTCTTTTCCCACTGGGAATTTCAGGCACGTAGTCTTTTGTTGTATTCCGTTTTGTTGTCATGGTAACGTTCTTCCGTGAGTCCCTTCGGGAGGTACCATTTTTAGCTTTTCGTTCAGTTCCTGCTGTACAAAATTCTTTTCTCTCTTTCCCATCAAATGCTAAGTATGGGCGTGGTTCTTCGTGGCAAATTTTACACTGAAAAGCCCCATCGCAACTGTTTCTTCCACGTTTTGCTTTCGTCAATTTAAAAAATACTTCATCTTCCGTGACCTCCTCATTGATCCGGTCAGTAGTCTCAGAATCAGAAGATTCGTTGAAGGTGGCGGTTTTCCCATCTTTGAAAATTCTCTTTCCCTTCAAGGCGGATTCGTTGTTTAAATCATCCACCGACGTTCGATTCCGAGATTTACCGTGTGTCTTGACGTCTGGGCGACGCGAAATCAGGATTCCCTTCACGTCGTCCAAGAGGGACGGGGAAGTGAATGCTCTGGGACGCCCTTGAAGTGTCGGGCGGCTCGATAAAATTTTTTGACGGTCCATACGGGTAAGTGAATGTTCCAGTAACCTCTTTTCGTCTTTAATAAGCTTTTCTCTCATCTCATAAATTTTACCAAGGTATGTCGCTTGATGTTCATGCATATTCATGCTGTCCTCGAACCACTTAGGCAGAGTCGACTTATCTCCTTGTTTTCTGTTCTTCTGCTGGACAGCGCCCCCTTTATCATTCATCGGCCTTGGATCACCTTGGTCGCCGGGATTCATTTTAAGGTACCTCTGGACAGAAAAGAGAAAGAAGACTTTAATGAATCTTTACTGGTGACTGCACAACCAGTTCACAAGTGTATGCATTTGTCACTGGAATCATGATCCGCCTATTATAGAAAGATTGTACTAAACAAACGACGGTGGCGTTATCGGCTGAAAACTGTCTGACTACATTGTGATCAATCATGGATTATTTGACACGATTAAAGTATGCCCACTAAAGTTTACAAGCTCACGTATAAATTTTTTATGATTATGTTTAAACACGATCATGATCCAATGATAAAATTAGGCATGCGTGACGTTGGTCGAAGTTATAGTTTGGAATAGCTGGAATAGAGTAAGTCTTCGATTTTTGGGATCAGAGTAAACATACATGTTAATTGCAAACTGTGGGCTGAATCAGAAAGGAAAAAAAAACCGGGGCTGTAGACAATCCTTCGTAATACGTCACAGCTGCCTCATCTTACCACTCAGGAAATTGGAGGCCAGCTCCCTGAACCAATCAAATTACACATTACCAGTTTGCCAGTCTTTACCAAACAGAAGGGTTTAATTCCCTGTTGTAGGTAAATTCCCCCACCCTTGAAAACTACGTAAGGTGGATTCCCCGTAGGCAATCGTGGGTTCTTACTCATGTTATAATTACATTTATCTAGTACGTAGGCTACTGCTTCTCCACTAAAAGATAACATATACCCATTGCGTCACGATGGTGTATCAGAGATTTAGAGGAGTTACCTCTCATTTCGTGAGTCTGTTTTTCAGATTCCTTTCCTACTTTTTTTTTTTTTTTTGTTAGGAAAAATTTCTTCTCAGTGGAGAAACTCATAGCCATTGATTCCTGTCTATGCTACGATGTATGGTGCTGTATACCTGGCGTATGTAAAGTTCAAGTGAGTGACCTCAGATTACACTTTTGGGAATTTAAAGGGCCTATAGCATTACTCCAAACATTTTCAGGAATATGATCATATCTCTGCTTTACAACTGGTGACTGCACTTAATTGCATGGGCGTCAATCCTGGGGGGACGGGGGGACAAGTCTCCCCACATTTCGATGGGTGGGGGACACAATATCAAATGTCCCCTCCCCCACATTTGCGTAAAAGAGTGGTGTCGTGGCTCTATTTGACTGGCTTTTTGAGTGGTATGTAGGTTTCTTGGGCAATTGTTAAGTGTCTCGATGCAGATTCTGAATGTAGATTTCGTCAGGGAAATCTTATTTAATGACAAAATTTCGGCGCGCTTCGCGCGCATGCGTCACAGTTTGCACTCCTTCTCATGACCATTAAAAAGGTAATTATACATGGAACTATTCTGATCACAACACTTTCCGAGGACAGACATACATCTCCAAACATCTGTAGGGGCCTCGCATCAGCATAGGATCATTCAATCAGTGGCGTACGCAGAGGGGAGGACCATTCGGACATGCCCACCCTAACTGATTCCGATTTTTTTAAGTTCCCAAAAATACGTAAGTTTTTTAAGACAAATTTACTCCAAAAGGTCACATATTTGGCACCAGATTGCATGTAAGGACTCCGAATTTTTCAAAATTTTTCAAAGGGAAAGGGGGACACGCTATTGGGCCATGCCCCCCTCCCCAATGATGCCTGTTTTTGTAGTTCCTAAAAATAAAAAAATAAAATTTTTAAACAGAAATTTTACTTCAAAAGGTAACATATGTGGCACCAGATTGCATGTAAAGACACCTAATTATTCAAAAAATTTCAAAGGGGAGGGGGAACCCCCTCCCCTTAGATCCTTCCCCCAGGCCAGCGTTCACACAACATACTGCATTCCCCCTCCCCTTGAGAGGAATCCTGGGTTTGCCACTGCATTCAGTCTAATTTGTTGCATGATGTGGAAGGGTGAAAGTACGTTGTTGCCGTTAAACACTTTTCAAAAATTTTTACCGAGCGCTTCGCCGAAGCCGTTATCGGTATAGATGGTGATTGTTAATACACTTACGACTACAAAGCATTCTGAAAAAGCCCTTGCTAATCCTTCACACCTTTGCTATACTACGATCAGCTCCAAAAATATACCAAAGATAGTACCATTTGCATCTAAGCAACCTTAAATTGACAAAAATTTCTCAGAGGGGAGGGCTAGGCCCTCTCCCCTTAGACCCCTCCCTCAGGATAACACCTTTATATAGTGAAAAATGAAGGATCCCCACTGCTGTATACAAAACGCAGGGTGCATAACAAAGTGCAACTTAAACGCCTCTACTCAGTTGGAAAAAACATCCAGCCGGTCGGAATTTGGGACCTTCACACCCCCAAATATATCACCCTAGCATCGGGCCTGGTTGGGTCCATGATCTCCGAAAATGATCCACGCTGGGAAGCGTTGTCTCAGCTATTTTGAGACATGATGAAAAAAACGTCTTGAAGTATTTCCGTGGACTCCGTGTATTTCACGTGACAGATCATCAATGATGGTCATGTTAACTTTGAAATGATAATTCTTATTAGAATAGGACAAGGTCAGTCATCATAGAGGGAGGAGGAAAGGGCCTACAGGAAGACGTCCCCTCTTCAAAACCAAAGGGACTTGTTTGTGGTCATGTATGTCCCCCGTCCACCCCCCCCCCCCCACATTTGAATACGGATTGACGCCCCTGCTTGATTGACATTTATGCAAATATTAGCTTCACTCTGATTGGTCAATGATGACTTGTAGAGTCTTTTGTGTTCCCAATTAAGCTCACACACACAACATTGTGAGGATGCGGCCTTGACCAATTTAAACGCAGTGCGAGCTACTGTAGATTTATCTGGGAGCTGTATGAGACAGTCGGTGTTTCTTGCTTAAATTGGAGTGGGGTTGGGGTAAACTTAAAGTGTACCTAAAGTCTGAAAATTCAAAAATGTATATTACAGAGCATGAAAACTGAATTCCAGTGGTCCAATTCCCATCTTCACAGGACTTTCTTAAGCTGAGATATAAAATGTTGAAGTTTATTCACTCGATTTAAAAAGGTAGATTGCGCAATAATTTGTGATGTCATTGTTGTACTACTCAAATTACAATCTTTGTATTTCTTTGTTTTTCTGAAAGCCACCGCACCTTGTGCCAAAATGTGATCGCGTTCTTACTGCTTTGGGGTGACTTGACTATATAAGCCCTCTCTGTACAGCATGTCATGCAAGAAAACAGGAAGCGGTCAAGGTCATATAAACATTTTTAATTTTAAAAGAAAACAAAGCATTTAATGTGAGTTGTACAACAAGAATGTCAAAAATTATTGCGCAATGAACTGTTTGGATTTAAGTGAATAAATTTTAACATTTAATATCTCAGCAATGGAATAAGCTATGACAATGGGAGTTGGATCAATAAGATTAATTTTGTAACCATTAAAATATATATTTTTGAATTTTTAGACTTTAGGTCCACTTTAAAGTGAGGAGAACTTTTACTGTCTGAGCAAGATTCTGACTTCAACGGAGTGCATAGAAATCGTTGTAAATCGGAGCCATTTTTTCAGATGACTTCAGCGTAATATCACGCGTTGCATGAATGAAGTAAACTAAATGTACATACGACAATCAAGAAGTTGAAGTTCACGAAGAGGAAACCGACAGAGTCATCGGCCAGTGACCTTTTTAAATTTTGATAGCATTGTAAGTTTACGTGTCGTCAATGACTTCAATAATCTCAGCATAGTTACAATACATCGTACATGAAGCCAAAGACTGATTACCTTTTGAGACTCCTTCTTGACAAAATTAAATTATTGACATGTCATCAAACATAAAAAATCATTTGAGTAAATATCATTTTTAACACAGAACGTTAAATAGTGTAATCTAATGGCGTAATAGTAGGGGAAGGAGGCGGTCCGCCCGGAAAGTCAACTACTCTAGGAACGCCGCTGTATCAACATTTTGTAGTATCAGGAAGCAAACATCCTTCACGGGCAGAACAGATTTTGCTCTCAACCTTCTGACTTCATAAAATATTTCTGTGATTTACGCCTATAAATACAGAAGTTTCCTGGTAAAATCTCGCAGCTTTCGTAGGCTGAATTTCTGGTAAACTTAACTACAGCGGTTATGATTAACGCTTGAAATAGTGGAAAAAATGTGACGTCTCCTCAGCTGCTCGGCACTCAGTTTTATCAGTGAGTTGGAATAATGAATTATTATACAAAAGTTTGTAATGTGTAGAATGCACTTTCATTTCAAATGACCACCAAAGGATCGTTTTGATGAAGCATTGGTCAGGTCATTAAAATTGGTGCATTCTAAACCATGTCGTTAGCATACGTGCTACGTACTAATTTGTTGGATAAGTTACCACCATGTTGGGTCAAATTTTACCCGGCTCTGGGATCTTTCTCCCAAGATTAAACATTTTGGCATCCCAAACAAGCTATACAGAATGCAGGAAATTACATTCTAAATACACATTTGTCATCATATTCGTGTTTTTGGTAGGTACCGTCCCAGTCGCCCATAAATCCACCACTGTTCAATTTTGTGCAGTTAAGCCCAAGTGGGTATTTTTGTACCCAAGGTATGAGTAGCCTGTGTGAGAAAGGTACCCAAATTTGACACAAAAATGTCTATCACTTTAATAGTGGAAAACTTGTCAGATCACAAACAGTGGCGTAGCTAGATAATTTTTGTGGGGGTGGGGGGGGGGGCAAAAGCAAAAATTTCCGACAGATTATCTTGAAGTAATGATGTACTATCTAAGCGTAGCGCCACCATCATTTGGCGTGTAGCGCGTGGAAAAAATTAGATTAAAATATCTTCGAGATTGATTTAAATGACACTTCCAGGCCTAGTCAGTAACCATTTCGATGTGTAATTCTGCTTAAAAACATAAGAAGTGTTGTAAGTGTTTCAAATGAATTGTTTTTAGTTATTTCCGACAGAGACTAGAAATTTCCGACAGAGGCCTACGGAGGCTTTGTGGGGGGGACCTCCCCCCGTCCCCCTCTAGCTACGCCACTGATCACAAACATGGCAGTAGCAATGGCATGCATAGAGAACATGGGCGTAGATCCCGGGGGGGATGGGGGGATATATCCCCCCCAACATTTGACTAGGGGGGGATGGCCCATGCAATCATCCCCCCCAATGTTTCAGTCTACAGATACGTTTATGGTGGAAAGTATATTTTATTCTTCATTTTCGTAAGAATTTTTTTCAATCTCGCTTCACTTTCTATCACAAATGTTTCTCAAACTCAGAATTTTAACAAATCGTTGGCAATCTATCGAAATTTTCGCGCGCTCCGCGCGCTTCCAACCTTACGTCAGTGTCACTTATATTATCAATATCTTCCGATAGCAACATTCGGAAAAGCACAGCAGCAAAAAGTTGAAAGTTTACGAATTAACAGGTTAAAGACTGGCTTATGGGAGTGGCCTTTAGGTTGTTGGGCAATTGAAAGTGTCTCAATGTAGAGTCTGAATGCAGGTTTTGTAATGGGAATATTATTCATCACTGTTTACACTCCATGTTATGACCATTATTATGGTAATAATACACGAAACTGTTCTGATCACGGCACTTTCCGAAGAACAGAGATGCATCCCCAAACATCTGTGGGGACCTCGCATCAATATGGGATCTGTCAATCTAATATGTAGCATGATGTAGAAGGTTGAAAGTACGTATCTGCCGTTAAACATTTTCCCAAAAATTTTTACCAGAGCTTCGCCAGTTCGCGCTGAGCCATTATCGGTATAGATGGCAGTGGCGTAGCCAGGGGGGACAGGGGGGCAAGTTGCCCCCTCTGAAAAATCTTGGGGGAAATTTTGAAAGTGAATATATGGTGAAATTTGTGCATGATCTGGTAAAATTTTAAATTTCTCAGCCAGTACACTTTACTTGTTTCAAAGTTTATGCCACACTGGCACAACCAGTCCTCATTATTAAGGTTTTCAGAGATGGAATGATGACACAAGGCTTATAGTTGTACTAGTTATGTTTTACTATCTGTTTTATACAGCATGGGATCTCTGGACCTCTGACAAGGGACTCTGTCCTTTCACTGTATACTTCCAATGTTTCTTGATAAATAAAGCAGCAGCATTGTGGTATATGCAGTTGTTAGAATGGGTCAGTGGTCAAGTGCTATACTCTGCTTCAAGGGCAGGTCCTCGTAAAATTTGGACTGATTGTGGTGAATGTGGTGAACTGATGAAGGGAAAGGTGTACCAGGGTTCTCTTAATTACTGTACTTCACCCATTGTGATTCTGATCTACCAGTAGGACTCAAGAAAAATTCACCATGACCTGAAGACAAGCAAGATAAAAAAGCTTCCTGAAAAAATAGGAATTCTTGGTGATGTATTCAGTTTACATTTAGCACCAAATGTGGCACCATTTTGCATCTAGCCCACCTTATATGAGAAAAAATTTTCCAAAGGGGAGGGGGAACCCCCTCCCCTTAGACCCCTCCCCCAGGACGGCAATCAGTCACATCAGCCAGGTCAGAGGAAAGCACCCGGACAAAATTTTGACCTGCGGAGAACACTGATTATTAGGAAGCAGATCACTAATTGGGGGAAATCTTGGTGCTCTTGCCCCCCCCCCCTGACAAAAAACCTGGCTACGCCACTGATAGATGGTGATTGTTAATACACTTATGATGAAAACAGCACTCTGTAACACTCTTATTAGTCCTTCACCCCTTTTGCTACACCTATCAGGGAGGTCTAATAGCACCTTCCTGCACCTATACTCTCCCTCCCTCTCATTTTCAATTGCTGGCAGCTGTTTATGGCAAGCGAAATGTCCAATAATTAGAAAAACCAAGTTTATCGGTCGAAAAACCAAGTTTATCGGTTGAAAAACCAGGTTTATCGGTCGAAAAACCAAGTTTATCGGTTGAAAAACCAGGTTTATCGGTCGAAAAACCAAGTTTATCGGTCGAAAAACCAAGTTTATCGGTCGAAAAACCAAGTTTATCTATCAAAAACCATGTTTTTCGCAGATAAACTCGGTCTTTCGACCGAAAATCTTGGTTTTTCGACCGATAAACTTGGTTTTTCGACCGAAAAACATGGTTTTTCGACCGATAAACTTGGTTTATCGACCGAAAAACATGGTTTTTCGACCGATAAACTTGGTTTTTCGACCGATAAACTTGGTTTTTCGATCGATAAACCTGGTTTTTCAATCGATAAACTTGGTTTTTCGACCGATAAACTTGGTTTTTCTAATTATTGGACATTTCGCTTGCCATTTCGGTCGAAAAACTTGGTTTTTCGAATTACTGGACAAACTGTATCGAAAAACCAAGATTATCGGTCGAAAAACCAAGTTTATCGATCGAAAAACCAAGTTTATCGGTCGAAAAACCAAGTTTATCGGTCGAAAAACCAAGATTATCGGTCGAAAAACCAAGTTTATCGGTCGAAAAACCAAGATTATCGGTCGAAAAACCAAGCTTTCAACGCCAAACGTCCAATAACTAGAAAAACCAAGTTTATCGGTAGAAAAACCAAGTTTTTCGGTCGAAAAACCAAGTTTATCGATTATTTCGAAAAACTTGGTTTTTCGATTGCCATGGTGATTTGCCGGTACTACTTTCCGCGACCACGACATGCTAGATGGCGGCTAAATTGATGGGCCTATATGTATTATGTAACAACATTTACAACAAATCAATGTTGGTCAATGCTTTTGTTTTTGTTACAACATTTGTCAGACAAAGCAACAAAAAGTCTTCATAGATATTTGTTATAGTCACCTGTCAACAAGTTTTTGGGAACACCCCCTTTTGACTTGGACACATCCATTATTACCATGAGGTGGATTATTCAATTATTTCAAGGGACTCAAGTTTAAGTAAACATGTAATTTTTCTGTAATTAGTGCAGATTTTAATAAATTTCCAAATACGATCGTTCACAATAAATCAATGTTTGTCAGTTTTTTTTTTTTTTTGTTACAACATTTGTCAGACAAAGCAGCAAAAAGTCTTCATAGATACTTGTTTTAGTCACCTGTCCACAAGTTTTTGGATACACCCCTTTTGACTTGGACACATCCATTATTGCTATGGGGTTTAGTTTGTCATGATTACAAGCCATTTGCAAGGTTTTCACAGTTAAACCTCTCGTGACCACAAATGACCTTTGACAAGACAGTATGCGTCCAACTGGGCTAGTAGTGCTAGTAGTACAGTAGTACTGTACGGGCCCGCGCTGGTGCTAGCTAGCTGTACCACTACCAGGATCTTAGTTAACTACGAGCGACCCAAATCCCAAGTCCCTTGAAATAATTGAATAATCCACCTCATGGTAATAATGGATGTGTCCAAGTCAAAAGGGGGTGTTCCCAAAAACTTGTTGACAGGTGACTATAACAAATATCTATGAAGACTTTTTGTTGCTTTGTCTGACAAATGTTGTAACAAAAACAAAAGCATTGACCAACATTGATTTGTTGTAAATGTTGTTACATAATACATATAGGCCCATCAATTTAGCCGCCATCTAGCATGTCGTGGTCGCGGAAAGTAGTACCGGCAAATCACCATGGCAATCGAAAAACCAAGTTTTTCGAAATAATCGATAAACTTGGTTTTTCGACCGAAAAACTTGGTTTTTCTACCGATAAACTTGGTTTTTCTAGTTATTGGACGTTTGGCGTTGAAAGCTTGGTTTTTCGACCGATAATCTTGGTTTTTCGACCGATAAACTTGGTTTATCGACCGAAAAACATGGTTTTTCGACCGATAAACTTGGTTTTTCTACCGATAAACTTGGTTTTTCTAATTATTGGACGTTTGGCGTTGAAAGCTTGGTTTTTCGACCGATAAACTTGGTTTTTCGACCGATAAACTTGGTTTTTCGATCGATAAACTTGGATTTTCTAATTATTGGACATTCCGTTAAGAAAAACCAAGTTTATCTTTCGATATACCAGATAAATCGAAAAACTTGGATTTTCGACTGAAAATCTAAGTTTTTCGACCGATAAGCCAAGTTATTTTGAAAATCTAGGTTTTTCAACCGATATACCAAGATTTGGAGATAAACTTGGTTTTTCGATCGATAAACCTGGTTTTTCGACCGATAAACTTGGTTTTTCGACCGATAAACTTGGTTTTTCGATCGATAAACTTGGTTTTTCTAATTATTGGACATTTCGCTTGCCATAGCTGTTCGCCCGGATTTTAGTTCAAAAGTAGTAAAAATACGATAGTTGTAAAGTGTTCGGCGGCGTACTCTATTACCATTTGGATGTCAGGTAGTATACGCATTATGTCATTGCCCCTCCCCCGCCCCAATTATTATGATTAATGCAGAGCTTCCAGGAGGTCCTATTCAGGTATCTGCTAGCCTTATGTGCCCTTTCATAATGCACAATGAAGGAAAGTACATATTTCGTTATAACTCAAGAATGTTTTCGTGGACTCCACGCACACATTTTTGTGTAAAAACTTTCCCGAAATAGAAGGCAGTAAAATAGACATAAGGGAGGGGGCTTCAGGAGATTTGTTGACAACGTATCAGTCTCTTAATAGACAACATATTTTCTTTTACCTAACCAAAAATTAGCATTCACTAAATTATGGACATTTTCCGGCCATATATGATCAGTTCCAAAACATCCCAAAGATAGCACCATTTTGCATCTAAAAGTCCTTAAATTAATAAAAAAAAATCTTAAAGGGGAGGGGGAACCTCTTCCCCAAAACGACACCTTTTTGTAGTGACAAACGAAAGATCAAAACTGCTGCATGCAAATGAAGGAACGCATAAAAAACAAAGGTGTAATTTACGCAGACTTGGGGGAACTGAGCTATTATTACGACATCATCTATGGTGCTCCCAATCACAAAAAAACCTGGCGACGCCACTGATCTCAAGCCAACTTGCAGGTCTTGTAATGATCTCCGAATTCAAAATACAGTTGTCTGGAATGACCCTATATGTTGATCCCTGCCTTTTTGAGCTTAGCAGGACATTGTTGCTCTTGTACAATTCCAATCCGGTGCAGCTTATCGACGAGTGCTCAAAATAGCAGTTCCTAAATGTATGAATTTACCAATAGCCTACCAAAGAACATTACCACTGAAATTAACCCCTTAAAACAGTCTTCCTGGCACTTCTGAGACATTAAAACCAAGGAGCTTCCGGGGGCTTCGCCCCCTGGACCCCCACCGGGGCTTTGCCCCTGGACCCCACCAGGGGCCCTAAGGCGGGCCCCTGGACCCCACCCGTCGTGGGCTCGCGCTTCGCTCTCGCCGTGCACGCTTCGCGTGCACATGTTCCACAGTTCCGATGGTTCACCCCATCCCCCCCAAAGTTGAAAAGAAATCTACGCCCCTGATAGAGAAGGGTATTGATAAGGGAACTAGGTATCCGCTGATGGCAGTGAAGAATTTAACTACTGAAGAAATCCACTATCCGTAAAAAAATCCACAGTAGTACTGGCTTAACTCCGAATGGCAATTTTGGTGGCAAATTATAAGTAACGTATAATTTTAATATGACTGAAAGAAAAACAACAGGAGACTCAACTGAGTAAAGATTTTCAGACTACATACTCGACGAATAACCCTTGACACATGTTAGTGAGAGTGAATGACAACGTATGATTACAACTAACACGCTTATCCCAGTTTGGTTAATGAAAAGATCAAATTGTCACCATTCTGTGAGGCAAAGAGACACTTGATTCTTGCTTAAGTATTATCTGATTTTGTTCCCTGAAATTCCTCATTATTATCTCTACATGAAGACAAAACATGCAAATTTTAGTAGTCTTCATCCGCGCAAATTAAAAGAAAATATTTGCCTTTGTTTTCAGAAAAGTTTCATATTTTTAAAACCAATATTTATAAATACCGGAGGATAGATAATTCAAATAAGTCAGTATGGTAGCTTTCTTTTCAATAAATAAGGTTCTCAGGGAAAGAAATTCAGTTATTTGTCACTCAAAAACAATTTGTTAGTCCAAACTTTCAAAAATTCAAATGATGCAACTTTCTTAACTCTTGTAGTGCGTAATATTTTGAGATAAAGCTATTGCTGGAGTTTATTGGTGAGACTGAATGGTTTAATAATGATTATAGTTATATATTTTCTTTGTGTGCCATGTTGGTGTATTTTAAACGCAACATTTGCCTTTAAGCAGGCAAAACAACGTCACTTTTAGCTCAAAAGATTTAAACACACCAGTATACTAAAGTAAGGGTAGAAGGGGGAAAATCTTTTGAAAGTGATGGGAAGTCAGTTAATTTTATATTGTTTTAAAAGTAAAATCAAAGCCTTACCTCACTACCTCTCTTGTCACTGGAATGTTCTTTTAAAAACAAAACAGTAATGTTTTCTTCCTTTAGGCGTCCCACCTCTGCACTTAGTAAGATCATCCATTGTGGAGAGAATTTTGTCTTTTTAAAGCACAATACTTTCTTCTAAAGTATTCATGAACTACTGACAGGATTATGAGATCTGATGTAGGTTGAACTAGGAATTTTATTTGCTTACAACATTTCCTTATATATATATATATATATATATATATATATATATATATATATATATATATATATATATATATATATATATATATATATATTACCGATAAAATGACGAAAATGAAACACAAAGTCATAATTGACATACGAAGTACAAGACAAGCATACAATTGAGCTCAATTATATGCTTGTTTTGTACTTCGTATGTCAATTATGACTTTGTGTTTCATTGTCATTTTATCGGTTATTTATTTCGGAGTACACGTGGATACCTCACTTTTTCCTTTATATAATATGGTTTAGGTTAAAGCCCTTTTGTGTGACATTCAAGTATAAATCCTATGTCGTATATCTTCCCTTAGCAACGGTAAGTATAGTTTTTGTTTTCTCTTTTAGGAATTCGGGTTTTTTTTTCATTGTTCAAGAAAATCATTGAAGCTACAGTTAATTGATATCGATTCGTGATCAATCGATTATTGCGGGAAGACAAAAGTCATGACAACTTGCAAATACAGGTAACCCTTGATACATAAAGAATCAAAGCAAAGATTTTGCTGGTAAAATATTTTTAGAATGAAATTCCAATAAATTTAAGTAAGATTCATTCCAGGTCACCAAATCGACCATTCACCAACCGCACAGGTCAAACAAGGTAATCCCAAGCCTTACTCTAAGTACATTCAAAAAGTCATGGACAAATTTCGTGGGGTAGAGGTGGTGGTGGTGGGATTCAGATTGATTAATTCAACTCACATTTGATCAATGTAATGTCGTTTTGTTTAAATGACAACCCTAATACCAAGCCCGTAGCCAGACGAGACATCGGAGGGGGTTTAATAGATTTCAGGGGAAAATATTTTAGGGGTGAGACATATGAAAATGCATTAAAGCAGTGGAAATTATGAATTTTCTAGGGTATGAAAATTTTTCTATAGGAGTGCCTCCCCTACCGCTTTTTTCCCCAAATATTAACTTATTTTACACGTTCGACTTCAAGCAAGTCCACTGTAGACTTGTGATGATCATAGATAGACAAAGTGCTTTGCCCTTTTCAATGCAAGCTGAGATATTTTTTGTATTCCAATTACTGCGACTCGCTTGATGGCCGAGAAATATTGAAAATCCTTCTTTCCGTACGTTTTTGAAACAATAAATTCATTTATGTGCATAACACCCTCATTATCATAATTACCACAACCAATCATCATATGTTACAAGCAGTACAATACTGGTCTACGCCCCTTGATTAAAACCAATTGCTTGGCCTTCAGCCTATTTTGGTGCCCACGCCTGCTGTAGACGAAAAGGGATCCCTGTGATCTGATACGGTTGGGATATACCGGCTATAAAGTGATACGGTTGACTCAGGCAAAAAAATTACCATTTGCAAGCGCGGATCCAGACAATAAGAATATGTACTCTTGGGATATATGGGCGGGAAGCAGGTTACCCCGAGGAGTGAACTCTGCTTGCTCAGCTCCTCAGCTTCCCAAACCATATTAGGGATATGACTGAACAAGGAATATGCCGTACAGCCTGCTACGTAGGCAAAAAGGAGGTGGGCAGGTACCGGTAAGAGCATAAATCTTCTCAGTTTATATGGGCCTTTATTGTTATATATATCTGAACAGCCAAACAGGAATACCCTCTGGGTAGCCCATTTATGTTTATTCCCCCTGATGTAAGCATTAACCATTGCCAGTTTGTGTTGAAGCACCGCTTCTAAAATACTGAAGATAAAAATCATTATCACTTCAGTGGAGAGGCAGTAAAATATAGGTTAAACAGCAACTCGTTATGTCAAAAGTGCATGTTTGTCACCCATTTGGAGCCATACATACAGTAGCACCTGCTACTTCAAACAATTGATGCTACGAGGAGACAACCTTTCGCATCGGTCTAATTATATTTACCACATAAGACTTGAAAATGTCAAAGATATTTGTAGGTTCTTACGTCTGTACGTGGAATGCAATTTCCGTTATCATTACGTTTTAAGGGATCTTAAGCACGAGGGAGACACGAATAAGCCTTCTCCTCTGGGTACGTGTTTGAAATTGAATATGTTAAATTTGCTTTATCAGGCACACATTCAATAGCCCGCAAAGCGCAGGTGTGTGTACTCTACTAAAATCAATTATTTTGAAGTTTGTGAGTAACGAAATTCCGTTTAACATTCTCCTTATGTGGGACGGATTTGTTAGGTGATTGTTTTTTTTTTTTTTTTCCTCAAAGGCAATTTAATTTAGACTACAAAAAACTCAATTAAGGTTTTCTCTTTCTCATATTTCCGAACATAATGTGAAGTTATACGTGTGAAGTTAGTAATCATCAGTTTGATCAATTGCGGGAACTTCATACTACTGCTAAATGCCAACGTGACAGCAGGGCGTAGCTCGGGCAAATGGGGCCAGTGGTATTCCTTGAAATTTTACTCCTGTTATAACACTTACACACCAATCTTTTCGATGCGAGGACGATCTGACACACAATTTTTCGATGTGGGCTGTAGCTACATTATGTACTTGTTCGGGGGAAGGGAGAAGGAGACTGATAGCCTACAAAGTTGACCTTATTTTAGCTAATATAAAGAAGAGCTAGGAGAAGCCTTCACAACATTAAAAAAATTGCCAGAACATCATGTTCCTGTTATGCAAGTGCAACTGGGCACAGATATCGTTACCGATATCGTTTTCGTATTTCACATCAGCGGGTATCGATCCGATACAGGTATGTTACAGACGAAAGCACTATTTACATAAGACAAAAAGGTAATACAAACATTCATGACGTCATTATTATTGACTACCGGTCAGTCAGTAATGATGCCGATATCGGATAAGGGTACGGATAAGTGGTCTAACGCTGAACGAACGACAAAATAGACGAGTTGGGAAATTTGGTACTTCCGGTCGGGTCACAAGGTCAAGTCTACCACGACAACGGCAAAGTTTAGTTCTGCGAGCTCAGCATGCAACACCCGCGCACTGTAAGTGTGGTACACTTCACTTTTGACTCATTACCATAATGCATTGCGTGGAAACATTTCCCAACTCGTCTATTAAATAATGTATATTTACTCAAAAACGCTACACTGCATGAAGGACAAAGAGAAACCCGAAAAAGCTACGGGAAAGAAAACACTGAACCCTTCTTTGTCTTCTGTTTCTCTCACTAAGTTCAATCATTTTATTAAAACAAAAGTAAGAGAACCAAAGTTGGTTACCCTCGAAAAGAATCTATATCCTCTCTGATACAAGTGTCAGGTGTATCCATAGAAATGAACCCAAAATCCCGAGTACTCAGACGCAGCTTATTGTGACCAATTCCATTTGTCTATTGCTGCAGTACCAAATCACGCAATCTAGTAAGGATTTGGGCTCTTCAATGTATTTACAAATTTGCGTTCTTCTTTAAGACAAGAAGTAAATATTCGTAGAAGTAAACATCGAAACGGAGACTCTTATGTTGTCCTTGAGTAACCCAAGATTTTAGCACGAAACTATTAGAATAAAATAGGGTTGGTTTCATGCGTAACATGAATGTCTGGCTTGCACAGATGAACATAAATTACTTAGTGCAAAAACATGAATATGTGAAACCATCCCACTGACATTTCACTCTAGTAGGTGTAATTAAGTTTTAAAGCCTTATCGCGGTAACCATGGTTTCATTAATTTGTGAGAAAATTGACAATTCAGTCAGAATATATTTCGGCGCGATTTAAGGTTAGAAAAAGAGAAAAAAGAAAGCCTGTTGAGATTGCATAGGCGGCATGCTTTCATGTATTTCATTGGAAGAGTGTCTCCCGTCATCCTTTGCGCATGCGTGTATTGGACATCACCATGCAGGTTAGACTCACGAACCATTGCATTGTTTAAAAGCTTTACGTAAACTGACATTAAACTGACGTACACAAGACTTAAAATTAGTGGAAAGACCGTGGTTAATGTTAGGCCTCGGAACAGAAAACTCACTTGACATGCGGATATGCTTTGAAGATAATTATAAGCATGGTTACCATGGTAACACAAATGTACAGAGGAAAAATGCAATAGTCGTTATGAGTGAACTATTGAAAGCCACGAGGAGGGACAAGACAATGATGCCGATTTCTTAATTGAATTTTCGTCGCCAACCGGAACAAGCTTCCATGTAAGTAACTTAGGGATGGCTAGTTTATTACTTTATTTTTTGTTCTATTTTTTTATTTTTGACGGAATAATGGGTTTTTATCATAATGTAAAGTTAGATTAGGTTAGCTGGAGACGAAACCCCTACAGGATCTGTAGGCTATCTTGATTTTAAAAGCTTTTCTCTGTGGCAATTTGATTTTCCTATGAATGACCATAAAGCTGATAAGATTGACTACCTTTCGTGAAGCATATTACTTGTAGCCTGATTATAACAACAAGGTTGTCTCTGCTTGTGTGTAGTACGTCGAGTACGAGCACATTTCTTTTTCACGAGTTCGACCTAGGGTGCAGAATCTTGCATTAGCAGCAATGCGTAAAGGTGCGTTCACACCAAAACCTAAATCCGCTGCGTTTTGCGGACGGGACGCGGAAATTTTTGTCCCAGCACAAATAGGGGCAGTTTTATTGTAATGAAAATTTAGAAAATCGCCCCATTTATTCTGAGATAATAAATTTCGCGCCCCGCCCGCAAAACGCGGCAGATTTCGGTTTGGTGTGAACGCACCCCGCCGTCCAGTGTAGTCGATAGCGACATGTTGGAATCACAACTTAGTAACTCTCGTAAATGTCATGGAACGCCGTTCACTCACGTTTTAAGAGGTGCGATTGCGATGCCTTAAGGCTTCAACAATCTGTTAGTTCGAGTCCGATTACTGGTATAAATCCATTCTAACCAGAGTACAACCAAGTGTGTCTAGATGCACGTACCAGTATATACTTACAAGTTTCGTTTACACAGACTATAGTGTAAAGAGAAATGACCTTTTATTGTACCCGAGTGAATGAAAACTACAATCTAATCGCATACCATACTAGTCATTTGCCGTGCATTTTCAGTTCAATAGGCTGTTTCAATATTTTAAACCTCCGTAGCAAATTTATGCTTCATTAATGCACCAATTATGTGGCACTAGTTTAATGCCATGAATTTATATAAAAACAGTGGCGCCACAAAAGGGAGAGTGGCATTTCATGGCCATCCCCCCCCCACTTGCCTCCTCAGTCTGTTTCTGAACAAATGCATACTGTTTACAGGAGCCATGCGCACCCACATTTTGCCCCCCCCCCCCCCCATTTTGGCTTCCCCAACTTGCACTTTAAATGCAAAAGAGTGAAGTTCACTCCGAAAGAGACTGTAGTTTGGGACTATTCCTAGTAAGAGGGAATTCACTCGGGGAAGGGTGAAAATTCACTTCAAATAGAGCGATACTTCATTCGAATGGAATGATATATCGCTCTACTTCGAGTGAATTTTCCGCACTCCACCCCGAGTGAAATTCACTCTTACTAGGAGTGGTCCCAAACTACAGTCTCTTTTGGAGTGACTTTCACTCTTTTGCATTAAGAGTGTGGCTGTCTCACTCACTTTTGAATTCTGGAGGCGCCACTCATGAGTGCATTTTCCCTTTAAAGACACAACTTGTGGAGACTTCATCCCAATCTTAAGTCTTGGAAAGAGGAGAATAAGCTATATGTTTGATAAGGAGAGTAAGGACAAACCGGACCTTCTGTGAGAACAAGAACTATTATCCTGCTAGATTGATATCGTTTCATATTTCCCTATTTTTTTTTCGATTAATTGTGAAAACTATCTCGTCCACTTCAAAAGACTGAAATTAAACCAATCTTTCGCCTAGATTCCGGATTTCTTAATAATTATGCTACTTCCCTTTTCAATGAAAATGTAATCTTAGTCTATGCCTCGCATTAGAAATGAATAATATTCAATCAAGCACACCAATATTGTCAGCTTACTTTCGATAAAACATCTTCCCACGTAACTTTGTTGTAAAGGATAGCACAAATCAACTGTAGGCCGTCCAATGTAGTCGGTAGCGACATGTTGGAATCACAACTTAGGACAGAACTCACGTAAATGTCATGGAACGCCGTTCACTCACGTTTTAAGAGGTGCGATTGCGATGTAACCCGTCATAGAAGTACTTGGTCTGGATTAGAACTTTCATGATTGTATATCACTGTTTCCCTTTCAACAGTAAAGAATCTTAACTACCATCCGTACTCTCATCTGTTTATTCAGCGTCTGATAAGACGTAACTTATCTCGACCTTGCTTTTAGAATGATGGAACTCTACCCCCTTGTGAATTCTTTGCCAATTAGCTGCAACCTACAAGTTTTCGCTTTTGAAAGCTTTTGAAGTTTACAGCGTCGATTGTACCGCTGTGCCATGAAGAGACAGGATGCTTCACAGACAAATTTAAATTCATGAGTCGAAAAACAAAACTATTGTGGTAGATAGGACAAAGTAAATATTTAGACTGCTGTGTGCTAATGTTTGAATTACGTGATATCGGGATACTGGGTGACACGCTGTGTCAAACTGAAGGAAACATACAGGAAATTTAAGAACATGTAACGAGAATACAGACATTTCCTCCTTACTGAAAATGAATAGCTCATGAACCATTCAGTTCATTACATTAATTGAAACCCCACCCTCGATGTCAAAGAAATCAATACCTACAATCTTGCAAGGAATAAATAATAAAGCTTCAGATTCATGTTGCTCCTAGCTGTGAGACGAAATCAAGAAAAAAGTGACACGCACAGATGTAACAAGACTAGCTCCATGCATGTGCGTTAAGCAAATTAAAATACTTGCATTGAAATAAATCGTTTTCTTCTAAATTCGAATATTTCAGAATTTCAAAAAACATCAAGTAAATAAAGTAGCCTATATAAACAGAAACGTTTCGATGAACGTTGACAGCTATAACTTTCCATCAATATACAATGTACAATACATATGCAATATACTTACCATTTAACAATCGAAATTCGAGTAGCAAGTCGTGTCCATGAAATGTGTTACTAAGTATTAGTTGTGTACTGCTTATATGAACACCGACCTTTTACTGCGCATGAGCAATTTCGTAAAGAGAATATAGCTCGCATTTTCATTTTTATGTAGTGTTTTTGTATTTAACAAATGTCCAATTACTTCGAAACTTCCATCTTAGCAAGACATGTGCAATAATGTGAAAAGATGATGTTATCTTTACCCAAATAAAGGTATTAAAATAAAAAAGGTATTAAAAAAAAGGTATTGAAAAAAAAAGGTATTAAAAAAAGGTATTAAAATATTATGGTAGCCTGCGAAATAATTTGTGATGCCTGTCATAGACTATCGTATTCTGTTTAGATTGCCATCTTTTTTGCAAGTAAAGCCACTCCAAATGTGATTATTGTCTTATATACTTTCAAAAGGGAATAAAGCAGACAATGTGAATTGTAACAGAAGAAAATGATTGCGCTATCGACTTTTCAAAATGTGTGAATGAATTTCAAAATTTATCTAATATATAAATATATATATCCAAATATAGTAAGTGAGCAAGCTAGGAGGATGGAAGAACCAATGAGATTCATTTTCTAATCTCTGTAAAATATACTTTTGTAACACTTTAAAGAAAGCGCCGTAGGCCTATATATTACCTTTATGTTAAATTTATTCACGGTAAACATTTCTCAACTAGATCACATCCTTAGATAAAAAAAATCTCTAATTTCTTCTTGTCCTCTCTTCTGTACGTAAAGTATCCCTCTGTATATCTACGGGTTTGTCGTTTATATATTATATATACATATATATATATATATATATATATATATATATATATATATATATATATATATATATATATATATATATATATATATATATATATATGATTGCTAGCTCGGCGTATATAGCTTTTTAGTGCTCCAATTTATTCTATAGTATCTTATTATAGAATGAATCATCTCTGACATACACACTGCCATAAATATAAAAATCATCAGAAAAGAAAATGTTAAGCTCCCCAAGAGAATCATGAAGGTACTAGCTGAAAGGGACTCCAATTCGTTCGTTTTCCTTTATGTGTCCTATGGGAGCATAAACAGTTTAGATGTTACTCCTACAAATTTCATTGGATCGAGGGGTGACTGAGGGTTGTATTATGTCTCATATCTTTCACATTATGTGAGTGTTCCTCGTTGGGGGAAGGAAGACATGAGTCATATCATATTCAATTGTAGAAAGGAACAACCATTATGTGAGGAGTTGGAAAATTTTGTCCGTATCAGTCATTATACTAATAATATTCAGGATTTATCTTAAAATGTCATTTTCGATGATCAAACACGTGACCAACGCCACGTTTACAACTCTGTCAGTATACTGTTTATATCGTTTCAAATCCTCACGTTAAACAAACAGGGGCGTAGCTAGGACGAAATTTTTAGGGGGGCCTAGGTACCAAATGGGGGTCATGGCATTGATCGCGGTCCTTAATTCTTACAAATTTATAGGACACACACAATTTCTGGGGGAGGGGGCAAGCAAATATCTGGGGGCCCAGGCCCCCCGGTACCTACGCCCCCGTAAACAAATGCTGTGTGGGGAAAATGACTTCATTTTAAAGGTTATGCCTATGGATTGTTCAGAATTTTACCATGCAATGATTGGTAAATTTGAGTATGACAAATTTACAAATTAGTTAAAGATATTTCCCCAACGTTAGCTGCATCCAGCCCATTCAATGATCCAATGTTTACATTATTATTAAATTTCTAGTACTACTATTCATTTCTTTGTGATACTTATTGTAGGAATCACTGTAACTGTACGACTTTTTGCATTTGTCTCGGTTGCTGATCGATCATTGAGGAGTCATTGCAGGTTTCACCTGTGTTCAACAGTTTGTTAGCGAGCTACTGTCTGTGACATTCATATGAGCAGTAGAGGCTGAGAACAAGCTACGGTTTATTTCATGTCTATAGTCTCCAGACCAAAAGATTGGTCTTTTAAACGAGTGTCCTCACAGTGGCACGAATCACTATCACTATTTTCTCAAATATTGGGGGACATGTCCCCCTGCCCCCCCCCCCGGATCGCCGCCCATTAGTATTAGTAGTTAATTACAGTATGTTTGTAACCCGTGTGACGAAATAAAAAGACGCTTTGCCTAAAATCAAACTACAAAAAGGGAAACACTCACCACACCTATATACTTTTAAAACTTATTTAAGTCTAAAATTTCATAAATATATGGGTTGAAAAAATGAGACTCATTGGTCTAAAACCTTTCTTTATTGGACATTCTTGTGCTGAGATATAAAATATTGACACTCATTTGAAAACTGAACATTGCGTAATAAGTTGTCACTCTTGCACTACTCAGATTATCTTGCTCGAAAGAGTGATCGCTGCTTTATATATATTCAGGGAGTATCTTTCATGACATTTTATAACATAAATATATATTCAAGGTAAATCAATTTTACAATTGAGTGAGGAAAATACTGTCACATTATTCTCAATAGCCATTCAGGAAATATGATAGTCTACTATACAATTCTTTATTGGGGTGACTGCATTCTCCCTTTAACTGTACTTGCACTCTTTTTGTCCACATGCTTGTCAAGAAACCGTTAATTCATTTGTGCAAGGTCACTAGCTCAGACAAATATTTTGTTGTCCAGGCATGCAGGCACTGTGAGTTGTAAGGTCATCATAAATTAATTGTGCAGTGGACTTCTTCAGAGTAAATTTCAATATTTATAATATTTATAATATTTTTAATAGTTTTCATATTTATATCTCGGCAACTGAATAATATACGAAGATGGAAGTTGAACTAACGAGGGTCATTTTATGGCAAACCTGTAATGTGTATATATACTTGTAATTTTAGACTTTAGCTACGTAAGGGACAACAGGAATTTATGCTTGATGACTTGCTCAAATTATGCCTTCAGTTATAAAGTACTCTGGTTGGTCAATAATTTGTGCAAATAAATGAAATGTGAGGTACATGCAGGTAGAGTAGCCCTCATCTCTGCAGACAGAGCAGAGTGGTCAGATTACAAGAATGTTGTGATAAAAATCACACTCAGTAGTGTACTCAGCATAATAGAGAATTGAGTTATAAAACTACAGGTCCATGGGGGATTGAAGACAGTTATTTCCCAAAATTATAGGAGGGACTAAACGTAAACTTAGTAGGGAGAGTTTTGGGTGTCTGGCATAACGATTGAGTCTTCCAAAAATTGACCTTGAAAGTGTCTCAAAGTCGTTATTTTCAAGTAAGTAGAAAGGCTTTCACGACGGGAAAGCCACGAGCCACTTTTGACGAAAGCTTGACTATTTCAAGACCTTCGAAGGCGTACTCGTTGAAATCATTTTACTAGTCGTTATTTTCCACTATAAGCGTGCGGAACTACCTGGGGTGCCGCAGCTTTTACTCCAAAATTTAATAAATCTGTGCTCGCAAAAAGCATAAGTTTTTCCCGAAAATGGTCGAATTTCTGTCCGAATGGGGGCTGCACCCCCAGCTCCCTAGCCTTCCCCCTCCCCTGCCTCTTAGGCCTCAGAATTTCCTTCCCGTTACTCTTATATGCCACTATACTACCTTTCAGGGGATCCTACAATGATAGAGAATAATTTGTCATTAAAATTTTCCTTCAATTTCCATCCCATAATATTTGTTTGATTATGTGTCATTCTCGTTCAGAGAGACTTTGAGGGCTATAGAACAAGCTAAACAATTTTTGATAGAGACGTAATTAGATTTTGTTAAAGGTTTGCGAGTTTACGTGATAAGAAGTTATCCTGTTTGGGAAAAGTAGTATTCCAGAAAGGTTACGTGTTTAGTCAAGAACAGAACCTGCTTTTCAGGCGAGACTAATTACAGTATAAAGTACCTTTAAAGAAGAACTTGAAAGCAACAGACAAGTTCTTAAAATCTAAAGCTTGTTACGGCGGGTTGTGAGAATGTAGGCACGGAGGCAATACCATCTCTGATGTAGGAAAGAAGGGAAGGGAGACACTTATGAGAAAATGAAGTCTCTTCCCCTGTGATAAGGGGTCGTGCACATCTTCGGATGAATTCCCTAGGAAATGGTTTTGCATCCATACAGGTACATCTACGGGAAGTCAAATTGTGCTAAACAGAAAACCAAAAAGAAATACGCATCGATATGCAAAATAAGGATACAATGTTGCAAGAGTGAGTAAACGTAATATTAAGCAAAGAACCTTCCCTTCAGGCGATGCTAGTGACAGAATGTAGTTCATGCCCAAGTAACACTTATAAGGTCAACTTGTAAGTGTAACAAACTGAAGCCTGCTATAGCAGGCTACATAAGTGTATAGAAGATGAGAGAGTTGATTTACGTGAAGTCAGTTCCCTGCGGAATGGGGGAGGAGTCATGTACTTCTTGGAGCACGGTGTTTTGTAGATACAGATCCTGGGGGCGAAATAATTTCTTGGGGAGCAAGATATACTAAAATGCATCAGTTAATGGTTATGTTGAACTTTCGAGGGGCGACACAAAAATTTTTCTAGGGACCACACCCCGTTCACCCGGGTTAGGGCTTGAATACAGGTGAGTTAAATGGAATTTAAGTTACGATACTAAACAGACAACGAAAAAGGGAAACGTTAAATTTGCAACTCTAAAGATAACTACAATTCCCCTAACATCTACAATGTCAAGTCTGAAAGTTTTATTTATAGGAATCTTGTAATGGAATAATAATTTGTCACACTCTTAAAACACCGGGTTAAATTTAACCAGGATTGGTGTTCTATTTACTCCAACACAATCCTGGTTAAATTTTCCATGAAATCCTAGTTAAAGTAACTAAAATCCTGGTTACTTTAACCAGAATTTGCGTGTTTTAAGAGTGCATGCACTGCATGTCTGAAGAATTTTGTAAGCTTTAAAATGCAATGCATTCTGTAATTGTAGAAAATGCCGTCTAGAGGAAAGGGGAGAAAAATAAGAACAGCAAGTTTTCCCCCAACTGCAATACATTTGTAATCTCTATGTTCTGAAAAATCATGCCAGATATTTGTACATGGCAATAATGATGAGAGCTGTACAATTTATGGAAGGAAGCTGTTCTTGCTGGAAGAGGGGGTGCGGTTTAGACCGCTGCCTTGGGAACGGGTCCAAGGGGTTGTTTTCCCCCTACTCCCCCATGTCGAACATTTCTTTGAATATTTCAGCATCCTTAGATGCAATTTGATGCTAAAGTTTGTGTAGTTTTAAAATTAAATTCATTGCAAAAGGTTGATATCAAACTGGCAGATTGGACAATGGAGATTAGTCCTTGAAAAGTGGGGAGGGAAGCACGCTTTAGCCCCGACATTTCTGAATGGGGGATAATCCTCCAACCTCCGCACCCAATTATCTATGGTACAATTACCAGGCCCAGATCCAAGGGGGGCTTTCCCGCCCTCAACCTCCTATTTTCGTCACATCAACAATAGTAAATACGCGAAAATTAGCATAATGTTAATGAAGGAGAATATTCAAGGGGGCTTCCAGCCCTCCCCCCCCCCCTTTCGAAATGTCTGGATCCGCGCCTGATTACTGAATATGCATTTAAGGAAATAAAGCGTAACGACAGACAGGTAGGAGAGATTCAACTAAGATGGGTTTTTCATAGAAGAGGTAAAGGTTTTCCAATCTAAACTGATTTTTTAAGTAAAAAAAAAGAATCTTATATAGGTTGGTGTGCTGACTAGACACTCGACTTAAAGTTGTGGTTTAAGAGATGCTTCCGCTACATTTGTGGTTGTTGAGCGTCGTAAAATAAGCGCCCTCAATACCTGATTTTAGGAGATGATTCAAAGAAAGATGAGGAGCAATTTTAAATTACCAAAGACTTGATTTAAGAGAGATTTCATGACCAAATCTTAAATTTTGGACTTAGATGTCTCTTTGAATTGTCTCAAGAAAAACTACAAAACCTGTATCTACACACATTTATCAAACCAACTCAAAACAGGCACTGAAAGCCTGCACCGGAAAAACACAGCTACCCTGAGGTGAAGTGGCATTTCACAAATTATATGGATGCTATTTTTACCTAGAATGATGGTTCTCCAGTAAGTTTCGATTAAGATAGCATATACTGGTCATTAAACCAAACCAATGACAGATTGAGTCTAAATGCTAAGGTAAACTTAACTCTTCGTTTTTTCATCGCATCAGCTTCAAATGAAAAGGCAAAACGATTGTTGAATCCTACTGAGCTTTTACTAACTTCCGCATTTCCTTTAAGTTTCTTTAAAAACGTACAAATCCTCATTTAGCATCACTTATTATGTCCCAAAGGGAAACGCGCATGATTTTTCACGTCTATGAAATATCCTAACGATCGGACTATAAATAAAATTTAGCCTGAATTACAAAGAAATGCCGCTTCGATTTCAAAACATTTTTGTTATAAATTTGGCTCAGGAAATGCCTTCAATCTTCCTTGTAAAGACATAATTCGAAATGACAAGGACATTTGCAAAAAGTGTAGTCATTAAAAATATTTTCAGAAGATTTAGATTATATAAATTCCTAGACATGTTATGCAAGATACAAATGGAAAACAGTTTTTTTTATCTTAGAAACAGCTCACTCAGTTGAGGGAAAAGTCAAGAAAATATGTTTAACATCTTTTGTATTATGTGTGTACTGAATGTAAGCAGATTCGTTCATATGTTTGACTTGCAATTCATACATGCACAGTTTACGAGATATTAGCAGTGGAAGCTGCTACCGAAAAGTTGAGGTTAAAGCAATCAGAGACGGTTTCCTAGCCAGTGGGGCGCCGAAGGGGAACATGGGGGTATTTTCCTATTTAATGCTTTTACCCCCCCCCCCCCCCACCCATTCTGATCTTGTTCAAACGTATACAGCTCACAGGAGCAATGTGCACTTATAGTTTTCATCCCCCACCAAATTTCTGCTTGTCCCTCGCTTTGCTTACCCACCACACACACCGACTTTTGAAGTCCTGGTCCTAGCTTCAACTTAAACCCGATTAGCATTTCTTTTTTTGCTTTCCTTGAGTTGACATTTTCAATTTTTTCATTCAAAATCAGACCGGCACTCGTATTTTGACTGCACAACAAGCAATTGTGTAAGTTACAAACCTTTACTAGGTAAACTCGAGACCCTATGTAAAATAAAGTGAAAAAAAGCGAAAACAAAAAATATCTTCCTCAACTTTCGGTTATGACGTCACTTTTACTTGCCTACTTCACGGAAGAAAATCATTGCGACTTCAAATGCTAATTAATATCCAAATGCCGCACATAGAAAAATTGATTGTAAATTTCACAGCCATGCTTGGACCAATTTCCGCTCTAAAATTAAATTTTAGCTGTAACTAATCTTAAAGTGGAATTATTATACAAATAATGAATGTTTATGAGTGCGATAGTATGAATTATTTCATGAGGGTAAAGATTGAACGTTCTTTTCAACGAGGCGAACTATCGCACGAATGAAAAACATTCATTATTTGTTTTATATAACACCTTATAACTATCTAACGTTACCTTTATCTAGTCGTTGGTTAAAGTTGTGTTTTGGCGGTCACTATGGTTCGCGTTTGTCCGTGTGGTAGCTCCATGGTTTGTCGTTTGCTAGCTACGCGTCTATGTGCCTATTACGTACGATATGCAATGTGCGATCCCAAAGCTGCGTTGATTTATTGAGTTGCGGGATAGTTTGTACGTACCGCAGTGATAGTGACGTCACAGTACGACGTTATGACGTCACTCTTGACAATACTGACTGTAAGGTACATATATGCGCATCTTCAAGAGTGACGTCATTACGTCGTAGCTCACGTCCGCGTCGTGCAATCTAAAAGCTCCCTATTGTACGATGGATAACACACGGCCGTGATGATAGTGCCGAATCACCCATGGCATGTGACCACCAATCCTCCAATCAAATGTACAGAAATAAATAAGGTGTTACATAATACTCGCTACTGAATATTGAATAATGATAAAATGTATACAAAATGTAACGTGTATTCTAAAGGATACTAATCTTAACACAGAATTTAACATTTTTGTGAGACGACACACATGAGGCATATACCTGGTTCACACTTTTTCAATAAAGGCGTAAGCAGCTTGATTCTGTGGCACTGATACTGGGAAGAGAGACCTTTAAAATGGAACGTTTGTTAAATAAAACCTGAAAAAGATATGGGTAGAACAGCTGTGACGATATCGATACTTGCTAGCTTGGTGTAAGGTAACTTTGTAAATGATTGTAAGTAGTTCATGGTTGTGTTCTTGCCGGTCCGGATTTGGTTCTTCCTGTTTGATAGTGTCCGTTTCTATGCACTTAAAAAGCACCTGGCGCAGGAGTATCCGTGATCACGACGGCGGAGCTCCCAGGTGGGACCTGTTCTATTCAGCCAGTCTAGAACGGGACTACTGTCGGGTGGGTCAGTTAAGTCAAAGTTTGTCCCTTGGGGACGTTATTACTCCTTCAGGGAGCAGAACTCCTTCGGGAGTATTATTTGGTTTTCGCCCCTGGCTCTTCGCCAGAGAGTCGGGGGACTTTTGAAAAAAAAAAAGCTCTAAAAACTCAAGACCCCATCAACACAACGCTCCGGTGAGGGATGAAGTACCGGTAGGTTTCGTCGTTGGTAAACTTCAATATGCGATCCCCTTAACAGCTGTAAGGTTAACCTAGCCCAAGAGGCCTTGACAACGTTTAGGAAATTAGAAGTGAAAAATATTAACCCGAAACTATTTCACTGCTTTGAACATATCGCAGGTATACTCTATAAAGCCAGTATGGATCGGCTATTTTTGCCCGAATTGGGAGAGCACATGCCCCACCTGCCCCCAGTAAGCAGTTTAAGCCCAGACATGTCAACTTTCCCGGTTTTACAGGGAGTGTCCCGGTCTTTGGTCAAATCTCCGTCCCAGCCTCCCGGTTGCATGCCCCATAATTCCATTTTTCTGTTTTCCTCTTTTCTGAACAATACTGTAAACTTAAGTACCCCTGAAAATATTCCCAAAACTAATGGCAGAAATATTCAGCATACAGCAATATGTACATTAGCATATAATTCGGATTATACACACACTCTGTTCGTATGGTTAATTCCCAAAATCATTTGCAAACTGATGTTATGGTTTTAGGCAAAGTAGGCACTGGAAGCTGTAACAAGAAACATTGAATAAAGTATTTATACTGTTAGTACTTTTTTTTTGTTTTACTATATAAGTTCAGTCAACCGATTATCATAGTCTGTACAGTTAAAATTAATAATTGTTTAAGAACGTTATCAGTAAATTCTGTACAAAACTTATGGTTGATAGCATAGATTAAACCATGATCAGTTTTAACTGTACATAAAATATTATGACAGTAAAAACAGAAATAGACCTCATCAAGTTCAAAAAAACGTCCAATTTTAAGTGCACACCGTTTAATCTATGATATCAATCATAAGTTGTTTACAGTTTAAACTTATAATGGTTTAAGAACCATTATCTATAACTACAGGCTATGAGAATTGGGTGTTTCATTAGGACCTTGCTATACTCCCTATTTCCAGTGCATCTCCCTCAGCCGTTGAACTTGTTTTACAAACCTATGGTTCGCACCGTAGTCGTAAATACAACCAGCGGAAAGCCCCAAACGACGGTTAGTCCCCCCCCCCCCCCGAGTTGCCTCTAGTGGCCACCACCTTGTCCCCCACAATTTAAAGTGCTGTCTTACCCGATTCGCTTTTAAGTTTTCGGACTACACGGCAAAATTACAAAAGCTTTGACTCCTTAAGCTATTTGTGAAAAGTTCTGCGATTCCATCGGGCGAAACTTTGCCTGAAACTGCTCCTCGGAAGTGGAACTGTGAGATGCTGCTATTATGGGAGTCAACTGAGAGTTATTTTTACACTATTGTACTCTGTAGTTACTATATTCCCAATTCCTAATTTAACTGTAATTATTCATAACCCTTACTTTTAAAAGGAATTGCATTTAAATGAGGAATGTTGGTTTCCCATCTGACGTAAACAACGTCCTCCTATAAGCTTCTTCGCTGTATTGGTTCATGATTTATGCAAATTGTGTTGAGTGACAATATAATAATATAAGTTCGAAACCATGACATTACATTAAAGGTGGCGTTTTTCCTTCGTCTAAAAGAAGATACTTGGTTATTTTCAAATATTCAGGTTTTCTTTGAGCTGTAAAATTTGTCTGGTAGATACGTTACATGTCTTCTCCTATACGAACAAGCAATTTGAAGTTAAGGTTATATGTTAAAATAAAGTGCCCATTGCCTCTACAACACGCAATATAATTAAATTACATGAGATAAGCTTTAAAAGCAAACCTTTTAGAATGTCTGATTTGGGTCGTAAGTCTAAAGCCTTGATAACGTAATTATGAGACATCCAGTTGAAAATTACCCAAAAGGGAGCTTTTTCTGACTGAAGGGTAAACGTTCGTATTACGTTGCAAGTAATTGTATTTTTCGTGACATTTGCATTAAGAGTTAAAGAGACATGTTTTTTTACTTCTCTTAGTCCTAAATATGAATATTTGGCAGCCCAGCGGCTTAAGTATATAAGCTTATGTCTCTTAATTTTGGCTGCAGATTGGATAGAAACTTTACCTATGGAGCGTTACAGAATATTAGTAAATGTCATGGCCCGGGGGATTGTTTCTCGCCGACAATTATCGAAGTAGGAGGAAGAAGCAGACAATTGCAATATCAAGCGAAGGAATGGAAATGGTGTATGTTGAATTACTGCTTCAGTGAAAACGGCTGATTGACAGTTTATTCCTTTCAAATCTCCTGACACCTAGAGCAAACAAAGAAATTAACCACGCAAAGTTTATGTTGGAAGCTCGTTAGTGCAAAGTAAACAAGACGGGTTTGTACTTCAGTGTACTTTCAGGCAATTACGGATCGAAGCCGGTGAAGATGTAACGAAAAGAAAGCTACAGGGTCCATCATATATTGGTGCCACCTCATTTCTTGATCAAATACGTATTGTGTGAGGGACAGGAAAGGGCAAATAGGTGTATATCAGACCGCTACGGTGAAATACCAGACGTGACTTTGCCGCTTTCTCTCTATCTCTGTCACTGAATGGCCCGCCATGCTTACTCTCAAAGGCGGCGATCGAGGGGGATGGGTGACATGGTCCCCCAATAATTTTGGATGGGGGACGGAACATCTTTCGTCCCCCAATATTTGGTCAACAATCATAATATTTGCTACTATAGTGTGAGACATAGTCCCCTCCAATAATTTGGTTGAGGGGGACGGAATATTTATGGCATTTTGGCAAAAATGGTAATAATAGCTGACATTTGTGTGACCATTGGACTTTTTGATGACTATAATGTCATGCAAAAGGGTTTTTTTTTCTGCACGCGTCGCGCCCACGCTAATCACATTGCGTGTTCGGTGATCAGTGATAAGAGAGTCGTAGGCGCATATTTGGTTGGGAACTTAATATATTTGTTCAATCTTCCCGTAGAGTTGGTCTACTGCAGTAATAATTGCTAAAATTGGTGTATGTCATACATAGTCTCCTCCAATAATTTGGTTAGGGTGGACGGAGTACCTTCAATAGTTAAACAAAACCTGCCATATTTCCGTCTAGGCTTATGGTATAAGCCATGATCGCTAGTGTTTTGGGTGAGGGGGACGAAATCCCTTTCATCTCACAATTTTTTTTTTTGTCTACGACCGTATTTAGCTCTATTGACATAAAAGGCCAATTCAAGCTTCGAGCGTTTTTTGACACATACATGCCTGGTTATTAATGAGACTCTTGGACACAAACAGGCAGATATATTCAACTCCTCATGCACTCAGGGCCTCCAAATTACCGCTCTTAATTGTTATATCGCCATGGAATCCCACGAGTTGCACAGAGCCCTAAAATAATCTAAACCATAATGGCACGAACCGGAATCTTATAAAAAAAATTCACTAAAATTTGATTCAACATTTACTAGATTTAGTTAAAAATTAAACAACTGGGTTCGTTTTTAACCAAATCGTGTGATACATTTCACAATACTTCTGTTCGTGAATCTATTGATAAGAATGTGTTTAGATGAATATTTGTCCAGGAAAGCGGCATCATTGTGATATTAACCTTTTCTCTTTTTTTTTCTTTTCGTTTTCTTTTTTTTTTTTTCTTTTTCGTGTCCCGTGTTTTTAATTCCTTTATTGACGCATTAAATTGAACGACAGCAAATCCACAGTAAGATTGCCAGGGAACACAAAAAGAGAGTTAAAAGTCTGATATCTTTTCAAAACAGGTAAAGCTATTTTTTCATGCACGCTGCACCACTGAACTGCACTTCGAATGGCGACAATTCTTTTAATAAGGGCCTTTGGGGTCATCCCCGCCTCTAAAGATATCTTATCATGAAAGAGTATGTGAGCCATGCGATAAAAATATGTTAGAGATGACTTCATTACACTTTCGAGTGCCCATATTTTACCGTGACAAACGAAAGGACGGAGCTTCTGAAACCATCTTTTGCAGGCAATGGTTTAGTGCATTTGCGTTATGTAGATTTAGAATATCGTGCGAGAATATTGAAGACGTTGATTGAATGGTGGATATTGGAAACTGATCTCTTGTAAATTTATTGTTGTTGCAAGTTGTTTCTACTAGGACATGCATATGGAGTCATCTTCTAGGTTAAAACATTGGATTTCAGAGTTTAAAGACAAACAGTCATAACACCAAAGTACATTTTTGATGTGGGGGTATCAAAATTCTCAGTTGGTTACTGCTCTTTGATTGACATCAAAGTTTGAAAAATTCAAATGATGCAGGGTAACTCACATTCCACACAATGCAGAGCGAGTGTTTGGATAACACATTGTAGCCTTGTATGCTCACCAGGACATGGCCTGAAGCAACAAAATAGGATGTGTCAGCACAATAATGACCTTTATACAGTTACGGGAGGAGCAACAAGTTGCTTAGTTGGGAGAATTGGAACTGTCTGGGATAACAAGAATTGCCCTTTAAACATGCTGATTACACGTAAAGGTAACAAGATAATCAAACTGCCACAGGTCTGTAGAAAATCTTTCCAAATGCAAGTGCTTATTTTTCATCCCATTAGAATCTACTTTAACCAGGGAGCAGGGATGGAGAAACAACACTTGTTCCTCCTTTGAACCTAGGTGTTTTGCCGACACTTAAGCTTCGCATTGTCTTGTTCCTGAAATACCTCTAAAACTTAGAGGGATTAAGCAGTGAAGACAATTGTTCTTGTCGTATGCTACATTTTTTGGAGCTCATAGGATGATTTCCCCCATTGGTATCACATTGCCAGCCGTCAAGGAGAGCAAAATTTATTTCAACTTGTGCCGCCAGGTGTCACGTTTTAAAAGGGTACAGTGCATCTTTTTATTACTTTTTGAACATAGATACATTGTTCGCTATTTCAGAAAACGTTTTAAATGTCATCATCAAAATTTAGACTCTCATTGGTTTTCAAACAGGTATATTCGTTTCTTAATGAAGAAATTAGAATAATAACGGAATTGTGCAACTTAAGAATAGGTGGACAGTCGTTTTGATCAAAAACGGTGAAAACGTTTTGCATGTATCGGCTGCGCAGTTATCTTCAAAGTAACAGCTTGACAATCGCTTTGTTAAAGGATTACTGCACTTTGAAAGAGGGAGATCATCATTAAGAAGGAAAGTCAACAAAAGTCAAACAATAAGAACAAGGGGACCTGTCAATCAAATTTGACTACGTGAAAAGGATTAAATTATTCTCAAGTACATATTGTCTGCCAGATTTGGTAGATGTTTCTCCATCTCTCACAGCTCCCTGCTTTAACTTACTAGAGTAAGAAATATTTAAGGGCTTAATTGACAGCGGAGATCTTGGGTCTCTAATTATGTTGCTCTCATTTTCACCCCTCTCCTACAGTAAATTTGAACATTGTACATATTTGAACATATTCTTTTTTCTTCGTTCTTTATCCCCTATCTTCTCTCGTTCTGGCAGACCTGTTTTACATAGCCGTTGCTGTTTCAGTTCACCCACACCTCGGCTGTCATTACATGTTAAGTAAAGTAACTTGCGAAATGAAACGAATCAAGGGGGAGAGATGATGTATCTGGGCTTTCCAGCACCCATGTATTTATGTCAAAACCATGCCATCACATGGCCCTCAGAGCAAAATAATGGTAGATATAATGTATAGAGAACTCGATGGTAATAATGTAATGAGAACTCGGCCATGACAAACGTAGTACAGTAAGATTATGCCTAAACTGCCAGTGAGCAAATGAACAAACAACGTCATCACGCACAGCCTGATTCAAAACATACATTACACGCTTTATTGCCTTAACAATGTGCAATAGACATCTTATGCATTGACATCACACTGACGTCATTTTGGAGGAGAACAATGAAGCGTGAGAGGGAATGACTTGCACCGTATTTGAGCTGTATTTTAAACCGTATTTAAACTTTACCTTTTTATCTAGTTGACACTATATAACACATTCGTGTTGGTGTGTCGTTAAATCTTATCTAACTAACACACGTGCACTCACGGCGTAGATTTCGCACGCGCGCGTAGTAGACTTACGCGCGTATCCCCCGGTGCACAAATCAGCTGTCTGCATTTGTTGGTGTAACTTGCAATGATCCGCCATTTTCCTCCAAACTAAGGAGCACTTTCTGCTCTGGTCTATTCAATCCTTATTCGTCTATACCTGCGCACAACTGCGCCATCGTTTAACACTCACCGTATACTTTCCACGGACGCATACTTGTCATGGCACGGGTTTTGTCAACCGTGACATCATCATGTATTGTCCGGTAAGGCGACATCTTTTTCAAATAAAAAATAATTTTTAAAACTCATACCGCTCACCATTACCGCATGTAGCGTTCAACGACGAGCTTTGCATTGACGGGTGGTGCAATTGTAGGCTGCATATACTGACATTTTGTAAAAATTAAAAAAAAAAAAAAGCCGCTCCTCATTTGAGATTGTACATGGCTAGGCGTCTTACGAGTAGTCCATGTGAGCGGAGTGGTTCCCCTTTTTTCGACGCAATTATTTTATCCAGTCCTACATAAAGATCAGTGACTAGAACAGGGCCAACAAGAAGCAAATGAAGCCAAACGGACGTAGATCTATTTCCAAAAGTCTGATACGATAGGAGCATAAGACGACTAACCGAGACACTGATTACCTTGAGGTAGCCAATGTCTTACTTAACTGGATGACTAAAAATCACGAAGACGCCGAAATTATGGACTTGACGAGATATAAATTTAAGTGTTGTGTGCATTATATTGTGACGTCACGACACAGAACAGTCTGCGAGTTGTAGAGAATTATTCGCCTTAGTTAGGTTTGGTTCAGTTGATATTGCAAACTGGATGACGGGATAATGTTTATTTGAACACATAAATTGATACCCAGGCTATTGTTATTTCTCTTTTACGACAAAAAGCACCCCACCCCACCCCATCCCACCCCCACCCCCACTACAAAAACGTTAATCTAAGAAATTGCAACTACATCTGTTGTAAACAAAGAAGAGCGTTAAAAATTTACAAATGTTAAGATTCTTCACTGCAATTATTCTAGGTGTTCAGCGCCACCACTCCTTTCCTGCTGCCACTACACATTTGTTGTGATCCTACCAAAGTACAAACTTGTGAACGAACAGTAGTTTAGGAAAGAACATGGCCGAACGGACCGGGGGTGCCCCCCTCCCCCAAATGTCAGAAACCTGACTAAATCGGGCAGATATTTTGTCTCAGTCGGGCGGAAAACTGGACAGTTAAATTAGGTCTGGAGTCGGGCAAAATCACCGCCCAGCTCATGAGAAAAACTGTTCTGTACGGCCATGGGGAAGAAAAAAAAAGTTCCATTTTAAAAATAGATTTTCTACCTCTACCTGGACAGCTCTCTTTGCATAACTCCTTATCAAACCTTTGACAAAATTACAGCCAAATACGATATTCTCATATGCTATTCCATGGGAAACGGACAGACTCCTTGTCGCACTTGAAGCAAGTAGCGGGGGATTACTGGCAAAAATGGCATTCTTTCAGACAAGGACAGACTCCTTGTTGCACGTGCGATAAGAAGTCGGTATGCACGAACTGACTTCTTACCACAGGTGCGACAAACAGTCGGGAGTTATCGGTAAAAGTGGCACTCTCTGGGGTATTCTCGGCATGAATCAAAAAGGAAACACACATATTTCATGAAAATGATGACTAAAAATGGAATCTGAAAATCCATTGTGAGATTGCAACTTGTTAGAAGTAAATAAAAACGACAAAGACGATCGAATACAGAGTACAGTGACCCAAACGTGCCTTGCATAAAATACGTATCATTATAAAATACGTGTCGTTTATCTCATAACGCCACAAAGTCACGTAAAAAGAATCCTTGGCAGACAACAGCCATCCTCGATTAAAAGTCAAATTTGAGACATCACGCGAAGACAAGCACTAACACATTGTTTTCTTGATCCGCTAAAAAGCCGTTCTATCGAAAGTTGTAATCCTTTGTTTATTCATTATTCAAACAGCAGTACGTTTAAGAATTAGAAATATGATATATTTAATATTATTAAGTCGCGCCCTAGAAATCTCTTGGGTGCCAGTAATCAGGTCAGGTGAATGTTAATAAAATAAAAGAATAAAAAGTGCATTCTTGAGAAATTTTCCCATTCTAAACAGCGATCATTGCGAACTATGGTTGACACTAAATTTATAATAAAAAATGAAGTATCTCCTACAGCATGCACGGAAATCGCTTCTCATATATATGTTGCACGAATAAGTTCATTCTTCTGTTTATATAATTAGTTTATGTTAATTAATCATCTTAGCTGTGTTATAAACTGTTGAACTTGTTTTGTAATTCCTCTCACAATTCTGTATTCTCGTTTTCACCTCTGTCTTAAGCTCTTTTTATTTCTAACCTTCCCAAAAGCTAAATATTTTAATATTTTTACAGCCGGAGGCCACTAGCTGTTAACGAAGCAGAGCATATGACAGTCTCTTTTCAATTATACTATTACCCTGAAACTTGTTCTACATTATCTAGTCTCACTCTTGTCATCCAAGCTTGTAACCAAAGAGGATCGCCAGGGGGCGGCCACTTTCTTCGAAAATTTTTTACTCCACTAGAAAATTTAAAATTACTATTGCCTTAAAGGGAAAATGCAGTCCCCCCATTTGAATTAGTGTACTCCGTCATCCTAATTCAGGAATGGCCCCTTTCAATCATGTGATAATATTTTTAACTTATTTGCTAAGCTCATGCAGAATTACTCCTTGGTTTACCTTCAGTATTCAATGTTTCTATAAAGAGACATAATAAAAAATACATCTGAGCGAAATAAACGGAGATTTGTAAGATTTAACAGATTTTTGAAAATAAACTTGGGGCGACTGCTTTCTCCCTTTAATGCATTACAACATATCTCGTCCTCCTATATAATCTATATAAAATTTTCCCCTTGGAATTTAGTTGGCCCCTCTTTCCTTCAGTTTAATGTCTGGCTACGTGCCTGCTGTCATTTCAGTCTTTGGAGACGCGTTTCTCTTCAAGTCAACTCAATTCTACTTGGCCACCTATTCTTATTCCAAGTTTCCAAGTGATTTTAAAATAACCGTTCGCAGTTTGTTGTCTGTTAACATCGGTTGATTACACATATTGGGCTTGTTACATAGCATCTAAAAGGTTGTCACCTTCAAGTATTTTCATAAACACATAACACACAAATTAAAGTCAATGTGGGCTATGCCATTTTAGAGGTGGGGTGGTTGGAAAGCATGATAGACATAAAACGTATGAACGTTGAAACGTCAGCTTTCCGTAGGAGGTAATCCTCACGCCCTCTGATATGGGGTAAATGACTTTCTATGTCCTTGGTCAGTCTACTTGATAGGCCAATTTACCTATGCAGTTTTTGGACAGTTCACTGTAGGCGTATTTTTATGGAAGTTGCTCAGAAAAAGGTGTTATTTTGATAAAAGTTATTTCATACACTACCATTTCTTCAAAGTAACAAGTAAACTGTCTTTTTGATGGAAGATTGCCGTTATGGAGAGAGCTGCAGGTAAGGGGAAACTGATTGTTCCAATGGAGAGGGGGGGGGGGTAAGTTTTCCCTTCCTCCTTACCGTAAGAACCTTAGAATGACACCAGTGCTCGAGAAAACCTACACTTTCATAGGTAAGAGTGAACAAAATTGCCAGTATCTGATGCAACGTTACTTTATAATGGTAAAAAGGATGTAAAGATAAAGTCACTGATACTTTCGAATCCACGTTGTTGGACGGCAGAACATGCGTTTCGCTAATATATATACCCACATTCACGAATGCAACAGCGAACAATTTGGGCATAAAAGTTTTGTGTCGTCAAAGGTGGAGATATTTACGAAGGCAGATGACGTCACTGCATGTCGTCTATGGGGTCGGTCGGTGACACGTCACTTCCCCATGACAACATTGTGTTGGAGTGAAAACAATGTATTGCGCTTATTAGGCACCTAGTTTATTCCAAGGATTGTTTTCACTCTAGCAGTGTAGCGCGTCAAGTGTCTCCATATGGTCATACTCACGGACTTCTTATATCTGGACAGAGCATACTGCACTAACGTCCTATGCGTAAATTGTCGCCACCGTACGTACACGAGTAGGCTTATCAATATGGCTGCCTGCTATAGCCTTGGGTGTAAAAGTTTGGACTTGCTCAAGTGCTCAAGAGAAACTTGAAATATTTTCAAAAGAATGCAAGCTCAGGTCAAATTCAACAAATATAACGAAGGACTGTGATATTTTTCTTCCATTCATGTTTATATTTTGTCTAAAATGTTGCAGATTCATCGTCAAATTGGGCAAATGGTGGCAACCCGGGGACCATCTTGGTAAGCCTAAATTTGTTCGAACGGTGGCGACCGTATTGGGCACGTTATGCTCTGTCCATGTAAATGGGAAGTCCGTGGTCACACTATACAGTCAGTTGTTGTTTTCATTCCAATGTTGCTAGGGTAACGCAAAGGCCCGAACGAACGACCGACCCCCATACTATACAACCTTATGTACTTCCAGAAATATTTCGCCGAATTAGGTAAGATTGGTGGGCAAGAGGGGAAGGAACAATCCTTTAATAGGAATCTAAGTAGAGTATAGTATGTTATGTGTAACGTTAAATATACATGATACTGCTTTACATAGGAAAAGACCCAAAAATGTTCAATGTAAATTTGCCCGTGATATATTCACGAAAACCTCCTTGATGCGGGGAATGAAAGCTCCTTTCCTTTTCGTTGGCAAACATTGTACTGTTCGTTACATTTCTGGTAAAAACCCAGTCTAGTAGCATGGACAAGGATGGCTTCCTTAATGGTCAAGGATCGTTGACTTTGAATTGTCCGTTGTTGTTGTTTTTGTTTTTGTTGAAAAATATAAAACTATACCTTCGGTAAGTATGGTTAAGATATGGTGTAACGACAGGAACAGTTTAGATGCTATAGTAAAGGGAATGGTTAAGATATGGTGTAGTGACAAGAATGGACAAGAAGGGATGGTTCAGAAATGGCACTGGAACAGAAATGGTTAAAATGGTTTAGAAATGATATGATTAGAGGATGATAGTAAAGAAAAGGCATAGATATGGTATATCTGTTAGGAACGGTCCAGGCATGGTTCAAACATAGTATAGTGACGGGGATGTTTGAGAATTTTGGAAGAGCAATGGCTCTTTTCAAGTATTCCATTCCTGAAGAATCGTTTCATGCAACGTTATCACTGATACGAAGATAACCCCTTTCATTGCCGCCAAATCTGATGGTATTCTTACAAATGTGACTGCAAATACAAACCCAGTACAGTCATATAACGCCTCTGCTGTTAGTAGACCCACCACACTATCTCCTGTAATTACTGCCTCCTTGACAACAAGATTATCAGTCATTTGGGTTTATTTAGGGTTCAATTGAAACATGACACGTCTTAATTATACTACTTGATAGGATACGAAAAAAGAAGTAGGTGGAGATGGGGGTAGGTGGAAGAGGAGAATTACATCAGGGCAATTTGAAGACCCACCACATTCGTTCCTGTTGTTCCTTGCACTTCGCGAACAAGATTCGTCGATATTTTGTTTAACCTATCGCTTGTTTGGGACATCAAACATTCCATCCCTTTAATCATACTACTTGCCACAATACCATAAAGTGGTAGGGTGGGCTGGGGTGGGCTGAGGTGGGCGTGGATGGAAGAGAACAATAAGGACCCTCACTTGACACCCACCTCTTTGCGAACAGATTTAAAAATAAAGGGAAAGTTAGTTAGTAAAGACATTGACTCTGAAGTGCATACTTCGAGAAAAAGCCTATAAGAATCAGCACGTTTCTCTTTTACTATTTTTTTTTTTTTTTTGCTTATTCCATATTACATATTACTCACACAACGAAAAGCTCTAAAGTTTTATGACCCCAAAGGTGATGTCATACTGACGCAACCACTAATAAAAACTCAAAATCAACGATTACTGGACTGAAATATGAATGACACTTCATTGACGCGTATTCTTTGGGTTTCATATTTGTTTATAGAAGTCTCTGTATACCTCGAATCCATCTCATAATGACTGCTGAAAAGTTCCTCTTCACTCTGTGAGGGGATTTTTTCTTAAGGGTTAATAATATGACGGATATATCCTCTAATTCATCTTGAGTGGATATAGCCCCCCAGGGTAAGCGGGTTTTTGATCCTCTATCAAAGTTTAATTTCCGTGCTTTGTCCAGACTTAGCAAGCAAGTATCAGCACGAAGAAATCAAAATCATTCTATTATTCAACATTTTGAAAGAACGATATTATGTTTCGACGACGGAGAGAATATGAAGATTATGTTTTGTATATTCAATAACGTAAGCCCGCAAACATTCTGAGCCGTGCAGTTGATAACCGCATGGGTGACGGGTAAAAAAAGAAGCGAAAAAGAGAGAAGGGGTGGGGTAAGGGTTGCGGGGAAGGGGAGGGAAACGAGTCAGCATGTTGGAGAAAAGCCCTTAGCTACTTTGCAAATATAGTCCCTGCCATAGGAGGCATAAGGCAGGTACCTTGAATTAAGTCAAGTTCAATAGAGGATTATGTGTGTGCATTCACCCATGAAGCTGCTCAGGAAATGTCCAGGGACCAGCACAATGGAAGCAGTGTGACAGCGTTCTTCCATGAAGTTGAACACAATAGCAACTGTGGCTGTCAAGATTTTCTTTTTTTCGGTTTGGGTGACTCAACTTTTTCATTTCATCTATGGGCTCTTTCTTCTCATGAGGGCAAAGAAACACATTTCATTACGTAGTAATGTACAATTTAATGTATAATTCTAGATCGAGAAATCTTGCAAGAGTGTCCAAATAATTGCTGGCCCGTTTGTGTTATCATACACTAAATTGTAAGACTGAGAATGGTTTCACCTTTAAAAACAGTAAAAAGCTTCAAATATTAAGGGAGGGGGGTCGGGTGGATGGCATTGAACAGGTGTCCTCCATATCTTCACAACCATAGCAGTGAGAGACGCTAAACCTTTATTTTAGAAGCACTTGGGGCCTAGGAGTTAATCTCCAAAAGAAGCAAAGGCCTCCAAAAGGCTTCTTCTGAGATATTCTTGGACCGGTCAATGCAATAACGAAACACCTTTTCTTCAATCTTTCTTGTTATAACAGATTTTTTAGCCAACCATCATTACAGGTTATGACGTAGTATCGAGGCAGTATTTAAAGAGATGCCTAAACCCATGTACGAACCCAATATTATGAACGCTGTTGGAATAGCCCCCCCCCCCACCCTCCCGAACATCCCGATCTATGTAACAATTCCCACTGTCCAATCCTTGTCTACTGTAACAGAATAACCTGGACGAAAAAAAGAGATTTCAACAAGGTGAACCCGTTTCTTTGACTGAATATGCATCTTAAGGTGGCCCTTGGGAAAACGTTTCCACATATAACATAAATGCTTGAAGCAAGTATTTTGCTAATTGAAACGATTTAAATTGTATTTTTGGCTAGATGAATCAAATGACTATGTAAGAAGTCGATAAAAGGATTAAGAAACTGGTACTGCTCACCTGGGAGGATGTAACTTACAAGTAAAGTAAGGGTAGGCGGTGCCACCATCTGACGTCACATGGGTAGTCGGCGAACCTCGCACATTTGAAGGAAAAGCCCGAAATCATCAATTGCGATTTCATACGAAAGACTTTCGTCTTAAGTCTTTCGTATGAAAGTCTTTCGTATAAAATCGCAATTGATGATTTCGGGCTTTTCCTTCAAACGTGCGCGGTTCGCCGACTACCCATGTGACGTCAGATGGTGGCACCGCGTACCCTTACTTTATTTAACTACATACGAAGGCAACATTCGTAATCTTTAATCTTTTCCACATTCGTACGAAATTTGTTTCAGAAGAGAAGAGACCAACACTTTTTTAATCTAGGCTTTAAAATCGAATTGACCATGTCTATCTTTTAGTTTATTCTAGTGATAAAATGTTGATGTTTAAATTCTTTCGAAATGTAAAAAACGACCAAATATAATACTGAGCTGTAAAGGCAATAAATATTGCAGAATATCTCTAATAAACGGAAGAATAATTCCAAGCTTTGAGAAGCTATTAAGGCGAAAAGATATATAGGTTACTTAGTGTCCACTGAAGAGTTGCCATGACAACTAATCTTTACTGATACCCCAAACTCACGAAAAACAAGATGCAAAAGTGTTGCCGTCAGTTAGATAAAGAAATGTTTAATGACGTCAGTAAAAGGCAAGATGGACTAGAAGCGGATAAATCGTACTTTTAACAGAAGAGATATTATAAAATTAGAACCTTCAAACTGTTGTCACGGAAGATACTTGTAGACGGGAGGAGGCGGGATGGGATGGGGATGTGAACAGCTTGGTGCTACATTGTGATGCCTATCATTTAAAGCCTATCATTAAAAAAACTACATCTCGTCCTGGAAATTTACCTTGGAGGTCCGTATCTTTGTGTTGGATGGGAAGATAAATCTTGCACATCCCCCAACCCTGCGCAGCCCCCCCCCCCCCACACACACATATAGCTTCACACTGACATTTGGAATAGTGTTGCGATTTGCTTCCCTGAGCTGCCGACCTAATTTTTGGTAACACTGGCAGGCCCGTAGGCAGAGTAGCTATTGAAGGGGGATAGCTTCCAGGGGACGACGTATTTTTCAGGGGGCGATATATATTAAGGAATTAGTCATTACTGCTCTTAAAAAGTTTCCCGACTGGCAAATTTTTAGGGGTACGGTGCCTTCTCCCCCTTCCCCTGACTAGGGTCCTGATTACATTGGTATAACTGAAACAACCCAGAGAAGACCTGTGTTCCTGTTGCAGTAAATCTCGATTTCCTCAAATATTCTGTATGTGTTATTTATTTCAAGCAACTACTGTTTGACTTTCTTAAGCAACACAATTCTTAAGCGAAACTGCAACGACATATAAACAAGTCTGATGAAAATAAAATTCATCTAGGCCTATATAAATTTTCTTACCTTCTAAGTGTTTTCTTTTCTCTGTTTTGCTATTCCACTGACCAGTGAAAAACTTCATCCATTAGGCACGATTGTCTACTTAATAATACTTAAATACTTCAACTGATCGATTGATTCCAACGCTCTAAATTAAACAATTCCACAGGACTGCAAAATGAATACCCGTACATTAGTGACAGCTAATTCGTCCGCTGAATCGTTTGCAGCACTTGAAAAACGTGTTTTTATCTTATCACAACGAACTGTTCACTGCTACTGAAGATGAACAAAGGTCTCCAAGGTTATTTATGGAAACATCAGTTAAATGAAAACGCCCTCTATTTGAAAGAATGTCTGAGTGTTGAAATCAGTATCGTGTTATGTAATTTTCTCATTTGAGTGTGGATATACTCGTAAAGGGGAGACCTATATTTGAAAGAAAGGTAAACAGTAATAACTTCTACAGAAAAATGAAAAAAAAATCAACATAATGTAAATGAAATTGTTTCTATCAGTTACAGGTTGTCAAGGTAATAACTCAGTAAACCATATTGCGCAACACGTTATATAAAATATTTTAAAATTTTACTCAGAAGTTTACAGAACGGTCAAAGTGGCGAGGAGAATCATAATTATCAGTTAAAAGTCCAATAAATCATAGTTGCCAAATAAATCGAGTTTTCATCTACATCTTTACAAAAATTGCAATAACTGCGATCTTTTAAAAATTATACTTTCGATCCCTGTTATAGGCCTATTTTCTGTTTTCAATGTTTTCGGTGTAACGCAATAACACAACAATGTTTAACTGTGTTTAAGTTTATCAGCGTGTTCACAACTTTAAAGGATGATTTCATTGCTTGAGCAGGGGGCTTTTCATTTCTTTCAAAGAGATTGTCTATCATCATTTGAAAAGAAGATGAATCAAGTTGCTAAAAATATAAAAAATGGGGTTCACGTTTGTTAATTTTTTGAAATTTGTTGAAATAGCTGGGAGATTTCTGATTTGTATTCGTATAAAGTACTACCTCCAATATTTTCGAAACCATCTTTTGAAAAGGCCTCATTGGTCCGTCTACATAAATCCTTCCCATCCCCACATAACCTTGAACAAACATGTGACCCTCCCTCACCTACTCTCAAGTCTGCTTAGGAGTTCATTCATGCTACTAGAGAGACTCATTTCAAGTGACGTCACATTTTGTTTATTCCGCCATGTTGCAAGGTGGGAGGCAATCCATAAAGTGAAAATCCCATCTCCCTCTTATTCAATACATATCTTCATCTATCAGATAGTTAATAAAATGCCGTGAATTGATGGAAATTTTTGATCCATTTGCAAGTCATATGGGACTTTTCTTACTGCTATGCAGTGCATTCTAAACACTTTTGGAAGACGTGGTTATTGAAGACATAAGGCCTGAAGTCATCTGGCTAATCTTAACATTTGGACCTGTGTTGGTAAGAATTTTGTTGAAAACCGTGGCATTCAACCAGACTTAATCCTAGTCCTCATATCCTAACGGGGCCTACGCTAGTGTAACATCCTCATATCCTAACGAGGCCTAAGCTAGTCTAACATCACTGATCAGTATCAACTCTTTAGTCAAGAGAACTGTTCAATTCTAGGGCTGACATTGACCCTTAAAAATGAGTACAGGCACTGTCTTCCGATCGGAAACAAAAGAAACAATGGAAATTGTTACCATGGTTATACAACAAATTTTATCAAGCCCAGACTTCGAACAGAAACGGCAGGCATGTTGCGACCGAGCCTCGATAAAGAAAATGGATGACTCTCTCCGGAGGTTAACTCTGCTCAAATACACGACATTTAAGTAGCGATGGAGACTTCGGCAAACGAAAGTAAAACAATCTAGGAAAACAATGTTTCCTTGGAGGAGAGGCGTGACCGAGCTCTTAAAGAAATCAACCAGTAGGAACAGTATTCATATAAGAATTGCTTGCGTATCTTCGTACTCGAAGAAAATCAAACGAGAACACCGATGAAATAGTTCTTGAGACAGCTTCCAACATATAGGTCTGCTTCTTCAACCTTGAAATCGATAGCTCTCATCGCATTGGGAAGCCAAAGCCTAATTAGTCAAGGGCCAGCACTGTTAAGTTTTGTAGCTACGAAACCAGAAGTCGTGTGAAAAAAATTGAAGAAGCGGGAGGGCACGCTCTTTGCTGTAAGAGAGGACAACCAGGCTGCCAGGAACTGTTTCAAGCGACCAAAGTCCATCCCCTTGTTAAATCAATGCGGTCCCTTAACGGTAAAATTGCAGCACTATTATCGAAGGAGGGTACAGAGGGGCCTCCTTCAAAGTTTTGCACGGTCCTGGATGTTAAACAGACATTCGACTGAAGGGGGGGGGGCGCCTGAAACAAGAATCCCCTGTGGGTCTTTTGACCACGGTCAATTTAATGTCAAAAACCAGGTTTGAGTCAGGAGTCAAAAGTAAAACCTCTCCGGAAAGGTTGTTGTAAAACTTGTACTTTCTTTCCTTATCCGGAGAGTTATGAAAAGGATATTCTTTCACATACTTGAGAATCATTTCACCGATGTAGTATGCCTGTTTCTACGCCGGAATATAAAAATATATTACAGGGCAGGGAGCAATTTTCACGAATCGATGACTGTCTATGCCTTTAAAAGAAATACTGCTTGCTCTTCGAAAGCCAATCATCATTGACAGGTTCTTATAAGAAATTTACCGCATGAAAAGACTTCTTCCGGCTATTTTATTTACTGTTTATGATAGCAACTGTCGCATGGATGATTCTAAGAAAAGTATTGCCTTGTCCCTACAGTCCCACCATAACTATGTTAGAGCTCTGGCTTTGAGGACAAACTGCTCAGTAAGAAATATTAGCTTAAATCTCAAAGCGTAAGAAAATACTACAAGGCCACGAAATAAAAATATATTGACTAGTTGAAGCAATCTTGTAAAATTGGCAGAGACTGTAATAATTACCTGTGCGACAAGACAAAACGCTGCTCATTATGTCAGACTTTAGACCTCAGTATAGCGACATAGATACTTGTAAAGGCGACGTACAAATGAGATATTTAGTTTCTCAGTATATTTTGTGTTGGAGACAAGTCTACCACAAACTCTACACTAAACTGATGGAGGGATTAAGAAAGGCCACCACTATTACAGCATATTTTATGAGAGTTACAGCAGGGACGTGATATTGGTAACAGTACGTATTATTCCAGTAAGGAGACCCGGTTGACCAGTATCCGGGAGTTTTGACATAGGGTGCACCGTAACCTTAAATAAACCCAAACCAGGGTGATTCATTATAGCCTTTGGCAATCGATTAATTTACGGAGCTCTAGTGGGGTTTCCGTCCAATGATATCTCAAATAATAAGAGAAAGTTTGCGGCCCGCTAAAACATCGATCATAAAGCCCCTTCCCACATTCACGATTTTTGGTATGGTAGAGCACGATTTTTGGTATGGTAGAGCACGATTTTTGGTATGGTAGAGCACGATTTTTGGTATGGTAGAGCACGACTTTTCAAAGTGGAAAAATCTTGATGTACTGTAGCAATTCGTACTCAAGGTCAATGGAAGCTTTCGTCTGCAGCTAGTTTGAAGAACTAAGAAACGAAATAACAGAACTGTAGTCTTGTGAACAGATGAGATCGGTGAAAAACCAGAGGGATTATTTGAACAAGCAGGGAGGTGCTCTGATAACAACTATTTGACACAAGTTGTTACGTAAAATCTCCCTGGTCAAACTTGGCTCCCCTGGCAGTTTTATCAAATTGAACCCAGTTATAAAAAAGGAAGTGGTTTCACCAGAACTGAAGCAGGGTTGGGTCAAATCCAGGGATCAGTGTTCCATTTTTCCCTTGTGGAACGGGCAAAATGACAATAACAATTGAAAAATGTGATTTTTTAATTCGTCGTAGAAAAACAGTCTCTTTGATTGCATGGGACACGCATTTTTTATTTTGCATGCATGGGACACGCATTTTTTTTTTGTTTGTTTTTTGGCAAGGATTGTTAGTGACGCTGTTCTAGAATCGAACCTGTGTATTGTCTCCAGCTGTCTTAAAAGGCTCTTTTTAATTCTCACATGAGAGACAAAAGAATGTTCAAAGATTGTTTGTATCTGTTCATGTTAATTGTATTTACAATATCTGGTGAGTTTAGACATCCAAATTTCAGAATATACAAATAAATATCACAATGTAACGTTAACAGCAGCTGCCGGCACTTATATGTACAAACCATTACAAGAGACACATTTTTTCAAACCTGTTCGAAAGAGTAACGTGCATCTTCCCAAAATGTCAGCCTGGCAACAACAGATATAATTTTACCCACCCTCGGTTTATCTGTCTGGTATGACGTCATCGTGCTTGCATCCAATCAACGTAAAGAAAACCGTCTGGGGTAGTCTATCATTGTGTTCTCCTATATTATGTAACAGCCACCCCTTTAAGTTACCTCGTAGTCAGATGAACATACGTTGTATTACAAGCGAGTGACTGTAAAGCTTTTCATTGGAACCGTAACGAATCTTTTTACATCACCATTATTGCAATTTGTGTAAAGGCTGTTTGCAAACTAGAATGATAATTTATTAAAGGCAAAGTGACAAGAACAATTGTAAGAATAACACAAATTGTAAAACCTAAAAGCATGTATAAAGACATGTTTTATGTCTAAAGACATGTTTTACAGACTAAAGCTTTAACAATACCAGTTGAAAAAGAATTCTAAAATGACAAGTCGACTTTAAGTCTTCGTTAATTAACAAAATTCTCTTACTTTCATCGTCAAACGAAAATAAGAAGATATGAAAGGTGGGATTAAAATAAAGAAACAAAAGTAAAATTATTCTGTTAACCCGCGTAGTTTAACAAGATCGAGTTATTTGTACTCTTACTTAATACCTCAACCACAACAAAAATTTCAATCTTTTTAAATTTCACTAGACTGTGTTCTGCTCTTTTACATCTTTTGTCCATTCCCATCTCTTAAGGGAAAGTAAAAATGATTATCTTCTTAAAAAATATTCTTTCCATGAAGGGCAGGCAGTTCAGACGCCACGCGACAACATGCATTCGAGGAAGCTTGCAATGTCTGGTAAGTTGTCAAAGTTGGTTACCTTCTAGTTCAACATTTCAACTTAAATTTCGTCTATCAAACCTCATTCCCTCAAGCTATCATCATCCTTTCCCTTCTCGCAACTCGCTATGTTGCTCTATAATTATCCCCCCCCCCCCCCCACGCCCATTAAAAACAAAAAACACGACCAATTGTTTTGCAAATTCTTCTAAAAAGGACGGAAAGGTTCAAATTTAATGCCATGTTTAAGTTTAAAATTATTCCCGATGAACCCCATCTCCCAATGCAATCCACAAGGCCGCTCTGAAATTTTCATAACAATAAATTCGCTACCCTTATAGTCATTTGGCAGCAGCATTTCCTTACCCCAACTATTCCTCTCCCACGCAATAATTTCCCCCACTATTTCTCACCCTTTCCATTACTATCCCGTACCCTCCCTTTCATCTGCAGTAAATACAAGCTTTACCTTCATTTAGCATGAAGACATTACATTCAAAACAAGTCAAAGAACTGTTACATATAAAGAAATAACATTGCATAGTTCGGCTTAAACTTCTTGCCAACTTATCATATAATACTGACTGTGTAATAGTCGTATGTTACTTTAAAGGAGCATTTCATCTCATTTTAACAACACAGCTTTACCAAACCGAATCTGCTATTAGAAAAAACTGCCCAATCTTTCTCTTTCCTGTCACTTCATATTAAAACAGCTTGAAAGTCGACGAAATTTGGAAAATGCGCTAAAAGCCATGGCCAATTTGCTTCATTAATACGGTCTAGTACTGCTGTAATGCTTATGCAATATATAAAAACCTGGAGAGAACAAAATATACATCAAATGTTAAGGCACAATGTGCTTCCCTAACTTGAACCAATGTTATTTTAACAAATAATCTGTCATAGAAAATTGGCTGTTTTCATGATCACTACTTTCTCGATCGATTAGCCCTGAAGGTCTACTTTTCCTTTCCTGTATACCTCAGCTCTGTGTTACCATACGAGTTATGTGTTGTAGATGGCAGCATTTCTTCTTTAATATGCCTACTTTCCATGGTATATATACAATTTAAATGGACAACATGTGGTTTTGACGACGAAATATAAAAAAGAGGATTGCAAAAATTCAGTATTAAGTGGCATTAAGATTTTAAAATTTTACAATTATTAGAATTTTTGTACCTACGCGAAATGAAAATTTTAGCCTATCTGTGTGTGGCCCTAATCATACCAGATTTTCAAATTTCCATACTTTACTCTCCACTCACAAATTTAATTGCTGCCAAATTGACCTTGAGCTCAGCATAAGTGGTGTCTGGGGGGATGGTAAAAGTACCAAAGCGACTTCAGCTCCCCCCCCCCCCCCATCGCTGAAACTGCTAGGTGTTGAAACTTTGGTTATCCCAAACACCCGAGATGGTTAGTCATTTTATGGTATCACTATTACTTCTAACGCAAACATTTCTCGGTCATATGGCGATAAACAGTCATTTAAAATTTTAAAACAGTGCTTGCTACTACGTCGTCGGTAATTTGTTAGAGATTAAACCATTGCTCGATGTAATTAATCTGTTAATGTACCGTCTCTGTGAAAGTGAATAGACCTTATGCATATGACTTCACAGAACAAAAAGTTCGCCCTCGACTGAGGTAAGCGCGTTGTGTTGAAACTTACACCAATACATAAAGCAGGGTTCCTATATCCTGCTCTATGGACCAATACAAATGCAGACAGCTATATTTGTACCGATCTGATACGCTTCTAAATCCACGTGTGCATGTGAAGGCTGCGTCGAGCGTACGGGTCATGTACCTTATCTAGCTGGCTTCATTGTTTGACCTCTAACATGACGTCGGCGTTACGTCAATGCATAAGGTCATAGGGTTGATGAGGACATGAAAGTTAAATTGTACATATCTAACTAAACAACAAGGAATACTATCTGATGATCACTCACTAAATGATTTTCTCCTCAGGCGGGGCCGCCGTTTCGGATAAAGCATAAGTTAATGTTACTTCGCATCTTCTTCAAAACTAAGAGCCACCTGGTCTGATGAATAGGCAAAACAGCTATCTGGTCTGATGCAGAAATTTTACTCAAAATATGTTGATTGGGCAAGTCGTAATTACCAGTCTCTTTTTGATAAGAATCCTTCTGTGAGGGCACTAGTTCGATCGTTTAACTGACAGCACAACCTACCCTAAATTCCGATACTTTACAACCGGTCAGGTGTGTGATGTTTTTAGCTTAACATCAGTTGTTACAGATATTGCTGTAGTCATAAAGTCTGCCAAGGAAGGAAGAAAAATCGTTATCCACTCCAAATTGTTTGTTAAATGAGTGACCTGCAAGGTTCCATATAAGTCGTTCATCATGGATGATTTGTAAATTAGGCTACAAATCTGAGCATGCGTCTGAATACTGGTTCCTCTTCTCCAGTAGATGGTTCCCGATGGTTGTTAGTTTCATTGTAGCTTTGTTTTCCAGGTTATTTGACGAAACAATCTGATTTTTATCTTGTGGACGAGCCTCTGTAAAGAATATTAAGTGCATCATGAAAAACATACGAAAAGGACAGGGTCGAACACATGATGAACACATGGCAAATGCATTTATGATACAGTGGTGAAGATCGGGAATGGTGTACTACAGATGGCCAACGCTCACATAGTCTGTAGGTCAAACAGGTTTTCAAAGTAGGCAAAAGAGAAAATCTGTGAAACTTTCTACTTCTTGAAGAAATATGTACACTCCTATACCGAACATGTCCCAGCTATATTACTGAACGGAAATGAAATAAGTAAAGTATGTAAATAGAAGGGGTAAGGGAAGGCACTGGAAGGGGTAAGGAAAGGTAATGTTAGGGGTAAGGAAAAGTAATGTTAGGGGTAAGGAAAGGTAATGTTAGGGGGTAAGGAGAGGTAATGTTAGGGGGTAAGGAAAGGTAATGTTAGGGGTAAGGAAAGGTAATGTTAGGGGTAGGAAAGGTAATATTTGGGGTAAGGAAAGGTAATGTTAGGGGTAAGGAAAGGTAATGTTAGGGGTAAGGAAAGGTAATGTTAGGGGTAAGGAAAGGTAATGTTAGGGGTAAGGAAAGGTAATGTTAGGGGTAAGGAAAGGTAATGTTAGGGGTAAGGAAAGGTAATGTTAGGGGTAAGGAAAGGTAGTGTTAGGGGTAAGGAAAGGTAATGTTAGGGGAAAGGAAAGGTAATGTTAGGGGAAAGGAAAGGTAATGTTAGGGGTAAGGAAAGGTAATGTTAGGGAAAAGGAAAGGTAATGTAAGGGGTAAGGAAAGGTAATGTTAGGGGTAAGGAAAGGTAGTGTTAGGGGTAAGGAAAGGTAATGTTAGGGGTAAGGAAAGGTAATGTTAGGGAAAAGGAAAGGTAATGTAAGGGGTAAGGAAAGGTAATGTTAGGGGTAAGGAAAGGTAGTGTTAGGGGTAAGGAAAGGTAATGTTAGGGGAAAGGAAAGGTAATGTTAGGGGTAAGGAAGGGTAATGTTAGGGGTAAGGAGACGTAATGTTAGGGGTAAGGAAGGGTAATGTTAGGGGTAAGGAGACGTAATGTTAGGGGGGAAAGGAAAGGTAATGTTAGGGGTAAGGAAAGGTAATGTTAGGGGTAGGAAAGGTAATATTTGGGGTAAGGAAAGGTAATGTTAGGGTTAAGGAAAGGTAATGTTAGGGGTAAGGAAAGGTAATGTTAGGGGAAAGGAAAGGTAATGTTAGGGGTAAGGAAAGGTAATGTTAGGGGAAAGGAAAGGTAATGTAAGGGGTAAGGAAAGGTAATGTTAGGGGTAAGGAAAGGTAGTGTTAGGGGTAAGGAAAGGTTATGTTAACGGTAAGGAAAGTAATGTTAGGGGTAATGAAAGGTAATGTTAGGGGTAAGGGAAGTAATGTTAGGGGAAAGGAAAGGTTATGTTAGGGGTGAGGAAAGTAATGTTAGGGGTAATGAAAGGTAACGTTGGTGAGGCAGGATTACGTCAAGAGTGGATCGAAGATGGGTGAATTTACAAGGATCAGAGTATGAAACAGAAATCAGCAGAAACGTTTCAGTGTATTCATGTTTATATCTGATGTCTCAAAGTGATATCGGGAGCGGGGGCCGGGAGTGGTGTACGTGGGTTGCTGCGAGAGGCCTTGAACTCCTCCTTTACATAATGATCAAACTAGGTCCCACTTGTTTTCTAATGTATTTGGTCAAAGCGAAAAATAACCTGACGGCTGATTCAGTGTAGCTGTCAGGCGTGTCTGTTTTCCGCTGCCACTGATGTCACTCCAAGTGTCATAAGGACGAAGAGGGGCAGGGTGGAATACCATCCAAAGGTTCCATACTACTTTACCTCCGCCTGGTGGGTTTTTCGCAATAACGTCCTCGTCTTCCTGGTCTACACTGACATCTGTCACGCTCTACACAGCGTCCACCATACATGCACGGTCTGTTACATACCGCTGTCGACAAATCAAAAGGAAGTCAAAATTACTTCAATGTGGGTCTAAATTACTTTGTTTGGAGGGGTTAGATTTCGTGTCACCCAGTACTGATGTCAACGGTAGTTTGTAGCTTTAGTAGCCAGTCTGTCTGAACTCAGTTCTTAAAGCAGTAAGAGGATATGACCACAATTTGCCAGCTTAAAGGGCATATGCAGTCACCCACTTTAAATGAGTATACTCTGGCATCTTAGTTCTTGTATTGCTCTTTTAAATCACGTGACAATATTTTGGCACTTAAACTGTGAAATTCCTGCAGAGGGCTTCCTTGGTTACCCCTTTAATATCCAATATGCATGTTATAAAAGATCATGAAGGATACTTGTGAAGGAAATCAGAGGATATTTGCAAGATTTAGCTGATTTTTCAAGTTAGGTTATGGCGAATGCTTATTCCCTCTCAGTCTATAGCAAGCCACATCCACTCTGTAATCCTTTCGTTTCGTTTTTACATCCGGCTGTTTCGAAAGTAAGTCAAACCTGCTAAGGCCCAAGGGCTGCACTTTGAATTACGGAATAACTGTAACTTTGTGTACAGTGTACAGGGAGGTGATAAGACCACCTACTGTAATGTAATGGTAGTTCCGTTAGGTTGTCAAATAGAAACTCCCTGGTTCAATAATACAGACATAATGTAGTAATAATTCCCACTAAAGTACTGTACTGTACTTAGTTCGTATTTCCGATCTTTTTGTACATGCTGTAGAAGGCATTTGTTATTGTCTGACGACTGACGTAATGTGATAGAAATGATTTGATTGTTGGATTTCAAATCAGGGGTGATGAAAGTGTGGTTTTGCATGCATAATTGTTTCGGTGAACAAATCTATAAGTTGTTACAGAAAGGTTAATTACTCGTTATTTAGTGCTCCGAGGGTAGACTGTATTTCTTAGTTACCTCCCTTCCATCCATGGGCGGCTCTAAGAAATTTTGTTTGGGGGGGGGGGCAAACTCAAGTCCGTATTCAGGGAGTTTCGGAAGACCCCCCCCCCAGCAATATTAATGGTCAGCTCCGGATAGTACAATAGCCTCAATGGGAGTATGCATAGGCGTAGCGGGGCCCAAGTTGATGGGGGGGGGGCTGTAACGATCTGCCAGAAAAATAGAAACAAAAATTACCGCGCGCTCCGCGCGCGTTCAAAATGTTAATGTACATATCATATAGGCATGCATCCGTTATCACACCGCATCCCAATTACATACAATAATTTACCACGTTACTACCTATTCCATATTGGTTATAATTCTGGGGAAGTCGTTACAATAATGATGATAATAATCAGTGGTGTAGCCAAGATTTCTCTCATGGGGGTGGGGCAGGCACTATGCTGTGTGATCGCCGGCCTGGGGGAGGGGTCTAAGAGGAGGGGGTGTCCCCCTCCCCTTTGAAAATTTTTTGAAAAATTAGGTGTCCATACATGCAATCTGGTGCCACATATGCTACCTTTGAAGTAAAATTTGTGTGAAAAAATTTACTGTACGTATTTTAGTACTAAAAGAAAAAATAGGCATCACCCCCTACCCTTTGAAATTTTTTGAAAAGTTAGGTGTCCTTACATGCAATCTGGTGCCACATATGCTACTTTTGAAGTAAAATTTTGTTTTATTTTAGGTACTAAAAAAATCGGCGTCAGTGACGGGGCATGCCCTAATGGCTCCTCAAATACACCACTGATAATCATAATATATGAGTTTAACCATTAAAAACACACTGGTGAATAAATACCGAATATATAGGCCTAGATGATGGTGCAATCCAAATCAGACCTATATTTTAATTACCAAGGAAGTTTTTTAAAGTATCGATTTCCGTTAAGCTACATTATTGCATTATTTTTTTTCAGTGGGTTCCCGAAAAATTCTCAGAATATTGCCAGAATTTTCACAAAAATATTTTGTTGGGGGAGCTGCAGGCCCCGCCTCCTACGCCTATGGGAGTAGGCCTATGGTTATTATTATGTATTACAGCGATGCCCCATGTAGTTTTCAAAAGCTCTTCAAAAACCATTTCAGCCAGTAAGTCATGAGCTGACTACTTTAAAAATAAATACAACCATATCAACCGATCGCTACCGTACTACCATAGGGGTGGAGTAAGAGCCTGGTGAAATGGGCAAGGCGGCTTGATCCATTTGTATAAAATGAGCCCCACCTTTAAATATTTTACTGTTTCATTTCATTGTGTCACAATATGTTTCAGCTTTGCCAAGAAGCCATAAAATGCTGGTTTTCTGGATTGTTCTCTTAAACTAACGAAAATTTCGAGCATGAAGACACTTGAAAACGATGAAGTGATAGCACTAGTATTTTGGATCTCAGTACCGTTCCGAAACAATTTTTTTAAGGAGGGGGGGGGGGAATTCCCCTAACTCAGAACGACGTCTCATCCTATATACAAATAGGTAGACCACTAGTCAAAAGTCTCATCACACTGAGCTTAGATTGACTGTTTGGTGTGTTTATTTTAAATCAATTGAAACGACGGTATACTTTAGCACAGAGGTGGAGGACCTTTTGCTTATAACAGGCCATTTGACAGTCATAAGACCGCTCGTGGGCCAACGGCGCTGTCAGTTTTGGACAAAGGAAGGGAAACCTCTCTTTCTATGGGAAACACAATACTTTTAGACAACATGCCCGTTACAACTTTTTGTAGACAGATACCTATGCTAATCTGGCCAAGTGACACCCGGGCAAAACTGCTTTTAGTCGTGGATGATAATCAACACGACTAATGGGTTGTGTATCTAATGACCCCGAAAGCTCTGAAGTGTCTGCAGAACTATGGGCATTTCACTCCAGCATTACCGTTACACTCTGTAAATGACATTATGATGCCTAAGCTAATCAGATTACAAATATCACAGCGTGATCATTTGTTTTGATTAATTACCTTAGCTCGCACTAACGGCAGGTCCATTTGTGATGTCTGAAGTATATATAGTAGGAAACAGGCAACTGAGAAAACGCGCGCGAAGCGCGCCGAAAAAAATGTCGTTTTGAAAGCAGTTTGTTAATGTTTAACCTTCGCATTGCATTGGAAAGTTACTCACTTCTTTAATTTTAAGCCCACTTAAGGAAAAGGGAGGGCCTAACCCATCTCGAATTACATGTTTTTTTATTTATCATTTTTATTTTTGAAAATTGAAGACCATGCTTTGCAAACTTTTGGGGGGGGGGGGGCAAATGCCCCCCGTGCCCCTATGGCGAGCCGCTAATGCTTCCATCGAACGGGACCCGATCGCAAGTAAACGAGGATAGATTCAATAAAAAGCCACAAACGCAATATTTCCCTTTAATATACTCCTGAGAATCAAGCCTCGACAAAAATTTCCAAAGCAACTCGCCATTTGGTGAGCGGAAAAACTTCCTTTCACCACTGGTGTAAGTGAAGGTTGCCATGAGCAAAGTGTTACTCGCCAAACGGTCAATTGGAAACCGATTTTGTTTGTTTGTAGGGGCCCGCTGAGATTGGAATATTAGCCTTCTCATACTTACAGATTTAAAGAGTTAACCATTGGCGCTCAGAGGATAATTCTAACTCGTTCTCGTGTACAGTAGGTATGTACTCGTACCACATACTCACAACTTCTACTCTGCAACCTCTACTCCGCATACTTATGACATAGGACTCACACCTAAAATTTCCCTTCACTGATTCGCTCCTCTAAGAAAGAGGTCCTCAGACTTGACCCACCCAAATTAACGTACATCATGATCAGACCGGGTTTATGTTTATGTTCCACTTAATACCGAGACTAATCATTCAGTAATTCATTGACATGATATTTCCCGATCAGTGGTATTTTACAGTTTGAGCTGTGGTCCATGACACTTTGTCCGTTTTCTTCTGTGAACATACCAAAAATCAATAAGGATTAAGGACACTTTTCCGACTGACCTGTCTGACAACTTGATCCAGTGTACCCGGACTTGCACGCACAGACGTTTGGTTTTACACATGTTCCTCCATTACGACAATGGGTGACACAAATAGCTGTCAAAGAGAAATAAATGTTAATAAAAATCTCCTTCAAAACTAAAGACACGATAGAAGCATGCTCTCGTGTTTCTGTTCATAACGAATTCATGGACGAAAAGTATCTTAATCGAAGCTATCCTCAAACTTTACTACAAATTAATAAAAAAAAAATGGAACCCTATTGTACAAAGAAAGACGTTTCATTTAGCAAAGAAAACAACTCTTTAAGAATTGAAACATTACTAGAAATCTCCTCATATCAGCATACAAAATTGAGGATGTCATTTAAAAATCTCAGCCAGTAGCTTCGCCCCATCCCCGCCCAAGACATTTGTGTAAGAATGTGAATCATGAGACGTCTTTAACAATGATTTTAGGCTTAGGTATAGAAGGATGAAGAGGTTTCAGTCTTCCACAGAATATTTCGTTCGGTACACTATGAAATCAGCATGGGAAAAGCAGAAAAGGAAAAAACTACGGTAAAATGCATTTTACTACCACTAATCTATGGGTTATCTCACCTTTATGGCATTTTTTACCCTTGTATCCTGATGGACAAGAACATCTATTAGGGGCGACGCATCTTCCTCCGTTCATGCAGCGAGGCTCACATGTGGCTGAGGATAATAAGACGGAACATTTAAGGTGAGCGTAGCCTCTTTCGAATATTGCACTCTAAGAAAAAAGTCCTATGGTTCTTTCTGGACGGCGAAAGGTGATAAAGGGTTCCAGGCAGAACCTTTTTTCCTTAAGTAATTCCTGTAAATAATTCTCGAAGAACCTATACGGTTCTTCATGTGGGACAAATAAAGAACCCTTTTGCTAAGAGTGTGCCATGGTGAAATCACGGTGCAACCATATCCTACAGGCCAGGGGCGAGGATGCTGCAATAGACTGCATATACTGAGAGTAACCCTTACATGGGAGGGAGGCATGCTTCATTTGAACCCTTCAATTGCAAGCCTTACATTAAGTAGCTGCCAGACTATCTTTAACCAATCGTCCCTCTGATTTAGCGCCTAACACGCTTCAGGAACATAACCAGGCGAATTCTTTTCTTTTTTCGTACAAAGCTCCCGGTCATATGCCCCCGAAACTTACTAAATCCAAAACCGATGTTAGAGTTTTAGTGAGTGAGCGTTCTCTTTAAGTCTTCACATAAAATTCTCTTGATTTGTTCACATGAGCTCCTTTCAAATGTTTGTATGAATATGTTGTAACTTGTAATCCAGGGTATATTTAACGGTGCATTGTCATCATGCCAAACGAGCTCCTGGGCCTGGCACCTGGTTCTGACGAAATCTACAATACCTGGAGCCAAAACGTGGATCACACTGGCGCCTGCTCCAAGCCTGCTTAATGTATAGGGAGGTTTCACGAGTGCAAAAGTCAACTAAAGCAACCGCGTTCTGGAGGACAAACAAGCACACGCCGACGCTAGGTCATGTACTAAAGCAATGTGGTGCTTGAGGCAGTGTATTTAATTTGACCTTTTGACCTTTGGTGCAAGCTCACTGAAGGCTTGTTCACCTGCCCCTCAGTGCATACCTCGATTTAGGGATACTTATATTCAGTGTTGTAGTGTGAGTACAGGACCATGAGTACGGGTACGGGTACGGGTACCAGATCATGAGTACGGGTATGGGTACGGGTACCAAGTCATGAGTACGGGTACGGGACCGGGTTCGAAGAAAAAGTAATCATGAGTAAGGGTACGGGTCCGGGTACAGCGTCATGAGTACGGGTACGGGTACGGGTACGGGTACAGCGTCATGAGTACGGGTATGGGTACGGGTACGGGTACGGGTACAAGTCATGAGTACGGGTACCAAGTCATGAGTGCAGTTTTGAGTATGGGTAGCAAGCCTTTGCTGCATTACTATAATTATTGGATATTTGGACAGACTCAAACCCCCATATTGCCCTCCTTCCCAGAAAATTCCAGCCCTGAAAAGTTTCCCATCAAGCCAATGCCCCGTGAACGAACCTGGCTGCCACCCAGTGTATGTAACCCCAGAGCAGCTTCCTCCATGGACAATCCAAAATTAACACACAAAATGACCTATAAAGCCTATTATAGTCGATTTTAGTGGGGGGGGGGGGGCAAATCTAGAGGATATAAGCCTAATATATAAGGATTCATGGTAGGATTCAATTTTCAGTCGAGATGTTTGTCAGGTCTGGTATTAAGTTGGCTGGATGGAAATTGTGTGGTGGGGCTCTAGTGGCCCATGCTAAAATCGTGTATCCGGGGCAACCGTCTAGTTACCATTAGAAACTGCTGCATTATGCTAAAACACCTAGTCAGCCAACGCACGACTCAGATTTTCCTGCAGAGTGGACTATGTTCGCTCAATCTTTCTTTTAGGGTTTCGCACACCAAGGATAGCCTATGATTGCCAGGGAATATGCCGCTCAGCCTGCTATGTAGGCAATACATTTAAGCATACTAGCTTGAGAAGTTGCACTACAAACATGCACATGTAAACAAACAAATGACGTCACTCAGTTGCGGCTGCTGCATGTGGTTGGCAAGACCACAGTCGTCTGCACACAAATACTCAGCACGCTACACACTGCACTGTAAGTGTATGTACCACAGAGTGACTATTCGGTATAATCATGCGTACTGTGGGTCCTACAGCTCACTTTTTCAGCTGACATGCGATCGGCTTGGTTTGTGGTAAGCCGTTTTTATTATTCAAGATCCATCTTTATGAATAGATCATTATTTCTTCAAATAAAAGAAACTGTGCAAGCTCATTCAGAGCGTCAATTAATGTGTTAACAAACTGCATAAAGTAGCCATACACCAGTACATGGACGACTCGTTTTGGTAAACATTAGCCTAACATTTTAGTCACTGTAATTTTGTAAACAGTAGTTCCGCGAAGGGGACTGGAATGATCTAGCCTATGGTTTGAGCTAAAGGGAATGAACTGCAGTCTTATATTTTAGTCTGCATGTTATGCAGTATAGTATACTGTAGGTGGTACAGTATAGTATTATCTAGTCGTCAGTCAGGCCCTACACACTACGCTCCATTAGCACTTTGCGCCGTATAGTAGTCTAATGGAGCGTAGTATATTGGGCACTGATTGAGGGCTATGTAATACCAACCGTTGGGGCCAGCTAGTTCTAGAAAGAAATGCTTAAACAAACAGCTATTTCTTTTGGATTTTGGGGGATTCTATGACCAAGAAACATTGTTTTCCTGGGCAATATATACTGCAGTATTTGCTCGAATATGAGTTAATTTTATCACAAAGAAGAGTTTCCAGCTGGGCTTTGTAACAATAATTTTAGCCAAATTTTCCTATAGCCTGGAAGTAAGATTCGAAAAACCAGCAGTCAGAATGCTTGCCTGAAATGTACACCAAAAACTTACATTTTTTTTTCGACATTTACAGCAATATGACTAATAGAAAAAATAGGAAAATTATCCTGAAGGAAACCCAACCTAGGCCTACACCATATGCATATGTCCCATATTCCTGGAAATGGTACCATCAATGCCTTACTAGTTGCATAATATAAACAACCTATGTTTTAAATTGTCAGGAATTTATTCAGATCCATGTGATAAAAATTTGTTTGGGGAAAATTTCGAGGGGGGAGACTGCCGCTGTTCCCCCTCCTCCGTGCAGCGCGACCGCTGTGCACAGCCATGGACATTTATAAGCAGTGTTCAAACTTTAATTTGAACCACCCACTGTACAATATGAATATGTACATGCACTATGCCATGTATGAACAGCAAATATCACTGTATGTTGCCAACCGGTGCTACGGCGTGCATCGTCCTGACATAAGCATGAGTCCAGTTCATAACGGGAAATGCAGTCACCCCATTCAGAATACCCTGTCTTTAATTCATGAATGGCTTGTTTTTGATTATGTGATGATATTTTTGTTACTAAATTGGTAAATTCATGGCAAATAACTCCTTTCTTTACCTCTTGTTTGCAACAGTTATGTTAAAAAAACATCTTCAGAGGTACTTATCAGGCAAACAAGAGAAGATCTGCAAGAGTTTGCTGATTTTTTAAAGCAATTTTGAGGCAACTGCCTATTGCCTTTAAATGGAATAAGCAGTCACACCAAATTTATTTTGAAAAATCAGCTGAATCTTTCAAATCTTCTCTTGTTTCACTTTCAAGCATATTAAATATTTACAAGTATAAACATTGAATATGTTAGGTAACATACTTAAGGAGTTATTCTACATTAATTTAACATAGTGATAACAAAAAAGTCACATGATTGAAAAGAGCCATTCATGAAATAGAACACCTATAGGTACACCAATTAAAATTGGAGTGACTGCATAAATTTCCTTTAAAGAGTCCAATACTGAGGCACATGGTACAGTAAAACATTGAACTTTAACATGCCTTTGTAGTAGTTGACAGTTGAGTACAGTTTATAATTTGGACAATGAGTGTGAGTACAGGCCCATGAGTACGGGTACGGGTGCCGGTACCAGGCCATGAGTATACGAGTACGGGTACGAGTACCAGGCCATGAGTACGGGTACGGGTAGGGGTACCAGGCCATGAGTACGGGTACGGGTACGGGTACCAGGTCATGAGTACGGGTACGGGTACGAGTACGGAAACTTGCACTCGAGTACGTGTACGAGCACGGGTACGGGTACTACAACACTGCTTATATTTAGTCTCTATTGGTCACACCTTTACTGGAAACCAATTTCAGCTCAGTCTGCTCTCTGTTGTCGAGGTTTAAGTGACATTCCCAAATGATGCACGACTGAGTCGGCAGGATTACCCTGAGTAGCATATGGAGTGACCAATGTCAAAATATTCTGGAGTCAGGCGTCCTTGGTCTTGCTAGAAATACTACATAAATGCGTAAATGTTTTAAACATTGAAACATTTAAAATTGACAACCTAGCAAGAGGAAGGAAGTGTTGAAATGGATGATGGATACTCACGAGTTTGGCATCTTCTACCAGAGTACCCAGGCTGGCAAATACATACATTCTGCCTCATACATGTCCCTCCATTTAAACAGCTATGACTACATATTGCTGCCAGAGAAAATAGATGGAAAGAATTAAGGAAAATGTTTCTGTGACATTGTGTTTTTTTTCCTTGAAATTCTTATAATACTGATTAAGGATCGATGTCTTTAAAATCTGAACACTAAGTCTAAGAGAATAAAACAGAGCCCTTCCATTACTCATTTCTAAAGTGGCAGTATAAACCTATCTTTTCTCATTTCTAGTCATAAATACATTTTGGCTTAATGATTATTTCGCTATGCATTATAAAAACAAACCATCTGACAGTCAAAATGTTAGAGAGAGAAGGATTTCGTTCGACTAGCTTACCAATTTGGCAGTTGCTGCCATGAAATCCCCTAGGGCAGGAACACACTCCAGGTCTGACACATATACCCCCATTACGACAGTGGGGAGAGCAGACAGCTATGTAAAGAGACAGAATTAGAACATAGCGTTTAGTGGAAAGAAAATGGTAAAAGTTCCTTAGTTAAAAGGAATGAGAGACCCCATTTTCCTTTCCCAAAACTTTCACTTCCTCAGTCTTACTTGTATATGAAGACAGCCATGGAATACAAATGCTACAGAAAAAAATGGAAAATACAATACCATTTAGCATTTTACACCCTGAATGTGCAAAACTATCTTAAAGGGACGGGAACACCCCGTTTCCTAAGCTCCCCAGGACGGCGATACTTTTAGATTGACACCCCCTTCCCAACAACTTCTGGCTGCGAGTCAGCTTGTTACTGAAAGAGTGCTTGTGTTTCAGAAGATCCCATACATTTCTCAGCGTGATTATGTGTTTCATATTTTGCTAGTATAGAAGTTGTACTTCAAAACTCCCAAAAGCTTTCAGTATCAACTAGCCTACTTCTAAACCAGTGAGAAAAATTAAATATTATGCATTTGTAATATGAAAATAGCAATTAGCCTACACACAGCATTATGAAAGGTTTAGCTCATGATAAATAATCTAATATGCTCAAAGGAGCATAACTGCAACAGATGAATCGAAATGCCAAACCTTCTCTTACGCCCTAACCCCTGCAGACTGACCAAGTTGAACAAGATAAAGAGGGCAGCAGACTCATCATATTACATTTTAAAACAGAAAGCAAGTCAATCCTTTCAAAGCTATAAATTCTTTTCACCAGTTTGCAGATGTTCAGTCTACTTATTGTCAAGATGCAAAGTTTGCGTCAACTTTCCAAATATTTCAGTGTGAATTTCTTTAGACTCAAAATTTAAGGTGGTGCAATTTTTCAAATGATATACATCCATTAGAGACTTCTTTCTCCATTCTCATTTGTTTCCTAACAAATACCAAGACCTCTGTTCATTTACAGTGATAGCATACCAGCACAACCCGAATAACTTCTACATTTTATTACTTTGCGTCTATGGTAGGGATGAGCATTTTACTGGACGAACATATATGAATCAGGCACAATTTTGAAAAAGAAAACGGTTTAATATAGAATTAACCCCACCATTCACCTACTCGAGAAGGAACGCCGACGAAAAGTGATAAACCAGTCATGCAACAAACAACCTTGACTCCCCCACCCGTCCCCGCCCCCATATTTCATTCAACCCATTAAGCCAATAACTAGATATACTCACGTATTGCACAGGTTGTTCCAGTGTACCCTGTTTTACAGCGACACTGTAAGACGCCACTGCAGTACCCTCCATTCTCGCATTGCAGACCACAGTTTGCTATGTAAAGGGGATAGACAGATGACCCATTAGCATCCGGTGATCATATGAACAGAAGGCATTTGGAAACAACTGCCAACCCATAAGCGAACAGGACCACTGTTTATGGGGAGGGGTGAGTACTTTTGCCATAAAAAGTGTCACAAGTTTGCCAGATAAAGAGAATTTTGGGCCCGAAGATAACAAATATTGTTGTGCCCGAATTGGGGCTGCATCTCCCAGCCCCACCTGGTACACCTTTGCTGCTATCTGCCTTTTTTAAAAGATTTAAAAAGAACTTCTTGTTTCGCTGGAAAACTGCATACCCCGAGGCAAGCCCGTAAACAGACAAGGTACTGAAGGGGGAGAAATATTTTTTCTGGAGGCGAGATGTGTTAAAATGTATTTAGGCAATTTACATCGAAAATTTTCTAGGGAGAAAAACTTTTCTAGGGGGCCACCCAAGCCCCTCCTCTTGTCTATAGGATTCCCCCGAGGTTGATGTAAATTTCATTTCTCCATCATTTTCTTTAAATTTGGCAAAATAAAATGTACGATAAATGTCATACCTTAGACACAAATATGAGATTAACATGCAAACTACAACTAAATAATTTACGGAAGCATTGGAGCACTTTATCCTACAAACAGAACTACATAGCAAACTTGTTTTACAATGAAGCTTAAGAAGTTTGTCTGAATCTAGAAATTTTTTATTTTCGTATTTCTTGTATGGAGATGTTAAAAGGAATTTTTATTCATTTGATGGTTAGTATAATGTTCAACTGATGCTACGTTAAGGGGCAGAAAAAAAGAGATAAAACAGCTAGTTGCGTTCACTTACCAATGGCAAGCCAGTTGCGATTTCAATTAATAAAAACATATCTTTCATTTTGAGTTCCTAAGTACAAGATTTTTCTCAGCTCATTTGATGGGTTTAGTGATAAAGTTCTTTGAATTCGACTTTATCGGGTAGTCTGATGGTTGCCGTTCATGAAATTCAGTAGCATTCAAACACATTTCCAGGGTTTGAAGACTTTGCCCCTTTTTTCCAATACCTTCCATATTTAATGTTTTGGTATTAAAAGTAACATGATATATTTTCTAAGGAATCATAAGCCCAAACTGACATTTCACACTGTAACACGTGTTAACCAATTAAAGGATTATTTTGCTTCCAACTTTTAAACACGGTCACGCTTTATACATATTTAGCATTGCAACATTATATGTCAGGCAAAAAGGCCCTGTTTTACCACGGAACGTTTAATTTGACATAAGAGTGTAACATCTAAACAAGTTTGCAAAGTGGTGGCCAAAAATTCTTTAAAAATGTTAAATTCAATAACATTTTCACAGAGTGTAAAAGTACAACGTGGCGATGATGTAGTTTCACCAAACAGAAGTGATAGCCTAAGGGCATATGCCCTGAACATTTCTACCAACCAAAATTATGTGAAAAGTGCACGACGAACTATCCTTCTGCCCATTTGCAGTTTAAGGTTCATGCACAAAAATGTCTCAGATGCTAAATCAAAAAATATACAAGTAAGTAAAATTCAATGAAGATTTTCGATAGTTTACTTCCAACAAAACTTATGGACTCACTAGCCTCGCATCGATTCCCGAAAAAGCCTTTTCGGCAAACACACGTGTTATGTTTCGTACATCTACCTCGGTTCCTACAAAGGGGGACGCAAACGTTCTCTGTTTGACGTAAAAAGTTGATTTTTTGACAGAAAGAAACAGAAAATGAGTAAAGTTAATATTGTTAGCAAACTCAAACTTATCACCACAAAGTAAGACCCTTTTCTACGTGATCATGCAATGCTCTATGGTTAGTTTAAACAAAATACCACAGAATTGCACCTTGAATCAAGCCTTGTGATTTTTACATCAGCATAAAAACTTGCATACTTTAAGTATTTTTTTTTTAAACAGAAACAGTTCGACGCATTTCTTTGCTTTTAGCTTCTAAAAGCGTTTACAATTCAAATTGGCTTCCAAAGCATTTTGATTTAGGCCATCTGTCATGTGAGAAAAGGCAAGCACCAGCATAATACACTGAAACAAGTGTAATCAGAAGAAATAATATATTACAAGAAACTAGATTATATTTTATGAAATCGGCCCATAAGTGGATTTAAGTGGGTAGTTACTGCTTTTATTGTGTACTAACAATTTTCGATTGTGTATATTTTCGGTGAAAAAGCAACACAGTGAAAATAAGGCGACTAGCGACGGGGAGGGGGTGCCCCTAAATAGTTTGGAGAATGATCTTTACATATCCTCCCTCCCCTACCTGAAAGAAAAATCTCACCAACACAGAACAAGAAAAAAAAACATTCATCCCATTTTATAATGTTGTGAAGCTTGTGGCTTGGTAGAAAGGGAAACTAAAACAAAAACTTCATCAAAATACTTAAAAGAATCTTCACTTTAACGCAAGAAAGTGTTTATTTCCAATTTTCATCGAAAACTTTTCGCAACAGTTTCGTATGCAAGAACTTAGACGATTAGAATAAATGCCTTCATTCTCTCAGGATATTTGAGTTCTTAATTTATATAAGTATTTAATAAAATGAGGGTAGGAAATATTTTATACACCAATTTGACTAAAGACATTAAAATTAGTGCCTCTTTTCCACGTAGAACTCTGAGCGGAAACGGCAAGCAAAATAGAATCCCCATGGGACATGACAAATCTCCTCTAGAAATAAAAATCAATGTTTATGTTTTTGATAAGTTTAATAATTTTCCAATCAAACTTACACCGATTCATTTCATTTTCCTACCGACTTAATTTTACCAAGCCCCAGTTGCATGTTAATTATTCTGACATAATGAGTTCAATTTTCAGAATTAATCTTTTTAATGATAAGGAATTACCACAAATATTTATTAGTGTAATGAAGTTATTAATGAATTCATTTTTGCTGTTACAGATTAGGTTAATATAACACTACAACCATGAAACTGATACGTTAGTAACTGAAGTCACTAAGCAGCTACGTAAGACCGAGTGCACTTTTGCACGATTCAAAACTTGTTTAGCGCCCTCATTCTTACCCTCCTCACATGTTGGTCCCCTAAATCCAGGCGGGCAATGACAGACGTTGGGTCGGACGCATCTGCCGTTGTTCTGACATGGTGGATTGCACATTGCTAAGGACAAAAACATTATGACACATTAAATATGTTCCTAGCTTTTGAAACCATCATTTCGAGTGATAAATGGCATATGATAAAAATAGGGAGGATAACCTTTTTGAAACTAATAATCGTCTCGCATACAATCAACATATGATAGCATACTGAACGTCTGTGAGTTGTAGGCGTGTTTAAAGTAACTATGCAAGGAAAAAAGCTAAAACCAACAAGAAGCGCAACTTCAGATAGCTGTTTTGGTTTACCCGTAAGACTGTAATTTCCTTAAGTTTCCTTCGAAGACCCTGAGACGGAGAATGGTATAAATAGTTCATACCACTTTTCTTCCTTACTTTTGCCTTCCAGTAGATGTAATCTTAACTACTAAGCAGCTAATGCTGAAAACAATAATTAGGCTATCACAGAGAGTTAAATTAGCGACAGTGTAGGCCTACTCGCCTACCATGAATAATACCGCTTGCTCAAGGATTTCTTAACAGTGGCAGTCTACTTGGAATTTTTATTATTAGTACCAGAACCTGCAGTAAGAATGGGAGAAACCTGAGAGAAAAATGTCCAAATGAAATTCAAAACAATTTTCAAAGGCAGAGAAAATGGCAGTAAAAATGCAAAATTGATAAAACTGTCTCACCGGTCAAGCAGCCGTTGCCCCCTCTCCCTGCTGGACATACACAGTTCTGATGTCTATTACAGACAGCATTTCTAGGGCAATTAGCACATGAAGGACCTGTGAATGACGGAACATCAAGGAGATAAACCTCAGATGAATACCTAGTATTTCATTAAATGAATTGATAATGAAAAAATTGTGGATATTTTTATGGGTTTTGCCCCTCCAGTTTGAAAAGTTTACAATGTAAAGCCATGAAAGTCCCTTTTTTTGCCTTCTTGATCTTTAAAAGTTACCTCGTGAGCTACCGCCAAAGGTTTTGTTCATCATTTTATCCTCTGAATATCTCTCTATGAATAATAAAAGTATTCGCACTTTAAATGCGTTAGTATTTGGGCAAAGCCTAATCAAAGGCACAAATTACCCCTGCTCAAGGATAAATTGTCCCGTAGACAATCTTTTCCTTGTGGCAGCAGCTGAAACAGTGGCTAATGCCAATTTACCTCACAGGGACCCGCTTAACTTCTGGTAAGGGTGGAGAGAGGCAATTGAAATAAAGCATCTTGCCCAAGGACGCAACGTGAGAGGTATGGATCGAACCAGTACTCCTTGGATCACACTACATACACCTCAACCAATAGCCTGAATTGCCGAATGGAATATAGCATCAAAGTGTTTCAGTATCCCATTTTATTCTTATACTGCCCTCACTTTGCAGGAGCTTTTTGTACTTCTTTGACTTTTCCAAAATGTCTCGAACAATTTCATTAAGCCTATTAGTATATGTTTAATTTGGTTATAATGTTGTCCGTGGTTGAATATTGTTGTACAAAGATTTCTAATGTCTTTCTCAAGTCTCAAGGTCATTTTCGATCTGTAAACCAAAGAAGACTTTCTGCAATTGTTTATAAACATCATCCGAAGCCGGGCAGGAAGTCTTCCAGACAGAAAATTTTCATTTCCTTAATCATATCAGGCCAATCTACTGATCAACAACTTAAATTTATGTGTAACAGTCATTGCGAAACTTAGAAGAGGCAAGGAAGGGCAGAACCGTAACCACGTTGTCTTTTTAGGGGGGAACGAAACTCGAGGTAGAAGTCCTAACATATGAACTAGAAATTGATAAATGTGAACGCCGTCCGGGAGTGGGGGTTGGTTTAAAGGTGGGCTATGCTTAAAATTATCTTAATAATATATAGATATATAATAATATACGAACTTAATATTTTTAAACAACCATATACAAAATAACACATTATCCTAATTTTAACCTGTCAACCAACATATTTTGGTACCTACTTTTACAAACTTGTCCATTGCCTGTCATCCCACGGGGACAGCTGCCACAAATGAAAGACTGGGTACCGACAGAAAAGCAGCGTACACCCTCATAACAGGGATTGCTATCGCAAGGGTCGGTCAAGGAGGAACATGTTTCTCCTGGAAATAGGAAAAATTTAGCAAGGTGTTAGTGGTTCCGCAGATTTCACATGTCCAGGTTTGCAACCGACCCAAGCCAATAATTTTGATCAAAAATCAAAATCAATATGCTTGTATACAAACTAGTAAAATGCCTATGCTTCTCAATTATTCCTCCTTTTTGAAACGCTGTCACAAAATTTGAATGAGAGGTGAGGAGCATCTATATTCTATATTTCAGTAAGGAAAGGCTTACCTTCATCTACAGGAGTGTAATTATAGTTCTTGAAAAGGCACTCCAAAAACGGAGGCCTATAGTGTTTGGATTGCAAAGCCTATCACAGAGGTTCCGAAAAATTTTAGTCAGCATGCACTGTATTTAGTCATAATATTTCCTCATTACAACTACTTTCCTTTTTCTCATACCCCCTCTTCCTTTCTTATGCCCTCGTAAGCATTACGAGGATAATGAAACTAATCACATCTTTTTACATAAAGTTATAATAGTATGATGAAAACAGATGACAAGAAAGGAATCTTGTCCAGACAAAAGCGTCTTACCGGTATACCCTGGTTGACAGACACAAGTGTCACGACCAGTCACTGAGATACACTCTCCATGTTCACATAATTGCATACAGGTCCTGGTGTCCTGTTCACAATAGGGTCCCGTGTAACCCTCGGCGCACACACAAGTGACTGGGGGTCCACTAATAGGATCCAAGCTGCAGGAACCTCCATTTTGACATGTGCACGCAAACACCTCAATCTATAAAGAAAAGCAACATTTTGCATGAAAGGCAATGCTTAAGTCCGGTTTATACTTCCAAAATTCCACGGATATAAAGCTATAAGAACCATATATGGTCATTTCTTGCTCTTCCTGGCGAATCACGGACATAGCTCAGAGTTGAACAGTGTTCAACTTTCATACAGTAGCTTCATGGTGCTTTACTGAAGTATAAACCGGTGGTTAGTGTCTAAAGAGAACTATGCAATGTGAAATGAAGAAACGAGTCCAAATAGTATGATGAAATACTTCGAAGAAACTAGCACCTTTAAACGTGATTTAAGGTAACTCGGTACGCCAACTGAACGTCGGACAAATTTACGAAAAGTCCATGAATTTAATTTAACAAACTCATTGGATTTCTAAAAACTAAAGTATCAACAGCCATGAATGAAAAAATAACAATGATTTCAACTACCATAGTTATAGTATATTGCTTCATAAAACTTTTCTTTCGACTTGCAAGATACTAAAACTGCCAAAATTTTAACATAATACTAATACTTCTCCTTTATCTGTGGTAGAAGCATAAAAGGACTTACCTTTCCCATAATCACATTCATCAGTGGTAACAATTCACTCTGATTTACATATCACTTTCCAGTCTTAATCCAAAATAAAAAAGTACATAATAATCAACAAAAGACTATTTTGCAACATTATTTTAACTCACCTGAACTTCAAATTCTACATTTGCTCCACAAATATCAGAAATTTCAACAGGAATCTGGAAAACACCAGCTCTGCGGGGGTTCCATGTAAACAACCCATCATTGCTTATTGTTCCTCTTGATGTCTGAGCTACATAACTTAGAGCATGGCCCTCTGGGTCAAGGGCCTCAAGCTGTAATTGGATCGATTGTCCTGGCAAACTGTAGATGGGTCTTATCGGGATATTTGCAAATGGTGGAAGATTAGCTGAAACCAGAAGAAAATTCTTTTATGAACTTAAAAAATGTAAATAACTTCGAACCAGCATGAGATAAATTCCCTCTAATGAGGTTACTCTGGAGAAAGAATGAAATTATTCGAATACATCACTTTTTTGAAGAGCCTGAGATCTTAAGACTGTTTCATACTTGCAATGCAAGTTGTAATATTGCCATTAGTGTTGAATTAGACTAGGAAAATGTTCCAAAACGTTGGTTAAGTAAACAATGTAAGACATATCATTTAAGCAAAGTGTTGTTATCAAACTTAAAATCTTAAGTCTCAACATGACAATAGACACATACTCAATTATTCTTGTCAAAATCTGTGTAATGATATTCTTCCGCTATCTGTAAACGATTACAAAATGAGACGGTGGTACGCAAAAGACATATATATATCTACTCCTAACCCTACCACCAGAATATGGTGGAAACATTACAAATAGTTCATAAAGACGCGGTCATGTATGACCAAAACGACACACAGATAAACCAAGGAGTGGTTTAAACTCTATGTAACAATCTTATGTATAAGTACTGCAAGTAGAAGGTATTTTGACTAGGCTTGAGCCGGAATTTTAAATAGATAACAATTCAACCCAAATCATCGTACATTGGACTTGCTCTTTTTAGTACCTGACGACACTATCATGACGAAATAAGAAGTTACATCTACATTTTTACAATACTATATTAAGATACTGTACCATCTAGTTTGGACCAGCCAAGTGGATTATTATTTGGTAAGCATAGTAGACATGGATCGGATGTTTTCTCTTCTCTTCTAGCATAGCAAACTCCGTCAATGAAGCAAGTGCCGTTCTGTAAAAGTGAATATAAAACGCAAATTTTATCTGTAATCTTGAAGTACCATATACATCATTACAGTTTTAAATTAGCAAATACAGTTAAAATAATTATTTTTATTTTATGTTTTCATGTTTAAGAGTTCTTGGTGAAGGTATCATATGGCATCCGTTCTCAACAAGTGTACAATACAATAATTACCAAACTTGCTCGTAATAGCAAATAGTGTTCAGTATAAGATATCTCTAGCATGAAAGGGTTCTGTAATATGTCTGATATCTATGATGCTTGGTACACCTATCTTATAAAGTGTACAAAATCAAGACGTTGTTGATATACTCAATCAGCACAAGCCTCCGTGGATAAGAAGTAAGGTTTAGTGTTCTAAAAAGATGGCAATTTCACGAGCTCAACATTCAAAAATTACTCTTTTCATTTTAATATTTATATTTGGTAAAGAAGAATGAAAATGTTAGAAGTATGTTTGATGAAACAATGTATTTTTCAAAAGATTTTAAAATATTAGAATACACATAGGTGGGAAAATTAGCAAGAAAGGGGCCAAAGAGAAAAATAATACAAAACATTCAAAGGCGGCACCGGGCGGAAACAGGAAAAGCGGATGAAACCTGTTATTCCAAGGGTAATGGTATGGCATGACAAAGTACGCAACACATCACATCATAAGGTTGTCGCAGGGGAAATACTGGTAAGCAAAATGTATCCAAGGACAGGTAACACCCTTACATCGTCCACTTTGTGGTGCCGCCCCCCCCATTACAGTGTGTAGGTCAGTAACGTAAAACTCACTCTGACAATACATTCTCCCTTCCAGTCACACTGAATACAATTGGAGTCGTAAAAAGTCAGTGTCAAATTTTCCATTGAGATGTGACCATCTTGTGAGACCTGTAAATTGGAGCAGTTGTAATCATTACAACATGTATAGGAAGTATTGGTTATGAAGTTGAGAATTACAACTTTGAAGAATAATAAGAACGTAAATGAATGACTTCATATTTAGACTAGACATGTTTTAAATCAGAATGCAATCTGAAAGTTTGCTTGGTGTTTCAAGAGACAAATTTAGAGCACTTGACATATTTCCAAAATAAAATGGGAATATATTTGCTTATTTCATAAAGGAATATTTTACCATCATTTTACATAATACTACAATTATATTACAATTATATTAAAGTAGCATTAGCTATTTTTCATTTTGTCATACCAGGGAGTCATGCGTTCCAGGTATATTTTACCGCTTACATCTCTTTCTGTAATCTTCGAAGATACTTATAAACTGTTCTTTTGAAGTCTCAAAGTAACCTTCTCTTCCTTTGGATATATAGCATCTAGCCGTAAGATCTGCAGTGTATTGATCATATTTAACAAAGTAAAAGAAAAAACTTTAAGACGAAAGATATTCGAATAAAATTCATTCTGACCTTTACATCCCACTGTCGGAAGGACGAGGGTTCCAAGGATCTTTCAAGGCTATTCTCGAGTTCACCAACAGGACAAACCACTGTCCGCCTATTGATGACTCTGGCTGGTACCCTTATGGTTATTTCTGAAGGTTCATCCTTCGAAAACAGCACCTGGTAAAGTAATTAGAGAATACTTGAATTGAAAGTTATTTACCAACTATACGAAGCAATATCTGATATTTTTGTAGCATTCTGAACATATTATTAACTACTTTACAAGGATAACATACGGTACCCATTCAGCCTTGGTAGAAGCATATCTTCAAACATGTAATTTTTACACGCCGTTGCAATTATTCACAAAATACGGACTATTGAAGTTATCTTTCTAAATAGAAATGCTGAAGTTTCCATTATTGGTAGTACACTTGAAAACTATACATAACCTGCAAAATTTTACGCCGTATTGTATATTAATGTTCGTTTTGCGTTCTCTTCTTTTGAGAGTAGGAAAGTATATATTAAAACATTAAAAAAGTACAGCCGTCAGTTCATTGCTTATTAATGAGCTAAAACCATAGATCTGTGTTACACAATAATGAGTTCAGTTATTGTCCTATAATCTACTGGCTACGTTAAAAGTAAGCTGGCTACAGTTGCTACCTTCGATCAACGGATGTACATCCTTTTGCTACGTACTGCGCCATTGGTGTAATAATTAGGAAGCTCAATCATTTCCGATAACACTACTATATTTGACATAGAAGTTCAATGCCCAATGGAAAGTTTAACATGTGTAACCTTCTATATATATGCCAAATTTGTCCAAGTTCTAAGATATCATAGACAACTTTTTGTGACCTCTGTTGGGCATGTCATTGTCAACTCTATAGCTGGCCTCTACCCCTCTTTACCCTTAACTCGATCCCATTACTTTGTTTCTACTATATTACCTTTGGATTTGAAAATATGCAATCAACAGTTGAAGATTCCTCAATTCCTTCGATATTTAGTTTTATTTGGTCACATGAACTCTGCCTGTTATCGCAAAGACCATTTTTCTCCACATGTAGTAAGATGGGAATACCTGGAGGAGAAAATAGAAACACGTTTACTCCTTCGACTTGGTTTGTTCATCTTTTTAGTTGGCGAAAGACATTGCTATTTTGCAGGCGTTTTAACGGTTTGTGTCATTATCAGTGTGTGACCAAAGTTTACAGCCCATCAGTCATATTACTTTTGAACACTTTCTCACAGCCACTATTCCCTCAAACGTCTTCATGATATTGTAAGTTTTGCTTGGCATACCATTATGAACCTACATAAGTTACAGTAGTGTCACGTTGAATGATCACACTACTTTTGGATTCCCGAAAGGGCACGACTTGGATTCACTGGTTGTAAAACCAGGGAGTTGACGAGTTGTTATCGAGTCCGTAGCCAAGGGGGCAGAAGCCTCCCCCCTTATAAAGATTTTACCCCCTAGAAAAATGCAAGTTGCCATTGCCATAACACATTTTTACACATCTCCCCTGAAAAAATATTTCACCTCCTGGAAGTCATCTCGCCTCTATCAGTACCTTGTCTGGATACGGGCCTGGTTTTCAGTGGCGGATCCAGGATTTCGCAAAGGGGGGGGGGGGGAGGTCATAGTGGTTTGTATAAAAGTCCGATCTGGGGGAGGGGTCTATAGAGAGGGGTGTCCCCGGGGGCAGTGCAGGGTATTTTGTTAGGGGCAAAGCATGTGATTAGTAGTCGTCGTCCTGGGGGAGTAGTCTAAGGGTGTCCCCCTCCCCTTTGAGAAATTTTTGTTAATTTAAGGTTGCTCAGATGCAAAATGGTGATGTCTGTGGTGTATTTTTTGAACTGATCATATACGGCTGGAAAGCGTTCATAATTCAGTGAATTTTATTTTTTGGTTGGGTGAAAGATGTTTTTCTGGGGAGGGGTCTAAGGGGAGGGGTGTCCCCTCCCCTTTGAGAAATTTTTGTTAATTTAAGATTGCTTAGATGCAAAATGGTGATGCCTTTAGTATATTTTTGAACTGATCATATATCGCTGGAAAATGTTCATAATTTAGTGAATTTTAAATTTTACCCTAAATTCACAGTACATTCCATTAAAATAAATTACAAGGCTTTAATAAGACACTACAGGGTAATATTGCAGCAAGTTATAGTTAAAAGCCTGATGTTGTCGAAAATATTCCTCTAAATATTAAAGAAATCTGAAATTCGCTTGAAAGTAGAAGCAGTGCTCCCAATGCTGTGGGCCTGGCCGGTAATAGACTGAAGTTAGCAATCCATTAATACAGCGCTCATGAGTAACTCCTTGCAATGCCCAGAGAAAGTTACTGAGGCCAATATAAGCCAAAATGTTATCAGCTGAAAGTCAGTAGCAGAGTTATTAACATAACACTTATTTTCTGAGGTAGAAAATAATGAACAAATTTGAGTTTCACTCTGACACATCTCATAGGCCTATTTCATTGGAATAAGGCCTTGTCCTTTGTTTTATGAAGTTGAAAAACTTCAAAATTTTTTGGAAGGGGGCCCGGGCCCCCTGCCCCCTAAATCCGCCCCTGGTTTTTATCCGAATAACAATTCCCTGGTAAAGCGATGATACCTTCGTAAGTGACCTACGAAACCATCGCACGTGCGGGGAATGACCCTATATAAGAATATGTTTCAAAGTGCGGCATTGTAGTTCCAAGTTTTTGTAAACAAGCTTTACGAGAATTTTTTTCCCCAAATTGTTCTTCCGCATACAAAGACTGACCTTCTTATTAATATGAATTAATACGAGACACATGCACTAACCGTCTTCCTTACTGCAGTCCACCTCTTTGAAGCCGTCGTTACACCTGCATCCATAGACCTCACAGATCCCATTCTGGCTACAATTATTTGGACAATTTAATATACTTTCCAAATCCTTTCTTTTCCTCATGGTTTTCCCTGTTCTCTCTATTGCTGCCTCACACAGGTTTTCCAGGAGAGGAATTGTTTCGAATCTCCACGTGGGATCATCGGTTAATTGGATGTCACTCATGCATAAATTAATCGCATCTAATACATATTCATCACTTCCCATTCCTTCTTCACCACATAGCCTCCCAAGAGAAGAGTGCTTGAGGGTGTCTTCACATATTTCTTGAGCTTGATCTTCTGTGATTTTAGATGGCGTTGGCCATGTTGGGGTCAAAGGTAAAAGGTCGGGAGCTTTATCATCTGGAGGGAATGAGTATGATTCAATGAGATTACCTGTTCTGGATCCTGTACTTATGGGAAAAGTTGGAAAGTCCAAATTAAGAAGCTTAAAAAAGTCGGTTATTGCACCAGCCTCCATTTCCCCCAATTGACGTTTTCGTCTTTCCTTGAGAGTCTGACGTTTTCTTGCATTATTTGAAGTACGTTTCTGTCTCCCATGAAGGGTATTTATTGACACCAGATTAAAATCTGGCTGCGATGAATCTATATCAATGGCATCTGACTCAAGGTCTGGAAGGGGGATACCTTGCCCGGGTAATCCTTCCTGTGGATGGAGGATTTCAAATCCATCTGATTCTTGAAACGATAATGGACCAAAGTCAGTCATGCTACCAGCATAACGCTTTGTAACATCTTTCGAACGGATGGTCGGTTTGCTTTGTACATAGTCGTATCTGTTACATGTAGACTGACAGTTTTCACCCAAACAAGGCAAGCCTGAAACTGTTCCTTCTTCTCCTGCTTCATGTACGTGGTTTTCTGTCCTACAGGTGCATGATGGGAGTCGAAAATCAAATGCCGATGAAGACGGTAAAGATCTAAACATACCCCCATCTCGTAATCTGCCAAAACAAAAATCAGTGTTTTTTAAGTAAACTTTAGAACTTTAAAGGGCAAATTTCCTCATCCCAGACAGTTCCAATTCTCCCAACTAAGTTACTTCTAGTCCCTCTCAAAATTGTCTTAAGCTCCTCCTTTTGCAGACACAAACCCAGTTTATTTCTTAAGGGTATATCCTGTGAGCATGCAAGGCTCTATTGTGTAATCAGAACACTGTGCACTATGCTGTGTAATGAATTTTCTGACTCTGATATCAATCAAAGAACAGTAACCAACTGAGAATTTTGGTTTTTCCCAACCAAAAACGTACTTGGGGTGATGAATGTCTGTCTTTAAAGTTTCATTAGAAAGGTACCCTGCACTTACAAAATTAATTGGAAGTATAACGCTTTTTGGTTTCAAGAAATTGGCTAGTTGTGGAGTCACTCGCGAATTGCAGCCAGGCGTGGCTATTAGACTGGTCGGACGAAGAGAAAGTAAGTTTGTTTACGGGAAACCTTACCTTTCCTGTAAGGTGAATTACCGGGCAAAGATTATTGTAGAACGCAACATTAAAGTGGGTACGATGATACTCCCAAAATTTTTTATCCAATTTGATCTATTTTATTGGAGCTTTAGAGAAGAGTATATGTATTAACATATAGATACCACCATAATTATTGAAACGGTTCCTCCAAAATTTGGGATTTTATATGAAAATTATGGTTATTTGATACACAAGTTGACCGTCGAGTGTGTCAGAAGACGTAATCTCCCTCAGAAAGAAAATCTCCCACAAACACTGGTTCATTAAGTGTTTCTTCCCTTTTCTTCTGTCCTCCCCCACCCCCCCCCCCCCATTTTTCGTTTGGAACGTCAAAGAGAAATAAGCTACAGTTCGAAGCTGAGGGAAAACATTTGGTTGGTAGGAATAATTGATTGAAAGTTGGGAAAAGAAATGTGCCAGTGTCTAAACAGGAATAAGGACCAACAGGGCCAGAACGTCCAAATCATTCTTCGGAGGGGGTTATGCTATGGAGCCGTAGACCTGGATTGTATCATATTGCTAATGTGGGGCTAGAGATGTGTTAGGGTAATCATGATATAATGGGGCAAATGAGATATTGTACGTGTAAAATTCACCGATTGAGTTCCTGGAGCTTGTCATTTCTGGCTTACTGACGTCAGAATCAAAGGAGCGCACAATTCGTATTTTCGAAAAATTCCACCTGGCTACACCAAATAGGCACTTGTTCGCATTTTGTTTTATTAAAAATAATTGGATTTGAAACAGTACCCATTATCAATGAAAATTATTCATATACCTCCATCTTTCAACGAAATCCACTGCTTCGGTCGTCCCTGGGTCCAATTTCATGGTGTTGAAATTGTCGTGGAAATCATTGCTGGAGTCTCCGTCAAACGTGCCGCACAGCCCCACCGTCTGTCCAAAATCCATTGGGGGTACCCTGAGGGTGATGCTCATGCCCCAGTCAGAAACATCTGCTCTTACATAGGCACCGGAGGGGAATTCTATCTAGCAAATAAGAATGAAGACTAGGTCTTAGCATTGAAGGATCAATAATGAAGTACACAACGACAAGTTATTGACCGTCGACAATTTTCTTAGGTACATATTATTAAAGTTTGTCAGTGCAGTAACGCCTTCAAGGTTACCATCAAATGATACCAGCGTCTCACACTAGTGCAAAACTGTGGAAATGTTACAGCATGGTGAAGATAGGATATTTTTGCACGTTTGCTTCAGCCTATTAAAATCATGGTAGTGTGGTAGTTTCAAATTATCCTTCACACATAAAAAGTCTTCCAGTTCAGTACCAATGTCGTGAAATAATCCAGTACACGTAAATACAATTCATGGTTTACAAACCATAATTGTTATTTCTAGGCTGCTAATTTGAAGGTACGGCAGTGCCAATTAGGCGGCTAGACAAATCCCTCCGCCCCCTTTCATCTTCCCCTTCCCTAATTACCTATTCTGCTTCAAGAGAAGTGTACACCAAACCATTCCTACTACCAATCAATACTGTTGCGATATCACCCTTGCCTGTTCTACGGAGATGGAACTTGTAGGAACTTCCCGTGTTCTGACTGTCTCTCAACCATGGCATCTTGAGAAAACTAGCAACTTAGTACTTACTGTAATCTTCTTTCCACCTTTTGCCTCCAATATTTTGATCCCATCAGTCAAGGGTTGGCCGCTACGGACTTGAATGTCCACATCACTGTCGTAGGGTTCCCCCTGGCACATGTCGACGGAGATGACGTCATTATCTTCTCGAACTACAAATCCACAATTACAAGAAACAGAGTTTGCTGAATTGCTACACTGCCAGAAACGGGAGTGAACCTAGGTGTAAAGAAGTATGGATAGAGTAACTTACATCCGGGCACTGTAACTGCATACTATCTAGTTACAATGTATATTAAAGACGAAATCATGAATTGAGTAGAAAAGTGAGGTAGCATCATCTTTTATGAGTCTGATTGGTAGGAATATGGTTAACTTGTTAATGTAAAGCAAAGTAACGTACACTTAATTAAAGAGACGTAGAGCGTACCGTCTGCACGTAGCTGAGTGAGCAGAAATAGGAGTTACCAGTCAGCTAGTTATATAGCAGTGATCAAAATTAAGACAGGGAGCTGTTATTCCAAATAACAGCTCCCTGATTAAGACTTGTCAGATTTCTCTGTCATTATATGATCGTTTCTGCGACTTTTGGCAAAACTTTTCATGGATAGCTTCCGTTCTTTACCAGCAGCCTGCAGCATAGCCAAACACATGACAAAGTTTAAAAACGCCATTTCCCGAATTCGTCATGACAAACGCTAACATGCACACCGTCATTAAAATGATTTGAAGTGAATGAAATAAATGAAAAAATGATTCAGAGGAAAGTGTGTTTGCCATACTTTCCTAATAGTGGCCACATTGCTCAAATGGCACGAAAGGCGTTCCATACCTCACTGACAGAATAAGTCGGCCGACATTGATCGAAAAGATAATCTGATAATAAAATGTAATCAAAACGATGTCAAATAATGGTATCCGATAGGTGCAAAATGACCATAGCAACAGCTTGAGCTGCAGACTATAACCAAATTAAAGAGCACTGAAGATTGAGAAGCGTAGATCATGGATGCAACTTTCCATTTTCTCAGTTTCCATCTTTGTTACTTTCAATTACATTGCTTTTAAGCGGCACATTGAGTTGATATTTATAATTTTGTGAGAATTTTGAAGGGTACTACCACAAGACAATGCTTATAATTAGCATAATTAGTCGAGTTTCACATCCAGCACTCATGCAAAATATAAAAATTTGGAATTTTTGGACCCTTGCTTGAATGGCGGTGTACAGTTATGAGTAATACTAATGTGAAAAAGTGTCTAGTCATGAATTTTTGAAAACCGAATTGAATCGTTAATTAGTCACTTGTAAAAGTTTATTTGTACGTAGGGTATGGGAATTGTCTTGGTTTGACCATTTGTCATTAGTTCGTGAAGAAAACTTGACAGGACTGGAAAAATTTAGGGAATTTCACGAACTAACTCAAAGTGCATCTTTAAGAATGAACGTCAAAAAAAAACTCGTACGCTGCGGTTAACAGACTATATGATCATGAAGAATTTTTTTCTTACCTCAAACTCTCTGGAATTGCTGCGATACATGACAAATGTACCAGTCTTGAAGAAGCTGTACTTTCTGAGGAAATATTAGAAAGATAAAGTAGTTCACTTTTGCTAACCTCAAAGATAGATACGTATTTTGGCATGGAATATAGCATAGTCGCATGTACAATTTATGGTAATTTACCTATTCTGGGAGAAATTTTCTGCATTGATGGTAATGTTCGAATAGTTCAAGCAAAAAAAACTTACTTTTTGTCAAAGGTAATAAAATGTGGATCAGTAAAAGAATAGCAGTAACCTCCAGGAGTGTCCATGACTGTCACCTATCACAAAAGCAAAGGAAGAAAAATAGATATTTACGATTAGGGAATATCTTAAATTTATCTTAAGAGTTTCTGACATCATCACAGAAGTGGCTGCTTCCGTACTCGTAAGAACTGATTTCATCACATTATTCATCATCTCCGTTAATCTTTCGACTCGCCGAAACTACTCAATGCATGCGTGTAACAAAAATACTCACATACGTGTTACATTTTCATCATGATATGAAGAAGAAAATATCTTCATTTTAACTAGAGACCTCGACGGGAATAGTGTCTAACTAAAAATATCGTGTTGTTTTTTTTTTTCAAACCAATTGAACCATGTTTTCGCTGTCTGTTTACTTAGGATAATATAAATAATCACACTGTTTAAAGACAGACTGTCATCACCCCAAAGTATATTTTTAGTGTATGTATATCAAAATTCTCGGTTGGTGACTGCTGTTTGATTGACATCAAAGTTTGAAAATTTGAAAGATGCAGAGTAGCTCACATTCCACACAAGGCAGAGAGAGTACTTTTATAACATTTTATAGCCTTGTGTACTCACCAGGACATGGCCTTAAGCAATAAAACAGGTTTATTCTTGCACAAGGAAGAGCCTCATACAGTTATGGGAGGAGCTAGAAGATGCATAGTTGGGAGAATTGGAACTGTCTGGGATCATGAAAATTCCCCTTTAAGTGTCCTTGTCTTTGATCGCCTAACCAACTTTTCTGGTTTGACAAGCCACAATAGCGCAGTCCAATCCCTAACGTCGACGTTCAAATGAAACACCTCACCCCCCCCCCCTCCCCCGCACGCCAAGATAGGCTAGGTAGCTCTGATTAAGCAAGTGGGTGTGTCCTCTCCTTTTAAAGCGATGGGTTACGAGAGTTATTTTTTCACCAAAGCAAATCTAGATGGTTAATAGTGTGGTCTTACTTATGGAATGATGGAAGCTTATCTCAGTTCAATGGCAAGTAAAGCAATAATAACGTTAAGTTTCACAAAAATGAAAGAGTGCACTTTACCTCAACATCCAGTGGATCGTAGTGATCCCAAAACGGATCCGAACTCCTAATTGGTCCAGTTATTATCTTGCTGATCCTGTATGGATCCGTCACAAAGTCCGTCAATGCGAGAGTGTAGACAAAGGCCTGCCTGCATCGCTCTTCCGATCGGGAACAAGTTTGAGGGATGAAAGTGACGGCGCAGTCAGAGAGGGAAATATCTGGGGATGGTTCTGTGAAAGGAGAGAAGAATCATTTTAGGAAATTGGTTGGATGTGGAATTTTTTCTCATAAGTTAAATATACTCGTATAAGATCCACAAAAAGAAAAACATAACCACTGAATGGAATGTGTGAACCTACAAAACGCAACAAACGATTTTTGGGGAAGGTCGAAAAATAAAGGTAACATTGTTGTATCTCACCGTCCGTTGTTACGGAAAGAGGTATTCTTATCTCACAGTCGGGGTTTGATGAGGGACATCTTAATGGTATGCTACTTTGAAAGGAAATCAAATGACGCTTGCCATCTTCAGTAATGTTTAATGTTGTTGGAGACACCTAAAGAAAGAAAATTGTGAGCGACTTCAGTATTTATAACAAAATTTTAACATAATTTCATTTGTACTTTATGTTGCAAATGTAGAAGAGGAAAAATTTATATATTTGTGATTAAAGACGCTTTTTGTACCGACATTTGTGACATCAAGGGCAAAAGTAGTTTCTGAAATTTTACCTGAACAGAGATGTGGAAAGGATCGCTTTCGATTGGGGGACTCATCAATTCTCGTGTATTGTTGAAGAAGGCCTGTACTGTACAGAGCACCTGCAGCGAATGTTAACAAAAAATTAAATCACAGACTCGGCAGCAATGGACCTAATCTTGTAAAAATTATCATACATTTTACAAATTTACATTACTCTTATCGTTATTGGCAGCAAAAGTGTTAGTTTTGCAGACAGAGAGGCTAAAGATAATCCCGAGCGTAGGTCTATGGGAAATTCCCAGAGCAGGAGATTCTCTGAAAATACCCAGAATCTGGTCAGAAACAGATGGTTGAAACATTACTAAGAATTTTCTTTCTATATCTAAACATATTTGCTTCGCCAATGCTTCACTTGATGCACTACGCCATTTTTTAATTATTTATTTATTTGTTTGTTTGTGTTTTTGTATTACTTAAATCGTATATGTAAAAGTTATAATGCGCGTAAGAGCACTTCAGTGAATAAACGTTACGTAAGATTGACTTATTGTTTTTATTATTAAAGGGGACTTGACAGGTATACTTTGGTAAGACCCAGTGTGGCAGAAAGTTGGTAAAATGGAAGGAGAAGACGACTTAAAACAACAAAAAATGCAAAAATGAATGTTTGGGAAAAATTATACGATCGAAATTCTTCCAGTCTTGACTTAATGTTTGAAATTTTCTGTAACTTTTTGAAATGTGGCTCAAAATGCGAACACTCTCCCCTGCTTAATCAAATATATCTATTAAAAGAGGAATCAAATCAAAAACTTCCTTTTTACCATTCCTTTTCTTATAAATTACCTGATCTCCCATCCTGAAGTCATTTAAGTCTAGAGTTACGGAATTTCCGTACGTGTCTTCTGACTTGACGAGACGGAACATGTCGGAACCTCTCTCCGCCTGGCAAGAAGAAACTTATCAAGTCATTATTTGCAATTTATAGTGGCAATCATTGGTGAACCTTAGCTAATACTGAGACCTATACTTTCCTGTACAAGATGCATCTCATTGGTTACCGTATACATGGGAGTAATTGTGACTGGTAATGTGTTTAAGTTATTAGATTGTTCGTTAACTTTGTTGATGCAAGCAAGCAAAGCTATCATATGAAACAGTTTTTCAACATGCTTAACTTTTTCTTTTTAATGAAACTTTTAAGAAGTAGAAGAAACTTCGTTGAAGCAGAACATCTTGATATATAATTTAAGTGCCATAATGTAAAAGATGTCTTTTACATTAGAAGCTTACAGTGGGCAGTCAGGGACTTAAAATGTATAGAGTGCAGTCGCCCGCTTTAACACATCAAATATTATTGCCTGCCGTATCTCTTACAATTGTTCTTCATTATGTTTGAGAACACAAATATCTCATGAAGCAAGGCGTTATCCTACGTAAATTGAACAATTCAGAAACATATTTTCACATGATTAAAGCAAACCATACTGGAATAAGCACAGGGGACTAAGCCAATTTAAATGAAGTGACTGCAGTTGGTATTTAATGATAGTGGGTGTACTGGTTCAATTACCACGCCCTGATTAAGTAATCTACTGTAGCAACATATGCTGTTCAACTGAACAAGGTAAATAAAGTACTTGGTGATAAATGTGACAAATAATTGACTACCTTATCAGATTGGTTTCACAGCTGTCACTAAAGCAAATGTTTCGTTGTAACAACAAATTTATGGATTTCGAAAAAGATTTACCTATCAGAGGCTGGAGAACGTTTTGAAAAAGCGTGGAAAACATTTTCCAATAACTTGAGATGTAAGCAGTAGTGAATTCACGGCAGTGACGTTTACCCGTGCCCCGCCCCCTCATGCTTCACTCATTCATCATCCCCACCCCAGGGCCTGTTTCATAAAGAGTTAGGATTGATCTTAAAGGGCAATTTTCATTATCCCAGACAGTTCCAGTTCTCCCAACTATGCAACTTCTAGCTCCTCCCACAACTGTATGAAGCTCCTCTGTGTGCAGGAATAAACCTGTTTTATTGCTTAAGGCCATGTCCTGGTGAGCATACAAGGCTATAAAATGTAATAAAAGCACTCTCCCTGCCTTGTGTGGAATGTAAGCTACTCTGCAGCTTTCAAATTTTCAAACTTTGATGTCAATCAAAGAGCAGTCACCAACTGAGAATTTTGATACCCCCACACTAAAAATATACTTTGGGGTGATGACTGTCTGTCTTTAAGTTTGATCTGTCATGCAGTAGTGCTATTGAACGAAACTCATCATGGTACGGGTTACATGAACCAAAGGAACTTTCTTGGTGTAAGGAGGGAAAGATCACATTAATGTCATCATTTTTCAAAAAAAAAATCACAGTCGTTACTGTTCACAAAATCATACTACATACAGTCTTAGTGCACCAGCTCTTTATATGCCACCTTGACATATGCGGGCAATTTTACGTATAGTACATTCAGTTTTTGAAACTTAATCATAAAAATTTGATAAAAGAAGAATATACACTTCTGTTTTTTTTAAGCGGTAACCCTAAACATATGCTATGCATGATTTTTACTACAATTACGAAAAGAAAGTTTACAACGCCCCAAGGAAAGTATATTCCGGGGATATTTTGCATGACGCAACGTACCGTAAGTTTCTTCTCCTACGTCTTATTTGATTCGTTTCGTCTTACTTTTCATCTCTGTTTCATATGTGACACAGAAATTAGAGCTGGAAAACGCCTTCTATGGCTAATGTAAGCCTTTGTTTTTTTTTCAACCTTCATTTCAAGGACACTTGTTGCTATTGTTATCCCAAGAGGGATTTATTATGGAAGTTAAAATTATTTTTTTGAAAAATATTGATATCACTCACCAAAATGTAAGCTACCCGTATCTGATCAGTAATTAAGAGATCATTTAAATAAACGTACGAGGCGGGTCGGGGGGGGGGGGAGGGCAAATGCCCTAGCAATTTGAGCAAAAATAGTGGATCCATTCGGGCAAATGAGACAGCCAAGAAAATAAATTATGCCCTTTTGGGGGGCCAAATTGGGGCAATTTGGTGAAAATTATAAATTCGGGCAAAAATTATCCCTGCCCCCGGAAAAATTGAGCCTGTACGCCTATGATCATTTATATAGGGTTAACAAAACAAATCTTAACACTGTGCAACACTACACTTTATTATGTTTACATAGGCAATGGGTAACTTCAGAAACCATCAAACTTTGAAGAGGTATTTCTTGGGAACTGTAAAAGATATTGAAAAAAGTCCAACGGATCTTTCATTGGGTAATTTACACGTTAACTGCCAAGTGAAAACATCTCTTTTTGGTTGGAATGTAACCATAACTTTAAGCACAGGGTCATTAAAAATTAAAGAGGTTTTAATCGATATCGGAACAACGCCTCCATCTACCTGTTCACGCTTTCATGTGGCGTCTATGGATGTAAGTAAACCATTATGACAAACCTTGTACCAGGTCACCGAGTAAACTTTCCATGTGCTATTTGAAGACTCCATGACAGTAAATGAACACCTCAATTGGACGGAATCCAGGAATACGACTGCCTCTACTTCAGGTAATCCCAGTATAGCTGGGAAGCTCTCTGAAACAGAAACAATTCCATGATTTAAAACTAAGAATTAGATTGGTATATGGAAACCCCAAAGACTTTAGAAGCCGATACATTTTGAAGGAAGTAGGTACTTTCAAATTTATGACATAGGAATTACAACTTTAATGATGTTTTCTTTTCTTTTAGAATGCTATTGATTCATGACTACGATACGCATTTGTGTCATAGGCTATTAAGTATGTCTAAACCATTTTGAGAATCGACTTTACAAGACAATGTTCCAGGAGAGCGTATACCTTTAGGCAAAGTTTACCAAAGAGTCTCCAAATTCAATCTTTAGTATCCTTTTCCAAAACTGCGTTCCAAGCATGGAAATATTTTAAATTGACCTAACGTGAATGTACGCCTTTATTATTGTCTTGTGAAATGGTTCAATATACTCTAAAATATTTAAATCTTCATCTTTGCTTACGAAGTCGTCCCACTGTACTAAGTGGCGGCACCAGGATTTCAAAAGTGGGAGGGCAAGAAGGGAAGAATAATTTTTTTATTGGGGAGGGGGAAAATGCTGTGCGTGGGCGTTGTTCCTGTAATATGTACACTTGTACAGGAGGGACTGGGGTCAAGTGGGGAAAGGCCATGACGGGGGCAAAGGTCCCCATACCCCTCCCCACTCTAGGTGGCGACGCTGACTGTACCTGCTTAAACTTGAAGGATTGAACTGCTGAAACAGATTTTAAACGCATGCGAGTACAGCGCTGTGAGTACACACATACGAGTACACGTCTTTTCATGAGTATACGAGTACAATTAAATCTACATTAATCGCTTAGCGATTTTTCAAACTAGTTGAGTATACACACACTTTTACCCTCCCATAAGCATATGGGACATTTTTTCTGGGGCTGAGCAGTTTTTGCCAGACAAAAGCCTTTGTTGCACGATTTTTTTCCAACATCTGCCAAAAAGCAGACTATCAAACGACTGCAGCCCCCACCCCGGCTCCCTTGTCTCTGGAATGAGTACGTAGTCACTGTTTTAAGTCTTGAGAAAACTGAAGAGGACTTACTTCGACACGGGGCAAAACCATCGGGAGAAATTTCGCCTGGACCACACTTTGGACGGGCCTCTGAAAGAAAAGAATTGGATTTCTTCAAAATGAGTAAGTCATACTCCTATAGTTGAAAGTAATCTTGTCATTTTAGCATTTGTTTCATCTGTCACTATATCCTAGCCATGTTTGATTATGTTTTGAAGATGGTGCAAGTAATATGGGATTTTAAGAGATATCGAGACAGCTTCCTTCCACATGAACCATGGCAAAGTCTAGACTAAAATGAAACTTTGTTGTGAGAGTTGGAAGGTCTTGGAACAAATACAGATCTGTTTGTAAACGAGTACCTGAAATTGCTAGATACTAAAAGTTAACCTGGTAACATATGTTTCTGCATGCAGGTTGTATGTACACACAAAGCCTAGTCATACATGCAAAAGAGAGTGCCATAGAGGTCGTACATGAAAACAGTAAAATACATCAATATTAACAGCATGCCCGGTAAAAACGTCTTAATTTCGAGAATTAATTTAAGTTTAATCACTTCTAACCTCGACTCCATTGTACTTACAATGATACCTCCCTAACTAGCTCGAAAACTTAGCTCAAAAAGAAACCCAGAGTCAACCCATTTTTTGCTACCATACCAACCTTGATGTTTCTTTGTCTTGACCTAATGAGGCTGTTTAAAAATTATCGAATAAAGGATTAGGATACAGACATCATGTTGAACGAATTTAAAGTTTCTTTCAAGTTGTCTAGCAATTGTCCATCGAAGTTATCAATCATATTTAAGTTTGTCATAGTGATTGACTAAGGTCCATACTACTACTGCACCTCTCATAATGCAGTTGTTAGCGGTTCCACATTTCACAAGGTAGAGACGATGATGGGCTGATTTCAGCCTGTTTTGTTAGCAAATATAACTGCCTTGATAAAGTATGATGAATGACCTTTTAATCTCGTAATTATCTGTTTTACAGGACCTTAAAACCTCATTAAAGGCCGCTGATTGAGGACGAGTAAAATGAACAAACGTTTGGCGGTGAGACTGTTTCATTGAGATAACAAAAGTTGATTATCTCTCCGAGTTAACTTTGCGAGTTTTAATATATCTGTTCTTCGATACAGTTATGCAGATTGGTTAAAACAAAGTATACATACACTGGAACATACGAGATAGGAATAGTCCCAGAACACTTGACAAGACAGGAAAACGCCTTGGATAAAAACATGTTTAGTTGATTTGGTTGGTTTATCGAATACCAAGCTTTAAGCCTGCATGACACACTTATCAGCCGTTACTACTTCTTAAAAGACTTGCTGGTTACCGTTGATTAATAAATAATTTACTACCGTTACGTGGTCGTGTGTAATTGTTCTCTCCAGCTCAGGAATCGGACCGCGTCGTTAATTAACGTTCTGCAGCACTCAGTGGCGCCGGCACTGGGGGGCATAGGGGGTGTGTCCCCCAATCGATTTCAGAAAAATTTTTTGACAATTTTAAAATAATCCCAAAATGCGTTAAAGCTATAGATTTCTGTATGGGACAGGGTGAGGTGTGTTTTCGAACAAGTGATGAATCTATTGTAACCATTTCCTATCACAAATGGTTCTCAAACTATCAGAATTATCGCAAATCCTTCGCAAACTTTCAAAATTTTCGTGCTCTCGGCGAGCTTCAAACCTTACCTCAATATTGTCCTTTCTATCAAAAATATCCGGTAGCAACTCCCTCACAGCAACAAAAGTTGGAAGCTGTTTAAGAATTCTCAGGTAAAAGACTGGCTTTCTGATTGGCAAATAGGTTTGTTGGGGAATTGAAAGTGTCTCGATGCAGAGCATGAATGTCAGGCCCGTAGCCAGACAAGGTGCTGAAGGGGGGCGAAAAATCTTCTAGGGGGCAAGAAATTTTCCAGAGGGGACGAAACATACTAAAATGCATTACGGTAATAGAAATTTTTGGTCTTCTATAGGGGGGCGAAAAAATTTCCAAGCCCCCTTGCCCCCCACCCTTGACTACGGGCCTGATGTATGCAGGTTTTGTCATGGTTATCTTATTTAATAAAAAATTTCGGCGCGCTTCGGGCACATTCGTCACGGTTTTCACTCCATCTCAAGGTTATAATATATATATATGCAACTATTCTGATCACAACACTTTTCCGAAAAACAGAAGTACATCCCCACATCTGTAGGGGCCTACGGGAGCTTTCAATCTAATTTGTAGCATGATGTGGAAGGCTGAAAGTAAGTATATTTGCCTTCATACATTTTTCAAAAATTCTTACAGAGCGCTTCGCGCGCAGCCTTTATCGGTATAGATGGTGATTGTTAATACACTTACGAAGAAAAAAAAACATTCTGAAATGCGCCTTTTAGTCCTTAACCCCTTTGGCTTTACTTATCAGGGAGGTCTAATATCACTTCCCTACACCTATACTTTGCCTCTCATTCCCCATTGCTGGAAGATGTTGGTCTGGATTTTCGTTCAAAATTAGTAAAAATACCATAGTTGTAGCGTGCTCGGCATCACACTCTACAGTATCATTTGGATGTCAGGCAATAATCATCATATCAGTGCCCCGTTTTATATAATTAATCCAAAGCTTCCAGGAGGCACTACACAGGTGTCTGTCAGTATTAGATACCCTTTTATAATGCACAATGAGACAAAGTAAAATTTTCGTATATATAGTCCAAGAATGTTTCTGTGGACACCACGCTTGCATTTTTTCGTAAAAACTTTCCCCGAATAGAAGGCATTAAAGCCTATCCAAAAGGGGGGATTGGGGAGGTTTGTTGAGAACATATCCTTCTCTAAGACAACACACTCTCCTCCTTCACCTAACCAAAAATTAGAATTCACTAAATTATGGATTTTTTCCAGCCATATGATCAGTTCTAAAAATTTCCTAAACATAGCACCATTTTGCATCTAAGCAACCTTAAATTAACAAAAATTTCTCAAAAGGGAGGGGGGACCCCTCCTCTAAATCAGCACCAGGACAGCACCCCTCCTCTAAGACAGCAGACAGGATTCAACACTGATGTACAGGATAGCAGGGACGCACACTCTCCTCTTTCTCCTAACCAAAAATTAGAAATCACTAAATTATGGATATTTTCCAGCCATATATGATCAGTTCCCAAAAAATACCCCAAATATAGCACCATTTTGCATCTAGGCAACCTTAAATTCTCAAAGGGGAGGAGGAACCCCCTCCCCTTAGACCCAGGACGGCACCTTTATGTAGTGACAAAAAGGATTCCAGACCGCTGTATACAATCGCAGGGACTCACAAAAATGTTACAATGTAAGCAGACTTGGGGGAAAGCTGAGGTGGCATTATGACATCTGTACTGCCCCCCCCCCCCATCACAAAATCCTGGTGGCGCCACTGGTGGCAGCACTTGCCTAGTTTGCCTTCGTACCGTAGCAGGCTGTATGGTATATTCCTTGTTCAGCTATGTCCCTATGTTTGGGAGGCCTCAAGGAGGGGCTGAGCAAACCGAGTCCAGCCCACCGGAGTATAGCTTAATAAATCCACTAAACACATTTGTAAGTACAGTGACACCTGCGGTCACTGTTGTACTTTAAAGTATGTGGCTGGCTAGTTAAAAGAGCAGTAAATGGAGGAATTTAATGGTATGATTAAAACCGTTTCTCACATCCTCGTTACACTATTAAAGTCTCATCAAGCTAAATTAGTCTGTTGTGGGAATCAAATTTAATGCAACAAGTCAAGATAAGCCATATAGCTAACTCTCGTCTCTCTTTTTTTTTTTTTCGCACTCAGCGCTGAAGCTTAGCATACAGGCTAGTAGTCCCGTATCAATAAATTATTCGGTGACGTGACGATTTTTGCAGCCAGTCAATAACCAAGCATAGAAAGGATCATATAAACTGGAAGTAAAATTTCAACCAGTCAATAGTACATACGCATATGCATATACTTACCCACGCTATAGCAGGCACTACATCTTGGCATGGCGCTGCTTGTTTTTACTCCCAGTTCCCATCATGCCTTGTAATCGTTAAAGTCCGCTATAGCGACTGTAAGAAGTTTTGTTTGGGGGCACTCTGTCTTGAAGTCACGACCCCTCGCACGATATTAATCCGTATGATCAGTGGCCGAGTAGCCCAATAAAAAACATATGGCATTTGTGAAACAGAAGAAACGCTTTCATAAAAATTTCTTGCTATATGTTTTTATGTCAGAGACCTTTTTCAAAGTTCTTTTCTTCGGAGGGGGGCAATTCCCCTGTATGTGCCCATATGATGAGCCGCTTTTGCGGCTAGTTCTGCAGTCAAGATTTATTTTTCTGCGATGGCTTATCTTATTCGGTGTGAATGTGTGAAATACACTTTTAGCCTATGCTGAAGGGCTATATGGAGATTTCAAGGTGTCGAGGGGGTATATGGAAGTATCTCGAAAACAGGTGAAGACAAAACCCAAATTACGTCGACCATCATTGAATCTTAATCTTGGCGGTACATTAAAAACTTCAAACAAGAACCATCAGCAGTAAGTTTTACTTGAAGACAGTCAGTTACATGTCAACAATTACCTAAGTACTATCTGTAACATCACCTTTGGTCCCAGGTCTATTGATTTTGGAATCAAGAATAAATTTTGGGGGACTGTGTCAATATAAGATCGTGTTTGCCATTGAAAATGTCAGTTTACATCCGATATGTATAGCTTAAGTCAAAGAAATCTATAAAATATTACTCTGAACGATTGAAGTGTAAGAACAAGACGTGAACGTGTAAAGGCGGAGTCTACAAATACACACTACATACGGTATAGTAAGGAAAGTTTTATTCTTTCCCTGAGTTGCTATAGTAACACAAGGGCTTTCGACAGTCATTTACGGATATGATCTTGCAAATACCGCCGATGTGGTAGCTGTATGATACAATATAGGCTACTGCATATATGTGAGTAACACATTAATTTGGTAGGTATGTACTGGCTGATGGGTGGTCCGCGACTGGGACATAGTTCGGTTCCTTGCCATTAAAAGTTTTGAAAGGTGATTACAAGTAATATCCATTAATTTCCTTTTTTTTATGAAATGAAATGTTACAGTTTTAATGAGTATATGTGTAGTTTAAAGTGATACGCTGAAACCGTTTAAGTTTTTTGATACACTGTAGTTCAAACAGTGGTTGTTTACGTTGTCCTTACAACCGAAGTCGAAGGGACAAAACGAAACACAAAATCAGCTTACGCCCTCAAAGGGACCTTCGAACTAGTTTGTAGGAAAGTCCTGCTATCTTCTGTAGCAGGAAAACCGGAATCACGACCCAGAAGGGACACGAGACTACCAACCGAAAGGCTTTTGATGGAACTTCCAGCTGCCTATCGACCTCTGCAGGCGAAAAGCTTAAGCTGCGCCCAAAAGGAGTAACCTCCCCCCAAAAGAAAAAATCTTGACAAGAGAAGTCTTCGGACAGCCTTGCGATAGTGCAAGCAAGTATGGTCATGAACAGTTGTAACAGGTTGCTTTCCTTCCATGATTCTCAACAGCCAAGACGAATCTCTGGCGGCCACGGTGGTCATAGTAAGTTTACAGTGTTCTGCAATTAATACTTTAACTATACGACACATATTTGAGGAATTCCACCACACTTAGTGTAAAAACTTACTCTTTTTGTATGACCCTCACAGGCAGATCGGCATATACACTCTAAAACTTACTATTGAAATTTGGAAGAAATCTCATCAAAAAAGGGGTCACAAAGTGGAATCTTATATCAAATATTTTAGATTTGGCTCAATAATCAACCACATCTAGTAAATTGGTTGACAAGATTCTGTTGTGCACCTCTGTTGACGAGATTGTTTTCGACAATACAGTTTCTTTACAAAATTCCAGTCAGATAAGTTTCCCATCCGTTAATTATCTAGACCTCCCGTTAAAAGTTAACCATCGCTCTCTTGCAAAGGTGTACAGCAAACTTTAGTCTATCATTTGCATGAAAATGAATGTTCATGTACGCACCTGCCGCACAGTATGCCATGTAGCATCCTCTTGCGGGTGTTAAATAATACACGAAGAAGTCTCCGCAATTCGTAACAGTGACTGGAAAGGAGAAGAAGCAACAAGTGTTGTCGGTAATGTGTCTGTTCATCTGCCATACAACACACGCTGAGTACCTACGGCTATGCCCGGAGGCAGGCAAACTGTGTCCTTCTGTATTGAGCCAAATAGGAGCACCGGTTCCACATTGGTTGACCTGCAAAATGCAAAAATATGAGAAAATCATAAAAAAATATTTCATATTAGAAAAACCAGTTTAGGATATTATCTGATCAAGAGTTTTTAGCTTAGTAAAAGGTGAGAGTTTCTACAAATCTGATCAGAAAAGTCTCAAGCAGGTCGAAGTCTGTTCTCACGAAATCTTGATGAAACTCTTCTGGGGTCTGTACTATTTTTATGCTGGATTGTAGAAAAAATCAATCGAAAATGTACAGCGCCATCTTTTGCCCGAAGTTGAATTCATTGCAGTAATGTATTGGAGACGGTCACCTTCATTCCTTTTAACAACTACGTTTATCCATGAAATGCCAACTGAATGTCAGTTAAATATCATATAACTTGGTTTCGCCCAATCATCGAAATCGGGTGTATTTCATACACCGGCAAAACATCGTATCGGCAAAAACGTCTGTACGACCTATCAGCCTATTTACCGATGCCACTTACCGACGTGAATAAGAATAATTGACTTTGCATCAGAGTTTCAGAGCTCAGAGCATATGGTGTAGCTTCACTATCTTTTCATACTATTATTGCACATAAGAATCATTCCTCTTGGTATGATTAACAACTAAACACAAAAGTATCAGACAGATAAACGAAGTCATTTTCATATTCCTGCGACTTTATGCACAATAAACACATCGCAATGAAAAGTAATGTGGTCGATGCGCATGTCTCTAGAAGGGGGTACTGAATGGGGTGAGATGGCTTCCAAGGGAAGGGGGGAGAAGTATCTTTTCAGGAGGCGAGATGTGCAAAAATGTGTAAATGCAATGGCAACTTGAAAATTTTCCAGGGGAGAAAAAGTTTCTCCCCCCCCCCCCTCCCACCTTGGCTACGGGCTTGCCGATGTAGTCGAAGTGACAACAAAATTCTCAAGCTTCTAGAGAGCACAAATCATTGAAATCGGGTCGGTTATCGGGCAATAATGTAAAAAAAATCAGTTAGACCGTGACGACAGTTGAGATCATCAGATAAGGGGAAGACGGACTAACAGATGGTCTGTTGGCCTTCCCCAAGGAAATTACTTCCCTACAGAAATATCTGCCACCTCAGAAAAAGAGAAATGTGAAATGACGGGGAAATTTTGAGAGAGGACAAGGAGCAATAGACCCTCCTCCCGTTTGGTATGCTGTTAATATTCTTCTCATTATTCAAGACTTCCAAAAATATTAATTTAGAATACATTAATGCAAAATACCCTTTGCATTACTGAAAAATTGAGTCCTATGTAGATCAATGCAAATTTACACTGAAAATGGATTCACCGAACTTTAAACAGTGACAGACTTAGATTACGTATAGGTTAACTCGGTGATCAATATGCTGGAAGAGGGCATGCGTATCGAGGAGGCCAATGTACTGATCTTCCACCTCGACATATAAAGCCCACAGAGAATTCGATCAGATACATAAAGTCTTTTAGAGCCAAACAAAACTCTCGTCCGTCGTTTAAAGCGGAACGATTGAATTAAGATTTGTGACAACGTGACTTTGACCCCATTCAACTTTGCTCTCCAAGTTTATTGCCACGTTAACTTTATTTTCCCCAGACGGGATGATACCCTCAATCAGATTACTTCTTTCACAATTGAATTTAGTTTATTATTTTCCGTTTTGCGGTAACCATAAATGAAACTTTATTTGAATTGCAACGGTTCCTTGGAAACTGTAAGATCTTAAAAACATACGCGTAAATTAATTTTATTGTTATGGACGGGACCGACAGTGGCCCGGCGACAATGTCCCGCTGAACACGTACGCAAATAAATAAAAGAGTATTGAAAAGTCCAGCCAAGAAGCCCAAACTTTGACCATACGGATTTTGAAAAAGAAAATGGGTTTCTGACCCCATTTGCAGTCCTTCGAGAGTAATTCACCAATATTTAATAAATACGGATTTCCTCATCTACTTCGCTCAAATACCAAACGATCAACTACAATCATTGTCAAAGTCATTGAGCTACACTGTAACGATCACTATACCAAATACCGTCCAAATAGAAACCATATACCAGAAGTTTGGGTAAGGGGGGGGGGGGAGAAGCAGGGGAGAAAGAGAAAGATAGGAACAACCGTTCTCTCACATTCTTTCATCACGTAAGTGGCAAAATATCAAAAAAAAATATTTTTGGTCGATTGATATTGACATGCAGACAGTAGTGTAAACTTTTCCTCCCGGTAACCAGGGACACGATTCATTGGCACAAAGAAGAGAATGGACAAGAAACGTCAGGTCGTTGGAGCGTTGAAAAGGGGCGCTTGATAAGTGAACGAAAAGGAATCTGTCATTAAGGAACCCTAAGTAAAGCGAAACAGGACCGTACAGACAGAAATTACATCTTAAACCGTCTTGAAGTGAAAAAGGAAGAGATATGTTGGTGTGAATAGTTAATATTTCGGATGAACGGACTCGATGTAGCGTTAAGGCGTCCAATCCAAATATGTGATGTTCATTCAGAGTTTTCATCCTAATAAATGAAGCAAAAACGAACGATAGCAGGTGCGGGTTTAAGGAGGCATTGACCTTATGTAATGGCGTCACGTGACGTCATTTTTTGAGGGTAAACAATAAAGCACACTTGCACGCACGACTTAGCCTTCGCACGGGGGCGTATTAGACGTACGTGCGTATCCGACCGGTACACAAATCAAACGTCTGAATTTGTTACTGTAGGTTGCAATGATACGCGCTTGCCGTCATTGGAGGCGCACTTTCTGTTCTGTGACGTCATATGCATGAGGTCTATTGTGGTCACTGGGCAACAGTGGGTGATAAGGGAGGACGTCCCGTGTAACCTTGATTTGGCTCGCTCAACATCGGTCACATATTTGTATTATATAGTGAGATATCCTACAATACAGAACATTTGGAATGCTAAATCTTCTGAGTAATTGTCTGACCACAGCAACAACCACCCCGGCCAGCCATGGTAGGACTGAGCATGGCTTTAGTCAATTGACGCCCCCTCGTTACACTCTGACAGTCTGGTCACGATCGCCCCTGCTAGACTATTCGGTTAAATCTACGTAAACTGTTCAAAAAGCATCCTTTACTTGACAAAAGTTTATCCAAAATAGGTACGGTAATTTTTGGACTAGATGGTGTACCCTTTGGTCCAATAGTTAAGCAAGAGACGTACTGGTACTAAACTGGCCAAAAATTTTCCAAGGGTTTTTAAAAGTGTGCAATCCCCCTAAGAAAATTTCTGTAGCCACAGTAAGGTACACACATTTCTCTTGGCAGTCCTCTTTACTGAAGCCTTGTTCCTTTGTTTAGAAACTACTGTGGCTGTTCATTAGTCCTTATAAAGTAATTGTATAGATTTTCAGGACTTGAGGTTTTCGTTTTGCTGGATTTTGTGTGGTTTCACAACCCATTTCGGGGCTTGGCTACATTGTAAGCTACGCAGGCTACAATTACAAAATTGACCATAAACAGATCATTCCCAAGACTCTTGTAGGCAAGCCAGGACGCTGCCACGGATAGAGGTACATCACTCAATCTGTAACAGCTCCCTGGTTCGAGTGCAACTCGATGGGATCGTGCATTTTTTTTTCATTTCCTCCTCTGGTATCTCCAGTGTTCATCAAGTATTTAGGCCTTTATTTCAGGCTTGCGTAGACGCAAGAATGAATCAGTCACCTCCATAAGGCAGAACATGAAAGATTCCTTACCCGAAATGAGCGAACTAATCCAGGGCCAGGCCATACATGCCAGGTCCGTAGTCAAGGGAGGCGAGGGCCCCCAGGAAATTTAAAATCACTATTGCCGTAATATATCTTAACACTTCTTGTCCCCTGAAAAGTATTTCGCCCTTTCCCCTAGAACTTATCTCTCCCCTTCAATACCTTGTTTATAGGCTAAGGGCATTAAAGTATAGGTTTGAACGTAATTTTCTAGGATGACCAATTCTATGGGTTTCTCTTTATTTAAAAAAGCAATTATCCTGGTTTCCCTTTCGCTTTTTCAAGGGATGGTTGTAACAGAAAGATCGGTCCCTCACCACTGAGAAGAATCAATATAAAACCTTGAAAAAGGTACCGTAGCGGTGAACAAGTGGTTCGTGCGTCCCACAAACTAATGTTGATTTTGACACTAATCAACTTACGATTTAAGTCCAATGAAAAGCAAAAGAAAGATGTGGTCAACAACCAATTTCCTGTAACAATATTCAATCGTTTGTCTTTAATTGAATTCAGTCGACCTACTTTGGGAAGTCTAGACGTACGGTATGTTCGACTGAAATTTATAGGTCTACTTCAAGCTGTGTTGTGTATACAAAGTAAACTCGGGCTGTATACAAAGGATTTTGTCAACAAGGCCTATGGAAGTCATAGATGTGACGTCAGTGCGTACCGTATCCAACTGCCAAGCAGTGGCCGTCGCAACTCATGAAAGAGGGTATTACTCTTCATGAAATTGTAATACTATTAACACTAGACCGTCAAACTGTCGGACAAGAAGGCAATGCATGGAGTTGCAAATCGCATCTCCCCTTCATTCCAGGGAGGTGTAAGGAAGGAGTAATGACTGAAAAAGAATTGTATCTCCTTCCTAACACCTCCCTCCTAACATATCTCTGGTAGGAGTAGTTTCAGATTTTCTGCTACAGTGTAGACAAGAATTTATGAAGTGGTCCATGCAGATCTGAGGCTGGACCGCACATTGTGAAGGGCGTGGTGTTTCAGGTAGGGGGTGTTATTGCAACACATCGTTGGTTCAGGGGGTACAAAATTTGCTTTGGCGCAGAGGGTAAAGAGCAATTCCTTCAATTTTCAATGGGTAGTTCCAAAAATCTGAAGGCTAAAGAGGGGCCTTCAAAATAATATCTTCAGTTGGTGCGCACTTTGCAGACTTAATTAACAACTGAATAGAAGCAAAACCCGTTTAAAGAAATAAACGGGGTGGCAGATCAAAAAAATCACGGACATGCGAAGAGATCAAAGGATCTCAAACTATCACAAAAATAGTTCCTATAAAAGTCGCGAACAAATCTTGCACAAAGATTATTGTGTCATTATGCATTATAGAACCCCAAATATACATGTACAACCTCATTGTCAACTCCGTTCATGTATCTATCTGTCTGTCTGTCTGTCTTATATATATATCTATCTATCTATCTATCTATATATATATATATATATATATATATATATATATATATATATATATATATATATATATATATATATATATATATATATATATATATATATCGAATCTTTCTTTTTCTAGTAATAAACTGCGATCTTTTAGGGCTCTAAGACTCTAAGACATCAAGTGGTAGTTCCACCTTTTGCTCTTCTCACCATATAACCGTTAACTAAATTTAAACTACAAATTTGTACATATATTATGTCATTGCCACTTTACAGCATACTTTCGTGCACGGTATTGTACGTATATGCATTTATATATTTTTACACGCTTTTTAAAGTGAATATTTTATAGCATTGCTTTTTAGTGTTTAATATTTTGTAGTACATCTTATATTTTTCTTCATTTTTTATTGTGAAAAAGAACATTTTCATGTGTATATTGTAGCCTTTAGGAACATTTTTCCATTTGTGCAATTTTTATTCCTTATATGTAGTTTTGTATCCTTTGTAGAGCTCTTACTATCATACTTCAAAGTATTTTACGCAACTGGATAAATGTCTGTCTGTCTGTCAGTATGTCTGTCTGTCTGTCTGTCTGTCCTTCCTTCCGTCCGTCGGTCTGTCGGTCTATTATACTTATTCAGTTACGAACATATAAACATCATCAGAACGGTCATTCCCCTCCCCGTGTCCGACATGACTGACACTAATAGCCTCTGTTTTACGCTACTGCCGGTGTAATGCAAATGGATGTATTTCGATATCAATGAAGACAAAATGATTGAACATTACTGTAGCCCGAGGAGAAACATGTTTCTGCCAATATTTGAATATCGTAACCATGGTTATCACAGAACCAGGCACTTGTCAGTTCTCTTCTTAATTGCCCAAGGCAAGTTTTCTTGATCCCGTATGGATCAAATACTGAATGAATAAGTTCCTGTTGTCATTTATTCACCTTTCAAGAGAACGACCTTTGCGACTATCATTTCAACTTGAAAAATGGTGTCCCAAAAATTAGGATTAACAGGCAGAAAATTGTCCCAGTTCTGTCAAAAATCAAAAATTTGACATCAACGTCACGAAACCTGTGTCTCGTGGGAGATAAAGTTGGTGAACAGTATGCACCAATTAAGGTGTGTAGGTAAGAACATTTGAAACAAAGGGAATAGATACGATGATGTATGTGGATAAAGATTAAACATACGGTACATGTTACCTGGTTACGTAGTTTTTCTCAGGGTATGAAACCAGAAGGTGGTAAGTGCTTGAAAAATTTGGGTTCGAAATGGAGTGTGGGAACATTTTTTGAACGTGAATGTGAAGAGATGCCGCTCAGCTACGGTGAAATATTTCATTGTTCTCTATATTTCCTTGTTCAAGTTATGCTAACCCCCTTTTTTAACAATTATTACAACATGAGTGGGTTCCCTTTACCTTGTTTACATCGTAGTCATGGAAATGTGAGGATCAAAGTAAACAAAAAAAAATTCAGTAGAAAAAATCCTCCCAATTCCACGAAATCGGGTAGGTTGATCTGATTTGAAATTCGGTAAAGCTAGAACACGAAGAAAATATACCAGACGATGAAGGCGTAAGAAGCTGTTCTCAGATGGAGAGGGAGCTGAATGGTTTTAGACTCAATCATGGGGAGGGGGAGTCTAAGGGGAGTGGTATCATTCCCTGTTGAAAAACTTGAATATTTAATCGTACCTGGGTGAAATTTGATGTACCATTTTGTATAGTTTTTCAAGGAGTCAAGTACATTTACTGAAAAGTGTACTATATTTTATTAAAAATATATATTGATATATTTCACAGAGAGAACAAATAAGGGTATTTCCGTCCTTGAAATATGAGGGGATGGTTTTGGAAGCATACTTTAGCCCCACCTTTTCGAACCCGACCCCATCGCTACTTCTGTGTCATACAAATGGAAAATAGAAGGCTTATTCTGGATTCTAGCGATTCGTGTCCTTCATCTATTGATGCAACCTGTTTCTCAAGGAAGTTATGAGTGGTGAGCTCTGAGATCCTTCAACACCGCGGAGCGGACTCTGTTTGCCCAGCCCCTCGTTGTTGTTGTTGTTGTTGTTGTTGTTGTTGTTGTTGTTGTTGTTGTTGTTGTTGTTGTTGTTGTTGTTGTTGTTGTGTACTTTTTTACCAGAGGATCAGGACCATCTTCTTCGGAACCCAGTGTCTCTGTGGACGGCCCTTATCCAAGGATCCGGGGTTATAGCAGACAACAAATATCCTCATACCGCTCTCCGAATATCTAAAATACCGTTTAGGTATTTACCATGCAAAGCATTTGCGGAGGATCTAAGATGTGTGTAAGATGGAGGAAGAAAACTGTGATACATGCTATCTGCCACGTTAAACCCACACTTCTGTTCAGTGACACATGCTTACAAGTGCAAGAACATTAGTCCAAAATTCAGCGTACACTATACTGGCCAGTGACATCATGTGCAAATGGGCCACGGTATCGGTATTTCAAAGAACACCGATATTTCAGTAAATCAGTCTAACGTGAAAGCCAATAACTTCGATATGACTGTAAGGGCAATATCGGGTACTTTACGAATGTAACGGCGGGCCTGTATATAATCGGACTCTGTACCGACAAGCCTGTATACCGATGGACGCGGACGCTCTACAGGCAGGCTTATATACCGGCAGGGGTATATAGCGTTGGACCCTGTACCAGCAAGCTATCATACCGCTGTAACCTATCTGGACTTTTATACTAGCTCTCATCAGCCCTCATCTTTTCCAACCAACTTGAAATTTTCTAAAGATCAACACCAATAAAGAATCATCAGTACTTAAAGGTATATGAGCGTTTACAAGCCGAAATCCTCTTAGTTATCAGGAATGTTTTCAAAGTTCCCGGTTCATTGTTTGTGTTGTTTGGTATCTGGCACTTAATGGGTTGCCATTTTTTATGTATTGATGATTGAATGTTTGATGTTACTTTAGAGTAGCATTCACTAAGTGAACAAACGAACTAATTTGTAAATATTGTTAACGAAGGTATACAATAATCTTTAGAGTAATCTATAGATCACTTTATGACTATTTACACGATTCAGAAAAATATCGCAAACTTATCAGACAGACTCACAAAATGTTGACAAAAAATCGCTTATTTATTCATTGCCTGATCATTGCCTGAAAAACATTTACCAACACGGAACTGTTGAACTCACGTTAATTCTACACAGGCAGATTGACCAAATGGTGGCGCTATTACTTCGACTCGAGTAAGGGAGAAGGGTGGGGTACGGATGGCTGTTTTGCGTTATCTCAGCCGCGTATAAGAGAATCACAATGCAATCGACCCCAAGATGAGTTAATGAGACCGATAAATTAAAGCAACGAGGATGTTCACCTCCTGCCCCCCCCCCCAAAAAAAAAAAAATTACCCAATGAAATAGTAAATATGGTTGTCACTTTTTTCACTAATGTGCGATTTGAATCTTATGAGGGCGTTAGGGAGGAGCCCAACGAGCTCCTTTGGCAACCTCGAATGCTTTACTATCTTTGTGTGTTAGAATGCACATCAGAACAACCAGTTAAGTCCTCCAGGACAAGGAGTCGATTCAGTGAGATCCCAGAGGTAGAGCCATCATCAACTTGATTTTCAAATCCTGTTTTGGAAATTCTGCCACCGTTCCTGAGGGAACGTCTGAACTGCCCCCTTAGTGTTACATGTATGACGTCATCAAACATAGTGGTGTAAACCTTCTCAGACACCTTACCTGTACGCACTGTGTTGGCATTTCTGCATTTTTGTCGAAAATTTCGAATTTGTACCAGCCTCTGTCGAGAGATCTGTCACAAAGTAATTCATTCGTACTGGAAGCCACGTACTCCTCGCTACGGTACGGATTCGACAAGACCCGATGACCATTCTCTGTGCATTCTGCAATAAAATCACAAATAAACTCGATGATAGTAAGCTGTCTAAATAAAAATGAAATCTTTTGTTCAAGCCATACAAATTTTTTGACACCTATCAATGAGTTCAAGTGTTTGTTTACATATTAACTAACATTTCTCCCTCCTCGTGCTTAAATTTCTTCCTTTTTTCTTGCAGTAATCAAACAGTTGAATTGATTCCCTTAGAAAGAAATGCAGTCACCCGAAATTTGTATTTGCACACACAGGGATACATTAAATGACACAGGGGAACACTAAATCATAATGGTTAATTAACTAATGCAACAACATTTTAATTAATGAATTATTTAGTGCATACATCCAGGATAACCTTTTTAGTTAACCTATGATAAGCGATATTTGCTTAACAAAACATCACAAAAGATACTAAGGAAACATTACATGATTCAACAGATCAAATTGCAGTTTCCAACCTTGTATTCTCAAGAGATAACGAGCCAGTCATACGAGAATCTTTGGCGGTATCTGGTTATCAAGATCAGGGAGCTGTTAAGTTCAAAGTTGCCTTCACACTGAGCGACAAACGAGAAATCAAGATAACGAGCTCGTCATCAAACTGTCCACGAACTTCCCCTGGCTTTTATTTACAGTAGTAGGCTTAAGCCACGTTATGAATTGTACCTATTTTCCGCATGGTGAATTGTATGTCATTTGAAAGTAAACACGTCATCCACGTGGCGCGTCTATTTCCATGCAGACTTTAGGGTAATCTCATAACGAGCTCGTAATCTTGATGATAAATTCCATTTCTTAATTCAGATAGCGCATTTGTATGCAAGTGCATTCACATTGACTTTTTGATCACGATCTGATTACGAGCTCATCTCATGACGTACACATGTGAACCTAAGGTGGCAGGAGCGACCGCATATGACCTTAGAACTGCATTTTCCTGCATCGGCTGCCACATGCGTAGTCCGCTCAGGAATGTATCAAGAATCTGCAACAATTCAAATGATTTGATAACCCCAGTGGTAAAAAGTTATTTATATTTCAAAATAAATAAGAGATGAAAACTTTTACACTTATAAAATATTTCTCTCACAGTTTAACAAGCAGTCATCGCAACGTGACGTCATACGAGCTAACAGAAAGTAAAACAGTTCTCTATTTTCCAACGCCCAGATGTTGCATATAAGCTTAGTTTCAGAGCCTTAAGCCAACAAAAATTATCTTTGCTCTGATGTTATCAAACTCCACCCTGTGCTTATAGATGAAAGCTACCAAACGAAAGAATCCACTCCTAAGGGTATATGTACATTTTATATTTTTATACCGCGTATACATTTCCAGACAAGATTTGTGTTACCAATGACGGCGCTACGAGCTTTATCACTAAGTCGCTTTACAATGGTACTTTTTTATTTTTTTTTATTTCGATACCTTCCTCTACCATTTGACAGTTTATGGAACCCGTACTACGATGATGTTGCTTTCACAGTCTGAATTGAATTATCAGACAATAATATGGCATGTGTCACAAAAATATGCCGTTTTATTTTTCTTGTCGAAATTTAATCATTCCACGCCGTTTTCTTGTTATTACAATTTTAAGTGAACTCTGGTTATCTTGAAGAAAAGGGTTAATTTTGGTAGCAAGGTAAACTGCTTTATCCACTCTCTAGAAAAGAGGATTATTCTGTCAAATTCCGTCACTGATTTAACGCATAGCTGTGCAAGAAGATTCAGAGGTTAGCGTCACCACAGGAACCCATGATATATGTACACTGTATTATAACTAATAGACGATACAAGGTAAAATCTGGGTCAGTGAGCAAATTACTGACTCAAAATTTCAGGTCACTTTTTGAATAAAAGTGATGGTTTTGTCACTTTCATATGACAACTGTTGAAAAGCACGTGGGGAAATAAGTAAGACGCTGATAAAATCGGACGATGAATCCCCTTCGTTTCTGGTCCATTTCGCAATTTTAGTTGCTTTCCAAAACCTCTTAAACTTTGTTTGTGTAGTAGCGTTTGCTATTGTCGAAAGCCAGCACTTATTCAAGTCTAAAAACTGACAAAATGGCTTTATCCGGTTTTCTTGTAACCTCTTATTTTGTTCATGAAGATCGGAAATGAGGAGTGGGAAGTCGTCATAAAGTTCATGGTCATGGTTTTCAAATTAATTGTAGAGGTGTGCTTCCCCCCCCCCCCCCTCCGAGTGCTTTGGGTCCAGGCCACCACCTCGTGGGGCCAGGTGACGCATACTATACCGTCAATATCGTTGCACCAATTTACACATATTACAGTATTAAATTAATGCATATAGCCAACTGCGTCCCTAGCCTGCATAACTGGCCGTGAGTCCTCTCTCATAATCAATTAGATACCTACAATGTAGGAAAGACTAAGTGAACTACCTCTGCTGCACAGGGTAACTCGTCGCTAGCCTGCATAGTTGGCTTAGTATTATCATCAAGTGTGATACATAACAGACAAGCCGTATAAAGGAGCTTGCCGCCCTCCCTTTCCGCAGCTCTGGGAAAAAGTACAAAAATCTCTCCAGTGGCGTAGCTAAGGAATTCGGTGACGGGGGGGGGGGGGGGCATGGAGCACGATTTACTATCTAAGCGGAGCGCCACCACAGGTTGGCGCGGAGCGTACAAGAAAATTTTTGGCTCCCCAAGGCTCTCAGATGGCTGGAGATTGCATCTCCGGGCCGTGATGCGCTGAAAATATCTCTAAATTGGCATTTCGTGTACTGACATTTTGTATAAAAAAATCACATAACTCCTCAGGCCTATTGGAAAAAGTCTAGAAATAGGTAAAGTGTTCTGACTTCCGGATATATAGTCAGCGGTAATATCTGAGCGCAGCGCCACCAAAGATTGGCGCGTAGCGTACCAAGAAAATTTGAGCTTTGAATACATCCCAGATCGTCGGAAATGGCACTTGTCAGGCTTGATAGCAGCCATCAAGATGCGCAATTGTTGCGAAAAATTTTTAAAGGTTGATTTGAATTTGTTCTTATCCAGAGTGGAGTTATCCCTATGGATTTCACCGGAATCTAAAATGTAAACTTGCAAAGCGCGCGAAGCGCGCAAAAATTTTTTGGTATGTTTCACAAAAAAGCAACACATGTAATCATGGAGAACAAAAAGAAGGAAAATCTTTAGGGGTTTTAGACCGTATAAGAGATAAAATATGCATTGTATCGAAACTACCTTGACCATCCGATCAAATAGCCAAGCATTGCTCCGTGAGTCCTTCACCAACTGACCGTGCCGCATGACACACACAAAAGAGCAGTTACTAGCCTTTGCGATGGGAGGAAATTTCCGACCTCTACATAAACTGTGTACTTTTCCTACATGTTACTTTGTGAGGTGGGAAGGACTTGCGCTATCTAGCAATGTAGAGTGGAACCATAGAAGAAACTGGATTAGCTCTTCTGCGCGCGTAGCGCGCCGAAAATTTTGTGTTTTTAGAAGAGAAATTGTCCTCTTGAGAGCAAAAATGGGTAAAACGACACTGTAAATGTTGGATGTTGGGGGGCCAAAATGAGACTGCCCAAGAACTATAAAATATTTATATTTTTTTTTATTTTTTTTTGGCATCGGTGAGGGGGGGCCATGGCCCAATGGCCCCCCCCCTAAATACGCCAGTGAATATCTCCCTCACTCATGATATTCAACCCCACAAATTCCATAAAGATCATTGCCACAAGTTTCTGAAAAAGCCAGTAACAGTAATTGATCAGTTCACGATTTCATCACTTTTAATTGTAGTCAAGAGTAAAAGTTTCCCTCCTTAAAATATTGTGAGTAGTCTAATTGTTCCAAGAAATTCTTTTACTGTTCCAAGAAAATAACAGGGACCAACGCGGTGATGTGTGACAATTTTTAGATGTACTCAGAATTATGTATCTTAGTTTTTCACTTAGTTACAAATAAAAACCAAGTTACACTCTCCTCCCTCACCGCACCCCCACCCCACCCCCATTGGCTGCTCTCATTACAACATTTGCTTGATGACTTAAAGGTCATACGCACTTAGTCACCTGTCACCTTACTTTGAAAGATCAGTTAACGTAGGCTATTTAATCTCTTATGTCATTTAAAAGTATAATTCATGCTTTAACGATGTCTTACACCTCAAATCTAATTGCTTATCACAATCAAGCCATGAAAACACCTTGCAAATATGTAAGAATTTATTAACCATTTGAACTCAAGTATTTTTCCTGATTTAACGTTTTCGGGCAAATAAATCCACACTGACGTAAGTTTATTTTCCCTTCAGGAGGTTAAGGGGGACTCTACAGTTATATATTATAGCCTAGTTGAATAATCATATCGTAAAACATGGTTCAATGTACCGCTATAGAGTTTCCACTTTTTTGGCGACAAAAATGGTGTTCGAAAATAATATTGACCGAGAACATGACTCAAAAATTCGAATAACATTCGTAGTATAGATGGGCAACTAGCACACGGAAATAGACCTACACAACAACGTTGTGTCTCTTGTTTAATTGGATCCAACTGCACATTAACTAGTAGCCAGAGGCAATGTATTAGCACCTAATCAAAACAGACATACCACAAATGAATCTCTACCAGCCAATGTGACGACGTTACATTATCCTGTTCAGCAATACTTAGTACCAATTATCCTGCCCGACAATACCCCGCGGTGCAGGATCACACCCGGCCCTACACGTTTACTGTTACCCTATTTGACACAGTACATATTCTGTGGGAGGATCGTTACGCAATCTATGCAGGCGGTCTCCTGAAATAGCATTGCAGTATGAACATTTCAAGTGAAACTTGTTGAAACCGATTAACAAAAGATTTCCAAAAGCCACTGAAGGTAGACCAAACCCTTAGTTTTCTGTGCATCTTTGCATCTATACTCGGTGATAGCTTTTGAGATCGAGACGGATGTTTAATGATATGGAGATTTAATATAAGCCAACAGGATGATATAAATACAGTTACATTCACAGGCAATGTCTATCCAGGGAGTTGCTATTTGACAACTCCCTGGTCTATCTGTTTATGAGTAACCCACCTTCTCTGTAATTTATCAGTGGATAGGCTATAACAGTCATGTGCATCCCTATAATCCAGCCAGGAAGAAACCCCTCGTCCCAAGTTGGTTCGGTTACATCTCTATGTTCCGACGTCTCTATGTTCCGACGTCCCCATATTTCGACGTCCCTATGTTCCGACATCCCTGTATTACGACATCTCTATGTTTCGACAACCCTATGTTCCGACAATAAAGTACTCTGGCACCGATGATAATGTACTTTGGCGCCGATGAGAATGGACTTTGGCGCCGAAGATGAACTTCGGCGCCGACTGAAATGTACTTCGGCGTCGATGAGAATGGACTTTGGCACCAAACATGTACTTCGGCGCCGACAAAAAACGTACTTTGGTACCGACAAAATGTACTTCGGCGCCGATGAGAATGGACTTTGGCGCCAAAGATGTACTTCGGTGCCGACTGTAATGTACTTCGGCGCCGATGAGAATGGACTTTGGCGCCAAAAATGTACTTCGGCGCCGACAAAAACGTACTTTGGTACCGACAAAATGTACTTTGGCACCGATGAGAATGGACTTTGGCGCCAAAGATGAACTTCGGCGCCGACTGTAATGTACTTCGGCGTCGATGAGAATGGACTTTGGCACCAAACATGTACTTCGGCGCCGACAAAAATGTACTTTGGTACCGACAAAATGTACTTTGGCACCGATGAAAATGTACTTTGGAACCGACTGTAATGTGCTTCGGCGCCGATGAGAATGGACTTTGGCGCCGATGAAAATGGACTTTGGCGCCGAAACATAATGTACTTTGGAACCGACAAAGTGTGCTTTGGCGCCGATGAAAATGTCATTTGGCGCCGACAATGATGTACCTCGGCGCCGATGACAATGGACTTTGGGGCCGAAACCAGGTAATGTGAGTTGTATAAGAAGGACATCACAAATTATTGCATAATCGACTATTTCAACATTTTATATATCAGCAATGGAAGAAGCTATGAAAATGGGGATTGGATAAATGAAATTTATGTCATTGCCGTCATTGTCGTCGTTATTATTATTATTGTTGTTGTTGTTGTTGTTGTTGTTGTTGTTGTTGTTGTTGTTATTGTTGTTATTGTTGTTATTATCCGCATGCATTAGATATTATGGCGACAGTTCATGCTTATTAATCGACATGTTCATTTGAACGGTGCCGAAGTACAATTTTTGGGCGGCGCCAAAGTTCATTTTCTATCGACACCAAAGTACACGTTGTTTTCGGCGTCAAAGTACATTTTTAGGGCGTCAAAGTACATTCTTTACCGGCGCCAAAGTAAGTTTTAATCGGTTCCAAAGTACACTTTTATCGGTGCCATAATACATTTTTTGGGCGGAGCCAAAGTACTTTCCTCACCGGGGCCAAAACGCTAATGTACAATTGGCGCCGAAGTACACTTTTTATCGGCGCCAAAGTAAATTTTTGTCGGAACATAGAGATGTCGGAACACAGAGAAGTCGGTATATAGAGTTGTCGGTATATAGAGGTGTCGAAATATAGATACGTAAATGAAGTCTCTATACTCCGACGTCTCTATGTTCCGACAAAAAATGTACTTTGGTGCCGATTTGTCGGAACATAGAGATGTCGGAACATAGAGATGTCGGAACATAGAGATGTCCCCATTTGGTTCAATCACGTCTCCCTCTTCCTACTCTGCCCCCGTTCATCAAATTCTGTCACATCCATAACACCGTATAGGCCTACTCCCAGACGTATATTCATGACAGTAGGAGGAAAGGGTCAACCCTCCCTCCAGACAGACTGTTGTTTACCCACTTGGTAAATCGATTGCCCCAAAACTAATCCTTGGCGATACCTTCCTGCTTTGCAGTACTATTTTCCCCTCCCCACACCCTTGTCAGAATTTCTTCCCCCAGACCTGCCTTCTCCTATAAAAACGAATCTCTCTCGCGTGTGGGTTGCTATTTCCAACCATAGAGAACGCAGAGAAGATTGTGAAGATATGCTCCAAGAACTGTACCCCCACCATTATGAAACTTATCCAATCAGAATTCCATTATTAGAACTATCTAATGAGAAGTTGCATTTGAAGGGAATTCAGGTCACACAAGACGGGCACAGATTCAGTCTCGTAGGCAGTGCATTGGTTATAAGCCAAAGTTGTGAGAGACAAAAACTGAAAAAGAATGGAGACAATGTGCCGAAACATTGCAAACTCCGCCCTCAGTCATGGTCCATCAACGCGAAGTGGTTGGCCCGTTGTCTGTCTGTCTGTCGTCTTCTATATCAACAAACACTGGGTGTTCCTGTCACCACATGTCACCCCAAAATGACAGGTACCCATGCAGAACTTAAAGCCTTCATGTGGTGTATTTGACACTTATTCCATCTATACCGAACATGGCCAGCAACTCTCTGTACCACACGAGACGTTATAATCTACCTAAATACGTACCCCCTAAGGGGTGAGACACCTCTTGATTCTTGAACGCCTCGTCTATCTTAAAGGAGTATAGTGATGAAACAGCGGATTGTATCACACCATCTTTGTCTCCAACTATTTCAAAGTCCAGTGAACGGGACGCTAGTTTATTTTTCGTAGGATGGCGATGGAAAAATCGGTTTTTCAAAAATTTTTAAATTTGTTTCAAAATCATGGTTAGGGTTAATTTTAAGGTTAGGGTTACGTGGACAAGGGATATTTGATCTGGGCTCTATTTCATAAAGATTACTTACGAATCTTCGTAAATGAAAGTTCGTAACTGACTTAAGAAAAATTCGTTTCATATCTTAAGAAAGATTAAAGGTCGTAAGTATGAGATACAAAACTTCGTAAGTTTTATGAAATAGAGCCCTGTTTTTTCATAATCCGGCGTCAGAATTACAAAACAGTAGTCGAAAAGCTGTTATTTTGGAATTAGGGGTGTGGCCAATTTCCAAGAAGCTGATTCGTCCATTGGCATGATTCTTCCATTTCCATCCTACGAAAAAAAAAAAAAACTCGCGCACGGACTCCGACAGTTGCTGATCACGAACCTTGGGATGCTGAAATCGCGAACCTTGATGAACTTCGTACTTCATAGAGACGATGTCATCCACAATGTACTTTTTAAAGCACAATGTATCAAGAAGATAAAATTATTGCACACTGCAGAGGATTAAGTCCGGAGGGGAGTATGTGAACCACTGGACCAGTGTGTCCTCTAAAGAGAAAGCGAAGGACGATGAGACAGAATGGTAGACCAGTGATCTCTCCATGCTTGATATGGTGTAAGACGAAGTGGTGACTTAAAAATGTGGAAAATTCAGCACATTTTGGAATACTTTCTTAAAAAGACGAATATCTGTAGACTTTTAAAGCATGGAATGAAGCCAGGACATTTAAATTAATTATTGTTTTGTAAACAGTTCTAGAGCGTCAAGTATACTAAAACGGATACAGTACCAGCAATATTACATGCATAAGCGTATGGGACCAATTGGGTATGGGACACAAGCGTTTTTGTTCGAATCTCTGAGCCTTTTCAGACAAATCTTTTCCCGTCGAATTTCTACAGGTTTTGCCCGAATTTTGAGGTTATCCCAAAACTGGGTGGAGACACACTGCCCCAACACCCGCCTCATACTCCTGTGATGACATGTACGACTTGCATGAAAGCAGGAAAACAGAGTCGTGGCAATCACCTCGTATGCAAACATGGAGAACCTATGGGGTAGGATTAGGGATGAAAAGATTGCCCATGATTTGCTTTTGATCTTAGAATGAGAAAATCAGGATTCACAAAAAGTAGAGCTGTCCGAGAGAGGGGGATGCAGGTGTTTCCATTTAGGAGACATCTTGGAAAGTGCACATCTGTGTTCTTTGATCGAAAAATTTCCTTTGAACGAATATTGTTTGTTTTCCTTAACTAAAAAATTACATATTTTGCACAGCTTTCTTCAACTAGACAGAATATAAAAAACTGCATAATCTAAGGCCAATGATGATATTTTTGGAAAGACATTTACAGCCTACCCCCCTCGTGCCTCTCCTACCACACCTTGTGCACCCGACCCGGGTCCGTAGTCAGCTGGTTAACAGGTTAAGGAAATGCAAAAGACAAAGGGAAGTGGGAGGGCAAGGACGTTTCGCCGCTATCAGGTTTTGTGTGTGTGTTTTTCAACATTTTAACTTGGTCTTCGTTTTTGGTAGGAAGTGAAAAGAATTCCAAAAGAGCAGGTGTTGTTGATTCTTGTTTACGAGAATTTAAATTAATTGTAACACCTGTGTTTAAAATAATTTGGCGCCTGTTGAGAACTAAAATATTATCGAGAATTTTATACAATGAAAAAATCCAAAAACTGTCGGGAAACAGAGTACAGAATCTCAGTAGGCCATCAAATAAAGTGTCACGACGTTTTCCAGACTATTACAATTTACTCTTTTTATATTAGCCTGCGTAGCTGCTCTCTGGTTTCCGCCACAAACTCTACATGTACACAAGGCTACGAGGTTGTGTCTTCATCAAATTACTGCTCCCGAGGTAGTACTTTTTGGTGTCTCTGTTTACTTTTCTCTAATGGCAACAAACTGGTGTGCAGTAATGATTCCAGGTGAGCAAAAGTAACTTTATACCTTTCACCTAGAGTCAATAAAATAACACTGATATTGAGTAAAGCCTTTCCTCCCTGTTCCTCGACACAGTAGGAAACTATTGAACTCTGAACAGGGAGCTCCCTGCTCTAATATCCATGAAGAGATGTTCTCTTGACTATGATCTCATTATACTACAGGCAAGTCGCTTTATACAACTCCTGGCACGACAAAGGGGTAATATACCAGTTCTGACTTACACGCTAAAACCTACATCAAGTTAGTGCGCATTTTTCAAATGTCCCGTCAGCTGGTTACCAAGGGGCGAAAACTAAAACGCAACCCCAAAGGGGTTCTGCTCCCCGAAAGAACTACATTCCCAGAAGGGATACTAAGACCGATCTGACTAACCTCTACATTATGGGTCTGTCGTAAGTGGCTTCAATTCAAAACTGGATGAAAAGCACGCGCTACGCGTAGACCACGAGAAGCACATAGAAGTATACACGTGACCTTGTGCCCAAGGGTAGGCCCTATAGAACGTATGCACTGAAGTCATTTAAGGACAAACAAGCTATAGCTAGATAAGGAACGTGTGACTGGTACATACACACTTAGTGTAATCACAACGTAGCCTTAGCACGGGGACTTAAAGTTAGGCGCCTATCCAACCTGTACAAAAATTAGCTGTCTGGATTTGTGTTGATGTTAGTTGTAATGCTACTTTTTCCAAAGTCCCCTCGAAGGACCGAATGGCGAAAACAAAACGTTACTCCCAACCGAAAGAGTTCTGCTCCCCAAAGAAGCTACACCCCCAAGGGACAACTTAGACTGAACATCACCAACCTCTGATGTCAGATGAAAGGCCACTTTTTCCAATGTCCCCTCGATTCTCTGGTGAAGAACCGAAGGGCGAAACCAAACGTTACTCTCGAAGAAGCTCTGTTCCTCAAAGGAGCTACGTCCCCGATGGGACACAAAACTTAACATGACCAACCTCTTGACCGTCAGACCTCCTACATCATGGGTCTGTCATGCGTGACTCCGTTCTAGACTGACTGAATAGAACAGACCCATTTTGACCCCATCTTGAAAATCGATCGAAAAATAAAATTAAACTAGGGCCTACCTGTTAAGAGTGGCGATTATTGACCAGAATATCAAATGAGCCCAAAGGCGTTTAATGATAATCGCACTCCCGGTTTTCTGTAACAAGTTTTTCTATAAGCACAAAAATATTTGCGCGCTAAGAGCGCTTTCATCTTCAGTTCTGCTTAGCTTTATAGCACTCGCCGTATCAAAACATGTTGGCTTTATTCATAGGTAAAATTTTCACAATTATTGTTCTTCGGTGTAGGCGTGATTCTGGAAAATCACGAAATTTCAGCGATGCCAAATTCTATCCTCTTTTTCTACCTTTTGGAATATTCTATGAATCGTGGATATTTTGTAAGAAATTAAGTTTCTCAGTATTGAGTCCAGAGTTGCTGCCAAGTGGGCGGGGAGCGGAGGGAAGGTTCATGGCCCCCATCGGGGACGGTTGCCGCCCGTCGGGAAAAAAAACTTCAGTTTCGTCGGGGAGCCTTAATGACCACGATAGATTATGTGAGTAATCCCCGACGACTTCCATTCGTCCGACGAACTCTTAAGGAGGGCAGATTCTTCAACACGAACCCAAAATTTTCCTTTTTTTTTCTTATTATAAACCAGCAAATATCCTATTTCTTTGAAATAGAATCCGGAATTTTTCTGCGTCCTTCGCGCAAAGAATTTAGCGTTCGTCATCCTTTCGGCAACCCGCCCCATCTGTCGGGGCTTTGAGTTGCTGGGAAACCGTCAGGGAGCTTACCCCCCCCCCCTCCGTCGGAGAAAATCCTGGCACCCACCCCTAGCTGAGCCTGCACGCAGGTTTTATCATGGCCAATAATTTTCTTGCAAACTTTCGGGGCGCTTATCGCGCAATCCTCCCAATCGGCATTGTATCATTGTATCACTTTTGTTAGCACAAAATATCAGTGAACTATTCTGTTTTCTGGTAGTAATCTAATACTTTGTACCATTCGTAATGTGATGTAAGGTTGAAGATAAATTTACTCGTGCCACAAAGTTACTCAAAGGTTTACCTTTCTCTCCCTGGTGACTGTACATTTTATATTATTGCAAGCTGCTAAAATTTCAGTGCGTTCAAAGTAAAAATATGATAATTGTAAACTGAATTGTGAACTGCGAAGAGCTTAGTGTCCTCTCAGTGTCACTCGGAGGCCATCTCAAAGCTCCATGCTAGTATTCCCATTTTGCTAATTCCTTGGAACTTACTGGGTTTTTCTCTTGGATTCCACCTAAATTAAAGTGGACCACACTGGACCTTATGGCAGCCCATGGTTGTCTAATCAATCGCAAAGTACTGAACTCTTCACCTGCGCTTACCGAGCGTAGGAAGCGTTACCATGATCATAGTCTTGTTCTGTTCACTTGCGGAGACTTTCCAAGTCTCTGTATTGCAAGAGGAGGGGAAATTGCTACCAGGGAAGGGAAATTTTTGGGCGCTTTGCTCGCATATGCATACGAATATCAAATTTCTCTAACCTATCTGTGTCGTGGGCTCGTCATATGCCATTCCCTTTATTGTTTCCGCAAACTGCCATCATCTGGTGGCACTACTGGCTACAAACATAATCTTCTTCGATGCCCCCTTTTGCGGTGCCGATGCCCCCTGTGCTATAACTCCTGGCTACGGGTCTGAGAAGATGGCGATGTGCATAGCCTCTGAGTTGTGCAGATTGTTTTAAGAATGTTTATCGGTGCGAAGTAAATAACATCGGCTTACAGAGCCCAGGGCAGGGGAACGAACCCCAGATCCAACCTGGGGGGTTAGAGATCCCAGATGATCGATACCGTAAGTTGCGAAATAGGCCCACATGAAGTAGGTCGGTATTAATATGTTGTATTTTAACACAAATGTTTTCTGAATACGGGGCTATTTCAACAACAATGCTAGATTTTTTTAGCGCACTTCGCACATGGACATCATTTCTCTTACTTTACTACAATCTTGCCCATAGCTAATTTGTGCATGCCTTCAGCTATGGTGGCATCATGATTTTCCACTTAGTGTTCCGTACTTAACACAGACGGCGAAATCTCCGAGTTAGGTTTGAAAACATTTCAACGGTTATGACGAAACATTTCAGGCCTGTTGCGAGTATCTTCATGCCTCATGTTTTGCAACGGGATAAAAAATTGTGTAGAGCCCTTCAGTTGACTAAAACGACTGTAGGAACTAAGTGAAGCGAAATGGCGAAAAATTCGTAAAAAAAGCTTTCCTGAAATCTTAACCGACGTTCAGATTTAAGAATTTATTGCAGAAGTCTGAATGTCAGGCTTGCACGCGGTGGGCGTGTACTGAGTCATGAAAGACCCTACCCCGCGGAGCGGACTCTGTTTGCTCAGCTCCTCAGCTTCCCAAACCACGACTGAACAAGGAATATACCGTACAGCCTGCTACATAGGCAAGAAAGACCCTTGCTTCTGCGCCAGTTGCCACTTGTAAAGGATGCCGGCACTTCCATTTACAATCCTGCTTTTGCCACGTATGTTAGAGACCCCGCATGCCTCGTCAAAACTTCAAATTAAATTAAGCTTAACTACATAGCAAATAAAAGACAATGATGTCCGCTATTTTATGCGTGCTTTAGTATGCTTCAATCGTCGGTAGAGTGGTGAGTCCGAAGCTGAGTTCCAGTTATCACATTTGAATCAGGTTATACCTTAATGTTTCGACGTCGCTATGTTCTGACACACGTTACCGTAATACTCTCACCCTAACCTAACCATTATCCTAACACTGACCTTCATGAACTTGTCGGAATATAGAGAGACGTCGGACCAGCGAGAAGTCACCGATATAACAATTGACTGTCAGCCGCATGCAACGTGCTCTTTGCCTTATTAACGGACAGGTCCTCGGCTAAAACGGAACAACTTCGAATTTTCACCTCAGACTATCAGATGGCGTTTTTCAATTATTTACAGCCCTCTTATAGCAAGTTGGCAGGCTGATGTATCTATGTCAGGTCATAGAGGCACCCTAAAAGATGACTGCCCTCTCGAGATTCAGCATAGTGACCACTGGGAGTGCTAATATGTAATGAACTTGAAATTTCATGTCAATTTTCATTGAAATTCTTAAAGCCACTGTACACGTTACAATCGAAACTGCATTCCATGAATCACAGCCTTACCAACTTAACATTTGCAGCTATACCAAACTTTCCAGAAGGAAACGAGATGAACCCCATTTGTTACGGATTCTGAACACGTCGTTGCAAAATATTTTCGCATCACTTAAAATGTCATAATCTTAGCGTTATGTTACTACCCGAGGCAATGATGAGAAGCGAGTAAGGCAATACCACATTGTAATGTTTCTGTCTGCTGTCGTCACGTCGGGTCTATAGAACCCGGCAAACATTTTAGACGAGAAAACATTATAAAAAAAATAAACAATATCTGGGAGGAACGACACAGATATCGTATTTATGCGCCTATTATTTTGGATACCTTATTAAATATCTGCCGTCATTTAGAGTTAAACCCATTTTGGAAAGGTCGTTTGCCATAAATAGTTGTTTTTGGTGAGAGTATGAATCTGAGTTGCACATAAGTCATCTTTTCAGGCGAACATGTCTGTCAAACGGCAGTTTTGAATATTTTCCTTTGTGAACCATTTAACTTCTATATACTCAATATAAAGAATCTTGCAATTTCAGACGAAAATAGGAACCTGAAAGGGACTGGATCTCATGTAAGTCTGCAATTTCTCAAGGCTAAAACTCCGGAAGCCTGGAAGGACCGACATGATATCGGCTACAATTGACCTGTAGGTGTGGGAAGTTTTCAATAAGGGTGTTGGGGGTGGGGGGGGGGGAACGGGCACAGCTATTCGAGTGATACTTTCGAAGGAGTAATTGTTCATGTTTTATTTCCGTTGGACAGTTAGAGGCATTTTTTGTTCGCACGAGGGATACTTTTTTTTTTTCATTTACGAGATAACACAGTCTGGGGGAAAGTCCCCAGGATTCCCTGCTGGTAGTTCTGTATCACGTGCAGACTGACTTACTGAGCGGTTTTGCAGTTTAAATGTACTTTGAACAAAGGAATATGGATGTGGCAGGGGTACTCTCAGACTTCAGAAAACTATGTACTTTAGAGAGTTGTTTTGAACTATGACGCTATAGTCACGGGAAAAACTGAAGCCTTGGACAACAGTAGACCACCCATAAATGGTTTAAGCCAAACAAAAATTCAACGAAAACCTTTTTTTAACGATAATCAGAACTTGGGTCATACTAATATGACAACAAATTTTGTGTAAAACACTGAAATTTTGTTCGCCTCGATCAATCTGGTAAACCCAATTAAGTTTTCCATATAAATTTTGTCCAATTTTGGAACTATGCAAATAACTGAAGGCTTAGAATCCGAACATCCAATTTTTTTAGGTACGTTTCTCTTACTCCACAAACTGACAGACTGAGCTTTAATTCAGACCGTCAGAACCTGGTGATATGAGTGGCTTCAGCCCTCAGTAATTTGCAAAGTGATCTCTCTTCAACAAATTATACCACCTGTGTCTAAAAGCAGTTAATGTACCTAAGAAAATGATACTACTCCAGGACCTGGTGGGTTCAGCTCACAATTTTAGAAACCTTCCGGTGGCCCCACAAATATTAAATGATTGGATAATTACTTCAAATAGTTTACAGGTCATCAGGCTTGGTCGCATGTCCACAGCGTCACAAATGTTGAATGATTCGATAATTACTTCAAATAGTTTTCAGGTCATCAGGCTTGGCCGCATGTCCGCAGCATCTATGATAGTCGCTCAGTATCGTATAAATAAAGGCCCTTTCATACAAAGCGCGACGTGATACGAAATAAAAAATAGTTGGAAACAATGTAATTACTTATACCCTTTCACACTAAGCGCGATACGATGCGATTAAATTGAGCTGAAAGTTTTTCAACTTTCACCCACTTGTCGCCCAGCGATATTTTTGTGTGACCAGTGGTGAAACTGAAAATGCTGTTTCAGTAGATCACGTGACTAATCGGTCACTGGAAATCGTCGAGAGATGAAGAAAAAGTCGCCTGTAATGTAAAAGGGTTGACGACTTTTTACCGTGTCGTATCGTATCGTATCGTGTAGTGTTGTGTCCCGTGTAGTGTGATAGAGGCTTAAGTCCTGCACTGTAAGAACAGTTAAGCAAAATACGAACTCTAGAAGTTTTAAGTAAAATTTTATACAAAATTAATATAAAAATTGCCTTTACTTTATGTAATTTTCTAAGAAAAGGATACTTTTTACATTGTTTATTACTAATTGTACTTCATTGCACAAGATGAGAGTAATTTTTACAGCTATTTTGTGTAATGTTTTACTTAAGAGTTCTGGAGTTCTTATTTTACTTAAATTATGAAGCGTATTTCTGTGAGTGTGATAAAGTGTACGATACGATGCGAATCGCGTTCAAAAATTTCACCAGACCTTTTACACTTCAGGTGACTTCCACTTCATCTCTCAGAAATATCCCAATGCCCGATTTCTCACGTGATCATAAGCCACCAATCCATTTCTAGTTAACCATGTGAGCGGCCTCGTAAAAATAACGGGCCGTAAATGTCGTAACTATTTTGTTGTAGAAGTTTATGCAGAGATAAGTCAGTAATAACGACCATTGATATTATGCTCTTTAGGATATCTCCTTTGACAGTTAAGCCTACATGTTATCAAGAGGGCCATTCAATTTACGAGATCATTTGATACAACAAAGCCGTGAACTTGGTCGTTTTAATGGACCAATCTTTGAGTAATAAAAACCACACACGATGAAAGAATAAATTTACGATTCTGTCTAGCCATGCATCCTTTTACAGTTTACATCTGGAAGAGATGAAGGGTAGGTTCAATCAGATTCTGTCAGAAAATTTAAATGTTCGACGTTCGGTACTGAACAGTTTAGTAAATCTTCGACTTAACTCCTACTAGCACTGTGGTTACAAATAGGGTTCGGAGTTCTTAAGCCAGTACGCTACCTGCTAAAAAATCTGATTCGGTATAACATATGACACCTATGGAGGGTGTGTAGATGACGTCACGAATGGATTTAAAGTCACGTTGGACGACATCGGCTACAGATTTCATCAGGCCCGTAGCCATGCAGAAAAGCTATTGAAGGGGCGAGAGAACTTACAGGGACGAAAAATTTTTAGGGCGAGATATACTAAAATGCATTAAGGCAATGATAATATTTCATTTTCCAGGGGGGTCCCAGAAGGCGCCCCCTGCCCCTTCCCCCACGTGGATAAAGGCTTGTATTTGATGAGCACAGTACACGCTGTACAGTATTCTCCGGTCCACTTGTTCATATCACTGATGCAAGTATGCAACACAAAATTTTTTTCCTACATACGAACATAAATACAGTACCGTATGATAACACGTTAGCCCTGCTTTATATCTTGACTGCAAACATGCAGTGCGTATGTTGTCATATGTAGGATGTCATCTATAAAGAGCAAGCTTTGCACACAAGCTGATGACTGAATTGTAGCATGGAGGGTTATCATGATTGTGGGTCTCCCTCTTTATGGTTATATGCTGTACATATGACTAGTTTTCCATTGGCTGCAGTCATAGGCTTGCAGGTCTTCTGTAACCTAAGCAACCATACGAAAATATGAAGACAACTGGGGGTGTGACGTGACTGTTAATTTAATTAAAAGGCATTGTCTGGTAGCATTTTTTAGGGGCCTTATACATAGAAGAAGAAAAAAGAAGAAAAACTTTTCATTACATGTCATCTAGGCCCTTATCAAAACTCCATTACAAACTCGAGATATCCCTCCTTGAAGATTAGTTACTTTTGTCAAGAAATACCTCCACGTTTCCGCAAAGTGACAGAATGTGATGCAAAGTGGGCAAATTGCCTCATATTCCTTTTGTTATACTTTATAATTGAATACCTTGTTTGTCCTTGAAATTTGTTACTGTGTGGAATATTTGGATACTTTCCATACAGATCTAGCGTAAAACTGTTCCATATAATGATAGAGAAAAGAAAGTTATGAATATTCAATAAAGTGGAAGTCTCGAGCCTTCTAACCCTATACCTTTCCTGACTTCTTTAACCCTAACCTAACCTGGAGACATGATATCATTCATATATGCATGTCTTGAGAGACAAATGTGTCACCTTACAAAACAAAACGTACGGATTTGGTGCAACATTATAAAGAAGTGCAAAAGCTACATTTAATTAATTATGACATCACAGATTTCCCGTCATGTACTGTATAGCTGAAGAAATAGTATTCCTTTAAAAATGAGCATCTTTTCAATACAAAGTGCTATCGAGATGAAGTTTTTCACTGCCTAATACAGAACAGTTGCCTGCCTTTTTTGCAAACATCAGCGTTGGTCACCATAACATACACCTTGAAAGCGTCGTAATGGCATATAGTAAAATACTAATACTGCGGTGTATGATAAGATGCAATAACCGGCGAGTTAGAATTATGACACTCGGTTCCGAGTTATCACGTGTAATGAATTTGTTTGATTCCGAGTCACAACGAATGGTGAACGGGTAAATTCCGAGTCTCCTTGAACATTGTACCGGTCTACGTGAGACATTTGAATCTACATAGTCTGGGTTATCGTGCTTTTGCAGATACAGAGAGTAACGTAAAAGGAAACAAAGCATAGTTGAAAGCTTAAAGTGTACCTTAAGTCTAGTATTTCAAACATATATGTTACAAAGCTTGAAAAATGCATCCAAGTGGTCCAACTCCCATCTTCATAGGACATCCCTGAGCTAAGATGTAAAATGTTGAAGCTTATTCACTCCATTTAAAAGGTGCATTGTGCAATAATTTAAGATATCGTTCTTGTACAACTCAAATTACCGTCTTTGTTTTTCTCGGTTTTTTCTGTTTTTTCGAAAGCCACTGCACCTTGTGCCAAAATTTGATCACTGCCTTACTGTTATAGGGTGACTTGGCTATATAAGTCCTCTCCGTACAACATACCATGCAAGGGAAGAGTAATTATTTCAAGGTTATATAAACATCTTAATATTAAAAGGAAACAAAAACAGGTAATGTGAGTTGTACACGAAGGACTTCACAAATTATTGCGCAATCGACTATTTCTAATTAATTGAATAAATTTCAACATTTTCTATCTCAGCAACGGAATAAGCTATGAAAATGGGAGTTGGATGCATGAAATTCATTTTCCACCTCTAAAATATATATTCTGGTAATTCTAGACTTTAGGTCCACTTTAAAGAGACTGAGTTGGCCTTTTAGACCCGTTTCTAAATAGCAATTGCAAAGGATTTCGGGACAGAGTTTTGCTGTACGTCGTTTTTGTCAATGACAATTTAACTGTGGCCAAAAACGTACACATGATCTCTGTTTCACAATCCTTTGTAACTGCTATTTGGACTCAAATGTCTTTTACCCAAGCCGATATCACTAATGTTGGTTGTTGCTCTGATTTCTCTATTCGACCTATGACTAATTGATAACAGCATAATAACTGACAATGTATCCTTTTAACTTCCGAAAACTTGTTTACTAAGTCGACACAAAAGAAGTAACACCTCATGTTTTACATAGGCCTATCTAAGCAGTGCCGTTCATATCTTCTGGTTTACTCCCTTTGCATACGGTATGACTGACATAGCAAACGCGCAAGTAACACATTTACAAACACATTGAGGTGTTGGTTTGTTTTAATGTCCAAAGTACATTTCATGTGCAGAATCCGTGCTCCCCCATTCGATGGTTGGCAACAGTCCCTGATAATTGGTTGGAGCGGGGCGGTCATGCACACGGGCATTTGGGTCGGAAGTGGTGTTACCGATGAAAACAAACCCAGCCGGATTATGTTCGCTGTGTATACTCGTACGGTATTACTTGTTTTCCCCAGCCTGTTCCTCTGTAATTGTTTTCCTCAGCTGGTTCTTTTCTACCCGATTATGACGTCACGGTCGACTCCCCGCCCATAGATCCTTTTCCCAATAGCAGTTACAAAGGATTATGGGATGGAGTATTGGTAAGCGTCGTTTTTGGCCAAGTAAATTGCCATCGACACCCACACCAGAACTCTATCCCACAATCCTTTGTAATTATTTGGAACAGGTTCCATTGGCCACATTGAACTACATAAAATCTTCTCCGCTATCAACAAAGCCCTGAAATATTTACTTAATCTAATAAGACAAAGCAGGGTCTAAGGAGCCGAAAAATGCGCACCTGATATTCTTAAAGATTTTTTTCAGGCCTGTAACACTTTGATAACTTTGTTACGTTTGCCTAATTAAAACATGAAATGCAATATTGGCCTAGTGACGATGAGTCCAGAGTTACTATGTACTATTCAATAGGTCTGTCCAATTGGAAACAACTTAAAACAACATCAAATTTACAGAGAATCAGTTTCCAATATCCACCAGTCAAACAGTGTTTACAATATTCTCGCATCGTGTTCTAAATCTGTATACTGTAAATGCACTAAATGATGGAGAAAATCTCTTGGAACCACTTTTCGAGTTAAAATTGTGCATCTACTACTGAAAATTTATGAATATAAAAAGTAGACAAAATTGACAAAAGTTTATTTAAAGAGTACCTTTAAATTTCTCCTGTGGTTAAGGGATTATTTCTAATATTTTTGTTACACTTTTCCATGTTGGTGTATATCCCACACCGTTCACCATTACGCGCTAGTTGCGCGATGATTTGTTAGGAGTAGGATGCGTCATCTTGTGAACGCCAAGTCCCCCAACGCTGTAATGTTAAACAATAGCGCGTATTATGTCCTACATATACATCAGTGATTGATCAGTGCCATTATGTTAGCAGTTGCCATGGTGACACTAAGACAAAAGATAACAAGAGGGCAATCCATGGGGTTGCAAATCTCATCTCTCCCAATTCTCTAAATACTTTGGGCTTCAAGAAATTTAATACTATTTCTAGTATGCTATGCAAATAATGGATGAAAACCAATTTAAGCTCATTTGAACATTGACCTTTTGATTTTTGGCATATGACACCAACGATTACGCATGCAAACATTTAGGCAAATGTGACCTGTGACCTACATTTTGACCTTTGACCCCCACCCTTAGCAAGCAAAAAGTACTATTTTTATAATAATCTCATCAGTTCTAGAACGTTTTGTAATTTTATTACGTTTTCTAATAAACGGATAGGCAAATAATGGCAAAAACCAATTTTTAGCAAATTCGGCATTCGACCTCTGAACTTTGACATCATCAATTACGCATGCACGAGTTTCATGATCAGGTAACCTACCCATCAAGTTCGAACTCCATCGGACACACAGTTTACAAGGACTTCGCGACACTCCTTTTACCAAATTTTCTGCAAATTTGACCTTTTACCTACATCTTGACCTTTGACCCCACCCTCAGCAACCACGAGGCACTATTTAACAATTATCTTATCAGTCCTAGTATTTCAAGTGGTTTTATTAGCCTACTTTTCTAACATACTGATAGGCAAATAATGGCAAAAAACCCAATTTTCAGTAAATTTGACCTTTGACCTATGACGTCATCAATTTCGTATGATATATAACTAGTAGGCCTACTTTATTGATTCTTTTTACAGCATTTTAAGTTGGGATAATCATGGAAAGGATGTCACGGTTTCTTTTGTTTTTTTTTTTTTTGTGTTCTGTTTCTTTTTTTTTCCTGTTTTTAAGAGCAGCTGAACTTAAAAACTTGGATCCATTCAGAATAGGGCGCTACTGCAGAAACAATGCCGGATTACACAATCTCCCTTACTGCATACCACTGGCGACATTCAGGACGCAAGCATAAAGGCGGAGGAGTTCAACATGTGAAGAATACATAAGAATCCGGATTTTACGAGTTATATCCAGGGTTTAAAAGGATGTTTTACTCTCAAGAACGCTCAAATAAATCCCCGGAATTTAGTCTGGTTTTCAACATGTTATGAGTGTGGCCATACAGCGGGCACTGTCATTCTTCACGTTATACTTTCACAATATTGCTCACAGATGTTGTATCATTTGTTAATTTTCTTTCAACTTTCTCAGCGTAGGGGATAATCTACATATGTTGTACTACTTAAAGCAAGTGAGAGTATAGGGCAGTCCAGTCGCAGGAATTCTGACATAGAGTAGGGAAGGTATTGACCACTACTAATTCACTGTCTCTGGTATTCGATTTACCGAATGGGGGATCCGAAGTCTGCACGGGGGTATGGCTCCTTCCCCCTCTAGTGACAGGACTTAACGCAGCCCCCCCCCCCAATTGAATGAAGAAACCCTACCGCAATAAATACTCACAGGCTGCAGATATAGTTTTCCCCAAGAAATTTGTCTGATGATAAACTTGTAAATTAGACTAATTGACTTTCTATAATTGTTGGTATATGATCACAGATAGGCTATGGGGGCATCGAGGGAAGCGGAGAAAGTTCCCCTCGCTCCCCTCCTCCTCCCCTCCCTCCCCCCGCCCAGGAAACAGTTCATTAGGTTCTATGAATGAGTGTTTCAAAATAAGGCCAGGGGAATGTATGAGACTAAAAAATACACATACCCTTTAAACACCGTTAGACTCGTTTGTCAAATTTGACGGTTTTTTGTTGCGTAAAAACGGAATTACCGAGTCGTCGACACTATAGTAGGAATCGAGGTAAACGAAAGGGCTCATAGGAACCTGACAATGGAGAGCATTACGGGAGCAATGCCCCTTCCGTTAATTTGTTCATGCCCCTTATTTTTAATGTTTAAAAACCACTGCTAATTTAATTACAGACTCTCATGGTGGATCTTCGCCACCTACCCCTGGCCCAGCGATAAGACCTACCCCTGCAAACCTGATCCGCTGGCTACAGTCCCGCAAATGACCATTGTGGGAGATATCGACGTTGACTGGTAGGGTGGGAAGTTTGAGAAATATTGCTTTGAATGTTACTGAAGACCTCACCATCTTGCTCTGGTCCCTGCAAAAGCTGAAACGGTACACCGGAAGTGCTATATTGACGCATCTTTCATAAAATTCCTATTTAAAAGATTACTTAATTAGAGAAAAACATAGGCGTACGAGGCGGAGAACTGGGGGGGGGAGACTGCAGCCCTCCCAGAGCAGGAAAAATGCTCATTTCAGGGCACTGACACTTGTATTTTCAGGGCAAGGGGCAGTGCAGTGGGCAGTGCGGCGGGCAGCGGCGTTTGCCAACAGGGCAAAATGCTTATTAGTTGCACAACGAAATAATATCTCCCGAAATGGTATCTTTCTTTATAGTTTGTGGGGGGGGGGGCTCATCCATACCCGTCTTGAATGCTATCGTGGTGAAGGGGAAAAATCGGGCAATTTGCAAAATTTTCAGGGCAAACACCCTCCACCCCCCCCCCCCCCGTGAAATGTCTTCCCCTACGCCTATGGAGAAAAAGTTTAATTTAAACATTTTCCTACCACCATCATAACTTCATGTTTACTGTTATCAAATGGATAATTAATATTTACTGTGTTTAATGTTAAATTTACAATCATTTTTATCATCGCCTGGATTAACAACATACATGGTCAAAGGGAGCTCTAGTCAAAAAGCAAGAATCATTCCTGGATCAAAACACTCAATCAATCAAAGTACGCTACAGCCGTTTAGAGAGGAAGGTTAGCTGGTTAGAACCTGTGTTTACTCAACGAAAAGAAACAGGGTGCTCGAATCAACTCTTCGCTTTGGATCATAATATGTGTTATGTGGGTTCCATCACGAGCTGTTTTATGACTGAGTAAATTTCCTATGTTTAGTTAACAGAAAGTTAAACAACGTTTCAATTTGATTTAGACTAATTCGTATGGTTAATGTTCGTATCAACTGACAGTAAATAACTTTACCTTTCTATGTGTATATTGTAAACAGACAAGAGAAAACACTTATGAGTCCTGCACGACAGGTATAGGCTCGTCCATTGCAGCCTATAACTGTGCACTAGGTTATGACTAAGGTATAGCGTATATCTCATGGTGTAAGCCTACGTGTACAACATCGGTAAAAGCAGCAAATTTCGAATAATTTGCCTTCCAAAGTTGTGTGTGAGGCTAATAAGAAAAGTGTGGGTTACGCCTACTAACAGGCGTTCATAATACAACTATGAAGCGCATCATGGGTCCAGGAAAACTACCGGTACCGGGTCAGGACCGTAAGCAGGGGTGGTTGAGGTGTTTGGACGACGAAGGCCTCCTATCACCCCTCCCTCAGCCTCATAGAGAGTTTCCCTCAGGTATTATCCTTAAACTATTTTTCACTGACTGTTTATGGGAGGGGGAAAACTACCCCTCTTTCACCATCGAATTAGTGCGCCATCTTACACTTCAAACCATATGTTACGTCAACACGAGGCATTTTTCTGTCATATTCATTTCTCACCGTAGGGTATATCTCTGCCTGATACAGTACTTAACAAACATCTTTGATAAATCAACAAGAAACAGACCTCCTACTACATTCCTTTTCGTCACGCCTGAGGTATACATTCTTTATTTTTAGCTTCTATAATCCCCAGAAAGTGCTCTGTGAAATCGAGAGTGTATTTTATTTTTTCAACCTTCTTTCAGGCCGGGATGGTACTTCGTCACGATTGTGAAATTCAGTTACCCAGAACATCGACATAGTCTGGAAATCATATTACAATCGGATACCTAAACCTGAATTACGTTGTATATAATAGTTTCCTTTCACATTTCCACATTTTATTGATAGATAAAATAATCCGGTCGTCACAATTTCAATCAGTAATTTCAATCAAGAAAACCCTCCAAACAGTTACCACCATAAAATATATCATTTCCGCTCTCCTGCGGAGCTGAATGTGATTTCACTTTGATGGCACCCTTTATAAAAACTTTTCAAGCGGAAAGCCCATTTTACGCCAGCTACGCAAGCAATATTTCCGCCGGACGGATGCAAAATACAAACAAACAATATATTCGACATTGTCACGTTGATATTAAATTCATAAACAGTCATCCTCGGAGTACTTTTGAAGTGTAAATATAATAAGCTGAGTGTTTCAGTTGTGAAGAATATCCTACGGCTTCAAGTAGCCTTTCTCCCCAGTTAAGTACACGGTTTGAACAACCATGTAATTTTCCAAAGTTGCAATCTGAAACGACTCCCATGGAGGTGACGATTTGCTCGAGATCTGCCGCTCACCTAAGATATTATCCAGAGTCAAAACTCATATTTACGGTTCATGTCAAAATAGAAACGCTGGAACGTAAAGACAAAAAACACAGATATTCCTCTTAACCCCCACTGTGTTTCATTACTTCATATCGTACTTGGCAAAAATACTTTGATCAGCACCGCATAGCTTGTATGCAAGGTAGTCTACAATTTGATTAATTACGCAGGCTACGCAAACTTCCTCTTAAAATAGTTATTTGCTTAATATATTTTGCAGTGCCTAAGTTCATCGCTAATCATTTCCAAGAAGGGTATGTGGAGGCTTTCGACCCACTCCTCGACGAATACCCCGCCACTGATCACCCATTACTAACCCACCCCCTCGAGCATATTTTTATTATTATTATTATTATTTTTTTCATTTTAGATATTATCCGATTAGGCCTACTGACATCTCTTAGACATGAGAATAAAGGGATAACACTGTATCTACATTAAACCTTTCGGCACACATCGTAGTTAGTTGTCTCGTTATGACTTCTTGTACGACAACTTGAGTGCATGCTACCTCTAACATCCGTCCTCCCCACTCACAAGCCCCTGCATTATTGTATTTTTATTTATTTTCTTTTATTTTTTCATTTCATTTCATTTTATTTATTTTATTTTGACCGACGAACTTACTAATCGAATTAACACTGTCCTGAATTTCGTTAGACAAAATTAACATGACACACAAGAAACCTTGTGCAATTTTGCAATGTATCTTGATTGAAAGAAAGAGCGTAACTTTTGTGCGTCAATCAAGATTAGTAAATACAGAAAAAAAGCAGCATAAAACAATAAAAGTCGCACCCGTCATAAGCACTTGACAACATAAAGTTTATTTAAAAATATACATGGTTCACGATATTGCAGTACTAGAATATGAATTGGTTTCGCGCCTTTTCGTTCCACATTTAGGCCTATGGGGAGGTTTCAGAGGTTTGGGGAGGTTTGCGCAGAAGTCAACGCAACTGCGTTATGGTGTACTTAAGCAATGTGGTGCGTGGCACGGTGTCCACGAGTCCAGACCAACCAGCACGTTCACTGAATTTGACCTTTTGTCCTTTGGTGCTAGCTCCCTAAACTAGCTGTGTAAGCCGATTTTATACCATCACTTAGGAAATTGTGTACGCTCTTCAAATAGAGGATCCGCAGTCAGATATTCCATTGTTAACATATCCATGTCGGACGGTATCGGTCTGCTTTGCAGTCGGTGCGCATATCTTTTGAACAACTTGACTTTGTATTCGTGCGTGCCGGTGTGTATCGACGCGTGGCGTTTGTTTGGCCCTCCGCTGACGTCACCTACACAGCCTCTCTGCATTTGACAAGTGATCGGTTCTGCTTGGGCGGCAACGAACGCTTGTATAACTATTGCGTCAACACCATCGTAGTAATCATCGAAGATGTAACTATAGCCTACGTAGCGCCTCTGTGACTGCCGCCCCTTTTGTAGGCTGCCGCCCCTGCCGTTTGTTTTTTCGCAGCGATGAGCTGAACGAAAAAATCTTCGTCCGCTCCGCGGGGTAATGTAACTAGAGCTTTGTCAAGATGACGTACAATAAGTGCAATGTGAATACAACCCTACCTCCGACACCATCGATACGATTTTCCGACAGGCTTTCCATACACATGCATATGGTTTCAGGGTAATCTGATATAGATTTTAGGTATTCCTATACATTTCTACATTGAAGGGATCATATAATGGGGAGATGGAATATGGGTATACTTATATGGCCAGCTGAGAATCCAACATATTGCTCCGGGAGGAATATAGGTTATAGTCTTCTAATATTTCATTCTTTGGCAAACCAAACCTGGAAAGACCGGACGACGACTGTGCAGGTTAGTTGCACAGCACACACGGACGAACTGATGAAGGAAGGTTTCACAGACTTTAAAGGGGGATTTGCATCACCCCAAGTATGACTTTTACTTGGTGGTAAGCCCCGCCCATAATTGTCTTTACTGCTTCTCCTTGTGCAGACACAAACATAGTTCACTGCTCAAGGCCACATCATGGTGAGCATAAAAGACCCCATGTGTAATCAAAACTTTCTCTGTGCATGCTGTGTAATATGAGCTGCTCTGCATCTTTTGAATTTTGTAACTGTGATGTCAATCAAAGAGTAGTCACCAACTGAGACTTTTGCTAACCCCCAACTAAAAGTCATACTTGGGGTGATGCAAATCTGTCTTTAAGCCATTGCTTGCCGTAACAACTTCCTGCATGCTCTCTCGAAAAATCAAAACAAAATCCTCAAAGGCTTTTCAAGGGATATAAAACTTTATAAGTGAATCCTGAAAGAATCAAGAGGAGGTGTTTGGAATTCAGAACAACATGCCACGGAGAACAACCGTTTGATGGAATAGAGGCAAGCCAGCGCCTTTGTTGCCGACATACAGGAGTGGTCGTAAGTGTAATGAAGACGATAGTGCTAAAGAAGAGTTTGCCTAATACGGATGTTATTGAAGTACAAACGCCAAACACTCGGGTAATTTATCGAAAAATTTCATGAAGAGGCACTCCGAGAAAAGTTGGTTCGCATGATTTGACACGACCTATTATCGATCCTTACCTAAGAACAGTTTCGAGCACCAAACCTTTGTTTGGGAATGTTTGGATGTCCTCTAGAGTTAAGGAGGTGGGGAACGACGGAGGTAGGAAGCTCATTATTCCCGCTGAATGCTAGTTGGTAGTCATTAATCACTAGAACTGCTCTCTTATCACCACTTCTATTTTTTATTCTTTTTCGATAAATAAAGCCAGTGTCGCGACTTCTGCTTCTAAACAGCCTGCTGAAGTTTATGTAAGCGTAGAGATTGTTACCTAACTGCGACTTGCGTCCAATGGCTCAAGACGTTGTTAAGCCAATATCGAGATGTGAGCTACCGCACAGAAAATGTTTATTCAAATAAAAAAATGACGTTACTGCTCCTTCATGTAATTAGCCAATTCATCCGTTTCAGTGGCGTAGCCAGGTTTTTTGTCGGGGGGGCAAGAGCACCAAGATTTCCCCCAAATAGTGATCTGCTTTCCTAATAATCAGTGTTCTCCGCAGGTCAAAATTTTGTCAGGGTGCTTTCCTCTGACCTGGCTGATGTGACTGATCGCCTTCCTGGGGGAGGGGTCTAAGGAGAATTTTTGCTCATATAAGGTGGGCTAGATGCAAAATGGTACCACATTTGGTGCTAAATGTAAACTGAATACATCACCAAGAATTCCTATTTTTTTAGGAAGCTTTTTTTATCTTGCTTGTCTTCATGTCTTGGTGAATTTTTCTTGAGTCCTACTGGTAGATCAGAATCACAATGGGTGAAGTACAGTAATTAAGTGAACCCTGGTACACCTTTCCCTTCATCAGTTCACCAAATTAACACCATAAAGAGCAAATTTTACGAAGACCTGCCCTTGTAGCAGAGTATAGCACTTGACCACTGACCCATTCTAACAAACTGCATATACCACAATGCTGCTGCTTTAATTATCAAGAAACATTGGAAGTATACAGTAAAAAGGACAGAGTCCCTTGTCAGAGGTCCAGAGATCCCATGCTGTATAAAACAGATAGTAAAACATAACTAGTACAACTATAAGCATGGAGTCATCATTCCATCTCTGAAAACCTTAATGAGGACTGGTTGTGCCAGTGTGGCATATACTTTTAAATAAGTAAAGTGTACTGGTTGAGAAATTTAAAATTTCACCAGATCATGCGCAAATTTCACCATATATTCACTTTCAAAATTTTCCCCAAGATTTTTCCAGAGGGGGCAACTCGCCCCCCTGTCCCCCTGGCTACGCCACTGATCCGTTTCGGTTACCTTTATGGTCAAATGGCGAAGCAACTCAGACCAAATATGGGCAAAGCCTCTACCAAATGTGGAAAATTTACATAAACTGGACATTAGAGTGAAGCATGAAATGACATTCGATGTGCCTCATATAGACCATCAAAAAGCGATTTTACCTAAATACTTTCTACACTATTACTACTACTTACACTATTTACATTCCTAGCTTATTTGTCACAGTATACTAGTGACTTGAAACCTCGTTTCCCTTTCCTGCCTTGCTAATGGTGACTTTCAGAATACCCTCCCCTTCCCCACTTTTCAAACATAAGAAAAATTGTGTATTTAGTCTAAAGTGACACGTAGGTTGGAGCACAAGCGTAATTTTTGGGATGTCCTGCTGGTTTCCATAGACCTTAATCAATTTCCTCCATTCCCCTTCCTGTGTTTCCCCCAACACCACCTGGCAACAGGGTCATGTGGGCACAGATTGAGAAGCACTGTCCCCTTCCTATTTCCCCTCCCAACGCAACTCCACGCAACTCATCCCCTCTCCGGGGAGCCACCAGGACCTACATCGATAAAGACTCCTGGAAATGTTACCGTATAAGACTTAAAATTTTATTTCACTCATGTTCGTACGAATAAGTATTAAGTTTTACTTTCTGATTTCTTTAATTGTAGATAATGTTAGGGGGCCATGTAAGATTAGTGTTTTTGATCCCTGAAACTTAAGAAGTCAGCCTTGAAGGTTGAACTGAAAACGTTAACCTGAAAGGTCTTTTACGTTAAGAATAGTGCTGGAGGTTACTTCAAAAGTCTTGCTTTCCAAACATCTACCGCAAACCCAATAGGAAATACAAAAGTGAGGGGATGTACTGGTGTTTCTTTAACAATATGCATTTCTATGGTTTTTCACTTTAATCGTGAAATTTAATGGAATAATAAGTACTACAGAAAACCAACAATACTGTGACTGGCAGGAAAGGATTAAAGGATTCCGTCTACTCTTGAGGCAAGGATGCATTTTGCAACCCTGTACCACATCGTTGTATATAAAAGTATATCAACTATATATATATATATATATATATATATATATATATGGGTGTGTGTGTGTTTACAGGCTACAACTTTTCATAACCCACATTTAACGTTGCCTATATCAAAATTAAACGTAGTCCTGCGGTATTTTATTAGCAGCACTGGAACACGTGCAGTATCTTAATCTGTTAATGATGACGGTTGAAGGAGCGTTTGATCTTGTTTTATTTTAATTTGTTCCTGTGAACAGGGAGGTGCCTCTAGTGGCAATTCCTCTGGTGTGAGATACAGAAAGATCGTTAGGGAAGCACAAATGATTTTAAAGGAGAAGCATTACATGATTCAGTGTATAGACTAACCGGATATTCCACTGTTTCTCTGCAGTCTTTTCTCAAATTTGTAAGAACCAAGCAGTTTCTCAACTACTTTGCCCTGTTGAAATATCCATTAAAAATGTTAGAGTTGAGAGTAGCTAACATTCGAAATCAGTGATACTTTTTATGCAACTGGACCATGCTTGGGGGATTAGACAAGAATGAATATGAATTTCAAAGGCTACGGGCAGTGGCATTCCTAGAGTAGCTGTCACCCGGGCAACACCTCCCCCCCCCCTCCTCAAGACCTCCCCGTCCGTTAGTACGCAATCGACTATGGGGCAAAGCAAAGTGGGCTTGAAGCCTGCTACAGTCTGACAGTAGAACTGATCCCCAAAGAAGCTCTCTGTCTGGCGCACAACCGACTACGTCAACTGGCCAACCGAATTTCATCGCAAGCCAGCCCTACTGGGAGGAAAGCTCGACTGTTAGGAGAATATTAGATAACCTACGTTCCTCGAGCAGCATTCGAACCTACGTTTTTATTGGTGCACGACAGAAAAAAACACTCTCTCTGGTGATGTAGTATCAACTACCCACAAAATTACAAGATGACTTTGCATAATGTTTCATCGATTTCCTGCATGGGTCTAACATCCAAAGGAAAGCGTTTAGCTGGACAAATCAGGACATAACAGTCGGAACAGGGAGATTATACTGTAGCACCTCTGTGTGGAAACAGTTCCCTGGGCAAATATTACCAGGGCAATCTCCTGAAAATATACACAGTAGCACAAAGGAAACTCCTATCGTATTTAACCTGACGACACCTGGGGAAATAATATTCACGTGCAACATAATGGTAGCCTAACACGTTTATTAGTATCACCTCACAGTTAAACTAAACATAGGCTAGATCTTCATTGGCTTCCTTGCAGCGTTTGGTTATATGTGGGCGCACTGCAACATGTCATGTTCTTAAAGCTATATCTTATTTTGATGTCTGCTGTGGGTATATGCAACTAAACTCATTCTTGTCCCCACACTAAAGCAATTTTATGACAGTATCGAAAAGGATAGAACACAAAACGAGATTTTCGCGTGACGTCAGCATGATTCTGATTATCCTTCTGTCGGTCAGGGATCATGCGCAGAAGGCTCGCATAGAACAAAAATGAATGCTTGACCACCAAAATCTTCGCCGACGTCTCTGCGTCGCGAATTTCTCTTTTCCTGGACATTTGACGACAGAGCGTTCATTGTGTGACACTTGTATTATGCGATACTTGGAACGCATAGACTTGACGTGAAAACCCGCTGTAAGCTAGAGGGAAAGCGGTTACTCAAGTAATGGGACTTTTTTTTTTTTTTTGACTTCCGATTTCCGAAATTTGGTATTCACGTGTCGAAAAGGACAACAATACAGAAAATGGTGAAGAAAGGTGTTTCCTAGACCTGAAAAGAGTAAACACTCATTTTTATATATCTTGGATCTGAAGTTTTGACATAACTGTCAGGTGACTTGGGGAATGGAGGGCCATCATACTGTAAGAGGAAAAACACTGAGCCGACAAACGGCGAAATGACGTAACAGACGACTATAACGACAGGGAACTTTTGCATATATGCTTTTTGCTTTAAGCGAAGTATATTCGAAGCGTTGTGAAGGAGTCACATATGCGAATTGATGTTGACTGGGTACACCAGGTCGTTATGACTACTTCCATGCTCCAAACACAGCGTTAAGCTTGCTGGCAACTTAACAGGTCCAACTTCATAGATAGGCTTACAACAAACTGAAAATATAGAGAAAGTAAAGTCTAATGATATTCCGTTGTTAACATATCCACGCTGGACGGCACTAGTATGCAAGCAGTGCTCATCTCAAACGATCAACTTGTTTTTTTTTTCTACACGGGCTTGTAAATATCTATGGCAACGTAGCGATGGTATTGTCGTCCAACGTGGAATAAACCTAACCATGACGTCATCGTCATCCCCATCAAGAGAATCCTATGCCAAGTTAGGATTTCTCTGGGACCTACTTGTTTTTTACAATACATCCAAGTAATAGAGATAGTACAGACATGTTATACATTGTTAAAACTACTCTGCCCACATTAACTTTGATTCATTAGCTTGCACGGGCATCTGTTGTACTTCCTGTATATCTTCGACGTTAATAGTAGTTATTATTCTTTCTTATCGTTGCTATTGGTGGCATAGGTCTACAGGACGGCAACAACTGTAGCAGTTGGGAGTTTTGGAGTATAACGGCCACGGTAAGTTGAAAACCAACGTTGGAGCCCAGCCCACTGAAAGGAATGCGTACGATGTGCGTATGCATTTAGTGACGGTTTTGTTTTATTCAATTTTTAGTCAATGCAATTGTTAAGTTACACGTAACTCCCTCTACTCTCCCTTCGTAGATATATGCCGTTTTCTTCAAGACGGACAGTTCAGAGTCAGGGCATGACGGTTACAGAAAACCCCAGTACAGGACCAGCATAGGCGTACTGGAATTTATTTTGGGGGCTGAGTCGCTGGACTTGCTCTAGAAAAACTTGTACCGACGGAGAAAATTCCTCCTTTTTGGAAACATTTGCCCGAGAAAAAGGATTTGCCCGAATTCCAGGGGGAGGGGCTACATCTCCTAGTCACCCTGGCCCGTACCCTTATGATAACCAGCCTACACGCAAGTAACACTTAAGGTTTTCTTTCCACTTCTCTCTGCGTCAAAGTAACCCAATGGACAATCCAAGAACTTTTTTGAACTGCAGTTAATTGTAGTTCACGTTTATTTTTCAGTGGGTTACTTCATTCATCAATAGACTCAACATATCAGTAAAGTTGGCAGCCGGTGCCAAATTCCTATACTCGTCCTCTTCACAAGCCCGCGGAGAGGACGAAGCTTTTCGCTCAGTTAACGCTACGAAGAAAAAAAAGGAGGAGCGGTAGCTACATGTGACGGAATCTACACAGAGTCGCTACGCAGGCTACTTCTTCCCTTACTTTTAATAATGTTACAAGTAAATGGACCAGAGTCTCATATTGATAACTTCCCCCACAATAGCGGACGTTATCATTTTCTTGGTTCACTTGCGTAATTGGTCACAACTAGTATTCTAGTACTTTACATTACGTGATATCACTGGCAAACAAAGGCGGAAATTCGGGGGTGGGATGTGAAGGTACTGGGGAACATATCTGCCAATTTTTGGAGATACTCCCATTGACTATCACGTTTACGGACTCAATTTTTGCTTCAAGGGCCCTTCATCCCTGGAACTTTTGTCAAACAAATCTCCGCTACCTGACTATTGCTGGTACATACCATGCCGACTGCACAGCAGGCTCTTTCATAGGTAATTTTGTAGCCTGCGGGTTATGTACCGGCGACGTTTACTTTATGCAGGGAGTCCTAACAACTCCCTACTTCATGACATCATGAGAAAAGAACAAAGACAGCTCAGCAGGTCATATGTGCTGACTGTTCCAAAACAAAGATCAGTATGGTCTTTTCTCAGAATTAGAGGGTGGACAAAGCGTCGTACATGAAAAGATATCCCCCATTTTTAAAGCTTACCTCTGTTGTACCTATCTTTGACGTCTTTAACTTATAGCAAGAAACTTGCATTTGTAGGGTTTCCAATAGAACGGGTAAAATTGAGAAAAACGACTCACCGTATTGGCCTAGAGTAAACGACGATAAGTAGAAGATTACCCACAGCCTGACGACCACCCGGACAAACCAAAAAGTTCTTTCGAGCATCCACATGGTAATAAAGAACTAAATGCACTTAGAGAGCTTTTAAAATCCTCCTCTTTGGACGTATACCAGCTCCAAGTAATTTTAAGTGCGTCTCACAGTGGTAACTTAGTGTTAATAAGAGGTGTACCGTGCTTCGTTACACAAACCTGTGGGAAACATCTGAACAATTAGGTTTCTTAGACGGCTGGTTTGAAAGGACTTTCCGATAAGTTGTGCTTCGATGAATGCTCGTCATACCCACTAACTGAGAGGGGTTTTTTCATCACGAAAGGCCTACTTTCAACAAAGTCTTTCAAGTGAATGAAAATTTTCTCTAATCTGGTAAATCTCTTCTCAAATCGTACAACTTTTTTGGTCCAAAATCACGGCTTTTGATACCACCTCTAATCCGGAAATTTCTTCTGAAGAGGAGCACGTGAAAGGCAAAAGCAATTTAATTGTGTCGCTAACAATAGACAAAACCGACTGAAACCTTGCGGACAGGACAGTGTTTATCTGGCCGTCTGTCACGGCTGACGGATCGCCACGGTTGGTGGAACACCCAACTCGACAAGACACTCTTCCCCAGATTTCTTAGCAAATCCTTCATGGATGAATTTCCAATTTAACGAAAGATTTACTTCGAAGAGAGAGTAGCGAAAACAAATACCGTAAAAGTTTCAACTTATTAGGGTAGTCTCAGTCACGAGCCGTGACATCTCGGCATTTTGAGGGAGCAAAATCCCCACCGCCTTGATAAATTGATACAAGTAGCTATATATCTCCAATCCGCATCACTAACCTGTGATAAATCCCCGAGCTCTGGCTATGATTAATACTGAGGAAGAATTGCTACTTCGAAAACGGGTCATGTGGGCCTGCTAAGTACTCTACACGCCAATGTTGCTAATGCAACGGGTACTGTTGCACATGGATTGGTTGCGATGCCAACACTGGTATTACCATATGGGAACTTGAACCCCATAAAGCTTGGCTGGTCAAACAGACAGTATTAACCACCTTTGTCGGTTTTTAAGATGTTAAAAGATCCAGCTAAGACAAGCCGGTCCACAGAAAATCGAAGATAATATTAAACTGTCCCACCGAAAAATTATTTTGTTCGGTTAAGACTAGCACTCTGTTTTGTACCCTAACCTTAGCTCACATAGTACCCTGGAACAGGTAGGTGTTTTAAATTGATCTAACGTACCGAAGCTTCGATAATTTACCCTATGGCAGTATCATCTACAATGTCATGCCAACAGACAACGAATAATCAAAATTTCCGGACGAAAAAGAAACAACAGAAGCCAATTGAAAGGATGATTCTTTCCGATTACAGCAAAGGATTAATCCACTCCCATCGATGACACATCGTCTCCAAATTCCAACAGGAAAAAAAGTTAACCTCTTCTGTAGTATATAGCTGAAGACGTGCTCGTTTCACGACCGATTGAACAGCCGGTCTAGCTACACACTGCACATGAGCGATCTCACGGCGTACTTGGGTGAAAAATTTGAATGAATCCACAAAATGTAACGATCTTGTCCACAGACCAAACCTTTGATCAACGTATACATGTGTAGAACGGTTGCTAAAGACTAAAACTTTGAACTTGACTAGTATAACAACTTGCTGTAGCTTTTATTGGTTTAAAAGACGGGTGTATAGCTAAAGGTCAAATCAATCACGTGACCTGGCGAATGTACACAAAACGGGTATCCCCACAGACTGACTTTAAACCATCAGAACTGTTGCCGTCGATACATACTGGTGGTACTTTAGACCTTCACAGGAAACGGCAAGTAAACAGAGAATATCGTTATTTGTTGCAACGAAATCGCTCAAGCTCTAACCTAACTAACCAAAACAGTGCACCGCTTGATACCTCCAGCCACTCCAAATTAAGCCCGCACGTTCCCCGGATGAGATTGAAAGAAGAGCAGCGATATCGCTCTGCGGGGATACAATTCAGCTTAGTCAGTCCATAAAAGGTGACTCCCTTTATCTACACCACGGAATATGCCCTATACAGACTTAAAGATCTTGTTGTAGTACGGAATGGATGAAGTTGGTATGTTGAAGTCTCCCATGTCGCAAATTTATTGTACAGGGCAGTTACAAGCTGTATAACTTTTAAGGTCACGAAAGCGGAATCGAACGTTGATAACAAATTCTTCTAATTGACACAATTACAACCTCTTTCATGATTCTTGGCCTTCCCCCCAAACAAAATCGCTTTTTCATGGAATAGGATCCCAGACGCAGATAAAACGATGTACATTTGTTTCATTGCTAGACTGAACGTAGAAAAAAGTCGGACACCACACGAGTTACAATGTAGGACGAAATCTTATTCGAAAAGGCTGATGTTCAAAGGCAACGTACGTCGATAGGATTCTAGTAAAGGTTCTTTAGTAGGCACACAAAAGCCTTACACAACGGTACAGGAGAGTTAGAAGTTAAAAATTCCTTTTACTTCCGATTCGACACTTACTGCAGTCTGATATAACTAAAAGAAAGACGTGCTTCATTCCTTAGGGTTATCGGGCAGTCACCTTAACAGATATACCTTTCCATTAACATGTAACTGTACCTAAAATCTCTCACCAAACATGCTATATAGGTTACGGTCTCAGAAAATTACAACACCGTTGTAAACCACAAATAGCAACCGCAGTTTGCAGTTTGGGATTTTTACTACACGTGGAGTTATTGACACTATCCCATAAAGGGTTATTTAACTTAAGTTTTATGAACGAAACGCTACTAGGGTATGTCTGTTATACCCTTTCTTCAACAGGCTCCGAACGAACACCCAAAGTGCTATTGCGACAAAACAGTTTGTTTACTCCTTTGCAGGATTCGAACAACCAATTTTAGAGGCTATAGCAGATCTCTTCTATTGACAAACTTGTCATTAGAAAGCGGAAACATGAGTCTGTGGTGGAGGGTAAACAGAAAGCTGTCTGAAAGTCAATCGACTGACGTCATGATGACATAATACAGTCAAGGATACTCTGCCATCTTGTAAACAAACCGAAACAAAATGCTACACACTTAAATTTCTGGTTAATTCCAATTTTCCTTGCATGTTAGAATGTTCGTCTATCCCTGTGTTTCTGACATCTGGAGGGTCAAAATGAAAAAAATATAAACTGTGTTCTTACCTTTGAAGGTAGGCCTGAACTCTAAATTCTTCAAACATACAAATTTTTTATGACAATGATGAAGCCTCCTCGCTTTCTGTCCGTCACTTCTAGTGTTACGAGGACTAATATCCTAGTCCAGCAGTATGAAAAAAAAATCTTTTGAACCGAAGCACAACTCTTTGACTCCGTTTCCATAGTTTCTCTGCAAATTTCATCCTCGCAGGCAATTACCTTTCTTCCAATGAAATTTGCTTCTAGCTTCCTCCAAACTACCTTAGGCACCTCCTCGTAACGACAAAACCCTCTAATTATTTAAGGCAACATTCTGCTGAGGACGCTACTGTGTGATCTGAGTACCGTCCTTTTGCATGCTGTGCATTGTACACTTAACTGCATCTTTCGAATTTTCCACTTTGATGTCCGGCACTCCAAGTGCACTCACCAATTGTAAATTCTGGGTTCCGTAAACCAAAACGTTTTAGGATAATCAATGTCTGTCTTTATAAATTATGTTGGCTTTTAGTTTACGGTGTAGTCTGTATACGTTCTTTTCAGCCCGTCTTCTAGGGGAGACAAGACAGACCCGTGCACAATGTTAAGGTCTGAAGGCTGCGCGGTTTTGACACATTTGTGGTATCCATTTTTGTGAGGGAACTCTATTTAGGGAGAGTGTGATCCGCCCCCTCCTCTTCTGATTTGGTTGTTGCAGAAAATTGTATCGGTTGCTGTACATCGACTGCAAAACACTATAAAAAGTTTTCCAAAATTCCATCGGTTAATCACTTTGCGGGGAAAAACCACAAACGGGAAAAATTAAAAATTAACGGAATTTTACATTTTACAGAAAACTAAAAAAGTATAATATTGCATGAAGTACCAACATAAGTTATCCTCCCCTACCAAGGTAAGTTGAGGTCTACTCATTAAGGCAAAATGCTACACATGCTTGTTCCCAAATATTTTCTTACAAGAAAATCCCCTACTCTCTAAATGTAAAAGAGTGAATTTCACTCTTCGACGATTGCCTACAGTGACCACTCTCTGTTTCGAGTGGAATTCCACTCTGCCCGGAATGGCAATTCACTCATTTGGAGTGAATTACCACTCCCAGCAGAGTAAAATTTTCATTCGAAGAAAGAGTGGTCACTGTAGGCAATCGTCGAAGAGTGAAATTCACTCTTTTACATTGAGAGAGTAATGGTATCTAGGCCACTCGGTGGGGTTTTACCCCTTGCCACATAATTCATGGTGGTGGTTAGTACCCCTTGTTCAACATTCATTGGGGTAAGACGGAATCTGCATGGGATGACCCCAAATCACTTTCACACAAAACGAGAGGAAACCACAGGCGTACTCTCTAAATGTGAAAGAGTGAAAATCCTTCAAAAAGATTGAGTACAGTGACCACTCTCTGTTTCGAGTGGAATTCCACTCTCCTCGGATTAAAATTTCACTCATTGAGAGTTAATTACCACTCCGAGCGGAGTGGATTTCCAGTCTTTTTCCAGTCGAAAAAAGAGTGGTCACTGTAGGCAATCGACGAAGAGTGAATTTCACTCTTTTACATTTAGAGAGTAGGAAGCGGAGGGTGGGGGCTGGGGGTAGCTAAAGCCCCCAGTCAAAAATGTGGCGGGCGGACCTACGCTTCCGTCCCCTCAATCCAAGGACGAAAACCCATTATTTGTCCCCTTTGTAAGAAATCTCAAAAATTTGTAGTAATTTACCTTAACATTTGTCCAAAATGTTTCACCAAGTTGCATCTAAGGACCCTCAAATATTACAAGATTTCCAAAGGGGAGGGGGACACCCTCTCCCCTTAGATCCTTCCGCCAGGACGGCTATCCGAAACAACGTTCAGCCCCCCCCCCCCCCAGTCTCGAACAGCTTCCTACGCCTATGGAGGAGACCATTTTTAAATGAAAATGAATGAAAGTTTAAAATATAGGGCATGGAAGGTAACGTTCACGAATTTATCCATGCCTCATGTCTGCAAATTTTACTCGGAAACACCTGCTTTCAGACGGTTCGGTAAATTTTAGATGACAAGTTTATTTTGACGGATGAAAACTGATAAATGGTCTTCCAAAAATCAAATATTTGTTTGCTACTGGCAAACGAGAGCTCAGATAGACATTGGAAGCTTAATGTCAGTTATGCTCGAGACTAAACGTGTTTGCGCCGACTAATTTTTGTCATTATCTGGAGGCCATTCATGTCCTCATTCCTCCATGAGTGATAAGAGACTATTGAATGTCAACCGTCACCAATCTCAAATACATTGACTTACTATCTAGTTACATATTTTTTGGTTGAAAGCAAAATAAATGTGTGAGAAATGTGCACGGATGCACCTCAAGCCATGTTCCTGCTTTTTAAATGACAGGTTAGGCAAAGAGACAATACTCGTTTCAAATAGGCATTTTACATTAATTTTATCCCCAAAACGGTTTTGGAAAATGGAAGTCTGCACCTCGGGAATCCCTTCGTTTCATTTCTTAAAAGTGATAAGTATGTATCATTTTTCTTATGTATTTTTATATTTACAGACAGAGACGACAAACTAGGTCCCGTCAAGCGGTTAAGCTGGCCCATGTCAGCATGTGTTGACTCAGAAGAGAAATGAAGGATAGTTTTACTAGACTGTACCGTGACGGCTAGGAGATTGTCTGGTAGTTGACTGAATAGGGACTGTCAGACCATTTAAGGGTCAGTTCCGAGTTCATTGTCGAGCTGTTCCAATTCCAGTGGCCTGAGTTCCAAGCCGAATCCGAGTACATCATTCACTTGGTTTTTGTGCTCTTTTTGCATGGTTACAGAGTGTCAACTCCCAACACTGACCATACGGTTAGTGTTGAGAGTTGACACTGTAATGTAAATATAACACACTTCACCAATAGTAATGTCGCTCAGCAACCAGTTTGTAATTTGTGGTCAGTTTAGTGCGCATCGAATGTCATTTGAAGATGTTGAAGTAGCTTTATTGTTTTCCACAATTTGTTTTGTAAAGGATTTACCGCACAGCTTCCAAGGGCTTTGCCCCTGGTCCCCCACTGGGGTGTTACCTTTGGAGTCCACCAGGGCCCATGATGGGGCCATCAAACCTTATCCATTTCTGAGTACGCCCCTCCCCCACCACTACCTGTCAGGCCCAACGGGCCTACAATATAGGGGCTTCGCTCACATAGTTCTGCGACTAGTAAGTAAAAATGAGTCCCCTATCCATCACCGACGAGACTTATGTGACAATCATGTGCTTTACATTTTTGTTTATTCGGCTGGGTCTGCTACAAGCCTGAGTCCATCTACATCCCATTCGGGGCTTACTTCCGTCGACTCTGTGAAGTCCCATTCTCGCCTATCCTGTAAGAACGGACTTTTTGCTTAAAGTCCCCTGGACAGCTTTTTAGCCATTTAGCGAAGAGCCAAAGGGAGAAACGGATTAGAAGTTGGTGGAGACTGAGTCCGAGTACGGACTCGAGGTTACAGCCTTGGACTATATTAAAAGCTTTTAAATAATTTGGAGAGAAACTTAACAATGGTGACTGTATCAAGTGAGACATATTGTAAAGAAGTGAGATGTACCATATGCTCAAGTTGTTAGCGTTTATAAAAGTTTTGTACTACTAGTCATCATTATTGTAATGAAAGCATCCTGCGATAGCCGTCCGTCGACATAGGCCTACGGGGGTCAACATTTCTGGAGGGGCGGGGATAATTTTTGCCCGAATTTAGAATTTTGGACCAAGTTGCCCGAATTTTTATACCGTTGTGTCGGTTGCAAAAGAGCATAGCCTAATTCATTTTCTTGGCTGTCTCATTTGCCCGAATAGATCCACTATTTTTGCCCGAATTGGGCGAGCATATTCCCCCTGTCCCCCCCCCCCCGCCTCGTAAGCGTAGGTCTGTCGATAACCGAATATGATATCCTTGTTGTCCTTCAACTTTACCTTTTTCTCACCCTTTCAAACAAAAAGGATTGTTGCACCTTTTACCTATTTCATATCAATGGTCTAATTAACGTAAAGGTTTCTATGCAGCAATGTATTTCCGTTACACTGTAAAAACAGTGTTTAGGAATTAAACACTTTTCTAAACACTTTTGCCCCCACTTTGGAAACACGTTTACACTCTAAACACGTTTAGGATTGAAACACATAATGTTTAGGAATTAAACACATAACGTTAGAATTAAACATGTGTGTTTAGTAATTTAACATGTTTCCAAAGTGGGGGCAAAAATTATGTTTAATTCCTAAACACGTTTTTTAGAGTGTAAATTTCAAATTTGCTTATTTCGCCAGATAAAATTGGTTAAAAGTTTCACCCTGTCATTCAAGTATTCCGAATGACATCAAAGTTTTTCTTCTTGAATGACTTGAAAAAAATTCCTTTCATACTCACCACCCACGTGGAACTTACTTGTTTGGTTATTACGATATGCAGTCATCGATACGATTGATCTTGGGAATTCTACTGTGTCATATCCATCAATTAAACTTGGTTCGGAAAACGTACCTAGAAAATTTATAAATGGAAATAATCAGATCAAAAGGCTTTTCTGTTTGTCATTACAAAGACATTCTTCAGGGTGCGTTTGGATTAGTTTTGACTTTTTCGCATGATTACACCTCTGTTTCATGTACGGTAAGTGTGCAAGATTGGTTCGTGTAATTTTACTTGACAGGATAGCCCGTGTCGTATTATGCGGCGTACTGTATGCCTAGGCATAGATCCTGCTCTATGATGCTCAGTCTACGGAACGCCACTTCCCACTGCCGGGTTACTGTTGGCTCGCGAAGCGGAATAATTTTTTTTTTTTTCGTTAAGCTTATCGGAGGGGGCAGCTCGAGGGGGCAGCAGCCACAGAGGCGATAAGGAGACTAGTTTAATGTTCACCCTAACGAATATTTTACGACGAGGAAAATTTCCACAACACACTATGGTATGACTAGATTTGCACTTATGCGTGTGGGTATCCATTATGCGACATCCTTCGTAGAGCCTCTGTGGCTGCCGTCCCGCTTAGGCTGCGGCCCTTCCTTGTTTTTTTTTTCTCGCAGCGATGAGCTGAACGAAAAAAAAAACTTCGTCCCGGTCCTCGGGGTACATCCTTCGTGGGGAATGGGAAAGACCACTGCAGAGAGCAACCGTTTGAGAAGGGGAATGAACCTTCCCGGCATTGACACTCCAATTAAGCAGTGATTTATCTCCAATCACAATTTTTCTTCGGGGTAATGAGTTTAATCCGGTGGACCCTTACCTCCGTGCAGGGATCTAGTGTTCTTTTGCATTGCCACGTACGCAGAAGACGGCTTTAAAGGCAGTAGGCAGTCGCCCCAAAAGTTTCTTTGGAAATTCAGCAAACTCTTGAAAATCTCCCCTTATTGCATTACAAGCACCTCTGAAGACGTTTTAAACATAACTATTACAAACAATAGGTAATGCAAGGAGAAATTCTCCTTGAATTTCACAATTCACTAACAAAAATATTGTCACATGATCAAAATAGGCCAATCATGAACTAGAGTTACGGGGCATACTCACCCTGATTGGGGTGACTGCCTTTTGCCTTTAAGATGGAACTACGGTTTTCAAAACCTTCCATCAAAATTCTCCCATATTTTTAGTACAGACAACTTGTTTTCTGTCCACACAATCCCTCCATGTAAAGAATGATTCCGACGCTGGAGGCTGTCAATCTTGTTTTTTCTAACTTTCACTTATTAACCAATTAAGTCTTGTACAGTAATACCTTTTCTCCCATGAGGTGCAGATGGTGTACCTTTGTAGTCTTAACGCCATCCCACAAAACCAATACACGCTTTTGGTTAGTTACATACGGTACCGTACCTTAAATTCCTAAAACTTCCTACACAGACTGCATGGTCAAGTTAGAGCATCCGACTTGCAGCCGGAAGGTCTGGGGTTCGACTCCTGGCCGGGTCATACCGAAGACTAAAAATGGAACCTACTGCCATTGTGCCTGGTGCTCAGCATAAGCAATGGAGTAGGGAAAACAAGCCAGTGAGCCACAACTGGAAAAAGGCCGTGGCCGACCAGACTTAAACCAATTGGTTAGAAACTGAGCCGTAAAACCTCATCTAACTCTAACTCCTAAAACTTCCTGAATTGAATGTAGCTCTAAAGGTGTCCAAATGGTGGCTCATGTTGCCCCTTAACCCACACAAGAAAATAGAAGTATCAAGGGGGCTTGTGGCATTAGTCCATCCCCCCTCCCTTCCCCAGGAAAAAAGTTCATGTCAGGGCACAGAATTTCAGTTTGAGGCACTATAGCACTTTATTTTTCGAATAATTGTTAACCTATGGTCTAATACTGGGAATTTTCAGTGCAGACGCCTTCCGCCCCCTTGTGACATACTTTTCCATACGCCAATACATAATAACCGGTAAGGTGGCCCCTTGAGCCCGCAGAAGTAGAGTTTGATTCATGTCTTGACGTGTCAGAGTAACCCTGACGAAAGGGGCGTGCTTCCTTTGGTGCGTCCGGAGCGGTATATACAGACGGCTCTAGGTCTTCGGTCTTCCACTTACCCTCGACATTGCTTTCGTCATCATAATTACCTAGCATATTAACACATTGGACCTACTTTTTAACCGATGTACTAAGGGGTTCAATCCATGATGTGTAAGAGTATTCCCAGGTACTTTGCATTAGGTTCTTCTTAGTCTATATGAAGATGACTCACACAGCATGCTGACGATATTGAACTTTTATGAGTTGTTTTTGAGTGAAGTACCGTTATCAAGACCCGACCGATTAATCAAAACCTCGAACGAGAAGACGGAAGAGTTCAGTAAATGTGTGTGCGTTTAACCTACGTAACTGGTCGTTGCTTGCCTGTCTAAATCATCAAGTCGTTCTGTAAAGCCAGGTTCAATATAGCAAAATATCTCTGCTCCGGAGGGCCATATATGAGCACGTCGACGCAGATAAGGACGCGCAAAGTTCGAGATGAGAGATAAACATCACGACTGGTTTCGTATCTGCTGAGAGTCTTATCGGTTCGCATCATCGACTGATAAAGTTGAAGTTTTATCTGTGTTATACTGAACCCTTTTAGATGAGATTGGAATCCGTCCTATGCACGAGGAATAGATAATAATCAATTAAATCTCTTATCAACGCATTAAGTTCCTGTACTTGTATATCCAAGGGTGTCCCTAAAATTTACTGTTTGATTAATTTATATAAACCAACGGCTGACACGAAGTCTACGAAGTTTGCTTCACTATACATCCTTGGCCAGCTCCCGTCTTGGAAGATATGCAACTACTGCAATACGCAAAATCTGAAGGCTGGGGAGCAGTCCATGGGGCAGGGTCTAGAGCGCAAAGGCCCTATAACCGCTCTGGATATTCACAAATTGTGGGCATCAGAGCTTACAAATAACTCCTAAACTTTTACCACATTGGTAATCAGAATGAAGATTATGACTCCAGAGGCATTGATACCCGTTATAATGTAGGCATGCATGAAAATCCACATGCAGTAAAATTCATACTTATCTTCTTTACCTTAGAGTACTTTATGGCAAGACTATCCTCTCAACCATTTGCGGCAGAAGAAGGGTAGTGAATACTGAGTATGAATAAATCAAATATCTTTATAGGTCATCTAAGCAAAGGCAGGGCAAGACGAAAGAACGCAATTCTACGTAACAAATTCATTAACCACCTTACCCTGACGTTACTCCTCCGCGGGTGACAGCTCCTTGATATTCCACAGTAGATATAAACGTGCGCACCGCAGGCACATCATGCAACGTTTGAATGTAACCACTCAATAACCAGTCAAGGTAAGTGATGCCTCGACTATACCTTTATTGAAAACTGGGTTCGACACAATCTGCTCCATGAACAGTTGAAGTGGAGGGGAAGAACGACCCTCAGTATCAGGGTTACCCTCACCATCGGGGTTACCCTCACCAGAGGGTTGACAACTCTCTGCCATCACTAAGGTGGCCAGTTGCCAACGGTGTGGAGTAAATTGCATTCTACCAGCCCGTGGGCGAGGATAAAGCTGGTATTTTGATGACAGCAAGGCACTGGTAGCATGCAATTAGTCCGACAAACTATAGAGGTTTTCGGTTAGCCATTTTGTTTTCCAGTGATCTTGGTTGACCTGGTTCCCGAACAGAGAAGTTAAAAATTAAAAGTTTTGAATATTTATCATAAACTATGGACATATTTTAAGAAGAAATGAGTCAAAAATATTTTAATGATTATTTTCTTTATTATAATATGTGATTATTGTTATAATGAAGTCCATTGTGCTTTTTCAGCCATCTTAGTTGATCTGGATTTCGACTAAAACGATCAGAAAAATAGTGTCTGAATATTTGTCATAAGGCACAAACAGATACTGCTAAGACCAATTGTGTCAAAATATTTCGAATAAATATTTTCTTTATTATTATAATATTTTCTTTATTATAATATTCGCGGCCTTTTGTTTTTTTTTCGGCCATCTTGGTTGATCTGGATACAAAGGGGAGGGGCACCACCTTCCCTTCGTCCCCTTCTCCGGACGGCGGTCCGAAAGAACGTTCAGCCCCCTCCTCCAGCTGCGAAGAACTTCTTCGCCGATGCCTGTGCCTATGAGAATTTATTAAACTCATTAAGAGGGAATAAAATACATGACGTCATCCACTAAAATCAAAGATATGAGCCCGACTTCAAAATGCTAACCTTACTTAACCAACAAAAGTGACAAAAGTGGGTGGGGTTGTAACAAAAGCGGTGGCCTGTATTCCCTGTAAAATAGTCACAAAATGGGCAACTGTTGTGACAAAACTTGTGACCTCCATTGTGACGAAAGTGGGCGATGATTGTGACAAAAGAGTGGTTGCTGTGTTATGACAAAAGTGGGAGATTATTGTGACAATAAGCTGGTGAGGCTATGTAGAAAGTCATTGATCAGTTGATGCAAAAAATAAAAAGTTACAAAGGTTTATAATAAGCAGCAGACATCAACTAGGAGTATATTTGCCAAGCATTACTAAAATCTAAGAATTTTTATTTGATTCATATACACCAAAACAGCAAATACATCAGTACATAAACACGTTCACGGGAAAACATCGGTTATACCTCTACGCAGAAGTAATCAAAGATATCCAGGACCTTCGTGGTGTAACTCCCCATGCACCTCCACCTACACCCCTTATCCAGGAAATTGAGGAAAAATTAAACAATGCAATTGCCGTAAGCAAAACAAAAGACAGAATAACGTGCGCCTTTCTGACAACAATTTTACAGTCAAATTTCAATCAAAATTAATTGCCGATTAGATTCGTCCCCGTCTCTATGGTTATGAGACACAGTGAAGGTACCTTTAGCCGGAAACCATGATACATATATCGTGAACTTAAAATCTGAACGAATCATGTCACGTGATTTGGGGATTCATTCCAGTAAATAATGCTAAGCAGAACTAACTTCAAAGACTGCATAAAGCTTTAACAGCCGAATTTCAAACCATAAGTAACCATCAACCCGACATCCTCGTCTCCATCTTTACCCCACACAATGAACTCAGCTTCAGCCCTAAATAAGTCGAGAAAACCTGAGAGTAAGTACCGTGCCACTTGTTGATCTGGACGCTCCGTAGGACTAAGTAAATTGTGCTTGAACAATCAATCAAACAGGTACTTCTTAATGTCCTGTAGTATCTCTATTCGTCATGCGGCGGTTTGTTGAGAGTGTAAGCAGAATCTCTTCACTGATTACGAATACTTGTCAGGTCTATGATGGAGACCTCAGAAATGCTCATATACCAGGGAGCCCGCAGCCCACTGCTCATACACCCAAATATACTTTGGAAGAAACCCATATATACATAATAAGCCTAAGTCTTCAAAGTTATGGATGCAACCGTTCAATTAAAAATATCTTGTGACCTTCATCAGTTCATTGTAAACTATAGGAGTATGTAAAACTCTTTTCCTCGCCCCTGCACCCATTGGATCGGAAGTTTTAACGTTCTTAAATCTTTTGTCCAGATTTCTTCCGAAAGGTAATGACTATTGCTATGTGCAGATGTGTGTGTATTAACAGAAAGGGAGAGTCAACGACCCTCACTGGGGACTACCACGGCCTTCAATGACAATTAGTTCACGTTCAACTGATTCTGCAGACTTGCCAAGGTCGTAAGGACAAGTTGTAGTGATAACGCTACAGCTCAATAATGAGCTAATAATTGTATCATCCTTTTAACAAGATTGCTACTGGATAATTGTCGCAGGATTCGTTCTAACCTGCGCAACAATAACCAGCTTGACCCTCACACTATAGATTTCCTCAGGCATGCTCTATTTGTTAGCAATGCAACTTGAATGACGTACGTCGAATTGTCTTCAACATGGGAAGGAAAAGAATACAATGCAATGATGTATATACGGCTTAAAAGTAAACGCATTCGTTAAGTATAAGATTATACGTGCACGTACACGTGTGCGTAAGCGTATACGTGCATGTACACGTAAATGTCATTTATGCCAGGTTTCCGTGTATTTCTTTACTTCTCTGGCAAGAAAATTCTTTCTGTCATCATTATGTGGTGGCGACATCGTCTCACTTAATCATCAAAATGACGTTCGTTGACCCTGGGGGAATACCAAGGGGACCATAGCCCCATCCCCGAACCCCCGTCACCGTAATCACTGCCCTTTGTGATGACGTAATGCAGTAGTAGGAATTTTTTAACTCCCCCATGTAGAATTCTCTTGCTCCATGAAGTTTTCAAGTTGGACACAGAGAGACTGACCCCTGCATATCTCTATATGTGTGATTTCAATCATCATGGGGCACCTGGGAGATACAAAAAGACAGAGCAGACGAGGGGTAATGCTAGTTCTGAGGGATATCTAGCAAGGGGCAGGATGGGAGTTTGACGTGAAATAAGTGACACTGACTAAAATCTGTCTCTGCAATTTGCAAACAGTTGGGATCAAAGCTTTCTCATAGGAATTCAATGGCTTTGTTACACCGAGTAACCATGGAAGTAATACCCCCGAGGTAGTACCTCAATGCCCACGGTCTGACATTTTTCCAACGAGAGTGGTTTATACCCTTTTTCCTTCTTAGCTCTAGAAGCACTGATAGACAAAATTTACCCAACAGAGAAGAGACAGTTAATGCATTTCAAGCTTTCCCAGGGATCTCATTGGAAGAGCCTGTAAGTTAATGCAGATAAGCAGGCTAAGGTAATTCCTGATTTAACTCCAACCAGGGAGTTGCTGTCAAATAGCAACTCCCTGGATCAACTGAACCTTAAACGGTTGGCATTACTCCGAAAACGCAGCCAACTTTAGTTTTTGTTTTCTTTGACTAGATGGGGTCACGGTACCTCAAGTGGAGATTCCTATCATTTCTGTACTAAGTGTGAGACACATATTTCCGTCGCAATATTTAACCTTTAGGACGGAAATCAACCATTTTCGTAAAATTGATATGAAATGTATCAAGCACAAGGGTAGCAGTCCTGAATCTCTGCTATATGGTGCACGCTACCATAGTAAGGTGGAGATCCGGAGACCCGGACAATCATTAACGCAGAATCAATGCCTTTAAGGACCTCAAATTGTATACACCAGTGTTTCCCAGACTTGCTTCAACCGTTACCCTAAATGTTCTATCCTTCCTGGCCCATTACCCCATAACCGGTCAACTCCCACTTGGAGTTATTCCACATACGGAAGTTTCCCTCGGGCAACTTTTCCCTGGACAAAATCTCACAGGGACAATCCTCAAAGATGACCGTAACCCCTGAGACAAGTTCCCCACAAGAAATTCGGAATTGTCCTGGAACCACTTACAGCACGGTGTCGTGAATTAGAAAATGCCAATGGTTGATGGGAAAGGCAAATGACCGGAAGAGTACAATGGTCCAAAGACCAAAAGTCCCCTCCAAGAGTTTATAACCATGACCCCTTGTACAAACAATGGGTGAGTGTGAACAAAATGTCCTGAGAAAACCATTTTTGCATCAAAACAAAGATGTAATCAATACGTTAACGCTGATAAGCCAAGGCCATTATTTCCAAATACTTATTTATAGCACTGCAAAATGCATCACTTTTGTAAAACCACACTTGGGGTATACCGGTACTGGAGTCAGCAGAGCACGTTTTGTACTGGACTCCGTCTCGGAATTGGCCCGGAATGGAAGGTCCCGGAATCAGAATTTGCCTGGGATAGGCTGTACTCTAACTGCGGACTCGGAGCCGATTCCATATGAGTCCACAAATCAATGGAAGTTTAACTACGATAATTTAAGGATCCATTGTTATTTGTTCACTGGTTTGCAGGAGCAGGGACGTGTTAGGAGCAACTCCCTGGTAAACCGCAAAGTAATTGAATGGGTAGGACAGGTTGTAAAATGGACCTCTACTAATGACCTATTTAGGGTACTGTGCACGTAAAGAGAAGTAAAACATAGGCTAGCCTATGTATATACTTAGTTATCAAATAGACTAGACGAGGCGGGCTGGAATCGCGATTGACCTTGGAACTGGGGCTACTGGAATCGGAATTGGCTCGGACTCGGTGGGTACCGGACAAGGAAATGACCCGGAATGGAAGTCACAGGAATCGGAATTGGCTCGGACTTGGGTTAGGTGGACTCGGCCTTGCAAAGTTGTCCTTGGCGTGGGCTGGATGGAACATTCATCGCATATCCCTCTGTTTTTAGCTGAGACAGACAATTTCGTTTTGCTCAAACATTAAACCTCATGCATCCTTCAAGGTGTTCGACAGATACACGTGATTAAAGGCAGTAGGCAGTCTCCCCAATCAGAGTGAGTGTATCCTGTCACTCTAGTTCATGATTGGCCTATTTTGATCATGTGACAATATTTTTGTTGGTGAATTGTAAACTTCAAAGAGAATTTCTCCTTGCTTTACCTATTGTTTGTAATAATTATGTTCAAAACATCTTCAGAGGTGCTTGTAATGCAGTAAGAGGAGATTTGCAAGAGTTTGCTGATTTTTCAAAGAAAATTTTGGGGCGACTGCCTATTGCCTTTAAGCTTGGCGGTGGAAGGAAAAAATACACTGGACATCACTTGGTACGCTAGAGAATCTTTTCATACATTAACACTAAGATCAGTAGAGCCTTCTCTGCCTCTTAGTAAGTACTAGTAGTTTCGTAGTGATTTCTCCGTTAGTGAAACAAGTTTTGCAGTTTAAGCTTAAAACCTGTCTGTAATTAACTTTAATAACCATGATCCCTCTATTAACGTCGTTGGCCAACCTTCCCAGCGCCTATTAAGCGACAATAGATTGTGGGTGTTTCATCGAAGGTTATAAGACGATTTATTCAACGACACTCGATTTCTATACCACGTGTTTGTCTTCCTAATTCTAAGCTCCAATTAAGGAAACTTTTATCAATTGCACCGCTGATGGCCTATTGGTTTTCTTGGTACATCATTCGTTTCACAAATAGAATTACAGCAGTTTGTTCCCTTCAGATTTCATGAAAAGCATATAAACTTTTGAGTGAACGGTTCTCTAATAATACAACTGTGACCACAGCTAAGTAGTGGGTACGTCTCATAATAAGCATCTTATTTGACGACAATGTCCTTTCCGTTTGTTTGTTAAGGATTGTTACAGGGTTCAGTGAGCTGTGGAGATAAAACGACCGCTTTATTTCTTAATATTCCCCGAGGTTTAAGTCTTTTTTACAAAACGTTTCGGTTAAATCCTATTGCAATATGAAAGGAAAGGCGGTCACCATGTCGATACTGGTTCCCTTGAGATAGCATGGAGATTTATCATAAAGACTGTAGTAATTATTTACGGATATACATTCACAACGAAAGGTCATTTTCCTTCCCGTGCACTTTGGTCAACCGCATCAATTATAAAAAAGACAGAAAAAAAAAAAAGATTTCAATAAAATACAATGCGCTCAATCTTTTCATCGTAGATTCATGTGCGATAAGTGTCCACTGATAACTCTACAACCCCCCCCCTCCCAATTTTTATTGTTGCGCGTGGAAAAAAAACAATAATAAAATTAGAGAGGCAAGTTCAACGTTTCCCTGGCAACCTGGCACCTTAGTAACAACAAGAAAGTTTTTATGTGCAAGAACATCCCCAGGAACTTAGAGAAGGGAAGCCAACAAGTGTCGCCGCCCATTTTAATAAGAAAGAGCAAAAAAGTCCTACCATATGCCATGCGCAAACACTAAATCGTTGTCGTAATGCTAAAAATACGCCTTCATATATTTGAAAAATAAATGAAAACGAACTTGTAGCAAGTTCGTCCATAGACCCCTTTCCAAATAGCAATTAAAAGGATTGTGGGATAGAGTTTTGGTACACGTCGTTTTTGTCAATAGCATTCGACTGTGGCAAAAAACGATTCACACCAAAACTTAATCCCACAATCCTTTATAATTGCCATTTGCGAAAGGGTCAATAGTAACTAAAGTTATGTTTTCTGGATTTTTTCTTTTTGCTTTTCTTATTGTCAGTTTTTGCATTCGGTTTACCTATCTTTCTCTACAAGGGTATAGGCCTACAGGTTGGAGTGGTGTCTACAAGGCAGGGAAAAGAACTTAAGGGCAAATGGTGAGGAGGAACTTCCTCAAAATTTTAGTGGATTCCCCAAACAAAATTCGAAAATGAGTGTGCAACCATTTTGGTGTCATCCCCTCAGTTGGAAGTGTTTTACCCAAACAGTCCTTCAATTACACTGACTACACTGACTAGTCCATCGTCTCCACCATGCGGTTGTCCCTATCAAGTTACAAAGATATAATTTTTAACGTACGGTAATCTCTCTGAAATTGTTTTAATGGTATCCTTAATTGTTTTTGGATATGGGTTGGAAAATATTAACGATAAGAAGTAAAATGCAGTTACACACGTAGTATACAGTACTGTACCGAAACTATACAGCTATGTCACAAGTCAGTAGTTTTTTATTTAAAAATTGAAGCTTCCTGTTTAAAGAGTATTTCCTTTACAAAACGAATGAAATAAACAAGCACATGAATAAAAAATAGTGAAATATCCCTAAATATCCCTTAGCAACCGAAATGTCCTTCATCTTCCATGTGTCCTTTACATATGTCAAGCAAACAACACTATTTGAAAGACTCGCACATTTCGAATTTTATTGCTGTTTCAAAACTTTTTTCCTTTTGAGGAGAGGGAGCTGACCCCCCTTTGACATTTTCTACACCCCTGGCCGGGGTAAACAGAGAGTAGTCTCAGCTTAAACCCTTCGACGGAAGCATCCTACGCATTATTACTTTAGATAGATCAGGCATGTAGACCCAGTTAATGTGGCTTTTCACTTGATGCAATATAATCTACACAATGTTTCGATAAATGTCAAGCTCCTTGAAACGTCCTCCTAATTAAGTTTGTTTTGTGTTTCTCTTGTGTTCATTTGTCCGTCCGTTCGTTCGTTCGTTCGTCTTTCTGTCTGTAAACAGTTGGTTTCCAAGACGTAAAGTTTTGTTTCACGTTGTTACTTCATTGTTGAATCACACGATAGAATTTCTGTGAATATGTTAACTGTCTAAAATCAAAACAAAATATCAATTGTCGTCGAATCAGTTCATAGAATAAACAGTTTATCCTATCTGCACTGAATAATTGGCATTGTCATTTGGCCTGTCAATCCAAAAACCCGTGATGTGTATTCAAACTGATTTGTTGTTGTCTGTGGCATGGGCGTCTTAGAAAAAGAACACAGCCTTTTAAATTTATAGTAATTAAAAGCAATTGGTGATTTATCAGCTACCCTGTAGTTATGTCATTGGCTTAACTTTAGCTAATACTTAGCATCAAATTTATTACCCCCCACTTTTTAACATTTTCTACACCCCTGGCAGGGGCAAACAGAGAATAGCCTCAACTCAAACCGCCAAACGGAAGCATTCTACAAATTATTAGTTCAGATAGATCAGACAAGTAGACCCCAGTTAACATTATGGCCTTTTAATACAACATATAATCTATACAATGTTTTGATAAATGTCAAGCTTCTTGAAACGTCCCCCTACACTTTGTTTTGTGTTTCTTTTATGTTCATTTGCCCGTCCGTCCGTCGGTATATTCGTTCGTTCGTCTGTCTGTCTGTCTGTCTGTCTGTCTGTCTGTCTGTCTGTCTGTAAACAGTTGGTTTCTAAAACGCAAAGTTTTGTTTCATGTCTCTCGCGATAGAATTTATAAAATTATGTTAAAGTTCTAAAATCCAAACAAAATATCATTTGTCGTCAAATCAGCTGATAGAATAAACACGTTTGTCCTATCTTTAAAAGGTGCCCTTCTGCTTACGTTCCAAGAATTGTTTGGTATATACCCCGTTACCACGGAGATATAAAGAATTCCGGCATTAATCACATCCTATTACATTCGCCGATTGATACTATCCTTTGCATGCGGACCTAGTCTCTCCATCTTTCCATTTGACAAATAATAAGTATTGATTTGATATGCGAGGTTGTCAGACTGTTTATACGGCCCTCCTTTAAAGATTTCCTCTTCATATTACATCATGAATCATATATTCCGATCTTTTCTGAATATTTTTTTGCGGGCGGGGGGCATGAATGTGTACAGGATTCATTGTGTGTGTGGACAATGAGTATAATGTCACTGCCCATCGATATGTGGAAGGGGTCAGTTCTAGGGAGAGGTGTTCTTATAGCAGTGGCGTAGCTAGAGGGGGGGCAGGGGCTGTCGCCCCCAATAAAACCTCCGAAGGCCTCTGTCGGAAATTTCTAGTCTCTGTCGGAAATAAAAACAATTCATTTGAAACACTTACAACACTTCTTATGTTTTTAAGCAGAATTACACATCAAAATGGTTACTGACAAGGCCTGGAAGTGTCATTTAAGGCAATCTCGGAGATATTTTAATCTATTTTTTTCCGCGCGCTACACGCCAGATGATGGTGGCGCTACGCTTAGATAGTACATCATTACTTCAAGATAATAATCTGTCGGAAATTTTTTGCTTTTGCCCCCCCCCCCCCACAAAAAAAATATCTAGCTACGCCACTGTCTTATAGGCTCGGTTTAAAATCAACACACTGATGATTGATGTCTCTGGCCAGGAGTTCTTATTTTGATGAGATGAACATCATGGTTGAGGGGCAGGGGGTTGGGGGTGAATATAAAACCAAAGAAGAATAACTAAGTTTTTCTAAGGGCATTAATACTTACAATTTTTGGACAACGTTGAACGCCCCAAAATACATGACACTTGTTGGCAGTATAGATAGTAAGTTGTGTCTGTAACAAACAGGGGATAGATGCATATGTATTAAAAATTTCCCTTCACTGGGTGTCGGTCCTAGGCGGGGGGGGGGGCATGTACCCTCTCCTTTCTGAATATAAATTAAGATGAAATATGTACATTTACAGTGACCCCCAAAGTATGTTTACAAACAAGCTATTAAATTTATAATCAATTCATTTGGGGGTACCATAAAAATCGAGTTTCTCAGGTTTACAATTTCCCCTAATCATGAAAGGGGTAAATGTCAGAAAAATATTGTCATGATTTATTTCCTGTGATGCATCCTCCATCCCCACCATCTCCTTGGGGAAATATCAAAAGGTTCTAACACCTTGTGCACCCACCATCACAGCTATAGTCATTTACAAATTTCTTTCAAAACCAACTGCCGTCAAAATTTGATCTATCGATTGAAACCGAGGTTGTCTCGATATGTTGTGTTAGTATGCTATTCTGTTTTTCATTATTACGAAGTTTTAATTTGTTTTGCTCTATTTCTTTTTAAATGTAGGATACATGTTTTCGATTTAGTACTCTCGAATGTTGCATCTTGAAGACACGTGCCACTGTCTAAGGCTGACCTCATAAACAATCGTTTCCTTACATTTCTTTACGAAAATGCACCAAACTATCGCAATATGACATGTCTTTCCTTCTTATCGATTCTATATCGATTTATATGTTTATATTGTCTAGACTGATTAAGATCGTTAAATTTGAGAAAACGTGAGGCCGACGGAAGTTACACCCAGTACGGTACAGTATTATTTCCCCATGTACTTTTCCTATCAAATGTGCGAACGGCTGAGGCATAGGCCAGCGAGAACAACATTTAATCATACAAACTATCCAACTTACAATCATACATATGTTAAAAAAGTAACATAAGTAAACTTGTAGCCTAATTGTGCTGAATGTGACGGGTAAAAATTTGGAGTATGACGTCATCATGAGTTAAAGAAGTACAATTTGCAGTTCCTGTTAGCTTAGCCTTAAAGGGCATGACAAGTCTCTCCAAACTTATTTTAAAATGACAGCTAAATATCACAAATGTCCTCTCATATCCCTTCTAGTATCATCCATGATATGTCAGAAAAAAAAATTGCATATTTAAGGTAAACTATGGAGTTATTCTGAGTGAATTTCACAATTCAGTAAGAAAAAAATTGTCACATGATTCTCAAGAACCATTCATGAAATAGGACACCCGGGTACTCAACATCAAAACTGAGGTGACTGCATTTTCCCTGTCAGCTTGTAATCAATCCATTTTCGTGTGCTTTTAGAGGTATTTTTTATCATTCTTTTTTGTAATAAAATTGTATATATATATATATATATTTATATATATATATATATACATACATATATATATTTACATATATGTGTATGTATATATATGTGTATATATATACATATATACATATATATATATATATATATATATATATATATATATATCTATATATCTCTATATATATATATATATATATATATATCCCTCTTCTAGGCTAACCCGACTATACTTAATCCCTGCTCGTCCCAATCAGGACAGCTGGACATTGTCAAATTGCACCTTGCTGTTTCCTGGCGGTACATTAATATGGCATTGTTGATAACCAATACATTACGCATCACGACATTTGAACATTTGATTGCTCATTGTACCATAGTATGCAAAAACTAGTCTTGTTAAGGACACTAAATCCACTTATACACAGGGCACGTACAACACTAATTTGGAATACAGTACTGTGAATACGCCTTCCGTTTATTCTTCAGGGATACGCCCTCCATTTACCCTCCAGACTTAGTATGTTCTGTATTAATGTAATTTAACTACTTTAATTTCTGTGGATAACTTTAATTTCTATGGCCTGCACTGGACGTAGCACTTGACCTTGTACAGTTCATTTGTCTAGGGTTCAAATCCTGGCCGGGTCATACCAAAGACTTTAAAAATGGAACCTACTGCCTTTGTGCTTGGTGCTTAGCATAAGCAGTGGAGTAGGGAAAACAAGCCAGTGAGCCACAACTGGAAAAAAGGCCGTGGTCGTCTCGACTTGAACCAATTGGTTGGAAACTGGGACAGTAAACCTCATCTAACTAACTTGTACAGTTCAGTTGACAAAACGCCCGCATTTCGAAAGAACATGTGAGAATTAAAAATTCACGGCGTCTTAAGACTAAGCAAAGACGGCTTTTGGTCCGATTTAAAGGGGTAACGTTTATGTTTGGAGTAGAAATCGAACCATGTCACTGAAATCGTAGTTGAGAATGCTTTGCTTAATGAGGAGGTATAATAACAAAAGAAAGAAGAAAAATTGGGAGAGCATTGCGCCATTTTGTCCCTATAGACTTGCTGCAAATCGTTTCATTACTTCAACAATTACACTTAAATCAGACAAAGCAACTACCGACTTTATGAAAAAAACGACATGAAACAGAAGTTGTTCATTATATTCTTCGTTCCTTTCCTCAAGCTAATAAACCGAAGACGATGGTGGTCAGCCATTTTGCAGGCTGATGTGGTCCGATGCCAATAGTGCCGTTACGGAAAGTCCAGCAGTAACTTTCATCAACAAAGGGTGCTGAGAATTAAAACGAAACCTGTTAGTTCTAAATGTTACTTTGAAGATGCTTACATCAGTCAGTGACAGGTCTTTATTCAGCTTAATTGCTGCATATTCCAGGGGTTACATTTTAACTAGGTCTGTCTTCAAAGGTGATGCACAAGAATAAAAAATGTCTGTCAGAGTAATAAAAGATGTTTTCATACTTTTGCAATCACCATGTTCATTCAGTAAATGCGTAACAGTTAGGCTAGCCTTCCTTCCTCCTATTCCTTCCTCTATTTTGCCCAATTTTCAAGATTTCCTGTTTCTTATAGTTTCACACTTCTTCCGCTCAAATTGCAGTAACCTCAAGAAGGTACCACAGAAGTGTTTATCCGCACAGCACCGTCATGTAGGAGGGCATAGCAGCCTGAGCCTAGTTTGAACTATAAAACTCACATGCACAGGGGCAGATGCATGATTTTAGAAAAAGGGGGAATTTCCATTGACTGTCAAAGGCACGAGTGAGCCTCAAAGCTGCAATGGGGAGAGGGTTTGGGAGGGATGTCCGCCCTCCCCACCTCGGGACTTTTTGAAAACTTCACATGAAATTGAGCGATTTCGTGACTATTCCAACGTAAATTACAGACATTTAAATAGTTGTAACTATGTTCCATTCAGAAACAGAATCAGTAACTTTTCAATGATAGCCCCAGTGGCGACGCCATTTGATAATTGGGAGAGGGTCCGCTCTATAGTCCCCCGTCTCATTGGTCCCCCGTCTCATTGGTCCCCCAATTAGCTTAATACGTATCACTGGTCCCCCGTGTCATTAGTCCCCCTTTTCATTATTCCGTTTCATTAGTTCCCCGTCTCATTAGTCCCCCACGTTATCATTTCGTCTCATTGGTCCCCCGTCTCATTGGTCCCCCGTCCCATTAGTTCCCCGTCTCATTAGTCCCCCACGCTATCATTTCGTCTCATTGGTTCCCCGTCTCATTGGTCCCCCGTCTCATTGGTCCCCCGTCTTATTGGTCCCCCGTCCTATTGGTCCCCCATCCTGAGTTTGGGGATGGGATGGACGGGCGATGATGAAAAATCCAAGAAGAGCACAAAATAAAAAAATAAAACAGCGAGAGGACGGAGGTATAGGAAATTTATGGGCCGAGTGGAAGGGGGAGGGAAAGATAATTGGAAAATTTAAGCTTTACGAATGTGATCTTTTCATGATAGTGAAAATGAAGTTGAAACAGATTAATAGAACAATTGAAACAAGCCTTTCGGGATGGTGCGAACTTGTTGATTATATGTTTCCATTGGCTATACATGCGCCAGTTAATTACTTATACGCAGTCGAACAATAAGGATATGGCGTTTACGGGGTTGGAGGGTAGGGAGGCCATAACCCCTCGCCGGCGATGGCTGCCCCTTCGGTTTAACAAGTCAATGTCTTCAGGGGCCTTAATCACGATAAAAGATGGAGCCCCGATTAGCTTCTGCCGCCCGCCCCACGATCCTCTGGAGTTTGCTCACAGAAAAGGCACGTTCTTCATCAAAATCATTAATTTTTCAATTTTCCCCATGTTAATCCAACATTTACAATTTCCCTCATTACAAGCTCCCGACTTTCGAGTTTTTGTAAAAGAAAATCAAAAATTTTTCCAACTTCTTTTGAAAAGCCTTATAAATAGTACGATAAAATATGTAACTTCAACCAGGGTGTCCCTAATTACACCTCCCTGCCTCAACAAACTGCTAATAGGAAGGTAGACTCTTTAATAAATACGCAATATTATACAGCTTTTTTCTTTTTTTACAAGGAAACACACATTTCTTTAGTGTCTGTAATAAAATCCCACTTTACACCTTACCATGCGATGCAAAACAATACAACACAATACCTCTTCTCTCGAAATATTTCTGGAAATTTTCCAATTTCGCCAGATAGCATCTTACTATACGATAAAATATGTAACTCAAACGATCTTCAGTCGCCCTAACATTCTAAGTAATTTTGCCGTTGAAAAGCAGATTCTTCAATATTAACCAAAGTTTTCAAATTTCTGTTTACGTAAAAGTCAAATTTTCTTTCCTAAAATTCCAAATTTTCTCCAAACTGGGCCTCATGTTTTTTCAAACATTTGACTAAAGCAGACAATACATGTTTGGAAAATTTTCAGATCTCGTCGGAGATATTCAGTCCGTAGGCCTAATGTTGTGTTGAGATTTTGCAATGTCGAAATCGTCATTGACATCGACATCGAAATCGACATCTTCGATGTAGTGAACCTGCGATCTACAGAACCCTACCCAATAGGGGTAATGTGGGAAGCGCCTTCAATACATAGCCCTCAGTGCTTGGCGTATAATTATGTGCGTTATACAAATCAAACTTACATATCATTTAGAACACATCACTATGATGCAGGGGACCAATGAGACGGGGGACCAATGAGACGGGGGACCAATGAATGGGGGACCAATGAGACGGGGGACCAATGAGACGGGGGACCAATGAGACGGGGGACCAATGACATGGGGGACTAATGAGACGGGGGACCAATGACATTATCCCATTGGGAGCACCACAGAAGATGACATCGAAATCCCACCCTAGAAAAGCCAGAAAGTCTGTGTAAGCGTGCATGTTCTTATCTACAATAGTTTGCAACCAGGGTGGACACTTTTTTGTCTCCTAGTGTGTAGGTGCCGTCCTCTCCAGTTAGACTGGAGGGGAACCTTGAGAAATTTTTTCGAAGTCGAAGTTGCTGAGATGCAAAATGGTGTTATCTTTGGCAAAGTTTCAAACTGACCATATGTTGAAAACTTCACATACTCTAGTGAATTGTTCTTATTTTTGTTAGGTGTAAGGAAAGGATGTGATGTCTAAGTGGAAGGAGTGAAACTCCTCCCCTTGAGAAATGTTTGTATGTATAACTGTGTAAGGTGGCTTACAAACCGTGCTAGCTTTGGCAAGTTTTGAACTGATTAAATGTTAAGGAATCACCATTATTTAGTGATATTTTGGCCGTGGCATGGCACCTGATACTATGAATGAGACCTGCTTAGGGCCTCCTAGAATCTCTGGGGTAATTATAAAATGCATGGGGACGTTAGCATGATGCTTTTTAACTGACATCCAAATGACACTACACAAGACCACATCAAGCAGTTCACAAAAAAATAGTTTTACTAATTTTGAACGAGAATAAAACGAACAGCTTCCAATGGAGAATGATCGGGAGAGGAGTATAACAAAAAGGGTACAGGATCGGCACGTTCATAATACAAATTTGCTGCAAATGTACTTAATGTCATTTGAATAAGCTTGTATGAATAATATACTTCAGATCATGTCGGCCCACATCACGCTACAAACGTTGCTCATAATATGAGATTGGCACTAAGTCGCCTGTTGACGGTTTCAAGTCTGGGGATGGACATCAACCTTTTGCTTTCGGAAAATAGTTCCCGCTAGAATAATGTTATGCATTATCGTCCTAATTATGGTCATCAGGCATGGAGTGTGGACCGTGGCGAAGCGAATCAAAATTGTGCATAACATATATATATATATATATATATATATATATATATATATATATATATATATATATATATATATATATATATATATTGTTTTGAAACCCGTATCCGGCCTTTGATAAAGAAACAAACTTAATAGTTTGGAATTCCCAAACGAGTTTTTGTGGGATGGTACTAGAGACAAAAAAAAAAATTGGTTAGAGCGTGCGGAGCGAGAGCAAATTTTGATAATTTGAGAAGGAGTTATGAAAATTTTGATAGTTTGTGTTAGAAACTGAATGGAATAGCCTAGAGGATTTTTTCACTGTTAAAAAGGAGGTCTGAACCCCTGACACCTTGTATCCGCCCCTGTCACACCTTCTTTAGAGCTTAATCCCCAGTGAAAGAAAAATAACACATACTCGGTCCAGAGGCTACCACCTTTCCTATGCACTCTCCACCCCAAATGAACCTTATTTGGGGTGTGGTTTCTTGATAGGGAGTTGTTCTACATGTTAACATAATTTCGGAAAATTTTCAATAACACTTCCGTCCGAGAGTTGTGATTGCCATCTAGCTTTTCTTTTCTTTGCCATGTTCCTGGAGTAAAAGTACTCTAAGTGATCCATACACGGGGAGACGGGCAATTACCCTCGAAGAGGATAAGATTGCCTAAGACAAATTTTTTAGGAGGGCGCAAAATACCAATTGTTAAGAAAGTTCATCCTATAGATACTTCTCAACATAAGCAAACATAAGCATAAATGCCCTTAGACCCCAAAAGGCCCTCATAAAATTTTAGGGACGACCTTTTCCCAAAATGTATGAAAAGTACCCCCGATCAAAAAATAAGTATAAACAAATTTGTTAATGAATAGATAAATAAAATTGGTACCCTGACAAGAATAACGTAAGAGTACTGGACACGAATATGATGAGTACCTTCGTACTTTTGCTTTTCTTCAAAATAATAACAAGCTCGTCTTTTCTGAAATTCAGAATGGTCATTCGCCACTGCATAATAATTAACAGTGCCATAAAAAAATCTTCAATCCATACTTATCTTGATTTTCAGATGCCAGGGAATCTCCTCTATAACAGAGAGTACTTTCAATGGTTTTTTTTTTTTTTTCTAGGGTAGGTTCGTGAACTCACACCTTCAGCCTTGGGTATTTCGAGAGATTTATGAACTTAATTACTGCCTATTGCAGAGCCTGTATTTTAACGAGTGGTCCATTTTTTAAACTATGGTTGTTCCTGTTTTATCTTGATTTTCTCGATGCCGGATATTTTCATCTAAAAGTGTTTACTTTTCAATATTTTCCGGGGTTAGAACCCCATAGACCTCCCTTTATGTGCCTCTTGCCTTTGGCTCTAGTAGATCCGTTCACCATTTCAAAGAAAGCCCCAGCCCTTATTTTGTACGGTAAAATCCTCGTTCTGAGCAAGACAAATAAAATGGACATTGAGTTATTGTAAACTACAATTTTCGCCTTTATACTCGTCTGTAAAAGAAAGGGATTGAAAAGAAACAACAGAGCACGCTTCAGTAGAGATATATAGGGAGGAGTAATGGGGAATCATTTTCTGCCGGGTGGGGGAATCATTTTCTGCCGGGTGGTGAAATCTAACAGAAAAGATTGCTCAAGACATGACTTTGGTTGTGTTGAATCATTGGATGTCTACCTACCATAAAGCACCACTACGGGTCATTTTTCGCCCCACTGACCGAAACCCCTGCCTCCGTTCTTACTGGTTCTAGATATAAAAAACGCCCCTTCCGTTCGGTGGTGACACCATTCCAACCGAGGGGAGGTTTCATTTCAAATTGACTCTACAACAATTTGGAGAAAAACATCTAATGTAAGATTCCTGCGAAGCATACTCCTTTACCGTGGTGTTTTTTCGCGCTTTTCACGTCTGATGGTAACATTAATGAAGGGCAATAATTATCACAAGTTCAATATATTGCATGTATTGACATGTCTTCAAGGTAAGCACACTAAGAAAACATTCAGTAATCACATACGTTGTATAGTGAAAGCAACTTGGGTTTATCAAAGTTCTATTTTTCATCGATATTTTTTAGGTTAAAAGGGGTGCAAAACTTCATTTCCCTTAGTATCAATTAACCACTCGGTTATTTTTTTGACATTTTGCGTTCCATATGTCTCTCTATAAAAGACCGAAAGGAGCGTGGTGTACTTGCTATACAGGCTAGGAAAGTACATGCAAGGAAGCAGACAGAATTGTACTAAGTTAGGTTCATTTCTTGAAATAAGATTTTATCGAGGACAATGTGTCTTAAAGCAAAAGGATTTACCATGGCAACTAACTGCATTGCGCAGAACAACAGACCACACAGTCCTGATTATTTTGCTATTACAACATTACTGTGACGGATTATTCTTTCCCGTTTGAATGACATTGTGTGTATTTTTAAACTGATAAATCAATGACCTATCATTTCGCAGAAGTCAAGTTACAAATATTAGTAAACCTATTTACAGTGAAATATTGATACGGATGAAGGCTCCCTACCGCAATGTATCGTAACACCGTGTGAAAACTTGACAAGCGTATCCGGTGATGTATTGCTAACCAACCTAATGGCTTTGATGAGGATTAAATGTTGTTTATTTAATCGTGGTTAATAATATTACAAGTTCAAATGTGTAACTTCCTTCTATCATTGTTAGGAAGTGGAGTGCACTTTCTACGAGTCTTGTCCGGTTTTGTGACAGGAGCTTTACTTAAAGCAATATAAACAAAGGCGATGTGACTTTCAAAAACAATATTTCCATTAGATTCCTGTCATGAATACGAGTGTTCTACTGTAGAGTACTTTAGGAACCATAGTGTAGTGTCATTTGGATGAAGCGGGCCTGAGTTAGCCCTCTAGAGCCCTGGCTCTTCATATTTGGGGCCTCTCACCAGCCGCAGTTGTAGGGATATTATTTGGAGGCCGCATACAATGTGATACCGTCTACGCGGAACTCCCAACATCGGTTCATTAGTAACAAATTGAGAATGTTTGCAAAGCATACCTCCCAGGTTATCGGAACTGGAACTCCCAAGTCTTGAAATTTGCATGAAAAAATTGTATTAAAAGGATTTACGGGTTTGTCCACTCCAGAGCAGGTGACTATAGAACCTTCAAAACAAACAAATGAAAGTGATTCTTCAATAATTACGTTCAGGATAGACAGATAGAAGGAGCCCTGACAGGGGACCCTCGGGATTTGCTTTCTACGCCCATAATCAGGCCCGTAGACCGTTATGTTCATCTCATCTGACTGCAGCTACTGGTCATTAAGTCTTGGCTGACCATCAAGATCAAATGAACTGGGCCAACCAGCTTTCCTTTTGAATTTAGCACCTTTAAAAATCATACATCAGTCCATCTACACCTTATCCAAATTAAAACACAAGACCAACCGGAATCAACATTCGCTGATGAAATATTCCCAACATCAAGTATACATTTCGTGACGCCCCCCCCCCCCCCCGTGGATAATTCGCTCCCAGACCAGGCGCGGCGGAACGGAAAATATTGGGAGGGGGGACTGAGTGCCAGCAAGGATATCTAAACGGAGCGCCACCATCAGTTAGCGTGGAGCGTACAAGAAAATTTTTGGCTTTAAAAACCCTCCAGATTGCCTGAAACGGCACTCCCCGAGTGTTTTAAGCTGCATGTACCCAACCTTGAAATATGGGTCTCATGTCAGCAATTTCTCAGTTGATGAGAAAAAAAATCAATCTATGAAAAATGGTAATCCATATCAGATGAGTTGAGATGACACAAGAATCATAATGAATTATGCATGATGATGAAGGGCTTTAGCGCCCCCAGTATTTTTTCATAGTGGGGCCCTCTTTCCCCAAAAATTATTAGTATACCAGGGCCGTAGCCTGGGCGGAATCTGTAGGGGGCAGTTCATGACACTAGGCGGAGCACCAAGTGACGTGTCTACAGATAGTTGACACCGGAGAGGATCTTTCCTTTTTCACCTCTGCATGAGTGCCATCCTGGGGGAGGGTGGTGAGGGGAGGGGTACATCATACACGTAAAGCCTAGCTTAGGTACAAAGCTGCGCTATCGTTGGCAAAACCTTGAACTGCGTTATATCTTTACAAATTGTCATTATTTAGTGATATTTTCCTATTTTAGGCTGGACGTAAGTCAAGAAGTGCTTTCTAAGAGAACACTGCATACTCTTTGAGAATTTTTTAATTGTCTTTGTGAGGTGGCTTGGATGCAAAATGGTGCTATCTTTGGTACAGCTTCGTGAAGCGTTTAATCGATTATATGTTAAGGAATCCTCATTATTTAGAGTTTTTTCTGTTTTGGTAGGGTGTAAATATAGGGCATGTTGCTACAGGTGGAGGGATGACACTCTGCTCTTTGAGAGGTTTTTCTTGTTCTAAGTTTTGCTAGATCTAAAATGGTGTTATCTTTGGTAAAGCTTTGGACTGATAACATGACCTGAAATTTTAATTATTTACTGAATTTTTCGGCTGTGGCATGACATCCCTACAAGGCTGGTACCCGGTTGGGGCTTCACCCTAGCGCTCTTAGTAAGCCACTGGAGGAACCATCATCGGTTAGCACGTATCCGTAAAGTGGGCCTATAAGAAAATGGTAGGTCGAAAAGTCTCCCAGATGTGGGAAATGACACATCTTAGACCTTAAAGTTGCATCTAAACATTCTTTACTTTTAGATTTCATGCTTCAGAACCAAATTTAGATTTCAAGAAGAAAAGTTGGATTTGACTTAAAGGGAAAATGTAATCACCCCAATTTGAATGAGTGTACCCGGGTATCCTGTTTCATGAATGGCTTTTGAGGATCGTTTTACAATGCTTTTCACTGGGTTTTGAAATTCACGTATAGAGTTACTCCCTAGTTTACCTTGAATATGCAATATTTATGTTCTAACATTTCAAGAAAGATACTTGAAGTGAAATATAAGGACATCTCTGAAATTTAGCTTTTGTTTCAAAATAGGTTTGCGACGACGCGTTATGCCCTTTCAATTAAAAGTTTCTTTACCAGCTCATTGAGTTTAGCTAATTATAGGTAATCATAGGCTATTTTTTATTTAGCCAGCGTATATGCTGGTGTATTCAAGCTGTGTATCTTGTTAGAGGAAGATCGTTCATTCGTTAGGAAAAACCAGCATAAGAACGCATCCACGGCCGCGATCCGGGACCCCTCCCCCGGGAAAATTTGGGAAAAAAGGACCCACATATATGCGATTTCCCAGGTTTGGGGCCTTGAAATCAAAATTTGGACAGTAAAATTTTCAGCATTTTAGTATTTTATCTCAAGAAGGCCAGCTTTTATCTACCATTTGGAAATCTTAGGGAAGTTACCCCTGCCCCCCGCAGGCTACGGCCCTGTTTTGCATTGGACCTATCAAGAATATGTTCAGCACCCACTTCGAAATTCTCTCCTCGGCCCCACTTCTTGGAGCACTTGGCAAATATTGGGGGCTGAACATACCTTTAGCCCTCCACTTTTTCATTGGGGGCTGAGCCCCAGAGCCCCCTCCCCCGTTCCGCCGCCACTGTACCAGACGATCCCCGGGATAACACAAGTGCGACTACCTCTGCATAATTCCTACACTAGACAAACTGACAAATTCAGAACTGAGGGAGGTGGGGTTCGTTCGGTGGTCATTGTCTGCGAGATTTCTCTGCAACTTCTTCCTATGACCATGCGCTGAAGAATAATATTTTACCTCCCTTTTCATGCCTCCGTGTGACTTCTACGTTACTCAGGCCCGTTTAAGAAAAGTACAGACAGGCATGCAGACTGGTGTGACCCATGCACTCACGCGGGCGTAACCGGAAGGGGACAGTGAAAGGTATTTGTCAAATTTTAGAGACCTTTCCCTTCCTATTGCCCTAAAATAAAATGACAGGATGTAGTGTAATTCTTAAAATTCACATTTCCATTATTAGGCCCCTTCAAAATGTAGCCCTGCCCTTGTCATTCCCCTTACTTGCAGTGCCTGGCTACACCATTGCCTACTTAAGAAATTCCATAGACCATTGCTATAGATAGATTCAATGACATGATTTTTAATATGATTTCCATATAGGGTTTCAAGATGCATTGAATTCACAGCTTGGTTAGTATCTTAGCTCACCTTCCCTTATTTAGAAAATATCCTGCCTTCCCTGTCCCCACTGGCACTTTTGGCCACGCCCTTAAGACGTACAAGTTTGTACTGTAACACGTCACTACCACTGCTGATGGCTATTTCGTAATGTTGAAGCAATGGTAACCGAGTACAGTGACACGCTGCACCCTAGTGATATGAATATGGAAATAAGTGATGATGAATCCCCCATCTTTAGGCATGACGAGTTACACACACACATACCCTTTAAACCATCTTCATAAAAATGACTCAGGCAGGCACTGAATAATGAGAGGGAGAGTATTGGGGCATGGTTAGATTTTGCAAGGGGCGAAATGATACTGCCCAGTGAGTCAAATGAGGGAGCCAGTCCAATATCTTTTGTCATTTCACTTGATGTGGGTAACAGCGGAAAACGCCTCTGAGATTGATCTAATGCCCTCCTGCCCCGACCTCAGCACGCCCCCAAGAACTCAATGGACATAACCAGGATTTCCCTATAGGGATGCGCTAGGCTGGATATACTTATTACCAATTTCATGCAGCGCTTTGCAAATATATGGGTAAGGAAACGGAGTAGGGGAAGTTGGCGCCAAGAAGACATAGAGGTGAGCGAGGAAAGCGACATGTTCGAGAAGGGTGACCGGGAGTTAATTTGGGATAGATTAACGTCTTCTAGTTTGTCATCCAATGTCATATTGCTTTGGCACCAAGTATACAAATTTGATGTACCGAGCTTTGTGAGAGTTGCTTCGTCAGGAAACCTAACATACAGGGTGCATGCAGACGGACAATTGTATTTTAAATATTGTACCGTTTTATTGCGTGAAAGCTGCACCAACAGTTGATGTAAAAATAATTTAATTCAAATGGTCTGAATTAAAATATTTGCCTAGCCCCTATAGGGTACTTAGTCAAATATTAATTCAGACCGCAGTTGCAAGATTTCGAAAGCAAAGTTCCATAATATTGGAATCCTAATTTAAAAAAAAAATCAAGGTTAACCAAATCAGAAGTCCATTCATACCATGCAGACACAATGATAATTTATCAAGGGTAGGGGATAATCTACTTTCGTCCATTATTGTTCTACACGTGGATCGCTTTATATATACTTGGTTTGATTTAAGTACACCGTTTACTATTATGTTGAATAAAAAGTGACAAGGCAATGACAAAATCTATGAATATTTCAACTCCATTGTGAACAGTAAACAAACATTGAACCATAGTGTATTGAAGAGAGATGAAATGATAATTACAATGGATTATGGGTAGAGTTTTGGTCTTCTTTGTCAATGGTATCTTACTGTGGCCGAAAACGCACACCAAAACTCTATCCCACAATCCTTTGTAATATCCATTTGGAAAAGAATCTATGGCAGTGTATGATGATGGATGGGGAGATGAGCAACGGGTGACGAAAGGACAAGGAAGGGTCCATGAATTTTTTAACTGACCTTCACAGCCTTCCTCTTGTCCACCTTATAGAAGTTACTGCTGCAATTTCTCTCTCTCTCTCTCTCTCTCTCTCTCTCTCTCTCTCTCTCTCTCTCTCTCTCTCTCTCTCTCTCTCTCTCTCTCTCTCTCTGCAATTTTTTTCTCTCATAATCAAAAGAAAAATACTCTGAAAGCCACGACTACGTGAATCATTCTAAATATATTGAAGTATTCTGCCTGTTTGCACCCTAGCAAAATTTAAAGACTTTAATTTCTTCTTCGCATCTACATTTACTTGCCTGTAAAATAATGAATTTGTCGAAAATACATTTTTGAGGTTTCTACTCGATCCCCCTCACCCCTACCACTGGCATTTTGTCTGGGAAAATCACTACAATCTGCACTTGATTGATATAGCAGTATAGTGAGCGTGCTGTTCTCTGCTGTATCCTTCTGTCCCTTTATTTTTGTACAGGTCTTCAGACAGTCGGACAATCCTGGACAAAATTATTGGGACATTTTCGGGCCTGTAAGATACTTTAAGGATGTATTTTCCTTCACCCCTTCCCCAATGCTGAGAAAACAAAGCGCTTTCCGTTCCCTTATCCACTTGACTTAATATTTGTCTTTAAAGCAACTTTGAGGACGGGTGCAGGGACCCAGCGTCCCACATAATTTTGTCCATAATTTTGGGGAAATCCTTCAGACTGATGGAGAAAAGTGCAACTGCCACTTAGTTTGTAGTTGGGTACATTTTCTCTCCTATATCCAAATGGACAAAATGGTATCAATGTTTCCGACACGAATAGGAAATTAGAATAACTTACAGTTCAGATACTGCCGTATAAATGGACACTGGCGCACAGCTTAGTTGTAGTGCAGTGAAGTAGATTGCGCTCTCACTATTACAGCCAAGATCTCGTCCTCCTAGGGGACGGACGCAAAACCCCTCGGTCAACCACCACTTTTCTTTTCATATGTAATCGCTCCATTGCATAATGGAGAGCAAAAGGTGAAATTATACAGAGACGTTTATTCGGGATTTACCTAGAAAATAGTGAGTGAGAAACTTGCACGGAAAGTAAACTTCGCGACGATTAACCAGTGCTGTATTTGAGTGCCCACCTTCTGAGTCCGAGTCCGAGTCCGAGTCCGAGTCCGAGTCCGAGTCCGAGTCCGAGTCCTCACCTGCCGAGTCTCAGTCTGAATCACTGGTATTCGAGTCCAAGTCCTGGTCCGAGTCAGGATAAGTGAGCTCTAAGAATAAGAATAAACAAATGATCATGAAAACGACATGGTCAATTCTTGCACTTATAAACTATTGCGTCGTAGGTTGTCATACGTATACAGGGGTTCTCAGACTTTTAGACTACCGCCCCTTCCACTATCTTGAATTGTCCCAATGCCCCTCCCCTGCCCCCTCCCCTCGTCTTACCGTTCATAGTCGGATGCTCAACAATTTTTTTTTCTCAGTTAACTTTTTCTATTTGCAAGAACACAAAAAAAAAACCCCGCAGGCATACTGTGAAACTGTTATAGAGAGCCCAGATGTAGTTCAGTCAGTGTGGAGGGTAAACTTGGTGTAACGCTGCAAGATTAAAGGATGTCTGGTTCCATTTTAGTGAGAAGCGGAGGGGAAGAACTAGTGGGGGGACAGATCCCCTGGATGCCTTATTGTGCCCTAAATCGCTGCAGTGATGTGTCGTAATCGCCAGGGACCCCCAAATCCGTGTCAACGACCCCTGCTCCTCCGTGCACTCTGTAGCGCCCACCTGAGACTTCCCAACGCCCCCGGGGGCGTTAGGGAGACTTTGAGAACCACTGCTTTAAGGTTTACACATCAACCAACCGTACATAGATCGATTCGAATACCATTTAGTGCAGTCACGGTGATTCCCAAAGGGGCTGTGTCGCCCTCGGGACGTTTTCGCAATTCAGAGGGGATAAGCGTCTTGGGTGCTGTATCTGAAGAAAAATGAAATGGGTCTAAAAAGATAACAAATAGTTTTCTTTAGCTGAACTCTCAGATAAGTATTATAAAATGGAGATAAAATGAAGACAATAAGTCAAGTGACGCCCTCTTTAGTTACAGTTACACTTCAAAGTTTGTGAATTTTCTATCTTGACAGATTGTCAGGGAAGCGCATTTATCAGTGTTTGATTTCAAAAGAAGACCCAGCAGATTTCCATTAGTTGTGGAGCAAACCGGAAGGCAGGGAGGGATCATGCCCGGCTCAAAATCATCCCTCCACTTTTACCTGTAATGTAAGATATTTCCTTGCTTTTCGTAGAATACTGAAAAAGCGACAATTGCAGATAATTTTTATTTATAGTAAACAATTTTGGCAATGTAAAATGAAGTAAAACGGTAAAAGATTTCAAAGTCTCATAGTTCAGTAGTTACTACCTGCAGACCTGCAGGTCAGCTTGAGTGGCATAAGTCTCTCAAGGCACTGTAACAGTGTAATACAAACTAATCAAAAGGTGGATTTTTGCAATCTGTTTAGCATATGCATTCAAGGCTGTATCATAAAAAAGAAGATATTCAAATGCTTCATTCTTGTACTTACAATTTCATAAATGTCCCAGAGCTTCCAGGGCCTTCGATCCTTGGTCCCTTACCAGGAAGTTACCCTTGAACCTCATCAGGAGCCCTTAGATCCATCACTAGGTCGAAAACACACCTCACCCTACCCCTAAAGAAATCTATAGCTTAAACGCCTTTGTGGATCACTTTAATATTTTAAAAAAAAAATTCGAAAATCGATTGGGGAAACTCGCCCCCCATGCCGGCGCACCTCATTTTTTTCCCACGAGGTTATGGGCAAATTTGATTTTCAAAATTTTTCACATTTGTTTCGTGGACTGGGGTTTTGGCCTGTTCTTTCATAATCCGGTGTCAGAATTACAATAGAAGGGTCGGAAAGCTGCCATTTTGGAACTAAGGGCGTAGCCTATTTCCAAGAAGCTGATTGGTCCACTGACATAATTTACCCATAACCTCGTGGGAAAAAATTTGCGCTGCCGGCGCCACTGCCTAACTATATTCGGTGAAAGGGGGCAGTAAGCTGAAAATGGTTGGGAACTACTGATCAGCTTCACGCGTTGTGTAGTATTTCCTACACATTTTGCCTACGGGGCTTACGTGTTTGTTCCGTGGCAGACGGTAGTACTTCACGAATATCATCTACACTAGACAGAGAATATTGAAAATACTTAAAGGTCAAGAGCAGTCGCCCCAAACTTATTTTGAAGCAACAGCTAAATCTCACAATTTTCTTCTTATTTCTTTTCAAAGTATCTTTCATAATATTTTAGGACTTCAGTATTTCATATTCAAGGTAAACCAATCAGTTACTTCTAGTAAATTTCACATTTGAGGAGAAAAAATATTGTCACATGACTCTAAAGAGCCAATCATGAAACAGGACAGTCTACTACACTACTTCAAGTTGGGGTGACTGCATTTCCCCTTTAACTTTGCACAGTCTGCATTTTTACTTATGTCCCACAATAATCAAATAAAAACATGATCATATTAAGAAAGTAAGTAACACTGTCAAAAACGAGCAAAAAGGATTTATTGGAGGTGTGCTATCTTAAAAATCTTATAATAATAATACAGTAGTAGGATGACTTTAATTCAACAAAATATTGACTCACAAATTTAGTCCCTCAAAATTTTGGAGGTGCAGTGTATACCAGGTCTTTGAAGGGATGTGCTCAACCTGTGATGTGGATGTTGTAGCAAATGTATTCAGGTACTCATTACGCGAAAAAATGGTCGAAAATTTAAGACACTTTAGGCAACGTTTGCCTTATATCCTTCCCCTACTTAAAAGACATTTAAGCTGGGTGAGTATCAAATGGTACGGTAACTGCTCCTATCGTACTATCGACGCTTTCGATGCTCAATATTCCATTGGTCATGACGTCGCACACATTTGAAACACTATGAACAGCCGACTCGGAAGCTTTGGTATGACAAGGCAAGGAAGCTTGTGCTTTTGTTGAACTTAAACACGAACCCAGAGGCCACAAAACAGGCCACATTTTAAGTGCTTAAGTTGATGATAAAAGAAAGCTTTTCGGTTCGTTAAATACATCCTTGTACATCCGTGTATGCGGGCTTGTATTTTATTTATTTATTTTATTTTTTCATTTAAGGGTGGAGGTGAGGAGGGAAGACTTCAAGTTTGACAAATGCCGAGTATAGTGGCCTATGGGAGAGTGTAATAAAGTTTCTTCAACCCGGGGGCAAACGGCCCCAACCACCCACCCCTCCTCTCTCGATACGCACTTGAATGCAAAAGTTTTCGTCAGGTCACCAATCACAGAACAACCGACAAGGTGGCTGTCAGTAGATAGTTAATGTCCCATATCTTTACGGTAAAGAGTCTGGAAAGAAGAAGTATTTTTTAACCTTCAGCTAGCGCATTTAGCAGCAATCAGTCCTTCATTGATTAGCGTGCTTGATTTGGGTCCGTTTGAGGGAAACTTGCAGCATGCGAAAGTCAAACGTAAATAAAAGGCAGAACTCTACACCCAGAGCCATATATACAGTTGTCGCAAATTTCTGTATATATGGCTCTGTCTTCAGCGAGAGAAGGGCGGAAGCAATTTTCTTTTTGTGTGAATGTGTGTGTGTGTGTGTGTGTGTGTGTGTGTGTTGGAAGATTTGTGCTCTTGACGAAGACCAGGGAGGTGATAATAGTCAAAAGATGGGGAGACTGGTCGTCGTTTGAATCGGGGTGACGCCAGGTGAGGGTAGGGTCCACGAACACCACACGGTCGGGTAAATTTTTCCAGTTCCGTCGGGAAACGATAAAATATGAGGTACCCCATATACAAGGGCCAGTCGCCGCTGTCATTTACTTGATGTTTTGCTTCAAACAAGCGCGCAGCTAAGGAGAGGCCTGGGGACCTGGGCCCCCAGATGTATGCCAGCCCCCTCAAAAAAATTGTGCGTGTCCTAATAAAATGTGTAACTTAAGGACGGCGATCGATGCCGTGACCCCCCCCCCCCTTCCCTTTGATACCTAAAAATTTCATCCTAGCTGCGCCCCAGGCTTCAAATGAAGCAAATCCTGTAAGAAATCCCTCAAATTTTCAAATTTTACTCACTGCAAATCCAAAATTCGGGCCAAACATTTTGCTTTGACAACCTTTCAGTAACCCGTCGCCATTGTAGGGGCTTCTGACTACAGTTCCACGTCGGGGAGCTTGGATCCCAGTCACGCAAATCCTGCCAAATCCTCAGCGTTGGGTTTACACATTTATCATACCAGCTATCCTGACTATATGTCTCCCGAAGAAATTGAAAAATTCTGCAACGGAAGACCACGGCTTCCTGTGCTTTAAGCCCCCCAACCGCCCACCGCCCTGCACTCAACCAAATCCCTGTGATGTCATTCATGGAGCAAACAAAGAAACATCTACAGGCCATGATAAAGATTACCAGGAAAAATGTATAATTTTCATGCTTTGAAACAACATCATTTGGCCGTGTTTCAGGCAATACAAAGTACGGTACCAATACTAAGGAAGCGGTCGAAAAGACCCACCCAGTCCCCTCCCCCCACTCTCCGGTACTTCTACTTGTATGTCATACTGCTTTACACTAGCCGAGTATTAAGTATTAAAATCTTTCGAATGATTCCAACATTTGTGGTAGTTCAGTTGGTAAGGCGCTCGACCTCGAATCCTTAGTACGTGAGTTCAAGTACACTCGGCAGTGAGTCTTTTCTCATTTTGCGTTAAATTTTCCCCCATAAATTGGATTAAATGAAGTGTAACTTAAATGTAAATAGTGTAAATATTTTCACGAATCGAAATTCAGTGTTTCAAAAAGCTGTGGAACTGTTATTTAAAGAGGAGGTAATAAGTGTTTGTGAATGTGTAAGACATGTAAACTTACCCTCATTTCTTTTCTTCATGTACATAATATTTAATCATTGTATATAATTGTAACTCTCCAACTGCATGTTTAAATTCGAAGGTGAGTGGAAGAGGCATTATTTATAAAATTGAAAAAGGTAACATATGTTGTATGATGGAAATAAAGTTTTTCTTCAAAAAGAATTTGTGGTCAAACTTTTGATTTTTCATTTCTATCGTAATACTCTTTGTTTCATTGCAAATAGAGTAGGCCTAAAGTTTCTGATGAAAGAAGGATTCCTGTTAAAATCAAAGTTAAACAAAGTTGGCCTATAATTACTCTATCAAGTTATTTCCATTACCTTTTATATTTGTAAATAGTGTAATATGTGTTCATGAATTAAAATACAGTTTTTTCCTTCAAAAAAAAAAAGAATTTTCGAGTTGATGCAGCTGTTTTGTATTTTTTATCTTGTTTGTTCTAGCTTTTATCGACTGCTATGCGTTCCTCTTTTTCTTTTCTTTATTAGACTTTGTTTTGTTAATCATGTCCTACTGTTAACTTCCAAACCAGGTCATTAGACGCTATTGCATATAGCCTACATTATCAGAACGTGCAACCCCCACCCTTTCCACATTGCTTTCTTCGGTTGCAATTGGTAACGGTTTTATAAATATTTTCCCATTTTGAGATGAAACCGATTCCATATTTCATGTAATTAGCAGTTGACACGAAAGGTCTCAATAAAATCAGAAGCCCCGGCGACGAAGGTCGCCGGGGCTTCTGATTTTATTGAGACCGAATTCGCCTAACTTCGGAAAACAACTCTTCGATCGAGTAAAAAGCCACTCTGAAGTGAATGAATATTCAAAACTTCCCGGCTTCAGAATGTTTTTCTTCTATTGAAACTATGGATAAAGCCTCTTAGGGGTATGCCTAGGCATCTGCCAACAATACGTGACCATTGTTCTCCTCGTTTCAAGGTGTGGTGATTTGCAAAAAGAAGAGATTGGGTCCTGTAAACTTGACCAAGTCTCCCTCCGCGTTTTTCCTGCTGTCGTTTTAAGGTAGTACGCTCCCACTCAGACGCGCAATCCATTTGTTCGCCTTCAAAAATATCACCAAGAGGAGACACTGAAACAACTTTTGCAATATGTTACCGAATAGGATGGGGGTCTTTTGTCAATTTAATATGAAAGAAGACTAGATGAAGTATCACTGCTGTCAAAATGGGGTCAATTGAAGCAATTATGAAGAAATTATGGGCTATGAAGCTGGCGGCCGTCGATCAGGCTTTGGGTGATTAAAAACGCCCGGGTAGATGAAACTTTGAGCTCCGCTAGCAAAAATATCTGCACGGTCATGGTATGGCAAATTGAAATTGCCATGAATGGTCAACTTCTGTGCTCGCCCACCCCACCCTCAACCGCCCTGCTCTCAACCAACTCTCTGTGATGTCATTCATAGAGCAAGCAAAAAAACATTTAAAGGCCATGCTAAAGATTACCAGGGAAAATGTATAATGTTCATGCATTGACACATCATTTGGCCGTGTTTCGGTCAATACAAAGTACGGTACCAATACTAAGGAAGCGGTCGAAAAGACCCATCCAGCCCCACCCCCACCCCCACCACTCTCCGGTACTTCTACTTGTATGTCAACCTTTGTGGTAGTTCAGTTGGCAAGGCGCTCGACCGGAGTCAAACGCCTAACCAACTGGCCAACTACAGTGCTGTAATGAGCAGAAATATAATTAAAACAAATAACAGATCTAGTTTGAAGCTGTGTGACACACAAGTAGAAGTGCCGGTTGGGGAGGGGAGGGGAGGGGACCTAGAGCGAACACTCTTTTTTATCCGCATCCTTAAGTATTAGTACCGTAATCAACATGGCTGAAAAACGCCTCGATGATGTTGTTTCAATACGCTTGAATACATTTTTCCTTTCAATGTTTATTTCCTGTAAATGTTTCGTAGTCTGCCCTATAAATGACATAAATGGGAGGTGGGGATGGGGCGGGGCAGACGGGGAAGCACACGGAGCGTTTGTCTTTCCGGTCACAGAATTTTCCAATTTCTTCGGAAAACATGTAGTCAGGATAGTAGGTCCGAAAAACTGCGTAATCCCGACGCTCGGGTAGCGAGTGATTGGGGTCCAAGTTTTCCCCTACGTGGAACTGCAAGCTGAAGCCCCGACAAGGGCGACGGGTTGCCGGAAGGTTGGCGACAGCAAAATTCAAAATTTTCGGCCCGCATTTTGGGTTTTTAGTCGTGAAATGGGAAAATTTCAGTGCGGGACCTATCACAGAATATGCATGCCCTCATTTAAATCAAAATATCACGTAAATCACAGAGGCGAATGGCTGTTGTGGGCTACTTCATATTTTATTGCAGTTTCCCGACTACATTGGAAAATTTACCCGACAGTGGGGGATCCTTCCTCGACGAGGGAAAATGGTCCCTAACCCCATCTGGCGTCACCACTGTCCCGACGACGATCAGTTTCCCTGACTTCTGACTTTCAGTTCCTTGAACTCAAAGGCAGAACTCCTCCAACTCGAATACCAAATTTACAGCAAACTCCGGGCACTGTAGAGTATCTTGCTTTACTTACTTGTGAATTTAGCATCCAACGGCCTTCAAACGGACCAAAATCAGGTATACACGAATCAATGGAAGAATGATTGCTTTCTGAACTTAAATGCTAAGGCTTCTTTCCAAATTCTTAACCTTCAAGATATGGTAATTTAAATATCTTATGACGGTCAGCTTGTCGGCTGTTCTGTGATTGAGAGCCAGACGAAACGTTTTGCATTCAAGCGCGAATCAAGGGAAGTGGGAGGGGGCGCCCCGGCTTGAAAATACTTTACTGACTACACTTTTCCCAAGGCCGCTATACTCGGCATTTGTCAAACTCGAAGTCACCCCCTCCCCTCAATTAGAAGACCTTGTATACGCGGATACACAGGTAGCGTACCACTAATTATTGACTTACACACTAAATCAGGCTACTTCCCCGCCCCCTAAATCCTTGTAGAAGTTTCAACCTGGACGAGCCACCCCTCTGGTTGAAACTCACAATGTGGGCTCTTACGGCACTTTCAAATTTTTATACCATAACCATTGAAATTTTGAGCTAGAAGGGTCTGAATGATAGGTACATGTTAATTACCAGCCCTGATCTCTACTCAAAGACGGCGCTTCACAGAGCAGTGTTATACAATCCAAACAAATGGCACTGAAATTGGATAAATTGCCTTGAATTTTGCACAGTCAACTCGCTGCCTATGAACACCATATGAAAAATCTGATCGCATTTTTATAAGTAACACAGTCAAAAACAAGCTCCTGTTAATAAAAGAATACCAAGGTACCAAATTTGTCACTCAATGTTTTTCGGCGAAAGAACATTTGAATTTATAGTGGTCCGCTAACTACAAGGCTGTATTTGACAAACGCGAAACTATTCCTTTATTATTAAGTTAAAATCTTAAAATTGGGTACGTTTCGTGGCCTCTGGACCCTTGTAAAAGTTTTCAACGGGCACCAGCTACCCATCATATGAAAGCTGACGAGTAGGCCTTTTACAATGATTTCAAATTTGTGTACCATGACCGTTGAAAATTTGAGCTAGGAGGGCTTGTATAATTGGGCCCATGGTGGTTCCTGCTTTTTTACTTCATTCAAAATGCCATTTTGTATCACGGAATGTGCCTGAAATACCTTCAACTTTCTTCATTTTTGCCTGATGGGTACTTCAACTCTTTTTCTATCGCATACACATCACAAATTGAGCACGTCAGTTCAGCAACATGGTCTTTACTCCCCACCACCCAATTTTTCCAAGGTGTTAAATTCGTAGGGTCCCTCCCCCCTCCCCACATGGTTAGTGGTGTGAGATGACCGGGAAAACGCGAAGGGAGACTTGGTCAAGTTTAAGGGAACTGCTGTCTTCCTTTGACAAATCAGCGAACCATCAAGCAAGTACAATGGTCGCCTATTGTTAGCAAAAGCTTACACCTACCCCCTAAGAGGTTTAGTCCATAGTTGCAATGCAAGAAAAGTATTTTCAGGTCGGTAATTTATGAATATTCATCCCAGACTTGTTTTTCTCAAGAAACAACAGTTGCTTTGGGAAGGTAGGCGAATTCGGTATCAATAAAGACAGGCCTCTCGGCTACTAAAGTAGCCGAGAGTCCTGTCTTTATTGATACCTTTCGTATCAAATGCTAATTACATGAAATATGGAATCGGTTTTATCTCATAATGGGAAAATATTCATAAAACTTTTACCAATTGCAACCGAAAAAAATGCTCTGTGGTAGGGGGTAGGCTTACACGACTTGATAATGTAGGCTACGTGCAACAGCGTGAAGTGACCTGATTTGGAAATTTGCAGTAAGATATGATTAACAAAACGAAGCCTAACTAAGAGAAGAAAAAATGGGAACGCAGAGGAGTCGAAAAAAGGTAGAACCAGGAAGATATAAAAGAGAAAGTACCCCCAAAACTCGACAGTCCCAGCAAAACAGCAAAACAAGAAGTGACTAGCTGCCAAGTCTCCACGAGAACTCGAACTCACGTCCCAAGTAGTCGGAGTCAAACGCCTAACCAACTGGCCAACTACAGTGTTGTAATGAGCAGCAATATAATTAATAGAAATAACAGATCTAGTTTGAAGCTGTGTGACATACAAGTAGAAGTGCCGGTTGTGGAGGGGAGGGGAGCTACAATTTTGGACAAAACTCGTTGGGACACCCCCGCTCCCCTTCACTACAGTCATTCTCTCTGTGCAACTTTGGAAGGGGGAGCGGGGGTTTCATGTAAACCTGGGAACCGAGATTCAAGAATATTATGAGAAAGCGTCCCAAAAGTTTTGTCCAAGACTGTAGAGCGAACACTCTTTTTTATCCGCATCCTTAAGTATTAGTACCGTACTCAACATGGCTGATAAACGCGTCGATGATGTTGTTTCAATACGCTTGAATACATTTTTCCTTTTAATGTTTATTTCCTGTAAATGTTCCGTAGTTTGGACTATAAATGACATAAATGGGGGGTGCGGAGGTGGGGATAGGGCGGGACAGACAGGGGAAGCACAGGGAGCCTTGGTCTTCCCGGTCACAAAATTTCCAATTTCTTCGGAAAACATGTAGTCAGGATAGTAGGTCCGAAAAACTGCGTAATCCCGACGCTCGGGTAGCGCACAAATTCGAGTGATTGGGGTCCAAGTTTTCCCCTACGTGGAACTGCAAGCTGAAGCCCCGATAAAGGCGACGGGCTGCCGGAAGGTTGGCGACAGCAAAATTCAAAATTTTCGGCCCGCATTTTGGGTTTTTAGTCGTGAAATGGGAAAATTTCAGTGCGGGACCTATTACAGAATATGCATGCCCTCATTTAAATCAAAATATCACGTAAATCACAGAGGCGAATGGCTGTTGTGGGCTACTTCATATTTTATTGCAGTTTCCCGACTACATTGGAAAATTTACCCGACAGTGGGGGATCCTTCCTCGACGAGGGAAAATGGTCCCTAACCCCATCCGGCGTCACCACTGTCCCGACGACGATCAGTCTCCCTGACTTCTGACCTTCAGTTCCTTGAACTCAAGAGCAGAAATCCTCCAACTCGAATACCAAATTTACAGCGAACTCCGGGCGCTGTAGAGTATCTTGCTTTACTTACTTGTGAATTTAACATCCAACGGCCTTCAAACGGACCAAAATCAGGTATACGCGAATCAATGGAAGAATGATTGCTGGTACACGCGCTTTCTGAACTTAAATGCTAAGGCTTCTTTCCAAATTCTTAACCTTTATGATATGGTAATTTAAATATCTTATGACGGTCAGCTTGTCGGCTGTTCTGTGATTGATAGCCAGACGAAACGTTTTGCATTCAAGAGCGAATCAAGGGAAGTTGGGCTGACTACACTTTTCCCAAGGCCGCTATACTCGGCATTTGTCAAACTCGAAGTCACCCCCTCCCCTCAATTAGAAGACCTTGTATACGCGGATACACGGGTAGAGTACCACTAATTATTGACTTACACACTAAATCAGGCTACTTCCCCGCCCCCTAAATCCTTGTAGAAGTTTCAACCTGGACGAGCCACCCCTCTGGTTGAAACTCACAATGTGGGCTCTTACGGCACTTTCAAATTTTTATACCATAACCATTGAAATTTTGAGGTAGAAGGGTCTGAATGATAGGTACATGTTAATTACCAGCCCTGATCTATACTCAAAGACGGCGCTTCACAGAGAAGTGTTATACAATCCAAACAAATGGCACTGAAATTGGACAAATTGCCTTGAATTTTGCACAGTCAACTCGCTGCCTATAAAAACCATATGAAAAATTTGATCGCATTTTTATAAGTAACACAGTCAAAAACAAGCTCCTATTAAAAAAATTCTAAGGTACTAAATTTGTCACTCAATGTTTTTCGGCGAAAGAACATTTGAATTTATAGTGGTCCGCTAACTACAAGGCTGTATTTGACAAACGCGAAACTATTCCTTTATTATTAACTTAAAAACTTAAAATTGGGTACGTTTCGTGGCCTCTGGACCCTTGTAAAAGTTTTCAACGGGCACCAGCTACCCATCATATGAAAGCTGACGAGTAGGCCTTTTACAATGATTTCAAATTTGTGTACCATGACCGTTGAAAATTTGAGCTAGGAGGGCTTGTATAATTGGGCCCATGGTGGTTCCTGCTTTTTTACTTCATTCAAAATGCCATTTTGTATCACGGAAGGTGCCTGAAATACCTTCAGCTTTCTTCATTTTTGCCTGATGGGTACTTCAACTCCTTTTCTATCGCATACACATCACAAATTGAGCACGTCAGTTCAGCAACATGGTCTATACTCCACCCCCCACCCCACCCAATTTTTCCAAGGTGTTAAATTCGTAGGGTCCCACCCCCATGGTTAGTGGTGTGAGATGAACGGGAAAACGCGGAGGGAGACTTGGTCAAGTTTAAGGGAACTGCTGTCTTCCTTTGACAAATCAGCGAACCATCAAGCAAGTACAATGGTCGCCTATTGTTAGCAAAAGCTTACACCTACCCCCTAAGAGGTTTAGTCCATAGTTGCAATGCAAGAAAAGTATTTTCAGGTCGGTAATTTATGAATATTCATCCCAGACTTGTTTTTCTCAAGAAACAACAGTTGCTTTGGGAAGGTAGGCGAATTCGGTATCAATAAAGACAGGCCTCTCGGCTACTAAAGTAGCCGAGAGTCCTGTCTTTATTGATACCTTTCGTATCAAATGCTAATTACATGAAATATGGAATCGGTTTTATCTCATAATGGGAAAATATTCATAAAACTTTTACCAATTGCAACCGAAAAAAATGCTCTGTGGTAGGGGGTAGGCTTACACGACTTGATAATGTAGGCTACGTGCAACAGCGTGAAGTGACCTGATTTGGAAATTTGCAGTAAGATATGATTAACAAAACGAAGCCTAACTAAGAGAAGAAAAAATGGGAACGCAGAGGAGTCGAAAAAAGGTAGAACCAGGAAGATATAAAAGAGAAAGTACCCCAAAAACTCGACAGTCCCACCAAAACAGCAAAACGAGAAGTGACTAGCTGCAAAGTCTCCATGAGGACTCGAACTCACGTCCCAAGTAGTCGGAGTCTTTTTTTTTTTTGAAGGAAAAATCTTTATTTCCATCCAAGAAGCTATATACACTATTATACAATATTGATAATTTACAATTATTTACAAGTAATTTCAGTTTGAAAGATAATTCAATCCGGTAGTCAATTCCATACAATTCAGCCAGCTAACTGCATTCTTGACTTAATTTGTAATCAAATTCAATTAACAGAAAAAAAAATTATCAGTCAAGGCACTATATAATAATATTCATTTAATTAAGTAGTCGGAGTCAAACGCCTAACCAACTGGCCAACTTCAGTGTGCTGTAATGAGCAGCAATATAATTAATAGAAATAACAGATCTAGTTTGAAGCTGTGTGACATACAAGTAGAAGTGCCGGTTGTGGAGGGGAGGGGAGCTAGAGCGAACACCCTTTTTTATCCGCATCCTTAAGTATTAGTACCGCAATCAACATGGCTGAAAAAACGCCTCGATGATGTTGTTTCATTCCCCTGTATACATTTTTCCTCTTAATATTTATTTCCTGTAAATGTTTCGTAGTTTGCCCTATAAATGACATAAATGGGGGGTGGGGATGGGGCGCTGCAGACGGGAAAGCACAGGGAGCCTTGGTCTTCCCGGTGTCAGAATTTTCCAATTTCTTCGGAAAACATGTAGTCAGGATAGTAGGTCCGATAAAATGTGTAATCCCGACGCTCGGGTAGCGCACAAATTCGAGTGATTGGGGTCCAAGTTTTCCCCTACGTGGAACTGCAAGCTGAAGCCCCGACAAGGGCGACGGGTTGCCGGAAGGTTGGCGACAGCAAAATTCAAAATTTTCGGCCCGCATTTTGGGTTTTTAGTCGTGGAATGGGAAAATTTCAGTGCGGGGCCATTCACAGAATATGCATGCCCTCATTTAAATCAAAATATCACGTAAATCACAGAGGCGAATGGCTGATGTGGGCTACTTCATATTTTATTGCAGTTTCCCGACTACATTGGAAAATTTACCCGACAGTGGGGGATCCTTCCTCGACGAGGGAAAATGGTCCCTAACCCCATCCGGCGTCACCACTGTCCCGACGACGATCAGTCTCCCTGACTTCTGACTTTCAGTTCCTTGAACTCAAGAGCAGAACTCCTCCAACTCGAATACCAAATTTACAGCGAACTGCGGGCGCTGTAGAGTATCTTGCTTTACTTACTTGTGAATTTAAAGGCAGTAGGCAGTCACCCCAAACAGAGTGAGTGTATCCTGTCACTCGAGTTCATGATTGGCCTATTTTGATCATGTGACAATATTCTTGTTAGTGAATTGTGGAATTCAAGGAGAATTTCGCCTTGCTTTACCTATTGTTTGTAATAGTTATGTTCAAAACGTCTTCAGAGGTGCTTTTAATGCAATAAGAGGAGATTTGCAAGAGTCTGCTGATTTTTCAAAGAAAATTTTGGGGCGACTGCCTATTGCCTTTAACATCCATCGGCCTTCAAACGGACCAAAATCAGGTATACGCGAATCAATGGAAGAATGATTGCTTTCTGAACTTAAATGCTAAGGCTTCTTTCCAAATTCTTAACCTTCAAGATATGGTAATTTAAATATCTTATGACGGTCAGCTTGTCGGCTGTTCTGTGATTGATAGCCAGACGAAACGTTTTGCATTCAAGCGCGAATCAAGGGAAGTGGGAGGGGGCGCCCCGGCTTGAAAATACTTTACTGACTACACTTTTCCCAAGGCCGCTATACTCGGCATTTGTCAAACTCGAAGTCACCCCCTCCCCTCAATTAGAAGACGGATACACAGGTAGCGTACCACTAATTATTGACTTACACACTAAATCAAGCTACTTCCCCGCCCCCTTGATCCTTGTAGAAGTTTCAACCTGGACGAGCCACCCCTCTGGTTGAAACTCACAATGTGGGCTCTTACGGCACTTTCAAATTTTTATACCATAACCATTGAAATTTTGAGCTAGAGGGGTCTGAATGATAGGTACATGTTAATTACCAGCCCTGATCTATACTCAAAGACGGCGCTTCACAGAGAAGTGTTATACAATCCAAACAAATGGCACTGAAATTGGACGAATTGCTTTGAATTTTGCACAGTCAACTCGCTGCCTATAAAAACCATATGAAAAATTGATCGCATTTTTATAAGTAACACAGTCAAAAACAAGCTCCTATTAAAAAAAATTCTGAGGTGCTAAATTTGTCACTCAAAATTTTTCGGCGAAAGAACATTTGAATTTATAGTGGTCCGCTAACTACAAGGCTGTATTTGACAAACGCGAAACTTCCTTTATTATTAACTTAAAAACTTAAAATTGGGTACGTTTCGTGGCCCTTGGACCCTTGTAAAAGTTTTCAACGGGCACCAGGTACCTCTCATATGAAAGCTGACGAGTAGGCCTTTTACAATGATTTCAAATTTGTGTACCATGACCGTTGAAAATATGAGCTAGGAGGGCTTGTATAATTGGGCCCATGGTGGTTCCTGCTTTTTTATTTCATTCAAAATGCCATTTCGTATCACGGAAGGTGCCTGAAATACCTTCAACTTTCTTCATTTTTGCCTGATGGGTACTTTAACTCCTTTTCTGTCGCATACACATCACAAATTGAGCACGTCAGTTCAGCAACATGGTCTATACTCCACCCCCCACCCAATTTTTCCAAGATGTTACATTCGTAGGGTTCCTCCCCTCTCCATGGTTAGTGGAGTGAGATGACCGGGAAAACGCGAAGGGAGACTTGGTCAAGTTTAAGGGAACTGCTGTCTTCCTTTGACAAATCAGCGAACCATCAAGCAAGTACAATGGTCGCCTATTGTTAGCAAAAGCTTACACCTACCCCCTAAGAGGTTTAGTCCATAGTTGCAATGCAAGAAAAGTATTTTCAGGTCGGTAATTTATGAATATTCATCCCAGACTTGTTTTTCTCAAGAAACAACAGTTGCTTTGGGAAGGTAGGCGAATTCGGTATCAATAAAGACAGGCCTCTCGGCTACTAAAGTAGCCGAGAGTCCTGTCTTTATTGATACCTTTCGTATCAAATGCTAATTACATGAAATATGGAATCGGTTTTATCTCATAATGGGAAAATATTCATAAAACTTTTACCAATTGCAACCGAAAAAAATGCTCTGTGGTAGGGGGTAGGCTTACACGACTTGATAATGTAGGCTACGTGCAACAGCGTGAAGTGACCTGATTTGGAAATTTGCAGTAAGATATGATTAACAAAACGAACCCTAACTAAGAGAAGAAAAAATGGGAACGCAGAGGAGTCGAAAAAAAGGTAGAACCAGGAAGATATAAAAGAGAAAGTACCCCAAAAACTCGACAGTCCCACCAAAACAGCAAAACGAGAAGTGACTAGCTGCCAAGTCTCCATGAGGACTCGAACTCACGTCCCAAGTAGTCAGAGTCAAACGCCTAACCAACTGGCCAACTTCAGTGTACTGTAATGAGCAGCAATATAATTAATAGAAATAACAGATCTAGTTTGAAGCTGTGTGACATACAAGTAGAAGTGCCGGTTGTGGAGGGGAGGGGAGCTAGAGCGAACACCCTTTTTTATCCGCATCCTTAAGTATTAGTACCGCAATCAACATGGCTGAAAAAACGCCTCGATGATGTTGTTTCATTCCCCTGTATACATTTTTCCTCTTAATATTTATTTCCTGTAAATGTTTCGTAGTTTGTCCTATAAATGACATAAATGGGGGGTGGGGATGGGGCGCTGCAGACGGGAAAGCACAGGGAGCCTTGGTCTTCCCTGTGTCAGAATTTTCCAATTTCGTCGGAAAACATGTAGTCAGGATAGTAGGTCTGATAAAATGTGTAATCCCGACGTTCGGGTAGCGCACAAATTCGAGTGATTGGGGTCCAAGTTTTCCCCTACGTGGAACTGCAAGCTGAAGCCCCGACAAGGGCGACGGGTTGCCGGAAGGTTGGCGACAGCAAAATTCAAAATTTTGGCCCCTGGTTTTGCTTTTTAAAAAAATGGTTTTTCGAATTTTGGAAAATTTTCTTTCCTTTATTTCCAGGGAACTTTTTCCAAAAAAGCAGAGGAGTCCCGTGGAAAATTTCCCCCCAAAAACCAATGAACGTAAACTATGTTCGAAGCTAAGTTCTAAGGTAACATTGCTTGTTCGTAAAGTGTTCAGAGTTTGAACTTTGGATCACAGATATATTCTGAACCCTTTTCGCCGATTCGGGCTAAGCGCTATCCTTGATGTTCCCTTGTAGACATGGAAATTTTTCCTTATTGTATATGTTCATAATGTTCATTCTAATACGAAGGGTCTAACCATTATTAATTCCTTGCTGAAGGCAAAAGGAATCTAATCACGTGGGTAGGTAGGTAGGTAGGTAGGTAGGTCGGTAGGTAGGTAGGTAGGTAAAGTCGACACATGAACACATACGTGCTATAGCCTATTGTGTCTTTCAAGTTCTAATACGGTTCAAGTTCTCTCCTTTAGTTGCTTCTTACGACAGGCGGGCAATACCGTGGGCATATTCTACAACCCCCAGTCCACAGGGGGTCTAATCAGGTGGAAGACTGTGTGTATGTGTGTATGTATGCGTGCTTTTCACTTTGGTTGTAAACACGATATCTCAAGGTAGTAATAATGGATAATTTTCATACTTAGGATATAGAATTATCATATTAAGAGAAATATTTCCATTGCTTTTGTCGAAGTGAAAGGTCATGTGAGGTCACCAGAGGTCAAAAACCGAAAACCGTGTAAACACGATATCTCTAGGTAGGAAGCATGGATACTTTTCATACTTAGTACTTTCATACTAAGGATGCGTTATAGCCAGAAGATGAACCCTATTGATTTTGAAAAAGGTCAAAGGTAATCTGAGGTCACCAAAGGTGAAAATACGAAATTCTTAAAAACTGCTTGTAAACACGATATCTTCTCAAGATAGCAATGATATCTTCATACTTGGTATATACATTTATCATATTGAAAGGAAGAACAGTATTGCTTTCAGTGGAGGTCAGAGGTCATTTCAGGTCATCAGAGGTAAAAAAACGAAAACCTTGAAAAACACGATATTTCAATACTCACTTGCTATAAAGATGTGTTACTTTAAGAGACGGCGAACTCTATGGATTTGTTGGAGATCAAAGGTCATATAAGGTCATTAGAGGTGAAACTACGAAAACCTTATTCAAAATAGACAGTGGTTGGTACCTCACAATTCAAAGGTCAGGAGAGGTCAGGAGAGGTCAAGTTGTGGAAAGGTAAAACGTGATATATTCAAAAAGTATAAAGTTGAGGGATGAACCTCAGTGCAACAAATCACCCCTTTCAAAAAGCAAGCACCAAGCCTTAGTTGGCTCTCTGGTTTATAATAGAAAAGGCTTTTATTCATAAGAAAATGAGATCACAAGCCATAAAACCCGCTAATCATAATAACAATAAAGATTTGCTAATAATAACATCGAGAGGAGCCCAGTAGACGTAATAATTGAAGACAGGTTTACTATTTTAAATGCATAAAAAGTTTACTATTCATAATGGGTTAGAGTAAGGATATTACATAATGAGAAACAAAGTGAACCCTCCTGTCCACTTAACGAAATGACCCTTCTATTTTATCATGAACAGTAACTTGTTTTTGATTACTTGCCAAATGCAGGCAAGGAATCTATGCGATGTTGGTGTGTGTTGGGGGCTGTGTGAATGTGACACTTAGCTTGTAAACACGATATCTCAAGATAGCAATGTCACACAATTTTCATTTATGGAATATAGATTTGTTCTGTTCAAAGAAATAACCTATCGTTTTTGGTGAAGGCCAAAGATCATTTGTACCCTATTGCTTTTGGTGGATGTCAAAGTTCATTTGAGGTGACCTGAGAGGTTAAACTGCGTATACTCTGTAAAATGGCTTTTAAAAAGAACGATATTGTTTTTCGTGGCGCTCAAAGGTTACTTGAGGTCACTAGAGGTCAAAAACCGAAACCTTGTAAGCAAGATATCTCAAGATAGCAATGACAGACACGCCCCATATTTGATATATAAATTATCTGAGAGAAAGAACACTATTGTTTTGGGGAGGTCACAACTTTTTAGGTCACCAGAGGTCAAAAACTGAAAACCTTGTTAACATGATATGTGAAGATGTAAATTACAGACGGATATCATACTTTATCGATTCGTCATGGTGAGAGGAGGAACGCTATTGTCTTTGGTGGAGGTCACCAGAGGTCAGAAACTGAAATTTTGTAAGGATGATATTAAAAGAGAGGAAGCACAGACACTTGTGTATGTGTAGATGGCTCATACTGGGTAGAAGAATTCTATTGTTTCTGGTGGAGGCCAAAGGTCATCTGAGGTCAGCAGAGATTGCAGAAAACATTGTTAATACACGATCTTTCAAGACAGGGATGATGGAAACTTTTTATGCATGGAACACAGAGTTGTCACTCTACGTGAAGAGAAAGCTACGGGTTTGTTGGAGGTTGAAGGTCATCTGAGGTCATCAGAGGGGGACTACTAAAACCTTGTAAACCAAATAGACAGTGGGCTGTACCTCCCAACTGCATCTGGTGTTTCATGACCCAGGAAAAGTTAGGGTTTCATTTTTGTACCATTTCAAAGATAAAATTATAGAGAACATTTGTTTTGCCATAAGCAAAACTGTTACAGTAATAACTTTAACTTTAATTACCCAATTATGCACACGTGTAAAAGATGCTTTGGGTATAGCATAACTAGGCAATACTATGAATTTAACGACTTCATTATTGTCGTGGTGGAGTAGTGTTTGGTTTCTCACACAGACAGAGGGGGTTCGAATCTCTTTCTGGACACTTCTTTTGTCATTTTTTGTTATTCAATTTTTGATGGGGTTCAGAGACCATATGAGGCCGGCAGAGGTCAGATGGTAGAAAGATCGTAAAAAGTGATATAATCAAGACAGATAAATAGGAGGGATGAAACTTAGTGCATTAAAGCAACCTCCTTCGGCAAGACTGAATCACTAAGCCTTCGGGCTTTCTGGTTGTTATGGTTTAAGAATTTTTTAACAAAAGATCTTTTTTGTCGATTATAACAAGGGCATTTATGGCTAATTACTCATACACTGAGGTTCTGGTATAATACCCGGGTGATGCAGTTTTTACAATTGTAATGTAATTTTATTTCATTTTTGACAAAAACACCCTGCCAAGCTTCCAATTCTTTCGATCCGTTAAGCCACTGGATTTTTGTGACCAATAAATGTTATAAATAACAACCAGTGGGACTGAAGACTTTCAAAAAAAGCGAGCTGCCCCTAAGACAATGACAAAAGAGTGCTTACACGGTTTTCGATATTTTGACTTTTGATGATCTCAGCCTGATAACCCCCCCCCCCCCAAAAAAAAGAAAAAGCAATAGCATTCTTACCTTAATTAGATAGCTTAATTACACCTAAGTTGTGTGCAGGCTCCAATTCGTTGTGACTACTCTTCTCTATAACAAAATATGAAACCAGTTCTTCTAAATAATGGAAAATCTATAAGATTATATGAGACTCATTCCACAACGTATAATAACTATACTGTATTCCTGTATTCCACGCATCCTAGGACAGTGTTATGCACTGAGATTTCTAATCCCAACTCATTTACAACTGGTCCTTAGAATCCTCACTGTAAAAGTGAACGATCTTAAGCCATCACAGGCCAATTCTCGTCATCCCACACAGTTCCAATTTTCCCAGCTAAATTTTTAGCCCCTCCGAAAAACTGTCTTAAGCTCCTCCTGTACGTAGCCACAAGCTTAGTTTATTCCCTATGGCCATAGCCTGATAAGCATACAAAGCCCCAATGTGCACTCTCTATGCAAGGTGTGACGGACATGTTAGCTACTTTGCCTACTTTGAAATTTCAAATTTTGATGTCAACCAACGAGTAATCAACCACTGAGAATCTTGATACCCCAACCAAAAATGTATATTGGGTGATGGGTGTCTGTCTTTAAGCTTTGCCCACTTATCGCATTTTAAACTCAGAGCAGTACATCGGCTGGGGTATACCTAATTGGTTGTATAGCCACACCATGAAAAATCATACAGATAGTTCCTATACTGTAGCAAGTATACGCACTAAGAAAACAGAGTGCTACAGTTATTAAAGTTATTCAGTTAGCTGTAAAGAGCAAGTATTGACGGGACGGTAGTGTATCTTTTATGTCTTTTAGGGTTAGATTACTGCACCTTCAAGACGTCCATGAACTGGAAACTCATTTAAAAAGTTTATCAACGTCTAGCGTTTCAGCTAGCCTACGATATTGAAGTGTCTTTGGCTGCCACTTCTGACATATTGGTCCGCGTCATGTACTGGTGCCTGATAATGTACTGGCTTGTTTTCCCTACTCCACTGCTTATGCTGAGCACCAAGCACAATGGCAGTAGGTTCCCTTTTTAAAATCTTTGGTATGACCCGGCCAGGAGTCGAACCCCAGACCTTCCGGCACTCCATGTTATGAGGCTACCCACATGTTGAGTAAGGTCATTGACAAGTTGCTCCAAAGTATACTTTTGAGAGAAATCCAAAAGGTGTAGCCTTTAACATGGCTGTAACCGGTTTGTTTTTCGGGGAAGGTTGCTTTTCAAACGGAAATCAAGGTAAAATGTGTTCGTGAAAAGTAAACATTTTCCTTTTATATATGGAAAGTACACCGTACAAACTGAATTCTTACTAAAACTTCACACAGAAGATAAAGTCAGAAATCCAGTTTCATGCTCTAACCATTTCATAGTTAACAACTATTCATAATACCACAAAGCTTTCAAGATTCATTTATAAGCAGCGTCTTTCGTAAGTGGTTACGAAGCCAAAGTCGATAGCTAAATGAAATGTTAATTTTCAAATAAGTGAAGATCAGTGGCAAGTGATTTTGAATATTCCTTTTAAATCTTAACGTGAAACGAAGATTATTTACTTCCAATAAATCTTTCTCCACAGTACTTTAGGTACAAATTATATGTTATCACTTATGAAAAAGACGGATAATCCTCGTTGTAATTTGTGTGGAGTAAGAGACGAGACGATAGAGCATCTCTTCTGGGAGTGTAATGTAAGCTCAAATTTTATTTTAGACATTGAGCAAAGGGTTTTTAATCGACAATTCGTTTTTTCTAAAAGAGATATGAGTATGGGTATGAACTTTTACCGAAGCACCCTTTAAATTTTCTCATTTTTCATATTAAATATTACATCTTTCAAAAAAAAATTACAAAACGATTCGTTGATTGTCAATGAGTTTTTGTATAAATTTAAATTTTCGTTACAAGTAGAAAATTAAGTAAGTACAATCGTAGGCCTTTTCTGCATAGTAAGCTTAAGTCTGTTTTTAGTGAGTGCAAAATGTTATTTGAATAGAAAATGGTTTCTGTCACTGTGGTAACAATTTTTCTGTTGCTGTACAAGATGTTTTCTCTGTTCATCTCCAGCAACAGTCCGTTTAAACATGTTACCTATGAAAACTTTTGTTTCTTGAAAAGTAAGAAATACTTGTTCTTTTCATGTGGAATCAATTTTTGAAATAAATGATGGCAAAAAAAGGAAACCGATAGGCTTGCTCTAGCCATTGTGTGCTAAACCACCCTGACATAGAGGCCGGTGCCCGATTATACTGCGCTAATACACCCTGACACACTCACAAGTCGATGGGCTAGCTCCAGCAGTGCTGAATCACTCTGACATATTTAGAAGTAAATTGCACCATTCTGTGCTAAAGTTATATTTAATCAAGTGGACATTTTTCAAGAGGTTACTGGTTAACACTTCGAAGCAAGGATCCATAACCTTTTATTTCTCTTAAAACAAATATAAGTATCACGTAGTAGTAGAAAACGGAGGAGAGAAATAGAGCTCACCAGTATTTACTTTTGGAGGAGTGCCTCAACAAAAGAGATAACAAAGAAAAATGAACGAGCATCACGTCATTTGTTGGAAGTCAGGAGTTTTTCTTATAACATTATAACCAAAAGGCATATAGAAATGTTAACTATTCCACAACACCATATTAGAAAATCCAATTAACACCCTCTTCATCTCTTTCGTTTCCATACCTTCTTTGCTTTTTGGTTAGGTCAAACTCGGTTCTAAAAAGCAAAATAAATCAAGTGAAAAGTTTATGGCTGTCAATGAAGCTCTTTTTGTGAAACTCAACCTCTAAAAATGTGAGGAAATACTGTCAAGTGGAAATTGTTAAACTGTTCAAAAGTTTTACTTTTTACTCCCGATGAGAATTGCATGCCTATAGAAACTGGCCGATAAGCACGCAACCTTTATAAGGTATCAGCATGATTAGATAAACTTTTGGATTTATGGCTTCCAATAACATAGACAGCGGGCCGTACCCTAATATGTGCTTGCGTTTTCAAATTTTGTGACGCACACCTGAGGGACTCAATGAAAATTACCCAGAAAGGTTATTTTTTAAAATTGTGAACATAAAGCCGACTACCACAAGCGAAAGAGTTGGCCTACGAAGAGAAATTTGAGAGTAAATTGTTAGCTTTATTGTGGTCACAATTTATTGCATGTACTAACTCCATGAATCTTCTAACACATACAGACTGTATGTAGACTAATACGTACAGTGCCACAGTACAGTAGTCAGTGTAATTTGAATGCAAAATTGGTACATCTCAAATAGTCAAAAACTTTTGTGACAATTTGAAAAACGAAGATAATTTAGCATAAGCCCTTTGAACTGGTTCTTCAGTGGTTGGCGTAAATCCTATCCAAAGCTTCAAGGAAACTCTCCAGGCTTACCGTACGGTAGCCGAGCTCCAAACCATGCAGTTTTCTTGAAGACATATATTGCCAAAGAACGGCCAGCAACCTCTATATTCATAGCAAGGAAATCTTAAGCAGAAAAGTTAAGGGGGCGAACCTGTTCCTGAAATTAGTGGACATCCAGTACAAAAGATTCGGACGTAGGCCTTCTCAACCCCCCCCCCCCACAACAAGTCCTACTATCTCATCACCCATCAGATCAGAAAGAGTTTCTCCTCTTCTCTGCTAATTGCTGCTGTGTCTCTTGTCTCATTTACCTTTTTATCTTAGTATGATGGCTACACGACGTTTTACAAGACCCACCTCTGGTACTACCCGACCTAAACATGCTATCTCATTTCAAGAATAAAACACGGCATACGCGTTCCACCTGTAATCAGACCCTATTACAAAATAAACCTTATACTTGTCTCAAATTTATCAAGAACCTTTCGACCAGAACCCTGTTGGACACAGAGATCTTCTCATGGGAAAAGGCTTGGGATTTATATCCACTTCCGGCCCGAGGCCTAAAAGATATTCTCTGCTATAAGCAGTTCACCGGCTCACCCGGTCGTACCATGATCGAGAAGTAAATATTCAATGTATGATAAATCCTCCAAACCATGTCATAAGTTCCGTCTCTCATCTACCTGGAAACCGAAAGTTACCCCATGCATTACTCAAGAGGACTACCTACACATATAACACCAAGGCCTCCCCCGTTGAAATTCCGATTTACCCCGACGAATGTAATATATCCAGTCCCTAGCACTCTGCCATCATTACGCGCAGCAGCAAAAAGTTGAAACTACACGAATTTCAGGTAAAACACTGGCTTTACGGCAGTAGCATGTAAGTTTTTTGGGCAATTGAAAGTGTCTGGATGCAGAGACTGAATGCAGGTTTTGTCATTACATTTACTTAATGAAAATTTTGTTAATACACTTACGACGAAAACAGCATTCTGAAACGCGCTTATTAGTCCTTCACCCCTTTTGCTACACTTATCATGGAGGTCTAATATCACCTCCCTGCACCTATATATTCTTCCTCCCTCTCATTCCCCATTGCTGGAAGCTGTTCGTCTAGATTTTGGTTCATAATTAGTAAAAATACGATAGTTGTAAAGTGTTCGACGTCATACTCTATATTATCAAACTTCCCCCAAATAGAAAGCAGTAAAATAGACAAAAGGGAGGAGACTGCAGGTTTTTGACAACGTATCTTTCTCTTAATAAACAACATATTCTCCTCTTTTTCCTTACCAAAAGTTATCGTTCACTTAATTATGGACATTTTCCAGCCATATATAATCAGTTCCAAAAACATCCCAAAGATAGCACAATTTTGCATCTCAAAGACCTTAAATTAACAAACAATTCTTAAAGGGGAGGCCCCATGACGGCACCTGTATGTATTGACAAAGGAAAAGTCAAGTACACAAATGCCAGGATGCATCAAAAATAAAGGTGCAATTTACGCAGACTTGGGGGAACTGAGGTATTATTACGTCATCATCTATGGTGCCCCCAATCACAATAAACCTAGCGGCGCCACTGATCTCAAGCCAGCTTGCAGGTCTTGTAATGATCTCCGAATTCAAAATCCAGTTGTCTGGGATGGCCCTGTAAGTTGATCCCTGTCTTTTAAGCTTAGCAGGACATCGTTGCTCTGGTACAATATCAGTCCTGTGAAGCTTATCAATGAGTTTCGTGCTCAAAATTGCATTTCCTAAATGTATTAATATACCAATACCCAAGAACATTACCTCCGAAATTTACCATCTCAAAACAGTCTTCTGGCACTTCTGAGAGATTAAAACCCAGGAGCTTCCCCCACCGGGGCTTTGCCCCTGGACCCACCAGGGGCCCTACGGCGGACCTTGGACCCCACCCGTCATGGGCTTCGCGCTCACCTTGCACGCTTCCCGTGCACATTTTCTACGTTTGCGATAATTCACTCCATCCCCCCAAAGTTGAAAAGAAATCTACGCCCCTGAAGGTATGGCAGGAAGGGGAGTTGGAACTCTGGCCAGAAGGTATTTATTTCCTTTGGTACAAACCAAATCGACATATGGTAAAAACTAATGACAACTTGTGTCAAGAGGTAGCTATCAATTAAATCAGTTCTGCTCATGACACACAGACATGAATCGTATTCCGATGAAGATTCGTTGGTCTTTCTCTTTAAATGTATCTATAAACATAATTAATGGTTCTTGTAATCATTGTCTTAGTATCAGAAGTTTAAGATTTATGTTGGAAACATCAGTAAACAAGATGATGACATTCGTTACCTCCAAAGGCGAAATTGTCAGTAGAATGTCCGTCTTATACATGAATATTAAAGGATTTCAAAAACACAACAAAGCTTTGAGCTTTTCTTGAGTGTATTTTCTACAGTTTTGATGCCATTAAGCTGCCTGAAATACTTCTCTGTAATCCACAGTCTTTTAGTAACGTTCTTCCTAATTGTGATTGCAAGTTTGTACCACTCCCAACCTAATGCACGGATGTTGGCACCGCAGGGTGTATGATGAAAACCTTGTAAATATGCAACACGCTAGATCATAAGGCATGTGGATAGCCACTTACTGCGTTCCGTAGTGGCTCTTGAAAAAATAAAGAAATACAAAGACGGTAGTTTGAGTAATACAAAAATGACGTCACATTACCGCCCAATCTACAATTTTAAATGGAGTGAATAAACTTCAACATTTAATATCCCCACCGAGGAATGTCCTGTGAAGATGAAAGTTGGACCATTTGGATGCATTGTTCAAGCGTTGTAAATTATATTTTTGGAATTCCAGACTTTAAGTAGGCCTACACTTTAAAAGATTGCTGCATTCATCTCATCACTTTGGTACGTTATCTGACAGGTGCATGATTGCCCGGTTTGTACCTTCTTTATGCAGGTATATACAGAATCCGCAAGTATCTTCATTCCGGATGCATCAAGTTTTCGTTTGTATCTAGTTTTATTTGTATCAATTTTTCGTTTGTATAAACTTTTCGTTTGCATCAAATGTTCTTTTGTATCAGTTTTTCGTTGTATCAATATTTTGTTTGTATCAACATTTCGTTTACATCAACTCAACTCGTATGTAACTATTTTTCATTTGTATGAATTTTTCGTCTGTATTAATTTTTTGTTCGTATCAATTTTTGTTTGTTTCAAAATTTCGTTTGTATCAAAATTTCGTTTCTTCAAAAGAGTCCTTAAAATTTGAAACTGCCTAAAAATGTTTAAATTCTTTCCATGTAGATCTAGCATAAAACTACACTACATGTAGGATATAGAGAACAGTTGTGAAATACCCTCTACAGCGGTATAAATATTATAAATAAGTGCAATGCCTTTTCTAATCAATCTGCCGCGATGACAACACAGATTTCCCACAATGCACTGTATCTTTGGCAAAAATAGCACTTCTTTGAAAATAAGTATCTTCCAAACGCTTCATTGTATTGAGATGGAGTTTCTACCTCCTAATACAGAAAAAAAAATTTTTTTGAAGGCATTGAATTTAATCCCTTTAAAAGTCTAAAATCCATCAAAGACAATAGGTAACTTCTTCACAATATCACAAATCTATATACCCAGTATGAAGTGTTTCCATCATTGCCATCTTGAGATAGTTACAAGGTTTTAGAAGTTTCACCTTGAGTTACCTCAGATGACCTCTGATTTTCACCAACAACAATACGGTTTTTTGTCGTAATATTAGAAATTTATAAACCCAGCATTAGAAGGTTCCATCAGTCCTATCGTGAAATATCGTGTTTACAAGATTTTGGAATTTTACCTCTGACGACCTCAAACGCCATTTGACCTTCCCTAAAGCAATAGGGATCTTCTCCTAATATGACAAATCTATGTGCCAAGTGTGAAAAGTGTCCATCATTTCTATATAACGTGTTTACAAGCAATTTTCTCGGTTTTCTTGGTTTCACCTCCGGTGACCTCAGATAACCTTTCCCCTCTACCAAAAACGATAGGCTTCATTTATTGATCATCAGGCATCCGCATTCTAAGTATAAACAGTACCCGTGCTTTCTACTTAGAGATATCGTATTTACAGGGATTTAGGTTTTTGACCTCTGGTGACTTGAAATAACCTGTGCCCTCCACCATAAAACAGGGTTATCCCACTTAATATGATAAATTTATATACTAACTATGAAAAGTATCCACCGTTGCTATCTTGAGATGTCGTATTAGTAAGCTCACAAACACGCATACACAGATACACTCACATACACAACCGTCAGCGTGATTGCGTAGATTCCTTTAGCCTTCGGCAAGTTCGGCAAGGAATCACAAAAGGTTCTTAGCCAATTTATCAAACAAAAAAATTAATAAATAATAGTTGTTTCCCCATTAAGTACTAGGGTAATCAAACTTGTTCAGCAATGTTCACAGTTGGAGGCGGGCTCAGTCCAAAGGTACAAATTCCTTTTATGCAATGTATGGATGTGGTCTGACAGTAGGCTATTGCTTAAAATATCATGCTTGGAATTGTTCATTGGTTTCAGATTTTTTGTAATTACTTTGTTTATATTCCACTAGTTTCTACCTGCTACCTGCACTATACGTCAGCCATTACAAATTCTATTGGGGTGTTTTTGTGGATGGGTAATATTGCATGACTCTAACGCTTTTAATTGTTCAGCAGTTTCAAATTGATAACTATTTGTTTGTATTATATAAACGTAAATGACAGTATGCATTCAATTTTTCTGCTTCCCCTTACAATTTTGTCGTGTTATGCACGTTTTAGCTGGATGCTACATATTTGTATTCCTTGACCCATCAAATCAGACGCCTAGGATATATATTGGTACATTGGTATAGTAGGTTGTATACCATCTTGCTCTCCATAGATCCCAGTACCAAAGCTTAAGGTGATTTTTTTAAATTTATGGGAATGACTGTTACACGCTTTAATCGCCATGCAGCCTCATGAATGTAATCAAAAGATGGCAAGAGAGTAAAAAGATTCTAAAGCTCTTGGGATGGGAACGGGAGAACACCTGGCCTTGGTCACAGCTGATTAAAGTGTGAACTGAAAATCCCCAACAGAGTGGGTTCAAGGCCTGGAAAGCTTTGAATTTCAGATGATCTGTGGTGTTATCTGAAGCATTTCCCCACGATTTTAATCCAATAAATGGCTGTTCCACAATTTTGAGTTTTATGTCATAGCATCAGCTTTTGTTCGCTATGGAATCAAAAATATGTTCCCACTATTTTCCACAGGGTTCAAAAGTGGGGGACATATCCACCCCCGTCCTCCACCTGTTGACATTCGTGAAAGAAAATGGACATTCTCACTTGCTATTTACAAGGTTGTTCGGTATAAATACGAGTAAGTACTTTCGTGCCACTAGTTTCTGTGTAAAAGCCAACGTTGGTATTTCGGTTAAAATATCAACACACTTGTAACTCTAGATATAGACCTATGTATCCCGTTTGCATATCTCCGCAGTTGTAGCTTGCTTGCAGATTACATCCGCGCAATTAGAAGGATTATTAACCATATTTCCATACATTATTGTACCTCAAATGGATAACAATTTGTCCTTATGCATGTGGTATATGTTTTCTAAAGCAGACGCTAAGATTCAATTTTACCGCAACAACATAAAAATATATTTTAATATGAAGAAGTGTTGCAATCTTGCAAGTAAAGTTTCAAAACTTTTCAATTATGTTGTGAATTGTAGAAAGACAAAGAGAGGTTACAAGTTTTTGTCAAGGAAGTACAGTAAGTTATACTATATCGAATGATAGTGATAATCAGATAATCGTAGCAAAAAATATATGATTAATATATTAACACGTGCTAAAAGTCAACTAAAGCAACTGCGTTCTGGAGGACAAGCAGCACACACACGCTTGGTCATATACTTAAAAAATATGGTGCGTCGGCGCGGTGTCCTCCAGAACAACCAGGGTGTTCACACTGAATTGACCTTTTGACCTTTAGTGCAGCCTCCCTATAAGTAGTGATCAAAATCACCCAACGGGTACAACCACTCCCATAGCTGAAGAGATTAACAATTCTAGGCACCATATTGTTTTCCTCTGATGGCCATCTCCCTTTTAGCACATCTGACTACAAAATAAAAGTAACTCGGAGTTAGTGTTTGGTTTTTTATGCCTAATCGCCGTCTTACAGATAAAATGTTCTGGATTGCTTTCATTCAAGTTGTGCCAAAGGTAACCGGGGTCAATAAGCTTGAGTACTTCACTTACATCATTAAATGAACTTCTTTCAAAGTTAGTATAGTTTGCCTTCCTCCCATTTAGCCAAACCGTCTCGAAACTCTCAGAATTTGTCTTTTTCAATCCTATCCAAAGTCATTATCGATTGGCCTCAAGTGAGAAGTATTTTTCACCAACTCTGCAATGACATTTTCTTCTTCAGCTATCTCGATAAAGAGGAGATGAGAAGAGTTGTCCTAACAGAAAGACATAGCATCGTAATACGCAAACATCTCGTTAGAAAAATAGAAACAAGAGTTGTCATGTGTACTGATATAACGGATGACAGCCTGCATGAAATAGCAAACATCGTCAGTTTTAGCTGAAGATGTGTTTTGGGCTTACTTTATACTAGAAGAAAAATTGGCATTGAATATTCAATTAAGAATGCGATCTGAAAATAGGTTCATAAAGAAACAGGCAGACAGACCGACAGGCAGACGGACAAACAAACAGAAAGATACACTGACAGTAGATAGGCAGAGGGCACAACACAACTTACCATGGATGGCACATAAGAATGGGTCCAACAAGCTTGTCATTACGACTACATAAGCCACGCACAATGTTAACATATTCTATGATAGATGTAAAATAAAATCCAAGCTACCCATTGAATGAATGCTACTAACATTTGCATCTAAAATGCTCTACTATTTTGACAATCGTTATCATTATCCTAATCCTAATTTTGATTCCAATGGCAGCATACCTACCACCTGTGCCCCAGAGAAAACTTAACCAGGGAATTGTACAAAACGGACAGATATCAACAAAATCTCTTAAGGCCCTGTCACACTATAGCGTATGAGAGAAACGTATGAATTAAGTATGAAATTCTTCGAATACGCACAACTTTTGAGCGTATGAACGGAAACTTTCGACAACTGTCGTTGAAGGACGTATGAGTAGCGTATGAATAGCGTATGTATGCCGTATAACTGGCTTATAGGTAGCGCATGAGTGGCGTGTGCTAGCGTATTTGAGCGTATGTCATCTTATGTCAGCGTCAGTGTAGCGGTCACAAACGTATGAGTAGCGTGTGCAAGCGTATGCGAAACGTATGCGAAAAGTATGTCTAGCGTATGAGCAGCGTGCTCCGAATTTTCCCTTTATCCCTGCACTAGACATAGGTTACAATGACGTTGCTGATGCGCTTTCCATACGCAAGCTTTACTGACCAACTTCATGCCACCGTATGAGAAGCGTACTTGACCTATGAGTAACGTACCTTTAGCGTCACTCCAGCGTATTCAGCGTATGCTGAACGTCTGCGTAACGTATAAATCATACGCTCGCATACACCGAAAATTTTTGAACATGCTCAAAATTTTTTGGCGGCCTCGACGTATGCGATCGTACACCGACGTATGCCAGCGTGCTTGAAACGTATACGACTTATGCCTAACCTACGCCCAGCGTATATCAGCGTATGACACCGCATGACCATTTTCCCCGTACGCACGCATACGCTACTATGATACGCTATAGTGTGACAGGGCCTTTAGACAATGGGTACTTGAACATGATTTAAGGGTTATTGGTCGTCAACGCAATGAACTAAGGAGGTCTCGAACTAGCAACTCTTTTATAACAGTCCAAAGCTTGAAACAATTGTCCGTGACCGTCATTTCACTTATCGAGGAATACTTTTACTGAAAATACGGATGCTGCGTAGATTAGAGAAGTCTTCTCCCATTCCACGTTCCATATTTTTACAGATGAATAATTTGAGTTACATATTAAGATGCTTTGCTGAAATACCTTGAATGGTATTTTAATCTTAGCTATAACTTTTAGACGAGGATTTCCTTTTTTGTAGCCTTCTCTATAAAAGTTATTCAATCTTCTTGCCTAATTGCTTTGTGTTTCATCCGAAAACTCCCCTAGATTATCTTACCTTGTGACAATTAAGACACGTTTCATGCTACTTTTTCTACATTAAAAAAGTTTCAACGATTATGAGCATATAATATCAAACACAGATGTAGTTATAACGATTTAGTTAGTGGCTAAAACTACGAATTCAACAGTTTAAATTAAATTTTTACTCAAAATCCAAGCACCCAAGTTCAACAGACAGAATTTTTCGCTCTACATATGCTTCTTATGGCCTTTCTTCACATTATGGCTATTTGCTATTTGGGCCTATGTTTCATTTTCCCCTTGTCCGTGTTCTTCTACCTTTCCGTTCCATTACTAGCCTCATTAGGAATTTTTTTTACAATTTAATTCAAATGAATTATATTTTTATTCTAAAATAAATCAAAGTAATAACAATGACGACAAAAAAAATTTTATGTGCCCTGAATGAAAATGTAAGACTCACCATTTTTATGGACGATAAAAGCAAGAATATTGTTGTCTTGAACAAGCACCTTTCTCCCACGTGTTAAACTGATCTTATTTCAAGTGTAATTTAACACAGTATTGTTAGCTAAAATGAACTAATTGCACCTTTCGATTTACCAATAAGGTGAGAAGCAGAGACAGGAATCATATGTAAAACCAAACTTATAATTTTTTTTTCTTTTGAAGAAATCTTTCCTTTCTTGAGCATTTTATTCTTAAAATGAAAAAGTATCTTTCATCAATCGAAAAGGCTCTTTAGACATTATTTCTATAGCCCACTCATTCTACACCACAGGAAGTGATGTTCATAATCTTCTTCTTCAAGTAGTTATCCCACGGAAGAATTGATGTGCCAATGAGAGACAGAAAAATAGAAAGACAAATACATTTTGTGTTAACACTTGCTTTTAGTCATAGAGGATGAGGACTTTTGGCTCGCGCCATAAATTTTATAAAGCACTGATTCTAGGGAGGGGTGCTCATGAAATGAAGAAACCTCTCTGTATGATGGCTCAATGGTGCTGGCAGGGGGCAGTCCCTTTGCCAAGTATTGAAACAGAAAGAGCAGCTGTCACTAGGAAGAACCTACCAACAAAGGTGGTCCTGAATGCCTAGCATTACTGAGAAGAGAGGATATACACAACAAAAAAAAAAACGAATTAACACTGAATTATTTACGTAATAAGAATATATACATCGGTCTTGAATGTGCCTCTTCTTTGCCTTGGCAACTTTCAATAATTATTTTAAAATACGGATATGCAGATGCTTGGATGCACGTGAAATATATATATAAAAAAAAACAACCCAGACCGGTCTATACTATTACTTTTACCATTAAACCTCACGCAATAAATCAAGCTTTGAACATAATTAGAAGAAAATATAGCATTACATTGTTGCCTCAGTCTCTTTTGTCTAAATGCAAATAAGATTAGGATGGGGAATATACATATATATTCTGGTTATGCGAAGGAATACTACTCTGTAGGAAGTCGGACTAGTCCTTGCAGCCCTTAGTTTTTCGTCCTCCCGTAGTCTGTAAACTGAGGAGCTTGACCTCTGGGCGGGTTGAGATAATATGGCCTAGACCTCCAGAGCGGACCTCCACGGACGAAGAAGCCCAATATAGTCCCGTCACAGGGATGATCTCGTCGGGCCTACATACATGGCGACCCTGCCCGGCCGAATTACAAACGTAACCCCTCACTGAATGGGTCTGAATATAAAATAAAATTTTTACGTGAGCAAGTGACTGTAAACGAGGCGCTAAATGTGTCAAACGCTCGCTGCACTAAATGAACAATAACGCTTTGGTACAGGAAATTAACATGACGCAATATTATTTACTCAGTTCAATATCCTGCAGTGTAGCTATGGCCTTCCCAAATAGTGCACTGTATACTGCACCTGTCACCATTTTTACGCGAACTTGATATTTTGGTATAAAATTCTTTATGTGCACCCTCCATGCTCGAGCCAATATATATACATATATGTACAAATTAACAACAACAGAAATCAATTTCTTAGTTCTACTATACTTTTACTACTCTCAATTTACAATTAAGTTCTAACAAAATATCCAATATGGCTACCTTCATTCACAAATATATATACAACATCGTCAGCACGTTTGCATTTACGTAGCTTAACATTTCAAGCTGACATATATTACTCCTTTTACTTGGATACCGGACAGCTTTTAACGCAATTACTTCACATTAATTTTTGCCATGCTGTTCCTGCAATGTAGGTGAAATACTAGGCACAGTCATAATAAAGTTATACATTTTATTCCAATCCGCTTTAGTAATATATAACCCATTTTGGCCAACCCCCAGGAAAAACCGTAAGTGAGGAGAGATAATAACAGAGAACCGCGGTACTTACATGAAAACGGTTATGTTGGGCATGTAACAGGCTCCGGTATATACTTCATGTAAGCCAACCTCAAACTGAAGTGAATAGACACCTACTAATCCTATTCACTTCAGGCTATTCAGCCTATTCATCTCCCTTCAGTTGTCTATTCACCTCAGTTTGAGGTAGTCTTACATGAAGTATCTCCCCAGGCTCCCTGACTTCGGCCGTCGGTATCCTTCGGACAGGACTGTCGGCCGCCCCTCTCAGAGAGTTGTGAAACTTCTTGAGAGTCACCGGGTAACGGGCACTTGGTATAGTTCTGTCACAATTCTTTTGCGAAGTGACCCCAGCTTATACAGAAATATTTAGTTTCTGCGCCCTACACCAGATGTGCACTCCATTGGCAACGCCTGCTACAATTATTTCCAAAGTTTTCGGAACAGAGTCAAGAATGTGTCCTTTCGACACCGTATATTGTGGTTCTCTGACGCCAAAACTTAACCGACGCTTTCTCCTCTAAAACTAATGCAAATCATTACATTCCACCTACTGAGAATACGCTTGACCATAACAAATAACAAAACCAGCAATTTACATCTTAATCCTGCGGCCGTGGAGACGCAATCAGACTTACATAGCAGCTACAGCTGGTCAACGAAGTGCGACTTTCAAACTAGCACGGGGTGCCAACTTACCTTTAAACCTGGTAAACCCGGGGAGAGCTATTTGGCGATTTCTAGGGTGACAGCAGCAGATGTTCTTCCCTTGATATTTACTAGGGTGGGGTTTCCCAAAGAAATCTTGACAGAGATGGGGAGTCAATTTACCTCTGATCCTCTGAGGTACATGAGTAATAGACGGGTATTGCAAACCAAGCAAGTGACCACTACAACCTACCATCCAACTTGCAACGGTTTGGTTGGTAAATTTAACTGTACACTAAATAACATTTTAAGAAGAATGACTGCTGAACGGCCACGGGATTGGGACCGACTTTTCCTAGCTCTTCTGTTTGCTTATCGTAAAGTTCCTTAAGAGTCACTGGGCTTTTCTCCATTGAATTGTAATATGTTATAACGTACAGAGAACCGATGGATATTTTGAAGGATTTGTGGACTGGTGAAATTGGGGAGGAAGAGGTCAAAATTACTAATAAGCATGTGATTGATATGAAGGAAAGACTGGAGGAGACATTTCATTTGGCTTAAAATGAACTTCCAAAGTCATCTAGTAGGTACAAAAAAATACTTCTAAATTTGTTACCAACAGACAGTAACAAAGTTAACCATGCAGTGGAAGAGTCCCTATACAATAGTAAGAAAGGTAGATAAGGATGGCCATAAAGCCGACGTAAAGGGGAAAACAGGAAACTTTCTACGCTAATCTACTTAAGAAATACTTCGTTCGATCATCAGTTCAGAATGTCGAGGTGGCATCAGATGGGATTGTAATGGAGCAGACCGGAGGGTCCTTTAAAATCGTTAAAGAAAGTAATTTCGAAGCGGTATTGTTTTACCCTCCTCAGTCAGAAGAATGTTTTAGAGATGCCAATGTAAACTCGAAGTTATTTCAAGACAAAGTTCGAGAGGTTTTGTGTGTATTGTCAGAATTTAGTGATGTGCTTACAGATAAACCTAGTTGTATGAATTTAATTGAGTGCACGTTTGCCACTGGTAACCGATGAGGTCGTGAGGAGTAGATCTTATCCGATTCCGCTAAAAACGCAAAGTGTTGTTGGTAAAGAAATTGAGTAAATGTTAGAAGTGTGATATAATTAAAAGTCTGATTCTTCGTATGCATCGCCAATAGTGTTGGTTCGAAAAAAGATGGATCAAACAGCTTTTGTACTGACTAAAGAAAACCTAAGAAGCTTGCTTTATTTGAACCGGAGCCTATCCCCAATGTTCAAGAGCTAATGGCTATATTATCTATGTGGAAATATTTTACCAAAACAGATTTATCAAAAAGCTATTGGCAGATACTAGTTGGTGAGGAGGAAATGAATAAAATGGCTTTCGTAACGCACCAAGGGATGCATCAGTGTAAAGTATTTTTTCTTTCGCTTAATTTGCATGAAATGCAGAATTCGTGAGGTTTCACGATGCTAGGTGGAAAAGCAAGGTGGTGACATTAAGTTCCGGTGCTGGTTGTGAGAAGATTGCTGGGTACGCCAGCAGTTATCATTACAAACCGATAGCAGCTGGACGAGATGGCCGTTGTTCGTAGGCCCGTAGTAGTTTCTAGTGTCTTTGTAAGCTAGTTTGGAGTTTGCTGGAGGGAATCTCTGTTGAGTTTCAATTGTAAATATGTCTTGATTACCAGCTTAATTAAAGAATGCTGTTCTTCTGTCAAAGGTCGGAAACCTAACCGAGTTCCAGTTTTCAGTTTGGTACAATAAACTTATACGGCTGAAGTGAAGGTACGCTGTTTTTCCTCGTAGTCTTTCGTCCGGTGGTGTCTGCTTTACTCTACTTGTGACAGTGTGGTATCATAGTCCAGCCAATCCGTGTAACAAGATGTTTTTGGACGGAAATTAATTTGCAAGCCACTAATTTTGGCAGATAAGTACGATTTTCAAAAAAAAGACTAAATAATTTATTTTGACGTCATTGTGTATTGATGCCTTCTGTCTTCGTGATGACTTCTGTTATCGAAGGGAACAAGTTCATTATTTTCATCGAATTAATGCAATGTTGCAAAGATGTCGTTTAAGGAGGTGTTGAAGAAAGAAATCCAAACATTTTTGATAAGTGAAAGATGCGCTTAAACTACTCATCCTGGGCCGTAGCCAACAAGATTGGATGTGTGGCAGGAATACTGTTGCCCCTGAAATTTCCAAACCCTAAATGAAAACTGGCATTCTTGAAGAAATACTGAAAATGGTAAAACCTCCATTGTCTAGATTGTGTTCTTAGGCCCTCAGAACCTGAGAAATCATCACAAGGGTTCCTTTCCCCAACACTTGTCCCAGGTGGTCCCCAGGTGTCCGCCGCAGACGGGTTCTTATGGGAGGAACTCGCACTGACGAATCAACCTCCTTCCCTATGCATGATGGACACAACATAGCTGAAACCTATACGGTAAAGACCTGAGTATTGTTTCTCACGCGGTGCCACAGAAAGCCCACATTAAATAGCCTATCATTTTTCCCTTTACTTTCATGCTTAAGTCAAAAACTTAGGTAGTTGCTTTTACTCCTGTTTGCTCCTGCAAAGTGATTTCACTAAATTTTTTTTACTTAGTTTATATTTTATTCTTGAAGTCGTATTTTCTATAAGCATGAAGTCTAAAGTGATGTTTAAACTCAACTTTGGAGGTCTAGAAAGTGCCGTCTCTGCCATCTGAGAGACATTTTTGACACACACATACGCACACAAAACTACACTTCACATAAACCGATGGTGACCCTCTAAATGGCGCACTAAGATGGGTGTCTACAGCGGGTACCTTATATAAAAACGTCTCAAAGAGTAAGTGTGTCATGGTAATTCTTAATTTTCCTAAGTAGCTACTTGTCTCGAGAATTACGCCATCGTTGTAGGTACCCCAAGTTGACGGGATATCCATGACGGAGGGAAGGGTCAAAATGTGCTCGAGTATGTGATGAGTGTGTGCGTATCTCCTAAACGGCTGAGCCGATTTTATTCAAACCAGGGGGTTGTTATTCGGAAGGAGGTTTAACGGAAAGTTTAATTTATGCTTATACGCTACGATCCACTAAATCCCGAGGCATCTTATTCCGTTGATCGAGAATTTTTGCTTTTATTCGTTCGCTTCAATTTGACATCGATATGTTAGCAAATATCATTCAGGTCTAGTAATCCTATCACAATTGACTTACTCTGGACAATGCTTTGATAAGTAGGTTTACACCGCCACCAACTTAGGGGCAGGAGCTACAAAACTCGAAACGACTGTTTCATGGAAATAAACCAATGAGGTCTGCCCCTTCATAAAGAAGAACGTCATGCAAATGAGCTGCAGAGGCAGAAGTCTAAATTTTGCCAGAACAATTTGGAAAGTTTCCGGAAGTTTCCTGAAATAACCGGGTATACGATCAGATTCAAATTTTTACATAAACCCTTACTGGTATAATCTGATCCGCGTCACCGAGCCAGTGGCGGATCCAGGGGGGGGTCGCCGGCGCCCGGACCCCCTCTCAAATTTTCCTATGTGCCCTTTTTCAAAAAAAAAATTTTTTTTTCATACTAGCAAAAAAAAAAAAAAAGAACGAGACAGTTTCACAGGTAATGACAGTGTTGTCCAGTTCCGAGCCCTTCATCCAGTATCGACCAATTCACTAGTCTATCCATGTATCGCAGAAACTTTCGGCAATATATTTGATTACGGTAGCCTATATTGGCCACCTCGAAACCCGAACAGTGCAATCGTTTTACAGAGGATGTGACTACAGTATGTCTGCGTGACAATCAGGCATTCTAATCACTTTTCGCTTGGAACCACGTGTGGCGTGCTTGGGCATTCAGATATAACGTCATACTCACTAGCTAGTGCTTTATGCAACGTATTACTATTGGGTTTTAATATTGATTCCAAAAGGTCATTGCTAGTCAGTCTTTTGGTCTTACAAAATAATGATCTGTTCACTCTCCCTAAACGCTACATCTACGAAACCTTCCCTCCACCCTCAAGTATCCATCCTCTCGTGAACAAGAGAGAGTAGGTAAATATGTTTCGCTACGATATTTATAGTCTGGAATTACTCTCTTCTTTTATAGTGTTGACCTAGTGATGGGAATAAAAAGCCAGTCTTAGATAAAGTCCACAGCCAAGAGTTGAACAGAAGTCACAATAGACGAATCGGTATTTGTCTGATTTTAAAATTACTATATAAAATCACCACCAGGTCAAATAACGCCATGTCAGTCGGTTCAATTTTTTTGACGTCTTTGGACCGATGACCGGTTTGCTGTCGCAAATGAAAAGCAAACATTCGACTTCAGTCATCTGTTCTGACAGTGTTTTTGACAGTTGCGCCGCAACTTAATAGGGAACACAACATACAGTATTTTAACCTCCTCCCCAGTCGAGATAGCGGTGGCGCCAGGTAGGGGAAGGGTTCATGCCTATCGTCTGGGAAGGCTGGCCCCCTATTGAAGAAGTTTAACAGTTTCGTAGGGGAGTCTTAGTCGAAAGTACGCAGCCTCCGACGACAACTAATCGACGGTTTACCTGTTTTTTGCCCTCAAGAGGATAATTTCTGTAATAAGAACCCAAAATTTTCGGCGCGCTACGCGCGCTGTAGAGTCACTCTATTTTTTTCAATAGTTCCACTCCACATAGCAGGATAGCACAAAGTCCTGCCCACCTTACCAAGTAACATTTGGACAGAATACATAGTTTATGTAAAGGTCGTAACTTTCATCCCATATCGCAAAACCTAGTTGGTGTTCTCTTGTGTGTGTCATGCGGTACAGTCAGTTGGTGAGCGACTTACGGAGCAAAGTTTGGCTATTTCATCGTGTAGTCCAGGTGTTTTCGATACAATGTATGTTACACCCGATACGGTCAACAAACCCTACAGTTCTTTCTTTCGTTTCGTCATATGTTTTATGTGTAAGCCTATCAAAAAATTTCAATCGCTTCGCGTGCTTTTCAATTTCACGATCCAGATTCAAAGAGCACTATCAGTGCGCAACTCGGATCAGGAAGTATTAAGTGATATAATGCAAAATATGCCTGCAATTACATGGGATTATGAGGCTTCCACATTTGCCCTTCTCATCATACCCTCGAAATAGGGAATGTCGGAACTAGGGGTAGTTGACATGGCCCGGCCCCCTGTTGGAAAAATTCTGCCGCCCCCCATGGTCAGTTTACTTATTTTGGCTTTCATAAGGGTAATTTCTGGGATAAAATCCAAAACGTTCGGTACGCTTTGTCCACTCTTCCTCAGTTCAGTTATACTTGGTACAAACCCTCTCCCCCTTTTCAAGTTAAAAAGTAGAATACATGGATTTATGTAAATGTCGGGAATTGAATCGCATTTCGCTAAACCTGGTTAACGCTCACTTGTGTCTGTCGTACGGTACGACTAGTGACTCGAGGAGGGAAGTACAATAAAGTTATGCCCGATAGGGCCCAACCGTCCGCTCAATTGTTCTATATACTGATGTAAGCTTTAATTTAGTACAAATTCTTATAAGTGTAGGCTTACCCAAAACATTTTCGCGCGCTTCGCGCGCTTTGCAATTTCACCTTTTAGATTCCAGGTTTTGATTCCAGTTTTTTCATGTCTTTTGGTTTAAAACTATCCTTTCTTTGTCAATATGCGGTAAGTTGTGTATTCGCTGACGTTCATGGGAACCAAAATTTTAAAAAAATGAATGTGCCCTTTTTATGTTGGACCCCCCCCCCCCCTCAGAAAAGACCCTAGATCCGCCCCTGCGAGCGTCCAAAGATGCAATATTTTTTAATTTTCCAGTCATTGGTAATGCTATTGCAGTAGCAAAAACCCCCCAGTCTAACTGTAGATGTAGCAGACGACAAATCCCTTTTGTATAAATTACGTAATCCAGTGTAAGTCTTATAGAAATGCCAAGAAGGAACAAGAGACAGATTACTGTGTGACCTTGGCGGTGTAAACTTCACTTCAAAGCGATGTATCTCCTTCCAAATAACAACTACCTGTTCAAACTTTATGGCAAGGCACCACAGGGCAGACCGTTGTGCTCCATAGACCCACGGACTCCCGGAAGTAAAAGTTTAAAGGTGAAAGATCAAATTTTGTTATATGAAATCGTCAAACACTAGCAATCTTGTGATTGGTATGGAAACCAAGGTCAAGGGTCATGCGGTAATGGGTCGAATGTATATTTTAAGTACAATTTTGTGTCAGACACTCAGATTTCTTCAAGGGGAAAACTGAATTGACATGGAAACATCATAGTGTAATCTAAATGCCAAGCACTATCAAAATATGTGGTTCCCATTGAAACGGAGGTGGAAGGTCACGTGATTTAAAGTTAAATGTATATTTGACTATCAATTTTGCGTCGGAAACCTTTTCAACACGGTTGGGCAAATTTTCTTCAAACTTGGTGAAAAAAAAATCGCCAGACTAGTGTTTTACAGACCCTTGGAAGCAAAACTCAAAGGTCAGTGATCAAACATCAAATTTTGATGAAAGAAAGTTTTTGCTGTTACTTCAATGCGAAACATTGCATTGACAAGGACGATTCCTTTTGTGGGAAAGGACACCAGGGTATCTGTATTTTGCAGATGCAGAACTAAAGGTCAGTGGTCAGAAGTAAAAGGCTAACTAACTATGTTAATAGTCTGTCCGTGGACATGTTACCAAAACAGCTGTTTTACTTAACAATGATAATATCTCAAATAACAAATTAATATCTCCGGATAAAAAAATTTATTTGAATGATTTGAATCATATTTTAGCGTTTTCAAGATACACCTCTTCAAATGTTGACCATTTCTGAGATTTCACATGTGCTATGCAAAAATTGTAATTTGGAGTGTTCACAGTGTCTACTTTTTTATTAATCCTTTATAAATTATTTGTTAATTACCTACCAGCTAGTTTCTAGTTTGTTGTGTAATGTGGACATATTCAAAGTAGTCAATAGATATTTCCAAAATAAACCCCTCGGGGTAGGCCAACGTTACAACTGTCCTTGGAATGAAAGTTAAAGAAACAATAGATAACATAGGACATTTATAATCAGTCCTTTCCACTTTACAAATATGCATATGTAGCAATGTCTGTTCATGATGTAAGTGAAAAACAGTACTCTCCATGTAAAATAGTCATTATGTGATGGATAAAGGAACCAGTTGAAACAGGATATGATGGATATTGACTCCTTTGAAGTTTTCCCCCTTTGAACAACGTCGCAATGACTTTCAAAGTTTAAACTTCTTACATCGGTATGCTCTTTAGCGACTTAAGCAGAAAGTAATATGTTTTATAACGGAATAACATAGTAATGTCGGTTAGTGTCGCCGGTCTTAGGCCATGTGAAGACATTTCTGTTCATTTCGTTACCAAATTTTAGTTTCACTTTTTTAAGCAGAGATCCGACGCTTCTCCTATACTCTGCTTTCATTAATAGAGGCCATTTCGACATGTTTGTCCGTTCTTTGCACTGCTTAATCATGTGTCTATTAATGTCTACATGATGGAGGGTTTGTTCACCAGTGTAGCAGGGTTAGCTTGAAAATGAGTTTTCCCATATGTAAACAAAGGTCATTGTTTGCTCCACAGGCTACGACAAAAGGTAACATTTCGAAAGAAATCTGTCAAAGTATGAAGAGAAAGATTTGGAGATAGGCAGATTATGCAGCTAAAGGACTCTAAAATTTCTTGGCCGTGTTGTACATTGATAGCTATCTTTTTATGGTTATAAAGGATCTAAAATTCACAGTTTTCTCAGCTATAATAAGATGTCTTTATGAGGTTTACACATGGAGGAGTAATATAAATGAAACAATGTGAGGGACGATTTTTGTTGTATGTGATGCTCAGAGATTTCTTCAGACTTTTCAATCATATGTTGAATCCATTTTGTCTGAAATATCCCCAAATGGCATTGTAGGCTTTAAGCTATGACCCTGACTGAAATAGCCTTGGATGGCTGTGGTTGATCGGAACCCTTTCATGTGATCAGCATTTAACAACATTTCAGGTCATTAGTACCATATAGGAGTAGAAACTTGGTGGGGTCACCATACCACTTCTTTTTGGGGAGTGTTCCACATGGACATTTTGGTTCCCCCAAGGTGTTGAAGTACAAGGAGTGATAAAAGTACTGAAACTACGTCGGATAAAAGTCTTTACATGGGTCAAATGTTTGGAACCAGTGAGGTATATCTTTTTGAAGCATTTGAACATAGAAGCATAGATCCCTCCACCACGTGGACAACAAAGCAAAAATGAGGAAGCTCGAATCTACACTCTGGAGAATAAATACCAGAAGCTTTTTCACTGCTGCGTACCTTAAGATCCGAAGGATTTACGCAACTGAAAAAAAAACGTAAAAGATAATGTCAAAGGTATCATAGTTAATGGCATCGTATCTTTTATGATTCGAAAGAGAACTTAGCCAGTAAGATCAGCCAAAACGTTGAAGTGGCAATTTTCAAACTATTCAAAAGACCCTCTACTTTTGATGAGGTTACTATTACATTTTTAAGAGTGTTGGAACTACTACGTTCCACTAGTCAGGGAAGTAACTAGTGTGCAACACGAAGGACACGTACGGGAGGTGTCACTGGGCAGTTTTGAGCTGACACTGTCTAAACATGGTTGTGATGTTTGGGTAGGGGAGCAATGCAATGGTAGCCTAAACTAGCTACGTCACTACTTGCCCAAGTGCTTTCCCTCTCCTCCCCGTCCTTAACCATATGACTTACTGCACTTTCAAATGTAAAACACTTACAGGGTAAATGAACAAATCTCGTACTTTTGAAACATGGATATGTTTCTAACAGTACAAGTGCAATTCTTCCCCCGTCGTCTCTGCACAGCTGAGACAGATTCCTCCCAGGGCCATAGCCAGTGGGGGACAAGGGTAACCGTGAATGATGGACGCATTTGTTTTCTGTCTGGAATGTTTTTCAACTTTTCAACTACCAAACCTTCTCGCGCTGTCATTCTCTCGCTGTCACCTTTAGTTCTGGTTTCTTCAACAAAGCTTCAAACTTATTCAACTTTATTCGACAACAAAAGGTGTTACATTTGTTCTTCGTTGCAGGCGTAAGTATGGAAAAATAAAAAAAAAATAGAATAGATAAAAAGAAACAGGTCTTTCCACAATTCTTCATATACCTTTTGGAAGATTCTTTGAATTCAGATTCGCCATCGTGGAAAACACATTTTGCTGGATGACTGGAAGTATCTCAGTGGTGTGCCTAAAAGCAAATTTTACTCTGAAAAGGAATTTCTAATGCAGAATTTCGGCGCACTTCGAGCGCAATCCTCAAACTTGACCCTCTTTGCCTGGTTAATATTATTAGCACAATAGTACACGTGAAGCACTCTGCTCATGATAAAACCAGATGTATACCAACCAAGCTAGAGTTCGGACATCAAGAGTTTAAAACAAACGGGTACCTAGTCAAAATGAAAAATGCTGCTGGCACTCTGGCAGTGTTAAGCAAATTTTGTAATTAACATACACAAAATGGCCGCCATAATTGCGCAACAGAAACAGTGGTTCTGTTTCCAATTGGAGTTGAAAAAGTAGTTTGAGAAAGAATATATCTGTTGCTTTGGAGGACGCGGATTCCAAATGTTTTGGTCAAATGTTTAAAAATGTGAAGAATTGCAGTAAAGGCCTCTTTTTCCCGGAATCTAGGGTGCTTTTTTAAAGAATAGAAGTTGAGATGCAGTGAGCTGATAGCTAATGAACGCTGCTTAGAATGTATTTTCTTGTGCATTCCAAGAAGCTGAATACGAATTTACAGATCCTAATCTTAGAAAACATGGATAACGTTTCTATAGCTTACAGCTTTTGTCCTTTAAAAATGATTACAAATGGAATGCAATGAATGCTTAAGCGGTCGGCTTTGGAAATTATATGTAACAATATAAAGATCTGTTTAGGTACTTTTGAGCATTTTGAATCCAACTTTAAGCATGTATCCTCTAACAAATATGGGAACTCCGAACAATAGCGATCCACTTATCCCATGGGTGGGGAACCTTTACCTTTGAAGGGACATTTTGATAGTCATAATATCCTTGCGGCCAACTTCTCGTACTTGTCGAGGTAACTCAAAGTTGTATACATATTGCATTTGCCAAGCTGCCCCAATGCGGGCCTTGGTGGGTTATGTAGAAAGATCGTGGTGAGGGATCAAGAACCCATGAAATTCCGGAGTGTGTGAAAGTTTGAAGGTATTAGAATAAAGCATTTTTATCTACGATACTTAAAAAGGTATTGGATGTTTAAGGCTTAACAGACACATATATATCAATTTGACCATTTGTCCTTTTGACACCTATGGAAGAATAATGAAGGGTACTTACGAAAAGGGGGCAAAAGTGATGTTTTTGAAGAAATTTTATCGTTTTCTTCAGTTTTCACAGTGAAATCGGCCCCTTTCTGAATTTTCTACCCATATTTCTAAGAGCGAGGGGTATCTGATGCCCCGGATCCACGTGAACTAACACAGTTCCCACAAAATATTGTCAGTTGTACTAGAGTTAGTTTTAAGAGTTCACTTCTGCTCAATGCCCTATAGCCTAAATTATGCACGCAAAAGTGCAACATTACTACTGGTAGGCTGGTACAAAAGTTGTGCACCTAGTTTATGCGTACTAACAGGGTATACAGTGCATACTGGTGTGTGTGGTACCACAATAGTAGTAGTATTATGCAGTATATTTACGCAAAATATCTGGAAAATGGTAAACAGGATAAGTGATGCTGGCAAACACAAATATTGAATACTGAAAGTAAACCAAGGAGTTATTCGGCATGAATTTACCAATTCAGAGAAGAAAATGATTTCACATCCGCAAACGGGCTGTTCATAACACCAGTTTATACTAATTCAAATTGGGGTGACTTTTTTCCTTCAAAAACTATCATCAATTAAGGATGACATGGTCTTGCGGGTGGGATCAAATTGTCTCAAGGCAGGATAAAATGGTCTCGCAGGTAGGATGAAATGCTCTCGAGGGCCTTGTACTGCTCGCGGCTTGAGGTTCCCCACCCCTTACTTACTCTTGTGAGATAGTTACTCTTAGCTAAAATTTCAGAAATTCAGGAAACACGTCTCCTGGAATTTGGACCGATAAATTGGGATTCTACGTCTTGGAAAGTCCCAGAATATATATGTTGCAAACAGTAGCTTCTTGACATCTGGTTTTGTAAAGGGCGCCCTCAATCTGTGAATCGCGCCCCTATTGCAAGTCTTCACATAGTTAGAATTTTGACTCAAAATGTCAAACTCCGCGTCCTCGAATTCTCAAACTTTTTACAAGTCCAATCGGAAAGGAAACCACCATGTTACGCAATTTTGGCAGCCATTTTGTTTATGCTAATTACAGCACTACCAAAGTTCTAACAGCTATTTTTATCTCGAACGCCATAACAATCAATATCAATCAAAAAATAAACTTTAGGCTATATAACAACTTTAAAGTAAAAAGGGGCTCGTGACTGGAATATCAGGCTATCTGGGTTAAGATAACACCCTTGTGGTTCCCTCAAACTACCAACTTCTGGCGGCACCATTGGCTTAGTTACAAAGGATAATCTTAACCGCCTCCCACTCCCCTTTTTCAGTGCATGTGTCTCTCTCCGTCTGAATTCCTAGCTTCTGGTGAATTGATTGCTATTCCTTCCTTAAAAGTAAACGGGCAAATCAAGCCTGTGCAATCTAATTTACATGTAGTGTAACAACCAGGACCCTCGTCATCAATGAAGTATGGAGGAGAACAGTTAGGTATGTTACAGAGAACATGTGCACATTTACCTGTAAAAAAGAAGTGTTGACATGTGAATACTTACCTGTTAACATCTCTTTCTTGTGAGATGTTTGTTGTACCAGGGAGAAGAAGAAACTAAACTATTTTGGTGTGAAGGCTGTGTAAAGATGAATGAAAAGGTTTCCCAAGCTTGATCCGCCTGAGGAATTTTTATTTTGCAAATTAAGACAATGCCTCATACAACCATACACATGATCCTTGATCACTTAAGATATAAATGATGTTTTGAAAAATTTCTTTCTTTATTTTCATGAAAATGTATAATTAAAGTTAAAATGTTCGCTGTCATTTCCCTTTTTCAACCATCTTGGTTGACCTGGATACCGACAAAAATGTTCAGAACATGAAATTTTAAAAATTTATCAAACACTATGAACAGATACTAAAAACGACCCTGTCAAATATTTTTAAAGATTATTTTCTTTATTTTTTCAATTTTTTAATATATTATTAATTGGCAGTCATTTTTCTTGGTCATCTTGGTTGACTGGGATTCCTATTAAAATTTTAGCAAAGCAAATCCGGAATATTTATCAAAAAATATGCAAAGATGTTAAAAACAATTACATAAAACATGTTTTAAATGATTTTTTTCTTGATGAACCTTAAATATAGACTACCATTATGTGCGGCGAAGGATGAGTCAGACCCTAAATGTTTACTGTTACCACTAAATTTCATGTTTACGGCGACCATAGAGTAGTTAAAAATATTGGATCGAAGGGTTGTGAAGGGTGCCTGTATAGTGCCCCTGGCCCATGCCCTATTATAGGGAAGTTCCCGTTTACTCACATAAATCTTATTAAAAAAAAAAACGGTTTTTCGGACTGGAGTTTACTTGAATAGCCAAGGCTTCTGCATTTGAAAAACCCTGCATCGATTTAAGCGATTTAAACACAAAAAATTACCGTTGTTAAAACTGTCTCCTCATCTGCCTAGGAAGGCCTTGGTGAGAGTGTGCACTCTTTGTTATATATAATGACCACCGTCATTAATAAGCTATGACCACCATTAAATATGACCACCCTCATTGATTATGATCACCGTCATTAATTATGAATACCGTCATTAATTATGAACACCGTCATTAATTTAAAGGTGACTGGTCGTCACATTTTTCGTAGAAGGTGTGCAAAAGATTTAAAGTTATGCAAGGGTGTCATGCAAATAAACTGCGTAATTGTACATGTATACAGTTTGAGACACCGCCAGCTTGATGTGCTAAGTGCGGTTAATATATCAATAACAGCGGAGATACGCCAAATCATTTCCTCTAAAACTGTTGTCAAAATGACGATTAGTTATCTTTATTTAATAAATTAAAATATGAAATGAACTAACCGTCAAAAACAGGATTCTTACATGTGTTCTTGCAAATATCAGGACAACATATCTTCAGTCCTTCACAATCAGCATCCGACTCACAGCCTATCACACCAACCTCTCCCCCAGGAGGGCACGGATACACTGGTGCCGAGGGACAGCTGCTTTCCCCGTTTGCTAGGGAAGGGATTTTGAGGAGAAAACGAAGTATTTTAGTTAGTTCTGATTCACATAATGTTTAATTGGTGTGTGGTTGGTGTGTTGAATTGTCTGATAATGCACAATATTCGCACACAGAATACTCCGGAATATTTAAAGTGACTGTTATATCCTTAGGCAAGAAAGAAGAGCAAAACATGTATATGAGCTGGGAGAATGGTTGGTATAACGAAGAGCTCCAAATCGTACAGGTGGGATTTACAGTTTGTGAAATCTGTCTTGCTTCAACTTGCTTTGAACCTCCTTACGAGGCGCAATATGTTTCAAAATATTAGCACTAATATCGATATGTCAAGATGAATATCAGCATGTTACAACTTCACATCACTATTTCATGAACAATAACAACATTTTACAATGGAATATTATATATCAGAGGAATCACATGACGGATTGGACTCAATCTCCATATTTTGCCCACAGCTGTACAGTTCAGTTGAAGCAAGTGAGATTGAAGACATATTTGATTGACACACATTTTCCCTGAAATTGATGGTACCATTTGTTACCGTCAAGGGCAGATGAAATGTCCTTTTTGTTTCATAATACTTCTAGAAATATCCACAGATGACTTTTTATTGTATTGAAGGATTATAGACGGACCAGACATTTCGTAAGAAGGAATCGAATCGGGAATACATTAGAGGGTTTGCACACAATTATCTGGGAACCATAACCATGGGCGTCAATCCGCGGGGGACGGGGGGACAACTCCCCCACATTTCTATGGGTGGGGGACACAATATCAAATGTCCCCCCACATTTGCTTAAAAGAGTATTGTCGTGGCTCTATATGACTGGCTTTTTGAGTGGCATGTAGGTTTGTTGGGCAATTGTTAATTGTCTCGATGCAGGTTCTGAATGTAGATTTCGTCAGGGAAATCTTACTTAGTGACAAAATTTCGGCGCGCTTTGCGCGCATGCGTCACGGTTTGCACTCCTTCTCGTGACCATTAAAAAGGTAATTATACGTGGAACTATTCTAGTCACAACACTTTCCGAAAACAGATATACATCTCCAAACATTTGTAGGGGCCTCGCATCAACATGGGATCCTTCAATCAGTGGTGTACGCAGAGAGGAGGGCCATTCGGCCATGCCCACCCTCACTGATTCAGATTGTTAGTTCCTAAAAATACGTAAGTTTTTTAACACAAATTTACGTCAAAAGGTAGCATATTTGACACCAGAATGCATGCAAGGACATCGAGTTTTTCAAAATTTTTCAAAGGGGATGGGGACACTCCCATTGGGCCATGCCCCCCTCACTGATGCCTATTTTTTAGTTCCTAAAAATAAGTAATTTTTTTAACACAAATTTTACTTCAAAAAGGTAACATAAGTGGCACCAGGATGCATGTAAGGACACCTAATTTTAAAAAAAAAATTTCAAAGGGGATTGGGTGTCCTTAGACCCCTCCTCCGGGCCAGCGGTCACATAACATACTGCATGCCCCCTCCCTTGAGAGAAATCCTGGGTACGCCACTGCATTCAGTCTAATTTGTAGCATGATGTGGAAGGTTGAAAGAACGTTTTTGCCGTTAAACACTTTTCAAAAATTTTTACCGAGCGCTTCGCCGGAGCCATTATCGGTATAGATGGTGATTGTTAATACACTTACGACTACAAAGCATTCTGAAAACGCCCTTGCGAATCCTTGACACCTTTGCTATACTACGATCAGCTCCAAAAATATCCCAAAGATAGCATCATTTTGCATCTTAGCAACCTTAAGTTAACAAAAATTTCTCAAAGGGGAGGGCCACGCCCCCTCCCCTTTGACCCCTACCCCAGGACGTTACATTTATGTAGTGACAAGGGAAGGATCCCCACTGCTGTATACAAAACGCAGAGTGCATAACATAGTGCAATTTAAACGCCGCCACTCAGTTGGAAAAAAACATCCAGCCGGTCGGAATTTGGGACCTTCACACCCCCAAATATATCACCCTAGCAAGGGGCCTGGTCGGGTCCATGATCTCCGACAATGATCCACGCTGCGAAGCGTTGTTTCAGCTATTTTGGGACATGATGAAAAAAACATCTTGAAGTAATTCCGTGGACTCCGTGTATTTCACCTGGCAGATCATCTATGATGGTCATGTTAACTTTGAAATGATAATTCTTATTAGAACAGGACAACGTCACTCATCATAAGGGGGGGGGTGGAGGAAAGGGCCTATAGGAAGACGCCCCCTCTTCAAAACCAAAGGGACTGGTTTGCGGTCGTGTATGTCCCCCGTTCCCTCCCCCCCCCCACCACATTTGAATACGGATTGACGCCCCTGACCGTAACCTCCGAATGCTTGCGTGTATTCAAAAGAGTTGAACAGGAACAGCAAGGAGGGCTAAAACACTTCAGGTTGAATTCCCCCCCCCCCCCCCCCGAGAAGCAGGGCGTGGGATCGTATTTGTCTGCCTTCGTCGTACGCTGATTTTTGGTGAAGTTTCCTAAGCTTCGCTACGGGTGACACGGGAACTCTTTCGGGTATAAACTTACATCGCAGAAAAAGATATCTAAAGTAGGCATCGCCAAGTGTGTACTACTAGTTGTATTGACGTATAAGATGTAAAGAGTAACTTTTTCCATTATTTTGGCGGGCTAAGCGTTATTCTTGAAGTTCCTTAGTAGACATGGGAATTTGTTCTTAGGGTCGATTTCGTAATGTTCATTCCAATACGAAAGGTCTAACCATTATTAATCCCTTGCTGAAGACAAAAGGAATCTATGCAATCACGCGGGAGATTGTGCGTGTATGTGGGTGTGTGTGTATATATGTGTGTTTGTGACGATTGTCTTGTAAACACGGTATTTCAAGATAGCAATGATGGATAATTTTCATACTTGGGATATGGAATTATTACATTGAGAGAAAGATCCCTATTGCTTTTTGGTGGAGATCAAAGGTCATGTGAGGTTACCAGAGGTCAAAAACCGAAAACCCTGTAAACACGATACCTTTAAGTAGGAAGCATGGATGCTTTTCATACTTGGCACTTTCATACTGTGGAAGCGTTATAGCCAGAATATGAACTCTATTGATTTTGGTAACGGTCAAAGGTTATTTGATTTCACCAAAGGTTGGAATACGAAATTCTTAAAAACTGCTTGTTAACATGAAATCAGTCAAGATAGCAATGATAGACAATCTTCATACTTGGCATATACCTTTATCATATTGAAAGGAAGAACCCTATTGTTTTCCTTGGAGGTCAGAGGTCATTTGTGGTCATCAGAGTCCGAAACCGAAAACCTTGAAAAACACGATATTTCAAGACTGGGGTGATGTATCCTTTTCACAATTGGTATAAAAATGTATTACTTTAAGAGGGAGGGAGATCAAAGGTCATACGAGGTCATCAGAGGTGAAACTACGAATACCTCGTAAAGAAAATAGACAGTAGGTGGTACCTCCAAATTGCGTCCGGCGTTTCGTGATCAACGAAAAATAGGCCTAAACTTTTCCCGATTCCAATGATACAGTTATAGAGAACAACAAAATGATATAGTGAAAAAGTATGAATTTGAGGGATAAACCTCAGTGCAACAAATCATTCCTTTTGAACAAGGAATAACCAAGTCTTTGGGCCCTCTGGTTTATGAAAGAAAAGGTATTTATTCATAATAAAATGAGATCACAAGTCATAATACCCGCTACTCATAATAACAATAAAGTTTCGCTAATAATAATGTAAAGAGGAGCCCAATAGACGTAATTGAAGACAGGTTCACTATCTATAATGCATAAAAAGTTTCCCATTCATAATGTGTTAGAATTAGGATATTTCATAATGAGAAACAAAGCCAACCCTCCTGTCCACTTAAGGTAATGACCCTTGTATTTTATCATGAATAGCGAACTGTTTTTGATTCTTTGCCAAAGGCAGGCAAGGAATCTATGCGATGGTGATGTCGTGTGGGGGTGCGTGGGTCGGTTTGTATGTGTGTATGTGACACTTGGTTTGTAAACACGATATCTCAAGGTAGCAATAACGGATGCTTTCCATAATTAGTATATAGATTTGTGATGTTAAGAGAAAGATTCCTATTTTTTTTTGATGGAGGTCAAAGTTCATTTGAGGTCACCAGAGGTCAAAAACCAAAAACCTAGTAAACACAATATCTCAAGACAGCAATGTCAGACAATTTTCATATTTGGTATACAGATTTGTCATGTTGCGGAAAAGAACCCTATTATTTTTGGTGGAGTTCAAAGGTCATTTGGAGTCACCAGAAGTCAAAACTAAATACCTTTTAACACGATATTTAAGATGTAAATTACAGACGCTTTTCATAGTTTGTTTATAGATGTGTCATGGTGAGAGGAGGAACCCTATTGTTTTGGTGGAGGTCACAACCTTCGAATTCATCAGACTTGAAAAAGTGAAACTTTGTAAGCATGGTATTACAAGGAAGGAAGCAGAGACCCTTTTCATACGTAGTATGTAGATGAGCTATAGTAAGTATAATAATCCTATTGTTTTGGTGGAGGTCAAAGGTCATTTGAGGACAGCAGAGATTGCAAAATCATTGAAAACACACGATCTTTCAAGACAGGGATGATAGATACTTTTTATGCATGATACTTATAGATTTGTCACTTTACGTGAAGAGAAAGCTATGAGTTTGTTGGAGGTTGAAGGTCATCTGAGGTCATAAGAGGTGGAACTACGGAAAAATTGTTAACCAAATAGACAGTGGGCAGTAGGCCTACCTCCAAATTGTGTCTGGTTTTCAAGACCCAGGAAAAGTAAGGCTACATTTTCGTACCATTTCAAAGATAAAATTATAGAGAACATTGTTTTGTCATAAGCAAAATTGTTTACAGTAATAATTTTTATTATCTAATTATGTACATGTGCAAAGGAGGCTGTGACTATAGCATAACTAGGAAATACTATGTATTTAACGATTTCATCGATGTCGTAGTGGAATAGTGCTCGGTTTCTCACACAGACAGTCATGGTTCAAATCAGTTTCGATACACCTTTTCATATTTGTGATTTAATTTTTACAGGGTTCAAAGGCCATATGATGTCAGCATAGGTCAAATGGTAGAAAGATCGTGAAAAATATCATCATGAAAGATAAATTTGAGGGATGAACCTCAGTGAGACAAACCCCCCTCTTTCGGCAAGGAATCACTTAGGCTTTCCGGTTGTTATGGTTTAAGAATTTTCTAACAAAAGATCCTTTTTTGTCGATTATAACTACGGCATTTATGACCAATGACTCATACACTGGCGTTCTGGTATGATACCCGGACGCCACTGCAGTTTTTTCAATGCATAGCAAATATTTAATACGTTACAGCCGTGTAATTTTATTTCAGGTTTGACAAAAACACCCTGCCAAGCTTCCAATTGTTTCGGTCCGTTAAGCCACTGGATTTTTATGACTAATGAATGTTATAAATAAAGACCAGTGAGACTGAAAACTTATAAAAGTGAGCTGTCTCCAAACCTAAGACAAAAGAGTGCTTTGATACTTTGACCTTTGATGATCTCAGCCTGATGGCCCCTAAAAAAGCAATAGCATTCTTTTCCTTAATTAGATAGCTTAATTACACCTAAGTTGTGTGCAGGCTCCAATTCGTTGTGAATACTCTTCTCTATAACAAAATATGAAACCAGTTCTTCTAAATAATGGAAAATCCGTTGGACTATATGAGACTCATTCCTCAACGTATCATTTTTAATATACTGTATTCCACACATCCTAGGACAGTGTTATATCCAGCTTTCTAATCCGATCTCATTTAAAACTGGTCCTTAGAATCCTCACTGTAAAAAGTGAACGATTTTCAGCCGTCACGGGGCAATTCTCGTCATCCAACACAGCTCCAATTTTCCGAACTAAATTTTTCTAGCCACTCCAAGAATCTGTCTTAAGCTCCTCCTTCTCTAGCCACAAACTTAGTTTATTCCTTACGGTCATGTACTGATGAGCATACAAAACCCTAATGTGTACTCTCTTTGCATGATGTGACATGTTAGCTACTTTGCCTTCTTTGAATTTCAAAGTCTGATGTCAACCAAAGTGCAGTCAGTCATCATCTGAGAATCTTGATACCCCAACCCAAAATGTAAATTGGGTGATTAGTGTCTCTCTTTAGGCTTTGCCCTCTTATTGCACTTTAAACACAGAACAGTACATCGGCTGGGGTTTACCTATTGGTTATGTAGCTTGGAGTTGTCACACTAACAATAAGAGATCGTCATGGTTCAAACTTGTCTTGTAGTGCCAAAACTTGTATATTTTTATAGAAAAATGAAAATATTGATGTTTTAGCTGTGTAGGTTTTACACCAATGACCACTTTGCCAAAATTGATGTGTGTCTTACCAATAGCAGAGAGATCAGTAGATCTAGTTATTCAATTGAAGGAAATATTTTGCATAAAAAATTATCCCAGACGCCAAACTTTCCCAACGAAAACAAAGAAATTGCAAATTTTCAGTACCACTCGTTTCATGTAGGTTTGAATCTGGGAGTCCAAATTTTCACCACGTACTACCTGGTTAAAGGACTACCCTTTAACAAAAGGTTAAGGTCGTTTAAATACACAATTTAAGAGAATCTAGAATTTGTCCCTAAGCCCAAATTGCCAAAATTGTCGGTTTTATGCGAAAAGGACCATATTTATTCGACAGGTCACTTCAACAAAACGGATCAATATTTTGGGGAAAACGTTCAGAATATTGTGGAAGACTGTGTTTATTTTACTTCTTTTACTCTTAAAAAAGTTTCAGATCCCAAATGTGGGAGCAACAGCTTTTCTTGAGCTAACTCAGCCAAAATGATGTAAATGGAGGCTATTTTGAATTGGCTGGCTACCCCACCCCTGCACATGAAAAAATGGAGCACATCCTTTTTGATTATCTGATGTTTATGCTACATCTTATCAAAATTTTACCAAATATAGCAAAAAAAAAAAATGCAAACAGCAAAAAGGCTACATTTCGGCCTCTACTATAAACCACATTGACGCATAAACCAATGGCTAGCTCTAGCCACTGTGTGCTAAACCACCCTGGCAGACTTAGAAGCTGTTGATATACTACGCTAACCGACCCTGACACACAAGCCGATGGGCCAGCTCCATTCGTACTGTGCTGAACCAAACTGACACACTTAGAAGTAAATTGGGGTTCCGACCATTCTGCGCTTATGTTATATTTAACCAAGTGGACATCTCTCAAGTGGTTACTTGTTATAGCACTTCGAAGCAATGCTCCATAAGCTGATAAGCGGTTATTTCTCTTAAAACAAATATAAGTACCACGTAGAAGTAGAAAACGAAGGACAGAAATACAGCTCACCAATATTTACTTTTGGAGGAGTACTTCAACAAACGAGATACCAAAGAAAAAAAGAACAAGCATTACGTTATTTGTGGAAGTCAGGAGTTTTTTCTTATAGCATTGTAAGCCAAATCCATAAAGATATGTCAACTATTCCACAGAAACCAAATTAAAAAAATGGAATTAACACCCTCTTCATATCTTTAGTTTTCAAATCTTCTTCGCTTTTTTGTTGGACCGAACACGGTTCTGAAAAGCAAAATAGACGGTTTGTGGTTGTCAATGAAGCTTTTTTTTTTTTTGAAGCGTAGCCTCTCAAAATGTGAGGAATACTGTCAAGTGGCAATTTTTAAACTGTTCAAAAGTTTAACTTTTTACTCCCGCTGAGAATTGCATGCCTGTAGAAATTGGTCGATTAGCACAAAATTTTTATCAGGTATACGATTACATAAATTCTGGATTCATGGCTTCCAGTAACATGTTTCAGATACCTAGAAAAAAGTGCAATTGTCGCTTATAAAATGTTGCCCCTTTATTCCAGTGTAACAATGAATTTTCAATTTACTACTTTCTCCAAAGTCCCCTCGACTCTCTGGCAAATGGCCAAGAGCGTAACTAGATTAAACGTTACTTCCGAAGGAGTGGAATAATCTGCCTGAGTGAGTAGTTAACTCCACATCTGTGCACTGCTTTAAGGTTAACATGGACAAGTTCTTCCATAACTGTGGTAGAATCTAATTGTTCTGGGCTCGTTTGGTGTTGGTTGTTTGTTTTCAGTTAAGGTTGTATGGACTTCAGGGCATCTTATGGGGCCTTAGCCCTCCTTTGCCCTTTAACCTGTAATGTTATGTTATGTTATGTTATGTTATGTTATGTTATGTTATGTTATGTTATGTTATGTTATGTTATGTTATGTTATGTTATGTTATGTTATGTTATGTTATGTGAGGAGCACTTTCCTTAAAGGAGCTACGTCCCGAAAGGACAACGTATACTTAATGAAGGTAACTTCAGCTTGTTGGATACATTCAAAATTTTTAAGTTCAAGCCAAACTCCAGTGACGTACGTCCCAAGTTTTCAGTGTGAAAAAGTGGATAAAACATTCTTATAATAGCTGCGTAGGCCTATCTCGAAAGGATCATTACCCTCTTAAAAAAAAAAAACAATCACGTTTGGGTGAGGGTGGGGATAAGCCAGTTTGTTTTGCACCTTTTTTCATTGGCTTTAAACCGAGAATTTCTGACTTTGAGGGGTAAGTGAAAAGGGTCGAATGTAAAACCGGCCCTCCGACCAGTAGCGTAGCTAGGAGAGGGCAAGGGGGGCAAGTTGCCCCGGGCGCCACCTCTAGGGGGCGCCAAATCGAGATCACTTAAAAAATGTTGGAACTACCGTTTGCCATGAGCATGATATTGATATAGCAATTTCATCTTTTAATAAAATAATATTTACGATATTGTTAGTGTGTCCCCTTCTTATATGCGGTAATTAGGCCTTGGAAGTGCCATTTCCAGCCATCTGGGAAGCATTTTGGCCCAAAATTTTCTTGCGCTCCGTGCCAACCCATGGTGGCGCGAAGCGCTGAGAGTCTGCATATGGGCTTCGCCCCCCCCCCCTTGACAGATTCCTGGCTACGCCTTTGTCAACACTGTGTGAGGTAGCATCTAAACCCTTTTCTGGGAGTAAAATATTTCCCATGAGAAAAGTGGGGCCCCCTAAAAAATTTTACCCCCTGAATTTTTTCTGCGGACGCCCATGGACATTTGCTCTGTTTACGATCTTGAGTTGTGTAAGTATTCATAAGATTACCCCCGGAAGATGGGGGTAGGGGCGCCAATTTCGTTTCTTGCCCCGGGCGCCACAAACCCTAGCTACGCCACTGCCTCCGACTGGCGTTATCCTGACTACAGTGATATCCGAGCAGCATATTTATGTGTAATATGTGGTGCTGAACATGAGCTTATAAGCACTTGCTGTTGAATGGTAGCTTAATTCGCATATTATTCAAAAGTAAGCTGTGTAATACCCACATTAGTAACATGACGGTAGAAATCTGTTCTCAGCTGAGAGGTGGTGTACCTTGTATTGAAACGCCGTCCTGGGGGAGTGTTTACCCTCCCCTTTGGAAAATTTTTGAATACTTGAGGGTGCAATTTGATGCGACATCTTGTGGGCAAATTTTCAGGAAAATTACTCACAGTTTTTGATATTTTTTACAGAAGGAACAAATGAGTGTTTAAACAAATTAGTGGTTCTCGTCCCTCCGCCCACCACAATTTTTAGGGCCCTGGCCCTAGTCCCCCGGTCATCAGCTTTCCTGCACCTATAATTAGTAATATACTCGTCGTTGCAATCATGGCTGTAAGCCTTCCTTGATCTGAAAATTCCTTCCTCTTACAGCGAATTAAGCCGTTGATAACATGGGCGGATTTAGGGGGGGCGGGGGCCCGGCCCCCCCTTCCAAAAAATTTTGAAAGTTTTTTTAACTTCATAAAACAAAGGACAAGTCCCTATTCCAATGAATTAGGCCTATGAGATGTGTCAGAGTGAAACTCAAACTTGTTCATTATTTCCTACCTCAGAAAATAAGTGTAATGTTAATAACTGTGCTACTGACTTTCAACTGATAAAATTTTGGCTTATATTGGCCTCAATAACTTTTTCTGGGCATTGCAAGGAGTTACTCATGAGCGCTGTATTAATGGATTGCTAACTTCAGTCTATTACCGGCCAGGCCCACAGCATTTGGAGCGCTGCTTCTACTTTCAAGGGAATTTCAGAATTCTTTAATATTTAGAGGAATATTTTCGACAACATCAGGCTTTTTACTATAACTTGCTGCAATATTACCCTATAGTGTCTTATTTAAGCCTTGTAATTATTTTAATGAAATGCACTGTGAATTAAGGGTAAAATTTAAAGTTCACTAAATTATGAACATTTTCCAGCGATATATGATCAGTTCAAAAATATACTAAAGGCATCACCATTTTGCATCTAAGCAATCTTAAATTAACAAAAATTTCTCAAAGGGGAGGGGACACCCCTCCCCTTAGAAACCTCCCCAGAAAAGCATCTTTCACCCAACCAAAAATTAAAATCACTGAATTATGGACGCTTTCCAGCGATATATGATCAGTTCAAAAAATACACCACAGACATCACCATTTTGCATCTGAGCAACCTTAAATTAACAAAAATTTCTCAAAGGGGAGGGGACACCCCTCCCCTTAGACCCTTCCCCCAGGACGGCGATTACTCATCACATGCTTCGTCCCCTATCAAAATACCCTGGCACTGCCCCCGGGGACACCCACTCTCCTTAGACCCCCTCCTCCAGATCGGACTTTTATACAAACCACTATGACCTGGGCCCCCCCCCTTTTGCCAAATCCTGGATCCGCCACTGGATAAAATGGTTTCGCTTTTCTTTGGTAGGTATGAAAGATCGTAATCGTGGCACATATAGAACCAGAAGTACTTCTTGCATCTTAAGCCTACGATATAAGATGAAAGTGAGTACACACCTAACAGAATACCTGCACCCCGGATAAGTAGAACTTAGTACTGCAACCGCCGCAGTTGTTCGGAACACATGTTGCATCAGGGTACGCTGTGCAGTTTGCAAACTGGCAGGGTTTAAAAAAAGCATTCTACATGATCAACGCTGGGAGGGCAAAGGCTGGAACCTTTTGGAAAAGATACTTTGCATGTAATATCGCCCTTTGTTCATTGAGATATCAACAATTATGGAATTCATAACCTCCATGTAGACCAATCACAACCTTCCTGAACTAACCTTTGTTCTTTGTGGGCTGTGTGTACTAGGCATACGTGATTGAGTTCAAAATGGGCAAACAATGGTTGCTTTATGGGGCGAAATGGGTATTTTTTCCAAACGTCCTTTCAGATGGATTCCAAAGGGCGAAAACCAAACGTTACTCCTGAAGGAGTTCTGCTCCCTAAAGGAGCTACCTCCCCTGAAGGGACCCAAAAATAACTGACCAACCTCTTGAACTTCAATCCTCTACATAATGGGACTGCCATGCGTTGCTCCGTTCTAAACTGGTTGAAAAGACATATGGTCTTAGCCAGAGGGCCGAGAAGCGGGACTCTCGCGATATGGGTACTTTTTTCAAAGCCCCTCGACTCTCTAACGAAGAGCTGAACTGCGAAACCAAACTTCACTCCCAAAGGAGCTACGTTCCAGAGGAGACACAAAATTTAACATGACCGACCTCTTGACCTTCAGACCTCTTCATCACTGGCGAAACTAAACGTTACTACTTTTTCCAAAGTCCCCTCTAACCTCTTGCGAAGAACCAAGGAGTCGAAACCAAACGCTACTCCGGAAGGAGTATAGCTCCCCCAAAGGGGCTACGTCCCCGAAAGGACAACAAACTTAAATGTCCAACATCTCGACTCGCAGACCTCTACACGTCAGAAAGTTACACCAGGAGGAGTTCTAGTGTGGCCTCTATATGCATACTTTCGCAGCCTCAAAGTTTGCATTACTTTATATCCAGACCACCAAATTTTATTCTGCTTGTGACAAGGTCTCATTTTAAAAGATTACGTAATATTATGAAAACTGTTTAATGCACAAAAAGTATCCAGTGGGTTGTATCAGTGCGATCACACCTGTTCCTCCCTTGCTATTCACCAATCTTTCTATTGTTAGTTTTAATTACAATAATCTCGAATGACAATCCATACCTTCCAAGCGCTAGTTTCAACACTGTATTTTGATTTGTTGCCATCTCCATCAATAAAGGTCAACATACACTATTTGTCTCTCAGTACTCGATTATACCCCAGACCAAAAAGGATTTGTTCTTGTCTGTTTCGTTTCCATCCTTCAAGAAAGGGTTCGATCGAAAACAAAAAGAAAATTTTGTACAAGAGGGACACTTAACCTACGCAATCTGAATTATTCATGCGATTCCTAAGTGTGGCTATTGAGACGTCAGCAGAAGTTACTACAGTGGTGAACCTACATGATTTCAAACAAGCATGAATGACGTCATCTCCTTACATTAATAACGAAATATATATTCTTTGGTTTTAAGGTTAAACTCTTCTTCTCAGCCATGAAGTAACTACTCCTTATTGTATGTAATCCCGTTAAAAAGTAACTGCAACCATTTACATTAAATGTTAACGAGTAACGATGTTGGGAAAATGACTGGAACTGCATCTAGAAGTTACTTTAGAAGAGAAATGGAATAACCCTGCCAATGTAGAAATGATATTGATTTGGTGCATGAGATAAAATAATTAGTGATACAGCCCTTGTTAAGACAGTAAATAATTCATCTTCCACCTACTGTTATTACGTTCAAAAACTACAACATTATTGAACAGAAAATGCAACTTTCAATTTGAAAAATTGTAGCAATTTTGTAAGCAGTAATTAATGGTGGTGCAAATGCACTTCCGTTTTACTATGAAAAATGCATTGTCACTGTTTCCTAGAACTTCTTTCCCTGTAACCAGTTGTTCTAATATCTTTCGCCTCATTTATCGATTTCCCAATCAGCTACCTCAGACACTTCACCATCCTAGAATTCATCAGAGAAAAATCACTCAAATTGATTTTTACCATTTTTCGTCAACGTCATAATAGGGGGAAATCCAAGGTTATCCGGAGAGCCCAAAGGCTTAGTGATTTCTTACGGAAAGGAAATGCTTTATGACGTTGTGGTTTATTCCTTAAATTAATCTTTCTTGAGATGTAATGTTTAACGATGGTTTCACAATCTGACCTCTGGTGACCTCATATGTCCGTTCCTCTCGTCCAAAAGCAATGGGCTGTAATCAACATGGGTCGTCAACCTGTTGCGTATTAGATATCTCACAGTAATATACCAGGTTCCCACAGTTTGATTTCTTTTGATCTCAAATGATCTTTGACCCCGACCAAGAACAATTAAATTATTGAACGCAATATGGGGTGTCCACATGCCAGGTATGAGATGCATCAGATTACCCTTTATGATCTATCGTGCTTATAAGGTTTTTCACCATGTGACCTCTAATGACTCCAAATGAACCTCCACCAAGAACAAAAGGGCACTTGCAATTAGTATGTGCCAGCCAAGTATGAGATATCTCACTTAACAAGGTTTCCGTAGTTACCCTTACTGCCGGTGACGTCAGATGATTTTTTTTTGAACTCTACTAAGATCATCAGGGGCATTTTTCTAAGTAAAACGCATCCACATTCCAAGTATGAAAAGCACTAATGATTCCTACCTTGAGATATTGCGTTTCAGAGGTTTCAGTTTTCGACCTATGGTGACCTCAAATGACCTCTGAACTCCATCAAGCAATAGGGTACTTCCTCTCAATATCAAAAATCTGTATCCCAAGTATAATAATATAATCTGGCATCTTATATAGCGCAATCTGCTAAAGCCTCAAGGCGCTGTACAATATAAGTTAGAACAATGAAACAAATACAGAGCAAGTACATTAATCAAATACAAAATAACATTAGCCTAAAGAAAATTAAACCTATAAAACAATAAAAGAAAAAGAAAAATTAATAGAAAAAGCAAATCAGAAGTAAACCCTCAAAATGGAATCACAAGGAAAAAAGAAAATATAAAGAATAAACTGTAGGAGATTAAAGAGGGGAAATACTTAAAACTAAAACGGCAGAAGAATGGTAAAGTAAAGTAATTAACTTCAATTAAACAACCCAAAAATCAAAACAAAAGAATTTAAAATTACATGGAAACATTGTAAAAAAGTAACTAGATTTAAGTGTATCAAGTGAAGGAGCGAGTCGAATATTGGCGGAAAGATTGTTCCACAATTGAGCAGCGGCGAAATCGAAGGATGTGTTTCCATAACATTTTGAAGCACAATAAACCACGGTAAGATGATAACCCGAAACAGGTAATAGATCAGATATAAATGTTGGTACCATTCCCTTCAATTCTTTGAAAGTAATCATTCAGATTTTGTATTCTGCTCTTTGTTTTACTGGTAACCAATAGCTGAATAGAGAAACTCGAGGATAGGTGTAATGTGTTCATGCTGCGAAACGCAAAGGACAAGTCTGGCTGCAATGTTCTGGACGCGTTGAACTTTTACCATTTCATATTGTGGTTAACCAAATAAAAGAAAACTGCATGAATCTAATTTCGAGATCACAAACGCATGCACTCTTTTTCAGTAGACTTTTGTGTTGAAAATTGGCGTATCTGGCCCATTTTCCGTATACTCAACAATTAAGTCACTCAAACATACATTGTTTACTGAATTGACATACTAAGGGAGAAACACCAAGGTTTCTTGCTTGTAATGAAAGTTTAATTATGGTAATACCAAATATGATAGGAGGAGTCCACTGTCTTGATGAATTTGGACGTAAAATAAATTACCTCAGTCTTCTTATCGTTTAATACCAGCCCGTTATCCGTACACAATGAGTGGATGTCGGCAATGCAAACTCCTATCTTCTGTACTGCTGTAAGACGATCTTTTGGATGAACGGTACAGTACATCTGGGTATAATCGGCATAAACCACTGAATTTATACCGTGGGACAATTTAATTCTTGCAGAGGTGCGCTAAACAAAATAAAAGTAGTTGACAATCTACTGAGCCCTGTGGCACACCGCAAACCAAACTAACGGGTCGGACAGAACATATCTCATCGTAACAGATTGGAACGGCCATTTAAGTAGCAACTCTACATTTTACTGTCTTTCCCATGATACCATATCTAATGAAGAGCCGATTTAACAGCTGGTCATGACCAATAGTGTCAAATGCTGCACTGAAATCCAATAACAGCGACTTCCAGTCATGAGGTCGTGTGTTCGAATCGATATCCCAGGTCGGACATAAAAATTGTCGTCTAGTTTTTGGGTTGTAGTTTGTTGTCTGTTATCCCTTAATCATAGACGTTAAACTGTGAGTTTGCCTCACGAAACTGGCACTGCCAGCTTGGCGTAATACTCCACGATTGGAGGGTTGCCGACTTCCCACAAGGGAGGATCATACAAACAAACAAACACCAACAAAGCTTCTTTTCGTCTACCCAGAGCAGATAAAACATTTGTTCTTTCAACAGAGCTGTTTCTACGATATGGAAACTTCTGTACGCGGATTGCATTCAAGAATGAAGATTATTATCAGTGAGATATGTCTGTAATTGGTGAACAGCAATTCTTGTATGATAAGTATGATGAAGAACACAAAACAAAGTGTGAATAACAAAACTGAAAAATAAGACTTGAATGAGATTTGAACTCGGATAGTCAGAACAGAAAAACGGGCACTTTCAACTACACCATCAACATAAAACATCAGATGAAGGTTGTTTTAAATACAATTTGGTCACTGCATTCTGCATACAAGTCCATCATGAAGTAATTAAAATTGAAATTACAAATAAATCAACCAGAGTTATACTTGTGAAAAGAATCAACCAGAGTTATACTTGTGAAAAGATATTTGTTACTCTCTATCATTTATCCTTGGAATGGTACAAACATTCAGCTCTCCCTTTTCGTTGGTCATGAAATGACAATATTTGGAGGTACGGCCTACTGTCTATACTTGAGAAACAGAGTTTACGAGAAGTTAACAAGACTTTCGTAGTCTCACGTCCGGTGACCTCAGATGACCTTGGACCCCATAAAAACCAACAGGAAGTTTCTCTTAGTATGACATTTCTATACACCAAGTCTAAAAAGTATGCATTTTTCTAATCTTGAAATGTCACGGTGTTTACAATTTTTTCTGTTTTTGAAATCTGGTGACCTCGAATGACCTCTGACCTACATTAAAAACAATAGGAACTTTTCTCGTAATATGACCAGTCAATACACTCAGTATGAAAGTATCCATTACTGCTTTCTCGAGATAACGTGTTTTCAAGACTCTGGTGACCTCAGATGACTTTTAATCTCCACCAAAAACAATGAGATCTTTCCTAATGTGATAACTGTTTATTACCAAGTATAAAAAGTGTCCTTTCCTGAAATATCGTGTTTATAAGGTTTTTGGTTTCTGTATGACCTCTGTAACCTTAAATTATCTCTGACTTTCCCTAATAACAATAGGTTTCTCCTCTGAACATGACAAATCTATACCCAAGTGTGGAAGTATGCATCATTCCTATCCTGAGATAGTGTTTACAGGCAATTTTCAAGGTTTTCGTTGTGGCGTCATGAAGCCTTTGCGTTCTACCAAAAACTTTAATGTATATTTACTGACTATCAAGTATTCACATTTAATTTTGAAAATTATCCTTTCTCTACCTTGAGATATCGGTTTACAAGGTTTTTTTGCTTTTCGACCTCATATGACCTCATATGGCCACTGACCTTGATCAAAACGAGAGGGTTCTTTCTCACAATATGATTAATCACAATATAATACACCAAGTATGAAAAGTATCCTTCATTGCTATCTTGACACATCGTGTTTACAAGCTAAGCTACATAAACACCCATACATCCATGCCCACACTTACATCCACTCGCCCAGCGTAATTGCATAGATTCCTTTCGACGTTGGCAAGGAAAAAAAACAAATTAATCGCTTTGGGCATATTTTCGTGTATTTGGCAGCTCAGAAAAGTAGAACCATTTCCATTTCAAAGCATCAGGCATGTTGGGCAGTATGACCATTCTTTACTTTCAAAATATTCTAGGCAGTGATTACCACCTTTGGGTCAAAATAGCCAAGACATAGGTTTCTGTAAATCTTTTGACAGGCTTTTCTTTAAATTAAACCCTTTACTTGCCACGCCCTGGCCCAAATGATCAAGGTTAGTACAAAAATGTTGTAGTGCTGCTAAGAAATCGCCTCAAAAAGACAATAGTTGCAAAGAAAACGATCTTGGTATGGAACCCCTCTCAATGGATCGGTGCCTGCACATTCACAACCGGGTAACATGAAACAAAATTAGGAACTACCAAAAATGTACAATTCAATTGTATACCCCAAACAAATGACCATAAGTTTTAAGAAACCGGGGATTGGTGACGCACCCGTAAGAGCACCTACGATACACTTACGTTGGGGCCTAGGGTCCTCTCCTAAGAACATCTGAAAGGAAGAAATTCTCAGGGTTGTGCTCGTTACACTTTGAAAGAAACTAGTTATAGTTACAGTTATGTCGACAAAATTGTAACTTGTTACAGTTACTAGTTACAATGTTGAAAAAGTAACTAGTTACAGTTACTTTTGACTGAAAAATAATAAGTTACCTTTCAAAAGCAACTAGTTACTTCAACTTAAATATACGGTTATCTCGTGCGAGATGTGGAGGGGGTAGAAAACAGATAATTTTGGGGCGGGGCACATGGGAAAACAGTAACATCCTTCCTTGTACCCCGACAGTTATTTGTTGATAGGCAAAGGGTCTCAATGATAACCCTCTGATGTTTACTATGGATACTGTGGGCACAGGCTTTCAGCGCTCAAAATGCACCAACTATATAAGAATATTGTGTCGAATATTTGAACGAAGCTTGGTGGCAATCAAACCTTTTTCAATTACGACAGTACTACTTTGAATGAGGGATTTTTACTCTTCCATCTCATCACTAATGGAGGTTGACGAATTTTATAGGAGACTCGTGTTATTGTATTAACAGTAACTTCTCTTCAGAGACATAGGTATGATAGGACGATGACCAACAATTTAAACCAATGCAATTTTAAATCATCAAGATCTAAAGCTGGGCTAAGAGACGTTTCCTAAGTACAAAAGGCAAGTTTCACTTTTTCTTAATGTAAAACAATGCACATGTTGAGAGGGTTAACCATAGTATTAACATGTAGGTCAAACAGCACAGTTGATTTTCTTTTTAAGATATTTTGATCGAATACAGTATGACTTTTCTCTTCCCGTGCCATGAATAAGGGTCTTTTAATTTCTTTTTTAGGACAGACTTGACCATCTTAAATATTCCGCTGTTTGGCTTATCTTATCGTTGAGTTGGGGAAGTGAGTAATTGACATTTCAAAAAAATTTTGACAAAGCTTAAATTCATACTTCATCAATTAAGGATATCATCCAGGACACATAAATAGACGAACGGTAACTGAAGCATGGTACCATTTTATAATCAGGGTTGTCCTTTTATAATCAGGGATGTAACGTCCGAGTTTATGCTCGAATCCGCTTGACCAGAGTCAGAAGTGGCTTGGAATGGGAGATTCCTTAAATGGGAAATAGCCCAAACTTCGCTGCAGTTGGACTCGGAGTTCACTCCATCCAAGTCCACAAAAACGAAAATTATTATTAATTACATGTCCATTGTAGTTGGTGCAGAATGGAAAACATGAGTGCTCACGCACAGTCAACTGATTAGATAAGTGGGCTGGCCTGGACTGTAAAACTGCCTCCTACAATGACCTTATTAAAGATGAAGCAAATACATGTAAAATAGTATAAATCTCGTATACATAGTAAACCAGACAAGTATCGGGATAAGAGCCACTAGAATCAGACCTGACTGGAACTTGAGGGGTGCAGGACTCGGGAATGGCCTGGAATTGGGCAACTGAAATCGTAATTGGCTTGGACTCCGATTAGATGATTATTTCTGGTAGAGTCTTGAAGTCACAAGAGGAGATGATTAAACTTAGTGCTTGGCCTTCTTTGTCTGTAGGTTAAACCGTTTCTAATGTGCACTATCACCACTTTGTCCTCCAACGGTCAGGAAAAGCTTACAAAGTTCCATTGTTATTAAGTAAACTTCGGTCACTGACACAGGGAAAAAGATTATTGTAGGATCGTTGAGTTTCTTACAACGAATTGCATAAAGTATAATGTACCGCATGGACAATAATACGGTTTGTTCAATTAATGACTCTGCTCACGAATCAAGTTTTAAAAGAGTTATAAGAATAACTACATGGTATATGAAGTGATCCACATGTTAAAAGCCTCAATAATGGAAAATCAAGTAACCGTGCAAGCCATTACATATCAGCTTGCGACCATAAATCGTGAAAAAAATAATGATGATAGGGATGACGACGATGAAACGTATGAATGATAAATGTATCGAATATAACACCAAAGTACCATCTGCTTGAAAATTTCCTGAGACCAATACAAATAAAATGTTATTTGTGCTCATAGAGACTATTTGTAACGAAAAAGTAACAGAACCCAAATGTAACGCTGTTGCAGTTATTTTGACCCAAAATTGTAACTAGCTACTTGCTCCGTTACAGAGATGTAAATGTAACTCGTAACACGGTTCCGTTACATAAAATGTAACTCGTTACAGTAACGGCGTTACTTGTAACTCGTTACTTCTCAACCCTGGAAATCCTACATGCTATTTCCCAGGTTCTGAGGGTCACTAAGAACAATCATCAGGACACTGGCATTTTCTGTTTTCACCAGCATTACATGTAGAAATAACAACCTCAGTGAAAAAAAAAGATTGAAAGCGAAATTGAAATAAAGAAACTTTGTATCGTGAAAAAGGAGGCACTGTTGGACTCCCCCTGTACGTGCACCTGGGAAGACTGTCAATCAGCAATATTCACTATTCATAGTATTCGATCTTAACTTCAATAGAGAAACAAACAAACAAATTAACAAATAGGAGTACTTGGCTGGGGTATGACAAAAGCACCCTGAATAACCAAAAATTCCTCCAGGTGAAAATTTTCCTCTTATGAGGAAGTACTGCAATCTAACGCAAAGGCGTATAAAGCAGAGCTGAGAAGCTGCAGCCCTCTCCAATTGGGATGAAAAATAATTTGGGGCAAAAATAAATGCTATTTTTCGGATAAATATGTTGCAAATTTCTTACAAAAGTGTTCAGAACTCCACCATGTAAAGTGGGTCCTGCACATAGATGCTCAATAGTACGGAGCTTTTAAGGTACCATGCAGATAATGACATATTCTGTAACTATGTGGACTTTTGTAAAATAGTCCAGATATTGAGATTTTTCCACCAGAGGTCTTATTATTTCAATATTTTAGAGTGAAATATTTAGATATTTAACCACAGGATCTCAATATCTTAATATCTTTACTGAACGATATTGCTACGTGTACATGTAAAATTGTATTTGGTATAAAATATTGAGATAATATTGAGATATTATATTATAAAATGTCGATATCGCCACATCTTTACTGAATGATATTGGTTATTGACATCTGACAGCTTCTCATCTCACTATTTTAGCGTTAAATATTTGCAATATTAAATTGTAGGATCTCAAGTACTTAAAACCTCTACTAAAAGATATTGAAATGTTGTTCAAGACCTCGATATCTCAAAATTGTTGCTTAATATATTGAAATTTCAAATTACAGCATCTCAATATCTGAATACCTTACTGTCACTATGTTTGAATCTTGAGATCGTGTTACTTTACATCTAAATAGTTTACGCTAAAACATTGAGACAACATGAAATGGGATATCAATATCTGAATATCTTACTGCAAAGATATTAGTTTATTGTGATTATTAAACTTAAGCTCCAAATATAAAACCTTAAAATATTAAAACAACAAGATGTCGGATGCAGTTTAGATCACGTTACTGAATACTGAAGTATTTTACCCCAGAATATTCAAATGTCAAGATCTCAAATGTCAATATCAACATCTTCTTGTAAAAATAATGAGATACTGAGATAATGTGATTCAAAACCTAAATATGTCACACTAAAACATTGACTTAACAAGATCTTGGATATCAATATCTCAACATCTTCTAGCAAATATATCACAATACTGAAATCCTACAATTAATGCCTTAATTTTTACGCTAAAATATTGATGAAACAAGATGTCGCGTGTCAAAATATCAATATATTTTATTGAATTTATTACGATGTAGAGATTCTGTCATTTAATATTTCAATATTTAACGCAAAAATATTGAGATGAAAAGATATACATCAATATTTCAATACCTCTCAGTAATTGTACTACGATATTTAGATCCTGTTTTTAAAATTTTCAATATTTTAAGCTGAAGTATTGAGATAACAAGATCTCGAATGTCCGCAAATCAATATCTTTCAGTAAAAACATTGAGATACTAAGATCCTGTAATTTAGGTTTTCAGTATTGAATACTGAAATAACAAGATCTTTCATGTCAGTATCTCAATATCTTTCAGCGAAGATGTTAAAATATTGAGATCCTGTGTTTCAATATTTCAATATTTTACACCAAAATATTGAGATACCAAGATGTTGGATGTGAATATCATAATTTCTCCCGGTGAAGATATAAAAGTAGTAAGATCCTGTAATTAAAATAAGACATGGGATGTCATCATCTCGATATCTTTCAATGAAGATGTTACGACATTGAGGTAATACAATCTCGGAAGTTAACATCTCAATACCTTACTGGAAAAGTCGAGATAGTCATATAATCTCAACATTTGCATGACACCTGCGGACAAACGTAAAGGTAATATCACGGAATTTTCTATAAAAATGGGCTACTAACAATGTTCAAGTGCAAAGTGAAAACTTTTGATTTCGTCACTAATATAACATCTTTGCATTCACAACACTTAATCAAAGCACGGAGAGATACCTCTTATGTGAAGGGACGAGAGGATATTTTAAGGTTTAGACGAATGTCTAGGCGTCTCCCTCATCATGTAAAAAAATACTTTTATTAATAACTGACCCTCCAGGGGAGCAATACAAGCTTTACTTACCAAACGTCGTGACAGTCGCCTGCCAAAACAAAAGTACAACGAAAACTGCGTCGATTTTCATAATTTTGTTTGATCGTCTTCAGTACTGAATATTGTGTTACCTGCTGTCTGCAACTGCCAACTGCGGAAGTTTCAACGTTAATGGCTAGTTTTCATTAAAAGCTATAGCTAAAAGAACTTGACAAAAACATGGCGTGTTTTAGACAAAGTGCATTTCTAAACGACCAATCATATGTAGACACAGTTGATGGTACTATCAACAATCTAACTTGCCCAGGGTTGTCGATAATATTTGATAAACAACTATTATATTCTTTGAAAAATTTTCTTTTGATTATATACTCTCCAGAGGTCAAAAGAAGATAACGTGATACCCAATCTGAAAGACGTGACATACTATTACTAATTTGATATAGGATACAGTGGATATGATGTCAAGAATTTATTTAATGAATACATGGTGCAAATGTGTTCGTTAAATTGTAGACTACAGATTAGAAAATAGACTTCCAATTTTTACAGACGATATTGATTGGCAGTCTGCAATACTAGGGAACATACCACAAAATATTTGATTTGAAAACTTTAGAAGTGAGTAGACAAACTAAATAACCCCATGAATTCTCACCCTCTGCATGAAACTTTTGGGAAATGTTAGTCCCCACCTTTGGAGAAGGATCCATAATCTTGAGGTATTTTTGTTCAACCAAATGGGAAAGGTCTTATAAAGTATTGTAAGCTAAAATCCAGCTGCTAAGGGTATACATTGGTTTAAGATTTATAATGTATGAAATTGTGACATGTAGAAAAAAGGTTTTTCTGAGCCCCCCCCCCCCCAACCAATCAGTTAATAAGCTACAGTTTGATAATCTGGTAGGTATGCACTCTTGGCTAACATGAAAACTCGAGTCAAGAGGCAAACAAGTCTGGGTTCACATATGTAGGGATGTTTTGCACTGATCAGCGTTATGCTTCTTACGGTAAACAATGTCATTTTCTGGAACGCAAGCATTAAAGAGTTAGTTATTGGATGAGATGGAGGGGCGGCCTCTTGTTACAAAAGGATGCATTTACAGCAAGATGATGTCTTCCAGCTCTCTAATCAGATCAGTCAGGTCTTCTGTTTAGGTACTCTGTAACTTTTGAATCTAGGCATTATCATCACATAGAAAATACAACTTGCAAATGAACATGAGGCAAAATTTTCCCTTGCTGAAATCAGTCATAGCTACCGCAGTTTTTAGGGGAAAACTGCTGTACCCATTTAAAGTACCCGACCACTGGTTCATTACTTTTAATTAGCTGCTCCAATAAGCAGCAGCTTTGTAAAAAGCTATGATGACCATTCTGGTACAACAGTAGCCCACCACTGGGGGTTTACATTACAACTTACAAAAATTCTGCCCTGTAATTAGTACTTGAAAAAATGGATGAAATTACTCATGATCATTGAAGTTAGACCGCCTTTCAGTTTAATCTGAGATAAACTGTCATCAAGTGTCAACCTTTAGGGCTATTGACAAGTGCTTGAATGAGCACCTAATTGGTATTGTTAACAACTCTTGTCTTGACAAGTTTCGGCATAGCAACTTGAAGATTTCGCGAAATGAGAAAAATTGTAGCAACTTTGTAACACGTTTATGGTTCTGTAAATGCCCATCCGTTTTTTCTTGACAATATTTTCTAGCAGTTGGTCATTTCTAGTCATTGATTCTCAATCTTTGTCGTCCTAGTTGCCCTTTCAAACCAGATAACCTGGGCATGATTTCACCTTCTTAAAATATATCACAAAAGGGTATCTAAAATTGACGTCAACCATGTAGTTCCGTCTATTAAGAAGCAGATCCAAGTTTACAAAGGACGGCGGATAACTTTCCTTACTGAAAAACTCTGACATTCGAAGACTGAAAGTCTATAGTCTCAGTACTGGGTCTGGAAAGGTATAATGGGAATTTTGAATGAAAGCATTGTTAGATAGGGTTTCCTGGCATATTGGCAACCCAGAGGAGTAGGCTAAAGAATGAAACATAATTGCTCAATAGAACTTTTCTTTCACATGATTCGATCAGGGGCGTCGCCAGAGCATTTATCATTGGGGGGCGGGGTGTGGTGCCGTATTTGCCGACTGAGAAGAAACAAATGCCGACTGAAAGTGTTGATAAGAGAGACAGTTAGAGCTGAGAACCGTCAGTCCAACCAGTAGTGGTGCAGCAGGGGTGGCACCAGGAATTGCCCAACGGGGGGGGGGGGCAAAGACCTGAAGCCTCGACAGCCCCGATGCCGTTGGTGAGGGGAGATTTGAAGAAAACCTGTGTACTATACCATACCATTGCGGGGCATATACTGCATAAAATTTTGTATATACTAGAGGAAAATAGTTCCGCCCGATTTTAGGTTTTTCCGAAATCTATACTGTGACATTGAAAGGCGCCCTCGAAGCGCGCGAAATTTTTGGGTAAGCTAACACTAAAAAGAATCTGTGCTTATTTAAAACTTATATAGGTCAACCAGTGGCGTACCCAGGATCTCTCTCAAGGGGGCATGCAATATGTTGTGTGATCGCCGTCCTGGGGGAGGAGTGTAAGGGGAGGGGACACCCCCTTTGAAAATTTTTGAAAAATTAGGTGTCCTGAAATGCAATCTGGTGCCACATTAGCCACCTTTGGAAGTAACATTTGTGTTAAAACATTTACGTGTTTTAGGATCTGAAAAAATTGTCATCCGTGAGGGGGACATGGCTCAATTGCCTCTCCCCTGTGTACGCCACTGAGGTCAACTGTCCAGGCAGTTGGGCCCTATCGGGCACAACTTACATTGTACTTCCTTCTTCGAGTCACTAGCCGTAACGAAAGGCAGACTCAAGAGAACATTAACTTTGTTCAGCGAAATGAGCATTTTTTTTCTTTTTCTAAGGTAAACGCATGTTTTTCTTTTCTCCGTTACGTTACTATTATTTGGGGAGCACCCTACTCGACAAGCCCTCTGGATTTTTTAGAGTGCTTCCTTTCACAATATCTTGATGTTATGTATTCTCTACATTTGTGTGCATTGTTTCAAATATTATCAAATATTGTGAAGAACCAAATAAATGAAATGAATGAGATGAGATTCCAGGCATTTACAAAACGATAAATTCTACTTAACTTACTTGAAAAGATGGAAAGGGTTTGTTCTATGTTTAGCTATTAGTAACGAAACTGAGGAAGAGTGGTCAAAGCATACCGAAAATTTGGGGTTTTATCGCAGAAATGACCCCTTTGAAAGCTAAAATAAGTAAACCGACCATGGGTAGCGACAGAATTTTCTATCGCATGCAATTGCAGAGTACCGTGTATTTAGCATTATATCACTTAATATGTTTAACGCCGAGTTACGTACTGATACTGTTCTTTTTAGTCTGAATCGTGAAATTGCAAAGGGTGCGAAAATTTTTGCTGGGCTGACACAAAAAACATGTTATCATTAAGAACAAAAAGAAAAACATAAAAACTGTAAGGGTTGTAGATTGTATCGGGGACAACATACATTGTGTCAAAACCACCTGGACTACCCGATGAAATAGCCAAACTTTGCTCCGTGAGTCGCTCACCAACTGACCGTACCACCTGACACAAACTAGAGAACGGCAACTAGGCTTTGGGTTGTGGGATGAAATTTACGACCTCTACATAACCTGTGTACTCTGCCTAGAAGTTACTTGGTAAGATTGACAGGAATTATGCTATCTAGCTATGTGAAATGGAACTACTGAAGAAACTGGAGTGACATTACAGAGCGCGTAGTGCGTCGAAAATTTGGGTTCTGATTAAATTAAAGAAATTTTTCCTCTTTCTTTCACCTCTTTTCCTCTTTCTTTTCCTCATACTTCCTTCATTTTAACGACTGGTGCAGAATTTACTGACTCAGTGCCAGAAACTACATAAGCGATGAACTCCTTTAGTATAGAATTATACTGAAAAGCCCTATGTAGCTTTTTTGCCGACAGAATATGTTTTAAGTTTCAAAAAGTGTTGCTTACGGGCTTTGAAAATATTGTAATAAAGGTTGTCTACAAATGCATTCCAATCTCCTGTCTTCCGTCTGCACCAACCCCTTTCTCTTGCCCTGCTTTGTCTCTCCCTCCCCTGTTCTTTTCTCTGTTCGCTCGGTCTTTCTCTCTCCCTCTTCTCTCTCCTCTTTTTCCTCTTTTTTTTCCCCTCTATCTTCTTCCCTCTAACTTTCCTTCGTTTGCACTTCCCTCTTTCCTTCATTTTGCCGACTAGTGCAGGATTTCGCCGACTGCGTGGATCTTGGGGGGTGTCACGCCCCCACACCCCCCTCTAGCGTCGTCCCTGGATTCAATGTGACCACTGCTCACTTTCAGAATAGGCTTATAAAGGCAGTGATACTACGTATCGGCATAGGCGTACGGAGGGTCAATATTTCTGGGGGGTCATCGAAAATTTTTGCCCGAATTTAGAATTTTGGACCAAGTTGCCCGAATTTTGATACCGTTGTGTCGGTTCCAAAAAGGCATAATTTGTTTTCTCGGCTGTCTCATTTGCCCGAATGGATCCACTATTTTTGCCCGAATTGGGAGGGCATATGCCCCCCTGCCCCCCCCCCCCCGCCTCGTACGCTTATGGGTATCGGTCAAGGTAGCCAAAACCTGGAGGGAAGATCATTCCGCAGAAGGTTTTTAAATTACTTTATTCAATTTCCGGGCCCTGGTGGTCCAGGTAAATGCATTGTTGTACCTTGCAACGAAAGCAGAAAGGGCCCGGGCTTGTGGAATGTGGTCGGAAGCCCCTTTCAACGGATCGGTGCTTGCACATTTTCACCTGATGGCATGAGATAGAATAAGAAACTATCAAGAATGCGCCATTCATTAATTCATTAATTAATCCCAAATTGTCACGAAAATAACGTAAATTTTTATAATTTTGTTTGAACATATTCAGCACTGGATATTGTAATAATTTCTGACATGGGGGTGCTTACGAGGGTGAGGGAGCGTACAACCTACTTGTAAAAATCAGAAGTCGATCTCAAAGTTACCCCCAGTTGTTTTCCAAGGAAATTAAAAGGAAGCGAGAGAAATGTGAGGAAAAATTCTTATAAAAGTGATGGTATTTGAAATGTAAATGAGATAAAACAATTAAATGTCTAGAAATATAAATTGTTGGAGCTCTTGGGCGCCTTCTTAACGTGGACAATTGACTTATTATTTCTTCCGGAAGGCATCCTATCAAAGCGCCATGCTACCCAAACGATCGATTTCCCCTTTCAACTTTACATGAACCCATACGAACGTGAACAGACTTGGCTTCTTAATGTCCCAATATCCAAAGGAGGACGAATGACCTTTCCTATGTAGAAAACTATGGGCCCGCCCCTACCAAGTGATCATCAGGACCGTCGCGACCGGGGGGTGTAGGGTTGCCTCACCCCCCCCCCCAAAGTTCGCAAGAGGGGCGATAGTCGGAAAATCTGATATACCAGTTGGAATTTCTGATATATCAGTCTAGCACATTTTTCCGACTGAGCCTATGTCAACTTTGTATATATTTTCTAACTAGATCAAGTGAGAATAATAGGAAACGTTATTTTCCTCACTTAAAATCGAATCAAAACTGTCCTTTTTTCTCAAATTCTTCTCAAACCATCAAAATTTTCTCGCGCCCCGCGCGCTACAAACCTTACCTCAGTGTTGTTCTTATTATCAACATCTTTCGATAGCAACTTTTGGAGAAGCACAACAGCAGAAGTTGAAAGCTGTTTACAAATTACCAGGTAAAACACTGGCTTTTTGAGTGGCATGATGGTTTGTTGGGCAATTGAAAGTATCTCGATGCAGATTCTGAATGCAGGTTTTGTCATGGAAATTTTATTTAATGAAAATTTCGGCACGCTTCGCGCGCATGCGTCACGATTTGCAATCAATTTCATGACCACTATTAAGGTAATTATGCCAGGCACAGTCCTACGGGGGCTGGGGGCTTTAGCCCCCCTAAATTTTTCCAAGCCCCACAAAATTGCGCAAAATTTTATATAGACTAATATTGGTGAAGACATAGATATACTCAGAAAATGTTCCAAGAGGCCCGTAGCCAGTAAGTTCTGTAACGATTCTTTCTATAACTTCAACAAATTTTCTCGCTCGCCAGGCGCGCTTTCATCTATAGTTCTATCTAGTGGTAACGCCCCCCCCCCCCTCCCGTTTCAAACATATTGGATTTATTCAACGTTTCCACAAATATTGTTCTTCCGTGTAAGCGTGATTCTAGAGAAACATGAAATGTATCTTTGCGAAGTTCTTTCCTCTTTTTCCTAACTTTGGAAAGATTCTTTCTTCAGCTTCGCCATCGTGGCAAACATATTTTGTAAGAAAAAGAGTCTTCAGTTTCGTAGGGGATCCTTAATGGGTAGGACAAAGAATGTAATCCCCGACTACGACCATGCAGCCGCCCCAACAAATTTCATGGCTTTGCCCAGATTCTTCAATAAAAACCCAAACTTTTTCAACTTTCCTTAATGAAAACAAAAATGTGAAATCTTTTTTCAATATAACCCAAAATTTTTCGGCGCGCTTCGCGCACCTTATATTTCGAGTTCGGCAACCCATTGCATCTGTCGGGACTCAGAGTAGCTGACCCCCAGTCAGAGCGCTTCGCCCTCATGTCGGCAAATCAAAGCACCACCCCTGGCTGAGCCTGCATGCAGGTTTTTCATTTAGGCATTAAAGTATACCGTCAAATTTAGGGTCGCTTCACGCTCAATCCTCACAATCCACGTTGCATCACTTATGTACATTATAAGCACAAACGTACCAAAGTAAACTTTTATAGCATAAACTAGGTGTACATTCTGAAACGCGCTTGTTAGTCCTACACCCCTTTTGCTATTCCTGTCTGGGAGGTCTAATATCACCTTTCTGCAACTATACTCTCCCTCCCGCCCATTCCCCATTGCTGGAAGCTTTTCGTCTGGTTTGTTCAAAATTAGTAAAAATACGATAGATGTAAAGTGCTTGGCGTCATAATCTATATTATTATTTAGATGTCAGGTAATAAGCATTATGTCATTGCCCCCCCCCCATTTTTTATAATTGATCCAGATGTCAGCCTTAGAATAGAAGACAGCAAAGTAGTCAAAAAAGGGGGGCTTCAGGAGGTTTGTTGACAAGTTCTCCTCTTATACAACATACTCTCTGCTTTCACCTAACCAAATCTTAGAATTTACTCTGTTATGAACATTTTCCAGCCATATATCATCAATTACAAAAATATCTCAAAGGTAGCACCATTTTACATCTAAGCAACCTTACCTTAACAAAAATTTCTCAAAGGGGAGAGGGGGTACCCCCTCCCCTTAGACGAAACCCCCAGGACGGCACCTTTATTTAGTGACAAAGGAAGGATCACCGCTGCTGTGTACAAACGCAGGGCGCATAAAAAACGAAGGTGCAATTTACGGGCCGCAACTCATTCGGAAAAAGAATCCAGCCAATCGGAAAAATTAGAATTCACTTTATTATGAACATTATCTAGCCATATATGATCAGCTCCAAAATATCCCAAAGATAGCACCATTTTGCATCTAAGCAACCGTAAATTAACAAAAATTTCTCAAAGGGGGCACCCCCTCCCCTCAGACCTCTCTCCCAGGACGGCACCTTTATTTAGTGACAAAGGAAGGATCCCCACTTTTGTATATAAATGCAGGGCTCATAAAACAATGGTGCAATTTACGCGTCACCATGCAGTTGGAAAAACATCCATCCAGTCGGAATTTGGGACCTTCACACCCCCCAAACATATCCCCCTATCTACGGCCCTGGTGATGATATTTTAGGAAGGAACTGTAGGACGCTTTGGGTCATGGCTGGATTTCTGAGATGTTCATTGGGTCATGGTCCCAAAACGATGCCGACCCCAGATGTAAAACACTCCACTGATTTTTTTTTTAGATAAAAGTGTTTTTCGGCGCATTTGCTTGCCATCTTAGCTTGCTACTTGTCTCATTATTACTCCTAACAGGGCAGTTTGAGTGGAATCATCACTGCAAAGCCGCATACAACCCACATTATTATCAACCATCCTACCCACAAAACCCTCTGTTTCATCAAACCGATTTACTGTTTATCTTACGTTGACCATTGCGTTGAAAGTATGTAAAATTTTGCCTTTGTCTATGAAGGGCCTTTGCAGTGACTCGTTACAATATATTCCTGTGGCATTTCACAAAGGTTTCATGTGAAAAAATTGCAGTTCATGTCTTCTGTAGCAATACCCTGTTCCTAACTCTCCTCATTTTAATGATTGGTTATTTTTGTCAAGAAATACCTCTTCAAGGTCACAGAATGTAATGTTACGTGGTCACATTTACTCAGAATCCTTTTGTTGCTCCTTATAATTAAATGTCCTGTTGGTCCTTGAAATCTGAAATGTATAGGAATGTTTAAATTTTTTTCATGTGGATCTAGCATGAAACAACTCCATATGTAGGGTACAGAAACAAAGTTGTGAAATACTCTCTTCAGCAGTGTCAACGTAATTAAGATAACCTTTAATTCGACCAAAAGCAATACGGTTTTTTTCTCGTAATGTGATAAATCTATAAGCCCAGCATTAAAAGGTTCCATCAGTCCTTTCGTGAAATATCGTGTTCATAAGATTTTGGTATTTAACCTCTGGCGACCTCAAATGACATATGACCTTCCTTAAAAATACTAGGGGTTTCTCCTAATATGACAAATCTATATGCTAAGCGTGAAAAGTATCCATCATGTCTTTATAACGTGTTTAGAAGCAAAACTCTTGGATATTCGTGATTTCAACTCCGGTGACCTCAGATAACCTTTTCCTTCTACCAAAAACAATGGGTTTCCGTTATTGATCATCAGGCATCCACACGCTAAGTATGAAGAGTACCCGTGCTTTCTATCTTGAGATATCTTCTTTACAAGGATTTAGGTTTTTGACCTCTTGTGACCTGAAATGACCTTTGCCCTCCAACAAAAACAAGAAGGTTCTTCCGCTTAATACGATAAATATGTATATTAATTATGAAAAGTATCCAACATTTCTATCTTGAGATATCGTGTTTACAAGCTAAGCTCACAAACACGCATACATGAGCACACATGTACACACATACACACCCGGCAGCGTGATTGCGTAGATTCCTTTTGACTTCGGCAAGTTCGGCAAGGAATCAAAAAAGGTTCTTGGCCAAAATAATCAAACAAAAAATTGATAAATGCTAGTAAACACTAGATTAGTAAGTACTAGAGTAATCAAAATTGTTCAGCTATGTTCTCAGTAGGACGGAATGCGTTTCAAAGATACAACTTCTTGTTTACAATGTATTGATGTGGTTTAACAGTAGCTATTGCTTGAAATATCATGCTTGGGATCGTTCAACAGTTTTAAAATGTATTCTTGCTATTACTTGGTTTATATTCCACTAATTTCTTACTGCTACCTACACGATACGTCAGCCATTACAAATCCTAATTGTGTATTTTTGTGGTTGGGTAATATTGCATGACTGTAACGCTTTTAATTGTTCAGAAGTTTCAAATTATTAACTATTTGTTTATTTTATATAAAAGTTAATGACAGTGAGCATTTAATTTTATGTTTCTAAAGCTTGCTTCCCGTTCCAGTTTCGTCGTGTTATGCAAGTTTTAAGCTGTATGTTACATTTTGTATTCCTTGACCTGTCAAATCAGAAGCCTTGGATAAATATTGGTACCTTGGTAGTGAGGTCGTATGCCTTCTTGCTCTCCAAAGATCGTAGTACCAGATCTTGAGATGATTTCTTTAAAGTTATGAATGATCGTTACACGCTCAATTCACCAGCCTTCTAAATCTAATCAAAAGATGACAAAGGGGTCAAAACCTTCTAAGGCTCTTGGAGTGGAAATGGGGGAACATATGACCTTGGTCAGAACTGATTAAAGCGTGAATTGAAAATCCTCAGCTGAGTAGGCTCCAGGTCCGGCTTAAGGGGCCTGGAAAGCTTTGAATTTCAGATGATCTGTGGTGTAATCTAAAGCATTCTCCCCCAATTTCAATCCAGTCAAAACCTGTTTCCACCAAGTCGATTTTCATGTCATATCATTAGTGAGTATATGTTCTCACTTTTTTCTTTAGGGTTCAAAACTGGGAGCATATCCACCCCGTCCTGCATCTGTTGACATTCGTGAAAGATGGACATTCTCACTTGTTCTTTACAGGGTTATTCGTGTTTCTCAAGAGAGTGTCCCTTACCTATGTGAAATGTATAGGTTGTCCGGTATGAATAACAGTAAGTACTTTAGTGCTACCAGTTTCTGTGTAAAAGCTAAGGTTGGTTTTTCGTTAGAAATATCAACACACTTGTAACTCTAGATAAAGACCTATGTATCCCGTTTGTATATCTCCGCAGTTGTAGCTTACTTGCAGATTCCATCCACACAAATAGAAGGATTATTAAACATATATCTACGCATTATTTTACACTGAATAATTAACAATTACGGTAGTCCTCATGCATGACGTATATGTATTCTAAAGCAGACGGTTCATCATAATATATCTACATATGAAGGGTATTGCCATCTTGCAAGTATAGATTCGGAACTTTTCAATTATGCTGTGAATTATAGAAAGACAACGAAAGGTTACAAGTTTTTGTCAAAGATGTACAACATGGGCGTCCGCAGGCATAGTGAAGGGGGGGCACTTGCCCCCCCCCCCCTCTGGAAAATCAAAAATTTGAAAAAACGAGTAAAAATTAAAGAAAAAACAAACAAAACGTGTTTTTCCTGTTTCTATTTGGTAAATAGGCTTAAGAAATGCCATTTCCAGCGATCTAGAAGGCATTTCGGGCCGAAATTTTCTTGCGCTTCGCGCCAACTCATGGTCACGCGGAGGTTTTGCCCACCCCTAGAAATTTTTGCCCCTCCCCCTGGATTTTTTTCTGCGGACGCCCATGATGTACAATTATATTTTATCGAATGATGGTAATCATAGATAATCATAGCAGAAAATATATGATCGGTATTAATAGTGCTCAAAATCTCTCAACTGGTGAAACCACTCGCATAGCTGAAGAGATGAGCAATTCTACGCACCACATTGTATTCCTCTGATAGCCATCTCCCTTCTAACACATCTGATTGTCCACTGCATTATACATAAAACGGGCCCAACTACCTCAGGGCAATACCCTTAATTAAGAAAATAAAAGGTCAATACGTCCTTAGAACTAAATTTCAAATTATTTTTCAAAGTTGCTATTGTAAAATTTTCTAGATCCGTTAAAGGCATGGGCTACCCATATATGAAATTTTAAGCATCGCTTGCTTGTTAAGAAAAAGCGTGAAGTTCATTAAGTTGACGGACACATACTATAATTGTAATTTTTAATTTTTTATAACTTGGATAGAGAATGGTTCAAAACTGTGTTTCTGGATTTGGTTCTTTATGTTGGGCCGTTTAGTAACAAAGTTTATAATAATGTTGAAAGGAAAACTGTAAATTATTGAGTTGCTACAGCCCCTCGGTCCCCTTTCTGAGGGCACTTTATCGGTCATCAAACCTCTGGAACTTCAGGAATGCATTCTGTCATCTCATTCTGGATTTTTTAACTGACTCCATGGACCAGCAACTTTTCACATAATCAGTGATATGAAGTAGTGTATAATGAAACCAAAACAGCTGGTTTCGATTCTTTCAGTGGTCTGAGTAAATTTTTGAAATCATCCTATGTTTTACTTACACTAAATCTTGGCAAAAGCAATTGCCATGGTCGCATATGTTACCTTTGTTTGTAGATAGAATTAAAAAGCTGTAGTGAAGGTTTTCTCACCAAGATGATACTTGGTTGGAGACCACGGCCTGTAGCTACACAAGGTACTGAAGGGGAAGGGGTAGCGAAATATTTAATGGTGGAGGGGATGCATTACTCCAGTAGCATTTTTTTTTAATTTAGTAGGGTATGAAAAATTTTTACAGGGCGCCGCAACGCTCAATTCTTGGTTACGGCCTGTGTCGACCACATATCACAAACCTGTTATTTGGAATGAAGCCTATTCCCAAGACTTTTCAGGAGCGTCAATCAAGGAGGATGAGAGGGACACCGCCCACATTTTGAAAATGGTTGGGCACACAGAATTAAATAACGCCCATGGTTTAGTGACACTCTTGTAGTCGCCTCTATGAGGTTGGTAATGATTGGAATATCTTATTAAAAAGTATTACTTTATTCGTGGCGATTATCATATGTACAAAATCATGCAATATGGATTTTCATTGTAACCCTCTTTACAGCTCTATAATCTTTGTCAAACACTCTCTTAGTTACAGTGTATATCACATACGTTGAACCACGATTGTTGAAAAACAATCAGACATGGTTTTATGCAGTCGATAAGTATGGTATAAGTGATAAAAAGATATTGTGCGTATGAGTCCCGTTTTTCACTTTCATTCTGAAGTCTAAAACAAGGATTTGATTCATGAGATAGATGAAAAAGAATTCTTTAAAGGATCAAGGGCTAAGTATTTCGTTTAGGGGAAGACACACAAAAGCAAACAAAGTAACAAAAGACCCATCATCAAGATACATAAAAGGGTGAAAAAAGGGGACCGTTGGGTGGTGGCGTGCAACAAAATTCTGAAAACGACATCAAAGTATTTTTCTATCAAAAAGTACTTCAATTGGAACTAAAACATTACCGTTCTGAAGTGATTCCTTAAATTTAATGCACAAGAGCCAGGTCCTAAGGTTTGGAGGCTCATGATGGGTAGTGATATGAGGGTTCGAATTCAGAAGTTTGATGCACTATTGTTTGGTTTGGATGTAATGGTTACAGTGATAGCCCTACATTGACTTAACAAATAGTACAGCAACTGACATAACACATGTGAAATTTGTCTTGCTCAGTCACAGTGCAATTGGGTCTAAATCTCATAAAGCAACTGCATAAACGATTTTAAATAAAAAAAAATCGTAGGAATACAATTGTTATGAAATCGGTACAAGAACCAAACACTGTTGATCAATGAGTAGTTATTATGTCACGTGTGTTTGCTTCAAGAAAATATGATCACCTCATCTGCTTTATCTCGAGAACATTTCTTGACCTGCCTTTGGGCCTTTACGAATAATCGGCAGTAAATTAACAAACTTCTCACTTTTTTAAACTACGCTTTCTATTTTCTGAAGCAACCTACCAGTTTCTTTTCTCGTAACGTATTAAGTCACTTCCAATTACACGATGTTTCTGGCTGGGATCTTGCGTAACGCCACCAATATAACATATTGATTCTGTGACGTCATACAGGAACGTTTCACATACTGAACTTAAGTAACACTTGAAAGCGCAATCAATAACAGTTATCTTAGGAAACGTTTCTACTGGAGAAGGATCCTTTAAACTATCTGCAGTTCCTGTTATGTAGAAGGTTGCTGATGTAGGTTCATCTTCTGCAGAGAAATAAAGAGTAAACGAATGACTACTCCAAATGTAACATTACACCTGTCGTAGCACTTCTTCTGTGTTTAGATTTGTTGTAGTTTTATTTATCTTTTAATTTTCAAGTATAATTGAAACTTACACCAACAAATGCAGACAGCTAATTTGTGTACTGGTCAGGTAAGCGCGAAAGCCTACTACGCGCGCGTTTGAGGTCTGCGTCATGCGTACAATGTGCTTTCATTGTTTGCCCTCCAAAATGACTTCGCATGACCTCAGTGCATAAGGTCTTTACAAAATGTCCCCTAATATAGAATCTATCTATCTCATTTAACTAAAGCTGTAACTTCCATACTGTTAAACTAAGGGTAAATATTTTGCTGTGCACATAAAATTTCTTTGAGCCAAAAAAGCTTTCAAATAATTTGTTATATTGTCCGAAGACTAGAAACCAGTATTCATTTCACTCCCAAAAACATTTGGGTGTAAATATGAAAAAATGAAAGATTTCGAGAAGAGAATCAATACCGTCAAGTAGCAAGTAATGTAATAAAGAAGAAACGTTAAGTCCTTCAAGCATTGTATGAATGAAACTATTATACGACGATTCGACGAGGATCCTGTCTCGGCTTATCCCTCGCTTTTTGTAAAATAATAGCAATACATGACACTTGAGACACAAGCCAACGGAAATGTCTCCCTGCTTTTGGCGTCAGCAGATGGGTCAAAGTTAAAAGTTAAAAGAGAATTATTATCACGGTTTATCAAAATTCTTTAGGAGTTGTCGTTTGCAGTGAACCACTTTAAACTATTGATAACTCTATTGGAAGAAACTCATACCCTTGGAATTTTTATCAAATTTTATGGTCTGACAAACCACCTTGCGAGATTTTGTCCCCATCAACTTTGAATCCATTCTTTGCCTATTCCCACGCTGCTACTACAGGATGACAAGAGTTTCAACAACTGTTACAAAATAAAAGTAACTTGGAATGACTTACTGTTTGGTTTTCTATTCCTAATCGCCGTCTCACAGATAAAATATTCTGGACTCTTGTCGTCGAAGTCGTGCCAAAAGTAACCGGGGTCAACAAGCCGGAATACGTCACTTACACCATTAAATGATCTTTTTTCAAAGTTGGTATAGTTTGCCTTCCTCCCATCAAGCCAGACCGTCTCGAAACCCCCAGAATTTGTCTTTTTCAGTCCTATCCAAAGATCTTTATCGATTGGCCTTAAGTGAGAAGTATTCTTCACCAACTCTGCAATAACAGTTTGTTCTTCAGCCGTCTCGATAAAGAGGAGATGAGAAGAGTGGTCCTCACAGAAAGACATAGCATCGTAATACGCAAGTATCTCGGTAGAAAAATAGTAGCAAGAGTCTTGCCATGTGTACTGAAATAAGAGCTGACAGCCTGCATGAAATAGAAAACATCGCAAATTTTAGCTGAAGATGTTTTGAGCTTATGGTATACTAGAAGAAAACTTGGCATCGAATGTTCACTTGAGAATGTTGTCTTAAAATAGATACATGAAGAGACAGGCAGACAAACTGACAGAAAGATAGACTAACAGCAGGTAGGTAGATTTCACAACATAACTTACCATCGATGGCACATACATGTGGGTCCAAAAAGCTTGTCATTACGACTGCATAAGCCAAGCACAATGTTAAAGTATTCTATGATAGAAGTAAATGAAAACCAAGATATAAAATGAAAAAATGTTAATAACATTTGCATCTAAAATGCTCTATTATCTTGACAACCATAATCATTACCCCAATCGTAATTTTGATTCCAATCGCAACTTACACATCTCTTCCAGACTGACGAAGTTGTATACTTCGTCCCAAAGAAAAGTTGCTTTAACCAGGGAACTGTTCAAAACGGAGAAATGTCAACCAATTCCTTAGACAATGGGTACTTTAACATGATTTAAGGGGGGGGGGGGAATTAGTAGTCAGCATTTTAGTGGGAAGCGTGCCGAAAATTCAACAGGTTTATACCACGATATAATACAAAAGTTAAGTGAAAAAACTGAATGTCCACTGTCTGAGACACATTTTAATGTACTCCATGTCGTCATTTTTTTAAGATATGTACAAAGTGATTTCAAATCATAATCACTTAAAGTGCCGTCTGAAAAAATGAAGAACATTCTCTTTAATTCCTTGCAGGCATCAGCATTTTGTTTCTATTATTAAACTACTATGGACCTTCCTCCTTAAATAAACGAAAATCTGGTTAAAGAACTAGTTACCCTGAAACAAAGTCCATTATCGAGACTTTGCTTTGAAGAAAACGAAATAGCCGATAAGGGATTAGCGCTTTCTTCCTTTAGTATAAAAAACTCTACATAAGTAACACAGTGTCATTAAATACTAATTTCTTTTAAGGACATCTTTTCTTATTGCAGCATTAGGAGTATAAACTTTATGATGAAATTCGAAGTTATTCCGAATTGCTCCCGAAAAAGCAAAAGATATATGGATGTTCAAAACTTTGCATAGTGATGCGCCACATGCGCAGTGGCGTAGCTAGAGGGGGGCAAGGGACGGTCGCCCCCCACAAAGCCTCCGAAGGCCTCTGTCGGAAATTTCTAGTCTCTGTCGGAAATAAATAAATACAATTCATTTGAAACACTCACAACACTTCTTATGCTTTTAAGCAGAATTACACATCAAAATGGTTACTAACAAGGCGTGGAAGTGTCATTTAAGGCAGTCTTGGAGATATTTTAATCCATTTTTTCCCGTGCTCTACACGCCAGATGATGGTGGCGCTACGCTTAGATAGGTCATCTTTACTTCAAGATAATAATCTGTCGGAAATGTTTTGCTTTTGCCCCCACAAAAAATATCTAGCTATGCCACTGCACATGCGTTTAAAAAGAGGCACAAGACAATGTAAACTTTGGTTTCCTTTGTTTCAAAGCACGAACGGCGTCCCGAGAACACAGTTCGAATTCTTTGTTGACCTCCAAACATCTTCGATGTGGTTAGAAGTTCGCATTTTCGAAATTCTTCTGGAACTATACTGTGCTTATACCCGAGAACTTTCGATTCCCTTGTAGAAAGTAGTAATTACCTCGAAATTCTAATTTTAGCTATGATTGCCTATAGATTCTTCCTTTCGACCCTTACTCCAAATCCAGATATGGATTGATATCTGGATATATCTGGCTAAATACAGTCTTTATATGGCCATATCAAGCCAGGTATATAGCCAGATTTAGATGCCTTGATACATTATATCAAGTTTTATATGGCCATATCAAGCCAGATATAACTTAATGCAATGCAAATCCAGATATGCAAATAAAGTTTTATAAGGCCATATCAAGCCAGATATAACTTGATGAAATGCCAGTCCAGATATGTGAATACAGTTTTATATGGCCATATCAAGCCAGATATAACTTGATACAACGCAATTCCAGATATGCAAATAACGTTTTATATGGCCATATCAAGCCAGATATAACTTGATACAATGCAATTCCAGATATGCAAATGAAGTTTTATATGGCCATATCAAGCCTGATATAACTTGATGAAATGCCAGTCCAGATATGTAAATACAGTTTTATATGACCATATCAAGCCAGATATAACTTGATGCAAGGCAATTCCAGATATGCAAATAAAGTTTTATATGGCCATATCAAGCCAGATATAACTTGATGAAATGCCGGTCCAGATATGCAAATAAAGTTTTATATGGCCATATCAAGCCAGATATAACTTGATACAATGCAATTCCAGATATGCAAATAAAGTTTTATAAGGCCATATCAAGCCAGATATAACTTGATGCAATGCAAATCCAGATATGCAAATAAAGTTTTATATGGCCATATCAAGCCAGATATAACTTGATGAAATGCCAGTCCAGATATGTGAATACAGTTTTATATGGCCATATCAAGCCAGATATAACTTGATACAACGCAATTCCAGATATGCAAATAACGTTTTATATGGCCATATCAAGCCAGATATAAATTGATACAATGCAATTCCAGATATGCAAATGAAGTTTTATATGGCCATATCAAGCCAGATATAACTTGATGAAATGCCAGTCCAGATATGTAAATACAGTTTTATATGACCATATCGAGCCAACTTGATGCAAGGCAATTCCAGATATGAAAATAAAGTTTTTTATGGCCATATCAAGCCAGATATAACTTGATGAAATGCCGGTCCAGATATGCAAATAAAGTTTTATATGGCCATATCAAGCCAGATATAACTTGATACAATGCAATTCCAGATATGCAAATAAAGTTTTATATGGCCATATCAAGCCAGATATAACTTGATGAAATGCCGGTCCAGATATGTGAATACAGTTTTATATGGCCATATCAAGCCAGATATAACTTGATACAATGCAATTCCAGATATGCAAATAAAGTTTAATAAGGCCATATCAAGCCAGATATAACTTGATGAAATGCCAGTCCAGATATGTAAATACAGTTTTATATGGCCATATCAAGCCAGATATAACTTGATGAAATGCCAGTCCAGATATGTAAATACAGTTTTATATGGACATATCAAGCCAGATATAACTTGATATGCTATACATGCAAATGAGCATTTTGTTAGTTTATTTTATTATTTATTTGATTTGATTCTTGGATTATGCTTGTTACAAATTAAGACATGTTTTTGATACAGCATCACCTTCCCAGACATTGCAATTATTTAGTGGCTACACTTTTGTTAATACCGCAGTGTACTAAGTGAACTTAGGCAAATGATTTGCATATACTTGTATCTAAACCTACATTTTTCATGATTTAGGAAGTTGAAAGTAAAATATGCACTACGCAGTAAACAAAATTATGAGTCAAATACGTAATAAAGAGTAAAATAAGAAGCCCATATCACTGTGATTATATAAAACAGGAAATTTCAAGGCATTTTTCTGTTCACTGTTATGAAATAAATTATTTATGTACTTAAGTCAATTCAACCCAATACTTACTTTAAATTCTAATGCATGGAGCATTTAAACATTGTTTGCTGGTGTTCAAAGTTTGGCACAGGAGTATCCCTGATCACGACGGCGGATATCTACCTGGCACAGGAGTATCCCAGATCACGACGGCGGAGCTCCCAGGTGGGACCTGTTCTATTCAGCCAGTCTAGAACGGGACCACTGTCAGGTGGTGTCATTTAAGTCAAAGTTTGTCCCTTGGGGACGTTGTTACTCCTTCGGGGAGCAGAACTCCTTCGGGAGTATTGTTTGGTTTTCGCCCCTGGCTCTTCGCCAGAGAGTCAGAGGACTTTTGGAAAAAATGGTGTTCAAAGTCTCCATGAGGAGTGTGGACTATAAGTTCTAACTATGATTCATAACTAGAGCAGATATGGTCCGGATACAATTTTATCTGTGCCATATAAAGTCTTGATCCAGATAGAACTTTATCTGGCCATATATGGTTTAGATCTGGTTCTGGTTTAGATCTGTGTTATATCTGCCTAACTTTTAATCTGATCTGATATAAATTCCATATCTGGTGCAGATATGGACCATATATGGAAATATATTCTGCTCATATAAGGACCATATCTGGTCCAGATAAAATTTTATCTGTTCCATATAAAGACTTGATCCAGATAAAACTTTATCTGGCCATACATGGCTTACATCTGGTTCTGGCGTAGATCTGGGTTATATCTGCCCAATTTTTTATCTGGCCCAGATATAAATCCCATATCTGTAGCAGATATGGGCCAGATATGAAACCCATATCTGGCCCATATATGGTATTTCATATCTGGCCCATATCTGGATTTCGAGTAAGGGGAGGAAGTCTTCTTCAATGAATGCCTTGTTTGCGGGAACATACTGGAATTTACTGAGGGAGAAATCTCTGGAATTTATTGCGGGAGAAGTCTCTTGAACAATTGATGATCAGAATAAATGAAAATTCTCACAATAACAAGACGGAGAGAGACACAGATTAACAACCAGCCACAGACGTTATCGTTCACTGTCTAAACAGAGAGATACGGACTATACAGCTCGGAAACTCTAACATACCATTGTCGTAACAAAATGTTCCTGCAATTTTTGCTCTCCGTGAACTGCCTGCTCGTTAGTAAGTTGTCTAAAAGAGAGAAATAATCGCCAACGAATTCAGCCTCCAACGTCGTGCCTACCAGTGTTACGAGAACACCCTACCGCGTCGACCAAGGTCTAAGCTTAGAACGACGAGGAACTACAGCCTGCCCAGACTGGGGGTTTTCCGCGAGACCGAAGTTCCGCGAGACCGAAATTGTATTGAAGCATATAGGCGAAACTGAACTGGGCTGACGTGCGATCGTACGGTCATTTAGGTCCGCTCTCCATCTTTATCAGCCCTTTGCAGTAAGTCAGGCCATTTTACCAATGGATTACATGAAACCAGCGTCTTGCTGAAGGCCTCAACACACCGAACTAAGTAAGTCTCGAAGTAGGAAACCGCTTGAACAAATTGTCCGTGACGGTCATTTCACTTATCGCGGAATGCTTTAACTGAACACACGGGTGTTGTGTGGATTAGAGAAGTCTTCTACTCCACTTTCCATATTTTTGCAGACTGATGAATAACTTGAGTTGCATATTAAGGTGCTTTGCTGAAATATTTCGAATGGTATTTTTATCTTAGCTATAACCTTTAGACAAGTATTTCTTTTCGATATCCTCCTCTATGAAAATTATTCAACATTCTTGCTTAATTGCTTTATTGTGTTTCATCCAAAACTCTCCTAGATTATCTTACCTTGTGACAATTCAGTCACTTTTCATGCTTTTTCTCATACATTGACAAAATGTCTTATCGATAATGAGCAAATAATATCAAATTCAGAATCCAACAGTTCAAATTAAATTTTCACTCAAAATCCATGCGACCAAGTTCAACAGACAGAAGCTTTCACTTTACATATGCTTGCTACGGCTTTTTTCGCATTATGGATATTTGTTATTTAGGCCTATTGTCATATAATACCCCCTCGTTGCATCCTCCCCTTTGAAGATAACGCCAATTTCCTTCAAGCCTCAGACATGTTTACCATCTATCACGATTCATAAACAATCCTTCTTTGATCATAGTCAGCGTTGCACTCAGCCGTAAATAATTGCATACTTCCTCTCGTCCGGTTCTCACGAGAAACTTCTGCTTTCAGCTCAGACATTACGTAATCAAACTTAACTTGCACAGGCGTGTCTTAAGTTTCAGTTGTTCAATACAGCTTTGACTGGATATTTCGTGAAAGTAACTTGTAAATATTTATACTTTATCGAAATGACCAATGAGTATCACAGAAATGATTGACCACCACGTGCAGTACTCTAACGTCTGCCTCTATAAGTTTCATTTTAGGGATCTCCAAAACAGTTGAATTCTGACTTCCAAAGAGTAAACATCTATTTTTCAGTTACCTTTGTTACAAGAAGTGTTTTTCTGTTCACAGTTTTAATAATCATGTTTCACTGAAAGAGGCCGTTCATAAAAAGATGTAACCAGGACTTCGATTTCTCGAATTATTGTTTTGGCGAATTTATTTCTACGGAGGCAAGCAGAACAGCTAGTTGAGGCATGGCACGAACACAACGCTATGTCTCATTTTTCCCTTGTCTGTGTATTTCTACCTTTTTGTTACATTACTGGTCTCATTACCTACTTTTTACTACTTATTTCAAAGGAATTATATTTTTTCCTAAAACAAAGCAGCGTTATAAAAGTTTGGACATAAAATTTTAATACGTGTCCTGTTAAAAATGTAAAACTCACCATTTTTATGGACGATAGAAGCAAGAATACTGTTGTCTTGAACAGGCAAATGTCTCCTATGTGTTAAACTGATCCTGCTTTAAATACAGTTAAACACAATATTGTTAGCTAATAAGAACTAATTGCACCTTTCGATTAATCGATAAGGTGAGATGCAGGGACAGGAATCGTATGTAAAACCAAACTTACCGATTTTTTCTTTCAAAGAAATCTTTCCTTTCTTGAGCATTTATTCTCAATATTCAAAAGTACCTTTCGTCGATCGGAAAGCTTCTTTAGACATTATCTCTTTATAGACCACTTGTTCTGCACCAGACAAAGTGTTGTCCATAATCTTCTTCAAGTAGCTATCTCACGGAAGAGTTGATGAGCCAGTGAGAGACAAAGAAAATAGAAAGACATGGTGGATAAAGATTGGTAACAATGTGGGACTTTCGATTCGCGCCTTACATGTTATAAAATATTGATTACATAGGAAAGAAAGCTCATGGAATGAAGAAACCTCTTAGTCTAGAGGCTCAGTGGCGCCGGCAGGGTATCACGTGCCCGCCAATCGATTTCCGAAGATTTTCCCGAAAATTTTGAAATTAGCCAAAAAGGTGTTTAAACTATAGATTTCTGTAGGGGTGGATTCAAGTGTGTTTCTGACTTAGTGATTCATTCTATTATTCATCTATTTGAATCATCTTCCCTCACAATTTGTTCTCAGACTATCTCAAACCATCTTAATTCTAGCAATTCCTTCCCCAACCATCAATTTTCACGCACTCCGCACGCTTCCTGTCTGACCGCATCGGTGTGTTAACTATCAACACCGTTTCTAATATATTCGCATTTTTTATCGGTGAGGGGTTTACAATTAGGCCGATTGTTCGTGTGCATAGCTAGAGTCATTACGAAGAAACAGAACATTGCAAGAATTTAAAACAGGGGAATTCAGAAAGCTTTTACGTATTACCATACAGAAGACTCTCCTCTGATTGGTGGGTATATCTTGTTAGGGAATTGAAAGTGTCTTGGTACAGACTCTGCACATACAATGAACTTTTGTTATGGAAATGATTTTTAATGCAAAATTTCGGTGCTTTTCTCTCTCATTGGTCACGGTTCGCACTCCATATGCCATGACCACTATAAGGACAATAATATATTATTCTTACCGAAACACCTTTTCAGAAGTTAGAGGAAACATCTCCAACCTCTGTGGGAACTCCACATCAACAGAGGATCTTAAAGCAATTTGACATCATGAGTACAGTATATACGGTACGTCGTAGCATGTAGGCTATTTGCCGTCATACATTTTTTGTATAAAGGTTGCGATGCCACAGCTAAAATATCGGTACTTGCAAAACAAGAATTTCTAAGCATGTAATTAATTGAAAGATTTGCCACAGATACCATAGTGATAAGCTTTAGCGCCCTCACTTTCAAATGAACTTTTCCTCTGCATTCCACCAGCACATGCAACTTGCATTCCAACTCAGCATAAATTACGTTAATAAGGGTGTAGCATTCTACAGCTGCTGAGAAGCGCACGTCCAATCATGGAAGGACTACCTCCGAGGTAGTACTTCCATGATCCAATTCGCGTACTTGTTTCATGCTTGTTTACACTAAACGTTGCGCCCAAGACTGTATATTACACTACACTTCGCTGCAGCATTAGGTCATCCTCAGCAGCGACCTATAGTTGCTCTACAACAACCAATCATTTGGAGACGACATTTTCTGGCGGAGCAGAGAAGACAAACAGGTACCGTAGGGTACTTAGCATTTTAGCTACAGTTATCATTCTCACTTCGCCCAGTAGTCTACATACGTTCCCAGTATGCTATGTACTTGGTTTACTGGGATCTACTGGGGACTATTTGGGACTACCAAGCCTACTGGGGACTACTGAACCAATTGGGGACTACTTGGAACAACTGGGTCAGACGGGAACTTATGAGGGCTGTTTGGAACTAAAGAGCCTACAAGGGACTCCCGGGGACTACTAAGAACTACTTAGCCTACTGGGAATCACTATGGACTACTGGGCCTACTGGGGGCTACCGGGGACTGCTAATAAGTACTTGTCCTACTTTCGACTGTTGGGACTGAGGACTACTGGGAAATATTTTGGATCTACTGGGCTTACTAAGAACTATTTGGAAGTTCTCGACCAACCAGAGACTACGAGACTACTAGGGACTACTGACCTTACTATTTGGGACTGCTGAGCATTCTGAGGACTTACGGGACTAACCGGGGACTAATTGGGGACTACCGGGACTACTTAGCCTACTGGGGACAACTGATGACTACGGGGGACTACTGAGCCTACTGAGGACCTCTAAGGACTACCAGCCAAGTGGGGACTACTAAGAACGTCTGGGCAAACTGAGGACTACTGAGAACTACTGGACCGACTGGAGACTACTGGGAACTACTGGATTTAATTGGAATTACTCTTCCTTCTTGAGCCTACTGTAGACTGTTAAGGACTATTGAGCATACTGGGGACTGTTGGGGACTACTAAGCCTACTGGGGGACTTAAGAGCCTACTGTAAACTTCTGGGACTAATGGGGAGCATTGGGCCTACCGTGAACTATTGTTTACTGTTGGGGATTAAAGACCCTTTTGAGACTACTGGGGACTATTCGCTCATACTGAGGTCTACTGGGCCTAGTGGGACTACTGGGCATACTGACTACTATTTGGGACTATAAGGCCAAGTAGAGACTACTGGAAAGTACTTGGCGAACTGGAGACTACTACAGAACGGACAGCTATGGACTATTTTACTTACTGGTGCATTCTAGAGACTACTGGGCTTACTGAGGACTACTGGAGAGTATTGGAAACTACTCGGAACTACTGATCTACCAAGGTTAATAGGACTTTTGGAAGTCTACTTAGGCTACTGGGACTTTTGGGAGTACTGGGGACTACTGGGCCTTCTGTGGTCTTCCAGGAACTACTGGAGACTACTGAAGGCCACTTGGCCTACTGAGATCTGCTTGGTTTTACTGGGGCTACTGACTTCTTCAAATCCTGGCGACAACTGGCCCATGCAGTTTGAGTTTCCTACAAAAGGATACTACTGGCGCCTACTGTGGACTATTAAGGCCTACTAGGGACTACTGTGGACTACTGAGGTCTGTTGAAGACTACTGGGGACTACTGACGTCTGTTGGGACTACCCAGTTTGGGGATACGAGTGTTCTAGTAAGACTAAGAGACCCTAACGATAGTACAATTAAGAAAACTACAAAGCTACAACAGTATTTTGACAAGACATTAAAATATCTACTATCTCTTCTACCATCTTTCTGGTTTGAATGATATTACCTGTAATTACAAATATCCTGTCTAATCACTTAATATTCTCTTTAAGTCTTAGGGCTTTCGTAAACCTGTATATTTTCTTTAATGGCCTTTACTTTAAGACAACTTTTTATGTTGTAGTATCACTGCATAATTAAACTATTATGATAATGACTCACTTGAGGGCAAATATGATTTCTTCACTTTCAAAAGCAGAACCGATTTCATAAAAGTAATCTAAACTGTAACACCCCTCTGAATATGTAAGTGAATATACAATGACGCAAAGAGCAGGACGCCATCTGAATTTAGTGGAGGCCAGATATGGTCTCTTCTCTTTGAGCAAATGATACCTTCCTCAAAAAATAATAACAAATTTAATTCTTTTTCCCTCTTATGATTTTTGTTTGTCTATAAAATTCTTAATTTCAATATTGTATAAGTTAACTTGTTTCATTTTCAAGTAACCGGATTTAAAGCACTCTCAGAAAAGCCATATTTTAGCCCACAACGTTTACGCCATAAACGGAAAACGGACAAGGGACAAATGCAAAGAAACCGTGAGGTGTGTGAGTGGTGCACGAAATTTACCATACTTTGAAAATGATACCTATAACAATCAAATTTGGCGTAACGAAAGTACATCATGACATTTCAAAATATACAACTTCCTGCTATTCAGATATGATTTTTACTCTGCTCTAGCATGCATACATTTAAACTTTGCAACAACGAACCTCAATACTGATATTGCAGGCCTTTTACAACTCATCAGTTCTTTTGCTAGTTGTAAACATAATAATAAAGGAAAAGGGAAAACTGAAAAAAGCAAATTTAATTGATCAGTGTGTACTTTCAGCAACTCGGTGAATATGGTTGACCTGTGGGAACTTTGGCAAGAAAAAAGACATAATGACATCAACCAGTTGAAGGAAACTACAATCCTGGACAAAACTGATGGGACACTTTGGCACAAATGTGGCAAAATACTTCGACAAGTTCGCGGTCTTCAAAAATCCCCCCCCCCCCCCCCTTGATCAATGTTGTCCCAACCCAAAGATATTCCGAATTTAAAGAAATTCAACATTGAACGGGGGAGTGGGGGTACTGTCCCATGTATTTTTGTCCAGGATTGTCTGAACTACTGTACAAGTCTATGGGAGCATACGAATATACGTTGCAGCAGAGAAACGTTCATAGATTGTAGGACAAATTTAAGAGCTATGATCGAAAATGAAGATAATGAGTAATTAAAGATTGCAGTTAATTATTAATTTGGAAATCGAGGAAACTTGGATTTAAGTTGGGAAGGTGGAATTTGACAGTAATGGAGGTATAAATTTGCCTATTTAAGAAGTGGCGTTAGGACGTTTATTAAGGAGGACCATGTAAAAAAGGTATATCCATCAAATTGTTTTCATGCTATTGTTCGGGAGCGGGGGGGGGGGGCGGGAAGTGGTGTAGGGGCCGACAATTCAGTTGTTTTGTACACTTGCTTACTCAATACAGCTTAATATAACCAAATGTCTGCCTTTAGTTGAAGATTTTACACAGCATACAATATTTCATAGTCATGGACAAGTACAACTTTTTCTCACCGGACACCGGAACCGAAAGCTCACATGAAATTTCAAAGGGACGCTTTCGAAAATAATATCAAAGTGCAGAAGTTCTTAGCTTTTCGTCGAGTTATTAGAACTATTACGATAATACCCTGTTAAATCATTGATAACATTATTGCATAAACTCCAGAGCGATTGGATTCTATCATTCCGTCAAAAGGAGGGGGGACAAAGTAATAATTCCAGGAATTTGAGACTAAGGAAGAGGGCGCCCTCGTGCAATGGCTATTTCAGAACTATGGTAAACCACATGATCTACCTTATCTTACAGCATATTTTATCTCTAAGGATGACGTCATAAACATGCAAAGATGGAGTATGTATAGATGATATCACTGTACTTTTTTATGGGTATAAAGTAATTCTTAAAATGTAGTTTACTCGTTATTTGCCACGGTCAACCGTAAAATTGCTGTAAATATTTCTTTTGCATTAAGCCCCTTCCCAAAAGAGTGCGGTCGACCGTCAGTCCCATTAAAACAGTGTGTAGGTCAACGGTAGACCGTCGTCAGGTCAATGGTAGACCGTCCGAAATGATGTCGCTATATCAAATTATTAGCCGCGGCAAGGGGTGTACAAGTGACAGTCCTTTGAAAATGAAAACGGGCTTTGTGTACGTTCTTTTTCACTGTTTGTAATATGATATCAGGGCCGGGTTTAACTTTGTGGGGGCCCTGGGCACAAAATATCGTGGGGGCTCCTTCGACTATAATTCTCCACAAGACTACAAGGGCGCAAGTCATGAAAGGAAGGCAAAGGATGTGGTCCTACCCCAAAAATACAATAACATAATTTTGTGGGGACCCCTTTTTGTCGGGCCCCTGGGCACATGCCCCACTGGCCCATACTTAAATCCGGCTCGGTATGATATTATGTTATTCTCAATTAAAGAAGTCACATTCCGTTTCCAACTATCATCTTAAATTCGGGGATGTGCACACCGCTACAAAAAAATCGAATCTCACCTGTGTTCATGTACCCTAAATATAACTGACCAATACTCCTATGGACGTGTATGGTAGCTCAGACAATCCTGGACAAAAATGATGGGACACTTTGGCACAAATGTGGCAAAATACTTCGACAAGTTCGCGGTCTTCAAAAATCCCCCCCCCCCTTGATCAATGTTGTCCCAACCCAAAGATATTCCGAATTTAAAGAAATTCAACATTGAACGGGGGAGTGGGGGTACTGTCCCATGTATTTTTGTCCAGGATTGTAGATTTCCTTTTCTACACTGTGAACCAAGCAACCCATCGCATTTACCAGATGGTGCCTGAGGAAAATATGGCTGTTCAGAACTTTGTAACCATCGTCATTAAGACAAACCAACTGAGCAAACGTGGTGCCGGTATTCCCCCATTTCTGGTTCGCAGGGCCTTTGAGAAAATAGTATGACTGGGGAGGGGCGATTAGGGGGTTAGTGATTAATCTGGGGAAACGGAAGAGTGGATCGCCACTCATCAAAATTACTGCAATGATTACTGCATTGAACTACCTGAGCAACAAAATGGGAAGGTTAGTATGCTTTTAACTAACATCTAAATGATACTACAGGAGAGCACACCAAGCGCTTCATAAAAGTTGTAGTTTTACCAATTTTGGAAAATTCAAACGGGCAGCTCCCAGTGGGGAATGACAGAGAGGGGATTGAAAATATAACAAAAGGGGGCTGTTTCAAAAGTTCTTCCATGCAAATGCTCTTCACGATTTTATTGATAAGCTTGTGTAACCAGAAGTATTCTTCAAATCATATACACCACATCACCCTACAAATGTTGCCCATAATAAAATATTACCATATAATTACTTCCTAAAGCAAGCGTGAGGTGGGACTAAAATGTTTTAGAATAGTTCTGTCCAGAATAAATGCGTGCATTATTGCTCTGAAAATGGTCATCAGGCATAGAGTATAAAACGTGGCAAGTTTTGCATATATAATTGTTATAAAAACCGTACCCGTACCTCTGAACGAATACGTGTTGTACTGTATGTATTAAAGAAACAATAGAACTACATAAATAGCTTAAAGCAGGCTGAGCAGGAAAAAATTTTGATAGCTTGCAAAGGATTTAGCTAAACTTTGATATTTTTTGGAACAATTTGAATGGGAAAAGATTACAACAGATCCATCATTCAGTCGAAAAACACCCCACCCTGACCTCCTACAGAAATCTATAAATTTATTGAATAAACGAAAAAATAAAGCACATTTCATAAAAACCAAAGATCGAAAGTTTTCAAAAATCGATGGGCAGCCCCCCCCCCCCCCTTTTCATGCTGGCGCCACTGTACTGACCTCAGAAAAGTCTCATCTAATATGCAACAACTCAGCATTTCAAATTACGTTTCCACGCTTGAAAACCGTCCATATGAAGAGAAGGAACAATACATAAACAAAAGGTGAAGATAGTTACGCCTATACAACTTCTTCAAACTACATTCATGTATTGATAATCTCAAAACATCAGAAGTAATCCTGTAAACGGATCTGTTGGCGTGTCGTTAATCCTTAACTTTAACGCATATACAATAATGATCTTTTGGCTTTGCACTTCCTAAAACGAAAACTTTTACCGCAACTGTAGTTTTACTACGCTACAACACGAGACATCGTCCAGACTTTTTCCATTTCACCACTGTTCTTTAGACACTTCATTTCATCTGTTGGCTGATTTACTGTCGTAATGGACATTCGAAGTATTGTTCAAAGATTTGACTTTGTGATATTTTTCTTGATTTGGATCATCTTTGCTTCATTTCAGTCGGTAAGTTAAATCTGGTCTGTGTTAAAGTAACATTGATGTGATTGCAGTACACTAACATGCAAAACTTTCTATAGTAGATTTGTTCTCATTGCCACCATCTACACTATGTCAATTATACTCTCAAAGTTTCGATAGCGATAGCAACAAGCAGAGTAATGACTTTATCAGATCATTTTTACACTTATATCTAAGATGTGAATTGTTTTGAAAGTGTACCTATAACAAATAATGATGTAAAGTTGTAATAATGTATAAAAGATTCAAAGTTCAACAGACCGCTACTCTTGAGCATGGACAAAAGGATTCATTTTTGAAAAGTTTCCATCAACATCTTTGCACAGAGGTTAAGTGCAAGTTGTTTCGATTTCGAATCGATCATTATACCTGATCAAATATTTCTGAAAATCTAAACTTTTCCTTGAGTTGCATTAAGCTAAATGGATTGATATATTTTTAACCTTCTGGAGAGTTTAGAACTAGTTCTTCAATAATAAATAATTTATTTTCGATACATACATGCGGAAAGTTATTGCGGACATTTAGTTATGATACCAGTTTGTTACGGGGAAAGTATTAGCTCAGAGGTACCGTGACAGTATTTTTGTATAAAATAGCATGCAGGTGTTTCACAGTCAGCTTGAAACATTAATTTGAGGTCATCGCAATACAAGTCAGTCAGAATATTTCCTTCACACTCTCGGTCATCTTGTTAGCAAACACACACAAAAATATTTTGAACGTCATTGCCCTGCAGCTTTAAAGGTTAAGTGTCAGATATGTTTATTGATTTCGAAAGCAGTAAGTTAAGTTGTAGACTATCGAAAACTTGTGCATGAAATTTGTTGATAAGAGCAATAATTGTTTAGTTTGCATATTTAATAACATGAAATTTTCCATAAGTCGTCGTTAGTAGTTTAAGCGTTGAATATATCTTAAGGCATATAAAACAGAGACTTGTCCACTTCTTAACAACTGCCTGTTGAATTGTAATTTTTCATTTGTAAGTACCGAATTCTCAGTGTTAACACTGAAGTTTGTCTTTTTCAAGAATCATCGATACGTTCAAACAATCTAAATTCTAACTGTAAAGGAGTCTCAAAGATTCTCCAAAGGTAGGACTCTTTCGCTGAAAACACGTGACATGGACTTTCTTTTAAATACCAAATGTTGCAATCAATGCTCAAATATTTGAGTCTAATGGTGAACGCACTTTTTGGAACACACATTTTACTCAAACGTGAAGGACCTGCAAATAAAAACTCTTTAAAACTAAATTTGTATAAGATGTTAGTAGCATACCAGTTCTCGATTTTCAAAGACCTGACTTCTGTTTGAATTGTGGAATCACGAGACAATAGGAAGCTTAGAACGAAGATAAAAAAGATTAAAAGATATTTAAAAAATAAACAACACTTTAAACCTTAGTTCTTTCGCGCCTTTGTTCTTTGCTTCTACATTTATTATGTCCCTCTATTTTAAAACAGAAAGACAAGGAAAGCACAGAATACCCTAGCGTAACCTAAGAGTTTAATGTCTATGAAATAAAATTGATTCTAAACCTACCGAGTAATAAATCAACTATCCAACAACTTACGTGACAGGTTAAAAAGTGGAAAGACCACCTGCCTTGCTTTTTCCCAAGGTACAACACTCACCCTCAGATCTGAAACTATTATCCTTAACAGGCTTTTGACATCACCATACTTTCTCATCAATGGCAATTTTAAGTTTTTCAACTTTCAGAAGGCCTAATGACAATTTAACAGAAATAATTATTGTTATGAAAGCATGATTAATTTTTCCAAAGTTAAGATGAAGCCAATGGTAATGCTTATAAGTTCAAAACATTTTAAAGTAAATTACTCTCAGTTATAGCTCTCAAACCTACAGCACGCTTACTCTGTATACTTTAACAACACGAGGCAGTATTTTATAATCATCCCTATTGTTCTGTAAGTCTTAGCTTAATTTCTATTGAATACTGTCTGACTGGTTGTAATATCTTTATACGATCAAGAAATGACAATTATTTTGTCTTTAGATGTTATTCCTTGCATGTAAATAATAATGAAAAATTCCTTTCTTGATTGACCCGATATTACTTGGCGCGATTGGCATTATCTTGGTGAGATAATTATTTCCTTCTCATTTCAAAATTAAAGGTTTTTGGGTTTTTGCAACCGTAGATTTGGCAATTGATAACACCTGAGTTTACTACTTTGCTTATTAATATTGTTCCTTTTGCTTCTTAATCATAATTATTTTCAACAGACAGCTTTACAAAGAAGCGGTGCATTTAAGGGAGACGAAAGTCAAAGTAAGCAATGTTTTCCCCTTCCTCTAAAATAATTTCTTATCTTGATACCTGCCCTTTTAGACACATTTCACATATTGGCCTAATAAATTTAGTTCTCCCGGAATCTGCTTGATTTACACATTTGTTTTCTCTTTCAAATGAAATTTTACAATGAAATCTTGGATTGTGTCACCGTTACAATAATAGACGTTTAGCGTTGGTTGAGAGAATGAACAGACGAGTGTTATCTTAATTTGTTTCGGGTCTTTACCTCAACGTGAGTTTAAGGGTACCGCTTGCGGAGAATGATTCTGTCATGATTCCATAATTAAAGGTGTTCTACTTGCATTCCAGTTAAAATTGTACCACATGCAAAAATGCTCGTTAAAGGAAACTAGTTATCATGCAATATGTGAATGTCGTTCAATTCTTTCCCGAGTATCTACAGATCGAAACCTTTTACAGTCAACCAACAGCAATTAATGAATTAACTCGAGACTTGGGAAAGTAATGTATTCTATAGAACTGCAGATTTAGCTTATAATATACAAATGATGAATGTTTATAAGTGTGGTGGTATAATTCCATGGGTTGAAGGATTGATTGTTCTTTTCATGGAGGAGAACCCGAGCTGAGTAGAACGTTCATCTTTAACAAATGAAATTATTCATACTATCACACGAATTAAACATTCATTATTTGTTTTATAGAACACCTTACTACCTAAATAGACCAAAGCTTGGTCAAAATTTGATTCAAGGAGCGGATAGGGCCAACATCGTGTGTTATTCTACTCTAACCCATGATGGATAACAGAAGGTGTGACCGTTGTGACAGTGCCAAAAAACCCATGGCATGTGACCACCAATCCTCCAATCAGATGAAGAGTAATTAAAAAAAAATATATATAATACACAATGTTTGTTTACAAATATCCATCTTACGTATGCAAGCGCTATGAGATGGGATCAACATCTTTTGTTTTTCGTCAAAAGTATTTCAATACCGTCATGCTCCTTCATCCTCTACTTTCTCTAAAATTGTTTGATTTAATTTTGCAACCTCCAAACATCTTAAATTACTAGAATCTAACCATTTGCGCTTCGATCAAGAGTTTCTTAGGCAAGTTATTATGCCTTTGAAAATAAATCTAGAATTTCGTTGGTCTCTTTAAGGTATATGTGTATCTATTCCAGGTTCTGTTTTCTTTTACCAACGACCTGAATACCCGCGTGATTGCACTGACGTACGTAATGAATGTTCGTCATCAAATTCTAGCGGTGTGTTTTTAATTAAACCAGCTGGATATTCCGAACCATTTGAAGTCTACTGTGATAATAGAGATCACATTGGTGGCTGGATGGTAAGTTTCTTTTGACATAGTTTCAAACATGTACCATATCTATATTACCAACAATGAGAAGTTCCTCTACATAGCGTATATTTCATCATTACTGGATTACCATTTTGACTTAATTGCATTAAGAGGCGTTATGATAAATGATGCTTTAACTTGCATTTATATTACAATGTAAAATTATATGTAAAAGTTTTGAATGATATAAAATTAAAGAGAGAAATACCATCATTAGTTTTTCAATTTTTCACATTATGGAAGGCATTACAGCACCCCTACCCCTCCCACAGAAGTAAGCTTTTACTACGCAATTATACTTTTGTAATTTCCAGGTTATAATGCGGCGTATCAGCGATTCTGTGGTGTTTAACAGAAGCTGGGAAGCGTATAGGGATGGGTTTGGATTTCTTTCTACTGAATTCTGGCTTGGTAACGATAAAATTTCACATTTAACGAACCAAGCAGTATGTGAGCTTCGGATTGATATAGTCTTATCCAACGGTACATCCCTATTTGCCAGTTTCGACGCGTTTCGTATAAGTGATGAATGGAGCCAGTACAAGGTGGCAGTTGTTGGAGTTCACAGTGGTAACATAGGTACGTATACTATATAATTGGCCACATTGCAACGTCGATAACATACTTTGTGCTGATAGTTATAACTCTAGGAATACCACAACAGGGACAGTATGTGTTTTATTTATACTGACTGAAGTGATAAATTGCTTCCTTCTATGGTGGGTAAATAAAGAGAAGGGCGATACAGGAAGTTAATTGTCCCTCTGTTTTAACGCATAAACTTTAACGTTTACCTTTAGACTTTTCTTGCCCATCGAACATGGTCTTTGGAAATTGCTCATGCCAACCATCTTGTTACGATCCAACTGGTGTCAAGAATTGTCATGAAAACTGTGAGAGCGGTCATGAAGCATGTATTTGTTCCACTGGGTTCTTGCTAAAAGACGGTGAATGTGTCCTTCCAACTGAATGCAGATGTTTTGTGACAGAGACGAACTCAGTTCTGATTGTAAGTAGCTTTATCTAATCATTATCCATGATGCTTATATCAATTATCAATGTAAGTAATCCTCGCCTCTTCTTTACATGAAGTAATGACATTCAAAGAAGCTCAAATCAAGTTTTGATATGTTAGAGGGGTACTAATTCTAAGCATTCTGGTGAAATTTGCATTGAAATCCGATGTGTGGTTCTCAAGATATTAGCAGTTGAAGTTGTCACATTTTCAACCCACAGTGAACTTGAAGCAAGCACATATGACGTCATACCCTCACATTAATGGCCAGTCTTTTGTTTTTCTTTAAACTTTACATCCAATTTTCTCCTCTTCAGTCACATCTTATTGGAATGTGATTGCATGAGAGGCATAAAAATTTGACAAACTTCACATTCCACATGGGGAGGTTCAATCCCTATAAACTTCAAGGTCAGCACATCAGACTGAAAAGAAACAAAGGAAACAAAGCATTTCTCATCAATGTGAGGAAGTGATATAATCCCTTCTTACCTCAAGCTCACTTTGGGTTAGAAATGCAGTAACTACATTTGCTGATATCTCGAGTACTACATGTCCGATTTCAATGAAAGTTTCACCAAATTGCGTAGATTTAGTTTCTCTTTTACATATGAAAATTCATTTTTTTCTTCTTTTGCTTAAACCCTTCCTTTCAGGCAAACTTTATAATAACCTGCGAATGTTTTCTCAGTTTATGTAACAGTTTGGAGCCATTGACTTTGAGGATTTCATCATTTCATGCACAAAATATGTTTTGACATTCAAAACAAACGTCATGCTTTTTATTTCTAACCTATCAAGCTGCTTGGCCTTTTTTCGTTGCTTTTAAACACAGGAAGGTGAAACGTATGTAAATTCTGACTGCTCCGAAAAGTGTACTTGTGAGAACCGTCAACTCAACTGTAATTCTAACTACAGATGTGATTCTAATGCAGCGTGCAGCGTAGAAGACGGTGTGCGACAATGCTACTGTAATGATGGCTATGAAGGAAACGGTGAAATATGTACTGCGTTGTACAGAGACTGCTACGAAGCATATCAAAATGGTCACACACAAGATGGCGTCTATACTATTTTTCCAACAGGATGGTCTGGTTCACCATTCAATGTATCTTGTGATATGACAACTGCCGGAGGAGGATGGACTGTGAGTATTTGTAATAGCGTATTACTGGTAGGAAGTCACAATGCATACAGCTAACACTGAATTTTGCTTGAAAAAATACAAGAATTGATGTTTTGTCTTTTTTAAGCTTTATGGGTCAAATTATGCATTTTATTAAAATTGTTTAGTTGGCGGACAAGGCATGAGTAGACGCTTTGGAAACATGCTTCTTTTACTTGCTCTCATCTTCTGATGTATGTACTCTGTAAATATTAGGCGGGTAAATTTTCACCAATTTAAAAGCGAGATAAAAACTATTCAACGAGGGCAAGGTTTTCACCAAATAAGTAGCTAGTTAATTCAAAGTGTTTATACCTATCTAGTTCGTATATAACACTTGCACAACGTGTTTTGGACTGATGTGTTTCCACTCGGCCTGTTCAAGTGCTATTCACCACGATAATATATACTTTCCTCAAAGATTTTTCAAAGACGCATCGATCGTGTAACCGACTTCTATCGTTACTGGGATAATTACAAAAATGGATTTGGTTCTGTGGACCACGGCAACGACTTTTGGCTTGGAAATGAACAACTTTACTATCTGACTAACCAGAAAAGTTAAAACTCCGTGTTGACATCGTTTTATCTGGTGGTTCGCAATTATACGCAGAGTATACCTCCTTTCAAATTGGCGATGACAGCACCAAGTACAGACTGAGTATTGGCAGTTATTCTGGAAATGCATGTAGGTACATTTCAACACTTTGCTGCATTTTTAAGCTATAGGCCATTCTATATTTTCTTGAGGGCATTTTTGTGTTATTAATGCTGAAGCATCCAGGAGACAGATACTTCAAAGGAAGTTTATATAACTTCTGTAGTTAAAGAATTATGGTTTTGGTTATTTTTCTCACACAATTTATTGAAACGGGTTTTTCCTTTTCAGAAATAATACTGTACGAATAACAAAGTATTACCCTCCATTGCTTTAAGGTTTGTATCACTCATGTTTCTATTTGAAATGAGAACTTGTCGAGAATTTTTATAACTAGTTAAGGGCTCAAAGGTACGAAATACTTTAATTATCTACCAATTCTGGTAAGGCTTTTGTGAATTTACGTTATTGTGAGTAATGGCCTGAAAAGGATTTCTATGGACAGTCAAAAGGAACACCAGATGGCAATTACCAGGCTTGTAATTGGATGTCATCGGAAATCATCTAAAAATCAAAAAAGAGTACTTAAAACATTATTTTTAACTAAAATTGTGGACACAGACACAAAAATATCTTTTATACTGTTAAAAATCAATGGGGCCAGGGGTATTTGTTATATCTGTATTCAAGATTGCGATTTTAAAGCTTGTCACAGAAAGCTTTTAGTTGTTAAAATGTAGATATGGTAAGGAACAAAGAAGAAGGGAAGGAGAATTATTACTGAATACAAGGTTAATCGTTCCTGTGGATCCAACTTATACGTTATTAATGTGGCGTATTGAAGAATGAGCAGGAAATATATTCGTTGAACGTATTTCTTTTTATTTTAAATTGATAACATTGCCCTTGCTGAAAAATTTTTTCTATTGAAATATCCTACTGTTAACTCTATAATAACTTCGTAACTACCTTCCAAACCATTACATTGTACATGCAAACTGCAGCATTCGATTATCATTTATAGACGACAGACACTATCAGAAAACTACCATAAAGCCAATTTGAATTGATAATTTGAAACTTAGCTACACATTAAGTTTAATGTAGACACAATTTGATGGAAATTATTCAAAAGACTTAGCGGAAAAATAACTCCTGACACCACGATCATAATAATGTACTGTCACTTACCCAACAGAAAAAGATCCATAAATCACCGTAGTTCATTCATAAACTGACAGAGGGGAATCCCCTTTCGCATTGAATGTGGATATCTACCGTAGAAGATCAAAATGAATGAAAGATGGACCCCCGAAATCAGAGACCTTGTAAAGGAAATGGTTATTTATCTGTCAAAGCCTGACCGGTGACTCTCGAAGTTTGCGAAGCCACAGACGGGAAACATAAATTATACACATCTGATAATACTTTGGAACTGAATACAAAAATGTTAAAATGTGTGGGGTTAAAAAGTATTGTGTTTTAATAAAAACACTATTAAACGTTGGTGATCAAAGACAAATTACGTTTTTGTTTTTCAGTCAATGGCATGGTATATACTAACGGTGCACCTTTCAGCACACGTGACCAAGACAACGACGGATGCAGCTACCACAACTGTGCAGAAGGGCACAGAAGCGCCTGGTGGTACGGTGCTTCTTCTATAGGCTGGTGTGTAGCCTGTGCTAGCCGTTATTCTCATTGCTATAATTTTGAAACGAGGAACAGCTGCACCAACCGTTGCTCTTCTTCGAACCTCAATGGCGACTACAATGGCGGAAACGGGCAGAATATCATCTGGGAGAATGACGATTACTATAATGCTTGGTGCAATCTCAGATCAGCTGAGATGAAACTTCGACCATCTTCAGCATAAGATGATATTCTGGACTATGTCAAATAGTGTAGGAGAAAACTCCTTGCTGTAGAAGAAACATAACAGATTATGCCAGATGAATTTTTAATAGTGAAAATTCGTATACATTTTAATAATCTTGAAATTTATAAGTACATATCAATATGCAAGGAACACTAGTTTGAATTCTGGTTTGAAATTTCTCTGCCTATAATGAAGAAAGTGCATCGTCTTATCATTCTACCTCTGACTTTTACCCGGACAGGCAATGTTCTTCAAAATTTATGAGCAAGTCATGAGTTCTTGTGAAGAAGATTTTGCAACTAAAAAAGTTAACGTTGGTTGGCACAAGATATGCGTGTTTATTCTTCAGCAATGTTAATTCTTTTTCCGTTACCAGATTAGTTAACAAGAATGACTTTGAACGACTAGTTACAAAACAGGGGATGTGGTAGACTAGGAGAACAACAAAGGCAAGGGTGCAGTAACACAAAGGTCCGATTGGGGCGGAGGGTAGCAGGAACTGGCGATGGGGTAGGGGTTTGGCGGCAACAAAGAACCTTCACACAATTCCACCCTTTAACAATATATTTTGCATAATATGTATACTTGATGTACCGAGCTTTAGAACTATAAAGTTTGGCAAGAAAATATGAGAGATTGCGCGCCAGACTTTTTAGGAACAATTTGTTTTCAGTAAGCCCAAAAATAGACGAACGTTTGTGAGACTGACGGTATCGGGGTTCACATGCATTGTACCATAACCGTCTACTCATTCTGTCCTAAAAATATCCAACCCCTTCCCCTTAGACTCTAAAAAAATTGGTTAAAAGGGTTGGGTAAAATTCGAAGTGCCCAATCTGGGCAGTTTGGTAACCAACACAGTGGCAAAACAGATTAACCAAGTGGGTTGGTTAACCTTCAGGTTGGGTAAAGTCCATCTCCCTCGCAATATTACCCAAGTTGGTTAAAGTGAACTGATTTGCGCGCCATACGTAAGTACACAATTAATGAAATGGTACTATACTGTACTGCAGTACGGACGGTACGTATATGTACCCACGTACACACGTACACCTATACTCGCAGCCGACCGAGACAACGACAGACTTGCTTTCAAAGTCTGCAGAAAAAGGCTGAGCTTTCTGAGGAGGCTGATTGTAAAATAGCCTGTTATCATATGCGACTGAACTGTCATATTTGCTTACCACACGGCGCCTCAAATACCAGAGACCCATGCGATAATAAATCTATTCCCGTATACCGTTTCTCTACACAGCTGTGGTGGAAAGTTCCGTTAGTCAGCATGGAGACAAGGGTTCTTCCTAAAGCACCGCAAATCCTGTGATAAATTCCCCAAATTTTCATATTTCACTAACCAGCTAACTAAAAACTCAATGAGCACTCCGAAAAGTTTGTTCTCGATAACCTTTAGGCAACCGTCACCCTTGTCGGGGCTTAAAGCTGCAGTCCCACGTCGGGGAGCTTGGGTCCCTGTCGCAACATTTCTGGCCTAACCCAGCTTCGGGATTACACATTTCATCGTACCTACTATCCTGCCTACATATCTTACGAAGGAATTTGAAAATTCTGCTACGAAAGACCACGGCTTCCTGATCCCCCCCCCCCTTCGCTCCGCCCCCACCTCACCCCTTTCGATGTCATTTATACGGCAAACTACGAAACATTTAAAAGCCAGGTTAAACATGAACCCGGAAATATATAACATTCAAGCATTGAAACAGTGTCACCTTGGCATGTTTCAGGCAATATAAAGTACGGTACCTATACTAGGGATGGGAAAAAAAGGAGTGTTCGGTCCAGCTACTCCCCCGCCCCCCACCCCCATATTTGTACTTGTATGTCATACAGCTTTACAGTAGGTTACTATTATAAATATAATCAAACTGATTTCCAATGTTGCCGTAAGTGAGTTGGAAACGCACTCTTCTCTGAATGCTTAGCACGTGAGTTCAAGTCCCCGGAGACTGAGCAGTGAGTCGTTTCTCGTTTGGCGTTTTTAGAGATGCGTTTTGCTTTTTATCTTCCTTGTTGTATCTTTTATAGACTCCTCTGCGTTTTCACTTTTTCTTTTTCTAATTTGACTTGGTTTTTTAACCATTTCCTACTATAAATTTCCAAATCAGGTCACTAGACGCTATTGCATATAGACTACATTGTCAGGGCGTGCTACCCCCACCCCTTCCACAAAGCTTTTTTTCGGTTGCAAGTGGTGAAAGTTTTATGAATATTTTCCCATTTTGAGATGAAATCGCTTTCATAGTTCATGTAATTAGCAGTTGAAACGAAAGGTCTCAATAAAATCAGAAGCCCCGGCGACCTTCGTCGCCGGGGCTTCTGATTTTATTAAGACCGAATTCGCCTAGCTTTCTAAAGCAACCCTTCGTTCGAGTGGAAAACGAGTCTGGGATGAATATTCAAAAGTTACCGGCTTCAGAATGCTTTTTTCTCTATAGCAACTATGAACTAAGCCTCTTGGGGGTAGGCCTACGCATCTGCCAACAATAACGTGACCATTGTTCTCCTCATTTCAATGGGCGATGATTTGCAAAAAGAAGAGAGTGGGTCATTTAGACTTGACCAAGTCTGCCTCCGAGTTTTTGTGGTGTCGTTTTAAGGTAGCACGCCCCCATTTATACGTACAGTCGATTTGTTCGCCTTGTTCACCTTCAAAAATATCACCGAGAGGAGACATTGGGACAACTTTTGCAATATGTTATCTCGTTATTACATCCCCAATGTAAGGCTGAATGGAAGTCGTGTAAAACCACTAAAAATTCTAAAATTATCCACCCTCCGCACTATCTGGCCTCCTGCATCATGAGGAAATCGACTGGCAGGGGTAGTGCCGGGATTTGTCCGCTACAAGGGTGTGCTGAAACACATGACTACACAAAATTTTAGGCAATTCAAAAATCTCAGATTCTTAATGAAAGAAATTCGAGATTTTTATTGATACTATTTGATAATTTGTAGTGAAAACATTTAAACTTTTGGCTTTATGGAAGCCACAAATAAGCCCGTGGGGGTGACCGGTCGCCGCCGAGAACTACACGCTTTATCATACTCATTCAGCCCCCGACTAACCCGTTCTTCCCCAAAGGGGGATGACAGCTATTTTTATTGTTTTTTATGAAAGAAAAAACTTTCGAAAACTCACACAATTTTGTCGTTTACTTTGCATTTTCAACAATCAGTCTTTTCTTTCCATAAAATACCATCTCAACGGTCCATTTTGCGCATTATTCATTGCTCAGGGTTTTAGAATATGCTTTTTGTTCTTGTGCACAACTTGTTAGGAGTGTGTCAACACCTCCCTGGTTGCATTGATGCGAAAAGGAGTTCTTCTCTTGCTATGTGCTATTGTGGAGACATACTTTAAGCAAAAATATAGGGTGGAGGCCCCTCGTTCGGGCAAGACTGACACCTCGTTGGAGAAATTTTTCATTTCGTCCTGACAGGATTAAGTATGAAATCCTCGAAGGTGACCAGTCGCCCGAAAGTTCAGTTGCTTTTTCAGATTCTCCTGTTAAACCTCAGTTTTCCTAATTGCACAGGCCCGCAAAGATTCTCAAGATTACGGTGGGGGCGAGTTAAATTAAAGGACTTATACTTAACACTATCTAAGGGAAGAGCCAGCATGTTTTGACGCGTAGGGTTCCAAATTCAACCCAGAATGACCCCAGACTGTAAGAAATTTCACTTCCCACGAGTGGTAGGTTGCGTCTGAACATTGACATTTGTTAAAGTGTACGGTATGCCTCTAGAAAGAAAGTAAATAAAAAAATTTAATCACTTTGTAGGGGATGATAGTACCAGATGTTACTACGTAGACTAAGAAAAATTTGATATAACTGATATTTAACTTAAGAATGCTGGTCCACGAAATGTGTGTATATTTGTAGATTTGTACGAGGAGTATAAGGTGAGAGGAAACATCTTCCCTTTTGAGATTTTTTAAATTCTGATAATGAATACATGGAGGGCCCCTCTCAAGATGGGCATCTCAGACACATTTTGTTCCGTTAAGTTATTGTTTAGGGGAGATATAAAACTTGACACTACCTTTGCTGTAGCCTATTCATTTTTATGTGTTAAATAGAGGAAATCGAACGTAATAGTATATGTCATGATCGGTACAGAAATCCATGAAAGGCGGTCTTTGAACGTCCCAGTGCGTGTTAAATGCAACAAGAGGGCGATTCTGCAGGTAGTACAATCAGACAATAATCTTTACATCACTAACCATATACAACAGTGCGCTTGGGCATTCTGAAGTTAGCTGCATCATATAATGTATAATAGACCCTTTTCCAAATAGCAATTGCAAAGGATTGTGGGATAGAATTTTTGTACACATCCTTTTTGGCCACAGTAAAATGCCATTAACATTAACAACGCGTACCAAAAACTCTATCCCATAATCCTTTACAATTGCTATTTGGAAAAAGGTCTATTACCGTACATGCTCAATAAAATTGATACCGAAAACGTCACCTTTCGGCGCAGGACCGTTACCTTTAGTCATGTCAATACAAAAAGTTTAAAATAAAATGTGTAAGTATTAAAAACAAACAGAAAACATTCATAATTCAGTCTAGGAGGTTTGGTCAGAGGGAGAAAAATGTGTGTGTGGGTGTGTGTGTGTTTTAAGCAAGTAGCTAGTTAGATACTTAATGCATCGACGGCACTACACTACGGTGCTTCTCCTCTTGTTTGTTTTCCTACTTCTTTGAAAACGTTTTTCCCATTCTGTCCCCAAATATGCTGACGAAACACATGTCTTTCTCCATCCTTCTCTTTCCCATACCAGAATGAATGCAGAAATTAAATTCACTTAATGTTCATGTGGCTGTCGGGTGCGGATCCACGATTTGGAACAAAAGGTAGACGCAATGGGGTTTTGGCTCACTTTGTGAGAGTGAAGATTAAAGGCAAGAAGTCTTCTAAAGAGGGGCTGAGGGTCTTCCCAGGAAAATGGTGAAATGAAACACTGTCTGACACGAACGAATCCCAACTCCTTATGACTCAACAGCTGGCCAGAACTGATTATGCAGCGGGCTTGAGAAAGGAGGGAAGGTTGGGTTATTCTGAGGTTATTCTACACAGAGTGAGGATGACAGTAGTACTCAGAATGGTTGCGCGCGACGCGCGCTGAAAAAATGGCATTTTAAAGGAGTTTATAGCGAAATAGGTGATAAAAATATATGTAAAAATGCCCTTAAGGAGGAACAGTTGCTCAGCCCCTTCCCCTACGCTGCATGTCTGTTCTATATTGCCATAAAAGGTACTTTCCGTACCTTACAAATAACATATAAAAATTCTATATTTTACAGTCTCGGAAATTTACACAGATCGACGTGATAAAAATTTGCTTTGAACATTACTGTGGGGGCACTGACCCCTCCCCCCCCCCTCCCGCTGCATACGGCCATGAGTATAGCTATGACTCATATACTGTTCAAAAGATGTGAATTTCTTGCTCATGGAAATTAAGGTAATCAAAATGCACTTCATCTCTTCATGGCACTGTTAATTATTTTAAAATGTCAACTGAAGTGACTAGCCACCGGCCTAAAGATCACGTGCGTGCCAATTTGAACAAGACAAAATACACCAGGCAATTCATCCATCGGGATCCATAACTCCTTACCCAAGCACACTCATCACCATTTCTCCTTCTCAGTTGATCCCAAGGTATCTGTGACCTGACTGAGAAGCGAAGATCAAACCGAAGTGCCACCATAGGTTAGCGCGTACAGCTTAGAAAATTTCGGGCTAAAAGTATTTCCGTTGTTGGAAATGAACCTTTCCGCTTGCTTAAGTGCAGATAATGATCGAATTTTGAGTATTTGTTAATAAGGCCTAAAAATAACGCGATTAGATCCTGTTAATTGAAAACAATGTCAAAAATACAGCATGAAAAAGTACGAAAGGGCATGCATGTGCAACCACGTGCCAGAATCGTACCCTACGAAAAGTTTACCATGCGTTATAACACACAACATGCCTCATAGCAGCTTCCTTGGTACATACTGTCAGTAATTTAAAATTCATGAAATTTCCTCCCACGTAACCTTATAGATAAGAAAATTAAGACTAAGGTAAGGATTTCTGTTTTAACTCAGAAGCTGATAGGAAAGATAAGCTTAAAAGGTGACTAGTTGTATGGAATTTTCGGGAGCCCCCTGAAATCCAGCTATGGGTGTAGCACCTCCCTGACTGGTCCCACCAAACTTCTCTCTGTCAGACTAGGGAGGTGTTAGCCTCTCTGGTCAGACTTTCAGACCTAATACAATTTTAAGGGGTGAAACTGTGACGGACAAATGTAACTAGGTAGGATGGGTGGGTATGTGTCCTTAACCCTACTTCAGCTAAGGTTACTAAACCTCTGGCTACAATGATATCCCAAAGATGAGAAACAGATATGACCCTGACATAGCAATAAAGTTTTATTAATGGTGGCAATATATTCTTTCTGTACCAAATGTCTTTACAATAATTTTATCAATTAAATTTACAAATAACAAAAAGAGAGAGAGACAGCAAAAAAATTGTCCAGTGACATGCGAGATGATCAAAAATCAATGCACCAAGCATGCATCTCATACAGTACAAAAAACATTCCAAGGTATTTATTCATTAGTACTAGAATCATATCTTTCTGTTTAAAAAGTATTCATGAAATATAACTCAATCGGCACCTAATGTTTAACATCCTGCATAGCTACAATGGAGGCATGAAGTTGGACCAGCCAAGTCATTTAATATTTACAATGCCCGTTCCACATTCCCATTACTCATCAATATCTAAACCAAAGGATGGATTAGTTTGAAAGTTAGGCAAAGTTAGATTTTTACAAAATGCTTAAATTTCTCTTGTTAAAAAGGAAGAGATTAGACAGTTATAGCTGTTAACCCTTGTTTTCAAATAAGAATAAAATGAAAATGTGCCTCCCACACTCCCATACCCCCCTTTCCTTATCAACTTCCGTTCAAATCCATGATCATTACATTTCATTTCATTCATTTTGTCCACACAAAATACAAATACAGAAATGGATCACAATAAAAACGATTTTCACTAGTTGAACCACCAAAACTTGATAACGAAAGTACTGACACAGCAGTGAGATTGAAGCTAAAGTACTAAACAAACTAATTGGGCATGTTCTGGAAGGAAAGTAAGAGTTTTGCTTGAACATTAGTTAATATTACCAGTGATATCACTTACAATTTGTAACTACACTTCCCAAACATGATGGAGACAACTTTCCTTTCCAGAAATCCTCTCAAAAATCAACCATTCACAATGACATTTGTCATTGGTTATTCTTGTCAAAGGGTAGTGACAAGATTAAAACTTAACTGCTGAGTGGCCAAATGGTATACTGGGGCAATGTCATCCCCTTCCCACTGATTTGTACGGGATGCACATAGTGGATCCAAAGAAATGACCCCAAAAGAAATTTCTCTCACTTGAAACTTGATAAGCTGGCTACAGGCATGTGTAAAGGTCAAAGAAATATATAGCAACTACACTGAATCTTTACTTAGCATCCAGCTATACTTTATGGTTAACTACAAGATAATATTAATCACAATACATCAAACACATTCAATTATCACTCTTGGCAAATTCATTCATTTATGGAGGAAGTTGTAGTATTGAGGTAAGGTAATGTTAAGATAACCATTGAGGTAAGGTAATGTTAAGATAACCCCTGCACATCCACCCCCACCCTTAAAAAGGTAATAATAACCTTAGAAAGCAATGCTCACATATTTATCCAACAACGACACCGAGACAAAACAAAAATGTTGAAAAGGTAAAGAAAAAAAGTTGGTAAAGAAAAAAAAAGTTGGGCCTCAGAAATACGAGGGAAGGGAGGATGTGTGTGGGTGGAGTGGAAGGACTGCTCACAGCCAAAAAATACTCCAGGGCCTAGAGCCATTTTCCTCGTTGTTCATTACACATGCTTTAGCACCATCTTTGACACCCACCTACATAATGACTTCATGCTATAGCTTTGTTCTGCATTGAGCTGTACTTAGTGCGGTTGCTGTGCTGCTACTCTCATCATACTGATTGAAGGTAATTATCTTGCCCAGGAATTCCAACTTTTGAGTTGTATATTTTTGCTGGGTAATTACGTTAAACTTGTATGACTTTTTATCTACAACTCAAATTTCTACCTCTATTAAGCCTACCCTAACCCCACCCCTCCCCCAAAAAGGGGAAAACAATATGAAAGATGGAAAAAGAAACAATACTGTAGGTATCTATCCCATGGAAGAAACTTAAACACACAAATACTTTGGATAAAACTGTGTTCAAAACTGGCCTGATATACAGGTAGCACAAATGTGTTAGCAATCGAGTCACAAAACAGAAATTTCATTTATTCATTTACTCCTATTTCATGGAAAATAGCCTCAGAAGCATCCGAAGACTAAAGAGTGACAACACGTGGCCATAAATTTAAAGATTAAATATTGTGGCCAATTTGAAGTTCTCATTACAAGAATCAACTCTCCTTTTTTTATTCACATTATCAAGAGCTTACGTAGCAAGACAAACACACCTACAAAGACTTCAAATCCTACACTTAAACAATAACTATTCCAATGTTGGAAGCTTCTCATGTTTTATATGTTTTATATATCAATAAACTTCTGTATTTTCTTCAATAAAAATTATTGTGTGCACCAACAGTCGCAGGGCTGGAAAGATAACTGACCAATTTCCCCCCTCCCCCCAACCAAATAAAAACTGCCACACAGTTCATGAAAGATAGTGTCAATCATAGTTACCATTGGACTGTTGCTATTCCTAACCTTGGAATACATATTTTAGGCAGTTTCTTCATTGTATTGATATATTTTGCTCTGAACTTCTGACACCATTCGCAAGGTTATACATCAAATACAATTTTCATCAAGATTTAAGTAGAGCTTGCATACACTCAACATGTATTCTACTCAATAGTACTGTACATTCAATTGTACTGTAATTTGATAGGAATATTTCTATTTCCAAAATTTAACCTGACGCAAAATTAAAAGATTAAAAGGAAGAAATGCTCAGCACTAAGTGCACATGGTGGCATCGGTGGGATGTTCAGCCTGCTACCTAACATAATGTAGTGGAAACAAAACAGGATTATATGTTTTTTAATTCACAATTCTCATGCTTTCCATAATACCACTGGCCCAAAACATGAGAATCTGTTGTGAGTCTATAATAGAAAGAAAAAAAACCTATCACTCTTCACATTACTTAATTGAAGAGTGTTACTAAACCATTACCAATATCCCTGCCATGCACATAATGTGAAAAGTGTTCTTCACATTGATACTAGTGTCTGTGGTGCCATTGTTACAAAGAATATATAGGTTTAATGGATCCTTTGATAACTACAACCAGAAAGTTGTTAGGAAGGGGATACAACGACCAAATCTGTCAGACAATATGTACTTGAAAATGATTTAATTCTTATCACGCACTGTCATTTGATTGACAGGTCTCTTTGTTCCTATTTTTGAGTCTCCAAACACCTCCCTGCTATAACAGTACAAAAGGAAGCACAAACGGAAGTGAGTACTTTTCGATGAGAATAAGGAATGTCATTACTTAGTTTCAGGCATGCACATAAAAGTAGCTATGGCACAAGAAGGTGAAGAAGAAAGTTTATGTCTTCTAACATTAGCAAAGGCACTTTTTATAACAATGAGGAATCTCTTTACTAAGTTTATAAGGCATGCACAAATGTAACTAAGGCATATGTTGCCTTCCTTATATCACACTTACAAAAGCACTCTATTCAAGAATGCAAAATATACAATTCTCAAAATGGAAGCTTTCGGTGTTCTGTATTACATGTATATAATAGAATATGCGATGTTAGAAAACATTTTATCGTGTCAAAAACAAAATGAAGGCACTTTTGATTTTTCACTGAGCATACGCAGCCACAAACTATTGCATTGCTTGTACTCATGAGATATGATTAAAACCTTACAGAAAACTTATTCTGGTCCCTTCAAAGTTATGCATATTCATGAACCAAATTTTAAGTGACAAAGAGAGGGCCCTTCATCCTTCCATAAAAAGTTTAATAAAAAGACAATTTACATCTCTCTTTAAACTAAAGAATTCATGTTGCACACCTCTTACCCTTTCAGTTCACTCAAATGCCAAGCCTAACATCCCAGTTTACTGTAGGGTAAAAGAAAGTAAAATCTTCAACAATTTAATCAAAACTTTTGCACACAACAAATCACTCCTTCAGTGGGTATATTCAATGTCTTATCTGCTTTTCAAAAGCTACTCCAATTTCTTTTCACAAACCATGATAAATCATTCATGTGGTCCAACCTTAATACTACAGACTTCATAACAGATGCTTGGGCAATCACGGGATTGTAAGAGATCAACCTCAATGGCATTTAACATATCTTTGTACATTTTACCATCCCATAAATTGTATCACACAAGCTTGGCTATCTGCAATAAGACACTATTGATTCTGCTGAGGACTACCTCAAATACGGCAGTGATCAAAGCTTATATATATTTAGTATAAAGTTTTGAATTATTTTCTAGATTACTTTCATAATTTTGTACCATGCTTTCAAATATCTGAATATGTATTGTGCTATGACACACTCATTGAACAATGATAATTTTCGTTTCAACACTTATCAAATGCTTGCAACATACTTCAAAATGCATTAGTGAAGAAAGCAAAAAGCAGCAAACCTTCTTGGACCTTAAAAGTTGGAGGAACACTTGAGCAATCTGGTCATCTATAGATTTCGACTAAACATAGATGACACATTTGCCAAATTAATCTAAAGTGATAAATTCTTTGGTGGAGGGCAGAGCAAAACTGACTCTACCCAGCTAAAAAAGTACCAAAGATTATGGAATAAATTCAGATATACATATATAAAATTTTCTAGTACACATTGGTATAATATTTCTTACTGACTGTTTACTGTGACTGATGTGAAATTCAGCTAAACCTGTAATGACAGCCCTGAAGACTGATGACTAATCCCAGCGTAACAACAGTGTGATGCCATCATCTTCCTCCCAACTGGTCATTATTGCAGAAAATAGAAGCAGCACGATTAGATCTTTTCACATTTATACTGGCATGCCAAACTGACACGAGGCATTTTACGTAAATCAGGAACCTATATCAAAACCTGTGTCACATTTCTGCTTTGACTTCTGTTATGATTTCTGCTGGTTTTTGGCTCTCAGTTTTCAAACATGTTTCTTCAGCAGCATCAGTCTAGACCAAAACAATTAAAAGACTTGTATGAACACTAAGGAAAACTACAACTGGTTACATTTATACAGTCTGTGGTTCAACTCAACCCCCCCCCCCCCCTCCCCAGACCTGACTGGTAAGCAATGCTGAGGTCATGTGGTAACACCAGACCTGATTTAGTCCCATTTTAAATGCATGCTACAAGTACCTAGGCATTTTATAAAGGCAACTGTAAGCTTCCTTTCAGTCTGATCATAATATCTCTCTATCCAGGTTCATCTGCAGTTACATAACTTACATTTCCTAATGCTTCTTATAGTGGTCATTCACATATGTCAGTATTATTTGGGGAACTTTTGAGTCCAGTAAGTCAAGGGTTCAGTCATGGCACTCAGTTAAGACTAGGACTGACAGAAGAATGCACACCCGACAAGCACACCCAGCCGACGACGAGTCTCCGTACAGCCTGTGTACGGCTGTTGTAGCAGTAGCTACATAGAAAGTGTGCACAGTGATATCTCATGTATAGCTTGCAGGGCTTTTCCCAGGTAGCTGAAGCATAAGGGGAAACGTGAATTCATATGTAGGTCTCCATCATTATTGGCAGCCGATGCCAGTGGAAGCGAAACTGGTTAAGAACTACAAGCCATGTCTGTTTCTTTCATTAACAAGAAAGTGTTATTTTGGTTAATTCTATGAAACAGAAAACAGGCACAGAATTGTGTTATTTGTTTGAAAATGATTCCTGTGGTAAGGTGTAGTAATTCTGCAATTCAAAGACAAGAAACGTGTCATTTCCTTTCATTTTCCATTTTTTTTCAAATTGTGTATTATAAAATTAGCTCTTTTTATTGTATAACCTCCTTGCAGAGTTTTTATGTAGGAATACAATTCCACTAATTGGTCTGGCCTTTCACCTGTGTCATTTCTTGTGTGCCCTCCCCTTCCTAGCATAGGACAAGCACAATACTCATGCCAATGTAAACAACTTTAATAGCACCAAACTCTCAAGACTCTTTGTTCTCAGTACTGGCTGCTCCCATACTTACATATTCAGATGGAAGATGTACTTTTCTGTACTTTCTAATGAGTTTTACCTATATTCTGTTTACTTTTCATGCTTAGTATTTTCATTTTTGCTTTTGTACAGTCTCTGTAGAGCATTAACATAGAATTGGATACTGTTCTTTTTAGGCTTGATTATTAATAATTCAGGCCTTAAAAGGCAGTTGTTTTACAACTCTAAGCAACTACAAATGCGGGGGTAGCCTGTGGCTTATAAATCACAACTTCAAGTCGGGTGGCTAACCAACATAACAATTTAGTTTAAATTTGGTTCTTTGGAATGGCCGGTTCAAATGGTAAAACTGTAGATTGTTCTTGGATGAAAAACTCACCATACTATCTGATTTGAACCCCAAACCTCCCGGTGGCTAAGCTTCATCACTTCAAATGCCACCACCTTTATCCACTTGGCCACAGCAATTTTTTTTTGGTTCCTACTGAATAAAGTCTTAGAACTGATGCACCAATACCAACTGAATATTCATATGCTTATACTGATGTGAATATTTATGTCTTAAATATTTATACAATATTTATTTCTAAAATATCAGAAGATCCTGACAAAATCCTTATCCCCTCTGCACACAGGTTGAGTCAATGGGCCAATTCTCCACTAAACAGTCACTTCTACAAAGACTGCTCAAAGTTTGGCCCCTTTTAAGTCACATCAGCTATACACATGCTGGCTCAGCCTGATCTAAGTCAACATTACTTCAAATCTGCCAGAGCTTGGGTGGTCTCTTCAGTGAATATACCTACACTGTCCATGACTATTGATGGTGACATTGTGGCAAGAATTATGCTGCGGACCCCTCCCCCCATGATTATCAATGTGACTATTGTTTCGGGAACTACTCTGTGGACTTTACCTTCTTCAGACTAGAATCTACCTCTGATTCTCCCACATCTTTTGCAATCATAACATCTTCTGTTCCTGATGACATCTCTTCAATCTGGTATGAACAAAAGGATAACACAATGAATAATTGAGCAAATCTTAAGCAGTAGTTTTAAAGACTTCTGTTGTGGGGCCAGGCAATGCAAAGCAATTTCTACACAATTAATTTCAGGCTTCACTCACTTAGAGATAATGAAAAATAAAGACTTTTCCTGGCAAGGTGGCCACTTTGAAGACCAAGAAGGATGAATTTTATTGTAAAGAAGAAAAAAAAGGAAGTTTTTGTAGGCTTTACAGACTACAGAACATTTTACACCATGATCTCAATTGTATTAAGTATTAGGCTTTCTCTATCCACAACAAATGATAATTTTCCAGACCAAACATTCAAATTTCATGGACTTCCAAGATTACATAAAATTTCTGCACTTTCTCCATACTAAATCAAAGTAGAAATGAAAGTGGTGAAAACAACCAATCAAACTTAAAGGACTTTCATAGTTTTAAGGCTGTGCACAAATCATACCCAGGAAAGTAATGCAGTAAAAAATTTTTACCTTTGTGACCAAAATCTATAATTTAGGAAGGACACAGCTTCTTAAATCAAAGAACAAGATTCACCTTTGTGATTACAACTTAGCACTCAGGAAGGACACAGTTTCTAAAGAAACAACTTAGCCCCAAGCTGTTACCCAAGTAATACCACTGCTCAAATAAAAGGTGATATGCACTTTCTGTATAATGATTTATGAAGGCTTGCTAAAAAGTAACAATAACAGCAAGAGACCAAAACAGCAAACCCTTGATGAGTGACCTCTGGAAGGTAAAGTGTCATCCATTTCATGTTCTATGCAAGAACTGTTACTTCAGAATAGAAAGTGGGCTAAGCAGACTTCTAGAGGAATGCTACACTTAACGAATCACTATCTTTTTTGTAAAGAACGGATCTAATGCTACCCTTGTTTGAAAGGATAAAAAGACTGTTCAGCTTTAGGGAAGAAACTGAAAGGGGTGGGGTCGGGGGTGTGGGTGGGGTTGCTAAACATGTATCATTGTTTTACATGTACTTACACATACACTTTTGACTCCTTTGTTGGAGCTGGGAAACTCCTGTCCACTTTGCTGTAGGAGATGTTTGAGTTGTTCAATTTGTTCATCTCTATCCTGAAAAAGTAAAAAAAAAAAATATACTGTTAAAGGCAATGGGCAGTCCCCCCAAAATAGCTTTGAAAAATTAGAAAATTCTTACAAATTTCCTCTTATTTGCCTTGCAAGTAATTCTGAAGATGTTTTTGAATATAGTTATTACAAGCAAAAGGTAAAGCAAGGAGTTATTCTCTATGAATTTAACAATTCAGCAGCAAAATTACTGTCACATGATACAAAAAAGCCATTCACGAATTAAGTTGATGGGGTATACTAATTCCGATTGGGGTGACTGCATTTTCCCTTTAAGTTTACATATACCTTAAGTCCAAAAACATGTAAAAATCAACAAGTTTTCAATTCCTATCTGGCAAAAGAAGAATTACAAATATTTTTGAAAAACTGTTTAATGGTTCATAGTAAAGGTAAATATATGCAGAGAGCAATTTATTGAGCTATTATGAAGCTAATGTAACATGGGAAGAAGCACATAGCAGTACTAGATGCACAATGGTACAGCAACAAATGAGATTCCTATGAAGGTTACAATTGGCTGGATAGCTTTTTGCATCATAAGTGAAAATGTCTAAATGTTAGCATTACTCAATGCAAATGGTACTAAATAAATGCAATACTTGGTGATTTTGATAGCAGGATTACTTTTTGTATCAGGTGAGAATGTCTCAATATTTTGGTATTTTTGTCATTTTACAATAAAATTAACTGTCTACAGTTGCCAAAGCATACAACTTACCAAAATAAGAGTACTGAATTAAGAAAAACTTCCACTCCACTACCACTCTCACTAAAAATAACTTTTTTTGATAACTTTTTCACTATGAAAGCAAATACACCAAAATGGTCATTTCAAGTCACTAATATTTACTTTAAACCCAAGACTTTAAGAATGACTGAAAATTTTTTCACTTGTTAATCTTAGAATACAATTTAAAAAACACTTGCATTACAATAAACAGTTGTGGCTTCTTTCATACTGAGATCTCTATGTACTATGGTCAGTGGTATTTGCGGCAATGAATCTTTTACAATCTGAATGGTCAAGGGTCAATCCTTAGATGAGACAAAGTAAAGTTTACTTGACATTCAAGAGCAAGCTCCACAGTTTCCCATCTATACTAAGCTTCCTAGCCTTAAAATGAATCCAGATATGAGTTACAATTAAAGCGAACCAGAATAAAAATGTAATTCACAAGCCCTTGTGGGCTTCTGCCATTTCTTTTATTTACTAAGAGATGTGAAATGACTGCCCTTCAAGGCCTAAACCAGTAATGTTATCGATGGTACCTTTATCTGCCACTGCATGAGTCTGAGTTCACGGTCAACTTCCCTCCTGATGTCAGATAAAATACATTTCTTCATCTGAGGAGATTCAAGCAAAATTGAAACTTTGTAGGAAACAAACATTATGCATCTTCTACTTTACAAGCTAACAAAAATCTGTTCAAGGAACATGCTGATATTACCTTGTCAGACAGAGTTCCCAGCATTTTACAAAAACAAAATTTCCTGATTGTTTCTTTATGAATTTTCAAATCTCAGGGTGATCACCTTCACCCCATTTCCACTTTGACACCTCTTCATCCTGTTTAGATATGAGTCAGAATATAACAAATTCCCTGAAGACAAATATAACAGATTCCCTGACTTTCCTTTGACAGGAAAATGGGGCATTCAGTTTCCAGGGTCCAGGATGGCTAGGAACCCTGTCAGAATACTACATTACCTCAATTAGACTTGAGACCAATGCTACAATAGTGACATAATAAATAAGTAATAATAAATACATGACTTAATGTAGCGCCGCCATCATAAGAAATATGTTCGGCATCGCTTTACACAGAAAAGGCCTCATGAAACCAGAAAGACTTAAGTTTTAATTTAAATGATTCTAAATTGTGGGCATGCCTAATATCAGCTGGGAGTCTATTCCACAGTGATGGAGCTGCACCCAAGATGGCACGGTCACCAGCGTTAGTTCTTGCTATGGGGGCCTGAAGTAGGTTGTCACCAGATAAGCGAAGGGTACGGACAGGTTTGTAGAAAACAAGAGCATCAATGATGCTGTAGCTCAACTACAATTTCACTCAAACAATTTCTTTTGTGTAGCTTCATTAGTGATTCAAACCAAGGCGTCATGCATGGACAGTCATGATGTAGTACCTTCAGTGCTGTCCATGTACAGTAAAAGGTCACAGCAATGGCATTTTAGAGTTGCCCAGCTTGGGACAATTTTTAGTGCTTGTGGGCACAATACAGTAGGTAATTGTGCCGATGAAAATGAAGTATTTATACCCAAATTTGTCAGGCCCATCTAATATTATTCCTTTGTCAATATATCATACAAAACCAAAACTCATATGGAAAAGCATTGGCATAAATGACATTTAACATCAACACAAAGTACACCTATGATGAACCATCATCCATGGAACATGGACCAACTTTGATAAGATTCCAATGCAACCCCTAGTATTTAAAGGCTTTTGATTGATTCTACTATTTGACCCCAAACAACCTTTGACCTTCAAAAGTATAACTTTAATGACCCACCATCTACTGGATTGTCTTGGCAACTTTGACAAGATTCAGACACAAACCTGTAAAGTTGAAGGCTGTTGCATGATTCCATTGTTCAACCATTTAATACCCTAAATGACCTTAAACCTTCTGCAAAAGAGCAACTACTGTATGATGAACCATCATCTACTGAACATTCTGGCCAACTTTGATAAAATTTTCATATACCCAATGGGAGTTGAAAAAGCTTTTTAGTGATTCCAATGTTTGACCTCTCTATGACCCCAAATGACCTATGACCTACTTTAAAATGCATCTTCAATGACCAATCATCTACTGAACACTGGCCAACTTTGATAACATTTGGATATAACCCCTAGGAGATGAAGACTTCTGTGATTCCAGCTTTCACCTCTCTGACCCCAAATGATCTTTGATGTATTTCAAAAATACATCTTTGATGACCCATTATCTACTGAACACTGGCCAACTTTTGATAAGATTTGGATATAACCCCAAGGAGATGAAGACTTGTGTGATTCCAACTTTAACCTCTCTATGACCCCCCAAATGACCTTTGACCTACTTCAAAATACATCATTGACAACCCATCATTTACTGAACACTGGCCAATTTTGATGAGATTTGGATATAACCCCTAGGAGATGAAGACTTGTATGATTCCACCTTTGACCTCTCTAAGAGCCCAAATGACCTTTGACATACTTCAAAAGTACAACTGGCACATGCCATCATCCACTGAACATTCCAGCCCCATTTGATAAAATTTGCAGATAACCCCTAGCACTTAAAGGTTTTTGCAAGATTTCACTGTTTTGACCTTTGCATGACCCCCAAATGACCTTGACCTACTTCAAAAACACCCAGTTGATGACCCATCATCTACTGAATGCTTTTGCCAAATCTGACAAAATTCCAACACAACCCCTAGGAGTTCAAGGCTTTTGCATAATTATGCTCAGTTGGCCTTTTGTTTGACCTCTCTTTGACCCTAAATGACCCTTGCCCCACTTCAAAAGTATAAAAGTACATGGTCATGACCTCACAGGTAGTACACCATGCATGAAAATGACCTTAAAATTCTCAACACCAGTAATAAAACAAATACACAAATGCCAAGTTACAATGACAAACACCCAATACTGTCACTGAATCTTTAAGAAACAAAGTAACATTTGTTATAAATGACCCCAAACTGACCCATAAATCTGACCTTTTCGCGGCATTTACTTTGACATGAAATATTCTAAAAATTGCACGGATGTTGATATTGATAATACAGAAAACAATTTCATAATATCCCGTTTAACGTGAACGTAAGCGCTACGCCTGTTTTGCTCTTATTATATTGCAAATTAGGCCTAGGACTAAAATTAAAAATATCTGATTACCTTCGCTCTTTTCATGGGCGACTCGTAATAATCGAACTTTGAGTCAAGTCCATAGAAATAAAAGTAAGGGAGAATGCTAACACAATGCATCCATGCATGTTCAACCGGTGAAGCAACGAAAATTGTGAGGGCGCTTTCGTTGTATGGCAAAAGACTGGTTGATTGATGTGTCTCCATACGTACAGTGTGCATTCTGCTGCAGAAGTTATAGCTTATTTTATCCATTTTGCGAAAGATTTGGAGTAATTTTCACAACAGAAATAAGTCATGGTGCCTTAAGTATTTTGTTTTATACTCCTAACTTGAAAACTTGTAGTTTATTTGCCAATACTTGGGGCAAATGCAATGACGAGATATTTGTATTACGCGCAGGTGCTCCGTTGCCGTACAGACTGGCCAAATCAATGGCTTCAGTCCAGATCGGCTGACATCATTCTCCCTTACTTTTATTTCTATGGTCGAGTCTGATCATTAGTAGGACCGGTCTGATCTCTATACTAACTGGATTGGCGATGTCCGTGTGATTGTGAAGTCAGCGTCCGCCATATTGTGACTATCAAAACCGGCGAATGTGCAGTTTATTGGGTGCAATGTTTTTTTTATTTCATTATACTTTTTTAAAATTTATGCGTGAATCAAAGTGCATTCGTTGTCAAGGGTAATTTTTTAATTTGTATTGCGATTATGTTTCATGGATAACTAATTTTTACGTGTCTACGCAAAAGCACGGACACTTAGGTGTTCAACTCCCAAGATACTTGTTCCACCACATATTTGCACTGCGTTTTGATCTCTCGTAAGATGGCTGCTCGGCGACTTCATCACTGATTATCCAATCAATGTGTCGAAGCCAATCCAATCCAGTTAGTATAGAGATCAGTGGCACATACACGGACAGGTTGCATATTGCGGAAGATTTCGTGCGTGCGTATTACACGTATTACACAGGCTAACACGTAACCACCAAAGTTGTATACGGATGCCTGTGCAAAACACTGTAATCTCTAAAGCTTGAGCATCACGCATCTACATGGAAGCACAATATGCTGACAAACAATGCACCATGATGGTCAATGGGAGTAACCGTAGAAAGTAGGTTTATAATTATATCTTCATTTTTCATAAGAAAATGGCCATGAATTTTCCACGCCATCACAAAGCGAGTGAAAACTCAATCAGAACAACTTTTATTGTAGGTTTCAAGATCAGCCACTGTTTGCTTTTAGAGTTAATCCTGTTTACCCAAAAAATCAATATTTGACCTCTGGTGACCTCAATTGACCTTTGACCTACTTCAAAAACACAACTTTGATGACCCATCATTTACTAAACACTCCTGTCAAATTTGAAAAGATTCCAACATAACCACAAGGAGTTGAAGGCTTTTGCGTGATTTCACTCTTTGACCTCTCACGACCCCAAATAACCTTTGACCTACTTCCTGTTACCATGATTATCAAACCCTTGATATGTGTTATAGCCACCCCAACTTTGACAAGGAACGGTCAAAGCACCTGCAGACAGCAGCTCTTTTTCCAATGTTGACGGACAGACAGACGGACAGACAGACGGACAGACAGACGGACAGACAGACAGACAGACGCATTGCCATGACAATAGCTCAACTTGTTGAGCTAATAACCAAGTCATTTATGTATTCAGGGGCTAGACCATTTAAAGCCTTATAAACAATTAAAACAATCCTGTATTTTACACGATAAGAAATAGGTAACCAGTGCAGATCCTTTAGTATGGGGGTTATATGATGGTATTTCAAGGCACCAGTAATTAACCTGGCTGCCATGTTCTGCACACGTTGGAGGGGAGCTAATGAAGACTGAGAAATGCCGTAGAATAAAGAATTATTTGAGTCCAGCCTAGAAGTAACAAAGGCATGAACAAGTTTTTCAGTTTTTAGGCTCGGGTAAGTAGATTACGCAGAACTCTAATATTCTTTAAGTGAAAGTAGGACGTACTACAGACAGTATCAATATGTCGATCCATGGTAAGGGTACTATCAAATACAACACTGATTTTTCTTGCATATTGAGAAGTTGGAACATTAGTGTCACCAACATTAACAGACTGAACCAACATAATAACTATGCATGTCAAAATCACAAATACCTGATCAAAGAAAAATGAAAAATTCCTTAAACTTGACTAGATTTTTCTGAACTTAAATATGGTTACCGGGGGCCTAAATCTCCATCCACACAGCAGAGATATAGCTACAAAACTATGCATAGCACATACGATGATAGCAGCTCAGTGCAAAGTGACACACAAATGTCCAACATCATGAGAAAGGCCTAAGGAATACCAGACAACCTCGTAGGCAGGTCACGCATTGCAATGGATACAGGTAATGGCTGATTTGAACCTTTAGGAAGGCAAAATTGCAATTACTTAACTGGTTAGTCACTGCTCGATCCGATCTCTGCAGCTGAAGTTTGTTCATATGCTAGATTACTAAAAAATTCCCCCAAAAAACAAACTATTTTGTCAAGAAATAAAATAAACACTGTGCACTTTTGCCATCATTTTCCTACTTTTAGTACTTTTCACATATTTTTTTAACTTTTTTCCAGACATACAGGTTAATTTTTCATCCCTTGCTGGTTGGAAAGCAGGCTGAAATCTTTCACAGCTGGTAAAAGGCCAGATGGTGTAGTTAAGTGTCATTCACGGTAGCTAGTCATCGAAGCTAGTCTCATCAAGGACTGAATAACAAGCTGATCTTAATAACACCAAAAAAAGAGTGGAATACTCTCTCTCACTTATTGCATTCCATGGATATCATACCATGGGTGTACTTAAGGCTCCAAATTCTGTTCCCAGGACAGCCATTTAAGATCCCTTTTCCAGTAACACCCAAGTTGGACAACCAGAGACCCTTGTTATGTTTTTGTCATTATAACTCCCTCCACACCACTGCAAACAACTTTGCTGATCAAGTAATTTGGTTCTCAGACAATTTCCTGGTGGTTCTATCAGGATTTGATCAAGAGACCTACCAAATACAAGACTGGACACTGAAATCACTATGCCTTACTCTGCCACCCTCTTTGCAATTGCAACCCTGTAACAGAATCAAATGCACATTCCTATTATTTTTTGCTAAGTCAGTGTTGGTGTTATACCTCAGCTATAGCTGCTGTCATCTCGGTTCTGGCCATGACTCGAAGTCGGGCTAACTCCAGCTGTGTGTTGACCAACTCTGTAACCAACTCACTCTTGTTTAAGGTTTTGTAGACATTCTTAGAGAGAGATGGGGCTGATGGCTCCTGACCTGTAATCTCCTTCTCTTTGGACTTCATTTCCAGAAGATGCTGCCTGAGAGAGTCTTGCTCCTTCATAAGTGTTACCATCTTACAGAAAAATTGGGACAAAATTAGAAAATTATAGCCTCCTTGTTATACAGAGAAAAACAGGAGTCTTTTTAACAAGGAGAAATAATGATCAACAAAAGAAATGGAAATAGTATGAAATTTCATGGTAATTGTCTTGACTTAAGGTGCCTTACATGCTTTGGTAATTTTTGCGAGTTCTATCACAATTTGAGTCTTTTTTCTATCAAACAACTTAGCCTTATAAACTTTTCTATGAGCACGAATATGATAATGGGTAGAAATGAGCATAAAGCATCCTGCTATGAATTTCAATTCATCTAGCCCTTTTTCCAATTGAACGGTGGCTGGGGTGTAAAATGGGTAACTTTAGATTCTATGTACCCTGTATATACTCCACTGTGTGCAATGAACTTCACTTATATGCTTGCCTTTATCATTCTTTGAAGTTATATAAAATATTAGGGTGGGAGGTCTATTACCACAGGTAAGATATAAACTATAATGTAACCAAACACTAGGATTTAGAAAAGAAATAAGGATACATGTGCAAGGCAAAACTTTAGAAAAAGCATACCTTTCAGAAGACTGAGCAAATTTTACAAATTTTCACTTACAGATAACTTTTTGGTTATTTGTGGCCTAAGTAGCCCAAAGATTCTTTTAGTCTTTTATTTTTATTGTTTTCCTTCTTAGGTTGCCTCTTTTGTCAAACCTTTTATGCACCAAACATTAAATAATTTCATAAGTTCATGTGGAATCAAACACATCTGATAAATGACAGGGGTGATACAGGATATAACCAAAACACTATTAGACATTCATTTGTGAGAAACACTTAGCCAGCCTTGCGAAAAAATTCTGTTACTACATGGTACATATATTAAAACACTACATAAGTACTAATGGCTACTGTGCACTACTACAGTAAAGTCTACAAAGGGCATTAGCTTGGATATTGAAAAGATGTATTTTAGGAGCTGTGACCGAGAAAAAAGATTTAAGAAATAAGCCATTTCATGAGTACACCTGCATGTCAAATGGAAGCTCCACTCCCTATATCTGATGAATAATGATTCATTCCTATATGGCCAATGAATACAATAATGGTGCTTCAATCCCTTTACCATGTCAACTGAGATTAATTTTCCCCTTTTCTCAGTGCTTATGTCTGCACTGTCATATGTAAATATCTCCAACTCTATCTGACATTCAGATCACAAATTGGCTTATTTGTTAAACTTCATTCTTTGAACAATGGCCAAGAGAAGCTAACCTTGTTGAGAACATCAATGTGGTTGAGAGACCAGTGAGCAAAGCGTTCCGACAGGTTATCCATCGACTTAACAACCACGACAAAAGAGAAGAGTGAAGAAATGGTCCAAATTAATCCAAGGTGGGTTAATATTTGAGAAGAAAAACAAAACAGATGACAGTGTTTGATTAAAAGAAGACAGACAATCTACCTTTTGTATCAAATTATTTGAGATGAGACAGATCAGAGTTACCCATCCATTTTTCTAGGAAGAATGGTAAAATCTTACTTGGTTAGAGATATCAAATTTGAGTTAAACTGTTTAAATGGAAACCCTAAAAATGCCAAGTTGTAGTAATTGGCAAGCCCTTGTGGGTTCATCACGCCACTGTGGTCGCTTAGCATGTGAAACAGCTGCTTTTAAGGTTTTAATAAAGGTTGTGATTGTTCTTATAACTACATTCCTCAGGTGAAACAAGAACCCCAAACCCCCAATCCATTTCATCTGCTGACACTTGATTCACATTTAAATAAACACAGGATATTGAGCAAAAAATAAGAAGGGCTTCTTTAATGAGGCATGTAAGTTAAAAAGACCTTTCTTTTAGCTTTAAAACATTTAACAATTTTGATATGGACAATTCCAAATAACAATCATAGCATCTCATTTGAATACTGTATGCACAGAAAGTATGTATAACAATGATGCTGAGGACAAGTGCGAAAGAAATTAATGTGCAAGAAAGAGGAAGGAGTTTATATAATTCAGACATGCACCCTTGAAATCTACATGCAACTTTATATCTTCACAGCCCTCATGACAGTCAAATTGGACAACCCTTGCCAAGAATGATTACACCCATTCCACATATGACTCATTTTATGTTAAACAACATACTTCTTTTCAACTGCTAAAAAAATACATGATTTTGCTTTTCTCCATGGCAATTTTCTACTATTAGCTAGGTACATATCAAACCCATAAATTACAAACAGAAATTTCTTTTCATATGTAGTGCTTATCACAATATAATATTTGCTCCTAAGGACCAGTTTCTAGAAATTGCAGTGCACCTAACCTTTGTTAATCTTTCTACATGAAATGAATGACTCTCTTGTTTCAACAGAAAGAGGAGTTTTCATAATTTTGAAAAAGAAAAAAACACTTCTACATTTTGTTACAATGAGATTAAACTAATCACACTTACAATGCTAGACAGATTGCTATTGCGAATGCTTAGCAAAATGCCTAATCCCTCATCTGACTGCACGCTGCTACACTAATGACTTTGAATAATTTTTTTATGTATGCTTTAAAGACGGTTGATTCAGGATAAATGAAAAGAAAATATCCTGCAATGAAATTAATGTTTGCAATGCCTATTGACTTTTTCAAGAGAGGCTGTCTAACTAGCATGAGTTTTTATTTAAGTATAGGTGCTCTCATTCTTTCCAACAGGGATGGACAGTAAATGGAATATGAACAGGCCAGAGCTGGAATGGAAAACCAAAGTAAATAATTCCTACTTTGAAAAGGAAGGCCAGAGCTTTCTTTTTAAAAGATGGACAAAGCTTACCTCTTCTAAAAGGAAAGAAAGAACTTGCCTCTCCCAACCCCCTCCCACTCCCACCTGCCAAATACCTCCACACTCTGAAACATAACTCTCAAATTCACATTTTTGCAAGCTTAGAAATGCTTCTGAGCAGTAGAGAAACAAGCCATGTTGTCAAAATGGCATGATTTCCTAGGCAGAAACATCCTGTCTCGAAATTTATCTTGTAACTCACCCCTCTCTGAGATATAACTTCTTTCATCTGAGATTCTATGACACTCTCCATCTTTTCCACTTCTCTCTTAACATTCTTCCTTAAGTTCCCCAAGGACTCTAACTCTTTCCTGTAATTGTTGAAGGAGGAACAGTATCTGGTTAATTGTAACATTTTCTGATTCTACTTGGCTTTCTGTGATTGAAAAGAAAGCCTGGAACCAACACAGAGGGTGCAGGTTGACTATATCCAAAGGCAAAATGACAAATGACAGTCAATAAAAAAGACCTCATATGGCTGGAAAAATTGTGTTCCCAGCGACTAAGTACTAAGCCTTCCACTGTACCTCTCAATCTAGGCTAACACCTTTTTGAAACCTACTCTGCAGTTGATGTGCCATAAGCAGTCCTGCAGAATTTCAGATGGCAACAATTCCTATTGTGGATTCAGGCATGGAACCAGGAAAGGGGTATGCATACACCTACCACGCTTCCCTTCAAAATCCTTACTGCTTATGGTCTACCACTGATAAGACCCCTCTCTCTACAAAATCCTACATCTGTCTCCTACGATATGAGACACTATCCAGTGTTCTCCACTGATTTAATTTTTGTCCGGGTGTGCCAAAGGTTAAAGGTTACAGGGTAATAGTGATCACAGTCTATAAAGAGGAGGGGTGCTCTCTTTCAAAAATGTTTGCTACAATAGATGATAAATTAAACTATTGCCTTCTTTGATGACTACGTACATTTCTGATTATCAGTAGTACTCAATGTTCACACTGAAATAAGTTGCTTTTTGCTCTCTTTTAAGGTTTCGAATTAATAATTTCTGTTTGTGTAGCTACACTTTTTCTCCAGGTGGTACATCTTTTGTCCAGGTGCTGAGCACACTCTGCAAATTTTGTCCAGGTGCAGCACCGCTAGTGGAGAACACTGATATCCACTATGTTACCTCATTAGGACCATATCATAGGTCAGCAGTCTAATGATACATTGACAATTTTTGCATAAATATCATTTTTAAGTAAAATATGAAAGTTAATATTTAGGAAAGGTACTGGCTGCCTAGGTACAATTTGTTGGGATGGGACGATTAATTTGATAATGCTTTGTTTCCTCCATTACTTTTAATGTTTTGAACATTGTGCTGTGATTTACTTAATATGCAATTGTTATTGGCATGTCTACATGATTACTAGATGAAAATAATGTTAAAATGAGAAAAAAAATAATACCTAGCTTGATAGAAGAATAATCCAAGTGTCTCACCTAACTTGCTGTGTTGTGACACTGTCCCCCTCTTCATTGTACATCTGAGTACTCCATTCCTCCAGTTCCCAAAGATCCTGCTTATACTTGAATAGTGCCCTCTGCATAAGCTTCAAATCTTGCAGTTCTCTCTGAGTCTGAAAGACAATGAACAAATAATTAACTTACTGAAAGATCCAAACTTAAAAAAATAGTGGATGAAAGTTACATTACATCCATTCCTAAAGCTGTAAAATTACCCATTACCCATAAAATGTATGAAGAGGTAAAAGAGACTTCAATTAATACATTAGAATAAAAATACAAATACAAGATACAGGATGCAAAATGCATGGAGATTTTGATGAACTCATTTCCGTAGACTTAAGCTTCATCCACAACTACAAGACTCTACAATGTTAATGTTCAGGACTAATATCCCCACCATGTATGAGAAGTTGCTATGGTATCTACCTTGAAATATAATGCTGACAAGATTTTCAGACTTTGATCTCTGTAAATGGAAATGACTTTTCACTGAACAAAGAAACATCAACAACAGCACTTTTGTAATAAATATTGTAAATAAACACCATGTATGAAATTTCCTTTAAGTTTCAAATCATGAAATATTTTGTTCTCTACTGTAGATGTTGACATTCCATGACCTCAAATGACCTTTGACCTCTACCACATACAGTAGGGCACTTTCACTCAATGATATGCATTTACATGTCTAAGTATGGAAAGTATACATGTTTCCTTTCTTAAAGTAATTGTTTACAACCTTATCAGAGTTTGACCTCTAGTGACCTCAGATGACCTTTGACCCTCATCATAAATGATACGACACTTTCTCTAATCTTCCTCTCAATATAACACATCTACATACCAAGTATGACTAGTTTCCATGCTTCCTACCTGGAAATATCATGTTAACAAGATTTTCAGGGGTTGATCTTTGCTGACCCCTGGTGACCTTTGACCTTCACCAGAAATGGTAGTCCTTACTCTTGATGCAATGTATCCACGTGCTGAGTATGGAGATTATCCATGCTTCCTACCTTGAGATACTGTAGTAACAAGGTTTTCAGAGTTTTACCTCTGGTGATCTCACATGACCTTTGACCTCCACCAAAAACAAGAGAGTTCTTCCTCTCAATATGAGGCATCCATATACCAAGTATGAGAAGTGTCAGGGTTTCCCTTCTCGAGATATCATGTTAATGAACTCAGCGTCACAAACACACACATACACACGCCATCGTGACTGCATGTTTCTCTTCCAAACATAATTATATGCCATACAACTTCTCACGTAAAGGCCAAGAAGTGCTGACTATTTGCACCAAATATTTGCCAATATTAGGTTGAATTCTGTAAAGTGTTCAAACAAATGGAATGGAGCAAACAAGGCAATAAAAAAGTGGAAAAAGTAGCAAAAAAGAAGGTAAAAGCAGGAATACCAAAAAGCCTATAGAATCTTACTTCAATTGCCTGGGATTTGTCCTCCAGGCCAGCAGAAGCAGAATCTAACCCCAGGGACTTGTCAACAAGCTGATCAGCCTAAAGAAGAAAGAAGAACATTTTATGAGTATCAGCAGTGAAACCAATTATCTAAATCAAAACTTTCCGATTGTTGAAGCAATTTCTGAAGGGTACAGGATACTGTGATGCATACACACTGTTTTGTTACTAGTTAATAGACAATTTCAATAAGGAACATGGTATGCTGTGTGGCAAAGATGAAAAGTATAATATGATGAACTCTCTGAAATACTATCCACTCTAATGAAACTAGCAACATTTTGGAATATTAGTCAACTATACAGTGCCAACCTCAGATTGTACTTTAAAACATAAATGATTGTTATTACAAAACTTCAAAGAATGTGAAACTGTAAAATAAGTTGATGGTTTTAAGTGTTCCTTAGGGAGGAATATCAAGCATCCTGCTTAAGTGAAAAGCATAGCTTCTTTGTATATTTGAATATGCAATCAAGTCATCTCCTTGCATGACACTGGAACCCTTTTTGGACACTGACCTCCCCCCACCCCCTTCTCCCCCCACCCCCTCCTCATGCACCTGTTACACAACTCCAAAGACTGAACGACAGGAACAACATGCTTCCAAAAGGGTTTACATTCTACATTAAAACTTGAAATATTGGTCATCAGGAATGTTACTCGATCTGCATATTCAAATGATTGAAACTAACCAATGAAACACTTGAGAGCATGTTTGCAATGAACTCATGAAAGACATACAGGTGACATAGGCGTACAAGGCATGAGAGGTTGCAGCCCTCCATTCGGGCAGAAAATTTGCTATTTTCAGGCAAAATATGTTATTTTTTAAGGAAGCATGTACAAACACTTTGGGAAAAAGTGCTGCATCCTCTTCCCCTTCCCCCTCCCCCACCCCCACCGGCAGCAGTCATGTGCCCTTATGCAGGTGGAGGATGAGTGTCAATTCATTAAAGAAGGAATGGACAAGAGTTAAATGTACAAGTGATCCCACCAAAGTTTGTAAGTATCAGACTAACTGCTACAACTTTCCACTAATGCTGTTTATTAAAAAGCATTTGCTATGTGTAAAGGAAAGTTAGGTTAATTCATGGGATGTTTGAGCCTTTCAAAGTTAGAGTTGGTAATATTACCACTCTCTGAAAGTTGATGGTGCTATTAGCTTTATACTAGAATAATAGCAATCTGCAAATAGCAATCTGAACTATTTAGAAAGTAGCAAAATGTGATGTAAATACAGATAATAAGGACCTCTTAAGGGCACAATATTGCATCTTGTACCAAACACTAAGACTACAGTACCAGAGGTAATACATCAACTTTAACAAAAAAAGAAAACCTCCAAATATAAAACAGAAGCTGATCATTATAACCTTTAAAAGTAGTTTTAATACGTCCCTCCATACACTTTCCTGATTATATTAAATCTTTCCAACAAACTCAGGTAGATGAAATGTTCTACTGTTGATGTTTATCTAGGATCTTATCCAAAAATTCTTGGCAAAGGCTGCCCAAAAGTAAGCCACTGGCAAAAGAAAGTTAAGTCAGAAGGGGAAAAAAGTTGGTTACTGTGGAAAGTGAAGGGTGAACATACTGTACTATATTTCCGTGTTGATGTTTTACATAGTAGCAACCATAGAACAAGCCTTTTATATTCCTTTATGCCATTGTTGGTATGATATTAATTCATAGCCAGTTTTTGCTAAGGTACTCAGCCAATTTCAAAACGTCCTCAAGCACCTCCTTGTGACACTCATAAAGTTAAACTGTAAAACTTAACAGCACCAAACCGTTTATTGCCATCCAGTTTAACTGTTACAAAAATACTGTAGAAGTTTTATGGTGCTTAAAAGCAGACTGTTTTAAATTTTTCATGGGTATCTTTATGAGGCTGCAGTGTAAGGAGTTATATATTTACTGGCACACCACAAGTATAGGAGGAACTTCTACCAGTATTAGACAACTAACAGCTTCTGCAAGGTAATGTAAGGAAAGGCTTAACATGGAGCAAAAATGCTAACCATTCCCCTCTAGCAATTTTGAACCTTAACATAGGAAAAAATGTCATGGATCCTTCTATTTTGCAAAGTGAAAATTTCCAGTATCATATTTCCTTCTTAAATTGTAAATAGAGGAATTTGCAAAGAGTCAAAGAGAACACTTTTGATGGAAATAATGTTGTATAAGATTTGCAATACACATTCTCCACATAAGGCTCACCAGGAATACAATCTTCCAAATCTGCCACAACAAACTTACAAACAGCTGACTTTGAGTCGAGTCCATTTTTAACCACTTTTTCTATTGTGTTCAGGGAAAGGGCAATTTACCCTGACAGTAGCAAAAATCATCCCCAGTAATGACAAGGGAGACAAAACATTTTTAATGTTGCAAAACTGTACCTCTGCTCTTCCTATACATCTGTGAGCAAAAAATAATAAATAGCCCTAGTAGACCCAACGAAGCCTGTTCAACTTAATTAAGGGACTATTTTTTCCCAAAATGTTTGACAATAGCCTCACTGAACAGAAGTAAAATTTGTGCTGGAAAATTTTGTGTCCCAGCACTTCATTAATTCTTGACACCTCTAATGAAAGGCATTAGGTATGGAAAGTAGCAACCAAGTCCTGTTCCCGGGTGATAAGGATATGACTATTACTTCCATGCCAAAGGGTATGAGGAGAGGGGTGAGTACAATACACATGAAAGGAATGTCTGGAAGGCAATGTGGCAATTTTAAGGTTTCCACACTTACCCTCAAATCTGCAGTCTTTTTAAGCTCAGCAGTCAACATTTGAAGTACTCCTGCTTGGGATTTTCCCTGGTTTACGGGTGGACTGCAGTAAAAAACTTTGGCACAAGCATGAGGATAAGCTGGCTTTTTATTGTATGCATTTGCTTGTGAAGTAGTTTTAAGTTCATTTAAAAAAGCTGATGGTTGCCTTGTGCAATTTCTTTTGTTACTTTTCTGATTTTTCTTGCATGTCAAAGGAAAATAGGCAGATGAGATATAATAGTCCCAAACTTCTGATGAACTCCTCACTCTCTCCCCCTTCCAACAAAATTGCAATTTTTTTCTACCTACCCTTGCTCTCTGTGATGATGCTGTATTTTTATCCTCATCTAAAGTATCACAAAGAACTTCTGATTCCAATTTCTCTAACACTTCTTCTTTTAAACTAACTGCACCATTTGTTTCTTCAGGGGTTTTAGAATTTCCCTCCTCAATTGCACTTTCCAGGGCTGACTCATCCCCAAATACTCCTTCCACCTCTCCTGTTTCTATTTCTGAACAATGTTTCCCACCTGTGAAAGAGTAATTATCCAAGTCCACGGTGTCCATTTTAGAAAACAAACGTCTCCTCTTCTCAACCCCCTCACCCGATTTCCTCCTCTGGACCTCCATTTCTGCCTTTCGGTAATTCTTCTCAAGGGCTTCCAGGACCTCCACAACACTCTTGGGGCCTTCTGGACCACTAGGAATGGCACTGACACTTGGGAATGTCCCAGAGCGTGGTCGCGTATATGGCCTTGAATTGTCTTCCTGTTCACTGTCTTCATCAACTCTATCAGGATTGCTTTCATTCTTGGAAGTTCTATGAGCATGTGGAATGTCTGATAATTTATCTGAAAGGTCTCTTGCTTCAAGGTTATTATTTGGTTCCAAAGACTCTGCCTCTTCACTTTTTCTAGGAAGGTCTTCACCCAACTCCTCTCCTGCCCTCTCATGCTGCGGAGAGGCGGGGCTGACACTATCTGTTAGTTCATCAGCAAAACCGCTGCTATCTGACTGCTGGCTCTCATTTCTAGTCAGAGATTCTGTTAATGTAAGCATAGGACACACTTAACTATGTGTATAAACTGATATGTGTGTGAACAAACAAGTTACATCTATATTACAACTAACAGCATCATGAAACCAACTTACAGCATTACCTTTAAGGTTCCCTCTCTCCCCAACTTCTCAACACACTCACAGAAACACATACACACATGCATACACACCTAATTTTGAAGACAGGGTTAATAGAGATATAAAATCACAGTAAGATTAAATGCAACTCCTTCCACTACTGAAAGGGTACCCAGCTCAGCTGTCTTTACCATATTTAACATCATTTCTGAAGTGTTAGACAAACTATGATCTGCTTCAACTGGTACTAATTTGTTTTAAATTTGTTTACAATATTTCGCAACCTTTTCTGTATTGTCTGAATAATTCATTTCAATTAATACTTCTCTGGGCATGGAAATTTCATTTTTAAAGTGTCATTACTTTTCCAAGTTGTGCAAGACTCAATGAACTCTATTTAAAAGTACAGCTGCAGTTGTCCAAGTACACATGAGTAATCAAAGCCATGCATGTGGTAACTTATAGACAGTTTGAATACACTTAATGCATGAATATGACAAAATGAAGTATCCTACTGTAAGTACACCAGGATACCTCTTCTATAAGGTTTACTATTAACATACACTTCCAATATGTAACCTTTGCAATATACCTTGACAACAGGAATAACCACTTTTACATCATTATTATTAGTTTAGACAGTAATTTTTGCAATCCACACCCAAAGAATCTCACTCTCAGCATGCATAGCTTACTTATTATATTAACTACAGTATTCCTTTCCAATCTTTTAATACATTATCAGTGTCAGCCTATTGAGTACTCACTGCATGATATTTCTTTTCATGTAACCACAACTGTATTGAAAAATGTTTGCATAGTAAAGTGTTTCTCCTGAACTTCTCACAAAATGAGATTGGGTGACATTTTCCTGGTCACAAAAAATTAAACTTACCTTTTCTATCATGCCCATTCCTTGCACCTGAAATGCTGTCATCTGCTTGAACATCTGAAACTGAAATCTAGGGCAAAAGAAAATGGAAAAAATATTGGTTATGTCCATTTCTCGGTTAATTTCAAAGTACTTGGCAATAGCCTTACTGGCATGTGTATCAATACTGAACCTCATTTCATTCTGCAAAACAAATTTTCTTCCACCAGGAGTCCACTCTTTCCTGCATAAAATGTGCTGACTTCATTCACTGAAATAATTACATGCATGAAAGATGAAATACAGAAGTGAAACACCTGTTACAGCTACTTAAATACAATTCATGTCCAATTCATTTGGAGTACAGTAAAACCCCGTTTATCCGAACACATCGGGACCGAAGGTTGTTCGGATAACGAAAAAGTTCGGATAAACAAGGTTCCAAGTTTTTGCCTTAAGTACGGTACACTGGGTCCATATAAGACAGTGTGTCAACACATTTCCAAAATAATTCCGAAAAGGCTTAAAATTGCAGACAAAATCCCCCAAAATATTTTGTTACTATTTTTTGTGACCGATGATATGACAAATAAATTTTAAGACGTCTAAAACAGAGAGATATTATTCCAAATATTCGAGCCTTCGCTCGTCTGAATGACCAATGCTTTCTACACACTAAATTAATGTGTGTGCTGAAGGAAAGCTGTAACGATCTGGAGAGGTATCTGGAGTATAAATTCTGCATAAATTTCAAAAAATGTTAGAGACACATGTGTAGGAGAATCTCACACAGCAGTTCGCAATGTTTTTGCAAGGTCTACTTTCATTATTTTTAGGTGTGAAGCTCACTACGTAACTAACTTTTCAGATTTAGTGAAACTAAGACTTACGCTAGCCTAACGTATTTTTGTATGGGAGGATATTGAGCCTATACCGACTCATGGCTCCTAACAAGAACTTCAAAGCAAATACGTACGATATTTCTTCCAAATTTGACAAAGAGATAACAGATTGTTTTCTATGTCCACATGTCGGCTGTTTTAGCCATCGTGACATCTTTCCATTATTTTAAAGTCCCGGGAAAAATTATTGCATTTCTGCAAAAGTTTCCGTTGAATTTTGCCTTGTAAAGCACTTAAAACTTGGTGTATACTACTGTAATTGTGTTGACTATTATTGTTGTTAAATCTGACGGCTAGTTCGGATAAACGGGGTTTCGGATAAACGGGGTCCGGATAAACGGGGTTTTACTGTACTATTGTAAATATGCTCCAAAAGGCAGGTATCAATTTACTTCATGTGTGGCTGCAGCAGACAAATAGGAACCATCTGACCAAAATGTTTTGAGGTGGTCAATAACTTAATGGGGATTTAGCATCACCCCAAACATACTTAAAGGAATGTGATCATACTGTATATCTATATGCAATAAGTGACTGCACTATGATTGAAATTAATTCAAACAGCAGTTTCACTGTGGATGGTTAATGATGGCATTTGCAGACAGTTGTGTTCCCAATTAAGCTCACACACAGCATTGGCTGGATGTGGCCTTGAGCAAGCTTAAACTGTGCAGGCTAACATGGCTCTGCCATGGAGGTGTACTGGGCAGGTGTTTTTGTTAAATAAATTGGTTTCATGTAGTATTAATTGTAGCAACTTCTTGCTGGGGCAGACTGGGATTTTGAAGTCGCCATGGCAAATGTTTCAGTAGGTGACCAGCCCATGGAGTTAAGAGTTTAGATGAAGTTTTACGGCTCAATTTCTAACCAATTGGTTTAGGTTGAGACGGCCATGGCCTTCCAGTTGTGGCTCACTGGCTTGAACAGCCTATGGAGGGGAAACAGGTCTGTGACACAACCTTAACTGGCTCAAAGTAGATCTATGCCATGAGGCCCCAGGGACCATCTCCACATGACCAAGACAGCCAATCTGCTTATGACTTCTTACCATTTTCACACAGTTACAACACTTTTTTCTAAAGCTGTTCTAGCAACTAACCACAAAATAACTAAAGACCATTTCCAAGGCCCATATTGTACCTTTGCTAGAATGTTCATGAAAATGTGGTACCAGTCTAATCTTCTATATAAGACAAAAATTCTATTTAGATTTCAACCTTAGCCTTTTGGAACTTTTTGTTGCAAACTTCAACTTACGTTATTTTTTACCCTTTGGGAAACTGAGGTATTACAGCACCTTCCAGTTTACATGACGGGAAGGATGGGTGGTGGAAGTGATGTCAGAGATAAGGGAAATTCTGTGACTACAACAATATTTCCCAGACTGCCATTTAATTCTGGCACATTCATTTCCAAAACATACCTCCTCAAACTCAAAAGAATCTTGAGCTGTTTTAAGACTTTCCACATTTATGGCCTTGATGACTTCCAGTCTATGAGGGATGGAACTCTTCAGGCTGCTGGCTGATTCAACAGCTTTCTCCTCAAAAATTTCATCCCTTATTGATGGAGATACAGCAGTGTCCACTTTCTCAGATGCAGTCTCAAGATGGATGGGGTTAGGGGACCTTGGGTGGGGGCATGGAGATTTAGCCCTCAGTTGACTTTCCAACTCTTCCTCCACTGTATCTAAATTAGATGTGGTCAGCTGAAGACGTTTCCCTTTCACTTTGGCCCTTCGTGCTTCTTCCCTCTGATCTGACCAATCACCTGAACTTGACAAATCTGAATCAAAGGCTGCCTCTGACCCACTTAATGAGTCATCTGTTGATAGATATGAGTCCTGTGAGCTCTTTCTAGAGGGAAACCGTGTCCTACTATATAGTATCTCACTTCTCGATTGTTCATAAGAAGGATTAATTGGTAATGGATGCACAACCATATGATCACCATTATGACCAATACCTAAACCATTTGGCCGACCTGGTTCTGCAAACGATGGCAGTCGTTCCGAAAGAGGTGAATGAGTAGGTGAAGCAAATGGTGAAAACTGAAGGCCAGAATTCTTAAGTTGCATCGTCAAGAATCTCTCAAGACCTCTGAGGCCTCCAGTCAGGCAAAAATCTGAAAGGAAAGTTACGGTAACAATCTTTCTCATTTGTAGCAAAATCAGATTTAAAGCTTGGAAAAGTAAGAGAGGGACTATATTGAATGAGAACATAAATTCTTCATTATGGATGTTCATGATGTAAAATGGCTACAGAATTCCTCTCTTACCCTTAAATGCTTCCTCTTACAGATATCTCCCCCTCCCCATTTGCTACCCTCTCCCCACCGCTGTTTTGCAGTAACATTTTCATGGAAGTTCTATTCTTACTAATCTCCTTAGTAGTCTTCTGTCTATATCCATCTCACTGTTCCTTTCCTAATCCTCTTTCAGTTTTGGATTCAGCTTCACAGAATGAAATTCAAAACTTCTGCTACGGTAGACCAGGGTAGCCATTTCCAAGACTCAACAACAATGAATTGAGTATGGGTTCTACAAATTTTTCGCATTGTTTTGGATACGTCTTCCTCATGATCTTCTGTACATGATAATAACATATTCACAGACGCCATAAAACACACAGTGTAACCCTAACCCTGCATTCATTACATGTAGTTAGTAAATTTGTGCAATTTTATTTATACATAATATACACACAATATTGTAGGTTATCCACAACAGAAGTTAGGAACAGTTATGCCATGCAGATACATAACAACTTAATGAAAAGTTCAGTAGAATTAACTGTATTAGGTTTCCAGTTTTCCAGACATGAGAATACGACCAGACCAACTACTAACATTCATGCACTTCCTGGACTACGACAAAATTCCAAACTATTAACTGATATTCCTTTTTTCCCTACCATATAAGAACCCTGTGTACACTTCAGCTTTCTGTGGGACATCTGACTAGCCCACTTCTACACCAGTAACTCACTTAAAACTGGAAATCTTCCATTGCTGTGACAATCAGCCTGCCCCCCCCCCTTCTCCTCCCTGGCCCTCCCTCAGTTAACTCACCATAACCCCGTTCTCTCTCCCTGACATCCTGCTGGAATTTTTCAACACTGATTCCAGCTGCTGAAGATTCCTCGCTCAGGAAACGTTGCGGAATCCTCTCCAGAGGATCTGCAGTTGACAGACCAAAACCCAAGTTGAGAAGGAATTCCTCTGGATCATTCCAGACATCCAGAAGCTCATCCACACTATCAAACGAGAGCAAATCAAAACATAGATGGAAATGTTGAACACATCTTATGCATTGACATCATGTGACATCATCTTGGAGGGTAAACGAAGTAGCACACCTGCACACACGACATAGACTTTGCACGTGCGCATACTGTGGTAGACTTGAGCACATATTTGACTAGTCAAATCAGCCGTCTGAATTTGTTGGTGGAAGTTGCAATGATATGCACTTACCTCCAGGGGGGAGAGGGCACACTCCTGTTCTGTGGTGTAATATGCATAAGGTCTACTACTGCAGATGTTTACCTTGCTGTTCTACCAACAATTAACACAAAACAGCAAAAGCATGTGGTATATATATGTCTAACTACTTGAAAATTATCACAAACGTGGATCACTTCATATTCATACACAGTTTACTTTACACAAACAAAGATTACACTACAAAGACAAGAGCATAAAAATATAAATTACCACTGCCAACTTACAAATGTTTGCAACCCTGCATTGAACAACTCTTTATGAACAATATCATCAAATATTGAAACTATTGTATCAGCAGCACAAGTGTAATACCATACATGTGAAGTCTGAGACAATTCGGAAAATATTTCTGCTGGCACTTAACACAAAAGGTTGACTGAGGATATGGACAATAGGGTGGATAAGGGGAAAGGGCAGGGGGAGATAAAAAGGAGGAAGGGATAGAAGGGCAGGAATAGCAATAGGAAGGAGGGATCTGAAAGGGAGGTACATACCGCCTCTGCCCTAATGTATCCATGGCACCAGAGTTGCATGACAGAAAATGGTGAAAATGAACAAAGTGAATGTCTTAGTTATACCTGCAGGAAAAACATGCCCTTCTCTTATACTTTTCCCACATCCCCCAGCCCCTCTTCCCTTGCACCTTTCCCCTTCCGATCCCTAATTCCCACCTATGATAAAATATCACATTCTTCAATTCATGTTTATAAATGTGTTTTAAATCATTTGTTACTACAACCGTCACCACTGGGATATCCTCCTGCACATTAGTTGTTAGCATCGTTGATACTGTACAAATGTAGAAACTACAATGGGAACTGCAAAATAACACAACAAATCACAACAAACTTTGTTCTCGAGTCTAACAAGGTCTATCAGTAAACTACAATACAAGCAAAATAACTGCGATGTGCATGAGATTTATGATCAACAGCTCTATCATTATGGACATCTACATTCTATTGCTTCTACTGTATTCTGGACCAATTTCAGTGGTAGGCTCCGAGCAAAGAGTTCAAACAGGGCATACTGAGTGAATATCTAATTGTTGAAAAGAGTGGGGTATATTCTTAATTAAGCAGCCCTGAGTGACTTAATTATTACGTAAAAAAACCTTGGAAAATACCACAAAAATTAGACTTTCCTTCCAAGTTTCTTCAAAACCAGTTCAAACCATCCTATTTACCACAATTGGTAGCTAGTATAGGGGGAAGTCTGTATTAATGCTGGCGAGTCCTGGGCACCAAAAGGCAGACCCGTAGCTACTGTAGCTACAACCCTGTTAACAGGAACCAGCCTCAACCTTCTTAGAAACATCGGCGAAATCTTACAAAGATCCTCTAACTTCACAAGCAAAGTATTTTTTATAATGTTTAAAAGCATAAATAAGGCATAAGACAGTTTTACAGTAAGCAACGAAAGATTGCCCCACAATTTGAGAGCAGCAAGCAAAATATTGCCACATGATTTAAACAAGTCATACATGAATTTGGATATCAGGTTAATATACTAATTTTACTTTGCATGGCTTTACTTCCTCATTAAGGTTAAAGAACAAAAGATATTAAAAGATTAGCTACTGTGTTAAGATGAAGGATGAATATTAAAGAAAAATTACTGCAAATGTATCACACCAACAATACTATGAACTATATAGTACTTAATAAAAAGATTAGATAGAATTTCATACCTTATAAATTATGGCTTCAACCAGGACCTTTTACAAAATGTTTTTACAGTCAAATCTAACCAAACTCACAATGTTGATTGAATGTCATTTCATAAAACAGCATATGATACTAAATACACATAAAGAGAAATAAGCCAAAACAAAATTCCCACTGAAAAACAAAACCAAAATACACTAACAATTCAAAGAAAAGAAAGCTTCTATTAGAGTTGGTGGCTAATAAAATGAAAACATAAAAATGTTATTGATGGAATGAGATGAAATACAAATATACACACAGCATACATGCAAGACTGGCTACACAACAATAGTTACAACCTGAACTGGACAATTTCCTCCTCCTCCTCTCCCCCTCTTTCCCTACCCCCTACCCCCACCCCCCCCCCCAAATCCCACTCAGAAAATTTCCAATCGTAACAATATCCCCTAAGACAACTTTCCCACCAGAAAATTTGAAATTGTCTGGGGTGAGAATTGCCAGGGTAAGGGGTCTAGGAACCAGCTACTACAACAATGAATTAAGCTACTTCCATATAGGCAATATCCAGTTTGGATTTCATTTTTGGTTTCACACAGAAGCGAAAGCTCTGTTGTCACATGTGAATGACCATGACAAAAGAATAGTAGCTTTGTAAGTCTGAACTACTGTAGTCAACAGATGCACCACCAGTCTATCACACAATACAAAATGCCAATGACACTAATTAGCTACAGGAGGTCACTCATACAGAGTTTTACTTTTTAGTCTGTCTCTGTTGTTTGTTAAATTTGCAAAGGCTTTCAGTAAACCATGCTCATATTTGTTATATTTGATTCTTTTGTAGTATGTCCATTAATTGTATTTATCTCTTCTGTGAAGGCTTGGGTGGGTTAGCCAACTCAAATATTCAGACTTATGACTCTGGGCCAGGAGTTAAGTAGCAACTCCACTTCTCTATAAATTTCAACTCCACAAAGTTTATAATACTGTCAAAAAGTCCCATTTTGAAGCTTGCACATGTGTTTTGTAACAGGTTTCAATTTTAGTACAAACATAATTGGCTCTTCTGGACTTCTTGTTTATTCAATCCTAAGTTTTTCCCTGATTACACCACTCTGATTCTACAGTAGTGGCAAGAAGCCAGGAGTGTAGGCCTACTGGTGTATGAATACAAACGCGTATAAAGCTGCCCCAAGTAGTCAACCCTTCGTACTGTACATCACACTTTCACTTACAGTACTGTAGTTTACGCCCACTGAAACAGGGTGCTACCTTTTGGCTCTACAGCCTACTGTACCTTTATAGTTTTCATTGACATAGCATCTCCACTGCTAGAACTCACTGTGCCTTACATGCAGAATCTTGCATGGTTCTTTCTTATTAATGTCACACAAAATGAAGTGTAAGGCCTCATAGTTTGGATGAGTGACATGTGGTGGGTGCAGCTCCCTCACCTTTACAGTCTGGCATGATCTTACAGGATGGAAAGTTTGGGCAGAAGTGGCCACATGGCAACTCCCTGGTTTGAGTACCATGCCATTCTCTAGCGAGATGTCAAGACATGGTACAACCTGTTTTCCGAGTCATTAGTGAGTGAATATAAATTGGTCACACTGCTGGAAACTAAAGTGATAAGAGGTTCAAGGGACATTCACTCCTACAGTAGATCCCCACTATCTTTTGGTGGCCCTTGGCCTCCACAAGGACACATAGGCACCATAGCCCCTGTTGTGTGAGTCGTACCATACCTTACGATACCATTCACCCAGATATTAAAGCCTTTGTGGCACGAACCATGGGCTATAACCAGAGTTAAAATTAAACCCAGTGTGAGAGAATCTTGATCATATCAGGGAGCTGTTATTTGGAAGATACATCTGAAAATTTTAATTTATGCAAATACCCTAACACCCACTTCATCCTGAGGAGATTATCAATGATGAACTATGCATTCGGCTAAAGGGAATTTTTTCTTTTAATCGTTGGCTTCAATTTGATATCAATACCGCGCAATACGCTACCAACATCATTCACGTCTAGTAATCCTGTCACAATTGACCTTCTCAGAACAATGCTTTGATGCGAAGGTTGACACTGCCACCAATTTAGGGGCAGGTGCTTCAAAACTAGAAACGACTGTTTAACTGAAATAAGCCAATGAGGTTTGCCCCTTCCTATAGAATGAACCTCATGCAAATGAGCTGCAGAGGGAGAAGTCTAATTTTTGTCACAACAATCTCTAAAGTTTACCAAAGTTTCCAGAAATACCAGGTATAGAATCATGTTCACATTTATACATAAAACCTCACTGGTATCTACGTCAAAGAGTGTCCACATATGCAATATTTTTTAATTTCCTAGTGAATGTTAATGCTGTGGTAGAAGGGAAAACCCCCAGTCTTACAGTAGATGTATCAGACGACAAACGTCTATTGTATGACCTATCTAATCCAGTGTAAGCCCTATAGAAATGCCAACAAAGATACAAGAGACAGATTACTGTGTGACCTTGGCTGTTTCAAACCTCACTTCAAAGCGATGTATCTCCTTCCAAATAACAATTCCCTGATCATGTGTTGCATCTTAGCAGGCTGGGTGAAAAAGCTGGAAAGCTTGGATGCTTCTTCCCGGGAACTTTGAGTGTTTTGAGGGAAATTTTGGTCAAAGGGGGGGAAATTTACATCCTTTACGTACAAGAAAATATGGGAGGAATTGTGTTAAATTTGACTCCCTTCCTGGGAAATAAACATTTTTTTCCAGCCCTGGTTACCAGTCATGTGACAGACATGAATGGGGTCACACCTTGCTAAAAAGGTATACAAGTAGAGTGATACCACAGACTTCTTATATACATGGACAGAGCATATTGCACTAACGTCCTATGCGTAAATTGTCTACACCGTACGTACACGAATAGGCTTACCAATATGGCTGCCTGCTATAGTCTTGTGTGTAAAAGTTTGGACTTGCTCAAGTGGCTCAGTATCGACAAATTGTGTGAAAAACTTGTAATATTTTCGAAAGAATGCAAGCTCAGGTCAAATTCATCAAATAGAATGGAGGACTGTGATATTGTTCTTCCATTCATACTGATATTTTGTCTGAAATGTTGCAGATTCATCGTCAAATTGGGCAAATGGTAGTAGCCCGGCGGCCATCTTGGTTAGCCGAAATTTGCTCGAACGGTGGCGACCGTATTGATTGCGCAGTCCTCTGTCCATGTATTGAAGTCCGTGAGTGATACATACATATGCCAAGAATATCATGAAGTTATCAGCTGAGTAACTTGTAAAGAGTGGAAGAGTGCATGAATAGATTTTATTTCTATCTGATACATAAATGAAGACATAAAAGGAATGGTTAATAAAAAGAAACATAATGAATGCATGAAAAGTGCAGGTTATGAATGGCATGCATGAATGTGCACAGAAAAACCAACCTCGTAACCGACTTGACACTCAGTTCTGAATCACAGGATTCATTCCAGCTTTCACTTTTTAAGAACAATTCACGTTTTCTACTGACGGCAGTTGTCATGGAAGAAGCTAAGTCTAGAATATCTGAGTTTGACAAGGTTCTTGCAAGATGTCTCCTGTAAGTTACAATATACAGATCATTGTACTTAATTTAATAGTACATGTTTGATTCAGCTGCTCCAAGATGCATCATTTGATGGCCAATTAGTGCACGACAGTGTTCTTTCTGAATGGAGCAAACAATGATAGACTTTGAAGTTAATTGGGCTGGGTTGCATTCATACACTGTACTCTTCAATGATGGTTTCATGCTTACAACTTGGCCACTGGGACTTGATTGAGAACGGCTGGCATCAGCCCCAAGTGATAAATCTGGATTCTCATTCCAACTGGCTACCAAAATACCCCAAACCGTTTATCATTTTGTCTTTGTTTATAAGATGCAATTTGTGAAGTAATATACTTTTAAACCAACAGCCTGCCCTGAAATCAAAATGTGAAAATGACCAAATCTGACTAACTACAGTAAAACTCCCCCTTAGCAATCCATCTGGAAAACCTTATTGGCAGTGGTGGGGTTGGAAATGTTCTGTGCCCAATATAAATGATGCAACCATTTGTAAGATTGGTAAAGTCATCCAAAATGTAAGAAGACAAGTACATTCTGCTGGAACCACTTCCCATTGTAACCTTTTAGCAACAACTCCACACAATTGAGAAAGATAACACTTATTTAAGGGTATGACATCTGTATTTAAAATCTACCAAAATGTGGCAGAAATGAGAAGAGGTCCAGTGAAGATAGCCTCTAAAGCATGTGCACAGAAATTACTTAGTGTGGCTGCCGATGCATGGTGTCTGGAGCCAGTGTGACAGCAATGTAGGACACTAGTATATGCAACAGAGTATAGTGTAATATCTCAATCAAAGCATGTATACCAAATGCATAGTGTGCATCATTTTCCCCCTTTTGCATGCCTTCCATTTTTTGTGTCCCCTTAATGTAAGGTAAACATATCACGAAATCTACACCCCCTACGACTCCTTTTGAAAACTGAGTACTCAAACTACATTTACAGTATATCACAATAATACAGGCACACACCAAATGCATTTTGATAAATATTCGTCCCCCTTAATTTAATACAGACAGAACTATCTCTATAAATTGACTGAGCATAAAATGTGCTGGTACAGCAATGAGGTGCTGATGTGTTGTTTAAAAAGAATGTGACCATGCTGTGTAGGTAAATAACTACTGCAATGTCCATGACAAGCTAACAGATGTTGATTTCCACAATGAACTGAGGATGTAAACTGACCTATAAAAACCCAGGTATACAAATCTTTTCAATGCAATTCACTTCTCACAACAAACAACCATTACTGTATGTGAAACAGCATTTTAACACAGCACTTGTTCCAGGGTTCTTGAACCAATCATTGTGTGAGATTACATTTTAGTGCAGTGATTGTTCTGGGGTTCTTGAAATAATTGTTGTGTGAGATTACCTTCTATTTACAGCAATGTCCTGGGGTTCTTAAACAATCATTGTGTGAGATTACATTTTAATACAGCGATTGTTCTGTGGTTTTTGGAACAAGCATTGTATAAGACTACATTTTAATACAGCAATTCTTCTGAGGTTCTTGAATCAAACAATGTGTATGAATACACCATTATACTGTATATCCATTGTCCTGGGACCTCTATATGAATGATGTACAGGAATAGTATTTGAATATAATGGATGTCTCATGATGAGGTTACACATACGTACAGTATATTATGACACACACATATAATGCAATTGTGTTTAACTGGTGGTAATACTTAAATTCATGACAAAATATGGGACGACATAAAAATACAACCCATTCCACAATGACATGGAAAATTACTCCCAAGAACACACACACGCACAAAACAAGTTCTTTGCTAGCCTTCTGATTCTTTTATCTTTCTCATTTTTTTTTTTTTTCAGGCATACCAACACACTATAGGTTTTGGCATTTACCATTGATGAAGTTTACATTAAAACTCTTCATGATCAAGAACCTAACCCTTAGCCCTGTACATGTGTTAAAATCATTCAGATCTTCAGTATTACTTTCTGCACATGAAACAGGAAATAAAGACTCACTTTTTCATGTACACAGTTAATATAAGTGAAACAAACCTCACACTACAATTACAGCATGTCTGAAAAAGTGTTCAGTGAAACCATGGATACCCTGTACGGTACCCAATAACTTCCATCTAGGCAAGCAGCCAGTTGTCCCAATTTCTGGTTGCATACTATAAAATCAGAATCCACTTCTCCTAGTTAAGCAACATATTCCATGACCTCCTTTTCAATGTGATGACACAAGAACTGATAACTGCATTGCAGCATGCTGCACACCTGCAGCTGCCTCAGCAAAGCTGCAGCCATGCTGCCGCTGTATACAGTCAACAGCATGAATTATACCATTCTGATAGCAACAAAGCATGGCAGCAGCAGTTTGCAGATTGACTAAGTGACAGAGCTGCAGCTTTGCTATTTTGACATGGTGCCTTAATGCAACTGGGTTTTCAACCTAAGGTACACACATACAGGTATTTCTACGGGTAAACTAGATCTATTCAGGGAATACGTTAACCATCCTTGCCAAATATGCATCATTCTGTTGGAAAATACTTGGACTACACCTAACCAGTAAGACCAATTCTCTGCCTTATGGTAGAAGTCATTACTCAAGTATACTGCAGGGGTACAGTATGCTGTTGAAAAAAAGTTAAAAACTACTGCCTTAGTTGGACTAGCAGTAAGTCACTTTATATAACAAATTTGTTAATTCATTCATGAGAGAAAGACAGCTTAGTCAATTGTAGTAAAGTTTGCATTTAAATAACCACAAGTTGGGCAAAGAATCCACATGATAAACAACACTCAGTAGTAACCATCTACCATCATTGTAATCATCCATCAGTATTTTACTGTACTGTACTTTATTCTAGTGTTCGACCGATTATGCCATAATCGGTAATCACCGATTACCGATTATTCAATTACACAATCGGGCCGATGCCGATTACCGATCACCGATTATTTACATGTATTGGAAGGTCATGTTTTCTCACCGCCAGTCGCATATTTCTAACTTCGTTCACACACCATAACATAACCTTCACACTGGAGATGAACGATTAAGAACAGTACCCCACGTTTCACAAATGGAATATTATTTTTTGAAGAATTTCCTCTCGAAATACTGACATAAAAATCAACCATAAATATATGCTTTCGTACGATGTCACAGACTTAACGTTAACCAAAGAGTCTTTCGGCTTATATATGGCTTTGCCTACATGGTTCAATACACCGATCATGTCGAAAGATTCCGTGTAAAGGTCTGTACTGGACTGTCGTAGTACTATATAGTAGCCTATCCACCCCAGTTTTAAGCAAAACTATCTATCTTGGCACTTAAGGGCCACTAAACATTCCACTCAATTTACTTGATTTACTCATCTCATGGTTCCATAACGATATGGATACATTTTTTTTAAACCCTTTTTAAAGCGTATTGCCCAACACTTACGTCTTATGTAAAAGAATCTCGAAATGAAACGTAAAACTAATTCCCGATAAATTCCCGTAATCGAAAAACTGTTGCCGTTCCAGCGTGAATTTAACACGGGCCCGTTTCCCTTCGTTCATCAGTTAGGAGCACGGAGCAAGTACATGACCAATGTGCTACGTAAAAAGCGCGGGCAATGCACTTAGCTTGCATTATGTATTACACACTGTACTGGTGTGCTTCGTAGGTGAACTTCAACTTCGCAAGAACTGTACGGCAATTACGTGTGCGCATGTGCGGGTCGTAGGTAATTAAAAACTTAAAGTGGGTATGACACGGCCAAAGTACGTTTCTCATTAAATATTCTTTACGTACAGCTTGAAATGAAGCGAATGTTTTCCCGACTCAACTACGTCCATAAACACAGTTATACGACCTTGTGAATTCCCAATTACAGGCCAGACTCAGCCATCTGAAATCCAAAAGCGAAAAAAAAGTATGTGAGCGCGTCTCAAGATCGTGACGTCATTGGAGGCACGGTTAGCAACACTGTACCAGGCAGCTCACCCATCGTTCTACACATCGAAGCATGTGCATGCTAACGCGTGTTAGCAGGTACATCATTGCAAACACCTGTGCTACGATACAATACAGCAGCGCGCGTGACCAGTGACCACATTGTGAACTATGCGTCGTTGCGCGGTGACTGCTTACCATTCACAATAGCAACGTTATTGAACAGCTCACTGAGTAAAGGCGCGCTTGTTATGGACTGTCCATACATGTTCATAGCTGTTCTGTACAGCGCGCCCGGACCGCGTTCTTTTTGCACACAAACAAAGCTGTTTATTATACGCAGGGAAGCTAAAACACGGGCGCATATGCACGCGAACATATTGGCCAATGATATGCTTCGAAGCCCCCAACATGTTCCGCGCTTTGCGCTCTGTATGTTGGGCGGGTATTGTGATGTAATCCTTTTCATGAAGTTCTAAGGTATGAAACATTCCCAAAGCGTTGTATTAGCTTCACATCTAGATACGCGTCCTTACATAGCACAGTGCGGGGTGCCGCCAATTGCGTCATAAAAGTCAGGTGACCTGTTGCGGCATTTTTCGAAATTGGGTTTCTGGACGTTTTTCTTCAAATTCTATTTACGCCGAACTGCGCCGGTTTTAATTGTGTTTGAGATGATACTTTTACAATACTGTACCCAATCTTGCAATACACAAAAGTTATTTTGGCCGTGTCATGCCCACTTTAACGAAAGGAATGTGGGAAGTGGCATAATTTATGCAGGATAATGAGCCTCGAGTTTCCAAAGTTGCTACAGTACGTACGTGCACCAAATGTGTTCAGATGATGTGGTTAGCACTGAAACTTAAAAAAACGTAGCGCGAAGTCATTTCTTCCTGTAGTACAATTTGTATGCAGATTGTACTTGTAGCATGGTCCGTAGCACGCACACCTTGTAGGTAATACTGTGTGCCCTTTCACGCACCTGAACTGTGCTGCACAAGAGTTACGGCACCAATTACGATGATCGGTATCATTTGGAGAGCTTAAAATGTTGCAAGTTATGTGAGTATCAGTACTGATATTTTGGGCGGGAACTTAAAGTTAGTTAGATTGGATTTAACGACACATCACTTAAAGAAATGCGTGTTTTGGTGAATTATAAAGATTTTTGCAGAAACTTTGAAGTGTATTTTAGCCCTGTTTCCAGTTTTCAAATAATCGGTGGTGGTAATCGGTTGAAAGACAAAATTTTACCGATGCCGATTATTTACCGATTGTGCGATAATCGGCCCGATGCCGATTATCTAACAGATGATCGGTCGAACACTACTTTATTCAGTACAAGCTGACGCTTATGATGACAATAAATTACTTATCATACAATGTGCCAGATAAAGCTATTACTGTATACAAAGTACCAACAAGATTTTTGTGTTACAGGGAAACTATTGTTAAGTCTTCCTAGTACTCCAGTCTCATACAGAGAGAAAGCTCATCCTTGTTAACACGGGATAATGTTGGAAATTATGGGAAATGAAAAATTCACCCAAATTACCAAATGGTACAACGTAGAATGAAAACCAAAACGGAATTAGAAAGAAACTGACATGGTATTAAGGTTCGGTTTGGGGAACATGTTGGTCAGAATGAATTGAACACGCTGAGCACCCCTCCCAGAAAATAAAATACCAAATGCATGTAATTTCTACTTAGTACATAACTGACCAGTATTAGAAGATGACTTCATAAAACTATCCTTGTAAGCCATTGTGAAACCACTGTTTTTTTTTTTTTTTTTTTTCCTTCTGTTTTTTTTTTTCTTTTCTTTCTGTTTTTTTTTTTTTTCTTTCTGTTTTTTTTTCTTTTCTTTCTGTTTTTTTTTTTCTTTCTGTTTTTTTTTTCTTTCTGTTTTTTTTTCTGTTTTTTTTTTTTTTTTTTAAACACAAGACTTCATTCTGCATTCAGAAAAAGTGACTTGCATTACTTGCAATCACTCATTTTGCAATGTAACTTTCAACAGGGTTTCTGCACGTTAAGGGATAGTACAACTTTTCATGACATTGCAGGCACTGTGCTAAATCTTATCTGGGTAGCATGTGAATCCTGAGACGAATGCAAAATAGGGTCTGTGAAGTAATATGCAGAGTATTTCCCTTTCATATTATTATCCAGAATTGTCCTGTTGATTACTTAAAAATTAAAATGAAAGAGAAAAATTAGAATCCACTTTCAACATTCAATCTAACTTACTTATCTGTCAAGGATTCCTTCAGATTCTCTTCAGTCAGTGTCGTTGTCAATCCTTCTTGGATGGAATCTTCAGAAATAGTACTCTGCTTAGAGAGGGGATCTTATGGAAAGGAAGAAATATATGTCAGAAAACCAGGCTTATCACACCAGTTAATAATCTGCTCAGGAGAGCTTTAGGAGATGGTTGGAGGGGGGGGGGGGGGAGGTGAACAGGTGAGCACTGTTTTCCTACATAATGCATTTCATTTCATACAGAGGCCCAGTGATGTCCACATTGTTCATGTACCTGAAGACTATCAAAGGTCATGTTTTTGTATAAACTTGTAATAAAGGGAAAATTTTCTCATAAATCCCAGGCAGTTCCAATTCTCCCACCAAAGTTATTTCTACAGTAGCTCCTCCCAAAACTGTGCTATACAATAGCTCCTCCTTCTGCAGAAACAAACCAAAATCATTACTTAAGGCCATATCCTGGTGAGCACACATGGCCCTAATGTGTAATCAGAACACACTCTCTGCAATATGCAAAATGTGAGTGACTCTGCATCTTTTGAATTTTCCAGTTTCAAATGTTGAAGTCACCAATGGAGAACTCTGGTTACCCCTCAACAAAAATTTGCTTGGGGTGATGAGTGTCAGTCTTTAAGAAAATCAAACATACTTATGATCAAACAAAGTCCCTTCATTACTGTATAAACTCAAGCTTTGTTCATGTATGCATTCCAAAAGAAGTTTGCTAGTCTTTCAGGATTCCATGACTTTTCTGTGACTTCCACCTTTTTTACAGAATTTCTCAGTCTCCAAGCCTGGAATGGGAAAATAATATTCCATGACTTACTGTTTGCAATAAAGTCCTCTTCCAGGTCATTGCCATCAGAAATTTCCACAATTGTCTGGTCTGCTTCTGGTACAACTGTTGTGTCAAATACATTGTTATCCCATGCGTCAACCCAATTGGAGCTACTACCACTGTCCTGGAGGGAAGAAAAGGTACTCGAAACAGACTCCACAGATGAGAATCCTGTAGGAAGATGAAATGATTACTCTTTCACTTTACAGTTCATATTCAAGTACACAACATTTGAAATTGTTCAAATCCAAACTAACTGGAGAAAGCAGTCACCCCAATTTATTTTCCAAAAAAAAAATATCTTTCATTATGTTTCTGTATAAAGACATTGAACATTGAAAGTAAACCGAGGAGTCAGTCTGCATGAATTAAACAAGTTACAAAAATATTGCTGCATGATTGATGATATAATTCCTGAGCTTGGTGAAACTTCCATTCAAATCAGACATGTAGTACCCGAAATATCAGCAATGAAGTGTTCTACAGTTGTGACCCAAAGTGAGCTTGAGGCAAGCAGGGGTTATGTCATTTCCTCACATTGATGAAAAAATGCTTTGTTAATTTCCTTTGTTTTTTTAAGTCTGTTGTGCTGACCTTACAGTTAATAAGGATAGGCCCTCCCAATGGGGAATGTAGGGTAAAGTTTGTAAAAATTTCCACGCCTCTCATGCAATCGCATTGGAATAACATGGGATTGTGGAGGAGAAATTGTTTGTTAAGTTTAAAACAAACAAAAGATTGCTCATTAATGTGAGGCTATGACATCATACTATATGTGCTTGCTTCAAGTTCACTTTGTGTTGAAAATGGGAAAACTTTAACTGCTAATATCTTGAGAACCACACATCGGATTTCGATGAAAATTTCACCAGAATGCTTAAAATAAGTGCCTCTCTAATATATTGATTTGAGCTTAGACCCTTCTTTGAAAATACTGTACAGTAGCTCTACAGTATCTCCAAGTACTACTTTTGACCTTGGATTGAATTTAGGTTGCCAGTACCTGTATCTCTACCATACAATAATGTCAATGCCCACAATGCATTCTCAATTTCTCTGTATGAAACTACAGTAACGCACAAGCACTGAGTATAGATTACATTTCATTGCATAAAGAAAGCGCTTACTTTTTAGTTAGATTTGCATGCTGAGATATTTTCAGGAAACTCATCACACAAGGTTACGGAAAATGAAAACTCTGATTTCACTTGATCATTCATTTTTATCATAATTTATCTAATTGAACATTCTTGTGTCGTATTTTCTTTCTGATTCATTAGTTTAATATGCCTTTTTTTTGTTTGCTTTGTTATCAGGAACTGTTTGCATTTGACTTTGCTTCCTCCCCACAAATCTGTCATTAACTGTAACGTAAGACATAAAACATTTCTCACAGGTTTTTGTTTTTCACTGGCTTTTTTTTTTTTCACTTGTAATTTCATGGAATCTTCTGCCTACAGTACAGTATGTACTGTATGATTTATATGTAAGCACTGTAAAAGTAAGTTCATATAAACAAACTATACACACTGCAGAGCACTTTCATACTGAAATCCTAATCATACAGTATATATATATATATATATATATATATATATATATATATATATATATATATATATATCTGAACAAGGCATAATTTGTATTAATGTAGTACATCAAAAGGTTCAAATCAAATGAAGGAAAAACTCGTACTAGTACTGTACACAAATAGGTTTTCAAAGTGTACTGTACTATACAGTATGTTACAGTACTGTATGTTGATTCCACCCTTTTTGTCCTTGTCCTTTTAATATAAATTTAATTGTCCATGTCCTTTTAACAGACCCATGCATTCTGCATAGGCAGTGTCAAAACTACTCTCCAGTTATGCGCAGCGTGCAAGATTTATGCAAATTACAGATGTAGCAAGGGGTAAGTATATATGTCAGCCAAGTGAATTCCAGATGTCCTTTTAACACACCCATACATGCTGCAACTCAACTTCCCTCTGTTTCCATGCATCCTTGATCTGCATCCATCTCATAAGGACTTCTGACTAGGGGGTGGAAATTAGGGGGGGAAACAATCTATGGCAGTGTGAATGGACAGAGATGTCAACTACAGCAAGAATTCTTAAAGGACGCTTGGCAGATTGTAGTGCAAAGCAATTACAGTATAGCAGCACAACAGTCATAGTTTTCAATATAGCCAATTACTACTATTACCTCCCAGACAGTTAAAATTATCCCATTTACTTCTAGTCCCCACCCCACCACCACCACCACCACCCCACACCCCATCCCCACCTCCAACTTAATCTGCCTACTGCACTTCCCTAATCTACAATAACTTCTCCTGAAATTAATTTGTTCAAGACCCCACTCTGAGTCCACTAATACTGTACCATGTGTTATTTCACTAGTGCACATGTATGTGACCTGACTATTTAATGGGCTGCACTACTGTACATCACAATTCACCCAGTTGCATGTATGTCACCACATGTGAAGTTAACCAGAGTGGCTTTAATATATATTTGAGGCTCTTGTTTGAATTTATGTCAACCATACCTGCAGTCACCAATTAAGAATATAGATTCTCAGGGATAACTTACTACAATTTGGGTGATGCAACAGATCCTTTAAATACTGTATCATTACTACAGGTAAGTTCTGAAAAATTCTGTTTCAAGTGAGGGAGGTTGCAAAGTGATTTCCACAACCATTAAGAAATTCTACAGATTTCATTGCCATCATTCTGCAGCAGATGGACTGTCCATTAGTAGTAATAGGGGAGGTAAGTACTGTAGGAGAGTAATAGATTACAATGTTCAGAACACTGGCAAGGTACTGCACAATACTTTGTACATGTATGCCAGGTACTTTTCAAAGTACAGTACACAATCTTTCATGTAAAAATACTTCCCAGTGATCATGAACATTCTATAAGTACAAGTCATGTAAAAATATTTCCAGAATTGAAAGCCTGCAGTACTTGCACATATATTCAGCTGTACTGTACAGAAGCCAAGTCTTCAGCATGATATACTGAACACACAGAAATGGCTATACTATGTATACATTCACGTAGTAGTTTCAATTTCCACCTCGCGTCTCAAATACTTTCCAAGAAATGGGACATATCCTTTACCTGGATGACAAAATAGGCATTCTATGGGTAGAACAATACAATAGTGAATGTTACATGTACAGTATACAGTACGACTGCAGAAGTGGGAAGGGTTGGAGTGGCTGGGCCATAGTAGAGGCTGCCTTGTTGATATGATGTGGGTAATAACACTTTTGACATGTACATGTACAGTACTGTAGGTACAGTAAATGTTGAGTTAAATGGCATGTATTACTATATCACTGAGGGAATTAAGGCTGCTTCACTTCAATTACATTCATTTTTGTGTATAAACCATCCAGTTTTGAAAAGTGCCTAGGATGAAACCATCCCTCATCACAGCTCTTGAAGCTTTAAAGGCAGTATGCAGTCACCCCAATCAGAGTGAGTGTACCCTGTCACTCTAGTTCATGATTGGCCTATTTTGATCATGTGACAATATTTTTGTTGGTAAATTGTGAAATTCAAGGAGAATTTCTCCTTGCTTTACCTATTGTTTGTAATAGTTATTTTCAAAGCATCTTCAGAGGTGCTTGTATTCAATAAGAGGAGATTTGCAAGAGTTTGCCAATTTTTCAAAGAAAATTTTGGGGCGACTGCCTATTGCCTTTAAAATTCCCACCATAATGGCATACTGTATACAGTTCATGATAAACCTGCCTCCAATTTTATTTTGTTTTTTTTTTGACATCATACTACATTACATACCCTGTCTACACAACCATACAGTATATTTCTTCGAAAACATCAAACATATGTATGACGATGCTCTTGGATGAACGAATGAACATGTGGACAGCTTTAATATCGAACAAATCTGAACAACATCCAACATGCATGAAGGTGTTCAAACTTTTAGCTGCATGTTCCATCTTCCCAACAAGTGTTCAAACATTTGTACAACAATTTTCAAGGAAAAAACAATGTGCAGGTACTGTATGACCATGTAGACAGGCCTTAAAGGTAGCATTAACTCACTTGTGAGCATTCACATGAGGTATGTAGCTTATGCTGCACAAATGGACCAGAAAACCACATGCCAAGTACAAAATCCCTCACATTCTACAGATACCATGTTTTACAGTACATGCAGGTGTCACATGCCATAGTACTGTACAAACACACATGCATCAAATTGTGGTAAACATACCCAGGTGGTACACATAAATGGCACACCATTTACAGTACAGTCTATACACAAAATTTGACCTAAATTGTTGAGTTGGTTGGCCATCTCACTTGAAGCTGAAATTCATAAGCCACAGGCTTCTCCCACATCCGTGGCATTGTTAAACAACTGCCCTTCATTGCCCGCATTACTATCATAGTTACTGTACACAGTGCAACTTACTGAAAGCTAGTGTACTTTATGGTACTGTACCCAATGGGAAAGGAAAATGTGAAATCCTACAGTACCATATACTGTACACTAGGCTTGGGCACCTTCAAATTTTCGGAAGTTGGTCACCCACAGCCTTAAAAGTTGTGACCCTGAATGGAGTCACTACTCCCAAAACCTGCTGTAAGCACCTGCAGTGCAAAACATCAGCTATACTACAGTATATGCTGTTGAATGCTAAGTATACTACAGGGTTTACAGCACAGGTGCAGAACTACCCATATCAAAGAATCTTAGCATTCAGCAGAAAGGAAAGCTAAAGACAAAAATGTAGACTAGAAAAAAACCTGAAATGTAGCTCTTTTATAGTACCCCCAAAGACACGGATTTCAGTGCAAGTTTGTGAAACAGAAGTTGCAACTCCAACAAAGTGGAATCACTGACTCTCAGCTTGGAGTGAGATCTAGAGTCAGGTAACCTGCACGCCCAAGAATTCTGTACTGTACACCAGCAAAAAGCAATGGAACCCCTACTGTGGTGTGTAAGTAGTAAATTGGTGGCATACAGCAGTTTGTAGATGTGTGTGTGTCCCTAAACCTATTTTCTGTTGAGGTGAGTTAAAACACAAAATTTAAAGGGGAATTTTCATGTTCCCAGACAGTTCCAATTCTCCCAACTATGCATCTTCTAGCTCCTCCCATAACTGTACAGTATGAGGCTCTTCCTTGTGCAAGAATAAACCTGTTTTATTGCTTAAGGCCATGTCCTGGTGAGCATACAAGGCTATAAAATGTAATAAAAGTACTCTCTCTGCCTTGTGTGGAATGTGAGCTACTCTGCATCTTTCAAATTTTCAAACTTTGATGTCAATCAAAGAGCAGTCACCAACTGAGAATTTTGATATACATACACTAAAAATACACTTTGGGGTGATGACTGTCTGTCTTTAAAATGTACTTGAAGGTACTGTACTGTACAGTACTAAGTAGTGTACTCCACATGCAGTTTAAAGCCATACAGTATGGTACAGAGTACGGTATGAGATGCAAAGATTCAATGAAGAGTATGCTTCCATTTTGCACAGTGGTTTTAAAAATAACAGTATATTTCTAAAAGCTACAGTATACCTTTCTACAAGCACAGGAAATCACTATTTTTTGGAAAAGCGGATCTATCTTGTATGTAAATTTAGTGAAACCTTTATAAACTACAGATACAGTACAGTAGATACCTGTCCTGTTTACGCTATCAGCTGCTCGTGTGCTAAGAGATTTTATGGTGCTGTATGGCACACACTGGTACTGTACGTACATACTGTTTATATGGGAAACTGGATAAAATACAGTTCCTTTCAGCCAAAACAGAACTCAACTCAGAGATGACTGACAATAGACCATTGTAACTGTAAAGGTGTTCAGAGTTAACATCTGTAACAAAAGACAACTGTATTGCATTAAGATCAAGGTACAATACTTCAAGGAGGTAATTAGTAGGCCTATCTATACAGTAAAGGATATATCTGCTTTGTTTACCATACTTTGTACAATCACGTAATAGGTATAATCACTCAAGCAAAATCATCTGACTAAAAACAGTTAAGTAACATACGTATTTACAGTAAGGGTGCACAGGAACTGAATTTTGACTCTTGCTGTACAATTTCAGAAAGTTAGAAAGGAGTCCGTGAGTTGATAGCACAGAAAACTAAGATGAGATGAATCAGTAACCAGTGTAATTCTTTGAGGAGCAGAGCTACAGTTGTGCTAGTTCACTTGACAGACAATTATACAATGAGCAGTGTTCTCCACAGTTGAGACAGGAGGGAAGGTGCTGTACTAAAGACAAGAATCTGCATAATCACACCTGCTGGAGAAGATTGCATGGATTAGTTTCTCTACATGGGTTTATTGAGGCACTTCCTCACCCACTTGTCGGATATGAAACATTTTTGATTGGCAAATTATTGAGCTAAGAGTAACCTGAAGTAGCAATTAGTGACAAGTTGTCCAGCTCAGGAGAATCACTAAATTGACTTCTACTGTAAAAACAAAATTCCTCTTGTCATTGTTTAGCAAATGAAAGTTACAGTATATCTATCCAAGAAATCACTGAACACATGCATAAAAATTTTCTTCTGAGATTGTAAAGAAATTGTCAAGATCATCAGGTTCACATGAACAGTAAAGAGTTGTGAACCATCAGTATACAGCATGCAGTTGCTGCCTTAGGAACTGATCCCATCAGATACAGCAAAGATATTGCAGGACTGGGCCAGAATAGATCCCTGGGGAATACCATGATGAAGAGCATGTGGACAAGAACTGCAGTATGCTGTGAACCTGAATCCTATGTGCAGGTGCTCTGTAGATGCCCAAACCCACTATCCCTTTTCACACCTTCCCCTACAGTACATCCCAGGCTCTGGAATGTTCATAAAGAGGGATTGCCACATAACACCATCTTTATAGCATCACTTTACACCAGTTTTGCAATGGAAGGGGTGGGGGAGCAGCTTCCTTTCCCACACATCATTCAACCTAACTCCCTCTGGACAGCAAAATTAAAACAGTTTTACCTAAAATTTATACCTACAATATCGTACTAAACTATTGTCTACGACACATTGTATCCTTGGTACTCCACTTGTGCAAAATACCCATTTGTGTGCAAATACCTGTAGATGTCAATTGCTGAGGCATGCCATGCATAGATAGAATCATAATAACTCTTCACCCCACAAGTATAGCACTATAATTATGACTTTTGACATTCAGTTTCTGAGAAAACCTATTCCAGTGATGAACAATTACAGCTTTCCGTTTTTGTGGGTGTACAGCACAAGCATATTTGATGAATTCTTGGGAGTACTCAAGTGAAATGTCCCTTTACTGTGTGTACCGTACTTGACATAAGTGACTTCCTCTATTGTACTACACTTACGTCAGCTGGATGGTTAAGCTTAAATAGGCATACAAAGGACTGTAACTAAAAATACACCAATCACACACAACCTAAACTTGCTCTGCACTACTACTGTACTTTGTCCAGATGTGGGAGCACTTCATACAATCAGGCCATACATTGTTCAGAACCACTGATGGACAAAAGAGTCACTGGCAACAAGGTCAGATACAGAGCTCTACATCTACGAAGTACTTTACCAATTACTGTACCTGTATCAACCTGGCCAAAGCATGTAAAATCATATATATACGATTGTCTTGCCTCTTTTATTTCTGCCAGTCGGCTTTTATTACTTTTGTATTATTTAGTGTTCTACCTTTTTATGTTTTTTTAAGCTCTTTGGAAAGTTATCAGCCTTTATTCGCTTTGAGATTCTTACTGCACCTTTTATCACTGTAACGCTCAGGCATTTTTTAAGCTTTTACTTGCTCAAGTCATACATTTGCCTCTTTTAACAGTTTGTATGCTTGCTTTTTATCAGTTTGGCTGAAGAAGGTTGATTAAAAACCGAAAGCTTCCATGCCCGGTGCTTTTTGTCCATCTTTTTAGCTTGTAGTTGACTTTCACCATTTACTTTACTCTTATTATACATATACATATATATATATATATATATATATATATATATATATATATATATATATATATATATATATATATATATATATATATATATATATATATATATATATATATATATATATTATATATATATATATATATAAGATGATAAGATGATATATGCTGATGAAGAAGCAGGGCTTCGAAAATTTTGTACGTCTATAAACATGGTGCAAATATGTTGGCATTTAAGGCATTAACTGTTCTTTTTGCAATTTTATATATATATATATATATATATATATATATATATATATATATATATATATATATATATAAACCCTGACATTTTTCCAACTTCCAGCAACTTTTTATGAGCCTTTTACATGTATTTTACCCTTAATTTGTCTTTTCTACTACAAATTTCTTACAAACAGTCGACAATAAAACAGGCTGCAAATTTGTGAAAATATTGCAAGATTTGAAAGCTGTGTTTCATTTTGAAATTTTGAATTATGAGGCCTCAGAGGCCTGGGAATGATTAGGCTTAATTCCAAGCTATTTCAGGCCTGTTTTTAATAATCTTCTTCCTTCTAATGACATGTTAAAGCTTCCCCAAAACTCCCTGGATTAGGAATCCATGAGCTCCGATACTTACCTCCTATCCCTACTTACCCGCAGTAAGTTTGCCAGGGTCTTACTGCGGGTAAGTGGGGATTACATATGTAAATACAGTAGGAGGTAATGAGGGGCGATGTACAGTAGATACAGCTTACTTTATTTAATAGTGTGATATTAGCCACTGCACGTCCTAAATTTTATAACCAGGACATGCATTTACCAGTTCAACAGGAATTACAAAGGTCTATGGACAATTTTTTCAGAGAAAACAAACTTGTATGAAGACTATGGAAGCTACAGTAGGAAAGGAATATTATGGCATTTTTGTGTCCACAGAACAGGTCCTTAATTTTTTTTTTTTTTTTAAGGAAGGGAGGGTTTTGAGTGCCAAGAATTGCTGAGTGGCAAGATTCTTTTGAACCATAATATACCAACATGTCATAACCCTTCCACTGTTTACTAATTCAAAAGGAGTAGAGAGCTTTTTATTCAAACTTAGCAGCTGTAACCTGTAAAACTACAGTAGTACCCAAAAGTACACTAGATTTACCACACAAAACAATTCTACTGTAAACTAAATGAGGGCATTTACTCTAGGCCTACCTGTTGCATAGCAGCAGAGGAAAACAGTAGCTCCACCTATGAAAGATACAAAGTTTCACAGACTTCTTCTGCAATAGAAATGGGAACCTTCATTCATGACATAGATGAGGTTTGGTATTTAAGTGTGAAATATATTTACGAGCCTACATACATGTACTGTACAAACTGTAGTTTGGAAGATAATAAGCCACTTTCTCAATTCCACTGAATTTCAATGGCAATACTATATATCCTTACAGGAAATCACTAGTTTTTCAAAGTATACTCTGGAAATTTGAAAATCTGATCTGACAAAGAGTACTTTCAATTACATGGTTACTACTGATGATTATGTGACTCCTAAGCTACTTCTGATGGGTCTGGTTACTGTAGTTCTCCTTACCTGTGCCATCACTGGACCAGTTTCTGCTCTGATTCCTCCTCTTGCTTCCACAACTTTCAGACCACACCCTACGGCGCCGCTGGCCTATGCTCTCCTGGCTTTGAAGTCGGTCCTCTTGAGGAGGGAGTCCCTGGACGTACTCAGCTGCTTTGACACTTGGCTCTTTGGGGCCAGGAAGATTGGCAACAGATCTCTGAAAGTTGCTGGAGAACACCTCATGGTCTCTAGAATGCCCTAATGAATCTGACAGCTCTGAGGTCCAGTCTGAATCATAGGTTACACAAGATTCTGTTCTACTTGAACTTTTGGAAGGGCTGTTGTGGTATGAGCCCTTTGTAGGGCTCCCTCTAGCACCATTAGATTGGGACATTGCGATGGAGTCAGAAGATACTTCATTCTAACAGTCTCAGAGCATTCTTATAACTGGAATGTTTTACTACACAGAGACTGACTGGCTACCAGCACAGTAACATCTCTGAAATGATAGCAACAGAGTGAAAAAAGAATAATTGCCCACTGAAATTTGGGGATCAAAACCAAACTGTTCAAAATTTTGGCGCAAATAGTGTTCCTGAAGATTAAACTACAAAATTAAGAAAACATTGTTTTCTTATTTCTATCAAGGGATGGAATAACTGCAACCTTCCAACATATTTCCAAATACTGACCAAGGGTTATCAATTGTGTGTTCTCAAAGCTGGCTGGACAATATTTTGAGGACCATCAATGAGAACTGGAAATTTCACCAGATAATGTCGTTTTTGTCATCTTTGTAGAATTTATCCCGTTCTGTGGATTCAATCTGTGAGAAAAAAATAAGAATAAAATACAAATCAATAATGTACATATTGTATATTGAGCAAATCAGCCTTGAGAGGTAATGGGAACCACATTTATGCATTCCTGTAGCTTATAGACGAATCCGGAGAGCAAGTGATGGTCGATTTCAGTCGGCCATACCTGGGGTCTATCACCTTTAATCTTTCAATTTCCTTGCTTACCTGTATGATGGATGGTTGGACATTAAATTGTATCTTGATTCGTTCAATTTTACTGAATATGTGGGTTTGAAATTCATGTAGAAAATAAATGAAGACGATTTAAGGCTGATGGACCCCATTAATGGCTGCCTACAGTCACTAAACACAAGCGCTGATCGGATTCGTCTATATCCTTGGCATACTGTAAATTTGAGCAAACAGGAGAGATATTTGCAAGTTCCCTGTCTGAATTTACAGCTACAGAACATACAGTATACTGCATCACATGTACACATTCAACTTCCTAGTCCAAGGTTTGCACCCACCAAAACCCATTTTGGGGGTATTTACCATTTTGTTGCTCTCTAGCAAGCCATGAATTGTAACCCTCACCCCCTCCCCCATAACACAGTGATGATGTTGAAATTCTTTTTGATTGATTCAGAATACTACATCCTACAGTGCTGTACTGAGTGATTTTGCTGATAGCAACAAAATTCATGATGCTGTCATCATTTTTGGAAATTAGGAAAAGCAAACCTCTTTAGTACTGGTATTTGAAAACTGCAGTTTTCCATTCTGACTACCCAAGTTGTAATCTAACACTATTGTGACATCAAGCATGACCTGACTTAAGAGCTCTACAAACAGGTGGTACAAAGTATGATGGTACAGTAGTTTGGTGTTTTGTAAACCGTTGTTTTGGCTGGCTTTCCAAAACTGCTGTACCAGCACTATGCGATTCAACAAGTCCAGGGTGGAGTTGATATTTTTCCAAGAAAAGTATAAAGAGCAACTACAGTATGTACACTAACATGTAATTATCCTGATCTTATTTATGCTTTGAAACACTGGTTATAGCTATCTAGCTACTGTAGGAATTTCTCAAAAGCAATACCTATATCCTATAATGTTCCAGAACACAGATATTGAATACAATGCGATATACATGTAAATCACAGGTGACCATGCATAACAATTATTCCCCCCCCCCCCCAACCAAAATAAAACCAGAAAGCCCAAAGGCTTAGTGATTCCTTGCCAAATGAGGATGCTTTGTTGCACTGAGTTTTATCCCTCAAATTCATCATTGACTACATCATTTTACCATGTTTTAACAATTCGACCTCTGCTGAACTCACACGAACTCTGAACCCCACCAAATATCATGAAAGAAAAACGGAAGTGTCTTGAAAGGGGTTCAATTCCAATGGATCTGGGATCTTAAAAATTGTTGGGAAATTTGCTTTTGACCTTTGGTGACCCCAGATGATGAGCTTGGAAATTCTTGGGAAATTTTGCTTTTTGACCTCTAGTGACCCCAGATGACGATATTGGGAATTTTTGGGAAATGTGCTTTTTGACCTCTAGTGACCCCAGATGATGATCTTGGGAATACTTGGGAAATTTTGCTTTTTGACTTTCAGTTACCCCACATGACGATCTTGGAAATCCTTGGGGAATTCTGCTTTTTGATCTCCTGTGACCCCAGATGACAATCTTCGCAATTCTTGGGAAATTTTGCATTTTGACCTCTGGTTACCCCAGATGATCTCTGACCTCTACCAAGAACAATAGGGTTCTTCCTCACATCATGACAAATCTATATGTACCAAATATGAAAAGTGTCCTTCATTCCAATCTTGAGATATTGTAATTACAAGCTTTTCAATCTTTTAACTCCAGTAGCCTCGAATGACCTTAGACTTTCACCACAAACACCAGGGTTCTTTCTCTCAACATGACAAATCTATATACCAAACATGAAAAGTGTCTGCCATTGCTATCTTGAGATACTGTGATTACAAGCCATTTACTTGGTTTTCACAGTTTAACCTATGGTGACCTCAGATGACCTTTGACCTCTACCAAAAACAACAGCATTTTTCCTCTCAACATGACAAATCTATATCGGCCATTCCTATCTTGACATATCGCGATTTCAAGGTTTTCAGTGCTTGACCTCTGGTGACCTCAAATGACCTTTGACCTCCACTAAAAACTATACGGTTGCTTCTCTCAACATGACAATTCTATATACCAAATATGAAAAGTGTTGGTCATTCCTACCTTGAGATATGGTGATTACAAGCTTTTTGGCTTTTTACCTCCGGTGACCTCAAATGAACTTTGACCTTCACCAAAAGCAACAGGTTTCTTCCTCTCAACATGAAGAATATATACCAAATATGAAAGTGTCGGTCATTGCTATCTTGAGATATCGTGTTTACAAGCCATTTATGAGGTTTTCGCAGTTTAACCTCCTGTGACCTCAGATGACTTTTGACCTCTACCAAAAACAATAGGGTTCTTCCTCTTGACATGACAAATTTGTATACTAAAATATGAAAAGTGTCGGTCGTTGCTAACTTGAGATATCATGTTTACAAAGTTTCAGTTTTTGACCTCTGTGACCTCAAATGACCTTTGACCTCCATCAAAAAGGATACAGCTTCTTTCTCTCAACATGACAATTCTATAAAGCGAATATGAAAAGTGTCAGTCATTGCTATCTTGAGATATCGTGTTTACAAGCTATTACAGTGTCACATACAAACACACACACATACGCACACACATGACATCACCATCGCATAGATTCCTTGCCTGCCTTTGGCAAGGAATCAAAAAAGGCAAAAAATGCAATGCAACTTTAAAGGTAAAATGCAGACACCCTTGACTTGGATTAGTGTAACTGGGTATCCTATTTTATGAATGGCTCTTGAGTTTTAATCATTAAACAGTACTTACTTTTCTCAAGGAACTGTGAAATTCATGTAGGGTAACTCCTTTATTTACCTTGAATAGAGGATACTTGTGAGATTCAGCTGTTTTAAAACATATTTGGGGTGACTGCTAAATGCCCTTTACGCATCCACTCATAGTTTATAGTAGCATACCCAGGTAACTAAGTTCAGCCTTGAATAATTATAAATTTGCACGATAGTATATTGTCAATAGATCTTACAGTACCACTGCAGGGCTCAAAATAAGCTTGAAAAAATTAAGGCACAGCCAAAAATGAGCACATTGGCTGTCAGTCTATGTTATTTCATAGGATATTGACTGAGGGGTACAGTACCACAGCCATCAGTAAGGGCCCGACAGCCATGGCTGTCAGTGCTGCCGGTTATTTCGAGCCCTGGTACCACACTGAAATGCATAAATTCTTGCACAAGGATACTGTACTGTGTACTTAAATGCACAATAAATGGGTACAATACTGTACATTATGTACATGTCCGTGCTACAAAGGGTCTAAAGAGTCTCGAAACCAAACATTATTTTAAAAGATCTGTTAAATCTTTCAGTTTCACTCATTTCCTTACCAGTATGTTTAATGATGTTTCAGTACACAACTATTGCACACAAAAAGAAAACTACTGTAGTTACAAACAAGTAGGTGTATGTTATTGAAAATACAGCAATTACCCTATGCTGCAAAAATATTGTGACATGCTTTAAAAGAGCCATGGATGTATTACTGTAACATGGAGGGAGAAGCACATTAACACTGAGATGAACATCCTTCATCTTTAAGTGATATTTTTCATTGGTTTCCTTGAAATGTTTGGTAATACAGTACTGTCAAATTTACCATACAAAAACTCTGCAAAAAGACAGTCCTCATGATGAAAAATTTTCCAAACATGAAAAAGTTCCTTTCTACAATTAAACAAATCTGTAATCCATTTAATGTGAAACTTTCCATACTGTACATTCATAACAACTAGGGTAAACTGGGGTAAAAACGCCCGATTTTGAGGTTTTTGGTAAATATCTCTGTACTCCTTGCAGATTTTAGGAAACAAAAGTGTGGCTTTTTGCAATACATGTCTTCTTTATAATTTGCTTATATAACATCATGGTTATGAAATTGATGAGGAATTTTCCTCAGTTTTCGACACCAATTTTGGCGGGTGTTTTTACCCGGGTCTCGGGGTAAAAACGCCCACCCCTATCCTTTAAAACAAATGACTATTCCACAGGTTCCCCTGTGGTAAAGTTATTATTTTTCTTTTATTTTCTATGTAATTTTGAGGAATGCAGCCTCAACTACAGGTACCACAAACATCTCAATCACAGCTGGAGGACTAGGAATATGAAGTCATTTCCAGTACACGTACCTGACACAAATGTATGTGAAAGTGAAGCATTAACGTACAGCACAATGAGCATGGGCTCGCACATTGGCTTGTCACTCTGGAGATTCAACAGAAATACAACTGGTTACAAAGGCTTTGGGTCCTTGCAAACTAATACCCATGATGACTTTGTGAATCTTTTTTTTTTTTTGGCACTGCATCTTCATCTGCTAAAAACAAGTTTTTACTTAGTCTTCCTCTTTCAAGCCCCACTGACGTGTTGTTATCAAAATGCTAGACTGCAACTTGCAATGCAAAGTGAAATGATACTCTGCTTCATCTCTGAGTCTACTGAATGTTACCATAATTTGTTTCTGGCTTACTGAAATGGTACTATGGAGATGCATGTACTAGATGGTCAAATGAGTTAAAACATTGGGATTGCATCATTTGTTCAATTAATCCTCCTTGTGTATAACTGCCACATACTGTACAGTAGTTACTTGCAGTGATGTTTTCAGATGATCTGATTCTGGCGTCCTTGGTGAATCCACCTGAAGTGAAACTGAGGATCCTTCAGATATTAATTTTGTCTCTTAGATGTGTCTTGGGTTGTATGTTTGTTTGTTTGTGGTACATCTGTGGTCTCTAACTTGTATATGTATTGTACTGTACATGTAAGAGCACATTTGCATTGCAATGAAGAGAAACTTCCCACACACAGTCATTACAGTGCGATGAATGTTTGGCTGTACTCAAAAAGCGCTAATGTGTTATGATCTCATAGATTTAAAAACACCTGCAAATAATTTTACGACACTTATTAGTTTTCATCAGATTGATTGGAAAAATGGAATTCATTTATTTTCAGTATCTTCCGTAAAATATGGGGGGTGGGGTTACATGATGATTGAAGAAAGTCAGTTACATCATAAAAGAAATTACGCAGTTGTAACGAATTTGAACTTGAATCTCAATAATACCTGGAGAACATTAAGTAAGAATTAAATTGTCAAATCTATTTAGTTGGTCCCTTATAGCTAATATTGATAGGTAATAGCTGTAGAAAGGTCTATTATTGTGATGGTTGAAGATAAATGAGGATTTAGTTATAGTTGCATGTGAAGGATGTTGCTGGGCGTTTTTACCCCGTGGCAGTTGATTTTGCCCGGGGTAAAAACGCCCACTTAAATCTCAGGTATTAAGCATACATAGAAACAGATGTTTATATACTGATTAAGCATACTGCTGTAAGTAACCCTTCTTAACATATATCAACTAAAAAATGATAAAAAAAAACACATCATTTACATATGGGGTAAATATGAACTGATGAAGGCTAAACCTGTAACGGGAATTTTTCAAAACTTTTTTCGGCATATTTTTTTCAACAGTTCTCAATAACCCTGAAATATGTTAATAATTTTTTTCTTTTTATCATTACTATATATTAACATTGTTTTCAATATAAATATGTTCCATTCTATCACACATCATGTAAGTTTTTACTGGCAGAGAAAAAAGTTTTCCGGGCGTTTTTACCCCAGTTTACCCTACTTGTATGTTAGTTTCAAGTTTAATAACAGAAAAATCTCCTTCCCTGCCATAAGATGAAAACCAGGTGACAAACTGCGTCTAGTTCAATTTCATTGGCCAGGCAAGGGGGAAGACAGCTACTGTAGATCAGGCACCCTCTACTGCCCTATATGACTGTGCTATAAAAGCTTACCAGGGACTTAATGCAGGTAAGTGGGTGTAAATACAGGAGGTAATGAGGGGCAAAGTACTGTAGATTCCTTCTGTCAGGCTGTGAATCTCTGGATTATTACGTTAGTACCAGAATGCCATGTTTGCAATTCTCTTCGCAAAAACAGCAAAGAATCCTGACCATATGGTAATCAAAGGAAAGGAAAATGATTCGATAAATTGTGATCTCCCTAACAAGATAAAACATACAGTACTTACTGCCCCCACACTACGATGCTCTGAACATGTACAGTACTGTACATTTGTGTGATCCTTTTCCTTTGAAGATCACAAGAGTTTGCCCTCAATCCAAAACTTAAACCACTAAAGCCCATCCTAGGTAATCTCCATCCCCCTCCCCTTCCAAAAATCCACAAACCACACCCTCACAATCATTAAGTACAGTGTAGTAAGTTTCATTCACTTGCATACATGTCAGATCTGACCATCTTCACCATATATTTTTGCGAAGAAGTTCAAATAAGTATACCCAGTATAGCATTATAGGATTAAATATTCTGTACTTTAGCTTTAACTGTTTTCAGAGAGATGTTTGCTAATTTTAAGTATGAGAAAGAAGTAGCGATATTGCCAAAATGAAATAGCGATATATCGGTACTTGTGGATATCATGCATACTTTTGTTATCCTCCGCATATGCTGCATTGACAGTTGGGAACTTGTAACTGACACACCATTTGTATACATGGTGCACTGAACTTTTTCAGTAATTCTTCCCGATTCATATGCTACGTATACTTACTACATGCATGTGTGCTTGTGGTGTATATTCCGGTTGACATGGTCGTTCCTGCCATTACAAAAGGTGAACCTACATAACACAAGGCCTGAGTTTCTTTTGAAACTTGAGAATATCGATACTTTCAGTATCGGTTTGGAATGCTCTTACCTGTCATAAGTGATACGTAGACCTGTCTGTGTTGATGAATATCAATATTTGAGTACAGTATCAATATTTTAGTAGTATCGGTATTCTAACTGAGGTATAATATCGACATTTTCTATAATATTGTGTTTACTAAGTATGCATATTGTTCCAAAGTGGATATCAACAATATTACTAATAATGTATTATACATATTATCGATATACTGTCACTGCTTATAAATGAGCACTACCTATGGTCCTTCTCCTGAAACACCAGTCTCTTACTACAGTATATAGGTTTTACAAAAATAATCTAAAGACTACCACAATAGTGCCTTAATATTCAGTGACTAAAGACAAATTTCTAACAACATAATACCATTATAACAAAACTTCTAGTACCAGGTAAGTTCTGTCAACTATGAAGATATATTTATGCAAACCTGCTCTAGCTGGCTGTTCCACCTTCAAACTGTGAAATTACCAGTTTTTCCCACTGTGCCTTTATGTAGACCACACAATACACTGTATGTAAAATTATTGTGCATGGTTAAATCACCATAGTGTTGTTGAGATCCTTCACCTGCAATACGACCATCATCACTAACCTACTGAAAGACTGATAACACTTTACTAAATCAACAACATTATTTGACTTAAGGGCAGGGTTATGTATACCAGCACCAGTGGCCTACTCACTTGTCTTTTTCTCATTACTTCTGTTTGAAAATTACAGATAAGGAATTCAGTTCCTTTTTATAAGCTGTCCAAAGCTAGTCTAAAAGTAGGCATTTCATTTCCATGATCCTTTAGGTCAGTTCCAGTTAGGGTTATCTCCATAATCCTGTTAAAACAAAGTCCTGGTCTTAGGCAAATGTCAGAAGTCAAAACCAAAAATGCCAAAGATACAAATCCATTCTATTACAAGTGGATCTACAGTACTATGTTTAAAGCACATGCATAGTTACTTTCCATTGATAGGCCAGTGGTGGCTGCTTCTGTAAAACCCCTAGACAGGTTTCTACCCCTCCCTTTGTCCTGCTCCCTCATGAACAGCATTTTGAATTGTCTGAATTTTGATGTCATGCAAAGCTTGTCACAACTTGGCACCTATCTGCATCTTGACCATTAATACATAAACATAGTTTTGCACCTTCTTCTCCAATTAGAGTTTCCCCAAAATGGACTGGTGCAAATGGGTGAGAACTAATTTGAGCACTACTGAAAACAGGTTAAAACCAGATCATTTTGGGGGTAAATCTTCATAGCTCAATTCTTCTACGTGTACAAGTGTCTCTATAAAACAGTTAAAGATATGAAATCAAGAAAAAGTACTTCCTGTGCACAAGGCTTTTTTTTTGGGGGGGGGGGTCTTCAGGATGGGGTCCATCCCACTGGCTCACACACTGCAGGACCCTCTGTGGTCCCTCTTCTTTGGCCTGCTATATACAGTGTACCTGTGAATGGTCTCTTTGGCTCAGGACTGCTTCTGAAGGAGCATCTTGAATATACTTACAGTATTAGGCTTGGGCGACTCCAGTATTTTTGGAGTACTTGGGTGTACCTTCGACCCTACTGCAGTCGTGACACACTGAATGGAGTCACGATTTTTACAATGATGTCATACCCGCTGCAGAAACATTTAAACATGAACAGCAATAAACTTTCCATTACTGTTCTCTTCAATGAGTTATTCCATACACTAGCAAGGCAGGAAATAAAACATCACGAAGGCAAGGACATTTTCACATTAGGGCTTTTAGGGCACATTTATTCATCTCAAAAGCCAAACAGAAAATTCTGTGTTATCTGGTATATGTTTGGTTTTATATTGTTAAGAAGGCACTTGCAAGTATACAAGTATACAATTTTCAAGGGCACCTAGGCCACTGCCTAAAATACAAAGGCCATGGCCTTTGTGGCCTTCATCTGTTTCCAGCCCAGCACTAGTAGGATTACACTATAGGCCTGTCAACAACTGCGGTGCTGGACAAATGTCAAAAAATGTCAGAGAGCTACTGTACATGTACAGTAGTTGTGCTAAAACAATTTATGACAACCAGCCAAATAACACCAATGTAAGCTTTGATTTAAATTGTATCTTTGCCAGTATAGAAAGCTCCCAAGGAGTCCTTGTTCTAAGGAAAGTGAAGTCACTACTTGATGTCCAGCCAGGATTCATGACTCTAAAGAAAAGTCCAGTATTATCCGCCCAAGCCTAATTTCTGTACTACTTACTGAAGGTGCAACAGTTTGACTGCAACCTACTGTACAGTATCTGAGATATATTCATGGACTAATGCACACAACAAGAGCATGATGATACAGAAGAACTCTCTTAAGCTAAGCTTCATTCCTGCCCTGCCATACGTGCTACAGTAAACACCTGGCGCAACCACATTAACAATGTTAATTGGTCCATTAATTGCTTGACTGTGCCATGAACTATGCCCAATTAGCAATTTTATGCTCATAAAGAACTATTTATTAAAGTATATCACATGCATTTGTCACAAAAAAGGAAACAAATGTAAGACATCGCTAATGTTAAAAGGCCTAATGTAATAACATCATTATACTCCAGCAGTATGGTCAGTCAGTGCCAATAACAGCACCAGTGCTTAGAATGGTCAGTCAGTGCCAATAACAGCACTCAGTGCTTAGAATTTTTCCTCCTGGGAAAAGACAACTACTGTACTCCTGACCAATTCTTGTACAAAGTCCCCAAAACTTCCTGGTTTACACCTGCAATCCCTAATAATGGACAGTAGGTTACCTGGCAAGCTTTTCGGAAGTGAATGAATTGTGAAGACTATTACAAATAAACAAAGAATAAACTCAGGGTGCACTGTACATGGCTTAAAGGGTCTGTTGCATCACCAAAGACATACTGCATTCTGTATAGCAACTGCATGGTGACTGCACTTTGATTGACATAAATTCAAACAACATCACTCTGATCAATAATGATGACTGGTGCAGATTAGTGCTGTACCAATATTGCATGTAGCCGATATTACCAATGCCGATATTTCAGCTCTCAGTATCCACCGACACTGATCCAATACCGATATTTAGGAAGTATTGCATTCTGTAACTATTAACCATAGGCCATACAGGGCACCACAATGAAGAGATGTTTTATCTTGATGAGGTACAGTAAAATATTAGAACTTGCATTCAAAAATACTCAATGTACCATTTTAGACATATGGGACTATAAATATCAGTTAGGTCATGCCGCTAGAATTCAATAGGCTCGTTTAGCCAAAGTTCCCTGGGAAAAGGCTATTTTCCCGGGTGGAAAATATAGACGTATTAAGTCGCCTGATGGATAAATCCTATTGAATTCTAGCCTCATGTAATATTGGCATTTAAGATAAACTTTACCGATTCCGATACAGGATGAAAGTGGGGAATATCGACCGATACCGATGGTGCATACCGATCACTCCAACACAAGTGCAGATACTGTACATGTACCCAGCTACCCAGTATCACAACTTATACGTACAGTAGTTTGGGGACAAGTTGAAGGAGACACTTGTGTTATAATGTCCAGGGTGAGATCTGTTGTCCTTATGTAAATGCATTTGGCATACAAAAGAATATTAAAGTTTATAATTTACAGTATGTTACAAAAACAGAGTGTGAAAGGATTTGAAATATATACAGTAAAACCCCGTTTATCCGAACACATCGGGACCGAAGCTTGTTCGGATAACGAAAAAGTTCGGATAAACGAGGTTCCAATGTTTTGCCCATAACTACGGTACACTGGGTCCATATAAGACAGTGTGTCAACACATTTCCAACATAATCCCGAAAAGGCTTAAAATTGCAGACAAAATCCCCCAAAATATTGAGTTACTATTTTTTTGTGACCGATGATATGACAAATAAATTTTAAGACGTCTAAAACAGAGAGATTTTATTCCAAATATTCGAGCCTTCGCTCGTCTGAATGACCAATGCTTTCTACACACTAAAGGAATGTGTGTGCTCAAGAAAAGCTGTAACGATCTGGAGAGGTATCTAGAGTATAAATTCGGCAAAAATTTCAAAACTTTTAGAGACACATGTGTAGGAGACTCTCAAACAGCAGTTCGCAATGTTTTTGTAAGGTCTACTTTCATTATTTTTAGGTATGAAGCCCACTACGTTACTAACTTTTCAGATTTAGTGAAACTAAGACTTACGCTAGCCTAACGTATTTTTGTATGAGAGGATATTGAGCCTATACCGATTCATGGCTTCTAACAAGAATTTCAAAGCAAATACGTACGATATTTCTTCCAAATTTGACAAAGAGATAACAGATTGTTTTCTATGTCCACCACATGTCGGCTGTTTTAGCCATCGTGACATCTTTCCATTACTTTTAAAGTCCCGAGAAAAATTAGTGCATTTCTGCAAAAATTTACGTTGAATTTTGCCTTGTAAAGCACTTAAAACTTGGTGTATACTACTGTAATTGTGTTGACTATTATTGTTGTTAACTCTGACGGCTAGTTCGGATAAACGGGGTTTCGGATAAACGGGGTTCGGATAAACAGGGTTTTACTGTACAGTACTTTACCATGTCAAGTTACAGCAGGATACATTTTAAACTACTTTGTTTTCTTTTTCAGTACCACTTTTTTGGTTTCATGAAAATCCAAAATGATGCAGACCTAGTTTTACCGACAGTACATACCATAGTACCCCCCTCTTTGGAATATATGGTATGGGTATCACTTAGCGCAGTCCGATTTTTTTGATCCATTTCTAACAGTAGACACTAAATGAGGTTGGATATGGATACGCAAACCTGCAATAAATCCAGAAATACTGCACTTGGATGACTCTCAAACCCAACCTTTGTTGGCACAATCCAATGATTGCAAGAGATTGGTCCACAGAAGGTTCTTGGTGCTGACACTGACACCAGGTTTGCCTGAGGGATGAAGCTCCATGGTGTGATGGATAAGGGAATGGGAGTACTGAATGCCTTTTAAAACATATATGTACAGTATAGTACAATATTATTTGACTGATTGATGTACAGTAATGTTCACAATGAGTTCAAATACTGAGTGGCATTCCTTGACTAAATAACCAAACTTATAAATGTATTTCTAAAACATCTTCTGAAAGTAAAATACAGGACTGTAAGGGTTAGGCAGTGCTCTTGGCATCCACTTGTTTCAACCATAATTGTGCAATCTTTTTCTTTTGTTTCTTGGACTTAAAATTTTGTTTTGTATTACCAAACATACACTATTAATACCAAAACACCACATCACCAGAGAAATGTCCAATGGCCAAAGTGTACTTCAAACTAGTGTTAGGTGACACTGACTTTTTTACCATCGCGATAATAGAACAAAATTTATCGCGATAATTTGATATCCACAATAATTTTCATAAAAACAATTTCCCTTGAAGTTTGCTTCCGTGCTCGTGCTTCCGTGCTCCAAATACACGTGTATTCTCCAAGGGGTAGCAAGGCAATAACCTCCTTTCATTCCTCCAATCATTCCAAAACACAATGTGTAATATAAATACAAAATTGAGAATAAAATTTTCATGATTACATGCAGTATTTACAGAGTAAATAAAAAGCTCTATTTACTCTATCAAAATCTGTCAAATGAAACCCAAAAAGGCTACTGTATCATATAATCACATACACACACTATGTTTTGGCAAACAAGGTGTTCTAAAAATAAGCCTGTATAAGGTCAAGTGTATATTTTTACTGTATGTAATGAAATACAGTTGTGGCACATATAAACATTGACTGTCTAGGAAGAGGTTCAAACTGGGGACATATGGAAATATGTACACAAGCTTGATAGTTCAGTCCACTTCTTGACTTCAGAAATCTTACAGTAGTTCAGGACTGCGTTTCAGGCCATGGATGCTTTGAAGAGGAATAATTAATGTCAAAAAACAACATGGGAGTTCCATCAAAATGGCTTGCAGTATATATATACTGTACATAAAAGATACTGTACCAACTATTGCATTACAACACCACTGATGATACACCTTTAACCCTAATCTCATGTACTTTTGCAATTTCTTTGGTCATTTCCCACTTGAGTAAAACTCCTTGACAATATATGCGCTGAGTGTATAACATACACTACTGTACAGTCCATGCATACTCAAGTTTGAGATTCAAACAGATTTGACACTGCAGTGCATACACTTTGTATTTTTACAGTGTGTAAATAATACCAAATAATATTTGACAGCTGCAAGCACGCAATGTAAACAAAGTGAAAATCAAAATAAATGCCAGAGTACATAGTTTTCATGGGGCTTAGTTTACAGCAGCTTTTTTAAGACTTAAAGTGGAACTTTGTAAATTTAGCAGATATTTTAATATAAACTTTGGGCAACTGCTTTAATTCTCCCTTTAAATTATCAGACATTTTGGATACACCTAAAGAGAGAGTCTCTGGTACGAGCTCTTCAAACCATTATGTAGTCTAGTCCCCAGGCAGTTTGGATGCTTTGCTACATCATAAATCTTACAAATCTCTTCATACTTCACTCACAAGTATCTTATATTATGTTTCTGTACAAAAACATTGAATTGAAGTTAAACCAAGAAGTTATTCTGAACGAATTTAACAAGTAACAAAAATATAATTAATAGGAGCCATTTTTGAATTAGGATGCATGGGGGGCACTAATTCAAATTGGAGGGACTGTATTCTCCCTTTAAAGCTACGACAAACTGGACAAGGTAACAGTGACAAGTTGCACTAACCAACCCTAGATATATGTACAAAGTCTACTTCAAGTTATGGTATAATTTTACAGCACAAAATATCATTTAAGTAGTTCCTTTATGGTCTGAAGCAATTAGAACTGTATTTCCTGTGGTTTTACAGCACTGTGCTTTCAGTATGATATACTGTATACTGTATATATATGCAAGTGTACTGTACATGTATTTCAGTAGCTCATGTTGCATGACACCATACTGAATTATACTTAGGTGTACAGTGCAACACTTGCTACTTTCCTAACATGAATTCCTCTGGCTACTGGAGTGTTGCCCTCCTTCCTCCAGGCCCTATACCCATGTTGACAATGCTCAAGCCCCTATCCCTATGCATGAGCAAAGGATCTGGGGTAAAGTACAATAATACTCAATACAAAACATGCTACTGTACATGACTGTACCAACTGAACATCATCGTACACAGACTGTTAATTACTGTACACATGCAGTAGAGTACTATACAATCATACAAACTGTAGGCCTTCATTGTTCTGTTGTATTTAAAATGTAGTTTTATAGATCCTGTAATAACTTCTGACAACTCTCTAGCCAGTCAAGAATTTTCTTGTACAGTATTAAATGTCCAATCTGCCAGAACTTTTATCAAAACACTCAACCTTAAACCCAAACCAAACTGTATTAAAACCGACCATATACAACACCTGTACATACCCTTTCCTACTTAGTATTAATTTGCTTTCCTTATCAGTAATGCATGTAAAAACCCTGGGAATTACCAATCTGCCAAATAAAGTCTATCTACCAGGTTCTGCTATAAACGACAGATGACTATGCTCTTCAGTAGTCAATTAACACCACAGGCTACATGTAAAGTACTGCTTACAGAAGCAATGAACATACTGTATAAAGTCTGTCAGCATGCTTGGTATTATCAACCTTCCAATGCTATCATCTTAGTCTTTTATCTTCCTGTCAAAGGGTAAGGACAAGATTAAGACCCAAATCATACTGATTAAAAAGACAAACGTGTTGTTATTCAGAAAATGTAAAGTTCAAACAGTCAAACCACGTTTTGCATCTCCCTAACTGAAAACTGAAAAATGAAAAGTTTTCCAAAAAGCAAAGGCAATCATTTTTTTCACGTGAACTTGTGCAAAATCACCTAAATATTACTCATCTTCCATATTGCCATGTAGTTTGCAAAGAATGTTTCGAAACATGCACAGTGCATACAGTAATAAGTTTTAAAACTCCCTGACTTTGCAGAATAGCGATGTCCACCTGTTGTTTCTATGAAAATGGAAACAAAACAAAGCGTTTAACTTCATTTTTTTTTTTAAACACTTTCCTTTTCAATTTTAAATGACCTTTCAAATCGCTTGTCTAGGAAGTATAAAATGTTTTCAGACCTTTTGGAAGCTATAGGTTCTTACTACAGATATAGGAGGCAATAAAAGGCTATACCCATCACCTAAATACGTTTGAGAATTGTAGCAAACTTAATTCACAATTGGTGACTATACCTTGATTCACATTAAGAATGGGCAGATTCCAATTCTGATTAGTCAATGATTTCTGATGATCAGGGAGATGTGAGATGTTATGTACAGTACTGTAGCACACATCATTCCACAGCAGGCAGTGCAGAGTGCTTATATTATAAGAGGATGTAGAACTAAGTTGTATAAAATCACACCCGCAATGACATAATACAGTCTTGAACAATTAAAACTTCCGGCACTTGTCAAATTTGAACAATTTATTGGAATGAAAGCAATGTTCAGCTTAGAGTGGGCACATGATTGTTTTCACACCAGCAGTGTAGCACACAAAGACTTGGTGACCTGTTAAAGGTCACATGTGGTTTCCACCCCTGAGAATAGTGCAGGCACTGTAAATTATGCCTGAGTTAACTCCATACAGTATATGATTTTTGCGCATATTTTTGGCTGTTTTGTAAATAACCCACTAGTCACCATTTCAATAGCTAAAATTGCCAACGTTAATAAATGCAAGTATAGGCGCACCAGCAGTTGAGTTACAGTAGCTAGCGAAAAGTCTGTATACTACACGCACACCCATGTGTGTTTTTGTGATACAGTGCTAGTGTGCGATACAAAATGGCAGGCCGACATGCATGCATATAACATGTTGATCTACAATGTTGATTGTTACAAACTGTGTTATGTATCTTTTGTAGTTACCTAAGTCTCTTATACCTCATATTGAGGATGAACTGAGAATAAACTGAAACTGAAACTATCGCGCTCACTGAAATGGGAACGCGGCTCTGGATCAAGTTATTCGACACCGCTTGATGCAATAAAACCCTGATCCACCGCGCGCACTCAAATGGGAACACGGCTAATGAAAGCGGAGTCACTACTCGATTCCCGGCCAGGAGTCGTTACTCTGAAGTAGAGTTAGGTGACTCACACGAGCTTACCCCATACTGTATATGTGACAGCAAGGTTATGTTGCAACACCTGTTGGGGATGTGCAATATTTGTAGTCCCTTCTGTACCAAGAATTGATGGCACTCTTAGCCAGGATATGAAACGCAAAGAATGGGTCAGGAAAATCACCCTGTGATATGCACGAAGTTAGCCAGGAAAATTGCAGGGGTTTGGATGAGATTTGGACAAGACTTGACTGATACTCTCAATATCAGTACAGTACATGGACACAAAATGATTCTCCTCTATGCAGAAACTATGCATAGGTTTTAACAGAAACGGGCGGCTAAATGATGCCCTTCCCTCCCTGGGATTATTTAAGAATTATCTGTAAATGAAATTAGGCTTTCACGGTAAACCTGTTAACATTGATACCAGTAATGACTGGCCTCCATTGGGCATAATTATTGCATGAAAAGAAAACTGAAAAATCAAAACATCTATTAAATCGAAATAATCATGGAAAATTGAGTAAATTTATAACTAATTTTAAGGAAGAAAGACATATTCAAGGCAAGGACGTAATGTTATCTGCAGCTAAGGCTTTACTGATCAGAACACACATGGCAAGGATCCATAATTGCACCTTTGCTGATGGTCATGGAAGGATGTACTGTAGTATCAGCTGCCATTCAGTTCTAATGGGCTACACACACAGCAATGGCTGGATATCATACTTTTGCCCATGGCCGTGGAGCATTTTGAATAATTATTTACCTTCACTGAGAGCTGTACTGCATCTACGTAGGGCTGTTAAATTACATTTTACCTCTTGAACGCTTAAATGGTCCAACTGTTCGTTTAATGTTTGAAAGGTGTCCACATTCATGGCACAGTCTAGGGAGTTACACGGTTACACCTGCATGGAGAGGGATAGCGATTGTTTTAATGAGAATCTTTAAAGCCACCCCACATAATTAATGAAACAGGATACCTTGCAAGTTCCTATAACTTGCACGACTTGACATTTTCTGACACAATGAGTAAGCCAAAGTCATTGTTGAGATATTTAGAGCACTTTAAATTCGACCAATCACAGTACACTGTAGCACATACAGATCCTTATTGTTTTTGGTAAACAAGCCCAGTGTGCTGCCCAGCACGATAGCTACAAGCCATACATCTTGTTTCAGTACGTATGATTCACACGTTTAAAGGCAAACATACATGTAGAATACATGCAAGCATTTGCTTAACCAAAACTACATCACTGGATCCATTCCTACTAGCACTACTGATGTGAAGTACGTATATGGCTATGTACAGTATGCAAGACAGTGGCCATAGCCCTGCTTTTGAAATGTTTAAACCCTTCACTACTGTACAGTATTATCCAAAACACCTTCGATAAAAGATGCCATTTTGTTGCTCACAAAGTAACAAGTTAAACTAATACAGCTCTGTTTGTTCACAACTTTTCACATGCATTTACAACATTGATAGTTTTATCCAAATATTTCACACACGTCACAGCGTAACATGGTATTGTAATGACCAAACTGAACCCCAATTGATGGGTCCAAATTTTAGCACACTCCATGTATTTGAGTTCGGGGTGAAGCCTAGGCCAGGTTTAGGCTAACACGTCTTGTTAGGCTACAGTACATGTGTCAATTGCAATGGCATTTGCACTGTATGTCTCGTAGGCCTATTCCGAGAAATGATCACTAAACTATTCTCACCCTCCCTATGAGTAACTGATTAATTATGAGGATAATTTCATGTACACAAAAAATTGATTCAGATGTTTCCTTTAGGTCAATTTGAAAATTTACCATTTTTACGAGAAAGTTAAAAGCTTGAACTGATTGAAACTTTTTTTTTTTTTGGATATTTCAAAAGTTAAAACACAGCTGTCTGGACCACTATTTTTGGCTTTATTTTTCATTGATCAAAAAAGTAACTAGCCAATGCCTGACCAGAATCTTGTGAACAAGCTATTTTGTACTGAAGAGCTTGTAATATTTTTCACAGATGATCTGGAAGCAAAATGTGTACAGGGCTCATGATACTGTACAGTCAGTATGATAATTCTCTTTTATAAAAATCAGGTGAAAAGTCATTGTTTATGTTTTTGAAGCATTTTTTTATCATTTCACAGGGTCTGAGCATGTTTAGGCCAGGTGACTCATTTTGTCACGTTTTTAGTAGGGCTGTCAATTTGCAATTAATGAGTTCATTGTTTAATCGCATATTTTTGCCATTAACCAGCGATTAATCGCACTTGTCTTCCCCTACAGGAAATCCCGACTTGCACAATCATTCCATGTAACATTCAGCAGCCTAACGTTAACGCTATGACAAATACTAGGCCCACAGTTTAAATCGCAATCTACAAATTCAGAAGTCTGTTTGTAGTATACATTTAAAAATTCATTTACCCTTACATAGACAAAGTTTCGTACGACCTGATTTTATTATTTTTTCTTCACATTAACATTGGCAAACTACAGGTAGTTACAAATACAACCATCGTTAAATCAGGATTGCATATTAGTCAGACTGTAATACTGTACCTTTAATCCTAGCTCGAGTTCTGTGCCATGGGCTGTGGTAATGTAGGCCTTGTGGCGGCCATTTTGACAATTTGTATGGCTACTGTAGACAAGACAATACAGGTCACACACACATAGAACCATCCTACAATGCCATTGGCCAAATTTTTATGTGAGAACATGCAGTGCAGTCAAGTATGCGGGGAAAAAAACTGGATATAATCGGGTCCAATTAAACCTGCTGTCTTACTATGAAATACCGTGACAGCCTAAATGAAATGTACTTATTACATATACTTCAACCATATCCCCCTCCTCAGAATGTAAGCCCCAGCCTTGCCTAAGTATGTGGGGGATGAAAGCCTGACAGGTAGGCATCACTGAACAATACGTTATTGTCTTTGTGTGTAACAGTAACTTTCAATGGTGAAATAACAAGGCACTCATTAATTGAAGCTTTAAAAGGATGGTTTAGGCAAAAATTTACTTTTCGTATGTGAAAGAGGAAATAAATGGTGAAACTTTCATTCAAATCAGACTTTACTTGAGGTATCAGCAAAAAAAGGTTACACCATTTGTGACCCAAAGGCAAGTGGAAGTTACATTAGTACTTTAGGCAGCTCCCTGATATCACTTCCTCACATTGATAAGGAATGCTTTGTTTCCTTTGTTTATTCAGTCTGTTGTGTTGACCTTGCAATTAATAGGGATACTGTAGGACCTCCCCATAGGGAATGTAAAGTTTGTAATTTTCCCATGCCTCTCATGCAATCACATTGCGATAACACTCGATTGTTGCGGAGAAAACTGGTGATAAAATTTAAAGAAAAACAAAAGACTGCTCATTAATGTGAGGGTATGACATCATATGTGCTTGCTTCAAGTTCACTTTGTGTTGAAAATGTGACAACTTTATCTGCTGATATCTTGAGAACCACACATCGGATTTCAATGGAAATTTCACCAGATTGCTTAGAATAAGTACCCCTCTAATCCTTCTAATTATCAAAGCTTGATTTGAGCTTAGACCCTTCTTTTAAGGACAAAAACAGTTATTCCAAATAAACAAGTCTCCTAATTCATAAAGGGATCTTTTAATCCTGTGAAATAAGTTTCTTCAATAAATTTGTTAGTTTATTCATGCAGAATGACTTATTGGCATAGTGAAATAAACACATCTGGCCAAGTCAGGATGTTACCTTCTACTTAAAGCCACCTTTCTTCCCAGCATGTTCTACCACTTAATTCTGCATGTATGAAGAGAATGACAAAGGAAATACCTGAGGATACTCAACAGAATTCCCGAATTAGTTCACCGATCTTATACTCCGTGAGACCAGTCCAAACCTTGGGCATCTAAAAGAGAGTCACAGACCTGCTTCCATGGTAAACAAAATGAGGGCAAGCTCCTAGGTCACAACCCCAAAGTAAGGATAGCGCCACCTGTGTGTCAATTAACTTCACCAAGTCTGATTCCACTGTAAATGGGAGTCATGGGACTGTTCAAACGTATGAGGTACGTGGTCTAGTGGGATACTGTCTGTCTGTCAAATACTTAATGGGCTAGTAATAACATTCAGAAATTTCAAGCCTTGCCCAAACCCTCATTTTACTGTACTTGCACAATATTGATAATTCACACTAAAGTCCACCATTTCCTCTGTTACAGAGGTTTGTTCATCTCATTATTGGTTGCCATAGCAACTAACAACTTGACATGTAATCCTATCCAAATACTGGCACTGTTTCTAGGAAGAAAACCTAGTTGGTATAGTTTATATTACAAATCACTGTAAATCTAAGCCATATACAGTACTTGTCTTTCCTAATTGCCCTCCATATGCAAAAAAATGCTTAAATCATCACAAATAGTTACAATTTTGATTAAACCAGGCAGGCCCTACTGTTTGATTGGATGTCTCCACTGTTGTCAAGATTATTCTTCCATTTGGCAGATAAAATACCTGGTAGGGAGTAAGCTCAAATTCACCTGCTGTACAATGTACAATGTAAATCTTCATTTAATATTTTTTGAACTGCATGGTATGTTGCCATATTTCTTAAATAACCTAACATACAGTACTCCATGATTGTCTAACTCTTTAACAGAAGTGAAGAATAGGTTTCAGGGAAACAGTTGATGAATGAACACAACATCTTATATAGATCTGTAATAATTGATTATGCTCTTCTTTCTCTCTCACAAAAAGAAAAAGAAAAAAGATTTCTTTTGATGGATACAGAATATACAGTAGAAACCAGAAAACAACATACTGTACTGTACCTTGATTTGTGAATCTGTTAGCCCCACTTACCTACTGTACCGCACAGTATCTCACCTATTATGTACAACCAAGTACTGAACACGCCCATCTAGAGCAGGGAATCTTTAGGCAATGTTTGGATTCTATGCCAAAGGATGGGATCCAAAACATCCAATTTATAGAAAAAGAAGAACAAACCAGAGCCTGAGGTGTTAATTACACCAGGGAGTTGCTATTCAAAGACTTGGCAATGAAGTACGGACGACTCGTTGCAAGCTTATGAGAGAGGTAGGAAGGGTGCCATCTACAATGCAGTAGTTAGGATCCAAACTAGAGATATAGACCTTATGCATTGACATCACGCAACAGATCATATTGGAGGCAAATTTAAACAACTGAGCACATGGCATGCAAGCAGGAGACTTCAAACCCAGGTGTTGTAGACTTACATGTGATTTGTTGACAAATCAGTTGTCTGCATTTGTTAATGTAAATTGCAAAGATACATGCTTGCCTCCAAACGAGGGAGCACTTTCTTCTGCTCTGTGACATTATATGCATAAGGTCTATTCCACAGCTAATGGCTTGAATTCAATTAAAATTAAGTAGGAGCATCAAATATACTACCCTGTATTTTGTCTGTAACTTTAAGTCTGTATAAACTAACAGTAAGTTTTAAAACATTTCTCAATAGATATAATAATTTAAGAGCCACCCTCATCAAGGGTCAAGACTATTGCATGCTTTGACAAATCATCTCCTGCCCACTAGCCCAGGGCAAGCAAATTTCACTCAGACAAATGCAGTACCCCCTACCATAGCCCACAGGACAAGTAGACCATGCCTAAAAAATAATTTAAAAACTTACAGTGTTTGCAAAACCCACAGCAGCAGTCACTGATTTCCCCAAAAACTTACCTGGTTTGGGACTCTATGGGCCCCTTTCTTACGTACCTTACCACAAAAAAGGTGTGTCAACCTGTGTCTGTAACCAAGCATGATCACACATGAAAAACAAAAGAAATCATGTGTTCTTGAGTGACAACCTGTGTAATTGGAACCCAGTTTGGACACAGGTTTGACACAGGTGACATACCTTTCCCTGCCTTAAATTTCAAGCCACAGGTTTTGTCTCAAAATTCTTTGTTAACACTGGTTTAAATTGACACACAGTTTGCATGTTAAACCTGTGACAAACCTGTGTCAAACCTGTTGCAGAGTGTGGCAACTGGTCAACCTGTGTAAATATCAAGGGAAAACGGGTTTCCACGCAAAATACAGTAAAACCCCATTTATCCGAACCCCGTTTATCCGAAACCCTGTTTATCCGAACTAGCCATCAGATTTAACAACAATAATATTCAGCACAATTACTGCAGTACCCACCAAGTTTTCAGTGCTTTACATGGCAAAATTCAAAGTAAATGTTTGCAGAAATGCACTCATTTTTCTTGAGACTTTAAAATCACGGAAAGATGTCACGATGGCTAAAACAGGAGACATGTGGGCACAGAAAACAATCTGTTATACCTTTGTCACATCTGGAAGAAAAATCGTATTTGTTTTGAAATTCTTGTTTACAAAGGAGCTATGGGTCAGTATAGGCTCAGTATCCCCTTATAGTAAAATACGTTAGGCTAGTGTAAGTCCTAGTTTCACTAAATCTGAAGTTAGTCTCAACGTGAGCTTCATACCGAAAAATAACGAGAGTAGACTGAAAACATTGTGAATGGCTGTTTGAGAGTCTCCTACACATGTGTCTCTAACATTTTTGTTAACACTTTTTCTTATGGACCCGGTGTACCGTACTTGATGTAAAAACTTGGAACCCCACTTATCCGAACTTTTTCCTTATCCGAACTACCTTCAGTCCCGATGTGTTCCGATATAAAACAGGGTTTTACTGTATAGTACCTGTGATTACCCATGGCAGACACATCAGGATTTGGAATTACATACATACATACATTGAAGATATTTATATAGCGCTTTCCCCACGAAGGCTCAAAGCGCTTTACAAAAAGCAATCTTAAATTAAAGTGACCCAAATAAGTAAGTTTTTAGTCTAGACTTAAAGCAATTAACCGCTGGCGAATTACGAATCTCAAGTGGGAGGTTATTATATGATTTACAGGCAAAGACAGCAAAAGACCGATCACCATGACTAGTAAAGGTTCGAGGTACTAATAGAAATTGTTTGTTTACTGACCTTAGACCAGGTCTGGTCTGGTACGGTTGAACCAGTTCTTTGATGTAGGGAGCATTACCATTTAATGATTTATACAATATCAACATTACTTTAAACCGAATACGAGACTCAACTGGGAGCCAGTGTAGAGAATTCAACAAAGTAGTAACACTGGTAAGCTTTGGACATCTGGAAACAACACGAGCAGTAATATTAACAACCCTTTGAATGGGCTTTAAAGTAGACACAGGAAGACCAGCCAACAGCGAGTTACAATTATCAACCTTGGATGTAATCAAGGCATGGGCAACCGATTTTGCAGCGTCATTCGATAAGTATGGGCGAATCTTACCCAAATATCTAACACAAGTCATAGCAGAAGAGCAAACATTCTTAACATGGGCAGTCATAGTCATGTGATTATCGAAAATAACACCAAGATTAAGAACCTGATCCGAGGGAGTGATACACACATCACCAATATGAAGGTTTAAATCTTCAGGTACATTAGCATGTCTACTTCTAAATATAATAAATTCAGTTTTGCTATGATTTAATTTTAGTCTGTTGGAAAACATCCAGTCACTAACTTTCAAGTCAACACTTTTTTAAGTGGAATTAATTGCCACACACTTTTTTTCTTTTTTTGTAAAGGCTATGGTATTAACAGATTCACCATGACTATACTTTTCTTGGAATGTGCAGCAACATGCTAATTAGAAGCCTTCATCATTACCATGATGGTACAGTATGGATTGGGCAAGTTAATATTCATGCAGGTATGTGGGTTTAGAAAACAACAAGCCCTACTGGCAGGTACTACAGTAAGAAAAGAATTTTTCCATGCCTGACTATTGCATACTGATGATCTAGTATAAAAAACCAATGGGTAGACACCACTTGTTAAAGATATCATATATGAAAAGAGGTGAACTGACTAAGTTGGTATTCTGGACAATTGCAAGTTCACCCTAATTTGTATATAATGTAACATATCCTGGTATCCTACTGTATAGGCTCCATTTCATCATGTGACAATTCTGTAGTCACTGCTTTCAACTCATGTAAAGTACTGTATGGCTTGGTTTTCCATTAAACATTCATTTCTGTAATATGATGAACTTAGATACTTGTATTACTAAATGGGAGATAAAAAGCTTGTAAGATTCAGCTGTTGTTTCAAAAATATTATTGAGGTGACTACTTATTCCTTTTCGTAGAAATAATGTCTTTTGTTCCTGAAGAGATTTCCAATAGAGTTATGTGATACATGTTGCTGGTACCTCCCTGTATGCTTTATGTTACAATATGCATACTGTTACAGTAGATCAAACTTGGCAACCACAACTCTATAAACTAGTACGTATATTGCCTGCTTTTAATACTGCATCCATGCCGGCGACTAGTTTTCGGGACGATTCCTCATAGACAGCTCTTGGCACAAGACACATTAGTGCCTTTACTGCCTTATGCATACAATGAGAGACTATGCAGTGGGTGGTACATACTGTAGTATTCAGATTGATGGCTGGAAGTGGGCTAACACAGCCTGAACATACAAACAAAGGATCTTAAATGAACTTGTAGATGTTTCATTTGGAAATTTATGAAAAACGTAAAAAAAGTCTTTAAATAGAATACTGTAAAACCAATACTTGAACTGCTGTTCAAGAGCATTAACAAACGCAATGTTGACCATTCCACTGGCAATGAAACAAGGGCGAAATACTGTATAGTGGAATAGTGAGGATATGCATAGAGCGCCATCTAGCGACGGTAGGATTTTTATTGCCAGTGATCATTCCGCGGTGTATGGACTGTCCAATAGTGGTAATAGGGGAGGTAAGTAGGAGTGAAGTAGATCCAATATTTGAACTGCAGTTTATACCACACTAGCAAACTTGTTATCCAAAACAAAAAGGGGGGGGGGGAGAAATTCAAAGTACTTACATGGCAATTTCTAACAAAACAAATGCTGATACTGGAATTTTACCAGGACTTATACCACAGGTAGCTAACACATATAATTAATGAGGTACAGTAAGTAGTCTGAGTGAAATAGATTTAGAGTGATTACATAGCAATTTCCAACAAAAGAAATGCTTATACTGTGTAGCATTCCAAATCTTTTTTGCATAGATAATATTTACGGTATGCCATAAATGCTCAAAGTTTAAACAGTACTGCAGTGTATTCACCCTATCTTCACTACAACTTTAAAACAGCAAGATACTCTGAAAGTAGTCAGAGTAGCCCAGATGCGAGGGAGTGTGTTTACATTTGGTCTTTTCACTTTACAGTATATCCCTCAAAATTAGGGAGCATTTTGTACTGATTTTCCCTTCCAGTGAAGGTGGAGCTTCAAGTCTAAATATTACATATTTATATGGAGCGCTATCGTTATTGGTCTACTGGTGAACAGTGATGTCAAGTTTAGCTGTAACAAACTACCTGTAATCTGGAACACTTTCAAAGTTTATCCACAATGATGAAGGCATGAGGCTTTCAGAAAGGTATGGAACAAATGCTATCACACTTTCACGTGCTCAACTTCTCCATAAGGTGTGGATTCAACAAAAAAAGATATGCTGCTTTGGGAACAAGAGAAGCTTGTTTTCCATCCAGTATTCCATTGACTTCAAATTCCCAACTATACGGATATTCATATGAGTGTTCTTATCCCTAATTGGCCCTCCCTGTTTTTTGGTTAGGAAGTGAGTTTCTTCACGTTTTGCTCCCTGACGTCAAGGGATAAGTGAAAAGAATAAATGTTAACACATTCCCTCAAATCAGGGTTACTCTGACCACTTTGAAAGTGATCCCAACAAAAATTTCACTTCAGGATCTTAATCTGTAGTGTAGTACTGTATGTCTGCTGAGAGAAGCAAAGCTACAGGTAATTGATTTCTTTGCACGTGTACGTCAACGTATCCCTACAATGTAGATTTATATGACTTCTAACATTGTACACCATAGACCAGGAGTGCCCAATCAGTCAATTGCGATCCACTGGTAGACCACGGACTGATCCAAAGTCGACCGCAAGGTTTAGGAAAAAATGAAAAAAAAGAAAGTTTTTTATATGCAGCTGTATGACAGTGTATGTTTTGTGATCTTGGGAGGTTGGCTACTTGAAAAGTAGATCTTGGGTCAAAAAAGGTTGGGCACCACTGCCATGGACTGTACACAGGATCTCATTTCCAGATCAAAATAAGTCCGGTTTCCAAAAAATTAGCTCAAGTACAGTACTGTATATACTGCAAGGTACTACTTGCCTGAAAACCTTTATCAATTACTGTATGTGCTGTGGCCCCCACTTATACTGTGTGAGGGCATTTTCGGTGTTCAACTGCAGATTTAACCTGCCAAGGTTCAACAGTCACGCCCTAAATTGAAGCAAGCAACCCATCAAAAATGTCATGCAATTAAAAATTTGAAAACCATACAGCATAATGTATTTATAAAGTGAACCAGTTACACTTCATGTCATTTGATACACTGCAGAGTGATTCTGCCATAATTTCCTGAATGTTCTGAAAAGATTTACAATCGAATTGTGGTTTTTCTCACTTGTGAGAGGGGAAAATCATGCAGTCAAAGACCCTTAAATACATATATGGAACGGTTTTTACTGCCAAATTTTCAATAATAAACTCTGCATAATAACAAATTTATAAACAGTGATGTGTAAACTACTGTACAGTATTACAGTACCATTCACAAGCTGATTACACTACTTTGGTGCAACTTGAGTTCACACAGATTTCTTACCAGTAACTTTCAATGCATGAAAGTACTGTAAGACAACACAAAAACACAGTTTTAATGCATCTAATATCTTATACTGAAGTTTACTTTCCATGAGCAGCTTTGTTCATGGAATCTTGTACTATAAGTACAGTAGAATAGCACTAATATACAGTAGTATATTTATACATCAATTTTGTCTTCAGAGCTCTATAAAACACAGTTTATGCAAAGGGTCAACCAAAGTTCTGTGTTTTAATTTTTTTGTCTGTCTTCATTAATTTGCAATCAGAGTCTGTGAAAATACACCCAGAGATAAATTGTAAACTGAGGGTGCCATAACCTGTGCTGCACACAATGCCATGAAAACATACTGTAACTGCACTGTACAGTATCCTACCCTTTACATCAACATTAACAAATGTATACAAGTATAGCTGAGAAAAATATTCCATTAAAAACAAACACTGAGTTTTTGCTATTTTTAAAGTTACTTTACAGTACTTCTTGGTTAGTGACTAGCACCATTGTCTAGCTTCATATTATATAGAATTTTGCTACCTATTGTGAAGAATTTTTAACTGCACAATACTAAGTTATTTTCTTCTGTCTTTTGGATCACTGCCATCATCCAACAGTTAAGACAGCATAGTTCTAAGGCATTTTCTGTTACAGTAACTTTCAATTGATGCAGCATTCCTTATAGTCCTGTGATGTACTAAATATTTGGAAAAGAAAAGTGTAATTTTGGTGGAGTTTTTACTAAATGATTGAATAATAATATTTTACAAGAACAATAACAACAATAATGATAAATTTTACAGTACCTTATTTAACTTTCTGTTTCTGCCATGTTGATGTAATGTATAAACACAATATGTTCTATTGTGCATTTATATCATGCTCCATCTCAAATGTTGAACTCAACAGACGGATATTAGAATTCATGAGTAGTGCTGGACCGATCATCAGTATTCAATATTGGTATCAGCTGACATTACCCACTCTCATCCAGTATCGGTATCAGCAAAATGTACCTAATATGCCGATACTGCCATACCGATATTTCTCAGCTTATGCCCTGTACTTCATAAACTTCATAATAATATTACATCGTTTAAGAAAGCTTGACTGTAACTTCTTATCTTTTGACCCATGAAAAGATGTGTTTGCACGGGTATAAAAAACAGGAACAGGTCTGTATGATACATGTTGGAGATCTTTCCTTGAAAAGTTCTGTGTATTGCATGCAAAGCCAGGAATATACAGCACTGCACCATTTGTACATGTAGAATACACTCTAAACCTCTACTTCTTCCATTCATACTGCTGATGCATATTACTGCCTTTTGTGGAAGTCTACATGCTCCGCTTGCAGCAGGCCCATCGATCTCTGTACATAGCTAGCTCAGTCTACTCATACTGTTGAAATTCAGGTACAGTACCTCATTCTATCAAGAACTTTGCACGAACGCCATTTTGACTCTCACTAGATTTAATAATTTGGCTTGATCCATAACTTTTCATGAACATTAATACATACTAGTAGTCTTATCTTTGTACTGGTCAGTTGTACTCCACACATGGTACAGGTTTTGATTTGCATTGCAGTGACAAATTTAACCCCATGCTCGAGGTTTCCACTTTGGTATGATTCAGGTGTTTAGTGTAAGGTGACCAGACGTCTCCGATTTTCGGGGACATTCCCCGAATCCAGTGTTCCGTCCCTGACGAAGAAGTGTCCCCGAAAATGTCCCCGATTTAAACAAATGTCCTTGAAATTTCAAATTTCCCAAGATATTAATTATTACGTTGTAAAAATGATTCTGTTGGTTGTGTAGCCTACTGTATGTGTTCCTTTTGGACGGGAGCTGAACGGCTGGCTAGCTATAGTAATATATTTTAGGCCTAGATTTACATCAGCATCGTTGAGATATACAACAGAACAACGTACGTAGGCAAACAAATAACATGTATCTGCAATCACAGAGATCAAAAGTCAAGAGTATCACTTATTTTCTACTACTGACTGGTATGATCACACACATTTATTGTAGCCAATTGCCAGTCACAATAACGCTGTATATTTTCCTTACACGGTGCCTGGTCTAGTAGTAGTAGTCCCTGATTTAAACCCGCAAAATATGGTCACCTTAGTTTAGTGGGAGTGCAAGGTATATTGCAACTCTTGTTAGGCTACAGTATGTGTAGACTGTTTCTATACATCGAAGGCCTATATCCCAAGGTGACTGTTACAGTATGCATGGGGAGGGGAGTAGATAGGTTGGGACTGTAATTTCATTCATACTATAAATTAGAGCAGATGTTTTGGGGGAGGGGGGGAGAGGAGGGGGGGAGAGGAGGGGGGGGAGAGGAGGTGGGGAAGGAGCGGAGGGGGAGGGAGGGGAGGAAGAGGGAATTTTAGAAATAATCTGCTTTTCCTAAAGATCTGAATGGCTAAACTGATTCAAAGTGTTAGTTATTTGGCTATTTTACAGTAATTAGCATGGGTTTCAGCATCATTTATTCATGAGCCAATAATTTGACAGCCAATGGGAGATCGGAATCTTGTAAACAAACTTACTGACACAATGATGACCTTGTAATGTTTTTGATGTACAATGATATGTTTCGCCTGGGAATGGGCCTTAACGTTAGGTACTGTAGCTCAGTTTATGCATTGACCAATAGTGTGATAATGTGGCGTTTGCAGCGCATGCTGCTGGCAGAAGGAGATCAGTTTTGAACCACAGAACAGGATCACAGAGCGACCTCAGGAGGAGTTAATTCCACACGGCACCAGGGATGTAGCTACTGTAGCCAAATTTGAGTGCTGGATAATTGCCTGATCCGGGGCAACCACCTCACCTCACCCCATGGCATCTACCCCCTTTTTCAGCCATTAATTTTTCATTTTTCCCTCATTTTACTTTAGGAAGTAAATTTAGGGCTAGTTTTAGGTCTCGGTAGGCAAATTTGTGGTGGGCAGGGAGACGTGTTTGCCTGGAGTGCCGGGTGAGAATATCGTGTGCTGGGTGTCACCGCCCAGCGCCGCCCACCGTAGCTACATCCCTGCACGGCACAACAAAGAAGTTTAGAACAACTCAAAATGATTAACTTTGGGATTATTGTAGGCCTATTCTTTATCACTTGGCATTGCACAAAAAAGCATGAATGGTTTTAACTATCAATTTATATGGGGAAATGATAAGGTAGGAAATAATGTACGTTTTCTCATACAACATTTTTATGATTCGGAGTATAAGTAGACTTAATCTGGAACTGGGTTCAGAACATCGTGCAGGGTACATGGTGCGCCGTGCAATCACCTACGTATTAAAAAAGACATGACACTTGTGGTAGTGACCAATAGCCAATGGTACAGTGTGTATTTTACTCATTCCTCAAATACAGATATTGGATCGGTCTCAGCCGATATTGAGAAGTGAAATATCGCTATAGGCGCCATCAGCTACTCGGCATGTCAGTACAACAATATTCATGAGTCTAATTTTGTCAGCAAATTTATGTCTACAGTACTTTTACTTAGACTCCAAATATGTTATCAATTACTAAAAAATTACAGAACTCTGCTAAATAATGTCTACCAACTAAAAAATGCAGGCCTAGACAGTATCAGAGGGGCTCCTTTGCTTTTGATCTTCAAAATTATTATGTGTTGTGTATGGTTACAAATGACACAAATATTACAGACTTTATTGGGGTAATTTCAAGGCAGAAACTGATTATTTGAAAGTTACACTGGGGTAACCACTTTTGCTCTAAAACTCAAAGCTTCTAATACAAAGTGTAGGTGCTCACCTTGAAGAAATGCCACACCATGGTAGTAGCCCATGGCCCACCACACAGTTCAATAAGCGTACAGTATAGTGTACAGTACAGTAATCCAAATGCTACCAAATCCTCAGTTTGGGATGTAAGTCCTTCCAAGCCTTCTAACCCTTTTTGTTTTTTTTTTTGGGGGGGGGGGGAGGGGGGTGACTTATTTTCCAAATCTTACTGTACCTTGCATGGGTCATATTGTAATAGACAATTTTACACATGTTGAACTATCCTTCCACAGGAAACACACAGAAGTGCAATAGGGTTACCATCACAGCTTTCTTGAAAATGAACTTTTCTTGAGGTTACCACAGTGTAGAACTAGAAATAACACTTTCAATTATGAGGGCTCTTCAAAGTACAAATGACTTAGGTACTCTAGAATTCTTACAAGGCCAACTTTGGGGATGAAATGAATACTCTTTAGGAGATTGCAAGGACTAGTAAGTTACTGCAGATTTATACATCATTTTGTTCACAACTACATACAGTAGACATGATGTACAGTAAGTTCTGAAGCCCTAGGAATTAGTATACTTGAATAAAACAAAGAATAACACTTGGCAAGGTAATTTATTCCCAACAATTGTTAACATTTGCCTTCTCATACTGTAGCTTTGATTTCAGATGGCAATCTAAATACATTCTGAAGGCAATTAATTGAAGATAAAATAAAATTACTCAAAGCACACATTTTTGAAAAATAAGGCTACTGTAGGAGACTGTGTTGTCAACTTGTCTGTAATATATTTAAGATATACTGCAATGTACATTTTTCCCCCTTTTATTTATTTTTTTTTCTCTAGTTCTGGCATGCAATGCCTAAGCACCTATTCATATTTAAATCCTTAAATTAGAAAAAATTCTGCTGATCTTATGAAATCTTTCTGAAATGAAAATACATTTTTAATACAGTACCACAATGCCACCACCCACAGTAGAACCAGCAATCTTAGTGCCACCTGTACTTTACAAGAGTCTGCTTTCTGATTGAACCCTGTTTGCCCCAATGTACAGAAATAGCCTTCTCATCAACTGAACTGAATACAAGACAAAATGCAGGTAAACACTCTAAAGGTGAGTCAGGGGATACATTAAAAGATGGATGAAAATAGCACCATGGATTATAACATGAACTGACCATTGTACTTGACTTTTTCCATCGTCCTTTACATGTAGTTAGTTACAGTAGTTAGATGAGGTTTAACGTCCCAGTTTCCGACCAATTGGTTCAAGTCGAGACGACCACGGCCTTTTTCCAGTTGTGGCTCACTGGCCTGTTTTCCCTACTCCATTGCTTATGCTGAGCACCAAGCACAAAGGCAGTAGGTTCCACTTTTAAAGTCTTTGGTATGACCCGGCCAGGATTTGAACCCTAGACCTTCTGGCTCAAAGTCGGGTGCTCTAACCACTTGGCCACTGCAGTCGGCCCTTTACATGTAATGTCAGGTACAGCAAGCACAGTGGTATAATGGTACAAGCATGAAGAGTAACACATAAGTGCAAAATGCTTCCATTTTTGGAAAATAAAACACTACCAACACCATTGACATGTGGCCATGGCACCACACTGGTCACTGGAAGGAAGAGTGGGGGAAGAGTGGGGTGAGGGATACTGCATAACAGATAGGAAGGGCAAGGGATGCTCCATGATTCTTGATATTATAAGTTAGATGAAAAAAATCAGACAATTGTGTAGACGTTTCTTCCTCTAAGCTGGCAACATTTGAGTCGTTACAATTTTTCTCTCCCAAACCAACATACTATTTGGCTTCTATATGTACTGCATGATCTCAGTTGAAAGTGATATGTACAATAGTACGTAATGACAAGTAAAGCTTTCTCGAATGGTACACCAAAAGCAAATCAACAGAGAATCGAAGCTAATAATGCACCATGACAAATGACCTCTCGCATGTGGACCTCGACTCTGTGAAATAACTACAGTATCAGCAGCAGACCCAAATAGAGAGATCCACTAAGAGCTGTTATGCAGACTTCTACAAAAGTGTCACTATAGCTTCAAGTACATGTACAGTAAATCAAGAAAATGGTAGAAAAAGGTGTACTGATCAGAACCACAGTCTACACTAAAATGCATGAACCTTCAGTTGCTTTGCCAGTTGAGTAGAGCAATTTCACTGAATTACCTTCAGGAAACCCCAAAAATTGAGACAATGAGTAATGTCACTGTGTACATTACAGTTTTACCAAGTTTGTTGAACACTATGACTTACAGTACCCTTCACCAGGTCTTCTGATACCCTGTCTGCCACAGACAGAGCAAACCACATTTTGTTCACCCTGCTTACATTTGCAACTTGAACCTATGTTGCACAACAATAAGTAAACCTCTGAAATTCCTTAAACTTTCTGGGAGCTTATGGTACATGTTCAGTAAAACAGCTCTTCTCCTCACGAATCTCCTGCCTTACTGGTACTCCATTTTCAGTAATAAACTCTAGTTCTCAAAATAAGTATTCTGAGACAATTTTTAAAAATAATTAATGCAATACATCCAATAGCATTTGGAGAACCAAACTCTTAATAACTGTTGTTTGTTGTAACAAAAAGTCTTAAAACTTCATTCTTCCTAGAACTGGACTGTACTGATGGACACAGGCCATGACCCTAGTTTCTGGCAAGATAATGCCTGGTTTCTACTGTCAGTGAAAGAAAATTGTTGGTCTTTAGAGGTTAACATCAGTAACCCCTGCTACAAGCAATATATATATGACACACTGTTCAATCAACTTCAAGGTAACAAAAGCTGTACAGTAGGTCTAATCATATTTAGCCACACTAAAAGTGGAACAAAAGGGAAGTCTTTGTTACTTGGTGCTATTGTTCAACTCCAATCATTACTCTCTAATCTCTTTCTTACCAGCTGGAGATTGGTTTGTTAACCTTTAGTCTTAAATTTCTTTGTCCCATTATTCCATGTACAGTAATCCCTTTGAACTTCTATCATTTCTTCTGACAAACAAGAGTTCAAAGCTTTGCTGTATGAAAAGAACAACTATCCTAGTTTACTCATATTGGAAATGTACAGGAGTTTTCACAAGGCACTGTGCAGTTCATTAACCAGAATGCCCAAAGACTAAGGCCGTGTTCCCATTTGATTGAGTGCGGTGGATCATGGTTTTATTGCCCCACGGGTGTTAGTGAACTTGATCCAGAGCCGAGTCCACATTTGAGTGAGCGCTGTAGATCAACGTGCTATATGAACACAATGCGCAAGCGTGAAAAGGTCACCAATATTTACAAGTCGATTTGCCATTCCGAAGATCCGGGGTCACTTGATCTACCGATTATGTTCACATTACAAACTTTGATCCAGCGCGGTCGATCTGATCTACCCCGGTAGGTCAATCAAAATCAGTGGTTCTTGATCTTGAGTGGGTGTTGTTGATCTGCGTTCCCATTAGAATTTGACCCACCGCGGTAGATCAAGGTCCACCGCGCTCACTCAAATGGGAACTTGGCCTTAGTGATTCCTTGCCGAATGGGGATGCTTTGTTGCACTGAGGTTACTGCTCAAATTTATCTTTCTTGACTACATCATTTTACAACGTTTTAACAATTCAACCTCTGCTGACCTCACATGAACTTTGAACCCCACCAAATATAACAAAAAAGAAAAATGGAAGTGTCTTGAATGGGATTCAACTCCAATGGATCATGAATCTTGAAAACTCTTAGGAAATTTTGCTTTATGACCTCTGGTGACCGCAGATGACGATCTTGGGAATACTTGGGATATTTTGCTTTTTGACCTCTGGTGACCCCATATAACAATCTTGGGAATTCTTGGGAAATTTTGCTTTTGACCCTTGGTAACCTCAGATGACTGACGATCTTGGGAATTCATGGGAAATTTTGCTTTTTGACCTCTGATAATCCTAGATGACATCTTGGGAATTCTTGGACAATTTTGCTTTTTGACCTTTGGTAACCCCAAATGACCTTTGACCTCCACCAAAAACAATAAGGTTCTTCCTTACATCATGACAAATCTATACAACAAATATGAAGTGTCCGTCATTCCTAACTTGAGATATTGTGATTACAAGCTTTTCACTTTTTTTAGCTTCAGTGACCTATAATGACTTTTGACTTTCACCACAAACTATAGGGTTCTTCCTCTCAACATGACAAATCTATATCCCAAATATGAAAAGCGTCTGTCACTGCTACCTTGAGATATTGTGATTACAAGCCATTTACAAGGTTTTCGCAGATTAACCTCTGGTGACCTCAGATGACCTTTGACCTCCACAAAAAACAATAGCATTCTTCCTCTCAACATGACAAATCTATATCAGCCATTCTTATCTTGACATATGGGTGTATCCATAAATTAGGGGTCCATGGTGTCCCCGTCACATCCACCACTTGTGGCATATAGAGAATGGTTAAAACTGAGGCTAGAGATGATTCCTGTTATTGAAAGTGTTTAATATTCTATGTGTTATCACTAACTGTGGTATCTCAATGTCCAATTACGGTCTGTTGATCTATCGTTTACAATTTTATTATCCAGCATGTATTTGGTGTCCCACCAGATTATCTGTAAAAGTTGTGACATGGGTAATTTACTTCAGTTATTACAATATAAAAAATTTATTCTATCCTTTGGATAGCATAAAGTTATGTCAGATGAGATATTAGAACCAGACAAACAAACAATGTGAGTTTCCAGATTAAGGGACAATGTTTAACGAAATGCGCCTATTTCAAAGTTGGCATGGCGGATGTGACGCTTTGTCCCACCTGTCACATCATACTAGTATGGACATTAATACAAGGCCTCATCTCCCTGTGTTACTCTTGAAAACTTGAATCACTATGTCCAAGTACTGGTAACCTCTACTGATCAAGTAAAATGCTAAACCTGAGCAGTACAAGGACAACTGTAATAATGGCACCCATTGGAAATCACATTTTGTGTTTGGTGTCCCGCTGATCATGTCACATCGCGCACAAAATCATCAAAATTACCACCCTCTCATATCACCTCAACTATGCCAATCCCATTCATACATGCCTGAGTTGTAACATGTGTGCACATGGTTATCGATACTACCCTTTTTTCCCCATTTTGTAATGTATTGTCCACTATCTGGTTGAAAGGGGAAAATGGTGTCCCATGGTGTCCCACTGTAACCTCCGCCATTGAAGAACAACAAAGAGCTATTAAAACTGTTTTAAACTGAAAAATATTAAAATAAATGATTTAAGATGGATAATATGAACACCATAAAGATGTGGAAAGTAATTAGAAAGTGACAAACTTGAAAAATGTATGGAGAGTGTGAATATCTATTTTATTTTTTTGGTGTCCCGGTCACACTTTGGTGTCCCTGTCACACCTGACAATCATTATTACTGTAAATATGAAGCTGTTTTGTTATTTGATAAATCCTTCCTATCTTTTTCTTACTTTAGTTCAAGTCAGTATAGTTTTTAACTTTGTGCAATTTTGTAATGATTTAAGAAGTCACAACATACAGTAATGTTGACATGGTCGGGTGTGACTGGGACACCACATGTTAATTCAATAGGACCCTGTCACCCCTATATGTAACATAAGAAAATTTGCAACTGACAGTAAAAATATCCGATGTTCCAAGAAAAAATAGGTTTGTCTGAACTGTTAGTGTTGCCCACTTGAATACAGTACTCTGTAAATGCTACGTGAAACCTTTTATGCATTGTTTGTGTCAGTATTACTGGGATTTTGGTGTCCCGTCACACCCAACACATAACGTCTGTAACCCAGTTACTCAAAAATGTAAGATATTTGGATGAATTGGGGACAACTCTGAAAAATGTTTATGTTTTATGTGTTCATTTATTTTGAAGCAGCTACTTGCTCTATCTTTTGGAAACTGTACAGATAATAAATATGTTTCAGTGTAAATATTACATGATTTCCCTTACCATGGTGTGAGCTTTTATTCTAAATTGAGCATACAACCAATTTCAGTGGGTGTAACTTGTTTCTGTCATAAATCCTTGCCACTTATGCCTTACCAAAAGTGAGGAAAAGACTTGGATATATTACACAGTTATAAACTTCTAGCCATATATTGCCAATTTTGGTGTCCCAGTCACCTCCGCCATTTTTGAAAGGAGCTTTGAGATAGAGTTGATCAATAACCTGGATGTCTTAAACAAAAGCCAGGACTGATATACATTTTAGAAATAGATACATATACCTTCTTGAAAATATACTTTACACCAGTATTAAATGGTTTTTAAATTTTGACCCCTTTGTCACACTTTGGACCCCTAATTTATGGATACACCCATATCACGATTTCAAGGTTTTTGGTCTGTGACCTCTGGTGACCTCAAATGACCTTTGCCCTCCACAAAAAAACAATAGGGTTCTTTCTCTCAACATGGCAAATCTTCAAAATACCAAATATGAAGTGTAGGTCATTGCTAACTTGAGATACCATGTTCACAAGGTTTTCGGTTTTTTACCTCTTGTGACCTCAAATGACCTTTGACCTTCACCAAAAACAATAGGGTTCTTCCTCTCCAACATGACAAATCTATATACCAAATATGAAAGTGTTGGTCACTGCTAACTGGAGATACTATCATGTTTACAAGCTAAGCTGACTTCATCACAGCCAGCCAGGTACAGTACTGTGATCGTTTAACTCCCGTACAATATCGAAGAATCAAATTTCTTCGAATTTGCGCGATTTTATGTGAAGTTGTTCGAATTTCTGCAATTTTGCGCGATTTCAAAAATCGTACAAAAATTCGACCGCAAAGGTTCGTGGAAAATTCGTACAATTATTTGCGGTTTTTGCGGTCAGTTTTTCACCGTACAAAATCGCGCAAAATCGTTGACAAGGTCTCTTAAAAATCAAACAGTCGTTCAATAATCGAACGCGAGTTTAAAATGTAAACTGTTGATATGGAAAAGTACCGATCAATCACTTAACGTTGCAATTGCTTATGTAGCAGGATAAGCTTTCATACACTTCAGATGAACGGGCAAAACGTGCGTTCATTGCAAACACTGGTGCACCATTCGTTATGTATACAGTGTACGCCGTAACATAATGATCAAAGGCGAAACATTAATTTTTATATGCGTTTTAAAGTATATTTCAAAGTTTGGTAAGTAGAAGTAACTACAACCGAAAATTTTTATTTTTTGGTTGGGGCACCGTTTTTGACGTACCGCCAAGCATGTTCATAATCCAACTGTGCAACAGTGTATTGTGCTAATATATCACCTTTCGTAACTTGCTTGTTATTAAAAGACATGAAGTAATATTGGTCAAGTTTAAATCTATAAGAAGTGTGCCGTCGAAAAATTGATTAGATGACAGTCATCAGCAAGGGTAGGTATTTGCATATTTTCGGGGAAGGCGGCACAACCGTTTTTGCTTGAAAAAATTAAGTCTGCATTACCTAAGGTATGACCCGATTTTTCAACAAATCCTCCAAAGAAATAGGTTTGGCCCTTCCCGTTGGGAAGGGGCTGGATTCCCCACCCACCCCTTCTCAGAAATCATACATATTTTCGTGTTGGATGAGGCCTGTTTGTAATAGTTGCCCCCACATTTGCAATCCAGTGTTAGCCTAATTTCATCTTTGCAGAAATTTCTCTTACCTCGGAAAGCCTAATCAGCTGTCCCGAACCGTCATTCTTTGAATATATATCCTATTTATTTCCTAGTTTGTGAAATGAGCGGAGCTTTCCTCTGTGTATTAATTCATCTTCAGGGCATATAGAATGGCAAGGTGCAGCAATCGTTTTAACGGCCATGGATGCATGTTTCCATACCTTTCCGCTCAGACAACCGCAAATACAATTTTCGGCGGCAATACGATGGTGAATGACCTTTTAATAGATAATCGCTAGGCCCGCATAAATGAAACTGCGACCCATTTCACTGTCATATTTTTCAGCCCATCATTGTACTGCCTTACATTTTATAGCCCAATGCAGCACACTACCACTATTCGCTTACGCTTCCTGGCTACTGCATCTCGTTACTACATGGCGAATGCAAACTAACGGTACAGTACTGTATGTCACTTCAATTCCATGAGAAACCTTCGATTCGAGAATTCCCAGGCACCTGCAATGGGCCCAACTTATTTGCATGCAACGCTCTGTGCATTGCTTTGCTAGTGACGTCATTGGACTTCCCCCTTTTTTTCACAGACTTGATGCGTGTAAAATTTCCATTGGCTGCTACCAATCACCGTTAACCATCATAACTGTTAAATCCCGCCCTACTAGGCTACACCCACCTCTTGAAAACATACAGCACTGTCTGACTTCACTGTCTATTAACGATCGTACTGTCACTTCAGCGTGTAGGCCTGTAGTACAGTACAGTAACCTAACGAAGTAAATTGCATATCCTGGCCTGGGTAATACGCCGCTCTACGTACGTAATTACGAACCAGCTGTCATGGGCCAAAATTCAGCATGCAGATTTTCAGCAAAATCAACTATTACGAGTTAAATTTTGTACCTTATCTCTTTCATGGGTGTAGAATAAGTCTGCTCTTGAGAAAAGTATTCGGTAAAAGTTTCGTATCGGACGAAATATCGCTTATGTGTAAATCTCAAGATGGCGCTGGCTGTCGAAGGTTGAAAAAAAATCCCAGGCGATATGTGTGACGTCACGTAAACGTACGGGGACTAATTGGGCATACGACTTCCAAAAAAGGTTACGCACAAATGGGCGCTGGCCGCTTGTGAATGAATGAGTGTTAAACCCAGAGCTGCGATTGGATATTTCACGTAAAAAGCAGCTGCATTTCCCTGCATTTGCAGCGGCCCTCATAATAACAGCATGCAACATATGGTATTTGCACACAACGCAGTTGAGTATTAGGCCCATGTGTGAATGAACATGACTAGACCTGCAGGCCGGCGCCTGTAGCGTATACAGCGTGTGCCAGTAAAATGACAATGCAGGTACGGTTTCCCAAGGGCTGGGTTAATATTCGGATCATGTTAGCACAGTAAGCCGCGGGTGAAATTTAGGGAGATCTCGGCAATACTGTATTGCACTCCGCTGTAGGACCCTGAGTCAGAGATTCAGAGGCGAAGTCTCGAAAATTGATTGCCGAATTTTCCATCTTCATTCTCTCACTGAATGGACTATAATTGGATTAATGTTTTTCCCCAAGGACTCGGACTTCAAAAGTTTTGTCCACAGTAGGTAAGATTCAAAATTTTAGCAGTTGCGTCGTAGCGGGTAAAGTATAGGGAGGTTGGTTAGAAAGGTGCCAAAGGTTAGGGGTGGGGTCAAGATGGGATCCATATCCATCGCAACATCTGTGTGAAATGAAAACGAAAAGGCGGCGAGGCCATGGCCGTACGGGCCGGGAGCGGGTCCCCCGTCAGAAACCTGACTAAATCGGCAACTTGTATAGCTAATTACCGTTATTGATTAACCATCGTCCTATTCGCAGTTTCATGCGGCATTGTCCCAATTTGTTACGAATGAAAAGAAACTTCGTTTGATGGACAAAAGGGTGAAGTTGAACAGGAATTTCTTAATTTGCTTCAGATTACATTTTCAGTAGGTTAAACTCGCTGATAAACTCCTTTCACGTTTCTCTCGTTTACTCCCGGCTGTACTGGAACCCCGACATAAAATTCAGTTTGCCATCCTATTATCCCCTGAAATGCATACAAACCTCCCCCTCTCCGCCAAAAGTATCCGATTAATAACAATCAAAATAATGTTAATTGTTAAATTACAGTGATTTTTCATCTGTACAAAGTATGCGATTGCTCGTCTATGCTGTAGAAGTCGCCATAGTAAGCTTCATCAACTTTCGTTGAAAGGAACTTAAAAGTAGCCTGCATAGCTACTCTGTTGTCTGTTCTATGTGATAATTTTATATCGGTAATGAAACTATTTCATAGATAATAAAGTATGAAAAGATACTGTATATGCTGTAGCACAATTACTATGGAAAATTTCAAAAACAATGCTTCCTATTCCCATTCTTGGCGTTCGCCGATCGAGACACTTGCATCATTCGTTAACGTAAGCTTTCAGACTCCAGAGGCTTTGCAGTGGAGGCCTTATCGCACTTCATTCCTCACCGCAGCTGTCAACTGACGAATTTCTTTTGTAGCAGTATTTAATTCACATTGCTCAGCTGCATGGTATTGTTTTTCTTTAGTCCCCCGTCAATACCGACAAGCGTTTAATACAACTGTGATATATATCAATAATACAGAGCTGCAACACCTTTATCTCCCTTAAGCTTTGCAAACTTTATTTCAACGGCTTGTTCAAAGTTGCCCACAGTGTACCAAAATATTATTTCTGTTGCCGGCGATCCTTTTTGTGAAACGGCTTCGAAAATTCTAACCTTTCACTTTATCAGTAAACATTCCATTCTCTGCTTCATTGACCACAAATTCTTGTGGTCATGTGTGCGATATTTGTATGCGTTGATTTGTACGGAATTTCGTTGAAATCTGCGTGTGCGATTTTGTGTGAATTTGTGCGAAATTGTGCGAACTTGCGCGGTTTTCCGCGATCGTAGAAAAAATTCAACGGGAGTTAAACGATCACAGTACTGTACAGTACCTGGTCCAGGGGTAAATTGTTGTAAGATATTGTGCATAAATACTTGGCTCTTCTTACACCTGGTAGCTTTAACAATTACAAGCTGCAAATGCACATGAATTATCTTTACTATATGAGCTCTTTGGTGTTAGTGCACATGGTTAGTTTGGCCACGGAGCTGCCTGTTGGTTTCGCCAATTTCACACTTACTGCACAAGAGTTACTGTTTTGTTATTATGTCAAGTTAATTGCCAAACGAATATGATGTGACAAACGAATACGATTGCTGTTTGTCCCTGCTGTACTGATGTGCTGTACCAATGTTTTTCCTTTGAACACTACACCCAACACCAAATGACTTCACTTGGTAAGTTGGTATTGTAATGAAATTGCAATGGCTTGCACCCTTGAATGAAAACACCACTATAAATTTTTGTGCTAGGCAGAACAGATTGATACATTAACATTGTTTGCTTGACTAGTTTCAGTATTCCTGTGTTCATGGCGCAAGCTAAGCGTGGTACCTTAGTATGTGCAGGGTACTCCTGGTAAGTTGCATGTAAAGCAATGTGAAAACAATGTACCTGTAGCATATCATAGAAAAAATTGCAGTCAGTGACAGGTACACTTCAGAGAGGCAAAAAGGAACCAGTTGTCTCAAGGTCACACCAAAGAAAAAATACCAGTTTCAAATTTGCTATGATTATGTGATAGTGTGACTTGCGTTAACTTGTAGACACAGCAACTGACTCGAGTTGACTCGACCAAAATGTCTGACTTGACTTGACTTGGCTTCTGTCTTGACTTGACTTGACTCGAGCAATGTGGCGAATGACTCGACTTGACTTGCGACTCGACCACCGTTGACTTGACTTGTGACTCAACCTATGGGTGACTCGTTACAACACTGGTGAGAACTATCAATACTTCCATAGCTAGTAGTACAGTACATGTGGCAAGTATACCGTTGCAAATTTCAGTAAGGTGGTGGCCAAAAAATGTGAGGTGGCGGCCTCACAAAAAGAATGCCAGGGGAAACCCTGATTAGGCCTAGGCTAGTAACCTATTGCTTCATGATCACCAAAAGACAGTGATCTTGGCTAGCACTCCAAATTTTAAGTAGTGTTGGAAAGCACCACTTATGGGGTATGGAAAGTAACAGGCATGTGTATACTGGCCTGAGTAACCGAGTTGCCTACAACATGTAATTTAACTAAACATGCCAACCTGTTCTGGGGCTTTTTTGAATCTGATATAGCCTCTGCCCTAACCCACACACTATGTTCCGGGTAAGACATCGTAACGTTTTGCTTCATAGCAATAATTACTTGTTTAAGTGTGCAGTAGTCTAGTCTTCAACAACCTCTTGCACTAAGTAGGCTAAACGTTGGCCTAGTAGTACTTTAGTAGGCCTATACCGTGCTATGAAGTTACAAAGCACTGAAAGCAGTAGGACTAACTTACAAACATGGCTATGCCTGAGGTAAGCTTAGGCCTTACGTTACGTTAGGCTCATTGACTTCTTATAAAAGTTCGCAAACTCTTTCCCGACAGGCATAGACTAGAGTGTGGCACAAACTGATCCAAAGTCTTATATACTCTTTGAAACTCTTAACAACTTACAAGACCAAGCTGCTACTCTTGCCTTTAGCTGCCAGGCGCGATCCTGAAGACTGAAGTAGGGCTAGAGCCTATACTCACTTGTACTCGAACAGCCGGACATCAAGTGTGCCAAACTAACTTACTTCGTATCACTTTCTGCGAAAAACTTGTACACATCACACGTCAATACATGACATACTGACCTACCGCGGTACTGTTCGCGGTACGGTACGTACGTGCGTATGGTGGATTTAGCAAAATATATACGTACGTGCTGAGCACTCAATGAATGTTCAAGTTTGGTTAAATAGGGGTCGCTAGATGCAAAGTTCAGCCGGAGTAACTCCGGATTCTAAGTACTCTGGGCAGTGAACACTTCGGGGAGTGGTGATGCATTTTCAAATATTCTTCAAGTTCTGCTTCTAATGCGGTTGTTGCAGGGGATCAAGTTTGTTTTGAAAGTGGGTCACGGTGGTCATTATTTCGAGGGTGTACAGGCGGGGTTATGAGAGGAGGTGCTGTGAAAAACGCAGCTCCTAGATACAACCCTAGAAAATGACAACGTACAGTTTCTTTATTTTTTAGGATGTTAGCTATTCTTATTATGAAATAATGTACATTCGAAAATATTAAACATAGGCTTGGTATGTATCAGGCTTCGACAAATTGTTTTTTCATTACTTGTCCATCGGGCAAGCTGTTCTCTTAGTCTACTTGTCCACATGAATATCTACTTGTTCACTTTTGATATGCCTTAAAACTCCTTTAGAGGAGAATTCGCAAGGGTACTTGCCCGGCCGGCTATGATATTGAACAATGTACTTGCCCGAGTAACTTTTTACTTGTCCAGGGCTGTCGGGCGGGGGATTTGTCTAAGCCTGGTATGTATCTTTTATGACGATCAAGGTCCTTTTGGGGGGTCAGTGTACTTTCCAAAATCACTGAATTGCTGTGTACAGTTCAAGCAAAGACGACCACGGGTATATGTAGATAAATGACTTAGGGTAAACAATATTTCACGGGGGCTGCAACCCCCGCATGGCTTGAGAAACCTGCTTAGTAAGTTCACTGAGAGATCGGAGGCCACTGCCAAAAGCCATGCAGAGACGCAGGCCCCGGGCTCTTATCTGAAAACGTTTCTTCAATAAGGTGGTTTGGCGACCACTAATACTGATCTATTTCCATGCAGAGAACACACAGCCTCCGCCCACCCCATCACCCAGCATTTGAAATTCGAAATGCCAATGAAATATTTTGCAGGGCTTCTTGATCACTGCAAATTTTAACTCACAGCTAACCGTCGGTCGAGTTGATAAAAGGTGGGAGGTGAAAGTGATGGAGGTTACAAGGGTTTGTGGAACAAACATTCCACCAGTAACCTGTAGAACAGACAGGTAATTCAGAGTCGGGGAAAGGGCTCCGGTATACCGTGAAGTTGTATGACAGCTGCCGTGCCACTATTCAGCCCCCAATATAAAGAAAAGTAATGAATATAAAACTAAATGAAGCAAATTTTAAAAAGTAACTGTTACAAAAAAATTTCATTTGCAAAAACGGTAGAAATTACGAAGGAATTTTAATGCAATAGTAACTTTGACAATGCAGGCCTGATATAAAGCAAATACTATCTATAATAAGTTATAAATGTGTTTGTTTTTTTAATAATGATGGTTTCCGCTACTCTCTAAATGTAAAAGAGTGAATTTCACTCTTCGACGATTGCCTACAGTGACCACTCTTTCTTCGAGTGAAAATTTCACTCTGCTGGGAGTGGTAATTCACTCCAAATGAGTGAATTACCACTCCGGGCAGAGTGGAATTCCACTCGAAACGGAGAGTGGTCTTTGTAGGCAATCGTCGAAGAGTGAAGTTCACTCTTTTACATTTAGAGAGTAGGTCATCAGTCTTTTAGGGAGAAGTTTCATCTAAATGATTTCCCTTTCACCACTTATTGGGGCCTTGTCCGTAGTTTCCCTTTGCAGTGGAAGTAGTCTGGCTGTTTCCGAAGTAACCGTACGAACTCTTGCATAGACTTCTTAGATAAAATTATGCAGTCAAAGTGTGTTATACAACTTGTGTACAGGTCCAAGTATCTGGCTACAGTCGTTGCGGAACCTACAGCTCTTACAAAATGGAAAACAGAGTTTCCTCATGTAACCACTGAAGGGTGGGAAGGAATTTTTGGTATGCCTTGACACTCAGTCTGGGAAACCAAACTCTCCTATTTTGAATTCCGTTTTCTTCACAGAATTCCCCACACAAGCAGACTTTTAAATTCAGAGGGTATTTCTGAGGCTGATTATGTTATGATTTTTGCAGCTCTGACAATGAAATACTAAGTCACCTTGTTGTAGAAAGTAATTTGTGATGAAGTTTCATTTAAAAGTGAAGTTGAAAGTTTTTGTTTGGCCCTGAAATTCATTTTTCAAAAGACGATATCTTTTTTGGTTTTCAAATGCAAAAACACCATCCGTATAATTTTCTCATTCTGCATCTGAAATATTTCATTTTTCAGTATGAAACGAAATAAGAATCTAAATTATGTTGACTTTCTGTATAAGTTTCAGTTTGCCCTTCGAGTAGAGAAGCATATTTATGTAAATAGTAAAAAACGAGGTAAAAGTGTTATTAACTTCATTGACCTAAAAGATGCCTTTGCGTAATCTCATCCTTGACTTCTAAAAAGTATCGGTTGTTTTACGTTCCCTCTGAAATTGAATTGGTATTATTCATGATTATTGATGCGTTTGATCTCACGTCCAGGCGGATCCAGGGGGGACCTGGGGGGACCGGGCCCCCCTCGCCACGAAAAAAAAACGAAAGGAGAAAAAAAGGAAGAAAAAGAAAAAAAGAAAAGGAGAAAGAAAATTAAGAGCAAAAAATGAATAAAAGAGTCTAAGAACCTATTCAAAGTATATATTTCTGTAGGGGTTGGGTGGAGCTATAGCTGGATTATCTCTTTAGATATCTTTCAAAGTGGTTGGCGACGAAAGGAGCGCTACAATGTTCGAAAACAGGCGAATAGCTGAGTAATGATCCTTGACTTAAGATCTAAATAAGTAAACATCGTGACATATGTTGTATGGGCTCGGCTAGCGGCACTAAAATTTAGTAACAATTTTGTGTTAAAGAGTGAAATTTTTTGTAATCTAGAGGGATTGAGAGGCAAAGTTTTCTCCATACAGACCTTGCAGAATGAATACAGAAGACAAGCTGTCAGGTGACGTGCTATTGTCAGTGGCGGATCCAGGATTTGGCAAAAGGGGGGGGGCCAGGTCATATAGTGGTTTGTAGAAAAATCTGATTTAGGGGAGGGGTCTAAGGAGAGGGTTGTCCAGGGGGCAGTGTCAGGGTATTTTGATAGGGGGCAAAGCATGTGATGAGTAATCACTATCCTGGGGAGGGGTCTAAGGGAAGGGGTGTCCCCTCCCCTTTGAGAAATTTTTGTTAATTTAGGGTTGCTCAGATGCAAAATGGTGATGTCTGTGGTGTATTTTTTTTACCTGATCATATATGGCTGGAAAGCATCCATAATTCAGTGAATTTTAATTTTTGGTTTTGTGAAAGATGCTTTTCTGGGGAGGGGTGTCCCCTTTGAGAAATTTTTGTTAATTTAAGGTTGCTCAGATGCAAAATGGTGATGTCTGTGGTGTATTTTTTTAACTGATCACACATGGCTGGAAAGCGTCCATAATTCAGTTAATTTTAATTTTTGGTTGGGTGAAAGATGCTTTTCTGGGAAGGGATCTAAGGGGAGGGGTGTTCCCTCCCCTTACACTCTCCCCTTTGAGAAATTTTTGTTAATTTAAGATTGCTTAGATGCAAAATGGTGATGCCTTTAGTATATTTTTGAACTGATCATATATCGCTGGAAAATGTTCGTAATTCAGTGAATTTTAAATTTTACCCAAATTCACAGTACATTCCATTAAAATAAATTACAAGACTTAAATGAGACATTACAGGGTAATATTGCAGCAAGTTATAGTTAAAAAGTATAATGTTGTCGAAAATATTCCTCTAAATATTAAAGAATTCTGAAATTCCCTTGAAAGTAGAAGCAGTGCTCGCAATGCTGTGGGCCTGGCCAGTAACATACTGAAGTTACTGTAGCAATCCATTAATAGAGCACTCATGAGTAACTCCTTGCAATGCCCAGAGAAAGTTACTACTAACGCCAATATAAGCCAAAATGTTATCAGCTGAAGTCAGTAGCAGAGTTATTAGCATTTAACACCATTTTCTGAGGTAGAAAATAATGAACAAATTTAAGTTTCGCTCTGACACATCGCATAGGACTATCTCATTGGAATAGGGCCTTGTCCTTTGTTTTATAAAAAACTTCAAAATTTTTTGGATAGGGGGGGCCAGGGCCCCCTGGGCCCCCCTCTAAATCCGCCCCTGATTGTGCACAGTGGCACTAGCTGTTGCAGGCAAAGTAGCGGCGTGCATACCCTATTCGATTTCGAAACTCTGAAAAGTTTAAAAATGAACTCAAAAGGCTTCTACGCTACAGACAATTGCGTCGGCACAGTGGGCAATGGGTGACGTGTGTCCCCCTCCCCCATCGGTTCTTAAATTTTTTTGAATGGTCCCAAAAGTCGTTTAAACTACAGATTTCTGTGGGGGTGTAGGGTCAGATGCATTTTTGATGATTGGTTTATTTGTTCTAACCATTTTCTTTCACATACTGTTCTCAAACTATCACAAGCTTTGGAAATTCTTGACAAATTCCAAATTTTCGCACGCGCCGCTAGCGTCAAGCCTTGTGTCAGAGTTGTCCTTATTATCAATAGCTTTCGGTAACTACTCACGGGGGAACAAAGGAGCAAAAGGGCCTTTTAAGAATTCTCAGTCAGAAGATTCGTTTCTGAATAGAAGGTTTTGTCATGGACTAATATTTTATTCAAAATTTCCGCGCGCTTCGCGCGCATACGTAAGGGTTTACACCCGATTTCATATACCATTGACAAAGCTATGACGCAAGAAGTCATTCCAATGCAAACCTTTTTCTCTAAAACGTACATCTCCTTCTCTGCAGGGCTCTCATCATTATGGGATCTTTGCCAATCTAGTCTAGCACATGATTTGAAAGATTGAAAGTACGTAATTGCCGTTGCTTATTTTCCAAACATTTTACCGCGACGTTCAATAACGACGAAAATCTTTTCTGAAACGAATTTTGCCTGTCCACTATCCCTCTTGCTATACCTAAAAAGAAGGTGATACATCATAATTATCTCCTCCCATACGGATGTCGGGTAGACAGTGAGAATCCCGTTGGTTCCTCTTTTGTATACTGTAACTAATTCAGAGCTCCCGGGAGGCGCTATACTGTTCTCTGTCAACCTTGGATATCCTTTTAAAGTGTAAAGGAAATATTTTATTATAGTCCAAGAATGTTTCCGTGGACTCCACGCAGGTATAATTGCGTGTACAATTTTCCCATGGGCGTGGTTCATGGGGGGACGGGGGACGCGTCCCCCTCACTTTTTTTGGAAGGGGGGGGGGACATCGTCAAAAAGTTCCCCTCACTTTTTCAAAAATGATGGAAGAGACTGCAATTATACCTAGGAAAACGAATTTTTTAGAAGGAAAATAACCTAAAAATCCTACACTTTTGTTGCACCAAATCGCGTCTGAGGGCATTCAGTTCTAGAAAAATTTTCCTTAGACCCTCCCCCATGCCGACGATCACAAAACGTATTGCCTCCCCGTGACGCAAATTCTGGCTACCACCACTGCTTCTTCCACCAGGAAGGCGATTCACAAATGTGAAAAGTCCCCCTCCCCCTCCAACTTTTGGAGATGGATTCACGCCCATGATTTTTCCTGGGACTTAAGGTTTGAAGACAATATATGAACCGTCTCTTACTTCCCTTTTTCACCCAACAAAAGTTGGAATTCACTACACTGGAGACATTTTTTAAACAAACAATCACTTTAGAATGACCCAAAGATACTACCATTTTGCATATAGGCCCCCTAAAATTAACAAAAATTTTTCAAAGGGGAGGTTTAAACCCCTTCCTGGGATTGCACTCTCATGTACTAACAAGAAAAGGCTCTCCCACTCTTGTATATAGCGTATACAAAATCCCACTGCCTAAAAAGGCACGGTTTAGCCGTTATCTGCGGTTCCCCCAATCACCCACTCCCGCCGGCACCATCGGTCATAGATTTCTGAAGGGTCTACCCTTCAGTAATTCATAAAAAAGGTAATATATCATCTCTCCTCCCAAATGGATGTTAGGTTGTGAGAGTCCTGTTGCCCCCCCCCCTTTCAGTGTACAATTAATGCAGAGCTCTCGGGAGGCTCTACACCGAAAATTTTCGGCGCGCTTCGCGCGCAATTGTTTACGCTTACGGAGAAAGGTACGTTTGTATTGAGTGATGGATTTATTTTCATCACTTTTTACCAAAAGTCATTTGAAATCTTTCACGATTTTTGCAAATTCTTCTCAATATTTCTTGATTTTCGCTTGATCTGCGCACTTTTAGCCTTGAATTGCTTCTTTTACTATCAATAAGGTCCCAAACGTATTCGCATTACTCATCGGTGGGGTTCTACCATAAGCCAATTATTCGTGTGCACAAACGTGATTTCAGAGGAGCCAGTATTGTAAGGATGTAAAGCAACTGATATTCATTTTTTCACCTCCTCTTCTTATGAGAACTGAAAACTTAGTATCGAACCCACCTTCTAATTGATCGCAAAAGGGAATTGACACCTTTAGCCATATCAATGGTTTTAAATGTAAATTCAAATTTTCGGCGCGCTTCGCGCGCAATTGTTTCATCTGACTTCCTATACCCGAATACCGTATAACGAAAATAAAACACTCATTATGGCAAAAATTATTTCAAGTTCAAGTTTTAAGATAACTTAGATTCTCCGGAACTTCTGCAGGTACATATAGTAACTTATACTGAGCCATACACATCAAATTCCATGCAACATGAAAAGGTATAAAACCTCACTGACATAAGAACTGGAGCCGATTTCTGTGCTCTTAAAAATGCAATATTGCGAGAGCTTCCGGGGGCTTCGCCCCCTGGACCCCACGCGTAGGGACTCGCGCTTCGCGATCGTGGTGCACCTTCGGTGCACATGGGATTTTCCGTCTTGGCCCCCCCCCCCCCTCAAAATTTCGGGATCCGCGCCTGCTCACGTCTGTTCGTTAACTTCATTCCGATGCTATGTACTATAGTCTTGCTTTTGTCCACTCTTGAATTCCATTGTGAGGATGTGGATTCATTTTAAATATAAATGGATGAATGGAATTTTTGTATTATATTATTGGTCATACATCCATTCATCACGCACGATGGTAACTATTGTAAATAAGGAGGAAGCTCAAAACTCAATACAGCGATGGAGGAAAAAAATATAAATGTGTTTTATTAATTTGTTTGTTTGTTTGTTTACTTAGTATTTATTTTTATTTATTATCGTCATCGTCATCGTCATCATCATTATTTTGCTTAAGTTTTAAATGTAAGCCACTTGGGCTTATTGACGACGCTATACCAGAGTTGTCGTGGATGAACACCTGCGGGATTCGTTTCGACTAGTGCTCATCACACAGGGGGTTACGAGGGGTGCTACGCAGGTTGTACTAATCGCTCCCATCCTGCTCCCGGCGGGACCGCCATTTAACGTCCCCATCCGACGGACCGTGAGTGTACCCCTTAGCCACTTTCCCTACTTAGGCTGAGAGGGGTGGAGGATCCTTGCTCTGCACCACTCTATAGCTGAACCGAGCAAAGCGGACGACTTTCTCCGGCTGAATCGGACAACTTCTAATACACCAAGTTTAACCCCCCCCCCCGCATCATTGCGAACAGCTATGCTGAACTAGCAAGTGTGAGTCCCCAGAAAATTTCCAGTTGGCCACACCGCGGGGATTTGATAAGGGGACCTCTGGTGATGATGCAAGGCGGTACTCTCAATAACAAAGCTTACTCCACCCTCACCCTCTGCCCTCAGGAAGAACGCTAGGCACCGCTAACTCCGAAAACAAGTTATGGTAACACCCACCCACCTATGCCCACACAAACACACTCACAAGTATGCCATGCATGCACTTTCAAATTCGTTCCGACGGCCGTCACGGCCCTGGTATATACAGTAAAACAATTTCAGCTAAGTTGTCCGTACAAAGCAGGTGCAATGAAAAACGGGCGAGATTTGATGTCTGAAAGTGGGGGGCAAAGCCAGGTGGACTGCCAAATGGCGCCGAAGGCGTCGGGGGAGCGCGAAGCGCTTCCCAACGGGGTGGGGTCCAGGTGCCCGCCTCAGGGCCCCTGGCGGAGTCCAGGGGCAGAGCCCGGGCGGGGGTTCACAGGCGGGGCGAAGCCCCCGGAAGCTCTGAGGTATTTATGAGATTAAAAAAGTAAAATGTAAAAAAAGTAAAAAGTAAACTCTTTAAATGACATAATGTGAGCAATTAAGATACCACAAAAATCACAGTTCGACTTTTTTCGATTATGCTCTTAGTCCATGTTACCAACAGTCAGATGGGATCGACAATGCTGAGGGCTTGAGGAAGTAGGGGAGAATAGATATTTTGAGTTTCCCGGGGCTTTGGAAAAATAATTTTAAAAATGGGAGATCTAGTAGTCAGAATGGGTGCGCGTGAAGCGGGCTAAAATCCCATTTTCATACTTTTTAGTGATGAGTAATAGCAATGCTAAGAAAGAAAAGTATCCTCAAGGAGATGTCTCTTGCCCGCCCCCCCCCCCCTTCCCCACCCTTCGCTAAGCATCTGTCCCTTATTACGGTACCGGAGATGCCGCTCTCCTTGCCTGAAGATTAAAATATAAACAATCTTTAAAGAGTCGGTAAATTTACACAGATCGACGGTGATAAAAATTTTGCTTTGAAAATTGCTGGGGGAGGGGGGCTTCCCCTGCGTACGGCCATGTGAGCATTGCTGGTTTCAATGATAATAGAAGAGTTTGTTAAAAGTTATGACAAGCAGGAGGTTCTACAGGAAGTATTCCCGACACCCTGAAGAAATATTTCAAACCGGTAGGCGCGAAGCGCGCAGAAGAAACCATCGTTGAGACAGCGTTTGAGACATTTAATTGTAACCTATTGTTTTTCTTTAGTTTTAAATGCAGTATTTTTATTGCATAAAAATTTTCCTACTTTCCTCAGGTGCCTATTCTTTTCATGGAGCAGGGTATGGGAATCTATATCTTGCATGGAGGCTTTCTTTCATGTTATTTTTGTCGATGGTCTGGGACAAGTGCCCCTTAACTATTGTATAGTGTGAAAAATAAGGTAGTGTCGATTTTGAAGGTTATACAGGCGCGGATCCAGACATTTCGAAAAGGGGGGGGGCTAAAAGCCCCCTTAAATATTCTCGTAGATAAACATTATGCTAATTTTCGCGTATTTGTTATTGTTGATGTGGCGAAAAAGGGGGGCTGAGCCCGAGAAAGCCCCCCCCCCCTTGGATCCGCGCCTGTTATAGACTATTTGATACTTGAAGAAGTCAATGAAATCTTTTGTGGGTAGTTTTTACATGGCCATTGTCAAGGGCATCGGCAGTTAAAGTGCCAGGGAAGTAATTTTATTGGAGGCTGCATCTTGGGAAGTTGTGGCCGGCGAAGCCTTTAACCGCGATTGTAGAAGGTGCGAAGTCGGATGCTGGGGACTGAGGGTTCTCCCCAAGAAATCTTTATTAAATTTGACGGCTTTTGCGGACATTCTGGACCATTTCTTCAGAATATCCTGCTTCCACCAGAAGTAATTTGAAATGCTGATGAAATAGATTTCATATGATGACAACAAATTTAAGATAGTAACTGTCAGTCAATTTGCTGAAGATGGTGGTAGTTGGTATAAGGAAGTGAACAGCGAGAGCTGTAGCAAGGGTTTTGAAAATGGTAATTTTGTCAAGCTGTCCCACAGGAAGTAATAACGAGGCAATTCCACCAAAGTTTTCCTATTAACAGCAGTACAGCAGTACTAATGAGACATCGATTTATATAAGGCTCATGCGTAACACGCCGAGTTTTCTCTTTTTTTTCTTCGAGAATAATGCGATTCCCTATACCTGGGTAGGGTTTGAGACTTTGTTTGCAACTTGGGCCATGGTGCATTTTATGACGTACATTAGTATTTTCAGTGACCCTTATTTCAGAGCTTCAAGTCACAATAGTGTGGCACGTAGAACGGAAGAATTTTACGTTGCCAGACAAAATTTTCAATTGTATAAGTCAGAGCTCTCTGAAGGTGCGCGCGAAGCGCGCCGAGAAAAATTTTCCTAGCAATTTTATGAATTTTTATATTAATATTTTCCTTTATTGCACATTGCAAAATTTAATCATAATAGGCTATTGAAAATTCTCTTATAATTTCTCTGGTCTCGCTTAATTTCGCTCATTTCTTAATTTTATTTTTAAGTTCTGGAAAAAATTGGGGGTGAGGCAAGTGGCCATCATTGCCCCCGTAATCCCGTCTATAATGAGACATCTACGTATTCATGTTGGGCCATTTGTTAAATATGGACAGAGCCAGTTTACACTTTTTGTGGGGAAGGAATAAACCAGAACTGGTCACTCGTGATGTCGTGACTCTGGAGAGCGATAAGGTGGTTTGAGGTGAATAATTTCAGGTTGAAGCTAGATGAGTGACACATCGAGCCTCTGTTTCCGTTGTTTAGTGACCGAGAACCACCTACCCATTTACTCCTCTCCCGTTACTTCTTTGCTAGTAATTTGCGGTGCACTGAAAGGAATCACTGTGGAATCACTCCTTCACATTTTTTTTTTGGAACTGTTCGAGGATTATCCCTGTTCCAGATTTAACCAAAAGCGTGTTTTTCAGTTTAACTGGAAATAATGACTCTTTTAGTGATAACTTATTTCAGTATGAATATCAAAGTATTCATGTGCCCGACATTGTTTTTGACCGACTTTGATTCGTTTCCTGTATCACAAAATTCGTTCTTTGGAATCAAGATGTATTTATGTTTTCCAGGGAATGAGAGCCAGACTGTTAGTGCTATACGTTCAATATTTGTAAAAGAAATTTAAGACCGAGTTTTGGCAGATCGATGTCGTTTTTTACGTGAAAAGTTCCACAATGTCTGTTTAAAGGGGGAATTCCTTCGTAAAATGTAACAATGGAAACTTAGTCTTTACTCTGTGTAATTTACTTGAAGTTATGTCACTAGTTTTCTCTTGCTGTATAAGGTGCTTAGGATATTGTAACGATTGCTAATGTGTAATTTTTGTAATCATTATTATGAATATTGTGAGTCTTATGATGTATGTATTAAATTGTTTCCTTTTTGAAGAACTTACACCAATGAATTTCTTGTAAAAATCAAAATAAACCAGTATGCCCATTCAAACTAAAATGGATTGGGGGCATGTTTCAAATTTTAAGTTAATTAATTAGCTCTAGCTTTTAATAACTGGAAATAGTGTAAATGAGTTTATGAACGGAAAGACAGTTTTCCTTCAAAAAAAAAGAAGAAAGAACCGTAGAGTTTGTGCAGTTGTTAACATTGTAAAACAAATTAAAAAATACTCGTAATGCGTAAAAACTTAGATTGATGCATTTTAACCGGTTAAACCAGTTCATATTATGTCTTAACTACGTTCCCTTTCTTCTGTAAATAGTCTACTTTAGTTCTTTTCTTTTGTTAATTGTAATAAACTGAGGATAAAATTCACAAAAGAAATGCAGTTGACCTTTTCCAGTTCACGTTTAACTTTGCAACCTACAGTAATAAAGAAGTTATGTCAAAAATAATCTCTTCGGTCAAATGCAAAGTTGAAGCTCGTCGTATCCGCGTCCCAATGGCCAAGATTCAGGTGAATTCACCTGTTAGTTTAAGGAATGATCATTTGTTTTATACCTTGTGAATGGCGCCACCATCCTCACCTTCTGGCTAACTTGTAATCTTATTGTTTAGGCCTTGTGAACTATTGTGAAGGTTGTTATTCGTACGTTTAATCGTTTTGTAATTTCCTTTGTCATATCTTTCCTGTTATAGTCCTACTCATTTTCCGTAACTTCATCGTCATGTGCATTTACTCTTTGAAAATTACACTATGTTTAATGTTTGTAATTAAACATAATTCAAAAACTTTTATTGAGCTGTGAGTTCTGCAGACACATTTCATACGTCTATTATAGCAAAGTGTTTCTTTAAATTATTTGTAAACAGTGGCGGCACCAAGATTTTAAAAGTGGGGGGCAAATGGAGGGCAAAAGAAAATGTTGGGGGTAAAGAAATTTTCGTGCTTAGCGCGAAATCGAGCGCGAAGCGCGAGCTTTATGGGTGGGGTCCAGGGGCCCGACCTAGGGCCCCTAGTGGGTTCAGAGGCAAAGCCCCGGTGGGGTCCAGAGGGCGAAGCCCCCGAAGCTCTGAGGTCTTAACAAATCTGTGGGTGAAAAATTAAGTCTCCGGATGGATATATTTTGGTTCATACTGAATCATCAAATGCAAAGATTCCAAATAGTTTTAATGTATTAGGATATTCCTCCCGCCAGACCACTACACCTCTAAGCGGTTGGGGTCCAGGGGGCGAAGCCCCCGGAAGTTCTGAGGTTCAGCATATCTCCTGGTAAAAAAAATAAGCCTCCAGATACGTATATTTTGGTTTATAATACATCATCCAGTGCAAAGATTCCAAATAATTTCAATGTATTAGGTTATTCCTTCCGTTAGGCCACTTTACTTCAGGAGCTGAGTGGAGGGGGGGGCATCTGGGCGGAAGAGCTTCTGACTGGGGAAAATACCCCCATGCCCCCTTGGTTCCGCCCATGTTTGTAAATAATTTGTAAGTAATTTTCACACTGCAGTTGCTTTTTCTTTTTCCTTCATGCCGTTATTTTGCATTAAAAACGTCTATGACAAACTAGTTGCATGTAGAATCTGTACCGAGACACTCTCAATCCCCCTCCCCCATCGTCTGTTTTGCCAATTCGAATGCGAGTCTGCTACATGGTAATTTGTTGAAGATTTCAATTTTCATAAAATATGTCTTCTCAAGAGTAAAGGAAGGCGAAAAGGATCTTTTGGTTTACATTCTTTCAATGTTGTCTTTATCTGTAAAAATCATGTCTATGCACACCGATGGGCAATTGGCTTAACTGTAGAACCTTCACGGATGAATAATGTGGATACGTTTGAGACGGTCTTGATAATAAGCTCAACAATGAGGTTACAGGCGAGCCTCTTTTGATAGATTGCCGAAGATTTGCGAAAATTTTGATATATTTCAAATGATATGTGATAGGAAATTTTAAAATAAATCTATCACTCAGTGGAAAACACACCTCTCCCGAGCTCGGCAGAAATCTATAGCTTAAACACCTTTTGAGTTTAAAAGTTTTCGGAAATCGATTGGAGGGACGCACTTGCCCCCCATGCCCCCGTGTCAACGCCACTGCACAAGATAGCACGTCCCCTTGCTAGCCTGGCATTTTATAACATCCTAGAAGGCCTCTATGGAAAAATCCTGGCATCTCAATCTCCTCATAGATTGCAGAAATTTTCTCTTTAACACAAATTTGTTATTACACTTCAATGCAGATTGCCGTGCCCCAGATCATATATCATTACGTTCACGTTCAAAGATCTGCAGACTAGCATAATTGCTCAGCAACTCATTTTCGCACACTGTAGCCTTCCTTTGGTCTTCAACCACTTTAATGGATGTCATTATTTCAACTAGAACCTCCACCCAGTCCCTGCAGAAAGATATATTACGAATACGTTTTCAGACAATTTTGTTAAGGTTTTCTTTTTTCTTTCTGCCTCCTTTCTTTTTTCTTTCCTTTTCCCTTCTTTTCTCCTTGACCTTTTTCGCGGCTAGGGGAAGGGGAGGGTAGGAGCGGGCCACCAGACCCCCTAAATTTCTGCCTGGTGTACTCTGTAGGGTAGTTATAGCCCAGTTTACACAAGATTACTCCCTGTTATTTCATAGACGTTCGTGGAACCTGCGCTTTATAGTCTCTTACTCTCATGAAGGTGTCCACGTCCTGTTTACATAGAAGTCACACACGACATAACAATAATTAAAATATGTTGGCCTTTAAATTGGTATGTTGGTATAAAAAGAGATATTAAATGACGTAACAGCATTTGGAATTCTACATGAAGTCACCAACAACAATACGAATAAAAAATGAAATAATAACTTACGAAATAATTTCAAAATTTATAAACATCCGTAAGCATTTGCAAAGGAGCTAAGAAATCTATGTGACGTATTATGCCATACTTTTTAAACATCATCAGTGGAAAGGGTGGTCTGAAAATCACGGGAGCCGATACAGATGTCTCAGATACGTCAGTCCTCATTCTTCTGTCCTTATAGGTGCTCGCTTATAACGGGCCAGTAGCCGGTGGCAGAGGGGGCGACGACGTGTAGTGTTGTACCGATATTGCAAGTAGCCGATATTACCGATACCGATATTTTAGTTCTCAATATCGGCCGATACCGATCCGATACCGATATTTGGGAAATAAGCATTCCGTATACTAACCGTAGGTCACCGGGCACCACAACTAAGTGTTGCTTCATCTGATGAGGTAAAATATTGGACCTTGCATTAAAAAGTACTCAGAGAGTGTCCAATTTCATGACATACAGGCAGGGCCGTAGCTAGGGTCATATGTTTGGGGGGTGTGAAGGTCCCAAATTCCGACTGGATGGATATTTTTTCCAACTGAATGGTGGCGCATAAATCGCACCATTTTTATGCGCCCTGCTTTTACATACAGCAGTGGGGATCCTTCCTTTGTCACTAAATAAAGATGCCGTCCTGGGGGAGGGGCCTAAGGGGAGGGGGTGTCCCCCTCCCCTTTGAGAAATTTTTGCTAAGGTAAGGTTGCTTAGATGCAAAATGGTGATATCTTGGGATACTTTTGAAACTGATCATATATGGCTGGAAAATGTCCATAATTTAGTGAATACTAAGATTTGGTTAGGTGAAAGTAGAAAGTATGTTGTCTAAGAGAAGAATACGTTGTGAACAAACATCCTGCACCCCCCCCCCCTTTGACTACTTTAATGCCTTCTGTTCTGGCATCTAATGCTAGCATATACCTGTATAGGCCTCCTGGAAGCTCTGGATCAATTATAAAAAATGGGGCAATGACATAATGCTTACTACCTGGCATCTAAATAATAATATAGAGTATGACGCCAAGCACTTTACATCTATCGTATTTTTACTAATTTTGAACGAAAATCCAGACGAACAGCTTCCAGCAATGGGAAATGGGCGGAAGGGAAAGTATAGGTGCAGAAAAATGATACTAGACCTCCCAGGTAGGTATAGCAAAAGGGGTTTAGGACTAACAAGCACGTTTTCAGAATGCACACCTAGTTTATGCTATAAAAGTTCACTGATACGTTGTGCTTATAATGTTCATAAGTGATACAACGTGGATTTTGAGGATTGCGCGCGAAGCGCGCCGAAATTTGGGGTATACTTCAATGCCAAAATGAAAAACCTGCACGCAAGCTGACATGAGAAGTTGCTCCCACAGAAGACACAGTCGTACAATCCAATAAAATACCCGTCATCCTAAAGTATATCTAGTCATAAAGCAGAGCTGATAAACAAGGTGTTCCCTATCTGCACCCACTCCCTTACTTGACTAAGTTTTATTGACCTTACAGGTCGTTCTACAAATATTTCATTTTGTTTACCAAGTCGCTGCCTGTCACAGAATTCTGTGGTGCTAACTGTGTTGACTTTAGGGAGTAAGTTTGATAGCTGTCGAACAGCTGTCGCTCAGCTGTCATGTTGTTGTGATTTATTGCTAACTTTTCTTTTATCATTTTTAATGTTCTGGGGGCTTGAATTTGACAAAAATTATATCGAGGAAGGTGTAAATTTTACGTAAAATCTGATTTTTAGAATAATTTAATTGAAAAATGTCTACTTTTGAAGAAAACCCTGTGTAATAATATACCCACTACCAGTCAACCTTGAAAAGTCCATAAAATTAAGTGGCAATGAAGGGCATATTCTCCCAATTCGTTGCCAGACTTTCCCTATTCATTGCCAACTCTCACGACCGTCGGTTCTGTGGGATCATCTTGGCATGGAGCCAGGGGTGGTGCTTTGATTTGCCGACATGGGGAGGGAGCGCCCTGACTGGGGGCCAGCTACTCTTAGTCCCGACAGATGCAATGGGTTACCGAACTCAAAATATAAGGCGCGCGAAGCGCGCCGAAAAATTTGGGGTTATATTGAATTTTCGTTAAGGAAAGTTGAAAAAGTTTGGGCTTTTACTGAAGAATCTGGACAAAAACCAAGAAATTTGTTCGGGTGACTGCATGGTCGTCGTCGGGGATTACATTCTTTATCTTACCCATTAAGGATCTGCTACGAAACTGAAAGATCTTTTTCTTACAAAATATGTTTGCCACGATGGCGAGGCTGAAGAAAGAATCTTCCAAAAGTTAGGAAAAAGAGGAAAGAACTTCGCAACGATGTGTCTTCACCAATATTAGTCTATATGAAATTTTGCGCAATTTTGTGGGGCTCGGAAAAATTTGGGGAGGGGGGCTAAAGCGCCCTAGCTCCCACAGAACTGTGTCTGGTATAATTACTTTAATAATGTCCATGAGACTGATTGTAAATCGTGACGCATGCGCGCGAAGCGCGCCCAAATTTCCATTAAGTAAGATTTCCATAATAAAACCTGCATTCAGAATCTGCATCAAGATACTTTCAGTTGCCCAACAAACCAATATGCCACTCAAAAAGCCAGTCTTTTACCTGGTAATTTGTAAACAGCTTTCAACTTCTGCTGTTGTGCTTCTCCGAAAGTTGCTATCGGAAGATACTGATAATAAGAACAACACTGAGGTAAGGTTTAAAGCGCGCGGAGCGCGGGAAAATTTTGAGAGTTTGAGAAGAATTTGCGAAAAAAGGACAGCTTTGGTTTGATTTTACGTGAGGAAAATAACGTTTGGTATAATTCTCGATTGGTCTAGTTGGAAAATATATACAAAGTTGACACAGGCTCAGTCGGAAAAATGTGCTAGACTGAGATATCAGAAATTCCAACTGGCATTTCAGATTTTCCGACTATCGTCGCTCTGACGAACTTTGGGGGGGTGAGACACCCCCCCACACCCCCCCGGTCGCGACGGCCCTGCATACAGGGCAATAGATATCAGTTAGGTGATATCGGCTTTTCAGGTAAATTTTACCGATAACGATACTGGACGAAAATGGGGAATATCGTCCGATACCGATGGTGAATACCGGTAATCGGTCCAACACTTCTGCAGACCACGGTGCCACTCGACTTTGGTACATAGATTGCCAAGGGCCAGAAATGGCGAATTCCCTCTTAAGACGTGCTTTTGCCTAGCCTACCCCTACCATTTCAGAATTCCTGTCAGAATTTCTGTCGCTCAAAAACTCGAATATAAGAATCAATGGGCTACAGCTCCCAGCAAACAAGCCCAATTGGGGCCCAACTGGGTTTTACCTGGGCTGCTTGGGCTTAAGTGGGCTTGGGTTAACGGTGGGCTTTTATTAGGGCCCTCATCGGGGCCCAATTGGGCTCAAATAAATAATAGGGTTTAAACTCAGTTGTGAAACATTGTATTGAAATGAAAATTGTTTCTTTTTTATTTTATGAAGTTAGTTAGCTTTTAAACAAAAGGAATAAATACATTTTTTTCTTGGGCTTAGTTGGACTTGAGTTTAGGGCCCTCATCGGGGCCCAATTGGGCTCAAATAAAAAAAAGGTGTTTAAATTCAGTCGTGAAACATTGTATTGAAATAAAAATTGTTTCTTTTTTATTTTATGAAGTTTATTAGCTTTTAAACAAAAGGAATAAATACATTTTTTTTCTTGGGCTTAGGTGGGCTTGAGTTTAGGGCCCTCATCGGGGCCCAATTGGGCTCAAATAAAAAAAGTGTTTAAACTCATATTGATGGGTTTCCCAAACCAGAGGAGCCCAAACAGGAACCGGTTGGGGCCCAGCTGGGGAAACACATTCATGTATGAATGGTATTTCACTCTTCTAAAGTTCCTATTGTTAACTTTTTGTAGCATTGGCGCTTTTAGGTTAAAGGTAGGCATGCGTATTTAAAATTAAGTTCATCTTCGAAGTTTATTTTGTTTTAATGGGCTCTAGCCTGGCTAAAGCTGGGCTAGCCCAATATGTTTGGCCCAGCTGGGGCCTAGATGGGGCCCAGATGGGCCCAATTAGGAAAATTTTCAAAATATAATTTCATTAAGGTGATTAAGTCTTTTTGCGTCAGAAAATGTATGCCCTAGGAATTTTATCATAAATCTTTTTTTTTTTTTTTTGCTAAACATGTGGGAATTTTTGGCAAAGACAATTTGAGAAAAGTATCTGTTTAAAATAATGTGATATTATTGGAACACCAGGTTTATATACCTTTCATCTTAATGGAGCATTCCAAATTTTTCAAAGAAAATTTGTGTTTATCACTTAATGCAGGTCTAATTGAAATAAAGGGAAGCTGGCAATGGTGAATTCTTGCAGAAAATCATGTTTCTCAATTTTACAATACAACATAAAGAAGGAGAAATTGAAATGTCCTGAAGAAAATTGCATTCTTAATCTTTAATAATAACAAACAAGTGTCACTGAATATATATAATAGCCAAACCAAACTATTTAACTAAATATGAACATTTCAGTAATATCCTACTACCTTTGAAAGTGGCATACTTACCTGGCACAGGAGTATCCCTGATCACGACGGCGGAGCTCCCAGGTGGGACCTATTCTATTCAGCCAGTCTAGAACGGGACCACTGTCAGGTGGTGTCAGTTAAGTCAAAGTTTGTCCCTTGGGGACGTTGTTACTCCTTCGGGGAGCAGAACTCTTTCGGGAGTATTGTTTGGTTTTCGCCCCTGGCTCTTCGCCAGAGAGTCAGGGGACTTTTGGAAAAAAAAAAAGTGGCATACTTACTGGCACAGGAGTACCCCTGGTCACGACGGCGGACCTAACTTACCTGCCGCAGGAGTGTCCGTGATCACGACGGCGGAGCTCCCAGGTGGGACCTATTCTATTCAGCCAGTCTAGAACGGGACCACTGTCAGGTGGTGTCAGTTAAGTCACTGTTTGTCCCTTGGGGACGTTGTTACTCCTTCGGGGAGCAGAAATCTTTCGGGAGTATTGTTTGGTTTTCGCCCCTGGCTCTTCGCCAGAGAATCAGGGGACTTTTGGAAAAAAGTGGCATACTTACTTGGCACAAGAGTATCCGTGATCACGACGGCGGAGCTCCCAGGTGGGATCTTTTCTATTCAGCCAGTCTAGAACGGGACCACTGTCAGGTGGTGTCAGTTAAGTCAAAGTTTGTCCCTTGGGGACGTTGTTACTCCTTCGGGGAGCAGAACTTTTTCGGGAGTATTGTTTGGTTTTCGCCCCTGGCTCTTCGCCAGAGAGTCAGGGGACTTTTGGAAAAAAGTGGCTGGCATTAGCAATGCCGGTAGCTTTTAAGGCTTGTACTGTAGAAGGAAAGTTACCTCACATTTTCCATTGCTAACCCAGCTGGACCCCCAAGTGGGACCGACCTCAGCTGGGGTAGCCCAGTTGGGGCCCGACAAGCCCAGCTGGGCTAGCCCAGTTGAGTCCCACCTGGGAACACCTGACAAACACGGATTCGCCCCAGCAAAAGCCCAGCATGTAGCCCAGCAGGGGCCCAGTTGGGCCCGAATACAGCCCAGATGGGCTAGCCCAGTTGGGGGCCCAACTGGTTTTGATCGGTTAGCCCAATTGGGGCCTAATTAGGGCCCACACTGGCCAAATTTGGAAAGCCTTATCTGGGCCCAATCATGGCCCACTCTGCCCTAGTTGGTCAGCCCAATTGGGTCCACATTGGGGCTGGCTGACAAAACTTGTTGGGGCCCAATTGGGCAGCCTAATTTGGGCCCGATCGGTAGCCCTATTAGGACCCAATTGGGGCCCAATCTGGTGTGTTGTCTGGGAGGGGTCCAACACCCTAAGTTATGTCTGGGCAAGCAATTTCTCCCGGTACTCAACTATTACATGCGCCGGTACCTTTCTTTACACTCGGGGGCAGGTACATTTTTTCTTGCCACCCGAAAAAAGAAAGAAAGAAAAGATCTTTTATACTGTGTAAAGCCTTCAAAATCATCCACGGTATTGCTTGTAATATATGCTCAATTTTATTCACTTAATATTTTAAAGAAAAGTCCTGCTGGCTATCTGCCCCTGCAGGTAAAAATCTGAAACTACCCCCAAATAAAATCCGAAAGACTTAACGTCCAAGTTAGAGCTGTCTTGAATGGTTGTAATAAAGTTACGTTGGTGTGGGCGTGTGCAGAGATCTACCGAGGACACGCTACACCGACTAACCGACCTTCGAAAATGAGACTGTGAAATATAAGAAATAAACACTTCAAATGTTATTTGAAATATTGAAGACATACTAGTTGCAGTACAATTTAAAATTGAAAAGTCTCCTAACAGCATGTTTATATCATAAAAATCATAAATAGCTCATTATCTAACTTTTTGCCTTTCATTTGTTTGCCTGTGGTTTTTTTTTATTATTATTATTATTGTTATTTTCTTTTTGCATATTACCAGCTAGTGTGCATGACTGATGCTATCTTTTTTTGGAATGTACCTTTGTGCGAACGAGACGTTACCTACAAGCATACGCGTAGGAAGGAGGGGGTTAAAAATGAGGTGGGGCGAAAGTATGCTTCAACACCTCAACTCAAGGATGAAAACCCCTTTTTGTTCCCTCCGTAAAAATGTCAAAAATTTGCAGTAATTTCAAGTTCCTTAAAATTTACCCAATACGTTGCATAAAATTGCATCTAAGGATTCTTTAATATTCAAAATTTTCCACCCCTCCCCTTTGACCCTTACTTCAGGACGGCGGTCCGAAACAACGCCCCCCCCACACACACACACGCACACACACACCCATACACACAGTCGTAAACAGCTTCCTGCGCCTACGCCTACAAGTCTAATTATGCGATATAGAAATTGAGGAGTGTCACTTCTTTTTTGTGTGTCATCGTCGGCAAATGCGGATGGACGCCATGGTCAGAGGTCTTGAATCACTAAGGATTGTGGTCCCATGGTAGTTAACCCCCTTCCTCCCCTTTCATTTACAGGCTTATGACATAGTCGGACCCGTCAGCTATACTGACTATACGTTCTAGTGAGCTTTGTTCAGCCCTCCAGTTCCAGTCATAATAAATTGGTAAGGAATCGGATATGAGATTGTATTTGGTTTATTACCATTAAGGTGAAAACAGTTTTTTGTATTGTAGAGAAACGCCCAGGTCGCCATTTACAGCCCCTCCTGTTGCTTATCAAATTCTGTTATTTAACAGCAACCAATAATTCATCCTAAAACTCAATGTGATGTCTCCCATCCTTTTCCTTTTGCACATCTTTCTTAACCTGACATTTTGACGAAAGTGAGTAGAAGATTATATATATATATATATATATATATATATATATATATATATATATATATATATATATATATATATATATATATATATATATATATATATATATATATATATATATATATATACATATATATATACATATATATATATATATATATATATATATATATATATATATATATATATATATATATATATATATATATATATATATATATATATATATGGGGTCCCCAGGCCCTGTCGGTGCGGTTCCTGAAATGATTTTAGGTTTTGAGAAAATCATATTCGACAAAAACAAAACGGAGCGAAGTGGGATATTATACATGCAATATAAAGTCATCGACTCCTTCCAAGTTTCTGAGGCGCGGATCCAAGCATTTCGAAAGGGGGGGGGGGGGGCTGAAAGCCGCCGCCTTGAATATTCTCCTAGGTTAACATTACGCTAATTTATGCGTATTTGTTATTGTTGACGTGGCGAAAAGGGGGGATGAGACCAGGAAAGCCCCCTTGGATCCGCGCCTGTTGCTCTCCTGAAGGAAATTGCCTACGAAACAAGCATTACAGTACATTCCTTGTTCAGTCGAATCCAGCCAAGACTGATTTCGTGTGCCTTGTTGACAATCATATTATGTACACGGTAGCATGTATTCATGTAGCGGCGCGTTAGGGAGTAGTTGTATTTGTAGTGACAAAGCATGTGGCAAAGTTACATCCCGGAAATTTAATTGCGACGTGAGGTGACTGTACAATTGAAAAAGGTACCTTGTTGATCGTTTGTTAACTGGTTACAGAAATTAAAACTTCTGCAATTCATGTTTCGGTATTAACAATGTGCTTGCGACGTTTAAATGAACTCGCTGTTTCCATAACTCCGTAAGATAAAATAAAATTAAGATAAAATAAAATATTCAATCAAGTCTTTTCGACTTTTGGGAATGCGACCCTCTAACTCAGCAGACCCACTTCTCTATGTGATCGCGTTTAAGAATAACTGATCAGAAGCTTCCCCACATACTGGCCACAAACGAAGAATAAGTTCAGAACTGTTGTGACTTCATCCGTCAGTCAGAGTGTGGTTTTTGTAGTCAACCTACTTAGTTTGGCTGTTTGGAATGTCAGAGGTTTCTCCTATACCTCAAACCGACGTATGATAAACATCAGAATGGCCACACGGATAACTCGCGCATGCTAGACGCAGAATTGTAGAATGGAGGTGCCAGGTAAGGGAGGGTGCAGGGGCCATGACCCCTATATTTTCGGGGAAACTCCCATTTTAGTCGGGGAGCCTTAATGGGTACGATAAAGAATGAAATCACCCGACAACGACCAGCCGCAGCAACAAATTTCTTGATTTTGCCCTGAGGTGAGCATATTGCCCAATAATAACCAGTAAGCCTATTTGTCATGTTTCTTCAATAGTAATCCCAAAACTTTCTGCGCTCTTCGCGCCCCAGAATTTTGCGTTTCCCGTCCCTTTCGGCAATCCGGCCGCTCCCGCCGGGGAGCTTGGCCTCCACTTGGCTTCACCATTGATTGAAGAGGCAAATTTTTGGTAAGGGGTGCGATTTCCTGCAATCTAGAGAGCATGGGAAGCAAAAATTTCTGACCTCAGCCCCAAGTCGGGTTGTTCCTATCGGACGCTCCAAAAGTGCAGATTTCCCTCTTCCTATGAAACCTTCGTCTCTCTGCTCTGTTTGCAGTAGCTACAACCCGGGGACCTCTTAGGAATGAATTTTGATCTACCCAATAATTATCTTCTCTCTCTTTAAGCCTGAGATCCTCCCTAGTGGCCCTCGACCTCTTTCCATTTGGCCCTCACCCTCCAAAAGTTTGAGAACCACTGCTCTAAAGCATCCACCTCCCTGTCTTCTGTCTGTTTCATAGAAGTCCAGACTTTCAGTCCTCAGTGCCGTTTTGGGGGCGGCTGTCTTACATGGCACCGACCAAGTAAAGGGATCGGGTCTCTGTATATGGTTTTCCCTTATGTGAGCATTTGCCGTAGATTAACTCGTGGGGGAAAATTTCATTCGGGCGCAAATGCTGTATCGTCAAATATTCCCACCACCCAACAGCATACCTATTTTTGCACGTAAAGAGTGCAGAAACGGGTTACAACTGCCCTAACTTTGCCGAAGGTTCGGTTTTAGACTATTTGGTTTTATCCTCTAGCCTCCATCACGGAGATACCACTAGGCATATCAGGGGCCCTAAGAAGGGCCACCCGGGTTGGTAGAGAAAGCCTTGTACTCCCTGAAGGCACCATTGAGCCATTCAGACTGGAAACCTTATGACAAAACCTTGCCTATGCCCCCATAATATTTATCCCCACGTTCTGACACTTACCAGCACCCCAATTTCAGTGGCCAGAATCATGTGTGAAACAGCCATCCAACCGTTATACACATCCGTTACTGAGTGCGATGAACATAAAAATGGAAACAGAACTGGTTTTCACATCTGCGTTACCGTTAGTCCATTCCTCGAAATTTAACGACGCATCATTATAGACTGTTCCACTTTGGTACATTCCAAGAAAATGGGCTAAAATATTAACAGCACATATCTGAACACACAGCTCCTTTCTTTTCCTTTTTTTTAGTTTATGGATATGGAAAGCAGGAGATTACATCGTCGAGCTGGTTTGTTTGCTGGTAAGTTATACCCGCACATGGCAAATAATAAGACATTTATGTGTAATTAAAAATACGAAAATAGATTTCATGAATACAAAAAAAAGACTTTATCTTCTATTTCGTATACAAATAGACGCAATATAATCAACTGTTGTAAATAAGTAACATCAGAAATACGGGACGACATGTCATATGATTGAAAAGTGAAACAAATTGGTGCTGTGTCAAAGAGTATCTCAACCAAGATTTCATCATTAAGTTCATATTTCGGTGTTGGAAATAATCTTGTAGCTTACCGGCTGGTCCATTTCCAGGTGAACTTGGTCAATGCATTTGTAAAACAAAGTGCGTGTCTTAATTCACATGCAAGTTGTGGTAATATTGTAATTCTTCAACTAAGAATATCCTACATTTCGTACTCTCCCATTCTCATATTGTACGAATTCTACTTCATTTCGCATCTGTCTAGTATGGCATACTGAAGCAGGTGAAAACCAATCAAAGGGTTTTGGAAAAGAAGACGACTCAAAACTGTAATGATCCAATGTAATAAAAAAAATATTGGTGTATTCAATATCAGAAGCCCTCAGATCTATTCTCACCATGTATGTTATTTTTTAAGGTTTAGTTTGATCAAATGTTTCAAAACCTATGCTTCTTATAATGCTACTTTTTATAGACATATGCATTAAAATCTTTAAATGTCATTAAATCTCACACGGTTGGAATTCTCACAAGAAAAGTACACAAGTTAAAAAGCAAGATGTTACAATTAAAAGACCTTTGTTGTCGTTTTATATTACTTCATATGCGTCACCAGGGGATCGGGAGTGGAGACGAACCCCCTTTGGGGCTCTTTTTACAGAAGGGTTTGAAAGATTTACCAAAATTCGAAACAGGTTCCTTCTACCATTGCAAAGTATAAATTTCTTTTAATATGTTGAAATGGTTCCTTTCGCTGGGAAGTGTGAGAACAACTCCCTGCAATTACACATAGAAAAACCTGTAAAGCAGGATGCCTTATCTAGATTTTGACTCATAACGCACTGAATGCATGACGTATGCTTGTCAGTGTTTAACATCCACCTTCGACTCGACGGTGCTATATTTCAGCAATAAGGCGTTTTTACTTGATAAGATACTATTATGAAGAGGTAGTTATCCCACAAAAACCTACTATGTCGAAAGGTACTTTAAGTTTAGGAAATGGTGGTACGATATTTGAAAATCAACTTCCTTTTATCTCTGCATACGTATCAAACTGAGTGATGGGTCAATTATTATTCTAAATCTCCACCAACTTCTTCTGTTCTTCTTCCAATTTTTGCTCTGCGTTTCCAATTTTTACTTTTCCATTAGCTATTTTAATGGAATAAATGATATGTTCAGTATTTTGTATGTCTTGAAGGAGAAAGGATGAAAGTAAAAAGCAAAGTAAATTGGTAACATCACATTGTGCACCAACTTACGGTTCGGTTCTATAAAGCCTGATAACTTAAGCAGTTAAGAGAAGCTATTCATTGTAGATGTGAACGATTTTCTTAAATTTCTTTGCATTGCAGAATTTAATTTGCTTCAAACTTTTCTATGATTTGTTATTTGATGTTAGCTATCTTTACTTCCTTAATCTTGAATATTCCATTATATTCCAGGAGCTTCGGAGGGTTTTTGTCCAGGAAATCCTTTGCCTCTGGTTCCCTTGACCGAGCCCATGGATCCCATGATAGACCCCCAACTTTAAAAGAAAAACGTTCTGGTGCCATGATTGTCATCTTAAGACTTAAAAGCTTTCTCTTTGATCCCCATCCATGGGTTAACGTTTTACTCTTATATGAAATCATATTTTTGGCATTATTCAACTAGCAATATTGACGATAATTCACCGCACTATAGGCATTTGGAATGTCTAACTCCTCGGAGTCTCCAGGGGCTTCGCCCCCTGTATCAAGGGCGGATCCAGCCCTTAGCTGAAGGGGGGGCAGTTTGAAAAGGGGGGCGCCAACATCATGCAGGGGCCGCATACTCTTGAATTTGACCGACTACATTTCCGAGACCAACTCCCATTGCCATAGTTATATATAGCTATACGGTTCGAAATTCTGAGGACCTTTTTTTTTTTTTTTTTTTTTTTTTTTTTTTTTTTTTTTTTTTTTTTTTTTTTTTTTTTTTTTTTTTTTTTTTTTTTTTTTTTTTTTTTTACTTTTCGGACAGTTCTTACTTAACTTTTAGGACGCAGGGGGCGCATTTTTCTTGTATTGAGGGGCGCTAGACTGGTCATAGGGGGGGCAGTTGTCCCTAGTTGCCCCCCCTGGATCCGCCCTTGCCCTGTATCCCACCTGGGCTTCGCCCCTGGACCCCATTAGGGGCCCTTAAGCGGGCCCCTGGACTCTACGCCGTAGTGCTCGCGCTATACGCGTGAGCATTGCCGATAACCTAATAACTTAACACACCCCCTTGAAAATGTTTGGTGACACCCATGTTCTCCATGAGGTAATGTATTCATACTGTATATAAATCCATTGTCATATGAATATTCATTAATCTAGCAAAACCTTCACCAGAATTTTGTTTTGTAAGGTACAGTATCCCATTTGTGTCTCACGACGTGCAAAAATGCATGATATCATGTCTCCAGGTTAGGTTAGGGTTAGAGACATGAAGAAAGGTATCGGGTTAGAAGTCTCGAGACTTCTTATTTGCATGATATCATGTTGCGGATTGGGTGAAACCTTGCTGCAACTGTTCATGCTGACCGTATTGCTGTTTTAAACAGAAAGTTTACCTGCTACCACCACAACAGTCAATTTGGCATTCCTGTATTTCAATTTTAATAGCGACTTTTACAACCTTTAAAAATTAACTAATGAAGAACAAATCAAGTATACTGAGATAAGGTTTGAAGTTGTGTAATCAATACTATACAGATTACTTCCATTTTCCTACTAGCCTACGCTTGTTAGAGTTTACACATGATCTGGAAAGTCTTAGAGGCTTTTGCATCGTTCCAGAAGGGTGGGTAATCAAGAACATCTTTTATCGCCACATAGTTTTGATTGCCATATCGGTCGTTTGGTTCATTGAAGTCGAATCCACTGAAATTAAAAGGTGTTCCATCAGAGTATTTAAATACTCCTTCTTCGTCCTCATCTGTCAGCCCAATCCACAATGCCTGAACCTGGGAGACAAACTGGTTAGGGTAGATGGAGAGAGAGAAAAATACGTAAATATTATTTTAGATAATAAGATTTTCTCAGTCTAAAGATTCATTGACATCACACCTCACGTTTCTTAATCATAAGTACCAATCTAAAGGAAAACGAAACTGGAATACACAGATTTAAATACTGTAGAGCATTGTAGAAGAAAGTATTGAACAGAAGCAAATTACAATGAATGAGAAATGTTTCAGTCTGACTAGTTACTGACATCATACAATGTGATTATAAGAAATTAGGCCTAAGTACAGATCACAAAAAGAAAATGAGATGTATCACTTACACAATCTGTATACCCTACAACTGTGAAAAAGAAAGAAGCTCAAAGCGTACCAAGCCCGTAGCCAAGAGGGTGAAAATTTTCCCTCCTCCTAGAAATTACACGTTACCATTGCCTTCATACATTTTTACACATATCTCCCCACAAAAACTATTTCGCAGCCGCCTCCCCCATCCCCCGGAGAAGATATCTGGCCCCTTCAGTAAATTCTTTGGCTACGGGCCTGTCCATGATGTCTTTATAAAGGGGATGCACATCCCACAAGCTTTCAGCATGCAGCTTCCTCGTGTTATCCCTCAACCATCTATTATTGTTGCTTTTATGTGTCTTGTGATTACTGTAAATTCTTTGTATTTCCGTACTGTTGAAATAAAGTTGAATTGAATTGAATTGATTATTGTCTGTTTATGAAGACATTTATCCTTGCAACTAGCGGGTGATTCGCTTCCATAGGCGTATGAGACAGAGGGCGCCCCCTTGCTCCTCTCCCAAATATATGGACAAACCCAAAATTCGGTCAAAATCTGCAGAAATTCGGACAAAATTTTTCTAAATGGTCTGAGAAATTTGGGCAAGAAAACTTTTGCCCCTTCCCCGAATCGAAATGGTCCCATACGCTTACGTTCGCTTCCAACGTTTCCAAATAGGTCCACTCACTATCCTTTGTCAGTCAATGAGAGGAGGTAATACATACATCAGACTTCAGAAAACTACCAGTCTCGCCATCCCAAAATGCATCTCTAAGAAATCTCGTCCTAGGAAAGCAAAATACAATTTGATCTTCCTGGTATCTAGGAACTCGCTGCTAAGCCGCCCGGAAATTAACACTTTCCACTCGTTCGATTGTCTCTTATATGAATAAATTATTTCAATGTCTAGCTTGCACCACCCCATCGCTCCTTGCTTTTTCCCATCGGTCCCATTCTTTCTTATGAAACAATATGGCTGAATGAAACCTCTGACACTAAACTTACATTATCTTTATCGTCTCTCATCTGTTTCCATAGGTTATAGACAAAAGAAAACTCATCTTCAGAATGAATTGATACAAGGTGAGAATTTCCGTAACTATGACAAAGTTGTTCAGCCCCTTTCCATGTCAAGATATCAGGAAAGTACCTGAAATGCAACACGAGATGGCGTTGTTTTACTTCATCAATTTTTCATAGATATTACCTTTAAATCAACGTTAGAAACTATTATTTTTATGTTCTTGTATCGTAATACCCTACTGCGAATAATACAAATTCAAGGTAAAGACATTCAAAATTATTCACAAAAGTCACCCTACAGTATGTGTGAACTAAGTGTTACATGGCTGCCACTTTATTTTTGCTATGTTGCGTATGAAAGATCATGGTTCTTTCCCTTATTCTGGTCATCTGAAGTTATAGGCGTATTAATTTTTTGTCAGCAAGGGGCTGAACTGTAACCCGCCCTGAGGGTATTTAAGGAGAAAGGGTGCCCCTCCCTCCCCCCCCCCCCCCATTGTAAATTGCTGTGAACGTTTGAGTGTCCTTAGATGAAATTTGGTACCAAATTTTGTGTAGTTTTTGAATCAGATTTATCAAAAAATTTTGAAGTTTCATTGATAAAGTTTGATCAAATTCACAAGGTAACAAATAAGAAGATTTCGTCCCTGAAGAGAGGGGCGGAAGATACGTAAGCCTCAGATTTTGACTGGAGGGCTTTATACCCCCTCTCAAACCCTACCCCAGTTTTCTACACTTATGTGTAAAATGACAGTAACATTTACTGATATTATTTTCACTGGACATGAACTTGCCATACTTTTCTATTGGACTTTCACGAACAAAGCACCCAGAATGAAAAGTTACCAAAATTCAAATGCATCAGACAACTTCGTTTTACACATACGTCATTCACTAGCTAAATATTGAAATCTGTAGTTAGGGAAGAAAGGACTAATAAGATATATCGTATGTTATAAACCTTCATTTCGAGGGCAGTTGTGATATTGGTTTGTTTGGGGGGAGGGGGTGTTTCGAAATAGCAGCTGTTTACTTGAAAAATGTCAACAGCATACAATGAACAGCCAAGCTGTCAAACAGTTGTGTATTGGTTTAAGAAATAAAATACCGACATTGCGCAACATCCCACATCATAATTTATGCATAGTTCTAGCGTTATCTAAAGAGTGATGATAACTTTGAAGAAGTTTGAATGCTAATACAGCATGGCTTAGGAAGCGGGGGGACAAGGGTGGCCGCCCTTAATAGTTTGACTGAAGGAGCCCTACAAGGCCTGGGAAGTGTCGTTTCCTACAGTCTGTGAGACATTTTTGACAAACATTTTCTTGGCACACGCGCCAACCGATGGCCCCTTCGCTTAGATAGTGTCACATAGTGCCCAGTCTCAGGCCACCAAATCTTGAAAATCTACCTAAGCCTATTTACAGTTATTCCTAGCAATCTCCAATAGAGGATTTTACACAAAACCAATGAGAAAAATATGTATCTATTGTCAGTATTCACAAAAGAGATATTTGGCTGGAGTGGATCTAAAAGGACGAACAAATATTAAATTTCAGCTGCGTTCTTTCAAAGTAATACCTCCTTGTACCTATACATTCCAATTGCCAACCAATTTTTACCAAGTGTGAATTTAGTACCTCGACTAGGCAGCTAGAAGGCTTCTAGTACCGTACAACCTGCGACGTAGGCAATGACAGTAGTGGATAAGAGAGGATAATTTCATTGTCCCGTGTTTCCTTTCGAATTTTGTCTTTGCTTTAAAATGCTGTATCAATTTAAAATGTTGATAGGATTTTTGCGACACTTGCGTGTAATTATTCGTTCACGGTCTAATTTATGCAATCGAATCGAGAATTACGAAAGATGCACCTATTTTTAATAAAACCATGGTTCTTGACTGCCTCCTGAGAAATAACTACTGTGGTGAGAACTGTCTTCGAATGTTACCAAGTCAGAATTGTCCAGATGTTGTCCAATCACCTTCCAATATATTTAATGTACACTGAGACGCAGATCTGGGGGGGGGGGAGCATCCCGGCTGTAACCCTCTTTTCCACACCACCTCTTTTAGATGGTCCCAAAGCTTCTTGGCAATATGAAGTGCTTATTTTAATTGCCAGATGCCAGAAATACCATTTAAGTGCATCAGAAATTTCATTTTTTCCCTTACACCACCCCACTCCCTCTTTCGAGGTTTCGTACAATTGGTGCTCGTAGGTGCAAAATTTGCCCTTATGGAGTTAGTCCCCTCCCTTTCGTGCTTGAAATCGTGCATCTGCCAAAGTCGAAGTTTGCACGATTGGTGGTCCAGCTAATCTTACAGTGAGCATGATACCCGGACTCGAGGCATATTATCGACAGCCAAATCATGTTGTTGAATTAAAAGATCAAAAACATGGACTATAGCAATAAGGTTAATTTATTATCAAGGTAGACAAAATTAATAGAAATCCTTGAGTGAAGCCTTGAGTGCTTGTCTATCACCAGGGAGTTGTTAGGAAGGAGATCCAACGTTCTTTAGACTCTTTGAAGCAATGTTCGTTTCCGACAGTTATCTTGCCTTTCTTCTCAAAATTTTTGTCTCAATAAATAGATCAACTAGGATCAGTGATGCATCGTCAAAATGACAATGAGAAGACACACGTCTTACGTTAACTCGTTAACTTTTCGTTGCCAGCCGTCATGAAAAATATGAAATTTTAACCTTTCGTCTTTATTCGTCACACTAAATATCGTTTTATTTAAAGTCAGCTAAGAATTTCTTTACAACTTACTTTTCGAATATATTTCCTAATGATGGGAACAGTTGCTAAAAACTAAGAGAAATGTATAGACTTGAACAGTGTTTCCAGAAGGTGACACAAAAAAATCGTGGGGGTACAGTTGAAATACATTACTTAAACGTTTGTTGCCAGTCGTTTTACTGAAAATCCTGATTAAATTTTGTTCATTGGGGGAAACAAACCTTACTTCAAAGCATGTATAGAAAATAGCCATAGTCTCGGGATTACTTGGAAAAGAAAGGGGGAGATCATCATTAAAAGGGTTTAGTCAACAGAGACTTAACAATAGGAACAGCGGGACCCGTCAATCAAATAGCAGTGCCTGAAAAGAATTAAATCATTTTCAAGTAAATATTGTCTGACAGATCTGGCTGTTGTATCTCCTTCCGAACACCTCCCTGCTATCACCAATAGTCCTAGTACTTAAATGGTAACTGTAACTCACAGAGATGCATATCTTATAACCTGAAAATCAAAACCAAGAAGTTTTTGCGAAAACGAACTCCTTATCAAAAATCGTCTTAGCGTTAACGAGTGAGCAAACTCACCGATAGCAATGATTTCCGTAAGATGTCCAATCGTCAGGACAGCTTGTGGTCAACAAAATTTGAGTCGAAAGACTCACAAGAGTAATAAAAGTTGAAGTACCTTGAAACATGGTGATACCACTATTAAGTACCTCCTAATCCCGTGGTCTTTTTCATAGAACGAATATCAAATAGCTGCTGTAGCTCTTTTTGGTGTTTTACAATAGTGTTACTTTTCATCAGTTTCAGAATGCACCATTTAAATACAGGTTTATTTGTAAGAAACTTATTTTGACTAACCTGCCTACTATATACGATTTTCCTCACCATATTTCGGCAATGGAAGATGCTAATTTTATTCCATGTATTTGAAATATTTCAAATTTATTGAAATGATAAAATTAATAAATATGTCGGTGCAAAACACATTAAAAGAAGCATTTGATCGTAAAACAAGTTTTACGTCTAGGGTTATTGTGGCAACATCCTGCTACGCCACTAGGATTTAATAAAAGCCGCTCAATTCTGTTGGTGGCGGAGTTTTTCTTTACAGAAGGTATGTGGGATTATTACATGTATGCGACAGGTGATTATTAGAGCCCTCCCATGTGATCACTGGGTCTGCAAAAACAAATGCAGGAAGGAAAATGAAAAGAAAAAATGTGGAAATATAAGCGCGATGTAGTCCAGTCTGAAATGTAACCTTTCTGGGGTTTGCAGGTTTTTTGCTATATTTAGTAGAACTTTGGTATGATGTAGAGTAGACGTCAGACAATTAGAAGAGCATGTTCTCCATTTTTTATATGCAAGGGGGGTAGCCAGCCACTTCAAAATGGCCGACATTTTGATCATTTTAGATCATTTTAGCTTAAGAAAGGCTCTTTTGCTCTAATATTTGGGGTCTAAAACTTTTGTAGGAGTAAAAGCTGTTACATTAACAGAGTCTCCCACAATATCTTAAAAGTTTTTCCCAAAATATTGATCCACTTTTTTCGTAGTGGCCTGTCAAATATGGCCCGAAAAAAAGCAATTTTCGGAATTTTAGCGCCTCGGGCCAATTTTGAGTACCAGATTCTCCTAAATTATGTATCCCCACGATCTTACCTTTGTTTATGGGTAACCCGATAAGCAGGTAATACGTGAGGAAATTTCGACTCCCACTTTCAAACTTACATGAAATGAGTGGTACTGAAAAATTTGTCATTTCTTTGTTTTTCGTTGGAAATTTTGGCATCTGACATCATTTTTATGACAATATTTCCTTCAATTGAATAACTAAAGGTCCTGATCTCTCTGGTATTGAAAGTAAAGTAAATTGATAAAATAGACATAAATTTTGAAAATTTAAAACTAGACACATCTTCTATTGGTGCAGCCCCTTAGCAGCCAAAACATCAATATTTTCATTTTTCATTAAAACTACATGTTTTGGCACTGAATGACAAGTTTGAGCAATGACGATCTTTTTACAGAGCCATGCGAGATGTTCCATCTTCATAAAATTGGTACTCAAGTGTCTTAGTAGTTCTGAGAAGAAGTTTCACTTGCAAATGAATTTTTAGTGAAAAAATATGGATCTTAGGGTATTTTTGGATAGCAATATGTCTGTGTATACCATGTAATATATTATCATCTTCATGGAAAGGGTCCTACAGGATCGTGGTAGTAATCGGAAATACCCTTGATCTGCAAACAGGAACAGGCATGAAATAGGGGAACGGCAACATTGCAATATCTTCGTTTTTCAAAGAAAAAAATGCGATATCCCAGTAGTTTAAATTGAAGAACTTTAAAATGTGTGGTTCCGCTTATTAAGCATCCATTCAAATGTGCTACTCCACAGCTTTTGTATTACAAAGGCACTACACTAACCATTCAATAAAGATCATAGCGTACTGTTTCATATGGTATTTTTGGACCCATATTTTTCGAGGAAAACTGAAGAAATCGAAATATTTGGGTTTCCTTAATTTCATGCCCGTTCTCATTTGTGAAATGAATTTTTTCTGGTGAACTGATGCCCTAGGCTACAGATTTCAATAAGATCAGAAGTTCTTGTATGGTACTTATAGAGATTTTACAGCTCAAAAGTACTTCTAAACCCATATTTTTCAAGGAAAACTGAAGAAATTGCAATATTTGGGTTTCCGTAATTTCATACCCATTCTCATTTGAGAGTCAAAATTCTTCTTTCCGTGCACTACTATGGCACTAGACTGCTTACTCCATGAGGATGAGAGCATACCGTATGGTATGAGACTTACAGAGATATTATAGTTCAAAAGTGCTCCTTAACCCCATATTTTCGAGAGAAGATGAAGAAATCGCCGAATTCGGGTTTCCTTTATTTCATGCTCCTTCTTAGTTGCAAGTTTAAATTCATTCTGTGTACTGAGGTACTAGGATACAGATTTCAGGAAGAGCAGAGCATCTTGTATAATATTAGTAAAGATATCAAGGCCGAAAAGTGCCCCTAATCCCATATTTTTAACGAAAAATGAAGAAATTGCAATATTTAGGTTTTCTTTATTCCATGCCCATTCTCATCTGTGTACTACTAGGGCACTAGGCTGCCCACTCCATGGAGATGAGAGAATCTAGCTTGTATGATACTTATATACCGTAGAAACTACCTCCCAAAAGTGTCCCTAAATATATATTTTTCAATTAAAAATGAAGAAATCGCGCAATATTTGAGGGTCCGTAATTTCATGTCCATTCCGATTTGAGAGACGAAATTCTTGAGGCATAAGGCTGCAGATTTTCATGAAGATAGGAGCATCTTGTGGCACACTAGAGATATTACTGCTCAAAATGCCTTTCCACCCATATTTTTCACTAAAAAATGATCCCAGATGCCAAAATTTCCAACGTAGCGTAAAGAAATCGCAAACTTTCAGTACCACTCATTCATGTTGGTGTAAATGTGGGAGTCGAAATTTTCCCCATGTATTACCTGGTTATCGATCTACCCATAAACAAGAGGTATAAGGTCGTGGGGATACATAATTTAAGAAAATCTGGTACTCAAGTTTGGCCCCAGGAGCTAAAATTGCAAAACGTTTGTTTTTCGAGGAAAAAGGGCCATATTCGACTGGTCACTACAAAAAAGGATCAATATATTGGAAAAAAAACTTTAAGGACGTGCAGGAGACTGTTATTTTTGTCACTTTTACTCTTAAAAAAATTTTAGATCTCAAATTTGGGAGCAAGAGAGCCTTTCTTTGGTTAAATAAGCCAAAATGATCAAAATGGCCGGCAGTTTGCAGTGGCTGGCTACCCCTTGCACATGGAAAAAGGAGCACATACGTTTCCGATAGTATGGTGTCTACTCTACATCATATCAAATTTTAGCAAATAGCCTGTAGCAAAAAAGTGCACCAAACCAAATTTGCCTGACTTATGACTCCATTTAAAATTACGTAGAAACTTTGAAATTTTTCTCCTCTTTGGAGAATACCGTACACCAAGTCTTTGGCAAAACCTTTTATGTGACATTTCTACATCCCTTGAAGCCCCCATGCAGTGTGCTCTACCGTAGATGTCAACACATATTTTCATGCAATATAATTTTAATGTAGGCAAGGAGAGCTTTTCGTGGCCAAAAGTGTGCGATTTCTATGCCTTTTTCTACCCGATACGATAGTTAATCACAATTCTCATGAAAAATTACCTATATACAACGGAAAGGGTAGTCATGGTTCCCATAGCTCGTCAATTTGGCTTCGCCAGTTTGCCACATCGTTCTCTTTCTTTGCACATCAGTATGATGAAAATGGTCATAAAAACACATGAAATGTTGAGAGTGACGAGCCGTTTTTTAACCGTTGTTATCATGTTTCAAGCAACTATTTGGACTTAAGGATTTCTTCATTGTTGTTTGAATCCAATTAGTTTCAAACAGTTACCCAACTTAATGGCGACCTTTCAGAACCAATTGCTGGGAGTTTGATAGCAAGCTATCAACACAAGCTATAAATCCTGAGACGTTTTAAAATGATACATCTTATAAAGCTGAAGAAAGATAAAAGTTGTTAAAAAGTTAACATGGATGTAGGATATAAAATGTAGACAATACGCGCAACGTGTTTGTTTACAGCACTTTACACAAGTTTCAGTTATACAGCCAGTTATAAGGGTAACACTGCTGCTTACCCTATATTACACCTTCTTCAGTTTTACTTCTTATGGGAATATATTTTCATAGCTGCTAAGTGTAAAGCAGTCAACCACACTAAGTCAGATGACACATTCAACTGCGATAATAAAACAAATTTCCAGTTTTGTTAGTGTCCCTAAACAAGTGCAATTGAGGAAACATGGCGGGGGATAGTTTTGGGCATAACATTTAAATAGTAGAAATGTCTCATACCATACTCTCCTATAAGCGTACGGTACTTCTTATGGCTAGGGCACTTTTGCCCCTTTTATTTTATGTATGTGCTTGCCAGAAAACACCTCGTATTGCCCCAGTCCCCTCCTCTTTCTCCACTTAACGTTTTCGTTGCTATCCATGCAGACATCTCTATTGTTATGCAAAGGCCTACTCCTCAATATTACTATACTAACAGGCCTTTGGAAATAAGATAAAGGCAGAAAGAAAATCTGTGGTAGAATGTTTTTAGTACCAAGATATATGGGATGACACCCTCCTGAAGCCTGATTCCTCCCTGAGTGTGAAGACAGTTGTAACATAGTGTGTAACCCCTCCGACGCATCCGACAAAGAATTTTCTTTACCCTCTCGCTATGTTAACCGGTTACCTAGTTACATGGGAATGAAAGCATTTCAAGATTTTATTGTTTAGTCTCTGTTGACTTACAATTCTAGTTATGATTTGCTACATTGAAACCCGGGAAATCTCAAAAGCAAACCCAAGATTTTAAGAAGTGAAGAAAAAATTTTTAAATGTCACATAACTCTACACTGAAGCCTTATAAAAAGCATTACACCAGGGGACAAAAAATAATTTTTTTTCCGTTTTCCTTGATGACTGCATGACAAATCACTAGAGGAATGGATGAACTTAAATCACTAAATGATTCGTCAAGATATAGCAGACCGCAAGAACCATTTTCTTTACTCCATAGTCCCGTGAAAGTCACATGTATCTTTCAAGAACAAATAAATCGGGGGTTCAATACCGGAAAACACTTTCTTTCAAAGGAGAGGCCTTATGACAGCTTCCAGGTTTGATTAATGAAGTTGGAAAGAGGAGAGAGTACCTTTATTCAGCAGGAAATAGAACATCTTCGAAAAGAAGCCTCTACAATGACAACTTGTCTTTTATAAAACATTTTGATTTACAGAGATCGTACTGATCATGAACTGTGTAGCCAGATCATTTATTTGCATCATACAATCATCTCCAGACGATATGAAGTTTGGTTAGAACACACCTGCCGTTGCTAAGGGACCGTAAATTGGCTTGTAACAATAAGTAAAAATCATCTATCTCTTCCGTTCAAGTGCCTTTTAGATACAGCAGACATTTAAAAGAAGGTAAATATTGATTACTTTTCTACATTAGAGATCGCCCTTTCAAGACTATTGCTGCTGCTGGGGATTTATGATGCTTTCATGAGGACAGGATAATGAAAACACAGTATTAATGTTATGAACTTGATAGCCAATTCGATCAATGTCGTCTACGACAGACAATCGAAAGAAGTATGGAATAATGATTTACGACACAGTAATTTCCAGCTTTTATGAGTTGTATTGAAATAATTCACCAAACCTTATGGATGGAATCAGAATTTTCTAATTATTGCTTTTTGTTATATGGTGAATTTCAATAAAGTCGCCTGAGAGATACATCAGTTATACATTTTGTCGAATCAGTTATGAGATTAAAATCAATAGGAAATGATAGAAAGTTTGTAAGTGTACAAAGACTTACGTTCTGTTAAAAATAAAGCCATATCAATCAGTGCATCCGTCTTTCTCTTAATGTGTTCAAACTAAATCACGAAGAAGACGATACGAAGTCTGTACTTACTGACTAAATATGGGTCTACTGTATTATCTGTTTAGTCATAACGTTTTGTAACTAAGTCAGGCTGGGTACTACAAGGAGTGGAAGACTCCGCTTTCGTCAGTGTATCTTATATTTGGTTTAATCAGGAAATTCTGTACTTGCCGATAGTACTAATTCTTTTGAAGCTAGTGTTCAGAGGAGGATCCGACGTTCGGTAATGGTTTTATATTTCGGTAGATGTACTTTAAGAGGATGATTCTAGTATTTGACAGCTTAGCTGTTGATTATAGGGATACATATTTACCGAAGGAGGATTCCTTGATTTCTTACATGGTTGTTCTGACAGATATGATAGTGAGAGAAACATCCCCGCACCTCAAGGCAAATAATTTATTGGACATCTAGGTGATGTATACAGATGTTTCATTCTCTTGTATGACATAATCTTCAAGTTCTTGGATAATATTTCAGAGGAAGCTAATGATGTTTATCATTAACATTACTGTAAAGGCCAACTGGAAAGGATTCCGACAATAGAAGCAGATCCACCTTCATGTGACTTGGGTTGTGTACTTATACCGAAAAGACTTAGAGAAAAGACAGATCGGATAGAGACCGCACGTATTTCCCTATTATGCAACATTTTATTTTAGAAAATAATCGTGGTCCAGCGTATATTCCTACATAATTAGAAACGCCCTTGCAAGGTAGTGTATTCATACTCCCACAATGGAGCAGCATTCAGCGGAGATAGTCATTCTGGTCTATCTAGCACTCATACTTGCTATAGGTTTCACAGGGAATCTCCTTGCTCTGAGAGTCTATCTACGAAAAGCCTACAAATCAGGTACTTTTGTATTGATTTCATTTATGGCGGCATCGGATCTTACCATTTGCCTTATGGTAACATTAGGAGGAGGATATTTTGTTTTGATAGCATCAGGTACTAACGAACTGACCGTATTCTGTAAAGTCATTTTAATTCTCAATTCAACATGTATCCTACTGTCCCTCATTACCGGTTCCGTTGTTGCTTTTGAGAGATACATGGCTGTTTGTCGCCCTTACAACAGACGATTGACAATTCTAACTGCTCTCATCCTATCCATCTGCTGCTTCTTTTTATCGTTTATTTTTTCAATACCAATGTATTTCTTGGCTGAAAGTAGTATTTACAACAATTACGATAGTTTTGCAGTATGTAAGCCTAACTTCGATGAAAAATTTATCAAACTTATCCCACAACTGATTGCACTTTCTATAGTCGTTCTGTCACTGACGTTTACTTCGGTTTGCTACGCATTAGTATTAAAAGCCATGCGTAACCATAGGCAGGTGGGTAGTTCTGTTGGAACTGCTGATTCGTGTACCAAAAAGGATGATTCGTCAGGAAAGATGAAGAAGACATACACTTTTGTCCAGGGTGAAGGACAGTTACATTCACACCTGGATGGTACGGCACTGGGTACAGGCAAACTTCGAATTCCACCTGATGATCGTTCAAAGACGACTTCGGACAGAACATCGTCTTTAGTGTTCCTCCCAAATACCTTTCTCCAAGACAACGTAGCACGTAATGACAATAGTGATTTTGTTACCACTGATCGACAACTTGAAAATTTACAGGAACAATTCGGGGGCCTCCAAGAGCGTACTCCTGATTATCATGATGTTGATAAAACTTTGGTTGCTGACAAACTACAGGCGGTAACAACATCAAAATTGAAAACAAGTCATATGAAAATGGTGGTGCAACGTAAAATTACACTTATGCTCTTTGCCACAGCCGTTATATCAGTTGTCACCTTGATACCTATGGTAATCACTTCGATGATACCATTGTCTCTTTTCGTTCGTGTAGAGGAAACCAGTCAAATTTTATTCCATTTTCTTTTCTTATGTCGTTTTACTGGATTTGTAAACAACGCAGCAAATCCATTCATTTACGGTTTATTTGATAAAAATTTTCGCAAAGAATGTGTAGACATGACTAAATGTAAAAGGACATGAACATGGATTAGTCATAGAAATAAAAGTAAAGGAGACCCTTAACACAAGGCATCCATGCACGTTTAACCGGTGAAGTCACGAAAATTGTGAGGGCGCTTTCGTTGTACGGCAAAAGACCGGTTGATTGATGTGTCTCCGTACGTACAGTGTGCATTCTGCTACAGAAGTTATAGCTTATTTTATCCGTTTTCGAAAAATTTGGAGTAATTTTCACAACAGAAAAAAGTCATGGTGCCTTAAGTATTTTGTTTTATACTCCTAACTTGAAAACTTGTAGTTTCTTTGCCAATACTTGGGACAAAAGCAATGACGTGATATCTGTAATACGCGCAGGTGCTCTGTTGCCGTACAAACAAGAAAAAAAAAAGAATTGACATGATCTTTCTTTGAGAACATTTTCAAAACGTTTTCAAAATGTTTTCAAATTGTTGCATGCCCTGTCTACACAGTGAATGTTTTGGAAGTGTTTTGGAAATGTTTTGCAAATGTTGCTCGTGTATACAGGGCCTTAAAGGTGTTTTCCAAGTCGAGAGGGCAGGAGTACTAGTGTTCGTGAAGCCTTTACTTGCTAATTATTTCCGCAGATTTCTAGAGTTTATTTCTTTTTTCTTGATGACAGAGTCCCTTTTGAAACTTATAATATCCTTTATAGCAAAAAAGGCTTCCATCAACTTGAGCTAAGTCTTCATTCTTCCCTTTAAGATACTATGAAAGTTCTCCTAATTGACAAAACTTCTCCTAAGAGGACGTCCTATTGGTCAAAACCATGAACTTGGGACGTTTCAAGAGCTTTGTCTGCTCTCTTCATCAGCACGATGATGAACTGAAACATTTCAGCTGGCTCACTACCAACCCAAGAGGGCTTTTAATTCCGTTTAGTGAAAGAGGTAAGCCTCTAATTATCTCCAGGAAGGATCAATGCATCATACAATTGGTTTAGTTTGAAGGTACCATCAATCCTCCTTAAGGACTGTTGCCCTGCCTCCTTATCCAGATTGACTCTTTGACATATATTGTGTACTTGACACGTTCAGTTGTTAGGATTGTGCTGTCTTCCCAGCCAATAATATGGTTCATTGAGCAACATGGTCAGCTAAACCTGAGAAAAGAAATTCTGATTCTGATGCCTTTTTGCTGGCCCTGTTTAATTTTGTTTGAGAAGCCTCGTCAATAGGCTTAAATTTTTTGTTTTCTAGTCCCAAAGGCTCTACCTGTTTCACCAATGTAAGTGGAGTACACTCTTGGCATGGAATTTGTATCTAGTCAGTGATTTTATCTGATTCCCTTTCGTCTTTAGCATGTACCAAAATATTACGAAGAATGGTCATGGGACTTTTTTCTTTAATCGTTTTTTCTTTGTTAAATATCCACTCAGGATAGCCACACAATTGTAAAGCGCTGCATTTTCTGCTCTTCAACCTTTTTGTCATGTTCCTCAGTGACTATACCTTGTACATTCTCTCAAATAGAGTTCTTATCACATCAAGTTTGTGCTGTAGAGAGTGGTGAGACTTTTAAGTTTAGGTACTGGGTTTATGTGGGTTTCCTTTCGATATGCTAACAACTTGATCGAGACATTTGATTTTTTCGCAACAGAGAGTATAAGAAAGGAATGTTGTCTGGTTCTGCTTCATGAGTAATTTTGATGCCTTTAGTTGAATTAACTCGATAAAGATATTGGGTAAGATCGTCCAACGATTCTTACGAATTACTTCCAATAAGCATATGTAATCAACATATCGTTTCCAGAGTTCTGGCTTGAATTCTTGGGGTGTTGTGAGCAAAAACCTCTCGCTCCAGTCATTCCATAAACACATTAGACACAATGGCGGGGGCTGAACATCCCATCGCAGAGCCCATTTTTTGTCTGCTTAAGCTTCCTGCGTGGACGAAATATGTAGTAGTGAAGACAAACTTCAGTAATTCGATTAAGCCGTCCACCGTCAGCCTAGTCGAGTTGCCTCCTTTAAAGACTTGTCAATTTCCAGCCTGAGCCTGGTGACATTTAAGGCCTCATTGATGGGTGTATTGGTAAATAATGAAACCACATCTTGCGAATTGAACATATGGTTGTCATGTTTTACCATTTTTTTAAGTTCTTGAGCCAGTTGACTCAAGTTCTAAAAGTAGTGGATGTTTTGATCTACTAATAGTAAAAAATATCTGCCAGTGAGCGAAACACGTTTGAACCTGTGTAATCTAAGATAGGCCTGTATGGACAATTTTCTTAATAAATCTTTGGAGTAGTGTGTAGCCTAGGAATATTCTCTGCAGTAGGGTACAAATAATTGTGTTGTTGCCTTGTAATGTTCTTCTCCTCATATAGTCTGTTGAGGATACCAACCAGTTTCGATTTATACGCTGAAGTTGGATCTTTGTTGAGCTATTCATAAGTTCTTTCATCCGCTCACATGTTTGTGACCTTATCATTGTAGTCTTTTTGATCAACAATAACTTCTGCCTTTCCTTTTTCTGCCCCAGTAATCATGACTGATTTCTCCTTCTTCAACTCATAAATCGTTTTTTTTTTTTCTCCTTAGAAATATTTGATTTCGGTGGTCTTGATGACTTAAACGCACCTACCATTTTTTCTGCCTAAAACTGTTCTCCTTCATGGTGTGGTAATTTCCTACGTGCCCGTTCTGTTGCTGCAATATATATTCATCCACAGGGATTTCATTTGGGCCTACTGAAAAGTTGACGCCCTTTGGCTAGAATCTCAATTTGTGGTTTTGAAAGCTTTAATTCTGAAATATTAATGACCCAGTTCTTAAATGAGACTCTGATAGATCAGGATAAGTAGAGGGAGAAAGCTTACAAGATTGCTTTTCTTTTGCTTGTAAGCGGTCATGTTTCTTGATTTGGGGGAGTTTTGCAGGTAAGGAATTCTCTCTCACAAGAAGCTTCCACTTGTTCTTTTTAATGTGAGCTTGATAAGATGGAGATACCTTGAATATAGAACGCTCCTATAAGAGAATTGATCTGACTTTAACTGTCATAACTTGTTGATGAAACGTAATCTTTTTCTTACCAAATCCTTCTGTGCTTTGTCAATGATGTTGAAGGCCATGTTGATTTTGATAGAGATGTCAGCTTAAGGCTGGGAGGCACAAGGTTTAGGTCTCCACATTTCAGAGTGCAAACAAAATGGTTCCTTTGGCGAACTATCTCTTCGTGCACATTCTCCAAACTACGTAGTTCTTGTACTGCACTTTGGCCATAATTCTCTCTAACATTCTTGCATAAGTTCATTAGGACTGTAGTTCTCCATTACTTGTCTGAATTAAGAGTAAGTGCAATAGGTGAAAACACTTGAAATATCCCAAGTAAGTTTTTTCACCTATTGGACTTGCTCTTAAAAAAGCTTTGCCAATTTATGGAACACTACACTCTTGATGAACTTATTCAAGAAAGTATGTACTTTCTTATTATGATTCAACTTAAGAGTTATAATTAAATATCACTCTAGACCCTGAAAATATGATGGACATCCTACGTGATGGACGACAGTGGTGGAGCTAGGGTTTGGTAAGAGGGGCAGAGTATGATGTTTAGGAGATCTATGTAGTGGGAAAGCACTTGGTGTTTGTGTCAACACTGTTTAACATAGCCCCTCCCCAAGTATTTCTACAAATAAATACCGTTTTTTCTATCAACTTTCTGTCAAGTACTAGTAGGAAGGGTAACACTACAATTCACTCAATTTTCATGCTGTACATAATTTCACGAAGAGGGTTGGGGATTACTTTGCAAGGGAGAAGAGCAAACCTGAGAGACAAAGGCAAGAAGACCGAAAGGGAGCTGGGGATTCTTCCCGGGGAACTTTTGGAAATTACGCTCTGTTAGATGCAAGCTCATGGCATCTTGCAGTCGAGATAAATACAAAAAGAAACATTTTATTGAATATACTGTTAGTTAGCAGTGTGACCTTTCTGCATTATTGTGAAAGGCTAGCCTGTAATTATTATCACGTACCTGTTGAAATGCAAAACACTGAAAAGTATGGTCATCAGATGGAATCCCTATACTCTTTAGCCATTCAAGTTCATCTCATGCTTTCCTTCTTATTTCGCCCCAAGTTATATTAATTCCCCTTAAATGTCCAAATGGACCCGATTGAAAAGCACTGATGTTAGAAAAGCCCAATCATAATTTAAAGCCTAGCGTAAAGTAAATTTTTAGTGAAAATACCTCCTAGATATAAGTATATGACCCTTCTCACGATCAAAAGTGCACAAAATATCAGCTGTTTGCCGCACACATGGCACGATTAAATTTAAATTATTTGAAGTGGAAAGCAATATCAACTATAGCCAATAAGGTAAAGGAAGGGTAAACCCTGAAACAGGGGCAGCAATCGAGGGGAGGGGATCGCCCCTCTGACTATTTGGACGCCGTGCCACTTGGCAATGATCTGTTTCCACTGAATTCGGTAAATTTTTGACCCCTGCTAAACTAAACGTTGCTTCCCAGTCCTTTTCAGCCTTTTCTTGGTTTAACGTATATGTCAAGAAGCTTTGTAGAAAATATAACGAGGAGTCTTTATTAGTAAATTTGGTCGGGAGCTAGACAACACACCCCCTGTAACACTATGATCGGCAATCTAAACAGAAAGTAAATGGGTCTGAATGTAAGGTTTACACAAAGGGTTTATCAAGTCTTTGAGATGTATATGGCTCACGCGGTAAGGAGAGGAAAAACTAGCATAGGGGTTGGACTAGGAGATGGGGGCTACAGCCACCCCACCCACCCCATCCCCCATTCTGGAAGAAAATGTGCTACTTTCGGGTAGATATGCATTACATTCAAAAGTGCTGCAGTATCCCCAATCGGGAGTAATCCCGTTGGATGATGCAAGAGAGTCCTGGACAACATTGTCCGATTTATTTTTTCAAGGGTAGTATGAAAATAGTGTTTCTGGGAACCTTTGTCGTTGGCATATATTCAATGCGTAGGCACTACTTAAGCAAAGTGCCAGCATACGCTGGCACCCAGCCTACAGAAACGTTGACTTAGAATTATTCCTAGATTTCCGGAATCCTCCATGGCCAGTGAAAACTTGCAGACTAGATGTGAGTATTAAAGACTGAAAACGGCTCTAGCAGGCCGTTCATGTCAGTCGCTGGATCACCTCCTGAGTAGATGAAAGCTTCACTACTCAAAGGGATATGTTCATGTCCGATTTCTTTGATAGATGGGCTGCCACGCATGACAAGTTCAAATTAAAAATTATCACAAATCGTTTTTCCTTTCACGCTTTATTTGTGGATAGTAAGTAGCATTGTAAAATAGTGATAACAGTCGTTTTGCAGTTTGACTGGTGGACACAATAGTAATTATGTATACATGGAGGAAACACTTTTCATCGCACCTCCTGTCCCAGGTCGCCTATACTTTGTTTAGGAAAGGTTGTCCGGGCATAGTATCTGCTGCCTGCAAAACTTGGTATCAAATCAAGGCTTTTCATCGCTCCACGAAAGAGTGCATGGTCAACTAGTTGTCAAAAAGCAGTCTTTTTAAACCAATATTTTACCCTGATTGTTAGGCACAATTACATACTGTAACTTTTATTCAATCTGTCAAGGGCAAAAGCTGATCCGTATATGTGCTCTTTGTGTAACACTGAAGTGGGGACTATTGTGCACCCTTTTAGGGCTTTTACATTTTCTCCAACTATATCCTCGAGATAAAAGAGTTTTCACAGTAACCTGCCTGATATTTCTAGGACGGATACATTCGTCGGGTTGGTCAGAATTTTCCACCAATGCAACCTCTTTCACTATCCAATTAAAATATCACATTTTCTTTAAAAGTGGCAAGATGCGAACACAGGTGTTAAAGAGTTTTACAACAAATATAAACGTGGCTGAACAATTCAAAGAGGTGTAACATATTTTAAGAATTGAAAGAGGATACTCTTTACCGCTCACAGGAAGACATTCCTAGCGAAGTTACAGACCATTTACTCATTCGTTTTGTTTCGTGTTATATTTTATTCAGCGATACATGAGGCAAAGTATTACACTTGGCATAATTGTTTCTATTTTACTGTTCGTTAGTAGTGAGGCATAAAGCATTGCAGAAAATCCATTAGTCCTGTTTTTAATGAATGTCATTAGGTTTAAAAGAATGCAGTTATCAACTCTATATGGCCAACAGAGTATATTAGTATATATACGGGAAAAATATATCTTTACCCTAAAGACCACAAACAGATAGAGCCAGCATGCCAAGCTAAGATTCGGAGTTAAAATTTGCTCTGAAATGTTAAGGTTGTATTACATTCTTAAAGAAAAGTAATACTCAAAAGAAGAAAACAGCCTTTTCCCTTGTAAAGCATGTACATGTACAGACTTAATTTAAGTATATAGCCTCTTTTTAACCACGCATAAAGAAGAACATTACTGACAATGTATTTACGATATTTTCGTGAAAGGCAGCAAGGTTTCAGAGTTCAGAGAGAATTACCAATCCTATTTAAAATGTACTTAAGTCTAAAATTTTTCAAAAATATAAGTTACAAAGCTTAAAAAATGAATACAAATCGTCCTTATCCCATCTTTATAAGACATTCCTGAGCTGAGATATTATATGTTGAATCTTATTCACTCAATTTAAAATGGTAGATTGCACAACATTTGTGATGTCACCTTTGTTTTACTCAAATTACAGTCTTTGTTTTAAATTGTTTTTTTTTTCGACAGCCACTGCACCTTATGCCAAAATGTTAAATTAGTACTACAGGGTGACTTGACTATGCCCTAGCCTTACAACATGCTGTGCAAGTAATACTGTTGTAAATTTTATGAGGTCATATAAAGATTTTAGTTTCAAAAGGAAACAGAAGCAGGTAATGTGAGTTGTACAAAGAGGACATCACACATTATTGCACAATCGACTATTTCAAATTAAGTGACTAAATTTTAACATTCTGTATCTCAGCAATGGAGTAAGCTATGAAATGGGAGTTTGATGAATGAGATTAATTTTTCAAACTTTAAATAAAACATTTATGTAATTTTAGACCTAAGTTAAACTTTACCAAATGTTATAAAGACTTAACACGTGCTGTGATAAGTTCCGTATGGCCAAGAATAGGCCTAAATGGAGCCTTATGTTGGAAACAAAAATAAACAATTGTTGCTCTTTAACGAGACATAAGCATGGTTTCCCTTATTATACTATGGAGCTAAGATTCCAAGTTTGTGTTGAAATTTTGTAATATAAGTTTTGTTTAGTTGTTAAAGTTCAAAGCTATATTAGCTTTTCAAGGAGTAATGATTTGAGAAGGCGACAACTTCAAGTTCTCCTCTACAGAAAACTTTCTCAACATGAATGTCATAAAGGCTTGCTTGTCTGTTGTGATCACGTCTATAAGGGAGAAAGAGAAATGACCAGAACTTCTTGGAAAATAGCAAATTGTAATCTTTAATTAAGAGCAATTTTGTCTTTTCGTAGTATACACTTCACCAGCCAATGAAAAATAATCTCATTTTGGTTTGTTGGGGTCAAAAAAATCACTCTGGGAGTCTTCTTATTCTATGGCAACGACAATCTTCCAATTAGTTATCAGGTTCTGTGGAAGAAACAATACATGAATGAAATTAACAGTTTGGAGTTTCGCTGGAAAAACCCTAAAGAAATGTTAAAGCCAAACGTTTCATGCGTTGAACAAAAGTCATCATGCAGGGAAGAATTGGCTTCCGTAAAATGATCTCTTCTACAATCCTTATCCGTTGTAGTAGGAACAGTATAAACTTACAACTAAAGTCATGGCATACAATACAGCTCAGGTGAAGCAGGAGCACAAGTCACATATTACTGGCAAGAGACATCAAAGTCCTTCCATAGGTATATATATTAGAGCTCGATCTTTGCATTTGCAATCGTGCACAAACACAAAATTGGAGGGAGCTTTTGCAACCTTCATTTCTAGGATTCCATTGTACAGTGTAATGTTAACAGCAGGGTCCAAGCATTGTTGGCAAATCTGAGGCACCCTGTTATTTTTGAAACTTGAGTAGAAAAAAAATCCTCTTTGGCTGATGAAAATTTCCCCAGCGATGAGGTAGGTAACATGATATAACTTACTTGCACAACAGATTTGGGATTGAAAGAAACCTTTTAAAGCGTATCATTATTGCTAGTACCACTAAATATCACTTTTCATATATAGCTAAACGGCCTACAGTCTTTATCGCAGAACTGACGCTACGTAGCATGAAAAACTGTACTCTCGAAGCATGCTTCGAAGCATAACAGGTTTGTCCCAACTGGCAGCCCTGCTAAGTTTAACTATTATTACCTGAAGGTAGTGACTAAGAACTTTTTTAAAAACTTAAACAGTTGCAAGATTGTCATCAGATATGTAAACATTCCCTAAAGGCTGACTGCTTTATAAAAATCACAAGAGATTATGACAAAATATGGCTAATTCATTAATTTTTGTCAGAAATCAAATCGTTTGACTCATGGAATCCCCGTCATACTCAACTGTGAAAAGTAAAGATACTAAATTCTGTGTTGCGGATTCATACTATAAGCACAATACATTTTAGTGGACGTCATGATCTCTGACCGGGGAAACCTCAAAGAGAGACGATCAAGAAGAAGCACACAAAAAGATAACTTGATGCCTTTGTACTGACATAAAAAGCAGAATTCTTATTCAAAAAATGTTTGAAATGCATATCATCATAAGGATGTTATGAAATCTGAATGAAAGCTCAATTAGATCATTCTGTTAGTTACTTCCAAACAGTTGCACATAAACGTATCTAATTAAACGTGCATTATTTGTAAACATTGTACCATTTCAAGCTTCTCTCATTGTTATGCTTACTCCTCTTACCAGGTTCAAGCTCTCGTTCAGTTTTTCCATCTTCTTCATCCTCAGCTAACCACATGTTGCAGGGAAAGAATAACTTCTTGCGTAGTGATAGAGCGTCAACCTCAACATAGGCCAGCTTCCATCCAGGATATAACCCACTGTTATCATGTCCAATTCTGTGAAGATAAAGACATGTGGATGTCAGCAGCATACTCGGTTTACACTAGCTGTACTGAAAACCGTTGTAGTGAAAGATCGGAGCGATAAAACGCAACGCACTATGAATTGTTCATATTGTTTTACGTGGCTTTACACTAGTTCAATTGGGGTTTAGAAGTAATAACAAAGTCGAGTTAAATAACATTCACAAACGCATTTAGCCATTAATAAACCAAAGTTTATGCACAAAATGTAACCAACATGAAAAATGACAAATCTACGATAAAAGCCACATAAAGAAACAAAGTCGTCGCAGTTGATGGAGGGAGGGAGCTGGTACCGGACCCAATAATTCTCACAATGAGGTTTTCTTTAAAAGGTTCCATTAGCTGTAGGTAAGAATTGTCAAAAGCTACCTAAGAAAATGTCACAGTCCTGGAGCTATAGGGTATCAGCCCATAATAATATAAACCTCCCCACGGCCCTGCAAGCCTAACTGCTAACAAGAATATATTGTCTACTTTTACTAAATACTTAAATAATTCCTCAAACATGCAATTTCAAAACCATTTTATTCAAATTCAATTCTTCTTGTTAAGTTTTCATGCTCCACAATAAATATCAGGACCAGTCCATAATGTAGGGGAGAGTGGGGGGGGGGGGTTGGGACACGGGGTGCAATGGGACGTTCAATATATCTCTTGGTTCTAGTGTTTAGGTACACCCTCCTTTTGGTCATAAGAAGCACAGATTATTACGCATTAACCAATGTACAAATTATCCAGTTTGGCATTCTTTTGTCGAAATGTGGCTGGAATTTTTACTTTTTGACAATTTGACTAACTTACGGAACAGCTACATCATATGATCACATACTTCTGCAAAGAGCACTTTCCAAATACTTTTACTTGTGGTGTGGAAACATGCAAATCAAAGGTATTGCATGAAGAGGTGTGCACAATTATAATTTCGCGCATTCAAAAGATACAGGTCATCACATTGAAATATCATGTATGGGGTGCTTTGGAACACTTTGGACGAGGCTCATTGAGACAATGCAACCTATTCCATGTAGTCATAATTCAGAATAAACGGCACAATAAATCTTATCAAACACATATTAGGTCAAACAAAAGCTTAACAGCGTTAAATGGGGCCTTCTGCTGCACTGAAAGTATAATGAGGCTTTATCAATTATCTGAATAGCACTTCCTACAGTGTAGGCTGTAGTTGCATTGACTTTACTGTGGTAGGCTAGCAATGAAAATACATTTAGGCCTATAGCAGCTAATTTATGTTTTATATAATTACAATAATTTTAAGGAACCACCAAGTAATAACTCAACTCCTTTGGTGTAACATGTTTAATTCTCTCGAGAAGCTTGTTTGAATGACCCAGTTAAGTGTCATTTCTTTATAGGCAGTGACAGTGAAAGGAGGTACAAACTTTTAGGCCATTGAACGTAATTGTATGCTAGTTTCCATTCAATGCGCTGTTCAGTGCCAAATGTTCAGTTGGTGAGACTAGACAATGGTCAACCTTCCGTTTTTCACTGGGCCGGGGGGGGGGGATTAGTTATTTGTTTCTCCATGACTGTCCCAATGTACCCTGTTGGTTATCCCAATGTACCCCTCTTGCGGGGCGCACTGGGACGAAAAAATTGGAGAAAATAATCAAATTTTGTGAAAAAATGGAAAGTGGTATTCTAAGTTTTAATGCATGTGAGGGTACGCTGTGTTTTACTTTTTAGTCAGTTTTAATATCTTGCCCGTATCACATTCCAAGGGAGAGTTATCCACAAAAAAGTAAAAAATGTCCCAATGCGCCCCACTCTCCCCCTAGATTGTGTGAATGCATTCAATACATGTTTTTCTGAAGTTTCTCTTGTGTAGTTTATGCATTAGACACGATGGTTTTAGTTTGGGAGTCATCAATGTGTAAACGATGTCTGATTACAGAACTTGAAAATACGGAATCCCATGTACTTTGATTGAAAAATTATCGTAGGTATGCTACGCACAAGCACCAATAGAAATAAGGCCGGATGTAAGCGTGGACCAGCGGGGCACGTACCCATAGGTCCCTGAAGAAGAGGCCCCACAAACAAGGATATCATATCCTTTTAGGGAGACAAAGTTTAGCCGAAATCCAGAGGCCCCGCACAGAGGGCCCCACAATGTAGGCTATCGTATTTTTTACTTTAGTCTATGTGACACGAGGTCTCTGACAACTTAACATTTCTAGTCAATAGCGTTACTTTGTCTGTCCGAGTCATTTTAAAACTATTCACAGTAGCAGTACACACACTATAGACCACTGTGTTACTGAATGTTTACTGTAATTAGTGGCGCCGGCACGGGGGGCACAGGGGGGGCGTGTCTCCCAATCGATTTCAGATTTTCCTTTTGGGGGGGGGATTTAAAGTGATCCCAAAAGGCTTTTAAAGTATGGATTTCTGTACGGGGTAGAGTGAGGTGTGTTTTCGACCGAGTGATGGATCTATTGTAACCATTTTCTATCACAACTGGCTGTCAAACTATCAGAATTTTAGCAAATTCTTCGCAAGCTATCAAAAATTTCGCGCGCTCCGCGCGCTTTAACCAGTACCTCAATAATGTCATTATTATCAATAATTTCCGGTAGGAACTCCTGCAGAAGCACAGCATCAAAAGTTGAAAGCTGTTTACGAATCTAAGCTAAAAGACTGGCTTTGTGATTGGCAAATAGGTTTTTTGGGGAGTGTCTCGATGCAGAGGATGAATGCAGGTTTTGTCACGGTTATTTTATTTAATGAAAACTTTCGGGGCGCTACGCGCATTCGTCACGGTTTTCACTCCAACTCATCACCATTATTAAGGTTATAATACATGCAATGCATTCTGTTACGGCTTGTGGTCGCAAGTCAAACCAATAACAGCGAAAGATCACAGAAGAACGAGATTAAAATTCAACAACTTAATGATTATTTACAATCTCCTTATCTTACTTAAATTTACAATAATTAATTAGACTTACTCACAATCCTTTACTCAATATTTGCCTGGTCTGGTCCAAGGGCTGGTAGTGCATGCACGTTGACGATGGTACAGTAGTAGACCTGCAGCGTGCTGTAGCGTAGGAACTGGTTCCACGAGCGAATAACGACAGGGCTAGGCGATGACGGCGATGATGGATGATAACAATCTCAATACACAGCGTAGAAACGGCGTAAGGCAATTTGTCACAAGTGTGAATTGTCAGTGGCTGGCCTCATATGATTCGGTCAATAAACGGACAGCAGAGTAACGTCTGGACTCGATGGTATCTTTCGATGAAGTGTTGGGGTATCTCCTCATCAGCAGTTGTTGAACTGCCTTTTATATGCTAGGCTTTTCTTCGAGAACTCTCCAGAATTTAACAGAAACTTCTAGTGTACACAGTCCAGCAATTACGAGAACGTTCCTTAGTAGAAACTTCTAGAACACACAGTAGTTGTAAACAATTGTTGCAGCTGGCTAGGAGTGTTGCCAGGTCGCTGCTATAATTGGGACATAACGTAAACAGTTCTCACTTCTAGACAGTTCTAGAAAGGCTGCGTTGAAGTTGAATTCTCTGGAACTTTCCATTCGCTCGTCGATGGATTCAATCCGGTGTTCCTGACGGGTCGTCTTGTAACACTCCCCCCCTTGAAAAAGTTTTGGACGTCTCGGACAAAACTTAAGTTACAATATTTACAATGTATAACTTTACAGTAATAACTACAGTATGTATATTATGTAGTCCAATATTCAATGGAAGGTATAATCATAACATACAACTTGTCTTGCTAGGTGATGATACATGAATACAGTAACATCATCAATACACATTGTGCCATAGTTAACACAAAATTTCAAAACTTACAGTGATATCTTCAACATACTGCATCAGATCAAATTCTTGACAAAGAGTCTGGTACAACATTGTCTTTCCCTTTAATGTGCTTAATATTTACATTATACGATTGCAGAAATAAACTCCACCTCATCAATCTTTGATTCTTATTCTTCATCTTAGATAAAAATGTCAAAGGGTTATGATCAGTGTATACAGTGATAGGGAAACTAGTAGTTCCCAAATAAACATCAAAGTGTTGAAGACCAAGTATCAAAGCTAATGTCTCTTTTTCAATTGTTGAATAATTTTTCTGGTGTTTGTCAAATTTCTTAGAATAATAACAAACAGGGTGATCAACACCATGCTCATCAGCTTGAAGCAAAACTGCTCCTATGCCATTGTCACTGGCATCTACTGCCAACTTAAATTGCTTCTCAAAATCTGGAGCAATCAACACTGGTGAACTCATTAGTGCCTTTTTCAGTAATTCAAATGCTGCTTGGCAATTATCTGTCCAATCAAACTTTTCATTTTTCTTTAACAATTTTGTCAGTGGTGCAGCAATGTCAGAGAAATTCGGACAAAAACGTCTGTAGTAACCAGCCATACCTAGGAAGCGCATGAGCTGCCTTTTATCAGTTGGGGCAGGGAATTTGTCAATGCCCTCAACTTTAGCCTTAATTGGTCTAACTTTGCTCTGACCAACCACATGCCCTAAGTATATCACATGGGCACAAGCAATCTCACTTTTGACCAAATTGACAGTCAAATTAGCTTTGGCAAGCTTGTCAAATAATGCCTTAATATGTTGTACATGTTCATCCCACGAGTTGCTGTACACAATAAGGTCATCAATATATACTTCACAATTTTCTAAATCTGACGTAAGGTTATTTACTAAGCGTTTAAAGGTCATCTGTGAATTTTTCATACCAAACGGCATAACTTTATATTGAAATAACCCATCTGGCGTCACGAATGCCGAGATTTTCCGAGCCCTCTCAGTGAGTGGTATCTCCCAGTACCCCTTTAGTAAGTCAAACTTTGACACATACGTAGCTTTCCCAATCCTATCAATGCAATCATCGATACGGGGTATCGGATAGGAATCCGTTCTTGTGACTGCATTCACCTTTCGGTAATCAGTACAAAATCTGTACCCACCGTCTGGCTTGGGGACCAATATACAAGGGGAAGACCATTCACTATTACTAGGTTCTATAATGTCATGGTCTAACATATACCGAACCTCATCCCTGAGATGTTGTCGTTTTCGAGGGTTAACTCGGTAAGGATGCTGCTTGATTGGTGTGGCATCTCCCACATCAACATCATGTTCAATCAAATTTGTCCTAGTAGGATCATCTGAGAACAAGCATGCATATTCATAGATTAATGATTTCATTTCTGACTTTTCTTTGTGATCTAGATGACTTAATTTCTGGTCAAGATTTTTCAACACATCAGAATTTTGTAACTTAATACACATATCAGGAACATTATTAGCCTTGATCTCATCATTACTGAGTTCATAATCAGCATTGATAATACACACTTGATCACCTGTATCATTAGTGTTGCTATTTACATCATGTACACTTTCATCCTTAGAAATGTCACAATCTTCTCTTTCATAATATTTCTTCATCATATTAATATGACATACTCTTTTAGATTTACGCTTGTCAGGTGTCAAAATGACGTAATCTGTGTCACTGACCTTTCTCTCAATGACACAAGGTCCTTGAAAGCGAGCTTGGAGTGGCTGACCAGAAACAGGCAAAAACACTAGCACCTTATCACCAGGCTTAAACTCTCTTTTCACAGTGGTCTTATCGTACCACGCTTTCATTTTCTTCTGAGAGTGCCTCAGATTTTCCTGAGCAAGTTCACATGCTCCATGAAGACGATCTTTAAAGCGGGATACATAATCAAGTAGATGTATGTCTTCACCTGGATCTGATAACCACTTCTCCTTTAACAATTTCAATGGTCCACGAACTGTGTGTCCAAAGACAAGTTCAAATGGACTGAACCCAAGTGACTCTTGTATAGATTCCCTGGCAGCAAACATCACAAAGGGAATGCCTTCATCCCAATCTCTCTCATTATCATGACAATATGTCTTTAACATATTCTTCAATGTTTGGTGAAACCTTTCTAAAGCCCCTTGGCTTTCAGGATGATAAGCCGAAGACTTAATTTGGTCTATGCCTAACTCATACAACATCTGCTGGAATACAGTTGACATGAAATTAGACCCTTGATCTGATTGGATCTCTTTTGGCAACCCAAACAATGTGAAAAATTTAAGTAAAGCTTGTAAGACTGTCCGAGCCTTAATATTCCTCAGAGGTATTGCCTCTGGAAACCTCGTAGAAGCACACATAATGGTTAATATATACTGATGCCCTGCCCTACTCTTAGGTAGGGGACCTACACAATCAATGATGACTCTACTAAACGGCTCTTCAAAAGCAGGAATTGGCTTTAAGGGTGCAGCCGGAATATTCTGATTCGGCTTCCCAACCATTTGACATGAGTGACAGGTCTTACAAAATTTGGCCACATCACTTTTAAGTTTTGGCCAATAAAAGTGATTTAGAATTCTGTGGTAAGTCTTATTGACTCCTAGGTGCCCTGCAAATGGCATTTCATGAGCAATACTCAGTATTTCCCTTCTATAGGTCCTAGGTACCACAATTTGATGGTAAATTCTCCACTCTTCATCTAATGGTGCATCAGGTGGTCGCCATTTACGCATCAAAACATTGTTCTTAAAATAAAAGCATACTGGGACGTCTTTCGATTCATCCTCAGTGAGTGCACCAGCTATTAATGGCTGAAGCTCTTCATCATGTTGTTGTTGGACTGACAACTGGTCTCTGTGGAGTGTGTCAGACATTTTTGATTTTTCCTGTTTTACCCCCTCACTATGTGTGGGGCCAGGAGACTCACAATCCTGACTATCATTAAGATTAGTCATAAAAGATTGGCTGAGATCATACCAAGAATCTTCACTTTCATGAATATTTTTACTGGAATCTTTTCCAGACTCTGACTCCTCTTTTGGGAGTGCTGTTCCATTTTTAGGAACTAATTCCTCAATTTTAGAGGGCGGATGATTAAGTTTATCATCCTTATTTTCAGAAATCATACCCTCATTTTTAGAGAGTGGATGTTCAAGATTATCATCCTTACATGATTCCCTACTTGTTCCACTTTTGGGAACTGCATCCTCACTTTTGGAGGTTGGATGTTTAAGATTATCATCCACGGCGAGCTTTTGTGACATAGCTCTAGTGACAGCACAGGCAGGGAATAAATTTGGAAATTCCTTTTCTAATTGCTCTGTGTTGTTATAGTCACATGGTTTATCTGTCAAAATTGCATTGGCTACTACCTTTCCACCAGCTAGGTCATTGCCTAGCAACAGAGATACCCCCTTTACAGGTAGAGTAGGTCTGACCCCTACTATGACCGACCCAGAAACTAAATCTGACTTCAAATTAATTTTGTGTAGAGGGACAGAAATAAATCCACACTCAACCCCCTGAATTAGTACATTTGCCCCTGTGGAAGTAGAGTCCGATAATGGCAAAACTCCATCAAGAAGCAACGACTGAGTTGCGCCTGTGTCACGCAAAATTTTAATTTTGACGGGTGGATGAGCTGAATTCCCATCTAGGGAAATAAACCCCTCAGACACAAATGGAAGGTATTCTTCCTTAATTTTGTCGTTAGAATTAGGCCGTAAAGTCACGACTACCTCAGAAGAGTTCTCTACAATGGCTAAGGCATTGGAGGCTGTTTCAGTCTCCTTTAATTTTGCCAATTTGAAGCAATTTGCCGTTGTGTGGCCCTTTTTGTGACAGAAACCACAAATTATAATGTCTTTAAAGGCAGCTTTGTTTGAGCTGACCTGGTCGTTCTTTTGACGACTTGAATCTGGTTGTTTTTTACCAGAATTTGTTGGAGAGATAGAACCAGACTGAGATCCACTGTTACCTGTTGTGCCACTATTATTGCAATATTTCTTATTTGGCCTACTAAACTGACCCTTGTTTTGAGTCTGACCCACTTTACTGAATTTATGGGTAAGTGCATACTGATCAGCCAAATTTGCCACTTCTTTCAAGTTGTCAGCCTTATTTTCCTCAAGGTGAGTCTTAATGTCATCATTCACACACCGTTTGAATTCCTCGACCAGCATCAGTTGTCTTAAAGTGTCAAATGTGGAGACCTTTTTGGAAGCACACCATCTATCGAAATGCCTTTCTTTTTGATAAGCAAACTCTACGTATGTTTGTGTATCCGCCTTACGATACTTTCTAAATTTTTGGCGATAAGCTTCAGGCACCAATTCATAGGCTTGTAATATGGCCTTTTTAACCTTATCATAATCCATGCTGTCCTCTATTGACAGAGTGGAATACACTTCTTGAGCCTTGCCTGTGAAATTACTCTGGATGAGTATGGACCATTTATCTCTTGGCCATTTTAGTTGCTCACCCAGCTTTTCGAAATGATTAAAGAATTTCTCCACATTATCCTCCTGAAATTTGGGGACAAATTTTACGTGCTTAGAAATGTTGAATACCCCAGTATCCAAGCCTACTTTAGGGTCTGAGCCTTTTATGACCCCTAACTCTAGTTGCTTCATCCTAAATTCATGTTCTCTTGCCTCCTTTTCCCTCTGCATTTCTCTTTCTTCTTTTTCCCTTTTCCATTGCATTTCTCTTTCCTCTCTTTCCCTTTCTCTTTCCATTTCTTTTAATCTAATCTCCTTATTCATTTCCATTTCAAGCCTTTTCAGTTCAAATGTGTTGTCAGTTGGCACAGTGATAGCTGTTTCCAATACTGTACTAGGTAGGATACTTTCATCCACAAGATATTCTAGAACATATCTTTTAATCTCGTCTTTCCGCATTAAAGGCTGAAATTCAATGCCATAATGTTTTGCGACCTTTACAATCTCAGACTTCTTTAATGAATCTAGTTCCTCGACTGAGGGACTAGCCACGAATTTATCTAAGTTGAATGGCATTTTGAAATTGTTTACGATTTACAACAGAATTTCTCGAATTTTCTAGTACTTTTCGTTCCCGGATGTTAGGCCACCAATTCTGTTACGGCTTGTGGTCGCAAGTCAAACCAATAACAGCGAAAGATCACAGAAGAACGAGATTAAAATTCAACAACTTAATGATTATTTACAATCTCCTTATCTTACTTAAATTTACAATAATTAATTAGACTTACTCACAATCCTTTACTCAATATTTGCCTGGTCTGGTCCAAGGGCTGGTAGTGCATGCACGTTGACGATGGTACAGTAGTAGACCTGCAGCGTGCTGTAGCGTAGGAACTGGTTCCACGAGCGAATAACGACAGGGCTAGGCGTTGACGGCGATGATGGATGATAACAATCTCAATACACAGCGTAGAAACGGCGTAAGGCAATTTGTCACAAGTGTGAATTGTCAGTGGCTGGCCTCATATGATTCGGTCAATAAACGGACAGCAGAGTAACGTCTGGACTCGATGGTATCTTTCGATGAAGTATTGGGGTATCTCCTCATCAGCAGTTGTTGAACTGCCTTTTATATGCTAGGCTTTTCTTCGAGAACTCTCCAGAATTTAACAGAAACTTCTAGTGTACACAGTCCAGCAATTACGAGAACGTTCCTTAGTAGAAACTTCTAGAACACACAGTAGTTGTAAACAATTGTTGCAGCTGGCTAGGAGTGTTGCCAGGTCGCTGCTATAATTGGGACATAACGTAAACAGTTCTCACTTCTAGACAGTTCTAGAAAGGCTGCGTTGAAGTTGAATTCTCTGGAACTTTCCATTCGCTCGTCGATGGATTCAATCCGGTGTTCCTGACGGGTCGTCTTGTAACAATACATGTGTTGATCACAATACTTCCCCGAAAAACAGAAGTACATCTCCAACCTCTGTAGGGGCCAATGGGATCTTTCAATCTAATTTGCAGCATGATGTGGAAGGTTGAAAGTACGTATTTTCGGTTATAAATTTTTCAAAAAATTTTACCGAGCGCTTCGCTCGCAGCCATTACCGGTATAGGTGGTGATTGCTAATGCACTTACGCCGAAAACACATTCTGAAACGCGCTTTTTAGTCCTTAACTCCTTTTGCTTTACTTATCAGGGAGGTCTAATATCACCTCCCTGCACATATATACTTCCCCTCCCATTCCTCATTGATGGAAGCTGTTCGTCTGGATTTTCGTTCAAAATTAGTAAAAATACGATAGTTGTAAAGTGTTTGGCATCATACTCTATAGTATCATTTGGATGTCGGGTAAAATATCAGTGCCCCATTTTAAATAATTGATCCAGAGCTTTCCAGGAGGCACTATACCGGTGTCCGCCACCTTAGATACCCTTTTATAATGCATAATGAAGCAAAGGAAAATTTTCGTAATAGTCCAAGAATGTTTCTGTGGGCTCCATGCAAGTATTTTAACCTGAAAAGTTCCCCGAATAGAAGGCATTAAAGTAGCTAAAAGGAGGGCTTCAGAAGGTTTGTTGACAACATACCCTTCTCTAAGACAACATTCTCTCCACTTTCACCTATCCAAAAATTAGAATTCACAAAATTATGGACATTTTCTAGCCATATATATGATCAGTTCCAAAAATATCCCAAAGATAGCACCATTTTGCATCTAAGTAACCTTAAATTAAGAAATATTTCTCAAAGGGGAGGGGAACCCTCCCCTCAGATCTCTTCCCCATGACGGCACCTTTATGTAGTGACAAAGGAAGGATCCCACACTGCTGTATACAATCGCAGGGACGCACACTCTCCTCTTTCACCTAACCAAAAATTAGAATTCACTAAATAAGGATATTTTCCAGCCATATATGATCAGTTCCAAAAATACCCAAAAGATAGCACCATTTTGCATCTACATAACATTAAATTAACAAAATTTCTCAAAGGAAAGGCCCTTCGACCCCACCCCCAGGAGGGAACCTTTATGTAGTGACAAAAAGGATTCCACACTGCTGTATACACTCACAGGGACGCACACGAAAGGTACAATTTATGCAGACTTGGGGGGAGTTGATGTGGCATTACGAAGTCATCTATTCTGCCCCCTCCCCATTACGAAATCCTGGCGTCGCCACTGACTTTAATGTATCTGTATCATTAGGTCCTCTTAAAGAGGTAGGTATACCTGTATATCTATCACAACATTTTGTCTTAACAGCCCAATGAGTGTTCAAGGAGCCTCCACGTAGGTTCGTGCCAAGGGCTCCACGTTTGTAAATCCTGCCCTGAATAGAAACATAACCAGATAATACAGATATTTACCTCAGGGACAGAAATGATGAAGAAAAATAGAAATTCAAAGCTTACTTGACTTTGGTAATCTCTCCAACGTTTTGAACGTTTTGTAGGATAAACACATCCTTGCTTCTTTGCTCAAAGTTATTCCATTCTTGAACAGAATTTTCAAGGACTTTTAAACCTTAGGATAAGAACGCAACAAACAGGCAATATCAATGTTAATAAACAAAGTTACAGTGACGGCAAGATGAGACAAGGCGTTTACACTGATGAGATACGAGATAACTCGAACATGTTTAAAACAGCTTGAATTCGAAGTGTCAATTATTAATCTCAAAGCTTCGTAGTCCGTATTGCAACTAACGATTAGAAACTTATGTTGCTCTAGAAATACTATATTTTCAGGTAGAATGGCAATTCGCCTACAAAAACACATAAAGGTAGACATTAAACAACAATTTTAACATCTTAAAATGGATACACAATTCCTAATAGTGTGGCAAGATGTTACCTTGTATTTTTGTCTGCTGTTAGTTTCATGAAATTTCTTTTAAACATTAACTAGAAAAAATATCAGTTCTACTAAAAACTTCCTCTTTTACCTGTTACACCCTTCTTCCCAAACAGCTGGATGTGAACTTTAGAGTTTGTTCCTGCTCCTCTGACATCGGCTGTTTTCACAGAGACATAGTAAGTTTCTTTGTCACCTACATATTGGCCAAATAGAGTGCGAAGGAAAAGACATCATGAAAATACATAGAAGTACCAAAAACGGAAACATTTCCACGAAAACACACATATATCCTTATAGACTTATCTTCGTGAAACGGAGATAAGTTTGATTTCAAACTAACACACGTGATTTAAGTACGATAAATCAGACTTTAAAGATAAGTCTAACGTTTGTGAAATGGGGTTCAGGTCCTGACTTTGTAACCATTAAGTTATTACCGAATTTCATTTTTGTGATGCTTACGTAACTCTACAGGCCGAAGTGTTTGCTCAGTCTTTCCATCTCTAGCATGTAACATCTTATGGCAGGGAAAATGTAACTTCTTGTTTAGTGATGGAGCTTCCACCTCTACGTGGGACAGAAACCATCTACGATGTCGTCCTTTATTATCATGGCCGATTCTATAAAGAGAAACATACTCTGAGTACATAAAGATATATTCGGAATCCAATGCGTAGGATATGAGCGATATACTTATTTAAAACCGGCAATGCTGCTCAAACCGTTACTGTGAGGCATCAACGGAATAAGCTGAGTCAAGTTTTCTTAAAAATAGATATGTTTCTAAAATAGTCTTCGGCAAAAGGGCTGGAATCAAGTAAATCTATGAGTAGTAAATTAGGAAGAGTGTAACTCATAACATATTTCAGTAGTAGTTCGACATGTTGTATGTACCAGTCATCATAGACATGATAAGTCTACTAGAATAGTAGTTATTTTCCCCTGTTTGCTTTACTTGAAAAAACTCCTGCTCCCAAAATTGTGATATATGCATATAATACTTTGAAATTCATTTCTTATTTTCGTAAATTAAGTAATAAATCACAATAAGACCACAATTTTAGTCTTTGTGAAACAGGTCCATACATTGCAGAGCACTTTTTTGTAATCACTTAGCGAGATTCTTCCAGTTTGCATGACAACATTATATAAATGGTAACTGGTCGCAGCCCTTGGTAGCCTTTTGATTAAAGAATTATTGTCATTATACCGCGCACTCAAGTCCAGGGCGAACATATAACACTGGTAATTACGTCATCTACAGAGATGGATGAAAAATATAAACTGAACTAAGCTCACGTGAGTTCGACGATATCTCCAACCTTCGGGACATCTTGTAGGACAAATTCATCTGTGCTTCCAGGCTTAAATATATCCACCCTTCGTTCAGGATTTTCAAGATTTTTTACACCTTTGAATAAAAATTTAACAAAAGGTAAAATTAATCATACTTTAAGAAAGTTATCACGAAATACGAACTTAAACGATTCATGAAGTGTTTACTGATATAAACCAACCTAACATAGAGCTATACATTTAGGGCAGCTTTTATGAGACATTTTTTAAGTAAACATATGAATATCAAAGCTCTATAGTTTGTCATATAATTTTTCCAACTGACGATTTAAGAATTTTTCCATGTCGTAGCATGTATTACTTATAAAGGCACTAGTGATATTTCAAGTCTAGATTCGACTTTTATGTGGGAATATCTTATGCTCTTTTGAAATAAACTTTACTTAAACTATCGTTACAGATTGAGGTGCCAGTGCGTAATATTATTTAGATAGTACGTAATGTTATTACAAGATATTACCTCTTTCTAGCATATTGACAGTTTTAATTCAAATTTCGTGCAAATTCTGGTTTGAGGTCCACAAGGCGGAAATTGCCCGAATTAAACCATAACTTCTTTCTTTTACCTGTTTGACCATTCTCCCCAATCAGGTTGATGTAAACCTTACAGTCTGTCCCTGCTCCTTTGAAATCGGCTGTCCTCACATACACATGATAAGTTTCAGTCTCATCTACATATAACCCAACATGAACAGGAAAAAAATGAGTAGAATCCATAGAACTGGACCATAAGAAAATGGTTCACTGTTAAACAAGACCCAAATTAAATAAATAAGTTTGAATTTTGCTGGGTGAATAGTAATACCTTAAACAATCTTAAGAGACAAAATAACCAGCAGTTAAGGAGTATGCAATTTGCCAATAACACGTTTTCGAGATGTCTTGTTCACACCGTTTTCGGGTGTTTGACCTCCAGTAACTCCTGATGAAGTTAAAGTCTTACTATGAAACAGTAGAGGCCATTAACATTATATACATATAACCATACAAGTATGAGATCTGTCAGTGTTGCCCTTCTAGACCTTATGCATATGATGTTACAGAGCAGAAAGGTCCCTCTTTTCGAGGAAAAGCGAGCATCATTGCAAGTTACACCAACAAATGCAGATAGTTGATTTGTGCACCCTGGGATACGCCCGTAAGCTTACTACATGCGCGTGCGAAATTTGCGCCGTGAGTGCACGTGTGCTTTATTGCTTTCCTCCAAAATTACGTCAGTGTGATGTTAAACCATAAGGTCTATTGAGGAATTTTATTGTGCGTAGACAGAGAAACAGGGACGAAGGTGTGGTAGGTAGAGGAAAGAAGAACCACCAAAACAGAAAACTTGAATAAAATGACAAAACCTCCAGCAAAACTATTAGAGTCTTCTGAACTCCTTATTTGTGTTCATGTCCGGCTACTATCCCACTTTAGTTACAGTGCATACCCAATCTTCGAGGGAACCAGACTTCATCAATCGACAACAACCTCAACGTACAACGACAGCGTATCGACAACTTTCGAACTTGGAACATTCGACCCCATATCATCGACGACCACCGTAAGAGAAGTCACCAACAGCACTTGTATCGTGAGAGAGTTTATTTGATATCCACCCCAGCCTCGGGAGAGAGAGACATGTTAATAGCAATTGAACTCGACCGTATACCTCCAGCTCCATACGATTCGATTTTTTTTTAATACTTCTTACAGGGGCACAATTTCTGGGGTTTCGTATTATGTAACATTTGAATCAGGACGTCGCTATATACATTTTGGGCATCAGTTGATCGACTTCAGCGCATCGATACTGACATTGATCGATGTACGTGGTGCATCTACTGCGTCAGGATTGCTTGCACGCCCTAGCTTGGTTTCGTGAGGTTGCCGCTAAATGTACCGAAAATTTTTTAAGGCAAGACAAGTTCGTAGCCTGCGAAAGTTTGAAGTTAGTATATTCACATGGAGGTGTTGGGCGGGACGAGCTGAGGGATTATTATGTGATAGTAAAGATGTTTCTGTACTACTGAAGCAAGAACGAATTTGCTCGTAGGGGATATGGATACAGTTTCTAAGTTTGATGATTATAATTCAATATCATTACTAGCAAACAAACCTAACGAATATGGTAATCCGCTAGAATTAGTTGTAGAGGAACATTATGCTTTATTGAAACGAATGAAAATGTGATTACAGACGTAAATCATTCAAATCGTGGCATGATTCAAATGCGCCGTATACTTTGCAGTCTTTGGTGTGAGGAACAGTCGATAGCAATGTAGAATATTCCAAATTTATAAGTTACCGAGCATTAACTCCTGTATTACCGAAGTCTACATAATCGCACGAAGCGGGGGTGGGGGTTGGGGTTGGTGGGCTTTATCCCTCCCCCTAGTGAAAAAATGTGAGGAAGTGCACTTCCGTCCTTCCCCTCCCACCATTCAAAGACGAGGGGGTTTACATGACACTTAGATTGGGTGTCTCCTTTTGGCAAGATTTCTTACATTAAGGAGAAGAGTCACAATCATTAGGCCTATGTATCAGGGTGAGGGGTGTTGACTACCTCTAACGTTTTCGTTCTGCAGCAATGTGTTGACAAAAAAGTTTGCCGAGCCTATGTATACTCATGTCCAGTGTGTACTCAGAGAAGCCAATTAATTTTTTAACATCACGTTTAGAAATACCTATAGACCATATACAAATGACGTCACAGAACAGAAAGTGCACCCCGGTAGAGGAAAGCGCGTATCATTACAACTTACGCCAACAAATGCAGACACTGCAGCTGATTTGTGTACCGGTCGGACACGCCCGTAATATTACAACGCGAGTGCGAAGTCTACGCTGTGCGTGCATTGTACTTCATTGTTTACCCTCCAAAATGACGTCGCGTGACGTCAACGTATAATGTCTATATACCGTTATAATATTGCTAGGTTCGTGACTTTCATAGCATAGGAGTAAAGGACCCTTGACATACTAGAAGCACTTTTAGAAACTTTTGTAAGACAACTTTTATCTCATTGAAACCTGAACGCGCCCACGTGGCAAAATCCAACTTACAAACTGTGAACTAAGGTCCTTCAACTCGGCCTCACTGAGACGTGAACACAAACTCAGTAGGGGGTTAAGTTGAAAGACACCACCTGTCCAGGACGACCTTCGACAGGCGACGGTACCTTTGTAAACTTTCAAAATAGGCTGCATACGCGCTGTAAAAGAAAATTATTTTTAGTGCCGTTTTGTTTTTGAAATATGCATTTGAGTTTGAGACTGCTGCTGTGTTGATGGCTGGCTTAGTTTTTAAGTGTTTTGGTTTCTCTCCAAGTCTGAAGTGTTAACATGATATCCCCGGATGCCCCTTAAAGGTCTCAAAGTGTGAATAACATATGGATTCAAGAAATCAAGTTTCGTTTTCATATAACAGTTTACTGTATTTACAGTCCAGCATATGTGGTAATATGCTATGCCCATTTGTACGATGATTGCCATGCCAAACCACAATTTGGAATTTTTCAGTAGAGGGTAGCGGGGAGGGGGCAACAATTGAAAACACCATTCAGCATGTTACAATAAATTTGTCAATTTACATATAAACGTGGAGTGTGTTTTCTTACAATGTTTACCTTTAGCCATACATTTCATTTCATTTAAAAAATTTTAAAACATTGGATGCAACTTTCTCTACAAAGAAAAAAATATCCTTAAAATTACTTTGGGTTAAAATGCACGAATACTCAAATTAGCAAAAACATGATCTTGGCTATGCTGGGGCAATAGAACAATAATCAGCTTTAAAAGTACCTTTAAAGAGTAACTGATGTTATCATTGATAAAACAGAGAGGTTAATGCATGTGTCTTACATTGAAACATGTTCTTACAATGGAACATGTTATTTATGAACATTTAAAGTTCTTATTCTAATGCTTACGTTTCTCAACAGGTTCAAGCTCTCTCTCAGTTTTCCCGTCTCCTTCATTATCCGCTAACCACATATTGCAGGGAAAGAATAAGGTCTTCTTCAGTGATGCAGACGCAATTTCAACATGTGCCAGCAACCATCCAGAATATGACCCACTGTTATCATGTCCAATCCTGTCAACGGAAAAGTAACATGTTAAAGAGGTAGAACACATTTGTGGCATTGTTACACTTGAGATTTTAGCTATAAACGGAGGGGAAGATATTTCACAAGGAGGGAGGAAGGTGTCTGCCCTGCAATTTTCTCTAATTGGCATGCAGTCATAACAAGAATTTTGCCCTGAATTTTTTGCCCGAAGATAATTTTTCGAGGAGGTGGTGGGGTTGTAGCCTGGTAAGCCATAGTACGCTCTATTTTAACTAGCTGTTCTGAAATCTGTTACCGAAGTGAAACATCGATGGGGAAAATTAAGACACTTTATGACTTCGTCATGTCTGGATGTCTCATTCGAAGTAGGTCTAGGTGTAGTAAAATGATTTTCAAAAAATTATTTCAGTAACCATGAATTATACTGTATCTATAAAATCTCAAACACAAAAGAGAAGTCAAAACTGTAAAGAAGCCAAAGAGTATATCCAAACTGTTTACGGGGGTATATAGTCCTTCATTTTGCCTTTCCGCTAAAGGTGGAGTTGGCGCCAGATGGAGGGTAGGGATTATACCCCCTAGGGGAGCTTGGCCCCCTATCGGGCAAATCCTGGCGCCAATCATGACTGAAGATATATGTCATAACCACAAGTGCCCAACTGCGCACATGGGAGTTATTTAAATACATTTCTTTCCACTAGTTATTCATTTAGTAACGTGAAATATCAGGACGAGTCCATAATTTAGACCTGTATGAATGCAGGGAGGGGATATTAAATCTAGTATCACCTCCCTGATGAATGCAGTCAATGCGTGTTTTACTAGTGTGTCTCTTGCATGCATTACCAATAGTTAGGGAGCTATCCCCCTTACCATTTACACTATTGGAAACGGAAGGTTTGGTAGTCTCCTTCTATCAAGCACACTATGGGGACGAATGAAAAACAATTCTTGAAGTGCAGCACTTGGGGCCATAAGGACATGTGGGGCCTTAAATAGCGTCATAAGTGACCTTCATTTACGCTTTTGAGAACAAACCTGATACTTGTACATAATTAAACTACTTAAACTTTTGCTCGTTCTCTAAAGCATAAGTGAGACAATGGAATGGCTATATAATATAAATACAACTTTGAAATATCTAGAAGGATCATCTTTGGACTCTAAAACGATCAATCATTGAAGACTTTGGGTAGCTATCCTTCATTTTTCCTTACTGACGTGTGGTCAAAAAATTATCAGCTCAAGTATGAGGCCCCTGGACTCTTTGAATAGGGCCTTAAGTGTGAAAAAATGCCTCCTTGAAGTAAAAAGTTACTTTTTCGAAGGACTGTATTTTACAAAATACAAAATATGCTGCAGATGAGGTGACAGATTCAATATAGATGGCTAGCATTGACTCATCATACAATTTCTCAGCATTGTATCGTGGTCCAAGAGAAGGTTACTGCAAAACCAGTAACACTGGCACAGTACACTAGATCTGTTTTGAGCCTCGTTTGGCCATTTGACTATCTCTTATGTTGTAATGCCAGGAGTCACCCTCTCTTGAGTAGTTTGTTTGTGACAAGTAACGTAAGGAAACATTATGGTATGGAATTCAGCTTTGTTCTCCAAGTTTAAGTGAGACAATGGAAGAACTATTCCATTATGTCCTATTCTGAAGTATCTGACAGGACTATTTTCGGAACCCAGTCAATTTATCTTTTTAAAGAGTACAGGACTATGCCTCCTACTTTCTACACACCTGTGGCCAGCAGATTATTATCTCACTTTTGATGGCCTTCTGATGCTTTAAAATAGGTGGGCCCGAAGTTTGAAAATCTGCTAACTTGAAGTGCAAAATTTCGTTTTTGAAGACCTATATTTTCAAAAATATGATACGGTAGGTACTACAGATTTGAGGACAGATTGCATTTATTTGGCTATCGGTTGCTTGCCATGCTCATTTTGGGGGTTGCATTGTATTCTTGTGGCAAGTTATTAGCCTGCTAAAACTGTAGAAATGGCCAGTGCATCCACCTCGGGCCCTTATTAAACTGAAATGCCCGGGACTATCCTTTCTTAAGTCATGTTTTTGGGACTTCGTTCTAAGGGGATGCCATGGTATCAATTGCATCTTTGTTCTCAAAAGTGTAATTGGGATCTCCTCTGGTCCTCAAATTGGGCCTTTCTTAAGCAGAGAATGCCCTTGAAATTCTTTCCTTCAGACTAATAATTTAAGTAGTTCAGTTATTTACAAATATCGGCTTTAATTGTTCTCAAAAGTGTAAATGAAGGCCACCTATGGCGCTGTTTTAAGGCCCTACCTGTCTTTTTGAGCCCAAGTGCTGCACTTAAAAATGGGTTTCATTCGTCCCCTCTGTGCTTGATAGAGACCATCAAACCTTTCGTTCCCAATAGTTTAAATGATTAAGGGGCTAGCTCCCTAACTAGAAGGATGCTGTCAGCTAGTATAATTACTTTGTGTGAACGATGACTGATTTTAGCATTTGTGGATACGGATTGAAAAGCTCTTTTAATTGAAGAATTATCGCAGGGATGCCATGCACAAGCACTAATAGAAACATACCACAGATATTTACCCCAGGAATAGAAAATAATGACGACAAAAATAAATTGAAAGCTTACCTGACTCTGCTAATTGCTCCAACGTTTTTAACGTTATGTAGGATAAACACATCTGTGTTTCCTCTTTCAAACTTATCTCCTTCTTGCACAGGATTTTCAAGAAACTTTAGACCTTAAGATAAAAACGCACCAAACAAATGATAAAAATATAAATAAATAAAGTAATTAGGTAGTGAGACTTGAAACTATGAATAAAATTCTCTGAACCTACTCAAGACAGCCTAGTTTCTGTTTCGTGGCGAATTTGAAAAAGCGGACAGTACCATTTTTAAGGGGAAACCAGTGCCATTAGAAGACATTTTTGTGTGAGGGGAAAACAAAAAACATTTCGACAGAGCATTATCTTCAAATAAGTATTTCGCTTCTGTTTCAGTTCTAAAAGGGGGAGGCGAGTCTGATCTAAAAGCGTAAAGAGTGACGTAAAACTTTATTACTTTATTGGAAAGGGGTGGTTAAGGTTAAGGTTTTTAAGAAACTTCTAACTTTGGATGCAAAGCCTAGCTATATGTTTCAATTTTTTCTTTCTTTCTTTTTTTTTATTACTGAACTATTTTCGGGTCGGTTATAGCAAAACAAATGCCGTTATTGTGGGTAGTTCATGCCTAGAAAAAATGCCATTGACAAACGACTTTCAACGGTGACTGCATTCTAGTAATAAGGTGTGGCCGACGAAGTCTTTCAACGCGAGACGAGAAGCCAAAAGCGGGGTGCCTGGGTATGCTGCCCGAGAGTTACCTTAATTAAATAGCTGTTTGCGTCTATTCTGGACTATTTCTAGAGAAAATCATGCCGTCCTTTATGTATTATTTGAAACGCTTATGAAATATTTTAAACGACGATAATTGCAAATTAATGACTGAGAGAATACCATGGCAGTTTGCAAAGGTGCTGCTGGAGTGCTACGCGCTCCCTCCTGCCATTGATCACCATTTAAATGTAAGATAATAAGTCAGTCTAGCCGTCGGTTGAGTGAATGTGGGGACGTTAGTTGGTAGAAGAATAGAATTCGGGGGCGGGAGTCGCAATGGTTTTTCAAACAAAATCTGCATTCAAGTTCTACCACAGATACTAATAACGAGAAAATGTCACGAAAATCGTCTTTCAGAAATCGGTAATAATGTGACCACCTACCGATAATGGGTGCGCTCGAAGCTCGCCGAAAAACTTTATTGTGTATTTGGGTTGCATGATATACGATGAGGTTTCTGAATTGCTTAGTCAAGGACTATTATTCCATAACCATCGATGACCATGCGTTGTAAAAAATTTAAATTTTGGATTTTAATTAAAGAAAATTTGAAGTTTTGGGGTTTTGAGGAGAATTTGAATAGCTTGGGTATCTTTGGAAGAACCTGCCCTCCTTCAGAGCAAAACTGTCCTAAACTGTCGGGGGGACTAGTCGTCGTCGGGATTACTTACGTTATATCATACCTACTAAGGCTTCACAACGATACTGGAAAATCTCCCACACTTAACTTAAAAATTTCCCTGAGGTGGGGCATCTTTCCCAGACGGGGAAGGAACATGGCCCCTGCCCCACGCCTGGCACCAATCCAAGTTCAGGGATGTTTATTTTAAGGCTATTTAACATGTTCACCCCCACTAGACTCAAGACTTCGAGATTAACTGAATGTTAAACAATCATGTACTGCATCAAAGTTATTTAAGTTTGGGAGAAAATTCACTTGTGAATTTTGACCTTGCTGATTATCATGTTCGGGTAAATTTAAAATGTGTCAACCACAACCACATGAAAGCTGACAAACTAAATAACATTTAAAGTGTAGTTTCAACTTTTACAAAGTGGTAGGATGTCGAAAACTTACCATGTCAAGTTCGCCACGAGACTAACTCTACTTTCAGCTATTTGTAGATTTGAATCTAAGAATATCAAAAATCTGTAGCTACATGCACGCACTCCATCTAACGATGATAGGGCATATTTTCTTTTTGTTGCATCATGTGCTGTTTAAAAGCATGACTACTAAAACTGATAATTTTAAAAAAGCATGAAAGATAGATATAAAACAGCAAATCTCGAGATTACCTGTAATATTTCCGAAATGAAACTAAGCATAACCAGTTCAGAAGATTCTCCCTTTTTGAGGAATCTAGTTCCCCCCCCCCCCGATCAGGAGAAAAATTGGTTATGGGGGCCGCCATTGTGTCTATTTTACCCACAATTCCATGCGTTCTTCGTGTACATTTCCAATGAGAATGGTTTTTGGAACCTCCCTTGCAGAGTGTAATGGAATTAAATGTATATTCGGTGGATACTTTTCATAGCTACCGAAAAGCAATGTCTTAATCGGAGGTTCTTCACGCCGTTTTTGAGAAAATCGGAAGTTCTTGAGTTGTCTTCGTTTTTGCTAAAACTTGTCTATGTTAGGCAAGAAAGCCTATATATTTTGTTGCGTACCCTTCCGCTCGAGAGAACTTTGGTTTTCTCCCAAACGTGAGAATCTCCGAACAGCTTGAAATAGATATACCATATGTAATATCATGAAGAGGTGTTCCATTCTGCTCGTTACTGACGGACAGTGGCGTCACCAGACTTTTCATTCTGGGGGGGGCACAAGGGGGGGCACAACAGTTCGATGAGGGGGCACAACTAGATAGCGGCGTATACAGTATGTTGTGTGAACGCCGGCCTGGGGGAGGGGTCTAAGGGGAGGGGGTGCCCCCTCCCCTTTGAAAATTTTTGAAAAATTAGGTGTCCTTAGATGCAATCTGGTGCCACATACGCTACCTTTTTGAAGCAAAATTTCTGTCAAAAAATAACGAATTTTTAGGAACTAAAAAAAAAAATTATGCATGGATTGAGAAATTTTCATGAAGTGGAAAAAACGTGCATGTGTATTGCCGAATCAACGATCAAATATTCTTTCGATTGTGGACTTTTCAATTAACGTGAAATTCTCATGATCCACAAACTGAGTGATTGGAGTCTTACGGGATTAAAGTGATCATAGAATTTTGTATCACATATTTCTCTTTTAAAATTTATTGGAATTATTTTTTTCGAAGAAGAAGATACGGAAAAGTCTCCTTGAAATTGCTGGCACTGAGCTTGCATTACAATTCGCAACGCAAGTGGCAGGCAAATTCCATGGTACTGTACGTACCAAACAACACCATTCACTGTTTTGGTTAATGAGTCCGCGAGGCAGACATTTCCGCTACACTTTATCAAGGCGTATACTCACACCTATTGAGGCGGCGAGGATTATGGATAGATTACCAAGACCGATGCTCAGCCTCCAACACAGAGAACACTGTCTGCTTTATGAGATGGGGCCATTTTGTTATTCGAAAAAATACAAATTGCTGCCTTTTCTTGTCCTAAGAAGAATCAAATCATATAAAACATGGTAGTCAAATATTCTAAGTACAGAACTTACAGAAGATCTATACATTTTTTTTTCAAAATCTCAGATCTCAGTTGGGGGGCACAAGGGAGGCACAAGGTTTTCCAGGGGGCACGTGCCCCCTGCCCCCCCCCCCTTGGCGACGCCACTGCTGACAGATTTGATGTCAATTTTATGCAAAACAGAGTGGTAAAAGTTCAGATAGTTTTTCTTTTACCTGTCACACCCTTCTTCCCAAACAGCTTTATGTAGACTTTAGAGTTTGTTCCTGCCCCTTTGACATCGGCTGTTTTCACAGAGATATGGTAAGTTTCTTTTTCGTCTACACATTGGCCAAATAGAGTATGAAGAAAAAAAATCAATGTAAATGAAAAAATGTAAGATTTGTTTAAAAACATCTAAAAACATCTAAAAACAACATAAACTTTAGCTAGGAAACCCCTTAATGCATAAAGCAAAACTCTTTAGATGATAAATAGCAATAATGTAAGAAAACATATGTCAATGTTGCGCTTCTTGAATTACTATGTGAAATATCATTAAGAAGTATTTACTGTAGTATGACTTCTAATGACTTCAGATGACTTTAACCTTCCAGTAAAACATGAGGGTTCATCTACCTTATATAAGCCACGCATATGCCAAGTATATGAGGTCTTTCAGGGTTTCCTTTCTTAAGAAACTGTTCACAAAGTTGTAACATAGCAGCTTTCAAGAAAACAAACAAATTTGGTAAAAGGTCATTACTACAAAGGATTCAGTTTTGATCGAAACTATAAGAAAGATTGCACTTCCATCAAGGTGATAAATACTTCAACTTCTAAGGTAACAAGAAGATCAGTTAAGTTGGGATTTTCATTCACAAGAAAAGGACATGTAGAATGATTAATTTTCTCTTATAATGCCATTTCCTACAATCTTAAGCATTCGTTCTGTGGTATTGCAATCGCGACGGTTAACACTAAAACAGCAGAACAAGATGACGTATACATAATACAAAAACAAATGATAAACGCTGTGCAAGAACCCATGGCGACTTCCACACTGAGCCACTTGAACATTATATATGTAAATATATATATATATATATATATATATATATATATATATATATATATATATATATATGTATAAGTCGAAATGCTGCGGAGCACTATAGAAATGTATCTATCCAACCATCCCAAATCTTGTATCAAATCCATCCCATACTCTCAACTTTTGAGGGTCAGAAAGATTTGCTCTGACTATTCTTCTTTAAAACCGTCAGTATCCCACAAAAATCCTCTCTGACGCTCTACATAGAATCCACAGAGCTCAAGGGTCGAACAAAAAGACCAGTACGTGTACTAATATAAGCATTCCTTTGGTCATTTACCTATCTCCCATCGGTACGCCCTATCGTAGAGACCCTTCTGCAAGACCCTTCAACCCGTGACCTTCCCCTGAACCCCCAAAATATTTCTTATCATTTAGATCGGGCTTCTGCCACAAGAGCCCATGGCACCCCAGAAACTCCAGAAACATTCCCTTGTAACCGTGGGAGATGCCAACTCATGCTCCGTGGTTAGCAAGAACACCTCCTCAACATTTTGAGTCCTAACGGCAAAAGCTTCAATGTTAACCAGCACTTCACCTGTACTTCCACGAATGTGTTTTACATTTTAGTTTGTGGACGCTGCAACCCACTGTATGTTGGAGGGACCAAACGTCGCCTCGCTGACCTAGTCACTGAAGACGTTAGGCCCATCCAACAAAATCTCCAAGGTTATCCGGTAGCTACACATGTCAATCCCCATCACCATGCTCGATACAGGACTTGGCCGTTACCGCAGCCATAATGTGCCGAGGTTCTGACCGTGATCGTTAAACTGCAGTAAACCGGCTTATCATGAAGTTCGGAACCCTCTCTCCTCACGCTCTTAACGTTAGGAATGGACCCTATATAACTTTCCCCTTTTTTTGAACTCTCTTTTAACTAGTTTTATTCGGTCCCCATACCGCAGTTTTGTATCGTCGTGTTTATTTTTTCAACCGGTTTGTCCGTGCTGAATTTTAGTGTGTGTTTTCCATACTTGTTTCATTGTTGTTCAGTTACATTTTTGCCACCTGATGAAGGGTTTATACCCTTTAAACGTAGTGAAATCTTCCGCAAACTTTTGAGCACTTTTTACTACTTACATAATATACATATTTAGATTTATATAATATATGTTATTACAGGAGTTCTCTTTTTAATGCTTACGTGTCTCTACAGGTCGAAGTTTTCCTTCTGTTTTCCCATCTCTATCAGGTAACATCTTATGGTAGGGAAAGTGTAACACCTTGCTAAGTGATGGAGCTTCAACCTCAACATGTGCCAGAAACCATTTAGGATCATCCCCCATTTGATGAACACCAATTCTGTAGGGAAAACACGTAGAGGTAAATAGCCCAGAGCATAACATTTGCGACATTCCAATGTCAGCAGTTTACCGTGTTGAACTTGAAACTAGCTGCATTATAAAAAATGTGACGGTAAATCGTCGAAGGCACAAATTTAGACACATTCATTAGCGCCTCGCCATAGGGGCACGGGGGCCACTGCCCCCTCCCCCCCCCCCCAAAAAAAAAGTTTGCAAAGCATGGTCTTCAATTTTCCAACAAAAAAGTTCGAGATGGGTTCGGCCCTCCCTTTTCCTTGACTCAGTTTAAAATTAAAGAAGTGGATAACTTTCCAATGCAATGGGAAGGTTAAACATTAGTAAAGTGCTTTCAAAAGGACATTTTTTCGGCGCGCTTCGCGCGCGTTTTCTTAGTGGCTTGTTCGCTACTTTGTGTACTTCAGACATCACAAATGGACCTACCATTAGTGCGAGCTAAGGAAATCAATCAAATGCTCATGCTGTGATATTTGTACTTTGATTAGCTTAGGCATCATAATGTCATTTACAGAGGGTAACGGTAATGCTGGAGTTAAATGCACAGAATTTTGCAGACACTTCAGAGCTTTCGGGGTCCATTAGATACACAACCCATTAGCCGTGTTGATTATCATCCACGACTAAAGCAGTTTTGCCCGGGTGTCACCTGACCAGATTGCCATAGTTATCTGTCTACAAAATGTTGTAACGGGCATGTAGCCTAAACGTATGGTGTTTCCCATAGAAGGAGAGGTTTCCCTCCCCTTGTCCAAATTGACAGCGCCGTTGGCCCACGAGCGGTCTTATGCCTGTCAAATGGCATGTTGTAAGCAAAAGGTTCTCCACCGCTGTGCTAAAGTATATCGTTTCAGTTGATTTAAAATAAACACACCAAAAAGTCAATCTAAGCTCAGTGTAGTGCGACATTTTGGCCTAGCTATTTGTATATAGGATGAGACGTCGTTCTGAGTTAGGGGAATTCCCCTCCCCCTTTGAAAAAATTTCTTTTCAGAACGGTACTGAGATCCAAAATAGTGCTATCATATCATCGTTTTCAAGTGTCTTTAGTGCTCGTAATTTCCGTTAGTTTAAGAAAACAATCCAGAAAACCAACATTTTATGGCTTCTTGGCAAAGCTGAAACATATTGTGACACAATGAAAGGAACAACAAAATATTCAAAGGTGAGGCTCATTTTATACAAATAGATCAAGCCACTTTGCCCATTTCACCTGCCTCTTACTGCCCCCCCCCCCCCATGGAGTAGCGATTGGCTGATATGGTTGTATTTTTATTTTTAAAGTAGTCAGCTCATGACTGAATGCCAGAAACTGTTTTTGAAGAGCTCTTGAAAACTACATGGGGAATCGCTGTAATACATAATAACCATACTCCTATTGTGCTATCCGGAGCTGACCATTAATATTGCCGGGGGGGGGGTCTTCCGAAACTCCCTGAATATGGACTTGAGTTTGCCCCTCCCCCTCAAACAAAATTTCTTAGAGCCGCCCATGAACACATTGTGTCTTGTTTTTAATATGGAAATGTCTCTAAACTGTTGCGAAGCTAAAGTGGGGGAGGGAACGACCCCATACACATAACATACAAAGTATCTGTCGGAACTTTTTGATACCTTAATTAAAACTGCTCGTGCAATACATTGTTGTCAGCTGGGGAGAGGAACCCCAGCTTCGGTGAACTCGAGCCCTAGAATGAAGATCATAAGTAACCAGATAAAAACCCTTGCCCCAGTTTGGTGACCTAGAGCCCTAAAAATGAGGGTCATTAATTAACCAGATGAAGGCTCTTGCCTAACTGTAAAATCCAAATGCTCAATAAAATTTTGGGGCGCTTCGGCTTTGTATACAATTACAGGAGTCTCATATTAACGCTCGTCATACAATTTAAGAGTAAATTTATCTCAAAATCTGAAGGACAGAATTAGAGGAATTATTGTTTTGAAACCATTCCGCTTGCCATCTGCTCTCCTTAGCAACTCCTTGACAACCATGAACTCATCATCGTCTCGACTGTTTGTTTTGGCCATAGTTTTAAAAAGTGCTATATTATGATCTTTGTGGTCTTCTCATTGCGCATCGAATGACATTTGCGAACAGATGAAGCTTCATTCTACCGCCCACAATTTTTTTAAAAGTCATGACTTCCGGGGTTTTGCCTCCGGGCTCGCTGGGTCCCTTGCCCTAGAACGTAAGAGTAGCTTGTGCAGGATTTCGATCATGCGGAGGCTGAACTTGTAAGTCCCTGGGCTAATATTGAGGGTTGGAGTAAAGGGAGCAGGTGTCACAAGTGCACCAAAGGTGCACGACAAGCCCGAAGCGCGAGTTCGGACGCATGGGTCCGCGTTAGGTCCCTGGCGGGGTGCATGAAGCCCCTGCAATAGAAGATAAGATCGCCGGAAACTGGTGCCGGCGACTCACTTTATTAGGTTTAATACCATTTCAGATTTTGTTAAATTCTATGTTAATGGCTGAGAGTACAGATTACTCATAGAAGCCAATAAAAGAACTTCAAAAACATTTCCATGGAATGAACAATTCTCGATATATTATAGTTTGTCCGAATAAAGAGCATGTTTTCTCTTCATTGACGAATGTAACGAGGAGGTTAATTTTCACGCTTACTACTTTCAACACGCTACACTCCTTCGCAGATGGGCTGTTTAGCGTGTATAAACCTAATATAATTGCACACAAGGAAAACCCATAGTGTGGAGGTTACATTATAAGGCGGCGTTAGGGTTCAAAGACTACAAGAGGGATTAACGAAGAGGCAGTGAATTGTTTCCGCCAGTGGAGAAGAAGATACTCTACATATTAATCTCGTTGCAGTTCATCGACATGTAGGTCATCCAGTACAGTGAGACACATTTTGCATGTATTCCCTATCAGTCAATGGAACGACCACAATCTTTATTTAATGACGGGTTCAAGAAATTGTCATAGAGGTGATTCCTCAAGAGGGAGCTGTCCGGTACGGGACTAAATCCGACCATAGCCCGACCAAGCTGAGGACTGATTTCAGAAAATTTGGCATTCCAAATGTCCCAGATTGTAGGTGGGGTGGGGCAAGGGTGAATTTTCCCCTTAGATTTCCATGAACGTAAATGAAAGTTTGGGTACTTGAGAAAAACTACTGAGTTGCTGATAATTTGACTGTCCTAATAATTATGTTAAGGCCATTAGAACATGGGAAATCGCATATAAGGGGTCTTTTCCCCCAAATGTCCCGGAAAGGTTCCCGGACCCGCTGTGGAGGCTTTCTTTCGTGATTTACTCTTCCTGATGCTCCTGATTATAGGAAACACCACTCTGCAACACACCTGATTGGAATGTGTCCACTGGCGGTCCAAGGAGGGCCAACGGGGGCCATGGCGCCACCCAAAGGTGGACCAAAAAGTTGTTTTCGAAGATTCGCTGAATAATTAAGGAATAAACTGCGATAGGGAGACTTTTACCGGCGAATAAATAGTCGAGACTCTAAATTTAGCTGAATAACGGACGAGACGTAAGCCGCCGAGTCCGTTATTTAGCTCGAGGCGCTAATCCTTCTTCAAGCCGGCACATAGAGGTCGCCTGCCAGACATGGGCGTCCGGAGGGGGGCAAGGGGGCACCCCCAGAAAATCAAAAACTTGAAAAAACGAACAAAAAATAAAGAAAAAAACGAAGAAAATATAACATCAACATTTCTTAACAGTTCACTCAGTGTAAATTTCTACTCTCAAAATAGGAATTGAATAAAAATATCAACACTCAGGCCCCAGCAGCCCCCCTTTAGCATATTTTTGGTATTTTTTGAAGTTTATATTTACGATATTGCTAGTGTTTCCCCTTTTTATATGCGGTAAATAGGCCTTGGAAGTGCCATTTCCAGCGATCTGGTAGGCATTTTGGGCCAAAATTTTCTTGCGCTCCGCGCCAACCCATGGTGGCGCGAAGCGTTGAGAGTCTGTCTATGGGCTTCGCTCCCCCTCCCCTTGACAAATTCCTGGCTACGCTTTTGTCAACACTGTGTGAAAGTAGCATCTAAACTCTTTTCTGGGAGTAAAATATTTCCCACGAAAAAGTTGGGCCCCCTAAAAAAATTTTGCCCCCCTGAATTTTTTTCTGTGGACGCCCATGCTGCCAGACCCAGAGGGTGTCATTGAACACTTTGGCACCAGTGGGGTCGAAGTTTAGTTTCAGGATTTAGATTGAACATATGATAATTGACCGTGATTTACTACTTGGAAATTCCTAACACGTCGTACTATAATTTGTGAAACGGAATTCTTTAACGTATATGGGGATTGGGATTTTAGCACCATTTTGCAGCTAAGGCAAGTTGTAAACGAAAATGAAATTCCACAACATGTGAGAATTAAAATTTCTTGGAGAAAGATCATCCTAACTTTGTTCTACAAATTACTGCTTGATATTTTCATTGAGCATTATACCTAGGAAAACAAAATTTCTAGAAGAAAATTAACTTCACAATTGTACACTTTTGTTGCACCAAATCGCATCTGAGGGCATTCAGTTATACAAGTTTTCCAAAGGGGAGAGAGAACCCTCCCCTAAGACCCCTTCCCATATCACTGTACCATCAGTTTGGCCACCCCCCCCCCCCAAAAAAAGGGCCTGTATCCGACAGTGAATGTGTCTGATACCTTGCATGCATGTATTGCCAATATGAGAGAATATTCGATCGGCACCCCAAACGTCCCAGATTGTAGGAAACTGCATTCTAAGCCACTAAGACGAATTTGTCACTACAACTTTGCTAGTGACATTTTTTAACCTTTGTAGTCTACAAGGCTGTCATCACCAACTACCGGGAGAAAATCTAGCATCCCCAATCCCACTGATTGCAGGAAATTGCATTCTGATTTGGAAAGCACAAACTTGCTACTACAATAATCTGGCCACGGAGGTGGGGGCTGTGCCCCTCCCCTTAATTCAGAGCCTAGATCGCACGCTGGCAGGGGTTCTCCTAGTACTCCAGCAGCGTCTTCGCAAATTGCAATGAAAAATTGGGTAAACACCTACTTTTAATTATAACCAACTAAAATAGCTCTTCTAACAATTTAACTTAGGTTCATCATGAGAACGCTCGGGAAATAGCTGTAAAGCCATCGCGGAGGACCCAAGACCCTCGGTTCTGACTTCGCACCTTCGGTGAAAGGATTCTCCGACCACACCCCTCGGATGCAACTCAGTGTGAAATTCTTTTAGAGTGTCTTTTTTTTTGGCCTACCATAGTAAGCCTCTGTTACCGTAACTTACTTTTGGAGCTACGTTAACGTCGTTAAACCTTAAAGTAAAAAAAAAAAATGGCAATGTCCACTTAACACCGTGACGAAGAATATCATTACGACAAAGGAAAACGTAGTGCCAAAAATATGTTCTTATTGTGGAACTTCCGTATGGTTTCGCAATAAATAATTGGCCATTCCAACAAATGTACGAAAAATCTGTAAAAATCTTGCAGATTTTCTCTGAAACATTATGCTTTAGCAGCCTTGCACAGGATGTTTCATGATCACAATCTGACGTCTCGCACTGCACTCTAAAAGCACTTGGGTCACGAGGGAACTGAACCAACATTTTGGGTCAAAGAAAGTCTTACTTGAGTCATTATTTGACCCAATAATTTAGGTCGGTTCCCTCCTGACCCACTTTTGGGTCAAATTGACCCAAACGTTTTTACAGTGTGTGCTTCGATGGGAACCACTTAAAAGACAGATACTCGTCACCCCAAGTATAGATTTTACTTGGGGGTAAGCAAAAGTCTCAATTGGTGACTGCTCTTTGAATGACACCAGAGTTACAAAATTCAAAAGATGTAGAGTAGCACATATACACAACATGCACAGAGAGTGTTCTGATTACACATTAGGGCCTTAGATGCTCATTAGGGCCTTAGATGCTGGCACCAGGAATAAACTAGGTTTGTGTCTGCACAAGGAGAAGGAGACAGTGTGGACGGGGATAGAAGTAACCTAGTTGGGAGAATCGGAACTGTCTGGGGTGTTGAGTATGTCTTTAAGCCTGTAGTGAACACCGTATATTATCAACTCCAAAACGGTGGTGTCACAGGACTTGTACATAGGATATCGCTTTGATTAACGACTACGGAAAGGACGAACGTGGACTTGAAAAATCTGTTTAAATGTAAGCGATCACTGCACCGTTCTCTCAAATGTATGGTGCAATGTTCAAATACGCCTTAAAAGGGAAACAAGTCTGTAAAACGACGAGCGTCTAAAAAACATAGGGGCTTACCATTTGACACTTCCCTTCAAAATAAAAATATATTTCCATAGGATAGAAGACAAAACGTTGCCTTAAATACATTCAATTTTCAACATTTTTGCCTAATGAGTATTTGAATTCATACTTTTTCGGAAGTCCCCTCGACTCTCTTGCGAAGAGCCACGGGGCGAAACCAAACATACTCCCGAGGTAGTTCTGCTCCTCAAAGGAGCTACGTCCCCGAGGGGACAACAAAATTAGCTGACCCATTTCTCGACCCTCAGACCATCTACATAATGAATCTGTCATACATGGTCCCGTATCTAGACTGGCTGATAAAGAACAGAACTTGAGTTTATTTTCTACAACATCCAGATCACAGGTTGAGCAAATCCCTTCAACAACATGGTATAAGCTGCGCCTTCCTAAAATGTTAGGAACTAAATCTGTCAGTCAATATTTTTGCTCGGAGGATATCTCTTGAATTAATGTTATGATATACAGTTCTGAAGCGGCCAGAAAAAAGGCGGTGAGACTTGTTCAAGTCTAAATGAACCAGTCTTCCTTGTACAAATACAGCGCACCATGAAACGAGAACAATTGTCACCTATTGCTGGCCGATGCTTACACCTACCTAAGGTTTAACCCATAGTTGCAATAGAAGAAAAGTGTTCTGAAGTCTGTAATCTTTTGAATATTCATTCCAAACTCGCTGGGTTGTCCCAACTGGGTGCTGGGTTGCTTTCCACTTCACTAGAAACAAGAGTCGCTTGGGGGGAGGGGTAGGCAAATTCTGCCTCAAGAAAAAAATAGCCTGCTCAGCCGAGGCTATTATGCAGTAGCGTTTAGTGATCTGATTAGGAAATATAATAGGGCATGATAGACAGAACAGAGGATAATCATGAAAAGAGTGGGAGCGCAGAAGTGTCGGTAAAGGTTAGAATGAGGAAGATAAAAAAGTTAAAAGTGACCGAAAAACTCGGCAGTAACTCTGAACAACATCAATAACCTTGAAACCACAAAACGGAAAAGAGTCATCGCCAAGTCTCCGGGTGGACTTGAACCCACGTATTTTTAGCATTTGAAGGCGAGCTCCTTAGCAACCGGCCACCGAAAAGATTGATCAATAGTCGAAATATATTAATACTTGTACTCTGTTCAGCTTTATGACATACAAGTCGAAGTCTGTGTTACAGATTTCTGACAGATTTGCCAGTCGTTTAAAGATGAAAGAGAAGTCTGTTCCCTTTTTACAGTGGTTTTGGATCAGAAGTGCAAGTATACTTGAAGAAACCATGAAAAACTGGTCTGCGTGTACTGCATCTACATAGTTCTTTGGAAGAGAAGGTCGGTGATTACACCGTGCTGCAGAAAGTATGTGCTTCATTTGTGATGTAAACGCAAACCAAGGGGAAGGGGGCACGGGGCAGGGGGCGAAGTCTCCCTAGAAAAATTTTACCCCTACGGAAGATCAAAAATTATCATTGCCTTAATTCATTTTAGTGTGTCTTGCCCCCTGAAAAATACCTCCCAAGCTTTTTTTCGCCCCCTTCAGTACCTTGTGTGGCAGCGGACCTGCCACTGTAAACGTAAAAGCAATGAAGCAATGGAACGTATTTCAGGGTTCTTCCTTTATCCATATTTTACATCATCTCTCTGCAGATAATGAATAGGGAGATGAGATATTGTACTTCACCTAACATCAGAAGTGTAAAGCTGTCTGTGGGTGGTCTGTGTGTGTGTATGAACAAAAAGTGTGCCGCGAACTCCTCCTTAACCGTAAGTCCGATGAAGTTCAAACTTAGTGGGAAGGTACCTGACCACCAAAACTTGTGGATTCATAATTGATGACATCATAGTTAAAAGGTCAGAGGTTTAAGGTAAAATTTGTTAAAAAATGGGGGTTTTGACGTTATATGCCTATCAGTATTTTAGAAATAGTAATTAAACAACGTGGTATGGCAGAACGATGACATCATTTTTAAAATAGTGCCTTTTGGTTGCTAAGGATGGGGTCGATGGTCAAACATAGTCTAGGTCATTTTTTGTTATGCAACTTGGTAAGAGGTTAATGTTTATCTACTTGCAATGCAGTTTGTAAATAGATACGAAGAAGCTCATCACGTGTAAAACGTGTTGATTCGTAGTGAAGAAACTTCACCTTTCTTTGCTCCTTTAGAGCAAAAAAAAACAGTAAACCGTCCTAGAGACTGACCATTCCCAGGGATTTACTTTCTATCGAGTCATGGCTCCTCGACAAAACTATAAAAATCCCCACGACAAGATCAGCCTTATCATTTATCTTAGTTATAAAGATAATGAAGATATACAGACTCTCTCGACGATTCTCATTTTACATGGGGGCACATGGGTAGACCTACTTGACAAAGAGCTCTGGAGCCACACCTATGCAGGGGATATGAATGCTCTTATATTCGAGAACTGTCCGTTTATATCTGTGGCCAGACCTTTCCAGCTCCTGTTATACCTCAGGACAAGCCCTATAGACCTTATGCATATGATGTCATAGAGGAGAAAGTGCGCCCTCCTTTGGAGGAAGATGGCGGAAAAGCGCGTATCATTGCAAGTTACACCAAAAAATGCAGACAGCTGATTTGTCAACCATTCGTATACGCGCGTAAGTCTACTACACGTGCAGCGAGATCCACGCCGTTCGTGCACGTGTGCTGCATTGTTTTCACCCAAAATGACGTCAGTGTGATGTCAATGCATAAGGTCTATATGGAATGACACTTGCCCAGGTTTGTCTTCAGAGGCAACTACCTTTATGATAGTACCTATAGGCTAGTACTCGAATATGTCACGTCGGAGGAGCCATGGACGTATCCACAAAGGGTATGGCTTGCAACTAGCTACGCGTCTACATTTCATCTACCTAAATATGAACTGCATTGCAGATGAGCACGGCGATGACCCAATGGGGACATACAGCCGAATCTGGGTTTTCGAAGTATCACCCAGTTTGCACCTCGTACTGATAGCATGTACTTAGGTACAATACAGAAACTGAGCCAAATCTTGAACGATCGCAACCAATATGCTCACACGAATTCGCGTAGTGTGAGAACAATTAGATCGCGAAAGCCCCCCAGCGCAGTTGATCGCAAGCTCTCGCGAGGAAAGGCGGTCGCAAAGAATAGCAAGAGTTCGCAGGCCGTTGGTCGCCGAGTGGCCAACCGGCAAACAACACATATATACGTCAGCAAAGAAATGGAAACACAATTGTAAACTGAAATCTTACATGAGTGCGGTGATCTCTCCCACTTTCGGAACGTCCTGTAGAATAAATTCATCTGTGTTTCCAGGCTTAAATATAACCCCGCCGTGTACAGATTTCTCAAGAACATTAACATCTCGAAGGAAATATACAAGAAAAGACAACATAATTGTAAATTAAGTCATTTAGTATTACGAGCTGAACTAATGCGTGTAGCGCACTCTGATATAAAATAACATAACGTGGATTTTTGGATAGCGTGCATATGACATTGGTGAAGAAAAATTTCAAGCGTGGCAGCTCTAGTTTCATATATTCATGCCTAACAACAATTCAAGAGCTTTTCTTTCTTTCTTTTATGGTATGACGTTGGAATAGAAAAGCGGTCTCCTCAGTCCAGCACTCGCTGTTCTAGTTTGGCTATAAGATACTTAAATGATAGGAATTCAAATAAAATCTTGTGAGAATGCTATTTTTCGAAATAAAAGTAAAGGTGAACAGTGTTTTACTGCTCGAACTCTGTTCATATTATTTGTATAATTATAACAAGATGATATCTCTTGTCTTTTGTTCTGTCAGTTTCAACGTCAACATCATGTCGTTGCCGTAAAGATATAAATTGCTTAAAACAATTAAAATAGACGATTTGGGAAATGTTTCCACGCAATGCAATATGGGAAGGTGAAGTGTACCACGCTTACAGTGTCTCAACGCAGTTGTTGCACGCTAAGCACGCAGAGCTAAACACGTTGCCCGTTGTCATGGTACACTTGACCTTGTGACCCGACCGGAAGCACCGAATTTCCCAACCCGTCTATTACAACATCAATTTTCTCTTTTACCTGTCTCACCATCCTCGCCTATCAGATTGATGTAGACTTGACCGTTTGTCCCTGCTCCTCTGGCATTGCCTGTCTTCACATATACACGGTAAGTTTCTGTTTCATCTACCATTAGGTGAAAAAGAAGTATAAAAGATAATAAAGATTACTGCCAAGTAATTGAAACAAAATAAATCAGGTCACTGGTGCAAAACTCTAATAAAACACCAACTAAATGGAATCATATTGTTCGAATTTTACTGTGAAAACATTACTGCATAATCTTTATGCGATATATATATATAGATATATATATATATATATATATATATATATATATATATATATATATATATATATATATATATATATATATATATATATATATATAGCCTATATGAATATGAAAAGTAGTAAATAGTGCTTAAAGTTTGCGGAAAACTCCACGACGTTACGTATTTAAACCCTTCATCTGGTGGCAAAAGGCATTTGATTGTAGGGCACGGCCAAAAGTGCCAAATACAAAACACAATAAAATTGGTCACGTTCAAATCGACCAGAAAACCAGGTTGTGTAAAGTGGTTTACACAAGTACCAACACGGCAGGAATGGCCGATTTATAAAAGTTATGTCTCACGTTCAGACCATGTGGGGAGAGGGTAACAAGCTTCATAGTGAGACGGTTTTCGGCAGCTAAACGATTAGGGTCAGAAACTCGGCACGAGATGGCTGCAGTAACCATTAAGTCACGAATTGAGCAGGCTGACAAGGGATTGAAGTGTGTTGGCCATGGGTTACTGGGAGGTTTTGTTTGATCGACCTCAGGTGCTCAGTGAGTCGGTCAGCAAGACGGCGTTTGGTTTCTGTCACATACAGTATACTACAGCGTTTGCATACCAAATCCATTTCTTTATTCTCAAGTCCAACTCAAGTTAACAACATTCACCTTCCACAAGAAGCTGACAGCGTTTATCTTGGCCAGAATCTGAACAAAGAAGTCAACAGGGGAATGGCTACACAGATGCTTAAGGAGCTCTGTGCAATGGTTGATCATGGTTTGTTCTCTGATCCTTACCTTTCTCAACAGGCCAAAGCTCTCTCTCTGTTTTCCCATCTCCTTCATTATGCGCTAACCACATATTACAAGGAAAGAAAAACTTCTTCCTTTGTGATGCCGCCTTTATCTCTACGTACTCCAACATCCATCCAGCGAAGGCCCCTGTGTTATCATGTCCAATTCTGCAAAGGTAAAAGCATGTTGAAGGTATAAAAACAGTTGCGACATTCTTATACCTAAGATGTCAGCACTATTTTCTCTTAAACCCACATTACCCGCCAAAAGTAATGAAACAAACACTCTAAATTCACAGGTATCTCATCCTCCTCCTCTACCCTCCTCTGCCTACAGGGTTAATGTTGGATTATTTGCAGAGGACTTAACAACACTGAATAGGGAAGAGTAGTTGTTACACGTACTCTGGACTGGGATTGCAGCTGTACTGAAATCCGACATCTGTATATGGTGAAAGATCGGAGCGACAAATTGAGACAATTTTGAGAATTTTTTGAAATCTGATATTGCCTTCAAGCAAAATGGAACAGTTTTTGGTACATGGATTGGCTTTCCCAGGATAGTAGGCAATCCGTTGCAGTGGCGTAGCCATGGGGGGCCAGGGGCTCTGTCCCCTATAATTATTTTGTAACACATTCCTGCCCCCAAACTTTTAATTTCAAGCGATGTGTATAAAAGAAAAAACGGGGAGTTAAGTTGACAGACAAAAATACGGAATTTACATTACATACAAACTTTGATAAATATGACCAGCTTGGCAATTAATCAATTGGGCCAGTTGGCAGGTACGATCATAACTGAAAACAATAAGAGGAAATGATGGTGCTCTGGTCTAATTTGTCAAAGCATAGCTTAACCGCATGCATGCAGTATCAATTGCACATGCTGCTGCACGCTGCACCAGGCTTCAGAACAGTAAGTGCATAAAAAGTTTATTTTGGTTGCCCCCTTGAGAAAAGTCTTGCCCCCCCTAACAAAGAAATTCTGGCTACGCCACTGATCCGAAGAATCCTTTTTTTGTCATTTGTCTCGCTGTGGCAGGTGTGTCTGGCTGTGAATAAGGATAAGGGTTGTTTTGAGGAGCCTGGTATTATCCCCACCCCTTTGAGAAAGTTATGTGTATGTAAATTGGTTTGGATTTAAACTGGTGCAATCTTTGACAGAGCTTTGAACTGATCACATGTTTTGAAGTTACAACATACTTGATCAGTTCTCATTATCTAGAGAACATTTCAGGTATCGGTGGCATTGCACTCCCCCAGACTGGTAACAGGGGTGAACGGTCTCCTTAGTATAAAAGTGGGTAGAAACAAATTATTGGGGGACAGAAACTGAATGACCCAGGTCCCGTCTTAGGACATCTGTTGAGGTCCAGAGTACGAAAGCCCCGGAAGTTTTGTATTATTTACGCCTTGGAAGCGATCTTGCAACATACCTACATATGTCATTCGATGGGTACTAATTACACCACAAAATTCACTATGTCACTATGTGACATTTTTTCATACAAGCAGGCTAACTTGGACTAACGAACGGTCGGTTTGATGATGCACAGGGATTATGACGGGAAACAGTACAAATGATGGCAAGGGTTGCATTAGGTTTTGACACAAAATATCACGCAAAGTGTCCCCGTACTTGATTACAAAGTTTGAACATTTTCTTAAATTATTTGTTTGTATGTCGATACACTTTCATCCACAAATTATTAGGGAAACGGGGTGTCTCAGTTCCTTAAGTCAAATAAATGGGGGCTCAGCCCCCTAGTCTCCTTTCCCATCTTCACAGGCTTGTATTACAAACGAGGATTTTAGCTTGCATATAACTTCAGTAAGTGAACGATTTACGGATTATAGAATTTGTAAATACGGGATCGCAAGCTCTTTGATTAAAGAATGATCGTCAGTATACCACTCACAAGCAGCAGACAGAAATTTCATAGAGATATGTAAGACGAATGATTACGAAAAAGTAAAAACTTACTTGATTTTAGTGATTTTGCCAACGTTTTGGACGTCTGGTAGGATAAATTCATCTGTTTTCCCCTTTTTAAAAGTATCCCCTCCTTCCACAGACTTTTCAAGAAACTTTACACCTTAGGGTGAAAATGCAACAATTAGGTTACATAATGTGAATACAGTATAGTAATAATAACACCAGGCTTGAAGTCCACACGGATATGATACGAGATAAATTTGTCCTATTTAACACAGCGTGTAAAATAAAAGAATAATTGTCATAGGAGTGTATTTTCATAATTATTTTAAGTACAACCAACGATTCAAGAAAATATTTCGGTTGATGTATCATAAACTTGTTTATCAGACTTTCTAACAGCGACACTGCACGTATAAAAAATACGACACTATACATGCGCTTTTCCAGTGTATGCATTTGCAAAGTCGTGTAAATACCCGTATTCGTTACGGTAATTGACTGACAACATACACGTGGTCGAACTGACAGTAATTGTTACAACCGATAATGTAAAAACGAACGATAATGTAAAAACGACCGATAATGTAAAAAAGCATTTACCGATAATGTAAAAACAGCCGATAATGTAAAAAAAAAATACCGACCGACAATGTAAAAAACATTTTGAACCGATAATGTAAAAAAATTTACCGATAATGTAAAAACTGTTCTACAGACGTTTTTATATGGAATTGGAAACGTGGAATTTTATCAAAAAAGTCATATGTTAATTCAGAAAGGTCGTAACTCATACCCCAGGGATAGGGGCTCTCATCCCTATTTTACAGCGCCCTCTTGCAGGTATATTTCCCTTAAAAGGTACATTGAAAGACAGTAGAAGAATTAAAGGTCACTTTCTTCTCAATTGTCTAGGCCAAATACATAATGCTGTCATATTTCTCCTTCATATACTTAAAGCGCCCTCATTCCCTGTTGTTCCGCAAGCTCATCGAAAAGAACATATCTACGATAAAAGATATCATGAAAGGACTGCGACATATTTTGTTAGATAAAGGTGGGTCATATTGATGGCACGGCTTATTTGCATAGGTCTATGACCCAATACAGGGCGCTTTCTAATAAAAAACCAGATACTTCAAAAACTAAAGGACTGAAAATTATATTTTTGAGAAATGAGCCTGTCCGAAAACCCAGGAGTGTTATTATCGTTATTCTGAAGCTGAAGGAAGGTTATTACCTCTCACCCGTTCCCCACCCCAGGGGAAGAAGGGGATGAAATCGAAGCTACTCACGCTTGATAAGAATTGAGTCCTAGAGGTTACACTGTAAACACAAATTAGTCAAAACAGTGTCTGAATCGACTAGCCACGTTAGTCACGATATTTGACTAATTTCTGATGATATCTGACTAATTTCACAATGATGGACTAACAATTGGTAGTCAAAAAGTAGTCAAAACTTAGTCAACGAGGCTAAAAATGAGTCAGAAACTTAGTCAATTGGTCAAAAATTAGTCAAATGTTATTGACCAACGTGATTAGTCGATTCAGACACCGTTTTGACTAATTTGTGTTTACAGTGTATCGACCACGCTGATCACAGATCCGAAGTCATTCATCCCGTCTCTCGGTCGTAGTGGGATGTGCGGGCCGTCAAAAGACCCACTTTTAGGGTCAGTGTCCCCAAGAGCAGATTTTAGGCATTACAAAACACCCAGTTTTCATACTTGATGGATACTTATGAAAATTTAGGAATATGATTTCGATTGTACTTCTTAAATGTCGAGTGAAAGTTTCCCTTCCATATATCACACTTGAGGGTTTTTAGGGTGTGCCCCTCCTACTAGATGCAGGGCGCATTTAAAGCTGAAAACGCATTTTTGCCATGTAATCCTAACATTTAATATGCCCGACCCGCTCCGGACGTTTTCGACCTGCTCTCATAAATCGCCAATCCAAACCCAACCAGGGCAGCCTCCCCAAACGCCTTCCCTATGTTACACAGGACACATAGGTCTATCACCTTTCGAGTTTGAAGGGGTAAGTTAAGGGTTGGTTAGAGAGAGGCACCTTCCCCGGGGCAGAGCGAAACACGGCCCCAAAATTAGTGTTATAGCATGTATGGAAAAAAAAAGCGTTTTTTTTAACTTAATGCATACAGCGTAGCTAGTAGGAGAAAGAACAGGCTTGTGGCTCACAGGAACGGTGAGCCAATGTAGTGCATGACCTTTTGACAGGGTAGTTCCCTTCCCACTATCGTCTCAGAGATAGGAGCCTTCTCCGGAGGTAAGACGTAACTCGCCCACGTATTAAATGAAGCCATATATGGAAGGAAAAACTTTCACTTCGCATTTAACAAGTGCAATCGAAATCTTATTCCTAAATTTTAATTGGTAACCATCTAGTATGAAAACTGGGTGTTTTGAAATGCCTTAATCTGCTCTTGGGGACACTGACCCTAAAAGTGGGTCTTTTGACGGCCCGCACATCCCACTACGACCGAGAGACGGGATGAATGACTTCGGATCTGTGATCAGCGTGGTCGATAACCTCTAGGACTCAATTCTTATCAAGCGTGAGAAGCTTCGATTTCATCCCCTTCTTCCCCTGGGGTGGGGAACGGGTGAGAGGTAATAACCTTCCTTCAGCTTCAGAATAACGATAATAACACTCCTGGGTTTTCGGACAGGCTCATTTCTCAAAAATATAATTTTCAGTCCTTTAGTTTTTGAAATATCTGGTTTTTTATTAGAGAGCGCCCTCAATTGGGTCATAGACCTTTGCAAATAAGCTGTGCCATCAAAATGACCCACCTTTATCTAACAAAATATGTTGCAGTCCTTTCATGATATCTTTTATCGTAGATATGTTCTTTTTGGTGAGCTTGCGGAACAACAGGGGAATGAGGGCGCTTTAAGTATATGAAGGAGAAATATGACAGCATTAGGTATTTGGCCTAGACAATTGAGAAGAAAGTGACCTTTAATTCTTCTACTGTCTTTCAATGTACCTTTTAAGGGAAATATACCTGCAAGAGGGCGCTGTAAAATAGGGATGAGAGCCCCTCCCCTTGGGGTATGAGTTACGACCTTTCTGAATTAACATATGACTTTTTTGATAAAATTCCACGTTTCCAATTCCATATAAAAACGTCTGTGGAACAGTTTTTACATTATCGGTATTTTTTTTTACATTATCGGTAGACGAGCGTTTTTACATTATCGGTTCAAAAAGTTTTTTACATTGTCGGTAATTTTTTTTTTACATTATCGGTTGTTTTTACATTATTGGTAATTTTTTTTTACATTATCGGTCGTTTTTACATCATCGGTTGATTTTTGCATTATCGGTTGTAACAGTAATCAGTGCATCAGTTGAATGCCGTGTTTGTGTACTAGCCTAGCTGTAAAAATATAACCAGAAAGCTCAAGGCTTAGTGATTCCTTGCCGATGGGGAATTTTTGGTCACACTGTGGTTTTCAGCCAAATTTATTGTTCTTGAGATATAACATTTTACGAGTTTTGCATAATTTGACCTCTGGTGACCTCACATGACGTTTGACCGAGAAATTAAATGGGGTTCTGGTAAGCAACATGGATCTTCCACACGCTACGTAGTTAGAACCCTCACAGCAACTTACAATGTTTTCACAGTTTGACCGCTTTTGACATCAAATGACCTTTAATCGCTACCAAAGCGGTACGCAATTGTTGAACTCTTTGTAGAAGATGATACTAAGGATGATGTCCCTCAACATTACCCCCTTGAAATTTCGCTTTCCCACAGCTTTCACCGTCGTTCCTCTGGTGCCCCCAAATGAACTTTGACTTCCTCCAAAACAATGGGTTCTTGAAATCAGCATGTGGCATGGGCATGGTAAGTGTAATATATCTCAATGTAATTCCGTTTCTTGAAATATCATGTTAACAGGCAATTATAAGGTTTTTGTAGTTTCACACCTGGTGACCTCAGATTATCTTTGACCACTAACAATAACAATATAGTTCTTGCTCTCAATATGACAACTCTAAATCCCAAGTGTGAAAAGTATCCATCTTTCCTATCCTGAGATATCATGTTTACAAGCAATTTACAAGGTGTCCTCAGATACCCTTTGACCTCTGCCAAAAAGATAGGGTTCCTTTTCTGACCATAACGCATTCACATAAAATGGATGACGAGTATATTCATGCTTCCTACCCTAAGATACCGTGTCAAGGTTTTCTGTTTTTGACCTCTGGTGACTTCTGGTCTCCACCAAAACAATAGGGTTCTTTCTATCAATATGATAAATATGTATTCCATGTATGAGAACTATCCACCATTGCTATCTTGAGATGTCGTTTTTACAAGCTAAGCTTCACAAACACACATACATATACCCCCCACACACACACACCCACACACACACACACATACCCTCGCCAACGTGATTGAATAGATTCATTTCGCGTTCAGCAAGGAATCAAAAATGATGTGCCATTACGGTACAACGAACAAAGAAACAACAAAATCAAAAGACTACAGGAAAAGTGTTGTCAACGTTGTGAAAATAATTGACAGCACTTTTGTTGCATTCTTTTGTATCTCTTCACTTTCTGTTTTTTAATTTTACAGAAATAGATAACAGTGATATGACGCAATAATGAGTAGGCTTAGGCCCACAGCTCTATCACTGCATGCTTTATATTACGTTGGTAATACTCGTTGATGTGACTGCGTATGAGCAAGTGTATGAGCCAGGCCCGTAGTCAAGGGGGGCCCAAGGCGGGCGAAGCCCCCCTTGGAAAATTTTTCGCCCCCTAGAAGATCAAAAATTACAATTGCTGTAATGCATTTTAGAATGTTTCGCCCCCCTGGAAAATTTTTCGCCCCCCCCCCCAGAAGCTTTTTCGCCCCCCTTCAGCACCTTGTCTGGCTACGGGCTTGGTATGAGCAAAGTACTGCGTATGTAAAAGTTTATCCTGGTGGGAAGAAGTGGGCGTACGTATACTTGAATTTGCATAGTATTGCCTTTGTAGACGTGGATGAGCAAAATACTGCGTATACGTATACGTGGATGTTCGAAATATGGATTGTGGGCATCATCGGTATGAATATACTATCGGAGGCCTATGAACGTTTAAGAAGCATGTATGATTTTATAGTCGGTGAAAACGGACTGATATCAGTAATGTTAACCTTGTTATTACGTGATTTCTAATACATTCGGAACAAATATGTAGCAATAAAGAGTTTATTCGAACATTTCGGTCCTTCGAACCATACTGACAGTTTTTCTGTAAATTTAATACAAATTTTGGTACAGATCTGCTTATCTGGAAAAAAAATCTCTTTTACCTGTTTGACCCTTCTTCCCAAACAGATTGATGTAAACTCTAGCGTCTGTCCCTGCCATTCTGACATCAGCTGTTTTCACATAGACATGATAACTTTCGATCTCATCTGCATGTTGGCCTGGACACACGAGCATAAAGGAATGACAAACCCATGCCACGTTATTGTACATGAACAATTGGCGTTACATGGATTACAAAAAATAGGAAATATTACGCATTGAAAGAAATAACGTTAAACTATGCTGGATAAATGACTAATTAGATACTATAAACTCTTCTTACAATTAACAGCAGTCATGCAGTACAAGAGCCTGAATATTACGTATCTTGAGCTATCTTGTTTACAAGGTTTTCATTTTTTACACCTGGTGACTTCATAAGGCCTTGAACTCTACCCAAAAACAATATGGCCTTTTGCTAAATGAAAGGCATGTATGAGACCTGCCAATATTCTGATTCTGTTGTTTTTCAAAGAATGTTGAAGTTGGAACTCCTAGAAAATTAAATGGTCTTGAACCTCTGCTAAACCTAATGAAGGTAGTATACCTTTTACCAGGCATGGACATGGTAAATATGATATCGACAATATTTTCTTATTGAGATAAAGTGATTAAAAAATTTACAGTTTAAGACTTCTAATGGTCTCATAATACCTGACATTTATTATGAACAATTGAGTTCATGTAAACATCTAGACATTTTCGTGTCTGCCCTATACAGTCAAGGGCTGAAACGTCAGATGGCTTTGAACGTTCGATAAAACATTAACGCCCTCTATTTTTTTATGGAAAGGAAGGCATATTTTAACATCACTCTTTGAAAACAGTACAGTGTTTGCCCTATGGGAACCTGATATGACCTTGAGTTTTGACCAAAGATTAATAGGGGTCATCTAGCTAATAAATATAAACATGCACAGGGCAAGTGTGAGATTTGTCATCGTTATCCAATTGAGAGATTGTGGTTACAAGATTATACATTTTGATTTCTGGTGACCTCAGACAATACAGCAAAGTTTAGACAATATAAAATACCTTGATGTCAAGTAAGAGCTATAAATATTACTTCTTGAGGTATTATCTTATAGCAAGGTTTTCGCAATTTGAGTTTTGGTGGCTTTTAATGACCTTGAAATTTTGCCGAGTATGACAAGACTGATTTACTGTATATATGAGAAGTCTACATGCAAGCTATTGGTAACGTTTGCCAATAGACCTTTTGCCAAATAGCGATTTCAAAGAATTGTAGGATAGAATTTTGGGTGCGCGTGTCCAAATTTATTAGGGATATACTCCCTTTGTCCCTGCACCCATTTCTGCGGGGGATTCATCCCCCATCCTCCTAGGATCTCCGTCTCTGGGCATAAGTCCTAGTTCCACATGTCCCCCTCACTTTCTGGTCTTTTGGTTAAAATTAAAATGAATTTGAGTTAACGTTCAACGAAATGTTGTCACTTTTGAATCCAATCTAACCCACTTTTTGAAAAGATTCCAACCAAAAAAGTTTTCATTATTTGTTTTACAGTTTGCATTACCTTTACCAACTTCAGAAGGTATTTGAGAAGTTTTTGCACCCTTTTGTCCTGGCTGATCCATCTTGTTCGGTGCTGTCAGCTATGTTTTGTGTTCTTGATTGTTGGCTGATGGTATGTAATGATGACTCCTATCTGCCTATAGATAGTGAAAGAGATAAAGTTATTTTGCTTTCAGAGTTTCCAGCCGACAAGGCTGAGAGGAAAACTCAAACATTCGAAGAGATATAAATATACTTAAATGGTTAAAAGTTGTCATTGCAAAAGTTATCTATTAAGTTACAGTTATGAACAATTGTCACTTCTGTCAGTAAGCGGCCAGAAAGAAGAAAGCTACATTTTCGAGGTAAACGTGGCGGGACAACTTTTAGACGTGGCCCCTTTGGTCACCTCTTTCCCTGCCACTGATGAAATTATGAGGGTCCTCGCCAGAAAAAATTTTAATATTGAACAACATTATATGGGATTACCTGGCATCTGGCAGTAAATATAATTCACAAACTTTAAAGTGCACCAAGCGAGGGAAAGCTATAGACCTACCGACTTGTTGACCCAATTTATCTTTTTATGCGAACCTGCTTGAGAAGTTGGCTAGAGGAAATCTGCATGGAATCTCGTAAATTTCTAGTTTAAATTTAATATCTCATTTTTTTTAAAATGCTCTCTGCCTTGCCCTTAGCGCTCATCGCCCCCTGAGTTGCGAACCTGCGATAACACCCCCGTTGGGAACAACTGCTTTAAACGAATGTGTATCGTGTGTAAGGTACCAAGAATGTCACTTCAATAGTTCTTATGAACACTTCTCAGGCTGGAGAGCAGCAGTAAAACAAATTTTAATTTACCACAATATTTAAAAATATCAATTTTGCAACGTTGTTCAAACTCGCAAAAGTTGTGTACTTATCCTGATGGCGAAATGACACGAAATTGCATTTAGAGGTGATTATATTCGATCTCTCCATCGTTTAAGAAATACCTCACACCACCCTTGTTTTAAAATGGCCGTGTTGACAGGCATGTTCAGTACTGACTACCTGTGTTTATTCTGGAAAGTTTCCTGCATGGGGAAAGACGCAATCCTTCTGTTTCTTAAGCATTTAGGCGGATACATGACATTACAAGCCAACCTGCTCCAAACTTGCAAATAATCACACTTCTAAATAATGCATGATTTCATAAACATTCTTTTTGTATTTATCTTGAATTGCCAGTTACCAAGGTACTGCATCTATCAGCGTTACTTTTCCACATCTAGTCGGGGAAACCAGAGCTGGCACCAGGATTTATCCAAGGGGGCCATGCTTTTCGAGGGTGTAGCAAACGCCCTTACAAAGGGAAATGGTTGACGGTAGGATGGAGAACGCACAAGATTTTTTCGCCCGAAGCATGCGGAAAATTGGGCTTTTATTGAATTACACTTTTAAAGGTAGGTTTTTATTGTTTATGTTGAAGTAAAACTTGCAAAGTTGTGGTTTTATTGAAAAATTTCGAAATTTTCGGTTTTTATTGAAGAACCCGACTTCCTTGAAAGCAAAATAAGGTAAACAGTCGGGGAGACTGGTCACAGTCTAGGATTACATGCTGCATCGTACTTTTTATGACTTCCCGACGAGACTGGAAAAGCCTCTCCGAAAGTGACCATGTCCCTTGCCCTCTCTCTTTACCAATCCTGTGGACCTCAAGAACCCCGCCATACCCGTATGACTGAGAGGCCATTTCATACGGGAAGGGTGGAGGGTGCTTGCCCCGAAATACTCCAGAACTGTCATGAGGTAAATTATCCATGAAAACGAGAATTTTTGGTCCTGAAATCTACAATTTTCCCTGTTCTCTCAGGTTTGGCATTGCCCTTACAAAACGAATCTCTTACTTTTGTAAAAAAACATGTACTTGTGTCTCTTCTTGTTAATATCTTTTATTTCAGAGCCAGCAAATATGTTTTATCATGGAGTGTGATTCCTAATGTTTCCTAATGATTCCTAAGACTTCTTTGTGCCTCGTGCTTACTCGTCCCTGTTTACCCTCATTATCCTACAATTATTATTAGGAAAGTAACACACGGGATTATTCCAGCTAATACTTTTTCCGGGTTACTAGGGATACTCCTCTAACCACCCTAAAGGGTAGGCACTGAATGTGATCAGATAGCAACATAATACTTTGAGTAACATTCGAAAGGTTATGTACACAATTTAAAGTAGGTTACACAAACCTTTGTTAACTACCAGGCATCTATTTTCGGCGTATTTCATACTCACTTACATTTCCCTCATGATGAACGTTAAAAACTAATGCGTCTACAATAAATAAGCACTCAGAGCAGGGGTGGGGCCAGGTGGGAGAAAGGGGAAACATAGCCCCCGTTGGGAAATCTTAAGTCCCCCGTAGAGAAATTTTCATATTTCATCGGGAGGCCTATATGAGTACGATAAAGTACGTAATTCTCGACAGCGAAAGGTTGCCCCCACGATTTACTTGAGTTTGCTATCTTTCGTGTGTCGACGAAAGAGGGTGGTGCCGCAGACCTACGGCGAAGCTTTAGGTGGGGGGGGGGGGTGAAAATTATTTTGACAGGATTCAGCAGTAGTGGGTACTACGTCGAGCGTTTCCTTTGCCGGCTGGCCGATCCTACCAAAAAGTTTCTTTTTGAAAATTTAATCGTTTCATATCATCCAACCCGTCAACCCGTCCTATATGTGTGTCCCATTTTTCGATATGCGGCGTTGACACACCTGTTTTCAAGAGTATTTTTCACCTATGGGGGAACTCTGTGCGAGTCTTTGAGACCTTACATTAAGAGAACACTTTGAGTGTAGGCTCATGACGATAAATGCGTATTTGCTTGTTACCAGTGGCGTAGCCAGCAGGGGGCAGAGTTCCCCCAAAGAAATTTTGGGACAAAAATGAAGGAGAGCAAAAAAAAAATCGAGAAACCCTGTGGAGAACACTGGGATCTATTATAAACCGTACAAAAAATATAGCACCATTTTGTATCTTAGCCCTTCGAGATAGCAACAAAATTTCAAAGAGGGAGGGGGACAGCCCCTCCCCTTATACCCCTCCCTCAGGACGACAGTCAAGAATGGGGAAGATGAATCAACTTTACATACACAGATACCATAAACAAAACCGTGTGCAATTGATGGAACGTTCGCAACCCGTCGCCATGTGAACTAAGAGTAATGTGAAAAGGGACGGGATATAAAAATTCAAAATAGGACGAAAGAACAACATGTATCCACTTTAACATACCCAATCCACTGCTCCTACTGCTATCAATGGGAGGAAAGGTGTGACCACTTGGCAGTATATTAATTTACTATCACTTACCTTTCTGTTACAACAGTACAATAAGACTCTAACACAAAGTAGTTGTAAAGATTTTCCACCATGTACATATGATTGTAAAGTAATGTTTTAAAAATTATACTTACAATATTGTATACGAACTAGGCCCACCAGTACTTGAGAGGATGCTAGTTTTGAGTTAACAACCTTTGACGAGATGCGGTTCCTTCGAAACTTTCCTTGGAACTGATTTCTCAAGGTATGGCAATTTAACTTAAATCATGAAACAGAGTATATTTGTTCTTTGAATTTTGATTCATTGTCATCGCGTCAGTGAGACACAAATATGTAGGTAAATGTACTTGCTGATTTAACAACATCCTAGAAGTTCAAACTAAATTATTGATCTTTGATAAAATATAAATTGTCAGTCTAAAACACTACTGATGTAAACAACGCCTTAAAGGCATAAAATTATGAAAATTCTGATTACTAATCTTGGATAAAGAACTAATTTGCCAAACTTACAATATCATTTATGAAAGTAGAACCCTTCAAATATAAAAATCTGATAATTTATCTACGATAACGGACTTATTCTCCCAGTCTTAAAAACAGCTTCTACATAAACAACAGTCTTCAGGTATACAATTTTAATTATTAAATCTTCGATAACGAGCTAAGTTGGTCGTTTTACAAAACCATTGATATAAACAAGAAGTATAAGAATTTCAAAACTGCACTATTTATCTGGGATCTGTGTAATTATGTAATATGACATTTATATAAACACTCTCATAACCCAGTGATAATATCTAGAGTAAAGTTGAAAGATAAGTTTACCAGTTTAAACGTCCACCACAAACATGCAAATAAAACTCGTCTGCACTCTATACAGCAAAAAAGATATCCAAGTCATCTGCGAGTAGGCCTATATACGCATGCAAATATTTCATATTGGGGAGAGGCATGGGCCTAAAGGGCATTGGGGGGCGGGATGAGGGTGGGGCTAAGCTGTTTCTTCTCGAGAAAAACCTTTAATACAAGAGAAAATTTCCCGATTTGCTCCCAGGAGTGTTAGGGGAGCTTAATTTCAGTTTAGTGAACTTGCCTTCCTTCCGGTCTGCCGGTGATTTTTGTCGTTAAGGCGAAAAGGTGAAACATGAATTATTCACACCCAACACAGGCGGGACTGGAGAATTAAACACATACTATAATCTGCTTGCCTTATTGACAGTGGTATGTTTCTGAGGAACCACCGAGTACACTGCATGTACTGCGTAGTCGTGTATTAAAGTAGAGTTAGATGAGGTTTTACGGCTCAGTTTCTAACCAATTGGTTTAAGTCGGGCCGGCCACGGCCTTTTTTGCCATTTGTATTAAAGTAGAGTGCATGTGTATCTCTGTGTATAGTATGTATTCAGTGTCATATTTCTTTCCAAACACAGGGAGAGAGATTATATGTCAATGGATATTTGGGAGTTGACATAAAACATAACCTGTGGTCATGCATCCAGACCTGCCTATAATTACCATTATCCTTGTTATGACTTACGGGAGGAAAACAATTATTGACATGATCAGTGAAAGTATGAATGACATTGTTTCAAGCATCATTTATTACATATAAAAACATGTGACCATTTCCCAGTGTCAAGCATGTTGTGGAAGATTTCGAGCTTATTAGCCGTAATTTTCCTTACTGTTGACAGAATCAGAATAATTTGTGGTTGGTTGTTCAATATATGACAACAGAGAGTGCCTGTACACGACTACTCTGACAACATATGCCCACATATGGGGTCCGTATAAGGGAAAACACCTTGGTGCTCTTCGATGCCTTTCTGGGTGCCCATCGATGCCATTGTGGGCATCACATGGGGAGAACAAGCTTGTCCACCTGGGCCTCATGAAGATTTAGCCACTGTACCCTTGTGGGTCCCACATGGGAGAACTTACCCATGTACCACATGGGCCCCTTAACGCTCGGCCTATGAACATGAAAAGCTCACCATGCCCACAAATATCCCATGTGGACATGTTGACAAGGTGGTTACTTGTATCAACACGCACAATTTTCAAGTTTAAAATCTTGGTTCTTCCGACCAACATCAACCTTAGGTCAAAGCAAGAGAAACTGTTTTGAAAAAAAAGTTTGAAAGGTTGAATGGTATGACGTTAACTTAAAGAAAACAAAAAACGGTCGATCACTCGAAACCGCCGGTAAACATCCTGTTGATACAGCAACTAATTCCCGGATAATCAGTGTTTCGAACACCCTTATTCAGTTAACACATCCAGCAGTCCAAGTCATTCCTCACAGTACTATACCGTTTGACTGAGACATCTTAAGGTAGCACACCACTAATTCAAGGGGAGTCCCTGCGGAGGATATCACCCCATGAATATAACACCTTGGAAAAGATTTTAGGGGGCTGGACAGTATAGACCATGTTGCTGAAGTGGTGCGTTCAATTTGTGATGTGTATGTGGTAGGAAAGGAATTGAAGTAGTCAACATGCAAAAATAAAGAAAACTGAAAGTATTTCAGGTACATTTTTGCTTTCCTTCCGGGATGCAAAATGGCATTTTGAATAAAGTAAAACAGCAAGAACCGTCCACCCTATTATACAAGCCCTCCTCGCTCAAAATCTCAACGGCCATGGTACACAATTTTGAAATCACTGAGAAAAGGCCTACTCACGAGCTTTTATATGAGGGGTAGCTTTTGCCCGTTGAAAGCTTCTAGGCTACAAGGATCAAGAGGGCACGAAACGGACGAAAATTGGTGTTCAAGTCAATGGCGGACGGAATAATTACTGGTGCCATTTTTGCCAAAGTGGTATTCCAGATTTCTCAAGCTCACTCTTTAGTAATTCTATTACGGAGTTGTCTAATAGTTTTGTTTGACTTTCTCCCAGTGTTACTTAGTGAATCCTCAAGTCCGCCCTTGCTTTCTTCTTCCCGAACTACCAAAACAATATTCGTCTAGGCACACTTCTAAGCCTGTTAGGAGTAGTTTGAAACTTTAAGTTATAAATTTCCAAGGTTTTCGCAACAAAATTTCTGATCTGACTTTGCAATGGAGAATTAACCCTGACATTGTAATTGGTAACCGACACCTATCTTAACAGTGCAGTTGCTAGTAGTAAACTATTTCCCAGTACTTTCACCGTATTCAGGAAGGGCGAAAACTACAACCATTCTAAAGGGGGCGTCCTAGTTGCTTTTAAACTAGGACGCCCTCCCCACCACTCATGGGATCGACCTTGATACAGACTGTAAAGTCGTCTGGACCTCTCTTGAAATCCAGGGTGCTAAACACATTATGATAGGTTATTTCTGTCGGTCCATAGGCGTATGAGGCGATGGCGGGGGGCTGCAGACCCGTAACCAAATAATTCTGTAAAAATTAGGGCAATATGCTGAGGATTTTTCGGGCACCTACTGAAAGAAAAATAATGCAATAATGTAACTAAAGGTAATCAATAGTTTAAAAACTTCCTTGGTAATTAAAATAAAGTTCTTATCTGAATTGCACTAGCACCTGTATATTCGGTATTAATTCACCAGTGAGTTTTTTAATGGTTAAAGTTATATTATGATTATCAGTCGTATATTTACGGGGTCACTGGGCCATCCCCCCCCCTCCCCACTGATGCCGTTTTCTTTTAGTACCTAAAATATGTAAAAAATTTTACACAAATTTTATTTTAAAAGTGGTATCAGATTGCACGTGTAAGGACATCTAATTTTTCAAAAATTTCCAAAGGGGAGGGGGACACTCCCTTCCCTTCCTCAGGCCGGTGATCACACAACATAATGCATGCCCCCACCCCCATGAGAGAGATCATGGCTACGCCACTGATTATTATTATGATTACTTTTGTTACGACTTCCCCCAAAATTATAACCAAAATGGAAGGGTAGTAACACGGCAATTGATTGTAATTGGCATGCGGTGTAAAAACCGATGCATGCCTATATGGTATGTACATTAACATGTTGAACGCGCGTGGAAATTTTTGGTTGTTTTTCGGACAAGTCGTTACATCCCCTCCCCCCCCCCAATCAACTTGGGCTCCTACGCCCATTGGTCGGCTCATAAGTATGGTACCTCAATTGATTTTATTGATCAACCTCGTGACTCGTTAAAGAAAGCAGGAATAAGAATGACCAGAGTACCTCGGCTAGTGACTTTAACTTACCCGGTGTTGACTGGGTAATTAGACAGCCAGTACTACCTTGCTTGCAGTATACCGGTCTTACTGTATGCTTGACATTTGTAATCAGTTTGGTCTCGACCAAATTGTGAATGAACAAACTAGAGTAAATAATAGGCCGAGGCTTGGATTTATTTTTCACAACAAATCCTACTGTAGTTGAAAGATCTTCTCTTATTTCAGTCCTTTCCGACCATGATGGCATCCCTATGACTGCTATAAATACTAGACCTAAAATTGTCAAATAGTTCAGAAACCAAGGAAGGTTAACGGCTTTCTTAAAGCTGACGAGCTTCGAAAAATCAGTGTAATAGCACGTACAATGAAAGTTACATAAGGGTCAAAGAGTGATCACTAATGCCCTGAACCGCATACAAGGAATTGATAGAGCCACTGCCCTTGCCCCCAAAACCGACCATTCACCCACCAGACGTTGTTCCGTTGGTCCTGACCTTTCACCCTTCTGTAACTCCCATTGTACGTGCCATTTACAGGAATGTAAAGACCTCCGTCATGATCCATCCACACGTGACCATTTCCCTGAACCCCAGTCCCCATCACAGCATTCAGAATTGAAAAGAAGATATCTTAGCACTTGGTCCGTGCCTCCCAACCTCAAGCAGTAGTGCTTAACACCACATGAACTTTTCCTTGCAACCGTGGGAGATACAATACTTGCCCGTACGTGGTCAGTCATGACAATATCCTCCCCATTGTACGTCTCAACAACAACCGGTTTAACAATTTCATCAGCATTTTACCTGTACTTCAGCCAATGTTGTTTAATTTGTCGTATGTAAACGCTGTAATTTACGGTATGTGGGAGAAACAGAACGTCATCTTGCTGACCGTGTCACTGAGCACCTGAGGTCAATCAAACAGAACCTCCCAGGGTTCCCTGTAGCCAAAAACTTGAATCCCCCGTCAACATGCTCGATCCGTGACTTGATGGTTTCGGCGGTCATCTCGTGTTGAGGTTCCGATCATGATCACCTGGCTGCCGAAAACCGTCTCATCATGAAACTTGCAACCCTGCCGTGCCGTGTCCAATTTGATTGTGTATTTTCTAATTTGTACGTATGGCCGTGTCAACAGTCAGTTGCATTTTTGTCACCTGATGAAGGGTTTAATCCCGAAACGTCGTGGACTTTTTCACAAACTTTTAGCACTATTTACTACTTCTAGTTTAACCTACTTACTTCATAAGTAACACGCAGTACAGAATGCTTATCTTACAGTATTTAGACACAGGAAGACTACGGTTTCTGTACGGACTGTATCAAAAGATAGTTTTTCTGTTATTATAACATATTGTAATTTTAACATTAATGGTCTTTGGTTATTTCAGTCATCTTGGTTGACCCGAAACTTGCAAAAATATCTAGAAAAATACCTTTTGAATATTTTCCACGGAATATGGACAGATATTACGTTGTACTGTGCCAAAAGTATTTTAATGATTACTTTTTTATTTTTATAATTTATTGACTTAATTATTGCATTAGCGGACATTTGCTTTTTTCGCCATCTTGACCTGAATTAAAAAGAAATATTTTGGAAACTAATTTGGGATTATTTATCATAAAAGATGGCCAGATATCACGGTCTTATGTGCCAAAAGTATTTTTACTGATTATTTTTCATATTATTTTTATACATTATGATCGTTATATTAGCCGCCATTTTGTTGTTTCTGCCATGTTGGTTAGGCTGGGGTCCTGCATTAAATATTAGAAATCATGCTTTGAATTTTATTGGCATCATCTTATAAAAATGTTTAGGATTTTCCATCGAATACATTTTTATTGATTATTTTCTGTGATCGTTTTGTATTTTTTTTTTTAATTTATTTCTTTATTTTACGAGGAATATTTACGTAGGCCTACTGTATTGTTTTTACTCTTTCGGAAATTTTCCCCATATTGGCTGGCAAGTATTTTTGTTACAAGGATTGTAAACTTCGGCCTTAATTAATTACAAAATATTAATTTACATCATTATGAACTGGGACTGTGGAAATTTACAATGTTTTTAGACAATTTCTGGAAATATTTTATTAATCTAGGCAGCCATTTTCTTTCTTTCTTTCTTTCTTTCTTTCTTTCTTTCTTTCTTTCTTTCTTTCTTTCTTTCTTTCTTTCTTTCTTTCTTTCTTTCTTTCTTTCTTTCTTTCTTTCTTTCTTTCTTTCTTTCTTTTTCTTTCCTTTCTTTTCCTTTCTTTTCTTTTCTTTCTTTCTTTCTTTCTTTTTCTTTCTTTCTTTCTTTCTTTCTTTCTTTCTTTCTTTCTTTCTTTCTTTCTTTCTTTCTTTCTTTCTTTCTTTCTTTCTTTCTTTCTTTCTTTCTTTCTTTCTTTCTTTCTTTCTTTCTTTCTTTCTTTCTTTCTTTCTTTCTTTATTTATTTCACTTCCATGTACACAACTATACATTAACATCAATAAATATATAGACAGCCGTTCAGAAGTAGTAGAAATGTAAAGCATATTACAATAAACAATATACAATATACAGGGAGCATGGAAAGTCTGAAAAGCAAGCAACGCTTATTCCAAGCAGACTTCCCATTTTACAAAATAAAAGAAAGAAAGGGTGTAACAAAGACAGGGACAAAAAGGGATGAAGATAGGAACAAGGAGGACAAGGAGGAACAGAGCCTATGTAAAAAGCATTCCAAATCAATTATGCAATTGATAAGTTCATAATTATAAGTTTACAGCTGTAGCAACTTAGCAAATAATTCTTTAAGTGGGTCTTAAAACTATTGAGAGTAGGATTATTTTTTAATTTTAGAGTCAATGTTGTTCCAGAACTGAGCTCCAAAGACTCGAACCGACCTTTTACTTAGTATATTCAGTGAGATGTTGTTGAGATGAATATGGCTACTAGATATCCTAGTAAAATGATCATGCACTGTGCTGTCTGGCTGAAACCAGTTATTAAAGATACGTGGCAGTAGTCCGTGGAAATACTTGAACATAAAAATGCCTGATTGGTACAAAAATACATCATGTATCTGAAGGATATGAAATCGTTTAAAAATAGGTTCAGCGTGAGCAGAATAATCAGAAAAACTTATAATGCGAATTGCGTTCTTTTGAAGAGTGAAAAGCTTATTACTATACGAGGGGAAGGTATTCCCCACAGAATGTTACAGTAAGAGACCTGAGAGTAGATAAGAGTATAAGGAAAGAAGTGCCGTCTGGGGAACAAAACACCTTATCTTACAAAGTATACCTAAAATTTTGGAGATTTTATTACAAACTGAATAAATATGAATCTTCCAGGTAATGTGAGTATCAAGATGAAGACCAAGAAATTTGGTAGAATAAGTCTGGGAGATCGTAGAGCCATTCAGCACAATATTATAGTTATTAAGCTTATCTTGTGGAGGGTGAAAAACCATACAATTTGTCTTTTCGGTGTTCAGGATCAGTGACAACATATTGGCACAGAACCAAGAAAAAACAACAATAAGCTCTTCATTAAGAGTTCTAACAGTAGAGGTTATGCTATCACTTTTGAAAAGTATACTCGTGTCATCAGCCATCAAACAAAACTGAAGCTTATTAGAACAAAGGGGAAGGTCGTTGATATAAATTAAAAATAGCAAAGGTCCTAAGATAGATCCCTGCGGTACACCACACACACAATATGATTATAAGAAGAATTACAACCATTAATAGAGACCAACTGGAAACGATTAGTGAGGTAACTTGTGATCCAGTCATACGCCTTCACACAAATACCGTAATGATAAAGTTTACTACTTAGAATGGCATGATTAACAGTGTCGAATGCCTTTGAAAGGTCTAAGAATATCCCAACCGTATATTGTTTACAACTAGACCACCAGTGGTGGAAACTTCGACTTCGGCGGATTCAGGATTTCAAGCACGGAAGGGACAGAGGGGACTAACTCCATAAGGGCAAATTCTACAGCTACGAGCACCAATTGTACGAAGCCTCGAAAGAGGGAATGGGGTGGTCTAAGGAAAAAACTTGAAAATGAAATATTGTTTACAATAAAAACCTGTAGTGATGTAATCGACAACATTTAAAGCAGCCATGTAGGTTGAAAAGTTTCTGCGGAATCCAAATTGGGAATCTGAAAGTACATCATGCTTGAGGAAGAAGTCAACAAACCTATTGTATAGTAACCTTTTTTTTCCAAAAGTCCCCTGACTCTCTGGCGAAGAGCCAGGGGCGAAAACCAAACAATACTCCCGAAGGAGTTCTGCTCCCCGAAGGAGTAACAACGTCCCCAAGGGACAAACTTTGACTTAACTGACACCACCTGACAGTGGTCCCGTTCTAGACTGGCTGAATAGAACAGGTCCCACCCTGGGAGCTCCGCCGTCGTGATCAGGGATACTCCTGTGCCAGGTAAGTATAGGTAGGTATTGTATAGTAACCTTTCAAGAAGTTAAGAGTCGGACAGAGATAGGTCTGTAGTTCGACAAAGTCGAAAGATCATCAGCTTTATAGACTGGAATGACACGGGCAATTTTAGTTTGGTCAGGAACAATGCCACTTGAAATAGGTAAGTTGAACACGTAAGATGAAGGTGCGCAAATAGCTATGTTATCTGTCTGGAGTAAAAGAGAAGAGATGTTATCAACACCGCAGGAAAATTTTTCTCTAATTTTTTATGATATTGAAAATTTCCAAAGGAGTGGTCGGTGACAAGAAAATGGAATTGTTATTAGAAGTTTGAGGCAAGAAATGGGAGAAAGAAACATTATACCAGGAGGAATGTTTTTGGCTAAGTTTGGACCAATATTAGTGAAAAACTCATTAAATGCATTTGCCATTCCACACAGTGACATTCTTTTCCTTGTGGTAATTAGAGGAAATCTTTTTCGAGCCATTGTTTGACTTGATTAGATCCGAGATAATATCCCAAGTTTTAGTCAGATTATTTTTATTTTTCATGAAAAGATCACCATAATAGCAACGTTTAGCATTTCTTATGACGGTTGTTTATTTGTTCCTGAAGTATACAAACTTTTGCTTATTAACAGAAGTAGGACACTTGGTATATTTTTGGTAAAGCTTATATTTAGTATTAATGGACACAAGGATACCTCTTGTGATCCAAGTGATTTAGTTTTCTTTTTCCTGACACCTTTTAATGGACAATGTTTATCATAAAATTTGTTAATTATTCCAACAAGATTATTATACGCTAGGTTGACATCTTTAATATCATAAAGCCAGTCCCAATCAGAAACACTTAGTTCAGCTACAAAATTTTGAAGATTCACAGGACTAACATCCCTTTTGTCAAAATAAATGGAGTCTTGATGAGAACGAATGGAATTACTTTGATGGTGAATACAGTAGACGGGGAGGTGGTCACTTATATCACAAGGTATTATTCCTGATGTAAAGTTGCTGCCTATATCATTACAAAGTATATTGTCAATAAGAGTTTCTGAGGTTTCAGTTATTCTATAGTTGGCTTAGTGATAAGTGGAAGGAACGATGATGAATAAATAAGGTCAACAAAATTAGTAGCATTGCTGTCAGTCCCATATTTTACCATGTCAATATTAAAGTCACCTAAGATATAACAGACTTTCTTCTAAGCATTTACTCTACACATTAAATGATCCAAATCACTTACAAAATGAGAAGCTGGATTTCCAAGAGGTGGAAAAATTACTGCAACAATAACAATCTTATTAACGCAATTTGTCTCAAGAAACATAGATTCACAATGGGTTGAAAAATTACTGAGGTCACTTCTTATAAAGAACTTGATGTCGTGACGAAAATAAAAACCAACTCCACCACCTCGTTAAGTGCTTCTGTCGTTATGAATAAAATTGTAATGAGGAATGGTTAACATCTGGATAGGAGTATTTGGTTGAATCCAGGTTTTAGTAATGGCTACTAAATCAAACGTACTCTCGGTACTGTAAAGTAATTGAGAGATATCTTCATGGTTATTTTGCTTTTCCGCCATCTTGATTGACCTAGATCCCTCCAAAACAGGGTTTTTACTGTTTAAGTTTGAGTTTTCTGTAGTCTAAAACTTATTATTTGATTCCAGAATTATTAAAATCAGCCTGGGAAGTGATAATCTATGGCAAACTATATTATTCTATGGCCAAAATGGCGGCCATCTTGAAAAATGGCGACCATTTTGAAAAAACTCACGTGTCTATGGGTTTTTTTCAACACTCGACCCAAGAGGTGCAATCTGTCAAATTTTGGTGCTTCTTTCCGGAAGTGAAAGATTTTTCAACTTATCTGCCCTACTGTATATGTTGAATTAACAAGAATTAACAGAGACAAATACCCAGTAGCGCTGCCAGGGTTTGGTACTTGGGGAGGGGGGCGCCACAGATGATGTTGTAATGCCACCTTAGTGTAACCCCCAAGACTGCGTAAATTGCACCTTTTTAATGCGTCCCTGCGTTTTGTATACATCAGTGGGGATCCTTCCTTTGTAACTACATAAAGGTGCCGTCCTGGGGGAGGGGTCGAACGGGAGGGTTGTGCCCCTCCTCTTTGAGAAAGTTTTAAAGTTGCTTGGATGCAAAAAAGGTGCTATCTTTGGGATATTTTTGGAACTGATCATACATGGCTGGAAAATGTCCAAACTTTAGTGAATTCTAATTTTGGTTAGGTGAAAGAGGAGAGTATGTTTTCCAAGAGAACTTGGATACATTGTCAAGAAACCTCCTGAAGCCCCCCACTTTGGCTACTTTACTGCCTTCTATTCGGGGAAAGTGAGTGGAGTCTACAGAAACATTATGGACTATTACGAAAATTTTCCATTCCTTCATTATGTATGTTACAAGGGCATCTAAGGCTGGCAGATACCTGTATAGGGCCTCCTGCGAAACACTGGATTAATTTTGTAAAATTGTGTTAATGACATAATGCTTATTACTTGACATCCAAATGATAATATAGAGTACCACGCCGAGCACTTTACAACTATCGTATATTTACTAATGTTGAACGAAAATTCAGACGAACAGCTCCCAGCAATGGGGAATGGGGGGATCAGGGAGAGTATAGGTGCAGGGAGGTGATATTAAACCTCCCTGAAAGGTAGGCTATGGCAAAAGGGGTGAAAGACTAACAAACACGTTTCAGAATGCTTTTTCGTCGTAAGTGTATTAGCAATCACCATCTATACCGATAATGGCTGCGCGGAAGCGCTCGGTAGAATTTTTGAAAAATGTTTACATTAGGACCTGTTAGCTTTGTTGATAATCGTCCCCAAATAAAATAGCCTAACTCGGGTGTCACGTGACCAGCTCAGTATGTCTGCATACAAGTCGCCCCCTGTGGGCTGGGGGTTGTAGAATATGCCCACAGTATTTCCCGCCTGTCGTAAGAGGCGCCTGCATATAAGTCTGCGTACAAAGCGCCCTAACAGGAATGCACATGTAATGTAACGGTACGTACTTACAGCCTTCCACATATAACAGTGGCGTAGGAACCAGAGGGCATGGGGGCCATGGCCCCCAATATGATTTGTGGGGGGCCAAATGTCATTTTTGCCCCCCAATATTGCGACCGTTTACAGTTTCGTTCTAATAAGAACGCAAAATTTTCGGCGCGCAGAAGAGCTACTCTACTTTCTTCAATAGTTCCATTCTACATCGCTAGATAGCACAAGTCCTTTCCACCTTACCAAGTAACATGCATGGAAAAGTACACAGTTTACGTAGAGGTCGCAAATTTCATCCCATATCGCAAAGCCTAGTAACTGTTCTCTTGTGTGTGTGTCAAGCGGTACTGTCAGTTGGTGAGGGACTCACGGAGCAATATTTGGCTATTTCATCGCATAGGTAAGGTAGTTTCGATACATTGCATATTATCTCCTATACGGTCTAGAACCCCTACAGATTTTCTTTTCTTTTTTTTTTTTGTTCTTAATGTTTACATAAGTTTTTTTCTGAAAACCTACCAAAAATTTTCGCGCTTAGCGCACTTTGCAATATTTAGAGCTTAGATTCCGGGGAAAACGTTTAATCAAGGCGGAACTATGCTTCTCTAGTATATACAAATTTTATGCAATATAGCCTATGCCCCGAATGAAATGGTCTAGTACACAGGTTTTCTTCAAATCCCACTCATACCCGACGGCATTGGGGCTGTCGCCACCAACTTAATAACAGTAGACTCTGGCTGTGGAAAATCTCCATTCCAATCAATCCACCGAAATCCATGGGGCTAACTCCACTCTGAATAATTTTGAATAAAGTCGGATAGATTGTGACAAACTCAATGTGTTTTAGAACAAATTCAAATCAACCTTTAAAAAATTTCACAAGAATTGCACATCTTGATGGCTGCTATCAAGCCTGGCAAGTGCCATTTCCGGCCATCTGGGATTAAAATCTCAAACTTTCTCGGTTTGCTCCGTGCAAACCTATGGTGGCGCTCCGCTTAGATAATAAATGGGATTCAAACTTGCAATCCTCGGACCCCAAGTCCGGCCAGCTCAGCTAATCCGTCCTCACAGAAATGTGTTTTAGAATAAAATCAAATCAAGCTTTACATTTTTTCACAAAAATTGCACATCTTGATGCCTGCTATCAAGCCTGGCAAGTGACATATTTCCGGCGATCTGGGATGTATTCAGTCTCAAATTTTCTTGGTACGCTCTGCGCTAACCTATGGTGGCGCTCCGCTTAGACAGTAAACGGGAGTCCCCCCAAAAATAACGCCAGTCCTCCAGAGCCTCCCAAACAAAAAAATCTTAGCTACACAAGTACCAGGCTGCATGGTGTTGATGATGTAGTTATTTCCTTTTTCTTTGAAAATTTTGAATATTTTTATTTTGCTTAAATTAAAATTGGAAATATTATAATGAGCAATGATGTTTTGGTGTGGGAAGGGGTATCAAGGTCGAAAAATCGCATCTGGTCTGCCCCCCCCCCAATGTCAAACATCTTCCTACGCCGCTGTATAATGCTACAAATTAGATTGAAAGACCCCATATACGAGGTCCCTATAGATGGTTGGAGATGTACTCCTGTTTTGGGGAAAAGTGTTGTGATCATAAAAGTTGGATGTACTATTACATTGATAATGGTCATGAGATGGAGTGCAAACCGTGAAATCCCTCGATCGCACCGATTTTTTTCATTAAATAAGATTTCCATGACCAAAACCTGCATTCATGCTTTGCATCGAGATATTTTCAATTCCCCAACAAATATATACGCCAATTGCAAAGCCAGTCTTGACCTGAGAATTCGTAACCAACTTTCAACTTTTGCTGCTGCCCAGCTAGAGGAAAATTGGCCAGTCAACGGGTAATTGGTTTAAGCGGGTTTTATTGGGTTTGAATTGGTTTCTGAAATGCTTTTGTCAGGTACTTCTGTTAAAACCCGACACCAATTAGTACAAACCTGTTTCTTGGCTGGAATTAAGTTGAATAAGTTCCTGGTTTTAACTTGTTTGACAGACCTCATGTTGGTCCGACACGAAATACCTGTTACTAGACTGGAATTTTCTCCTGGTTTTAACAGGTTTTATCAGGTACATAGCTGTTAATACCGACACCAATACCTGTTCTCGACCAGGGCCGTCTTAAGAGATCACCGGGCCCTGGGCCCGGCATTGGAGCGGGGCCCCTTAATCAAGTGTGTTCGAAAAAAGTTGCGTGAAAAATTGACATCCTTGACCATCGCTCAAGCATAGACATGCCTGCATTTACCCCCCCCCCCCCCCATGTCGCGCATAAAGCATGGAATTGGAACACTCAGAATCCGTTATGAATCTTGTTCAAGAGTATATAAAAGTATTTCCACACAAAAATCTTTTACGCAAGGGGAGGTATGATTTTTTGCGCAGAGGTCAATTTGCGGGGCCCCTGACATCGCGGGGCCCTGGGCCTGGGCCCAGTGGGCCCATGCGTTAAGACGGCCCTGTTCTCGACTGCCGGAATTTTCTCCTGGGTGTGCTTTTCCTGCATGGAGTTGCTACCAGAAGATATTGATAATAAGAACAATATTGAGATAAGGTTTGAAGCCCGAGAAAATTCTGATAGTTTGAGAAAGATTTGTGAGTAGAAAATGGTTACAATAGATCCATCCCTCGGTTGAAAACACAACGCCCCATCCGACCCCTTACGAAATACAAACGCCTTTTTGGGATCATTTTACTTACTGTAGGCCTAAAAGTTTCAAAAAAAAATCTGAATTCGATTGGGGACAGGCCCCCGTGCCGGCGCCACTGTCCACTTGTAATTAATCCATCGCTCAAAATTCATATTTTTAAAATATGAAAATCGATAATGTCTGGAAACAATATTCATTCTGCTAATTTAATCACATCTGTACTAATCCAATGAGAGTACACATAATAGTCGAAACAGCTGGCAGCTAGCAGCACAAAAGCAAAGACGTGTACGGTATACTTGTACATAACGTCAAAGCGAAAGCACCAGCGAGCTATAACGTTTGCACATAGACCTGCAAGCCAGCGCCGCGCCGGCAGCTAGTTTTTTTTCATAGGATACCGACGGGAAAATCGATTTTTCAAAAATTTTTAAATTTGTTTCAAAATCTTGGTTAGGGTTACAATTAAGGTTAGGGTTGCATGGATGGGGTTATTTGGCCTGTTCTTTCATAATCCGGTGTCAGGATTACAAAACAAGGGTCGGAAAGCTGCTATTTTGGAATTAGGGGTGTGACCTCTTTCCAAGAAGCTGATTGGTCCGTATGAATAGAATTCCCCTCGCTATCCTACGAAAAAAAAACTCGCGCGCCGGCAGCCTGCAGCATCGGTAACAGTTTCGACTTCACGAACCAAGTATGGAAGTGGTTAGCTCACGCAAAAAACCCGACAAAAGAACGAAGGGCTTAAGTACTCCTGAACGAAAAGCAAGAAGAAACGAACAGAAGAGAAGATACCGAAGATCTCATATATATATCGGGGTAGAACAACACAAGAGATGGCAAACTCTCAAAGACCGATTAGGAATGCACTCCGACAAACAAACAGCACAGCTGTTACTGGACAGGTGAAATTTGATTTTACTACACACACCTCCTATATATCCAATGGTATAGTCTAATGTCGGTTTACATGCAGTCTGCATATCGTTCACTGTAGGTTTGGGCCATATAGCAAGCCTAGGCTTTAGGTTGCGTATTACCAGTTAGCCAACAAGGTTGACTTTCCGGTGGTCTTTCTGTGCCAGACCAGTTGAATAGGCCCACCTCTCTACTGCCATTTCGAATACGTCTGGAGAACCAATGTTAACTTACCCCTAACGTTACAGTAACTTTTGCCTGTAAAGGCTATTAGTACTTAAGTTTTAAGTTACAGTATGCTAGTAGGCCTAGTAAAAGGCTAACTTAGATGTACAGGAGCTTGTAAATTTGGTCTAGTGAGCATTGAACAGCATGAAACAGAAAGTATCATCAATTGCTAAAGATGAATGCAAATGCTAGTAAGAAAGGAGGAAGAAAGTCAAAGTATACCCCTGAAGAACGTAGGCAGAGAAGTCAAGAACAGAGGCGAAGATTTAGTAAAGCCAGAGTTCACATTGGAGTTACACAGCTGGCAAGATGGGCCAGAGTGAAGGCTTCACTTGCAGTTGTACAGAAAGTGACTGACGAAGATGTGGCTAAAGTGCTTCTTGACAGGTTGGTGGTGTAAAAACTGAGCTATAAATCATTCTCTAGGTCTCGTCACAATTTCAAGGCACATGTAGGATACACCATAGTTAGCCTTGAATTCAGTTATTTTCCGCCGGGCTGTTACTTTCCGCCCCCCAAAAAGTTATATTCTGCCTTGGTTTTTAGGGGCAGAAAACACCGGTTCGAGGGGCGGAAAGTAACGGCATAGAATGGAATAGGCCTAGGCTACCTGCACAAGTTGAAGGCTTGACCACAGGCGTTCCGATTTATATGTACATATAATACACTATACGGTGCGAATGGAGAATCCGTGACCGGAAGTTGCGTAAATTATAACTTAAAACTTACAAAAGATCAGTGACAAGTTAAGTTCTAAAAGAACCAACAGTAACGTGACAAGACAAGCTGTTCAACAGAAAGCAACAGTGGGATTTGAACGCGGAACATTGCAAGAATACGAACGCGGTATAAATCTCAGTATAGCGATCCTATGCCCTAACCGATAGCGCTGCGAGCCGAGCTGCCGGCAAATGGTTTTAAATATTATAAGTACTTACAGATATATACGTAGGCTATAATTATACATGTATACGTATTCTATACGTATATCCCTACGGGTATAACCCTAACCTTATCTCTATGCGTACCATATGTATAACCCTATCCCTATCCGTATGCTATCCGTATGCCTACTATGTATGTAACCCTATGCGTATGCGTACCCTATCCGTATGCCTACTAACGTATATAACCCTAACCCTATACCTAACCCTAACCCTATACCTATGCGTATCACGTACGTCACTTCCGGGCACGGATTCTCCATTCGAGCCCACTATACATATATACTAACAAGGTACGACAATTTTCTGGACGAGGCTTACAACTTGGCCTATTTTTACACTCTTACACTCACTGTGAACCTCTCTGATTTCTTGCAATCACGTCATTCGATGTGAAAGAACATTCAACATCCCTTCGGGCGCAACTGCGGGCATAAAATCACTTCTAATCAGAATTATTGGTAAAAAAATGCACTCTGCGCAACTTGGTGGTTACACAGACAGATGACGTATGATTTTAACCTGCGCAACCATCTATGCCGTCTCGTAAGCGAAAACACGCAGCGCAAGGTAAAGCAAATCAAAAGAACGTACGTTCGCTATGCAGATAGATACGAGTAGCGCTTCGATCATTTGACAAATTCAATGTAACGTGCGTTGTGATTGGCGTATAGCTAAGTCAAATTATTTCGACGCCAATCACAACGCACGTTACCTGGATTTGTCAAATTAGGCGCTACACGTATCAATCTGCATAGCGAACGTACGTTCTTTTGATTTGCTTTACCTTGCGCTGCGTGTTTTCGCTTACGAGACGTCATGGATGGTTGCGCAGGTTAAAATCATACGTCATCTGTCTGTGTAACCACCAAGTTGCGCCGAGTGCATTTTTTTACCAATAATTCTGATTAGAAGTGATTTTATGCCCGCAGTTGCGCCCGAAGGGATGTTGAATGTTCTTTCACATCGAATGACGTGATTGCAAGAAATCAGAGAGGTTCACAGTGAGTGTAAGAGTGTAAAAATAGGCCAAGTTGTAAGCCTCGTCCAGAAAATTGTCGTACCTTGTTAGTATATATATGTAAAGTGTATTATATATGTACATATAAATCGGAACGCCTGTGGCTTGACCAGGCTTCGACAAATTCTTCTTTCATTACTTGTCCATCGGGCAAGCTGTTCTCTTAGTCTAATTGTCCGCATGAATATCTGTACTTGTCCACTTTTAATATGCCTTTAAACTCCTTTGTGGAAGAGACTTGGTAAGTACTCGTCCGGCGGGCTATGAGACTGAACAATGCACTTGCCCGAGTAACTTTTTACTTAACATAACATAACATAACATAACAGGTTAAAGGGCAAAGGAGGGCTAAGGTCCCATAAGATGCCCTGAAGTCCCATACAACCTTAACTGAAAACAAAGAACCAACCAACACCAAACGAGCCCAGAACAATTAGATTCTACCACACTTATGGAAGAACTTGTCAATGTTAACCTTAAAGCAGTGCACAGATGTGGAGTTAACTACCCACTCAGGCAGACTATTCCACTTGTTAACAACTCTATGAGAAAAGCTGAACTTCCTAATGTCGAGCCTTGCAAAATTCTTAACTAGCTTCTTACAATGGCCTCGAACCCGAGAATTACACTGAACCTTTAAATAATTGCAAGAGGACAAAGGATTCCTTTCAGAGAGAAATTTGTACACCTGAAGCATGTCCCCCCTAATCCTTCTCAACTCCAGGGTGGTAAGCCCAAGATGCTTAAGTCTAACATGATAAGGTAGGTGTCTCACCTCGGGTATAAGGCGAGTGGCTCTCCTCTGAACTTGCTCTAAAAGAAGCTTGTCCTTTTCATAGAAGGGACTCCAAGCCTGGGCTGCATAGTCGAGGTGGGGTCTTACCAACTGCTTATACAGATTTAGTACAATTTCTTTACTAAAACTACTGAAATTCCTCTTGATCAATCCAAGCACCCTATTAGCCCTAGCAGCAGCAGCTGCACACTGTCTAGATGGCTTTAAATCACCTGTAATAACTACACCCAGATCCTTCTCAAAAGTCACATCACTCAGAATACTACCATTCATTACTTGTCCCACTGACTGTCGGGCAGGGGATTTGTCGAAACCTGGGCTTGACAAACTAAAACTAAATTTTCTTATCATTGAACATCTCTCTATATACATTGATGTCTTTTACACAACAATCCATAGTACATACTTATGCTGACTTTTTTTCTTGCTAGCATTTAGTGCATTGCAGTGTACGCAAATACAGTACAGTACATAACATAACATAACAAGTTTAAGGGCAAAGGAGGGCTAAGGCCCCATAAGATGCCCTGAAGTCCATACAACCTTAACTGAAAACAAACAACCAACCAACACCAAACGAGCCCAGGACAATTATAGTACTGTAGATCCTACCACCGTTATGGAAGAACTTGTAAATGTTAACCTTAAAGCAGTGCACAGATGTAGAGTTAACTACCCACTCAGGCAGACTATTCCACTCGTTAACAACTCTATGAGAGAAGCTGAACTTCGTAATGTCGAGCCTTGCAAAACACTTAACGAGCTTCTTACAATGGCCTCGAAACCAAGAATTACTTTGAACCCTTAAATAACTGCAAGATGATAAAGGATTCCTTTCAGAGAGAAATTTGTACACCTGAAGCATGTCCCCCCTAATCCTTCTCAACTCCAGGATGGCAAGCCCAGGATGCTTAAGTCTACCATGATAAGGTACTATAGGTGTTGCACCTTGGGTGTATAAGGAGAGAGGCTCTTCTCTGAACCTGCTCTAAAAGAAACTTGTCCTTGTCATAGAAGGGCTTCTAAGCCTGGGCTGCATATTCGAGGTGGGGTCTTACCAACTGCTTATACAGATTTATTACAATTTCTTTACTAAAACTCCTGAAATTCCTCGTGATCAATGCAAGCACCCTATTAGCCGTAGGCTATACGTGCACCCAGCCCCTCCAAGTTTTTCAGAGATAGAGTGACCACACCATGCTTAGTACTGCCTGGTGTTACACCAAAAATGCTCTATTGTCTCATTTCCTGTCTCTGTTATTTTGAATTTCATTTACTAATTGCACAAGTAACATTCAGAGAATGTTACATGCAGGGAACAGTGGTTTCTTTGAAAAACTGAAAACAGCTCTAGAAAATAGGAAAATGGCTCCGGAAAAGCTTCAAAGTCAAAAGCTGTTATTAGCTCCAGAGAGGAACAGCTTATTTTGGAGCTCTGCTCATACTATTATGGGTAAATTTTACCTCTATTTTCTCCTGCTTTAGCTTCTTTAATTGCTGTATTCACCTCCTTCTGTAATGTTCACTTAAATCTCTTCCTTATTTTCCCTTCCAAATGCACCCTTTGTTTATTTTTTGTTTAATCTCCTTTGTGATTGAGGGTTTGGGGTAACATTTGATCAGCATAGTAGGATAGTTTTCTTCACAAAACTGAGTAAGTTTCTATGAGTTCAGGGTTTCTCCTGGGTTTTAGAGAGTGTGAGGTGGTATTAGTCCATGGAGGTAATAATTATGCCAGCTTTGGCACCAAAGGTGAGGGAGACCTATCAATACTTCCATAGCTACAGTAGTACAATACAGGTGGCAAGTATAGCAAATTTCTGTGATGTGGTGGCCAAAAACTGTGAGGTGGCCACCTCACAAAAAGAATGCCAGAGGAAACCCTGGAGTTGATGTATGTCTGAGAGGGACTCAGTAAAGACGTTCCAGTCTGCCCTTCAGAGCATTCTCCTAGATGTTCAAATCCTTTGTTGGTCCACTGCTTGATCTGCATTTTCCTTGGTTTAATTCAAAGGACAATACCTGTATGTAAATATATATTGGCAGCAAGAGAACTAAATTGTGGTCAGCCTTCACCAAGACTGTTAATTGGGGTATCAGTGTAGGCTTCTTTGACAGTTCTTAGCAGAGGTCAAGAGTAGCATCACCTACAGAAGGGAAGAGCACTTGACATGCTGCTAAGCTGTGACCCCATTCCTTTTAGTGAACTTTGATTAAAATCACCGTTTACATAAAGCATTGGGGCCTCATCCTCAAGCTCATGAATGAATGCACTTACTGTACAGTACAGTTTACTCACTACAGGGTGTGGTAACAGACTTGTCTGGTTTGATACAGTACAGAACGGTACAGTATATGCTGGATTTCACCGGGTAAACAGTATGGCCAGATCAAAATTGTCAGCATCTCTGTGTCACATGTGCAGAGGAACTTGACGTAATGATGCATTATTTGGATGGTACAGTAGCATGTTTGACATAGCTTATATACACATACTGTACTCCACCTCCACTCATTTTTCCAACTTCCTTCAAGCATCTGTCTTTCAGCCTCTTGAAAATTTTTTAAACCCCTCTTATTGAAAGGAAAATCTAAATGCCTATTCAGCCATGTCTCCATAAATGATACTGTGTGCTGTGTTCCTATCAAGGTTTAGTGCATGTCACATTGTTACAGGACATTTTGCTTTATACTTTTCATGTTTTTCTTGTTTCAGTTATGAGTCAACCCAGCAGGGATCTCTGGCTTTGGCATCCACATGGGATGTGGATGTAAGGTACTGTGCATGAAAAAGTGACTCTTTTGTGCATGTTTCATTACCGTATGTTATGTGAATGACATTTCTGATCATGGTATGTCTTTGTTGCATGATTTTGGAAATTTAAAGAGCAACCCAAATTTTCTGGTCTTCATCTGTGTGTTTGTACAAAGACATAAGATTTTGTGTCCAAAAAACAAAGGTGGGTAAAGAGACTATAGTGGAAAGCAATCCTACCATAAGAATCTGAAAATTGACAATGTCCCAGAACTGTTCTGAATTCTGTTGACGTCACCCCTGGTTGAACAAGCCCACGTAATGTGCACTAGAATGGATTTTGAATTAGTTGGAACAAGGCAACCGTATGCTGATACCAGTAAAAGAGCAATTGACATGTGCATGCATTGATATATTCATACATGTATGATGTGCACCAGTAGCTAGCTGTATGTCATGACTCACTTTTAAGGAAATCTCCTGATTTTGTAGGAATGTAAGGAATTCTAGACTCTAAAGGCTGTAGGTAGGCCTATTTTTTAAGGAGACTCAGAAGTTGCAGGTATTTTATGAAAATGCAGTGAAAATTTAAGGAAATAGACCAGAATCTTTTCTTCCTCTAAGATTTTCAGATTGGCATGCCTGTTAAGCTGATTTGCAAAATGAATGCTTTGTCACATCTGGTTTAAACATTTCATTTCCACAGTGTTTGAAATAAGGAATATAAACTTGGTAGTCCATCAGAGGAGCACCCAGCAACTTCTGGTCTTTTGCAAGAAAACATTAGTCTTCAGTCACTATGCTGATATTCCTGGTACAGGAAATCAGGATTAGTGCTAGCTCTCTTTTTCTTTTCTTGCGACTTAATATTATTGGGGGATTCAAGCATCTGGGAAGGGGAAAGGGGACATTCCCACCATGTGAACTAATTTCCAAAATAGGTAATGGTGTGATGTATCTGTCTATGGTACAAACTTGATACAAACCAAAAACACCCAACCTTACCCTTTCCTTAGTTTCGCCTAGCCATAGGCCTAATCTTGGCTAGGCCTAAGTAATCATCAGCCTTACAGTAAGTTATCACTCTAACCATAAGCTACATCTTGACTTGCAGTGACTGATTCTAAGTGAAGTTACTGTCTACTATACTGTAGTTCCATAGCTGCAGATCTGCAGAGGGCTTTTCTGACATCAGTTTCAAATTCAAATAGAACTACTATGATATGGTAACCTGTAAAGAAAGTGTGCCAAAACATTCACCAAATAAACTTGATAGAGCCTCAAAAATCAAAAAAAAAAAAATACAGTACTGTTCTGTACTTTTGTCAAATAGTGAAACTGTTTTTGATTCCTTGCCGAAGGCAGGCAAGGAATCTATGCGATGGTGATGTCGTGTGTGTGTGTGTGTATGTATGTGTGTGTGTATGTGACGCCGAGCTTGTAAACACGATATCTCGAGATAGCAATGACCGACACTTTTCATATTTGGTATATAGATTTGTCATGTTGAGAGGAAGATCCCTATTGTTTTTGGTGGAGGTCAAAGGTCATTTGAGGTCACCAGAGGTCAAAAACCGAAAACTTTGTAAACACGATATTTCAAGTTAGCAATGACCGACACTTTTCATATTTGGGATACAGATTTGTCATGTCAAGAGGAAGAAGCCTATTGTTTTTGGTAGAGGTCAAAGGTCATCCGGGGTCACCAGAGGTTAATCTGCGAAAACCTCGTAAACGGCTTGTAAACACGATATCTCAAGATAGCAATGACCGACACTTTTCATATTTGGTATATAGATTTGTCATGTTGAGAGGAAGAACCCTATCGTTTTTGGTAGAGGTCAAAGGTCATCTGAGGTCACCAGAGGTTAAACTGCGAAAAACCTCGTAAACACGATATCTCAAGATAGCAAAAGCCGACACTTTTCATATTTGGCATACAGATTTGTCATGTCAAGAGGAAGAAGCCTATTGTTTTTGGTAGAGGTCAAAGGTCATCTGAAGTCACCAGAGGTTAATCTGCAAAAACCTTGTAAACAGCTTGTAAACACGATATCTCAAGATAGCAATGACCGACACTTTTCATATTTGGTATATAGATTTGTCATGTTGAGAGGAAGAACCCTATTGTTTTTGGTAGAGGTCAAAGGTCATCTTAGGTCACCAGAGGTTAAACGGCAAAAACCTCGTAAACACGATATCTCAAGGTAGCAAAGGCCGACACTTTTCATATTTAGTATACAGATTTTACATGTCAAGAGGAAGAACCGTGTGGTTTTTGGTGGAGGTTAAAGGTCATTTGAGGCCACCGCAGGTTAAAAGCCAAAAAGGCTCGTAATCAAGCTATCTCAAGATAGGAATGACCGACACTTTTCATATTTGGTATATAGATTCATCATGTTGAGAGGAATAACCCTAAAATTTTTGGTGAAGGTCAGAGGTCATTTGAGGTCACCTTAGGTAAAAGGCCAAAAAGGCGTAATCACTATATCTCAAGATAGGAGTGACCAACACTTTTCATATTTGGTATATAGATATATCATATTGAGAGAAAGAACCCTATTGTTTTTGGTGGAGGTCAAAGGTCATTTGAGGTCACCAGAGGTCAAAGACCGAAAACCTTGAAATTGGGATATGTCAAGATAGGAATGGCGGATATAGATTTGTCGTGTTGAGAGGAAGAACGCCATTGTTTTTGGTAGAGGTCAAAGGTCATCTGAGGTCACCAGAGGTTGATCTACAGAAACATTGTAAATGGCTTGTAATCACGGTATCTCAAGATAGCAATGACAGCCACTTTTCATATTTGGTATATAAATTTGCCATGTTGAGAGGAAAACCCTATCAATTTTGGTGGAGTTCAAGGTCATCTGGGGTTACCAGAGGTCAAAAAACAAAATTTCCCAAGAATTCCCAAGATTGTCATCTGGGGTCACTGGGATCAAAAGCAACATTTCCCAAGAATTCTCAAGATTGTCATCCGGGGTCACTGTAGGTTAAAAAGCAAAGTTTCCCAAGAATTCCCAAGATCATCATATGGGATCATCAGAGGTCAAAAAGCAAAATATCGCAAGTATTCCCAAGACTGTCCTCTGGTTTCACCAGAGGTCAGAAAGCAAAATTTCCCAAGAATACCTAAGATCATAATCTGAGGTCACCAAGGGTCAAACAGCACAATTTCCCAAGAATTTCCAAGATTGTTATATGGGGTCACCAGAGGTCAAAAAGTTAAATTTCCCAAGAATTCCCAAGATAGTCATCAGGGGTCACCAGAGGACAAAAAACAAAATTTCCCAAGAATTTTCAAGATCCAAGATCCATTGGAGTTGAATTCCTTTCAAGACACTTTCGTTTTTCTTTTTTGTTATATTTGGTGGGGTTCAAAGTTCATGTGAGGTCAGCAAAGGTGAAATTGTTAAAATATCGTAAAATGATGTAGTCAAGGTAGATAAATTTGAGGGATAAACCTCAGTACAACAAAGCATCCCCATTCGGCAAGGAATCACTAAGCCCTTAGGCTTTCTGGTTTTTTTTATGGTCCACAACAATGAGCAAAATTTCTCACTCTTTTAGTCCTTACAAGTTCCACTTCTACTGTAGTACACACAACTTAAGCAGTGCCACAGTCTGAGGGAAGCAATCATCAGTGTCATACTGAAAGGCATCCCAAGTTATCTATAGTGACATATAGGGGTGTACCGGATTTCAAATCTGGCCGGATTTGAGGATTTTTCCAAATCCGGCATCCGGCCGGATTTTTTGTTAAATCCGGCTGGATTCGCTGGATTTGTCGGTAAGCTATACAATACAACTTACAACTTAATTTCCAGCAAGTCTAAATTAGATATAATAAAATGCATAGACCAGGATTGCAGTGTGCTTTAAATAATATTATTTAATGATAGGGTTTATTACTAGTTACAAACTTTCAACATGCTCAAGGACTTTGTCACCCCCAACTTCGTAAAGAGAAGTAGGCATGCTGCATAGATATAAAGTTACTCACAAGTAGGAGTGATGTAGTTTGTTAAACAGTTGAAAGTGCCAATGAATCAAACCAAAGCAAATCAAATTGAAATGTTTACCAAATAGAAGTATTGAAATCCTATGTGTTTAAACATATTTCTGTGTCAAACAGTCCTTGAATAATGCCATAGTGGGTACATATCTTGAAAGTCCAGAAATGTAGCATCACACAAAGTATAGCAAACTGAAGTGGTACTTTCTCAAGCTTCAGTGCGTAAAGTATGTCTAATATGTATGATAAAATACACATAAAATGATGTGAATATCTAAAATACATGTAAGTGTAACTAAATTAACAAATGTTACAAACCACATTACATTACTGTAGTACCATTTCTTGTAATTTAAAAACAGTAAAAAAATTAACCTTAAGCCAAGAAACTTACTGTATTCATTCCTTGACTATTAAAAGCAGTTTTACAAATCAAGGATTAAAACTGATGAAATATAATGCCAATGATTGATACAGTGAGAATATTTTACATTTACACAGCATAGTCCTATATTGTATGGTTCTTGGACAACTGGATAACTTCCCACCAATTAAATTGCCCATCAGCAAATTTCTGACCCCCACACTGTTATATGTATTAGCATGGTTACCCCCACTTTGCATACCATAGATTTTATAATGAAAATCTTCCTAACCAAAGTTTAAAACCTGCATCGAATATCACCTTAAGAATTGTAATTGATTCCATTTCAAAGTGACGCATAGTACATTCCAATTGGATAATGGATGCCAATGTTATGAAAGAATTAATAAAAGCATATATTTTCTTTTGAACTTACTTTTTGTCCCCTGATTTGCATGGAGAGACAACCAAACATTTGCTAATTTTCAGCATGTTGCATGAATTAAAAGAATTGAAAGCATAGGGAAATAAGGTGTGCCAACCCCCCCCCCCCCCCCCCGTTGGAGATATTGAATCCTGACTCAGCAGATCTGCCCAGAATTAAAAGAAAACAAATAAAAGCACAAGGAAATAAGGTGTGCCTATCCCTCCACCCAAACGCCCCCTCCCCCAAAGTAATATTGACTCCTAGCTTAGTAGGTCTGTACTGGAAGAAAAAGCAAGTACATTTCTCAGTTTTTGTAAGGTGCAAGGGGAATGGAGTTGAATGTCAATATAGCTTTGTAATAGAGTTGAAGAATTGTACTGTTGAAGGCTTAATTGGTTCCTTATTTTCAATTTCTAGCCCCCTTAGAATTCAGAGAATACATCAAGGTAAACATAAGAAATGTATGATTCAGTAATGAACAATTTGTAACCCCCTCCCCAAAATACCAATGCCTCATCTATACTAATGATAGGGTTGGTATAAACATTTTGTCATTTTGTCAATTAACCATGTAGACATGTCACCTTTTTAATCACAGAAATCAAAAAAGACTTGAATTCCACAGTTTCTGTGTGGGCAAATTACCAAGATAGCCTAATAATAGCAAAGATTTATTGGCTACCTGGTTCTATTAGCAATAAAAATGCGAAAATTCTATTCACATAGTTCAACAAAAATAGACATAACCCCACCTAGCAGGTTCTGGTTCTTTCATTTGACTAAATCTGGCAAATCCGGCTGGAATTCCGGCCGGAATTTTTGTATAAATCCGGCAAATCTGGTTCCGGCCGGATTTCAGAATTCCAAATCAGGTGCACCCCTAGTGACATACATTTCATTTTATTGTGAGGCAAAGTATATACCTGTATCACACTAACTAAGCCCCTTGTAGTATTTTGAAAACCTTTTAATACTTCAGTATGTTTCTCCCAAGCTTTTTTTTTTATTCACAAGCCTCAATCTACTTCACCTCATACGCTATCCTTACATGTTTATATGTGAAGATTTATCAAACCTACCCTTGTGTCATGTTTTATGTGATAACAGTCTGATCGTACAGACAGACGACAATGTCAAACATATGGTGTAAAGTCACCACAGCATAACATGCAGCATGGCAGTGGACTAACAATGCATTGTTGACAGGAGTTTGGTATTGCAAGAATAAGCATGCTGAATGTAGTCAAGTCAAAGCATTACTGCATTCATTCAGTGTGAGCTGCAGTCAGAGTTCTGTGTATGCATGTTGTATATTTGTAATGTAAGCAGAATCATGCTTGTCCAGCAGAAAACTAGGGACGATTAAAGGGTCTTCTTTATACAGAAATCGTCGTCTGGGATGGACGAAAGACTGCATATTTTCATGGATGTCAAAGAATGGTTTATACCACTAGATGGACCTGATACCTTTAAAAAAGTTGATAAATTCTTGAGCTGTTGAAATTAGAGTTACCAGTGAACTGGATGGGCATAGGAGATCTCTTTTGCTTGAGAACTTTTGTGGACCACCTGATATAAAGATGTTACTTTATACATACTGTAGCCCTTGGAAGTGTTTAGGCAGACTACTGTACCTCTATGTTTGGCAGACCACAGGTCTTGGACAACAGGTTCAGTATTTTTGGATTAAAATGATGATGGTTGCTGAATTTGATGTATGAGGTTATACTGTCTGGTGTGGTAGGTTATGCAGTAGTTGTGATTTTCTTGTGTCCAAAATGAAGTATTCCTCCAGGGTCTTGTGTTGGAGTTAAAATGCTAAGGGCCTCCTTTAAGTAGGTTTTGTCAATATTTGCCTCTCAAGTGGCTGCATTGTCGGAACACTATGTTTTGTTGATTCCTTGCCGTAGGCAGGCAAGGAATCTATCCGATGGTGATGTCGTGTGTGTGTGTTTGTGACACTCCTTGTAATCGCGATATCTCAAGATAGGAATGACCGATACTTTTCATAGTTGGTATGTAGATTTGTCATGTTGAGAGGAAGAACCCTATTGTTTTTGGCAGAGGTCAAAGGTCATTCAAGGTCACCAGAGGTCAAAGTCCAAAAACCTTGTAATTGCGATATCTCAAGATAGGAATGACCGATACTTTTCATAGTTGGTATGTAGATTTGTCATGTCAAGGGGGAGAACCCTTTTGTTTTTGGCAGAGGTCAAAGGTCATTCAAGGTCACCAGAGGTCGAAGTCCAAAAACCTTGTAATCGTGATATCTTGAGATAGGAATGACAGACAGTTTTCATAGTTGGGTGTTTGGATTTGTCATGTCAAGAGGAAGAACCCTATTGTTTTTGGCAGAGGTCAAAGGTCCTTCGAGGTCACCAGAGGTCAAAGTCCAAAAACCTTGTAATCGCGATATCTCAAGGTAGGAATGACCGATAGTTTTCATAGTTGGTATGTAGATTTGTCATGTTGAGAGGAAGAACCCTATTGTTTTTGGCAGAGGTCAAAGCTCATTCAAGGTCACCAGAGGTCAAAGTCCAAAAACCTTGTAATCACGATATCTCGAGGTAAGAATGACCGATACTTTTCATAGTTGGTATATAGAGTTGTCATGTTGAGAGGAAGAACCCTATTGTTTTTGGCAGAGGTCAAAGGTCATGTGAGGTCACCAGAGGTCAAAGTCCAAAAACCTTGTAATCCCGATATCTGAAGATAGGAATGACCGATACTTTTCATAGTTGGTATGTAGATTTGTCATATTGAGAGGAAGAACCCTATTGTTTTTGGCAGAGGTCAAAGGTCATTCGAGGTCACCAGAGGTCAAAGTCCAAAAACCTTGTAATCGCGATATCTCAAGGAAGGAATGACCGATACTTTTCATAGTTGGTATGTAGGTTTGTCATGTTGAGAGGAAGAATCCTATTGTTTTTGGCAGAGGTCAAAGGTCATTTGAGGTCACCAGATGTCAAAGTCCAAAAACCTTGTAATTGCGATATCTCAAGGTAGGAATGGCCGACTCTTTTCATAGTTGGTATGTAGATTTGTCATGTCAAGGGGGAGAACCCTTTTGTTTTTGGCAGAGGTCAAAGGTCATTCAAGGTCACCAGAGGTCGAAGTCCAAAAACCTTGTAATCGTGATATCTTGAGATAGGAATGACAGACAGTTTTCATAGTTGGGTGTTTGGATTTGTCATGTCAAGAGAAAGAACCCTATTGTTTTTGGCAGAGGTCAAAGGTCATTCGAGGTCACCTGAGGTCAAAGTCCAAACCTTGTAATCATGATATTTTGAAGTAGGAATGACCGACACTTTACATAATTGGTATGTAGATTTGTCATGGCAAGGGGGAGAACCCTATTGTTTTGGCAGAGGTCAAAGGTCATTCAAGGTCACCAGAGGTCGAAGTCCAAAAACCTTTTTTTTTTTGTTTTTTTTTTTGGTTATTCAAGTTTTGGTTCAAAGGTCATGTGGCATGAGCTGATGTGAGCAGGGGTGAAATTGTGACCACATCATAAAAAATGATGAAGGAGAGAAGTATAAATTTGATGGATGAACCTCAGTGTAACAAAGCTCCCCCCTTTCGGCAAGGAATCACAAAGCCTTTTGGCTTTCTGGTTTTAAGTAAGATGAGTAAGTTCTGCACCCTGTAAGGCTCTTAGTTGCATTGTTCTTCAAAAGATGTCAAGCTTTTATTCCAACACATCTCAGAAGAGGTTTAAGTTGACAGGACTTTTCATACTTGAGATGTGGGTTACCCATATTTAGAGAACATCGTTTAGTACATGTAGCTAATTTATAATAAGAATCGGATTGCTGTACTTTACTTCGTCCAAATTGTTGTTTTCTATTGCTGAGACAGTAAAAAGTTGGAACAGTTTTGTCATCATATTACAGATTATCATTGCAGTCCTTAAATACTAAACATGTGCAGAACAGTGCTGATGGTGCAAGTTGCTTCCACTTGTGTCTCAAATGTTTAATATTTGAGAAGTTAACATTTCCTAATAGGAACAAAGTAATTGTAATTGGGGGAATTTTTGTTTATTTCTTTAAAGTTTGCTTGTCAGAATACAACACCATAGGGTCAGTTCTGGTATTAACTATTAGGCCTATATTGCAGAAAATTGTGACTATTTCAACAAGTCAAGATGTTCAAGGTGTGGAATTATTGTGCAGAGCATTCCATGGGAAGGCCTGATAAGGTATATGTATGTGAACATGCTGTGCCATCGACCGGCGTACGTAGCTTACGTTCAGCATAAAATCAAAAATACATCTGTTCGAAAAAGTTTGGTAGGGGAGGAGCATAATATGCATGTGCAACGGGTGAAAGATAGCTAATGCACAAAGTTTGGTGCAAAAGTGTTGTAAATTGAGAGCGTGAGAGGTCTCCATACATTATGGACATTATGCACAAGGGCTGTGTTGAAGTGCAACATAATCACACAACACTGTTCAAGGGCTTGTCTCAGTATTGACTGTACACAGTTACAGGTGCTCGGTACCAGTGTAGGCAGTAGTAACATTGTATAAACTATTAACCATCATTAAGTAACAACCTTAACAAGTCTAAGCTGTGTTATCTTGAAGAGGCTTCGATTATCGATATGTACTTGCCTGGAAGTACAGGAATGTCTAGTTTGAAGTGAAGTCACTACTGGCAATGTTACTGTTCAGCATATTTCAAAATTTAGATTACACAGATTTTTTTCAATGTTGCATTTTCAGAAATGCAGAAGAAACCAGAATACCTATAGAAGATTGCTCAATGCAAAGAGGAGAGAGTAATACAACTACCCCTGATCCCAAAAATGACCTTTTTGCAGAGTCATCATGGATGTGTCCAGAGCAAAATGAGGCTGATGCAACTTTTCAAAATGCCAGAATGCGAGACAAGTCATGGTCAGATCCCCCAGCTCAGACGGGTAGTGAGTCAAGTCCAGCAGGCTTATGGATCAAGAAAGAAATCATCGATGAAGAGACTGAACTCTGGCCAAATGGCAGGTAAGGTGTTAATGAAATTATGAAGGGGTTTATAATACTTTGGTGCATGGACTTGCAGTGTATGGCCCACAGGTCAGATCTGGCCCACCATATGGAGCAGTTATACCTGCCAGTGATAATTTGCAGATGGCGTGCCTCGAGGTTGGTTTTTTGAGGCCTTAGTCTCAGCCTTGGGCTGATTTCTTGGCCACATACCTCTGGCATAGGATTTTTAACTGAGGCCTTTTTGAGGCCTCAATGAGGCCAACTGTTCAATGATGCATAATGATTGGCCAAAGGATAGTTTCCTGTGTTAAATGTTTAATAAGAGTGTTGAATTGAATTGATATACAGCAGGGCTTGCACTAGGGGAGAACAAGGTTCTTAATAGGAGGAAGACAGTTTGGCCACAGCCCATGTCCATCTGGAAGGTCTAGCACAACATTGGGAAAATGTGAAATCACTGAGGAGCCAAGTATGATATCATTGAAATAATACTAGCTCAGCATAAGTAGATGGCAAATCTTCTATCATGGCCTTCTGGTAGACTGTTTTGTCCAACTGTCCATAGGTTTTAAATACACCTGGGTTTCCGGGATCATCACCCGTGACCCCATCAGGATCCTTAGACAAACCCTGGACCCAGCGACACCTGTAGAGTGCTTTGCACACTCATGATGCTTTCAATGCTGTTAGGCTGTTCCAACAATTTCATAAAATATTTCAAACAGAGGATTGTGCTCTTGGTTGAAGTAACAAATTTGTTCCAATGAGCTAGCAATCCCCCTCATATTGCCTGAGATGTAAGTAAAAATGTTTGTTCTTTATGATGGAAGAAGTGCATCAAAATTCCAGTACTGGCTACAGGACATATCGTAGAGGCACTTGCGTAGCCAACTGGGCAGGGGCAGTGCCCCCTAGAAAAAGTTTTGCCCCCTAAAAGTTTAAAATTACCATTACCTTAGTGCATTTTAGTATGTCTCCATCCCCTGCAGTTCCTTTTTTTGGCTCCTGCGAAGAGGAGAAATTGTAATGAACAATGTGCGTTGTCACCATTTAGTGCAAAGTCATTTTTTGGTTTCGATGAAAAGAGAAACCTAAGCGGTCATGATGGCGTGTGTATGTATGTGTGTATGTGCGTGTGTGTGTATGTGTGTATGTGTGTGTGTGTGTGTTTGTGACACTTTGCTCATTAACACGATATCTCAAGAAGGGAAACTCTGACAGTTTTCAAACTTGGTACATAGATGCCCCATATGGAGAGGAAGAACCCTATTGTTTTTGGTGGGGGTCAAAGGTCACCTGGGGTCACCGGGGGTCAAAACCTGAAAACCTTGTTAACACAATATCTCGAGATAGGAAGCTTGGATGAATTTCATACTTTGTATGTAGATGCGTTACGGTAAGAGGAAGAACCCTATCATTTTTGGTGGAGGTCAAAGGTCATCTAGCTCTGACAGTTCTCAAACTTAGTACATAGAAGAACCCTATTGTTTTTGGTGGAGGTCAAAGGTCACCTGGGGTCACCGGGGGTCAAACCCTGAAAACATTGTTAACACAATATCTTGAGGTAGGAAGCTTGGGTGAATTTCATACTTAGCATGTAGATGCGTTATGGTAAGAGGAAGAACCCTATCATTTTTGGTGGAGGTCAACGGTCATCTGGGGTCACCGGGGGTCAAACCCTGAAAACTTTGTTAACACGATATCTCAAGAAGGGAAGCTCTTACAGTTCTCAAACTTGGTACATAGATGCCCCATATTAAGAGAAAGAACCCTTTCACTTTTGGTGGAGGTCAAAGGTCACCTGGGGTCATCGGGGGTCAAACTCTGAAAACCATGTTAACATGATATCTCAAGAAAGAAAGCTCTGACAGTTCTCAAATGTAGTACATGGATGCCCCATATTGAGAGGAAGCACCCTATTGTTTTTGGTGGAGGTCAAAGGTCACCTGGGGTCACTTGGGGTCAAACCCTGAAAACATTGTTAACACAATATCTTGAGGTAGGAAGCTTGGATGAGTTTCATACTTTGTATGTAGATGCATTACGGTAAGAGGAAGAACCCTATCATTTTTGGTGGTTTGGGTGTGTAATGCCAAAATTTCTTCCTACAACTGCATGTCATTAGTGGCCCAGAGGTCAGCTTTCAGTCCTGTAAAATCCTAGATTCATCCCCTTGCAGTTATTTCTATTAAATCCTGTTATATTCTTTCTAAATGCATTTGAAAACATGATCACACTGTCAACTCATACGCATATTTCGTGCATTTCAGAAAAGCCTAAGAGTCTTCTGTATGGACATTCCTTGAATGCAAGTAAATGACATTACACCAGGGCCATGTGAACCAGGGGGATGGGTGCTGCTGCCACTTGATTACTTTCAGATTGAAGGTTGTTTGTTTTATAATGTCCAAACTTACCTAAGAAAATAAACTTGGGAGTTGAATAGTTCAGCCACCAAACTAAGCTATGTTAAATGGCCTCCAAAGTCTCTGTCAGAAGTTTTCTTGCATACACAATTCCGAAATCTAATTGTAACCTATTTGCAATTCTAACGAGACAAATTATCTTGGTACATGATTCACATGCACCCATTATAAATGGGGGGTCATCACTGCTGCTTTCTGTAAGCCTTGGTTCCCACCATTAAGGTGGATCATGGGTTACGGGTTGGGGAAGGGGGAAGAGAAGGGAGGAGGGGTTAAGAGGGGAGGTTCAAAATGCTTTGTTTGCATTTTGATTTAATACTTGTTGAAGGCAAAAGGAATCTATGGAGTCACAATGGCACCTGTACTGTGTTTATGATGCTTAGCTTGAAAACATGATAGCTCAAGATAGGAATGATGGATGCTTTTCTTATTTCATGTGAGGTCACCAAAGGTACAAAACCAAAAACCTCAATTGTAAAAAGGATATCTCAGGTTAGGAAGCATGGATACTTCTCATAAGTGGCATGTGTATGTGTTATAGTCAGAAGATGAAGCCTGCCCTTGTTGGTTATCTGAGGTCATCAGAAGTATAAGTAGGAAACAATTGGAAGTTGCTTGTAAGCACGATATCTCAAGATACAGTAACAATAATGGGCACTTTTCGTATTTGGTATATGGATTTATCCTGTTGAGAGAAAGAACCCATTGGATTTGGTAGAGGTCAGCAATCCTTTGGGATCACCAGAGGTCAGAAACAAAAACACAATATTTCAAGGTAAAAGGCAGATCCTTTTGCGACGTGGTTTGTAAATTTATCATATTGAGAGGAAGAACCTTATTGTTTTTAGCTTAGGTCAGTGATCTTGTGAGGTCACTAGAGGTCAATAACCAAAAAACTAGTGAGCATGATATCTAAAGGTATGAAGCTGTGGTACCTTTCATACTTGGCAAGTAGATGCATTGTGGTCAGAAGATGAAGCCTGTCATTTTTGGTACAGTATAAGTCAAAAGTTAGCAGACGTCACTATCCAGCTCTGAAAACATTGGAAATTGCTTGTTAACATGATATCTTGAGATACCAATGATGGATACTTTTCATACTTAGCATGTAGATGGGTCTTTCCATAAGTAAGGAGGCCAGTGTGTGGCATGAGAGTCAAAATTTACAGATTGCCTGATTGTCTTCTAAGTTATAATTTGATTACCTGTGTAACCTCTACGGTAAATGTCCAAAATCTCTTTGCATTCAGTTGTTCCGTTTATTCATCCAATGCAATAACAAAAAAGAGAATCAACAATATTTCACGTGTAACAGAGAAATCAAACACATTGCTTCACCAAGCACAGGACAATCATTATTAGGGATAATCCCATTATTTGTTGTATTTACAATGGTGTAAGATGTGGTAGCAACATATTAGGGGTTTCCTGTTTTGCACCATTTTGGTAAAAGATGGGCCTCAGGGGTCGAAATAAGCCTTCAACCTTTGGGGGCCTGCCGGGCCCCTAGACCATGGAATCTAGGGGCCAAATGGGAAATCAAGGGGCCCGAAACTTACAAATAAAAAAGGACTGATACAATGTACGGGTGCTTTTTACGTGCTTGAAAACATGTAGTATGGGTATAATATTAAGGCAAGCTGAGGCTGAAACTAGCCTGAAACCACTCTGTCCACACCCTCTTAGACCATGTTGCATGCAGGCTAGTATACATTTTCATAATGTTCTCGTAACTCCGGAAGTTATTACCCGGTAAAATGGAGGGCACTGTTCAGTTCCCGCTGACCATCTTCGTCAGTTGATCTTGTGAGGCTCCCCCTACATTACTCGTGACTGACATCTAGGGCTGCAATTCCGTTTAATCTCCTAAACGTTTAAACGGTCGGAATAAAAGTTCGTTTACCGTTTAAACGGTATCTTTATTCTGAACCAACAGTGTAATGCATTAATGGCCTCATTGATCATTCACTTATGATATTCCCAGTATGCGCAAGCTTTTAAAATCTGTACGTAAAAATCTAGCGATCATGTCAGTGATTTCTTTTTAATTCACCATAATTTGCCAATGAACGGAACGAAGCATTTAAATTCGCAGTCAGTGATCGTAAGTTTGATACAGGGCCATACGTTTGATATCAGGCCGAAATATACGCATGTCCATGGCCATGTCCGTGCACTGTACAAATGCAGAAGTTCAAGTGACACGCATTGCAAGGCAAAAGTCGAGTTAAATAGGTCCGTTATTACATGCAAACAGTAACACATTAGGCTACGCACCTGCTCTGTACAAAAGTTGACATACATCGCAACAACATTGGGCATGGTATGGAAAATAACATTTTTCGATAGCTGCTTGTACCGCTAAATTACCAGTTGTTTCATCGTCCTTTGCAATAGTTTACGATAGGTACTTTTATGTTCATCATGCATGTTAATTTGTGTGAAACAAACGTGTGCCTTTTACTTTTGTGATTTAAACAAAAACGATGTCTTGAACATTACCCCAATGAACGAAAATAAACGTGTGCCTTTTACTTTTGTGATTTAAACAAAAACGATGTCTAGAATATTACCCCAATGAACGAAAGTTTACGTTAGACTCGTCCCATCCTAGTACTATAGCTCCATTGATTTGCACGCAGCAAGCGGACCGCAGGGCACTAGCATGACTCAAACAGATATTTACGTATGGATATATAGTGCGTGCATGAATTATGTATTGCTATATGAAACACTCAAAACACACACGTGTGCGCGCCTACACTGTCTGTTTATGTATAGGTAAAGCATGGTAGGATGGTGTGAATGCTGCACTGATATACTGCAGCAATTTTCGGGCTTTTTCAGTGACATCGGTGTATGTCTGCGTGAGTGATCTTCCGTGTTGTGACAAAGCAGACTCTTTATGAGTAATGTGAACTGATTTCAGAAATAATGTGTATTTCGCAGGTTTTTAGTGACTGTTAGCATAGGAATACACAGGCTTTGCGAGATATACGATCGTTGAGTTGTGGATGGAGAGGTTCACGTGCAGACTGTACAATTAGACTTGAAATATTTAGGAGCCAACCGGGCCCCTTTCCCTGTAGAAGTTACGGGCCTGAGGGATTTTCTAGGAGCATCGGGCCCACGGGCCCCCGTTATTTCGAGCCCTGGGCCTAAACAATTTTAAGTAAATTGTGAAAATGGCATGACAGGCATGTTGGGTGTTATTTATCATATTGGATGAACTCTAAACCATTCCAGTGGTCGAAATTTAATTTTTTTTTTTGCTGCTGTTCTACGGAACAGCGCTTTTTCCAAAAGCACTGTTCCGGATCAGATTTTACTGTTCCGGAGCACAGTACCTCGGCATAGGTACAGTTTGTGCACACGTGCAAACTACAAAGGAGCAAATTGCTGTCTACTGTACTCGAGTGGTATGACTGCACGACTTGACCGTAACTTGGGGAGAGAGTATTTTTGCCTGCAGCGAGGATTAGCCAGTGGGATATCCTGATTTTCTTTTGGTTCTTATTTTTAAGCACAAATTTATCGCCTAAAATCTTGCATTGTCCCAAGACCTAGCATTGCAGTGTCCCAAGACCTACTGTAGAATGAAATACACTCAAAATTGATGCAGGAGGCACAGCAAGCAAGACAAGTGGGATTTGAGTGAGAGCAAAAAAGTTCCACCGCAGGGTTGTTTGATTAAAATCACACTGATTAAAATCAGCAATTAAAATCACGATTAAAATCAAATGATTTTTTTAAAAAAATCACTGATTTAAATCACCTTTATTATATTTTTAAATTTTTGGATGGAAAAATTGGAATAAAATCAAATACAACCATTGGGATCAACTAATTTTGACAAATTACACACTGTCAGATGATTTTAGCACAAGTTGTACCCCCTGCACAACATTTTTTGTCAACCATACTTACTCCAGGGTGTTTGTTACAACTCCCTGGTTACTCAAATCATACACTTGCTTACTGTATATGAATAAAATTCATTATTTTGCATTGAAAAACTTCAAACTCAGTCAATTGACAAATCTAATGTTTGTTTTATTTACATAAAAATCCGATTATGGTGCACATTAATCCTGTATTATAGGCTTAGGATAGCAGACCAAAAGTCTTGATTTAGTGATTAACAGTGAAGAAGAAACAATTGTGATTCTGTTTTTCTCAAAGTTTCTCTCAAAATTGTAAGAAAACTGTAGCTTAAAGAGCGAGTCACTTAATTCTCACAAGCAGCATTTGCCTGTGCAGTGTTCTTCCTCACTTAACAAATCCATTATTTCTATAAAATGTGAAAAAATGTGTTTCCAAACACACGAACATGTATACTCGGAGACTTGTTTCAAAAGTTCACATTCATGTGCAGTGAATCATTTCATGTTCAAAACCTTAAATAAGAAGACAAGTTTTGCAGCCTTGTGTGTGCCGAGCCAAATAGCATCATGTCTCCTGCCTGACATGATAATATTCATTGAAAATCCCTACTCTTCTAGAAAGTTAACTGTTGTAACTCAGTTGAAATTAGGAGTGAAAATATACTGGACCTGCTATGCACTATGAAGTATGTGATACTGAACCGAACTGTAACACTGATGTGTACAATAAACCTCCCTAGATGAGTCTAAACATTGACAAGAGGGTAACACTTCTAAATTAATCCACTGAGTCAAGTGTAAACAAACATTGTAAGGAATACAAGAACCTAATCCCCAATCAACTTCTGGGTATTATGAATGTATTTCCTGTGTATAGAGGCAGATACCCTGGACCACTAAGCTCTTTGTATACAAACAGACCCCACAGTGCTTAACAATAGAACTGACACAGCCTTGCATCTTAATACACCACAACAGTCAAATAGTTTGCGGTCCATTTATGGGACAAGGGACAAGGGGAAATATTGGGCTTATGATGACATAAGTCAGTGTAACTGCCAGAACAGAGATTTCAAAAACATTTGCAAACAAATTGTATTGAGGATTTATGGAATTTAAAAAAATCAAAAAAATCTGATTTTAATCAAAAAAATCTGATTTTAATCAAAAAAATCCAATTTTTTTTATTTTTTTAAAAAAATAAAAAAAATCAACAACCCTGTTCCACCGTAAAGGAATATTTTTGCTTGATTCATCCTTTGCATTGCGGTTTAGTCCTATAGCAAAGCAATGAGTGGGTTCTCCAACATATGAGTGCACATACTAATGTTATTTTCTCGCAGCAAATTTATGTGAAATCATTCTAGTCGAATCCTTCGCCATAACCTTGATTCAAGTATCATTCCACACAGTAAGTCAATGGGAAGATTTTGCGAGGAAAAGCAAACACTTAGGACCCATTGACTTTGGTTGCAAGATGTTAGCAGTCAGAATTGCTTTTAGTCGTTTCAAGTTTTAGGTGCTTAGTTGCTAGCTTGGAGGGAATATTAATACAAAACCCCCTAAAAACACAATAAAGTGAAGGGAATATCAATGAGTAGTTAAGAGGTCGTTTGGAACAAACCACGCAAGACAAAGAAGGGTGATGCAAGATGACCTTCACTTGCAGGGCAATAATGACATACTGTACTAAAAGTTTTTCTGCATTTGGTAGTAAAACTTCAGTATGTGCTTACACAGTACTGTACCATGCAGCATAGGGAATAACACATACAAGTGTAACCAACTTAAATTGATAACGGTGGAATGAGATTGCATTTCATACTTAAGCCAAAATTTACGGGGATTACTTTATCAGGGGTTAGCACGTACATGTGCGTATATTTATATGACCTTTGTTTCTTGTGGAAAAACACTGTTCTCGGAACAGCGGAACAGTGGGAATTTCGACCCCTGCATTCTAATGCCACCACTTTTGTCTCACCACTTTGTCTGGCAAAAAGAATGCATACTTCAACTCTGCTACAACTTGGCATTACGATTACACCCTTATAGCACTGAATTAGTAATTTCATGTGTAACAGAGACACCAAATTTGGTTTCTTTGTTACACGTGAAATAATTCATAGTAATAAATACAGACATTGTCCACAGTTTAAAGTCAACTGTGTATGTACTGTAGTTCATTTAGTCCCATCGAATAAAAGCTAGATACATGCATTTTTTCACATCAATACATTTCACGCGTAACAGAGAAACCAAATTTGGTTTCTCCGTTACGCGTGAAATGACTCATTGAGCTTTCCTAACACAGAACTTGCATGTGTTATTCATCTGCCTGCCTAAATTGTCTCAGAGTTCCAGTTTGTCCATTCTAGTAGTGAAATATACTTTTTTATTTAAATTTACATTCAAAATATGGCAAAATAGGGTTTATTCATTTCACGTGTAATGGATAGAAACCAATACATTGTTCCTGAATATTTTCCTTAGGGGGATAATAGCAGCAGAAGTTTTTAGTTAGGTCATGTTACTTACCACCAGATATGCCAAATAAGCCAGTTTTGTTTCACTATTTGTCAGATAACTAATTTTATTTAGCAAGCAAAAATCATGTTGCAACACTTTTGTGAGACACCAAACTTTTAGTGAGATATTCATTTGTAAAAATTTCATCAAAATTCAAATCTTTTATGAGATTTATTACTGATACAGGGTACTGGGCTAGCAGTATCTCTAAAATGAAGTGCAGTTTGCCTTCATACAGTTCAATATTTTTGAGATTTGATGCTTATTTGTGGAGGATTTCATGTGTAACATTTGAGACACCAAATGTTACACGTGAAATCCCTCATATGGATGCGCATCAGCCAAAAACACACAAGCCTGTGCACTATATTAGACTATGCATTAGTAGGTTTTTCAATTGTCTTTGTTTTGAAAGTAAAATGAAACAGTACCTACTTCCAAAACAAATTGTATTGAATCATGAATAAGGCTGTATTTTATGTCACACTTGCTACCCTAAAAATGTACGACACCAAACGATTTTTGGTCAAAGATAAAAATTTTTAACCAATGGAAATTTACTCAAGCACAATATGTAATTTCTGTTGTATATTCTCTATCAAAATATTCTAACAGTAAATTTATGAAAGTATGCATGAACAAGCTGCAGCTAAGCCAAAACATTCAATAGCACAAATTAAGCTGGCCTCCATATTTGTGGAACCACCCAGATGCATTGCTGCAGAGATGCCAACCCTCCCTGATTCTCAGGGAGGCTCCCTGAAAATTCATGGATTTCTGTCCATTCCAACTAACAAATATGACAACCTCCCTGATTTAAGAAGGACTTTCCCCTATTAAGTTGCATGTAATTCTAAAAACCTCCCTGATGTCTGTGTGAAACCTCCCCGATTTCTGGATGTAATGTTGGCATCTCTGAATTTGCTGTCAGAAGATGAACCATATCATTTTTGATGGAGTTGGTTGCACTGTTAGTCTGAAGCACCTTCGTGCAGATCAGCTGACTTTGCTAGCTATTGTTGAAGCTGCTCAAGGCAAGTTTAGAGTTAGAGTTAGATATGGTTTTACGGCCCAGTTTCTAACCATTTTAAGTCGGGGCAGCCATTGAAGCCAGTTCTATCCCTCACTATTGGAAGGCTCTCTGATGGCCTCTCATCAAGTCTGGTGTCAATTCAGGGTAATTACTCCGTTGGTGGAGTCATTTCATGTTTTAACTTGCCTGCATTGGGAGGTAGCTAACAGGAATTTTATTAAGGAGCACTCAGTGCTTAAACTGTATTAGTTTGAAACTCTGGAAAGTTAAAGTACTGTAATTACAAGAAAACATATTTTCAGAGGCATGGAATCATTAAGCTTTTTGGTGTTCTGGTCCAAACGTGTGCTCTACGAGGGGGAAGGAAGTCCAAAAATGAGTGTTTTGTACTTGCAATAATGATGAAAAAGAGACAAGGAATAAGCAAAAACAACAATGCACCCATTAGTTCTACAATGGGAAGGGGCTGTACAATGATAATAATAACAATGATGTTTATCATTGCCATTGTTCCTGTTATTGGTACAATCCCTGTTTACTTTATAAGCAAGAAAATACAGCACCAATTTGAATGAAGGCTAGGAAGCTTTAATCATAGGAAATCAGAAGTAAATGGGGGGGGGGGGCAGGGGGCTGTATTCCCTTTTCAGGTTCTTGCCCATGTGACAGGCCAGTATTTTGGCCTGCATGCACTTCATGGTTCCTAACCCTTTCTCTAGTAAGACATGTTCACAAAGTTAAAGTGATTATAGGATGGAAAGTCTGATGCATTTGGCGTATCAATTACTAATGAGTTCTCAATTGGTACTCTTTTAGAATTTCAGGAGAAACCTTGACCAAAGATTTTCCAGGCTACATAAACACCAATGGAAGTGAAGTGTCTACAGTTGATTCAAGGTGTCACCCAGTTAAAAGTGAAGTGACTGCTGTTGAGTCAAATTGTCACCCAGTTAAAAGTGAACAGACTGCTGCTGAGTCAATTTGTAACCCAGTTGTGGAGTTGATAGTCATTCCACCATGTCAAAATGATGGAGATGCAACTTCTCTAGACGTTAAAACTGAAGATGATTCTCCGTCAGATTGGTCCTCTGATGAAGAAGATGGGGATTCCGATCCATTAGGCTTAAAGGATGGAATCTTTTCGGAGGAAGAGTATAGACCCGAGGAGGATTCTGATTGTGGAAGTGATTCAGATGGATTGACGGGTAATGATAATACTAAAGATGGTGAGGACATGACGCCAGCACCAAGTGTAGTAAAGAAGGAAAAGAAAGAAAAGAAAGAAAAGGAAGAAAAGGAAGAAGCAGTTGTCAATGAGCAAGCTGATGTTAGTACAAAAAAACGAAGGTGAGATATTATAACTGTCAAGTGAAGCAAGAGCATTCAAACTAGATATTGCAAGTATTACTGATACTGATATTTCTGTTCTCAATTTCGGCCAATACCGATCCAATACTGATATTTGGGGAATAAAAATTTGTCAACTAACCTTAGGCTACAGGTCTCCACAATGAAGTGTCGTTTCATCTTGATGAGGTAAACTATTGCAACTTGCATTCAAAAACACTCAAATAGTGTCCCATTTTTATGACATATGGGACCATTAATATCGATTAGGTAATATTTATGGTTTATTTTACCAATACCGATACAGGATGACAATGGGGAATATCGACCGATACCGATGGTGCATACCGATAATCGTTGCAACACTAATTCAAATATCTTTCCTGAAATTTCAGTAACAAATGTTGTATATTATATAGGAGAATCAACAAGATATGTATGTATGGAGTCATTCTTTAACCTTTCAGAATTTGTAGCATTCATGATATTGCATGCCCTCTTGTAAAATTTTAAATGGCATGGATTGGTGTTGCTGCAATATTTAAGGATTTATCTTTTGTCATTTAAAAGGAAGCTTAATTTTTGTTTGCAACAATATGTAACACTGACCGACTGCAGTGGTCAAGTGGTTAGAGCATCCGACTTGCAGCCGGAAGGTCTAGGGTTCAAATCCTGGCCGGGTCATACCAAAGACTTTAAAAATGGAACCTACTGCCTTTGCGCGCTTGGTGCTCAGCATAAAAACAATGGAGTAGGGAAAACAAGCCAGTGAGCCACAACTGGAAAAAAGGCCATGGTCGTCTCGATTTGAACCAATTGGTTGGAAACTGGGACGTTAAACCTCATCTAACCTAACCTAACCTGTACCAGTTTTATTTATTTCCAAAACATATTTGGGGTGTCATTATGTAATAGGTTGTCGCAAAAAAAAAAAATTAGGTTATATAAAAAAAACCTTTTTTTCTTTGTTGAGCAATAAAATCCTAGTAATTGCTCCAAAGGTGTCATTAAGTGATCACTTGATTCAAATTCAACTAGTGCCTTTAATTTGTAAATGAGGAGGATGTAATTACAAAGTAGGTTTGCAAGCACAAACATGTTGCATGTTTATCTTATATGTCAGGCCATTATCAATTGACTCTCAGCGGGCAACATCTAAGCCATATGGATGTAAAATAGCAGTCCAAGACTGTGTACCTGAACGAAGAAAAGTATTGGAAATTTCTAAATGAACGATTCCGTACAACAAAACTACTGTATTCAGGTCATTTTTAGCTTGTACTGTAACACTGATAGATATACAAACAGTGTGATTGACTCTTACATGTTCATTCTCCATGTCACTACCTCTCAGCACATTTTGGAAGTGTATATTTTTAGAAATATGAGGTCTCAAAATTATGTTCAGATGCAATTTACCAAGCACATGGGAAGTGCTTTCTGGGATAATTTGACTCTAGGCACTTTAATATTAGCAAATTGTATAATATGCTATATGCTACCTACCAATTTTAGTGGTGGATGGCATCTAAAGAGGTTAATTAGAGTTTACCATGTGAATGACCTTAAAGTTGAAAAGAGTTGTTACACAGTACTGGTAATGTATGGTTTGTGTAGGTTTCATTAAAGAGGTACATACTGGGAGTAGTCTTGATGCTGCAATGTGGGTGGTGCCAGGCAGTATCACCCACAGCTGTCAATTGCAGATGGCACCTAGCCCTGAAATAGCCAAACTTGCCCTAACAGTTACTTGTAAAACACCACATGTAATAAATGTTACAATTTGTTCTGGGTTTGAAGGATATTGCATAAATTGTATTTTCTGTAGTATTTGCCAGTGTTGCTAGTATAATACACCAATACAGGTGCTAATAAATGTGATTAAAAGTGCCTTCTCATACACAACATTTAAAGGGAATTTTTCTCATCCCAGACAGTTCCAATTCTCCCAACTATGCAACTTCTAGCTCCTCCCATAACTGTATGAAGCTCCTCCTTGTGCAGGAACAAACCTGTTTTATTGCTTAAGGCCATGTCCTGGTGAGCATACAAGGCTGTAAAATGTAATAAAAGCACTCTTTCTGGCTTGTGTGGAATGTGAGCTGCTCTGCATCTTTCACATTTTCAAACTTTTGATGTCAATCAAAGAGCAGTCATCAACTGAGAATTTCGATACCCCCACACTAAAAATATACTTTGGGGTGATGACTGTCTGTCTTTAATGGTCAGCCCTTCACTAAGTTGCCTGCTTTCTTGTTTTACTGTTCCTTCAGGTACAGACGCAGGAAACAGACATGGAGAGACTTGGATAAAACCTTCCATTGTCAAGTTTGTTCTTGGAAATGTTCTGACGTCTTTCATATTTGTAACCATTTGCTTCAGGCTCACTTAGATGTGGTTGGTGACCTTGTAAGCTATTTGAAGGAGAGGCAAGCATCAAGCTCAAAACCTGGTGTCACCATGTATGATATTCTTATGCCACATCCTATGGTCAGCAAGGAGCAAAGGAAAGGAAGGGATGTAGAGGGGGAGGAGGAGGAGGAGATGAAGTCACCTGAGTTATCACCTGGTGATGGAGAAGAATTTGGTGCCAAAACAGACGGATGTGGAACAATGATACACTTATTTAATGATGTTGAATTCGTGGAGTTTCTCCAGAGGTGGGTGAAACTTCAGATGTATTGTCGATATTGCCAACGGTATGCTCTCCATGTAGGAATATGTTCCAGAAATGGAAGGGAAGCCATCCACATGTGTAGTATTATAGAAGATCCAGATGACATAGGGAAAGATTCAAACGATTACCTTTGTGAGGTGTGTGGAAAATCTTTTTCTCATGACTATTTAAGAGAAAGTCATAAAAGGATGGTCCATAGTAATGAAACAGGCCCATGCCACATTTGTGGTAAAATTCTTAGAATTTCCTACCTAAACACCCACATAGCAATGACACATAAAAAAAATGCGCAGTTGCCATGTGGTATTTGTGGAAAAAGCTTCAAGACCAGATCTGACAGAGATAAACATGCGGCGATCCACAATATAGCCAAACCATTCAAGTGTGTCTACTGCCCTCGCAGATTTACACAGTTATCTAACATGAAACACCATATGAGGCAGCATACAGGAGAGAAGCCATATGAATGTGACAAGTGCAAAGAATCTTTTACCCACAAGGTCAGTCTTAAAAATCACATGAAGAAGAAGCATGGCATTGATCTTTGGAAAATGGGATACACAGGAGGGGGGAGACCAAAGAAGTCAGAATGAAGCAAAGGAAGATTAGTGAGAGCTGATTGTAAAGTGGGAGATCACTAACCCAGACATATGATAAAAAGTGTGATTGACTAAACTAGTGTTTCTCAGTCTGGAGTCCAAGGCTTTAACTCCAAAGGAGTCCATCAATATTTGTGGTGAGCCTGTGAGAGAAGAGGAGGTGTTCCAAAAACCTGAGACTTCAAGAAGAAAAGTGCACTTGGAAAATTGAACCATACTGTAGATACAATATTAGTGGCATAGTTTGTTTTAAAATCATCAAAAAATATCTGGGAGTTCCTTGTCAAGTCCTCTTGGGCTAAGTAGACTTTTGATCTCAGCTCCAGCCATGATGAATCTCAGGCCACAGAGACTCCAAAGGTGGAGGGTGCTAGCAACATTCTGTTGTAGGCCTATGCATTGACATTTTGGAGGCAAAACAATGAAGCACAATGCACACATGACACAGACTTCGCACTCGCACATAGTAGACTTCAGCATGTATCCAACCGTTCCACAAATCGGCTGTCTGCATTTGTTGGTATAAGTTGAAATGATACATGCTTGCCTCCAACTTGACTTCATATGTGTAAGGTCTATTGTCTCATGGGGTCTGTGAATGTAAATTTATGGATAAGCTAGTGGATAAAATCTTAGAAAGGGAACAAAGCATTGGCTCAAGCTTCTTGTTCAGAGTAATACTGAGTGGTATTTATTAGGCAAACATACTATACTAAAGATGTTGGGTAGTACCAGAATCAAAGTTGTAGAAAATATTTTTGACAGGAAAATTTGTGCAAGGGTATACTGTAGTAAAGTAGTGTACAGTATGATCATGCAAGCATGGTTGAAAAGTGGCAGGAGGGAGGGGAGAATTCCTCCTCTGTGGAATGTAAGGAGCCCAATTGTCTCACAAACATAAAACTGTTAAACAGCTGACTTGCTTCTGGGCCCTCAAATAATTTCTTCTACCCGCTTTTGTACCACACTCTGCTTTCAAACTCCCGATGGTGCCACTGTAAGCCTACCAGTGGCTATGGCATGGACTTCTGAGTCTATTTCAGTGTGTTGTGCCCTTCGGCAAGGTACTTGACCTCAATCCAGATTTTTGTATGATATTACAGATCTGCAATTCGCTATTAAGTGGGACAGGAATGGGGATTACACTCCTTCCATCACAACCATTCGAGATTTTCATCCCTAGGTGCATGTGTTCCATGGAGACAATTTGAAAACATCGCAAATACAGGTTTTGCAGAGGAATGGATAATTACCGAGAGCACAAATTCACTTTTTTGACCATTGTAGGTCAGGTATTGTCTTCTACACATGGGTAGTTGCATAAATATATTTTTTCAGCAGAAAAATGGAAAATAGTCATCCTTAAGATTCATGATGTTGCTTTATCTTGGAAATTGTAAAAGCAATAGCTTTACCCAGGGGCGGAGATTTCTTCTCAACAGGGGGGGGGGGGGGGATGATCTTTCAAAAAATTAACTGTGTGAGAAACACAAAGTCAGTGAGGGAGTTCTTTGAAAGTGGGGGGTTGTAACCCCTCAACCCCCTGTTTCTCTGCCCCTGGTTTTACCTCAGAGCAGAAGCATGCAGAAAAGAAGGGAGTGGATCAGGGGCATGGTCACGAACCTCTGTAGTCACTCTGGGTTGAAACAGTCATGGGGTTTTAGATATTTGGATATGAAAAAGATGAAGAGACAGAGAAAATGTTCTAATGAATTACCCAGTAATATTATTATGTGTATAGCTCTAACCATATCTGTCTGACGCAGAGCAAGTTAAGTTCCTCATTTACACCCCAAAATCAATACCCTTGTTGAATTTCTTCCTCAAAGCTTTGTGCAGGTCACGATAGTGGCTTTGTGCAGGTCACGATAGTGACTTAGTGAAGATAGCCTACAGTTACTTGAGTTAAATGAACAATTGAGAGGATTAAATTTGTCATCTTTAGTGATGAGAATCAGTGGCACAAGTGATCTCTGAGAGTTATGTATTAATCCACCTGGGGCCTGGGCACAGTATAAATGTATTAATGTACATTTGGACTTTAGGAACAATATTTGTGAAGTAAATATTCATTTGTCAGCAAATGGATTTCATAATATTTACCTGTTGGTCTCCTGGATGATGTGGCTTGCACGCAGTCTTTGCTGTAATGCCAGATTTAAGGGAGTGGGTGGGGCACGTACCCAGTATACATTGATGTCACACTCTTTTTGACCACTGGGGCTCAACAAGTAGTAGACAAAACTGTAGGGACAAATTGAGCCCTGTCCCCCTTCTCAGTGATTGTTGCCTTGCACATGAAATCGTTCCTACATAGCTGACAAGTGACCTCCATATTTGTCATTTTGTACTTCTCAGGAAGGGATTTTACTGTCCCTTTTTGGTCTTCATTAAGTTTTGTCAGAAAAAGTTGTAGATTACTTAGTTTATTTCAAGGTTTTGGTCATGGGTGCCAGCACACTCAGTTGCCTAAATCTGTCCATTGGGTTAGGCTAGCCTGTGCTGAAAAAAGGAACACCAAGGGGGGAGCGGAGGCAAAATAATTCTTAACCTTTGTATTTCTATAAAAGTACTGTAGAACAAGAATGAGGGCACTCTGTGTTGAGGAGACCGAGCAGCTGGACATTGGACTGTGTGCAGATAAACCATGCGTAAGTATCAGTAATACTTAAATGGCTGGTTTCGAACCAGTGGTATTTGGTACATACACCTGCCTCTGCACGCAAGTCCAAAAGAGAAAGGGATTTTCGCTGGTGCTAGTCCATTATTGAGAGGGTCATTCAGCCCTAGGTGGAATTCTCCACTATACAGTACACTAGTGATGTAGATTGGTTCTTCTGTCCAAACATCTCAGTATTATTAAAGGTGATGTAAGAACACTTCAAGAAAATGTTCTCTAATTATTTTCTTTTTCTTTGCCAGTTATGCATGAATAATTTCTAAGGCACATTACAATGACTTGTTGATCTTACGAGTTCTAAATCATGTCTGCAAAGACTAAGTGAAAGTGAGTATTCTTGACCAAGTGCATAATAAGAGGAGGAGGGAATCATGGGCATAGGAGCCCAAGTTGATTAGGGAGGGGGGCTGTAACGACTTGCCCGAAAAATATAACCCAAAATTTCTGTGCACTCCACGCGCGTTCAACATGTTAATGTACATATCATATGGGCATTCATCTGTTATCACACCGCATGCCAATTAATACATACAATCATTTGCTGTGTCTTATACTACCCTTCCACATTGATTATAAATTTTTGGGAAGTCGTTAATATTGATGATAAAAATCAGTGGCGTAGCCAGATTTCTCTCATGGGGGTGGGGCATACATTATGTTGTGTGATCATAGGCCCTCCCCTTTGAAAATTTCTAAAAATTTAGGTGTCCTTACATGCAATCTGGTGCCCCATATGCTACCTTTGAAGTAAAATTGGTGTTAAAAAATTTACATTTTTTAGGTACTACAAAAAGAAAATCTGCATCAGGGTATGCCCCCCTTCCCCCAGTGCACCACTGATAATGATAATATGAGTTTAACCATTAAAAACACACTCGTGAATTTATACCGAATATATGGGTGCAATTCAAATCAGAACTTTAATTACAAGGGAGTTTTTAAACTAATGATTACCTTTAGCTACATCATGGCATTATTTTTCTTTCAGTAGATGCCCAAAAAATTCTCAGCATATTACTCAAATTTTCATAAAAATATTTGGTGGGCGGCTGCAGTCCCCAGCCAAAGCGTCCTATGCCTATGGAGGGAATTTTTGGCCCCTAGAAAACTAACATTCCGGCGTACGGGCCTTGTCACATAACATCCTGGACGTTATTATCGTTAAGTAACCAGTCACTGTTTCATGAGAGATTTCTTTGATCTTATCAATTGAAAATTACCATGAAGTTTAGCGAGGTGTATAGAACCATGTGCACAACACAACTAATTCTTTTCTCGAGCAGAGCTAGAACGTCACAGATCATCAGAATGGACCGAACTGGGAGAAACACAGCTGAGACTGGGTTGGAAAAAACGTAGTTTAGTAACTTACCGTTAAAGGGAGGAAGCAGTCTCCCCCAAGTTTAGTTTAAAAAAATCTGCTGAGTCTTATAGATATCTGATTTCGCTTACAACTAGCTTTCATTTTGTTTCTGTGTAAAGACATTGAATATTGGAAGGAAACCAAGGAGTTCTGCATGAATTTAATAGCAAATAAGTAACAATATCGTCACATGATTGATAGGAGTCATTCCTGAATACGAATGACGGTGTACACTAATCCAAATTGGGCGTACTGCATTTTCCTTTAAGGATGCCGTAAAAGTTTATTGAACTCCGTTGGCTGAAAACTCGGAAGGAAAATGCGACTGAAATCTATACTACCTCAAGGTCATAGTGTAGAGTGCGATCTCCTTCATGTACCCCTCCAAACCCAGGGGCCGAGTACGAGTCCGGACTCGTATCAATTTCATGACTCGTGTCCGTTTTTTGAACCGGAATGTGATGTCCCGGACTGCCGGAGTTGTAATTTGCTGCAGCTGAACTCGGATTCGTAGCCAGTTCCAGCCGTCCACAAAAATGAAAGTTACATCGATGTTTTTCAAGGTTATACTGTTATTGGTGCACAGTTAAACCAGGAGATGTTACTCTCAAGGGGAACCATCCAGTGGCGTAGTAGAGGGGGGGGGGGCAGGGGGACCGTCGCCCCCCCCCCCCACAAAGCCTCCGAAGGCCTCTGTCGGAAATAAAAACTAAATAAAAACAATTCATTTGAAACACTTACAACACTTCTTATGTTTTTAAAGGAGCTGAATAGTGGCGTACTTCCAAATTAAATACAACATACCAAACGAGATGATTACCCTCTGTGAGGGGCTAATTTTAAAAATATTAATCCTAATGCGTTTTATATTCTCATTTAAAATAATCTTGCAAAGTAATTTTGCCATAAGGTTCTTGCACTATTTCTTGGTTATTTGATTTTACACAAGTTTGCAAGATATTTTACAATTTGCTTTTTGAATTTCTAGTTCGTTACTTTTTCTTCTGGCACCGGCAAGTTTGAATCGTTTCCACTTGTATTGGTTCTGATCAATGCATCTAACCAGGCATGTAGTACACACAACTCACAACGTACGTACGTATGTAGTATATTAGCGTTACTAGTGGCAAGGCACACGCCTATTTCGCGCATCATCTGCAGGAGATTCATGAAGAACATTGTGGATTTTGCAGGTATTGAAACTTTTTTCGATCAATGAGTTTCATTTTTTCGTGGTTAAAAGTTAGTACTGTTAACGACAGTAACAAGTGTACTGTTACACCAGACACACTGCATGCATGGCTTTGATAAGTATCGGTATCGGATCGAATCGATAAACCAAGAAGCATAACCGGATGTGACGTAACGAAGTCGGCGGGTCCGAGAATTTATTCTACTTTGGCGACTACTCAGCTCCTATAAGCAGAATTACACATCGATATGTCAACGTGAAAATCAAAAGTTGGCCTCCTACAACTATCAAGATAATAATCTGTCGGAATTTTTTGCTTTTGCCCCGCCTCCCGCCCCCCCCCCCCCACAAAAAATATCTAGCTACGCCACTGGAACCATCAGATTCCCATTCCTTTGAAACTAGCCTGAAACCGCCTAGGTCAGCCATAATTTGTTTGTTTCGCTCTTTCAGTTTCGTATAGGACTTTCACAGGATTAAAAAGTTGGTGCAAAACAAGATTATCGTCTGCTGCATTAAGTGAAATAGTAGGGGGATTTTATCTACTGCATCAACATTGCAAGTCGCCAGTAAAAAGGGAATTTATTGCATCCTTTGACGGTTTTTGATGCGTGTTTGAGAATGTCAGTTTATTCGACCGGTCCACAAATCGGCTGTCTGCATTTGTTGGTGGAAGTTGAAATGATACGCGCTTGCCTCAAACTTGACTTCATAGCCTGTGCATAAAGGTCTATTGGTGTCTCATGGGGTCTGTGAAGGTAAATTTATGGATAAGCTAGTGGATAAAATAATAGGGAACAAAGTATTGGCTCGTATTTGAAGTTGTAGTGAGTGATATTTATTGGGCAAACGTACTATACCAATGGATGTTGGACAGATTACACTACAGTCAGTGGCGCCGCCAGGCTTTGGTGATTGGGGGGCACAACAGACGTTGTCGTAATGGCACTTCAGTTAACCTCCCAAGTCTGCACAAAATGCGTTTTTTTTTTTTTTTTTTCGTGTGCTCCCTACGTTCGTATACACTGTGGGGGATCCTTCCTTTGTCAAGTGTGACTGCACTAAGTTGCCGTCCTGGGGGAGGGGTCTAAGGGGAGGGGGTGTCCCCCTCCCCTTTGAGAAATTTTTGCTTATATAAGGTTTCTTAGATGCAAAATGGTGCTATCTTTTGGAATATTTATGGAGCTGATCATATATAGCTGGAAAATGTCCATAATCTAGTGAATTCTAATTTTTGGTTAGGTGAAAAAGGAGCGCATGTTGTTTAAGAGAAGAATACGTTGTCAACAAACCTCCTGAAGACTACCTTTTGGCTACTTTACCGCCTTCTATTGGCAACGTTTTTATCCAAAAATACGTGCGTGGAGTCCACAGAAACATTGTTGGACTATAACGAAATTTTTCCTCCCTTTCATCGTGCATTATAAAAAGGCATCTAAGGCTGCAGGCAGATACCTGTATAGGGCCTTCCGGAAGCTCTAGATAAAGTACATAAAATGGAGCAATGACAAAATGCTTATTACTTGATATCCAAATGATAATTAGAGTAGAGCACTTTACAACTATCGTATTTTTACTAATTTTGAACGAAAATACAGATGAACAGCTTCCAGCAATGGGAAACGAGCGGAAGGGAGACTGTTGGTGCAGGAAGGTGATATTAGACCTCCCTGATAGGTATAGCAAAAGGGGTGAAGGACTAACAAAGGCGCTTTCAGAATGCTTTTTTTTTGTCGTAAGTGTATTAAAAATCACCATCTATCAAGGGCGTAACCAGGAATTTTTCAAGGAGGGCGAAGCTCATAGACAGATTCTCAGCGCTTTGCGCCACCATGAGTTGGCGCAAAGCGCAAGAAAATTTTGGCCCAAAGTGCCTCCCAGATCCCTGAAAATGGCACTTCCCAAGCCTATTTTACAGCATATAAATAGTAGAAACACTAGCAATATTGTAAAAAACCCCCCAAAAATATGCTCAAGGGGGCGGCTGCCCCCTTCACCCCCTTGGCTACGTGTCTGCCATCTATACCGATAATGGCTGCGCGCAAAGCGCTCGGTAAATTTTTTTGGAAAATATATAACGGCAAATACGTAATTTCAACTCTCCAAATCATGCTACAACAACTTAGATTGAAAGATCGCATATTGATGCTATATGCCCCTACAGATGTTGTGATTATAGTTCCATGTATTATTATGTTAATATTGGTCATGAGATGGAGTGCAAACCGTAAAGCATGCACGCAGAGCGTGCGAAATTTTTCATTAAATGAGATTTCCATGACAAAACCTGCATTCAGAATCTGCATCGAGACACTTTCGATTGCCCAACAAACCTACATGCCACTCAAAAAGCCAGTCTTTGACCTGTTAATTCGTGAACAGCTTTCAACTTTTGCTGCTGTGCTTCTCCGGGAGTTGCTGTCAGAAGATATTGATAATAAGACTGAACACAGTGGTAAGGTTTGAAGAGTGCGGAGCGCGCGAAATTTTTGATAGTTTGGGAAGGATTTGTGAAAATTCTGATAGTTTGAGAAACATTTGTGATAGAAAATGATTAAATAGATCTATCACTCGGTTGAAGCACACCTCACCCTACCCCCTACAGAAATCTATAGCTTAATCGCCTTTTGGGATCATTTTAAAATTTTCAAAAAATTTTCATTGGGGGGGCACGCGCCCCCCCATGCCCCCCCCCCCCGTGCCGGCGCCACTGACTACAGTACCAGAATGAAAAGCCAAAGGTGGAGAAAATATTTTTGACAGTACAGTAGTAGAGTATGATCATGCAAGCATGGTTGAAAAGTGGCAGGGGAGGGGGAAATTTCCTCCTCTGTGGAATGTAATGACCCCACTTAATTGTCTCCCAAACATAAAACTGTCAAACAGCTGACATGATTAAATAGTTAATGCAAAACAAGATTATTGTCTGAAATAGCAGGGGGATGTTATCTACTGAATCAACATTGCAAGTCGCCAGAAAAAGAGAATTTATTGCAGCTTTTTTGTTTTTCTTGTTTTTGTTTTTGTTTTTTTTTTGTTTGTTTTTGTTTTGTTTTTGTTTTGTTTTTTTTTTTGTTTTGTTTTGTTTTTTTGTTGTTGTTTTTGTTTTGATGTTTGATGTTTGAGAATGTCAGTTTAGTTAATGTGTAAATATTTGGTATTTCCAGAAAGTTCCCATTATGAGCTGAGAAAAATTTTAACTTCCGCTACTTGAGCTCATTTCCACCTGGAACCTTTCTAGAGGGGTGCCGTGGGAGCGCGAAGCGTTCCAGAAGAGGATGTGATGTCTAGGGATCCATCGTAGATCCCTGGTGTGGTCTATAGCTACTGGGGCACATTCGTGGTAGAGTACAGAGGCAAAGCTCCCATCTTAGTAGCTCTGGGGTATTTACAAAATTGTGATCAATTAAGACGGAACGTTTGACCATCTCTAAATGGCATTTGATGCTCACTAAACACACTCTTGTTAACACTTACCACTCGAGGCCTTAGCTACATAACCACGTCAATGAAATTTCCAGCATTTTCATTGGCAATAAATGCAAACAGCTTGCGAAATATACAAGGGGATTCGAACCTAATAAGCCCGGCCTTTCTCCAACGCAGACCTTGTTTATTCAACTCCTATTATTTTTACGATTGAAAACAATATGAAAACAACACAGGACTTGCGAACAGTTTAGAGTTTGGGACTGCTTATGGAAGCAGACATTAAAAGATTAATGGTTCGGAAAGACTCCCACCCGACGATGAAAGGATACTCGAGCAAACTATGCAGTATGCCTACGTACTGGCTATTCCCCCAGCCATCCCCATCTTGCGACGTTCATGTTTGCACAGACTGACAAATATGGTAGCGCCAAATATAGCTAACATGGCTATTGAAAGTAAGATAATCGCTCGCACAGGGTCCAATGTTAAAGCGTTTTGGAAGATATAATTTTCATTTCATCGACCCAAAGTTTTTCTGTTACAGGAATATTGGAATAGGCAGTAGTGTAAAAGTGCGACTTTCACCGTGATACTCCGATGTTCTAAAAAACAGCAAGATGGGAAGTGGTGAGAAGACGTCCCTGGTTGCATGAATCTTTGGAACAATCACTGCACCCAAGCAGTCCTTCATGGAATAATATAGTGAAATAACTGAAAACGATAGACAAAATGCGCAAATTAGGGTTTTAAAGATGTTTTTGTTAACTTTTCTTCATTTCAAATTATACTAAAGGTAACGTTTTAGCCTGCACTGAGAAGGTCGTCGTCTAAGATTGATGACGATAGTATCGACTGTTTTATTTTGGGGCGGGGGAGTCTCGGTTCGTTTGGCGGGCTGGATTGGAACATCTCGTGGGACGTCATTTAAGAACCGGGTGTTATTTGGTCAAAGGCCGGACTCATAATTAGGGACACCGAAACGCAAATGGGACAAAACGGTTGTCACTGGAATCGGAATTAGCTCGAAATCGGGTTAAGTGGGCTCGGATACAACTCTACGTGATGGCTTATGCTGTGACATTTGTGTAGGTTACTAGATAAGGCCAGTGGCGCCGGCCATGGGGACGTGTATCCCCCCCCCCCCCACCATCGACTTTCGAAAATTTTCGACTTTTTAAAATGAACCCAAAACTTAGTATAACTGCGAGTTTGTGAAGTGCTTGGTTTGCTCCCAGGAAATGTCATTGGGATGTCAGTCAACAGAATTATACTAACGTCCCGATTTAGTAAATACCCCCGGATCTTACAGGAATTCTAATGCCCGTCTCATGCTACCAGCATTGGAGAGGTGCTATGCATGCCGCAGCAACAATATCAAGAAATAGTCGTTTCCCAAACATGTTTTTCAGTTAAATCATTTTGCAAAAGATAACACCACTTTTTTGCATCCTCCGCCACCTTACTTAAACAACTATTTTTTTTTTTGAAAAAAAATGAGCAAATAGATATGGAAAATATGCTTTCCAGATGCTGGGAAATGGCATCTAAGCGCATCTAGAATCCAAATTTTCTTGGGGGAGGACCCCCAAACCCCCCGCCGTGGCTTCGCGCCTTCGGCGCTCGCTCGTCGGCTTTCGACCGAAGGTGTCTGAGCCCCCTTTCTCAAAATCCTGGATCCACTCCTGATGTATGTTATGAGGACTTGTATCCTACCATGAAAAGATCTTAGTTTTAGGAAGATTTATTAGTTCCTTATCAGCATCTTTACAACCACTTAATTTGTAAGGACGTCAGGAAGCATTGCATGCATGTGCATACAACTATAATAATGCTGACTCTTTTACGTGTGTTAGTGTGCATGTGTCTGTCTTTTTGTGGAGATAGGGTGGGAAAGGCGAAGTTGTTGGTATCTGAAAGTATGTTTTCAGTGTTCTCCACAAGGGCCCGGGTTTTAAGGGGCGGTCCGCCACCGAGTGGAAATTGCCGCCCCTGAAATAGCGACCGACCCCTAAAGAATCCAGCCCTCTACAAAAGCTCCGCTCCACCCAGCCTCCGAAAAAAGTTGACAATAGGCTACTGCTTTTTTTTCAAATGAAGGCCGATCCGCTCATATTTTTAAACAAATGAAGTGATAAATTTGTAAAATGGTACCTATGAGTACTGGGTAGGATCTGTCAACTTGAAAAAGACAGCTAGTAAGCATGCAGAATCCCTCACATAACAACGTGCTTTACCACTGTGCTCCTTGCGCTTGACCGCCTCTATTGAAAATCAGTGGAGAACGCTGATTTTTGTATTTTTATTTTTGGGGGACCGTATATTAGATGGATTAGCAAAGGCATGATTGAATCCAGTAGTAGGTCCTGATTATTACAGCAAGCTCCTCTTACACAGGCTACAATTAAAGCCTACATTGTGTTACCTGGGTTAGGCATAAGCTACAATGTTTATGGTACTGTATAACTAACCGATTAACTCACCGATTCCCATCGGCAAATGAGGCTGATGGCATCTTGAACACTGGGGCAGGCAGCCGCTTTTGGCTTATATAAAGCCCCTGTCTTTTCTTCAAAATTGGATCAATTTTGTTTTTAAAACTATTAACACTTTCAGCAGTGACAGCTTCAAGAGGCAGGTTATTCCACTCAGAAATGACACGTTGACTAAATGAGTACTTCCTAATGTCCAACCTACAGTTGGGTTTATAAAACCTGAAAGGATGCCCACGAGTACGACAATCAGAGTGTTGTTCAAAAAAAATACAAGCATCAATTTTCTCTAATCCATTGACAATCTTAAAAACCTCAATGAGATCTGCACGAAGTCTACGCATTTCCAAGGACAAAAGATTAGTTTCAAAAAGCCGTCCTCATAACTTAAATGAGAAATTTCAGGTATTATCCTTGTAACTCGCCTCTGCACCTCCTCAATATTATTAACATCTTTCTGGTGATAGGGACGCCAAACTTGACAGCAGTATTCCAAATGAGGCCTGACTAAGGACTTGTACAATCTCAATATATTGTCTTTACTTTTACAAGAATATGTTCTATTAATGATACCAAGAACCTTATTTGCTGATGCCACAGCCTTAGCACATTACTTACTCGAACTCAGGGAATCATCAACAATTACGCCTAAATCTCTTTCAGATGAAATACTTTCAATTTCCTCACCACCAATAAAATAGCTAGCCTTTCTTTTGTCATAACCAATATGAAGGCACTTACACTTCCCAGCATTAAATGACATTTGCCAGTCCTCCGACCATTTAAACAAAATCTAAATCTGCTTGCAACATAAACACTTGCTCCATGGATAAAACATCAGAAAGAACTTTTGTGTCATCTGCAAATTTTAATACAAAGCTATTGAGGTTTAAGTCAAGATCATTAATATATATGATAAATAAAGTAGGACCAAGGACAGATCCTTGCGGCACACCACTAGTCACAGGAAGCCAGTCAGATTTACGACCATGCAAAACGACTCTTTGAGACCTGTTACTGAGCCAGTTCTCAATCCAATTTACCACAGATGATCTTATGCCATGTGCTTTCACCTTGTTAATTAGACGTTTATGAGGAACTTTGTCAAAAGCCTTACTAAAATCTAGATAAACAACATCAACAGGGAGTCCTTCATCAATCTTCCTTGTAACAATTTCCATAAAATGTAACAAATTAGTAAGACAGGACCTTCCAGACCTGAAACCATGCTGCATGAGAATCATTAACAAGATTGTATTTGTCCAAGTGATTTATAATACTATCGTTCAAAATGGACTCCATAACTTTACAAACTTGTGAAGTCAGGCTTACAGGCCTGTAGCTACTAGCTTGGTTCTTTGAACCCTTTTTGAACAATGGTGTAACATTTGCTAATTTCCAGTCAGATGGCACAACATTATAAACAAGACTTTGACTAAAAATCAAGCTCAAAGGTTGAGCAATCACATCAGCAAGATTTCTCAATACAACAGGATAAACATCATCAGGCCCTGGAGCTTTATCATGATGAAGACTAAGTAATTTTTTCAAGACAACTTCCTCTGACAAATCAACATTACCTAAGACATCTACATCGTCATTAATAAGACTGTCACAAACGGGAATCTCATGTACATTTTCTTCTGTAAATACTGAAACAAAGTACTCATTCAACATCTTAGCATTAATCTCCTCATCAAGGACAACCTGACCATTACAATCAACTAGAGGGCCAACAGTTTCTTTGGTCCTCATTTTACTACGAGCATATTTATAGAAGGACTTAGGATCATCCTTAATTCCCAAAGCTAACCTCCTTTTAAATGCACGTTTTGCTGCACGGAGAGTTTTAGTAGAATCATCAAGAGCACTTTTATACCTTAAAAAGTCATACTGACTATGAGACTGTCTGTACGTCTTCCAACACCTTAATTTCCTTTTCCTAGCTCTATCAACAGCTTTTGAGCACCAAAGAGGCTTATTAACCTTTTTACTCTTCTTGAGTGGAGTGTGCTTTAAGACCACTTCCTCAAGTTTACATCTAAAAAAGGACCATTGGTCCTCAACAGATATATTTTCAAAAGCAGCAAACCAGTTAACTGATTTGAGTTAATTCCTCATGACTTTAAAATCCCCTCTTCTATAATCATAATAATAATCTCTCCAAGAAGTCACTACAGTATCCGTAATCAATTTAAAAGTAATGAAGTTATGGTCACTGCTAGCAAACTGCTCATGAACAATCAAATCCTCAACCATACAATCATTAGAGGACAACACTAAATCCAAAATATTTTCACCCCTGGTAGGCTCATGAACATGTTGATGAAGAAAACAAAAGAAAACACTAAGTATGAGTATTTTTCAACATATGATCAGTTCGAAAGTTCGCTATAAACAGTCCTCTATGTACCTAAACCAATTAAACGAACAAGTTTCTCGAGAGGGAGGGGATACCCCTTCCACTTAGACACCTTACCCTTCTTACACCCAATAAACTGTTATGAACATGTAATTGATCAGTTTCTTACTATAATTTCATTCAGTTTGACATGAGGTTTTTCTAATTTGCTTGGTCAGTTTGTCGTAGCATATTGAGCTTAGTGCTAGCAGAGAACTTTCAAAGCCAAGTACCGAAAAATTTGACAGTTTTGGACTTGGACTCGAGAACAATTCAATTCAATTCAATTCAAATTTATTTCTCATATGAACAACGACACACAGTAAAAGGTTACATAAACAAGTATTAAGGACATATGAAGGACACTAGAAAAACAGAAAACTGTCATCAAAGCTATAGTGACCATTGGAAAGTACAAAACAAACTATAAACGCAAAAAGGGAAGAAAATGATCCCCAAAGAAATTTACAAAAGAGAAGGCAAAGAAAGGAAAGAAGGAAAAGAGAGAGAAAGAACGAGAAAAGCTAAGAATTTAGAAAAGAAGAATACGTAGGAGATTTAGAGCATATATAATAAAAGTAAATGTACATGACATCTGGGATAAATTACGGATAATTACTGATAAGTTCAGCTTTAACGCTGCCAAGGAATGAATTACATTCAATCATTGGTTTTATCCTAGGGGGGAGGGACTGCCAGATACGATATGAATAATTATTTAAAATGAATTTTCCGTTGTAACTTTTATGATAGGTAACAGTAAAAAGATTGCTTAAACGAGTACTTGGTTGACAGTCAGGTCTTGGTGGGCATATAGCATAAGAAATAATATCAGGTAAGATATTGTTACAGTGTTTGTAAATCAAATTACACATACAATAGAAATGAATATCTTTAATCATAAGGAGTTTATTCTCACTATATAATAAATGAGTTGAATAACGCCAAGGTTTACCTGTTAGCACTTTGAGTAACTTATTCTGAAGGATCTGAAGTGGTCTTAGGACAGACTGTGTAGCTGTACCGTAAATCTCTATTGCGTATCTTAACTTAGAATAAATAAATGAGTAATAAATCTGTAAAGCGATGCCTACTGGAAGAAAGTTTCTTATGTGGTAGAATATACCAACATATTTTACCAAAGTGTTACAAAGATCAGTGATATGAGCTTCCCAGGACAGTCTATCGTCAATTATTAAACCTAAGTACTTAATACTAGAAGACTTGATGATAGTTGTACCGTTAAATACGATTTCATTACAACAAGAATGGGCTTTAGCAGAGGCATGAAAAATATTAAAATTAGTTTTACCAAGATGTAAGGTTAGCTTGTTGGAGTCAAACCATTCTTTAAGCAGGCTCAGAGTACAAATTCCCTTCTAAGCTAGAGTATTACAATCCTTATCATACAAAAAGACACTAGTATCGTCGGCGAACAGACGAACTGAAATATTCGGAACAGCTTTACTTAAATCATTAACATAAATTAAAAACAATAGAGGCCCTAAAACAGATCCTTGCGGAACACCCGTTTCGACGGGCAGTGAATGGGAGTATACGTTACTAACAAAAACTCGTTGCTTCCTGTTTAGTAAATAAGTTGACAAGAGTTTATGCGGGGTACCACCACGAATACCATAGTAACGAAGCTTTCTTAGCAAAATAGTATGGTCAACAGTATCAAATGCCTTCTTTAGGTCAAGATAGAGTCCTAGAACATTGTTTCCTATTTCAAGCTGTGAACGAATAGTGTTAACAGTTTCTAATAAGGCGTGGCTAGTGGAGTGGCCTTTCCTAAACCCAAACTGATAGTCATAAAATATTTTTTTTTCTGTCGAGAAAATTACGCAATCGTTTTTCGATAACAGTTTCGAGCAATTTATTAAAACAAGGTAACAAACTGATGGGTCTATAATTCTCAGGCAGGTCACTTTTACCTTTCTTGAACAGTGGGATCACTTTGGCAATTTTGAGGGCCTCCGGATAAGAGCCAGTACTGAAAACAACATTGAAAATATGAGCAAGCACAGGTGCTATTATGTGGCTTGCAGATTTTACAAGCTTGACCGGGATTCCATCACTACCAGGGGCCTTGTCAGACTTCAAAGCAGCAATATATTCTAAAATTTCGGTTACACAAACGGGTGAAAAGAAGATTGACTGACATACAGGCAAATCAAGATGCTCCAAGGGATTAACAGCAGGATTAATGTTGGGACAAAGTTTCTTTCCTATGTAGAAAAGCCTCATTTAACAAGGGCGGATCCAGGGGGGGGCAACTAGGGACAACTGCCCCCCCCCCCTATGACCAGTCTAGCGCCCCTCAATACAAGAAAAATGCGCCCCCTGCGTCCTAAAAGTTAAGTAAAAACTGTCCGAAAAGTAAAAAAAAAAAAAAAAAAAAAAAAAAAAAAAAAAAAAAAAAAAAAAAAAAAAAAAAAAAAAAAGGTCCTCAGAATTTCGAACCGTATAGCTATATATAACTATGGCAATGGGAGTTGGTCTCCGAAATGTAGTCGGTCAAATTCAAGAGTATGCGGCCCCTGCATGATGTTGGCGCCCCCCTTTTCAAACTGCCCCCCCTTCAGCTAAGGGCTGGATCCGCCCTTGTCATTTAAAGCATTAGCAATACTCTCATCATCAGAAAAGACTTTATTATTGTACAGAATAGATGTAACTGGATGAACACTGGACTTGGACTTGGACCCGAGACCTCGGACTTGGACTTGGATTCGAACTTGACTTTATGGACTCGGACTTGGACTCGAGCTTGATGGACTTGACTACAGCTCTGAGAACAATTCACTAAGTATGAGTATTTTTCAACATATGATCATTTCGAAAGTTCGCTATAAACAGTCCTCTATGTACCTAAACCAATTAAACGAACAAGTTTCTCGAGAGGGAGGGGATACCCCTTCCACTTAGACACCTTACCCTTCTTACACCCAATAAATAAAAGAACAATTAACTCAAGTGTGAGAATTATTCAAGATGCGATCAGTTCGAATTCCTTTCATAAGATAGCACTACACGAAATAACTACGCTCTTGATGAGAATTAATATTCAAATATTTTGCGAGCCTTCATAAAATGTTATCTACAAACACGGTCAGGTGTAAAACATTCACCAGCAAAACGGAACGAATAAAGCAAAGGTAAAATAATAAAGACAACAGTTTGATGGTCGGTATTTTACAAAGCTTGATGGTATTTTCAAATGGTGCAATCCGATGAATTGTGAGTGTTATTATTACAAAAAAATTCTGACCAAACCTGTAGAGGTCAGTATAGACAAAAAGGGATCTTAGGGACTGCAGACACCCTCAAATCTCCGTGGATCTGACATGGGGAGGGGGGCTAGTTTTATGACAGTATCTAAGCGGATCGAGTGTCATGATCAGTTGGCGCTTAGCGTATTAAGCAAATTTTTTCCTCCAGAGTGGCTCACAGATAGCCGGAATTTTTAGAACATTCATTTATCAAATGTTCCTGGTTTATTTATGATCCTCGAGATAGGAAGAACAACTGAGATGAGTCTGACAAATCGACACTTCGACTGTTCCGCCCCTACCTACAATTTACCTTGAGTTCCAGGGTAGCCTACTATGAAGTAACCACACATAATTATCCAAGTCTACTATGTTTGCACAACTAGTGTTACAATTAACACACATTGTATACGTATCATATCTTACCGAAACTTCCTAGAATTTTTAAACATAATTTTTAAGGTGAAAATTGCAATACATGTGTGATCTTAAATAATCCTTTCTAAAAACTGTGCAGTCACTTTTTTTTTCAGGGAATTTATTGGCGCAAGTCGATAGACGGACTTTCTCTCTGGAATAACTGAATGTGGAAACACAGGGCCACTGTCATGTCACTGCACTGTGCATACCCATTTGTACGGTCCTACTAATGAATGCCCGATATTGCCCGTCGGTATAATGAATGCCCGACCTGTGTGAATGATTGCCCGTGGTGTGGTATTGATTGCCCGACCTGCGAATTGATTGCCCGTGCTGTGTTATTGATCGCTCTGAATGGATGCCTAAAACTTGAAGATGCAACCGATGAAAAGCTCATAGTATGGGTTTAATTAAAGGAAAAAGTTCACAAAATGGAAAGATTATTGTATTGTCAGTGACCTGATTATGTAATATGTGACATTTTTTCGTTTGAATTAAAATTTGTAACTTTTCGTCAGTAGCTACGATGATGAGCCTGGAACGACACCAGATCGATCCTGGCTGTGCCATTGCAGCCATATATGATCAAAAGTTCCAAAAAATATCACAAAGATAGCACCGTTTTGCATCTAAGCAACCTTAAAATTAACAAAAATTTCTCAAAGGGGAGGGGAATGTATTAATTCCCTTATATACCCTACCAGGACGGCGGTAACTCACCACATGCTTCCCCGCCCATCAAAACAATCTGGCGTCGCCCTTGCCTGGTGGTAGTACATAGAGAAAAGAAAAATTCTGGGTTCTCCCGAGTCTTCCCCTGTGGCTGAATCCCTCTAGCTTCCATACTTCAGTTGTAAATAAAGTGAAGTGGCTTTATCCAACATGCATGTTTTGGTTAAATGATAATATTGTTTCTCAGTAATGTTTAGGCCTAGGTGAAAAAACTGTTTCTACCTCACCAGCTTTACCCCACAAAGTATTAAGTAACAGTATGTCTAAGCTGATCCCACCTCCGAATTAAGTGTTATCGTGACGGTACGGCCTAACGTTAGGCCTCACCAGCCTCAAAATGAAACCTTTCCTAATCGAGCAACCATTCACAGGTCGGGCAATCATTCACACGACGAGCAATCAAAACAGCACGGGCAATCAATTCACAGGTCGGGCAATCAATAACACATCACGGGCAATCATTCACACAGGTCGGGCATTCATTATACCGACGGGCAATATCGGGCATTCATTAGTAGGACCCAAATTTGTATACAGTTTCACAATGGCAGCCTTCGACGGAACACCGTCACCCATCCAGCTGATACTCGTGGTTGAAAATAATGCATCCAAGGAAGAAAACGAAGATTTTACACCTGTGAACGTGACTTTGCAGGGGAAACTTGCGAGCAGGTGGAAAAAGATAAGACAAGAAGAGGGTGTTAATGACGTTGAATTAGTGCAACTGATGCTCGATAGGTAACGTAGCAATAATAAACGTTAGGCCAAGGCCTAGCCTAAGTTGCAGTACAAAGTAAGCCTAAACCGGCGAGATCTGGGACAAGGTTAGCCTCTGTCGAGTCTTTCCTGCGACAGTTTTCCTCCTCCCTCTGGAAACATAAGCAGTAAACATTGGCTGTTACCTTCTGGGTGTTGTACTCCCCCTGGAAATCACTACGCAGGAAAGCCTCTGGACAAAGTTAATTTCATGCACAAACTGCTTAACTAGGCCTATAACCTTTAAAATCTGCTACCAAATCGGTAGTAATTAGTGGGAACCAATCAGAGAGTCTTCGGTTTCAAGGATACATGAAATTGATGAATATGCATGACTGTACCTTGCCTGTTTGTTCCATGGTGAACAACAACTGGGATCAATGGGATGATTCAAGCGCACAACATTCAGCAGCTCTACTTAGTCTAGACGCGAATTCATTAATAAATCGGCGGCTCGAAGCTCTGTTTCAAACGGGAAGGACACATTTGTGAACCTGCCGTATGGATTTGGTAAGAGTTTGATTTACCAGTGTCCGCCGTTCTTCGAGCGATAACGTTGGGTCGACGTAATAACGCAAGGTCAACAAAAGGGACTGGTTCTGCGAGTGTTCAAGCAACAATAATACAGGATCGAGCAATTTCATTGGTCAATTTCCTTTCGACGACATAGCAGCATAATAACAATTAATAGTAAGTAGTAGCAACGTGATTATCATAGATGCACATATTAACACTTTGTCCAAAGGCTTTGATGCCGGCGCAAGATTGTTTGCTCAGCAGTCAGTTTTACGAGGGCCTAGCTTCAATGGTTGGAGCGCGTAGGCTACTTTCAAGTCGAAGTAGGCCTAAATAAAGTGAGGGATAACAAACGGCAGAAAAGCCTTGACAAAGGCTAGGACAAGGTCCGACCCAGCATTACTTAGGCCTACACTTATAGTTATTTAGTTAGATAAGATTTAATGACACACCAACACGTATGTGTTATATAGTGTCAGTCAACTCGATAAAAAGTTCAAAGTTTAAATTTATTTTCAAGTATGGTCCAAGTTCAAGTTTGCATTGTTTCCCTTTAGTCGCCTCTTACGACAGGCGGGAAATACCGTGGGCATATTCTACAACCCCCAGCCCACAGGGGGACCTACACTTATAGTGTTGTATCATGTAGGTATATTGGTATACCCAGGGAGTTGCTATTTTTAGGGCTCAAACGATGTGGTTTTTCGCTGCCAATCCGATGTCCCAACATTGGCCGATATCCGATCCGATATTTTCGTTATCAATGCTTTTTTAGAGATGTGTAATGGTAATGGGCTCACCTCTACTTTAGTAAGAGTCCATTCATACCACTGCAACAAAATGGCGTCGCAGGACCTCGTGGCTTGACTTGTTGTGGAACGGTATTACAGCTACACGCAACACTGCAGTCTCGATTATATTAAATGGTCGAGCGGCTAATGCTGCCCGGGTATGACAAGACTGACAGTGTCGGTGAAACTTGTAAAGTTGTAAGTATCTCCGAAACTTCGGCCAATAATTCTTAGTAACCGTAGTTTAGGACTGGAGGCTGCAATTGATGAAGTCTGAGAACTAACATCCAGCGTCTGTTCCATCCGGCTGGCTACGAGCTAATGAGCGATGTCAGGCCCATGTGTGCTGCACAGGCGCCCCTTAACATTGTATAGTATACCTTATACTATGTATTATATAGACGTAAAGGTATGTCACAAATCACCTAGCTCGAACAAACAACTTACATTTCTGGCACAGTTACTACACTTTTCTCGCCAAATTTGTCTGTGTCGAGACTTTTGATCATAAGGTACCTCAAGGCAGCTCTTTTTCCCGAATAATTTCACTTGGCATTGTCTGAAGGATGAAATTTCGATGGAGTAACAGTCTGAGGATGGTAGCTGCTGATAGAGAGCATTCAGCACTTCCACACTATATAGTAAAATACTCTTAAAATATTCTCTAAAGTTTTCTTAACTTTCTGAATTTCTTCCAAAATTTGTCAATTATGTTTTGCTTTGATTATTAAAAATCTTACAGATACATATTAGCATTAATATGCAAGATTTTTGAACATAGAAATTCATAAAATTTGAAAACCTTTTGAAAAGTGGAAGGGCTTGCATTTACTATGAGCATTTGTGGCAGTTGAAGACTGTAAAACAGTTACAGTTAGTGCAGCTAGTATGAGTTTTGGGTATCGGGATGATGTTGGGCAGACATCGTTTATTACGAAAGCCATAAAAGTACACGGCACACTTAATTTCACACAAATGAACATACATGTCTTACATAAAAAGTATCCACCGTAACTACTGCAAACTATGATGTAACAACTGGAAATTTAGTCGTACAATCAGCGATCGAAAAACACTGTTATTTCCTGGACCACGCCCCATGTTCTTGCTATGTATGTCAACATCGTTACAGAGCAGGTGTGAAGCCTAATGTATGGGTGTTTTGCATACAATTCAGACCTACACATGCACTGGCTTTGCTGTGCTTTCATGGTGCATTTCACTTGAACTTCTCTGTACAGAGCATGGACATGCCTAAGGTATCCATGTTTGCATACATTTTGGCCCTATATCAAACATACATTTAATGACTGTGAATTCCACACTTTGTTTTGTTCATTGATAAATTTCAGTGAATTGAAAAAAGTGGGTGACATGATCGCTAGACTCTACGTACAGGTTTTAAAAGCTTTGTGCATATTGCAGATATCATAGTGCTTGTAAATAGAGCCATTTTACGCAAGTACACTGTTGATACGGAATTTAGGAGACTAAACGGAAATCGACAGCCCTAGTCGATCACAAGGGCTTTTGTCGGTTGTAATAAAATGATTTATCCTATTTATCTGTTCATTTCTTTGTTGTAAGGAACCACTCTCACTATACGTGCCCCGATGTACTTCAATGAAATTTTTGACTCACGGAACATTGGCAAGTGCAATATGCTATATTTCGCCAATCCGGTGTTTTACCGATAGTCCTAAACATCAGCCTGATCCGATATCCAATCCGATTATTGGTTGACCCCCAGCTATTTGACTGGAGATTGGGCTTCAAATATTTTATGAACCTTGTCCCTAAATGTGCCTGAGGACACACAATCCTGCCTTTGCAAACTCTTTGAATTTTCACCAAGGACAGGCTCCCCGGGGGACCAGTAGAATTTCCTTTGAAGACAAGGATGTTACCGATGGCTCCAAATGCCCTCTGTCAGCTGGGATGATTTGAAAGCCATTGCTCTGTAAAAAAGCGATGACCAGAATGGGACTCTCGCTATCTTAATGCCATGAGCAGTAAAAAATAAATGAGGTATCACGGTTAAAATATAGCCTATTTGCAGTTCAAGCTTGGACCTACAGTAAATCTTTAGATGGGTGAGTTCCTTTTCTTTGGGAGTTTTTTATGAGTTGGGTTTTCCTCCCTTTTCATTTAACCATGTTGATCATATTATGACAACATTTTACGGTCAAACTGCATTTGCAGGCGCTCAAACTTTTTTGTGCTTTTCTGCACTGAATTGATTTTCTGAACATACTGTGTGGGTAGCTATGTTTGTACACATGCATTTCACGAAGAGAACAAAACGTGGCACCAAGTGCCATTGTATGGAAAAGACCATTTTTCTGGGCCTAGATTTTGCACAATTTCAAGTTGTTTCCATGGTTACTGTTGTTGACAAATTTTGGTGCGGTTTTGCCGAGCAAAACTAACGGAAAGTTTAACGTTACTTGTATTCCATAATATACTGTAATTTACCCATTTCGTGAAATTTTTATCGGGATAGACAAACAACCTCATGCAATTCAGCATCATTATTATTTTAGGTGGGTATGTGAATTAGTCATTACTTTAGTGATTTAAAGGGGAAATCTCATCCCAGACAGTTCCAATTCTCCCAACTATGCTAGTTCTAGCCCTGCCTATAACTGTTTTCAGCTTCTCCTTGTGCAGACACAAACATAGTTTATTGCTCAGGGCCACATCCTGGTGAGAGTATACAAGGCCCTAATATGTAATCAAAACACTCTCTCTGCATTCTGTGTAATGTGAGCTGCTCTGCATCTTTTGAATTTTGCAACTCAATGTCAATCAAAGAGTAGTCACCAATTGAGACTGTTGCTTACCCCTTTGTAAAAGTCATACTTGGGGTGATGCAAATCTCCCTTTAAGTCGATTTTTGTCCCTAGATACTCTTATTTTTGGTTCTCATTATCTTTACTGCAAGTGTATTTTCTATACATTAGTATGTGTGTGGTGCTGACAGTCACAGCACACAGCTTGTACTGTATTACACAGGCTCTATGGCTGTTTACGCGGAGAGCCGAAGCACTGCTGAGTACTATCGAGTGCATGTGGCATATGCAAATAAGCTACCACACACAAGAGTTTTATTGCATCTAGCTGTGTTAAGAGGAGTGTTACATGTCGGCAACTAGGTTACTTCAAAGGGATCTAGAAGACAAATTTCCAGTCAAATAGCAACTTCACGGTATACCATACAGAAACATTACTGTAACCTGTAGGCATAACGTTGTATTTAAAATAACCAGGGCTGGAAAGAATGTTTATTTCCCAGGAAGGGAGTCAAATTTTCCACAATTTTTCCCATATTTTCATGTACATAAAAGGTGTAAATTTCCCTCCAATGACCAAAATTTCCCTCCAAATACCCAAATTTCCTGGGAAGGAGCCTCCCAGCTTCCCAACTTTTTCCACCCAGGAAAATAACTTTGCCCAGGCCCAAAGTTAAACTGCAGTAACAGTTGATAGTAATTATTGCATGGAATCTGCTGCACAGGCTAGGTTTCTCAAAGAGTTTAATGAAGGTGTAACCATAGTTTATATACACATCCCTGGTTGGGAAACTTGGCGAACTGCACTGTCTATGTTGAGACCCTGATTTTCAGTAGTCACGTGACACTAACCGTGCACAAGGCTGGTTGATTACTACTACACGTGCGTAGGCTCACTCATAGCACAAGGCGTAACATACATCACTATGGAAGTACTGTACTACCTACCTACCTCTGAAGTAGTACTTCTGTAGCACTACTTGTGAACCTTTATCAAATGGTTATTTGAAAATTTTTTGTAAAAGTTTGGTTTTTTTTACTTTTCAGTCTTAAAACCTCCAAACACCGAATGGTATTTGCGGCTAGAGTTACCACTATAGTTAGTAGCCTACATCCTACATTACCAACTTTACCGATAAAACCTCCACAATTGTCAACAGACCTGTCAACCTTTCTGACCCCAAAATAGGAAAATCTACATTTTTCAGGGCAAAAATAGCAAGATTAGTGGAAAATTAGGGAGACTGGCAGATTTTCATCTAAATGTAGCCTATAGCCAACTCAATCGATCGTACGGTCGTATAAGCCACACTATTCGCTACAACTTGTGTATGAATTGAATGCACCATACCACATGCACGGTGAAAGTTGCCCTTGTACAGTATTTCCACGTTTGTTGCAGCTACTCGTATGCCATCTTGTATGCATATCTCACTCCAGCGAGGTGTAGGCGTGCGAACTACTGGGGTCTCCCGTTAAAACCGGGGGAGTAGTTGGCAGGTCTGTGTCAATTTGAGAATGACTCACTTTCTTCCTAAACAGTGGAATTCAGGGCTATATCAAGTATATCATGATTGGGTATTTTCCCTAAAAATATAACAGTTAACTGACTTGGTAACTTCAGATAGTGAACCGCCTACCCTTTTACTTTCACACATGATAGTATTTAGCTAACGCTATACGTCAAATGCAGAATTGCAGAGTATGGTAGTCTAATTCTACTCAAACCAGAAGCATGGGGGTTGTGGGCCATGGTTTTCTTCCTTTATTTGAACGTTCACAAATACTTACTGGTTCGGAAGCTTCCTGAAACACTTTCAACCCTTGAATCAACTTCAATTTATTTCCTAGAATGACTGAATAACACAACACTCAATGTAGCCATATGGCTACTTGATCGATTGTGTGCATGGTCAATGTCACGTGATGCACTTAATTTCTGCAAGTCTCAACATAGCTACTCGGCTTGTACGTGGTGTGTATAGGGTATATGTAGTTTCCTAACCAGGGATGTTTATATTAACTATGGTGTAATGTTAGGTCTATCCAGGGCCCCCCGGGAGATATGCTACTTGGCCTGGCGGAGGTGGGAGGGCCCCCAGACAGTTCCGACCGGGATGATCAGCTCAAACCACCAGGTTGAAAAAAGAGCAAGTTAATAAAAGAAGAGAGGGAGAAACGAGAGAAAGGGAAAAGAAAATGAGTCAAAGGGAAGGAGATTACTTAGCTTCAGATCAGAGAGACTGACAAGTTCTGCCTCTTTTCCTAAAATCTGTGAAAGTTTTAAGTTAAATACATTCCATTCTGATGTATGTCCATCTGATTAATACAGCGAAAAGTTCTTAACAGTTCTTTTTCAGCGGTTCCCATCGTTTCATCTGTAACATAAAATACCGATGATACCATATACATGTACAACACTGATATTGTACTCCAGAGAATCAGTAGTTGCCCACTTTTCCAAATGAAAGGTACTAAGCTACATGTAAGTGACCAGCCTAGCATATTTTATTCCCAGGTGGAATAAGGACAATCTCGTTTTCCAGGACTTCAAAATATCATTTGAAAATGGAAGAAGGGTGCAAATTAGGTTTAGTGACTTTAGGGTTTATATACTAAAAGACACTCAGAAGCCTTAATTGCCAGAAATTCCTAGGTCCTCATTTCTAGAACACTGCAATTTCCATCAGGCATCATGCCTGTTCATCAGATCTGTTCTTTGTGAAGAGTACCAGCTGACCAAAACAATTCACTTGATCACAAATTTTCAGTCCTTTAAAGGTGTAAAAAAACCTTAATGCCAGAGTTTCACCTCAATGGCCCCCACCAGGGCTTTACTCCAACATACTGTACATAGGCCCTAGCAGCAAGTACGCATATATGCAGTGCTATGTTTATTGTGCAACCTTTCACGAACATCGATTGAGCTCACTTGTTATTCTCAACTATGTTGCCTAGGTGCTGAGGAATCACGATAACATGGTTATTAGCAATTATTTTCTCCACCAGTCCACATGCAAGTCTCTTTTTTTTTTTTTACAAATCCGATCAGTTATTAATCTCTATCCTCATTAGAGGCTCATATGACTGTATGAGGCAAAGTTATTAAGTGGGACAATAGCAACTACCGAACAAAAAGATGGCTAAGATTTTTCTATTGCATGGTAAAAGATTTTCAGTTTCATAAATATGAATGTGTTCACTGTGTCACAAAATGTTATACAATTGACCCATTTTCATTTCTAAGTTAAATTGTCTCTTCCACACTGCAGGTATGAGAACACATCTCACTTGTCTGACACTATTCCTGAAGTTTCTGAGAAAAGCACTTCCTCAAAGGGTCACATTAGGTATGTGAACTGCATTAACTTCTTTTCATGAGTTACCAAGTCTTCAGATCACTTGATGCACAGAAAATGTGAGAAATTATTCCTTTTAGCACTTTGTAATTCCTTTTTTGTTTTGGCAAAACCAGTGTTGTCATGATGATTGCATTTGTATGTGATGCTGAGCTCATTATGATTTAAAGACCAGCTAACTCAAGAAAGTACTGTATGTAGCCAGACAAGGTACTGATGGGGGCAAGATAGCTTTTGGGGGGTTGGGGTTGGGGAGACAAAAACTTTTTATGGGGCTAGCCTTACTAAAATGCATTATTGGCAGTGGTAATTTTTACTTTTGTTGGTGAGGGAGTTTTCAAGGGAGAAGCCCCATTTCCTCCCTCCTCCCCTTCCTTTGGCTACAGTCTTGAGTTCTGACAGTTCTCATACATGGCATGTTGATGCAAAATTGGTACCATACAGTAGGTGGCTAGACTCTCTCAGTTTTGGTGGTGGCCAAAGGTCACATGAGGTTACTGCAGAGGGCAAACTTTGAAAATGGTATTAACATGATATGTCAAGATGAAATGAATGGATGGATTTCTTTACTAGCATGTAGATTCATTAATGTTGTGAAGCAAAAATGTGTTGTTTTGGGAGCGGTCTGGTCAAAGAAATGTCATTTGAGGTCACATGAGGACAAACTCTGAGACACTTGGCATATCGTAGAGCTACTAGAAATTGGGTAAAAAGAATTTGTTATAATACTTGGTGTAATGGTTTATCCCCAGTTGTTACTCTTTAATCACAGTCTCTCAGACTCCACCATTTTAAATCCATTGAGTCCTTAACCTTAATCCTACAAGGTAATCCCTTTGAACCATCATGTTTCCATAAACAATAGTCCAAAACTTAACTTGTGTGAAAAGAACAACTGTTACAGTATCTTCATTTACTCATTAAAAAATAAAGATGAACTTTTCATAGGAAGCAGCCCAGTTGGATAACTGTAAGTAGAAATTGATGTGCAGTCTATAATTACCTCAACAGCAGCAAAATGTTCCCAGAATAATGAAAGATTAATATTTTCCAGGGATACCACTATTTTCTCAATGAATACACTTTTGAGGCTATGCATACTTAGAAATCGTTTATAAAGTTCACACCTTTCCAGATCCTTCCTTAAAGGCATTGTCTGGTGGCATTTTCTAGGGATCTTATAAGAAAGATAAAAATTTTTCATTACTTGTCATCCAAACCCCATATCAAAACTCCATTCCTAACTCAAGATACCTCTTCCTAAAGATTGGTTACTTTTAATAAGAAATACCTCCAAGTTTCCTCAAGGTCACAACACGTGATCCAAAGTGGGCAAATTGCCTCAGATTCCTTTTGTTATTCATTATAATTGGCTACCTGGTTTGTCCTTGAAATTTGATACCGTTGGAATGTTTAGATGTTTTTCCGTGTAGATATAGTGAAAAACTGTTCCATACTTATGGTACAGCAAATAAAGTTATGGAATATTCAATATAGTGATATCAACATTATAATGAAATACAAAAGCTACTGTACATCAAATCCATTTGCCCAGGTGACATCACAGATTTCCCATCATACACTAGGGAAACTGAAAATGTAGTTTTTGGTTTCGATGATAAGAGAAACCAATGCATTCGTGATGGCGTATGTGTGTATGTATGTGTGTATGTGCGTGTGTGTATGTGTGTGTGTGTATGTGCTCGTTAACACGATATCTCAAGAAGGGAAACTCTGACAGTTCTCAAACTTGGTACATAGATGCCCCATATTGAGAGGAAGAACCCTATTGTTTTTGGTGGGGGTCAAAGGTCATCTGGGGTCACCAGGGGTCAAACTCCGAAAACCTTGTTAACACGATATCTCGAGGTAGGAAGCTTGGATAAGTTTCATACTTAGTATGTAGATGCGTTATGGTAAGAGGAAGAATCCTATCGTTTTTGATGGAGGTCAAAGGTCATCTGGGGTCACCGGGGGTCGAATGCTGAAAACCTTGTTAACACGATATCTCAAGGTAGGAAGCTTGGATAAATTTCATACTTAGTGTGTAGATGCGTTATGGTAAGAGGAAGAAGCCTATCATTTTTGATGGAGGTCAAAGGTCATCTGGGGTCACCGGGGGTCAAATGCTGAAAACCTTGGTAACACGATATCTCAAGTTAGGAAGCTTGGATAAATTTCATACTTAGTATGTAGATGCGTTATGGTAAGAGAAAGAACCTTATCGTTTGTGGTGGAGATCAAAGGTCATCTGGGGTCACTGGAGGTCAAACTCCGAAAACCTTGTTAACACGATATCTCAAGATAGGAAGCTTGGATGAATTTCATACTTAGTATGTAGATGCATTATGCTAAGAGAAAGAACCCTATCATTTTTGGTGGAGGTCAAAGGTCATCTGGGGTCACCAGGGGTCGAATGCTGAAAACCTTATTAACTTGATATCTCAAGTTAGGAAGCTTGGATAAATTTCATACTTAGTATGTAGATGCGTTATGCTAAGAGAAAGAACCCTATCATTTTTGGTGGAGGTCAAAGGTCATCTGGGGTCACCGGGGGTCGAATGCTGAAAACCTTATTAACATGATGTCTCAAGATAGGAAGCTTGGATAAATTTCATACTTAGTATGTAGATAGGTTATGGTAAGAGGAAGAAGCCTATTGTTTTTGGTGGAGGTCAAAGGTCATCTGGGGTCACCAGGGGTGGAATGCTGAAAACCTTGTTAACACGATATCTCAAGTTAGGAAGCTTGGATAAATTTCATACTTAGTATGTAGATGTGTTATGGTAAGAGGAAGAATCCTATCATTTTTGGTGGCGGTCAAAGGTCATCTGGGGTCACCGAAGGTCAAACTCTGAAAACCATGTTGACACAATATCTCAAGGTAGGAAGCTTGGATAGATTTCATAGGTAGTATGTGGATGTGTTATGGTGGGAAGATGAATGCTATCATGTTTGGTGGCGGTCAAAGGTCATGTAGGGTCACCGGGGGTCAAACACTGAAAATGTTTTTAACATGATATCTCAAGATAGGAAGCTTGAATAAATTTCATACTTAGTATGTACATGTATTATGGTAAGAGGAAGAACCCTATCGTTTTTGATGGAGGTCAAAGGTCATCTGGGGTCAAAAAGCAAAATTTTAAGAATTCCCAAGATCGTCTCATGAGTTCACCAGAAGGCAAAAAGCAAATTTTTCCAAGAATTCCCAAGATCATCATCTTGAGTCATCAGATGTCAAAATGCAAAATTTCCCAGGAATTCCCAAGATCAAATATGAACCTAAAATTATTTTTCCAACATGTTAAGATAGCACTTGACCAGTGACTGAAAGACATGGGACATCATGGCATTATTTGGAATAGAACATATATCATCGAAACCTCAATGCATTTTTGCATTCTGGTTCTTCAAAAATTTGTATCTTCCGAATGCAAGATGCTATTGAGATGGGGTTTTCACTGCCTAACACAGAAAATTTTTCTGCTTTTTTTGAAAGTACCAAATTTGGTCACCAGACCATGCTTTTAAGCTCAATTTGAAGTTTGAATGTTACTTCATTTTATGAAATTGACAGCAAATTTGCTCACAAATTCACAAATCACCTTTGTTCAAACTTTAAAATTACGAAGAAGACACTCGGTGTGGCTGTGCTAGAATTACTATGCTAGAAAAACATCCTGCCTACAACTGTCATTTATCCTAGGGTAATCCCATATTATAGCCCTTTGTAGCAGCTAATGAGGGTTTTAAGCTTTGGAATGTTCGAAATGATGATAAGTGCAAAGGGTTGTTTTCTGCTTCTAAGTTCATTATACTAGCACCATTTTTTCATAATCTCAAGGTAGGAAGCATACTGTTTAGCCTTGGTATGTTGCTGTCATATTAGGTAAATGAACACTGTTAGCATTAATAGAGGTCAGAGGTTATCTGCAGTCGCCCCTCAAGGGCACTCTGACACCTGTGTACACAAAACCTGGCAAAGGAGGAAGCAGGGATCATTTATCATACTTGGCACAGTACAAAGGATAAACTACTGTTTGTGGTGGAGGTGATCTGGGGTCACCAGTAGTCAAACTCTGAACATTCTAGCCATGTGAAAGAAGTCATGCATTTTTGGTTCAGTTAATTGTATTAATGTACAGTATTGAAATGAGTGAGTTTCACTGGATTCATTAAACTTTGTAAGACATGTTTCCTTGCTTCCTTTTCAGGATTACTCAGGAAGCATTAAATAAAGAGAGTGGTTCTGAAGATGATGCCGATGAAAGAATTACTGTGATATTACCCTCTGAAGAGGAATTAACTGAGGGCAACCACAAAAATGATGATGAATTAACAGAACCAGTGGCCCGTCAACAGTCAGAGGACATCGATGGAACCTCTCAAGGAGATGGAACGGAAGAGGCAGTAAATATGGAGCAAGAGGAGGAAGAATTTGAACAGGAAGATGATGGAGACGATGATGAAGATGACTGGGACTCAGGTCCAGCTGGTATGAACAATCAAAGTGATTCAGATGAATATAAGCCTGAGATTGACTCAGATTGGGAAGAAGAATCAGATGAGGTAAGTGAGGAGGACTGGGAGGATGAGGAAGATGAGAAGGGAAGAAAGAGAAAGAAGAATAAGAAGAATTCTGCAAAAGAAGAAGATTTACCTTTCAAGAGGTATGACATGAAGGAGGTGGCAAAGACTGAGGGAGTCCAAGGGGATGTGACAGAAAACAGACAAAGGTGAGGTTATTGCTTGCAGAGTCAGCTTTAGATTTTCCGCAGCAGTGGTGGATATATGAAAACAGAGACTTACTGGGCAGTAAACTTAAGAAAAAGTAGCTCAGTCCTAGAAGTTTTGAGAAAACTAGAGCCCCTCAATGTCACCTTTAATCTAACATTTCTCAAACTTAAAATATTTCTCAGGGGCAGATCCAAGGTGTTACAAAAGGCCGGTGATTCTGAAGAAAAAAATAATGTAGGCACTGTTCAGTGGTATTTTCTGGCATCCAGCAATCAAAATAAGTGTACATAAACTTTGTAGTGCAGCTTTGGAACCATCTCAAAAAGGACAAAAATTGGGCCTAGGTCAGTATAATTAGATGATAGGTTTTCAAGTGTTAAGGTCCAAGGGCCACTATTAGTTGAGCTTTTACTTTTAATTCTCTGCACAGTGGCTGGGACATCTTTAAGCAGCTTGTATCCTTAGTAAACTTTTGGGCTCCTTAGATTACTTTGCAGGCCATTTTGATGTGTGTGGCAGGTGACAATGGGTCTGCCAGCTACCACTGGAGAAACTAGGACATAGTTAGTACCGGTACTGTTCACTTCAGTATACAGAAGACTTATTTAGTTTGTATAAAGCCTTCAGGATAGCCAGTGTAGACCTGTGATACTTACTACAAGGAGTGTTTAAGTAGCAGTACATGTGCATGGATGTATAAATAGCAAAGTGGCACATGGGTATAAAGGGTAATTTTGCATACAGCTAACTGAAAGTTAAAATTATATTGCTCTGTCTTTTGAGACAATGAAAATATTCCTTATACAAAAAAGAAGTCAGCATAAAGTTTATAGTGTTGGCACAGTATTTAAGTCAAATATGTGTCCCATCTCCAGTGTCTGCTAATACAGCATAGCTCTCAGTGGTGTTGTCATGTACTTTTCATGGGTTTGCTTTGAATAGAGCTTTTCACTTCGTTTGTGCTTTTCAACCAGCAGATTGTATGAGAATAGTTCAAGGCTTTCTAGATAATGAATATGTGCTCAGAGTTTGCCTTGAGGGGGGGGGGGGGGGGAGTCTGGTGGAGAGGGGGTTGGAGGGGATGTGAACTACGTATTTAAGAGCAATGCACAGAGGCAGTTTAATGGAGGAAGTGGAGTTTTTGAGTCAGCTTTTCAGGGTCTAATACAAAGAAATGTCAGATGGAAGACTTAAGTACTCATTTGTTCGATTTTATGCTACCTTGATGGTAACCAATATTCATACAGTACTGTGCTGTAGCTGTGCTAAGAATATGCCGTCACTTGCATTTGAGCTTGCAAAAAATGACAAAAGCAGTAAGTACTGTATGACTAGAAACATACCAGTGTAAAATTTGCCATAACTGAGCAGACTAACTTCAGTCATCTATTGCTGTCCTGTGGAGATGTTTCCACAGATCTTGATAGTCTCAGTTTGGTGCAAGCAGTCCTCTTTACCTTCGGTTATACAATAGTGCTATTTTTAATAGCTTTATTGTTTTGTGTCCTCCCTCTACCCCATCCCCCTCTAAGCCACGATCCTTGTTCAACTTTAGTTAACGTATACTTCTTGTGAAGACTGTGAATGTATCCAGTGCCATTTTGAGAACAATTAGAGGATTCATGGCATTGTTACCATTTTACAAGCAGCTGAAAACATTTTGTGATTTTCCTTTTGGACTGTCAGCTGGACATTGCCACTGGTCCTCCACCTGGGTGTTCCCACTAGACCCCACCAGGGTTCTTTAGGTGGGTTCTTAGACTCTAAATAGGGTTGCACTCACAGTGGCTGATGCCTGCAGTTTAGCATTTGACATCCTCCGAACTTATGAAGACTTTGCTATACTCCTGTGTCACCCGAGGGGAAAGGAATTTCTGTTGCATATGAGCACATTTGCAGTTCTTTTTCATGTAAAGATAACCCAATAGCATACAAATTTATTAAGCTGTTTTTTTCAGTCTGAAACATGTTCTACAGTATCATCATATGGCTAACAACCTAACAACCACAATTTGGACTCCAAGAAAGTAATTGTATCCCAAAAGACAGGTCCCCTTCCCTCCCCTCCTTCCTCCCACTTTTTTTCAATGAAAGAGAAACCTATGCATTTGTGATGGCATGTGTGTATGTATGTGTGCATGTGTGTGTTTTTGACACTGCTCCTTAACATGATACCTCAAGAAGGGAAACTGACAATTCTCAAATGTGGTACACAGATGCCCCATATTGAGAGAAAGAACCCTATTGTTTTATAGTGGAGGTCAAAGGTCATCTGGTTTCAGAGGTCAAAAAGCAAAATTTCCCAAGATCTTCATCCTGTGTTTCCAGCTTGGTCAAAAAGCCAAATTTCCCAAGATCTTTGTCAGGATCACCAGAGGTCAAAAAGTAAAATTTTCCAAGAATTCCCAAGATCGTCATTTAGGGTCACCACAGTTCAAAAAGGAAACTTCCCTAGAATTCCCAAGAGTGTCATCTGGGGTCACCAGAGGTCACAATGCAAAATTTCCCAAGAAATCCCAAGATCAGATATGAACACAAAATTATTTTTCCAATATGTTAAGATAGCATCTGAACAGAGACTGAAAGAAATGGGACAACATGGCATTATTTGGAATAAAACATAAATTTGTCATCGAAACCTCAATGCATTTTTGCATTCTGGTTATTCAAATAGCAGATCTGTCATACAAATTTAATGTCAGTTGAGCTTTCTGTAGTTTTAATAGTCCACCCTCAACATAATCAACCACACTCCACCAAAACCTTATGGGAAAGTTTTCACAACTTTCTGAATATTTATTTGTTTCCATTCAGGACCAGGATTAAAAGACATTCTGGTTATTCAAATAGCTTATCTGTCATACAAATTTAATGTCAGTTGAGCTCTCTGTAGTTTTAATTGTCCACCCTCAACATAATCAACCACACTCTACCAAAACCTTATGGGAAAGTTTTCACAACTTTCTGAATATTTATTTGTTTCCATTCAGGACCAGGATTAAAAGACTTTATTGGACAGAAATGATGAGGAGCTATCATTGTAAAGTTTGCTCGTACCAATATTCCAGTGCCCGCCAGGTTTCTCTTCATCTGCTTCAAGAACATTCTGAGATGGTGACTGATCTCATTACCTTCCTTCAAAGCAAACCTGCATCAGACTCAGAGGCTGACATCACTATGTACAGTTTAGTTGTGGAGACAGATCCACTAACTGGTTTGTCTAATTATGAACCAAATTCTGTTGGTATGGAAGGTGGCTCAGATGAACCAAATTCTGTTGGTATGGGGGCTGGCTCTGATGAACTGAATTCTGTTGGTATGGGGGCTACCCAAGATGAAATGAATTCTGTTGGTATGGAGGCTGGGTATGGTAGTACTCAAAAGGAGCAAGAATCTGGGAATAAGGAGAATGAGAAAACGGAATCTGGTGGTACTTCAAGTAAAGGTTCTAAAAGTGATAACAGTGGAAGTAAAGATATATCTGAGGGAAATCAGGCAGACAGTTTTGATGATAAGGAATTTGTTACCCTGCTTTTGAGGTGGGTCGATGTTCATGTGACTTGTCAATATTGTCAGAAAGAAGTGTGTCGTGCTGGTATTTATACTCCCAAGGGAAAAGAAGTTGTACACCAGTGTAGAACAAATGAACTTGATAGTGTTCTTTGTGACATATGTGGAAAATCATTTTCATATACAATTTTTAGAAGCCATTGGAAAGATGTCCATGGTGAAGCTGAGCAGGCAGTTTGCCCATATTGTGGTAGGATGTACAGGGCCTCCAGTATGAGCCAGCATATTAATAATAAGCACAACTCAAAAATGAAGAACAGATATCCATGTGGTATTTGTGGAAAGGGGTTTAAAAACAAATCTGCCAGGAAAACCCACGAAGCGATACACAAAAAAGACAAACCTCACATGTGTACCTACTGTGGGCGCAAATTCACCCAAGCCTCTAATATGAGATACCATATGAGACAACACACTGGGGAGAAACCATATCGATGTGATACATGCCATGTATCCTTTACTCACAATGTCAGTCTTAAGAACCACTTAAAGAAACAGCATGGGATTGATCTTTGGGAGATGGGATACACAGGGGGAGGAAGACCAAAGAAACAAAAAGTTCAAGAAGAGACAGCTGAATGAAAGCCATAGTAACAAATGAAGGAAGACAATTTGTTTTGGACATTAAGAAAAGGATCCAGGAAAGACTTCCCCAATGAGCCGACATAAAAGTATATTTTTAAGTTGTGACTGGGACTCGTAATGATCAACAAAATAATGTCCATTAACAAATTGCAGAGGGTATCCCATCTCTCCCTACCAAATAGTTGGAGGACTTTGTCCATTGTCTCATTGCGGTCTTCACCCTCTTTGGTACAGGGCCAGGATTGAAAGTGCCAGGAACAAATTTTGGCCAGTGAGACTAAAGACTTTAGAAATATTGTTTTAACAATAATTGTGGAAGTTATGGCCATCCCTTTATTTTGCTGAGGTATTCTGTCATGAGTGGACTGCACAGACACAAACTCTGGTCCGTCAGGGCATGCACAAGCATACATAATCGGTCGCTTGGTCATTCCATCATTGATTTGATTTGTGAAAGTAGAAAGGCTTGAGCATACTGATGTCAGGAGAAATGTGAATTTCTGCTGGATAAAATCAGAACTACTTTACAGAATTCTTTACGACTGTATATAGTACATTAGCATAATTTCATATAGCAACCAGTTGATGCTCAGAGTTGATTATTGCCTTGCCTATAATTCTAAGACCACTTTGACTATTGTTGGAAAAACACTGTTTCAAACTTTTTTACAACATTTGCTCTTAAGCTTCTTGTAGGAGCCTTTATGGCCATGAACATTGTCAGAATGTTTTGAACATGCTCATTCTTGCCAAGAAGTCTTCTTACATATTGACAAGTTAAATGTACAAAACGAAGAGTCAGTCATTAAAATGGTAACAGTATTGTCCACGTTATTCAGAAGCCAGAGTCATTTAAAGGTTAAAGGTAACATCCATGTTTTTCAACAAGGAGTTATTTAACAGACGTTATGCAATGACGTCACACTGGTGTCATTTTGGAGGAAACCAATGAAGCACACGTGTAAGAACGGCATAAATTTCACATGCGTGTATATGATTGGTTGACAAAATCAGCTGTCTGCATTTGTTGGTGTAACTTGCAAATGATACACCCTCCAAATGAGGGAGCACTTTCTGCTCTGTGTACATTTGCAGAAAGTCTGTTAATAGGTTTATCATCCATGTTTTCATCATTTTTCACAAGTGTACAAAATGTACTCTCTCAGAGAGTTAATTAAAATATGAACTTCAAAAGTTTTAAGCAAAATTTCACACCGAAGTAATGTAGAAATTGCATTCATTTTGTGTAACAGGTCAAGAAAAGGACAGTTTTTACATTTTTATGTGTAATTTTGTATTATTGCTCAAGATATCTGTTATATTTACAGTAATTCTGTGGTAATTTTCACTAAAAAGTTCTGGAGTCGATACTTTATTGAAATTTTGAAGCATGTTTCTGTGCGTGTGAATGGGGAGGTGTTAAAGACCCATTTAAGTGGTTTTGTAAAATGTCATAAAAAGGAGATATGGTGCAGAAAAATCATTTTTCATATTTTAAAAGTGCAACTGAGGGGTCCGAAGAAAGAGTAGCCTAAACCTAGTACTCATGTGAAACCGATGAAAGAATGGATGACATGTAAGTAAATATTTTGTGTTTAAGTTCTCTTTTACAGAATGCATTAATTAGGCTATTCGATGAAAGTGTGACGTCACTACCGCCCAAGGCCAGGCCTACTTCGTTTGATGCAGGGTTAGGAAGGGGACCTAACATTCCATAGACACTTCGAAGCAATGTTCGTTTCCGATGGTAATCTTGCTTTTCTCTTAAAAGTGATTATCACCAACACCAAGATTGAGTAGGACCAGTAGCTATCTGTCAAAATGACAGTGAAAACATCACTGGTTGCTTTTTGCTACTTCCATTGCCAGTCTTATACGAAAACGTGAAATTTGAATCTTTCGCCATTATTCGTCACATTAAATCTAATCTGGGGTACTGTCTTTGAAGAATTTCGTCAAAAAGTACATTTGAAGCATATTATTTAGTGATGCTGAAATTTGCCAAAATTGAGAGAAATCTTAACAATGGCCTTTGTTCTAGGATTAGGGTTGGAAAATGATGAAAGGAACAGAACATTAAGAGAGGTTAATCCATCATGGGGACACAATAGGAATAAAAAGACCTGTCAATCAAATTTTGATACCTGTAAGGTACTAAACTATTTCAAATACCGGTACATATTGAGTAGAAAGACTTTCACGACGGAAATCCATACAAGTAAAATGATTTCAACGAGTTCAAGAAAAATTTCAACCAGTTCAAGACCTTCGACGGCGTACTCTTTGAAATCATCTTACTAGTACACATTGTTTGATAGACTGCTTGTTATGTCGCCTTCCTAACACCTCCCCACTCAGTTTATCGAGCGATTAATTAATCTGCTTGTTTTACACATGACTGGACACGTGACACGTGGTTGAAGGGCTGCCCCGAGCGCGCAATTTTTTCCCACGAGGTTATGGGCAAATCATGCCAATGTACCAATCAGCTTCTTGGAAATAGGCCATACCCGTAATTCCAAAATAAAAGCTTTCCGACCCTTTCATTGTAATTCTGACACCGGATTATGAAAGAACAGGCCAAATAACCCCTGGCCACGTTACCCTAACCCTAAATGTTACCCTAACCATGATTTTGCAACAAATTTGAAAAATTTTGAAAATCAAATTTGCCCATAACCTTGTGGGAAAAAAATTAGGCAGCCCGAACAGCACTCACATACACAGCAAACATAGACATTATGATCTGACTACCCGTAAAAGAGCGCACATGCTTTACTGTTACGCAAAAGACAGCGCACATGTGTTGTAAAAGGGTTTCATAGGATAGCCGATTTGTATTCAATTTGCATCACTTGTCCAGTTCTTAACAATATCATAGGATGTACTCCGTCATTCCCACTGTATTTCCATTATTTTTGTCTTTTTATCTAGCCTATGTGGAAGCAATAAAGATGGTGGGATGTATTTAGGGGGTCTCACATTCTTTTATCACAGGCAGCGAACAAAATTAGAATGAAGGACATTATGACTTAGTAGTTTGAACCAATTTGCCTGTTGTGACAGAGGCAGTTGAAGCGTAGAAGGTGCTGGTATTGTCAGATCAGCTGAGATAAACGTTAGCTGTACAAAGAAGAAAATCCTTTTGTGCGAAGGTTCATAAAGCGGGGGACAGGGGGGATGCCTCCCCCGTGGGGGAAGGCACCCCCCCCCCCCACCGGGAAATCTTCCACTTTTGTCCGGGAACTGTGTAATCCCGACGACCTGTTTGATTTTGCTCATAGAAAGGCAGATTCTTCAATGAAGACCCCAAATTTTCCACTTTCCTTGAAAAAACCCAAATTTCTCAAATTATCTTCAACAACACCCCCAAAATTTCAAATTTTTGCAAAGGTCAAAATTTTTCGGCGCGCCGAAAATTTTACGTTTGTCGTCTTTTTGGCAACTTATCGCCTTTGTCGGGGCATGGGGTTACTGGGTAATATTTTTACCTTCAGGACATCACCCACAACAAATATCGATTGAAAAGCGTTCAAACCGTCAGTTTGTAATTGCGTGTACTTTGCATTTGGGGGTCAGTTTGGGCCATTTTGGGTCAAACTGGAAAAATAAAGACAAAATCATGATTTGAAATTTGTTCCAAGATAAGTTGTATGTACGCATAAAGAGGTAGAAGTAAGAGCTAAGCTGATATCTGTGGTTTACCTACCCCCCATCAATCCCATTTATAACTGTTCCATGCTATTTTGTTAGTGCAAAACTCGTAGACGATTTCTCCGAGTCGTTGACACGACAGAGCGAAACGAAACAAAACTCAAAGAAATTATCGTGACGTAATGACATGTATTTTACAAAATTTGTTATATTTTGTTTATAAAGTGACGTTACAAAGGAACTGTATCTTTCTACATACTAATGAGCACGTTTAATGCACAATCTCAAAGAAACCTCTTTCCCTTTCAAAAGTAATTTGTGAATACATGCACACTGTCGTTCATCACCGTCATTCCTTCTGTGTACGCTTAAAATAAATCATGAGTCAAAACTGTTAATTAGTCACACGAGACTTAGTTCACATGACTAATTAACGTTTGACTAATTTAAAAAGTGTGATTCATAAAAGGCCGATTCATACTTCTGCATAACGTAACGCTATAAAGCTATGAAAGTCCAACACTGTTCTACTCTGCTCTATGTTCGTGAATGGCTCGGAATAGCAAGGGATTACCCCATATAGTTCTTAGAAATTTATAGCTGTAAGAAGTTGGAAGTATGAACCGGCCTGTGTACACTGAAACTCTCAAAAATTATAGAATGCAGAATAGCAATCTGTTGCGATGAACCGCAAATAGAACTTACAATAAACGTCATACTGAAACGGTGATCGGAAGAAACATTTTAAGTGATCACAAACTGTACAATCAAAGTAATCAAAAACTATATTATTGGAAGTTAACGGATTTGGTCAACATGTCAACTTTACGACCAAGAACTCTTAAAAATAGAAAATACTTTTGCTTAGACTTGAAATGCAGCTCTGATGAACTTCTCTAACATTCTAAGACTTGTACTGTAGAGGTTTTTCTAAAAGTTTAAGGAAGGCTCAGTGGAATGCATTCTTTAGGCATGTGTATTTTAGGAATGGAGTTTTTGGGATGATCCATGAAACAGTTACTAAGCTAGAGACCTCGTTTCATAATTTTCGCATGGAAGTGATTTTAATTAGAAATGTTAATACCATAAACTGACGCATTGCTGGAGATTTTGCCTCCTTGGCGATCCATGAGATTTTGCCCCCGCTCTCATCACGCACATTACCAACACCACAAACACAGCACAATACATATCATAAGTGAAAACGAAACACAGGTATAAACCTTTTTGGGCAAAGCATGGTTTTCATGGAAAAAAAGTTGTGCTAGACTTCTTGCATCACTGTATCCTCCAACTACATTTTTGCATTGCAGTAGACCAAATCACCACCCCAAAAAGACAGGCCGTACTCTCATTTCAACAGCGTAAGTGAATCCAAGTTTTGCGTAAAATCACAGATAATCCAACTTACGATAAAGTAATTCCATTGAAAGTCACAGACTAAACAAGCTGCCATTAATATATGTCTGGACAATAATTTGTGGATAAAAAAGACGTAAAAATTGAGGCATGGAACTCATGTAAACACAGCATCAAAGGTCTACAACATAAGGGGCCAAAATTCCATAACCCATTCCGCTTTTCCTGCCATACATAAAACTAAGCTTGGAAAAAATTGCAAAAACCAGCCTTTGAAAATCTCTTATTACCGGTACCTTATGGGCACTGCATGGTACCCTCTGCTTAAAGTATATATCTATCCCTCCATAAAGCATCCGCATTTTTAAACTTCTCGAACATGTTTTTTTTTCAATGCGCGTTATCTTTTTATGTGTAACAATGGGAACAATGAAATCTAAATAGAGTCAAAACTACAGAAAGCGAAAAAAAGCAAAATAATCCAAAAAAATGCTTAAAACGTCAGCACAACCTAGCGCCTTCCAGTGAATGTCTCCGGAAACAAAAAAATACTTTTCATATGAACACTTCAAACAAACGCGTCTATATGAGTAATTTGCAACAGAACAAACAAAATGAAAATTGTGATAAGATTTTAACATGCATATCTGGATAATGGCATATCTTGAATGAACTGAAAGATACCTCTGCAAAACGGATATTTGTCACAATTAAATTTAATGTTTACAATGATATAAGGCAATTCATGGATTTTCTACACTTTTGCTAGTGTTGTAGGTCCCGTTTTGTAGATATTCATGACTTGTAAATGTTAAGCCTAGGCCAGTTTACTACCACGCAGAACGCAATCTTTCCTTTAATCTAATGACAGAAAGCCCTAACGTCGAAATTACAACACCTTCCAAACATTTTCTTACTTCGTCGATCAATGTCCCGTTGAATAAGGGTTACTATTCAAGGAAGCCATTTTCACTAACATCTGCACTGTTAGACTTGTTTAAACGTTTTTTAGAGAACGAAACACTCAGTTACATAACGAGACCAAGGAAGTTAAGGAGGACTTGGGTATGTCCTTCTGGTCTCACGGTCCAGTATATCAAGTGAAGTATCTTGATGCTTCTCGCAAGCAGTGGCGTAGCTACGGGGGCATGAGGGGGCACGTGCCCCCTACGACAAAGGCGTGCCATCCCAGGTGCCCCTGTGGAAAGTTTTAGAATGCACAGTTCTGTATGTAAGCCCTATATAGAGGGAGAGAATTCAGAAATTATGCCCCCCCAGGAAGGTTTGTGACCCCACAGTGCCCCCTGCTCAAAAAATCCTGGCTACGCCACTACTCGCAAGCAGTGACACTTATCCCTAGTACACTAAATATATTCGGTTTAACTTCTAATCACTGCAAACCGACTTATATATATGCGAATTGAAATTTTCTGCAAACTTCAAAAGTGCCGAACTCGAGTACCTTCCACGTATGTACTTCTAAAGTATTGAAAGCGAATATTTGCATAAACAGAACTTTTTGCATGCATTTAAAATGAAATATTACATCAGTGCTTCATTTTACACAAAGCAGCGTAAAACTTAAAAGACCTATAGAGAGTATGGTAAATCGAATACAGTTTTATAATTGCAAGATAGTCGTTTGGATATACTGATACCTATGTATGTACAAAGGATGCAGTATGATCTATGTTACACTATTAAAGCTATCAAAATTGACTAAAAATGTTAAAAGACTTCGGCAATCATTAGGTCATTCACTTTTAGCTTTATTTCTTACACTATTTCTTAGGGAATGCCGAACTCCACGTATACAACGTCCCGCGCGCCTCATTCTTTTCCCACGAGGTTATGGGCAAATTTGATTTTCAAAATTTTTCAAATTTGTTTCAAAATCATGGTTATGGATACCTTCAGGGTTAAAGTTACGTTGACGGGGGTTATTTGGTCCGTTCGTTCATAATCCGGTGTCAGAATTACAATAAAAGGGTTGAGAGCTGTCATTTTGGAATTAGGGGTGTGGCCTATTTCCAAGAAGCTGATTGGTCCATTGGTATGATATGCCCATAACCTCGTGGGAAAAAAATTGCGCGTCCCACGCCGTGGAATTGTCTGCTGAAATTTACGAATTGAGTCAAGTGGTAAAACAACGAATAAATAATATAATAGTTACGTGACAAAAAAAGCCAAGTACTGGTGGAAAAGAATGAATTTATAAAAATTGTAATAAATGTAAATAGAAAGATCAAGATGTTTGTTGACAAATATGATTACAACTTTAAGGTAAGAAATAGTTCACTTTTGTAATGAAACACGTTAAGTGTCATAAAAGTAGCGTGTTGATCCCAGCTTAAAAAGGTTACTTAAATGATACTCTGGATTTCGTGAAAATTGCATCTGACTTTGGCTACAATTTTTGCATAAAATCCTGATTTTCTTGAAAATGTGCAGAAAATTAACAGAGTATTGTCAACAAAATACCTCTCTCGATTTAAAAAAAATACTCTTCATATTAGTATTGCTAAAAGAATGGAAAGAATCGTCTTGTAATTTAAACAAACACCTTTCTTCGCCTGTTACTGGAATCAAACGATATGTTGCATAGTGTCATTGTGAAGAGAATTATTAAATAAAATCCATTATCACAATTTTCCCATCAAACTTGTGACCAACTAAACACTTGGTAAAGAAAAACTGGTTATCAATTCCAATTTCTTGGCTGACGAGCTCACAACATCTCAGTGGGACCAAGAAGGCTCATTTGCACAAGTGAAAAATAATAACGAAGTCACAAAATATTAGCACTTTTGGTGTCGAAGCAGTCCCTAAAGCCCACCACCAGCCATTTCAACCAGAAGTTCCGCAGCGCACGATACCTGACCTGCTTCATTCTTAGCTATTACGACGTAATCGCCTTCGTCATTTTCCTCAGCATTTCGGATGATGAGAGAGCAGTGACCATCGTCATCGAATTCAGTAATAAACCTATCGCTCTCTTCAATGAGCTCCTCATCAAGGTACCATGATATTTCCGGTTCCGGTGTGCCCTCGATGACGCAATCAAATCTTGCGCAATCCCCTTCGAAGACAATACTATCAACTATTGTTTTCTTGAACTTAGGTTTCATCAGTGTAGTCGATGATGTGCTTCGTTTGTTTTCGTTTTCATCAGTCTCCTCAAAAGCATCTTTCCCCCCTTTACTGATTTGATCACACGGCTCTAGATCCTGTTTGCCGGAGACGGCACCTGATGAATATGCAGATGCGGTTGACAATGATGACGTCATACTTTCAGAGTCGGTATCCCGAGATTTATCAACGTTGGTCAGGGTAATGGATCCGTTTCCTGTGGGTTTTCCCGTCGCGTCAGTCTCGTCTGCAACGGTGCCTTTACCCTTCGATAACACCGAAGCCAGTGACGACATACGGTTGACTGCTCGAAGCGCATTGGTCGTTTTCTGATGACGTAAGAAGACAGAAATGATAAATTTTCAACAATAATGCCTTTTAAGCGACAGAACAAAAACAGGCGAAAATGAGTAAGCTAAATTTGAAAACACATGGCTGCCATTTGTGGGATATTTTTCATTGAAAAAGGTTTGTACTAGGTAAGCCAAAAGTTAGGGTATGGGACCGAAATGGACACCGTCGTATAACACCAAAGGCAATATACCTGGTTATATTGGCCAGTTTAGTTGATATGGAATAGAAAATATCCTGCCCAAATGGGGGAGGGGGTCTACAGTCTTTAGCTCCCTCCTCGTACGCCTATGCTCAAGACACTAAACCGGGTACCACCATTAGGTGGCGAGTAGCGTAGCGAGAAGTTCTGGCCAAAACTGAATAACATATTGCAGGAAATAATAGCACTTTCAAGGTCTGTAAGTTTAATCTACATAATCTTTATTGTGATATCTCAAGTTTTACTTGCAAAATTTGCAAAAAATAGAATGGCTGAAGGAATTGTATTCTGTTGGATCAATATGTAGGGAGGAAAGGACTTCACTATATGGATTCTGCATTTTTCATTGTTCAACTGTCACAGTGGTTCCCAACCTTTTCAGCTCATCGCCCCCTTTCACCATACAGGAGTGGGCAAACGCCCCCTCCATGTCCCTTCCAAGTAACTATAAATAAAATGAAAAAGTTGAGGCATATATTAAAATAAAAGGTACGGATACAGCCTTTGCAGGTGTGGGCCAGGCCCAGGGTAGTACAGGCGGTACAAGGTTCCTTTGTGGTGGTAATTCAAACCTATGGTGAACAAGGGTGTAAAGTCTTCATCGGAGTCAAGGGTGAAGAAACGTTTGTACTAAAAGAGAGAAAGATTTTGGGGATTGCACAGAGTTGAAGTGTTCCCATAGGCGTAGGGGGAGGGGTGCTGGGGGTTGCATCCCCCCATCCACATATTTTTGTGAAAATTCGGGCAATATGCTGAGAATTTTTGGGTACTTACTGAAAGAAAAATAATGCAATAATGTAGCCAAATGTAATCAATAGTTTAAAAAACTTCCTTGGTAATTAAAATAAAGTTCTGATTTGAATTGCACCATCCCCTATAGATGCGGTATTAATTCACCAGTGTGTTTTTTAATGGTTAAAATCATACTATGATTATCGGTGGTGTATTTAGGGGGGCCACTGGGCCATACCCCCAACACTAATGCCAACATTTTTTAATACCTAAAATACGTACCTTCTTTAATACAAAGTTTACTTCAAAGATAGCATATGCGGCACCAGATTGCATGTAAGGACACCTAATTTTTCAAAACTTTCAAAGGAGAGGGGGACACCCCCTCCCCTTATATCCCTCCCCAGGCCAGCGATCACACAACATAATGCATGCCCCCACCCCATGACAGAAATACAAAAAAATTATAATCAATATGGTAGCACGGCAAATGATTGAATGTAATTGGCATGCGGTGTGATAAAGCCGACGCATGCCTATATGATATGTGCATTAACATGTCGAGTGGGGCGCGCGGAAATTTTTGGTTTTATTTTTCGTTCAAGTCGTTACAGCCCCCCAAATCAACTTGGGCTCCTACGCCCATGAGTGTTCCCATGGACAGAAAGGGAGGCTAGAGGCCCTCCTTAGCTGTCACTGATGGGGAAATGTCCCAGTGGGGGACCAGGGCGAAGCCCCCTGAAGTTTTGCAGTATTGACAAAATTGCCAGCACGAGAACTGATGAAGCATTTTAAATCACCCTTTGACCATTTGCCCTTGAGTAGTAACTAATGGAGGTTTTCTTTGATTCTGCGGTTGGCTTGTTTTGTTGGTGGGAAGAAGGATGATAGTGGCTGCATGGGGCTTTGGAAGACTTATGGTACTCAAGGTGTCCTACACAGCGTAATAAATTAAATATAACCCAAATTCGCACGGAAGAAATATTAAATTTAGGAAGACATTTTAATACCCTATTTCCTTTTGCACTGCAAACGTTTTCTATTATTTTTCAATCATCTACATTTGTCAATTATGTCAGCCTATGTGCTTCTAAGGACAGCAAGGCAAGAATTACATTTGAGATAAAAGTGGAAGACAACTTTGATCTATGGAACCCATAGCCCCCCCCCCCCCACCGTCACTGATGAAGGTATGGGGGTCCTCACAAAGAAAAGTTTGAAATTCAACACTGTTTGATGCGATTTCCACGGAGCTAGCGGATGAGATAATTCACAACTTTGTAGTGAACCTTAAGAGGGAATGTTAGACCTACTCGACTTGTTAACTTGAGCCATTTTATGGCATACCTATTTGAAACTTCAGCTAGAGGAAAATACTTGGTATCTTTTTTTAGCCCCGTTTAAATTAAGTATGATCACATTCATACAAATGCCCCACTGCTGCCCCTTGACTCTTATCCCCTCCTAAGTTGCAAAAAAGTCTTCAGGGGGCGATTCCACCCCGTTGAAAACGACTGAGTTGTGAGTACGGGTACGAGTACAAAACCAATTGACACATGACACATTGTTTGCTCAATAAAGCCTCTTACAATCCGTTTATCAAAATTTGTGCGATTATGTCTTCATGATACTTTTTAAGTTGTGAACATAACAGAACCAGGAAGTATTTTCGTAGCTGGGAATCATTAACGAGTAAAAACAACTTGAGAAAAACAATCTAATGAATACTATTTCCAGAATCTGTGGTTAGATTATCGGTAATACCATTCCTGTCTTTCCTGCGTTACTAATGGATGAAATAACAAAATTATTACTCCAAAACATAATTAATAATTTTTGCACATTTTTTAAAGGATTCGGATAATCTCTGATTACAATTTGTTACACCCTCCAAGTCGTTTCCTGGAAGCTAATACACATGATTTATTTGACAGCTGTTGCCACAAATCCACTTTGCCTAGTAAGTTATATCATGTTTCTTCAAGGAAAAGGTAGGAATTTAATAGGGCAGACTTCCTCATTCTAAAGGCTAATAAAGTAAAAGAAGCATTTGAACATCTCTCCTTATTTCAATTTCTCCGACCCACAAAAAGCTTTCTATTCCGGCAGGAGCAATTTCCCCATGATCGACAATCCTTAGCTGATCAGTCACTTCAAAAATGTTATCTGGTCTTTAGGTCATGTACTCAGCCGAGTTATTGTTATATCATGCAAGGCTGCGAAACAACTGCTCTTTAGGCCATGCGTATGTAGGCCCGTAGGCAGAATAACCAATCTGGGGGGGGGGCACATCGAAGTTGGAGTTTCACCGCCCTGTGGGAGTGGCCTAAGGGGAGCTACTAAATTTTGCGTAAAGTTTTACCCATTTCAAGGACTCTAAATGCAAAATGGTGCGAGATATTCCATTTTTTCTTCTTATGTTGTATTCCAAAAATGCTGGTCTCGTAATAAATTTTCCCTCCTTCAGTGCAAGAACTTTTGTTGAAAATTTTTTGGGGGGCACGTGCCCCCACCCCGTGGTTACGTATGTGGTTGCGTATGCAATAATACTTTAGTTCAAACCTCAATATCCGAGACCGAGACAAACCCTTCGAGACCGAGACACTGCTTCGTAGATAGGGAACTTTTCAACTGAAGTTCTTAACAACTGTTAACACAATTAGTCGTACCATAACTTCTACACACGCTGTCCGTAAATAGACGAGTTGGGAAATGTTTCCACGCAATGCAATATGGGAATGGGTCAAAGGTTAAGTGTACCACGCTTACAGTGTCCCAGCGTGGGTGTTGCATGCTGAGCACGCAGAGCTAAATACGTTACCGTTGTCATGGTACACTTGACCTTGTGACCTGACCGGGAGTACCGAATTTCCCAACTCGTCTATTCAAGTCTTTTGAAATGCAACACTGTAAAATGCGATTTCCTGGAATCTAGCAGATGAGATAATTCCCCAGCTTTTGAGTGAACCTAAAGTGGGAAAGTTAGACCAACATGACTTGTGGACTCCCCTTAATCTCCAATTTATTGCATACTAATTTGAAAGTTCAGCTAAAGGAAGATACTTGTTATCTTTTAAAGCCTTCATTAAATTTAATATCTCATTTTTGCAAAAGCCCCCGGGCCGCCACCCTGGCTCTTATCGCCCCCTAAGTTGCGAAAATCCCCCCGGGCTGATAACGCCCCCGGTGGGAACCACTAACACAAACAAATAATTGAAGGTGCGTCATTCTAAAATATACAGGAGGATCTAGAGCTTGGTGAAAGTATGAGGGCTCACTCGTCGGGCTAGAATGTTGCAAAAGAGCAAACAGTTTTGCCTATGGCAAAACAGTTTGGTCTATGTAGGGACTTTCCAAGGAAAATTTTGAAAAGAAAGAAGGCACTATAATCAATACTTCGGGGTTGTGGGCCCATTACATGATAATCAGGCAATGGCGACAATGTTTAGTATTTTCATCAGCATTACATGCATTAGTTGCAGGGCAAGGTTCCCGGGGTGTAGCAATCCAGCACCCCGACAGAAGCGACGAAGGGGATAGCAGAAGAGGATAGGGTGAGGTCTTTAAGATGACTTTCACACAAGACAACACCATTCCATGACGGAGAAAAATTTGTATGATTTATGTATACAACCGATTTGATGTAGGCTCTCACCGGTAAAAACTTCTGCTGATTGTGTCTTCCAGAAAATCTGTCTTGTGGAATCGCGAAGTATGCCTAATTAGGTTCACATGGAAGAATCTTACAGCCTAAACTGAAAGTATAAATAGAAGACGGCAGCTGACCTCTTATAGGGTATAACATGCATGGTGTAGCATAGGCGAAGGCTGGGTTAAAGTCCTCAAGTCAAAAATATGGTGGGGCGGAACTATGCTTCTGTCCCTCAGTCAAAGGACGAAAACCCCTCATTTGTTTCCTTTGTAAGAAATATCAAAAACCTGCAGTAATTTACCTTAAAAATTTGTCTGATATTTTGCACAAGATCTAAGGACCCTCAAATATTCAAAAATTTTCAAAGGGGAAGAAGACACCCTCCCCTTAGACCCCTCCCCCAGGACGGCGTTCCGAAACAACCTTAAGCCCCCAGTATCGAACAGCTTCCTACGCCTATGTGGAATGGTATCCACCCCGTGTGCCTGATGAAATTGTCAGCCTCCCATCGCTAGCCACTTCCGCTTGAGAACAAAACCGGGGAACCGTCAAGCAGATCGTTGTGGAGCTTTCGTACTTTGTGGTCATATGAATTAGCTGCTTTGTGTCATATTGTTTTACATGCCAAAAAGGCACTTACTGTGGGCAACTGAGCTGAGTGTGGGGGGGGGGGGGGTACTTGGGACAGTTAGTATGTTAAGAAGGCTACCGTTTCAGTTGGAAGAAAGCAACTCTAACAAGAACAGGTACAGAAGAGACTACAGGATTCGATCCTATCAAACGACTGCCACAGAGCAGGATATAGATTTCTGTATCATGCTCTGTGGCGACAATTTATAGGTTATCACTGCAGCCGTTTCTTGTAAACACTTTGCAAATTTGCAAAAAGTGGAAGCACTGCATGTTAGTGGCATGCAGGGCTGTAAAAAACCTTACTTGCCATCTTCGTCTCGCTACGAACTTTTTCAGTTTGGTTGTCGAAATTTTAGTCGTTGTGGCTTTAGAATGACGGTTTGGATTCAACCATTTATGTTGCAGAGCTCCCTCCGCTGTCATCCTTTTACTAAAAGAGATTTAAAAAGGAAGAAAACAGAACAAGTTAAAAACTTCCAACTTAAAGACATGGTACGTTTTATAAGAACTGATAAAATAGTAAACAAGTTCAAGTAAACTTTACTAAGCACCAATACTGGGCAAATACAGCTCGCAATAAAACAATAAGATGAATAAGAGCATAGAAAGGAGAATACATGAAAAGACATGAAATGATAAAAGGAAAAAGAAGACAGCAAAATAACATAGCAATAAGATACAGAATGAAACAAGGAAAATGCACGAATGTAGTGATAAAACCAAACTTCCTAGTGAAGTTTCATTAAAATACGAGATTGCCATTGGAACAAAGGTATGGTTGTAACGGTTGTGAGGGTAGCTGAGTGGGGGGGGGGGGGGAGGGTCTCGTCCTTCCACTTCGACCAAAAACACTCCCAGAGAGATCATCATATAGTGGGTGACTTGGGTCTACCATTACAGAATTTAACTTACGTTGAAGGCATGATTGATAAAAAGGAATTCAGCCAAGGCAATTGAGGATCCCCAATTAGGTATCCAAACTTTATTAATAATCCCATTAATTTTCTTCTTATACTGTTCCGAAGCGCTGCCATCCCAGCACACAATACAATAAGTGAAAAATGCTAGTAACTAGAGCACCAATGGTGCTGAAGCTCATACCTTCAACCAATTAAGGGTCCCTGGCTTCTAGTCTTTGTTAGAACAAGCGTCATACGACTTTAAATGACGTCAAATGACTTATGACCCCAAATCTCACATACCCTGATGGCACCTTCCTGAATGTCCCAAAAAATTTGTCATGCTATCTTTGCTTTGTAAGTTGTTTCATGAATACAATTTAAGAAAGCAAAAGCCCCTAGGGCCCAACTTCAGCCTTGGACCCCAAATTTCAAGTATCATTATGACAAACTATCAACATTGTACAAGAGAATCTGTAGTTGAAGATGCACTTTTGCACACTTCATAAAAGAGCCATAGGGTCCACATGGGCTTTTGGACCAAAATTCCACAAAACCAGAAACAGATCACTTGCCAAGCATCATGATAACAGACCATCAACTCTGTTAAACATTAACTGGAGGAAAAGTTAACCACTTGCAATACTACACAAAATGGACCCTATGGTCCATCTTGTGCCTTGGACCCCAACTTGTTAAACACCCTGAAGGTACCACTACCCAAATATAATTATGACAAATCATCAACATTGTACAAGAGAATCTGCAGGTGTTAGCAATTTGCAAAATGTCATAAAAAGGGCCATAGGGCCCATATGGGACCTTAGACCCAAACTTCCAGAACACCATAAACAGATCACTAACCAAGCATCATTATGACAGGCCTTCAACTCTGTTTACCATTAACTGGAGGAGGAATTGACCATTTTGCAATATTTCACAAAATGGACCCTAGGGTACATTGGGCCTTGGACCCAAAATTTTTGTAGACCCTAAAAGAACCATTAACAGAAGATCACTACAACAAACACACCCACGTGCTCTGGCAATGCACACACAATGGAAATACCCAATGGAAACCCATTAAGCAGATCCCTTTAAACTAACCTAAACAACTGCACAGGATTGACCTCTTCTACACAGACAGTTTTAAAGAGGGTGCAGTACAAAGAAAAATAGGTAGTTAAATGATTTTGTGAGACTGGTAAAATAGAGGGGTGGCACAAAATTGGTTAGAAAGGTATCAAAAGTATTCTTCATCCCAAATTGGAGAAGTAATTTGTAAGGACCATTAACAGAGCTTCATTATGACAAATCATCAACACTGTACAACACAATTTGTAGGAGAAAAAGTATTTTGTAAAATTTTATAAAATGAGCCATTGGGGCCCACATGGGACCTTAGACCAAAATTCAAGAACACCATAATGAGATCACTAACCAAGCATTATAATGAGAGGCTGTTACCTCTCTTTAAACATTAAATAGAGAAGAAGTTAATTACTTTGCAATATTTCACAATATGGACCCAACGGTCCATCTTGGGGCCTTGGACCCAAAATTCCTGAACACCCCGAAGGGACCAATAAAAGAGTAACATTATGGCAAACCATCCACATTGTACAAGAGAATCTGTAGGAGGAGAAGCATTTTGTAGAATTTCATAAAACGGGCCCTAGGGTCCACATTGGACCTTGGACCAAAAATTCCTGAACACCCCAAATGGCCCACCACCCAAGGAACATTGTGCCCAAGTTTCAAACAAATCCATGAAAGCATGTGGGAGGAGAAGCATTTTGAACAAGTGTGGACAGATAGATAGATAGATAGATAGAGTGACGCCGCGTGATCACAATAGCTCACACCAGCATGCTGGTATGAGCTAATAACCGAACAACAAAACAGAGATCAAAGACTATGATCAACATTAAAAGATTTTCGTTTCCTCAAACAATAAAGGCGAGAATTAAAAGCATGTTCTGGTGACCAAATTTGATATTTTCAAAAAAAGCAGAAAAATTTTCTGTGTTAGGCAGTGAAAACCCCATCTCTATATAGCATCTTGCACCTGGAAGCTATGAATTTTTGAAGATATGCTTTATTTTCATGTTCCGCAGTGCATGATGGGAAATTTGTGATGTCATCTGGGCAAATTAATTACATGTAGCTTTTGTATTTTTTTATAATGTTGATACCACTAAATTGATTATTTCATAACTTTATTTGCTGTGCAATAAGTATAACACAGTTTTACACTATATCTACACGGAAAAGCATCTAAACATTCCAACGGTATCATACTTCAAGGACAAACAAGGTATCCAGTTATAAAGAATAACAAAAGGAATCTGAGACAATTTGCCCACTTGGCTTCATGTTCTGTGACCTTGAGGAAATCTGGAGGTATTTCTTGTCAAAAGTAACCAGTCTTTTGGAAGGGATATCTTGAGTTAGGAATGGAGTTTTGGTATGGGGTTTGGATGACATGTAGTGAAAAATTTTTATCTTTCCTATAAGACCCCTACAAAATGCCACCAGACAATGTCTTTAAGCTGCAACTTTTGGTTGAATTTGAACACAATGGAATTATTTGTAAACACCATCGAGGAAAATTTTAGAGGCATTGACATTTGATTCTTCATTTGTTTTCACAAAAATCCAAACCGACCAGCTGTTAGGCACGCGACACGTCTCTAGTTTGGATATTCGGTACCACCTAAATGACCTGCTTCCCACATACACTACTACCGGGGGCAGAAAAAAACGGACTTCAAGCACCCAAGGGCCATCTGATTTGTAAACCAGACGACCCTCATCTGCTGTACCTTATCAGGTGTTTCATAGACCAATAATCTCACTGTGGTTACTCCCACGGGTGCGCCCTCTTATCATGGGCGTGGATCCATCTCCAAAGGTGGGGGACTTTTCACCATTTGAAAATCGCCGCACCATTTGCGAATGGGCGAGGGGTCTAAGAGGAGGGGTGCCCCCCTCCCCTTTGAAAAAAATGGAAGTTGGAAGGTGTCTATATGGCAAATGTGCCATATTTGGGCGCAATTTAGCTTTTAAAGTTTATTATCAATTCGTAATCTATGTTATATTATTGAAAAAGTGGGGGGGACTTATTGAAGATGCCCCCCCTTCCAAAAAAGTGAGGGGGATGCGTCCCCCGTCCCCCATGATCCACGCCCATGCCTCTTACTGTCTAACTAGGGAGACAGATTACTATGTGGTGAATGAATAAGGTGGTGTCAAATTTTCTTACCCCTTCTCCTTCACCAATAGCTTGGAGATGAAATCTTTAGCTTCTTCGGAAATTTCATCAAACGCCTCATCCTCAAAGTCCCATTCTCCTAGAGTTACGTTGCTGAGAGTTTCTGAATCATCATCACCCATGAAGGGAGATAAACCACTCAACCTGTTTAAGAAAAAAATTTAGATGGACTTAAATAAGAATCTATCGTTAACATCAGCGTTTGCGTACATTTTGGAAGCTGTGAGATTTAATGGTTCGTTCAAACTCCCTTTTCGCATAGTGTTAGAGATGGTTTGGATAATTTCAAAAAAAGTTCCGCATATGAAAACAGTGCCGAAAATTTTCAATGTATGAATCTGTTTCGTCTCTCTTTATCTCATTTAACCCTTAATAACCTAAAGTTAGACCCTAACAACGTTTTTGGCACCGGAGTAGCACGTACTCAACAGATGGTCCCTTGCTTGCTCCCTTCCCCCACATCGTAAATCTGAAGCGTCCCCTGGATTCCACTTCCAGAAACCATCCAACCCCAAACCCAAGTAGGCGCATATATTTGATGAGATAAAATGTACCCATCACAGTAAGCAATACCGGGTGAAGTTACATCTGCTAAGAAAAGGACTTTACTGCACATTCTCTTTGAGAAATGGCTAAATATTTAGAATTTTCCACTTTACTAATTACTTTACTAGCTGAATTAACTGATGTATTCATCACGTGTCATGTAGCAATCTGTGTATAAAGTCGTCCACAGTTCGTTTTCCATTCTCCAGGATAACAAATGCTGTAAAAAGGGCAATGGGACTGTTCTATAGACCCTTTTCCAAATAGCAATTACAAAGAATTGTTTTTCGCCACAGTAATATGCCACTGACAAAAAACGACGCATACCAAACTCTATCCCACAATCCTTTGCAATTGTTATTTGGAAAAGGGTCTATACATGAAATAATGACATCGAGTGTAATTTGTTGGGAGAGCTGCAAACTGCGGAAAAGCGCCACCATAAATGGGTTCGTTATTACTTACAAGATGTAGGCAATTACTCCAACACTCCACATATCTGTTGTAAAACCGATCTCGTCAAAATTGATCACCTCGGGAGCGACAAATTCGGGCGTTCCAAACATGACTTTAACGCCCTCTTTCGGGTCAAACTTACGAGCTAGACCAAAATCGATGAGTTTGACGTCACTTCCACTGTTATCGACACACATGATGTTTTCTGGTTTCAAATCAAGATGGAGGATCTTTCTGGCGTGCATGTGTTTCACGCCCTCACAAACCTGACGTATGTACTTGATGACGTCACTCTCTGTTAGTACAAAGTCATCGTCGATGACGCGTTCAAATAATTCCCCTCCAGAAATGCTGAACGGAAGAACAAACATGTAAATAAAGTCCCGTGAAATCAAGCAGTTTTTGAGATGTGGCAAGAAAACAGTGATCAGAGCGGCTGGTAGAAACGAGCCATGTTAACCAGTCAAAATACCACCAGTAAATGGATTCTTTTACACAAGGGTTTAAAACAGGCTTCATCTAAAGAAGAAATTAACCCATCCTGCAAATTTTACACCACGTGCTCTAATTATCCTAACAAGAAGGTGAAGAAGAACGACTTTGGCGATGTAAAATCGAGCAACATCTCGACTGAGTGAACTGTGTGGAAATAACGAACAACATACGGCTGTGTCTCATGCAAGATTAAAAACAAAACAAAAAACTTTCCAGAGCAGCTGTTTGTTTTCCCCAAACTGCAGATGAAATGAATGGAGCTACACTTTTCCATGCTGTTGCTGATGGGTGTTGTTGTGTTGCTGTTGTGTTGTGTTGTTGCGATGACGACGTTTAGCTGTTGCGACCGTAACGCCCCTGTAAGCTATTTCCCCTCCCCCTTCATTACCTTTCCTGACTCTGACCCTGCTTCACCCCCTTTTCTGCTTTCCCCCTATGCCCCTCCCAACTTTTGACAATCCTGGCGGCGGCGCTGCCTTCATTGGATGATTTGATAAGATACAATAAGGTACATTTTTATCAAAACTTTATTTCAGAACATGAAAAGTCGGAACTAAAAGCATTTAGGTTTGGAATCTTGTCCCATTACTGCTCGTTTGAATATGCTAGGTGAATTCATCATGACGAAGTATCTTTCTTAAAACGGTTTTTAGAATGAAATTCTGGCCTTTTTCAATTCTTCCAAAGAGGGTCCTTTGGATACCGTCATTTTAATCAACTATAAAAGTTTACTCGAACTATGAAGGCTCATAGCTTTGCCATAGATTATGCTAGAATGCAAGGGCGGATTCAGGGGGCGGTCCCCTAACCCACCCTTACTACTTTTCCATATTTTTGCCGTAGACATTACCCTTCACAATTTTCCGATATTTTGGTATGTGATCATATTTGCCGTTGGGCCACTTTGCCCCTCCCCTTTTGAAGAATCCTAGATTCGCCACTGGACTGTATAACGTAGTTAGCACAATATGAGCCAAAATTTCCATGTTGTATAAAACTGTACTTACAATTCTAAGACCATAACAACTTGTTTTGATCCTTCAAATGCATCGTAGCACTGCAGTAACTTGGGATGGTTAAGCTCTCCCATCACACCGATCTCGCCCTTAACCTCATCCTTCTCTTTAGGTGTCACAGCAATAAATTTGGCAGCCATCCTCTTTCCGGTCGCTTTTTCAACACAGGAATAAACTGTACCAAATCTTCCCCTAGATGATAAAATACATTATGACTGCTAATTAAAGTTTGGCGGAGACAGTAAAATGGAAACATCTTTAGTCAGTACATCTGAATATGATGAAGTTATCCTATCATGAGCACAGTTAAAAGTTTACAAGAATTTACGAAACTTTGCATTAATACCAACACTTTCAGGGTCATTATTGTGTTTACACTGCATCAACATGGCACGGACGAAAAACATCTTTTATCGTGTTTAAACATTCAGTTTCATCAGTAACATCTCGCAATAGCTCCCCAAAAATATTTGACTTAAAAAGAGTTAATGAATATTACACCGTTGAAAGATTGGAAAATTTGGTTAAATGAACTATTCATCAGCAACTCTGCCGAGGTGCGAATACCAGTATGCACAGTGTATGAAGTCCAAATGCCTGATAACCTCGGTAATGATGGCGTACCGGTAGCTTTCACAAATTTGCCCTGGTACTGTGCTGAGGGATCGGAATAATCATCTGAACCCAATTTAAAAAAGAGTAACCAAGTTCCCCAACCTTACTTCGAAACATGATATATGTATACTTTCCAGTTTCCAGTTATACCCTGTAAGAGGGTCAACAACTTCTTAAAGGTGGGGGGATGACCTTGACCAGAAGTATTTCAAGGGCAAATAGCGAAACCCAAGAAGCGAAGGATCCGGGCTAATGGAAATATTTGGAGGCCAGATGACCTGTTAGACACTAGGTACTAGGTAGGCACTAGGTAGGGCGCTAGAAAAAGGTGAGTGAGATCCCTTGGCCTCAGCTTTCAAAAGTAGGGGACATGTCCCTCCCCCACTCCCGTCCCCACCTGCTGACGCCCATGCTACCCTTAAATGTATCGTTCATAACGTTCCATTACATACATATTGTAAACAGGCAGGGAATAAGCCAGTTGGGTAATTCAGTACTTAGGGTGGGGTCACAAGGTCAGCTATACCGTGACAACTTTTTCGCCAAAGTAAGTGGTTCACTTGACCTTTAATCCATCCCATGATGCTTTGCGTGAAAGGATTTTGTCTATTGGAAGTGATCTTGCACGTAAATGTAAGGATTCAGTAACCATAATATTGTCACCGTCACGTAACTTAAAGAAACCATACATGAATTAGCAACTGCAGGAGTGAGTATGCTGATTCAAATTGACTCCGTCATACCTTGTAATCCGTACTTCGCCATTTTATCTTGACATACTTACTTTCCTACTTGTTCTTTAAGTTCGTAATATTTGCTGAATTCATCTTCTGTTTTAATCGCTACCTTTCTTGGAGATCCGTTGCCAGTCCCTACCAAATAAGATAAAAATTGAAGGAAACAATTAATTTGGGAAATTTTGCGCTGTTGAAGACACGGGAAACCACCGTAATATTATTGTTATGTAAGTTAAATTAATACTGAAACGGAGAAAACTTTTTTAAATGGATCCAAAACTTACCTCTTCCAATCACAATTACTGTCGAGATTGTAAGTTATATGACAAGGTTCAAGAACGAAACCAGAAACTACCGTATCAAGTTTAAAACCGAGTTTGGAAAAAGTTTGTGTCAAGAGTTGCTATAGCATCAAGAAAATACATGACCTCGTATGAGTCTGTGTTTCGCGAATTCCTGGCGGGTTGAAGAGGGCTGGTGTATATATACCGTGATGTGGCAGTTGTTTGTAGGGAGTAGGGACGCTTAAACCACATAGAAGAAGCGTAGATGAATTCATTACCTTTTTATCTAAACGAAGCCATGCGATCACAACAGCCATAGGCGCACGATTGAGGGGCTGGGGGATGCTGCTTCATCCCCGGAATTTGGGTAGGGCATATTTTCGAGAGCGCAGATATTAAAAAAAAACAAACTCAAGTCATTTTCCCGCGGAATGAAGGTTTTTTAGAGCAAAGAACGCCCAGCCCCCCCCCCCCATGTTCTGTGTGCCTTTGGCAAGAGACTTGCGTCGAACCTTAAAAGCACTAACTGCAAACCTTCAACAGATGGCTGAAAAGAGACGGCGTGATTTCCATTATTCGTTCATCTAATTTCTTATTCTACAACATGTCATAGCGATACATGTGAAGCCGAGTTAACAGAACTTACTAATGCATGTACATCTTTACTATACGACAATGTTTTCGACAAAATTTCGCTTAATGCTGGAGCATTCTCCTAGTGATGTGCTCTCCAAGGCAAAACACACTGTGGCGATAATCGGCCGGCCCGGCAGACTGTTTTTTGTACGATCCAGCCTCCGGCATTAACTGTGCGTATATGTAGAATGAAACTGTACCCTTTCCCGCTTTGCGCCTGCGCAGTGCTTGATTCGACTCTTCATCCGATCTGAAAAAACCTTTCTTTCAGATAATGCACCAAATCTTCGGTAGCAAATCCGACAAAAGCCCAAATATATACTTTAGACGAAGTCAACTAAAGGAAATGTTTTATTGGCTATCGATATTTGCAAAACAATGGCATCTTGAGAAAAAAGATGATTACGTACAAGCCTAACTCTTTCAAGTCAGTCTCGGTTTTCAAAGAGCTGATGTATTGTGATGCACCCTTGTGTACACACCTGAATGTGACTGCCTTGTCCTTGCTCTTGTTCTGTGACCATTTCCTATATCTTCACATTTACTGGTCCGAATCATTTCCGTCATCCGACCAGCATCACTAGTTCCAAAGTCGTTGACAGCTCTGACACGGAAGTGATATTCCGTATCGGGGTCAAGACCTTTGACCTTATGTGATGTGCTGTCGACTTTCTCTCGAGTTTCCCATTTAGTTTCCAAAGATTTACGTGACTCTATGACGTAACCAGTTATGCGGCTGCCGCCATCGTAACTTGATCCTGACCATGACAGAACGACTGCGGAGGAGTCTATATTGGAAACGATCGGTCTGCCCATTGGAGGATCCGGTTGACCTAAGAAATAAGGTTGAATTCGGATCTTTGAAATATACTAGTTTGATTCGGTAAGGATTCCATTTTCTTCAAATCCAAGTCCAACGGAGCCGGTGTTCCCTCTAAACCGGACAATGTGAACTATTTAAATATGTTGAAATAACTGTATTGTTTCTTCAAATTCAAGGGGTCGTTTCGTTAACTGGTTAATGACAGAATTAAGGTGGACTTGCATTTTGCATTACTAATTTTTTTCTATGGAACAGTTTAATTTTCACTTTGTAGAAAGCCTGTTTTCTTCCTTTCGATGATGATTCAGGAGATAGTATTTTATCTGTTTCATTAAAGTCCTACATGATGTCAAAGTAGTTTAACATTTTTGCTAAGTTCAATATAAATATAATCAGAAAAATTTCTTTATTTAAGAAACAGTATTTTTTAATAATTCGATTAGTTGAACTCAATCAAATAAGCAGTTAAATAATTTTTGGAAACATTCTGACGTACAGTGTTTTAAAGTATGTAATCATTCAATGAGAATATTATTGTCTTTCATCGCAAAGTCATTACCAGTGAGTATTTTCTATTTCAAAATAGCCATTCTTTATAAAATATCTATGTATAGTATTAAATTAATTGAAGTTAGCAAAAGAGTTGGACTTGAATAGATCGTGTTAGATCACAAAGATGAAGGAAGTTAAAATAAAACCATAGATCGAGGAAATCCTTGTACAATCGCAGGAATAGAATCCCTTCAAGTGATAGGCTACAGAATATTAGGAAAGGATCGTTTGAGTTGTTTAAGAAATGTTAGTGGTTAGAGGTTAGATGAAACTTTACACGTGCTAGAAGAATTCAATACAGTATTATGGTAACGTTAAGGAGCTTATTATTTACCGAGAAGAAAAGTGAAGATATTGCTTGATTCTGTTATCTACAAGAAAAGCTTCTTGATTTTATATGATTTGTTCAAGGCAATCTATGGAGTACAGGCATCGTCTTGGGCAGGAACTCAGGGAAGGAAATGTGTTAGGAAGCGAGCATGGTGAAATCGTGCTGGCGGGTTGGGAGGGGATGACTAACTTACCAACCACGCTTATAGATATCATGGCCTCGTCTGACCCGAGGTCATTTTCTAATATTAAGGTATATCTCCCAGCATCCCTTTCTTCGACATCTTTAATGGCAAGTACTGTACTGTGCTCACTGGAGGTGATTACAAATCTTTCACTGTTCTGTATCTTCCTCCGAAGTTTCTTCCATGTAATAGAAGGTGGTGGCGCTCCACTGAATTTACACTCAGCAGACACGGTTCCACCTACCGCCACCCAGAGAGGCCCGGGTGTGTGAAGAATAGTTGGCGGAGCTAAATGGGTGCACGGTGCAAATAAAGAGAGATGGGTGCATATAACTATTATACTGATCTATCAATAATTTAAATAATTGAAAGTGCAACCATGATGATAGGAGAGAACACGGCAAACAAAGTATGGTTAACCAACACATCAAATACGTCACAGGCAAGTTTTCCTAACTAGTTGAAAAGTATTAAGTAAAAAGAGACTAAATAAAATGTATGTCTTTTCAGTTTTGAAGATTGCTTGTATATTAAGATCCCAGAATGTTTTGCAATATCCTTTTAAGTTCTTGTGTGTACAAGAAAAGCTACAGTATCATCTGCTGGAAAGTTACAATCAGATCGGCCGTTAATGTTAACTAACTTGCTTACACGTTTTGCGGGAAAACAATCCGTATGTGAGTTGGTTATACTTATAATGTTTGGTTACCACTTAAGGCATATAAACCCCGCCTTTCGCGATATTTCAGAGGGTACTGTTGCCCCATGTAACTAGAACCTCATACGATCCATCAAAATTTTAAGCACGAGAGGTTGGGGGTTGTATCCACCTCTAGGACAAATCGTCTTCTAAAATGACATCTGCTATCAACCACGTAATAAAAATGGGCCTATGAACGTACGGTAATACTTCTTTGGGACTGGCTTATGATCTATCTTATCACAACACAACTTCACGTAGATTGTAACACAGCACTCCATACAGGCCCGACTGAGTTATAGAACACCCTGTCCCTTGAAAATTTTCGCTACTTTATAAAATTACGGACAACAAAAATTAATATTGCCCTAACGTAGGCCAACCTTGGCCCCTGAATAAAATGTTACGACCCTTAGAACCTAGCCCTCCCCCTTTAACGTCTTGTCTGGCTTCGGACCTGTGCCTGAATTGGTACTAGGTGCAATGTGCATCAACTAGGGCTGTAATAGCGCTGGTGGTGTATAGGAAGATGTCACAAGGTAGGGATGAAGATTCTGCTCTGAACTGTTTCTTACGTGGAAGCAATCATGACATGAATCTTGCCCTGAAAATAAATGTCGCGGATGAAGAGTAGCCTACTTTGTAAGTTTTCTATTACACCGAAAAGAACAGCATACATGTACATATAGAAATGTGATGCTTTGCCGAAATACTTCAAGCCATTTGGCCTTCATTTGTACTTTGTTAAGACTGCACAATCTTTGCATTATACCGCCGCATTACTTAAAAGAATTCAGAATTCTAAGTAGAAGACATTGACTAACATTATTTACTTAATCAGCTTTACAACCGATATCCCAATAAGTTAATGCACAGAGTAAACGTGTCCAAAATTCTTTTCACAGCCGTCACCAACCCTATTATCTCTTTAATAGGAGACCACAACACATTAAGAGGATGCGCAAACACTTAAAAGGTTTGACAACTGTAAATTTCGACTTGAACAAACAATATGGGATAGGACCTTTGTTATAAATGCAATTCAAAACAGAAGAAAATCCTTTTGTTTTGTAAAGTCACCGAATATCCAAAATTTAGAAGGTTAAAAAGTAACACCACAGTGTGATTTTTAGTAAACTGAAACGTCCTATGAGAATGTTTTTAAGTCATTTCATCACATCTGTGTCTTTATTAAACCGAATGTCCTACAGTATAAAATGAAAAGCATAGGCCTGACACGTATTTGCGAAAAGATAGAACAGCTGAACAGAGGGCAGAGCAGCCTTTGCTCGAAAAACCTCGGTCAATCCGAAAAAAAAAATTGCCCAAGGGTCTAAACTAATCTGCTAGAGTGGTTTGGCCGCAACTCCAGAAGGGGGGCTGGTCTCTGTTCCGACGTCTCTTTAGTCCTACGTCTCTACATTCCGATTAGTCTACATTGAGGCCAGTTTAGTTAGATAGGGTTTTACGCCTTAACTTATAACCTCTTGGTTTCATCTAGCGGCGCCCACGGCCTTTTTTGCAATGTGGGGCACTGGATTGTTTTCCCTTACTCCACTGCTTATGCGGAGCGTCACGCGCAACGGCAGTAGGTTCCATTTTTCAAGTCTTTCGTATGACTCAACCTGGCAATCGAACCCGGGCCTCCCGCGTGAGAGGCGGATGCTTTACCACCGGACCAAACACGCGGTTGTGCTAGGATAAGCTGATAAGGGTTAGGTTAGAACCTAACCTTATCCTAACACTGACCTTCATGAAGACTTGTCGGAATATAGAGACGTCGGAACATAGAGGTGAAACCCTCCAGACAGAGGGTTCTACGACCGCCAGTTCCCAACTAGCTCATTCGCATATGCTAATGAATTATCATAAGTCACAATACCAATTGTTTTGAGAGGAGAATATGGGTTGCGATGGTGAGCCTCAAGTCAGACTAAAATACAACTGGGACCAAATTGTTTATTTTAAGAAGTGGTAGACAAGAAAAGGCATGGATATCAGAGGTAAATGGGATGTTTGCTTTGCTTACCTATAAGTAGAGGATGGAATTACAAAAGTTAAAAAATTAAATACTAAAATTAATTTGTGCTATAAATAGACTTTACAGTTTTGATTGCTACAGAAATACGATTAACTCTCTTGTCTTCTAATTGAGTTTCAAAACTGTCCTTCCGAAAAACGTCAAAAACGTCACGGTTATCTTCTCAACTATGACAAAATACTAAACCTTTTACTGGAACGTAAGACACTATATGTAGGAGTCCTAGTGTCAACTCAACTAGGAATGGTAGCTACATAGTTCGTGGTAAAAAAATCTTTTTCCAAATAGCAGTTACAAGGCGTTATGTGATTGGGTGTTGATGCCCTTCGTTTTTGGCCACAGTAAAACTTCATTGGCAAAAGTGACGCGTACATTAAGTCTGTCCCACAACCTTTTAAGGGTCTATTACAGCATGGAGTTCGTACCTTCTATTACCGAGATGAGTTTATGTCGTACCACATCCGGTATATACCATAGGCGTACCCTGCAAATACACGTCATCTCGTTATCAATAAAAATTCAAATCATGACTTTTTTACTTATTTGCCAACTACAAAATGTTTGTCAATTGTCACATGGTCACAGCATGGGTAACCAAAAATTTAAGAAGTTTCAACGCTTGCGACTTATCAAATATTCTCCCAATTACCATCACCTAAACCTTGGTCGGAAAATTTTCAAACGACCATGAATGGACTACCCAAAGGAGGGTTGAACAGGTCCATACACAGTATTTCCAGGAATTTCCATAACTGTAAGATACCTTTATTACAATTTCCCTTATGTTTCGAGTTCCCACAAAATATCTTGAATTTTCCAAGATTTCAGGTTTTCAGATCAGTGCTACTGTACTACAGATAAGTTTGCACTCGATTGGCAGGTTTCACCTGTTAACAATTATCTCACTAATTCTGAAAAAGTCGTACTGCCAGTGCCAGCGACGCAGGTAGTTGAATGGTAGTTTTTAAACACTACCTTTTACGTACACCTATCAACCTTTTCTCATAAACTATGTTTAGAATACATTGTAATCTAACGATTGAATTTACAGACATAATAATTGACTAACTTAGCTTACATTAAATACAATCGGTCAAGACAACTGTCCATCACAGGGAGAGTAATCTATCAATCCAATTTACCATGTATACCACACTTAAATTTACAAAAGTACATCCACACGTACATCCTAACGAAAGTAAACAAGAGGGCAATCAAGGAGTTGCTGATCTCATCCCAATACATCCTTTTGCTTCTTCCGAGTCTGGTGTAGCACTCTGGAATTTTATTGTAATGAGAACACTAACGGGAAACTGGGAAAAGAGAAGGCTAATCTTGAGCTGGGGATGTTTGTTCATTCCGGTATCTTTACGGTACCCGCCAGCTTCCGGTTCTGATTGCAGTGTATAGACGAGTTGGGAAATTCGGTACTTCCGGTGAGGTCACAAGGTCAAGTGTACCATGACAACGGTAACGTATTTAGCTCTGCGTGCTCGGCATGCAACACCCGCGCTGGGACACTGTAAGCGTGGTACACTTAACCTTTGACCCATTCCCATATTGCATTGCGTGGAAACATTTCCCAACTTGTCTTAACAGCACACCATAGAAATAAAAGTAAAGGGAGAACGCTAACACAATGCATCCATGCATGTTCAACCGGTGAAGCAGCGAAAATTGTGAGGGCGCTTTCGTTGTACGGCAAAAGACCGGTTGATTCATGTGTCTCCGTACGTACAGTGTGCATTCTGCTGCAGAAGTTATAGCTTATTTTATCCGTTTCTCGAAAGATTGGGAGTAATTTTCACAACAGAAATAAGTCATGGTGCCTTAAGTATTTTGTTTTTTACTCCTAACTTGAAAACTTGTTGTTTCTTTGCCAATACTTGGGGCAAAAGCAATGACGTGATATTTGCAATATGCGCAGATGCTGTTGCCGTACAACCAAGCCAAATCAATGGCTTCAGTCCAGATCGGCTGACGTCATTCTCCCTTACTTTTATTTCTACGCAGCACACACGCACAGCAAAACTATAGGCCTAGATACTACTGTGACACAATGGACGCGTGCCCTTCAAAGCCTCTAGAGACGCGCGATCTTGCCCTTCAAAAACCATAGAGACGTGCGATCTCGTGACGCCGTGAAACCCCTCTATAGACCTTATGCATTGACATCACACTGACGTCATTTTGGGTAAAAAAACTGAACTATATGCTAGGAAGGATCATTCCACAATAAAGTTTCGAAGCCACCATGGAGGGTCACGTGATGTAGGTTAGTTTACTCAAGTCAATTTCACCGCGTATCTAGCGCTGATGCAACGGTGTACATGTATATGCTAACCACGAACTTCTTATGTACATGGGCAGAGCCTATTCCACTAACGTCCTATGCGTAAATTGTCTCCACCGTACGTACACGAATAGGCTTACCAATATGGCTGCCTGCTATAGCCTTGTGTGTGAAAGTTTTGACTTGCTCAAGTGGCTCAGTAACGACAGATTGTGTGAGAAACTTGTAATATTTTCGAAAGAATGAAAGCTCAGGTCAAATTCATCAAATAGAATGGAGGACTGTGATATTGCTCTTCCATTCATACTGATATTTTGTCTGAAATGTTGCAGATTCATCGTCAATTTGGGCAAATGGTAGTAACCCGGCGGCCATCTTGGTTAGCCTAAATTTGTTCAAACGGTGGCGACCGTATTGATTGCGCAATCCTCTGTCCATGTAGTGAAGTTCGTGATGCTAACGCACCGTAGCGGGCCTTAGCGTCTCTTCTGCTAACTTGCGCTCTGTCACATGTCAGCGTACACACCATTGTGCCGCCCCAGCAACTTCATGAAAAGGCTTACATCACAATAGCCGTATAACATATACAGAGCACCAAACGCGTACCGTGTAGGAGGATTCGAGGCACATCATTGGCCAAAATGCAAGCGTGCATGTGCACGCGTGGGTTAGCTTTCCTTCGTGCGCCTTGGTGTTTTTGTGTCAAAAAGACGCTTTCAACACGCTGTGCAGAACATCTGTGCACATGAATGGACAGTCAGTAACAAGCGCGCCTACTGTTTAGTGACGGTGCTATCGCGAATGTTTCAAAGACTCGACGTATTCGAAATGTGGTCACACGCTCTGTCCTTCGTATAGGCAGGACCACTCCTAAAATCAAGAAAAGTTTGTGAAAAACAATCTTTTGATCACACAATCATAGTGTAAAGATTCCCTACTCCGTTAATTACAACAAAACACTAGAGACCTAATGAGTATAGTAACAACGGATTGCTTTAGCGTGTACATCAATGAATCTGCGTTACATTACTTTCACTTCTAGATACACGTCTCTGGGACAGTGGAATCGACTTGAGTAAGCTAACCTACATCATGTGACCCCCCAAGTCGGCTTCAATTTCGAGGCGTATTCCGCATTGACGTGCGTCCTCCAGTTATATAGCTCAGTGGGTGAAAACAACGAAGCACACGTGCACGAACGGCGTGGATTTCGGTGCACGTGTAGTAGACTTACGCGCGTATACGATTGGTTGACAAATCAGCTGTCTGCATTTATTGGTGTAACTTGCCATGATAAGCGCTTTTCATTTTCCTCCAATAGAGGGAGCACTCTCTCCATTGTGACATCATATGCATAAGCTCTATAGAGGGATTTTAGTCACGTGACTTTAACCAACTAGACGCAATTTTGAAGGGCAAGATCGCGCGTCCTTTTTTGTATTGAAGGGCAAGCATCCATTGTGTCACAGTAGTATCAATGGTTATGCCGTGCGCGTGAGTTGTAAATTCGCTTACTGCTTGTGCGTTTTGCCCTTCAGTGCCTGGGAATCCATTGTGTGTGATGTCACATCAAATCCCTCTATAGATAGTTCTCAGTGACGTCACACCTAGGGGTTAGCAACCGCCATGTCTGAGGGCAAGCCTGTACACACATGCCGGGGTTGCCCTTAGACATGGCTGAAATAATACACGTGAAAAGCTCCTTTGACGTCACGTGAGAACTATCTATAGAGGTTCTTTACTGACTTCAATGCGCTGCGCGTCTCTCTATTTTGACGGCCAGGCGTCCATTGTACAACAATTGTAACTAAGGCCGTAACGTGCATGCGTATCGATAACACGCCTTCTGCGCACGTTCAGTGACGACCAGTATTCCAGACTGAACGCAATGACGTCACGTGAAGAACCTCTATATGTAAGACATGTGTGGGCCAAATGCCAGTCCTACATTTAGATCAGTGGATTGCCCTCTGGCATCACTCCGCTCGTCTCTCTGATTTATCAGTGTTGTAAGAGTCACTCAGTTTTGCAGAAGAGTCGAATCATTTACTACTTTCAATGTAACTCGAGTCATTTTCCTTTTGAAAATTAATGACTCGAGTCATGACTCGTTACAAAAATGTGATTAATAGATGTTTTGAGAGCTTAATGTCCATGTTACACCCCTTTCCGAATAATTGTTGGTGGTGACAACGTAGCGATCAATGTCCCTTCCAATTTTTCAGGAGCCTCTTGTATTGGCCCTATCAAAACTAACTTGCCCTGAAAGAAAGTATGAAAAGCGCAGACTGGAAATTCCCGATATTACTGACAGTGCATACTGTTTAAGGAATAAATCGCATTTGGCGGACGAGGCGAAACAGAGTCCGTTATTTTGCAAATTGGGAGTCCAGACGGTTTATGAGACAATAAAAGTCAGACAAATGTGGTTAATTCCTCTTCTACCACCGAAAATGTGTGAAAACTTCATTTTTTCAGTGTATAGGTTTACTGACCGTATGTTGTGGAAAAGCAGGTCAGTCTTTAACCAATCAGAATGCAGGATTCTCAATAACAGATAGCTAGAGGTGGTAGATTCCATGATAAACGTATAAAGATGCAATTAGTGAGAGGCATAAGTGGCGAATGGGTGGGGGTTGGTTGACTAAAGCCTACCCCCGTCAAAAATGTGGTGGGTTCCTTCCCCCTCATTAGCGGCTCGCCATAGGGGCACGGGGGGCACTTGCCCCCCAAAAGTTTGCAAAGTATGGTCTTCAATTTTCAAAAATAAAAATAATAAATAAAAAAAAACATGTAATTCGAGATGGGTTAGGCCCTCCCATTTCCTTGAGTGGGCTTAAAATGAAAGAAGTGAATAACTTTCCAATGCAATGCGAAGGTTAAACATTAATAAAGTGCTTTCAAAACCACATTTTTTCGGCGCGCTTTGCGCGCGTTTTCTCAGTTGCTCATTTGTAAACTGATTAGCTTAGGTAGTATATTGTCATTTACAGAGTGCAACGGTAATGCTGGAGTTAAATGCCCATAGTTTTGCAGACACTTCAGAGCTATCGGGGTCATTAGATACACAACCCATTAGCTGTGTTGATTATCATCCACGACTAAAAGCAGTTTTGCCAGGGTGTCACCTGGCCAGATTAGCATAGGTATTTGTCTACAAAAAGTTGTAACGGGCATGTAGTCTAAAAGTATTGTGTTTCCCATAGAAGGAGAGGTTTGCCTTCCCTTGTCCAAATTCACAGCGGCGTTGGCTTACGAGCGGTCTTATGGCTATCAAATGGCCTGTTATAAGCAAAAGGTTCTCCACCTCTGTGCTAAAGTATACCGTTTCAATTGATTTAAAATAAACACACCAAACAGTCAATCTAAGCTCAGTGTGATGAGACTTTTGACTAGTGGCCTAGCTATTTGTATATAGGATGAGATGTCGTTCTGAGTTAGGGGAATTCCTCTCCCCTTTAAAAAAAATCGTTTCGGAACGGTACTGAGATCCACATTACTCAGTGCTATCATTTCATCGTTTTCAAGTTTCTTCATGCTCGAAATTTTCGTTAGTTCAAGAAAACAATCCAGAAAACCAACATTTTATGGCTTCTTGGCAAAGCTGAAACATGTTGTGACACTATGAAAGAAACAGTAAAATATTTAAAGGTGGGGCTCATTTTATACAAATGGATCAAGCCGCTTTGCTCATTTCACCTGCCTCTTACTCCACCCCTTTGGTAGTATGGTAGCAATCGGTTGATATGGTTGTATTTATTTTTAAAGTAGTCAGCTCATGACTGACTGCCTGAAATGGTTTTTGAAGAGCTTTTGAAAACTACATGGGCATCGCTGTAATACATAATAACCATACTCCCATAGGCGTAAGAGGCGGTGGCTGGAGGCTGCAGCTCCCCCAACAAAATATTTTTGTGAAAATTCGGGCAATATTCTGAGAATTTTTCGGGCACCTTCTGAAAGAAAAAAAAAGTCTTATAATGTAGCTTAACGGAAGTCGATACTTTAAAAAACTTCCTTGGTAATTAAAATATACCGTAGTTCTGATTTGGATTGCACCATCACCTATATATTCGGTATTAATTCACCAGTGTGTTTTTATTGGTTAAACTTATATATATTATGATTATCAGTGGTGTATTTGAGGAGCCATTAGGCCATTCCCTCGTCACTGACGCCGATTTTTTTAGTACCTAAAATAAAGCACAAAATTTTACTTCAAAGGTAGCATATGTGGCACCAGATTGCATGTAAGGACACCTAATTTTTCAAAAATTTCAGAGCGGTAGGGGGTGATGCCTATTTTTTTCTTTTAATATCTAAAATACGTATGGTAAATTTTTTAACACAAATTTTACTTCAAAGGTAGAATATGTGGCACCAGATTGCATGTATGGACACCTAATTCTCCAAAAATTGTTCCCCCAGGCCGGCAATCACACAACATAGTGCCTGCCCCACCCCCATGGGGTCTTGGCCACACCACTGATTATTATCATCATTATTGTAACGACTTCCCCCAGAATTAGAACCAATATGGAATAGGTAGTAGCGTGGCAAATTATTGTATGTAATTGGCATGTCGTGTGATAACGAATGTATGCCTATATGATATGTACATTAACATTTTGAACGCGTGCGGGGAGCGCGGATATTTTTGTTTCTATTTTTCGGGCAGATCGTTACAGCCCCCCCCCCCCCAAATCAGCTTGTGCCCCTACGCGTATGCATACTCCTACTGAGGCTATTGTACTATCCGGAGCTGACAATAAATATTGTTGGGGGTCTACCGAACCTCCCTGAATACGGACTTGAGTTTGCCCCCCATACGAAATTTCTTAGAGCCGCCCATGTTCCCCCTCATTTCCAGGACAAAAACGCTCTGTAAAAATGTCAAAAAATTGCAGTCTTATTGCTTAAAATTTGCTCAAATATTGCACCAAGTGCATCTAAAATACTTTCTAAAGGAGATGGGACCCCATACCCTTGGGTTCTTCTCCCAGGACGACATTTCGAAACAGTGCACAATCCCCCACCTCAATGGATCGAGTACAGCTTCTACGCCCATGAGTTAGTCTGTTCTGCCGCACTTGAAGGGAAGTAGTGTGTGCATAGTTTATAGAAAACCCATCGCTGTCTTTAGTATTAGTGCATTTAGGGCCATTTATCAATGAATAGGAAATAGCACCCGAAAATCCCAAAGTAACACTCGAAATGGAATTGGTTTTTTTTTTAAAATAGCACCCGAAATTGAAAAAAGTATCTCGGACCCTGGAGTACAGTCAGTGTGGGTGCAGGAGCAACACACGCCGTCTGCCGGGCGGCCAGATCAAAGGCATGATTCACACGGTCTGTTTGTGACGTCGTTTGTTTGGAACTTGGCGCTGATTATATGAGTGTATCCACTATGTACTACAGCAGCGCAGTCGCTCTCACACCATACCTACTGTACTTGCGTGCGTGCATTGTGTGTCACGGTGCGTGTGTGAATTGAACTTGGCCCCTGCAATAGGCCTATATATGCACACGTACGTCGTTGTTGCCATGCAAGAGAAGAAATAGGCTAGGTAAGATCTTCAAGAGAAGGTAAGCAACAGAGTTACAGACAGCCAAAATTCCGTGATGAGCCACAGTGCTCACAAATTTGGTCAAAGTTCTTAACCAGGCGTGTGTTTCAACTATAGGCCTAGGGCCTACCTAGCTTGTTAGCGTTATTACTTATTACTATTAATAATTTAGCGTAACCTAAGCCTAAGTTAGGCCTAGGCATAACATCAGTTCCACCGTGCGCGTACTTAGGCTAGTTATGCTTCATACTGGGACGCGCTTGGACTTTACTACGGTGGGGACAAGCGTATAGTTTTACTTTTATGGCGCCAAGAACTAGTCATGCTTGACACGCGTGATCGCAGTTCACTCTAGGGCCTAGGCCTGGGTTTTTACTTAGAGGTGGTCAAGTTTTGAGCAAGAGAAGCTTAGATAAGTGTGCATCTGATCATGTCATTGTGTGGCTTTTATGGTGCGGTTTGTTAAACCGCAGGTGAAAACTGAATTTTGAGTGTCAGGAAAAGACAGTGGTCAATGTAACGGATCATTTACCTTTTCTTTCAGTGTTTACTGCCAAATTTAAAAAAAAGAAAAATTGTTCTTTCGAACATATTGACCTTTGACCTCTGACCTTTGACCTATCATGCTGAGGGTACTGGAGGCACAAATTCCAAGGACTGTGCACCCCCACACCAAGTTTGGGGTCAGTAGTACCTTCAGTTTTGAGTGAGCGCACGGCACACTTTTGACCCCAAAATTGTTGTTTGACCTTCTGACCTCGTGACCTTTGACCTCAGAAGGTCAAGTGTAAAGTTGTGTAAAGTAGGTGTCTATCAGAAAGTTATGCGAAGAAATGAGGATCGTTAAATGTTTCGTTCAGCTTTTACAGCCAGATTCAAAAATTTGCTTATTTTGACCTATCGTGACCTTTGACCTCTGACCTTTGACCTATCATGCTGATGATATTGGAGGCACAAATTCTAGGGACCATGCACCCCCTCACCAAGTTTGGGGTCATTAGTACCTTCAGTTTTAAGTGAGTGCGCGTCACACTTTTGACCCCAAAATTGTCGTTTGACCTTCTGACCTCGTGACCTTTGACCTCAGAAGAACAAGTGTCAAGTTGTGCCAAGAACGCTTCAATATGAAAGCTATGTCAAGAAATCAGGGCCATTTATTGTTGCATTCAGGTTTTATAGCCAGATTTGGAAAATTACTTATTTTGACCTTTTTTGATGGTTGACCTTTGACCTCTGACCTATCATGCTGAGGGTATGTCAGGCACAAGTTCCAAGGACTATGCACCCGCCCACCAAGTTTGGGCTCAATCTTGTTCTTAGTTTAGGAGGAGTTCGCGACACACTTTTGACCTTGTGAATGTCATTTGACCATCTGAGCCTTTGACCCAAATTTTAGGCATATTTGGTCACATGACCAGGAAACAGGACCTTCACCACTCCATTTTGCCCCACCCTTGAGTAGCGGTCATAAAGCCCCAAATTTCCCTACCATGCATTTCCATGATTACGGTTGCTATGGCGACTGGTAGAGGTAAACGTGTGCACTTTTCAATGGTAAACGAAGCACAATATCTCATCCCCCACATACTACGTATGTGGGGATGAGATAACAATGACAACCTAGTTGGTAAAGAAGCCTACACCTAATCATCCATGATGTAATCTATTGAGTAAACTTCACTTGTTGATACGTGTTCCGTCTGTATCACTGTGTTCAGTACCATCGCATGCAACCCCATTATAATTATTTGTGGGTTAAAAATGATAGTCACCCAAATGTTACGGAACAAAATATTGCCCTCAAACACGAAAACGGGTCAGTGCAGTATGCCTTTAAAATTTAACACCATTTTGTTATCATATTTTCTTGTCTTAAATATCATTATCCCTGTTCATAACATAGAAACTACAACCTATAATTGATTCTCATTTGCAGGTCCTACGGACACGCCTTTGTTTCAAATAATAACGCACGAAAACCTTAAGGTGAGCTTGTTTTAACACATAAAACCCCTCCGGACCATTGTTAATAAATACCGAGAGCCATGACTCGAACCGACAGTAAAGCGATTACTCTCGGCTGTTTCTCGAACTTTGCCATGACCATCCACGGTCTCATTCACCATACGTGTATGTCGAGACTTTTCACATGGAGCGAAAGCCGCAGAAGATGTTTGTCTCGGAACTTTCCCTAAATTGCAAACAAACATGATACGAAATTGCCCTGAAAAATGACACGCTTTGCCCTGAAATCGACAAGTCATGTTCCTGAGTGAGAGGTGCTCCCAACCATTCCCCTAATACGCATAAGACTTTCTCGTAGATTTAAACCCACGTCAGAAGATACTTGACTTTAAAATAAAGGTACCCCGAAATAATTCGTACCATCTTTATGGAATCACCTATTGATTAAAAGACGTGAACATGGCCGTACGGACTGGGGGCTGGGGGCGACCGCCCCCCCCCCCATGTCAGAAACCTGACTAAATCGGACAGACATTTTGTCTCAGTCGAGGGGAAAATTGCACAGTTATATTAAGTCTGGAGTTAGGTAAAAATCACCGCCCTCCCTGAGAAAAACAGTCCCGTACGGCCATGGACGTGAAGAAAAACGGACTGACTTCACAACACTATCGTTTTAAATGCGTTCTCCTTGCCAAAAAGTCTCACTGAAAAGCCCACCACTCATTGTCCAATCAATTTCTAAGATATTTTCCGATCTGTTTTATGCTACCAGCATTCCTCTAAACCAATATTTAGTTGTATAAATTTCTAAACAGGAAATCGGCCTGCCATGAAAACGTCTTAAAACGTTCCACACGCTCTAACGGAGGCTATTTTCGTAAAATTACATAATTATTTTCTCTTACCTGTTACTAAAAGTTTAGCTGACGTCTCCACCTTCCCTCTTGAATTACGCGCCTCCAATCGATAGTTTCCAGCGTCCATTTCTGTTGTATCCCGTACGGTGAGAGTGGCCTCTTCCTCAAACACGTCCATTTTGTATTTCTTCCCTTCCTTCAATTCGGTCTCGTCTTTGAACCAAGTGAGATCGGGCTTTGGTTCTCCTCTAACCTTACAGCAAAGTCTTGCTGGCGCGCCCTCAACAAAATGGACGTCTTGAAGTTCTGTTAAAAATTCCGGAGACTTTACCGCCGATTTTGGAGGCTCGTAGTCATCGAAGTCTGTACTGATATCTGTCGAGTCTCCACGAGTAATATACCGACTAGAGCCTGTCTGCTCAGCATTGTTCGAATTTGAGGGCGCTGTTACATTAAGCACAGAGTTTGTGTCCAGTTCTAAAGTTACTGGGGTAATTGGCTTGCTCTTCACGGGCGGTGATAATGTTATATTCAGCGTTGAAGACATCTTCCTGACGGGTGGTTCTTCCGATAAGGTATCGGAGGCATTATGACGGCCATTCAAGACAGGTTGGACAACACGGGATGTTCGCCTTTCGGAGAAATTGTTCTCTGAATCAGCTCCTGAGAGGAAAAAAAAGTTACAAATAACCAAGGACTTGCTGTTAGATCAACGGGTTCCCAGTTTCATCTGGCCCATCCATTCATGCCTGGTAACAGTACTTTTCGCTCCCTCTTTAGAATCACCAGAATCAGACAGTAGCGAGACCAGTTAATTATCGAAGGCAATTTCAGGAAAATATTTCCAAGCTTTTGTCGTTTTTAACCAAAAATGGTTGGTACATTAAAACAGCGTTAATATAGAAACATCAGTATCAATGGCAGTAACTTATGTTGGACCACAGACCTTTTTCCAAATAGCAATTACAAAGCATTGTGGGACAGAGTTTGGTACGCTATCTTTTCGCCCACAATAAAATGCCATTGACAAAAATGACGCTCACCAAAACTCTAATCCCACAATCATTTGTAATTGATATTTAGAAAAGGGTATAGCTGCTACAATGACGTAGTATCCCCACGGTCGTTGGAGTGAGGAAAAGAATAGCCGACGGACAGTTCACAATGATGTATACATGAAAGTAGTCACATAAGTATACTCACAGGCATTTGTGTGGATATTTAAGTATACGTTAACGTTATATTTTTTTGGGGTAAGTATACTTACAATATACATTTGGTAAAGTACACGTTAATCCAGCTGTTAAAAGCCTTCCCACATATCATGTGATGACATGGTCATCTCATACTCAAAAATGTCAGGAGACTTCGTTGGCCAAATGATGGTATATACTTACTTTGAACTTTCAGTTTTGCAGAACATCTCGTTTCGCCGGCAGAATTAACTGCGATACATGAGTATTCTCCCTCGTCTTCTGAAAACGCTTCCGAAATTTCAAGTCTGGCCACAGTTTCTGTTTGAATATGAAATGCAACAACGAGTTCTTTCATTATCGTGCAGATTTCCAAAAATTTCATGAAAACGAAAATTCGGACTTTCCCCAGAATTTTCAAAATTTTCGGGTCATTAATTTTACCTATTTCCAGTTTGATATGTCTTTATATGCCGATGCGTTATTTGCACATTAGGAAAATATATGTGACCACTTTCTTTTATAAGTGGGCAAATCAGATTCCCTGACATCTCCCTGATTTGAAGCATTTTCTCAAATTCACTGACTTTCAGTGACTGCAAAAGGTGAAACTCACTTTCCACGTTTCCTCTTATTTCCAGGAACAATGCTTCAAGCTCAATTTGTAACAAGTACCCTAACCATGGCCTTACATAGCGAGGGTTCAGTAGGGGTAGTCCCCCCCCCCCCCTAAAAAAGATTCCAAGTAACTTTTTCACATCGATCTTTGTGATGTTTGGTTTATACATGGAAGATTACATGGAAGATTATTTAAGTGCAAATTGTAAGGCACGGAAAGTTTAATTTTCGGCTATATGGGAAAGATTTTGGACCCGATTCTTATACTCTAAACGCCGACTTATTTTGGAGCCCTGCCTGCGAATTTTTTTCCTAGGACGAATGGGGGCAATTTTCGGAAATTTCCATTGAAACCATGAAAAAATGAAAAATGATGCTCAGGTTAGGATTAAGGTTAGGGTTAAGGTAAAAAATGAAATTGGCCCCATTCATCCTGGGAAAAGTTTACGGGACCTGGCTAGCCTGTTTCCCCCTGCAGAAAAAATTCTGGATACGGCCACGACCCCTACTGTATCTGAGAAAGCCAAAGAGCGGAGAGCAAGAAGCGTCATCTATTACTCGTCATGCATTTACCACGACCTGATACACTATAGAGACTCGTAACACCCGCGCTTTCCATACCATTAAAGTACGATGTTATTTACACTGGGAGAATGTTTAAAATGATTGAAAGTAACCTACCGTTAAAGGTCATACGGAAAAACTTCGACTCCTTTATTTCCTTCTTGTCATGCAACCAAGATATTCTCGGTTCTGGGTAGCCATCCACGTTGCATTCGAATACTGCCTGGTTACCCTCGTTAACACTTTGATCATTTAAAAACTTAGATATCTGGGGGCGCTTTCTCGGTTTCACGTGGCGCGTAAGAACATGTCGGAAATCGAACTGTTCTACTTCTGTCGAAGTGTTATTTGGAGAATTAGAAAGATTCTGAAGCCTCGGTCTGAAACAGGAAATACAAAATGATGACGAATACATTTCATTTCCTTCTTTTCAGGACAACTGTGTTTGTTTGATGGGCAGATGCTGTCACCCCCAAATTTAGCTTACATATTTGGGTATGCTTAATCAAAAGTAGGTGCTTTTACTTAAGGCCTATCTGTAAAATATTTTGTTAAAAAATTGCAAAATTTATTCCAGATAAATCTTTGATTCTCCTTTGAATGACAGTTTTGTGTGGAGAACATCGTGCAAGATGGAAGGGAAAGGAGGGAAATAAGGTTTGACGGCTTCAGCTAAGGTGTCGACAAAAATGGGTAAGCAAAGTGTCTGTTGTCATTACTAACAATGATAAATACTTCACACGCTTAACACCGACTTGGAATTAAAGGCGCTAAACAGCCAATGGTGACATGACCAAGGAGCATGTTTCCAAGGTTCACAGGTTCCACAGCCAACAGTTCTTAAACCCCAAGCCTAATTTCACGGTAGTATCAAGGGCCTATATAGGCCCTATTCTTTCAACAAAAATAAATTCGGATATTTTTGCGAAAGAAAATACAATGTAGAGACATCGAAAACGAGAGGACAGAGCCAATTTTTACCTTGTCTTTAGCAAGGACCTGAAGTCAGTTTGTTCTTCTTCAAGCGGTTTGACTACTATCGATACTGTGCATTTCTCCATACCAAACTTATTCTCAATGGTACAAAGGTAACTACCGGCATCCGTAGCAAGTACTGCTGGTATATGCAATGTTCTAGTCAGGCCCTCGGGTCCAGAAGTCTCTAACTTGAACCGCTTTCCGTGGCTGATTGGTTGTCCATCTTTGTACCACGTGACTAAGATGGGAAGGTCACCAGCCACGTGACAATTGAGGCTTATAGAGCAGCCTTCGTCTGTACTGACACCTCTCGGTTTTTGAGCGAATGTTGGAGGCGTTCCTTCCTGAACAGGTTCTGTTGAAGAAGCAATTTTTTAATGCATATCAAATAAGTTTTCACCTCTTTGTAGTCCACCCGTTTACCGATCAAAGTCTTAAACTACCTGGTTGAATCAGGGAGTTGATATTAGATGGAAATCCATCGAAAACTTTAATCTATGCTAATCCAATTAGATTGACCTCAGAGAAGAGACTAAATCCTTTTACTAGGGATTATTGAACTAAAAGGCATTGAATTCCTTTGTCTAATATCTAGGCAATCTCATTCATACCCACATCGACCCTAGCAAAAAGGATTATTTGGAACAATGTCTAACTAGTTGCCAGCATTCAAGTGCGAAACATTCAAAACGACTGTTTATTGCCAGGGAACCTGCTGGCAATAAAGCCTGTAGCAGACGACGTGCCCTACTTGTAAAACACAAGAGATTATTGTCGGCAATAAATAGGGTTCAAAGAAAGAGTTTTCGATGGCTCTCCATCTAATGTCATCCCTGGTTGAAAGCCGTTCTGACGGAACGGCGTGGCCACAAATTTTCCACCAGTGGACAAAATGGAAGAAAATGTTCTTGTTAGTGTATATTGCCCTCTGTTCTCCATCGGCTCTACCGCCACCTCCCCCATCTCAATCAACACAGTTACGATCCTTATCTACCTCCCGATTACACATTCTGTAGCCTATACCTTTCACCATGACATTGGCGGAACATTCGTCGGATCCAGCGTCATTTGTTATCCGGCAGACATATTCACCACCGTCATCTGGAAAAACCTCCGCGATAACTAATGAGTACCTGTCCCCGTCTTCAACGAATTTAAAATCTTCGTCTTCTTTTATCTGTTCCCCATTGAAGAACCAACTCATCTTTGGTTTTGGTTTGCCTGGAATGAGTAAAGAGTAAACCTGTTAGTTATCCCAATGCTCACTGTCTTTCGAGACAGAGTCGTAGACGGAATCTTTCATGTTACGTCACACATTCTAACGTTCATAATGAAATTTTGCATTACCCCAAAATCATATTTTGAAACACTGGGCATGAGGCACGTATGTTGAGTAAATTGAGATGAATAAGGCCAGTCCTGAGGGAAAGCAGATGTAAATCCCAAAACATATTGACAATAATATTTGGTATTCCTGGAAAGTAACACAACGATGGAAAAAAAACTATGGTGCCAGAGGGGTAATGTCAGGGCAACGGGCCCGGGGTCAATGATGGAAAACTTTCACAACAGTTTAACTAGCACGTAGCATAATCGATGATATGAAATACAGCATGGGCTTGGACAAGAAATCCAAAATGAGTGGAAAAAAGTGTTAGGTACCTGCTACTCGCACAGCTAATGACAGAGGAGCGCCATCGACTGCTTCGACATCTGTTAATGGTTGAGTAAATGAGGGCGCTTCCATGACTACTTTCGGTTCCTTCTTTTCTTCCTTAGGTGGTGGCGCTATTGCAAAGTTAAAGTAGATTACAGAAGGTATCTGGTCATTACGTAAAGTATATGTTATAACAAGCTCCGTACGGCGCAAACACTTATTTGGGCCGTTCTGGCCCTTAACATTAACCATGGTTTGATTAACCACAAGATACAAATGCGTACAATGACTTTATTCTACACTATTATCATCAAAGAAACGTCCTAATTCTCGTTTGAATGCACAGAGACGGGGTCTTCTTTCTAAAACTCATTTAAAAGAGAACGTTTGCTAGAACCATAGTCTGCTCTTTGTTGCGCAGACTGCTTCTGAGTTATACCTGTTCAGATGTAACTCACCTGTTACAGTCAACTTCGCAGAGCAGCGAACTTCTCCAGAACTGTTGGTTGCGTTTGCTACATACTCCCCTTCGTCGTCTACGATGACGTCAAGTAAGGTCAAAGTTGAAACATCTTTAGTGTGTGACACAAGGTAAACTTCCCCGTCAGAAGGCAGCGGCTGTCCTTGATATAACCATTGCACAGATGGCATAGGATGACCACTGACCTTGCAGGAGAAAACGGCTTTCTCCCCATCGTTTACGTGGCAGTCGTGTGGCTTTTCTACGAACTTTGGAGGTTCACTTGAAACTACAACAACAAAATAAACAAACACATCCATGCATAAGCCTTGAAGCAGAGGTATGTGACTTCACGGTCATTCGTCGGGACTATGTACATAAAAGAATGCCATTTCATAATTGATGCATACGTCGTGGGGTTTGCCTTTGGGCACAAATTCCACTTTTCATGCAGAAGAGTTTGCCGGAAGGTTTACCTTAATTTTAGGGAATTTTTTATATTGATGTATTATCATGACGTGAGTCGATACGGACAGGCATGTTCAAAACTAATGAGTAAATTTTTCCGAAATTTTTACACTTTTTGAAATTTGGTTGCTTAAAATAAAATGCTGTGCATGCTGACGAATTAGAATGTGCAATACATCACTAGAAGTAATATAGATCAAGGTTTGTATAGGTTAATTTCTAATTTCTTCTGTCTAGGAAGAAGTAACATAAAAAAAATCTTTCCAAGAAGACGGTTTATTCAGCTTGGAATGCGATCCTTTAGAAGTAAACATAAAAAAGCCTCTTCTAGGGTCGGATTCAGGTTTTCGCGATCGGGGCGCCGCAGGGGTCACAGGGGTAATATGACCAAACACAAATTTCGGACCATTATTAAGGGTACTGACTACGGAATACATATTTCTAACATGAGTGGGGCGGTTCTCAGACTCCCCTTTGGATGTGGCCCTATCTTCAAGTCATTTTAACCCACTGCACAGATATCAAGTGTCAAGTTTTAGTCAAATCCCTTTTAATTGAAAGCTCCACCTTACGGCAAACTAAAATTAAATGGCTACAGTTCAGTGAACCTTTGACTATACAAGCAACTTATTTGGATAAAGTTCATTTAGTTAACGTTTTGTTACCTCCTAATTCCCTTTCGTATGATTAGATAATGCGCATGACGCCAAGAGACATGTATTTCTTTGAACCACAGCAAAGGTCAAATACAATTTAAACTGAATTGATTGAATTCGTAAGAACAATTCCTTTAAATTGTTTTAAATTGTTTTCGCATTGAAGCATGAATGAGGGATAAACAGAGAGATTCGGTGGCCAATCAACCTGATTCACAGGTCTCAAGCTTGAATGAAAAGCGTCCGAACTTTCAACCAAGCTTTTATTATATATCAGAGAAAGAAAACAGGTTACAAGGTTTCGTATCAATGAACTGTAATCCCCTATTTGTCAAATCATAAGCCAAAGAAGACTAAAAAATGGAACGAAATAACTTTCACTTTTTTCAGTCTTGACAAAAACTTTGAAAGTTACCAGAGGTTATCTTTTACGGCCAAATATTTGGGAAGAGAGTAAACTAACCGCTATTCGCAAGTATGTCATCATAAGTCATGCTTGTAATGGACCATTTCATTAGCATGAAGCTTTAGTAAAACTTGAATATTGGACTTTAAAAACTTATGATCTTCAGAAAAGGGTTTTATTAACTGCTACGATTTCCAAGGTAACAGAGTCAATAACAGATCTATTTATTTGTGGTAAATGGACGAAATTAGACGGATTTGGCAAATTATTTTTGTATGAAGTGGTGAAGTTTTAAGCAATCAGGCAAAACTTAATCGTATTAACCACATAGGCTTGTGGGATTAAAGGGATAGTAAATCAATCAAAATAAACCACGATAGCTTGCGTTTTCCTATAAAATTACAAATTGGCTTCTTACAGCATTTCAAACTGACTTATTATGTAACAAAATCTCTAAGACTTTGGGCGTCCTTCATAAAATCAAGCATTTTGTACCTCGTCGTGTTCTGCTTTCTTTGTACAATACTCTTATCCTTCCTCACTTATCTTATTGCAATATTGCGTGGGGAAACACCTTCCAATCGCCATTCGTTTAATTACTTCCTCTCACTATAGGGCTAACACAGCTGACCTTTTTAAAGAATTAAATATTTTGAATATCTTCGACATTTATAAGCACCAGATGGGTATCTTTATGTTTAAAATTAGTCATGAGTTATTACCTCCTATGTTTCAGAATATCTTTCATCTTAATAATACTGTCCACAACTATTGTACCAGGCATTCGGAAAACTATCACTTATATAGAGTTAATACTGATGTCAGTAAAAAGTCACTTGTTACTTCTGGCTCACAACTCTGGAATAACCTTGATCCCCAGCTAAAACGCATCTCCTCACTTCCCTTATTTACCAAGAAATTCAAATTATGTTTAATTGATAAGTATTGATGTCTTTTGTTACCTATGATCTTTTTTATTTTACTCTTTAGTGGGAGGGAAGGGGGCTGTTACTATGTCTGTGTTATTTGATTTCTCTATTGTGTCCGTATTTCTTGTTGACTTTCTTTTATAAAGGTGGCCTGCTTTTTACAAGCATTTGCTTTTTGCAGGCTTCCTCCACCGCTTTCTGTAATTTCATATCTGTCTATATTTTATGATGTTTGTGGAAAATAAATGAAATGAAATGAAATGAAATGAAACAACTTTTCCCGTTTAACAATGGAGTTAAATTATTCAAGATTCAGTCATTTTATGGGCAATTCTTTCCGACGTTTATGGAACAAACGGAATGGTGCGTGAGACTTCAATCAATTACTCTACAGCTTAGCAGCATTGCTGCCGATTTTCTTTCTGTGAATGATTTGAATAGTGCTTGTTGCATAATATTAACATCCGAATAAGTGGGGGCGCTTTTTCAAAGACAACTTAATTCCTGACTAATGAGTGCAGAACGAAGCATCTAACATTAATCATGGAGTTACCACAACGATTCTGTACACAGAAAACCTACACTGCAGCCAAAGAAGAGGCAGTCTTGTTGAGTGTGATTTTAACTTATACGTATTAGCATGTTCGGAGTAACAGTGCACGCAAAGAATTTTGGGATACCCAAAGAGGAAGATACACAAAGATTCCTCGGCCTGCTGGAGTATGAAATATACTCGTTTTGTGGCAAATTACAAAGACTGAGATATTCTTTCACAACGTAATCAAGACACAAAGCCACATCAACTATCTGACCTTACAATTTCAATCTTTCTAAAACTGAATCATGTTTCTTTCTGAAATTAAGCTGTTTCAACGTAATGTAGGTTAGAATGAGAAGTGTATTGTTTATCCCCTGTGTTGGAAGTTGAGCTAATATGTGATCTATCTTTGATCAGACTTATTCCGTTGGAGTTGCACTTACCTTCAACAGTCAGCTCTGCAGAGGCCGACACCTCTCCCTCCGAGTTGGTAAGAGTGCAAGTGTATAGGCCCTGATCGTCTTGTGTGATGTCATGAATCTTCAAATAAACTTCTTCCTCCTCCTCGCTAAAATCGTACCTGTCTCCTTTCGATAAGTTTTCGCCATCTTTTTTCCATGCAACGTTGGGTTTTGGATCTCCCTGCACCATACACAGGAATGTAGCATCACATTTGCTCTCTGCTCTGATTGATTTTGGCAATTCTATGAACTCAGGGGGAGTTTTCTTCTTTTGGGGTTTAGACACATCCTGGGTCCGAGTATCCGGAAGCGTATGTCTTTCCGAAAAACTGTCCTCGGTCTGAGAAGTATTTTCAGATTGAGGTAGGACTGAAACAGTGATTTGAAATTCGGGAGTATTTTCATCGGCCGGAATGGTGGATGGCTCGTCGCTTAAAACAGACGACTTTTTCGGCACTGAAGAAATGTCTTCAGAAATAAAGAGTGGATCCTCTGCACCTTCTTCTACTGATTCGACGGAACCACTTCGTGGAATATCAGCATCAGCCTCGTCCGCAGTAGATAAATCTGCAGAAAAAGAGAAAATTTATCAATGTCTCAACGATTACTTTTGGCAAACCAAGACAAAATGCTACAAGGAAGTATTTTAGACAAGACTCGATATTTATGCAACGGTGCAAAAGTATATCTCGGTCTTATCCATGCAAGCATGAAACGACTATCGAGGTGGTATCAGGGATTTGCCTCTAGTGGCAACTCCCTGGTAGTACTTCCATTAAATGGCGGTAGCAATGCAACCAATTTTTTCTCTATAAATTTGGGCGCCCTCTTTTTATATTTTAATGAAACCGTACACTAATTAAACCTCAAAGTGTACCTCAAGTCTAGATTTACAAGAATATATATTTTAGAGGTTTAAAATGAATCTCTTTCATCCAACCCCCATTTTCATAGCTTACTCCATTGCTGAGATGTAAAATGCTGAAATCTATTCACTTAATTTGAAATGGTCTATTGCGCAATAAGTTGTGATGTCCTTCTTGTACAACTCACATTACCTGCTCTTCTTTCCTTTAGAAAGTATAATGTTTATATGATCTTGAAAAATTTGTTGTCTTGAATAGCATGTTGTACAGAGCGGGCTTGGATAGTCAAGGCACGCTATAACAGTAAGTCAGTGATCACATTTCGGCACAAGGTGCAGTGGCTTCCGCCAAAAAAAAAAAGAAAAGAAAAGCAAAGACGGTAATTTGAATAGAACAAGAACGACATCACAAATTATTGCACAATCTACCATTTTAAATTAGGTGAATAAGCTTCAACATTTTATATCTCAACTCAGGAATGTCGTGCGAAGATGGGAGTTGGACCTTACGGATTCATTTTCAAGCTTTGTAACTTATACTTTTGAAATTTTAGACTTTAGGTAAACTTATCACTATATACACTTATCCCCTTTACCAAACACATGAAGACAAGCCTGTATTAAACTGACCTTCTAACTGCACGTCAAACGCTGCCTCAGTTGATCCGATGTCGTTCTTAGCTTTGCAAACGTATTTCCCTTCGTCCCTTCTGCTTGTTTTAAGTATTTTTAGAAGACTCATACCTTCTTCAGTATGAATATTGTACCTTTCGTCACTCCGTAAGACCAAGCCATCTTTTTCCCACGTGATTTCTGGTTCTGGTTTGCCACGCACAATACAACTAAAGTGGGCTGGTTTAGCTAGCGTTGCTGTGAGAGACTGAGGGCGTGCTACAAATTCGGGTGGCTTTGTATTTTTGTGCTGGTTTTCCACACTGGATCTTTGGCTGTGGAAATAGGATTGAAATGTTCGAATATTACCATAAGTCCTAACCAAAGGGGTTACCAAGTAGTAAGATTTATTGTGCCATGTCACGTTTGAATGAAAGAAAAAGTGGCCTAATCATGTGCATTTATTAGAGGACGGATTAACACAAGTTTTTGAGGGATCAGAGCTAAATTCTACAAGTGTTGTCATCATTTTTTCATTCGACGAAGATATATCCTTACCTTGATGCCGTATATGATGATGGCGTGTTTGAAGTTAATTGTCTGGAACTCGTGGTAGATGAATAGCTTGATGAAACAGTTTTCGTTGGTTCTTCGATATCTGTCGGTAAGAGAACACCAAAAGTTGAGGAATACAACTTGAAGCAATAGTTCGTCATGTTTTGTTTACAAGGTCAAATTGGTGGCACTAGTGGAAACGTGTGCAGCGCATCCTTTATCAGTTTAACTTTGCACGTGTCGTAGTAGTAGCGCGCTAACACAGTATATTCCACACAATGACACCCTTCCAATGATTGGTCACTTACCGTATGGAAGCGGACCACTAATTCAAGCCTTTGCTACGTGAAAAAATATTGACTAAAAAATTTAATCCCTTCATTTTTTGCGCAGGGAGGGGGGTGTTTTTGTAGGAAATGAGTTGAAATACTGACTGTGCAAAATTCAAAGCGATATGGCCACTTTTAGTTCCACTTTTTGATTGTATTGCCCAGCTCTGTGAAATGCCGTCTTTGGGTATCAATCAGGGTGGAAACATTCACCTATCATTCACGCCCTTCTAACCCCAAACAGGGAGTTGCTATTAGCAACTTCCTACTTGAAAGTGCCGTAAGAGCCCACACTGCGAACCAAAGGGGTGGCATACCCCGGTTGGAACTTCTACAAGGACCTACGGGGCGGAGAAGTAGTCTGATTTAGTGTGTAAGTCAATGGGGCAATAATAAGTGGTACGCTCCCTTATATACGCGTGTATCCTTCTGCACCTCGCTTATTACCGCACCATGTCGGCTTATTTCGCGTTGCCAATAAAAAGTAACCCAAATGAATGGGACTTTAGACCTGTCTACTTTATTTCATGTATTTGCGCCTGTAAAAGCCAGCGCCATTCGTTTCTTGCTTCTTGCAGTTGTGTGACACCAAACGAGGAAGCTGGAGGCTAAACGGTAATGGACTCGTGCCTTTGTATTTTCTTTCTTATGAAGCAGGCTACGCAGGCTTACCAGCAGTATTTTCTGGCAAGAAGCATGTGTTTATTGGTACGACTTCAAATTGCCCTGTCTTGTTACAACAAAGTGTGGATTGTTTGAGGAACTAAAATCTGGCCTTTGACAATAAAAGGCCACCGATTTGTCCATTCATTGTGTTGCTATGTGACATATGGACAAGAACGGAGCCATGAATAGAGGGGTAAAGGAAATCTCTGTCAATTGACAATGTTTGCATATTAGGGAATTGAACGGCTTGCTTTGTTAAAGAATGGGTGACAAAATGACACATGTGACCGTATATCTTTGTTGGTGGTCTATGCAGTTCTTGTGCCAAGAAAAAAGATTAAGGTGGGCCTTGGTTGTAAACTAAAGTGGGAGGTAACTGCGAAATATCCAGTTTCAATGAGGGTAGGGTAAAATGAAGGTTTCAATACGTCGGTATCACCATGGAGACTGGAGTGCTACCTCGGTATCACCGAATAAGTCGGTTTACCATCAACGAATCCGTGGTAAAATGATCCTATTTTTCGGTCACTGGAGTTAAGACTTACCTTATGCCAATCATACACTCACTATTGGGGACATTGCACTAATATGCACTAATAGTTCCCGTGTAATAATGCCAATGGTTTTAACGTTGAACTCCCATGCTGTAACCGTCTAAGCTACGTAAACCTTATAAGCATGGTTGAAATATGCTGCTTTTTTGATATTTGCCGGACGACGGGTACATTTCCAATAGTGGTTTCGAGAGTTGATGAGGTCGCCAAAGCTGAATTGATGGGACCGCTCCCATTAACTTAAAGTGTACCTCAAGTCTAGGATTACCAGAATATATATTTTAGAGGTTGGAAAATGAATCTCATTCATCCAACCCCCATCTTCATAGCTTATTCTGTTGCTGAGATATAAAATGTTGAAATTTAAGTTCACTTTATTCGAAATAGTCAATTGCACAATAATTTGTGATGTCCTTCTTGCACAACTCACATTACCTGCTCTTCTTTGCTTTTGAAATTTAAAATGTTTACATGACCCTTGAAAATTTTACTGTTTTCTTGCATAGCATGTTGTACGGCGAGGGCCTGTATAGCCAAGTCACCCAATAACAGTAAGACAGTGATCACATTTTGGCGTAAGGTGCAGTGGCTTTCGAAAAAAACAAAGAAAAACAAGGACGGTAATTTGAGTAGTAAGAGAATGACATCACAATTTATTGCGCAATCTACCATTTTAAATTGAGTGAATAAGCTTCAACATTTTATATATCTGCCCAGGAATGTCCTGTGAATATGGGAGTTGGGCCATTTGAATGCATTTTTCAAGCTTTGCAACATATATCTTTGAAATTTGAAACTTCAGGTACACTTTAAGTCTTCTTACGCCGCCAACCCCCCCCCCCCCCAACCCAAGAACTTACTTTGTTCGCAAATTTTTCAGATTATGGTTAAGGCCTAAAGCACTCACGGTTTGTCTCTGGCAGTGACGTTAAGGGAGGGCGGACCCAGCTTGACCTAGGTATCAAGGTACAGCGAGGGAGGGCGGGGTTGGTATGCCCCGGGTACCAGAGGGCCTGGTCACACCCCAAAACAAACATTCTGTAAATTATGTTCATATCTAAACATTTACATCAGTTCAAAGTTTTGTCAAAGAAAGCGCCATTTTACATCTAAGCGACCCTACATGAAAAACAATACATCTCAGGCCCCCATCCCCAGCGCAGGGTGACAAAGGAGCATTTGCCCGATTGTCAACTATTCTAATTGAATTATTCCTGTTAGTATAAGCTGCCAAGGGCGACTGCATATGTATGTTTCAAGTTTTGAGAGTAGGCCAACGATTAATCAGACAACAACATACACGTTAAAAAATTTCACTTGTTTCAAGTGAACGTTTTCATGTGTTTAGGGAAACGTACCAACAACTAATTCTGCCGAGCAACAAGACTGTCCTTTTTCGTTCTTTGCCAAACATGTGTAGATTGCGTCATCATCGTTGGTGACGTCACTGATAACGAGCGCACAGCGACCATCGTTATTCTGTTCAAATTTGTGCCGTGGCCCAGGTGTGAGTGATTTGCCTTCGATTAACCACGTGACTTCTGGTTGGGGTGCTCCTGCGACTTTACAGTCGAATCGAGCCACCTTCTTAGCTTCTAGTATTTCGACATCAGATATCTTTTGAAGAAATACAGGAGGTCGCCCTGCAGGAACAGACTGTGGTTTATCTGCAAGGAGAATGAAGCCAAGAAGAGTTTTAGTTGCTATGCCAACGAGAACGATGTGGAGAATTCAGTTTTGTGAATGATTTTGTAATTTCAGGCAAGGAAACGCTATATGCAACGTGCAGTAGCGACGTAAATGTGGGAATTAGTCCCATGAAGGATCAAGCCTTAAAAAATAATGCCTTCTTTCTTTCAAGGAGACAGAAAAAAAAACTCTCAAAAAAAAAAAGTCTCAGCTCAACCTTTTGTCCTAATTTGCTTTCCTTACGGTGTGATATGTAAACTTGTCAGGTGTTATCTCATTTCACGTATCCTTTTGTCCTGTCTTGCTAACGGTCCCGTTGCACCCCTGACCACCCGATCCGCACCAATCTCGTACTGTATCGTCCCAGTGCTAGCGACGAATTCTGACGCAACTGGAAGCCTTGTCGAATACAACTTCTTGCTTGGCATAGAGAACCTGATAAAAACAGGTACCGGTATTTCGTGTTATAAGTAAATCCCACTTTTACGTGAACGATCCCGGGGTCATGGACCTCAAAGCTAAGCTTTTATGAAAAGACTTTGTGGGAGAATTGACCGTTATTTTCTCCTTAATGTTTACTTACCAGCCTTACAAAGTTGCAGCTTCACACGAAATTACGTCGACCCTGAAGCATGGCGAGTAGAATTCATTGATGACTCTGTTATCAGTCGTAATCCCTAACTGTTTACAAGGTCATTAAGTTACGTCACGGACGTTGCTTTTGGCGACCATTAACAGTCATTAACTATACACAACCATGCGTATCTATGGTCATCATGTACTTTGACTGACAGTTTTCGAAAAAAGTGTAAATAAAACCACGTTTTCCCACAATTGATGAAAACATGGGTAGCTGTTTTCAAGCTTATTTTTGTACCATTATCACATCATTCAGGGAAGCTCACTTTGGTGTGCTAAGTAGGATTTTCACCTTGATTACAAAAAAGAGTACAAGCTTTAATCTTTTCAACAGCCTTCCTGACATGTTTAAGAGCATGACGAGTGCGTTTCTGCGTAGTGTACAAGAAACTAACAAAACGTCAGTTTTCTTTTAAGTACTTTCTCAGAAACAACCAATCATGGATGGGAATACTCTTTCTCACTTTTAATTAAAGAAATGTTTTTCAAGGCACTATGGCTCTGTTTATCGAGCTAGAAGAAAAGAGAACAGACAGAGAGAGAAATCGAGCTTCTGGAAACGCTTGTGTAAAGTGTTTAAAGTGGCTGGTACAAAGTCAAACCATGGATGGCTTGCACGTTGTCAGCAGGGAACACTATCGGATATGCATTGAACTAGCCTTAGGATCCCGTAGTCAGAGTAACCCTGACGTCCCGGACGTGCTTTCCTGGTCTTTAATTTTAACCTCTAGCGGTAAGTGGAAAGACCAAAAGTAAACACTTCCCTTCGCTGCAGGGTGACCATGACTAAAGGCCGGTTCATACTTCCAGGTTTTCACGCGCTATAAAGCTGTGGTCATCCCTTGCTCTTCCGGGCCAAGCACGGACATAGCTCAAAGCTGAACAGTGTTCAACTTTCATAGGTTTATAGCGCTATGTAAATCTGAGAAAGATTGAGACCAATCAAGGTTTTGGAAGACCGTCGAGGTACCCCAGTTTAATATTGGCAGTTATTGCAATTCATGGGAAGCCACAAAGCAACCCAAAATACTGAGCCAGAAGACTGTAAACTAGCATTGAACAAACCCCACGGTTTATGCACACTGTAAATTTTGAAATTTCGTAGAGTGACCATACAGCAAAATCAGCTATTACCCATCGGAAACAAACCAAAAAGTTGTACCAATCCCGGCCCAACTTTCAAAGACTGCACTAATGTTAAATAAACACTGACAAACAAATTGTGCAAATTGTCAAAATATTTGCAAACTGACAAAGTGAACTGGGGATCAACCACGGAAATAGAATTCTCATTTAATAATCTCCTAATATTTATGAACGATAAGGTTATGTCAAAATGCTACATCAGGAGAAATATGTGGTTTTGCGGTAAAACTTCCCCGGTAACAACTGAAGTAAACTCGCATGGACAGCCGTTTTCAGTGTGTACCTCCTCCCTTGGGACCTCCCTCATTTTGAAGATAACCCAGGTTAAATCATCAATTATGTTTTCTTTTTTTCAGGCGCATCCAGATGTTTGAAAAGGATGACAATAAGATCATAAATCATCTACGTCCTAAACAATTGACATTGTTTATTATTGATGAGAGATGTCAACACTTTGATCGCTCTATTTTTCAATTTTCTTGGAAATATGACCACAAAATGTGCCATTTAAGTACTTTGTTCGTTTTTGTTTTGATCCAAGCTGAGTAATGACATATACTGTTTATCTCGATACGTTATCGTCAACTTTCTTAAACGGTCGTGGCCTACATTTCGTCACGTGACATAAAATACCTGGAAGTGATACAGAATTAGACAACAACAACAATATTCATGTGGCGCACTCATTTAAATTAGTAGTATGTACTATTTCCATATATGTATTGACCTAAGATAAGACTGGACGCGATGGTCCCGAACCTCTCTTTTGAAAATACCTAAAGAATTTGTGGTACCCACCCCCTCGAAAAAGCACGCAAAGAAAGCGTAAGTTTCAAGTTCTTAACTTTTCTTTTCGTCAGTTTTAAGTCGATTAACTCATAATACAGTCACCAAATACTTTAATAGGAAGTAATGAGTTTCACTATAAGGTTTGCTTGCATGGATGATGTTAGAAACACACAGAAAATGATGTTACACCGTTGCCATCATTCTGCATCTACAGTATGTGATACTTTGTGAGTCTTATCAATTCAAGTTAAAGGGCCACCATTTTTTCCATCCTACTAATAATTACCCATAGTCTTACATTTCAACAGAACCATAGGTGAAAATGCAACCATGCTTCAGTTCTAGAATACTATACCCTACCATAATGTTTTAACAACAAAAGGGTGCTATCTTATATCTCTTTGCAGCCATCGCTGTTACTTTTGGTAAGACAGACCCTCTAAAGATAAAGCTGAAAGTTTATCCTACCTACGACTGAAAAATACCCAGACCCGTGACAACGCGGGCACCATGAGTTTCGACTATTGGTATAAATATTTGGTAACTCGTGTCTGACGAATTGAAGCCTAAAAATCAGATGATGAGTTGCACATGGCGTATTAATGTCATGTATACCTTTAATAGTTTAATGCATCAATTGGTCAGGCACTTTCTCGCCATTCGAGATCTTGAGACGACAAAAGACAAAAGAACCACTAGGCTGGAAATTGGACTGCCCGTAGCCTTCAAGGAAGTTTAACTGGAGATGTTTGTCTACCCTACAGTATGTCTTCACTTTGAAGTAGTATAGTTAAATCATGGAGCAAAATTTAGTGTTCTGAGACCGATCAATGAAGACTCAAGTGTCAATCAAAACGAAAACAAATCTAAGAGCTTGCCATGGGATGCAGGGACACATATGAAGATCATGACAACAACAGCAACGCAGTTACATAGTAAGTGATACTGACAGGTCGACTGAAGTATTGAAAGTATTAAGTAGATCACATTGATAGAACGCACCCTGACCTCATCCCAACATCATCAATTTAACTTACCAAAGTCCGTTCTGTCACCATAGCTTCCGCCAGCCCCATAAACAACCAAGACTACATGCAATTTTAGCATTCGACATATCTTATGCAACCCAAAAAATAACAAGTGGGGAGTTGGGGAAGGGAGGGGGAGCTCCATCTTTTCGTGGGCGGCTTCAAATAACGGAACATTTTCTTTTACATTTTAGTTTTCCAGAGGGGGTGACTGGGACTTTAGTCTCTGAGTCCCCCCCCCCCCCCCGACTCAACGACGCCACCGTTCGTCATACGTACAACACAGGATGATATGGATATCAACTACAATTTTTGCCAAGAAGGATGAAGGAAATTCTAGCTACTTTCTTCAAAGGTATTAACGTGTTACTTGTTCTATCTGCACTTCTCACTGTATCTTATACAATTTCTTCGACCCTGTTAGGCACGTAGAGTGAAATGTTTAATATGAATCTGGTGCATGTGTCACCAAGGGCCATGGTCACGACTACGCCCTTTAGACTTGAAAACGGTGGTACATAGCAAAATTCCAATAAAAGGAATGACATTTTGCCGCCCTCTATATGCCATGACATCTTGGCGCATGGATAGTGGGGCGCCTTATAATTCCTTACATTTACCATAATGAGTTATGTTAAGCAGTTTAATTTAACATCTTACATGAAGCACTGTGTTCGGAGTTCATTTGACAATGTACAAAACGACTGAGGTCTGAAGTCTACAGAAGCATTGACCAGTATCATACAGTCATATACTTGAAAACCAGTAAGTTGCCACTGCTCTTCTTTAACCAAGTACAGGAAATAGCTTGTCCGTTACGTGACACCATTGTACATATTTCTGCTTCAATTACGCAAAAAATGTCTATCTTGCAAGTAACAGGAGGACATAATCTTGTGAGATATCACATTAGATATTCCGTTGACGCCAAGTTCATGTCAAATTCAATATACGTGAATTTATTGACGAGAAAGCGTTTACCAGTTTCGATTAACTGGTATGAATTTAGAGCTAACCCTTCGGCAGACTGTCAACATAGATTAGTTCGTAGCACAGTGGATGCAATAAGAGCATTCTCAAGGGGAAATTCAAACCGTCCAGAAATAAACTCGGTTTTACGAGTTTCGCTTTTAATTTCATATTTCTTGATGCAATATAGTTCGCTCAACATTTGTCGTACCCTTGCATGGTCGTATAGTCTTGAAGAGAAGGGAATGGTACAGTAATGACCTAATCTTCATTTTGATATGCGATATGAGCGTACCTACGAAGTTCCTATTGGGATGAGGGGGCACTGTGGATTTACAACATCCTTCCCCACCCTCCAGGCTCCAGCTTCTCTTTCGTATTTTGATAAAACCCCGGTTGTGTCAACCAGTGTTATGATTGTAAAAGGAAGCTTAAAGACGCATTTTCCCAATTTCCGAACGATTTCTTTACACTAAATTGTCCTAGACTAGGCCCAACCTTCTCCTCTGCAATTACGTCATATGATATACATGCAGACAAAATGGATCAGCTGACTTACCCTCATGCGTAATCTTCAATACGATGTATCTTCTTTTTGTTTTATATTTAATTATCACACTAAAATTCATTTTAAACTATATCATGAAGTTAATAGTTTTGGTATAATTCTGGAGTAACACCACTTAAATATGCTCTGGTTTATACTGTAAGTCTATAGGTCAAAATGAATAAATTATTCACGGACGGAGAAATCAACTAACTTGAACTAAGCAGTACTGTAAGACACATCGACTCACCTTTTACTTCAAGCTGTACGGAAGCCGATACACGCCCTGAAGCATTCTGTACTCGACAAGTGTACAACCCTGCATCGGTATATTCAAGTTCATGGATTTCTAAGATATGTTCTCCTTTTCTCTCATGTATCTCAAATCGCCCTTCATCTTTCACAGCACTCCCTCTGAAGTGCCACGAAACTTTCGGTTTGGGGGTACCCTCAACTTGGCAAATAAACTTAGCCGAATCCTTCTCGAAATTAGATTGATCAGAGGGTCGGACCACAAAACTGGGAGGGCAAAACTCCACAGCATCAATGTCTGTCGTAAGGACCTGTTTAGGGGGACCTGAATTAAACTTTGGTTTTAAATTCACTGTCACAACCTTCATCTCCTGTTTGGGGGTAGGGGATGAGTTCGACTCAAATTTGGCTAAAATGGCGGCTTTATTGCTTGCTTGACGGAATGGGGAAGAACGAACTTTGCTTGTGGTAGACTGATCTTTCGTGTGTGCTTGATTTTGAAACTTAGAGACGAGAGATGATGTACTTGGAGACTGTGTCAGTACTGCCATCTTCACAGGAGGAGGGGGCGTTTTCGTAGTGTCTTTTGACCATCCGTTTTCTTTATCAGTAGATTTGAACACAGATCTTTTATTGTCTAGAGAAGATTTTCCAATCGATTCGTTACGAGACAACTTCGGCCTGGGCCTGTCTGTACCATTTGTAGATGCTTTGTCTGAACTAGTCTCGAACTTTGCGGTAAGGGAACTTATACTATTACGTGGCCGCATCATGGTGAAAAACTCTTTCTTCCTTCCACTATTTTGATCTAAATTTCTATCGTATTTTTCAAATTTTCGACTAGCTCGTTCAACACTCGGACTTCTCCTCCTAATTTTAGGATTCACTGATGAAGATCTCCGAGGTAAAGTGTTTGCTTTAGTTTCACTATCTTCAGTTGAGAGTCTGCGAAGTTTTTCAAGGTAGGAATTATTGTCTCCCAATGTCCCTTTGGGTTGACTTGAACCTTTCGGTTTATCATCTGCGTTCCTGTTTCTCTGTGTCTGTAATTTGTCCTCGAATGAAGTTCTCCGAGATTTTCGGTTCCCTGAGAGAGAAGCTGACACGGACTTGAAAAAGTTTGTAGAGACGGGTCTGCTACTCCGTTGTCCAGACTCACTATGTAAAAAATGTAGAGAAAAACATAAATACCACGAAATGTTTAAGTGAATATTGCCGAAAGGGACAAAAGTTTGAGGAAATCGGTCAGTTGAATCTGATAAAATGTTGATTTGGGCAGAAGCAGGGGAGTTGGATAAATATAAAGAAGGCTTCAAGTTACAGAAAAATGTGAAACATTTCACTCTCTGCAAATACAGCTTTACTACCACACATGCTAAATCTAAATGTAGTCCCATCGCTGATGAAGGGTCATCTTAAGATCAAATCGGGGAGGTATCTAGATGTTTGAACAGGGATAGCATATGGTGTGGGCATACATGGTGTGGGGTGATTTATCCTATCTTGTATGGATCGATCGTTTTCAATGACTGGAATGGGCCGGGGGCTGAAAACAGTTCAAGCCAGTTCATCAAAATAAAGTTCAAAAGTAGCATTTCATTATAAAGTTTATGAAACCCTGCGGGTGGCCTGCGCGGATAGCCGTACATACTTCACGACCTCTTTCACATTTATACCCGGCGGGTAGCCTGCTGTGGAGATCATGATCCAGCCTGATCCCAACATGTTTTACATTAAAAGTTATGAGGCTGGCGCTATACAGTAACTTTTGCGGGCTGTTGAGAAATGATTTCCCCTAGGGGTACACCCCAGGGAGCGGACTCTGTTTGCTCAGCCTATAGGGATATGACTGAACAAGGAATATGCCATACAGTCGGCTACTTAGGTAACTAGTATACGGAACGTCATGGTACACACTGAATGTAACGTTCAACTGATCATACACAAATTTGAAAAAAGAAGGGCCCAACTAAACGTAGAGGGGTACATCATTTACTGCAAGTTACGGGGCTACATTGTGCATGATTACAAAATGACGCAGCCACTAGGCCTTTACTAAAGCAGAGAGTATTCTAGGTAACAACTCCCTGGACAGACAACGAAAACGAGCTGCTTAGCTCAACAGTAAAAGAAGTTAATTCCTTAATCAATGAAAGATCCGTTGTAGTTATTTCAATATCTTATATACCCCTTCAAAGTTTGATGGTTTCAAGCACATTGCCCATGCAAACATAATGATGGAGACTGTTGCACAGCATTAATATTTCTTTTGTTAACCCTTTATATATTATCTGTAAAATTACTCGGTAGATAGTTTACGCTTTGATAAGTGGTATAGATATTTTTAAGTAGAAATTTGTTACAGACATAAAACATCCCTTAGGATGTATCAATCATGCTACAACTGTCCTTCAAATGAAGGTTTGAAGGACAAAGAAAAACGTTAGCCATATTTAGTGAGTCCCTCCTTTACGTCATAAATATGCATGAGTCACCTATGTGAAACCTGCATAATTAGGAAAGGATATGAATGAATAATATATGATAGACATTCCCTTTAAAGGGAATGTTGCATCTTCCCATTTGAACATACCCGGATATCTCTATTATCAATTGGTGCTTGTACTTTGACTGAAGTAAATTCAAATAATGACGTCACTCTGTTAAGTAAATGATGACTTGTGCAGATCCGTAATATACCTTGCCTACGTAGCAGGCTCTACCGCCAATTCGTTGTTGTTGGTTTGGCATGGGTTACTTGCAGCCACTATGCGGAAAGTGGGGACAACTCGATATTCATAAGATTTTTTGTCATAAGAGTCCCTGTTCATAAGGTTCTGTAGTCAAAAGGGTCATTTATCGTAAGGTTCGTTATTCATAATAAAAGAAAGGGTAAGGTTCGTTATTCATAATAGAAATAAAGGTTCGTTATTCATCATAGAAAAATGCGTTCTTTATTCATGATAGCAAAAAGGGTTCGTTATTCATAATGGCAAAAAAAAGGTTCCATATTCATAATGGGGGGGGGGGGAGGGTTCGCTGTTCATAATAGGAAAAAGAATTCGTTACTTATACTAAACAGGGTTTGTACTTAATAATAAAAGTTATGGTTCATTATTCGATACACACAACGGTCAGGGGAGAATCAAGTTCTCTGAAGCGGGGTTTCCAGAATAACGAAATTTTTCTTCCATTTTACAGGCTAAAATGGACTTCTATTGCCACTGGGAATAGAGAAACCTTTCTCCCTATTATGTATAGCGAACTCTTTACCTCATTATGAATATCGAACCTTTTCTCCTTTTATGAATATCAAACCTTTTTGCCATTATGAATATCGAACCCTTTTTGCGAATATGAATAGGGAACCTTTTTTGCCATCATGAATAGCCTAGTGACCCTTATGACTAATAAACCCTTTTTACCTTTCTTTTTATGAATAACGAACCTTATGAACAATGAACCTTATTTTTGTAGAAAAACACGTTATAAATAATGACCCTTATGATCAAAAAACCTTATGAATAGCGGATAAGACCCCTTGAAGTATCAGTTCTAGAGCTTCCAGTTCAATTTGTTGTGCAGGCTTCAAACCATGAGTGAAGCATATTGTAGGCACACTTGCACTATGTTGTAGCTATTCTGCACCTTTGCTAACGGCCCACTTTTCTATGAGGATTAAAGTTTTGTGATTGCCATTTTGAATCAAGCGCACAATTTGTTTATACTGGATACAGGCCGGTATCCGGGGGTTGCGTGTTTGGGTGCGCGCAACGACCGAGTTGAAGAATTAAAGTTGAAATCAACCCCCTCCCGCTCCCGTCCCCCCTTCCCCCCCGTAGGAAATCATGCAACGCGAGTGGGATGGTTAAATTAGGGCAAAATAACGCCTTGGGTAACCGTTACTTTAAAATATGTATTTTTCTACAACATCGAAGATAGGCATAATGAAGGACGAAATAACGAAATTTGTAAGATTTAGATGTTTCAAAATACGGACGAGGTGGTTGCCATGATACCCGAAAAGTCATTAAGACCAGGGAGTTGCTATTCTCCTTGTTAAGACTCTCTTTTGTTTCATGAAGGGTAATTTCTTATTCCCCCATAAGATTTCATCTGTCTGCAGATCAGCATTTCCGCAACACCTGGATCGAATTAATATGCTCAACTCGTTGTGATCCATACATATCCCCAGACAGTAACTATTTGTCTCCTTTAATGCGAAACTAACCAACCACGAAGCCCTTAAAGGCTTCTTTACAAAGACTAACACACTATTCGGTGGTTAATCTATGGAGCTACAATGTTCGTAACAGCTCCATGGTTAAACAAAGCACAGGGCTGCAGGCTACATAAGCAATCAAGCTCATTTCACACATGGTGTCGGGATTGTAGAACCATAGAGTTATAACGAACTCCATGGTAGCACCTCTCTGATGTCGGTACATTAGAGATATGAAACAAAGGGATGTAGCCTACAACACACATTGTCAAACTCAAGACTTGTTGATCCGATATGGAACAAAACTGGACATAAACAATGGAGGCTTATGTCAATACTAAGGTGCCGACTTCAAGCTGTGCGCCTGGTTAATTTGCCAGCGGTCACGTGGTGTGACATACAAACAGATGGATATCATATGCTTCTGGACGTGACTTGCTCAATACTAACTAGCCTAACCAGGGAGCTGTTAGAGTGGCAGCTCCCTGGCCTAACACAATACAAACAGTGTGGCTGACCGTATGGTGACCCTCTGTGATCAAATAAAAAGGGACCCTTTCAAAGAAAAGTCAAATCTGCCAGTTCAGGGAGGAGGTAAAGATGGGGGTGGGGTAGGATTGAGGGTAAGGGTAATGGGGGAGATACGGCTTACTATGTGTGACTTTTGAATTCTCTAAGCTGCCGAATATGTTTATATTTTAATATTTATGTATATAACTATTAACAGGCCTACCACAACATATACACCCGAGTATGCAGGATTTTTTAACCGTGGAGTGTAACTTAAAGTTGTAAACAGAAATCTGGTTCCAACTTCGTTGAACTAAATAACAGCAATGACCCTCTATATACGAATTATTTAGTTACAACATTATAGCTCCCATCGTGCACCTATTCACTTTCTCTACTGACAGCTTATATTAATATCGATGCATAGATACTAGACTGGAAAGGGGATGTTTGTACTCGTGTAAATTGCCTTAGTCTCCATGGCAACAACCATCAAAAGTCATTATGAGGCTTGTTATCTCTTTGGTAGCGAGCGCGTATGGGCACATCCGTAATACTGTGATATTTACAACATGTGAAAGTCATTACTGAAAATGTTGGGCGTGTAAAAACAAGCACCGCTGAAAAATATTCATAAATCACAATCGCGATTTTCACCTCAAGACCTAGATCAGCAAAGCACGACTGCGAAGCGCGACGCAGCAAAGTATCGCCACGTAGACCTATAACATATGGTAGTTTGTACACCCAGCAGTGGCAGCTCCAGTACGAAATACACAATGTATTCACCCGGTGAATAGCTCAGAAATTTATACACACCGACACGACTGATGTCGGCACCAATCGGGGGAGGGATGGAGTCTCCCTATATACACTTCCCACACATGAAACAATCATGAATAATTCAGCGGACATTTAGCCCACCCCTCGTAATAAGTTCCCCTTCAACTTTTGTCAACACTGAACACGACATTGAACTACAAATGACTGTATGCATATCTAACCGACGTTTATAGAAGATCTTCCTAAAGTTGTATGGATCACAATATTTCAGGTGCGGGCTACAACGATTAAGAAGGCTAAATATTTGAACAAGGTATAAGATCGAACAAACTTCTCCTATTGAACTTTCAACATACAAGTGGATAAAAATTGACTAATTTTACAATCACCCATTGAATTTGTTCACGTCCCAAATCCCAAATATTATCTAAGTCCTCCTACAGTCGGATGCAGAGTCAGATCTGAACAAATCCCGACCCCTCCCATGGGTATATCTCCAGGGAAGGGGGGCCTCGCGGGCAAAAGAAGTTTTCAACTGATCCTGGTTTTTCAATGTACAGTACAAAACTGTGACATTCAAGTAACAAACGATTTGATTAAGTCATCAAACCAAGGAATCATACCCGGCAATAATACCATGGAAGTCAAGCGCGGATCCAAGGGGGGGGGGCTTTCCTGGGCTCAGCCCTCCCCCCTTTTTCGCCACATCAACAATAACAAATACGCGAAAATTAGCATAATGTTATTCTAGGAGAATATTCGAGGGGGCTTTCAGCCCCCCCCCCTTTTTCGAAATGTCTGGATCCGCGCCTGGAAGTACTACCTCGGATCATACAAAATTACAAGCCTCCCGACTACCCACCCTGCTGCCTATACACTGCAACTTGGACTTTCTCCCTTCAATCCTATTGACATAAGTATCTCTACACAATGTGAAATACATGGGTTTCGCTTATAGTACACATCACACAGTACCCCTAACGCAAATAAATTCTCATCAAAAACGAGAAAAATAGTCAAAATTGTCCATTTGTTCTTACCTTGATCTTGGTGAAACACTCCCGTCTGTATCGGCGCTATCTGTAGAGAAAGAAAGAGAACAACTGATGAACGTGAAAATCCAAACTTGCAAAGATAAACCTCTATCTCTCTGATTTTCGGCTTAACCTACAACTCGGTCTTTGTTCAAAACCGCCCAAACAATTTGTGGTCGAAATCCTGAGCGAATCAAATTACCTTGACGATTGTGAAGTCATCGCTCGGCGCTCAGCTGTATTTTATGTCTAGTTAAAGAAATGCCAAACTAACGACATTCCATAGAAATTACGTCACCTTAGCTGATGTTTTCTCTTTTTTCGAATTGTTTGAAGAATATGTTGAACATGCAGAATGGTATGAAACATGGGTTGAAATTGTGTCTACCAGGAAATGCTAAAATCGAAATGGATCCCTGCATCTATATAGTAGCAGTGGCAGATTAATCCTTTGTGCCAAATCGGTTGTTTCCAGGACAGTCACCCCAATTTGGATTAGTGTGGTAGTCTATACCCTATTTCATGAATGGCTCTTGAGAATCATGTGGCAATATTTATGAAGAGTAACTTCTTGGTTTACCTTGAATATATGCAATACTTAGGGCCTAGACATCATGAAAGATACTTGGAAGAAAAATAAGAAGAAATTTGTGAAATTTAGCTGCTGTTTCAAAGTAAGTTTGCTGCTACTGCTTATGCCCTTTAAACTGGAGACAGTTATAAATCATCAGGTAAAATAATGCAGTTCTACTGAAAAGCTAGCTCCTCTCCGTAGTTTAATGGAGGTGGGGGATGCGGAGAGGGTGAGTAGTGTAGGAGAGCGTGTAAATTTATCGCCGTTTATCATAATTTATGATATTCCTTAGTTCGTCAAGAACCTTTACAGCATACGAGACGGGTAAATCTCGGGGATGGAGCATATACACCCCCACTTTTATTACAAAGGGGCATGACCTATACAAACATCCCCATCCCCACATAAATATGAAAAATATTGCAACAAAACATGCTCTGTAATTCTATTTTTGGTTATCATATTGATAAATTCTGAAAAGTGTGAAATAAGTTAACCATTAAATGATTTTAAAAAATGCTATATTTTGGGTGCGCTTCGCCCAAATCCACCGTGCATTCTTGCCTTATTTTAACATATCAGCTTGAGCGAAATTATATCTCCAACGCCCCCATGAAACTCCTATCACCATCTATTCTCTCGAACCACAAGCGGTAGTATATCTGCCGGGGAAAGCCCGTGACGGCTTTGACTGGGAAAGAGAGCTCAAATTACCGACTGCTGAAAGGGCAAAGTGACTGGAAGAACAAACGTAAAGAAGCAAGGGCATTTAAATGTAATCTGGGTAATGCAGGATGAAGTAAAACATTCTGCACTGATTTTAAAAGGCTATTTTCTTGGCGCGCTTCGCGCGCATCCATCGTTGATAATTGCGACATTGCTAATTTCTTTTAGACAGCTTGAGTAGTATTATTGGCTCAATGCAACTGCTATACCAGCATGCACCTTTGCACCATCAAATTCAACGACCATTGATACAAATGTTATTACAAAAAAATGATAGTCAAGTTCCAATTTCGAGGTTTGTTTAGAGCGAATCCAATATTGAAATTCCCCAATGAAAGCTCAACGCCTTCCCGTGGCGCTGTCTGATCCGTCGGGTCATTTCAACTTGAGCCCTCCCTTTAAAAAAATACTGAAGCTACATGACTTAAAAGATAAATTCCAATCTCTGAGTGTCACGGTTCGAACCTGGTCGGTCAAGTGTTCATCGAAAAACAGAATTTTTGCCCCCCCCCCCCCCGACAAGTGCGGTAAGGTAACCTTATATAAACTACTGCCCAAAAGCCCTGAGAACTGTTGAATCACCAAACTGACTGGTCTTACATACGACTTATGCCAGCAAAGAGGTATGGGGTAAAATTATCATTTTGTGGTCTATTTAGTTTGCATCCACATCCCGGGAGGGGGCAAGGAGGGCAGTTGCCCCCACCCCCTTGGCCTTTAATATACACATATAAAATCCCCAAGTCAATTTGTACGAAATGGCGTAGCCCATACACTTATTACTGCGTCCTTGCGAACAACAAATAAGTAAATGACTAATTACTAAGATCTAGAGTGCACTTTTATCCCTCTAGTAATCTATCCTCGCAGTGGACGACCTTCACGAGGTATTTGGATAACATTAACATTCTTAGCGATATGTTCATTATGACGTAAAGGAATACAGTCTTACACCTAAGTAATATTGGCAACATGAGTAAGAGGTAGGTAAACATTGAGCTATTTCATCAGAAGACATGGTATTGTATCACTACAACAAGACATTCCAATGTCACTAAAGGAATACTGCACTGACACAAACCCGTGATGACATGCGCTCAGAGAGACGTAATTGGTTGACTAAACAGACTTTACAAACTTCCATGCATACAAAGAAATAGACTATGGTTTCGTAAGCCTGTCAAGCTGGATGAAAAGTTTGTCCTTGCGTCAGTGAGAAGCTTGATATGTGAATAAACTAACGCCAGTAATCACTGGGTACATGTGCAATTCGAACTAGCCTGCACAGCCGGCCGTAATTCTCTTGGGGTATAGATTCCTGACTGAATAAGTTCAGGAATCAATTTCTACTACGCAAAACAGGTTTTCCTACGCAAACAACTGGAAGGGTGAAGGAACTGATCTACTTCGAGCAAAAAAGAGGTGTTCCCGACCTGAGCCGTTTAATCCAACAAGAGAGATGTTGTTCTTTTCAATCTTTTGTATACTTATGCGATTTCAATGGACCTACTACGAAGGTCACTCGTGAATGGACTAAATAGTGCATAACCAAGGTCTTGGCTAGTTGTTGTAAATCTTCGTAATAAAACTGTCAGGATTTGTCCTGATTTCTTTCTTTTTTTTGTTTTGTTTTTGTTTTTGTTTTTTTTTTTGTTTTTTGTTTTTGTTTTTTTGTTTTTTTTTTTTTTTTGTTTCCGGCAATAGGCTGTCGGAGAAGAAAATATGAAACCTCTTGCTGTAGTTGAGCTTGCCATGAGCTTGAACAACCGTGCATATCGAGCTGAAAGGGACTCAGGTTAGCAAGCTCGTTGAAATTCAGACGGTTACAGCCCTTAGCCCAACGGACTATTGGTACCACACCCTGTTGGTAGGTGTACTACAGACCACTGGTACTATAGCCCATTTGGTCCTATCGGAGGCGGACTGAACTAGGGGGTTCGAATAAGGGGAGAGGCGAAGTGAAGTGTTTAGGGTGCTTTGTAGTACAGAGATATTCGATGCCTCGAAACGATCCAAGCAAAAAACCACGTAAGAACGTTGCCCGCCCGGCGGACGTGTATTGCTCCTGCACCCACACTGACTGCACTCGCAATCAGTCAAAGGAGGAGTACATATTCGACACCTGCTATGAAGGTTAGTAAGAATGGCGCGTATTGTGCACAAAATTTTGGGCTAAAAGTACTCCTTCCCCTAGGACGAAGTCCCCATGTCAGTGTACATTGTAGGACCAATGGGCTGATGAACAACAGTGGAGTGCTCAAAGCTGCATTTCAAAACCTTTTCATGTAGCTCCTACTCAGTATGTGTTATGGGCAAAGTCAAATCCAGCTGTGCCGCTTTTACGATTCCACAGTGGGAGTTACTTTACCACACCTTAAAACTGCTCAGTTATGATTCTGTAATTAAAATCAGAACCCCACCTTGTAAAATTACAATGCTTCTGCTGTCCCGTTCGGCGTAGCTAAGAGCAGTCGCTGCTCAAAAGGGAATTGTGGCTACCGCTCTCATATCCCAACGCTCATCACAGATTTATCCCTGTCAACGTATGGCCAATATTTAAAACGTTATCACAAGTTTGATTCATTTTGATACTAATTCAAAAAAGACAAAGTGCCTTGCGGTAACCGGTTAACAACTTTGTCTGAGGCAATTCATTACCTCCTCAGTTCCGATGTGACCTACTTGTTTGTCGCGCGACTAGGCCATATGCCAATACCACTTTGAGTTTGGGGATCTCCCCGCGGGAACGTTTAAAGCCAGATAGAATTGATAGCTCGTAAACCATCGTCAGTATAAACGGAATGATGGTTTGGCACGAGGTAAGATTAACTAATTATGGAACGCTCTTCAAACGAATTGTTAAATGTTAGACTGGTATTTAACTTCTTATGGATAGAAAAAAGGGATACAGTTTAAAGACAGACAGTCATCACCCCAAAGTATATTTTTAGTGTATGTATATCAAAATTCTCAGTTGGTGACTGCTCTTTGATTGACATCAAAGTTTGAAAATTTGAAAGATGCAGAGTAGCTCACATTCCACACAAGGCAGAGAGAGTACTTTTATTACATTTTATAGCCTTGTATGCTCACCAGGACATGGCCTTAAGCAATAAAACAGGTTTATTCTTGCACAAGGAAGAGCCTCATACAGTTATGGGAGGAGCTAGAAGATGCATAGTTGGGAGAATTGGAACTGGCTGGGATAATGAAAATTCCCCTTTAAGTGAAAAATTATACCATCATTGCTACCTGTCCAACCTGTAGCCAGACAAGGTAGTGAAGGGGGAGAGATAGCTTCCATAGGGTGATTTTTCATTACACCGTATAATGCAATACGGCAATGGTAATTTTTGATCTTCTAGGGGGTACAATTTTTCCAGTGCGAAACTTCACCCCGTGTTGCCCCCCCCCCCTTGGCTAGGGGCTTGTACCTGTCAAAAGGACAAAAAATCACTCACGCATGTATTTCACAAAATATCTAGGTTATTTTGTGTTAATTGTAGGTCACAAGTGCGTGATCTTACTGGACTATTACAGGGTGAGTTGATGGATGATGATGAGGTTAGTGATGAAGTGATAAGTGGAACTGAATAAATGTTATCGATTCCTCATTATCACCAACAGTTGACAGTGAGAACAACACATATAGGCTTAATAAACTAAGTTACTTCCTTTACAATCAGAATGTGCCTATATTAGCAAACTTTTCACTTTCTGACTTACTTTATGATACCATCGTGAACAGCGTGAAGATTCATGTTAGGACATAAAATGATATAGATTATGGCCCTCACATGTTATTTAAGTTGGGTGTTTCACAAAATTTGTTGCCTAGGCTTTCATCTGCAACCTCTCATGGCACTCCCGTCCCCCTCTTTTAATCTTCTCTCAAAACTTACATGTAGCTTTATTCAGTCTTTTGCAGGCCTCGACAAAACCGTTCCTCGACCCGCCACTGGCGACTAATGTTTTGCTAATGACAACCTTCAGTTACACTACTTGGCTAAGTGCATGGATTTTCAGTGCCGCTCGCCAAATAGCTAGTTGGTTCGATATTTTTTATCTTCGTCGAGGCTTGTTGTCATTGCTAAAACCCCGTTAATAGACTAGACTAGGGTAATATTCGGACCAAAAGGCCCAAAACCCATTCAGTGAGTTCGTGAACTCATTACATTGTCGCCTCCCTGGTTTGACTAAATCCTACTACTTCAAAAAGTTTTCATTTTTCTTTTTGTTTTGTGTTTCTTCCGACACATGGCTTATAAATTGCCATAAACAGACTGAGATTTAAAAAAGAACAAAAAAAGAAAAAAAAAACAGAATTTCGGATGCCTGAAACAAGTTCAGACACATAAACTGTTTTCAATTGGTGAAAGGTTCATTGAGTCCAACAAGAGAAGACGACAAAATACTTTTGCAGAAGTAAATAAACGTAGCCTATTAAACATCTCCCTTCAACACCACCCTTCAAGCAAAATATGATAGTTTAGTTAAACCTAACTTTTAACAAACAGTTACAGAACTTACTTACGTTAAAAAACGAATTCATCCATCGTAAAATAATATCCGCTGCTGTAATACTTTTTCGTAATAAATTATCGCCAAAGTTCTACTCAAAACCTGCAGTGTGTTTTCCTTGATTCAAAATCTTCCAATAAATCAGTCTTACGGCGTTTTGATCGATATAAAGTCTGCGGTGCCCTGTATATTGGTCTGTCTCTGGTTAGAGTCTAGTTTTTCTGTCCAAACACCAACAGAGAAGCGAAGAAAAGTGGTATGTCGGAATTTTAAACACTCATGAATAAAGCACATTGTGCTAATAAGAGAGGAATGCGAAAGGCAGACGTTTAATAAGGGCCAAAACATCAAAAGTGGTCCTTAAAGGAGGAGCCTTTATTTTTCTGCCGATTTGAGCAAACACAGCAGACGTCTGGCAGACGCGCATCAACTATTCTCTTTTGTTTCAGGACATTTTTCACAGTTTTATGGTGGACAATTTGCGCCTTTAAACGCAAACATATAATGCTTAATGATCGTCTGCCGACACAGACGAAGGAAATTCGTGCTGAAAATGATCGGGTGGCAAGAATTCAATTTGCAATTACGACAGACTGGACCGTGACCAAACTCGAGCCTCTCATTAGCCCGCTGGACGGATTTTTTTTTCGTTAAGCTCAATTTATCACTAAATTCGACGTCACCTTGTCAGCCACTGTAGCGGTAGTCCCAGAAAGCCGCTACGCAGGGTATCCTCTTAATATCAGTCTTTGTAAAATTCTGCAACGTATCACTACAAACAATTGTGTTATTTGCAAGGTGTATAACCCCAGGATTTGAAGTACGGGAGGGGAGGGGGTGGCTGTCCATTTTGTTTCAATGTAGTTAAGCAAAGAATCATGTATTTCAAACATTCCCTGTTGAAGACGATGGACTCAGAATAACCGAGAAATACACGATTCCTTTAAAATGTCTTTGTACTATATTCTATACAAGGAATTGGGGCAAAGTGAACATATAAAAGGCAGTAAACACAGGAAACTATCTCGAGGTCGGACAGGCGGGAGTTTGCATAAACACATTCAACAACGTGTAATTGGGATCTGCTAAACTGCTAGGCGGGCCGGGAGTTTATACAAACAGTACTGTGTCAAACAGGAAACAACGGAAACGAGACAACTCCAAGGGCCTGCGAAGGAATAATAAATTTGCAAGCACACGTTGATGAAAACACAGTTTGTCGTCCAGACTGTTACCCCGCGGAGCGGACGAAGTTTTTTCGTTCAGCTCATCGCTGCGAAGAAACAGAGGGGCGGCAGCCTAAAGGGGCGGCAGCCACAGAGGCGCTACGTAGGCTACCAGACTGTTTGAAAACGTGAAGATGTACTGTGCCATTTCGTGGCCAAAACTTGGTGGCGGGCTTGGTGGTGGCGGTGTAGTAGTTTAGGATGAATGTTTGCATAGGGTTAGCGGTGAAGGGGTTGCTCTATTCCACGGTTTTTCTTTCAATACATACTTCAAATGCATGCTCTATTACAACAGATTACAGAATAACCCGAATTACAGTTAAGATCGTGACCTCATAAGTAAATAGTGCAGATCATCTCTTTAGCATAAAGCTTATCTACTCGAGACTTAAATAGCCCCATGATATTCTCCTAGTTTTAGTCTCTGGTTGAAGCTATTGCAAGTGTCCAGAAATAAACGAAGAACTGGTGAGATATGTTCCCGAGCTTAATTTTTTATTTTAAACGGGACTTGGTCAAAGTTAATGCCCCACCCCCGGAGTTAAGGAATTTAGTCGTTTAAGTCATCGCTCCGAAAAAACTGAGTTGAGAAAGCCCCAAAAGGAGGGAGTCAAGAGAACCACTACGCAGGCAAACTTGCCTGCAGATACAAATACTACAGAAGAGTTAAACCCCCGAAAGATTTGAAAAGGCGGTGTTGATGACAGATGTGACTACACTATACCAGTAACACCCCCTAGCCAGGGGGATATTCTGGGACCATGCAACCCCAGCTTGCTTCCTCAAAGGGAAAATGCAGTCACCCAAATCAGAGTGAGTATGCCCGGTCACTCTTGTTCATGAATGGCCTATTTTGATCATGTGACAATATTTTTGTTAGTGAATTGTGAAATTCAAGGAGAATTTCTCCTTGCTTTACCTATTGTTTGTAATAGTTACCTATTGTTTGTAAACGTCTTCAGAATTGTTTGTAATGCAATAAGAGGAGATTTGCAAGAGTTTGCTGATTTTTTAAAGAAAATTTTGGGGCGACTGCCTACTGCCTTTGAAGGTATGGTGACATGTCATCCAAAAGAAGTCTTTTCAATTGGTTAGTTAGGCTAAATAATAAAATCCCCAAACAATAAATCCGTTGGAATTATTTCAGTATCTTCCTCCGTTCTCGAGATGAACCTCTTCAAAGTTTGATAGTTTCTGAAGTAACTCATTGCCTATGCAAAAATAATGATGTGGAGTATTGCACGGTGTTACCATTTATTTTGTTAAGCCTATGTAAATTATCGCATAATTAATGATAAAATAGTTTACAGTTTTGTGAGTGATATCAATATCTTTCAAGAAAACAATTTTAACTTCCATAAAAATCCCTCAGGGGATACCAATGCCACTGACAAGTGTCCTTGATATAAAGGTTGGAAAGATAAAGGCTAATATTAGCCATACTTGGTAAGTTCATCTTTCGATTTCACAAATTTGCACATTTTAGCTCACATTTATTCGTGAAACAAGTGTAAAATGCAAATGAAAATTTCAGCCCTTTTGTGGATTTTTAATGCTTTTTACATCGAATATCCATCTATGTAATTTTCGTGTCACCCGGCCAGACCTTTCTTCACGGCTATGATCTCAGTTCATGATTTACCCTACTCTAAAGACACTTGGGTCAAGAGGGAGCTGAGCCAACATTTTGAGTCAAATTAAACCCCATTCGGATCAAATGAAGCCTTGTTTGGGTCATCATTTGACCCAAAAATTTTTTTCGTTTCCCTCCTGACCCAATTTTGGTTCAAACTGAGCGGTAGTATTTTTACAGTGTACAAGTGCGTCAAAATCAAATATTTCAGCCAACCATCCAAACCAGAAAGAATCCATATGAAGTATTCAATTAAATATTAACATATACCGGCAGTGGCGTAGCTAGATATTTTTTGTGCGGGGGCAAAAGCAAAAAAAATTCCGACAGATTATTATGATAGCTGTACGATTCGAAATTCTGGGGACCTTTTTTTTTTTTTTTTTTTTGCTTTTCGGGCGATTTGGAGACCGACTCTTCATTTTCACGTTGACATATCAGTGTGTGATTGTGCTTAGAAACATAAAAAGTGTTGTAAGTGTTTCAAGTGAATTGTTTTTGTTTATTTCCGACAGAGACTAGAAATTTCCGACAGAGGCCCTCGGAGGCTTTGTGGGGGGCGACCGCCCCCTGCCCCCCCCCTCTAGCTACGCCACTGTATACCGGTATGTGAAATGAAGGGTCAAGAACTTACAGGTGTTTATTCTAATTCCAATCATCACCTGAGGGGATCATTGGGGAAGAAATGATGTTCTGAGAAATACGGTACATGAATCTTTGGATGCTTTCAGTTACTCCTGAGCAGATCGGCCGAGGGTACGATCTACTCAGGGTTTAAGTTTAAGAGTGCAATCCCTCTCCCCTCTTCCTACGGAAGTTTATAAGGGGAAATCTACTCGGGGTGCCCTTAATTGTCACATCGGCAGAACCAACTCCTTGTCATTTCGGTCGGTACATTTTGTTTTTTTGAACATAAGACTGTTTCCTACACCGGAGAAAAACTGGGAATCGTCGTTCATGCAATGGTATACCAAGTCGGGTAGTTGCACAAAACTACTAGTGCTCACAGAACGATGACACTAGTTCCAACATGGGTTCTTAATTTAAAGTGTACCTAAAGTCTAAAATTTTCAAAAATATATGTTACAAAGCTGGAAAAATGCACCTAAATGGTCCAACTTCCATCTTTACAAGACATTCCTGAGCAGAAATATGAAATGTTGAAGCTTATTCACTCAATTTAAAAATGGTAGGTTGCGCAATAATTTGTGATGTACTCAAATTAACGTCTTTGTTTTTCTTTGCGTTTTTGAAAGCCACTGCACCTTGTACAGTTGTACCGTACCAAAACGTAATCACTGTCTTCCTGTGTAAGGTGACTTGGCTGTATAAGCCCTTTCCGTGCAGCATGCTTTGCAAGAGAACAGTAAATGTTCCAAGGTTATATAAACATTTTAATTTCAAAAGGAAAGAAAAGCAGGCAATGTGAGTTGAACAAGAAGAACATCACAAATTATTGCGCAATCGACTATTTCAAATTAAGTGAATAAATTTCAACATTTTATATCTGAGCAATGGAGTAAGCTATGAAAATGGGAATTGGATGCATGAAATTCATTTTTCAACCTCTAAAATATATATTCTTCTAATTCTAGACTGTAGGTCCAAGTACCAGTATGTATATTGCACATTTTAATTTCAGCACCTGCTCTTGAATCCCCCCCCCCCCGGAATCTTTTGACTTGAATAATAATATTATCATCAATTCCAGCTCTAATCGTGTGTTTGCTTACATCGAGCATGGAAGTATTACCTCCGAGGTAGTACTTCCATGCATCAAGGAAGGGTAGCTGGTATCATGGATGGCCATACAATTCTGAACAATATTAGGATCTATTTACATTCACGCACACCATAAAATGCATGTAAACAACATTCCTCTATGCCTTCTCTCCGCTTAAATGTTCCGTCGTGAAACGTATGACAGCAATAATACACAATAGCGCGTGCGCACAAAGTAATCTAATCAATTCGAGAGACGAAACTAAATTGACTCCAGCAAATTGAAAGGAATCTTGTAAATTGCTCTCTTGTTTGGACTTGGTAATTGGTCAAAATTGGGCCACCTGCTGATCCAGTCGCACTGTGACCTTCACCGCAGTACAACATTTCGAGGAGACAATACCTGCATCTAGCTACGTAGATTAACAGAGCGAGAGCGCATTTTTTCCCAAAACCAAAAGCCAAAAAGGCTTAGTGATTCCTTGCCTCTTGGATATAAGTTACTGTAGTTTGAAGTTGACAGTTTTATTGTGAAGATACTATGCTGATATTTAGGGTAAGGGTTAAAAAAAGTCCACTGACATAGATGAAAGACATAGATATCATGTGAACAAGGTCATAAAGCAGATCCTTGCTTGTAATTTGGGGTATTACATTCCTGATGTAAGATTCAAACATGTTTCATACTTGAAAACTCATGTTTACAAGATTTTCCCGTTTACTGACCTCCGAGGATCTCAAATTACCTTTGACCTCCGTTAGCCACATGCATGGCAAGTATGAAATTCGGCTAAGTTTTTTCCTCTTGAGCTAACATGTTTTACAAGGTTTCACAATTTGAACTTAAAGACAGACAGTCATCACCCCAAAGTATATTTTTAGTGTATGTATATCAAAATTCTCAGTTGGTGACTGCTCTTTGATTGACATCAAAGTTTGAAAATTTGAAAGATGCAGAGTAGCTCACATTCCACACAAGGCAGAGAGAGTACTTTTATTACATTTTATAGCCTTGTATGCTCACCAGGACATGGCCTTAAGCAATAAAACAGGTTTATTCTTGCACAAGGAAGAGCCTCATACAGTTATGGGAGGAGCTAGAAGATGCATAGTTGGGAGAATTGGAACTGTCTGGGATCATGAAAATTCCCCTTTAAGTGAATTACTCAAATGACCTTTGGCCAACACCAGAAGTCACAGGGACCATCTACCGAATGTGGAGTACCCCACTTGTCAATATGATTATGAGATTCGTACACATTTCGCCTCTAAAGATACTTTTTTTTAAAAATTTATGTAGTTTGAACTCTGCTGACCCCAGATGACGTTTGAACTCCACCAAAAGGAATAGGCATCATCTACTTATAGGCCTAATAAGGAGAACCAGCATGTCGAGTATGAGATTCCACAACGTTTACTTATCTTGAGATGTCATGTTTACAAGGTTTCACCTTTTGACCTCCGGTGACCCCAAGTGACCTTTGACCTCCACTAAAGACAAGAGGGATCATCCAATCAACATGGGCCATCCACATGATAAGTGTGAGATTTCTCCAGGTTACACTTTTTGATATATATAATGTTAACAAGCAGAGGAGTCTGCACGGCCGATTTCTCCCTCCTTCCAGACAATTCCCCCGGACAACTTCCACCAAGTACAATTCCAAATTTTCTGGTGGGGAATTGCCTCAGGGGTAATTGTCTTGGTGGGAATTATCTAGAGCAAATTGTCCAATGGGAATTGCCGCTCACGGCAAGGCCAATTATGTACAGTACGGTAACGGTATATGATAGCAAATTTTAATTGAAGAAGTGGCTTAACATGAATGTATCTTTTCACCTTATAATTAGTGACGTAGCCTATCCACGAAATTTCCATAGGGTGGCTGCCTCTAAAGAGAAGTGTGAGAAGATCCACTCTCCGCAGCCAAGTGGTTTAGGGCTTAAGTCAGGAAATTTAACATCTCAATTCCCAAACTCTCTACACAGCAGTGAATAACACTCTCGTTAAACATCATGATAAATTATTTGTCACGGTAAGTTGGCCTTCTACCATGCGTGGGGCGCCGATCTGGTGAAAAGGAGCGTCCACTTAGGGTTATAGGTGCACAAAGGTCTGCCTTCTCATTCGCCACTGCATGAAACGGTAGACAGGGGAATGTGGATGTTTGTGCGAGGCACTTTTATTTGGTATCAATCTTGTAACCAAGTACGGAAGGATTTCTACTGGTTTATGTTTCAGATAGATTTTATGATGTCACTGCTTTTAGTAAGTGATTGACAATTATTGCTAAAACATGACTAAAACCGGGAAAACGACCAGCAGAAAAGTGCCATGCTAACCGCCATGTTGGAATAACTCCTGGTTGACATGGCAGCAAGGTAGTCAGTTTCATTTTGCACTTGGAGCAATATAGAAGATAACAATTGTGTATTTCAGCATTTCTGGTGAAAAAAGTCTCGACATTCTTCAGTAAATCGGAAGTTTTTGATCAAGGAGTTACGAAACCGATTGAAGCTTTGCTAAATAGACTGATCACAATTGAAGTCATGTGGTGCTTTTCACATTGAAAAAGAATTACGGAAACGAGTTGTATTCATAACGATTTTTTTTAACAATTGCTCAATTGTGAACGAGTAGCTCGAGAGGCAAAGTTATTTATTTGGATAGGGAAATAGTATCCCAGTGGGAGAAATCTCGAAGAAACCGTAGACACTTGCTTTCTGCTGTTTTTTCTGTTCAGATAAAGCAATGTTGAGGCATATTTCACGTAAAAGTTCGACGATGTATGTGATACAAAAGGTCACACGGATTTGTTTTGCTATGCACAGAGACCGGAAACATTCAAGTGATTGCGCCTGAGACCTTCCTTGCTTTCTAAAAGATTTAGTTTTATATCAATGCTTAAGGCACAACTATCGATTGTTGAAAATAAAGGCTCTGAAATAGACTTGAAGAGTCTCCAGGATGAGCTCTACTTCCACCACAAGTAATACCTACATTAAATTGATCTTCCGTACACTGATCATACTCCCTCCCTCACCCCCATCCCCATCATATGTTACCTCGTACTAGACTTTACAAGGACTTTCTTGGAGAATTATTTCCAGTTTAAATGTCTCTCGATCCTTGTAAACGGTTCCCTGAATAGCCTATAGGGCTCAACTTCCATGTCTGCCGAACAGACGGACATCTCGTTGGGGTATCAAGAGTCTATCGTTGAGCATTCGGGGAGGGATGTAATTACAGGGAGGAGGGTGGGGGTTGAGCCATTGTGGGAGTCCTATCAAGAGAGAGAGAGAGAGAGAGAGAGACAAAATGGAATTATTTCGCCCGAGAGGACTTTGCATAGTCCTGAAGCTAGCTCTGAAGCATCCTGCGTAGCTGGCCATATGCATGGTGTCTTCTTAGATCAAGTTGATTTGATAAACCTAGCTAGAATGAACTCTGAAGTACCGTATCTGAAGCAGAGAGGGCAATAGTTTGCGGGCTCACCTTTGGATTTGTTAAGCCAACGAGTGGATTAAGGAGTTACCTTCAAGCCAGCCATGCAGGCTACCTCGAAAGATGAATAAATGACTTTTCAACCACGTGTTTCAGTGGCCAGCGATACTGGAAAATTGGCTTTGTAATGTTCATCACACATTACACCAACCCATTATGAGATGCTGATAAAATGCTTGGTTTAAGTTCAAAACCTGTGAAAGTGTAATGGCAGGTAATCTATAAAAAGTTTGAACATTGGTATTCAACGAATGGGATTAGTATGCTACCCTCATACACGTTCATGAATCCTCATACCATATATCCTCTTGTATGTAAAGAGGACATTTTGCTGCGAACAGTTCTAATGGAACCAAGAAAGCTACGGTAGTTCTAAAAAGGCTTGTATATGTGCGACCAATGCATGCATGGCTTCGACTAGGCTACTTGTGTTTAATTGCTAAGAAGTATCCCACCCAGTGTTAAGAGAAGGTGTCATTTTCAAGTTCTTTCCCTTCTCTTTCTGTTCAAAACAGATAGAGAAACTTTGAATATAAGGTCCATGTTATGCAGTAACAATTTCAAAGTGGTATCGCGCCCCCTAAAAATTTGTATCATTACTGTAGCCTACCTAGTCTTTGTGTCATTACAGCATGGAAGTACTACCTCGGACCTACCCCGTGGAGCGGACTTTGTTTGCTCAGCCCCTCTTTAAGGCTTGAATGAACAAGGAATATGCCGTACAGACTGCTACCAGGGAGTTGCAACTCCCTGCTGCTACGTAGGCAAGCAACCTCAACCATGATAACAGTCTCAGTGCCATGGCGCAGAATTTTCAGTTCCCACGAACAATGGGGCGATTTTCAGATATTTCCATACGAATTATACAGAATGAAAAATTATGTTCAGGTTAGGATCAAGGTTAGGTTTAGGACAAGTGTGTAACTGCCCCCACCCTTCCCCGGATGGCAGAGCATCCGCAGCGCTTCACATCATAGACGGTTGTCACTTCATTCAAGATGGCGGTAACTTACTGCCAATGATCTGTATATTTATCTGAGAGTAATCGCGTTTTCTTTCTATGTCATTCCCCATACAGGTTCTCCATGAATCAGAGTTTCTTTCCAGAAGACCTTTGCTCTTTTGGTAAATAAAACAAGTATTCATGCGAAAAGTTGACTTTAACAAAGATTAAGTAATTTCACACCTAACTTGCTCTCTGACTGCTCTCTATATATTCCTCGCTGGCCGTCTGGAGAATATCAGCCCAACCTATCCACTATTCCTCCCTGTCGTGACGAATGTCTGCGACTCAGGGTTCATCTAAAGTCGTATACAATAAACTGCATTTAGAGACAATCCTAGTCAGGCACATTAAATGGAAGGAGAGTTATGTCAACTATATTTATAGACCGTCCACGCCCGGCCGATCCTAACGGCATCACGTCTGGTATTTAAGGCCCTAATGATTTATTGATACCCCCCCCCCCCCAATCATGAATGGAGTTTTGCCATCCAAGGTCGACGTGTTTCCGTGGATCCTTTGTTATTCAGTTCACATTACAAACACTGGCTTCAAAAACCTCTCCCAGTCATAGCAAGTATGTTCCGGTTTTTTGTAATCTTAACGATTAGATAATTTGACATGTGTAAAGGGTCATCAACGTTTTCATCATTTTCACAAAAGTGCCGTACCGTCTTTCTTCGGACACACCCCTACCCCTCCACCCTCTCAGAGCGTACGGTACTTTCAAAAATGAAAAAAGATTATTAAAAAAGCCGTTTTGCTATATTCTGAAAAGCAAACATGGATCCTTCACCTCAACCCCCACCCCTCCAACCAACCCCTTGCACTCGAGACAAAATGATCAACACTTTTTCGCTAGTTTCAAAACAGTGCAAGATACACCCTTTCCTCAGAGCCACACCCCCTCACAGAGCGTAATTTAAAAAAATGCGGAGGAAAAGATCTTCGGCAAAAATCGCCATTTAGTATATATGGACAACCGTACATGAGTGGGCCTTTGGCCATAATGCATGATCCCTAACGAGGGAGCTGGAAGACACTAGCTCCCTGCCCTAAATAAGCCCCTCTTTAATGAGGTCAAGGTTGAACTATCCTTTGACCTCTACTACATAAATCACTATTCCACACATGGCGCTCCTTTCGTCACCATGTCTTCAGGCTTGTAAAGGATGGTAACAAGATGTCTGAATGTTACCCAGAAGTCAAAATAATCACTGAATGTGAGTTACAAATAGTTTGGTGAAAGACGCGACACACTTAATTAACTTCAAACCAATGATTATCCATCACGTTTTTTGTCCCAGTCTAAAAGGTTTACCCTGAATTTTTTCCTCGCAAATATTTCGAATGAACTCACGCACGAGTTGCACTCTTTATCGCTTATCTTTATATCCACTTCCCCCTGTGGCCTAAAATACTTTTCATTTGGAGACAACAGGAAGAAACAAATTCCACCTGTGAACAAATAAGATGATATATCTTTGCGATGCTAAGCCCCAAGAAAAAGAGAAGTCAAAAGTCACAAACTTTGACCCCTGAATTTACCTGATACGTGTCCTTTGGATACATGCCACGTGCATCCAACTGTAAGACAATAAAAGGATATTTTTATTCCGTATATCCCAGCGAGACAGGGTACTCAACTTTTGAAAGCCTTTGTAATGAAATATGAAATCACTTCAAATTACAGAGACTTATTTTAGCTTGCTAGGTCTTCTAGAAGGCAAAATATGAAAAGGAGGGCGGTATTCACAAATGTAACAAAGGACCAGAGCAGATGACAGTTGTGACGAGGGAGCTGCGAGCAAGAAGCGGTGGAGTGACCATTAGATACCATGTTATGACATAACTACTTCCTATTGTTGTTCGTGTGCATACCAGTGTGAGACCGAGGTAGTACTTCCAGTTTTAAAACTGAGTAACTTAAGATTTAATTAGGGTATGCCCCGCCAAATATTTTTCAAGAAAAAAATGGAAAGAAGCAGAGCCTCGATGCCAGCTTTGTAATGAATCTCTCTTGCTGGAAACGTTATATTCTCAAGAAGTTAATCATTTGTAATATTAACTTCAGATGTAACTTACCGTATCACAGTGTGTATGAGCCCGATGCCGCATGGGCGGCGATCCGGGGGACAGGGATTTGAAAAATCGCCCATTGACTCTGATTTTTCACACAGTAAATTATTTGAAAATGGGGTCACGTCCCCCCAATATCAGGCGCGGTTCTAGACCGAGATTTTTGGGGAGGCTTAGGGGGGGGGGGCTTGAAACGGAAGAATAAAATTTTCTGTCATTATCAATACCGACATTGGGGAATGATGCTAAGGAGGACTCCATCAGTGGCGTACCCAGGATTTCTCTCACGGAGGGGGGGGGGGGGTGCAGTATGTTGTTTGATCGCCGGCCTGGGGGAAGGGTCTAAGGGGAGGGGGTGTCCCTCCCCTTTGAAAATTTCAGAAAAATTAGATGTACTTACATGCAATTTGGTGCCACATACGCTACATTTTGAAGCAGAATTTGTGTTAAAAAAATTTACGTCTTTTAGGAACTAAAAAAAATTGGCATCAAGGAGGGGGCATGGCCCCCCTGCGTACGCCACTGATAGTAATAATCATAGGCGTATGGGACTCTTACAGTTTGGGGTCCAGAAAATTTTTTGCCCGAACTTCTCAAAAAGTTGCCAGAAATCCGTTGCAGTTCAGGTGCATGAAATAGACCACTAAACCACTACAGGCGCGCGAAGCGCGCGAAAATTTTTGCTGATTTTTCGGGCATTGGATCAAAAATTCGGAAACTCAGTAGAAAATTAGGGCAATCTTTTCACTTTTACTTCATCTCTGCCGGAATTTCAATTTGAGTAAGGTATCAAATGTTGTTCATGTCTAGTCTACTGTTACAAAGACATACTGAACTGGATTTGAGCAATCACTGGATTTGAGACCGACTTTTTGGCGCTCAGAGACCGACTTTTGATTTTCACGCCCCCCCCCCCCCCCACACACACACCTGTATTTACGCCCCTGGGACTGGCGTCGAACGTAAGAATGCAGCTGGGTAAGCTAGTAGGCGCCCGCACTGTGCCTACCGTCGTAATACAGTACTAAGGCCGCGAAGCGTGGCTGTCGTACTACATGCAGTCAAAACAACGGTGTACGTACGTGGACGTGGATACAAGAGACGTGATCACATGCCTATCTTGCATGACACATTTGAGAAACTAAATCCACTGGACTAAGATGTGCACAAATGTATTGGACAATTTTGTTTTTCTCAATACACGCAAATATAGCATGAAGATACCACACAACCTCGGAGATTTGGGGGGGGGGGGGGCTTGAGCGAATTTTGGGGGGCTTGAGTCCCCAAAGCCCCTCCCCCCCCCGTAAAACCGCGCCTGCCCAATATTGAGAACAAATCGCCGCCCTTGCCCGACGGAGACTGTTCTCTGATCCGACGTCCCTTTGTTCCTATGTCTCTTTGTTCCGACGTTTCTACATTCTGAAATGTTTACATGAAGTCAGTGATAGGATGAGGGTTAAGTGGGGTCAGGTTTGAGTGAGACTATTACGGTTACGTGTGTCGGAATATTAGTGACGTCGGAACATAGAGGTGTAATCGACCCCACAGTCCCTTTACATTGACATACCCCTGCGAGGGTTTACTCCGAGGCTAGACTGATTGATGCTAGTTTAGCGAAAAGGCTGAAGATAATGAATGGTTTTCGAAATTACACGATATTTCAATGAAGAGACTTATTGAGGTTCTGAACTGTTCCACCTCGAACGAGAGCAACGAGACAGGCTCATCGCCAACATAACAACTGTTTGTGTAGCGTTGACTTCAGCTCATTTCTTACTAAAGAGGGCACTTAACAATAACATACCTAAGCTATTCAATGTGGACGTGAGGAAACCACAGCATAGCCTTGCTCGTTGTGAGTAAATTGATTTTTGTGAAAGACGAGCGGCTTTGGTTGTCGATTCCTCTAGTAATTGTGCTACTGTGTAGTTATCTTTAACGCCAATAGTCCAACATTAGATGGAAAGCCGCACTACTCAGATTGAGATACCGACAAAGAAGATAGGCAAACATCAGTTTTAGAGCCCTCTGACCAATCAACAGTGTCAACATTCCTTAATTGTATGGTGTATGTTAAATACAGCAGACATAATGACTGGGTGATGAGTTTTTTACCTCTTTGGAGAGAAAAGTTGTGGTTCTCATTGATATTCAAGCCGGTTTTCCATCTCTGATTTGACTTCTGTGACCACTTGAACAGGGAAGGAATAAAACCAAAAGAAACGGGGGCTTTCATCCTATGATGTAGGCCTACACAGTCTAATACGACGACCAACAGAACAGAATGACGGAGCCCAGGCCACTGTGATTGAATAAGTAAACTGATGCAAACATGTTCTTATCAGGAAATCATTCCTCTATGAAGCCTTGTAAATATACAAAGGACCACCCTCATGAATTGAGGGTGGGGTCCAGGGACTCCAGGGTCTATGTTGGTCCCTAAGCTTGTACAAAAAGATAATCTTATGACGACATCAGAGAGCAGCAGTTTGCTAAAAAGTGTCAGCTTGGTGGTCATCACTGTCAGTTCAGGCCCGTAGCCAGACAAGGTGCTGAAGGAGGGCGAAAAGCTTCTGGGGGCGAAAAATTTTCCAGAGGGGCGAAGCATATTAAAATGGATTACGGCAATGGGGCGTACGCAGACCTACTTCAACTTCGTTTGGGAGATACACAGATAGGTTGGGATAAAACTTTGTAAAGTGTAGACAGCACTGTGATCTGGCCTCCTCAGCAAACTCACTGTCATTACTCCAATTTCTTGTATTGTTATCGCCCCTCTCTCCACCCCACTTTTCATCCTCCGGCTTCGATCTACTTAGCCGTCCAAAAGGCCCCGTCGGACCGTCAGAAAGTTTTGTAGGCATAACGTCAGGGCCAAAACGTCTTTCGACTCTGCATTGCCAAAGTATCCAATCACTAAAATGTGCATTTCGACAACGTGTAATCCAGAGAAGGTACGGCCCTGATGGTTTGCCATAAACATCTCATTTGTATGCGTTACGGTACTGTACGGACGGGACTAACTTTACTTACTGGCTTGTTTCACATACTACATCAATAGGGATTTTCTAGATGTTCCAGACGATAGCTTTTCTTGCTCGGCATAGGCCTACAAAGGTTTCTTCGATCAAACAACGTGAAATTTAAACAAAACCTCTAACTGGTATTTTTGTGTCAAACGATTTAACAGGCTCCCCCTCTACAAAGCTCAAATTTCTTTTCAATCCTAAGATCAGTCTAGTGGAGAGGTTATTTATGACATTGTAATTGTGACCACCTTTGATGAAAATTAGACAAAACACTGAAAAGAGAAAACCTACCGCTGACTAAATCCCTCTGGATTATGTAATAATTCACTATAATCCGGAGATTTATCCCTATTCTTTCACCACCCTTAGTGGTCTCAATGTAGGTTACCAATTTCATTTAGCTCAGATATAATTTTCAAACAAGTACTGAATGAATGTAAGCCCTATTGTAATAATCTTGAGATTGTCTGCATGTAGGTCTCTACCCCGTAATTTCTTGCACAACAGGTCGTGCGGTTTCCCTTTGATTCCCGTCATTTTCACGAGTCATTTTACAGGGCATGAGTCGACAAAGACCGCTTTTGCGGGATACTCCCGTGTTTACCTACCTATGGTGTACAGTACTACCGACCACATCTATAGGCTGTCGTCACACTACAGTAAAGTCACATTGCTGTGGGGAGGAGTTTATCTTGCGGCCTCCTGACCCTTGTAAAGGATTTTGCTTGTCTCGGCCCTCCCTTCTTAATTCACTTTGACAAAGGATACACACCTATTGGGCTTGTGAATACTGTGTAATTATCCTTCTCATAGTCAGAGTATGTCCAGGGAGCTGGCAGTTCCATGGTATGTCAAAACAAATGTAGTTGATCAGTGTTTTCTCAGGACTCTTGGTTCTATACACTTCTATTATTAAAATATATTATATAACGCCTTATTAATTCCTCTACATCTGATTGGAGGATTGGTGGTCACATGTCATGGGTTAAGTGACACTGTCACACGGTCGTGTGTTATCCATCGTGTGTTAGTCTAGAATAACACCGTTTAGTCTAGAATAACACACGGTGTTTGGCCCTATCCGCTCCTTGAATCAAAGTTTGACCAAAATCTGGCCTATTTAGGAAGTTAGGTGTTATATAAAACAAATAATGATTTTTTTTTCATTCGTGTGATAGTATGAATAACTTCATGAGTTGAAAGACTGAACGTTCTATTCAACGAGGCGAAGTATGATGTTCCATTAAATATAAATTCCGTTATTAAAATATAATAATCAGCTTGATTTCTGAGTTGAAAGGCAACCACCATAACAACTTGCATGTTTATGTATCATTAAAACCAGACTGACACTCATCGTTTCACATTCACAATAATTACAAAGGCCTACTTAAAATTTGTGATTGGTTCCAGTAATTTGACTAAAACAATAACATAATAAGGTAGAACCAAACTTTACCTAAAAGGCAGCTTAGTAAAGTCACTTGTAAATGACAAGTGCAGACCAATTTGATGCAGTGTGCACTGCACAACAACCTAGCCAAAAAGACATGCACAACAAGATACACATTCACTAGATTTTCACTAGACATTCACTACGCATTCACTAGACATTCACAAGACATTCACAAGACATTCACTAGATATTCCCTACACATTTTCAAAATAACAATAATTACAGTGGTGCATGGATTGCTTGGAAAAGGTCGACCAGCTGCTATGCATTCAGCAGATGGAAATTGGCTCTAAGTAGGCAGTTTAACTACTACCGGACTATAGGAGGTGTTAAACATGCAGAGCTAATGCGATGAGGAAGGGATGGGGGCTAAAAGTAAATTTTCTGGGGGGGGGATTGGAACGGCTTGGATTGATGAGAATCTTCTCTGAAATGTTAAATAGCCTATGTCTTATATGGTGGAAGGGATAGTATACCGTATTAACGAAACTTTCAAGCACTCGATTCTTTCCGCTCTCGGTCTCCATTCCATATCTCCTTACACCTTACATCATTCAGGTCAAACAGTTTATACGGTACGGGTCAATATTCTACGTAGCCTTTTATTGGTGAATTGAATGTAAATGTATTCTCTAGGTAGGGCACAGGTCACTTCTGAATACGCAGCAATAAGTTGAAGTGGAAACAATGTACAGCGCGTGTTGCGCGCGCCTTTACTGCGGTTCAGTGATTGTTCTCGCCTCAGCTGTAAAAGGAACAGTGAGTGGTCATCTGAGGTCACTGTTTCCTGCCCCGAGAAAACAAAGGTTCTTCCCGACTGGACTATATACGGGTAGATGTGCAGACAAAGGATGCGCTAATTATGAGAAACTCAAACGTTTTAATTGATCTGATTAACCATTGACCTGAAGCACAACAGGTTAACGCACATGCGCGGGCAACCCTATGATAAGATTTCAGAATTTACTTATGAGAGATGTTAGAAATAATTTCATAAGTGAGAATTATTGTAACTGTGAGAATGAAACAGGAACGACGCTTTCCAATTGTGTGGCAGCTAAAACGTTGCACAACAAAACCACTTCAGAGAAGAAGCTATACCACATCAGTACACCCGACAATTTTTAAGGTCTCAGGAATCCTTCCAAAATCAGTATACGACGTTTACAGGGTGTCAAAACTATAGAGGTAGTGTTAACCACCTGGTTCTACTGGACCCAATGAACTACAACACCATCAAAATGACCCTATACAATTTACAGTACAAGGCATCACCTTTAAAAAGGCAAAACTTTTCACTTTATAGTACGACAAAAGTTTTCAAATGGCAAGTTTCCAAAGAAATGTAGTTAAGGGCAATGTTCGGAAAGAGGCGCAAAAAGGGGTATATGGAACGCTTACAAATACTTTCACGTAAATCGTGGTTGCATTTTATTTCTTTTACGAGGGAAAATACCAGATCTATAGCCTATATCGGAGCCAGTAATTGAATGTTAACTTGTAAAAGCACTTTGAAAAGTTAAGATAAAGGACATCACTAACAGGAGTGTGAAAAGCAGTTAAAGAAGCATATATTACGTCACAAGATTGGTAAATGAGGATGACATAATCAAACAGCCAAATATAGAGATGGGGACCGGGGTAGGGGAGGGATACAATACAGGCTTATTCTGTTTTTTCGACGTGTGGGTTGTCCCCCCCCCCCTCCTTTTCATGTAGGCAGGATTGAGGAGAGATGGCCATTGTCACAACTACAGCTTCCTTAAAGCACGGTGAATACAGGCCCGAGCTATCCTACATGGAGAGTAGACACTGTATTTAGTGCGAAGAAAATGGGGGGGCGTATGAACTTCACTTTGAAGGTGTCTGGGAATTTTTACCTTCAAGCCTTCGCAGGTTTTTTGTGTAAGTCCTACGAAACACTTCAACCGGACCCGGATGCTGCAGCCAAATGAATTGTACTTCTTTCTTTTTAAGGAGTGTACATCAGTTATCCCCAAAATACCTATGGCCCATTATAACACTACCTTATATGCCTACCATAGAAGCTCTCTCGAAGACCCTCGTTATCCAACTCTACACAGGGTCGTAGCCAAGGGGCCAGGGGCAGCCTGTTAAGAACAAAATTACCATTGTCCTTACACAATTCAACAAATCTCGACCCTCAAAGCTTCACCCCAACCCCGTCTTTGCAGCAATTTCACCCCTTTTATCACCTAGTGTGGCTACGGACCTAATCATGCAAGTATATAGAAACAGACACGTGCAAAATCCAATATTTATGTTTCCCAAATCGAGAATAAACATATTACTTCCAAAGAGGGGGTATTATGGGAGGGGTGAAAAGTCTCACACGCGGAGCTAGCATTGTAAATTCAATATTGCATTGTCCTTTCATTTCGACTTTGTGAAACTGTGTTACAGTCGAAATGCTATTGGCAATTGGAATGACTGGTTTAGCCGTTTTCTGCACATGACTTCAAGTTGAATCTACGGGCAGTAAACAGGTAAAAGGCACATCAAACGTGTCGAAAGAGAGGAACGCCCTCTCATAAATGTCTCGCATTTCATCATCTTGACAACTACACGATATCAAAAAGGGTACTGAAATGAAGCGCAAAGGAAAATTAGGTGTTGAAAACGACATAACTTTCATCCATGACAACTCGTGCTCGTTGATGGATCTAATCTAAAGTTAACACACACTACCGGCAGACATCCAAGGTGGCACTCGCGGGAATGGGCACATGATGGCTTCTCTGTTACCCATCACTTATCCTGTACTTCCACGAACGTAGTTTACTTTGTAGTTTTTGTTTACTTTGTAGTTTTTGTAACTTATTGTTTGCGGGAGGAACCAAACATCGCCCCAAAGACCGATTCACTGAACACCTCTGGTCCATCAAACAAAACCTCCAAGGATATCCGGTAGCCACGCATTTCACCCCCCCCCCCCTCCCTTCGATACAGGACTTACCGTAGTAACAGCAGTTACCGCAGTCATAATGTGCACAACGTGGTGTTTAACTAACCAGGGAACTGTTATCCGTCGGATAACAGCTCCCTAAAATGCCGAAAATCGGCATATCATGAAACTCAAACCCTTTATTCGCACGGTTTGAGCGTATAGTAAGATAGTAAGGACGTACCTAATTTAACTTGTTTCTCTCCAGTATTCCCTATAATGTTTTTAACCACTTCTACTCGGTCACAGTATCGCATTTTCTCGTCGTGTTTCCTTTTTGGTTTGGTCGTGTCCATTTTTTTTAAGTTATTTGTATTGCACTGCATGTTGTCCAGTTGCAATTTTGCCACCTGATGAGGATTTAATTCCCGAAACGAGGAATTTGAGGCCAACATAAGGAACTTCTGTAACAATAGTATTGGGTTTAAAGGGAAATATTGTGTTTGTTTTACAGAAAATTTTCACATTTTGAAACCAATATTAATAGACACAGAGTGATAGAAAATTCAAAATAAGGCAGTATGGTAGCTTTCTTTTCAAGAAACAAGGCTCTCGCAAGAAGAAATTTGGTAATTTGTTGCACAAAAGTAATTTGTTCACCCAAACTTTCAAAAATTCAAATAATGCAACATCCGTTCCTCTTGTAATGCATAATATTTTGAGGAGATAAAGCTATTGCTAGAGTTTATTGGTGAGACTGAACGGTTCAATGATGATTAAGAGCATTTTCTTTGTATGCCATGGTAGTGCATTTTAAACGCAATATTTCCCTTTAAACGGTATACGAACATATGAACAGTCTTTGTGAGATGCGTGTAAACATTTTTCACAAATTTAACACTGGTACAGCAAATAAATGGGGTGGTGGGCCTGATCACGACTGGAAGCAACAAAGTAGGTGAATGCTCCGAAATTTTAAGTAACTATCTTCTGTTTCTGGGACATTACTCGTGCTTGTGAGATGCAAAAAGTACCGTGACTGGGCCCCAGGGTCACCGTTGTGATAGGATTGAGTACGAATTGCTCACCTCATATTGCACTTTTCACCACAAAGTACTAATTCTGTTGTAACTGAAGTGCATGAGTGCTTTTTACCATGACGACCGATGCAACCCGCGGGAAAGTGCGTGTAAACGAGTGGCCCTTGCCCTCTCTTCAAAGAAGATCATAACATTATAAATCATATTCTGACTTCCTAGAGACGATTTTGGTAGGACGCTCTCAAAATATGAAACAAATCCAGAGTTAAACTTTGTGCCAGTTTTGTGTCTTTTCTCCTAAATAAGTTGCCTTCTGGAGATTTTTATGTTTCATATTTGATGGGACTTGCATACCTGCTTGTGCAGCCTGTCGAGGACAAACAACGGGTAAGAAATACTACATAAATTAACATGTACAAGTGAGAAGCTAGGATGATCCATGGAAAAAAATATGGCTAAAAGCAGTTTTATTTGGCCAGTCGAGTTGTCGTCAAGGGAGCAGTGGGGTACGCTTACTGTTTACCCTTCTCCTTTTCGCACTTGAGCAAATAAAAAAGCTCGCTAACAGTAGTGGCGTAGCTAGATATTTTTTTGGGGGGGGGGGGGCAAAAGCCAAAAATTTCCGACAGATCATTATCTGGGGACTTTTTTCTTTGCTTTCCGGGCAATTTGAGACCGACTTTTGATTTCACGTTGACATTTCGATGTGTAATTCTGCTTAAAAACATAACAAGTATTGTAAGTTTTTCAAATGAATTGTTTTTAATTTTTTCCGACAGAGACTAGAAATTTCCGACAGAGGCCTTCGGAGGCTTTGTGGGCGGGGGGGGGGGGCGACCGCCCCGCCCCCTCTAGCTACGCCACTGACTAACAGAGAATAAAAGGATATGCGGGGAAACAGTGAGCTTTCTTTCAGCCCCCTGGAGAAAATCACACCATACATAATACAGCTGGTGAAATACAATGGAGATACTACAGAGTGAAGGATTTTTTGAAAGAGGGACCCGGAGGGAGGGGGGTGGACGGACAAAGCAGATACAGTCACATAATAAAATTGGTTAAGGGTATAGTGTCTACACGTATGGAAAAAAGCTTCCAAATAGGGGGCCTCGAGCCCTCGCCCAGCTTCGCCACTGGTTCTTCTGAAAGCTGCAGGGTGGTAAGAGAATAGTGGGGGAAGGGGCATAGGTAAGAATTATTTACTCCCAGTTTCGTGCACTCAAGAACCATAAACTTGAATTCAATCATCCTCCAACCGATTGTGGTAAACATCATGAAAGAATGACGTGACTTTGTACCGTATTTCAAACCGATTTTTATCGAAGGTTGCAGCACGGAATAAAAATATTTAACCCCTTCGTCGCACTTTCTCGTCAATGTATGGAATGTATAAGACCCACAAAATTTAGCCCATACGCGATGTTTTTTCCACTTCGACATACAGGTAAGGGTTACATGAATGGCTGTTTGCCAACAAACCCGGCCAAAATAAGATCGGGATAGGTTCACAATTGATCTTATACTATAGTAGCCACACTTAGCGTGTAAAGAAAACAGCATTACACCACCCTTATAACATAAATAATCCCGGTAGACTTTTATAAATATATATGCCTATATGCGCTGGTAAAAAATGTTTGCGTGTCCATAAATTACGTTGAATTTTAAAGTTGTTTATATTCAGTTCTGAACATCGATTCGAGTAGAGTAGTTTCGATTCTAAAGAAGAGAGTGAACTGGAGTGAACCTGGTTTTCATAATTTCTGGCGAAAGAAAGGAATAAAAACACTTCGTTGAGATATTTTGCTCCGCAAAGAGGAGAAAAAAGGTGGCTGGAACCTTAACTACCACTTACAGTTCATTTTGTTCAGACAATCTTAAGCAAAACACTCTATACGTAGTAAGCTCTTGATAATATACCGCCCTCATTTACAAGGAAGGAATGGCGCTTGCATCCCCATTTCCAGAAAGAGTTCAAAAATTAATTTCCTCGGCAAACAAAATTAGGCGTAAAAGCTAGCCTAAGTTTTTTAACTTTCGCGGCTGGTGGTACATTCAGGCAGTGGCGCCGCCAGGCTTTGGTGATTGGGGGGGGGGGGGGGCACAACAGATGATGTCGTAATGGCACTTTAGTTAACCTCCCAAGTCTGCACAAAATGCGGTTTTTTTTTTTTTTTTTTCGTGTGCTCCCTACGTTCGTATACACAGTGGGGATCCTTCCTTTGTCAGGTGTCACTGCACTAAGGTGCCTCACTGGGGGAGGGGTCTAAGGGGAGGGGATGTCCCCCTCCCCTTTGAGAAATTTTTGTTCATTTAAAGTTGCTTAGATGCAAAGTGGTGCTATCTTTATGATATTTCTGGAGCTGATCACATACCTGTGATGGCTGGAAAATGTCCATACTTTAGTGAATTCTAATTCTGCCGACTGGCTGGATGTTTTTTCCAACTGAGTGGCGACGCTTAAATATTCGTTTTTTTTTTATGCGCCCTGCGTTTTGAATACAGCAGTGAGGATCTTTCCTTTGTCACTACATAAAGGTGCCGTCCTGGGGGAGGGGTCTAAGGGAGGGGTGTCCCCCTCCCCTTTGAGAAATTTTTGCTTATTTAAGGTTTCTTAGATGCAAAATGATGCTATCTTTTGGAATATTTTTGGAGCTGATCATATATAGCTGGAAAATGTCCATAATCTAGTGAATTCTAATTTTTGGTTAGGTGAAAAAGGAGAGCATGTTGTCTAAGAGAAGAATACGTTGTCAACAAACCTCCTGAAGATTCCCTTTTGGCTACTTTACCGCCTTCTATTGGTAACGTTTTTATCCACAAATACGTAGGTGGAGTCCACAGAAACATTGTTGGACTATAACGAAATTTTTCCTCCCCTTCATTGTGCATTATAAAAAGGCATCTAAGGCGGGCAGATACCTGTATAGGGCCTTCCAGAAGCTCTGGATAGAGAACATAAAAGGGAGCAATGACATAATGCTTATTACGTGACATCCAAATGATAATATAGAGTAGAACACTTTACAACCATCGTATTTTTACTAATTTTAAACGAAAATCCAGATGAACAGCTTCCAGCAAAGGGGAACGGGCGGGAGGGAGACTATTGGTGCAGGAAGGTGATATTAGACCTCCCTGATAGGTATAGCAAAAGGGGTGAAGGACTAACAAAGGCGTTTTCAGAATGCTTTTTTGTCGTAAGTGTATTAAAAATCACCATCTATCAAGGGCGTAACCAGGAATTTGTCAAGGGTGAGAAGCCATAGACAGATTCTCAGCGCTTTGCACCACCATGGGTTGGCGCAAAGCGCAAGAAAATTTTGGCCCAAAGTGCCTCCCAGATCGCTGGAAATGGCACTTTCCAAGCCTATTTTACAGCATATGAATAGGAGAAACACTAGCAATATTGTAAAAAACATTAAAAAAAAAACCCAAAAATATGCTCAAGGGGGCGACTGCCCCCTTGGCTACGTGTCTGCCATCTATACCGATAATGGCTGCGCGCAAAGCGCTCGGTAAAATTTTTTGGAAAATATATATCGGCAAATACGTAATTTCAACTTTCCAAATCATGCTACAACAGCTTAGATTGAAAGATCGTATATTGATGCTATAGGCCCCTACAGATGTTGTGACTATAGTTCCATGTATTATTATGTTAATAATAGTCATGAGATGGAGTGCAAACCGTAAAGCATGCGCGCAAAGGGCGCGAAATTTTTCATTAAATGAAATTTCCATGACAAAACCTGCATTCAGAATATGCATCGAGACACAGTGCCCAACAAACCTACATGCCACTCAAAAAGCCAGTCTTTTACCTGTTCATTCGTGAACAGCTTTCAGCTTTTGCTGCTGTGCTTCTCCGGGAGTCGATATCAGAAGATATTGATAATAAGAACACAGTGGTAAGGTTTGAAGCGCTCGGAGATCGCGAAATCTTTGATAGTTTGGGAATGATTTGCGAAAATTCTGATAGTTTGAGAAACATTTGTGACAGAAAATGATTACATAGATCTATCACTCGGTTGAAGCACACCTCACCCTACCCCCTAGAGAAATCTATAGCTTAATCGCCTTTTGGGATCATTTTAAAATTTTCTAAAAAATTTCATAGGGGGGCACGCGCCCCCCCATGCCCCCCCCGTGCCGGCGCCACTGCATTCAGGTGCAAACTGTTGTAGCCCCCACCCTCACCCCGCCCCCACAATTGTGGACCTCGAAGGAACAAACATGGATGACTCCAAATTATAGGCCTGTGGTTTCAGTTTAGCCTATATGGGTACTCTCTCTAACCGGTGAAAATTGTTGTCAACTTCTCGTGAAATTTTAATCCAAGTATTAGGATTAAGTACGGTCTGGACAAGGATTCAACTGCCTTTATTGTCTGTTGTATGACATGCATTTCCCGTGTTGCAGACACGATGCAATGAATCCGTCACAAGTTCAAAAAAAATCGAGAGACCTGCTGTAAAGTTCAAAGATGATGTTTAAGTAGCGCAGTATTTCTTGGAACGCCAAGCGAGCAAATTGTAGTTACATACGAAACCACCCAAGTCGTACGGAGGGGAATTATAATTTATACTTTGAAGAGGGTTGAAGGGAAGGGTATTTTGGTTGTGAAGACAGATCTTTTGAGAACAAATAATTATTGTAATCAATTTTACATAATAAGAAGAAGAATGATCCCATTAAAATCACATGAATATTTCTTCAGCATCCTGTAATATGGTTTAGTCGACCAACGCGTATTTTCAGTCGATGAATGACAACAGCTCTAGTAAATCCCGGGATAATGTTAATGTTACTCCTTTGAAATATCTCTTTCCACTTCTTTGCTATTTTTGGAAAGAAGGCGAGGAGCCTTGCAGTTGTTCCTGTTTGGAAAAAAACATGCGTAGGCCTATTCATTACAGGGAAATATTGCGTTTATTTTACAGAAAATTTTCACATTTATTAAACCAACATATACAGATACAGAATGATAGGCAATTCCAGATAAGGCAGTATGGTAGCTTTCTTTTCAAGAAATAAAGCTCTCACAGGAAGTAACTCGGTTATTTGTTGCATAAAAGTAATTTGTTCATCCAAACTTTCAAAAATTCAGATGATGCAACATCCGTTGTAATGCATAATATTTTGAGGAGATAAAGCTATTGCTAGTGTTTATTGGTGAGACTGGACGGTTTAAGAATGATTTAAGCCTAAGGTATTTTCTTTGTATGCCATATGTTGTTGCAATTTTAACGCAACATTTCCCTTATATGATACACGTTTCACCTTTGATACCGTGTCGATCTCCAACTATTTCCCGTCACCCGGGCCATCCAAAATACCTCCCCACAACCAGATAACTCGGACAATGTAGCTCGAAATTTATGGACGCAACTTGGGGAGTAATAAGAACCGGTACTCATACACTGATACATTCATTCAGTGGAAAGCACATGAACTCTCCCGATTTTTATCCCTGAAATAAAATCTGAGTTGGTTTCAGCTTGTAAAAGTTAGACAAAAAATACCGGTATCACTCAAAGTGCTGAAATGTGGCTAGTACAATACAAAGATAAACGGCTGTACACTAGTTTATGAAAGCCGCTGCCTGTTTTGTATATTTGGACACCATCATGACGGAGTCAAAGTTCCTAACCTGAATTTTCATTTTGGCATTTTTCCATATCACAGACTGTCGTTTTGTGAAAGAATAAATAGCCGCCGAACAACTTTCGATATATATTCACACAAAACGCGATTTCGCCCTTTACACTTGACAGAGGAAAGACAACATGTCAACTTTAAGTTGATTACTGCTACAGAGGACCACCTAATCTCATGGTGGCCTTTAACCTCGTCGCTTGCCGCCTCTAAAATGTGCAGGTGCCAGTAAATCATAAAGTTACGGTTTCTCCGCATGACATTCACCGAGATCAACGCCTGGTCACAGTATGGAACACTTCAGGACGAAAAACCATGACAGTCCGACAAGAAGGTTCTTTTGTGTCTCCTTCCACCGAATTCAGCCTCTGTGATCTTAGGGAAAGGGGTACTTGGGACCCACAGCCAAATTACGACTGTTCACTCAAGCTTTTGGGCCTTTTCTGCTGTAGTGACTAGGGGCCTTCATGATAGTTCCACCCAAGATACTCCAAACTTAATACTGACAAAAAGTGCTGGCTATCACCCCCTCCATGCGCCCACGCGTGCAAACGCACACATTCACACACATACACACTCAATGAGACTGAGAAAGGGGAGGGATGGTCTGCTCATGAGGGTTGAGACTGTTAGGATTAGTAAAGACAAGAATTGTATTGATGTATATGGGTGTTGTGGGAAGTCTACCGAGAGGTGAGAATGACCGAACTCCATGACGCCCTAAACATTTCTTGTGAGAGACAATTTTTCTAGTAACGGTTTCGTGCATTCTGGAGAGGGACAGGTGTCTCTCTTAAATTGGGGTATGAACAGTAGGCATAAGACACCGTACTTAGCCTTTACTTTGAAACGAGCTGGAAATTAATTTGCATGTAGCGAATCTCTATGGAAGGTGGTTTGCGGAGCAGGTACAGAGGTCAACAGCAAACAGTCCTCTTCCCGGGTTACCTCCCAACTTTAAGTCTGTGGGACCACATTAACCAGTTCATGCAACTGTTATATTACCCGGTCGTGTCCGCCTCACATCCCCATTACTTCAAGGAGTTTGATGTCTACTTAACTGGCCGTACGTTCTCACTTCGTGCCAGCGCAATAACAGATAACCACTTTAAAATAAACAGCATTAGCAAACCGAGTAGGCTCCATCGAGTTCGCTGAAGTCGAGGTAATTCATATCGTCATTGGCCATCAGTGTCAAGCAGGTTGGTCAAGGTCAAAGAGAAGACAGGAAAATATTTTCTAATCGTAAAAGTAGCACTTAAAGATAAACAGGACGATCACTTGACCTCGCACAATAAGCTCGCAAATCTAAAATTAATCACGCAAAAATGGAAATTTATCTGTCAAGTGGGGTATCAGGAACTAGATTTTCTTGAGGACAACGTTGAAGTGGCGATTGTTATACCTTTTATTGTAGATTTAGCGGAGGATAAGGAGCTCGCGCCTTTCGGTATTGATACGAGTGGGCATCTCGAGAGTTATTAATGTATTCTGGTAGTCCCTGAAAGATGGGGAAACACACATAGCACTTCGAAACTTCGAAGAACATGACGAAAGAAATTTTAAGAGGACAGATTTAAAAAGACTATAGTCTAACGTGTAAACAAGTTGACATCAGGTCGGTTGATTCCCAAGACCATGGGGTATGGTTTTTAGAATGTCATGTAAGTACAATGTTTTTGAGTTGACAGTTTGAAGATGAAGGTACTTCAAATTCGTGTTTTACAAATCTAATACAGTAATGTTCTTCCAATCTTCTTCCCCGGGATCCATTCGCTGTTATACGAGTCTTAGAAACTTGCGTTCATTCAATAATTACAGTGATCTTTTCTTCGCATTTGACATTTTCTTTGGGTGATGAATTACAATGTATTGTAAACAAGATCGTGTTCTGACAACAAATCAGTCAAGCTAACACTGAATGGTGAATTATACCGGACTTCAATCATGATACGGTATGATATACCGGTACTGAAAATGTCAAGAAGTAAAGAATCGCGCTGTGATAGACTATGGTAATTCATCAACAGCTCAGACTCAGTAATAAGGGGTCATTTGGGATACAGATATCTCAACTAAAATATCACGTGACTTTGTGAAGTCAGCCGGTCAATAACATAGCGGAATCTGGACCCACGTTCTCTCTGAGTCTCTACACCAGTTTCATCCTAAAGTTGGTCTCGGTTGTGACGTCAGACAGGAAGAGAAGGCAAAATAACTTCCGCCGCGAGGGGTAGATATTACAATATCGCCATACCTCACCCTGATTCAAGTCCGTGTTAACCTCAAAGAAATTTGAAGTTGAGATCCTACCATAACATGGTCAGATCCCTTGATAATCCTAGCACTGCCAAGAAACTTCCTTTTAATGACAAGCAAACGTAAATCGAATAACATTATCATCAAAACAAGGCCAATAAATACAGCAACATTTGCAGCCTTCTGCTATACTAGTGGAAATTGAACTGTGGAGACTTTCCAGTCGATTGACAAACGACCCCCTCCGGGTACGACAACCTCCCAGTAGAAGGATTTGCCGATGAATTTTGTTGCTAACCTAATTCTTTTAAACATGTTAAATTGATGTTTTTGACATGAAATCAGTTCAGAACTAACTGACAAAGAACCTTTAATGGTGAGGTTAGCGACCTATGAATTTATTCCGAAAGGCAAACATGTTAGAAGCTTATTTCCAACAGTAAAAACATTTCTGACTATGACAGATTGGATTTCTATAGTTTATGCTTGACCTTTGACCCAGAGATGAATACTGGCTTTATCACAGGAAGAAACATGACCGGAGGATTGCGCACTTAATTTATGCTGGGGCGCGAACACCCTTGACAGAAAGCTTTCTCTAAGTCGTTGCCGTACATTTATTTTATTTTCTGGTGCGTTCTATTGAAAATGATGGGTCAAGTTTGAAGAAAAAATTTGAACGAGGTAATCTCGGCAATGATTTATGCCCATGAATAAACCCAGCCACATGATACAGCTGAGCCTACATATGCTTTATGACTAGGGGTAGGCCATACATGTAGTGTAATCTATATTTATGATTCCCATTGCAGGTTTGAGAACAAGCTGGAAGATTATTATTCATAAAGAGATCTCTTCGAACTTGAATTCAAATGCCCTAATAATCAAAGTTTATCTTTTTACAGGAATTTTAGTATCAAAAAGCAAAAGTCGAAAAAAGTAGCTAACTTCTATTTCATTCAACTCATTTGAAGGATTTCATCTCTGTGACGCACACGTCGTAAATTGTTTTCAATATTCTGAATCCTTGCTGTAATTTCCTCACTACTGAGGACTATCTCATGACAACTATGTGATGACAAGAGCTTTGAAGATGTGGGAATATTCTCATGTGTTATCAGGATTCATCGAAATCCACTACTTCAAAACAAAGTTTTACTTTCCTACCACATCATGAATAAACATGTCTTACGTATGCAAATCCATTGACCTTTTACAATTGTAAACGTTTTTTAAGTCCTACCAAAAAGCTCCATGGTCCTACTGGGCTATCCTACAAGTTGACTACGGTACCCCTCACCATAGTCTGGTTCTCAGTTTTGACACTTAGCTAGTAAGCCACAATCTCAACGAACCACCCCGCCACTATCCCACCGTAATGCCCGGACACTATATGTTAAGAAAACGGACATGCATGGGGGAGGGGGCTAGTACCTCAAAACTGTCACTGAACACGATTTATTGACGTCATCGTGCTTTTCATACAACGTGTAGTTGTATTAAACTTCTCAGGAAGGCCTATATAGGATACGCCCTACTGTATTATGCATATACGACGATGTGAAAATATCAGGTTCTCGCTGAGATGTGCATGAAGGTAAGTCATGGGGCAATGATTGACCTGTTTACATCTAGACTAAGAGTTTCGTATTTTATTACACGTTAAGTATGATTAATAACAAGGAGCTCATCCATGGCGTTGTTCCTCATCTCCATCCTCCAAAACCTACCTGTTACTCCTCGCACTATACTGTATAGATGATCAGGATTTGTCTCAGTGACAGATTGAGGATGGTTCACGTACCATCACCTTCTGTCATGGTAACACACCTTCACTTTTTCCTCCATTGACTTGCGAAATATATTTGGTCCCTTCCTTGCCTAGGCCCGGCGTAGGCGCACGAGATTGGGCTTGGCTGGCCCCTCCCCTAATTTGGGCAGGAAAATTCCTGTCTGCCAACCTATATGCTCTTTTCGGGCAAACATGCATTAAAATTTCGGCCAATTGGAAGCCGTCCCATACGCGTATGGCTAGGCCATTGGATAGACTTCCTCCAAAGATGCAAGCTATAACTGGGGACGAGTCTTTCACACACTAGTTTTATACTTGTGTACCATCATTACAACCACTGCAATTTGGAGCTACGAGAGCTTTATGACAGGATGCCCCCAACCCCTGCTGATGCTGTAATCAAAATGTGATTCTGTATAGCAGACCGGAATATACAGTAAATGCAATCTAATGCCAAAATACCATCAAGTCTTTAGATTTTGCATTAATAAGTATTTCAATTCCTTCGACGCAATTTGCTTCATTATAAATTGAGTATATACTTGCCTGTAGAAACACGGTCAACGCCAAATCCCCCCATCCACCCCCAAAATGGGAACTATAATTGGAGGGTACTATTTTCGGGGGAGTGTGGTGCGATCTTCACAGACGTAGTACTGTAACTAACTATGGAGTCTTCTTTGTAGTTCCATGAACTAACAACCTTGAGCCCGACACATTTGTTGTTAAAAGTGGCGGTCAACCAAGGTATGCCATCAGTTTAATCCTATTAATTTGTTCAGATTCGTCATGTCCATTCACTAAGCCAGGTGTTTTAATGCTGTTGGTGCTACCAATATAACCAGATCACTGCATACTTGTGTGCTGAGACTTACTCAATCGTTCACTGTGTTTTATTTATACAAACCTAGTGTGTAGGTTAGAAATATTGACATTTCGGCAGACTGACATCAGGATATTCTGATATACTATTTGCTCAGTGGTACGAGTACAAAACGAGGTATCTCTGCTGCAAATAACCCCCAGGACTGTAAATTACGTGATAAAGGGATATGAACCCATTGTACAATTCGTCTCGTCACTCATTTCAAGAGTGTTGAAAAGGTACTGTAGTTGCGCCACGAAAATTCTTTTCGAGAGAGGGACATACCTCCGGCATGGATGAGGAAAGGTCAGAAATCGAGGGTTCCCAACTTCTCCTGCATGTCGGTGAGCAAGTGGTGTCATACAATATCCATCTTAAAAGTTGAATTCACGTAACGAATAAACATTTCACATGACCATTGGTAATGGCCGGTAATAAACGCAGGATGTATGGGCACACAAAACGGTCTTGTTTACATGAGACATCCCTACTTTCCATATATATATTTGGGACAAAAAGCATTGATTACTGGCCGAAATAAACGCTATTCCAAGAAAGAATGGTTGTAGAAGATGCATTATTTCCCGTTAACCCCATGGTCTCCTTCAGAGCGCCCTCTCACCCTTTAGCCTCGTTATAACCGCCGACCTCATGCATTTTATTCCCAAACATTTGCCAATGTAGCGCAAACTACGATTATGACTTAGAGAACTTCAAGCGGCAATTTCATGTGTACTGTTTTGGAAATTCCTTACGCAGCAGCTCCTATATTGGGGTCATGTGCTACGTGCTACCCTTAGCAGTTACATGATTGTATCCACAAAGGAGGCCTCTTACTATGGTTTCACGGGTCCCTTGCGCAAGACTACTTAATATTGTATGGCAACTCTGCTAGTAAAAGAAAGCGATACGCATGCCAATATGGGGCCCAAAGTGTTCAAATCCGGACATAGGCCAATTTCAATAGTCTACATCCTATATGGAGTCACTTTGGTCGCCCTACAAGGACTGAATGGGTTGGTCAGTGTGGATATCAAATGGAAAACACGTGCTTGTGGCCATGAAGATGGCCTCCATATGGGGAAAACCTGGGCTAATGTATGTGGGCATTGTGTGGGTTGGCCCATTTGGGTGCAATGTGGGAGAGAGTTAGGCGACTACAAGTTGGCATGGGTGGACCTGTGTTGGCCCATATCGGTTGCTCATGGGGAAAACTTGTGCCACCTCATATAGGCACTCACACTACGTGGTATCAATGTGAGTTGACTATATGGGTTCCAAATGGGGAAACTTGGGCCACTGCAAGTGGATATTGTACGCACTGGACCTTATGGGTACCATATGGGATGCACACGGGCCACATTACGTAGGTGTAGAGAGGGATGACCCATACACAGTGAATATTGGCCGAGCCAGGTTAAAGAGGGTGTATTTTTGCTGTCAATGATTAAGGAAGACAAATATTCCTCAAGTTGTAGTAGACTACATATATGAAGTTAAAGACGGACCAAAGTCTATACATGAGAACGATATGGCAATGTATTTATCTTTCACTGTGGCTGGACTTGGTTGAACAATTCAAGGCAGCAAGTGACTTGGATAACGCAAGACAGTTCTTACTTGCACTACTGTACAAGCTGACAAGAATGTTTCTAGCACTGTACTTGCTTAATCATGCAGGGTACTTTCTTTTCAGTCAGTCTGGAAAGAGACCATGTATTACAGACCAATAGTGCAAGGGTCTGCATGCTGGCAGGTCACGTGAAGTATCCCAAACAGTGAACATAGCTCCTGTGGGGAGCAGAATCTCTTCGGGGTAAAGTTTCGCTTCTAGTTGCACCCTGCAGCATCCAGGCATAGAGGTTTTGAGAGAGAGAGAAAAAAAGAAATTTTGCAAGACTGCGATAGATATTCTCATACAGAGGGTGGTCTTTGAGTCCATACATGGACTAGAATTGATATGTATTAGGTGTGTGTGAACCAAGAGAAAATAACTTGGCCTAGATGATCTCCATGAAATGCCCACAATGGGCCCATATACTTCTGGCCTAGATATGCTCGTATGATTTCCACATAGGAACAGATAAATACACATTCAACCCATATACCGCTGGCTCGTATGGGATGGCCCACATTCTACCCAGATATCAGTAGCCCAGATGGGCCCAGAACCATCTCAGGGTGTTTAACGTGGACTGGACTACATGACAGGACTCCATTTCAACACTGGGTTCTAAAATCAATGTGGACTATATGGTCTAACCCACATGGCACCCATACTGCCCCGTATGCCTTATGGACTCCATATGGGGATGTTACCTAGGTATATCAACGGTGAGCTACGCAAGCAAGCTTTATGATGGGTTGATCATAAAACATGTTTTCATTTCAAATTCAATGTGGTAGAAATGGGACTAATGTTCCTTTTTGGAGCAGAAAGGCAAAGTGTAGGACAGTGCACTTTCTATGAAACATTAAAAGCAGTGTATCCAGAAGAAATTAAATTTTCTTTTATTAGAGTAATGACACTGAAGTTATTAGTAGTTGATTATATAAGGGAAAAATGTTCTACATACTTGCATGTACAAACTTAAACTACAGCAGTTTTAAAGTACCAAGAGAGCATTTGCAAAACACTGCAGAGCAAGTAAAGGTTAGTGACTAGTGAGACGGCCGAGGGTTTTTTGTGGGGGAGGGGGGGGATTTTGCCTGCAATATTTTTTAATATCTCAATTTTTGATACATGCTTTAAATTTAAAAAAATAGAGCCGGGGAAGGATAGCGATGTAAAAAGGTTTTTATCACAAGATGACCGTTAGTGGTATCTTCACACTTTACTCCTTCCCAGTTCCCTACAAGCACTCTCTCCTCTTGTGCGAAATATACTGTTGGCCTAAAGATGTTCTTCCTTAATGTATGACGCATTATGCTAAAGTCATAGCATAGACGGTATGCAGTGGCGTAGCCAGGATTTTTTAGCAGGGGGCTCTGGGGGTCACGAACCTTTCCTAGGAGGGCACAATTTCTGAATTCTCTCTCTCTATAGGGTCTATATAAAGAAATGTGCATTCCAAAATTTTCCACGGGGGAACCTGGGGTGACACGGCTTTGTCGGGGGTTACGTGCCCCCTCGTGCCCCCCCCCCGTAGCTACGCCACTGACGGTATGCCATTAAAGGTATGTGAAAATAAAACCAAAAGAGTTGTTTCAATACACAGTGATAGATGACAATCTCCTTACGAAAACTCTTTTGGAATGATTTGGAATCTTTCACCATTCCCAAAATGTACCACTTCCAAGTCTGACCATTTTTGAGATTCCTCATTACCTTTACAAAAATTATGATGTGGATTGTTGCGCAGTGTTTGTATTTCTTTTATTAATCCTATATAAATTTCTTGTTAAAGGAAAAAAGCAGTCGAGCAAACTTGCTTTGACAGATGAAGTAAATATTATAAATCTCGTCCTATCTCTATCGCAAGTATCTTTCATAACGTTTCAGAACATAAAGGACCTAAGGTGGTATTGTCAAGGTGAACGCAGGGGTTATTTTGCAAAATATTACAACTTCAATAACAAAATTGTTGTCTTGTGATTTAAAAGAGCCCTTCATGAACTAGGAACTTTTCAATTTGGAGTGACCGCATTTCCATTTAAGTACAGTACCTGCCTGCTAGTACTGCGGACATTTTCCAAGTTTTCAAAACGGCTTCTTTCAAATTATACCCCTCAGGGCACATCAACATTACAGATGCCCTGTATAACAAACAAAGGATACCATAATTGTGACACTCCTTTGGGTACGTCACAAATCTGAATATTCAGCTCCTGTTCATCCAAAATGTGGAAATAAAATACAGCAAGTGTCTTGAACAATGGTCAATATTTGACCGATTTTGACGGGAATTGTGGTTATTTTCAATGATTTAATGCTTTTTCACATAAAAAAGCAGGTAAATCGTTTACATGTCCACAGACCTGTTCACTAATAACAGCAACTGGGTCACTGGATCTTTACAAGACGTAGTAACTCCCTAGTCCAAGAAATTTACCGGGCATGTGGTCTCGACCCCATGATCATACGTTCGATTAAAATTTGTTGGTAGACTGAAAAGCAAGTCTGTTCCATATCCATCTATAATATCGAGAATATATTACATGGAGCAGTTGACAAGTATCGTTGTCCTGGCGCAGAAAAAGCAGACCTAGTACATTCTTAAAGGTGCATTTTAATGACTACTTTTTCTTACTGGTCAATGGAGAAACGAAAACTAAATGATGCGAGTAATGTAGCAGTTTAGGAGAACGTTATAATCCTTAGAACGACACACTGGACAAAACAGACTGTCCATACGAGAATTCAAGCATAACGCCACAATAAGGGGTATCCTTTGAAGTCTTTGAATTAGTTCTTACCATGATTTCAACTTTGTTATCTGCGTCAGACAAGTTCCGATCCCATTATAGGTCTCTCAAACGGCGCGAAAAAATGACAGCATTAGCCGTACTTTACTTTGTTACACTGTACTTTGGGTAATCACGATTGATACCAGCACATACAGTAGGTCAATAGTTTAAGCTATACACTCAGTGTATTTACTTTACATGGACGACAGTAATGATTACCCTGATTATAGCATGTTACATTAACACACTTATAGACTACATTATTTCAAAGATTAAAGGTTCCTAATACATTAAATCGTCTTATCGCCATAGACTGTTATTTTAGCAATCTGATAATGATGCCAATAAAGGGGGTCAAAGGAGGTTCAATAAGACAGAAAAGAACTAAAACTTCAATTTCAATCGTGGTCGTTTAATTGGCTCAGTTAAAAAAGATAAACTGTAGTGGATCAGTAACATAGGCGTAGGAAGCTGTTCAAGGGGTTGGGGCTGAACATTGTTTTGGACCGCCGTACTAGGGGAAATGACTGCAAATTTTTGACATTTTTTACACAGGAAACAAACAAGGGGTTTTCATCCTTGGATTGAGGGGAGAAGCATACTTCCACCCACCACATTTTTGACTAGGGCCTAAAGCCCCCCACCCCCTCGCTTCCTACGCCTATGATCAGTTATGAGGATCGAGTACAGTAAAATTATCAATTAAATTTTTAAATTGATTGTATGTACAAAAGAAAGTAGGTCTTTATTGATGAAGCTATAAAGGGTTCCCAAGACGAGGACAGAAGATGAACATTGTCCGAACAACACTTGTCACTTACCCTTCCTAGTCACTACCCCTCTCCAACACACACGCACACACATGTAAGAACACTTGTCTTCCAATTTTGTCAACTTACGAAAGAGCCATTTTCGTTAACGCGTATTCACATAGGCCTATATAATGCATTATCAAAGCAAAATCTTCTAATGCACAGGATATTGAAGATGGCAGTGTGATGGATTTTATGTCCACACAATACACAAAGTTCATAAGAAAATTTACATTGCCGTTAAGGTCATGAGACTTGATGTGAAATGATAAAAGTCCTGTCACATGGGGCTTATCATCCCCAGTATGTGTGATGGTTTTTGTATATGAAGGTGTAAACACATGTGCAAGAGATGTAGAAAAACATAGCCGTTTAACATCACCATGGACTCGGTAAGACAAGGGGCACCAGGCCCTTTAAAAAGTGACAAACATGGTGGGGAAATAAGAAATTTATTGTGAAACAGTATAGTATATCAGCTGCAGGTCCTTTATGTTGGGGTAATTACTGAGAGGAATTGAGTGTGGAAGAAGTTTACTGAGAGGCATATCCACAATACTCCCTCCCCGCCCCTGCAGCCACCCCTTCTACCAGCCGTCAAGTTCAGAGAAGAAATATTGCTGAGTTACATATAAATCTCGGGTGATTGAACGGTGGGATAAAGTCGAATAAGTTACTAAGAAGTTACGCATAGTCATACTGTCATAGCCACTTTAGTATGACCAGGTCTTTAGTAACTACAATGATATAACTATTATGGGATGTAGTTGTCCGTAACAGCTCAGCCCTTCAACCAGGGAATAAAACACACACACTATAAACCAGGTAGTAAAACAATATTACAACCCTTTGTAACGACTAACGAACGATGTTATCAGGGACGCATAACTCAGAATAATTATAAAACTTAATTAATATTTGTAATCACTTTGTATGGTGTTGTATAAATTAGAATAATACTTTCACGGGTGAAGATACCTTGTATTGTAGGCTAGGCCTATATATTATGTACTATGTACATCTAAGATTGGTAAAAGAAAGCAACATAGTGAAGTTAAGGTGAAGAAAAGGATAAAATGCATTATTAAGTGCTCTTTAGTGCATTTCAAAAACTACAAAAATAATTACTTCTGCTTAAGTTAGTAAACTAGTGCAAAATAAACATTATTTTTTACATAAGCACCCAAAGAAAAACGTAGTAAAGAATTGAAACAAAAAGAAACGAATTTCGCCCAACTTGCAAATCAAATAAATTTAAAGAATTCAGCTGTTCAAAATCTTTTATATATTAAAATGTTAAAGTCGGTGAAGCATTTTATGAAAAAAAAGTATTATTTGTACCATACAAAACTTGGATCCTGAAAAGTGAAATAAAACATTGGTGCATAGCAGTTATGGATGCGTCCTGGAGAGCCATATTAGTAATAAGAGCTGCGGTGAAGGAGAGCCGAAGTGAGAAAGTGAGCCAACGGCGGCAGGGTTATTCATTCCCAAGGAGGGCAAAGTAGTATTACACCTTACCTTGTAGGAGGATGAGCTTTGCACTACATCTTGCCTTGCCAGCTGAATTTCTCGCCTCGCACATAAAACTTCCTTTATCAATTTCCATGGCGCAGGGTATTATAAGGGAGAACCATCCGTTCGAGCCTGATTGGAATTTGTAGCGATCGTGGCCATCGTAAACTCGTTTTCCATCCTTATACCACAAAACTTCGGGTTTGGGATACCCGTCGATTTTACACTCAAATTTAATTTCGAATGGCGCTGGTAATCCCACTTCTACATGGTGGAACTTTTGTAAAAAGACAGGCGCTTGCGCAACGGCCTGTTTTGATGAAACATTATTGTTGCTATCGTCAGCCGACATATTTCCTATTCTTCTTGAGTATGGAGAAGAGGACCGAGTTCCCCTTTTGTGCGACAAGTAACTCTCCATAGCGTTCGGTTGAGAGTGCGAGGAGAACAATGGCTGTGTAACCGGTTCGTGACTGTCACTTGAGCAAGAAGACGTCGAGTACCGCTCGTCATCCGTTTCTACCCTTGTTGACTTAGCCGGTTCGTTTACACAACGTCCCTCTACCAACAACGGTAGCTTCTTTTGGTCGCTGCCATCATCGGCACTAATCTGTCCATTACCTTTGCTACTTGTCTGTTCTGAGAGCTCTACCGGTGCGAGTACAGGTGTTCCGGAATTCACCTCAAAGGAACGCGAAGTTTGCACTGATGAAGCGATAACGACAACCTGCTCATCATCGCGACGAGATAGTTCTCCCTGTTTGTCGAGTTCTCTATTCATGATGGCTTGTTCTTTGCCCTCGCTAAGTTCTTCCCTAGTAAGGTCAGCTTCGGCAATCCATAAATCTTTACGTGAGCGACGGTTTGTCTCACAAAATATAGTTTCCGTGGCTGATACCGAATCGCTTAGTTCCCACAACCCTGCCTGCCTCTTTGAGGCCTCCGATTGTTTGTTGGAATTAGTGATAATTTGACCAAATCGTGACTTTGATAAGCTGTCCTTATCATTCCCGTCAGAGTCCGACAAGTTAGAACGACTAGTGTGAATAGGCGATTTCGGACGCCGTTTCAATATGGACTTAAGTACTGGTTGCTGCTGCGGTGGTTGTAGTGAAGAATTCTCTTTTGTCCTTTCTGTTCCGATCGATTCCTCTTTCTTTAATTCTTGATTACGTATACCCTCCCTGATAGAGTTAGGTTGTTTGACCTTGCCGCCCTCTATTGTCGAATCATTCAAGTTCTCTCTACCTTCGAGATTCTGGTCCTCGACCTCATTAGAAGGGTGTCGATGGATAACGGTCTCGGAGTCCAAACTGATTTCAGGGCGAACATTCGAGCTCTCTGGCAAAGCATTCACACCAGACGGTATCTTTCTCTCATGTAACAAGCTTGTATTTGTAGGCAACACGTTCGTTGTATTAAACCCGTACCCCGCTGTATTCAAAGCTCTTGTAATGTTCTTTTGTGACCCTTCTTTATTGATTCTCTCTTCGTCCCCAGTTGGTTGGCTTCCTTCATCAATCAGATTCTTTTGTCCTCTTACAGTTACAGAAGGAAAACCTTCATTTGTGATTCTTTTGCTTGACAGCGATGGATATCCGAGCTGTCCAGATGGGTGGGAAGCCGAGGACCGGTCCTCCTTTTCCATTGCTTTGGATTCCGTTGTTTCTGTGGTTGAATCATTTATATGTTGGTTGTAATTATGATGACTTTTATCTACGCTATTATTCTTGTCCGTTGAAATCTTGTCATTGGCATATTTCCCCTCGGCTTGAGCCGAAGACGGTGGAGAAACAGACAGCTTTCTCTGTTGAGTTGCCAGTCTGAGTATGCTCATTCTTCCAATTGCACGTACAGCATGAGTTGTTTTCTGTAAACAAGCAGAGAACAACATTAAAAGAAATGCATTAAAGATTGCTTCATTGGACAATAGTACAAGACAAAGATTTCCTAATCAAATAACCGTGTCTATCAGAAAAATGTTTTGACAACTGTATAATCAGATGGTTTTGGGTACTACATGAACAACTCTGGGCATGGAAAGCAGATATGACCAGTGTGGGCACCACTACTGAGTGACAAACCAGGAAGAAAACAGTGACATTTTTCTTCAGTTCCTATCAAATAAAGATCATGTTTTCTTTTTGTTAAAATAGGGAAGAGGGTACAATTGTGCTAAAGTGGATAGTCTGACAGTTGAGCACATAGAGGCCAAGGGTGCATCTCCCAACAGACAACCGTCATATGTTTGCTATATGGCAATGCTGGGAAGTGGTACATGTAGGCTGAACACCGATAGGGACGGATCCCCAAACACCGTTCACACAGTAGCCTAAGTCTTCGAATATGCAAGGTGCCGCCATTTATTATGCAGCCCGCGAGGTGGGGTGGGGTGAGAGACAAGACAACAGCTATGTGTCTCTTTTGCTTCAAGTAGAGGAAGGGTGAAAAGCAAGACATGAAGAAATGAGAAAACTGTTTCTTTGTGGTGCATCAATGGATTTGTTTCCCAACCTGCTTTACCAGGTGCTGGGAACGCAGTCTCTGGGTCCTTTGCCTGTTAGGACGGGTGGTGAACAACGGTGCACCATACTACATCTCTCCAAAGCTAGGTACTTTTTCTTTTGAATTCTAGTTTTTCCCAGCTTGCTCCCACCGATTTCGGCATTTTCACACCGTCATCTGTATTTTACACTAATCAGCACCCCTTTTTATATCCATTTGCATTGGTGAGGTTAGTCAGAGTAATCCTACCATCGTGGGCCATGCATCATTTGGGCTTGTCATTTAGGCTACGCCAAAGGGCCCAAATAAACCACGCCCTCGTTTCAGGGTTACTCTGAATGAACTGAGCTGGGTTAATGCTGCGCGAAAGGCCGTGTGTAATTTGTCGAAGGTATTGTTAATGGAGATTCCAAAATAAGCCACGCCCCAAACGAGAGTATGTTGTGGTTTCAGCGCATTAGGGGGGTGTCGTTGAAGGAGGGGAAGTGTATGCCCTCCACTCGGTTGCTGGAACGAGGGAGTTGCCACTAAACACCCTGTTGGAACATACTTTAAGAGTTTAATCAGGGAGTTCTAGTGGCAACTCCCTGTAGGTTAACTATGGCTGCTTGTCTATGTAGTACTTCCACCGTTGTGCAGAGTTTAAGACAGGAAGTAGGGCCATGACTTCTGACAAGGTGCTTCAGGGTTCATGTCTATTATGAAAACATTCATTTTATTGGCCAACGTCTACGTGAGCTCGGTCGAGTAACTGAACACCGGCGTGGTGTAGTTCGTGAAACAACACCATAACAAGATTGCGATAAGCTAAGGTACGGTTCCTCATAACTAGGCTAAGTCATAAAACTCACAGTTACTGTGATGAGAATTTGTAGCTGATAACGTAGAAAGAGACATAAACATCGAACTATAATTTCGTGAAAGGTTAGTAAGATAAGTGTTTCAGGTGATATTTTGTTCTAAAATATATTATATTGTGAGGTGCATGTTCTCGTAATTTCAGGCCGGTGATGTTTGTGTGACTTTTATGACTACACACTCTAAAAACAAATTTGTTAAAATAAGTTTAACTCGTCTAATGAAACACCATTTTGACTAAATTGACTCAAAATGGTATATCTTTTGGCTAATAACCCTTTATTAGACTATTTTGTAAGAGAACACCATGCCCGATTTTCGGTCAACACGCTAACATTACAAACACATGCTCATGTTCTTGAAAAAAGGCTGTGCACTGAGTTAAGTAAAGTATATGTCAACACCAATGTTCAACCGCCTCAGTGTCGCAGGGGAATTCCCTCGTGGTACCTTTGCAAAAAGAGTTGTTTTCCATCCGTAATAGTTAGTGCAGATTGGTACGTTAAGCATTTATTTGCTTGATGAATAAAAATAACAACACATGTAATAACACATCTACACATGTTGTTTGCATGGAAATTAGATTCGTTGTGTGTATTTTTTCTACTACGGGGACAAGTACAAAGAAACGAGGGCGTTTCACTAAATTGAAAGAAGACACATGTTACTCTGCTTCAGCAAAGGCGTTTCGTCAGTTTGTCACAGTTTGTCAGGGAGTTTCTAAATCGAGAGGCAACTGTGTGTTTTATGTTTAAAGTGAGGGAAAGTTTTTCTATACACATGGTATCATGTTGCAGTATAGGCCTAGGTGATTAGTTCATGTGATAGTCTAGGTTCAGGGGCGTTGTTAGTTCATCTGGTAGTCTAGGCCCAAGGGGGGGGGTAGTTGGTTGGTATGGTACTCTAGGCCCAGGGGCGTAGTTAGTTTATATGGTAGTCTAGGCCCGGGGCCTTAGTTAGTTCATAAAGTAGTCTAGGTCCAGGGGTGTAGTTAATTCATGAGGTAGATCTCAGCCGGGGGGGGGGGGTAATTCTCTTGTTAAAGGACTCGGAAGACGGTAAGCAAGGCTGGAAAATTCTCCCAGAAAGAAACAATAAAGAAGAGTGTGCCAACAGTACATAGTTGTCATACACATACCATATCAAAAGTTCCCTACCTTGCCTATCCCTAAATACGCCCCTGTCGGGATAGGTGGCATCAATCATTTGCAGTAATCGTACTTACTGAGTTACGTATAGCGATAAGACAGTCAAGACAGTAATAGCGACGGTGTTGCGATATCATGAAAACCAGTTAGTTTTTAAAAGAAGTGCTTTAAAGTAATTCTAGGTACAGGGTAGCCCCTTTTGGCGAAAGCCAAAGTGAGCAGTTAAGCACGCTGAACTTGCAGGAAATCGTAGAACGCTACAACACTATATATATATATATATATATATTTTCCAGTGTCACAGTTTTTCACTATATATATATATATATATATATATATATATATATATATATATATGTATATATATATATATATATATATATATATATATATATATATATATATATTGTTACAAGACGACCCATCAGGAACACTGGATTGAATCCATCGACGAGCGAGTGGAAAGTTCCAGAGAATTCAACTTCAACGCAGCCTTTCTAGAACTGTCTAGAAGTGAGAACTGTTTACGTTATGTCCCAATTATAGCAGCGACCTGGCAACACTCCTAGCCAGCTGCAACAATTGTTTACAACTACTGTGTGTTCTAGAAGTTTCTATTAAGGAACGTTCTCGTAATTGCTGGACTGTGTACACTAGAAGTTTCTGTTAAATTCTGGAGAGTTCTCGAATAAAAGCCTAGCATATAAAAGGCAGTTCAACAACTGCTAACGATGAGAGATACCCTAATACTTCATCGAGAGACACCATCGAGTCCAGACGTTATTCTGCTGTCCGTTTGTTGACCGAATCATATGAGGCCAGCCACTGACAATTCACACTTGTGACAAATTGCCTTACGCCGTTTCTACACTGTGTATTGAGGTTGTTATCATCCATCGCCTACCTAGCCTTGTCATTATTCGCTCGTGGAACCAGTTCCTACGCTACAGCACGCTGCAGGTCTACCACTGTGCCATCGTCAACGTGCATGCACTACCAGCCCTTGGACCAGACCAGGCAAATATTAAGTAAAGGATTGTGAGTAAGTTTAATTAATTATTGTAAATTTAAGTAAGATAAGGAGATTGTAAATAATCATTAAGTTGTTGAATTTTAATCTCGTTCTTCTGTGATCTTTCGCTGTTATTGGTTTGACTCGCGACCACAAGCCGTAACAGAATTGGTGGCCTAACATCCGGGAACGAAAAGTACTAGAAAATTCGAGAAATTCTGTTGTAAATCGTAAACAACTTCAAAATGCCATTCAACTTAGATAAATTCGTGACTAGTCCCTCAGTCGAGGAACTAGATTCATTAAAGAAGTCTGAGATTGTAAAGGTCGCAAAACATTATAGCATTGAATTTCAGCCTTTAATGCGGAAAGACGAGATTAAAAGATATGTTCTAGAATATCTTGTGGATGAAGGTGTCCTGCCTAGTACAGTATTGGAAACAGCTATCACTGTGCCAATTGATTACACATTTGAATTGAAAAGGCTTGAATTAGAAATGAATAAGGAGATTAGATTAAAAGAAATGGAAAGAGAAATGCAAAAGGAGAAAGAGGAAAGAGAAATGCAAATGCAAAGGGAAAAAGAGGAAAGAGAAGAAAGAGAAAGAAGGGAGGAAAAGGCAAGAGAACATGAATTTAGGTTGAAGCAACTAGAGTTAGGGGTCATAAAAGCCTCAGACCCTAAAATAGGCTTGGATACTGGGGGATTCGATGTTTCTAAGCACGTAAAATTTGTCCCCAAATTTCAGGAGGATAATGTGGAGAAATTCTTTAATCATTTCGAAAAGCTGGGTGAGCAACTAAAGTGGCCAAGAGATAAATGGTCCATACTCATCCAGAGTAATTTCACAGGCAAGGCTCAAGAAGTGTATTCTGCTCTGTCAATAGAGGACAGCATGGATTATGATAAGGTTAAAAAGGCCATATTACAAGCCTATGAATTGGTGCCTGAAGCTTATCGCCAAAAATTTAGAAAGTATCGTAAGGCGGATACACAAACATACGTAGAGTTTGCTTATCAAAAAGAAAGGCATTTCGACAGATGGTGTGCTTCCAAAAAGGTCTCCACATTTGACACTTTAAGACAACTGATGCTGGTCGAGGAATTCAAACGGTGTGTGAATGATGACATTAAGACTCACCTTGAGGAAAATAAGGCTGACAAATTAAAGGAAGTGGCAAATTTGGCTGATCAGTATGCACTTACCCATAAATTCAGTAAAGTGGGTCAGACTCAAAACAAGGGTCAGTTTAGTAGGCCAAAGAAGAAATATGGCAATAATAGTGGCACAACAGGTAACAGTGGATCTCAGTCTGGTTCTATCTCTCCAACAAATTCTGGTAAAAAACAACCAGATTCAAGTCGTCAAAAGAACGACCAGGTCAGCTCAAACAAAGCTGCCTTTAAAGACATAAGTTGTGGTTTCTGTCACAAAAAGGGCCACACAATGGCAAATTGCTTCACATTGGCAAAATTAAAGGAGACTGAAACAGCCTCCAATGCCTTAGCCAATGCAGAGAATTCTTCTGAGGTAGTCGTGACTTTACGGCCTAATTCTAACGACAAAATTAAGGAAGAATATCTTCCATTCGTGTCTGAGGGGTTTATTTCCCTAGATGGGAATTCAGCTCATCCACCCGTCAAAATTAAAATTTTGCGTGACACAGGCGCAACTCAGTCGTTGCTTCTTGATGGAGTTTTGCCATTATCGGACTCTACTTCCACAGGGGCAAATGTACTAATTCAGGGGGTTGAGTGTGGATTTATTTCTGTCCCTCTCCACAAAATTAATTTGAAGTCAGACTTAGTTTCTGGGTCGGTCATAGTAGGGGTCAGACCTACTCTACCTGTAAAGGGGGTATCTCTGTTGCTAGGCAATGACCTAGCTGGTGGAAAGGCAGTAGCCAATGCAATTTTGACAGATAAACCATGTGATTATAACAACACAGAGCAATTAGAAAAGGAATTTCCAAATTTATTCCCTGCCTGTGCTGTCACTAGAGCTATGTCACAAAAGCTCGCCGTGGATGATAATCTTAAACATCCACCCTCCAAAAGTGAGGATACAGTTCCCAAAAGTGGAACAAGTAGGGAATCATGTAAGGATGATAATGTTAAACATCCACTCTCTAAAAATGAGGGTATGATTTCCGAAAATAAGGATGATAAACGTAATCATCCGCCCTCTAAAACTGAGGAATTAGTTCCTAAAAATGGAACAACACTCCCAAAGGAGGAGTCAGAGTCTGAAAAAGATTCTAGTGAAAATATTCATGAAAGTGAAGATTCTTGGTATGATCTCAGCCAATCTTTTATGACTAATCTTAATGATAGTCAGGATTGTGAGTCTCCTGGCCCCACACATGGTGAGGGGGTAGAACAGGAAAAATCAAAAATGTCTGACACACTCCACAGAGACCAGTTGTCAGTCCAACAACAACATGATGAAGAGCTTCAGCCATTAATAGCTGGTGCACTCACTGAGGATGAATCGAAAGACGTCCCAGTCTGCTTTTATTTGAAAAACAATATTTTGATGCGTAAATGGCGACCACCTGATGCACTATTAGATGAAGAGTGGAGAATTTACCATCAAATTGTGGTACCTAGGACTTGTAGAAGGGAAATACTGAGTATTGCTCATGAAATGCCATTTGCAGGGCACCTAGGAGTCAATAAGACTTACCACAGAATTCTAAATCACTTTTATTGGCCAAAACTTAAAAGTGATGTGGCCAAATTTTGTAAGACCTGTCACTCATGTCAAATGGTTGGGAAGCCGAATCAGAATATTCCGGCTGCACCCTTAAAGCCAATTCCTGCTTTTGAAGAGCCGTTTAGTAGAGTCATCATTGATTGTGTAGGTCCCCTACCTAAGAGTAGGGCAGGGCATCAGTATATATTAACCATTATGTGTGCTTCTACAAGGTTTCCAGAGGCAATACCTCTGAGAAATATTAAGGCTCGGACAGTCTTACAAGCTTTACTTAAATTTTTCACATTGTTTGGGTTGCCTAAAGAGATCCAATCAGATCAAGGGTCTAATTTCATGTCAACTGTATTCCAACAGATGTTGTATGAGTTAGGCATAGACCAAATTAAGTCTTCGGCTTATCATCCTGAAAGCCAAGGGGCTTTAGAAAGGTTTCACCAAACATTGAAGAATATGTTAAAGACATATTGTCATGATAATGAGAGAGATTGGGATGAAGGCATTCCATTTGTAATGTTTGCTGCCAGGGAATCTATGCAAGAGTCACTTGGGTTCAGTCCATTTGAACTTGTCTTTGGACACACAGTTCGTGGACCATTGAAATTGTTAAAGGAGAAGTGGTTATCAGATCCAGGTGAAGACATACATCTACTTGATTATGTATCCCGCTTTAAAGATCGTCTTCATGGTGCATGTGAACTTGCTCAGGAAAATCTGAGGCACTCTCAGAAGAAAATGAAAGCGTGGTACGACAAGACCACTGTGAAAAGAGAGTTTAAACCTGGTGATAAGGTGCTAGTGTTTTTACCTGTTTCTGGTCAGCCACTTCAAGCTCGCTTTCAAGGACCTTATGTCATTGAGAGAAAAGTTAGTGACACAGATTACGTCATTTTGACACCTGACAAGCGTAAATCTAAAAGAGTATGTCATATTAATATGATGAAGAAATATTATGAAAGAGAAGATTGTGACATTTCTAAGGATGAAAGTGTACATGATGTAAGTAGTAACACTAATGATACAGGTGATCAAGTGTGTATTATCAATGCTGATTATGAACTCAGTAATGATGAGATCAAGGCTAATAATGTTCCTGACATGTGTATTAAGTTACAAAATTCTGATGTGTTGAAAAATCTTGGCCAGAAATTAAGTCATCTGGATCACAAAGAAAAGTTAGAAATGAAATCATTAATCTATGAATATGCATGCTTGTTCTCAGATGATCCTACTAGGACAAATTTGATTGAACATGATGTTGATGTGGGAGATGCCACACCAATCAAGCAGCATCCTTACCGAGTTAACCCTCGAAAACAACAACATCTCAGGGATGAGGTTCGGTATATGTTAGACCATGACATTATAGAACCTAGTAATAGTGAATGGTCTTCCCCTTGTATATTGGTCCCCAAGCCAGATGGTGGGTACAGATTTTGTACTGATTACCGAAAGGTGAATGCAGTCACAAGAACGGATTCCTATCCGATACCCCGTATCGATGATTGTATTGATAGGATTGGGAAAGCTACGTATGTGTCAAAGTTTGACTTACTAAAGGGGTACTGGGAGATACCACTCACTGAGAGGGCTCGGAAAATCTCGGCATTCGTGACGCCAGATGGGTTATTTCAGTATAGGGTTATGCCGTTTGGTATGAAAAATTCACAGATGACCTTTAAACGCTTAGTAAATAACCTTACGTCAGATTTAGAAAATTGTGAAGTATATGTTGATGACCTTATTGTGTGCAGCAACTCGTGGGATGAACATGTACAACATGTTAAGGCATTATTTGACAAGCTGGCCAAAGCTAATTTGACTGTCAATTTGGTCAAAAGTGAGATTGCTTGTGCCCATGTGGTGTACTTAGGGCATGTGGTTGATCAGGGTAAAGTTAGACCAATTAAGGCCAAAGTTGAGGGCATTGACAAATTCCCTGCCCCAACTGATAAAAGGCAGCTCACGCGCTTCCTAGGCATGGCTGGTTACTACAGACGTTTTTGTCCGAATTTCTCTGACATTGCTGCACCACTGACAAAATTGTTAAAGAAAAATGAAAAGTTTGATTGGACAGATGATTGCCAAGCAGCATTTGAATTATTGAAAAAGGCACTAATGAGTTCACCAGTGTTGATTGCTCCAGATTTTGAAACACAATTTAAGTTGGCAGTAGATGCCAGTGACAATGGCATAGGAGCAGTTTTGCTTCAAGCTGATGAGCATGGTGTTGATCACCCTGTTTGTTATTATTCTAAGAAATTTGACAAACACCAGAAAAATTATTCAACAATTGAAAAGGAGACATTAGCTTTGATACTTGGTCTTCAACACTTTGATGTTTATTTGGGAACTACTAGTTTCCCTATCACTGTATACACTGATCATAACCCTTTGACATTTTTATCTAAGATGAAGAATAAAAATCAAAGATTGATGAGGTGGAGTTTATTTCTGCAATCGTATAATGTAGATATTAAGCATATTAAAGGGAAAGACAATGTTGTACCAGACTCTTTGTCAAGAATTTGATCTGATGCAGTATGTTGAAAATCTCACTGTAAGTTTTGAAATTTTGCGTTAACTATGGCACAATGTGTATTGATGATGTTACTGTATTCATGTATCATCACCTAGCAAGATAAGTTGTATGTTATGATTATACCTTCCATTGAATATTGGACTACAAAATATATACTGTAGTTATTACTATAAAGTTATACATTGTAAATATTGTAACTTAAGTTTTGTCCGAGACGTCCAAAACTTTTTCAAGGGGGGGAGTGTTACAAGACGACCCATCAGGAACACTGGATTGAATCCATCGACGAGCGAGTGGAAAGTTCCAGAGAATTCAACTTCAACGCAGCCTTTCTAGAACTGTCTAGAAGTGAGAACTGTTTACGTTATGTCCCAATTATAGCAGCGACCTGGCAACACTCCTAGCCAGCTGCAACAATTGTTTACAACTACTGTGTGTTCTAGAAGTTTCTATTAAGGAACGTTCTCGTAATTGCTGGACTGTGTACACTAGAAGTTTCTGTTAAATTCTGGAGAGTTCTCGAATAAAAGCCTAGCATATAAAAGGCAGTTCAACAACTGCTAACGATGAGAGATACCCTAATACTTCATCGAGAGACACCATCGAGTCCAGACGTTATTCTGCTGTCCGTTTGTTGACCGAATCATATGAGGCCAGCCACTGACAATTCACACTTGTGACAAATTGCCTTACGCCGTTTCTACACTGTGTATTGAGGTTGTTATCATCCATCGCCTACCTAGCCTTGTCATTATTCGCTCGTGGAACCAGTTCCTACGCTACAGCACGCTGCAGGTCTACCACTGTGCCATCGTCAACGTGCATGCACTACCAGCCCTTGGACCAGACCAGGCAAATATTAAGTAAAGGATTGTGAGTAAGTTTAATTAATTATTGTAAATTTAAGTAAGATAAGGAGATTGTAAATAATCATTAAGTTGTTGAATTTTAATCTCGTTCTTCTGTGATCTTTCGCTGTTATTGGTTTGACTCGCGACCACAAGCCGTAACAATATATATATGTATATATATATATATATTTGTAAATATATATATATATATAATAAAATAAAGAAAGTAATGCAATACAGAGCATAACTGGTTGATTTTAGGAGTACGGTACAAAAGATACAAAATGTATTTCAAAATTTTCGGTCCCCCTGGGACCTTCGTCAGCGAGATCTTAAGGCAAAATGAGTACAATAATTGCACAAAAAAGCTGTATACTATGTAAAAACAAAAGAAGGGATTAAATTGTTTGCTGGAACGTAAGTCTTTTTTAAGTCCGGTGATGTGTGCTTTAAGCTTCATTTTCTGTTTTACTATATACATATATATATATATATATATATATATATATATATATATATATATATATATATATAATATATAGTTCAAGAAAAGTAGCATCACACCAGTAACAAGCAAATAACATAAATAGAAAATGGTGAAACATATCTAAATTTTCGGACCACACAGGGCCCTTCATCAGTTTCAACGAGAAGCAACTGAACAACACCGAAAATTTAGATATGTTTCATCATTTTGTATTTATGCTACATATATATATATATATATATATATATATATATATATATATATATATATATATCTATACACGAACTTCGTGCGTTGCTTGACATCGGATGAATATAATTCTAAAAACTTCTGTGCAACTTGAATCATTCACGCCATAGGCGGATTAGCCTAAACCTTGCAAACTTAAATTTGCTATTGCACTAATGGATCCCAAATGTTAAAGGCTTGCTACTACACTTAGCTAGAACAGATGTTAAAGTCTAAACAAATATAGGCCTATCGTCCGTTGGATATTCTGGCACTTTTTGAAAAATAAAATAAAAATAAAGGTATAGCTCAAAGGAAAGTTTCCACAAAAAAAGTTACTGACAAACCTGCCATACTCCCGTTTGTTCTTCACAACTGGAGGGCATTGTAGACAAAAGTTATACCGTATTTTATCCCAGATGTTCCAATCACTAGTTTCGATCGAGTGTTACTTTCCAGACCTCAAATAGAATCGGTACTCTCCGTCAAGTCACTCATCCCAGCAACTGAATCTCTAGAAGTTGTGGGAATGTTTTTGGTCAATTCTAAAACTACTACAATGGCAAGGAGAACCTATCCAAAACTTCTATTCTCTAGGACCTCCCATCTATATCTCATTCTGGTCTTGTTTCATTCCACTTTTCTTTTTTCTTTTTTGAGGATTTTATTCAAGTCAAAACAACAAGAAAACCGGAAGGTGGAATACGTCACAACAAAATACAATCTTGTTTCAGTCCTCCAGATCAAAAAGGTAATTGGAACAAATAGATAACCCATAAAAGTCTCCAAATCTTATTGTAAGCGTCTATTTAACTGTAGACTTAACGACCTTTTGTCTGGCCACTTTCGTAGAGTCCAAACAATAACGGTAGCGGAAGGATCTTCCTACTCCGGGGTCGTTTAATGGAATCTCGATAAGTAAGTTGAGAAAGACAAGAGTCCAAGTTTGGTAGAAGGTCCCATCCATGCCTCGGGATCTCTACCTCCCTAGTTGTAATCATTGTTATAGATATAACACACGTTTTTGTGATGTGAATATACCTCTGCCACGGTTGTGGACCATTTTAAAAGGTTTTATGATCACTTAGTCTGTACTAGTAGGCCACGAGATCTTGCACATGAGATTCGTGACTCAGTGCCACTGGAGTTTACAAACCACATAATATCTATATAAGTTGGATTCATTTTATTCGCAATATAACCTGATAACTTCACACAGTCAACTTGCCAGCCCGGCGGGCGTGTATTACCATGGAGCCACCACACGTCCGTGTGGTAGCTCCATGGTATTACCCCTGCACCTTTACTGACTGCACTCGCATGGAGCTACCCGTGTGGTAGCTCCATGGTTAGAGTATGTACGTGAAAAGGGGGCGTATACATTTCGACACCTGCAACGAAGATAGGTAGTCAGCTTGATACGTAAAAACATTGAACGGCATTTTGCCGACTGGCTCCGTGAATGGGGGTGTCTCACTCCCACCCCACCCCTCTAGCGACGGTCCTGCATATTGAAAGAAGTGACACTTGTGGATAACTGTAGCATAATAGCCAAGTTTTGTAATGTACTATGAAGTAAAAACATTAAAATGTTTTCAAAAGGACAATTTTACGGTCCGCCAATTTCGGCATTCTCATATTTGCCCGTAGGACAGTTTGAGTGGCATAAGTCTTTTAAAGCCCTGTGTCACCTACCATCCTTCTTCCTCCCAGCTACAGAAAAAGCCCCTTGCAGCATTAAAGGGAACATTCCTTAGTAACTATTAAAATAGCCTACAAAGTGCTCTTAAGGATGATTTCTGTAATCTCTTCTGTAATCTCTAGTGTGCATTTAAGGTTATAACGTAGTCGGAAGACGGTCAAATATAGTCTCATTCTTCAGTTCTTGTGTCGACAATTTTGTTAATACCCCAGAGCTTCCAGGGGCTTCGCACCCGGTCCCCACTGGAACAGTGCCCCTGAACCCCATTAGGAGCCCTTGGGGGATCGGTCCACACTTCGGTGCAGCTCCTGGCGTCCGTTAGATTCAAAAAACTTTCTCCGTCCCTGACCCCAATTTTGTGTTATGCTACCCGTACTCTGGGTCGGACCCATACGTAAAAACAATGAATGTGTAAGCCTTCCCTTTATTTTAAAATGTGTTTTATTATTGTCGTTTCATTCATAGTAAGGCTATGCCATAGAGAGGGGGCATTTGCCAAACCCCATTCGGTGAAAGGGGCGGTGAGCTGAAAAAAAAGTTGGGAACCACTATACCTTAAATGCTGACACACCAGAGGCATCAGGATAGCCGCTGTGATGATACGGTTATCCATGGAGGTACTAATCAATCCGGGTGGTACTTCCATGGGCAATTGTGGGTCTTACCGCAATTGCCCCCACAAGTTCATCTAGAATATAGGCTACTCGTTAGTGTAATCATGCAGCGCCTTAGAGCGCCCACATGAAGCACGGCCTCTATCAGTGTGAGGGCCAATTTCACTGAAAAGCTACAAAAGACCAAGAAGTACGAGGTAGTTCCCATGGTTACACCGTTGAAAGGTTCATGAACCGATACCTCGGTCTGCAACTGTCCATTCTTTAATAAATGTCTGTTGCTGGTTATATAGAATTTGCGAAAATACAGAGCTTGTTTGTAGCAATGGATTCTTTCATTCTACTATCAGTACGCTATGTCATCGGTTCTGAGAAATGAAGGTGTGTAAATTGTTTATCTGCGCATAATTACTAGAATATAGACAAAGGAATGAACTACCGATTGGCGCCAGTGGAGGTTAAGATGCCTTGCCCACATGCTAGGCTAACTGAACCATAGTCGCCTGTCAACCATACAACTCCGTTTTCATCGCCATCGGCCCGCGACCTGTGCATTGTTAGGTACCATATTATGTAGACACAGTAGCGGAACATAATAGTTCCTAACAGAAAGAGTTCAAGAAAGGACTTGTGTAAAACTTCAAACAAATTGCATCCTTCTCCCCCACAATCGCTGCCCTCTCGAGTATGTACTTGAAAACACAAAATAATCTTAAGAGGGACTTGAAAGTTAATCCCATTTTGACCAAAACGCCGAGTCGTTCCCTTTTCTAAATTCTTCAATTTGGAAGAAAAGAATCGTGGCCGGAGAACCATATAGCAGAAGCTATACTTATAGAAAAGGCTCTTCTTTTACGTACGGAGTTTTAAAATCGAGAAAGCCTTACATAGGTTGGAAAGAAGTTAAGGGTTAGATTTTAAACTCTTCTTATACGTGGTTGCATCTCATCATATCAGGAGGTCAGTGACTGACATTCTACTAAGACAAGGAACACGCATGGTTCCCAATTGCTGGGCCAAAGCAAAATTTATCAACAATCTGACAATTGGTTAGGTGAAGCGTCGACTCCATGTGTACAGCCCGCCGGTCTGTAGCATGAGTAAAATAAACATGGCGTACTCAAAATAATAGAGGGCACATCGTACACTGACCATGCCACAGTAAATGACCCATGATGCAAGTTTGGAGACCGTGACGGTAATTCGAGTTCAAGATATTTTACATTCTATTTGAATTCGAATGAGAGGTATACCGGTACTTACAAATTGAATTCAAGATTTGTAAAATTTTAATTAAAGATATGTTCAATTCTTACAAAGGAATTAGAGATAGGCTATCTTTAAATCAATATCTAATTGAAATGAAGATATCTTTAAATGATTTTAAAAATACCTGAAATCATGTTAGTATTTATTAAAATAGGCCAATTTTATTACAACGTATTAAGATAAACCGAGTAGATCTAAAGACACCTTTAAATATTCTACCTATGATATATTTATTTTTTTGAAGATATTACTGACTATTTTAAGTTATCTTCAAATATTTAAAGATATCTTTAGTTCTGGAATAAAAATTAACGGCTTGCCATAATCCGACATCAGCTGTGTACAAACTTATAAACCCGCCGTACTGCCGTACATGTACTGCTTACGTGTTACCATGCAGAAAGATATATTTGTGAATCAACAGTATAATTTACAACAAGGCATCTAGCTCGTAAAAAAAAGGCGCGCACAGTGCAAACAAGGGCGTAGCTATTGGGTGTGGCCCAACGGTCAGTCAGCACCTCGAATGATCACTAGGCAAATCGAATCTCGGAATAGAGAAAAAGTGGAAGAGACGAGAAGAATTTTTTCTGCGTGGCAGTGAAAGAAGCAACCAAACTTTTACCACTTTAAGGGTTGGCAGTTTTGAGAATTAATTTTCGCGCTTCGCGCGATGCATATTGCTGGTCGTTAGTTCGCTGAGACCAGCGTTTTTCAATTCGTGTAGCCATAGATATTGCTTATACACTCACTATCACGTTAAGTTCCCCGTATCTGAAAATGCTTGATTCTGCTCAGAAAAAGCAGTTTCTTTTAAGTGTTCCATGATGCGATATCCCAGACTGGAGATCAAATCAACTCGTCGACAGACGGTGATTACGATACAATGCAAGTAAGCTCCGATAGAGGGTCATTCGTTCAGGCAGTTGATCCATTTATTCTCTCCATGATAAAAACATTCTCTGCATCCCTCCGCTTTTTTTTTTTTTTTTTGCTCTTTTTTTTTTTTTTTTGCTCTTTTTCTGCGCTTCGCGTATTTTCTACTCTTCTAATACTGCATATAAACCAGGACAAAACACGGTACATCATGGCGATGAATTAGTTTGTTGTAGCCTATTGTCTAATACTTTTCTTCCCATTCTTCCCATCTCCTTCTCTCACTAGTATTCTTGACCACCCACCCCCCACCCGGCAAATTTGTAACTTAGACAAGAAACGTTCGTGCCCCGTGAGTAGCCGTACCGTTGAAGATATCCTGCCAATGTGCCACCTGCAGGTGACCCAAACATAGACAAGGTAATTAATAATTTTCGCGCACGATGGAGGGGGGGGGGGGTTCTGTGCGTTCCCAGTTTATGTCTCCTTGTTTTTGGTGTAAAAATTATTCACGTTCTTCGCGCGCAGACGGTTACATTCTGTTGTTATTTGATGACATTAAATTGGCGGAAAGTATACCGAAAGAGGTTCATTTATATTTTGAAAGTCATCATAAACCATGTCTAACACCGTTAGTCGGCACAATCCGCCTTGCCAGTCGGAAAACTGGATCTAACATCCCCTTGAAGATGCAGTATAACTACCCCCCTGAGCGCAAGACTGTTCATTAGCAGTGTATACGCTTTGTTCGTGGAGCGCTGGGGGTTATGAATTTTTGAGAACATTTCAAGCCTAACAACAAGTACAAATTTCTTCCATTTAGACAGCTTTCCAGTGGCCTTTCCCACACATTAAAAATACTTTTTCCAAAGTCTCCTCGAATCCCTGGTGAAGAGCCGAAGGGAGAAACCAAACATCAAATATGGGTTCGAAACCTTCGACTAACACAAAAGAAAAAGATTGACACGGACTTAATGGCTATTAAAGAGTAACATTGGTGGAAGAAGCTATTGTGTCTGATGCCAAGAGGCACCAAGACCCACAACTGACACTGTGAAGAGTACATTCTATGGCTAATTGGACAAGAGTGTTTACACAACCAATGTATCGCCAGAACAATCTCCAAACGAGGATTGCTTTTATCTTCTTCTCAATGAGTCTAAAAAAGGAGATGACCTTTGAGAGGATATTCCTGATTAGTTAAAGGGAGAAAGTAGTAGCTCCAAGTTTATTTTCAAAAATCTGCTAAATCTTGCAAATCTCCGCTTATTTCGCTCATAAGTGTTTTTAATTATGTCTCTCTATAAAAACATTGAATACTGAGGGTAAACCAAGGAGTTTTTACATGAATTTAGCAAATAAGTATCGTAACGAATATGTCGTCACATGAACATGATTGAAAGGAGCCATTCCTGAATTAGGATGACAGGGCACACTAATTCAAGTTGGGGGGACTGCATTTTCCCTTCAATTGAGTTGGCCCGAAGGATCTCTAGGATATTAACAAAAATGTCTCCTTGTGATGTGAAATTATTACATATCATATGGTCTGAATATTGTTCTCTTTTTTCAGTCAGTTCCGTAGAACTGCCCAAAAATTAGTGGGATAGGGTTGAGGAAGTTGGCCGCTCCCTTTCGTCTCTTCATCCGCCATGATTTGTGTATACATCGATTCTAATCGCTTGTCTTAACATAGTGCAAAGCGCTAGGTTGGCTAGTGAACAGGCCAGCACCTGGAAGCGCCTCAGTCCAGTAACTAACCTGCCGTATCTGCAACTGACTTTGATGACAAGCCCAGCCAAATGGGGGAAACCGAACTGCCCGTCAAAAACCAACGAACTCGAACGGGATGAGAGCCTGAGGAATGGACACACATACGCACACGCACACGCAGACACACGTACACACACATATACACGTCAGGGCAAACCACTTTGCCATACGAGGGCCCTTAAATACCATTGCGTTTATTTGGCACTGGCGTTAAACTGTAAGGACCCAAAGGTTAGATCTGCCCATGGGTCATCTTTATCGATTTCCGGACATCTTACAGAAAAGCAAACAAGGGATTATTTTGGTCTCTCCTCAACCGATACGTGTAATGTTCCCACAACGTTATTGATTTTCTTTTGACGTAAAGTTTGCTCACAATGGAAGCAGAGAATAAACTGTTTGTATCTTGGGCAACTGATCACAAGATGATCTGCAAAACCAAAGAGATGACGAGATAAAGGATTTAACTAAAAAAGTGCCCTTTATTAGTGACGCAAACTGCACCAATTTTTAATAAAGGAAATCATTTTAAACAAGAAAAATGCATCCTTAAATATTTGATAGAATTAAACGTTACTTTACGTGGTATATACTACCATAGACTTGAAAAGTTTGCCTCAAATTTACAGACAGCATATATAGGAAGACAATCGACAGCATCGTTTGAAGTCTATACAGACAAGCTTCAGATAAACGTTTTTCAGCAGTTTGGTTCTATGGTATCCCTAGCCTACTTTCTATTCGTGGTAATTACAATTTGTTATCACTTGGTAAATGTTAATTCGAATCCTTTTCCACAGAGGAGGCCCTTGTGTCCTGATGCTGAAGCCCCGGGAAAACCCTAACTTCATTTGATGGAAGAATAGGGACTCGAAATCTTGCTGAAAAGACACAAAGCTCGAGGTACTATCGAAAAAGGGTTATCTTATAATGGGTAATGAGACCTCTAAATAGTGCTATCATCCATCAGCCTACAAGACCAAAGTTGAGGAGAGCTAGTTTGGGGTGTTCAATGAAGCCAGTGTGTTCGTGGTACATGTAAGTTGTGCTGAATGCCGGGACAGACCGATCGAACGAGTCCATTAGTCCATGGAAGTTACTGTGGACAGATCTAAGAAGAATTGCATGCATTAATGACAATGGAGTTTTTAAAAAAAATGACGTGCTTTGGCACATGGCGCAAAAAACTCACAAATTTAGATTCAGTGGAAGTATGGTCCCTCGGTTGGATCACGTGATCATTTCAAGTAAAGACATCAAGCCAAGTCACGCCTGCTTCACCTCTTTCATTTGAAATATTGTCCTGTTCACTATATAAATATAGTGATCAGACTTCAACATTTAATCTGACACCTGTACCACGTTTCGAGCTAAAATCATTGAACGAAATAATCGTTTATGAAACAGCAGCTGTCAGGGTTTTTGCCGGAAAAACCTGTTTTTACCGGGACAGCGGTAGAAACTGGTTATTACCGGCCGGTAAAACCCTGGAGAAAACGGAAAATACCTCTTCTGGCAATTAGAGAGTGCAGTTGTTGTACCCCATTGCACATGGTGAATAAACCAGATAAGACACAATCATTTGCATTCAATAAACTATCTATTTTGCCTAAAAAGTGAGCATTAAAAGTTGCCAAACACAGAATAAAGAGTAAATATACTGTAGTCACAATAGTACTGTAAGCCCTAACATGCTAAGTGTAACCACAAACAAAACAATTATACATGCCACCAGGAATAGATTGAAAATTAAAGTTGGTTTGCAAAATGACTAGATTTATCAAGCAAAGTTTTACAAAATGAAGATTAATAAAATTGTTTTTTAATGAACGTTCTAAATATGAAAGTTCAATCACCGAGTTGGTAGGGCATAGCTGTTAAACATAAGCAAGTGCAGGAGAATGGAGTGGACGAGCAACTTCCTTTATCAGAAACTTCAGTTTGACACAGCAGAGAAGCAAATCACATTATAACTAGAAATTTGAATTTGCATGGCAAATCCGACGTAGCCCCTCCGAGAAGGAGGTGTGGGAGTTGTTTTTCAATCGGGAGAAAGGAGATGGAACATAAGGCATATTAATTAACCGCGCGCCAGAGACATTTTAATTTTTATAAGCAAGCTCATGACAGTAGAGTTCATGAACTTATGGAGTTATTTTACGTAAAATGTCCTGAAAGTTCATGTAGCTAAGCATGATAAAACAGTGGGTACCGAGGACTTAAAGATTATTATTAAAGATATTATTATTCAAGTGAATTGAATTTACTTTTATCAGTAGCTTCGCGGGCCAGATGAATTTCGTGGTCTCGCGGGCCGGAGGCTAAACGAACCAACATGCCTGAGGTTCCTCACCCTTGCTGTATTGAGCCACCGTACATACCCTAATGATCTAAGTGCTAGTGCCCCAGTAGGCTACTTACACATACCGCTGTGTTGTTTTAACGATGGACGTGAATTCATTCATTTTACATTGACGGCGGCAGGAAGGTCCCCATTTTTCCCTCCAAATCCCAGAGTCGCAGTAACTTCTGGCAATTTAATAAACGTCGGCATGCCGATTTATTATCTCAAAATTAAGCATATAGCCTAGTAAGTTTCAAGTTTCCCGACGAAAATCGCCCGCGTCTAAATACCTCGTTGCTAAATCAAACAGGCTTTCCGCTGCCAACTTCCCGGCCGGATCCCCGGCCTGCTCCTGCAGGAATTAGCGCTACTCGACTCGCCTTCTGCAACTCCAGCTGTCCAGTGACACGAATAGCTGGTAATACCTTTCTCAAAGTGCTGAAAAAAATTTTTCGTCTGTATTCGGACGTGACAGAGAATCACTTCTTAACGATTGGTCATCATTTAAAATTCCCACTTGAGATTGGGTCAATTTAAAAATATTCAGACTATCCCGCATGCGCGGAGCTGCAAATCGATTTTTTTTTCATTATATCAGACAGTTTCTTCGATGCATTATTTTGGTATCGTAATTTGTTTTTATAGATTCCCACCGTTCGTACGTTTCAAGAAGTCATTTGAGCATTTAAAATCCTTCAGTTTAAGTCGAGGGGCGACAATGAGAATACGAAAACCTTTGAGATTTGAAAATGAAGGATTATGGTCAACCAAAATTCAAAACGAACAACTCGTCTCGAAAGTAGATCCGTACATACTTTGGTCTATGCAGGTCATGAACAAGCGTGCGTTTGTCTGATGTGTCTAGTTAATTATATATGTCAATGGTGCGTTACACAGTACGTGCTATAAAGGTAGACCTATAAAAATACAAGTAAGCCACTACATCTTAGGCAGCCATTTTTTAAGTCTCGTTGTCCGGCCCATAAGGGAGCCCAATCATGAATCTTTCGTCCAAACAAGCCACGTTCGACGTCTAATTGTGATTACTTTTGTAAAATATATGAGCAGTGCGAAAGTTTGCAAAGATTCTCATATTTCTTTGCTCTATTGCTGTAAATTCCTTAAATTTCTTCGAGTTATATTCTGTACGCACCTGAACATTTGGAAGCTGAGTGATCCTGGTAAAACATCGTCAATGGCGACTTAACGGAATACAGGATTCTTCCGCCTTTAATTCATACGCTCAATGGAGTTCGCGTAGTGAAATGGATTACTTTCTTTTGCGCAATGTAGAAAAATGGTCTATTTGGGAGTAGTTTGCCTTCCTAAATGATTAAGATGTGCGGATCTGAAATACGATTCCGTACACGTAGCCACAGAGGCTACGTAATAAATGCTGACTGAGTAGCAACTTGAAGTAAATGAGTTTCATCGAGGAAGCTCTTCTGAATATTTCAAGTCCACTATACTGAGAAATAATTAAGAAGTTATAGACGGCCAACCAAACACAAAGGGACTATTTGTTGACTAAGTTATCTTTCTTTTGAAACACTTCATAAACCGCAAATAGTAATGTTTGAATGAAATAAACCTAAGTGGATAGCCAGAACTTTATTCTACAAGAAGTGGAAATGTTAAAGGAAGGTGGATGGTTGAATTATAAACAAGATATAACACTACTGGAGGTCAATGTAAGACATTAAAGGCCAATTTTAATCATCCCAGACAGTTCCAATTCTCCCAACTAGGCAACTTGCAGGTCCTCCCATAACTGTACAAAGCACCTCTTTGTGCAGACACAAACCTATTTTATTACTTCAGGCCATGTCCTGGTGAGCATACAAGGCTATAATGTGTAATCCAAACACTCTGCATCGTGGGGAATGTGAGCTACTCTGCATCTTTTGAATTTTCAAACTTTGTTGTCAATCAAAGAGCAGTAACCAACTGAGAATTTTGATACCCCTACAGTAAAATGTACTTTGAGGTGATGACTGCCTGTCTTTAAGTTACTGTAGGACCTACACACCTGCAGGTTCCCCTGGAGAAGGTATACCCAGGAGTGGGGTTAGCAACTCACCAGTATTCTCAGGAAAGCTTCCCATCAAAATGAAAATAATCCTTTAATTATTCCTTGAGTTTCCTTCCTATTCTTTGCATTAAATCAGGGAGTTGCTATTCAGGCGTCGATCCAGGTTGGGGCGCACCCAGCGCACGCCCCCTTTTTTCGATGATCAAAGATTTTTTGACCAACGATTTCAATACTCCGAAAAAATGAGCAAATAGATATGGAAAATATGTTTCCCAGATGCTGGGAAATCGCATCTAAGCGCATCTAGAAATCAGATTTTCTTCGGGGAGGACCCCAAACCCACTCCCCCCGCCGTGGCTTCGTGCCTTCGGCACTCGCTCGTCGGCCTTCGGCGGTCGATGGCATGTGCGCCCCCTCCCCTTTCTCAAAATCCTGGATCCGCGCCTGCTATTTGATATCTAGCGTATGTACACTTAACACAAAAACAGTCTGGCAAAAAGTGGCCAAAATCACTAAGCAAATAACATTCAGATTCTAACATAGTAAATATTGTTGCCTAAAATGTTCAATCTTGATGTAAAACTGACTTTCATCGTTAGACTTTGAAAAAAGCATACAAAGGAGGCTACTTGTTAACAACATTTTATTCAATGTAGCAGAGCAGGTTTTTACCGTTTTTTTCCATTTTTCGGCAAAAACCTGTTTTTACCGGGACGCTTTTCACCGGTTAAAACAGCTTTTGGCAAAACTGGCAACCCTGGCAGCTGTATCGTATTTTTCTTTAGAGTATTTTTATTCGCCCCACGTATAGGGGGACACCTTCAGTTTACATTACAGTAGATATGCAGTGCCGTCCACCCCCTCAAGCTACGCTCGGATTTGGGTTGGGGCACGCGCGTGGACACCGGGGGATTCAGGAAAAATGCTTAACCCGACCCAAGTTTTATTACCCCACGACTTCCCCCCTCTTTTCGTAACAAAAGATTCGTTCACAGAAGGAAAGATGGGTGGAACCTTTTGACTGTCTGGCTTTAAAGGTCTTAAACTAGAAATGACCATTTCACTGGAAACCGGAAGTCGACCACTGCGAATGGTTGACAGCCCCTCGAAATAGACATCGGTCCCGTCTTGGCGACTTTTATCGAAAAACTGAAAAGGTCAGTCCCTCGCATACACAAGGGTTGCGCATGTTGTATGGTCCAGGACATAAAATGAGATAAAGGGTGTTATACAAAGGCAACCATGAAGAAAATGATGTAGTTATTCCTGCCAACACTGTGGGATTAGATGGCTCCACACGTTAAAAGGTTTCAATGAAGAACAGCGAGTCGAAGTAATGAACGAATCATCATTACATGCAGAAGGTTAATTCAACCCTGTTGGGGCGGAATGGTCGAACAAACGAAGGACGGGATAAAGTTTACATGGGGCATTCATTGAGAAACCCATCAAAGTTTGAGGAATGTTAAAGATGAAAAGGCTCAATTTTCAAATCAGACCTTTGGAATGAAAAGGACCTAAGCAAAAGCCCAAACTTCAGATTTGAGGACATTGTCTGCTCAGAGACACCATAGCTACTTTTGCTGATTCATTTCAATCAAACCTTAGTAGACCGAGTCGAAGTTAACATTAGAGTGGTCTCTATAGGACGGGGTACTGGACAGAACAAGGTTTTCAGCGGCTGATTGAATCCATCAACTGTTGTCACACTTTTTGACCGTTTTTTTTTAAATGAAAAACCCCGAAAATTTCTGAGGTAAAGATTGACTTGAAAGCCCGGGCTGATTTTTATCTGAAACTCAGTTGTCATGGTAACTGAAATAAAAGTTACAGTCTTTGACAAAAAAGGACGATGTGGACGTTTCACCGTCATGTTTCATTTTTGCTTACTCAAACCATATAGAAACACTTGGGCAAAAGTTAAGCCACACAAGGTCGGTACGTCTGGCATCTTACCTTATTTTCAATAACAACTTGTTACCTTTTAATGTTACCTTTTCAGCATGTCACAATTGTAACCAGTCTTAAACTGTGATTTTGCAGTCATCTTTTAAGTGAAATTCTTTTCCTAAACCAAACGATAAGAAACCTTTTGTAACCCAGTGTTTTCTTCAGGTTTTTCTCTGATTTCGCCGAGTAATTACCCAACTACACAATGGCAAAGTGTCACCAAAGGTACGTGTGCGGTCCACTGGTTACCTATTCTCAACACCCAATTTTCACTTGACTGTCTAAGACTTCCATGGCCCTCCTGTTCAACTAAATCGTTTTTAATGAACTTAATCTGAACAATTATTAAATCTTTTCTACAAAGCGTTGCTGTACTCAATGCCTCATTATTGGATTAGGACCTAAAAGTGGATTTGTTCGTCAAAGGTTTCATCTTTTCAAACAACCAAAGTTTGGGTTGCATCAAATGCGTTTGTGATGAGACTACAGTAAACTGTTGACCTCGTGACCTCGAGAAAAAACAGAATTCCTTGTACTAGACAATTAATGTAGGAGTCGGTTCCGCGATAACTTAAAAAGTAAAGTAAAATTTAATTGCAATACGCTAACTAATTAATGCAGTATAATTAAAGGATTTATGCTTTGTCCAGTCTTTAGTTGTTTTTTGTTAACTAAACGGTCACTTGCGACTTCAAAATTGGTTTATACCCAAATCAGGCGCGGATCCAGGAGGGGCGCACCCGGCGCACACCCCACTTTTTTCGATGACCAACGATTATTTTACTCCGAAAAAAAATGTGGAAATAGATATGGAAAATATGCTTCCCAGATGCTGAGAAATCGCATCTAAGCGCATCTAGAATTCAAATTTTCTTGGGGAGGACCCCAAATCCCCCGCCGGGGCTTCGCGCCTTCGGCGCTCTCTCGTAGGCCTTCGGCCGACGGCGTATGCGCCCCCCTTTCTCAAAATCCTGGATCGCGCCTGCAAATGCTTGCCTTTACCCATGTGCCAAGAAGGACAAATCAAATAATGTAAGCCTGGGTCTTTAAGGTGTTTGGGTTTACCCCAATAGCTCATTACACAAAGACGAGTGAAAATGTTCACCCGCACAAAAAAATTACCTCCTTTACCATGATATTAATCATAATCTCTGTCCTATGTATGTCAGAGACGTATAAACTTGCCTCCAAGGAGGAGGGGCGGAGCTGAGTTCCCCTAGCTAGTATTGGGGGGGGGGGGGAGTCGGGGCACTAAAACGTCGAAATTCGTAGAATTTCATCATTTCTAGATCATGAAGATATCTCTCCGGTAACTTCTGCTGAGACCTCTGATTAAAAGTTTAGCCCCTCACCACTGGTTCACTTTTTCCTAATTCAAAAGAACCACTTTGTGGCTATTTCTTTAGAAAGCGATGTGCATGAGGATAATGTCGATGCGAGAATCACACTGAGCAGAAATACCACAACACTACTCTGGTTTGAAAATTCCTTAACACGCGACTACATGTCCCCTACATTGCCCCAGCAGCAGAAATTTGCAAGCTAAAATTACCGAGCACCCTGTGTGTCACTCTCTCACGAACCCGGGCTCCATCTTTGACGAGCCCGCCCTCTATTTTGAGGTGTCTGCCTACTTTGAGTGAGGAAAGAAAATCTGACTTTAACACATTACTTAGTCGATTTTTTCACGGGATTTCATCAGAAAGATATTTATACTTTATTTGAAGACTCGGACACACTACAAGGCATCACCCGAACCTATTTTCTTCATGCATGTAAAATCATTATGAGGGCGGTATGTAGTGGAATAACATTGATAAGTTCAATTCGTGAGTTGATGTTAGTGTTTTCTCTCTGGTCGTATGTACACATGTAATGTCTCTGAATTGGACCAGAAAGTTTATTTTGGTGTTTACTTCGACTAGTTTAACCGAAATACTTTCGATCTAAGAAAAAACAAGACACATGTCTAGACTAGTTGTGGTGCTATGACGTTAGCCACAGTTGGGTATAGCTTAGACCTTGAACAGGGCTGAGAGAGTGGGGGTAATGGAGTTAGAGTTAGATCAGGTTTTACGGCTCAGTTTCTAACCAATTGGTTTAAGTCGGGCCGGCCACGGCCTTTTTCCAGTTGTGGCTCACTGGCGGCATGATTAGATGGACGAGTCTTGCTTAAAAACAAACGGTCTTAAAAGACGGGACAGCCTGGCCCTTTCTTAGAAAAATTAATGTGTCCACTAGCAGAAACTGACATTTCAAAAAGGATAAGTGAGTCCTGCACATAACGAGATGGTGATCGTGAGTTGTTGCAAACCAGAAAAGTACAGTAACGTGAAATTTCACACAAGTTCTGCTTATTCAATACGATGGCGCTATTTGGAAACGCGTCCACATTTAGGCACAGCAAGGTCAGAGTCCGTACTCTCAAAGATATTTTTTTTTAAATAGACACCGCCCACGCATTTTAAATGTAGAAATATTCCCATAATACTCCCTTAGAAAGGTCACGAGGTCACCAAAATTAGCAGGGGCCAACAAGACGACCATCCCTTCAACATGGATAACACCGTATTTCGATAAAACCAACCGTCTAAGAAGAGATCCTTAGACAAGCCAAGATTGCAGTTTTGGGACCGTGACGGTGACATTAGTTGCTGGTGCCTGCGTGGCAGGCACCGCAACTAAAATGCAACCATTTAGCCGACAGCATGTGTGGTCTTAATTTTATAGCTTTATTCCCTCGTTGTTTTAATTCCACTAGCTGCAGTGTCTTTGGATTGGTCAAAACCATTTAACATATGCAAAAATAAGGTCCCTGACTGGACAATGTAGACATCGGAAGAAACAGTCGTTCCTCCGATAGAGAGCGCTTGACGTTTATTTATGGAGCCTTTCATGGAACGTCGTTTAAGATGGCGCTACTTCAGTTTTTTTCTCAGTCTGAAGAAGCAAATCAATGCCTTAGAATATTGGGTCCCATCATCTTGTGTAACAAACACATTGATCTGATCAGAAATAAGTGCTAGACTTCTTTTCACTTCAAGGAGACAACGGTGGGTCGAAGAGACGTTAACCTTTTACTTGGGGGGGGGGATTGTTATTCACTGACTATAACCTACATGATAACAGACCTTAATTTTGATTCAAAGACTGGGACATAAATGACAATTTTACCATGTGAGAAAGATGATTTTAGGAGAGGGAAAAAAACGGCCCCGTGAACTGAAGAAAAATATCCTCAAAGTGAGACGCATTCTTGTTTTACGCTACTAAAGTGTAATTTTGGGAATTAAATGAAGAAAAGTGGAAAGAGTCAGGTACAAAGTAAACAGGTGGCCTTTATGTGCAGACGACGAACCATTTACAGCTACGTCAGATCATTAGCAGTCTTCACTATATGGTAGAGTACGGATCAGCTAACAGAACATCTCGAATGTAAGGGTACTGCCTGAAGTCATGACTTCCAACAACACTGTAAGGGACGTCAAAAGCCATGGGGGAGGAAGCAGTACGGCACAATGGATAAGGGAAATATTCACATTTATTGACAAAGGTCACTTTTTAACACTTTGTGCACTAATGCAAAGAAGATTCTTGCAACATGATAGCTACTTCGTCTCATTAGACCATTGATACTGTATACATGATATAATTAAGGAGTCAGTAACTAGTTCTAGAGCGGGTTGAATCCAACCACAGCTAAGAAAACCCACAGGTATTATTCAAACTAGCTAACAAACACTTCACACATAATTGGTGCAGGTTGAAGAACATGGAAGTCACTGTCAAAGTAACAGAAGAGAGCGTGCTTCATTTGGCTTCTTCACTTGCCCCTTGACGAAACCTTGACGGGTTGTGGAAGTTAACTATAGAAGACAAGTCCAAATACTTGCCCAAATGACTCACGGCCAATCACGACAGCCGTTACCCTGACTACTAAATAGATGATTCCACCTTGTGAAGAAACGTGTGTTGTTGCGTGTTGTTCTGTCGTTTGTAAAAAGCAAGTTGCGCATTTCTGACTGTCAGACACTTTGTGAGTAACTTGTGCAAGGTACTTTAAATAGATCGAGAAAGTTTAAATGTATAGATTGACAAATCATTTCTCAAATTATAACACTTGATGACAGTGATGAAAATGAAGAAATGGATTATGAAAAAAACATAAAAATGTTTAGGCCCTATGATTTTACGCACCATTTTGGTAACGGCCGCCACAGCCATCCTGTACCTAGGTAGACTGATCACGTAAATAGACCCTTTTCCAAATAGCAATTGCAAAGTATTATGGGATAGAGTTTTGGTATGCGTCAGTTTTGTAAATAAAATTTTACTGTAGCCAAAAACGACGAGCCCCAAAACGCTACCCCATGATGCTTTGCAATTGCTTTATGGACAAGAGCCTATGCAAAAAAAAAAAACGCCCTGAATTTGAAGCACACACACAGAAAGGGGCGGCCTCACTGACGTTTTCCTCAAGTATTCTCGACCGTAGTATAACGTTTCTCTATAAAATTGCTGAGAGGATCAATGAAAGTAAAGTCGTTATAGATTTCCTCTATGATCATAGCTCTATATTATTTCGACGATCTCTTTTGGAGTCACATCCAGACCCGTAGCCAGAAATTTGCCAAGGGGGGGGGGGCGAAGCCTGTAGGCAAACTATCTAAGCGTAGCGCCACCATAGGTTGGCGCGATGCGTACAAGAAAATTTGGCCGAAAAATACCTCCCAGATCGCTGGAAATGGCATTTCCCAGGCCTTTTAAGTTGCATCTAAACATATTTTTGTTTTGAGTTACTAGCAATATCATAAAAAAAATCATTAAAAAAATACCAAAAATATGCTCAAGAGGGCGGCTGCCCCCTTCGCCCCTCCCCTTGGCTACGCGCCTGTTCACATTTTAAACTGAGAAATACCGAAAGCCAACGATTGGATCAAAACTACACTCTGAAAAATAAATGGGCTTACCTACCCAAAAAAGGGTTGATGTAAATCCCACACAGCGACAGCCCAAATGGGTATTTATACACCAGTACGCCAGAACATGTTGTAACGTGAAATTACTTGGGTGCAGTCTAGACCACTTGGGTGCCACATTTGCTCACATACTGGCCAACTGGTGATTCTCACATGGTGGACGCAAAAGTCTCATTGCAATTTTATGCTAAAGTGAGATTCCCTGCGATGAAAAGCGTTTGGGATGCCAAATTTTCTCCCACACTGGTGAGCCACGCATGGTAGACGTAGAGTTCTAATGACAAACTTGTGTTTTAAGGATGCAATTTCCTATAATCTAGGGCGGTAGTGGGATGCATATTTTCTCCCCATATTGGCGACACAAGCCTAGAAGATGAGAAGCCAAGGTGGCAAATTAATGTTGCAGAATGCCCTTCCTGCTATGTAACGGTCAACTTTCAAAGTTGACCGTTACGTAGCAGGAAAGGGCATTCCACAACATTAAAGACAGACTGTCATCACCCCAAAGTATATTTTTAGTGTATGTATATGAAAATTCTCAGTTAGTGACTGCTCTTTGATTGACATCAAAGTTTGAAAATTTGAAAGATGCAGAGTAGCTCACATTCCACACAAGGCAGAGAGAGTACTTTTGTTACATTTTATAGCCTTGTATGCTCACCAGGACATGGTCTTAAGCAATAAAACAGGTTTATTCTTGCACAAGGAAGAGCCTCATACAGTTATGGGAGGAGCTAGAAGATGCATAGTTGGGAGAATTGGAACTGTCTGGGATCATGAAAATTCCCCTTTAAGTCTTTCACACCTCAGCCCCAATCTTGGTGGGGCTCAGGTCGGTTGTGGTCTAGGTTGCCATCCCGTAAGGCACCACCACTGAGAAAACACCACCCAAATTAAGAATCCTTAAAATCGTCACTGCCTGCTGTGAAGGAACTTTCGGAGCTCTTATGTGTGGGTTTCGCCTTCAAGAATGAGACACTCCCCAAAGCCAGGATTCGACCTGGTAGCTACCACACGAGTCAAAGACAGAAACTCAAGGAAATGTGGCCCGCGGCCGAAACACTTGAGAACAGCTGACCTTAACTTTATCCATAGTCTACGTTTATGACGTCACAAATGAAACGTTTGCCGTATTTCAGCTCTCACAGTACCGCGGCTGAATGTTTAGCACCGGAGTCATGCATATAGAGCCTTCGGTGACAGGGAGTGCAAGTGCTAGTGTGCTTGCATGTACATCATTGCTTTTACTTTAAATGGTCGTCAAGACACGGAAAGCAATGTTCATAAAAGTAGGTGGGGCCCTAGGGTCTTCTGGGAAGGGGTTCATTGTCCACATTTCCTTCAGACATTGGTTCTGGTCGCCCAGAATGGTGCTAAATCCACCTCAATTCAAACGTGCGTTGTAGGTTCTGGTGTGTAGCTTCTTGACATGCGTTAAGAGCAAGACTATAACTGCACGCACACTTAGTGTAAATGATAATGAAACAAGTCTAGTCCAGCTGTTTTGATAATAATTACCTGCCATCTTCTTCTAGCTACGAACTTCTTCAGTCTTTCTGTAGAAAGTTTATGGTCCACAACGCTGTGCCTTGTTTTTTCGTGAGCCGTCAGCCACGAGTGTTCCAAGCACTGTTTTGCAGACATGCGCCCTCTATCAATAGATAAAAGCACATACTGTTACAATAGATGAGGTAGGTCTTCGTAAGAGTTGTAAACTGCAGACATGCTATTAAAGGTGATCAGTCGTCTTGAAATATTCTTTGTGACGTCAGCCTTTTCTTGACATGTTTCTGCAGTCGTCACTGTTCAAGGATACACCGTACAAGCATGGTATAGCTAATCGGTAAGCAAGAAGAGACGGCTTGTAGCTGTATACCTACTAGCTATACCGTTGTCATCATAGCTACTTGTACGGTGTATCCTTGAACAGTGACGACTGCAGAAACATGTCAAGAAAAGGCTGACGTCACAAAGAATATTTCAAGACGACTGATCACCTTTAACAAACACGTACAACATAACATCATATAGCGTTACAAGTCTTCTCCTGGCCATTAGACGTGGCACCGACTTAATCCATGTAATATTAGCCTACAATGGTTCCTAAACGTTTTTATGGAGACCCACTTGTCCTTTTCACGCTGAGATGCGACCATGAGGCGTTGGAACAACTGCACGGCTGTCCTAAATGACGTAATAGTAAGATGACTCGTTATTTTTCCCTCTTCTTTAAAAAATATGCCCTTTCTAAACTGCCTTCAATACTGATAATTCTCGATTGTTGGGACATCTTTCAACTCTCTTTTCTCGATCTCAGTTTGCTCGGCGGGCTGGACTGGAACAACTTGTTGGTCGAAGATGGCCACAGGCTACCATTTAGACCCAAAGGCTTATATCATAACACACAAGAACATTACATTGCATAAGGGGAAGTGTAAAAATTGATCATTTGTAAATTCCTTTTCTTAGTGTATACTGTTCATCGGGGGACTCGGACGAGGAACTTGTGACTCGGACTCGGTCTTGGACTCGAATGCCAGTGAGTCGGTCTCGGACTAGGAATCGGCAGGTGAGGACTCGGACTCGGAATCGGACTCGGAAGGTGGGGACTTGACTGCAGCACTGATGATGATAAACTTTTCGAAAAGATGTACTTACTTAAGGCGCAGAGAATTTCTCCCTGGCTTTTCTTACTAGGGAACTGTCCTCTCGAGTCGCAACCTTCCCATCCCACCACACAAATGTTTGGCCTCACATTTAGATCCAGCCATAGTTTTGCACTCGTTGGAACACTGCTAGTACACGTTTTAATACGAAGGATTTGTCCTAAAGCTAAGATTACTATCAATACAAAGCCACTTCTACAACAGCCCATAACCTACACAAAACGTTGATTTCGCACAAAGTAAAATCCGGTTCTCCAGGGCCAGATTCGAGCATGGGCCAGCGGGACACGTGCCCAGGGGCCCCACACTGAGGGGGCCCCACAGACTGGGTCATCATATTTTTAAGGGTCACTGGGAGACGCCATCCAGCTGAAAGTAAATATTTTGACACATGAGCCACCAAATTTTGGGCATTGTTGGAAGGGTGTGAAGAGAGACGAACTTGAAGTGGTGGGAATTGTTCGCAGATTGCCAATAAATTATTTAACTTTTAGTTTCATCGAGGAAGTTGGGGAAAACTAGATCGCTAAAATTTTCGGGCACTAAATATACTGGCAGGACATTAACCGAATGAAACAGAAAGAAAAACAAACGAATATTATTGTAGAGCTCAAAATATCTATATTTTCACAAGAATGAATGAATTTGGCCGAATTCCCGTTTTCACTCCAGCAAGGTATCACTAACTTGGTAGTTGGAATTTTATGCGCCCTGCCAGGGAAAAACACCCTGTCAAGTCACCAACCCTCCCCCGGTAAAAAGAATGAACTTGGCGTAGAGGAATCATAGCCCGAGAGTCAAGAATATTGTGTTCACAAAAAACATGCAATTCCAACCATGGGGTTCAATTTGTCGCGAATGACTGTCGCTACTGGACATCGTCGAAAATGGTGAACACCTTGGCCATATTCAGAATGTCGCGGTCTAAGTTTCCAGACAAGTTGTTTGTACAATGAAGAAAAAAATTCAATACTGTATTCTTTATGAATTATTCTAATCGTTATATTGTTAGTCCTCATCGGTATAAACTTCCCCACGAAGCTCAAATACCTTTTATAAACAAACAATAAGGCAGAAAATTTTCGCACGTTCCTTGCGCAATTAGCTGCACGGGTTAATAGTGCTAGGCGTGCAACCATGGGGACACATGAGCCCCTTACTGGCCTACCGAGGAAAAATGAAAAAAAAAAAAACAAAAACAATCAGTTATATACAAACATGTGATGTCGTTTCATACTCAGGCAAATAATGCATGGTAAGTGCCAATTCTGGTGATCTAGGAGGTGTTTCCATCCAAAATTTTCTTAAGCTCTTCGCGCCAACCATCAGTGGCGCTCCGCCTACATACTGTTCCCCATACTTCCCGAAGTCACAAAGGGTCGCTCTTTGCCCAAACTCTAGATCCACGCCTAAATTCTTATGACAATTGGTCCGAGAATTTACCCCTACCCTATTCCTTTTCGACAAAAGTAAGTCCCTCCTCCATCACATTTTGTTCTGCATCACCTTACTCGACATGACATCTGAGCATGGTCTGAAAATTCGGGCATTTTCTCTGAAACCAGAATGCAAAAAAATGCATTGAGGTTTCGATGATACAGTATGTTTTATTACAAATATTGCCATGCCCCATTTCTTTCAGTCACTGGTCACATGCTGTCTTAACATGCCATCCAGGCGTACATTGTGCAACAATTGTTACTAAGGTGCTGTCGTGAGTGCGTATCTTTAGCACACCTACTACGTATGGCAGTTCCATCCAGTAAGCCAAATTGAAACGCGCTGACGTCACGTGCATAAGCTCTATTGGAAAAAATGCAGTTTTGTGTTCGTATTTGATCTTAAGAATTCTTGGGAAATTTTGCACTTTTGACCTTTGGTGACCCCAGATGGCAATCTTGATTTTTCAGAATTTGACTCCTGGTGACCCTAGATGACCTTTGATCCCCACCAAAAAAACTAGAGCTCTTAGTCTCACCATAAGACATCTGCACACTAAGTATGAAATCTATCCAAGCTTCCTACCTCGAGATACTGTGTTAACAATGCTTTCAGAGTTTGAAGCCTGGTGACCCCAGATGACCTTTGACCTCCACCAAAAACAATAGGATTCTTAGTCTAACCACAACACATCTACATACAAAGTATGGATTTCATCCAAGCTTCCTACATCAAGATATCGTGTCAACAAGGTTTTCAGAGTTTGACCCCAGTGACCCCAAATGACCTTTGACCTCCACCAAAACAATAGGTTTTCCCTCTCACTATAAGGCATTTACATACAAAGTATGAAATTTATCCAAGCTTCCTATCTTGAGATTTCGTGTTAAAAAGGTTTTCAATCTTTGACCCCCAGTAACCCCAGATGACCTTTGAACTCCACCAAAAACAATAGGGTTCTTTCTCTTTCCATAAGGCATCTTCATACATAGTATGAAATTTATCCAAGCTTCCTACCTTGAGATATCGTATTAACAAGGTTTTCAGGCTTTGACCCCCGGTGACCCCAGATGACCTTTGAATCCCACCAAAATCAATAGGGTTCTTTCTCTTTCCATAAGGTATCTTCATAAATAGTATGAAATTCATCCAAGCTTCTTACCTTGAGATATCGTGTTTACAAGGTTTTCAGGCTTTGCCCCCCGTGACCCCAGGTGACCATTGACCCCATCAAAACAATAGGGTTCTTTCTTTCAATATGCAGCATCTATGTACCAAGTTTGAAAACTGTCAGGGTTTCCCTTCTTGAGATATCTTGTTATTGAGCAAAGTGTCACAAACACACATATACACACACGCCATCAGGAGGAATGCATAGCTTACTCTTATCATCGAAAAAAATGAGATCGCCCCAAAGGTCCTATGGCTAGGTCCAGCTTAGTTTCAGTTATTTTTTTATTTTTTATTTTTTTTTTTTTTGTTACTTTCATTACGATTCTGTAATAGAAAGTGATTAATTCCAACAGCTAAAATTGTAAAATTGCACCAAATTGCACCTTGTTAGTATTTTTTTCTGAAAAAAAAATAAAACTTCTTCCTCAGGTCGCTGCCCTGCACCAGTAGCTCTTGACCATAAAATCTCTCCTCCCCCTCCCCTTCTCAGGCAAATCTTGGATTCGCCACTGCGATGATACATCTGACTTTAAGCCTAAAACTGTTGAACATTTATGGTCTGTATACAAGCGCCCGACCGTTGAAGGGGTAGGTTTATGCGTATGGCTCAATCTATCTTATTAGTTCTTTTTTCAAAGAACAAGATGACTGTCCGAGGAGCCCACATAGGTTTGTGCCCAGGGCCCCTAAATTCGTAAATCCGGCCCTGCAGTTCTCAGGAGAATAAGTCTTCTCACCTATCAGACAGTCAGAGGCTTCTTAAGAGGCTTCACATAATTGTACCGTTGACTATTCTGCCTTAGCAGACAATCCCAATGATATCCCTTGCATTACCTTAAATGGTATCAGAGATTAGCTTGTCTCTTTTAAAGTACAATCTAATTCAACTTACTCTTTCTGAAATACAAGTAAGTTCTCAATGAAGTTTTTTGCATCCTTTGAAATTTCATCAAAAGCTTCATCTTCAAAATCCCATAATCCTTTGGTGACGTTATTAAGTGTTTCGTTGTCGTCATCGCCCATAAACGGAGACAAACCGCTCAAACTGAAAGAAGAATGAACGTACATTTAGTAAGTAAAAAACAAGAGTCTTGGTTTCAGCTTCCTGTCTGAGCGACTTAAAGAATATTGAATTAATGCACCAACATGTAACTAGGATTTCAACCGAATCCGTTCTTATGCGCATTCGCATTCGAAATAGTGTGCGTTCTTACCAACATACGTATAAATGCGGATATGATGCGGCTATCTGTACTTACGAGAGCCCCTCCCCGTGTTCTTTCTTTCGATCTGAACGGACTGACGGACAGACTCGCATGTCGACGCATTATGCACCATGAGGTTTTCATCGACGTAACCTTTGCAAGCTCAAGGAGACTTAAGGCTGGTTTAAACCTCCAAATTTTCACGCGCTATAAAACTATAAACACAATATACAGTCATGCCTTGCTCTTCCAAGCCAATCACGGACATAGCTCAATGTTGAACAGTGTTCAACCCTCATAGCTTGATAGTGCTAAAGACTGAAAGAGAGCTTGCGCCAAAGGCCAAAGGTCAAATTCAGTGAACGCGTTGGTTGTTCTGGAGGACACCGCGCCACGCACCCATTGCTTAAGTACATGACCTAGTGATCGCGTGTGCTGTTTGTCCTCCAGGGTTATTTACTGTGACGTAAATTTTGCTTCATGAACCATATTTGCATCTATAAAGACAACGTTTTTGCCAGGGAAATACCAAGGATTCATGCAGGAAGGTACCCAGTCGTTTCTCCCCTCCACCAGTTCGCCCCAAATAGCAAGTCGCTTCGCCCCAAGTGCCTGCCAGTTCGGCGCTTCAGCTAGTATCTCACGAAGAAAAAATTCACTTGCGTATAATTTGCGACTACATTTCGCAAAATATTAAACAGTAGCAAAACTGTCGGCTGTTTTCGCAGGAATCGCAAAAGCATCGCCAGCGGTTTTGAACATGTTCAAAATTTTCTGCGAAGATTTTGCGAAAGTCGAACGCCAAATGATAGCAAAGTGTTAGTAAGACATTCTCACTACTGTTGCACTACTGTAGAACTAACGTCGCGCGTTTTGAAGAATCGTTCCTCGGCCGAATGGTCTCTGGTTTTTCCTTGGTTGTTTCACGACATTAGTGATAAGTTAGTACGAAGCTAGTGTTAATATTTTGCGACTGTTTGGCGTTCCCGTCTTCACGTGAGACATAGGCCTACTCAATTAATTCGCACGTTTATTTTTGCGACTTTTGCGTTTTTTAAAATGCAATAGTCGCAAAGATAAACGTGCGAATTTGTCTTCGTCAAATTGTGATTTTACTCGAGAAGACAAATTCGCACGTTTAATGTAGCGACTAGTTTGCGTTACAAAACGCAATAGTCGCAAAAATAAACGTGCCAATTTGTCTTCTTGAGATACTGGCTTTCGATTTTACTTGTTCATTTTACGAATATTCCCAAACGCAGTGTTAAATGTTCATATTTTATTACGAATTTGAACGGTAATTCCAAAAAAGGGATTTGCTGGAACAAAAAAAAAAGACATTTTGAAAAAAAAGGATTTGTAACAAATTTCATTTGGAACGTAAAAATTTATTAAAGGGCACAAGAAAACTCTGATTAGACATCTCATCACGCGGCTTAATCAAAGGAGGTCTTCGTCCACAAATTTGGACTAAAACAATGCAAGTATAGCGTTACAAATTGACTTGTTCAAAATGCTACATTGCACAGTGACATAAACCAATATACAGAGCAGCACATAGGCTACTTTAACAGGTTTGTCGCCATTTTTGCACAAAAAGTAGGCCATTTTGGAATGATTAGAGTTCATGTATCAGAACAGGAAGCTGCTTCTTAGGGGAGGGGGTGAACGTCTTAAACTTCAATAAATATATATATATATATATATATATAATTATATATATATATATATATATATATATATATATATATATATATATATATATACACATATATGTGACATATTGTCTTTTACGAAATTCTTTCTTAAAACCCAATACTAGAATTTAAAGGCGGATGTTTTTTGTACGAAAAGAGACTTTGCTAATTTCTCTTTCATATTCACGTAAAGGTTAATTGCATTATATATGGCTCCTTTCCAGGAAAGTGTGTGATGACGTTGTCCCTACGTCTAATTACTTGTAGCTAGGGAGTGCATTATCGTGACTTAATGTGTTATATACCAAAGCCGACGTCGCACTTGCCACTCTTTGTGCAATAATAGATGACATCCTTGACATTTCAGACAGCGTATTTGGTCTTAATACAATCAGGGACTCGTAGATCTCACCGAGTTGTTCACGAGTCCTATTTATTTTCATAATTATCACAAGACGAGGTTGCGAGCAAAGTACAAGGTAGTTAAAAGTTTCATCTTTTCGCTCATTACCAAGACTGGAATCAGCTCTTGTAAATGTAAAAACTGAGCATACCTAGAGGTAGCCTGCTATGCAATGGGAACCGGGGGCTGCCCCAGCCCAAACTGAGGCAGAATATATATTATTCTCGAGCAACCATGCTATTTTAGGGCAACTTGTGACATTTTTATTCAGACAAAAATGTTCAGCCCCCCCCCCCCCCGTCGACAATAGTCCCGTACATTTATACTCACGTTAAAGAAGCAAATACGGCTACAGGCCAAATCAGACGGAAGATAACAAACCAGCGTCAAATATTGTGTGTACAGAGATGATCCCTTGGGTTTTTAGAAAGCTAGTCTCCTAGCTAAATTATGATATTGTGGTGTAAAACACAACGTTCGTTTATTTCTTGCCGACAGAAAACAGTACTTGTTAAGTTCTTTCATTCTGCCCGGTGACAAGCGGTGCCAGGTGGTCCCGAGAGGTGCCATGTGGTGACGAGCGGTGCCAGGTGGTGACGAGCGGTGCCAGGTGGTGCCGAGAGGTGTCAGGTGGTGACGAGAGGTGTCAGGTGGTGAAGACGGTGTCAAGTGGTGATGAGCGGTGTAAGATGGGGACAAGCGGTGCCAGGTGGCGCCGAAAGGTGTCAGGTGTTGACGAGCGCTGTCAGGTGGTGAAGAACGGTGTCAGGTGGTGATGAGCGGTGCCAGGTGGTGACGAGCGGTGCCAGGTGGTGACGAGCGGTGCCAGGTGGTGCTGAAAGGTGTCAGGTGGTGACGAGCGGTGTCAGGTAGTGACGAACGGTGCCAGGCAGTGGCGGAGCGTCCATATAGTCGGGGGGGCTTTCGCACCCCCCCCCACCCCTGATAGACTCAAATCGCCTTCCGGGGTCCTTTTCAGGTTTTTCAGCTTCTTTACTCTTGCACCATCACTGACATTGCTTCCAGGTAAATGATTTAACAGTGTTATTTTTAAGCCCAGATACCAATATATGCCCAAACAGCGGCCATTGTCTGTACTATAGGCCTACTCTAATGAGAAGGGTCATCTTTTGTGGAAGTGGGAATGGGAAAACACTTTTTACCAGGTGGGGAAATCCAAAAGAAAAAGGTTAAAAGGCCATGATTGAGATCGTGTTGAGCCACAGGTTAGGTGGTATTAACCTACTTCAAAGCGAGCTACAGGCAATTCTCGTCCCCTCTAACCGAATTTCCTAGCACCATCACAAGTGCCAGGTGGTGACGAGCGGTGTCAAATGGTGATGAGTGGTGTAAGATGGTACCGAGAGTTGCCAGGTGGTGACGAGCGGTGCAAGGTGATGCAGAGAGGTGTCAGGTGGTGACGAGTGGTGTCGGGTGGTGAAAAACGGTGTCAGGTGGTGATGAGCGATGCAAGATGGTACTGAGAGGTGCCAGGCGGTGCCGAGCGATGCCAGGTGTTGACAAGAGGTGTCAGGTGGTGTCGAGCGGTGCAAGGTAGTGCCGAGCGTGGTCAGAGAATGCTTGTGCGAGGAGGTACTGGTGATTGACAGCAGGAAAAATATCATGCTTAGAGTTTTACAGGTTGACCTCTCGTGACCTCAAATAACATTTGACCTTACGAAACACCGTAAGGTTCTCAAACTCAATGTGGAGCATCTTCATACAAGTTATCAGATCCCTTTAAGTTATCCTTCTTGAGATATCGCGTTTACGAGGTTTTCTTAATTTGACCACTAGGGACCTAAAACGAACTTTGACCTACAGCAAAACTGTAGCATTTGTAGAGCATTTTCATACTAAGTGAATATCCCATAAAGTTACACTTTTTGAGGTCAAGTATTTGCGAGGTTTTTACAATCTGACTTCCGGTGACCTAACATGACCTTTGACCTTCACAAAAGACATTACGGATCGTGGATTTACTGTGGCGCATCTAAATGCTACGTATGAGACACCTCAAGGTTACCCTTCCTGAGATATCTCGTTTTTGAGTTTTTCACAAATTGACTACGGATGACCACAAATGTCCTTTGACTTCTGCGAAGATGGCAGGTTTCTTAAAGTCAACTTGGAACAGCCGCGTGTTAACAATGAAATCCATCACGGTTATCCTTCATTAGATAATGGGTCTATGGGGTGTTCACCTTTTGTCCTTTGCGATCCCATATAACGTCTGAACCCAGGAGAAAATAATAGTGTACGTTATACCCAATATAAAAAAATCAATAAGCAAGTAGAAGATCCTTAATGTTACCCTAATGTTTTCGATATCATATTCACGAGCAGTACACAAGGTTTGCTTAATTTCACCTCTGGTGACCTGAGATAACCTATGGTCTCCACCAAAAACATTGGAGATCTCCATCTCAATAGAGATAAAATTTATATACCAAATTTATATACCAAGTAGGAAACATATCCACAAACATATCTTCAGATATCGTGTTTACAAGGCTTTCTGTTTTTAACCTCTGGTGACCTCAAATGGCCTCTTCCCTCCACCAAGAACAATAGGCTCCGCTCTCGTAATATGAAAAGTGTATATACTGATTACCGAGTATAAATGTAGTCAATCATTCTTGTCTTGAGATATCACATTTACAAGTTGAGCGTCACAATTGCACACTCACACAAACATTCCTAAAGACACACATACATACACTCCCCAGCGTGATTACTCCGATTCCTTATGCCTACGGCAAGACGTCAAAAATGCGATGGAATAAGAGTTTGATACAAAAACAAGACGATGACATCTTTCTTAGTGAGTAACAGAAAGAACCTCTCCAGAAAAGAATGTTTAGCTCTACAAAGCTTTCATGAGTGGGTTTCAGTACCTAGGTTCAATGTTACGGTAAAATTCATGCCCAATATCATGGGCGGCTCTAAGGAATTTTGTTTGGTGGGGCAAAATCAAGCCCGCATTCAGGGAAGTTTGGACGCTCCCCCCCCCCCCCCGGCAATATCAATGGTCCGCTTCGGATAGTACAGTAGGAGTATGGTTATTTTTATGTATTACATTGATGCCCCATGTAGTCTTCAAAAGCTCTTCTAAAGCCATTTTAGGCACTCAGTCATGGGCTGTCTATCTTCACGCTTAAAAAATAATTACAACCATATCAGACAATGGCTACTCCATAAGAGCGGAGTAAAAGGCAGGAGAAACGGGCAAAGCAGCTTGATCCATTTGTATAAAATGAGCTCCATCTTCAATTTTTTGTTGTTTTTTATTGTGTCACTATATGTTACAGTTTTGCCAAGAATCCATAAATTGTCGCTTTTCTGGATTGTTTTATTACAATGACGAAAATTTCCAGCGTGAATACACCTGAAAACGAGGAAATGATAGCACTTCTGGATTTCAATACCGTTCCGAAACAAATTTTTCAAAGGGGAAGGGGAATTTCCCCAACTCAGAACGGCAGTCCATCCCCTATACAAATAGGCCACTAGTCAGTAGTCTCACCACAACTTTGATTGACTGTTTGGTTTGTTCATTTTAAATCAACTGAAACTGTAAACTTTAAAATAGATGTGGAAAACCTTTTGCTTATAACGGGCCATTTGACAGTCATATAAGACCGCTCGTGGGCCAACAGCGCCGTCAATTTGGACAAGAAAAGGAAAGCCTCTCCTCTTATGGGAAACAATACGTTTAGGCTACATGCCCGTTACAGTTTTTTGTAGACAGATACTGTACCTATGCTAGTCTGAGCAAGTGACATCGTTGTAAAACTGCTTTTAGTCGAGAATGATAATCAACATGGCTAAATGGGTTGTGTACCTAATGACCCCCTAAAGCTCTGAAGTGTATGCAAAATTCATGGGGACTTAACTCCAGCATTATCGTTACACTCTGTAAATGAAGTGATGCGCGAGGCTAATCATGTTACAATTATCACAACGTGATCATTTGTTTTATATATCTTAGCTTGCACTATAATGGCAGATCCATTTGCAATGTATGTAGTATACCGTATATAATAGCAAACAAGCGATTAAGACAAAGCGCGCGAAGCGCGCCCGAAAATTACATTTTGAAAACACTTTAATGTTTAATCTTCGCATTACATTAAAAAGTTATTCACTTTTTTAATATAGCAGTGTGACATTTTATTTTTCTTTATCACAAACTAGAATCCCCTCATTGAAGGAACTGCATACAAGCCTGAAAATGAATTAATATCATGACTACTAGAATAATATTATTTCACATGACTGGTGGTCGAATGACCCATAAACCAGAGGCTAAATCTTGAAATTATCACACAATACGTACTTGACAATTACGGAGAAAATTTGCAATAGTATATATAACTTCATAAATTTTATATCACATTTGTGAGATAGAAGGAATGATTTCGTCCCCATTTAGAACACTTTCTCGTTAAACCATCTCGAATTACATGTTTTTTTTTTTTTTGAAGATTGAAGACCATGCTTTGCAAACTTTTTTGGGAGGCAAGTGCCCCTCCGTGCCCTTATGGCGAGACGCTATTGCACAATATACTACCGCACAATACTTACAGTGTGTAACATATTACTCCGACGGACCACATGTCGGTACCAAATCCTATGTTCTCGTAGCGGACTATCTCCGGGGCGACAAACTCGGGCGTTCCAAACAAGACTTTGAGAGAATCTCCTTCCTTGAACCTCTGCGCTAACCCAAAATCTATGATTTTGACGTCATACCCGGTGTCATCAAGGCACATGATATTTTCAGGTTTCAAATCAAGGTGAAGTATGTGATTTCCGTGCATATGTTGAACCCCGTAGCAAATCTGCCGCATAAAGTTTATACAGTCCCCCTCTGTCAATGAGAGGTCGTCCCCAGTGATACGTTCAAACAGCTCACCACCGGTTATGCTGAAAGTTAAAGAGAAAAGGTCAAGTTTATACAAGTCGATTAATGCTTGAGTAATATATAGCCTACGTTGCTTGCATAGCACAGAGACGGACCAAGACATTAATGGAGGTCACTACTGATCTTTGTGTTAGGGACAGATGTCTGACAAAAGGAGTATGTGCTCCGATGCAAATTGGTGCAATGGTTTCTTATAAATTAGCCTTCAATTTATAACAAAATTGTCTCTTTACACCAGGCTGCAAAAGGACGATGGGGTGACTTGTCACCCTACCTAACCCCTATATCCACCCCTGGCGGTACATCTCTGGTGCAAAAACAATTATTGACCACTTACGCTGATAGGTGGGTACTTAATGCATTTTCGCTCTAGGGCAACATAAATTCGCGATGGGTAACTGAGCTGATTGATGAGTATAGCCTACATGATTGTACCAGGGAACTGCCTCTAGTTGCAGCTCCCTGATTGTACAGTGGGGAGAGCAGAGTGTTTGCGTAAATTATGCTAGGTAGCATTGAAGTAAAAAAACAACACTAAATGTGCTCAGCAGAATATGGCCTTGGGTAATCACACTGCAGGCTATTATCTGGGAGGTGCCAACTGAAGACAACTAACTTTTAAATCTTGATGATTAGACAAGGCTAAACTAAGGAGGATTGTTCATGTCCGGCACGAAGAAATTGGTCCATACATAATCACCCATAAAATACATTAGCTGCCGGGCTTCCCCTTAGTCAAAATAAAACTTGTTTAATGTCTATTTCACTTTTACTCCAATAGCATCACCCCCTGCACCGCCCAACATTAAAATATTAAATTTAGAGGTAGCCTTATTCTTCTATATTTTGCATGGTAAATAAATGGTACGGGAGACGGGGGGGGGGTTGTGCATCGAAACTATAAACTAAAGCAGAAAGCCAATAGAGAAGTCAATATTCGTCTTTCACTGGGCTTTTCGATACGTTGGCCGCCAAGTTTCCACTGATCAATACAGGACGTTGAGTTACTTCATCGGGTTTTGTTGGCATAATCACATAGGGGCATTCCTATACTTGAAGCTAGTATTTAGTATATTCTGTCACACTGCATAACTACGTACAACCTAGTAATGTTTTTTGAAAGAGTGTCCTTAATGCGGTCCGTCGTGACTTCAAACCTGCCTGTCTCTTCCAAGGGAGCATCACGTTTTGTTCAAATGGACACAGGGAGGGCATCCCTAAGGTGACAGATCCACAAAAGACGGATGTACGTCAGCGCGTTTCCAATTGCCAAGTTGGCCAGTCCAAACCAAAGATGTACAAACGTAGATCCCAAAACTCAAAATGGTGAATTTACCCTCAATAGGAACAAAAATAGGAAGGAGGGTGGGTGATCACTGCTCAGTCAATGTAAAAACAAATAATGATATCTTGCAAGTGTAAATACTTGTTAAATTTGAAATATTTTTAAATCTAAGGCACCAACCCTTCATAACCCCTTTTACAAAAATTAGATAATTTTGCATCAGGACTTGCCCGATAGGATGGCCAAGCTCCCCGAAGGTAGGGCAGCTACCGGAAGTCCCGAAAAGGGGGACGCATTACCGAAAGAATGCCGAAAGCGAAATTTCGGCGCGAGAACCGTGCCAAAAGTTTTGGGTTTCTACTGAAGAAAATTTGATAATTTTGGGCTATTATTAAAGGAAACTTGAAAAGTTTGGATTTTTAGTGAGGAAAAATGGAAACTTTGGGATTTTTACCGAAAGAATTGCCCTAATTTAGAGCAAAATCAAGTAAATCGTGGGAGCAACTAAACGTCGTCTGAAACTTCATATTTTATCGTACCCATTACGGTTCCTCGACGAAATTGGAAAATTTCCCCGACAGGTGGGAGGTAGTCCAGCCTTTCCCGACAAGGGGGGCAAAGCCCTTGCCACCACCTGACGCCAGTTTTTGTTCCACATAAGTTTAGGCTACCAACGCACAATAATAATTAAAGTCAGAAAACCTACTTAAAAACCTTACGCACACAACGGCAGACTGCCACTTGTTTAAGTGCATCCTAGACCAAAGAACACCATATGTTCATACAATATTTACGTGATTAAACTTTATAAAGCCTTATTAATAATAAAATATATAAAAATATAAAAATGAAAGTATAAAAAGTAAGTAAATAAAAGTATAAAAGGATTAGGTTTCACTGCGTCGTGTGTTGATACATCTTTGTATTCTAACCTACCGTACTCTCCAATATTCAATTATGATGACAAAATCTGTTTCATAAAGAGCAGTGGCGGCACCAGGATTTTAAAAGTGGAGGGGCAAATGGAGGGCAAAAGAAAACGTTGGGGAAAATTTTCGCGCGTAGCGCGAAGCGCGAGGTTTAGGGGGTGAGGTCCAGGGGCCCGCCCTAGGGCCCCTGGTGGGGTCCAGGTGCATCACAGAGTATGTAGGCCAATGGGAGTCTGTGACATACGCTTGTAATATCTTCGGTTTTCAGTTGGCCTCTGCCAGCTTTTCAATGTCTGAGTGGCGGATTACAGGAGGCATTCGAATGGATCCATTATAGAGGTTCGTTACTGAAACTATAGATTCGAAAATAACTGATCGATGAATCCCCTGCCCTCTTTTGGATAACCATACAAACAAGACCGGGTACCTTGCTAGCAACATGGTCCTTTCTTATATTCCAGAATACCCTTGCATGGAAACTGTGTGACCTTAAAATTTCTGGTTTGACTAATACGGATATTCACATATTTTTAAGTAAATGGAATTATTTATCTTACCATTCCATTACCATTACTGTCTTTCTGTGAGTCTGATATGCCTCGATACAGCGGAGAAGTGTACTGTGACGTAAGCAGCTCATAATATCTAATTCTCGCTTCACGGCCTCTTTGTCCTTCGAGCGAATCGTCTTAATGATTTTCGCAGCCCATACATCCCCGTCCTGTTTGTGTTTACATTTGTAGACTGTACCAAACTTCCCACTACACGAAAAGATAAAAGAGAAAATAACACATTACGATAAAATGCCGTAAGGGCTCAGAATGATGAAGAGTTTTTAGTTAAGCTTTCCTTGTCAATATACTTTATTGGCTTAGCTATGTACATGTGTTTTACTGAGCGCGCTAAGAGTTGGAAAATGCATAAAGAGGGCACAAGGGCGGGGATCTAGAGTATGTCCCTCCCTCAAATTCGCTGGAGTAGAATAATAATTCTGTACGGACGCAATATAGAAGACTGCCATCATTAGATGACCACAGAGATGTCCCTTTCTGTACACGTATACGAGCACGCACACGTGTTTCGCAAGGGTGTATGCTAAGTTTACTTATTTATATGCCCCCTCCCCAATGTCTAACACGAACCGCTGCTCTTGTGAGGACCTGAGCCGTTAATGTAGTTAAATTTGTAACGTAAAACGGAAGAACTTTGGCTTCCTAGGTAACATTGGCAGCTCGGTTAACTCATATTTCACTGTGACAAATCTGACATGCAGATCGGATACACTGGAATGTTTTTGGTGTTATTTGTTAGAACATACCCTGAACCTCACCATCAGAGGGGTTTTAAAATTATTTTGCGATATTTGGAAAATTTTTGAGCTATCTTTTGCTCGATTTTTCTGAGAAATGACGTCATTTTGAGCCAGTATTTCCAGGAAGCCCTCCTGGACCAACTATACCATATTTTGACTCTTTGTGCATTCCATGCAAAACTACAGATATGTATTGCAACAACCAGCGATACTTGACACAAAGAATTTTATTTTGGTCGAAAATATCAACATTTGAAGAGACAGTTTCAGTATTTTAATAGGAGTTAAATCACTTGGTGCTATGGTAACAATCGCATGTGTAATTCCCAGTTTGGAGTTGGAATATTGATCAAAATCGGTGATGATTGCTATAAAATGTTAGGATAAAGCAACATATCATAGGCTACATCTGTGTGGTACTTGAGCAGGCCCCTAGCCAGACAAGTTGGTGAAGGGGGGTGAAAAAGCTTCTAGGGGGGCGAAAAATTTTCCAGAGGGGACAAACATACTAAAATGCATTACGGCAATGGTAATTTTTGATCTTCAAAAATTGATGGATGGTGAAAATTTTCCAAGGGGGGCCGCCCCACTTGGCCCCCCTCCCTTGACTACGGGCCTGTATTTGAGGTAGGCTAGGTCCATATGAATCAGGAGTGAGTCAAACCTCTATAGAGTCTATACCAAGGGCCTATATTTTCGGCCTATGTTGTTTTACCAGTGTCATCACGTGATGTAACCAGTCATATATATGCATGGAGTCTTTTAAATACAAGCTCACAGGGAGCAACTGCAGAATAACCCAACAAATTTTGAGAAGAGGGTAAGCTGAGACTGAAAAATTGCCAGGGACCCATTCTGTCAGTTGAGAGGAGGGGAAGGGCAGGGGGCTGGTGGCAGGTAAGTTGATATGTTACATGCCTGCCAATGCTATCCCAAACTGCCCGGGGTCATTTAGCAGTCTTTCATAGATCACTATAGCCTAGTGAATATAGATATGAAATTGATAGACATATTTCTTATTGACTGGAAGTTAATTGGTTCATAGCACTAAAGTTTCAGTCATTTTTGCTTTGTTGTGAGAAGTTATCACGATAAAACATCAAAAAACCTGCCAAAGTTTCCCCGTTTCAGGTTACAAACAAATTTTCGTCTCATTTCGTCTTATTTTGAGATACGATGCTGTAAGACTATAACAACAGTCACATGGTGTGTCTACATAGAGAGATGTGAAATAAATAGAATAGAGGGCGCGTTTAACTTTGAAACATGTTTTACCATCTCCTTAGTGGTATTGTTACCAGGTAACCAGACTTGTCTTACAAGTCGTAAAGTTGAAGAGTGGGGACGGGTGGGACGAATGTGTCGTAACGCCTCTGCAGGAACTTATTTAAATGTTATGGAGGTTCTACTGTAGCAAGAAGTTGGCTGGAGGGGACTATAAAATTTACACCATTCTGCATTTTTTTCCGTCACTAATTATCGGCTGTGCGTATCAAGTGAATTAGTCCTATACATATTTAAGTTTGCTGATAATAATTACGGTGAGTTAAAATAAGGGTCAATGACTTGGTAGGAGGTAAATTGAAAGCATGCCATGCAAAGAAAATGCAAATATAGCCCTGTGTAAAACAACGGTATGTTATTCACAGTCCACATGATCTACCTTTGGTTTGTCATAATTTTCAAGACTGCTGCCCTCAGAGCAAAGACACATCACCCTGGATGATGATTCATGAATTGGAGTAAAGCAAATACAAAAGCATGGCCAAGAATTGTTTTCAGTATTTTCATGTTATTTTAAAATATTTCGGGGAATATGGATGCATTTATAGCCTCTCAATGATTGTAGTAAAAGTAACGTTAATGTTTCTGGCTAAGGCATTGAAATTGATTGGCTGCTTCCATTTGACCGAAATAAACTTACAATTAGAAAGTCTCTTACAGGCTTCTTAAATTTTTTATTTGTCTCTATTCCTTATGTGAGGCTAGTAATTCGAGAAACGGAAGGATTTCTGTTTTCTGTTTTGAAATAGTTGGAAGATAATGCACATCTAAGATATAACGACGTTGATTATATATATATATATATATATATATATATATATATATATATATATATATATATATATATATATATATATATATATATATATATATATATATATATATATCAGCAGAGTGCTCAATACCTGGAATACAGAGCTTACATACAACATTGAATCCTATACACTACTGAGTGGCTGCTACACATGCAGTGTTTCATGCCCTACGGCATTCGTCAGGCAACTGGCAGGGTTAGAGACTGGAGTAAAACTTATCTCTTCTTTGTTCGGTTGGCTGGTTTCTCACCATGCCTACACTTGCTTATGATTTCTGTATGATTTCGTAATGAAAACGTGATGACTGATTCCCAATATGGCAGAAATTGAGTTTCAATGATAATTATTTAAATCATTTCAGTACGATGTATAGCGTTTATCTCAGCCAGACGACATATGCTGTACCCAACGTTTTTGCAATGGTACGAAAAGGCACGGGGAAGACGGCAAGAGGAGACAACCGAGCAAAGAAAGGGGAAGAACGGTAGGCGAGATAAGTGAGAGAAAGAAAGGGTGTAATGGTTGGTGAGGATTTTTCGTGGATGGTTAAACTCCTTGAGCCAATATGAAACCATATAATATAAACGCCATGACCATGGCCTATTGAATACTCCCTTATAAAATAGGCGTATGTGAAGACATTCCACGAGGGTTGCCCTGAAATGTTTCCTACGTGGTTTACAATCATGACATTAATTTCTCTCTCTTTTTGCTCTTTCCCCACCCGCCTCATACGCTATGCGTATAATAACAAAGATATACAGTACACCCTCATTACGGATAAAATTCTTGTTGCTGGAAAGTACATCCAGTTGGAGTAAACTAGGTTGGTTTATAAATTTCATGATGTTTTGTCACACCACATAAGTTATTCGAAAGTTTGGTCAGTTAAGTTTGTTGTCCTTTCGGGGACGTAGCTCCTTTGGGAAGCAGAACTGATTCGGGGGTAACGTTTGGTTTTGCCCCTTGGCTCCAGTCTCCAGAGAGGTCGAGGTGACTTTGGTAAAATTACGTAGCCAAGGAAGGAGGGGGAGATACCCCCTAAGAAAACATTGTCCCCCTAGTAAATTTTAAATTGTCATTTCCTGAATACATTTTTACACATCGGGCTTCCCCCCAAAAATACCCCCGCAGGTTTTCTCAACCCCTCCAAGACGATCCGGCTACAGGCCTGACAAAATCAGATGCCCTGGTTGTTAGCATAGTACGGTGTACTACTCTATACGGTAAGGCAACTGATACGCCAAAGAAACTGAGGAATATTGCTTTATGTTGCAAGGAATTATTGCAAAGCACGTGCAGTCTATAACAAGCGCGTGACAGCAAAATGTAGAACGGTCAAAATTCAACATTAACGGTAAAACTAAAATTCCAATTTTATTTGCTTCGGTATATGCCAAGCTGTAATTTAGAAATATTACCTCATTGCACGAATTTGTCATTAATGTTCATAATGTCTCCTTTTAGTTCTAATTGAAAATCTGATGTGGGTGATAAGGAATTGATGTAATGAAAAATTGAGATTGCAGAAAGTCCCTTCTCACCGAGACAAGGAAAATCAGTTTTCCTATATATGGAGTTGTCGTTGCTGCCTAGGCAACCGAACAAAACCTATCAGTTTGGATCTGTCACACATACTTCATCTTTGCACGATATGTACGTAAACTTAAAACACCCATCATATTTGACGCTACAGTCACTTTGAGTGAACTGAGCCTTCTCAGGAAATTAAAATAATAAATATTATTTATGGATAAAGGTTTTGCCGTTAAATAAGAAACCTTTTCGTTGATGGACTTGACGCAAATAGCCAAGGAGGGTACATGGTGCAAAGATATATGATCAATTTCTGACACTCGAATTATAATACCTGTGAAGGAACATGTAGGAAATGTCCGTTAGTATATGGTGACTTCTGTAATCAGATTCGGCATCACATATGCGTGTCACAGTTAAGTACTCACGGCTTCAAGACAAGATATTTCGTGATTCGTTCATGGGCAGGAGCTACGGTGGTGACTTTGACCCATCAACTCAGAGACATTTGGATCCTGCCTTTCTGAGACCAACAGAGGGTAAGGGAGGGGGTTCGATGTGCTGAAATGAGCCCTCTGTCATTGTTCAACCCTTCCCTGGGATTATGAGTCTTGTAAATAACGTAGAATGCACAGCAGGATGTCCTGTACAGACCGTCAAGGCTTGTTCCCGGGCACCCCTACCCAGACCCCCTGTCCTTATGAAAATCCTGACACCACCCTTCAGAGTTTCAGAAATTTCACATTAAGTATATTCTTCAAAATGATCAGATTAACTTTCAAACAAGTAATATGGTACACGAACCTTCCAAGTACTTCATGCAACTCGTAAAAATCTTCAAAATTCTGCGACTCGTGTAGTTTAAATTCTCCCTTCAAATGTTGTGAATCCATGTTTTTGTTCGGTCACTGACTGAATCCACCACGGGAAATCTGAAAACGAAATGAGGATCGGATTGGAAAACTGGCTGCAAATATGCAACACAAATAACGTAAGCAGGAATTACAATAGTTCTCACTCCTGACAAGGAACGAAAGGGATACCGGGATACTGTGCCCTGTACTGTTATATGAGGAAACATACAGGACAACTTTCCATTAGGGACTGAGCATTTTGTCCCGAAATTTTAGTCGTAATAATTTGCCGAAAAATAGTCAATTTTCTGCAAGGATGAGGTTAGGTTAGGTTAGATGAGGTTTAACGTCCCAGTTTCCAACCAATTGGTTCAAGTCGAGACGACCACGGCCTTTTTTCCAGTTGTGGCTCACTAGCTTGTTTTCCCTACTCCATTGTTTGGATGATGCTACTCCATTGTTTGATCCATTGCAAGGATGAGAGTTAAAGTCCCCTACTCCCAGCCCCAATCACCCGCCGCTGCCCACCTCGTGCACCTATATGTGAAGAAAGGCTAGGATATAGGTAGCATAATACTCGAAAGTCGAAACGATCATCAATTTATGTTTATAACAGGGAGCAGCCTGCCAGGGAGTCCCTTCCCCATAATATGCATGTCAAAGAAACTGTGCAAGCCTGAATTGTTTTCCTTTTCTTACAAAATCTTTCGACGTAATTGAAGGCGCTCGCTTAGCAGACAGTTTGAGAACACTTATTATAAAATGGTTCAATAAAGTTATACCACGACTTTGAACGAAACGAGGCTAGAGGACAGGGTACACCATACAAATATATCATAAGAGTGGGGGTAAAACCACTTACGTGAGGTATAAAGTTTTGAAGGGAAATAGTTTTCGATTCCAAGGGATCATAAATTTGGAAGAAAAGAATTGAGTGTCATACTATATCTTCCATACCCCCCCTTCCCTAGCTCACTAGCTCCTCTATTACACGACTCGTTACCTTCATAGCACGTGTCGAATATGCACTCCTCTTTTGGCGTACATAAACTAACGACGAGTGCAGCCGATATAGGTGCAGGAGTAATATACGTCCGCCAAGCAGGCAACACGACCCGCGGAGCACGTGCCGCCACACAACCCTATTCTGCTACGAAGGACTATACAGATGCTCATTAAAACAAAAGTCCAACGTCATTATTGATTTTTCTCAGATAAACCAGACCGCAATCCTACGTACCTACGAAAATACGTTTGTAAAAGCACCCCCTCCCCTAAATAGCCAAAACTTTGGTCACAATTTATTTAAAAGTTCCAAGAATGAATTTCCGTACTACATATTCTATGTTGTATGTTGACTCTAACGTTTTGACCTCTTTATAGCATTAGAGCGCTGCTAATAAGTATGCCAGGATTTGACTTGACCGACTTTAAATTGGATTTAATTTGATATCCTTGTCACTTAAATCAAATTTTAGAATGGTGAACATGAGCACCTTATTGCCGGGGTATATTAAGTCCCATGTTCCATATACGTTTTTGTATGGCCAAGTAGTGTATGGAATCCAATAGAGAAAGAAGGATTTCAAAATTAAACTAAGAAGATAATCCGTTGCTTGGAATTCAGAACCGATTGTAGATAGAGATCAAGTGTCTGTGTATACTCTTTGCATATGACAGCACACTACTAATCCATGGGTATTCGTCCGTCCCAAGTCGAAACTTACGGATTTAGTTCGTGTCCGGGACGTGAGGTAAAGGTCGGCCCATATGTTAAACAAAAACAAAAGAACAAAAAAGCCATAAGCTTGATAGTTTAGTCATTGCAGGGGAAAAATTAAGAACGAATTATTTATTTTCCAAAATGCAGATTTTGATCGTAGATAATTCTGTGAGAAGCATATACTTTCCGTAATACTGAAAAAACTCAAAGTTACATTGTAACCAGCAATGTTGAGAACCATTATAGTTAAAGCTCTTGTATTCTCCCTCATGACATTGCAACGAACTACAAGTCAACTTTTGACAAGCAGTAGAATACAGAACTATGATTGTAACCAGAACGTCCAGTCTATGTTTTCTTACCGAAAAAAATGACACATGTCACGTTCTTTCACTCTGCCTGATGCCAGGCGGTGCCGGGCGCTGCCGGACGCTGCCAGGCGCGCGCAGAATGAACACCTTGTAGGGCATTGTCTATGTGTTCCATATATTCTTTGTCAGATGATGTACTTCCATGCATCTATGCAATCAACATTGTAAGAGTTTCCAAGCCACTGAAAATGTTGCGAAATTATGAGGTAGTACACTGAAGTTTAATTTCTATTAATTCAAAACTCGGTCACAGAAATAAAAGCCATACAGTGATTTAATCCTATGTAAGCCCCTACCGGCTCTGTAATCAGTTGATGAAATGCTACATGTTTGAACTATGTCCTTCAGATGTTATCTTTCTATTCGAATACTTACAAATAAATCAATCCGGTATTTTGCTTGATATATGTGTGATCATTTCACTCTTAAAATTTATATTATCTATAAATCATCTGCATTCTGTGTTTAGTTTTCCTTTTAAAGTTCGGTTTCCTTAAAATAAGAATAGAGTCAAACAGTATGTCACATTAGCCTGTATTATATCATCCCCAGTCCACAAATAACCTGTAGAGAGAACTAAAAACCTATCAATCTTCCGTTACCATGAGCTGAAATTTCGTGAAATCTGATCAAGAGAAGGCACTATTGATGTCATTTCAGAACAAACCGAAAAGGAACCATCCTCTTAGTGATCTATCCTGTCTTCTCATCTATCTACATATCTACATCTTTTAAAAAGAAAAAAGACAAAAGTGTAGTATGGGTCGTTATTTGGAGTTTGTGATGGTGATGATGATGGTGGTGGTGGTGGTGGTGGTGGTGGTGGTGGTGGTGGTGATGATGATGATGATGATGATGATGATGATGATGATGATGATGATGATGATGATGATGATGATGATGATGATGCAACCTGCACGTAGTTAATACATACAAGAGCATGGTATACCAGCATATGTAGTTTAAAGTTATGTGTACTTGCACCAAACCAATTGTTTTACTCAACAAGGGTAGATTAAGATCCTCTGATGAAAAATCCATTGGAATCAATTGAATATCTTTCACTGTTCTCAAGACGTACCTATTCAAAGTTAAACCATTTCTGAGACTTCTCATTAGCTATGCAAAATTTATGATGTGGAATGTTGTACAGTGTTTGTGTTTATTTTGTTAATCCTTTATAAAGTATCTGTGTATTGACTTGCCAGCTAGTTTCTAGTTTGGTTTTTAATGTAGACATTTTTCAAAGTAGTAAACAGCTATACTTCCAAAATAAAGACCCTCGGGACATGTCACCACAAGCCCTCTTTCCAATCCAAACATTTGCATATGTAGGTCACTTCATGTTTATTCATGATTCTGTTCTCTCAATTCATGCTTCAAAGCATGAAAAACTGCAGAACAATGCATTACGAGATTATTTAAATATATGTTAATATCCCAGGCTAGGTTAGGAGCTGCAGAACCGACGCTACAGAGTATAAGAAATTGTACATTGTAGCGTGCTTTGAAGCATAACAGGTTGTCCCGACAGGTGTGGGGCAAATGGAGGGCAAAAGGAAATGATGGGGGAAAAACTTTTCGCGCGTAGCGCGAAGCCGAGCGCAAAGCGCAAGCTTATGCGGGGGCACGCCTTAGGGCCCCTGGTGGGGTCCAGGGGCAAAGCCCCCGGAAGCTCAGAGGTTTTAGAATATTTCTGGGTGAAAAATTAAGTCTCAGGGTAGGTATATTTTGCTTCATAATGCATCATCCAATGCACTATATTTCAGGGGAGTGGGGCAACTGGGGGGAAAGGACAAAATCTGAGGGGGCAAATGCCCCCTCATGCCCCAGTAGAGCCGCCCCTGTCAATATGTGATGGATTTTGATGGAAATTAAGGCTATGTTTAACGATTTTAATGCTTTTGAAATCAAGAAGGTAGGTGTGACATTATCTACAGATCTTTAACGTATTCACAAGGTACAATAATGTGCCTCATGAAATATGATATTGGAAGTGCAAAATCTGACAGTTTAGCCAGTTTGGCGCTTTAAACATATTTGTAGTTACGTCAATCGAAAGTTCGTTAGTGAATTGGTAATAAGTTAATACGGTTAATAAATATACAGTCCACAAGTTTCAAGAGATGGGGACGGGGGACATGCCCCCAATACTTTTGAAAGTGGAGGAGGTTTCCCCCCTCACCTTTTCCAGAACCCTAACGAAAACAGTATGCTCATGTTTGATTCCATAGCTTGCAATATAGCTGATTCAATGAAATCAAACTCGAAAATGGTGAAAAAAACCATGTAATGAATTAAAATTAAAGAACCGTCAGATTAGAACACAAATCACTAAATATTTCCATGGATCTTAAGTGACGCCCGGATCCCTCGCTGCTAGGGTTTCAAAACTAGCACTTGGAATAGTTATGGTCAAGGTCCTGCCTGCGGAATTTTTTCTCCCAGGCCGAATGGGGACGATTTTAGGAAATTCCCATTGAAATCATAAAAAAAATGATGCTCAGGTTAGGATTAAGGCTAGCCTGGTTAAGGTAAAAAAAATGAAATTGCCCCCCATTCGTCCTGGGAAAGAAAACCTACGCGTCCTGCCCCCCCCCCTTTATCCCCACTTTTGAGAAGCTGTTGATGCTCGTCATACTGTCTGATGGTATATACGTTGGTCAGTTGGTTTAGGTTTACTATACGGTGTTGTCAAAGTAGGCACAAATGAATAAACATGAGGAACAGGTACAGTAGTCAACACGTGTTTCTAACTACTGTACAGTGCGCTTCGATAATGATATATACATATTCATTAAATGTTACCTATGACATTAACAGCGTGTTGTGGGGCTGGTATTTCTTCCCTTTACATCCATTATTTTACGTTAGGTCACGTGAGTATAATCATGGAAGTACTGCTTCTGAAGTAGTACTCCCATGGTATAATCAGTGGTTATGGGAGTGACATTAAGTCTCTATTGACGAACAGAGCGATAAAGAGCAGACTTTTACTCTCATCACACACCTCTTTGATTCAGTATAGAAGTTCGAGATCAAATTTTGACGTGAAGATTGTCGTCGAGAGATAGAGTGGTCTATTTTAGTTGCTGTGCACCAATGTGTTTCACATGTGCGGGGGTTCAAATCCCGCTCGATGTACGTGGGTTTTTCTCCCGGTACCTCGAACTTCCTCCCACTTTGGCAATTGACTTGCCATCTAAATCGGTTGCCCAGCCGACGAAGTCGGTTCCGGACTTAAGCGCCATCGGGCGGACCAGTTTACTAGCTGACTTAGCTTTTGTTTGGCTTCAACATCTAATGAGTATATAAGTTTAAGGGTGAAGATCCCGTCAGGAGCACTAGCTTCAATCTACGTTCTAACTTAAAATAATATTTATTATTCATAAAGGCATTATTTGGACTAAAACCAAAACGATGACTTTTACGCTGAACATTGTTTTCAAAACCTTATTTTAGGGATTTACTTAACTTCCAAAGTGATTGAGTGTGTTTAAGGATGAAGGTCACAGCATGAGTACATGCACTAGTATACAAATAATGAATGATTATGAGTGTGATAGTAGGCCTACATGCGCTTCGTTGAATAGAACGTTGAATCTTTCAACTCACGAAATTATTCATACTATCACACTAATGGAAAAAAATCATTATTTATTTTAAGTAACACCTTACTTCCTAAATAGGCAAAATTTTGGTCAAAATTTGATTCAAGGAGCGGATAGGGCCAAACACCGTATGCTATTCTAGATTACTAACCCAAGATGAATAACACACGACCGTTTGATAGTGCCAAATAACCCATGGCATGTGACCACCAATCCTCCAATCAGATGTAGAGGAATTAGTAAGGTATTATACAATATATATTAAAGCTATCTACATTTTTAATCAAAACAATATAATATTACAGGATTTCATTTTGACTAAATAAAATCAAAGTGACTGATGTGTCATACAACTAATTAACATTGTTTAAACAATTTTTTTTTTTTTTTATTTCAAGAGTGTAACTTCGTGCAGGGACCATAGCGCTGCAAGTAAAGAAAAAGATGGCATTTCCTGGTTACTGCGAATAATTTTCCTTTAGCAGTTTCTAACCATTTCCTTCCCATTTTCAAATTACATGTACCGTGCGTATATTACGCTACATGTAGAACCTTTATTTTCACTTTTATATGATTCAAAACACAAGCTGTATTTCGCTGACGAAAACACTGTTATGAGACCAAAATTCTGTTCTTTACGATTCGTTGCAGGGTTTGTCGACATCGTTTATATTTTATTTTATAAAAAAAATCTCTTACGATGTACCTCATCACTGATTAATTTTCCAGTTCAAGGTTTGTTATTGAAACATTAATCCCTTGCGTTTTTACTATCTCTTTGCAGTAGATATTGAAAATAATGGCGGATGGATATAATTGACAACTGGGAAATCAACGCCATTTTAATCACTATAAATGACAGTCTGAAGCTCGTAAGTCGTTTGTATGAGGTTACTTTAAAACTAAAGGAAACATGAAAAACACAATTTTGGTACAGAAACATTCATTAAAATGTGTTTGGCGTCGTACAGTGTAAGTTGATAGACTGCCATAACTAATGTCTTTCTTGAAGACTGAGTGTTGTTTGGAAACACGTGGCTCGTAGCTAAATACAGTTGCATATTGACGGTCGTTCACCCATTCATAATAAACTTTATTCCACGAAGAAAGATCACTTTATTGAGAAAATCCTGTCAATGTAAATGTTTTCCGATGTTTTATCTATAACCAGTCAGATTAAACCACCAATCTGTGGCAAACACTCCGAACAATTAACTTTCTGGTTTTCGTTCCTAATTACAATTAGCTGATGAATTAAATTTTTAAAGTTTTAATTAAATTTTTTCGTTGTTGATATTTTTCTTTCGCTTTGGAAACTTTCAATTGTGTTGTAACATTTTAAGGGCTTATTAAGCACCCATACCTCAAGGGAGAGGTAAAGGAACTAGTACGTGGGAGTATATCAGGCGTCCTATAGTCTCTAATTTTGTATGGGTTTGTAAAATGATGTAATTTTAATTGTACAGGCGACTTATTCAATCCTGCAAGCAAACGGTTTGTAACACCTTTAAAGGTCGTGTGACATGCCACCAAACAGAGCTCTTTCACTTCTCAGTTAAACCTCCAATGAAAGATGCGTTGGAATTATTTCAGTATCTTGTACCGTTCTCAAAATATACGTCTTCAAAGTTCGATGGTTTCTGAAGAAACTCATTGCCTATGCAAAATGATGTGGAGTGTTGCACAGTGTGAAAATTTCTTTCGCTAACCCTACATAAATTATCTCTTAATTACTGATCAGATAGATTACAGTTTGTTGAGTGATATCAATGTGTCCGAAGGAAAGAATTTTAACTTTCATAATAAACCCCTCAGGGGATAACGATACTACCAGTGTCCTTGAAGTTAAGGTTGACAAAACAACGGTTAACATGAGCCATATATGGTATGTCCATCTTTCGATATCACATATTTGAATATTTAGCTCATGTTTATTCATGATACAAGTGTGAAATAGAGATGACCCTGTAAAATGGTCAAAATTTGATGGATTTTAATGGGAATTGCTGTTATTTTCTGGATATTTAATGCTTTTTTCATCAAATATTCACTATGTTATTTTCATGTCACACGACCTTTAAGGTAAACTTGATTCATTATCTTTTTGAGAGTACAAAATAAGCAGTGGTAAGAAACGACATGGTTATCACTGATAGGTTCAAAGTTATTGATAGGTAAAGAAAACCCATTAAAACATATATGGATGGCTGTGATAGGCAGACGGGAATCGCAAAGTTTCTTTTCTTCGTTTAGTTTGGGTGGTAAACTGCATCTTCCTCGACCTTCACTCCACTTCCGTCACCCTCCTAGAAGGGATACTACTGTATGTTGTCAAGATTTTTCATTTGCGTATGTACGAAGCACATAGCACAATTTTATAATATGGTCCATTTCCACGAAATCGGCAATCTATCACATGTTACGGTTTGTACAATGTTTAGTGCCCTAGCCGAACCAATCAAGCTCATGTTATAATGGTCGCATATTGACCATACATTCCTGAAACAAAAATGCAATTAGTCAGATGAGACAGGATTCTGACTAATATTAAGTTTAATGTTTGAGGGTCAGGAAGCCAACAGGCTCATCGAGGACTCTATACCAGAGTGAGCATGGATGAACACCTGCGAGATTCGCCTTCCCTTTCCGAATGGTGCTCAGAGGTTAACGAGGCAAACGTGTACTAATCCTACTGCCGGGACCATTATTTAACGTCCCCATCCGACAGACGTGGGTGTATCCCCAGTCTTTAGCCACCTTCCCGAAAGCTGGGAGGACTGTTCGACAGATGAACTAGGCACAGCGGACAACTTCCTGCATCGGACAACGTCCTCAGTCAGACGACTTCCTGAAACTTCCTGAAACGGGCAATCAGATACCCAATTAAAATTCACCAATTTAAATCCCCTCAGCCTCACTGTGAACAGCTATGCCGAACAAGTAAATTTTAGTCCTCTGGAAATTTCCAAGTGGTTCCACGGGGATTTGATCCGGGGACCTCTAGTACCTAAGGCAGTACACTCAAACCACCAAGCCAACTCCACCCTCCCAAGTGCAGTCCAGGGGTGGTGCCAGGTGGGGGCAGGGTCTATGGCCCCGTTGAAGAAGGCTTGCGCCTGTCGGGGAATTTTCCCAGTTTCGTCGGGGTTGTTAAACGATTTTAAGATAATCTCCCGTAAAGGAATAGTCTATATCCAATGCACTTTTTGTGTATAAAAACCACCATCCAATAAGTTGGTACGCTATATACTATGAACTGCAGTATATGTAGCTAACTCCGACAGCGATCAGATGCCATGATACGACGGTGCTGTATGCTGTAACTTGCTTATGATGCTTTGATTTATCATAACTTCATTTGCCCATCTCTCCGGAACAGAAAATAGAAATAAGCGAGTTCGGTATACAATGTATGCTCTGAAGGAAGTTGTACCAACCACAAATAGACTGCCTACCAACCACGTATAGACTGCCTGTGCAAGACTAAGATTTTGTATAAGCACGCACAATATTCGAGTTAGAAATCGGGAGAGGGGGGCTCAAATAAACTCCTTTTGAAGGAAAAGTTCTATATGAAGCGAATGTCTGTAACTTAGACCGAAAAGTTTAAATAGTATGACGTTTACTTGTGGAAAGAAAAGCTGCTCGAAGCGTTTGCATCCGTGCGAAAACATAAGCGGACTTGATTTGACCGACTGCAGTGGCCATGTGGTTAGAGCATCCGACTTGCAGCCGGAAGGTCTAGGGTTCAAATCCTGGCCGGGTCATATCAAAGACTTTAAAAATGGAACCTACTGCCTTTGTGCTTGGTGCTCAGCATAAGCAATGGAGTAGGGAAAACAAGCCAGTGAGCCACAACTGGAAAAAAGGCCGTGGTCGTCTCGACTTGAACCAATTGGTTGGAAACTGGGACGTTAAACCTCATCTAACTAACTAACTAATGTAAAGCAAAATGCCCGGATTGTGTATTTCCGAACTCCCTTATTGTATGGTGTTTTCACCACAATTTGTTTCAATTTTTTTTAATATGCACAAAAAGTGAATATGGGTAGAGACTTTTCTCTTATGTTAGATGAAAGTGTGTAACACATTTTTAAATCCACCTAAAATCAGCATTTCTGAATTTAATTACGGAATTCCAGGCAAATAATGATTTAGAAAGTGGAATGCAGATAACGAAATGTCGGTTAATGCATCGCTCAGTGTTCATGTTGTTTTGGCCTGGAAACAGTCGTTTAGCCTCGAATTGTCTGGTTTATTCAAGTCTGTCTAAAAAGGCAGATGGGAGAGTATAAGTGCCAGTATAATCAGTTCAACTTTAAATGTTTCTTTAAGTTTCGTTGGAATTACTTGTTAGATTGATAGGATATTCATCATTCCCTGCTCTCTTCTAATGCTTATTGTTATAGTATATATATATATATATATATATATATACACATATATATATATATACACACATATATATATACACACATATATATATATACACATATATATATATATAACGCTAATTCCCACCTTAAGGGGAAATTGTTATATCTGCTTGTACATAGGGCGAAAAAAAGATAATAAAATACATAAGAAATAAATTCGCCCTAACGTCTAAAAATATAATTAACGTTATTTCAATGGCCATCATCCGTTCGTGTTAACAGCTAGGTGTCCGTAAATTTGACAACTTTGAAGTAATGGCATCTAGTTTGTAAATCTAAGAGGGCGCCCTTGTAAGTTTACGTATTCCTATAGAAAAAGTGTGTGGAAACGTTAAGGCGAAACTTATATTTCACCCGAAATTTTTTTCCCCTTAAGGTCGACTTTTCAACAACAACTTTCCCCCTAAGTGCCGAATTAGAGAAATATATATATATATATATATATATATATTATATATATATATATATATATATATATATATATATATATATATATAATATATATATATATATATATATATATATATATATATATATACTTCTTATATACTTTATATATATTACTTATTTCATGTTAAATTGTGTTGAATGTTATCATGCAGACTGTAAGCATCGCGTATTTAGGCAACACACCACTGATCCAAGAGAATCTATTCCGGAAAAGATCACCTGACCCATTAAGACTGTAAACTTCGTGTAAGCCGCACACAACTCATTAGAGAGAATCTCTCCTCGGAAGAGGTCATATGACGCATATAGTTCCTAAAAATGTTTGAGGATCAGTGAAGTGATGGTCATGTTACCTGCCGAGGGATGTGCATTCTTTGTAGTATAGATTTGTGGCAAAATAATTTAATTATTCAATATGCAAAACTCATGTGAATCGGGGGGATTTAAGAGATGTTTACCATTACATCTGTCCCCCTTGCAAACTTGTAACTTGAGTATCGTGCTGAAGGAAGAACCGGTCCACCATCCGATTATGGGAGCCCCCGTGGCTCATTTTGATGCTTTTGATGTGGAAAAATTCTACTAAGATCAACTCTAGGGCTTCAAAACGGGGCAAACATGGAAAAATAATTGGCGCCGCTACGCTATCTAAAGGGAAACAGTGGAAACGAATGTCATGTGCAAGGTGGTTTAACACCGTTTGAACGTGGCCGAACCATTTAATAAGGACGTAAGATGTGCCGAAAAATGGGAAGCCTATAAAATAAAGTTGGGTCGGCCCAGCATAGATATCCTCTTCGGCGAACGTTCATGATATAGACATTTTATTTCACAAAGTCTTTCGTCATTTGGTTGTTTAAACCTTCTAGAAGTCTTTTTACATTCAAAACGGACTACAATTGCTGATGCATGAAGCCTTAAAACAGGATTATTACAGCTACACAGAGAATCGTTGATTGATTCATTATGTTTGAATCGTTGATTGATTCATTACGTTTGTTGTTTTTTTTTTTTTTTTTGGTGGAGGTCAAGAATCGTTGATTGATTCATTACGTTTGCCCTTATAAGATATGCATATGTTAACATCTTTTCAAACAATCCTCAAGGTTGATTTCCCAGAATGATTATTTTTCATCCCGTTTTTCACTTATAAATTAAAAAGAAAACATTATTTCTAATCGTCCTACAGGTATAGACGCTTAGACGAATGAAAGCGGAGGATTGTAAAGATGTAAACCACTGGAAACAAAGGGAGGTATGATTCGTAGTGTAAAGGTACTTACGGAGTAAACTTGAAGGTACATAACCATCGTAGGGTGGTGTGCTAAACGTTAATCATTTAACTGATTAAGTTTGGTGCTCCATGCAACCATTAGTCAATAACTCACAGGGAGGCTAGAAAGCCTCCCCTTATAAGATATCACAACAAATGAAGGGTTATCACTCGTGTTTTTTTTTTCATAAACAAAGTGATTCTTTGACTCATACTGTCTTCATGCCCTATCTGCCTCTAGTGGGGCACAAAACACCCTGCCTGTTTTTAATTTGTCGTCAGAAATATTACAGTACTTTTCAATCCTAATGCATGACTTTACACAAAATATTTAGCCTACATCCTTTGATAAGTACTTTGATGCATAAAAACTACAAAACAGGACAATATATAAGCTTACAGTTTGTAGGTTGGAAGATAGAGCAGGTGACATTTCTACGCCTCGCTGCCTGTCTGACAGTGTCGGAATGTAGTCAAGAAAAAACTCCAGTCTGCTGAACGGGTTATATCCATAACGTGAGATTCGCTTTCTTCACACTTTCAAATCCAAACGAAAGCTAACAAACGCATTTCATACGCATTTTAAACGCATTCCATAGAAATGTAACTTTCTTAAAGTCCTTCGACCGTTGTTTATATAAAACTCTAGTGAGATACCTGCCCTTATGGTTTAAATGGAATTAAGTTTCCGCAAAAGTCAGTCATAATCAACTTCTTCTTAACGTGGCCTCTTAGTTCATGGGCTTTACCTTCAAGTGCAAATGAACAGAACGGCGTGCAATGGGACTACGAGTTTGCAGGGAGGGTTAGGATATCGCTCTAGACAAAATTATTGATGGCATTGGCCTTTGATTGTATATAACACAGTCAAGTAAGATAACCTAGTGTTTCTGAGACAAATAGTTCAAGGTTGAATGGACGGCCTGGGAGAGTGGTCTAAGGAAAATAAACCATCGCCCCTTTGGGAAACTGTTGTGAGAATTTGTTGTGTTTCTTGAAGTTCCAGGCCCAAAATGATTGTACCTTCTGAGAAATTGTTGTGAAACTGTTGTGAGAAATTGTTGTTTCTCGAGATTTCAGGCCCGAAATGATTATACCGTCTGACTATTATAAGGTAAAAATCATTTTTAAGAAAACATTGTGTCTAAGAGAAGTAAATAAAATGCTGTAGGCCTATGTTTTACCTATATTTCTTAAACTTGCGTTTCTTTTCCACGTTGGATAAATCACATGTTCCTTACGTACCGCGGCCTATTACATGGCAAATTGTATAGCCCTGGCTTACGTTATTAAATTGTATTTGTTTCGTTACCTGTGGGAGGTAAAGTATTGTGTACCTTTGTGATTCATACGGGTGTAATTTAAGTGCAACAGACAAAAAAACTGCCAAGTTTTTGCAACGAATCAAAATTTGTAGTGAATAAAATATCATACTTTAAAAACAGATACTAATCACCCCAAACTACACTTTTACTTAGGGGAAAGCAAAAGTCTCAATTGGTGGCTGCTCTTTGATTGACATTAAATTCAAAACATGAAGAGTAACTCACAGTACACAGCATACACAAAGAGTGTTCTGAACTCACTGTGGCCTTGCATGCTCACCAAGATATGGCCTCAAGTAATAAACTACGTCTGTGTCTGCACACGGAGGAGATAAAGGCAGTTACGGGAGGGGCTAAACGTGACTAATTTGAAACAATTGGAACTGTCTGGGATGAAAAGATTTGTCATTTAACTGAAAAATGTCATTGATTTTTCTTTAAATCTGGTTCATCTTCGGGGATACTCATTAAGGCTGATTCATACTTCAGTATATAGCGCTGTGAAGCTATGACTGATGTTGAACATTGTTCAACCCTGAGCTATGTTCGTGACTGGCAACTTCGAAAGAGCAAGAGGAGACCATATACAGATGTATGGCTCTTATATTTTTATAGTGCGTAAAAATTTGGAAGCAATGAAGGCCGGTTTACACTTCCAAATTTCCGAGCGCCATAAAGCTTTCACAATCGTATATCGTTGTCCCTAGCTCTTCCGGGTCAATCACGGTCATAAAGCTCACAGTTGAACTATGTTCAACTTTCATAGCTTTATAGCGCTATAGTGAAGTATGAATCGGCTTCAAACTGGTCTTTTAAAGGAGACATTTTCGGCCTTCCCTCACCCAATGAGATATTATTACTTGACGTCTGTATACAGGCAGGTCTACTAAGAACAACGAAAACAGTCAACTACAGGCCTAATACACCTAAGCGAATCATGAACGACAATAAACACAACACCTTTCTCCAAGAAAAACGATGCGAAAAGTGGTATACATTAAAGATTCTTTGTAGTTGCCACACAAGGCTACGTCAAATTGAGGTGATTTCGTCTGGAAGATAGACCTACTGTAATAGGATAATGCTACAAGGTACAGCTACTAATAATATCAAAGCAGTATATAACCCGTGTACGATTCTAACCGGCTTTACAGTACGTTAGTGGTACCGGAAAGCTCTATCTTTCTTAGCATCAACTCTCGTAATTTACCCAATTATCCATGTATCAATGAACGAGCCTGATTTAGGCCTGTTGTAAAATGCAGACTTTATTCAGTGAATAGCATGTATTACACTTAAAGGTAATGGGACGATTATCATTTGGCTTCACTGCAATAAGTCTATGCTAAGTCGCAAAACAGTTAGGGCATAAACTGTAAACCCAGTAAACATGCAATTACAAGAACCACTGTTGTGAGAACATCATTTCATGAAGGCATTCATGTATAGGCTAACTTAAAATAAGTCATCATAACGGCGCTGATTTAAGCTCAGAGAGTTTCCCAACGATTCATCCCGTAACAACCACTGTTCCATGCTACTCAAAATGTAATAGTGAAGAAGCTAAGTCTATAGGATGTAGAACAGTCTTCGGTGACGGAAACAATTGCCCAATGCCCTTCCTCACAGTTTTCTTCCATTCTTCCTTCATGGATTTGGTACGAGTATATATTTCTTTAAAGACAAAATATTTTTCGGATGCATGTTTACCTGTAAACGACAAATCGTGGGTTTCATTGGAACGTTAATCTTTAAAAGTAAACCAACCAATACAAAGAACATACCTCATTCAAGATGCGCGAACCCTTTGTCATGCAGATGTCATAGTAGAGCACTTCACTAAACAGCCGTCTGCTGATTATAACTGTTTCCACTATCTGCATGGACTGCTCAAGTAGTTTCCTACCTCGTTCTTCTAGGATGTGATTCCCTGATCCAATGGAAAGCTAATCCGAGTGACACTCGAACGCTTCAGTTACCCTGACACCTGGAGATTGCCTTGATGGACGAAGACAGAGCGACAGATCTTTCCTTTGATCCGAATGAGTCGCTCTTTGGAGATTGAGTTTTATTTTTATCCTTCTTTAGATTTCCTGAACGAAATATGTTTATTCTCTTTGAAGTTCTCTCAATTTGTCACGTTGTATTGATGACCAAACCCTGTGAACACAAAACAGAGCGAAATCCCGTTAGCAGGTTAGTAGATAAGACTATAAATTTGTCGGACAGAGTTTGGTTTGCAGGTTTATGTCCACACAATAGACTGCAAGTGAGGAACACATTCGTATTTTTCATGTGTTTTACCTCGTGATACATATATCCTAGCAACGATCCAACTGTGAGTACGCTAAATGACAATGTTGTTGGCGGTCTTTGATTAGAGGTGGTTGTCGAATTAGATTTCATTTTAAATGTTAACTTAAAGTCACAATAAAAAGATGAGAAATTATCAGTGATGTTGAATGGAACATTGGTATTGAGTACAAAGTACAAGTACATTCAAGTGCCTAATAACACAATAAAGCCTTTGACTATCGGAAATCACAATTGTTCAAAGATCGTGTATCCGATGAAAGCTTACATGATGGGGTTGCTAAGGATAAACCGTTCTAAATACTAGCTACTCTTAGATGTGCTGTTCGGTTAGTATTGTATGTGAGAAACAAATTTGTGTCGACGAAAAATCATTTGAAAAGTCATAATAATAGTAAAGATTCAAATTCGTTGACGAAGAGAAAAAAATGAAGAACACGGCAATTCCCTACAGGAGGAAAGGTAATATAAAACAGAGAAAGCTCGTCATCTGCTGACAAAAGTGAAGTGAACAGCGTGCATGATCAGAGTGTTTTAATAAATTCAACCAACTTTGCAAAAAGTTTAGATATTTCTCCTAGAGGGAAGATATCTAAGATTAGCAAAAAAGTCGGACTTACTTTAACACATCGTATAATTTATAGTTGAACTTATAATGCATTAATGAATATCATCCTTTGGGGTGCCCTACCTCTAGTGACAACATTTATGATGACCCACAGGATGAAAATAAGGGGCAGGGAGATGATATAGAAATTTACATAAACGTGTCCAAAGATGTAAAAGGGGCGTAATACTGTCAAGGCTTACTGAATTCGTGTAAACTGTGCCGGATGCATATGCCATAAAAACAGAATTACCACTGACAAACCCTCAAAGATGTAGGTTAGATGAGGTCACGTCCCTCAAAGATAAACGAATGACAGTTACATATCCAATCCCATACTAAGTAGGTATTACCGGTATTAACAAAATAGTAAACCGGTGTTGTTATTTTCCAACCGACTGACCCATAGTCGGTAATCGCGTTTTAGTAACAAAAACATCGCCGTGTAACACGAATTAGTCAAAACATCGTTTGTTTGTCTTAACTAAGATGTATTTGATTAATGTTGCAACAATGTCGCAAATGACAACAGTGCCGTCGGAAAGTAGCTAGGACTGCGGGAAACCAACCATTCAACTCCAGAATGATGGCATTTTTAAGCCAATTTTGGACATTTTAAAACCCAAGACCTTCAAACTGAAAACTATTGGGGGTTGTACCGCCCCCACCCCCGATTTCGAAGGCCCTGACCTAACTTACGTTGTTTTTACTATATATAATGTAACTTGCAAAAATTTACATCAAAAGTGACATCAGTTTCCTGCTTTGGGCTAAAGCTAAGTATTGGTTCATTTCATTTGAGAATTGCAAACGTCTGTGAATATAGCTCCCGCACTCCTACCGTTTGAAATAGCGTTTCACTGTAGGCCTACTTATGCTGTAATTTATGGCAGCTAAGAACGGGAAGGAAGCCAGAGGAGGAAGAGCAAACAGAAATCCCTAGGGGCGTGTGAACCTGTTAAAATATGACGTCAGTGATAAAGCTTCACTCAGAAGATGGCGAGAATGTTCGATCCCCAATACATGATCCAATTTCCATCTTTCCGTAGGGATTTCATTTCCATGATTAATTTTACGAATCGCCGCAACCCTCCGTCAAGTTTAGAGAAACGTTATCTCTTGTCGGAACCACTTCAGTCAATTACGCTTAGCCTTATCAAGATTTTTAGCCCTAATCTCAAAATGTATCTCACTTGCCTACGGTTAGAGACAATGATTTCAACGAGTAAGCAACATTTCTCAAGGTCACTGGATGACAAAAAGGGAAAAAGTTAGAAGTACAACTGGCATTGTTGTAATATTCAAACGCACGGAGAACAGTACAAACTACAAAAATACGAAAAGAAAGTAGAGGCAAGAACCGGAATCTTTTTAAATGTTTGCCTTGATTTTCGTTTCATTTTTAAAGAAATCTGGTAAACATTGAACCAAATCTAGTCACATATTTGACATATTTCCGGCTTGTACCCCATTGACTAGATTGTTTTTAGAGTGAAGCTGACAGATCTGACTATTGATTAGACTATCATTAGAGAAAAAGCGGTATTACATAAAGTTTGTGTTTTCGGTTGTGGCCTGATTAGTGCGCATCCAATGGTATTTTGAGATAGGCCTAGTTAAATTTTCCATTTCAATGCCGACAACTTTCTAAATACTCCAGAACTTCCGATAGCTTGGTATATACCCGGCCCCAACCTAGGCATTGCCACTGGGCCTCACTAGAGCCAGGCGATTATGCGGGCTCTTGGCCCCCATGCTCTAGATTTATATCTTTGAATTTCTGGTTCGTACCTGCAGAAATACTCCTTTTACGAACACAGATCGCCACTTTATCTCCCTCCGCCTTACCCCCCTAAAAAATGAGAATCTCTACAGGTTTACGAACTTGCCCACTTTCCTTTCATATGGAAATTAAGACAAAAAGTATTACCATACTAAATGAAATTATTTTACAAAATCTACACAGTTTCGAGCGGAAAAAGTTTTTTAAGTAGTCATCAAAAAGGCTTCTCCACGGCTTACCAACGTTTCGTCTCGAATATATCAACTTTGGGTAGTGCTTTATTACTCCAGTCAAAAAAGTTTTACCCCAGTGTGTATTATACATAATTATGCAATGACTTGACATACATAATCATACACTCGATGTGTATGATTGGTGATTTGGGTAGGGAAATTTAAATCAGGGGGTTATATGGCCCGCCCAACCACTTGGACCCCCCCCCCCAAAAAAAAAAAGTGAAAAGTGAATGACACCGTTCTGAAACTATACTGATATTAACGAGTATCGAACCAAGCTGACGGAAATGGAAGGCACAATAAGGAACAATTTTCACTTCGAAAAGTATCCCTGTACGAGTTTATACCGATGGACATAAGGGAGTTGTTAGGCGGCAAATTTACCACACTGAGACCCACGTTTATTGTTCATCTACAGGAATTATAAAGGTTTCTTTCTGTCTTTTTCTTTGCCATAAGATTTTGTGAAATCTGCCAGGCCCCATTTTTTTTCAACACATGAGATCAACTGTGCATTACTGTGAAATCTTGCCAAAATGAGACAGACGGTTCGAGACAAAATGTCCTCTCACTTAAAGGGAGGAAGCAGTTGCCCAATCTTTATTTCAAACATCTGCGTAACCTTGCAAAACCTCCTCTTATTTCGCTCACAAATATCTTTCATGTTTCTTTATAAAAACATTGAATATTGATGGTAAACTAACAGACTAAGGAGTCATTCTGCATGAATTTACCAAATAAGTAACAAAAATATTGTTACATGATTGATAGGAGTCATTCCTGAATTAGGATGACGGGGTATACTACGGTAATTCAAATTGGGGGGACTGTATTTTCCCTTTAAATTTTAAAGATGTGACCTTTACAATGAAGCTACGAGAAATAGCCTGCGTAGCTACTGTCTCTGGATATATTTACGATGGATGCCGCATCATTCGATAGTTTTACGATGTGATGAGTTCAACGAAAAATACCGACCATTCACCCGATCCTCATGGCTTGTTATGCTATGAGAATTGCCTGGATCATTTCACTGACGCATGACATCACAGATATATGCGTAATCTGATAAAGTCTAAATATTAGGCGAAGGAAGCAGGGACTAGGCTGTGGGCTGGGTGATAATCCCCCCAGTAAAAATGTGGGAGAAAAAGTACGCTTTTATCCCCCCCCCCACACACACACACACACACATCCACTTTTCGAGGACCAAAAGCCCTTATTTTTCCACTCTGTTAAAGTTAAAAAAATTACTTTTTCACTAACTTGGTGTGGTTCAAGAACTAAATGGAGTTGTCCCTCTTCCCTTAGCCCTGCCCAATAACGGCGGACTAAATCATTCGCGGCTGAGCAGCTTCATATTGCTATGGTTTGAACTGAGTAAATATTTGCCAACAATTTAAATTTTGGCACAGAAATGTCACTTCAAGATGGAGAGTGGAACAATGATTTCCTCTGTCCTCTTGTCAAGTCCTTTAAACCATTTAGGCCTAACGTACTTTTTGTATCCTCCGGTCCCCTTTAATTTGAACGGTTTCATTGACTTGATCTGTGCTGCGTAATGTCCGTATAAGCCTGCGGTTCTACATAAGCCCGCCTTATACAGGCCTATAGGACTAACAATTGCAGAGCGAAACACGCAGTCAAAGAAAGACAAATCCTTACCTCAGAAAAGAAATCCAACAAGTTGAAATATTTTTTGCATACTAGAAATAACTATTCACATCAGCTTTGCTCACTTCTGAGAACGTTTTATACATCACAGGACCGGATCCAAGGGGGTGTAAGGGGCGTACGCCCCTATTTACGGTAAAGCAATGATATTTGCACCACAATTTTACATCTCTAAGCCCATGAAAAGGGTATGATCAGAAGAAATCCTAACAGAATACATAAAATGCGGAGAATTTCCTACCACAAAGTGTGCACGGACGAGTAAAGAACCACAGAAGCACAAACTTCTTTCGACGATGGTTACGCCCCTTTTTTTCATATTCCTGTATTCGGCCCTGCATCAGCTTAGTAGTGTACCCGGGACTTCTCGTACCTATCATGGTCTTATGACATAAAGCCGTTGGATAGTGTGCAGAATCATGCACGCTACGGTATACACTGACGATGCACTGTAGTTATAAACGGTATTCTCAGTCAATGTAAACATCACAAAATGTCTACAAAACATCAAACAAACAATATTCGGAAAATCCCCTACTCGAAAGATATTTGGAAACAAATAGGCCTACCTCATATTAGACCTATGGTAAGGTACGGTAACTATCGAGCCACTGTTTCCAACTAAAATGCTTTTACTCCCAAACACTTTAGTTCAAGCTCCATCGACGTATAGAAAAACTTGCCACTAAAATGAAATCATCAAATATACCTGAAAAACATGAGACTAGAAGCTATTTATGTATTTAACGATTCAATTTCCGCATTCACGCACTACTTTCGTACGCCCCCGTATAATACACCCCGACAAAAAATTTTGCTTCTTGTGAGTCATTCAAACTGTGTAATGGATTTATGGTAGAATATACTAAGCTAATGCTCGGGCAGCGATCGAAAATGACATTGGATGCATCCTTAATTGTTTAATAACTCATTTAACTAATTTGTACATGCCTATATATAGCCTTGTTCCCGAGGGCTAAACCACGAGTTTCCATCCATTACAACTGTTTTCAAAAATTTGCTGCCAGTTTGAAGTTTTCAGCTGCTGGTTTCCACGACTAGACTAAGTATTTGCTTTGTGACAGATGCATGCAGAAACCCCTACGACGTGTATGGAAAGAGGTGTTTTAAGCAAACAGAAACAATATCGACCCCATGTATAAAATAGGAACTATTACGTGCGACAAGTGATGATACAGGCTTTGTTTCGATCAAAACTAATATGACAACAAGATGAATGGTATACAAACAGGTCGTTTTAGGCTAAAAGTAAGCAAACGGTAAATTTAGGGAACGGAAAGCTTAGGCTGCGTTAGGATATGCATATCTGGAACAAATAAAGTCATACAGAGAAGAACTGACTTCCGATGTGAAACTTACCTTCGTGGGTGAATGGTATAAAGTCTAGCCTATGTCCACCGATTGATGAATATTAACTAAAAATGATTGCGATTAATGAGTGAAAATGGTTAATCGTCTATCACAGTCGGCAATGACAGAGTATAGGCTATGTTTGAACAGTAGAAAACCATCACGAATTCACACACTGACTTTTTGAATAATTAAGATAACACATTGAGCTAGCTGTACATGCAGTCGCACTAATTTTTCTATTATATCATGCTACAGTAGGCTTATCTGTATGTTCACAAACACAACACTGTTTGCATAGCTCTGCATTCGAGTTAACTTCTCGTTCACGATGCTCTCGTATGTTGTACATAAGCTAACTTAATCCTGCAAACGTATCCCTCAATGGCAAGGACAAAAGGAGTTACCTAAAAAGTGAAACATACCGGTACTCGAAATAAGTAAAATATTAACTTTGATACAATATTGTGAAACAAAAGGACGTGCGTTAACGTTTCAGTCCTGCAAAAATAGTCATCAAAACGTCGCTTCCTTTTTTGAGAGAATATTAAAGAGACAGAAAGTAAAAGCCAACCTCTATAAAATCACTTTACATGCAATTTACAACAATAAAAGTACAACGACCTTCCTTGCTGTCAAATTTCACTCTTTAAATTATTATGTCATTTGTAAATGGAATCTTCCAATCAGGGAGCTGCCATTGCAGCTCCCTGTTCCAACGATATTAATGTAGTAACAGTATCAAAACTGAGCAGTGCACCCTTCTTTCCATGGCAACAATAGGCTATTTTAGTCAGGCCTCGTGGGACTAAACTGTAATTTGCGCGAACGTTCACGAAAACCTGGTTTCCTGAGACTGTGGCACTAAAGCTCAAAATGCCTCTCTCAGTTTATGCGATTGTGCAAGGGGATATTGCAAAACAGTGCCTGTAAAACCTTCAGTTTTCCTTATTTTGCATGATAGGTACTTCAATTCCTCTCCTACACATACACAACATAAACTGAACACATCACCTCAGCAACATGGTCTATACTACATGCCGCCCTTAAAGTTTTTCTAGGGTGTTAAATAAAGGGATTTGCCAGTGACAAAAATCAATGACTTCAAAAAGTGCAGAAAATTTTTCTCTTCTAGGAGGTGAAAACCGCATCTCAATAGCTTGTAGCGTTTAGAAGACACTAATCTTCAGAGTAATGCAATTTTTTCTCAAGATTAAGTGCAGTATGGGAAATCTGTGATGTCATCGCGGCACATTAATTTGACGAATTTCTTTAAGATATTTACACTGCTGTAGGGAATATTTAGCAACTTTATTTATTATGCCATACATATGGTCTAGATTTATGCTAAACCTACCTGGAAAGATATTCAAACATTCCAACAGTATCAAATTTTAAGGACAACAGGACATTCAATTATAAAGGAAAAAAAAAAGAATATCATCCACGGGGATTTCCCTTATATTCGTGGTGCGCTTACCATAATACGTCCAGCCGACTTATGGATGGCGCACTCCATTTATTTGGAGATCGCGAATCTTCGAACTGGCTTTTTCGGACACATGTGGTAAGTCTCCCGTGCATTATCATGGAATACATATCACTCGTACATGTGTAACAATATAGTTATGACGCAATAGTTTTGAAATCCATAAAGAGTAGGGGCAACTGGTGCACCCCGTCCTGCTCATGTGGTCAAGGTGAGTTGGCCTTCTTCAAGGCATAAAGAAACATTAAAACTAAAAAACAGTAAGTGACCGCCACTTCTGTAGCCCGTGTTGAAGTCGAAGATTAGGTACTACACCTCTGGCAAAAAGTTATTGTTTGATCTTACGTTGTAAAACCTAGATTAAAAAAATATCAACTCTGGATTACTGATCTTACTGTTTTAATTGATTACGTCTACCTTTCCGAAATAGTTGGTACATGCACTCAGAACTCGCAGTACCATTATACATCATGACAAATCTATATACCAAATATGAAAAGTAGATATTGTGATTACAAACTCTTTCTCTCAAGATGACAAACCTATATATCAAATATGAAAAGTGTACATGACAAATCTATATACAAATATGTATATGATATGTACATTATATATATATCATGGAAGTGCTACCTCGGATATAGTACTTCCATGCGTATATATGGTCCGTATCCAATGTGCAGTCCAGGCGAGTAAAGCAACAATTACGCGACTAGCCAGCAGGAGGCCAACTGATAATCTGAGCATGGAAGTAACTACCACCGAGGTTACCTCCATAGCAGGTGTCGAATATGTAATCCTCTTTTGACGTACATACTCTAACGAGTGCAGCAGATGTAAGTACAGGAATAATACACGTCCGCCAAGCGGGCAACCACTGAGGTAGTAATTCCATGATCTGAGCAGTGAAGACTACAAATATGTGCATGGAGGAAACCATGAAATGCTTTTGAGGGGCGAGGCTAATCTCCTTTTTCGTAAAGAAATTTATAGTGGGACTTTCTATCGCAATGCCAACCCCCGAAGCAGATTTACTGAAGGACGCGTGCATTTAAAATTCCATAAAGACCGCGAGTAAAACTAGTTTCGGACAAATGAACGGCATTCGGTATCGTCAATATCGGTGTCGGTTGAAATAGAGAATTGAAATTTAGGATATCGCAAGTATGGAGTATTTGTGATATCCGTACAACACCGATCAAAACCGTTCTACCATCTCTACGAACAAGAAAAAACCCTGCAATAAACCTATTTCAAGAGACTATTTTGTGATTGTTACGTCATCATGTTGAAGGCACACGAGGGGAAAGTACTACGTCTTTCAGTCCTTTGCAACCGAAACTTCGCACTTGTAGTAGTGGGCATTGAAGACGTGTTGTACGCACAACCTTGGCACATCAGTACGATCCCGGTTGATTGGAAACAATGTGGATGAGTGCACATCTGCGCTTTGCTAAATCCACAAACTTTTCTCTTTTTTGCATTGCCCCTAGAAATGCAACGTATAGACTATAAGTGAAATGGACATATCAGTAGACCATCTGATTATGGTCAATTCAAATGATACGTCAGAGACAAATCTTTACAAAGTCTGTCATTGTGGATAGCCAAGTTTTTTCTAGCCTGCGTAGCGCCTTTGTGGCTGCTGCCCCCTTAAGCTGCCGGGTTGGGGTTTTTTTCTTCTCAGCTATGAGCTAAACGAAAAAAGTTCGTCCGCTAAGCGAGCTTAATTTCTCGCTGCACGATGAGAGTAGGTTGATCGTTCGAAGCTGTCTTTAGTAAAATATTGCCTAGAATCCACCTTACCTGTCAGAGAGACTGGTCACATTCATTCACCCAAGGATGACTGCATGTATTAACTCTTTAATTCAGTACCTTTGTTGCCTAAACGCAAAACCTTCCAGTCTTTGGACAAATTTCTTTGTCATAATTTCCCACCTTTTCAATCTGCGTCTGAAGGTGTCTTTACTAAGGTATCGCTTTGAAAACTGTCAAAGTATTAGTTGCAGTTGAATGCTTGTCACGGTTCTTTTTCGTCAATATTTGACTGTCAAACCATGACAGATGACGTCATAAAGGTATATTTACACGCTGAATACATAACGGTTACTACATGTGAACGTGGGGGAAGGGCAGGAATCCGTGAAAGGACGACTCTGCAGCCCTTTGCACCACGTATTATCATGTTGATTGTTTATACCTTTAATTAATAAAAACTTTTCTCACAGTTTCCTTCGTATGGCTAAAGAAGAGTACCAAACAAACACAAAAAACCACAAATCTGCTGTCATAATGAATCACCGGATACTTGGCAAGCATGCTGTCTAGCTAGCGTAAAATGTAGGCCGCCTATTATAAGTCAGCCGTATTTGAGGTTAGTATGCCCGGATCCAGAGGGGGTTCTAGCGTCAGCGCCCACCTTGTGGCACCCCCATTTTTTTTTTTTTGATGGTTCCAAAGCTCTACTCCAAAGTCCGTGTATACTAATTTTGATTGTTATATGTCAGGTAGTCAGGAAATTCCATTTTAACAGTGTCTAATTTACACCATTCCCAGACCCCCCGTCCCCCCCCCGACGCGCCCCCATCGAGGCTTCGTAAATCTTCGTAAATTTGGCTCTCGAAGGGTCGACCTATGCCCTCGCGGAATTAGCCCCCCCCCCCATGTAAAATCCTGGCTCCACCCCTGGTCTGTGAAGGGAGGGCTTCCTAACAAATATGGGGTTGGGACCGGGTTGGGGATGTGCCGGCCATGGTGACAGTGGGTTCTGGTAGTATAAAAATAAATCAAACAGAAATACGTTACTTTAGAAGACCTGGATACACCTGCAAATGACAAGGGTCCTATACTTGGGGTGCGTAGCTACGGGGGATTTAGTCCAACTCCAGTGAACATTATACACGTAAGAGTGAAAAATTCCCATTCACAGTTACCACTTGAATAATTGTTTTTACAACGCTATCTTAACAGTAGCGATACATTTCGACCCCACGAAATGTTTCTGCTCCCAGCAACCCTCATTTGCATAGGTGTATGAGGCGGAAAGGGGGCACTGTTTCCCCCTCCCCCCAAAAAGACATGAAACAAACTCAAATTTCGGGCAGAAGCCGCTGAACCTGTAAAAATCGGACACAATTCTCCTAAAAGGCTCAGAGTTTCGGGGAAAAATTGGCTTTAATTGGGCCCCACTATCCAGATCATGGCCCCATACCTTGAAGCTCATTTTCTACACCTACTGCAGGCCCAACTCTCGGACGTAAATAAACACAGGCAAAAGGCCTCCTAGAACACACTCACGATCGATGATATCTCTGTTGGCGGTTTTATGGGCGTTGCGCAAAACTCTTTTGTAAGGGTAGGCGGTTTGACAACACAGGGTGGAGTTTTAGTGATATATGGAAGCTACATCAAAGTGCAATTTGGACTGAATTATTTGCATGATGGGGTTCATTGAACTCATCTGCCCATGGTCCATATCATATTGTGTGCGTACTGTCCTCTTCGAATATCCGACCACAACGATTTATGACTTCACGCCTATATAAAATTTGGTTTGTTTATAACAGAAAGTTCCGATACGCAAGCGACATTTTCGCCATCGACTGGCTTACTCGTGTCAGAACAATCTTGTGTTCTTCTTCATTCAATTTATACAGACGAAAATTATAGATTCCTGTCCCCTAGGAAGGAAGTGGAAAATGCCACAGCAGGGTCAGTTCAGGAAGGAAAGACACACTCATCTTCAAAACGGGACATGGCAAAAAATTCCTTACATATTAACAGTGGCTAACCGAGTGCTACGCCGTAAACAGGGAAAGCGAGGAGTTGACCTGAGAGCTGCTTGATTCAAGTTTAAAGGATAGGATCTGAGGTACAATCTGGCACCAAGGCAACAATTCACAGAGTAGGACATTTTACGAGACTAAATTTTATACATAGAGGGTAGCCTACTTTCCTCATTGCCTCACAAGGTTAAGACACTGCGTATACCATATTATTTCCCGGAATGGCGTTAATATTATCCATGGAACAAGTACGAAGTACCAAAATGTAAAGTCTTTCTGGTGGATTGATTCTACCCTTTAATCTCTGTCCTTAAACCAACTCCTAAAATATACGTCTGCCCTCGAATTTACCAGTTTTGGGTAGTAGCCTACTGTCCATGGTAATACTGGTCCTCTTCTACGCTCTTGATATTGCTATAAAGTACACATAAATGATTATTCATATCACCATATTGGTCTGTCTCGAAGGCAATGAAAACACCCATACCGTACTGTAGGATAATAACACTCTAACAATGTAAGCAAATGTGGTTATATTGAAGGGGAAGGGGTCAGATTACATCTCCCTTGCACAGCGTGCGCCATTCTTTATCTGTCAGTGACCTGGGAATTGATATTCATAACTGCAACCTGAGAAAAAGATAGAATTCTACCATTTCGTAGCAAAAGCTACGGAGTTAGGTAAAAGTTTTGTGTATTGTTCAAAAAGTGTTCTGAGGCGTGCATGTACTGCAGATGCCTGATTGGAAGAGAGGTCAAATGAACAGAGATGTCATTATGGCGGTATATGTCTCCGAGCAGACTGTTCAATACTCACCCACATGTGTGGCGGATCCAGAGGGGACGCCGTGGGTGCAGGTGCACCCACCTCCTCCCCCCCCCCCAAATTTTCAAGACTACAATTTGCACGTACTAAGGTGGACCATGCCTTTAAAATATTCTATCGCAGACATCTCACTGTTGCTCTCCTCGTCAAGGTTTTGATTAGAAACTCGAGCACCATATTGAGAGCACCATTTCTTTCTTATCTAAGTCCTTCAGATCAGGGAGCTGGACGACACTCTCTCTATAGTGCACCCCCAAAAAACAAAAATCCTGGATCCGCCAAAGCACACATCAATTTTTCTTAACTCGGACACTTATATGACCTTAAATTAGTGATGAATGACAAAGGATGATCAAGTCGTTACAACGTCATTCTCGGTTTGCTTCTAAATGCTAGAATATTTGTTGTCGGATCATTAACTCCCTCTCTAAGTGTAGGTTCCCTAGCAACAGGAGAGCGACAGACGCTATAAGACAAGTGTCCCAAGTAGATAAACGATTTTAAACGACTAGTGACCTGTTGTTATTAGTACATCTGTAATTAAAACTCATAAATCATGATGCAAAGAATGAAGGACAATGTAGGTTTATATGTGGTACAAACCTAACGTGTACAACTGTGATTACAAGTTCATACATTTATATTGCGGTAGATATGGTAAGCGAATTTGATGTAAAACCTCCTAGAGGTGTCATAAAATGTAACTGCTCACAGCTTCATAGTTGCTGGGCCAGATAAATCACTAATAAACCATGCAGACTTTCCAAGGGTCACTGCAGTCAGCATAGTAGGCCTATAGGCGTACTTTGCTGTGAACGCAGGCACTAGTTTTTACCAGGGAGTTGTATAGTAAAAACCAGTAGCCTAAGTTCACATCAATGCAGCGCCTCTGACCAGGGAGTTGTTATCCGAATAACAACTCCCTGCTCTGACAGCCTGATGCCGTGGTCCACAACCGTAAAGACTGCTCAAAAAGGACTCAGTGGCCAGCACTATAGGCCTTACTCTCCTGGGCTCCGTCCGCCCCTTCTTCCGTCCATGTCCCAACCCTGAGTCATAGCATGGAGCTACAACGAAGCATGGTCACAGAATAGGTCCTTATGTCTACTGCCACAGAAACATAGCTACAGCTGAAAAAGCAGTCACATACGCTAGGACATAAGATTTACATTTTCAAGGAAAACTGAGGATTCACTCTGCGTGAATTTTACAATTCGGTGCGAAAAATATTGGCACATGATTCTCAAGAGCCATTAATTTTAATGAAATAGGATACTTTAGTGCACTGATTTCAGTTGGGGTGACTGCACTTTCCCTTTAAACAGTCGTCAAAAAACTAACAATAAAAGTGAATTTGCTTCTCAAAAATCTGAGTCGCGATCTACGAACTGCGAAGACAATCTGAGATGATCACGCATATTGGGGGCGTGCAACGATAAAAGGCAAGTCGGCAGGGGCCGGTGGCCATCGAGAGGGGGAGATGCATTCCGGGACAACAACCCCACCCAAGTAACAAAAATCTGCACCCTGAATGTTTTCCTAGCTGTATATAGCATCTAGTAATAACTAAGATAATAATTCCATCCAGGTGCCCCTCACCAACATGAACCCTGCTCTAATAATAATCTGCGTACAGCTGGCTAAGTAACTGGTACTGTAGGCTATGAGTAAAAGCTCAATAGATCTGTACAACCATTAACCCAAGGGTTGGGAAAGGGGTTTGCATGGACGCAGTGGCGTAGCTAGATATTTTTTGTGGGGAGGGGGGGCAAAAGTAAAAAAATTCCGACAGATTATTATCTTGAAGTAATGATGTACTATCTAAGCGTAGCGCCACCATCACCTGGCGTGTAGCGCGCGGAAAAAATTAGATTAAAATATCTCAGAGATTGCCTTAAATGACACTTCCAGGCCTTGTCAGTGACCATTTCGATGTACAATTCTGCTTAAAAACATAAGAAGTGTTGTAAGTGTTTCACATGTATTGTTTTTATTTCTTTCCGACAGAATTCAATTTTTCATAGTGAATTCAACTAGTCTATGTATGTACTGAACATAAGAGACTTGAGAAGTTGAGATAATGAACTGAACTGAATTTGACCTAAAGCGCGACCTAGTTCCGAAGAACGTTATGGGCTGGCGGCTTGGTTGTTGGAAAGATGAATTTGGGAATGTTGACATACGCTGTCGTGAAGTTTTGTGTTGCCTAGTCTACAGTTTGTCTCCTTTGGGATCGTGGCTCTTTGGAGCAGTTACAGGGAGCTCGTAGAGTAGTTTTTGTGTTAGTGATTTTGGTTGTCAGTTTGGAAAACTTTTTTCAACGACTGGTCGTGTCCGTTTTTAAGCACGAAAAAGTCCATGGAAAAGTAATTATTTTGACAAACAAGCAATCAAACATACGTAAAGCTTAAAGGCTTAGATGGGGTTTACGGCTCAGTTTCTAACCAATTGGATTAAGTCGGGCCGGCCACAGCCTTTTTCCAGTTGTGGCTCACTGGCTTGTTTTCCCTACTCCATTGCTTATGCTGAGCACCAAGCACAATGGCAGTAGATTCCATTTTTAAAGTCTTTCGTATGACCCGGCCAGGAGTCGAAGCCCAGACCTTCCGGCTGTATGTCGGACGCTCTAACCACTTGACCATGCAGTCGGTCCTACGTATGTAAATGTATACGCTAGTGCTGTTTACTTCGAAGACAAATGTACTAATACAGAGTCACTGCATGCTGAAGTGTGTATAGTGTAACTGGTACCCTAGCTCATGTATGGCTCCTTCCAATCACGTCATAATATTATACTGAATTGTTAAAATCATGCAGACTAATTGCTTACAGATAGTTTACTTTAATGTGCAGTAGCCACGGACTTCTTATATACATGGACAGAGCATATTGCACTAACGTCCTATGCGTAAATTGTCTCCACCGTACGTACACGAATAGGCTTACCAATATGGCTGCCTGCTATAGTCTTGTGTGTAAAAGTTTGGACTTGCTCAAGTGGCTCGGTATCGACAAATTGTGTGAAAAAACTTGTAATATTTTCGAAAGAATGCAAGCTCAGGCCAAATTCATCAAATAGAATGGAGGACTGTGATATTGTTCTTCCATTCATACTGATATTTTGTCTGAAATCTTGCAGATTCATCATCAAATTGGGCAAATGGTAGTAGCCCGGCGGCCATCTTGGTTAGCCGAAATTTGCTCGAACGGTGGCGACCGTATTGATTGCGCAATCCTTTGTCCATGTATCGAAGTCCGTGGCAGTAGCCTATTACGCTCTAAAACATGAAAAATAAATAAATTAGTACAGTGGCGTCGCCAGACTTTTCGAAGTGGGGGCACTGGGGTAAAGCGTTCTGCAGGATGGGCACACCAGAATGAAGGACTGAGCATGCTGGAGGCGTCGTAATGACGCATAGCTCTCCTCACAGCTGCAGGGCTCACTGCTTGGCCTGGTGGGGTCCAGGGACAACGCTTCACTGAGGTCCAGGAGCGAAACTCCGGGAGGTTCTAGGGTATTTATAAATTGCGACCATTACAATGAAGCATTTGACTTCTCCAAACTGGCATTACTGTAGATGCGCACTAGGCAGGCCACCAAAAGAGAAATCACAATTCAACCGTTATTTGTTAGTCTTGCTCACACTACCGTAACAAGTTAATGATTGGGGAGGGGGTGAGTGGGGACGGCGAATCATGCTAAGGTTTGCATTTGGCTTTGAAAATAATCCACTCATGCTAGCCAGTACAAATTAACGTTAGGTTAGGTTAGGTTAGGTTAGGTTAGGTTAGGTTAGGTTAGGTTAGGTTAGGTTAGGTTAGGTTAGGTTAGATGAGGTTTAACGTCCCAGTTTCCAACCAATTGGTTCAAGTCGAGACGACCACGGCCTTTTTTCCAGTTATGGCTCACTGGCTTGTTTTCCCTACTCCATTGTTCATGCTGAGCACCAAGCACAAAGGCAGTAGGTTCCATTTTTAAAGTCTTTGGTATGACCCGCCCAGGATTTGAACCCTAGATCTTCCGACTGCAAGTCGGATGCTCTAACCACTTGACCACTGCAGAATTAACGTTAGGACAACAACCTTCCTGGTATGCCACCTGAGGGGAAGCCTTCACAAGAGACCATTGAAGGTACATTTACCGCTGCGGATCTGACGCTAGGCGGGAAAATTTGGAAAAAGAAACCCTTGAAAGTGGTTCACTGGGTAATGGGTGCATTAAAATTAAATTATGGCAGATGTATTTCCTGCGTATTCTTCAGCAATAAATGAGACCACCCCTGGAAGCTATATAGCTGAAAATTCTGGTATTACGGTAAGTATCAATAAAAGTTCGTGTAAATTCTGATACAGCTTTCGAAGGTATCACCACTTCGTGAGCCCTGGCGTGGTGCATGTCGGCGAGGTTTCAGGAGGGCAAAGATTTGAAGCCACCGGTCTTTAAAATAAACGGACATAAGCCTTTGAGAGCTATTTAGTTATCTGCAGTCCCATCTTAGGCTTGGAAACAAAATGTTCGGTTATTGAACTGCAAGTGCTCCGTGGTCATATGTGGTCCGAAGGAAGAGTTGGCACAATTAACTAGAGTTCTGTGACTCATTTTGCTGTGGGTTGGACAAACTCACTAGATTACTTTATTGGCACCAAGTTCATCAACACTGAACAGTTCAGGCACTGACTGACTCTGACTTAAAGAGAAGGGCCACATTTAATAGAAAAATACATTGTGTTAAGGCATTATGTAAACTATGTTTGGCATATGATAATAGAAATAGGTGTGTACTGTATATCAATGAGCTGATGCACTCTTGGTGCTATAGGTCGTTTGTAGAGCACAAGGTAATAAAGTCAGGTAAAAAAGTATTCGGAAAATTGAACAGTTTGTTTCATTTTCCTATACAATATGTACGTTCGGTCTCGGTCTCGGACATTGTTGGTCTCGGTCTCGAAGTTCTGCTCCTGGTCTCGGTCTCGACACCCAGGCTGGTCTCGGTCTTGGTCTCATATATGCTGGTCTCGACTACAACACTGCTCTAGACCTATCTGTGACGTCATGTTCGAGTGTTTGATACAAGCATGGCATAACCCCCCCCCCCCACACACACACACACACACACACACACACACTGTGTAGTGTGTTCACAGATATGTTAGGTTTTATGTATCGTCTTTTGAGCATCATTGCTTTAACTTTATTATGCTATGTAAATCCTGCTACATTTGTATCAATTCGATGCTTAGATTTGGAGAGACTGTATACGTAACTTTAGCAACAAGTTACAATGTACCAGACTTGCAGTGTAAATACAATGTCACATGCCCAAGCACAAACTTGTAAAGTTCTCTGTACGAGCACACGGTTTTCCCAGAGCCACGAGAACGCTTGGCAGGCGCGTAGCCAAGGGGGGGGGGGCGAAGGAGGCAGCCGCCTCCTTGAGCATATTTTTGGTATTTTGTAATGTTCATTTTTACAATATTGCTGGTGTCGTCCCTATTTATGTGCGGTAAATAGGCCTGGCAAGTGCCATTTCCAGCGATCTGGAGGCATTTGGGGCCAAAATTGTCTTGCGTTTCGCGCAAACCCATGGTGGCCCAGAGCTCTGAGAGTATCTATGGGTTTCGCCCCCCCCCCTGAAAACTTTCTGGCTACGCCCCTGACATTTGGTTACTTAAGTATCCATGCTTTACATTCTGTGAGTATGAGGATACGAGTACAATTACGTAGCCTACTCAGAAATGCACTCTAAAATTTAAGTATAACAATAGGTGCCATCAGCATGAATACTGTGTAATTAACCACTATTGCTGACCTGCAGAAAATATGATGACATAAACTTTACTGATTTTGTCTAAAATTATTTTTTAATGAAAATTACGGTACTTTTCTCTTTTTAGACTGTCCCGCGCGTATTCGCCATACCGAGAAAAAGAAGTGCAAACAGGTAAATAATCAGGAAACGTTGGCGTAAAGTAAACAGTGACTAGGTACATGTTCTCTTCGTCCAGAATTTAACATTTTGAGAAAATGGCCGTATTTGGTCAGCCTACTTTCTGTTTTTAAACCTTATGCTTATTTTCTTGTTTTTATGTTTAATTTTTTATTTATATGATCCTGCAGGCAACATGCATGACACCCACGCTCATGAAGTGAGTAATCCGTTTCCAAATAAACGTGTACATCCACTGAAAATAACCTTCGAAACAAAATGTAAACAACAGGTTCTATAGTTTCTGCGCTACATAAACTTTGCAACTATTTTGTAAAACAATACTGTAGTCTGTGCAGTTTCTGCGCTACATAAACTTTGCATCATAAAATGTCATGCACATAATCCGCATATGTTTGGTACAATGACAACGCAACGATACACTTTAACCTTGTCTTTCTCTGGTTCAATGCGTCTGTAAAAACCAATGTAGCGCAAATTTTTATTTTATCCCACAGCGTGTCATCGCTTTATCTCTGTCATACTAGCTAGTCTTAGCTCCATATTTTTTTGTGGCATGGAAGTAAAATAGATTGTCGACGCATCTGAAAATCTGTCAAGGATATCAGCCAAATTGCAAAGCAGATAGCATAAAACTTAATCGGATAAAAATTTAAGGAAACAGCTTTGGACTCAAATCGAAGGCCATGCTGTGTTGGAAGCGGCAAATATGGATTCGTCATTGAGGCGACTCGGGAATTATCATCTGCTCAATGAAATGGAACGCACAATGAATCTCAACATGAAATGTTTAGTGCATGTTATTCAACATCTGTAGAAGCATATGGGTACGGAATGAAAAACGTCCTCATGACATTTTAAAGAGAGCTTGCGTCAGGAAGGCGCTTTCCCAGCCCAGACAAGAACTTGAGGGAGAGCGCATGGAAATAATGGCAGTGATGCTATCTGTATACCCTCCACAGGAAATTGCTACGGATAGCCGTAAACAGAGTAGAGAGCTGCCACTAAACCGTAGAGAGAGTACTAGCTTATCGTTATGATTGTCGTCTGCTGAATTACCGAGTCCTTTGCTCATTCAAGCGTGCCTTAGACTCCGCAGACTTCCTAGTGAGTTTTACCCTCTCTATAGAACCATCTCTGTTTGTTGCGCTTGTGACAGTTCACTCTCCTCACTGCCAGACTGTGCCCGATCACTCCTCTATCTGGGACAAACGTGCGCCGATCGAGGTTACTTGCACGATATGAGATTTAAAAGCAAAAAGGCAGAAAAGAAAAAGGAGAAGTTCATTCGCTCAGAAAGACGAAAGTCTGTATATGTGCCTGGCTAACAGTAACATTTGCAGTATACTAGCTATATCACCTTTCCACACGTCTCACTAGTATCAAAAAGGATGCACGTATCTCGTTTATGCATGAGCTTGCCCAGGGGGTTGACTATGTTTTCCGCGCCCTATTTTCCCTTCCTAATAGAACCGTTTGGCATATGACTGAAGAAAATAACATCACACAACCTTTCGGGAAACATCTCATATACGTATATTTTGATTAGCTTAGGGTGTTTCCTTCAGTTCCTTCCCTCTATAATCTGATCACAAGTATACTGTGAATACCTAAACAACCGTTTGATTTAGTCAAAAGAAGCGTTATGATAACATAACGCTGAAGCCATTCATTACTCTACATGTAAAGAGTATACAGTAATATTGCTTACCTACCCATATGATGAACCATTACTCCTAGTTGTTCCGAAGCCCTTTCAAGATCTAGTCGAAAAGAGAACTTCATGAAGTCGATGTCATCGGATTATATAGCCTACTGGAAGTGTTCATTCTCGTCAATATAAAGCCATGTATTATTTTGACTATGACATGAATCTTCTATAAATTAAACGTAAGTGTGATGCAAAGAGCACTGCGGTGTCAACTTCCAAATTCAGGCTATTACACAGTTATCGATCGCGCCATCTAAACCAGAAGTACATAAAATGAACGTCGAGCAGGTTGATTTGGAAAAGCCTAACACAATTTACTCAAAACTGCAAAGATGGACTGATTGAAAACAGTACAAGTAAGCGCAGGTGTCAAAGAGACTAACGTCTGTGTATAAAGAGAGACACAAATGGTCCATTGGAGTCATTCAAGAGCATTTTACCTTGGAATCACTACAGTACATAGGCTACTAAAAATCATCCGAGGATAATGAGACGTTTTCTATGACTGATTCAGTCAATTGCGAATTCGTGATTTCAATCAGTCAGCGTGCGATTGAGAAGTTCTGTCCTCTCAAGCAAACAATGAAATCAAGCCTCAATCAATTGTGAGAGTACAATAACTCGGCCGTCTAATCCAGAAATACCACTCGATGGCCAACACTGATTCCAAATGCATTCAAGTCTATTACGTAATATGACAACAACCAAAAAGGTAGTGAATTTGCTTTTCCTTGTGTAATTTTTTAGTTTTGAATATAGGTTGTGACAGCAGTCTCAAGTGTATTACCAACGAGTAAATGGAGGAATTAGAGTAAGGTTGGATTCTTCAAGAATGAAACAAAGTTAGGTCGAACTTCCTGGACACTAACTGCGGTTTTATAACGACCTTTTTGATTGTACAATTCGTTTAGGGGGAAGTCGTAACTGTTAAGTGGACGCGATCAGAGATAAATCCATGTTTTTCAAAATTCGTTTTTATAGTCTAACACTATACAGTCAGGAGACCCCATCGCATACATTATCACACGAACCTTTGAAATAGATCGTAGATGAAGAAAAGAATGTTCCTAATCAGGTCTTCACGATTTTTGCAAATTCTTTAACTCATGGTGTATTTTGATTATTGCGTCCTAAGATTATGTACAACATACATATTCTTCTCTAAAGCCACTGAATAGAGTCACGTATACGCATTATATGACGAACTTGAGGCACTGGTAGAAAATGTACCTCTTTTGGTGTTACGCCAGTATAGATAGTTCTCACGTGACGTCATAGGAGCTTTTCACGTGTATTATTTCAGCCATGTCTGAGGGCAACCCCGGCATGTGTGTGCAGGCTTGTCCTCAGGCCTGGCGGTTGCTAACCCCTATAGCTGTGACGTCACTGAGAACTATCTATTGGTGCAGGAGCACCCGATTTAATTGTGCAGGCTATGAGAATCGGGTGGCAGAAGTGATAAATTGCAAAACAATATATTACAGAGTTTGAAAATTTACGTTAACTTTTTGGTCCCAACTCTTATCTCCATAGCTTACTTATGATTTTCTAAGATATACACTAAAATACTAAATCTTGAAATTTATTCTTTTTACGTTTTAAAAAGTAGATGTCACAATACTTGTAAAGCCTGTCTGTAAAACCCACGTCGTCTGCTTTCCGATCTCCCTTTAAATAAAAATATGAACATGATATGTAGGAACATCTTATTTCTAGCATAAAATGAAACTTGTTGTCAAGATCATGTACCGGTATATATATATATATATATATATATCTATATATATATATATATATATATATATATATATATATATATATATATATATATATATATATATATAGGTAAACAAGCAGAACACAAAGCATAGTTGACACAGCAGGAATACATTAAAAAGAAATTTATTGTTGAAATTTTCGGTCCTACCTAGGACCTTCATCGGCAACTACTAGACTGACAAACAGATAAAAATACAGACGCTGTCGAGAAGTGCAGAAGCAGTATTAAAAGATTTAAAACTTAAAAGAATTCAAAAATGGGCTGCAACCAGTGTAGCATTAAAAGAGCACAAAAGGCGTAAATAACTACTAGGATATAAAAGAAAGCAGAAATAAATGGTAAAAACCAGAATGTACAGTAAGATGTGCTGTGAGACAACTGTCCAGAAAGCTTTACACCAATATCCCCCAGGATGAAGGTATTCAAGCTTGTCAGGAATTCCTTCGGGAACTCGCTGTGGATCCCCAGCTGGTAGATGACATGGGCCCCATTTTAAGTTTCGTTTTAAATAATAACTATTTTACTTTTAATAGTAAGTTTTATTTACAAGTTAATGGCACTGCCATGGGTACCAAGATGGCACCTAGTTTTGCCAACATTTTTATGCACAAACTTGAACAGGACTTGTTATCCACTTTTTCGTTTAAGCCGCTACAGTATTGCCGTTATATAGATGATATTTTCTTCATTTGGACCCACGGCATTGATGCATTTAATCAATTTAAAATACATGCTAATAATTTTCACCACTCTATTAAGTTCACTTTTCAAAAATCATTTACTGAAATAGCTTTCCTTGACGTTCTTGTCAAACGTGTTTGCAATGATCTTTCAACCTCAGTGTATTACAAACCTACTGATACGCACATGTATCTTAATTACAACAGCTTTCATCCTAAGAGTATCAAACATTCTATTGTATTTAGTCAATGTTTAAGGATTAAACGTATCTGTTCGGACCCTATTGATTTTGACAAGCAGATCTCCCAGCTCACTGGCTATTTCCTCTCAGCTGGTTACCCCCTTCCTGTTATTAGGAAACAGATTAATAGAGCTAGGAAACGTAGTCGTTCAGAACTTCTAGAGTATCGAATCAAAACCCCCAGCTCCCGTATTCCCTTTGTCACTAGCTATCACCCTACTATAAAAAGACTGATCGGTATCCTTAAAAAGGACTTTGAATTTTTAAAGGAAGATAATTCCCTTGTCCCTACTTTTAACCAGCCTCCCATTTTAGCCTTTCGCCAACCCCCTAATCTGAAAACGTTACTTACTTCTTCAAGACTCCCGGTAGATCGCAGTCCTGGTGTAGGTAACACTGGCTGTAAGAAACCTAGATGTCAGATTTGCTTCCACATCACTTTGGGACCCAAAGTCTTTATTCCCAATGTCACTTGGCCCATTAAGCCCCCTGCCCTCACGTGCGATTCCAGCAATGTAGTTTACATTTTTTATTGTACTATTTGTAATTCTGGTAATTATGTAGGAGAAAACAGGTACTGCTTTTCGTTTAAGATTCAATAATCATAAAAAATCTATACGGGATAACCTGCCCGGTTTTCCAGTGGCGGAACATTTTAACCTTCCTAACCATTCACTTGAGAATTTAAAATGCATTCTTGTAGGTTCTAATTTCAGTTCTTCAGCATTACGTAAACGTAAAGAAGTAGAATGGATTTTAAGAATTAATTCCTTTGTTCAAGGTATCAACAAAGATTTAGGAGTTCTCACTCCGTATCAGTTCTGCAAGGCCTGACTGACCTCTTATCATGGGTCAGCCAGCGCCCTTAATCCCCCAGGGAATTAGTTTTACTTAACTTTCCTCAATGCGCCTTTATTTGCAGCTTTTACAGCTTTCTGGACAGTTGTCTCACAGCACATCTTACTGTACATTCTGGTTTTTACCATTTATTTCTGCTTTCTTTTATATCCTAGTAGTTATTTACGCCTTTTGTGCTCTTTTAATGCTACACCTGGTTGCAGCCCATTTTTGAATTCTTTTAAGTTTTAAATCTTTTAATACTGCTTCTGCACTTCTCGACAGCGTCTGTATTTTTATCTGTTTGTCAGTCTAGTAGTTGCCGATGAAGGTCCTAGGTAGGACCGAAAATTTCAACAATAAATTTCTTTTTAATGTATTCCTGCTGTGTCAACTATGCTTTGTGTTCTGCTTGTTTACCTGTTATTTATCGGAATACACGTGGACCATATTTCTATTATATATATATTATATATATATATATATATATATATATATATATATATATATAATATATATATATATATATATATATATATATATATATATATATATACATACATACACACACTTCAATCTCCCCGGTCATACCCTTGATAATCTAAGAGTAACTCTCATAGCTAGTTACTTTGTTTGCAGAGAAAACCGTAAACGTACGGAACTAATTTGGATAATAAAGCTTCAATCACATATCACTGGACTTAACAAAGACCTCGGTCTTCTTAATCAATACACCTTTCATCAAACACTTTAATCCTATTATTTTGGTTTTTCTAACTTCCAGCGCTTTGTTCGTTGCTTGTTATTTCTTGATTAAGTTACTCACTTTGCTGTAAGATTTCGCTGAAGAAGGTTCCAGGGGGACCGAAAATTTCAAAATAAATTGTAGATTTTGTACTCCTATAATCAATCAGTTATGCTCTTTATTGCATTCGTTCTCATATTCTATACGTATACGTATACGTGGAACTTAAATTTTCTGCTATATATATATATATATATATATATATATATATATATATATATATATATATATATATATATATATATATATATATATATATATATATATATTATATATATATATATATATATATATATGCATAAATCAGGGTTTTAGCTACGCGAGGCGGCCGTCCGTCCAGAACTCTTTTATTTGCGCCCGGCACTCATGGCAAAATGTGCTGTCCCGCCCGGCACAAATTTTCCGCCAACTAAACTGAAACGTTGCTGAAAATGCGCTATTTTGATCGCATTCCAAGCATATTCCAAGCATGTTATGATTTTGCAATATGGAAAATGGACACGCTGAAATAAAAGAAACAAACTTTAGTAATAATGAGTTTACAACTAAAACAGTTTCTAACCATTTCTATACTGCACCTTCAGATGATCATTACATTCAAAAGCATTAACAGAACTAAAAAATGGAAAAGTACCAAAAACATAAAAATAATTAAACATCAACTAAAAAACTGAATGATTTTACAATATATATATATATATATATGTATATATCTCTGGGGCAGTAAAACAGTGTTCAACATTTGGAACAAGCTCAAGTAAAACAAAGAAAAACAAAAAAATATTTCTGAGTATAATACAAAAGTGACATCACAGATTATTGTGTAATCTCTCATCTTTAATTTAGTGAATAAACTTCAACATTTTATATTTTCTCAAAGGAATTTCAGTCAAAACGAAAAGTGGACCAATTTATGTGTTAACCTTTGCAACAGAGGCCTATGTTTTGGTAATTTTATACTTTTTACACTAGAAGTTTCGTGTCACGATCTGAGAAACTTTTGACATCTATGTTTTTACCTGATGAGAAATAGAGAGCAGAATTTTTCATAAACAGGGATGACAAAAGATATGGATCGGACAACCAAATCACCGTATAAAATGGAAGTATTAATTAATCTGGGATGGCACTGGAACAGCTATGTTAAACTTGCGAACATTCAGGTTCTTTCCTCAGACTTCTACCCTGGACTATCGGAGAAAATATGAAGGCACTTTGAACAGGCTGATACACTCTAGGCGTAGGGACTATAATTGCACATATTCTACAAGGATTGGAAGGTGTTTGCCCTGAGATATCTCTTATTGGAGGATTAGAGATGAGCAATCCTGGCATGTTTTGTGCCCTGAAAAATGTCAATTTTTTGTTCAAGGGGCTTCCGTCCTGCAGACCAGTCGCATGATACTCGTATACTTTGAATAGCACTTTTCAGCTGGTAATTAATTCCTGTAACTAGCAGAGGGGGGGGGGGGGGATAAGAACTGTATGACTCACGTTGACAAGGTTCAGCTCCAGCTAGAAACAAGTTTTGGGGGAAACTTCGGTGTCACTTGCGAATAACAGTAGTAACATGACGCCGATATCGGCTTCATATAGTGCATGACGTGATGTCTGGGAAAAGTTAGCGTACTCTTCTTCGTGCAGTAAGATCATACCGCACAATACATGGATCCGAGGTCACTTTACTTACAAGATCCCACTCGTCATCATGGGCGTAGGAAGCTGTTCGAGACGGGAGTTGAATGTTGTTTCGAATCACCAGGGGCGGATGTAGGATTTTTTGTTAGAGGGGGCGCGCTGACTGACAGTCATATGCCCGAAAGACTAAGCGGAGCGCCACTATGAGTTGGCGCGGAGCGTACAGAAAATTTTGAAAAATAGCGACCCATCAAATAGCCGGAAATGGAATTTCACAGGCTTGTAAGTAGAACCTAAGCCAGTCGTTATTTTGAGCTTTCGTTTGCGAAAAACTGTTCCCTTCAACTAAAAATGGGAAAATTGCAAAGTGATCAGAAATTACCAAATAAAATGCAGGGGTGACCATTGTGTGTGTATAGGAAAGGGGGGGCAAAGTCTACTCATAGTTCCCATTCTTGACCGCCGTCATGGGGCCCCCTTTCCTTTTGATTTTTTTCCCTGTCTCGAAGGGCTTAGAAAAATCGTGCTACATCTTGCTTCTTTTCATACTAGGTCCGTGTGCTGAAAATATCTGTTTCGTCATAGTTTTCAATATCATCAAAATGATCACAGTTGTGAACAAATATTTCCAAATTACTCTCCCTCTAGGCCTCTAAACCCGACCCCTCCTCCCGAACAACTTCCCATCCGTCCCTCCTCTCGCCGTTTTATTTTTGATCCCCTTCATTTTTTCAACATCGTCCATCACGTCCCTGAAATTTCTGTGCTGGCCGTCTGCCCCCTTGCTAGCTAGGCCACTGATAAAACGTACCACTTCCATTGGATGAAATGGTCTTGTACCTTTCCGGGAGGAAAATAAGGATACAACTGAATTGAAAACATACTTATGTCTGTGACTCTTTTTACGATTCTTGCCCGAATTGAAGGTCCACTGAATTGATGACGCTGATATATGTCTGTCCGAACTCCCGACTATAAATGAGTTTAATTCTAACACCTTTTGAGAAAAACCGGTACGTCACGTTCCAAGATGGCTTTCAAGAATTTTCATGCACACTTTTGAAAAGATTTTCTCACACTAAATTCATATGTGAAATTGAAGAAAAAGCTACTTTTACCGTTGCACGATTTGTGGTTTAAAGCACTGCAGGCTATAATTAGCAAGTTTTGCACAATTCTCGGTGGCTCACATTGAAAACTGCAAAATGGTGACCACATAGGCTGCCCGAAAAAGACTAAGCCGATTCTCCAGCCTTAGCCTATGATGACTGTTGGTAGTATTGTCATTAAGAAATATGACACGTCAAAAATGGCCTTTGATTGATTTCTTTGGGCAAATTTTGGGCTCTGTTTATACCTGTACACCTCCCGTCTGTCCGTGTAATCTGGCATTTCAAAACATCCCAGTATTTGTTTTGCAACTTTCGCTGGAATATTCTACCATTTCAGGCAAAGTTTAGTTTCCACAAGACTATGAAGTGAGAATGAGGAAAAATTGTTTTCCATAAGCTGCCCGGATGAGTCGCGATTTTTTGTATTCCTTTCGATTCGTAATGAAAATTTTACTTTGACTATGATGTTTTTTTTTTTAGTTTTCGGGCAAATGTTTCAAAGAGTTCGGATATCGGACATTTCGGGCAAAGTGTTGCGCAAGAGTTTTTGTCAAAATTTTACCGTTGCTATGACGCTTTTTTATTTTACGGGCAAATTTTTGAAAGAATTCGGGCACGATTGGAATTTTGAGTGCAATAAAAAACATGCCATTTTTTTAAGACTCAAATGGCTGCCCAAATTTTTCCAGACCTATGCCCGAAATTAAGATCTTGTGGAAATTTGGGGGCAGTCTACTCTCTGCCCCCTGCTTTGTAGGCCTACGCCTATGTGACAAATGATTAGTTTGGAGCTAGACTTTTCCAGTATCTAAGCGGTGTGCGATCATTGGTTCGAGCGCAGCGTACAAATGAAATTTTGCAAAATGAACCTCCCAGATTGCAGGAAATGGCCCTTCCTATGCCCTACAAGTTGCGAGATACGGTCAAGACCTTCGATGTCAGCTTATTGCCATTCCATCGGAAAACTTGAAACTGTATACTTTGAAACTGCTGTTATTTTGCAGCAATTATAAGACAATACAACATGATGAAGAATCAAGTAGGCGAAATGATACGTTCTACGAAAGTAAAAAAATAAACCTTGGAAAATTTTAGGAGGGGCGCGCGCCGGGTGCGCCCCCGCCTTAAACCGCTCCTGATTACCGTCCTGAGGGAGGGTCTAAGGGGAGGAGAAGCACTCCCTTTGGAAAATTTTTGAATTTTTGAGGGTCCTTACACGCAATTTGGTGCAACATATTGGAAAAATTTTGAGGTAAATTACGGCAAATTTTTGACATTTCTTACAGAGGAAACAAATGAGGGCTTTTTGTCCTGGGGTTGCGGGTGGAAGCATAGTTCTGCCCCACCGTATTTTGACCGGGGGGGGCTTTAGCCCCCTCCCCCCCCGTCCTACGCCCATGCCACTCGTCACGCATAGTTTTTTTTTTGGGGGGGGGGGCTTTCTTATATTACGCCTTGCATTTGCTACAACTCTTAAGGCCGGTTTACACTTCCAAAATGTCTATAAGGACCATATACATGGTCATTCCTTGCTCTTCAGGGCCAATCACGGACATCGCTCAGAGTCGAACAGTGTTCAACTTTCATAGCTTTATAGCGCGATACTGAAGTACGAACCGGCCTTCAAAGTGCTGTCCCCAAGGTTATGGCTATCTTTTCATTCCGCTCTCAAGCCCATTAGGACCGTGTTAACTCAGCAGCCTTTGCAGCGCTCAAGTTTAGATGCTAACACAACCTAGCAACGTATTACCATTCCTGCCCCAACCAAGGAGTTGTTATTTGACAAACAGGAACTCCCTGCTCCAACCTATTAGGTCGAGCACCAAGCTAAAAGGCTATAGACCCTATTTTTAGAGTCTTTGGTAGGATCCGAAGGGGAATTGAACTCCAGCCCTCGACTGAAAGGGGGGACCTTCACTAGTAGCCAGACAAATCCCCTCTCATTGGATCATGGAAATGCGCACATACTAACTTATTCAATCTATGTATACACTTTTAATATCGAGAAACGTTTCATTCAGATGGGTGGGGACAAGCTCCTCAACGGGGGAGGGGGTAAGCAACTCGAAACCCCGAAAAAGGCGACGGGTTGCTGGAAGTGTGGCGAACGTGAGCTTTTTCGGGGCGTAAAACGCGCCAAATATTTGGGGACTTTCCATACTGGGGGAGGCATGTCCCCTTTTCCCACCTGGCGCCACCCTTAGTTTCATATACATATGTACAAGGACCACCCTGATATGTACAGATATAACCTACGTACACTTATTCACACATATACAGACACACGTAAACGTATATCTATATGGAGGGGGCTGAATATTTTGTAGGCTGTCACGCAAGTGGTAATAAGTGGGAGCGTGAAAAAAAAAGAAAAATTAAACCTTTCCGCATGATCATGTTATGGTGCAATCGTTTCCTATATGCATATCGCCAAAACAATACGCCTGCTGAGAAAATATTAAGAGGATGAGGAAGAAAGGAATTCGTTTTCTTGGAAACTAGAAACTTGAAGTTTACACAAAGTTTACAGGCCATTGCACTAGGCTATTTGTTGTCAAAGCAACGAGTGGGGTATTTCTAGTAGGAAAGAAGCAAATTCGTTTTCAAGCTGTTCGTTCAAGAAAGAGAAGGTGGAAAGCGAGGGGTATCAAAGTCTGAAAGGTTAAGGAAGTGGTGACTCACTCAGAGCTTGTATACAGCTTCATTTCATATTTTCTTAAATAAGATAAATCAGCAGGAATGAATTAAAACGAGTGTATACTTGTACATTGCCGTGGAACACTGATATTTCTGAACACTCACAAAATCAGCAGCGGGCCTCTGAACTTGGAGAAGGAAAAATATTAATTTCCCAAATTGCACGACCAATATCTCCGTACTTACACAGATTTAGCACAGCGCATATCCTAACTGTTCAAATGAAGAGACAAGTGGAAGAAGGATCGATTAAATTACGGTAGATGGGTATGTGTGCTCATCCATGTACGGTGCAGCCTTTGCCAATTTCATGCATGGCTGTCAACAATGAAAAATCGAGAGAAACTCATTTTTTCTACGAGACTACCGCTTGGGTTGAGTGACATATCGTAAATGAAGGCTAGCATTAAGGAATTCTGGCTCTTACAAAATAAGCAAAAATACTACGAAGGAGTAGGTATAAGGTATTTGATTGACAAGAGGCTGGAATAGCACAGAATTATTATTCCAAACCTTTCAAGTTTTATGCATTCATGTAACATCATGCTGAGGAATGTGAGCTTACAGCACCGTTACACACGACGTGATAACACCATGGGTAGTTCCAAGTTACACAGGCTCAGGCTTCATCCATTTATTTATTTCCCAAGAGGAGTAACAGAGGAACCCTACCGCTTCCAAATGCATGAAAATGAGAAAAATGTGAAAAATGATGATTTTTCGGCAAAAATCGTCGTCACCAATATTGCTACATGTTGATACATGTTGATAAAGCACATCGGCCACAAACCTACGTTTTGTACTCTGTAAAATGCCGAAAATGGGGTATAGTCTAAGAAGGAAGCCGGGGCAGGCAACCCCTAACATTTCTCACCCCCTAAAAAATTCTAAATTACCGTTGCCTTAATCCATTTTAGTATGTCTCGCCCCCCCCCCAAATATTCCCCCAAGTATCCCCCCATCGAGTACCTTGTCTGACTACGGTACGGTCCCTTAGACAACCTTTCGTGCAAGGAATGAATCAGAGTGTGGAATACTTTATTCTCCGAACCATGCCGTGACGCAAATGTAGCTTCGTGAATCAGAACTAGGCCTATACTTTTAAAAAAAAAAGTGAAAGAGCAAAATTCAAAGGCCAAAGTGATTCAAAAATCTAGTTTGATGCAGGCAATGCTGTAGTGTTGCATTAGAACTAGGTATGTGTTTTGGGCCGAATGTAATGTCACATACAGCACTGGCGTTGCTGCGTCATTTAAAGTTTCGTCGATTAACTTTGTGAAAGGGAATATGACAACTAAGTGTGTACGATGCAAACAATGTGCAATGATAGGCCTACAATATAGATCATCAGTGTCAACTGGAATTTTCTGAAAATTCGTTTTGAGCGACCGATTCCAGTAAATGAGATTTTCTCAATTTAATTTTAGTTCAGTTGGAATCAATGACGTCCACTCTTTCACCCTGTTGTCATATGCTTTTCCGCTGGTCTGCAAATAACAAAATTCCTTTAAACTGAATGTCGCCATTGCACCAAGACCATCACGAAAGCCTTTTTGAAGGGGGCGCTAGATCAGTCTGACTCTAAGCAGCTAAAGGCAGCGCACCACCAATCATTCCTTCATTGACTTACTAATTTTTTTTTTCTTTTGGTCAATTTCGTGACCTCAAGTAGCCTCTTTTCACACTAAATTGTGCACCATAACTATTATTCATTACGATTTATAGCTAAGAGAGTTTGTGTAATAGGGTGGTGGTTCCTACCTTTTCACTTTATTAAAACGACTGCTGTTTTACATCGCAAAGGGATATGATGTAAAACGTCCCTGAAAAACTGTCAATTTTATTCATTTACATTTTTTTGCATTATCAAAACTTCGAATTCCTTTGCTTCTAAAGTGAAATGAAAATAAAGCAACACTTCAGAAGCATGGTCTCTACTGTGCCCCCCCCCCCTCCCCGTAAAAGGATGCTAAATTCGTGATGTAACACTTTCCGCGGGGAATTCCCTTCAACTAGTGGTGTACTACCTTAACATAATGGTAACGTTAGACTCCACCCCGCCCCAGTTTTTGCTACCGGACTTTAGGAACCATGGCCTAAAACTCCTGTTTTATTGAAAACCCACCTTTGGCTCAAAGCTACATGGAAATGTATACAGACCCCGTGTTACTGCACACTGTGGTCCTATTATACCTCAGTTGCAGGGACCAGTTGCAGGGACTTGTGTGTCATTCTCCTTTATTCCAAGTCATTTCTTACCTGATTTTATTTTCCCTCACCAGTTCAATTGGGATACGGAAACACTGATTTCAATAGTCCGGGGAAAGAGGTACGCAAGAGGGGGCACGTAGAAATATGGGAGGGCAAAGATGCGTGTGCGGATTGCTCCTGATCTCTATATACCTTTGTATAGGAGCTGACTGAAGGCAAGTGGGTGGGGGCTTATGCCCCCCTCCCCTTGGTGGCCGCCGCTGATAACAGGCTTGCCAATATTTCACAGCTTTAATTAATGACAGTGGCTTTGCATTTGACTTTGAGTTAAACCCCATCAATTCGAGAAGTTGTTGCCTATTTTTGAAGGTCTTGAGTACCTGCAGCTACTCTACAAGGGTCACAAATCCTTAACAAAGCTATCAACCCAAGCAAAATATCATAAAAATCAAGTTCACATCATTAAAGTTAAAAAGTTATCAAATCATTTTAAAGTCAAAATGGAGGGAGTGATATTGACCAATTAGCACTTGAGAACAGCCAAAAGGTGCATTTAATATTCAGGCAAGGCTAGGTGTCTCAAATCACTTGTACTGTTGTATGGGAAAGAATTGCTTGTGCTAACACAATCTGCTCATCCTGACCTACTACGTCTGACCTAACAAATCCTCTTTGGCACTGACTGAAACCACTTAATGGTCCTCATGCAATTAGAATGGCACATTTTAGTGTACGGTATTCAAAAGAATGATCTCAGTAGCCGATTCTCTGTAGGTTGAGAATAGATGTAATAAGGCCTTTATGATAGGCTACTGATAAACTGCAATTTTTACCCCTCCCCCAAACTTTTCACATGCACAGTGTAGAGCTAATCTGTAGTCTAGGCTTACATCATTAATGGTCTCATATATAACCCTTTCAAGTAGAAATTAATTACATAAAGGTAAGTATTTATATCGATATGCTGTTCAGAAAGAGCATAACTTTATTATTTGCCCAAATTTTATCAGGTTTTCAAATTTTGTAAGATTTTTTACCTGACTTGTGACTACCAAGTACCCTATACTGAGACAAAGTCATTGCACAACACGCAGGGACATAAGGTGGGGGATGTGACACCCCAGACCGGACGGTCAGTCAGCTCATCGACTCTCGGGAAAAAAAACAAAGGAAAAGAGAAGAAAACCAATTTTTTTCGGCATGGCAGTTAACTAAGCAACCAAACTTTTAAGAAGACTGTATGGCAGTTTTGAGAATTCTTCAAGAAACATGCGAAAATTCTCAACACTTCTCGCGGTGTATTCTAGCTTTTCATTGGTTTTCTGAGTTCAAACTTCCTCAGTTCTTGTAGCCATAACTATTGCTTACGCAGGATTACATTCAGTTCATGTGAAAGCTAGTGGTTCTTTTAGAAAAAGCAATTTTTCAATACCCTTAGCACGAAGCACGATGGTTTCTGTTAATACTATACGTCTGGATATATATAAAAGGCTGCTGCTGTTGTAAGTCCCAAATGTAAAATGAATTTCAGAGCAATCAGGGTTTTAGGGAAATGCACTGTTCATAGCCAGCGGAAGACAGCGGAAGACAGCGGAAGACAGCGGAATGGTTTAGTTAGAAATCTCGCTGAATTTTCTCTGAGCGCCTCGCGAGCTGTAGTGATAGGATGGTTTTTATCATAGCTTGGATTCATACAGCTAAATAGAGACACCGTTACCAAGTAATCATAACATACGTAGCATCCACAGTTTCTGTAGAAGTCTGAAACTTCATATTCAATCGCATGTTTGTTCTCTCTTTATTTGTTCCATGGTTCCAGACTGGAGATTTGGTAATCTCGTCAGTAGACGAAGCATACCAAAAATGCAATTTAATTCCAGTAATGTGTCATTCTCTCCGACAGTTGATCTTTTTATTCCCTCAATAATTACAAATATTCATCACTGCACCCATGTTTGTTTTTTCTTTCTGCGCCCTTCATGCTATTCAACTCCTCAAATACTTCCTGTATTAAATCACTTAACACGGTGTACATTATATTGTGCCACTTTTGCTAATATGCTTTGGTTATAAATAAGGCTGTGGTAGCTCGTTGTCTGGCAGTTTTCTTCCCATACTTCCCATACCCGTCTCCCAGTCGTATCCCTTGCTCCTCCCTGCACCCGGTAAAGTTTTAGTAAATCCAAGAAACATTAGTGTCCCTTAAGTATTCAACCTCGAAGCATAATCCTGCCCATATAGCCCCTGTCCATAACTCAAAGATCACGTGGTAACCAATATTTACAAGCATGTCAGTGTTCTGGGCGTCCATTGTCTCGTCTCATTGTCTCCTCGTCTTATTTAGGGAGAATGCGTTGTTAATAGCCCATGCCAAGATCCAGACAAATTCTTTAGAAGCTTTAGCGAAATGCTTAGGATTTGTTGAGTAAAGCCAGCACATACTTGCCAAAACTTTTCGCGCCCTTCCCGCGTAGACGGCTACCTTGTGTTCTCATTACATGGCATTACTTTGGCGTAAAGTAAACCGAAAGAGCAGAGAGGATATTTTGGTGTAATTTGCCCCTATCTTCTTTTCTTGTTAGGGGGCGATGTTTGTGCCAAATGTGTCACTTATGACTGAAACATGTGGCATTCGCAAACAAAATTTCACCTTATTTATTTCTTCTTCCATGACATATAAATCAGTGATGGGCTGATTGGGGAGGCATGCTCCCAACTTTCCTCTGTTCCCCATTTCTCCCCGAATAAATCTGGTACTTATCCGAAATATGCAGGGCTATGCTAATCACTTGTATTAGAAATAGAGCCCAATACAATGTATTGGACTCCCGATAACTAAAATTTGTTGAAAGGAGCATTTTTTTCCGCGAGCTTCGCGTTCATCCAACACAGTAAGTTGGCATATAACTATACCTACTTATCGTAGATGGGCAGCTTGAGTGATATAAGGTACGTCTTTAAAAGCCTGCATGCAAACCTTACCATCCTACGCGCCGCGTTCACTTTATCATTGACTAGACCATCTGTTAGCGTGGGTGAGACTAGCATACCGGTATTAAAGAAGTCCAAATCGTGAATTTGCTGGGCAGTTTATTGCACATCAAACGCCCTTTTAAGGTATTTAACTTGCTTTATTCTTATGTCCATAATTTTGACAATAGCTCAGAGCTTCAGGAGGTTTTGCCCCCTGGTCTCCCACCGTGGCGGTGCACTGATCCTACCGTCTCCAAGAATATGGAGGCGTTTCACGTCACGTGATCCGGCGTTTCTTTGGTTGTTAGACATTTTGCCGGGCAAGCGACCATTGTGTCACAGTAGTATCTATGGTTATGCCGTGAGCGTATGCCGTAAATACGCTTAGTGCGCGAGTGGTGAGCCCGGCATGCAATACCGGGCAATCCCAATCGCGTGACGTCACATGAAATGCCTCCTTTGGGAGCGCTTTGCATCCTACGGAGCCGTTGGGTCATTCCTTGTTAATTTTCCCTAATTATTTCCTCTGCCCACCATTTACCCCCACTGTCAAAGTGTGGCACCACCACTGAATATCATTTAGACGGAATGTCAGCTCAATACTGGTTAGTTCTGTTAATTAATCCCCAATCCATTATACCTTGTGGGCATTATATAGACGACACGCTCTCACAAGGAGGTTCAACTGCAACTGAAAGGTGACCATAAACCTTGCCTTATAACACCGTTAGTCGGCAAACTTCACCTTGGCAATCGGTAAAATTGGATCTCACTCCCTCCTTGAACAGTTGAAAAAGTAGTGAAGTTACGCCCCTGACAACACCCTGAATATAATTTTTATAGACCTTTATCTAAACAAAGTAGAATTATGAGATACTGAAAAATAGATGGTATGAACATCCAACGTTCTAAAGGCAGTTGTAAAATTTTATAGTTAGATCACAAATGCAACAAGACATTCGACTTACACAACACACGTCCCTGAAAACGCTTTAGAAGAGAAACTCATTGCGTACGAGGTCATCAGATTTTTCAGTGTTACCCTCCCCCGTAAAACCTACACGAAAGTTCCACTAAGATAAACACCTACCCCTCATAGTGCAAAATCATGAAAAACAGATTTTTTGCCCCCAAATTCCTCGAGCGTAAAATTGACGTTCCCATTGTGCATAGTCATTCTTATCTGGCCTCGTTAACCCGAGAAAATAATCATATCCACAAAAATTGCAAAATTCTTCATCATTGCCCTTTAGGTCTGTAGGTAGCACAACACCAATAATTCCTCCGTTGACTTACACTTTATCTTTGATCCGTTTCGTGGCCTTTTGGGCCCTTGTACAAATTTTCAGCAGGTACAAGCTACCCCTGAAATAAAAGCCCAAAGTAGGTTTTTCACATAAATTTATGCATCATGACTATTGTTTTGAGCTAATAGCTGAATAGAGTTATTATAGGGTGGCGGTTTCTGGCTTTTCATTCCATTCAAATGCTATTTTGCATCACGTAGATATAATGCAAAGAAGTGCGTGAAAAACCTTCATTTTTTTATTTTTGCGTAATAAGTACTTCCAATTCCTTTGCTACTTCGTCCAACTTACAAACTGAACACAACACTTCAGTAACATGGTCTATAATGCCCCCCCCCCCAAAAAAAAGTGTAATTGTAAAGTAGTGGGGTACGGTAACGCCCAAGCTTTCCGCGGGGAATATTCTTGAATTAGTGGCGTGCTAGTAAACGCTCAGAACTCTTTTTAACAGATGCAAGCAAAGCTGGGACGTTGAACAGTTCAACTGTCTCTGTCTAAACGTTTGGGTGTTATGTAACAGTGTTTACATGTATAATATAATATGTAATATTGAGCACTCATTAAAATCCATAAACCACGTTGTTTTTATGTATAAGTATTTGACTGGAGATATGGTAGAAAATGCTACACTTTTGCAGAGGGCGGTAGATTCCAGTACTCGAGGCACCTTTTTTTCCATAAACCACTTGGTAACAAAACTGTAAGACAAACATTCTTTACTCCGCGAAAGAAAAATGTAATATGGACGGAACTCGCTACCAGCGTGCGTCGTTACTGCCCTGTCTTTAAACGGATTTAAGTCAAGCTTTTAACGGAGTCTGGTGACGAAGCGAGTTTTATTTTGATTACAAGGCGGACATGATAGCCGACTAACAGACTAGTGACGAAATGGCCTTCGGTCAACAACGTCTTTAAGACGATGACACGTAGGGAGAATGGGTTCAGGCAAAGCTTTCCTTGATTTTTGCAATAAAGTGTGGAAATCAATCTAACCACTAGTCAGAATGAAATTTGTATCAGCTTACTTTTCTTAAAGTCCCCTCGACTCTCTGAACCGAAGGGCGAAGCCAAACGTTAATCTCAAAGGAGTTCTGCTCCCCAAGAAGCTACGCCCTCTGTTTGAATTTATGTTTTGTTTAGATATCATCATCTTAACAGCCTATAAGCTTTAGCATGCAACATATAAGCATTTCTTACGTTACATATTTTCTAACTTAAGTCGACGTTAAAGCAAGAAGATGATGTGACGCCACAGCCTTACACTGATGGACAGTGTTTTACTTTATTCCCTCCAAATTGACAGCTACTTTTTCCTCAGGCTCATCAAGGAAGCTGAGACATTCATGATGCAGCACATTTGCACTTATGTCAACTGACAACCGTAACTAATTCAAGGATACAGCTTGCAAGTTAGATTACTTGAAGAAGAAAAAGCAAATGTTGGTCATGAATATTTCAGCTCAAAAAAGAAACACGCCTGCCTGCTTCACGCTCACTTTAAATAAGTGGTAACTTTAACTAGAAATATCACAAGAGTTTGTCATTTGACAATAATATATCTATTACTCATTCAGCTGTTCAGTCTCCCTAAGCCAGTACCCGGGTTCTCTAATACGGAGGGCGCTCTTCCGTTCAATGGACAGCGAGGTAGAATTAGCAACATTTGAGTGAATATATGAATGTAAACGCACTCCCCGAATTAGTAGGGGTGTCTCAAAGAGGAGGGAGGGAGTCGCAGCATTGAAATCTTTGCTAATTAATCAAGCTGCTCATATGCTAATAGGTGCAGCATTTTGCAACGTTTGAAGTAATTTTTGTCCAGTAGTTGGCCTGAGCAGCTGAGGGGAACTTTTCATTGCTGGTGGGGTGGGGGTGACCTTCTTTGATACGGGCCTGTTCACTATCCACATGCATATTTTCCAAACAAGATCTCTATCAGGGTTTGTTTGATCATGTTTCTTTTACGCTTAGCTACCTATACAATAAGTTACCTACAAATAATACCTAGACATTTAAATAGTTGTTTTATATTTTATCAACATAATTTCCGGACTCGCGTCCGTTTTTCGCTGGGCTCAGAATTAGCCCGGAATGGAAGGTGCCGGAATCGGAACTGGCCCGAAATGGGCTGCAGCTGGACTCGGATTGGAGACGATTACAGCCGTGTCCACAAACATGACTCGAAAGTTAAATGAATGTTACGGTAAGTTAGGCTACATTGTTATTAGCGCACAGTTTAATGCCTAAATGGCCACAATCAACTAAATCAGAGGGTGGGTCAGACTATAACGTATTCTTCTAAAATTGAACTTTTAATTACCTTTTAATTGGTATACCTGTCTACTGGTAGCAAAAATCTGTATACTATGCTACATTGTCAAATGGTCGAACTCGGAACTGACTGGGATTGGGACACTGGGATAGGGGTTTACTCGGAATCGGAGGGTACTGGACTCGGAAATGGCTTGAAATTAAATTAGGTGGACTCGGGTATACAGACCTTTGAATGACCACATAAGAGAAATTTGGTATAACCTACCAAATAATACGAATATTGCTCACCGTTTATGTGTAACTCAGAGCGGGTGAAAAAACATTTTAGAAAAGTGGGGTACTTTAACAACGGTAAATTTGACTTCTGTTTCCAGCCTGCCATTACCTACGACGTAACATTCATAGTGACACAACGGACATACCAATAAACAACAAATAATAAGTTGATTGTTAAGGTTAGGGGGACTATTATGGGCAACTGGGTCAGGGCGACCAACTTCGGCTCATCGAAAACCCTTTACCGTATCTGAACAAGTGGCAAAGTTACGAAGCATAAGTTATTTCTCCGTAACTGTATACTGGTATATAGAGTAAAGAAAAGTAACGACACTTCCATACTTTACGTAAACACATAAAAATTTTTACATCCATTTAGAGATAGCGATTACGACTGTCGTGGCACTGTGACAATTAAATAGGTTCATTGGATCTAAGGTTGCATGCGACACGGGGCAATTTTGTAACGATAATTCCTTCATAGTTTAATTTTGTACGTAGGCTGTGTGTTTTAGTTATCCATTGTTCATAAAGTGACGTTACTAAACTTTTATTACGTCAGGTACTATCGGCCTTGGCTATGAAATCTAAGCTGTAAGCTTGATATCAGACAATTGAAATTGATAGTGGTTCAACTATTCAGGGTCAGTATAGAGTCTACGAGGCAAAATACAATGGATCATTCATCGCCCAATTATAATTGTTTGACGTCACCACAGTGATGTATTCTTTTGATACGAGATTTGATTGCATTCATTTGTTGTTTTTCACAACAATGCGTGTAATATCTACACTACTTTGACCTTCTACTGGTCATGTCTGTACATTCATATCTGTACATATACTAGCAGGGCTCAGTTCTGAAAATATTATCCTCCTGCGGTAATACTCAATACTCATATAGAGGTAATAGTTAAAAATAGAAACCCGAAGCAGGGGCGGATCTAGGGTCTTTTTTTGAGGGGGGTCCAACATAAAAAGGGCACATTCATTTTTTTTTTAAATTTTGGTTCCCATAAACGTCAGCGATTATACAATTTACCGCATATTGACAAAGAAAGGATAAACAAAGAGACATGCAAAAACTGGAATCAAAACCTGGAATCTAAACCGTGAAATTGCAAAGCGCGCGAAGTGCGCGAAAATTTTTTGGGGTAAGCCTACACTTATAAGAATTTGTACTAATTTAAAGCTTATATAGAATAATTGTCCGGACAGTTGGGCCCTATCGGGCATAACTTTATTGTACTTCCCTCCTCGAGTCACTAGCCGTACCGTGCGACAGACCGTCACAATTGAATGTCAACCAGGTTTAGCGAAGTGCGATTCAATTCCCGACATTTACATAAATCCGTGTATTCTACTTATTAACTTGAAAAGGTGGAAAGGGCTTGCACTATATTTAGCTATAAGTAAAAGGGAACTGAGGAAGAGTGGACAAATCGTACCGAAAAATTTGGGTTTTATTCCAAAAATTACCCTTATGAAAGCCAAAATGAGTAAACCAACCATGGGTGGCGGCAGAATTTTCCCAACAGGGGCCGAGCCATGTCAGCTACCCCAAGTTCCGACATTCTCTATTTCGAGGTGATGATGAGAAGGGCAAATGGAGGAGCCTCATTACCCCCATGCCATTGAAGGCATATTTTGCATTATATCACCTAATACTTCAAGATCCGAGTTGCGCACTGATAGTGTTCTTTGAATCTGGATCGTCAACTTGAAAAGCGCGCGAAGCGGGCGAAGATTTTTTATAGGCCTACACATAAAACATGTGACGAAACGAAAAAAAGAACTGTAGGGTTTGTAGATCGTATCGGGTGTAACATACATTGTATCGAAACCACCTGGACTACACAATGAAATAGCCAAACTTTGCTCCGTAAGTCGCTCACCAACTGACTGTACCTCGTGACACACTCAAGAGAACACCAACTAGGCTTTGCGATATGGGATGAAAGTTACGACCTTTACATAAACTATGTACTCTGCCTATATGCTACTTGGTAAGGTGGACAGGACTTATGCTGTCCTGCTATGTGGAATGGAACTATTGAAAAAAAATATAGTGACTCTACAACGCGCGTAGCGCGCCGAAAATTTTGGGTTCTTATTAGAGAAATTATCCTCTTGAGAGCAAAAAAAAACAGGTAATCGTCGGGGCGACTAGTTGTCGTCGGGGAACTGCTTACTTTCGTCAAAGACTCCCCGACGAAACTTTAAAACTTCCCGATAGGGGGCCAGCCTTCCCCGACGGGGCGGGGGCATGAACCCTTCCCCCACCTGGCGCCACCGCTATCTCGACTGGGGAAGGGAGGTTAAAATACTGTATGTTGTGTTTCCTATATAGTTGCGGCGCGACTGTCAAAAATATTCTGTCACAACAGATGACTGTAGTCGAATGGTTGCTTTTATTTGCGACAGCAGACCGGCTATCGGTCCAAAGACGTCAAAAAATTGAACCGACTGACAATGCGTTATTTCACCTAGTGGTGATTTTATATAGTAATTTTAAAATGAAACAAACACCGATTCGTCTATTGTGACTTCTGGTCAACTCTTGGCTGTGGACTTTAACCTAAGACTGGCTTTTTATTCCCATCACTAGGGCAACATTATAAAAGAAGAGCGTAATTCCAGACCATGAATATCATAGCGAAACGTTTTTACTCTTTCTTGTTCATGAGAGGAGGGATACTAGCGGGTGGAGGGAAGGTTTCGTAGATGTAGCGTTTAGGGAGTGTGAACAGATCATTATTTTGTAAGACCAAAAGACGAGCAGGGACCTCTTGAAATCAATATTAAAACCCAATAGTAATACGTTGCATAAAGCGCTAGCTGAGTGAGTATGACGTAATATCTGCGTGTTTTGTATTACTTCGAATGCCCAAGCACGCCACACATGGTTCCATCCGAAAAGTGGTTCGAATGTCTGACTGTCACGCAGGCAGTAAGACATACTGTAGCCACATTCTCTGTAAAACGATTGCACTGTTCGTGTTTCGGGCGGCCAATATAGGCTACCGTAGTCAAATATATTGCCGAAAGTTTCTGCGATACATGGCGAGACTGTTACGGGTGGATTGATCGATATACTGGATGGGGTAACCGAGGACTGTCATTACCTGTGGAACTGTCTCGTACGGTTTTGTTTTTTTTTAGGCTACAATTTTTTAGGCAAACAATTTTGAAAAAGGGGAAATTGGGGAATTACAGGGGGGTCCGGACGTCGGCGACCCCCCCCCCCGGATCCGCCACTGCGAAGTAAATTTACTCAATCTCGTTTCCGGGTCAAGTTGGTCACAATTTACCTTGCTTCTTTAATAAAACACGTTTTCGCCACACACTGAAAGTTATTTTGCACTTTTTTCTAAAAAGTGGTCAAACCGTTAAATAATAAATATCTGTAGCCTGTAGCTAGAGGCAGTCCTTGTTTGAACTACCGCAAAGATGCCTGAGGACTTCTCGTGACCCTTCGGGGTTGTAACTCCTTCAGGCCTTTGCTCAAAAGGGGAGATAGCCAGCAGGATTTTCTTACATGCATGACACCGTTTACGTCTTAAAGTTCATAATTAGACAACATGGACGCCTGTGTAAAAAAAAAATAATGATATTATCGAAGTTCTACCCCATTGGACAGCTATTTTCTTTCAAAGGCATCTTCACCTTTTCCTGTTAAGCTCAAACCGATCTAAAAATGAATAAATTCTTTGCCATAAAATGTTGACGTGATTGCCCTTTTGAAGTTACGTGCCCTTTACCCTTCGAGCCATCCCGAAGACAGTACTCTGTTTGACACGGTTGTTTGCTGTGACAGTAAAGTAAATGCCCGCAGGATAATGTCGTACAAAAACTCGTTTCATTACAAAATGATTGACAGAATGTATTGTCAAAGAATGTATTTATCTGGTTCTTGGAAGTGAAGATGGATTCCATTTTTCAAGGACGTCTGAATTTGTGCTAAAATTCGTGTGACATGAAAATTACATAGTTGGATATTTGATGTACAAAAGCATTAAATATCAAGAAAATAGCCTCAATTCCCATTAAAATCAATCAAATATTGACCATTTAACAGGGTAATTTCCATTCCACACTTGTATGATGAATAAACATGAGCTAAATATGCATATATGTGACATTGAAAGAGGGACATACCATATATATCTCATGTTAGCCTTTGTTTTTTCAACCTTAATTCCAAGGACACTGGTAGCATTGTTATTCCCTGAGGGGTTTATTATGAAAGTTAATTTTTTTTCCTTCAGAAATGTTGATATCTTTTACCAAACTGTAATCTACGTGATCAGTAATTAAGAGATAATTGATATAAGGTTAACAAAAGAAATCTTATCAATATTCAACACTCCATATCATTATTTTTGCATAGGCTATGAGTTTCTTCAGAAACCATAAAACTTTGAACACATACATTTTGAGAACGGTAAAAGATATTGAAATAATTCCAACGAATCTTTCATTGGAAGGCTTGATTTTTTTAACTTACAAGTGAAACAGCTCTTTTTGGTGGCATGTCATACGACCTTTAAAAACAGTCAAAATGGCGCAAAGCAAAAGATTCAAAATGGTGAAACGGTTCTGCAGTACTGTATATGCTGCTAGTTAACTGGAGTCAAGAACGGGACCACACATGACAGACCCATGATGTAGAGGTCTGAGGGTCTAGAGATTGGTCAGTTATGTTTGTTGTCCCTTGGGGACGTAGCTCCTTTGGGGATCGGAACTCCTTCGGGAGAAATGTTTGGTTTCGCCCCTTAGCTCTTCGCCAGAGAGTCGAGGGGACTTTTGAAAAAGTTCTTTTAGTTAACTGGTTAAGTTGACATGATGACATACATGCTAGCCTATCCACTGTAGTAATTTAGTATCACAACACTAGCGACGGGTGTGGTTAGGGAGATGGGGAAAGAAAGGGTACGTGAGCAACGGCTAACCTGAGATGAACTTTCACCTATTTTTGGTCTGTAAAGAAGTGTCAAATTTCTAATCAAAAGTCATTCCCTTTGTTCAATATATTTATCAGCTTAGGACGGCAGGACAACTTGATAACGGTATTGCTCCTGGTTCAAGAAACATTGATCAGCAGCCCCATTCCCCTATTTACCTGAAGACACCCGTTTGTGACTGTATGCTTTGAATATGCCTAATAAACGAATTCTGTTTACAACACATCGGTTACCAAGAAAAAACCAGTCTATTACATATATACTATAAATACCGATGGACCCAGGGCACCCGAGGCCATGGTAGGGAATAAGAACCATGGCCCATAAACGATTTTCCAAACCCCTTTTCTCAAACAGAACTCATTGTCATTGACAAATATGGAGCATCATTCATCCACACTAAGGTGCTTCTCCTCTTCTATTTTAAAAACTGTGTTACAATTTCTGTAGTACTTGAGAAAATTCAAAAAGAATAAAAGGATTAAATTTTTACGAGTCAAGAATGCCCTTCGAACAGTTGACTACCTTTGGCTTTTCGTACCGATCAGCTGGACGAAAGAATCCATGCGCTTCGGCTGCGTAGTCGAAGTAGAGGGGATTCGTTTTGTTAACCCCTCCCGTGGGGCAGTTGCAAAGTTTGTGGTCTATAAGTTACAATTGTGCAGAATTTAACTGCAGCGCGGGCTAAGTAGGCAACCGACTTGTTTTAGAAGGAAGCTGTGTGTGACGAGTTTGAAGCAAACAAAATATCTTTTTAAAAATAATATTAAAGGGAAGTAGCGGAAAGATACTGCGGTAATATGGATGTATGTTTGTCTTGCTATATCCAGATATCTTACAATGCACTGAAAACTAAACCGAAATAACCGACTGGATTTCCATCTGCGGATTAATATGTCGGAAACTAGTAAATATACTGATCAGAATACAATATCATGCAGAAGCCACGAGACTACTGCTGCTAAGGTTATGCCAGTAAAACGCGTATTAAGTAAAATGAAAACGGTTAGCAATTGGGAGTCCAGAATATCATTATTAACCAGATGCAATGATTTCGGTGGTCATCACATGACACTACTTATACGTACGCAGAACAAGAAGCTATCAATGTATCCTCTTACCCGGCTAAGCTTGCACTAAGGTCGGGTTACGAATACAACATTATGATACATTTAGTTACTACTATACTATGTGCTGTTAATTTCCTCCTTTGTTTAATCTCCTCGATCGTTTCGGCTGGTGCTTTGAAGACAAAGAAAGTGGGGTATGGGGGAGAACTTGCCCCAGTAGGGGGGTTTATAGGCAACCAAGAACAAAGTCAGACAGTTATACTGTGAGTGTGAGTGGTCTGATTTCCGCCAGTACCAAAGCTAGTCAGTCTGACCTCAGCGCGGAAGGTTCATTGCACTATGTAATTTGCCTTTTCCTGACTGAATTGTAGTGAAATGCGTCATTGTTTTCTATCATTAGCTTGTGCCTCACTGCATGAATGTATATTCTAACCTTTCACTTTTAAAGAATATTTAGCTGTATTGTACAATACAAGAACATTAAAAGGGAATTCCCGTCACGTTTAAACTTCTTGGCCTTTCTGCGTTAGTAGAGACAGATCTGGGAACAGGCGTTTGTAGTAGGCCTACATGAAATTTTCATACCTTTGAAACTTTTCGATATAGAATGATAGAAAATTCAAACTAATAAATTTCCTTAACTTTATATTCAAGAAATAAGGTCCTCACAGAAAGCAATTCACTGCTTTGAAGTTCAAGAATATTTTTTGCACCAAAATTTTTTAAAAGATACAATGCTGTGGTAATGCGGTAAATATTTTGGAAAGAAAATCTGTTGCCAGAATTGATTGGGGTGGGGTGGCGGACTGACTTGATAAAGACTATTTTCTTTCTAAGCCATTTTGATGTTACGTTAACACAATACAACTGTATTTCCCTTAAAATAGTCTTTAATAGGCCTCAGTGGCGTAGCTAAACGGGGACAGGGGCCCCAAAGCCTCCGAAGGCCTTTGTCGGAAATTTCTAGTCTCTGTCGGAAATAAAACAATTCATTTGAAACACTTACAACACTTCTTATGTTTTTAAGCAGAATTTCATACCGAAATGGTTACTGACAAGGCCTGGAAGTGTCATTTAAGGCAATCTCGGAGATACTTTAATCTAATTTTTTCCGCGCGCTACACGCCAGAAGATAGTGGCGCTACGCTCAGATAGTACATCATTACTTCAAGATAATAATCTGTCGGAATTTTTTTGCTTCTGCCCCCCCCCCCCCAAGAAAAAATATCTAGCTACTCCACTGATAGGCCTTATAACACATAGCTGTACGGAATGTTGTGAGGGGGGACGTTGAGACTTTTCATCCGAAACAACCCGAATTGGACCCTTTCTTGAGACCGAATTACCGGAGTTTTTACAGTAGACTGCCCTTAACATTCAGTCCAGTGCCTCAACCCCAGTATGCTGCAGCCTTCCGTATAGCCCCCTGCGGCCTTGTACGATATGCCATCACATGAATGTTTATCGGCCCTCTAGAGCTGTTACGCTTGGAGTTTGATCTGCTGGGATATATTTGTATACAGGCTGCTCTTTAAAGGCATTTTCCAGTGGCTTTTCACAAGGGTCCCATGTGAAAGAGAAAAAAAATTTCAGTTCATGCCCTCTAAACCCTGTAGCAATACTCTTTTCCTAACTCGAGATATCTAATATTAAAGACTACTTCTTTTGTCAAAAAATACCTCCAGTTCTCATCAAGGTCACAGAACGTTACGTAAAGCATAAAGTGGGCACGGCAGTGCCTCAGATTTCTTTTGTTTTCCTTTAAAATTGAATGTCCTGTTCTCCTTTAAAGGCGATACTGTTGGAATGTTTGAATATCTGTCCATGTAGGTTTAGCATAAATCTACGTACAGCATAACAAAGTTGCTAAATATTCCCTGCAAAAGTGTCAATATCATAAAGAAATTTAATGCTTTGTCAAATTAAGGTGCCGCGATCACATCACAGATTTCCCATAATGCACTTTATCTTGAGAAAAAAATTGCATTTTTTTTTTTTTTGGAAAATTAGTATCTTCCAAACGCTACAAGCAATTGAGATGCGGATTTCACCTCCTAGAAGAGAAGAATTTGCTGCATTTTTTGGAGTCAATGATTTTTGTCACTGGCAAATCCCTTTAAACCAAACTATATGACCACAAACAATAAAGATTTGCATGCGAAGATGGCAAAACAGATATTCAACACTTTTAACATAAACAAAAATCATAGCCTGTCATAATCCCCACGTCTAACCTAATCACAGTAGAACAACTTCCTTTACCTAAAACTGCGGGTTTAGAGGTTTCCCAAAAATTCAGCTTGGGATTTTGAAGTACGTTATACCCTAGTGACCTGTAAAGCTGGCTATACTGTGTCTTGAGTGTTTGTGAACAAACAACGCACTTAGACTATTGAGAAGCTACGTTATCAATATCTCTTCCGCTGCATGGTGTGTTAATAGTGAAGTAAATGTGTCGTATGTCTGACTGGTATTAAGAGTTTTATATACTGCTACTCCTTTGAAAAAGGGGTATGATTTTTACGTTTGTCTGTCCTCGATGACCTGTGAAAACCAGCAAAATTCTAGATGAAAGATCCCATGAAGGTAAAGGCCATTAGAAACATTAGATAGGTCTCAGTGAAACGATTAGTGACTTACCTTGTATCCCAACTTCAACTGAAGGATTTTGGTCCAACATAATCACTCGTGTATTCCGACTGTCCGAGTAGGCCGGGATAACTGTTACTGCCACTGAAACCTGTGTGTCAGTATAAAAGCAAAATAAACTGACAATAATGTTAAGATAAAATCATAATAGGTTGTCTTAATAGCCTATACAATCCAAATTTTGTTTCGCTTTCTGTAAGACAACAAACAGACAAAAACCCCTGCCTATTTGGAGGTTATAAATTAACTGAAAACTTATAGTTGAAGACAAAAGGAACTTTTTCTCAAATTTTGCCAATGTTTACCCATTAACACAATTATCTTCGTCTTGGTGAATGAATGACGGATATCCTAACAACTGGTTCCTCAATCCAGACTCATAGTTAAAAAAGTGTTGGCATAGTAACCAATAACGTATTTAAAAGTGAGGAAGCTTTCCGGAGAGTTCCTTGAGACAAATATTTTTACAAATAGTACTACGAACGTTTGAAAAATTCGAAGTCATAATAGTTCATCAGACACTTTCCGTGACTAAATTCCGAAAAATACCATTCGCAGAACAGCAAACTTTAACAAGGCCACTGTGTTGGACAATGCTTCTGACTATTTTCCCGTATTAAAAAGACAATCGTCGGCATTTTGAGCATTAACTACGAGCAAAATTTCTGATTTAAACATTTCAATGACTTGAGGATACCATCCAGGCTAAAAAGCAGCCTTACTGAACACAAGTTATACATTGGTAGGGCTACCCGGTATCAGCTTAGGGCAGATACGAATCCTGCCTAGTGTCGTAAAAGCAATGGATACGGCCCGCAGCTATCACCACGTACACTTACCCATAGATAAACTTTGCAGACTGTGTAAAATGAATAAAATCATTCCAAAACGACCAAACAAAGAGTAACGGCCCCTTGACGTGTCTAGAACTATTCCAATCACACTAATACAGACAGATTCATTGAAGGAAATTATAGGGATCATGAAAGAATGCTCATCCATTCCACGGGTGGGCACGAAAGCAAGAAAATTACGATTGTAGGTCGACATTCATTGTTAATGCTCAATGGTATCTAAGCTTATTGTGTTTGATAATCTTTCACCTACTATACTACATGCAGTAACAGATCAACTATAGCCTACAAGCAGTGAATTACATTCCTTGATGATAATCGTGGGGGATGACATATACGGGTAGTGAGGCTTTCACTTCGGCGGTGGCCAAAATTTACGGAAAGGCTCATTGACGTTACGGTAGTTTCCTGCAGGATATTTCTTGTAACAGAAAATATAACTGCTGTGCACTATTTTCCTCTTGTGAAGAATTACAGTGCACAACAGTAGTAGCTACAAACAAGCACTGATAGATTGTAGGGAACGACAGACCTGCTATGCAGGCTTCATGCTCATTTTCAAGCTGGAAACCCCGTTACCGATGTGATTTTGTACTGTATGTTACTCCCAGTCCACTCGGTTAAAACGAGTCAGTCCGGGTGTAGCCCCCTGAGTCGTCTGCATCACTTTGCCCGGGACGGTTGTCGGTGGGCTGTTATACACTTAAAGTCCCAAGCCAGTAGCCAAGTGGGCTAGGGGCCGGTGCCCCTAGAAAAGTATACTATTGACTTCAATGTACCGTATTTTGTTAGCTCAATTGCCTCCTAAAATGGTGTCCACCCCCATACTAGCTATCTTGTCGTTTCTCCCCCTCCTTCACTGTGCCATGTCTGGCTATGGTCTTCTCCCCCTCTCCATCTGGATGGAGGCGGAACTTTATTCCCGTCTGTCAAATGAGGGCACTAAATAGCGACTCCGGGAGCATGTATGCATGCCTTTTTATCCATTGAACATCGAAAATCAAAAATCTCGTCGATGATCTAGTAGGGTCCTCAATGAGTCTAGTCCTGACTCTGAATTTACACTGAGTCAAATCATAACTAGTTGCACATTTATTACCATAAAATTTTAAAAACTGATGCATTTTAAGAATGATACAGGGAGTTGTCGCACCTCCCTGTATAGACTACCTTACGAACTTGAAGTAAGCACTAGTCGTATTGTACACACTTCAAAACTGAAATCGGGCTGACAACTTCAAGTTGTCCATTCGCGAGGCCAAGCAGCTAAGACTTTAGGCCTACTTTAAGTATGTAGTATTAGACTTCAATAAATCTCCCAAAATATTGTAAATGGGTGACACTTCAGGTTGACAACCAAATGTGATAGCATAGCAGAACCAGGCCGGCAAGTAGCCTACTTCCATCGCTGAATTGACGGGAAAATTAAATTGTCACATTTCAAACTCACCTTCAGTTGTACTTTTCAACACTGAATGGACACCGTTAACTCCGACAGGAATAATGACAGCAATCTAAGCTATATCCGTTAACACGTACTATGTTCTGAGGTAGTTTGACCAACACAGATCTTTGCAAGACCGGCCAACGTATTACTTCCCCGCGGAGTGACCTCTGTTTGCAGTCCCTCTTTAGTATAACTGAACAAGGATAAGCCAGGGAGTTGCTAGAGAGTGTAGCAACTCCCTGGATAAGCCGCACAGCCGGCTACGTAGGCAACAAAAAATTGCCAGATCGAGTTACAAAACAGTTTCTAACTCTTGTACACTAGGTCATTATCTTTCAAATCTACTGTAACCTAGCCTACTGGCAGTTACGTTCGTGGTCAAACGATGGGTAAAGGAATAGACCATCTGCATCGAACGCTTTACCTTTTTCAAACTTGACTTCCCAAAAGAATTTAGAAAAAACAAAAGGATTTCATGAAACCACTGAACTGACAAACATACAGTCGATTCATGGAAGTACTATCTCCGTGGTAGTACTCCCATGGTCGATTGGTCTCTTCAAGCTAAGTACAGAAATATCACCTTTCGGATTCATCCTTGACCGCAGTCGTTGGGTGAATTTATCCCATAGAAATGAGGTTAGCCAGTCTAGGTAGGCGCACTATAGTCTAGGTGTCAAAAGAAGACTTGAGACGGCTCTGGAATGATCGTAAACATCCCGTTATTTCCAATTTGTTGTGAACGCAGAGAAAGAAACTCATACATTATATGCGTGATGGTTATGGCAAGACGAATATTCAACAAATAGTAAATCCAAGATTATAGACCGATAATCCAAGATTATCAAAGGATGATCTTGGATTATCGCTGATTATCTTGGATTATCAGTCGAAAATCTTGGATTATCAACGATTAACCAGGTTTATCTCACGATAATTCCAAGAGTGATAGACTAGGTTTATCAACTGATAATCTTGGATTATCACATGAAAATCCAAGTTTATCGCCGATATTATCTTGATATCTTCGATTCTCGATCGAAAATCCAAGATTATCGAACGATCATCTTCTTGATTATTTATGTAATGAACATTCGGCTCGTCATATCTAGTTTATCAGGCGAACATCTTAATTTTGGAACACCACTTTCTTGCACACTGAGCACGATAATCCAAGATTTCGAATTGATAACCTTGGATCAAGTTCTCGACCGATAACCTTGGATTCTCGGTTGATAATCTTGAATTCTCGACTAATAATCTTGGATTATCGACCCATAATCCTGGTTCGTTGGTCAATAATACTAGATTATCAAAATATTTTTCGATAATCATCACTTATGTTTTGGAAAACCTGGTTTATCGGTCGAGAATCCAAGATTATCAAATTATTATTATTTTTTTTGACAAAATAAGTTCTGATAAACTTGGATTATCGACCGATAATCTTGGATCTCGACAAATAAACCAGGTTTATCAAAATAAATTTTGATAATCTTGGGGTATCTACCGATAAACCGATAAAAGTTTACCGAAATAAGTTTTGATGATCTTGGGTTATCAACCGATAATCTTGAATTCTTGAATGATAAACTGGGTTTATCAAAAAAAAAAAAATGATTGTCGAAAAACAAACCAGTATCATCAAAATGAGCTTAATAATATTGGATTAGCTATCACGATAATCTTGGATTGTCATCCGATAAACCTGGATTTTCTGTCAATGATAATTTTGGATTTTTAATCGATAGTTTTTGGATTGTTGACTTATAACCTTAGATTATCGGTCAATAATCTTGGATTATCGGTTGATAATCTAGGATTATCACTTGATAATCCAAGTTCATCGAATGAAGTACACTCAAATTAGTAGATGATCCAAGATAGTCTACTGATATACCGAATTAATTTGATAATCTTGTATTATCCGTCGATAATCTTTGTCGGTCGAAACTCCAAGTTATTTGATAATCTTGGATTATTTCATGATAAACCTGGTTTATCATTGATAATCTTGGATTAGCCTATCTATTAATGAACATTTGGCTTGCCTCAGATGGTCCAATAAGAACTCGATCGAAACAAGTGGCCCGGGAGTGCGAACTTTGTGGTTCACTGGGCACTTGTAACATTTTACCCCTTTAAAGCGGCTACTGTACTGACCACAAATTTGCCACAATTAACAGGCAAACACCTGACTTGGGCGATGTTACGATGAGCTTTAGGGTACGGGACTTCTTGAGCAGTTGGAAGGGTGTTTCAGCTCTTATACCCCCTCAAATTAAATTCGAAAACAACGTATAGTTCGCCCGAAAATAACAAATTCTCTGTTCTCCCCTACTCCGACCCTCGTAAGCATATGATGATGAACCAGATACATAGAGATAACCGTTTCTTAAGTTGTATGCGTACTGCAGAGTGAAGAATGTCAAGGTTAAGGCCTTGGGAAATTAGATCTTTCAAAGCCTGGGATTGCCAACTGACTTTGCTTTCAACTCTTTGGCTTCAAAACATTAAACTTCCTGCGCAGGCCAACACTCAATGAATCAATGAAGAGTTGGTATGCGGGTTACAACCTGGAGGACACACGACAGTGAAATGACTGAAAACGCCTACTGGGTTAGGTGCATTTTGGGGTTATTTCTTCAAGTTACTTGAACAGTGGGCCGGAACCGTGGGGAGTGGGAGATGCACCCCCCAACAATATTCAGTCCAAGGATTTTTGGTGTTAAAATTTTTAGAATAGCCTATCCTTATATGTCAAAACTCTAGTCCTATAAGTTGAATGCTTCAGCCTACCCACCCCACCCGGTTTCAAAAGTACTCCCCACGGCACTACTTAACCTTGTTAAAAATGCCTCTTCAAAATTAAATTTATACAATGCAATAAAACCCTTAGCCTAAAATTGGACTTAAAAGGCATTAGCTATAACTTTACCTCTCTTGAGTCCTTTGCGCGACAGTATCCTTGTACATAACTTGAAAATAATATAAGTGCACTTTGACATTCAGTAGCAAAAGTGTTGCTTCTGTTTCACAGTCTGTCGTCGGACTCGGGTGAAATCTCAGACGAACCGCTTTAGCAAAGTAGCAGGAAGAAATATCCGTGACAAAACACCAATTTTTAGGGCTACTTTTCTCTTTTCCGTGGTGACTCCCCGCCAGCTTGTTAATTATATCTTTTGTACCACTGGACAGAGAGAATAGGTGTCAGTTGCATTCTGTGGCTGAAAGTAAAAATCCTCCAAAACGACTGAGGACAACGATATGACAGTTACTAACAAAACACACATGAGTCGTGCGCAAAGCAGACGAACTTTATTTCCTTTTGCGAAGCGGAAACACTGTCCTTCACATCACATGGACTAGTGGCTGAAGTACCATAAGAATGGTGAATGCACAGCCAGTATAGGAGCTGGAAAAGTGGAGGCGTTTGACTATGGAAATTTCACCTGATGAGTTTCATACTCAATCCATACTTCGTTCGTTAGCTGTAGCACTGGTCTGGCAGAACAGATTCAACACATTTGAACTTCCCTGTGGGACCGATCTGGAAAAGCTATACCCGCAAAACTTAGTCTACCACAAGAGAGCTCGTTGATGGAAACTCGAACCATTTTATAACAATAAAGTTGTGTTATGTATTCAAGCATAGAAGTACTCCGGAGGTAACAAGGCTTCTTCAATAGTTCAAATTCAGAGTTGTCAACTGGTATTTCACTGTCAATGTCGGGAAATTTGACAGAAAACCTCATTTGGCGGGAATATTCAGTTTGCAGTTAACTTATAGTATGTACCTTCCGCAAAATTTGAAAATTTGTCTGTATGTCTGTGTTTTTGTGACATTTTCTGCAGAAGTATCAGTGTTTTATGGTCTTCCGGCTTCAAATTAGCAGTCTGTGTAGCGAGCAATGTGGCATTTTTGTGGAAGCAATTCGGCAATCGAAGTCAGTAAGTGTAGGTCCCCCTTTTTAAACTGTCACGAAATGCAGTGAACAAATTTCAAACCGGGTCAGAAACCATGCTGCAATATGTTGCCACGGGGACGTATCCTCTACATACATACATATGCATCCCCACACAATTGACTCCACGGGACAGACAGTTGGAACACAACCGTCTCAGGACAGCGGATAACCCGCTGACGCATTTCCCTCCCGCACCGACACTGTATTATATATCCTCCCTATGAACTACACTCTGGCAGAGCTTGACCCTTGCGTAACCATACAAAATTTGTTGAAAGCCCGTCAGTGAGTACCTCGAGGAACAGACTCTGTTTGTTCAGTCCGGCTGAACAAGGAATACACCGCACAACGGGCGTCTCGAAAACACAGACCTCGAAAATTTCCTGATTTCTCTGAAGGAAACCTCCAAGTAATAAGTGACTGATAATAATGATTCCGTTGACCTTTAAGTGGGCGATGCTCATCAAAAGACTCTTTTTTACGAATGTAGCACGTCTTTTAATACAAAATTAGGAACGGATCCAGGTGGGGGGTACCCGGCGCACGCCCCCTTTTTTCGATGACCAACAATTTTTTTTTACCTCATATCCGAATCAAAAATGGAAAATATGCTTCCCAGATGCTGGAAAATCGCATCTTAGCGCATCTAGAATTCAAATTTCCTTGGGGGAGGACCTCACCCTCCACCGTGGCTTCGCGCCTTCGGCGCTCGCTTTTCGGCCTTCGGCCGACGGTGTGTGCCCCTCCCTTTCTCAAAATCCTGGATCCGCGCCTGAATATAGGCCTACGTAACAGCGGCGTAGCTACGGGGGGGGGGGGGCCTGGGGGCCTAGGCCCCCGCCCCAGATTTTTTGTGTCCTAATAAAATGTGTAAGAATTAAGAAAAAATGAATGTTGAACGGAAATAAACTTTGAAGTATTTTCTTCAAAAAATAAATAAATAAATAAAATGTGTAAGAATTGAGAAAAAGTAAATGTGTGAAAAACACATTTTGCGCACGTATGAAATCAACTTGTAACTTTAAAATGCCTGCTATCACTAAATTAGGCATATAATCTGCACTGTCGTTTAATTCGCATATAATGTAGGTTGATATATATAGGATGGAGACAAATTGTATGATCTAGGGGATATGTAATTGAGTAGTGGACATATAGCCTATGGATAGGGTGATGGACAAATGTAACAGAGATACACAGAAGGTAAATATGGGAGAATTTCAGGCAAAATAAATGAAAAGGGATGGATAATTCAGTAGGATTCTTGTATTATCTCAGCTCATATGATATCCACGGCCGTACACAGCAGGGGTGGGCAATTACCCCCAGAAATTTTCAAAGTGCACCGTTTCCAACTTTGAGAATATACAGAGAAAATGCAGTCAAAATATAAGAAATAGCCGTGATCGTAATGATAGAACTTAAACAATTTCAAATAGGCAGATCAATATTTTCATGCCTATATCTGTACACATCACCAATCATTTGACAATCGTTGGTAGTGGTATCATGCACTATATTGAAAACGTATAAAAACGAATATTTAAAAAGACACTCCACGAAAGTACTCGAAATATAGTATACGAATACAGTACTTTATTGAAGGTAGAGTCAAATTCGTAAGAAAGGTAAACATATATGATATATAAAACCACATGGATCTGTTTTCTTTTGTGGGCCTGGAATTAAATGGAAATACCAGGAACTAATTTTTTGAAGCAGTAAGCTTTGCTTTTCCTGAAACACTTAGAATGTTGAAAATTTGTGTACGTTCCTACTGCGGATGAGTATCGTCGGGTTGTGCCAAGTGTACTTTGAAGCAGGGTCCCTATTTAAGATTACTTGCCAGAAACTATCAAAATTAAGAGCACAAAAATAAAAAGCTAAAGCGGGGAAAGCATAAGAAAGAAGAAGGGACTGATCTTGACGGCAACGATGAGCCAGAAATCACTAAACGTTACAGAATGCATACAACCTCGCATCAAGGAGTTGTAACGTAACAACTCCCTGCCAGCATGAATCATGAAGTTAAGTCCTATCATTAGTATTTAGAACACCGGCAATGACTAGCTCGACCATGTAGCTCTAAAACAATCCCCCATGGGCTTAGAGTTTAATACCTACGAACTAGCTGACTAGTGTGCATGTGGTTCGCCAGCCGACGGATTGGAGGAAGTGAAGTGAAACCACACTGCATGTTGACTTAAGTCATGCAGTATGTCAACCCCCTACCCTATACTCTTGTGCAAAAACGATTCTGTATTACGGACATTCTTAATGCGCTTTGTAATCATTCAGATGGCAACAGAGCGAACACACAGCGCGCAATGTAAGCATATGAAATCAGGCAGCCCTAATGGAATTGACTAATGCGTGAACCTTATAATCATACTAGGCATAGTCTGTAAATATGGTTAGCGTACTTTGCATATACTCGTTACAGCTGCAAATAATTTTTTTAAAATGTAATCTATTGCTCCGTTATCTCCTCTGATTTTCCTAAAAAATCCATTCGGGGTACCCTCTTGCTCACCCTTTGAAGCTGTACCTGGCTAAGATAATTTTAACTTCTCATCGCAAGAACATTAAATGGATAGGAATCGAAGTAGCAACTCAATAGTGCAGAGAATTAAAGTTTATACTGGATCTTATCAGCTTTTTGATTGACAGCGGATGTGTTTGCAAGTCAAAATCTGATTTTGGTTGGCAATATTTTCGAGTGGGTCTGTATTTTCGAAAGGGTTTGTGTTTTCGTGGGGGTCTGTGTTTTCGAGGGGTCTGTGATTTCGAGACACCCGTAGTAGGCCCATGTCTCAGCTATGAGAATCTTCATGTTTACAAACAAATAAAACCACGGCTGGTCTGCTAAACATTTGATAGGGCGTGCTTTTACTGTCGTTACAATGAAAAAGTAGATTCTAAGTTTTCTACTTTCAATGGGCAATCGCACCAGCGTTTGCCCTCGCTACCTCGAGACTGTGTTGTGCCAACTCAAACTTGGTAGAAATTAAGACAACCGAGTCGCCACTTTACTTGAGTTTATACTTAATAATAATGACACCATCAAGAACATACTGTACTTTGTTTTCTTATCTTGTCTCATAGGAACCAATCGCCCTACTGACAGTGTACAGGGGGTATCATAAAGCGATCACTTAACGGGCATTGTGATGGTAATAAAATATATAAAAAACATGAAGTAAAATGAATGAAACTTTTCAACAATATTTTCTAATATGTCTTTTTCATTGCGCTTTATTTTATTTTGTTTAATGAGTGATCCGTACAAAATAAATTTTGAATTGAAGGTGCATGGCTGTACACAACACAATGTTTATGAGGGAATCTCGAGTCAATCACTACAGAAAAACAGCAGCTAAAATACTATAAATTACCAATTTAAGAATGATAATGATAATAACAAAGTAACCGTTGTCTTTTCTAACAAAAATCTTAACTAAAACTTCACCAAAGACAATCTCGTCACCATTTTGGGAACATTTGTAAACTTCTAGTTCATTCTAATGCCGAAACTGGAAAACTGGCTGTGAGTAAAATATTTCCTTTGAAACTGAAAAATGACAAGGCTAAAACTTGTTTTTGAAATTGTTTGAAGAAAATGCGACACAGGTCGATCATGCTTACGCTTGAATCACACCGCGTCTATATATACACGCTACACCGTAGTTTAACTATTTAAGACGCAGTGATTGACTCATAACCACACTAGAAATGCTTTATACGCACCAACTAGGACAGCTACGTTGTAGAAAGGTCAAACATAGGCTACATAGGAATCTTAACCGATGGATGTGCTTACCCTTTTAATTATAACCTCCCACAAGCATATTTGACTGTATACCAATAGCTTGCATTGATTTTACCCCTCTATTAATAAGGAGGGTGGATGTTTTTGAAAGTTAATTCGGTAACCGTCGCACTTATTGTGTTATAATGGTTTAATGCCTAAGTTCTTTAGTAATGCGGAAAATAAACGATCTGCCAATCTCTGAGCAATTGAAGGTAACTTCTTTAAGTTATGATAGGTGAACTTACCTCGGTTAATAGTAACTGCCTGGTGGTAGACAGGTAGATAGATCAAATTGTTAGGAAAAGTTAGATAATACCCACGTTAGCAACCCAAACAGAGTAAAACGTCCACGGAAAACAAAATCTTTGTGTACATGTCTTGACACGGAGATTCACATGCAGTGTTTTGATACAAACTTGCAAATGCAAGAAATATACAGACCAATTGTACTAAGACAAATAAAACAGGTCACAAAGGAGCGCTGGAGCGTATTATCTATCCAGGGTTTACTTTGACAGATTTATTAAATTTGTGCGAGAATCGGCACTTAAAATTATGCTGATCGTACGTTATAAAAGTTCAAGTGGCTGAAACAACCGTAGCTCAGAGAAGGGACGCGCATTGTATACAGATTTTTAAGTCTGATTATACGTGTGTGGTACTCAATGTTCTCAGAAGGTCGATTTTATACTGTTTTTGATTTTCTGAGAAAATGGAATACAATCAATAATAGCCTAGTTCTATGCAACTGCTACCTTTTGATACAGGAATTTGTGCTTTTATGGGAATAGCGATATGAATGGACTTAATCAATTGTAACACTTTAAAATGTGATAAAAAGCACTGAAAAACTGTTTTTTTTTTTACCCAGTGGCAAGTGTTAAACATTCAACTATTAAAGACCGGTTTGAAAAATACGTATGTGGATTATTTTGTCTCACAAGGAATGCAAGGTATCATACATAGTAAACCCTCCGATTCTAGCATCGTTACGGTACCTCAGACCCTCCAGACAATAATTGACCAGCCGTAGTGTCCGGTGGTGTGACTGAGTGAATAAAGGTGATGAAATTTGAAATGATGAAACTTAACAACTGGGAGGTTCGAGGTTCAATCCCCTACCGGGTCAAAGTAAGATAGAATTTTTATCCAAGAGAAATCTATGGTTTCTCCATCTGCACAGACCTTTCAGAAGAAACCAAATTTAACCGCCGAAATTGTTAGGTTGCTTAGCAACCCGAAGTGAAGCTGTAATTTGTAAGCGGCATAGCGGCTTCTCCATTCGTGATCGCTTAGCCTTGTCAAAGAACTATCCTTCAGGGCCTAAATTGTTATAAAGTATTATGAAGTATTCTAAATACTGGCATTTGAGTAAATTTATATAGATTTGCCTGTCTTGCGAATCAATTTTCCTGTCTCAGTACTGAATTAAGTAGATGTCTGGGCAGCTTGTCTATTGCTGTAATGTGTTTTGGAGCTAACGTTCTGTCTCCTTAATATAAAGTGGTGCCTACTTATTACCTTCAAAACTGGTGACGATCCACGCCCAAACCAGTTTACTATACAACATCACGGGCTTCTAGAGGGATAAACAATTTAGATTCATGACGCGCATTATCACTTTTCAAAATTATAACAATTTGGGTTCTTATCCTCTGAAATGTTCTTCAAATGAGGCTTTCAAAAACTTTGAATCTTTTAGAGTTCAAAATATTTGCCAAAGATTGCACGATTTTGCATTAAATAAAAATTTCACAAAGGGGGAGGCGCCCCTCCCCCTTAAACTCATTCAAGACCAGTCTGCCCCCTAAAAAAGCTTTACATATAGTTTTAAAATACGGAATAAGAGTTACCGGTACCATTTTCGAATGCTCACATCTTCACATAATACCAAATAAACAATAACGGTAAAATAATTTTACATAACCTTTGTCTTTACACACGATCACTGGGCTTTGGTCGCTTAATCTCATGTCCAATTTTGAAAAAAATTCGCATTTGTCAAAGAATTTAGTTACACAGAAGTCGAAAAATTCATTGAAATCTTACAAATTGCACATGCAGAAAGAATTTATCCGTATATGAACACCTATAAATGATGTGATGCCGCAAAGATATGTCGAAAATAACCATGAGAAAAAATAAACTCTTCTTGAATCTTCAAACATGCACTTATAAACTTCGTACCCATGGAGGACCTATAGGGATACCTATTGGATCATTTCTTCTACCCTGTACTCCCAACTGCAAACTTTCTGTGGCAAGAAATTTTCGAAGATGCACATACTTCCTATAGCCAATGTGATAGATTGTTACACTTTTGAACCTACAATCCTAGACAAAAATGATGGGACAAAACAAGCAAAAAAAAGTTACAGTGAGATCACCATCCCCTGTCTGCATCCCCATACCCCTGTTCAATGTTGCAGCCGCCCAACCTGTTCTGAGACTTCAACATTGATACGGAGAGCGGAGTTTGTCCCATCATGGAGCTATTACGGGTAGCTCCATGGTCCCATTGTACCAGGGAGTTGCTATTTGTCAAATAGCAACTCCCTGCATGTACTTTTGTCGAGGATTGTAGATTGACAAGGTTATCCCGTACCACGTTCTTTAACCGTCCTAGATTTGTGCCTCAGGAGGGAGACAGGAAACATTCGGGGACAGAAGTATGCCCACTCTCAATGCAACCGTACATGTAGGCCTATTTGGTCCCCAACTTTGCATCTGGCAGTCTGTGGGTACACAAATGTAATCGACAGAAAATGAATGGAAGCAGTGAGCTGCTACTCTAGAGTAACAGCTCACTGATAGAAGCTTGCTCACCTCACTCATTTGGTAAGTTTGAGATAATGTTTGTTTACATCTTGTACAGTGTACACCTCTGTAGTCTGTACCGTATCCCAGGGATCCTTGAAATAAAACTCCTGAATTTGACCCAACTCCGTTTGAATTTTAACTTTAGTAACATGACTAATAACCGTCATCCTTGCTGTATCGTTGAATAAAATAAACACTTGAGGCAAAGCTGGATTTCAAGAGTTGACTTTTCAGCTGTCGATAAAATAGTAATATTTGTAACTTATCAAACTTTGCTAAGTAGAAACTGACCTAACAAACATACTAAGAAAGTTAGAGCGTGGTTCATGGCGATGACATTTGGTTTTCCAATGGTTGTCACCCCAGGCCACGTTGGAAGACAAGTCTTTCTTGCATTATTACGGCGCAGATATTGAAGAGGACGATTTAGCGGAATTATTCTGTATCGTTGACAATACTGTCAGTCAGTGATCTAAAATAAGTAACGGTAATACTGAGTAAACACTTGAAAATTTCCAGGCTGTTTTCATTCAAAACTCATGGGTTTTGACAATTCTGTCAAAGCTCCGGTAAAATATTATGATAATCATTTGTGTTAGAGACATTGCTTAAAATTTCCTTAACGTTTTAAGGACTATAAAGAGAAACTACATGGTAAGGCTTTATTGGGGTCTGATAGGCATATTTCTGTCCGGGTAGTCCTCTTCAATATCAGCACCGTAATAAGGGAAGAAAGACTTGTCTTCCAACGTGGCCTGGGGTGACAACCATTGGAAAACCAAATGTCATCGCCATGAACCACGCTCTAACTTTCTTAGTATGTTTGTTAGGTCAGTTTCCATCTTTGCATGGATATCTTTCCTAACCTTCATGGGGGACAGAAGGACATATCTCCTCTATGATTGACGTCCACGAGCACTGCTACAATGAAATTAATTCTACTACAAAATCATGATTTTGTTCAAATTACAAAATACGAAATTAGAATATTACCTGCCTAAATAGTGTGGATTTGTTTCCAGGTCAATTGTTTTCTCCCTGAGATTTTGTGTTGACACACAGCCTTAATGGAGACATGTATACACTTTATAAACAAGGCTGTTGATTTATAGCCTGCGTAGCTTTCCCACTTCTTATCACCATCATTGAGACCAGGGGTTTGTGAAACCAGGCAGTGTTAATTACCAACTGAGTGAGTAACCTTTACTCAGCGGCGGAAAAATCATTTGTCGCTTTTCCAAACGAAGCAATACTGTAGGCTATTGACCGTTTTGATAACTTTCAATGAAGCTCGCGTCTAACAGAATGTCTCGTATTCTTCACAACATAAATAATTTTATGTAGGCCTATGCTAACTTACAAATGCATCGCATCCACGATGTACCCATTAGTAACATATAAAACGTAAACACTGATCGAGAAAGAAATATTGAGAGAATAATTTGACGTTTGACAACTGTAAAACACATTGAATGATATACTGTTTATCTTTGAAATGTTATCACCTCCGGCAATTGTAAGAGTTAAGAATAAACAAACATGAGTATTGATGTAGTGCCGAGTGAAGTCTGAAACGGATACATCTTAGTTATATTGATTACAGGATCCATCTATAGTTCTTGTTGATACAGTCAAGCTACCCACGGTACTTTTCACGTGACTAACATTAGAAAATGCTAGCAGCTACGCAAAGAAAAAGCACTACAGACCAAAGTCAAAGTCATCTAGTCATATCAACAAAACTTTCTTGTGCAGTTATATGCCACACTGTTTAAACAAAATTAAATCTTGATTACATTTTTCTAGATATTTGTGTGTAAATTTTAGAACTGTATAGGGGGCCCCAGCCTCCTTCCCATTGGTTACCGGCCTCAATATATGACCATTCAACCAGGGACGCAACCATCGTTACATATTTGCAGGCCCTTTACTATAGGAGAGTAGGAGGTGTAAATATATGATATAATATATATTGCGACGTTTTCCCAAAGTTGGCAATGTCCACATCTCTCCCCACGACACAAACTTTTTAAAATATCATTTTTTATGAGCGATTTACGCGAAGGCATTATCGGTACATGGTGACAGTTTTCTTAATGCGTTTACAAAAAATAACCATTTAATACAAAACAGTATTTTAGTCCACTAACCCTCTGACTTTGATAAGTCCCCTTTTGCTCATTCTCATTGCAAAGTATTCGTCCGAATTCTCCTTCAAAATTACTAAAAGTATGATTGTTGTGAAGTGTTTGTTCTGCTCACAGGCTGCCAGTGTTCCTAGAGTCAAAAGCTTCATGCTATTCTGTCCCCATTTGAAGTTTCTCAAAGAAGAATTCGCTTGGGTGTTACGCCTAAACTCAGTCAGAGGCCCTATAGCGCGCCCCTTGACTCCGTGCACGCCTTCCAAACACTCGGCGCTCCAACGGCGCCTGTGCAACCATAAGTAGATTTTCATTTGTAAAGTACAAACTTTCAGTTATCGACTGGGAGCGGCTCCCAAGTATCATACACGGTAACCCACTCAATCAGTTCATTTGCCCCACCCTGGCAGGTCCCTTTTACCTTGTAAATACAATGAAATAACACAAATCTAACGATGAAGTTACACCTAAAGTGTAAATTTCTACAACATGGCATCTTAAAACATAGATTTTCAGATGAGCCATACAAGGCCTGGAAAATATCAATTCCCGCAACCTGGGACGCAGTTATGGCAAAAATTTACGGCACTTACTGATGGTGGCGCTCCGCTATGGCAATGTCCAGAGTCATATACACAGAGAGTTGCGACAACTGAAATTTGGGCGCCATTTTGGGGCCAATGATACACTGTAGTACAGACTGTGTGCTATGTTCATTGCGTAGCGTCCACGGTGCTCTCGATTTGACTTTTGATCCCGGGAGATCTGAGAGCTTGACCGTGGTTCACTGATTAAAAAATACCATTCCCGTGTAACATGAACACGTAATAAAGGGAAGGGAGGGAGGGAAAGGTTTGAGGGGGCGGGATAGGCGATCATTGTTTTTGTAATTTTTGGAAAAATCTGAACATTTTTTTCTAATTTCCTAACGCAGCATGACAAGGGACGGAATAAAATGAAACATGTCTAATAGAGTGAGACAATATCGACAAGTAATGACGTAACTAGACTTCTGCTTTTGCGTGTCCAAGGGGAGGAGGCCGCAGACATGTAGCTTGAAATCTTGATATGAAATCTATGGCACTTCAAGGGGGCATTTTAATACCGGTGAATTATTCATCTCTGGCAATTGATTTGATCAAATAAAGGGAAGGGCATAGTAAGTCTAGTCTACACGGAGAACACTTCCCCTTCCCCTCTGACTATACGAGCCACGGTTAAGGTGTAGGTCTAAATAAATAGGATTATATTTAAATCCTGTAAATATTATGGCTCAAAAGTGCCTCCAAACCCATATATTAAAGAAAAATGAAGAAAACGCAGAATTTGGGTCTCCTGTATTTCATGCACGTTCTCATTTGTGAGTCTAAATTCTTTCTGTGTACTACTGGGGTACTAGCCTTCAAATTTCTTAGAGAAGGAAACATCTGTATGACACAAATGGAGATATTAATGCCCAAAAGTGTCCCAAAACCCATATTTTCAAGGAAAAAAAAGAAGAAATCGCAGTATTCGTGTTTCCGTAATTTCATGTCAATTCTCACTTGAAAATCAAAATTCTTTCTGTGCACTACTAAGGCACTAAGCTGCCCACTCCATAAAGATGACAGCATCTTGTATGATAATTACAGAAAAACTACGGCTCAGAAATGCCCCTTAAACCATATTTTACTCGGAAAATAGGAAGAAGTCGCAGTATTTGGGCACTGGGTGTCCGTAATTTCATGCTCATTCTGACTGTCTGATTTGCGAGTCGGGATTCTTTCTGTGTATTACTGAGGCATATGGCTGCACATTTCCATGAAGATGGGAACATCTTGTGGCACAGGCTAGAGATATTACTGCTCAAAAATGCCCTAAAGCTATATTTTTCACTAAAAAATGATCCCAGACCAGCACACTGCCAGATGCCAAAATTTTTAACGAAAAACCAACAAAATGCGAATTTACCTGACTAAAGTGTGCAAAGATGTACGAATTGCGCGAATTCCGAATCGGTTTTGGCCCCCGAATGACATCCATGATATCACGTGATGTGTGTTTGCTGGGTATCAAGTTGTCGCAACTCTCTGTATATGTGACTCTGGCAGTGTTAAAATCTCACCCTGAATCTTACTAAGTTGTGCCCCTGAATGAAAAACCTGCACATGTGCCTACGGTCTATGCGTAAAATTTCACTTTTCGTGAAGACACATCCCACCCCAGCAGAAATCGAACGTCTGGTTACTGGTATGAATATTTGTTATTTAAAGACATCTTGAAACAGACAGTTATCATTTCTCATTGTTCAGTCAAGAAATCGAAGACGAAGATGACTGTACAGACAATAGACGCGACATAACAACGTTAGTCGAGGGATCCGTTTGAGTGGCTTTATTTATGGTCCAGGTGCCAGGCACGGATCCAATGGGGGGCTTTCCCGGCCTCAGCCCCCCTTTTTCGCCACAGCAACAATAACAAATACGCAAAAATTAGCATAACATTAATCTAGGAGAAAACTGAAGGGGGCTTTCAGCCCCCCTTTTCGAATTTTCTGGATAAGCGCCTGGGCACGGAAACCCTGCATCCTGCTTCGTAAGCTTTGCCAGTTATGTATGACATGGATATTCACTTGAATTAACATGCGATCTTTATTAGGTTATTTCATTTTCCAGTGCTGTGTCTTTTATTTCACTGTGCGCTGCGCATGTGGGTTTTTCTCCCTAGCAACTGCTATGTTATTTCCAAGCATAATCATATACCAGAAGTCGGTTCTATGATTCCTTGCCGAAAGAAAAAAAAAATACACTTCAAGTTATTTCATTCGGCCAGTGGGTTAGTAAGTTAGTTAGATGAGGTTTAACGGCCCAGTTTCCAACCAACTGGTTCAAGTCGAGCCGGCCACGGCCTTTTTTCCAGTTGTGGCTCACTGGCTTGTTTTCCCTTACTCCATTGCTTATGCGGAGCATCACGCACAACGGCAGTAGGTTCCATTTTTAAAGTCTTTGGTATGACTCGACCTGGGAATCGAACCCGGGCCTCCCGCTTGAGAGGCGGATGCTCTACCGCCTCTCACGCGGGAGGCCCGGGTTCGATTCCCAGGCCAGTGGGGGCGGTGCCGGACGGTGTCAGGCAGTGCTGGTCAGTGCCAGCTGTTGCCTGGCGGCAGCAAAAAGAAGGACTGACATATGCTTCTTGTAGTATATGAGATATATTTTGCTTGAAAAATTTTCAGTTTGACATCTAGTTACCCAGAAATGATCCCAGACCCCACCTAAGTCAAAAAGAGTCTACTTCTCAGTGTAAGCTCTGGCACCTACGTACCAAGTATGAGAATCATCAAAGCTTTTTTTCTTGAGATATCGTGTTTACGAGGTTTCTCAATTTGACTTTAGGTGACGTCAAATGACCTTGAACTTCACCAAAAACACAATGACATTCTTGAATTAGATGTGGAGCATCTTCATGCTAAATGAGAGATCTCTCAAAGTTACACTTCTTGAGATATCTCGTTTACGACGTTTTCACAATTGGACTTCCGTGGACCTCAGATGACCTTTCATCTCTACCAAAACAATAGGGATCTAAGTTGAAGTCTACACCATCTACATGTAAGGATGATGAGATCCCTCAAGATCATCCTTTTTGAGATATCTGACATTTTTGCTTATGAAAAAGGTAGGCTTCTTGAAGTCAATCTGGAGAATCTACCTGTTAGCTATAAGATCCACCAAGTTACCCTTCATGAGATAATGCATCGTAAGCTTCGCAGTAGATGCCGAATGCGAACCTCTCTTCAACGTACTTATAACGAATGGGTGCAGTTGTAATACATGTCCTATGAGCGCGATATAAGCATCGACGTCAAGCCTAAGCCGTTACCGCCTGTAAATCCTGTAAATACGGAGATTTCGATAGTAAAACATGAGTCTTTATCACTGAGTGAGACTATGTGTTCAACTCTGGTTGTTACTTTTTCCTAGACGAAATAGTCGATTTACATGTTATTTATGTGAAACTACAAAATTTACGTATTCAAAGTTATGTGCTGAAGTGTTCAATAAAGTACAGGGTTTGAAAGGAATTAGAAAGTATCCTTAGCAAAAAGTGGCGGGCCAAAAGATCATGAACTATTTTTAACATAGGAACTTGTCCCGTCCGAAATGCTTAAAGCGTAAACAAAATTACTAATTAGTGACAATAAATTACCTTAAACCTACAAAAGTTGAAAATGACCTTCAGAAGTCAGGAAGTTGCAATTAACTGTAAAAACATAGCCGTTTCGCGGACATGCATGGTACGGCATACTTCGTCATCTTGCGGGTAGCTCTCCTACTTCATAATCTATTAGAGCAGGGGTTGACCACCTCCCTGATTAGAGCTTTAATTCTATGCCGACGACGTGGCTTGTAAGAATCGTTTCACTTTTAACAGTTCCATCCTGATAGCTATGTTAAAAACTACCTATGATTACCTCAAGTAAGGCAGGTTGACTTAGTTATAGTTGATTGCACGTGTGATAAATCTCGAGTGCTGCAAAAGTTACAAAAAAATCTAAAAGTTATCTCTGCCACAGAGCCATCCCTTATACCTTTGAAGAGGATGGGGGTGGGGGGGGGGGTCGGGGGTCTGCGTTTTTCGACTCTCTGACTTACTTTACAATAATTCTGTCCCAGATGGTCATCTGGTGCTGATCATCACCTAAGTAGAACATTGGGGGTGATTTACTCCCTGGGAAGGTTACGCTGGGAGGTGATCTAACGGGGTTTATATGTCCTGCCATGATCGAAGGACTTCCGATTGAGCCGTGGGCCGGGCCAAAGTTCAATTTAACACAAGGTGGCTTAGATTCAACATTCCTTTTGCATGCAAGGATGCACTGACTTTACATTGATGCAAATGTTATTTAATCATATATCTTAGGCGTTAGCGTGAGCTTCCAAGTCCCCCAAGTCGAGGGACCTAGTAAGTGTCCATTGTGCAAATGTGACAAAACGGCCATGCTGCAGGTGTCTTTTATTTCGCAATTCCATCGCACGTTCTTATCCATAGATCAAAAGAAGGTGTTCAACAGTTTACCTCTAAGAATTCGAACTACACTGGTTTCAAGAGGTTTCTTGTCCTTCAGAATAAGGTTGTCGTGGAAACCGTTGACGTCATCATTACGTCACTGATCACTATCATGAGAATTGATGAGTGAAAATGGGTCTTCTGTACAATTTAAGCACAGTATAGTAAAGTGGTACTCAAGGTTCAATAGAGATCCAACTTAAGTTACGTTAACAGGTGTGCATTACAATGAAGCCTAGCTTATTCCTTAAAGGCAGTAGGCAGTCACCCCAAACAGAGTGAGTGTATCCCGTCACTCTAGTTCATGACTGGCCTATTTTGATCATGTGACAATATTTTTGTTAGTGAATTGTGGAATTCAAGGAAAATCTTGCCTTGCTTTACCTATTTTTTGTATAGTTATGTTCTAAACGTCTTCAGAAGTGCTTTTAATGCAATAAGAGGAGATTTGCAAGAGTTTGCTGATTTTTCAATGAAAATTTTGGGGCGACTGCCTATTGCCTTTAAATTTAATATCTTTTGTACTCATTCAAAAGTTAGTCCATTTATCTATTGTTGCTGTGGCTATAAGAATGAGATGCCACTCCTCCAAGTGGTATTACTCAGAACTGCTTTAGTGTAGATTTCTAGGAAGAGAGAAAAAAAAAACTTCTAGAGTGGCACACGTGTACGAAGGCTCTATTGAAATCTGCATGTTGTTTAAATGACCTATTTTAGGCACTGTGTCTTCTGCGCATATGCTAACATATTTTATGTTAATATTTTGTGATGAAATGGTGCCATAATGGTGTATTATAGTTATCCCGTACGGTAAAAAAATCTTTCCAAGCATTTCCCGGCCATCCAATGTACATTCTGTCTGCCTGCCAATTGTCACATTCCTGATTCCCTAAAACACGTTCCTATTTAGATAAAAGCTCCTCAACATTTTGGGCCAGGGGACCACTTGTTTTCCCATGAAAAGTTCAGCGGATCACCTCACATTAGGACCATAGATAGCTCCATAGGTGTAGGCATGGGGGGGGGGGCTTTAGTGGTGGGCGGAAGTATTCCTCCTCAAAGGGGTGAGAGTCAATACAAAACGCAGGCCCGTAGCCAGAAATTTGCCAAGGGGGGAGGCGAAACCTGTAGGCAAACTGTCTAAGCGTAGCGCCACCATAGGTTGGCGCGAAGCGTACAAGAAACTTTGGCCGGAAATACCTTCCAAATCGCTGGAAATGGCACTTTCCAGGCTTTGTAAGTTGCATCTAAACATTTTTTATTTTGAGTCACTAGCAATATCATAAAAAAAGTCGTTAAAAAGTACCAAAAATATGCTCAAGGGGGCGGCTGCCCCCTTCGCCCCCTTGGCTACGCGCCTGAAAAAACACAAATTGAATGCATGATACATAATGTAAAAACGCAAAATAAATCACAAAAATACAGCAACCTGCAACACACACATCAGCAAAGAGATCAATTGATGCATACTTTGCAGAAAAGTGTTCAAAAGGTATTCATTGTAAGCCTAGTAACCAGACCCACCCCCAACAAAGAAGGAAAAAACAAGCATGAAAATACAGACATTCATACGTACATATACAAATCTACATACCTAAATGACTAACACGCACATGCATACAAGTCATTTAAATCGATCAGTAATAACGCCACAAGATGCTGCTAATTTTCTTTCCACCTTCTTATTACAGAGGTTAAAAGTTGGTGACACTGAAAAAAAAATGCAATTCGTCGTCAATTGAACCACTACAGGTAGCATACCACCCAGTCAAGGGGAATCCCCGCCGAGGATATTACCCTACGAATTTAACACCCTAGAAAAAAATTGGGGGAAGGAGCACTTTAGACCATGTTGCTGAAGAGATGTGTTCAATTTGTGATGTGTATGTGGTAGGAAAGGAATTGAAGTACTCATCTTGAAAAAAATAAAGAAAAATTGAAGGTATTTCCGTGTTGTAACGAGTCACTCAATTTTGCAGTCGAGTCAAGTCATTTAATACTTTTAATGTGACTCGAGTCGAGTCAGAGACTCGAGTCACTGTATTATTTCTATGAGGAAAATTCTGATACAATTGATCGAGTCATTTCCCCCATAGCGACTCGAGTCATGACTCGTTACAACTCTGGGTATTTCAGTCACTTGTTTACAATATATCCTTCCGCGATGCAAAATGGCATTTTGAATGAAGTAAAAAGCAGGAACCGCCACCCTATTACACAACCTCTCCTTGCTCAAAATCTCAGTAATCATGATACACGAATTTGAAATCATTGTGATAGGCCTACTCGTCAGCTATCATATGAGGGGTAGCTTGTGCCAACTGAAAACTTATACAAGGGTCCAGAGGCCACGAAACGGACCAAAGTTAGTGTATAAGCCAATGGAGGAATAAGTAGTGGTGCGCTACCGGTATACAGAGCTACAGAGCTCGTTGAGAAGTAATACAGGTTAGTGGCCGATAGAGGGCGTGTTAAACAAAAGGCAGATAGAGTGAGCTGTAGTTGTTTTATTGAGGTACGAGGACACTCACGGAGACTTTGCCAAGTATATCATTTTCCTTCAAATTTTCACAATATATCGCACCAAACATATATATATATATATATATATATATATATATATATATATATAAACATATATATATATAAATATATATATATTATATATATATATATATATATATATATATATATATATATATAATATATATATTATATATATATATATATATTATATATATATATATATATATATATATATATACATCGTTATTTTCGGATTACCTAATGAGTCTAGACTTTCCACCAAGGGGCAAATTTCTTTTTGAGTTGGAGGACGCGCAAATGACCCAGCCGTGAAGCAGATGCCACCAGAGCGAAGCAATAAACCATTTCGGCATGAGGTCCAAGGGCCCGCCTTAGGGCCCCTGGTGGATTCCGGGGGCAACGCACTGGTGAGGACCAGGAGGCGAAGCCTCCAGAAGCTATGACCTATTTACAAAATTGTACGCACAAGAATAAATCGTTTAACTATCTAAAAATAAGCATTGACTATGCATTAAATAGACCATAAAGTCGCAGTTTGTGTATTTTCTTATTCAAAATAGCCTAATTAGGACCGACGGCCGGTGGATTTCTTCTTGCTGCAGCAGGTTTGATAGTGGGATGGGTGGATGATCGCAGAGTTTCTATGGGGTTTGTCAAGAATTGTACTCACGTTGTTCTAATGAATATTATAATGACACCAATCAAGGTAGCCAATAACGGATGAGTGCGCGCCAAGCGCGCCGAAAAATAGCTCTTTTCAAGACATTTCAATAATGTTTGCCTCCATTTTACAAACTGCAGCATTCGAAGGTCCAACGACATGAAAATGATATTACTGGTTATTAGATGTAAAAAACATAAAAAACCACGAAAATAGCCACAGTTCCAAAAATCCATCAAATATTCATCATTTTGCATAGTAACTTTACACTTTTAACCATCAATAAACTTAAATTAACTGTTCAAATTAAATTTGTGACGTGGAAGGGGGGACTCATCAAATATGGCTGATGATTTTTCTTTTCACCATCATTTATTTGGTCAATAAAGGTTGTCTAATTGAAAAAAAAAATGCTAAAAAATGTAAACTATAGTTGACTTGCAATCAGGAGATTATTTGTACAAGATTGACAAAAGAAATACTAACGCTGTGCTACACTCCACATCATGACTTTTGCACGGGCAATGAGTTACATCCAGTGGCCCCGGAACGGGGGAATTGGCGGCGGGTGAACCTCCTCCCCCCATCGATTTTCGAAAAAGTATCAATTGTATGTCAGTTAAAAGCATCAAACTTACGTCCCCATTTTGTAATTATCCAAGATCCACGGGCCCTATGTCGGTCCCATGGTACCAGCATTGGAGGAGTGCATGGCCGTATGGGACTGTTTTTCTCAGGGAGGGAGGTGATTTTTGCCCGACTGGGAGAAAATATCTGCCCGATTTAGTCAGGTTTCTGACATTTGGGGGCGGCGGCCGCCCCTCAGCAACCCCGGCCCGTACGGCCATGGAGGAGTGTCACACCACAACTACAATATCACTAAATAATGATACTTTCTAAACATGTAATCCTTTCAAAGTTTTGTCAAAGATTACACCATGTGGATCTAAGCCGCCTTTACAAAAAAAAAATCTCAAACAGGGCTGCAGGGTGTTTCTATTATTTTGGGAACAAATTCTGTAAGTCGTAATTAGTTTTTTGACTGAGTTTAACGACCATATTTCGATTTTTACGCTTGCCTAATCTTATCATAGTTTACCTGCGTGTGAATTGCCATAACACTACTTGTAAGACATTTAATTTTTACTGGCCTCATCAGAACATTAGACCCTAAGAGGACAAATACGCCGATCAATTCTTTGCCGGAGCCCTCTCCCCTCCTAATTAACACGCGTTAGTAACAACTACGCGATACGGATTTTTTTTAATAATCATTTCTGGCATGATAGCGCAACCAAGCCAGTGGCCAAAGGGGCAGGGATGGATCCCCTCCTAGAAAATTTCCACCCCTAGAAAATTTAAAATTACCATTCTTTAGTATATCTCGCTCCCCCAACGCCCCCCCCCAAAAAAAAAACATTTAGCCAAAATTACAATGTCTTTCTTAGTTTTTTCGACAGCCACAAATTGTTATCACTGTCTTACTGTTATAGGGTGACTTTGCTATATAAGCCCTCTCCGTACTGCATCGTACAACATGCTGTGCAAAAGAACAGTAAATGTTTCAAGATCATTTAAACATCTTAATTTCAAAAGGAAACAAAGCAGGTAATCTGAGTTGTACAAGAAGGCCATCACAAATTATTGCACAATCGACTATTTCAAATAAAGTGAACAAATTTCAACATTTTATTTCTCAACGAAGGAGTGAGCTATAAAAACGGGAGATAGATGAAAGGAAATCATTTCCAACCTCTAAAATATATATTTCTTCTGTTCTAGACTTGTGGTCCACTTTAAGTTTTGGTCTGTAAATGCTGACGCGATTTCACGCAGAATGTAGACGAATTAAAATCACTATCATTGTGACAACATGTGTAAGCGCGCCTTGTCAAACCTTTTGCCAACCAGCCATGACGTCATTGATTTGTAAACGTTAAAGGAAGGGTCTCAGCAAAAAAAATTAATAATAATAATAATAATAATAATAATAATAATAATAATAATAATAATAATAATAATAATAATAATAATAATAATAATAATAATAAAAATAATAATAATAATAATAATAATAATAATAATAATAATAATAATAATAATAATAATAATATAATAATAATAATAATAATAATAATAATAATAATAATAAAAATAATAACAATAATAATAATAATAATAATAATAATAATAATAATAATAATAATAATAATAATAATAATAACAACAACAACAATAACAATAATAATAATAATAATAATAATAATAATAATAATAATAATAATAATAATAATAATAATAATAATAATAATAATAATAATAATAATAATAATAATAATAATAATAATAATAAATAATAATAATAATAATAATAATAATAATAATAATAATAATAATAATAATAATAATAATAATAATAATAATAATAATAATAATAATAATAATAATAATAATAATAATAATAATAATAATAATAATAATAATAATAATAATAATAATAATTTTCATATGTGAAAGAGGAACTAAATCTACGCCCTTTTTTGAAACTTTCATTGAAATCGGACATGTAGTACTCGAGTTATCAGCAAATAAAGTTACTGCATCTGTAACCCCAAGTGAGCTTGAGGCAAGCAGGGATTATATCACTTCTTCACATTGATGAGAAATGATTTGTTTCCTTTGTTTTTTTCGGTCTGATGTGCTGACCTTGAAGTTAATAGGGACTGAACCTCGCCATGAGGAATGTGAGATTTGTAAAATTCTTTTGCCTCTCATGCAATCATATTCCGATAACATGTGATTGTGGGAGGAGAAAATTGGATGTAAAGTTCAAAAAAAAAACAAAAGACTGGCCATTAATGTGAGGGTATGACGTCATATGTGCTTGCTTCAAGTTCACTGTGGATTGAAAATGTGACAACTTCAACTTCTAATATCTTGAGAACCACACATCGGATTTCAATGCAAATTTCACCAGAATGCTTAGAATTAGTACCCCTTAACATATCAAAACTTGATTTGAGCTTAGACCCTTCTTTTAATGTTTTGTACAGGCGTGCAAACAGTCCTGGACAATATTATAGCAGGGAGACATTTCATTTCGGTCTGCAATACATTTTCATGATGTTTTCACCTCCCCTCTCCCTTTATCAATGTAAAGAAAACGAACAGCAATATGCTCACTATTTTCTTAAGCACCTGACACGGCGTTCGCCTCCAAAATAACATTGAACAGGGGTCCAGGAACTCAAGGGGCCAGTAAACTTTGTCCAGGATTGCCTGGGTCTCTGCAGAGAAAAGGCAGATAGGAGAAGGTCTTGGTATGAATAGTTGCGCAGGCACGTAGCCACGGGGGGGGGGGGGCACGTGTCCCCCCAAGTATTTTTAATAAAAGGTCTTGCACTGAAGAAGGAAAAAAATTATTACAGGACCAGCATTTTTGGAATACAAATATAAGGAAAAATGGAAAATCTCGCACCATTTTGCAGTCCTTGAAATAGGCAAAAATTTTCAAAAGGGAAAGGACACCTCCTTCCCTAGGGGTCTAAAGCGGAGACCCTTTATACCCCTCCCGCAGACCGGCGAAACTCCAACATCGATGTTCCCCCAAAATTGGTTATTCTGGGTACGGGTCTGAATAGTTGATGGAAGCTTTTTAACAGCTAGCAATAAAGTCAGGTGCTGACTTACTTTAGGTTGCAAAGAGTGGCAGGAGAGTGCTTCCTTGTTCTAGGAACAAAATTCTGTACGTTTTATTCGATTTACCTAGTACTGGAAAAGTGGAATGGAAATAGTGTGGGAGGCACCGATTGCGCGTTAATTATATTCAAGGGTCAAGCGTCAGAGTATTTGGCCCGTGCGAAAACTGAGGACTGAAGGAAAAATATACAATGCACTATATAGCTTGTTGGGTATAATCGTTCTCTCCAATATCTATATAGGCCTGAATTAACTTCTATGACGTTTCCGAAGCGAATAGGAAAGTTCTAACAACTTGAAATAGCCGATTACATACACGTGTGCACAAATAAGCGGCAGTATCGTGATGTATTGGCGCTGTCACTATTTCAACCAAGATCTCGTCCTCGGGAGGACGGTTTATCCCAAGGTTAAAACTACCACATTTTCTTACATTTTGGATAGCCTAATAAAGGCGTAAAAGATAAGGCCAATGGAGCTACCATGGGCGTGGATCATGGGGGGATGGGGACGCGTCCCCCCTCACTTTTTTGGAAGGGGACATCTCCAAAAAGTCCCCCCCCCCCCACACACATTTTCAAAATGATTCAAAATAAAACTGTGATGAATTGTATTATAACATAGATTACAAATTGACACTACATTTTAAAAGCTAAATTGAGCCCAAATATGGCACCATTTGCCATAAAGACACCTTCTAATTTCCTTTTTTTTCAAAGGGAACGAGAACACCCCTCCCCCAGGACGGCGATTCGCAAATGGTGAAAAGTCCCCCCCACCTTTGGAGATGGATCCACGCCACTGTGAGCTACAACGGACAGACGCTTAGTACTGGAGACCTATCACAGAGAACTGAAAGACTAGTTTGCACGGAAAATAGCCTACAAATTCGTCACGGTTAACTGTAAAAGAAACCAGAAAGTCTTTGACCAGTTAACTGACGGTCCACGAAAGGTCTGTATACTAAGCAATACGGTTTACAACTATTCTCCAGAATTAACACTGTGCTGCCATACATTGACCTATCAATTTATGCTGTGAATTTCGCCATCATTTTTTGCTGAGAAAAAAGCCGTATTTTGGTTGTCAATCCTGTCCAGTCTTACCCTAGCTTGCCTACGTTTGAGATCACATGCTACTACTACAAAACCGTTAAATTCTCTTACTGTATTGGCCTTATTATTTATTCGATGCCACGACGAAAAGGCCAACAACGTTGGAAAAAAACTTCGCCCTACCCCCTCCCCAGCATCTACCTTAGACGCCAACGAGATTGTTGTGCGATATGAGATTTTGCTTTTAAATAAACTTTCATTTCATAAACTCTCCACCAGTGGCGTAGCCAGGGAGGGGGAAGGGGGGCGAGTTGCCCCCTGTGGAAGAATCTTGGGGGAAATTTTGAAAGTGAATATATGGTGAAATTTGGGCATGATCTGGTAAAATTTTAAATTTCTCAACCAGTACACTTTACTTATTTAAAAGTATATGCCACACTGGCACAACCAGTCCTCATTAAGGTTTTCAGAGATGGAATGATGACACCATGCTTATAGTTGTACTAGTTATGTTTTACTATCTGTTTTATACAGCATGGGATCTCTGGACCTCTGACAATTAAGGGACTCTGTCCTTTTACTGAACACTTCCAATGTTTCTTGATAATTAAAGCAGCAGCATTGTGGTATATGCAGTTTGTTAGAATGGGTCAGTGGTCAAGTGCTATACTCTGCTACAAGGGCAGGTCCTCGTAAAATTTGGACTGATTGTGGTGAATTTGGTGAACTGATGAAGGGAAAGGTGTACCAGGGTTCACTTACTTACTGAACTTCACCCACTGTGATCCTGATCTACCAGTAGGACTCAAGAAAAATTCACCAAGACTTGAAGACAAACAAGATAAAAAAGCTTCCTAAAAAAATAGGAATTCTTGGTGATGTATTCAGTTTACATTTAGCACCAAATGTGGCACCATTTTGCATCTAGCCCACCTTATATGAGCAAAAATTTTCCAAAGGAGAGGGGGAACCCCCTCCCCTTAGACCCCTCCCCCCAGGACCGCGACCAGTCACATCAGCCAGGTCAGAGGAAAGCACCCGGACAAAATTGGGACCTGCGGAGAACACTGATTATTTAGGAAGCAGATCACTAATTGGGGGAAATCTTGGTGCTCTTGCCCCCCTGACAAAAAACCTGGCTACGCCACTGCTCGCCACTTGTTGTTTATACGAAAATAATTAACTTCGAATGGTTTGACACCCACATTGCTACGCACCTTTATAGGTCAGACTGCTAAATACGATACGCCAGTCGCCCGACATGTAGTTGATACTTTGGCACTCATTGAGGACAAATTCATTTTATCCATGGGAGTCAACAGGTAGAGGACGGCGGAGACATGCCCCCACTATCAAAAAAGAGGGAATTTTCTCCTACTTTTGTCCAGAACCCTAACGAAAATGGTAGGCACATGTTTGTGTAGGCTGTTTCAATTAAATCAAACTCAAGAATGGTGGAAACAGCCAAAAATTCCTGGATTAAAGAGTGGAAAATGCCTCAGATTACACCACAGATCATCTAAGAGTCCGTGAGCTCCGGATCCCTCGCTTCTTGGGCTTCGTGATTCGCGCTTGAAGTAGTTGGTCAAGGTTATGCCTCCCTCCCTCACTTTTGAGAAGCTGTCCGACGACGCTAGACCTGTATGTATCACCAGGGAGTTGTCAGGGCATCACTAATCAATTAGGCGCATTTCGCATGCTGTACATCTCTACCTGTCTACTCAGTAGTCAGATTTTCTTGCAAAACAAATCAGCGCTAAATTCAGGCGTGTAGCCAAGGGGGCGAAGGGGGCAGCCGCCCCCTTGATCACATTTTTTGTATTTTTAATGATTTTTTTATGATATTGCTAGTAACTCAAAATAAAAAATGTTTAGATGCAACCTACAAGGCCTGGGAAGTGCTACTTCCAGCTATCTGGAAGGTATTTTCGACCAAATTTTCTTGGCGCTTCGCGCCAACCTGTAGTTGCGCTACGCGTAGGTAGTTTGCTTACAGGTTTCGTCCCCCCCCCCCCCCCGACAAATTCCTGGCTACGCGCCTGACTAAATTCCGCACTTTCAGTTTGTATTTTGATGAAAGTATGGTGTGAAATGGAGAAGTGTTGTAAAAAAGCTATCTTCCTTAGTCCTCTTTCCTACTCCCGCCGGCCGTCTCCTTCCTTACCCTGCTCTCTGCCCTCTTATTTTCCACACTACCCACGGTACTCAAGTGACGCTCTCATCACCCCTGTCGAGGAGTTAGGACTACTGACCTGCGTCGTGCAATTCTTTGAGGTACACTACAGCATCAGTCACAACCCCAGACATGAGACTTCATGTTGGCTTTGTCCCCGTATGGCGCTCCTTTTTAGAGCGACCCCATTAAAAGTTTATGGATGGGCACTGCCTAAGTATAATTTTAACGTTACATAAACTGTTGATATCTCTTTCAAAACAAGTGTGAGAAAATCATGTTGATAGCACTCAGTAATGTCTTCCGCAAATTCATTTGGCTATCAGAGAGGACAGATTCCTACAAATGTGGCTCTTAAAGTTGTAAAGAGCTTGGCACGCATTGCCGCTCTGCAATTTGGATTTTTGGCAGAGCATAGCCTACCGCAGTTTTTCTGGCAAAGGTTTTGATGAAAAATCATCTGATCACAGGGGTTTCTTAGGTATTTTGAAACCACCATGTTAATATAACGGCCATAGTTTCAAGGAGATCTCAAACAATTGTTGTATAGGCGTAGTACGACGGGGATATGGGTTCGGCAGCCCCTGCGGGGCAAAACATGTAAATTAGTATAGGGCAAAAATTCGTTTGTCGAGGCAAAATTTATGGCACGATAGTGTACCAAAAACCAATATTTTCAGGGCAAATGACGTCATACAGATATTAGCCGTTTTGATTGGTCAAATGTTTTAGTGATTATACAATAAAAATAGTATACCACTCCTAGCTAACATTGTGAACAATTTGACACCCCTCGGAGTAGCTAGCCCCCCCCCCCCCGTCGAGGAAATCCTGGTACCCCCAACCCTGTAGTGTAAACGGACATGACCCGGTCCAAAGACCGTTTTACAACCCGTGTCTTTCTGATATTATGACCAGGCTAGCTGTGTCTTCAATATTTTAAGGGACTGTGAATGCCAAAACATTTCCTAAGCAAAAGGATATTTTTAGTATTGCCAATTATAGGATTTTCACAGAAATTATCATAAGGAAGCAGCAACGCATGCGTCAAAACATTAAAGGACCTCTACTCGTGCTTTTTGCGCATGTGCGACCTGACCCGAAATGCTAATGAGTCTCGCAGTACCCCGTATGTCCTTTGTCTTTTCAAGCAGGCTGACACTTTAAGCTCACAATTCCCAGTAAATCTTCCCGAAATTTATCCGGATTCAGGGGAGTGACCAGAATGGAAGTGCCTTTCGTGAAATTTAAGCGAAAGAGAGGCGCACCTTTGAAGTATGGGCCAGACAAGGAAACTAGTCGGAAAGAAACTGCTAGGCAAAGGGACGCAACGAAGGTGTACTTGCTCTCATCTCATGACGAATGGAGATCTGCCAAACAAGCATACGAACGACGGCTTCGGAAGCCAATAACGAATGGCGAATTCGCGTTACATCTTCTTTCGGTTCATAGGAGAAGCAAGTGTTCAACCTGCTGCCCCTCAGAAGGCAGGTGAGGCCCATAGAATGATCATTGCAATTCCACCGTTAATTTGGGGCTGAATGCTAAAGTTACATAGGCTTATTTTGTTATTTTCCGGAAGTGAACTTAGCCTAGCAGCCTACATGTGTTGTTATTACGTTAGTTGGTGCAGCCCCTGAAATTTGTATATCATGCAAGCAATGTGTAACTTACGTATGTTACGAACGAGTTGTTATAACGTCTTCGTATGAAAACAACACAACGTGCGCTGCCGTATTTGATTTAGTATAGGCCAAATTGTATTTTGTACGAGACCCAGGCCTAACGTTAGGCCAATACCCACACACTAGCAAGACCTGTGTTGAACAATTCAACTTGCACATACACTGTTACTATGCTAAGCTTGTGTCAAGTTTCTCGTAGACTTATGCAGACAGCATTAGACATAACTTTATTACCTCATCAAATGATTCTGGCACAATAGCAAGTTCCCAGTTGCAAAGTACCCCATGAGACTGAACTCTGAAGCATATTTCTTCTGTGCAGGCTGCACACATGCGGCTGGAGAAAGACCGTCGTCACCCAAATTGTTTGAACAGGGTTCGCAGTAGTGTTTGCACCGGTTACCCGGGTACCCGACCGATGATGTCAGGACCCGGTTCTGAAATTGCTACCCGGATCCAAAGTTTCACTAACATAGATTGCACATTTACCTGTATTTACCTGTACCCTCCACTTCTTAAGGATTGGTAGGTGGAGGATGTCGGAGCAGGGAGCCACTTCTCTGGCTCATATAAGCTCCCAAAACAATATCCTTCAAGAATTTGTCCACATGGCCCTTAAATTCATTGACAGTGCTTGCTAACATAGCTGAGGCAAGAAGGCTGTTCCAAATATCCACAACTCTTTGAGAAAAGAAGTACTTTCTTAAATTCAATCTAGATAACTGCTTGTAGATTTTATGGGGATGACCACGGGTAATACTGTCACTAAATGAGAAAAATGTATTAGGATCTATAGTGACATGACCTAATAAGGCCACTGTCGAATGTCGTGCATCGACACAGTCAACAAAGCGCGTCAAAACTGCTGTCACAATCAGTGTGTCAATTTTTGATGCAGCACGCGCATAGCAAACTCCCTTGCTAATGCGCGTGAACAGTGTTTTTCAAGCACTTGCACGCTAAGATATGCAGCTCAAATTGAATGCGCAAACTGCCTACACTGAACCTGTACATACAGCTCTGTACAAATATTGTAAACAGCGCCCGCTGGCCTTATTAGGTTACTTCTGATTTTAGGCTTGAGCTGGAAACGCTGAACTTGTCATAATGGTATCTCTTGAAAGGAAAAATCAGTGGTAAAGATTTATAGCTCTCAAATAAGGTCAAGTCCGCCAAAACTTTTTCAGGTACAAACAGATTCACGTTCTTTTGTCTTGTTATTTAAAAACAAAAACTTTCTTAGAGTGGCCTTGTTAGGTTGTGCCATCATATATCCTCAAATCCATGAATGATATTGAACACCTCAATCAAGTCACTACGAATGCGCCTTGTTTCTAGAGTTGTAAGATTGAGTCTCTGAAGTCTTGTCTCATATGGGAGATCATGTAATTCAAGGATCATCTTTGTAAATCTTCTCTGAACATTTTCCAATAATATAATGTCTTTTTGTAAATAAGGCCTCCATGCTTGGATGGCATACTCTAAGTGAGGACGAACAAGAGATTTATATACAGTCTAAGAAGGATTTCCTTTTCTTTGTAGCAGATATTCCGCTTTATCATCCCAAGAACTTAATTTGCAGTTATAGCGGCTTTTGCACATTGCTGGCTGAAATCGTTGATTAATACACCTAAATCTTTTTCTCCAGATACAAATTTAATACATGTGTCATCCATATAATAATTGTAATGCATATTCCTGTGGCCAGCATGGATACAAACACACTTCTCAGGATTAAACAGCATCTGCCACTCCTTAGACCAGTCAAGAAGCTTTTTAATGTCATCCTGTAAAATTCCTGTATCCACTGTTGAGGTAATCATCCTCCAAATCTTAGTATCGTCGCCAAGTCATAAATGTAAATAAGAAACAAAGTTGGTCCCAAGACCGAGCCCTGGGGAACGCCACTTAATACAGGTTTCCAAGCAGACTCAAACCCGTTTATGATGACTCTTTGATAACGTTCCGTTAGCCACTCCTTAATCCACCCAGAGACAAAACCAGTTATTCCATGACTTTCAAGTTTCTTGACCAAACGAGCATGAGGCACCTTACTAAATGCTTTACTAAAATCCAAGTATAAAATATCGACCGGTATATCTGCATCAAGAATGCTAGTCACACTTTCAAGGAAGGCTAATAAATTAGTGAGGCAGGACCTACCACTTCTAAAACCATGCTGAGTAGACCCTATAAGATTAAATCTCTGCAAATGATTCTTTATGGCATCATTTAAAACAGACTCAAACACTTTACTGACTTGGCTGGTCAAACTGACAGGGCGATAATTGCTTGGTTTACTTCTTGAACCCTTTTTGAACAATGGTGTAACATTAGCTCTCTTCCAATCATCTGGAATTTGTTGCTGCGACAAACTTTCGGTAAAAATAATACTCAAGGGTAAGCTTATTTCTTCTGCAACTTCCCTTAATATGTGGAGCACAACTTGTCAACACCAGGAGCTTTATCCGCTTTTAAGCTACACAATTTCTCACTAACAATGGCTTCGGTAATTAATGCTGTTGAAAACTTATCGTTAACATCTCCCTCAAACTTTTCTATGGGTTCAGGAATGTCATCTGAAGATTCCTTTGTAAAGACATGTGACATGTGGCAGAACACACTTTTCCTGGCAAAATTTATCACGGAAATGCCTAAGAACACTTGTCATCCCATACGTAAGATACGTTGGTGTTATATTATATCAACATGCAAAGCAAAATTTCTTATTATGACTTTACAACAAACTTGTAGCCTAACAGAAGTTATATTTTCGGGTACCCGACCGACCATCAACTTCGGTTCCGAATTTTGGACCCGGTGGAAACACTAGTTCGCAGGGCAGCTAGCCTGAAGTCCTGATAACCCGAGACCTCAGGTGAAATATGTGTGAAAATGATGCAAGACACACAATTTGGAGGCCAGTGGGTTTCAGGGATGCATGAACTTTTTTCATTTTGTACAAGAAATCTCAAGACAGTGCTTACTGGGCTCGAAATTAGACTAGGCCAGGGCTTTTGTGCCAAAGTGCCGGATACTACTCTGACTGCACCAGAACAATGGCAAAATTAAGTTTGTCTGGCGCTGAAAATAGCGCTAGACGAGTATTGCAAACTACCACTAAACTGGGTAATATCATCCTTGCACGAAGTTTCCAACGGTTTTCGCAAGCAAGCGATACGCACCCAGTTTCATTACATGCATATACTACAGAAATGGCCTACCTTGTCTTATATATATATGTATATATATAATAATAAGACAAGGTAGGCAATTTCTCAGGACAAAGCACGAATCTTGGCCAATTGTTTCACTCTAACTTTTACTGCAAACCTCAAGAGACTTTGTCAATCACGTCATCTGTTTCTGTTCCAGCAGAATATCCAACACCTCTTCAGATGTAACTTTGTGCATAAGATAAATTCTTAATATTAGTAAAAAAAGGTGAGAAAATAAAAATTGGGACAGAGTCGGCCCAGTTGCACTTCACTGCCAGTGACACATATGATAGTAGCCTGCACAGCTATTCATGCTTTCTTTCTAACAGAGACACGTAATAGGAGGTGAAGCGAAGTAAAAGAACAAAAGTTTGCCATGCAGATTAAAGTGTACCTGAAGTCTGAAAATTCAAATATATATATTACAGAGCATGAAAACTGAATTCCAATGGTCCAATTCCCATCTTCACAGGACTTTCTTAAGCTGAGATATAAAATGTTGAAGTTTATTCACTCGATTTAAAAAGGTAGATTGCACAATAATTTGTGATGTCATTGTTGTACTACTCAAATTACAATTTTTGTATTTCTTTGTTTTTCTGAAAGCCACCGCACCTTGTGCCAAAATGTGATCGCGTTCTTACTGCTTTGGGGTGACTTGACTATATAAGCCCTCTCTGTACAGCGTGTCATGCAAGAAAACAGGAAGCGGTCAAGGTCATATAAACATTTTTAATTTTAAAAGAAAACAAAGCATTTAATGTGAGTTGTACAACAAGAATGTCAAAAATTTTTATTGCGCAATGAACTGTTTGGATTTAAGTGAATAAATTTTAACATTTAATATCTCAGCAATGGAATAAGCTATGACAATGGGAGTTGGACCAATAAGATTAATTTTGTAACCTCTAAAATATATATTTTTGAATTTTTAGACTTTATGTCCATTTTAAAGCATATTTTCATGTATTTGGTACCATCACACATAACGTGCGCTGTGATTGGCTAAGAGTAGTGAACCCGAGTCTTCGTACCTTTCCATGTTATACTTGATAAGTGTCAGGTATTACGGGTTAAGTCAATTTAGGGGTTAGTTTAGGGTTAAGAGGCCTATAAGCAGACTTAGAAGCATTAATGGCAAGGTTATCACACGAGTGAGTACTATTTAACCATATTTTGGGTTTTGTGGATGAAGTCTCCGTCAACTGACGTCGGACTAAATTGTCACTGAATACTGTATCTCCATAGCAGACAAAAAGATTGCCTAGGCCTATTTGCACTCTGACCCCGTAACCCCATAGATAGTTGCTCCTTGGCCTAATCTGAGTAACTACTGTATACCTGTAGAATACCCTACAACACAAAATAACTAATTTTAAGAATCTTGGATGTGAAGTCTCATAGTGTTTGCACGGGTAGTAAAAGTGCTACCCGGGTAGACAAAATAATTTTATAGCAGGTACCCGGGTACCCGAAAACCGCAGAAACAAAAAGTTTGTAAACAACTCACAATACTGTTGTACTACATGTATTGTTCGGAGGAGGTATCCTGTCGCTCAAATGGGGATAATTAATTAGTGCAATAAAAGCAAAGGATAAAATAGATTGGGTAAATTGATTAGCAGTAACTGCTTATCAAAATCTGAATTGACTAGCGATTACTTCATCTTGGTTAGCAGTATAAATAACGATGACCAAAATAAAGCAACATTTTGTACTTGGACACATACTCCATGACACTTGCCCGATATTTACACCTGTATCAGAGTGGTAGTGCCACAAGTTCAGGAAGACTAAAAATCATCATAACAAAATCGCGTCGTTTCAAATAGAAAATTAAGAATGAAAGAAACGTGATAAAAACAACCAGTTAAGAAAATCACTATTTCTTAAGGCCTTTATCCTCATACTGTACTGAATTTGGGGGCATTTTTCGAATCAAAAAGCAAGCTTTTAGATCATACCAATTTAAAAAATTTCAACCAATGAGAGCCTTCAGAAGTTGACTGTAAGTATTCTCTTGCACGTCCAATTTTACAGGAAGTAAACAGTGACGTCACTTTTATGATGTTTCCTACTACTAGTGTACGCACTATTACGGACAGCTTCCTACGTTCGTACGTAGCTATCCATGTGTTGACATCCGGGCACCTTACCTAATTAGCTTGTTTTTACGAATGCTATTATTTTGGTGCAAGCCAATGTTAGATCCAATAGCATGGTTAACTTCGAAATCGACGTAGATACTTTACACACGGTGCCAAGGTGTTGATTTGCACATCATCAGAGATGCATTTAACCGTTAATCGAGGTTTTTTCCCTTTTGGCAGACACGAGGGGGAATTCCGTATTGAACTGAATGCACAACATATTGCGTAGTACATAGCTAGCTATGTACCGTACATGCACGGCTCAGTTTTAGTAGCATGCCGAACGTAATGGCACCTTGCAATGCATGGTCAGCTAGCTCAGGGTTCAGAGTTTTGTCTACTACATAAAACTGACCTCGCAGTGTCAGGCCCGGTATTGCAGCATTCGCCGTACCGGATAGAACACTAACATATATGTGCGATGTACACTTCATCCCAGCCGTGTGTATTATGTAGCCAAACATGACATGTGCACGGCTCAGTATTTAATTGTTTATAACTTTTCTAGCAATGTGTTGTTGTCAGGTGGAAAAGAGCAGAAGCTGATCTTCTGGCTTCGGCTTCAAACAATACGACAATTGTTATACACCGCATCATTGGGGATAGTTGAAACTCGAACATGGCTTGACAAAAAATGATTCGCATCTTCCGCGAGGCCAAATTGAAAAAGATTCGCAAGTAAGCAACTAAGTCATTCTTGGGTAGCAAATTGCGATGCGAACCCGGTTATTTTGTCCCTTGAAAAGCGCAAAATATGTGAGAGCATGAGAAGAAGAAACCTAAGACAGATTGTGAGTGAATGTAATAAGCATTGCTACAGGTTTATAGCATGAAATATCCAAAGTATTTTTAATGTGCTATTTTTCTGGAACCGGGTAGAGGACACGAAACCCGGGTAGTAATATGACGGGCGGGTACCCGGGTTTTCGGGTAACCCGTGCAAACACTAGACTTTTTTCCTCCAAATGTGAATAAGAGTTATTGTAAAAAGTGTTTTTTTACCAAGGGTGCTATTTTAGACAGCTTGGCATTTTCCCATGACTCTAAGCAGACAAATTTTATGTATTTCTGCTGAAATTTCCATTGAGTTTTGGGGTTAAAATGCACTGTAGGATTGGTGGATGCTAAATTGTACCTAGTACTAGTCTGGTGAAATGGTGAGGTCAGTTTGGACGAATGAGGTTTCAGATAAACAGGGTTCAGATAAAGAGGATTTTGAAACTGCACTGTACAGCCAGAAAGTTGTTTTTGTTGAAATGAATTATTTAATGTGTTTTCTTCATACAGTAGCCTAGATAGTTTCAAGATAGTTCTGAAATTCAGTGTACTATTTAAGCAAGTTACAAGTACAGTAGGCTCTATAGTCATTCCAGTCATGTTGTGTTTAATAATTAACCAACTGGTATGTACTGTAATGTTTTTGCAAGTTGATTTCAAGATTACATTGTCACTCAAAACTGTGATTTTGGTTTATGAAAGTGAAAAAATTTGGAATTTAATTTCTCTAATGTGAAGCTTTACCGTAAATTAACAGAATTGACTGTCATTGACCAGAAGTTCCATTTCTGGCTGTCTCCTGGGTATTTGTAGCAAAAATTGCTGTTCAACATGCTTCATCCCAACTACTAGTCAAAGAGTGACACCAAATGGCTGTGATTAGTCACTTCATAGGCTCTTTAAGTCTTGTCTCTGTTCAGGGTTGCGCATTACTCTTTTTTGGAGAAGTTCCAGGTTTTAAATTTTCCTACAGTGGGAGGTATCTAACTGGACTTCCTTAGGGAGCACTTGGGGGTCAATTGTGTCAGTTTGAAACTCTGGAAAGTGAAAGAAGTGCTTAAAAACTATCTTCAGAGGTAAAGAATCACTTTGAAGCCGTTTGGCTTTCTGGTTTGGAATACAGTACAGTAAGACTTGTTTAAAAGTTTGGAAGAAGAAAAGAAGTTCATCACTCCCAAGTAATGTTGTGAAAAGAAAATCTTTTAATTTGTCGTTAGATTGAATACACTTTAGAATCAGAATCAGTGGGTTTGCCAATTCAACTTGTTGTGTGCTATTCACATTGAGACTGAGCACGCTGCTGTATTGCTCATGGAGCTTCAAGGTGGTAGAGTGACTACTGCTTTCCCCTACTGGGTTTCAGCCCCCTATGTCTACTGGTCAAGTGGTTAGAGCATCCGACTTGCAGCCGGAAGGTCTGGGGTTCGACTCCTGGCCGGGTCATACCAAGACTTTAAAAATGGAACCTACTGCCATTGTGCTTGGTGCTCAGCATAAGCAGAGGAGTAGGGAAAACAAGCCAGAGATCAACTGGAAAAAAGGCCGTAGCCGGCCCGACTTTAACCAGTTGGTTCGAAACTGGGCAGTAAAACCTCATCTAACTCTAACTTTATATGTCTAAGGTACAGTAGGCCGAAATCATAAGGCTGTATAAAGGCTGTACTGACTTTGCAACATTTGGTCTGTTATGAGCCATGCTGGAATATGCTGCTTATCACCCATCAAAAAATCCACAAAGTCCTCTAAATTCTGTTATACTGTTGGCTGAAAAACACTTTGGCAGGAATCTGCTGCTGCAAACTCAAAAACTTCATTCAATTGCATTTATTTACTGTACATTTAACATGGAGACATGTTGAGACCATGTTGGAGCCCAGATGTACCTGTAGATAGGGTCCTTATAGTGTACAGTATCTATTGATATGAAGAAGTTAACATTTTCCATGTAAGTTAATGCAATTCGTTTAATTGGCCTCAGAATGAATACACTTCAGAACCTGAGGGTTCACCTTGTGGGCTTGCTGTGCACATGCCAAATTCACCTTGAGCCTGGACACTCTGCTTCATCGCTCATGAAACGCATGGTGATGTGTACTTCATCGCTCATGAAACACATGGTGATGTGTACAGTACTGTACTGTAACTCCCAAGGTCGACTGTGCATTGCATAGTACTGTAGGCTTCTTTACATTGCACATTACACCAATCTGGGTATGAACGTCTTTGTCCATCAGAGTTGCTTATACAGTAGTTTGAATGCGTATGATTTGTTTGACCAAAACCAATTTTATGCAGTCACTACTCTACAGCAGTGGTTGCCTGAAACCTAAAATGTATTTTGAGTGATGAGTATCCAACTTTACTTTAGTTGGCTCTAATTCCATACATGTTGAAACTGGCGAAAGTTGAAATTTGATCCTTTAGTCACGTACTCTACTGTTCTGCATTGCAAGTGAGTAACTTTCTTACAGATTTGTGCAGGTAAAGGGCTTTTTATTTTTCATTCTTCAGATCCGAAGGTGATGGAGAATTTCCTCTCGGAGACAGAGAAACTCAGACACTGTGTGAATGTGTCTGTCAGTGTCGTGTTGAAGAATCTTTGGGGACAGAGTAAGTACAGAGTGAAATCATTTTAAATATCATCTGATATTGTGTTGTTTGCAGATGCAGGAGTTTCAGAGTGTGATGAACCTTTGACAGTCTTGTCGTAGTTCTCTTCCTTTGAACACTAAGTAGAGGTTCGTTTGTACTGTAGTTCTCATAAATTGTCCAGACTTAAAGGGGGGAGGGCATTTACCCAGTTATACTTGCAACACAGGTATGCTTGCAACGCAGGATTGCTAATGATTTTAGGTTGAGTCCTTACGGTTCTTCCAAGTACAGTAAGCCTGTGCCTGTGGTTGATTATTAGCAATCTTGCAAGCCTTAAGTGAGCCTTTACATGTACTGTATCTCCACAATGGGCTTTCTTAACACTAACATGTTCATAGAAAATTTTCAAAGCCTCAAGTATATAGAAGCAAGGTGAACAAAAGAGGAAAAGGTGAGAAAAAATGGGGCAGGATGAGCCACCTCTGTGAAATAGCTAGCTAGGACACCGCTCCCAGAATTTTACTAGACCTGTCTTGGTGTTTTGCAGTTTACTCTTAGAACTAGTAATACTGCAGGTACATGTTGTTCTTTATCTGGGCTGCTTACAAGTCAGAGGGTAGTGCCACCAGGGCTGAAAGTTGATTCAAACATTGATATTGTGTAAGGTTTGTAACGTTTATCTGGTTTGCAAGCAAGCACAACACAAGAAACTAAGAGGGTATGGCATGCCACTCTTCAGCACCCTACCTTGTTGGCCCATGGCCATGGTAAGTTAGATCATCACCAAGTGGCTATAATGGTGCTTGAAAATGAATGACCTCTGCAGTACTTGCCATGCTCATACAGTAGACTACTGACACAATCTCCACCTTTATGTATTTGGTGTATTGGGGGCAAGTGCAATTTTATGTATTTCAGGGCTAAAATTAAGAAATGAGTAAGGGCAGGGCCCAAGTTGATTTTTGGCTGTCAGAAGCTGGCTTTGGCACCATGGGAGATTCATGGCCAAAAGTGGAAACAAATGTTCATCTCATCTAATTGAAAGAGAAGGACAGTTGTAGAGCAGCAAGGGTTCTGCAGTCCTTAGCCTTTGATGCCTTGGTTAATTTTAGGTCATTTCTGTGATAATGTCATCAACTAATTGTAAACCCCAGGGCCCATAAGTTAGTACTATTTAGTTGAATAAGAACTGCCTTCTTTTGTTTAATACAGTACTTGTAGCCTGAGCCTTTGCATTGTTTAATTTTGTTTTAAGGGCAACCCCAAGAAAAAGGTTACGCAAGCCTAAGCAGACATCCAAAAAATTGGCCTCTGTTCCTCAAGTAAAGCCAACTGCAGGAAGAGCCAGAAGGAGAAAGCAATCATCTCCTCAGAGTCTTCTACGAGAGGCAGATTTTGAAGCAGATCCTGAACCGACATTCCCATCTACCCCAAGTAATGGTGGTACAACTACTCTGGATGGAAAGGAGTTTGACAGGGGTCCAACCATGATCAGTACTACTACAAAGCTTCTTCAAGGATTGAGAGATAAGAGAACAGAGTCAGAGGAAGTTGTTATTACAGCCGAAGCAGCTGAAGAGGAAGAGGAGATGAAACTTTTGGAAGAGGAAGATGAAGGAGAAGATGATATTGAAGAGGAAAATGCAGTAGGAGCAGACTCAGATACAGAGTACAAGCCAGAACTGGAAGATGAATCAAAATCATCAGAGGTCCCAGAAGATTCAGATGAGGATTATGGGAAACCAGTGAGGAAAAGGAAACCAAGGGCCAAATTAAAAAAGGCCCCAGCCCCACGTCCTGCCCCAACTGTACGTGTAAAGCGGCTTCCCAAAAAAGATAAGGTTCCACCTATCAAACGAGGTCCAAGGTAAGCATCTGAATTATAAAAGCATTTCAGGTAGAATTGTAAAAAGGTAGGGGAGGGGGAGGGATCCTGAAGATTACCCTTTGACAGAGAAATTATATTTAGGACTGGTTTTGGTGGAAGGGAGGGGGGGGGGTACGAATCGCCACGAAGGCAATTTTCCCTTTTATGTGGACAATAAAGTGTATCTTACCTTATCATAATTTACATATATTATTTACACTCTTTAATGTGAACATGGACAGATTTTGAAATCTAAACAAGAGTATCCAGATCCAAATTTATTTTGAAATGTATCAGCACAACTCAGCTTGTCATTCAGATGTAATGTCACGGCTTCACATTTGTGACTAGTTCTTTGCCATCCTTTAAAATATTGTGTCCAGTTCTTGACTCCCAAAATTTGCTGCAGTCATACTATGAATGTATCATGGGCATTGGACTTTTGTTAAATATACAAATGTATCCATTAGCAAATTAGCAACTCTTACCAATCAGAAAAGCTGAACAGACGGTTGAAAAATAATGAAAAAGAAACATGAGTCAAAACCTGTGTGGTCATGACATTACACTTGCTTTCAAAAGAAGCCAAATTTCATCTAAATTATTGAGCTGGTTGACAGGTTATTCACGGCCATATGCTTCTCCCACAGATGAGGTTGCTTAGTGTGGTAAAACAACTGCCCTCAAAGGCCTGAACTTAACAAAAATACTCAAGATAAGTTTTCTCTGCAGCCTACCTAAAATAAATTTGAGTATGGAGTTTTCTTTGAATGTTTTAGCTACTGTGCATCAAAGGAATATGTCTTTATACAATAGGTGGGATCACTGTTATCATTTTCAGAAAAATTTTGCTTTTATAATTACTTGTATTTTTGAACTTGAAAGGAGTCCCAAGAAATTTTGAAGCAGTTGTTGGTACGTTATGTTGCCACATGCAGTTTACATATTTGTGTATGACCTTGATGATCTTACAATGTATTTTGTCTTTCTCTTGCAGTATGTTTATACGTCGAGTCAGCTGGAATGACCTGAACAAAGTGTACCAGTGTAAAATATGTAATTTCGAAAGTGAGGTGCCTCTCCAAGCTTGTCGGCATCTGTTGGCAGAGCATCCAGAGATTGTTGGTGCTTTACGTGACTTTTTGATCAACACTAAAAGTTCTAAAGAAAATGAAGCGAGGAGCTTATACAGTTTAGCTCTGGAGGAACCTTTACCCTTGCCATTGAATAAACCTCCTGAACATGGACAAGATCAGTCCATAGCCAGACTCTCAAATTCAGGTGAATATGCAGAAAAACAAATGGAGGCAAGAATCCAACACTTCACTGATATGTTGATGCCCAGTTATCTGGCACCAACTATGCCCCACTTGGCAGGGATGCCTAGTTTTCAGCAGAGTTTTAACAGACCACCGTCCCTTTATGATGGTGCCCAGAATGGCATGGTCCCTCTCCCTCCTCACCCCTTGCCACCAATGACAAGTGCTACAGCAATCTTTGGAGTCCCAGGAATTGGGGTATTGCCGGAAGGCCCAATGGCTACTCCAATGTCAACTGCATCATTTGTATCTGGGCCGAACCATCAAGAACTGCACATGACCTCCCCAACGACAACTAATGCTGATATGATAGGTTTGGTTCCTACCAGCCATGTTGGAGGGAGCAGTAACCATGGCTCTCAGGGAGGGGGCCCTCCGGTTGCTCAGGAGAATGGTGACAATCATCAGGGTGGGGTTATCCCACCTGTCAGTCAGTCAGAAAGAATCCCCAGCACAGACTGTTTTGTTGAGGGGAGCGTCCCACAAACAATAAATCCACCATCAACACATCTATCTCCTCAGCCACAGTCGGAATTGCAGTCAAGTTCACCAGTGCAACCACAGTCCCAAGGATCATCACAACCTCTACCACCAGCAAAATCACCTACACAACCACCAGTAACCTATAAAGAGGAGGACCAACCTCTTATATCACAAACCAATGAGCAAGATTCACAAAAGAAACTGGAGGATGAAAATAATGATGATAACAAATCAGATAAGTCAGCTGAACATGAAACACAAGTCGACAGCTCAAATCCTTTTGAAAATGAGGACCTTCTCTTACTACTCGAAAGGTGGGTGAAAATACCATTGGAATGTCCTCACTGTAATATGAAACTTCCCTACATGAAACGCAAAGATAAACATCGTTGCAAGCGCCCAGGACCAAGTGTTCTATGTGACATTTGTGGGAAGTCCTACCCACAGACTTACTTTAGGTTTCACTATCGGAGGGTCCATGTGCCCCAAAAGAAAGTGCCTTGCCGTTACTGCAACAAAGAATTTAAACCTTCCTCTCTTTCGAAGCACATCTTAGAACGTCACAAACCCACTAGGCCATACAAGTGTGGTATCTGTGGGAAAGAGTTCAATTCTAAGAAGCATTGTGATAAACATGAGGCAGTTCACAAGACTGAAAAACCCCACAAGTGTCCAACGTGCAACCGTGGTTTCACCCAACGGACCAATATGAAGAACCATATGAGGCAACATACAGGGGAACAACCCTACCGGTGTCATAATTGTATGAAGTCCTTCACCCACAATGTCAGTCTTAAAAATCATTTGAAGAGGTACCATGGCATTGACTTGTGGCAACTTGGCCATACAGGTGGAGGCAGGCCCAAAAAAGAGTAGGCCAAACTGTTCAGATCAAGTTTTCGGTATCTGTTTAATGGCTGACGTTAGAGTCTTGTGCATGGGTCTGCTTTCTGTTTTAATGCTTTTCTGTTATTCAGAGCAATATTGCTTAAAGCTGTCAGATAATGTCTGTTGTTATTTTACTGTCACTCAGCAAATTTGCACTATTGTCATGTTACCATTTAGCATTGTGCCTAATTGCAGCCATAAAAAGAATTCCTAAAATAATTCCTAAATGTGCAGCATGCAGCTTTATTGTATGAATGTAAAGTCTGCAAAAAGACATCATGTTTTGTCAGACTGGCCTCTTCATTAGTTCATATTTGTGATAAGGAGTGTTTGTAAAGGTTATTGCAGACTGTATCAGACATCTGTGACCCCATGCAGCTCACCCAAACTACTCGTGGAAGCTGAGGTTGAGGTAATTGTGACCAGCTGGTTGAAAAGTGGTCCCAATAGACTCTTTTCCAAATAGGAATTACAAAGGATTGTGGGATAGATTTTTGGTGTGCACCATTTTTTGCCACAGCAAAATGACATTGACAAAAACATCGCGTACCAGAACTTATCCCACAAGCCATTGCAATTGCTTTTTGGAAAAGGGTCTATGGGATCGTTGGTTCACAGTGCAGTGCACAGACCCAACCGCAACCCAGTTCACTTAACTTTGGAAACCACATCCATGTGGGGGATGCTATTACGACTTTCTACAACTTTCACCAGATTTCACAATGCTTCTTCATTCGCTACCCAAAAGAGTGAAAGCTGCGCACGCTCATGACCCATTTCAGCTGTGACGCTGCTGCCTGTCTCCCATGACAAATTTCTAGCATGTTCGATATTGCTGATTTGGTCACAATGAGGACAAACAGTTGGATTTGGACAAAATTTTGCACACACCAGTCAGTCACATTGCAGTTGCATTGGTGCAGTGTGCACTAGCCCACTTTAAGATTGAGGCATACATTTACCTTACTCAGTCTGTGTGCCCGCTGAGCCTGCATGTTTACAGTTCTACATTTAGTGTCCTTTATAGGATAGGTCTGTTAGGTGCAGGAAACACTGAAATTTGTCTTCTGGAAATCTTCATACTTTAGATACAGGAAATTCACAGGTAAAAAGCCCTGACCCAAAGGAAGGTAAGCATTTTAAACAGTTCCCCTGGCAGATGCTTTACAAGCACCAACCTACTGTCACAAAATTGTAGTATGTTGAGGGACATTTTTTAGTTACCAAATGATCCTTGTTTCGGGGTCAATGAATTGATAAGGCAAAACAAAACAACTGAACATTACTGGAAGAAAGAGTGTGATTTTGGTCATCTAAAAGTCATTGACAACCAGTGCTTTGCTCACATACCCTAGAAGTCATCCTGATTTTTAGAGAAAAATGACCAATTAACAGAATGACGTGTCTCCAGATCTGTAATCTTTGAAAGCTAAACATTGGCATTGTTCCTTGAAGATTTCAAAATTTTATCTTGAAAAGGCAGTCAACTACTATCTTGTCATAAGAAAATCACTTTTTGAATATTGGAATTCACTGAGTTTTGTAAGAAGATTTAGCAGAAAGATTCTTCTTTGTCAAATACCAGCAGCTGATTTTGAAACCAGCTTTGTTGAAGTAAGATCTTGCATTTATGCAGTTTCTTTTGCCATGGAAACATGGTAAGGTGTTAAGTTTGAAAAATAATATCAGATACCAAATGTGCTTAAAAAGGTATGTAACATTCAAGAGATTTTAAGTTGTATGTCAGTTGGTATCTATCACTTTGGCATTCAAATTTTGGAATTTTCTTCAGAAAAAGAAATTTTTGACTGTTTTTCAAAATTAGGAATAGCTTACTTTTCCTGAAAGTCTATATCAGTAGGAAGAATCAGTTCCTGTGATAAATTCAAAAGAAAAAAAAGGGTCAGCATATGTAGGGAAATAGTGGCAAATATGTGGAATTTTTGGGAGTTGAGGATTAGAAGTGCTGTTGTGGTGATTAAACTTCCAGTAATGCACAACCTGCAGAAGTATTGGGGAACTTGTGACAAAAGGTTTCTGTAAATTATGCTAATAATTGAAGAAATATGCTTCAAAATGACTAGAAGGTTTGGTCAAGAGCAGGTAAATGTAATGAAATACAGGAATGTGAGTTTTTGATTTCGGTAATGGTATGTTTCTGCCAAGTTTCAAAACAAAAAAGTTACGAAAACAGAAGAATCATCCAGAATTTTATTCTAGTCAGAGTGAGCATAACTTCCATTTTGAAAGCTTCTCAGAGCAGTTCAGTAATCGAACATGTTACTATAGAAGGAACTGCACATAAGGCTTAGGCAAAGGGAACGAATGCCTCCAAAAATAATTTCGCAGACAGTTGCCTCAAATAATACCAGGCAGTGTGGTAACCACAAATTAAAAGAAATGTGCCAGTACGTGGGACAAAAATTGTTTCAGAGAAATCACTACAATATTACGGTATGTTTATATTTAAAATGGTGTTAATTTAGAGATGAATTGTTTCATATTCAGACATTTTTTCCTTTTTAAATGGTAACTTCACGGCATATTAAATGCTCTTGGATTTAATGTTGGTCATATTGTAAATAATGTTATCATTTGAGATGAACATTTTAATCTTCCTCCATTTATCTTGGGAATGAGGAGAATGGTTTGTTTCAACTCTCCTTCCATTGTAGTTCTCATGACTGTATGCCAAGTTCTCTCACAATATCAAAATCCACAAATTGAATAAAAATTAGTTTACAATGAAAATTAGATATTTAACATTGGCTTGGGTTTATAGTAGATAACCCTGACCAGCCCTTGATCAGATGTTTTAATTTCCGAAGTATTAAATATTTACACCTTGACAGTCTGTTCAACTTGTATTATATGTAAGTAAAACCTTGCTTGGGAAAGAATTTTCTTGTGAGGAGCTGACATCCCTTAAACTTGTTTATGTTTATTTTGAGAGTACAGAGCAAAAGATAAAGGTCTTTATTTGCTCTTGTGTTGAAGAAAAGAAAGTTTGCATCACTACCTGCAGTTCATTGTTTTTAGCAGAGGCCCTATGTAGAGTTTCAAGAGTTACAAAGGACAAGTGCATTGTCTTTAGTTATAGGTTATGTGAATCTTGTACATGGATTTTTCAGAAGCACTAGTACAACATCCATTAGCATCATTGCTTAACTCTGGATATCTGTATGATTAAAAATATATCCTCAAGATATGTATTGGTGTAACTATAGCAAAGTGTGAGTACAAACTCACTTTAAGGGACTGACATCTCGGATATTCTTCCAGGAATGTGAATCAATTAACTCCCAATTCTTGGAAGCTGTGTACAAATTTCAAAGATCATTTAAGTTTAAATGACATCAGTGGTGGTGAATTTAAATCATATCATCTACATGTCTGAGAGATAAAAACAACTGAACCAAAGCTTTACCTCTGTTGTTGAAGGCATCTTTGATAGTTACCCTAGACACAAGTGGTATTGGTACTATGATCCTATGTTCAAAAGTTTTCACACTTGGAGCACTTTCCAACCAAATTTCTGCTCAAATGAAGTGTTTGAACAGTTGAGACAATTAGCGTGTTCGATTACTCACCCGAGTCAACTCGGGTCTGGTGTGACGCTGTTTGATTAGCCTGTGACGTCAGCAGTCGCACGTACCCACGCCAGGCCGAAGTGAGCGACCCCTTGAGCTGGTTGCTTGGGTAAGTATCCGTATCGTCCTTTGCAAAAACATGGCAGCCAAACAAATAGCGCACACTGGTGAACTATTTCTGAACGTGCAAATATGGTTGGGCAACATAAGAGATGTGGAAGTGGTTGTTAGAGGAGTGGGTAAAGTCACGTAGGTGTTATTCCTCTAGAATATTCCAAAGGAGCATTGTTTCAAGGCAATGAACATAGGCCAGCGTGAGTGTTTGTAGTACATACGAAGTACTGCACTGCTACGGGCTCTGCCATTGGCTCTTGTGGACCAACTTGTCCTATACTTGCGGTAAAGCGTTCGTTTATTTCACCCATCTACATATGTCCATCATGACCCTAGGCAGGAGCTCGAGTAAGCCAGGGGGAAGCAAATCGAACAGCTAAATGTGAGGCAATGAGGGAAATGGTCAGTACACTCTTCTCCCACATCCTGGAAAAGTGTTGATTGTGGCTTTTATAATGATTATTGAAATTAAGAATAAGGTAGTGAAACTCAAACAGGATTAAGAACTTCCTTAAGCTTTGTTTTACTAAAACTTCTCTTGAATGATTCTTTGTGATGAGAAGGGTAGGGGGTTTGAGAGGAGGCAAAATTTTAAGTAAAGATGTACTGAAATGAGGGAATCCTTTACACTTAAAATGTGCTTTATATCCCTATTGAAGTACAGCCACTTAAAGGTCATGTTAAATATCTGCAGTTGTACTTATTATACAAGATTCTACTTTCCTCAGAGGCTAGCCACAATTTTATTCACATGCAGTAGTGATATTGAGGATGGTTCTACCAATGCACAATCTCAAAAAGTGAAAATTGCAAATCAGAAATGGTGTTTATCTTCTTCTTTCACTTGTTTTTAGTGCTAAACCTGCATATTTGCCGCCAAATTTATTGTATTAAAGGATGTTTCGGTGGGTCATAGAGGATACGTAAATGCCAGCAATGTTGGAGTGAATTTCACAAGTGTTTTTTTTTTTTTTATTGCCAGTCTTGCCTATAGTTGTCTTGATTTGTACTTCAGTAATGTTATATACTTGTGGTGATATGTGATAACTGCTCAGAATGCCTATTTTCATGAGTAGTTGCAGTTTAGCAGGTGACTGTGAGAAGCCAGAATGCATACATATATTTTAGCTGTTTCTGCTTTAGTTTTCTTCTTTTGGCATGTCATCATAAACAGTCTTCTTGTAAGGCCTGTAAAAAAGTGATATTGTTCGAGATTTTTCCCAGCAACGTGGTCTTTAATACTTTGTCTTTCATGAGCTGGTGTCTGTCAGTGGTGACACCTGGTTCGAAAGAGGGAGGGGGTGGGGGAGGGAGGATGGTGGGAGGGAAGATGTTGGGGGCCAAAAGCATTTCAGCTGCATAATTACTTCAGAAATGATAGGGGCAAGAAGTCTTACTGCATTATGGGGAGCCCTCCTGTTGTGCAGTCATTGGCTGAAGTAGCATTTTAGAAGAACCAGTTGACAGGTAGGCAGTGCAGACCTTGAGTCATGTCACTTGATGGTTGTAATTTATGATTTGGTTTAGGTAGTTGGTAAGGAGAGAGGGGGTGAGGGTTACTAGATTTAAGGAATAAATCGCATTTGGCAGACTATTATTGGTGAATAAACCATCGAGACTCCAGATTTGGAAAAATAATGGACGAGGCGAAGCCGAGTCCGTTATTTTGCAAATTTGGAGTCAAGATGGTTTATGAGTCAATAATAGTCCGACAAATGTAGCTTATTCCTATTCTACCACCGAAAATGTGTGAAAAACTTTATTTTTATCAATGTATATGTTTACTGACCATATGTTGTAGAATAACAGGTCAGTGTTTAACCAATCAGAATGCAGGATTCTCAATAATGGATGGCTAGAGGTGATAGAATGAAAAATGAAGGTAGTGGAGAGATCTGAGAGGGGTATAGCTAATACAGAAGCTCATGTCAGGAGTACCTGTGCAACCAGCTATGTTGCTGCATTGTTGTGACTGTTTTTCACATGCAGTTACAACCTGCTGAATCCTTTTCTCTTACTACTTACTTGAACCAATTGGTTGGAAACTGGGACGTTAAACCTCATCTAACTAACTACTACTTATCTTTCCTTTGTGGACGGGGAGTGGAGGGGGAGGTGAGGGAGAGGATGGGTGGGTAGGGGGTTGGGGAGTGAGAGGGTGGTTGGATTGGGGGTGTTTCTGCATATTTACTAGTAGAGTGACAAAGGTTATCACCATTTTCTGAACACATTTAGGTGAGTACAGCACAACATCACATTTCATTGCTATTATGTTGTTTTGGAAATTTTCATTTACAGTATATGTAGTATTATTTTAAAAGCAAACTGAGCTGTTTTTGCAAAATTTCATTTCTTTTTTTTTTTTTTTTGCTTTTAAGATCATTATGCATTCACAATCATTTTGACTGGACCAGACTTGTCAACATTTAGTCTCTCATTTTCATTTTGCGATCATGATCACATAATTCCAATATTCAATTGTACTACCTAGCAGCATTTCCAGGTCAAAACAGCTGCATGCACCATGTATTATTTGTGCCAAAATGTTTTCAGTCTTTTTATGTTTTTAGTCAAGGTAATATTTCTCTCAATGACCGATCCCATTACAGCACTTGCGGTGCTTAAAATCTTTGATGTTACCAAGGTAGGGAAGTATCCTAGCAAAGGTAATCTTTGTCATTTTTCATGGGGTATTAAAGTGGAATTCAAGGCTTGATCTGGCATGAAAAATTTCCTAAATTTATTTTGTAGAGTTAAAAATGTAGGCTATTTCCACACAAAAATAATAGTCATTTTCACCTTTTTAAAAAGAGGCTTTCTATTGCTTTATTAGTAGATGTTCTTCAAACTGGGGTCATTTAGCCCTGCCTTACTCAAATAATTTCTGTATTAAGTGACAACCACGGCATGCCCTGTTGGGTTAAGTTTGTATATGTGATGAATTAAAAAGCATAACCTTGGGATGAAAAGAAGAAAGTATGATACAAAAAAAAATTAGTTTACAAAAAATGAAAATTTTGGTGTACTGTTTTGCATCTATGTATTGCACTAGGCTGTATGCACATATTGCTCAAAAGGACCAAATAAATGAATGTTTGTTGGAGTCTGGCTAAGTTTGGAAATGGGTTACAGTCCCTGAAAATGAAATAAAACTGAAGTCTTAGACAAAAGGTATTACTTGAATATGATGTGATCATATTTGATAAGTGATCATGTAAAGAAATCCAACAAGAGTAATAGAAAATTGCAAACATGTGTCATACAAATAATGCATTTGCTTTTATAAAGGGCAAAGACAATAAAGACATCTCATTGAACTTTTCAAGTAATAGACAAGGACAAGAAAGATATACAGTACACTGTACATTATAATGCAAAAGCAACTCTGTAAAGATATATAAAAAAGAGCAAAATTATTCTATAGTGAAAACAAAAGCTTAGCCAAACTTAAAGTAAGCTTGGTTACTTTATGGAGTAAATACTTCATTTTACAAGCTGTTGCTTTTTAAAAGTAAACTTAGGAAACTTGGTCATCATTTCATTATTTACTTTAGCCATGATTGACATGTATCTGCAGCCTACTTGTAAAACTTTTTTTTTGCACAAAAAACCCAGCTACAGTATTGTTAACACACAGGGCAGATCCAGTTTTTTGGGGGGTGGGGGTGGGAGTTGGAGGGGTCTGAGGATTTTGTCACAGGTACATCCCATGCCTGTCATTTGAAAGTCAAGAGAGCTATCTTGACATTGAAGAGTCATTGGTTGCCAAGAGTGGGCAGGTTATGGACAACCCCCCCCCCCTCCCAATCCTAGATCCATACCTAATACATCAAGCATAAGTTTCAATATAATCTTCACCCATTTCATTGAAGATATTTCTCATGTCAAAATTAGATTGAGGTCAACATTCCAGGAATAGACAGTTCATACTGTTTAAAGATGTGTTAAGTACTCCAGTATCCATGGTAACCTATTTCTCACCTGCAAATATTATCAAACCTTAATTTTTTTCCTTATAGAAATACTTTTTCTGATATGAAGCTTTCTTGAAAGTTTGCATATGTTATATTTAGGAAAGACTGATTATGAGTAATTTTCTGAATTTGTTTTTGCTGGGCTTATGTAATGTAATCTTGTGGGGCAAGAAAGATGCTTCTATAGAAATAGATGTTATATGACTGCTAACACATAAGTATACAATTTCAGCTTCACTTTTTGGCCTTATTGGAGCTTTGTGCGTATTCATCTGAAACCAAAAATGTGGAAATAAAACATGAAATGCACTTTAAGTGATGTTATCTTGTTTTTATACTTAAAGAAATCTTTTCAAGATAAATACTATTTCTCAAGTTTTGATAAGTTTTGTCTAGATCCTCGATATTCAAGTGCTGCCTGTAGGACTACGTGGCTCTAAAACCTTTGTTTGACAACGAACTGATTTGAGCTATAAAAATTATCTTCCATTTGAGAAATGAGGTGACATTGTGACTACTTACTTAGGTGCAGATGGTGGGGTTTGAGTAGGGAACTTGACCACTTAACTGACCCAAGCTACTATTTGCATTTATTGCAGGGGAAGATGCTAAAAATTCTGTTGTCATGGCCATGAGTGTAAGGTCAGAAAGAACCCAGGAAATGGCATGTAGGTGCTTCACTTACCCAAATTTTCCAGAGAAAGTTGCCTTACCCCTTCCTAAATGTAAAACCATAGTCTCAGTCAGGGTTGTCACCAGGCCAAACTTGGTGCCAGGTAATTCTTGACTGTGATCCTTTTAGTGATCACCATCCTGGGATTTTTCTACACTCTACATTAATACTCCAATTGGCGGTCTCATTCTGAGATTAATGTTACATCCAAATTTCTTTCAAAAATCATAAAATTATAGTACTATTATTGGGAAAAAGTGCTGGGCGGAATGTTTTTATTTTAACGTGAGTGGCGAGCGCAATTCACTAGTCCGGGCAGGGCCGCCCAGTGCCACCTGGTGGCGTGACATCCCTGGTCTCAGTGCACTAATGTTCAGGTGTTTACTCTCAGTGGTAGAGCTGTGGGGGTAGGGTAAGGGTCATCAGACATGTGACTAATCTGCCTTTTAAAATGCAATTTTGCAGTGCCCTTGGTGTGCAGCCACCTTTATAGACGGCTGGCTAAATATTTCAGTTTTGTAGGACAGGTTGAGTGGGATTTCTACTCCAAATCCCCCTGCTAAATCTTATCATCACCCATCCTCCTCACCTTCAACCTCCCTTCATCATGAAAGGAACAGACCATTGATAAAAATATGAGCAGGGTATGGCAAGTTGCAGAATAGATGGGTACATTCCTCATTCTAATGCCCAGCATTAGTTAAGGTCCACAGCTTCCCCACCTGGTTTCCCTGTATCCTACAGCTTAAAGCACATTCTCAAGGCCCTGGACCCCACACCCTCTAGAGAAAAGCTTTTCATTCCTGTGGCCTCCTAAGGGCCTGTTTGTCCTCCCCAAGACAATGAAGGCATTACCAGTATAACATGTTTCCTTCAAACCCTGGCTCTGCCCATATGTAGTGCTTGATCCCTACCCTTCTACTTAGTTCACTGAAGATGAATGCCACATTGATGTGTAGAGTTAAAATGTTTTTTCTCAAATGCAGCTCTTCTCTCTCTGCCAAGCCTCTCTATTTGGCCATTCAGTTTTATTATGGTGCTACTATAAAGCTCCATGAGGTACCCAGCATACCAGTAGAAAAGCTATATTGAGGGTTACAACTCTTTTCTGTTATGATTTTTACAGTTTGAATCATCTAGACCAGTGACTTGCAATTTTTTTTTCAGGGAAGGACTTAAAAAGGAATGATTCCCTTTGGAAAGGACATGTGACTCTACTGTTCAATTGCAAGTATGTAGAAAACATAACAACTAATTGCACACTGACCAGAATGCTTACTTCAAAATGTTACTCCTTTACTCTTGACCCAAGTCAAAAGATGCGGTGAGCTCTACCATGAAGATCATACTCCATATGTTTCTTCTCTACTTGTTTTCTCTAACCCACTTTCATTCCTTTAGTCAAAATCATCAGTTTACCAAATAAAAGTTTCTAACTTTTCTTCGGAATAATTAAGTTTTAAAACAAAAGATTTCAAAAGGAAGACTTTTTAAAAGTTAATTTAATACAATGCTAGGGAAGTGCCACTTATGTCACCGTCACACTGAAAGACTTATGGGACAAAAATTTTCTTGGCAAGGTACAGATTGCACCAAGTGATTGTAGTGCTCTGCTAAGACAGTAGGCCCAGCCGATATCGGCAGATCTTGCATCATAAAAGGGTTCAAGTTGGGTAAGGCTACATATACAAGTTTGCCTAAGTTGCAGGCTGTAATGCTCCTTGCTAAGATATTTTAATTGGGAAGTGGGGGATGAGAAGGCTGAGCAAACTGAGTCCACTCTGCAGTTAATCCTGTCCCTAGCGACTAGCTAATTAATGTTCAATACTTGATTAAGATTGAATGCTGGTAACTTACATACATGTTTACAATTATATGACATTGATTTTATGCTCGTGGCTAAAAACAACCTCTGGAGGACATCTCAGCATCATCTAAAACATCACACAAGTATGTTTAGACACTTTTGTGGTTAACATGAGGACTATGAAAGTATAGGCCCATTACAGAGAGTAGGTCCATGACAGGCAACACTGTTCAATAAATTAACTTAAATACTATAAATTACTTTTTAAATACTAAATGAATATGAGTCAAACCATGATATATAAAATGCAATAAAAACTTCACATTTATTTAATACACATTTATCAGAATATCACATGAAGTTCAATATGGCATCTGGATACATGTCTACAAAATTGAACGATTATGCACTTGCCGCTAGAATTCAATAGGCTCATTTAGCCAAAATTTCCCGGGAAAAGGCCATTTTCCCGGGTGAAAAATATAGAAGTATTAAGTCGCCTGATGGCTAAATCCTCCTGAATTCTAGCCTCATGCCTTACAAACTGTACCATATGCACACACCTATGTACACTGTAGGTTGTTGTTGATACAGCAATCTCAATAATGTGAAAATCAGTTTTTGGCTTCCCATAATACTGTACTTCCATGCAACATTAAAATATGGGTTACATATCAGAACCTAGGCTCTAATAGGCCTTCTTGCAATTTCGACTGCGCATGCACTCTTGAAAAACTAGAGATACATAAACACACTGCCGTAGCTACCACATGTGCCAAGAAACTGCGTTTATTTTGGAAGATATACATATTCATATCATCTTTTTAGATCAACCCCAAGTGTAAGATGTGTTCTTACCTTTGGTTTTGTGACTTGAACAATATGAACATCGTCTTCTTGGCCTTAAAAAGTTTCTCATAATCCATGCCAAACTGTGTATTTCACACACTATATATGGCCAGCATGGTTATCTTACAGTACTTGCATCCCACAATTCCTTGCAGCAATCGTAATTACAAAAAGACTTATTAAAATTACTTTTACAAAGACTGTGGGATACTGGAATACAACAGAAAAACAGTGTTAGGTCTCTGTATGAAACAAAAGTGTCATAAAATATAAATTTCTTAACAAATTTGTGTATGCAATTTAACACTGGAAGAAACATTCTACAAGTCAATGGTTAATATTGAGAAGAATGCCCAATTTGGTGGCTTCTCATACCCTAACATTTCCACTATATTTACATAGCAATCTGACCAGTTTGTACAGCAAAATGCATTCCCTGAATGTACAGGGTGTGCCAAAAGAACTGTCCCCATCTTTAAGATATGACTAAGAAACAAACAGAAACTAGTACAAAAACCAGGCACATATTAATGAGGAAAAAGACAAATTTGTGCCCATTTTCATCAGATTCAGCCTGAGAGGATAAAATTGGGTTTACTTAACTGGGCATGAGCTTTAATGCTCTTCTGATATTTCCATGGAAATTTCTGCGGGATACTGTTTTCCTAGAGAAGGTGACCAGCTGTAGCATGATGGTATATTGCTGTCTGATATAGCACCCTCACTTATTTGGGATTTTCCAAATACTTGCCTGTAGAATATACATTTTAAAGTAAAGAGGTCGGCAGTGTCTTCATCTAAAGGGCTTAGCAGATCACCAGCCTTTTATAGGCCATGAGATCAACATAAGAGGGGTAGCACATGGTCTCAATACACAGACAGATGGATGAACAGCCAACAGACACAAATGTCAACTTTTCCAGAGTTAGCAGTGGCAAAGTCCAAGTGGAGTAGACATTTAAAGCAGCCGCAGCTACAGATCTACTGTATGGATTTGGTACAACCTCTTTCTGACCAGACCAAAAACTAGCATCAGCTTGATGAACATACACCTCAGTTAGTACCAAATTGTAGAAGAATTCTTGCTCAAATTTTTGCCCCTCCACCCCCCCCCCCCAACCCAACTACAAAAGGTGATGGGAATTTGCATGCCATTACAGTCACATTTATGGTAAACATGGGTAAAACAGTTACTGTAGGCCCTAAATACAGTAGTACTCTTGCCCTTCCCAAACTGCCCATCCCCACCTTGGCTATGATTTATGCTCGGAATCAGAAGTTGAAAAGTTGATTAAACGGAATTGGCTACTGATAGCAAGGCATTGCAATTTTTGTTCAATGAAAAGAAAGCTGTACCACCTGAGGCATCATCATACATCATACAGAGATGGGCAATTAACTTAGCGTCTTATGAGTATACCCTTACTTTCATGCCATCCGTTGCTCACGCAAATGCAGATGCGGTCAGTAGGTTAATATTACTGCCTGATAAACTGAAGATATTTCCCATACCACCGACACTATTTGTAAGAGACATTAGATAAAGGCCCCCTTTCTGCTAATCATACTCATAAAATGACACACACTGACCTTTCACTGTCTTGGGTAGCACAGTTTATTACTTAAGGCTGGCCTAATAAAGTGAGTGAGGAATTTAAACCATATTCCTTATGAAGGTATGAATTATCAGTTCAAGATGGTATTCTGTTATGGGGCAACTGAGTTGTGATGCCTGAAAAAGGACAATGGCATATGCTGGATGAACTCCTGGAGTAAAGAACGCATGAAGAGTTTAGCCAGAACACTGGTGTGGTGGCCAAAGCTAGATTCAGTCATAGAGTCAAAAATTAAACAATGTAATACATGTCAACATAGGTAAATGCCACCAAAGGCCCTGCTCCACCCTTGGGGGTGGCCAGAACGGCCATGGGAGAGGGTCCATGCTCATTACACCAGTCCTTTCTTGTGCATATGTTTTTGGTTTAGGTAAATTCACATTCCAAATGGACTGAGGTTCGATCACAAGATGAACTCTACTACTAGTGCAACTATTAATAGTATGAATCACACTTTCTCACAGTTTGGTTTGCCGAAAGTGTTAGTTACAGACAATGGTCCATCATTTACTTAGTCATAAGTTCAAAGAATTCTGTAATAAGAATGGTGTGCAGCTGACTTGTGACTGATTGATTCTTCTGGCCACTTTGTTCAACAGCTGAATTGCCAGCCAAGGCAGTAGGCTACTTGCAATGGCAGCCTTCGGATATGAAACACTCACCACATGCACCATTAGTGGAAGGTATTCAACTAGGGAAACTGACAACAACTGGATCCACATATATTGAAAGAAATCCACAGTAAAGCAAATAAAAAATCTCTTATAGGCCCAATAAAGAAAAGTTGACTTCAGCTTGTTTTCTGGGGACAGATGCTGTGGACTGGGCTGCTGATCAACAGATGGATAAATTCTTGAGACAAGTCATTGCAGCTAGATAGAAAGAAGGGTTCACATGAGAAGAAACAGCTGCATAAATGTGGAAGTGAATTACCTCTAAGGAAAACCAGAACATGAAATCAGATGGATTTACCCACACATCTCTGATAGAGGGTATTCAAAGAGTGGCATCATAAAACTGGACACCTGGGGGCTGTCCAGGTAGTTCAGCTGACTCATGCCACATTCTCCTGGCCACTTATGGAAGCAGGTATCCAACAGCAGGATTGCCGGCCAGGGCGGTTAAGTCTACTTGCAATGGCAGCCTTCGGATATGAAACACTCACCACATCCACCATTAGTGGAAGGTCTTCATCTAGGGAAAACTGACAACAACTGGATCCACAAATATGGAAAGAAATCTACAGTAAAGCAAATAAAAAATCTCTTAAAGGCCCAATAAAGAAAAGTTGACTTCAGCTTGTTTTCTGGGGACAGATGCTGTGGACTGGGCTGCTGAACAGCAGATGGATAAATTCTTGAGCAAGTCATTGCAGCTAGATAGAAAGAAGGGTTCACACGAGAAGAAACAGCTGCATAAATGTGGAAGTGAATTACCTCTAAGGAAAACCAGAACATGAAATCAGTTGGATCTACCCACACATCTCTAATAGAGGGTATTCAAAGTGTGGCATCATAAAACTGGACACCTGGGGGCTGTCCAGGTAGTTCAGCTGACTCATGCCACATTCTCCTGGCCACTTATGGAAGCAGGTATCCAACAGCAGGATTGCCGGCCAGGGCGGTTAAGTCTACTTGCAATGGCAGCCTTCGGATATGAAACACTCACCACATCCACCATTAGTGGAAGGTCTTCATCTAGGGAAAACTGACAACAACTGGATCCACAAATATTGAAAGAAATCCACAGTAAAGCAAATAAAAAATCTCTTAAAGGCCCAATAAAGAAAAGTTGACTTCAGCTTGTTTTCTGGGGACAGATGCTGTGGACTGGGCTGCTGAACAGCAGATGGATAAATTCTTGAGCAAGTCATTGCAGCTAGATAGAAAGAATGGTTCACACGAGAAGAAACAGCTGCATAAATTTGGAAGTGAATTACCTCTAAGGAAAACCAGAACATGAAATCAGTTGGATCTACCCACACATCTCTGATAGAGGGTATTCAAAGTGTGGCATCATAAAACTGGACACCTGGGGGCTGTCCAGGTAGTTCAGCTGACTCTTGACTGATTGATTCCTCTGACCACTTTGCCCAATGGCCGAATCACCGGCCAAGGCAGTAAGGCTACTTGCAATGGCAGCCTTCGGATATGAAACACTCACCACATGCACCATTAGTGGAAGGTATTCAACTAGGGAAACTGACAACAACTGGATCCACATATATTGAAAGAAATCCACAGTAAAGCAAATAAAAAATCTCTTATAGGCCCAATAAAGAAAAGTTGACTTCAGCTTGTTTTCTGGGGACAGATGCTGTGGACTAGGCTGCTGATCAACAGATGGATAAATTCTTGAGACAAGTCATTGCAGCCAGATAGAAAGAATGGTTCACACGAGAAGAAACAGCTGCATAAATGTGGAAGTGAATTTCCTCTAAGGAAAACTAGAACATGGAATCAGTTGGCGCTACCCAAACATCTCTGATAGAGGGTATTCAAAGAGTGACATCATAAAACTGGACACCTGGGGGTCATCCAGGTAGTTCAGCTGACTCATGACCCATTCTCCTGGCCACTTATGGAAGCAGGTATCCAACAGCAGGATCGCTGGCCAGGGCAGTAAGGCTACTTGCAATGGCAACCTTCAGATATGAAACACTCACCACATCCACCATTAGTGGAAGGTCTTCATCTAGGGAAAACTGACAACAACTGGATCCACAAATATGGAAAGAAATCCACAGTAAAGCAAATAAAAAAATCTCTTAAAGGCCTAATAAAGAAAAGTTGACTTCAGCTTGTTTTCTGGACTACTTTTTGCAACTGTTTGTAGAGAATGTTGACTGTCATTCAATTGGATCTGCGTATACATTATATTCTGTACCACAGATTTTTTGTGGCAATAAAAATAAACGCATCTCTATTTTTCTTCACTTAGAAATTTACTACATTTCTCAATGGACAGCCTGCAATTTAGCTATGTACTTATTTTTTCATTTGGAAAGTTTATCAAATGCATTTTTAAGATCTTTTAAATAGTTGATCCACTTTTTCTTCATCAAAACCTCAATTTGCCTTTTGGCATTGTGGTTTCAAGAAGGGAGAGGGTGGCAGTTCTTCTATTCGGAAAGTACATGCAAGTGTGTAATGTTGAGTGTATACACATTATTTTTGTACACGTACTGAACATGATGTCAACAGAGGTCAAATATGAAATAGTTTTAAAATATGTTTATAGTAATAGACATAACCATACTGATTTTGGTAGAGGTGTTAAGATATCTTACAGCCAGCCCCTATCAGTTAACATAAATTGTGTGAACTTAAGAAGGGAGGCTTGTTTCTCCTTGAAAGTCAATTTTTTTTAGCTCACTAAGAACAACAAAGCCTAATGATTTAGGTGGAAATCAACTGTCTTATCTGGGGTCAAACTGGTCATGTGATTTAATACCACCTTCATCTCCACAAGGTAGTCATGGTAAACTTGATATTTTGTAGGTATTTTTTATAGATTTTGTGCATTATAGCAAATGTAATGTTAAATCATCTGGAATTCAACAAGGACACATGCCAGAGTTTGCATTTAACAAAAATTATTTTAACTTTAAATAATGATTTTATGATTTAAATTGCATTTTTATCTTTCTTTAATTAGTGATGCAAGAGAATGCCTACATCTCATGAGGTAGTCTACAAAACTCTCCCAGTGGCAATTGTACCCATTTTTCCTCACATCTAATGTTCTCATGTAACTTCTATGATTTAGACAGGATATTTATAATGTTTCTACAAAATTCCTAAGCAGAATAATTCTTCTGACTGTTTAAATATTCAGTATTAAAGCACAAGAACAATGACCCTTTGATATGTAATTATTCACACATGTACGCTGTTACATTATGATATACAGGGAATGCATTAAAATTGCCAGTGATCAAAAAAGACAACAAAACTTCCATTATCATTCAAAGCATTCTAGTGTACAAACTTAAAACATAGGCTTTTTGTTTACTTCATTCAGTACAAGCAGCCTTTTGGTTGAATTCAAATCTCATGTTTGGGTCAAATTGGTCATGTGGAAATTGCCTCCACAAAGAAATCATTGGTACTGTAGGCTTTGTACGATGGTCTATTTAAAATAGACTGTTTTTGCATGTTAATGGTGTATACCTCTTTCATGTACCTAATGCACATAGCTTGGCATTGTATCCATTTAATATGTACGGTGAAAGCTTTTATCAATAATTGTCAAATTGTTTTTTATTGAAATATAGACCATTTATGTAACTATTATTTTAATGTGCATTAAGAATATTTTCTTTCTTAGTACTCTACATGACCTTACCTAAATGCATTCTTGTGTTCTGGTTCCAATATTTATGTTGCTAATATTTAAATGTTCATAAAGAATTTTTCTATCTCTACTGCTCTACGTATGTCCTTACCTAAATGCATTGTTGTGTTCTGGAAACAGTAGGACAGGCCTGAATGTCGTAAGTCTTCTCGTTATTATAATTCTATTACTATATTTATTCATTATCTCACATAACTATTGTACTTTCCTTAACTTCTACAATCAAGGCATTGAGTTTCAAATTGTATTTATGCCATTATTATTGAATAAACCAAGTCTATAGTTGTTCTGGGCGTTACCTGTGAAATACTTACCTCCTTTTACACCGACCTTGACGAGAGATAGTGGCAATCACATTCTTATTCTTTAATAGCCTAATGTCAAAAAATATATTTTGTGTTAATGCTTATGTCCTGTATTGTAAGTGTACTGTTAATATTTTCACAAATCTACGCGTCATTTCTGTTTAGACAAAAATTCATTCTGTTTATCGTACAGATTGAGCCACACTTTTCCACTACATAGCACCATACCAATTGCTAACTTTTGCCATGTCACTGTGTTTCCTGGTGCGTTCAATAGAGTGCCAAAGGCCACACTCTCTGTTTGTGAAGTTTTTCTTGCAATCATAGAGTTCTACCACTTTGTATGTATGGGGGCTGTAATCCTTATTACCAACATTTAGTTCAATGACATGCCCTTTAGAGGACTGACAAGTGTCACACTGCAGGCAAAGGATTATTATTCTCCCTGTGTCTATAAGGGACAATTAGATAGTTCCAAGAACAAAGATTTTGAGACCATGAAGAAGGAAAAGAAATAAGAGCTGCAGTAAAGGCTAGCTTAACCAGAATAGAAATCAAATAAAACTGGCAATTGTTGAACCGCCTAGTTTGGACTCAATTGCAAAAGAGAAGGAACAGGAAGCGAAGTACACAAATTATTTGGAAGATCTGAAGGTTGCCAATTCTAATTATAGAGCTCAGCTTTACAGGTGAGAACGACAAAGAAGAGTGCGATGTTTATTTATTGGTGGCAGAGAGATCTCTAACAGAACTGGTCAGAGACATTCCAAAATGGGAAAGAGTACTGGGAAAGGAACTCCCAGAGGTAAATCCCAAGGGTTCTGTAAGTCAGATAGGTCTACCTCAACAGCAGCAAGAGTGAAAGCTGCAGTAAAAAGAGCTTCCCTGGCCCCAAAGGCAAGTGGCAAGAACTGCAGGCATTGGAACTGAAGTTGGTCCAACAGAGAGAAGAGCTTGACCTCCAAATGGAAATGGCGATGGCTCAAGCCAAAGAAGACACTTACGCAGAGCCTGAAGAAGCAATTGCCAACCCTGACCCCACTCAAAACAAGGGAAGTGAAGTTGTACCAGTTTGACCCCACTGGACACAGGTAGGCCCTTGCTGAGTTACATTCACTTGAATAATGCTGTCAAAGACAAGTTGCACTAAAACAGCAGTATCTTGAATGAAATATGAAGAGGGTGTTTTTCTGTCTTGGGAGAGAACAATTTTCTTTTTGCAACATTACTTGCCACTAATGAACCCTTTATATTTACATGTAAACAAACTGTCTAATGTAGTATATTAACATATGAATAACGAAAACTTATGCATGAACTGGAAACAACTTTTCTGTAGTCTAAACTTGACCATATTGTCTCGTGTCATCTCATGTTGTAAGCAACAACAGTCCGGCATTTTGCGTTACCAATAAATGGCGTAAATACAAGTCCAGTCTCATTTTCGTGTTTCTGATGTTTACAAGTGGTATCTCAGAACATAACATGGGGACAAGGATAAAGGATTTATTTCTAGATCGAACAGAGTGAGTGACATAAACAAAGGCGACAGTTATTGGCCAAATTAAGGAATTCAATTCCGACGAAGAGGAATGGGCCCAATACATAGAGAGAGTGAAGCACTTCTTCAACGCTAATGATATACAGGACAATGGTAAGAAACGTAGTATCTTACTCAGTGCGATAGGGGCTAAAACCTATAAACTGCTCCGTAATTTAGTGGCACCTGCTACGCCAGGGGATAAGACTTTTGACAAAATTGTTCAAGTCGTGAAGGACACTATGAACGATTTAAATTCAACAGTCGAAACAGGAAACAGACTGAATCTGTAAGTGGGTACATGCCAGAATTGAGGGCCTTGGCCAACAAATGCAATTTCAGTACAACATTGGATGATATGTTATGTGACAGATTAGTATGCAGCATAAATGACAATCAGATACAGAGGAAACTTCTGTCTGAAGGAAACCTCACATTGAAAAGAGCAGAACTGGTAACTGGAGCTGAAGTGGCATCTAATCACGTGAAAGAATTAGCAAATGCCACAGGTACAGTAGGACAGTCTGTTAATAAGGTCTTGCAGACATCAAAGCCTCATGAAAAGGGGAGAGAGAGGCACAAGCCAAGGAGTAATGGTAATAACAGTGACAGGCCTAATGAAAAGGTAACCATGACCCATCAGAGTGTTATTTCAAGGACAAACAGTGTCATAATTGTGACATAGTAGGGCACATAGCTGCAATGTGTCGCTCTAAAAGTAAAAGAGAGGAACATAATGCAAACAGCTCAGTTCCAAGTTCTACAGGGAGGAACAGAAACAAATCAGGCCACAGATAGAACAGTGTAGTAAAGCTTGTGGTTAATGAAGAGGCTGTGTCAGATGAGTCTGATTCAGAGAATACACAGGACTCCCTATGTTTGCACTGTACCATCAAAGGCCTGGTAAGAAGACACTTGGAGAGGACCATTCCCTCACAACTACACTCACAGTAAATGGTAAACAAATCTGTTTTGAAACTGACACTGGAGCAGCTTTTACAGTAATTGGAGAGTCTCTTCATCAAAAGAATTTTGCTTCATACCCATAGACCCTTTTCCAAATAGCAATTGCAATGGATTGTGGGATAGAGTTCGGGTAGGCGATGTTGTTGCCAATGGCATTTTGCTGTGGCAAAAAATGATGCACACCAAAATTCTATCCCACAATCCTTTGTAATTCCTATTAGGAAAAGAGTCTATCGCAGAAAGCCAAAATAAGGCTTCCTATAGGAAGCCTTATTTTGGCTTTCTGCGATAGACTAAGGTAGACAGATACCCAATTCCGAAGACAGAAGATATTTTCGCAACACTACCTGGTGGTCAGAAATTCAAAAGGTTGACCTCAGCCAAGCGTATCAACAGGTTTTGCTAAGTGAAGAATTGAAACAGTTTGTGGTGATAAACACACAGGGAGGGTTGTATCGCTACAATAGGCTTCCGTATGGAGTGTCTTCAGCACCAGGAATCTTTCAACGTATTATGGAAAACATCCTACAAGGCATTCCTTATGTTGCAGTATACTTAGATGATGTATTGATAACTGGAAAAACAGATAAGGAACATTTGGACACCCTAAACTTAGTCCTTACCAAAATACAATCGGCAGGTTTGCATCTGGGTGATGACCTTATATGTGCTTCAGAAAATGTGAAAAACCTAGGTGCGGTCTTTGATCAAAATGTGACGATGGATAAACATGTTGAAACCTTTTGTCGTTCTGCCAACTGGCAGTTAAGGAACATCAGCCTTCTGCGGAAATATCTTGATGATAAGACTTGTAAAATGGCCGTGCTGGTTTGTCCCCTGAGGAAGGAGTGAAGGATATATCGCCATTGTTAGCATTGCCAAGATTTGATATCACTAAAAGCTTTCCTGTAGATTATATGCATGCGGTTTGTGAAGGGGTGGGGGAACAGTTGTTGAATCTTTGGTTTGACAGATCACACCATGATAAGCCTTGGTTCATTGGCAATGACCTGAATAAAGTGGATGAATAGCAAGCATCAGCCCACCTGATGATGTTACTCGCCTTTCTCGATCCCCATCCCAAAGAGCTCACTGGAAAGCATCTGAGTTTAGGTCGTGGATATTGTTTTACTCACTTCCAGTTCTGAAAGGGGTTCTTCCGTCAAGATATCTAGCCAACATGTTGTTGTTTGTACATGCTGTGTGGGTCTTGTTACAAGAAAGTGTAACTGAGGATGAAATTTCCATACGCGAAATAATCCTTGTAAAGTTTGTAATACAAATGAAAGAGTTGTATGGTGCACAGCATGTGTCTTACAATGTACATTTATTGCTGCATTTAGCTGATACTGTCAGGAATTGTGGACCTCTTTGGAGCAATTCCTGTTTCCCATTTGAAGGCTATAATCGCAAAATAAAGAGTTTGTTTCATGGCACAAGATACATACAGGCCCAAATTGCACAGAACTTCACGTTGCAGCAAATTTTACGTAACCAGGTTGATAGGCTTCCTGCCAGTGTGCCACATTCAATTTTGAAATGCATAGAAGGACTGTTGAGAGGCTACCCTATCACTGTTAAGGCAGTCTCTTTAAGATGTGAGAATTTGCATGTGTTACTCATAGGAAATCCTCTTAATTATGAATGATCACCTGCCATCAAATTAGTCTTGCAACCCTGTTTCACTGTTCCTGTTGAAGAGCTTACATTCCATAAATTTTCCAGTGCTGTATTGAATGGCAGAATTTTCAAGATCGCAAAAACAACTGGCAGACGTAAAAATTGTTACGTTTCATATGGTTCATCACATGTTGGTGAAATAAAAGCAATTGTCAGAGTTACAGGTCTAGAGATTGCCAAAGTACTGTTTGTAATTTTAGAGAAAAGAGTCAGAAAATGTAATTTTGGAAGTGATCAGCAAACTGGTGCAGATGCTAGCCATATATGTCAAATATCAGATTACCAAGAAGAAAAGCTTGTTGTCAAGTTTATAACTAACAAGTTCTTGAAATGTGTTACAGCTGAGTTTGATGATAACACTTATTGCATGAGATTGCCAAATTGTATAGAGTTAGACTGAGCACTTAGTACTTATGGTCAATAGAGACTTTCACGGAAACCGCCACCATTTTGAGTACGGTGCATTACCAGTTCCGCAAGATTGTGCGATAGTGACTTTGTACATGTATGCCATCTGTTTGCCATAGTAAACCCATTTTACTTCAGCAATTTTTTTGCCGTAGCCAATTTCCATATTCAGGAGGGCTGTGCACCGTACGCAAAATGGCCGCGGTTTCCATGAAAGTCTCTATTTTCCACCACAAGTCAGTAAATGATACAGATGCAACTTGCTCCACTGCGTTTGTGTGATATGAAAAATATTACGTATATATTTTGCTAATTTGGGATTAGTAGGAAATATCCTATGTATAAACCAGACTAAAAGGGGAAATTGTCTAAAAGGGGAAAAAATCAGATAACCTTTGCAAAACTACAAGCTTCTTATGTCGGAATACGTAAATGGATGGTAATCCTTTCCTGTCCGAAGTCCTGTTCCCATGCAGGCTGTCAATTCAGTTTATTTCATTGGGGTACTGACCTTACTAAATCTCTTTCCTTGATCTTTAATATTTTAAAATGTTGAGACAAAGCTCAATATTTCTGATCACTTTCAACATAATTCCAACTTCAATATATAGAAGTGTGTTAATTTCAGAGATCATATTTTTAGTGAGATAATTGCAGTGGAAGTCTTTCTTTGTATGCTGGTACATGTAATGTACTACTGATTTTGGGTGCAGGGTGTATCTCATCTTCTACTTTTTTCTTTTTTCTTTCCACTGCCCTTCATATATGTTCACTAGGGTACATAAGTATAATTTATTTTCCATAGTTGCATACAGTATCTGTACTGTATGTATATCTGCTTCTTGTGCTGTGGGCTGGGGGTTGTACTGTAGAATATGCCCACGGTATTCCCCGCCTGTCGTAAGAGGCGACTAAAGGGGAGGACTTCAAACGAATTTATCTAGTTGACACTATATAACACATTCGTGTTGGTGTGTCGTTAAATATTATCTAACTAACTAACTAACTAATTCTTGTGTAGGAGTGTTTTCCACAGTTTATGTGTTTGTGGTTTTGTGACAAACTGTAGCAGGTCTTTTCTCATTCTAAGTTTCACTGTAGCTGTCATACAATTCAGGTTTTTGAATTTGGAAAATTGAAAGAAGTTTTTTATTCAGCAAGCAAATGGTCAGAATAAGTCCAATTAAGTAATGCACATAATATGAGAGAATTTGGAATTATGTTTGCAGTTAGCAGTACAGTAGTTCAAAGTGTGTACTCTTATAACAGTCAAAAACTAAATGACCATGTCCATGCTATAAAACCTAGCCTTGCCAAAAAATTATCCCACATAAGTTCCAGGGGCAAGTGTAAAATTTTGAATTTGTACAGTACTTTTTAGAGTTGTGAAAATTTTAAACAAAGAGAAAACATGACAGTGTGACCTATATATGTTCTATTTTGTGTGTCAACAATATCTCTCAAAGAACTAGACAACTATCATAGACTGCTATTCTCACTGCAATTGTTTGTACATGTACATGTTTTTTCCTTTTTATCAAAAGAATTGAGAAGAATAAATTGTTCATTAATCTTAACAAAAATCCCATTTTCATTATTTCTGCAACATGTTGTTATTCACCAAAGGTTGCTTTGGATATTGTGTCATTTCCTCAATATTACTTCCAAGTTTGCTGCAAACGCTACTATGATTGAAGAAGGCTTAATCTTTTCAATGCGACAAATGTCACAAGGCTTGCATTATTTCTTAAGGATTACCTGTACATCTGGCATGTACATTCTGAACATCCTTTTTTTTTAGCATGAAAAGCAGCATCTGTAACATTTTTCAACTTTCTGCATGAACGGACAAGAGATATAAATTGATGGGGAATCCCATGATTCCCCTCCAATTTTACCCTTTCCGCAGGGAAGCGAAATTTTTTGCAGGGATTTGTAGCATTTCCTTAAAGGGGAAATGCAGTCACCCCAACTTGAAGTAGTGTAGTAGACTGTCCTGTTTCATGATTGGCTCTTTAGAGTCATGTGACAATATTTTTTCTCCTCAAATGTGAAATTTACTAGAAGTAACTGATTGGTTCACCTTGAATATGAAATACTGAAGTCCTAAAGTATTATGAAAGATACTTTGAAGAGAAATAAGAAGAAAATTGTGAGATTTTGCTGTTGCTTCAAAATAAGTTTGGGGCGACTGCTCTTGACCTTTAAGGGAATAGTGATTTCCTGTAAGTCTGAAGCTGAAATGAGATTTCCCATGGTGAAATGATGACTGTTATGGGGTTTTGTTTCACTTCCTTAAGGGAGTAGCCATTTCCTGTCAGTGTGTTATGGGGAATGCGGTTTCCCATGCAGTTTTCAAGCTTCCCGAAGAAGTCACTTGGGGGAAAGTGTTAATTCCCATAGGGAAAAGAAGGTTGTTATGGGGTTTTGTATCATTCCCTTAAGGGAACAGCCATTTCCTGTTGATCTATGGGGAATTTCTTGGGGAAATGACCATTTCCTTAAGGAAGTAGGCTACTTCCCGAAGAAGTGACTCGGGGAAAGTGTTTTTCCCATAGGTTGTTTTGGGGTTTTGTATCATTCCCTTAAGGGAATAGCCATTTCCTGTTGCTTTATGGGAATTTTGTTGGGGAAATGACCACTTCCTTAAGGAATTTGGCTATTTCCTTAAGGAAACCAATGGGTTTTTTTTGTAAGGGATGTCAATGACATGGGCGACACTGACGGGGTCTATTTCTTGGCAGTTTTTGCCCAAAAAAAATCCAAGAAATGCCTTGGGTGAACCCAAGGAATTCAGACAACCTTTTTTGTAAGGGTGCATTCTACAAAATTAGCAAGCTTATTTGCATACCACTGAACCTTTCCAAGTCATCTGCTGGGTGCAACAGCTTCACCTGCTTGATGCTGTAGAAAATACTGTACCTTCTAGTCCTAAGAGTGGACAAGACAGAAAAAGTAGTCAAACAGCATCAATACACTAAGAAGACTCCATCTTACCTGTCTCATGAATATCCTCTTGGCCTCTCAATATTACCATTGGCCACTGGTGAACCTGTTTTCAATGTGAGGTCAGTCAACAGAAATCATCATGACAACTTTGGGATACTGGAACAGTTCAGGAAGGAAAAACTGGGCAGAAATCACTGATAAATTAGAACATTTCCTAGCAAATGAAATCACTGATAATGGCCAAAAGAGGGCAATACTTCTAACCGTATGCGGTTCCCAGATATACATGCAGCCTCGTAAAGAACTTACATCATCAGCAAAACCAACCAATACAACATTCAAAGAGCTCGTTTAGACTGCCAACAACCAAAAGGGAGCATCATTGTAAGTAGATGTAAGATTCATACCTGCATTGGAGAGCTAGAGCAGCCAACCTCAGACTATGTGACACAGTTGAGAAAGCTTGCTGAACTGTGTGACTTTTGTGCCAGCTTACAAGTGATATGCTGAGAGATGATCGTTTTCAACTGTCAGGGTGTTTAGATTCCTTGTGCTTTGCACCTTATTTTTTCCCCCTTTTTTTGTTTGTTTTTGTTTTCTAACTTCTGAATCTCCTCTATTTTTAGTGTGGACTGCAAGGGCATTTATACTGATGTTGTGAATGAAGTGACATCTTTTTTTTTCATAACAAAGTGGAAAATAAATTATAAGACAGTCTTTAAAGAAGAATTTGCAAGTCCTTAGACATCTGGAAGAATTTCAATTTCTGTTCTTTTCTTCTAATTTTTTATTTATTTATATTTATGGAACTCAGAGAGGTCCTTCAACAGCTGAAAATTTCAAAGTCCAGAAAGAAGCTCAGTTCAGAATCATACATCAAGGAGAGAAGACTATGGTTAAGAGTAAGAGAAAGTCAGAAGAGGATAGTGATGGACACAGAAGAGTAAGAATAGCAAGAAGTCCACCGACAAGACAAGTAGAAGGCTAGACAAAATACTAGCAAACAGTCAAGAGAATAATGAGATGACCAGCCCTCAACCTCCACTACTCTTGTGAACAAGCCAGCTACACCTGGTCTTGGGCTTGCAGATAATGGCTCTGATTCTGATTCCACACCTCCTGTTAAACTTTCCTGGCCTGCGACAGCCTATCATGGACTCAGATAATGATAGTGCCAGTGATTATGAGCCTCCTAATACAGAATCACAGAGTGAGGAGCAGGAAACTGAGGGGCAGGAGGGGGCAGTCTGTGTCTGACTCTGGAAGTGAGATACATCAACACCATTCACTTCAGAAGTCATCCAGCCAGGAAGATGTGAGTAAGCCAGCTACAAAAAGCAGGAAAGAGCAGGTCCTGGCCCCAAATTATGATGACAATCCTAGAGACGCAGAGCCATCCAAGGAAGAGTGCCCCCAGATGACCGTGGCTGGACAAGGAAAAAAGAAAAGTCCTCTGGAAAAAGACAGTACAGCCCAAACATCAATGATGATGGTTACAGAGAGGTGGATCACTTTAACTAGTTTTCTCCCTGTTACTGATCCTCAGAGTAATAGACTGGACAAACAAAGGCCTCACTGCTGCTGGGAAAGCACCAACTCTGCTGCTGAGATCAAAGCCTGGCTGGGTCTTTGACTTGTTATGTCACTCTCAAAGGTGACTAGCATTGGCAAATATTGGTCCAGTGAAAGAGGTTGGAGAAATGAGCTGGTTATTTCCACCACGAAAAAATCAACTTTGAAGAGCTCAGCCAATATTTAGCCTACCACCATCCTGACACATACTCAGATGACTGGCCACTGACAACTAGTGAGGAAAGAGGCCATAGACACCTGTATACGAAAGACACCATGTGTATCCTGTGCAGGAATTCTGGGATGCAATGGACAACGACTGCTGGACGAAGCGGTACCCTTTGAAAAATTTGGCTATTGATGAGGCTATGATTAAGCACAAAGGCTTCAAAGTCACTGCCCAGAGAGATTTTATGCCTCTAAAACCAATCCGAAGTGGCTTCATGGTCTACTTATAAGCTGCATCTGCCACTGGGTTCATGCTTTTCTTTGAAGTCCATCCAAGAACTCCTCACAGGATGCTGGACATCTCCGTTTGCATCTGCAGACACTTCACTGGCAGATATCACCACATTTATTGTGACAAGCTGTACACGTCAGTAGTACTTGCTAGGAAGCTGCTGGAGAGGCGCACATACCAGTACGAATGCAACTGGCCTTACAGCAGACCTTTCATCGAACCCCAACAAAAATTCCTCCAACTATAAGTCAATAAAAGACATGAAGAAGACACCAAGGGGAACATTCTTCGTCTGGCAGGATGGGAAATTGATAAATACTCTTCCGAGGGAATCAGCAGAGATATCTCTACTGTCAGAAGACACAATGGGTTCCAGAGTGCCACTGACATTGAAAAACGTACATACAAGGACAACAACGAACGGGTAAGCAGCACAGCTAAACAAGTGGAAGCACCACCTGTGGCAGTTGCATAGGCAAATTACATGGGAGGAGTAGACAGGGCCAATCTGCTTTGGGCAAACTACACCATAGCCAGAAAACTGCAGACATGGTGGATGCAGCTCCCCTACTTCCTTATTGATGTCAGCAGGGTCAATGCATACATATCCTACAAAGTCAGTACAATTAGCTACCGTAGTATGACCCTGATGAAACCTTGGAACCTCAAGCTTACTTTTTAAAGGAGATTGCAAAACAACTACTGCTTACTCAGGAAGGTCCACCACCTGGAAGCAGAACAAAGCTGCAGTCCCAGTGCCTGCTCATCACGCAGCTAGGCATGAATGTGTAAGGATGTCAATAGTGTTTTCACAGGTAACCCAGGCAGAAGCAGCCCCAACCAGAAGCAGCCCCACATATGGGAACGGAGACAGCAAAGTTTCTCACTACCGTGATCTGAGGCAGCAGACTTGCAAACTCGGCAAAAGTAGTCCTTGCTGTTCCTGCCACAAGCGTGCCATCAGAAAGGTTGTTCTCAGCTGCCGGGGAATTACTTTAAAAAAAAAGACTCCGCCTTGAACCTCAGTTTGCAACTAAACTTTTATTTCTCCATGAAAACAGTGGCAAAAATTCTAAAGAAATTGAAATCATGGAGACCTCAGATAGTGAAGAGGATTAATGGACTTCTGAGTAGTGCATTATGATAAGGACTGGGGTGTCCAAGTTTATCTGTTAATCAAACTGATCCGTGGTTCGAAAAATTCAGATAACCTATAGTAAGTATCATTGTTGTGTCGCATGACTTGCCAGGAAGTTAATTCATTTTATTTATTCATTCTTTCATTTTATATAACTTCAAATGGCCCACACAATGTATCTGGTGTAAACATACTGGAGTTACCACTCCTGCAGAAAACTTAGGGTCACAAGAACTGGCTGCAACCAGTGCATAGGCCATCTTTGCAATGTTGGATGTAACTATCTATGCATGTACTTATATTAGTTAACACTTCAGTTACATTATATGCTCTTTCATAACATTTTGCAAAAGTTTCCTTTTATAACTAATAGCTTGTTTATTTATTTTCCAGCTTTCATTCATGGGTGGCTGACACAAAACAGTTCAGTGACAGCTATTCTGAGGAGTGGGAATTTTCATTATATTGTTTTCAAGAATATCTGGTAAAACAACCTTCATCATGTCCAAGAGATTTTCAGACAGTTCCAAAAATGAAGCATTGGGGGCCCTGGAGAGAAAAAAGAAGGCGAGAGCAACAGTGACAGTAAACTTGACTGAAAGAGAAAACGATATTAAACAACGTATCATCAATCCACCTGGTAGTAGGTGATAGCCTCACTCAAGGAGCTCAGTTGTCTCAGGTCTTTGCCCGGGCTAAATCCCAAATTAAGGGTGATAATGTAGAGTGGGTCGTAATATACACTGTCCTTAGGTTAAATGATCAACAACATTCACTATGGTAGTATAACGCTAACAGTCACAGCAATGTTATGACCTAAGCTTGCCTAATGTCAGACTTGGGCCTAGCTATGTCATAATCTATGACTTACCATAGGTTGCAATGTCTCCAATTCCTAGCTATATTCAATCAATTTCTAGTATTTTTATCCATCTACTACTGTCTTTAAAGTTTTAGCGGCGTTCCTTTTAATGTAATCGGTAGACATTCTTACTGAACTTACTGTTTTTAATCCTGAACTTTTTTGCGTTCCGAAAGTTGCTACATACAGTAACTAACAGGCCTAACGTTAGTATAACATAAAGTACACTTCTAACGTTAGTCATTCAACGCTTCTTCATACATACGTACATTCATTAATTCTGATCATGCAATCGCAGGCATACCTGGTTCACAGTTATTACTGTACTACTTATGAATGCATTTTTATACTGTACTGTATTGGGCGCGAGTGTACCCGTTCTTACTGTGACGTAATGTTTTTATGAGTAATGTATGTCACAGAGGGTTCTCTATAGTGTATTGACGTCATCTGTATGTGATTGTCCTTACAAAAGTGAAGTACGCCACCTGTCAATATGGCAGCAAATAGATTGGTCACCGTGTAATTTGTCTGTTGTATTTATTTGGCATTTAGCTGTAATTATACAACACAAGATGCTATAATTGGCGACAAGGTGTAAAAGAAAAGACGAAGAACACAATGGCGGTAGCTTTAGAGGTGGAACATATCAAACCGTTCGATCTTACAGGTGATATTGCGAGTATGGCGCTGTCACGGCAGTGTCAAATATTATTCATAAGAGTGCTTGTTTGTAAATTCCCTTGCTAGTTATAAGGGCTGTGCGATGCTTTCATATTGCAAATGCCAATCTTAAAAGAGTTTTAATGCATTTGGGGGTCAGGTAAAAGAACATATTCGAGATCAAGTGATCGATAAATGTACTAAAGGTGCTAGACTGTATTCATTTGTTGGGGGTTCCTGGACCTCTAGTTGCTGCAATTTTGCACTGGGGTGCACAGCCCAAGACAACCAAAAACTCTATTGTGGGATCCAATTGATACCATTAGGCAAAATTTCTATGGACACAATTGCCTGAAACCAGTAGCTGATGAGGCTCAAGGTATAACCTTGTTTGGGGAATTGATCAACCTTTCAAAAGGAGGCTTTGCATTGACCAAATGGCTACCAAGTAACGGTCCAGAAGTGCTCTCAAAGATATCAAATGAACAAAGAGCTCAATCAGCTAGGGGCATAGACTTTAATTTGGAGGCTCTTCTAACTGAACATACCTTGTGATTGTACTGGAATGTCAAGGAAGACCTTCAGTTACAAATTCTTTATCAAGGACAGACCATTTACAAGACATGGTCTGTTAAGCAACGAAAACTCAGTCTATGACCTTCTAGGTTCTGTTTACTATCAAGGCGAAGTCATCACACAAGACCTTTGTCAGATGGGCTAGAATGGGACACTCCCTTTAATACCTGTGGTACAAACAGATTTGGTTCTAATGGAAGCAAGAACTTTCCGGGTTAGCAAATATCAAAGTACCAAGATGCCTCAAGTCTACTACCCATTTTCAAGGTTCTTACTATGAATTGCATCATTCTGCGGATGCAAGCGAAAGGTCCTATGGGACAGTTTAGTATATCAGGATGACAGGAACAAATGGCCACATTCACTACAGAAAAATGATGGCAAAAGCCCATCTGGCACCCATCAAATAGCAAGCTATCCTGAAGACAGGGCTAATGGCAGCTACCCTTGCAGTAAAATTAGATGGGATGATACAGCAGGGATTAGATATTCCTACACAAAAGTCACTATTTTAGACACACAGTACTGTTGTACTACAATATACTGCTAAGCAGGATAAGCAAATCCACACATTTGTCCCCAATCTCTTGGCAGTGATTCATGTTGGTTCAGTACCTGGCCAATGGCATCATGTGCCATCAAAGCTTAACCCTGCTGATGACATATCAAGAGGGCTTATCATGAGGCTAGAATTTAATAGGAGGATTTAGCCATCAGGCGACTTAATACTTCTTTATTTTTCACCGGGGAAAACAGCCTTTTCCCGGGGAACTTTGGCTAAATGAGCCTTTTGAATTATAGCAGCATGTGGCAGAGGAATTGACTAGTAACGGCATGTGGATACATAGCCCAGCTTTTCTGTAGTCAACAGAAGATCAGTGGCCAAAGGAACATACTACAGGTCAGGTGGGCAATGATCCAGAGTTAAAGACATGCAAGGAAGCAGTGAACACATGCATTTCACAAACACTTGCGAGGAACAAATGACAATGGACCTTTTGTTTGAACATTTTCCTCTTGGCACAAATTGAAAAGGTAACTGCATCAGTACTGGGTATCAGGGAGTATCTCCGAAGGTGAGCGTGGGGGATGACTACAGGAAATGAAAGGTCTGGTAACTGTTACAGAACTGCTAAAATGCAGATACTAGTGATATGTAAATATGTGCAGCAAGTGACCATTGAGGAAAACTGCCGGCATTGTCCAGCAGGAAAAAAATATTTCTGGCGGACTAAACCCTTTTATATCCAAGGATGGGTTACGCTGGTTGAAGGGGGTCTTAAATATTCTCCCATGCCAGAAAACATGTGTCACCTGATTATATTGCCATTTGCCAAGAGACCACCCAACAGCAGAACTAAATATTCATGACACTCATGACACATTGGGGCATTCAGGGCGCGAGTATGTGCTCGCATTAATGCGTGAGTACTTTTGGGTTTTAGGCCCAAGGTATGCAATTGGTATAAAAGTGTTAAGAGCATCAAACGTGATAATAGGCAAATGAATTCTAAGTTTCCAGCAGCATCGTTTGCCATGTTAAATCAGCCCCCATATTTGTCATTATTCGTGTATAATCAAAAACCAAAGCCAGGGGAAGCTGACTTTGAAACATGGAAGTACGAGGTTGAGTGCTTACAGAGGGAAGGTGGATTCATAAAGGAAATCCTCACCTCACTGGTAAAAAGATCCCTAAGAAGTGAGGCTGGGGAAATCGTTAGGCACCTCGGCGTCAACGCTAGTATTATTCAGGAAATAGCTGAAAAGTTAGAAACTTTATATGGGACAGTTGAGAGTGGGTCGACACTGCTCCAGCAAGTTTATACAAGAAGCGGACAAAACTGCTGCTCAGTATGGGCAAAGGCTTCAACTTAAAATGCATCGAGCCAGGGAGCGCGGAGGAATTTCCTCACTTGCTGCTGATGAAACGCTTAAATCAGTGTTCTGGCAAGGCATGCATGATGCGAATGTCATGAATGCCTTATGCCACTGCAAGGACACTGTAGGGAGTTTTGACAAGCTTTTGTGGCTTAGTCCCTTAGCAGAGCAGGAGGCTGCAGACAAAGTGTCGAGATTTCCCATGTGAAAGACTGGTAAACAAGTAACAGGTAGCGCATTCATGCAATCAAAGCATGGTCCCTGGAAAGCACCAAGCCTGACAGAGAAAGGGAGTCTTGGAAAAACAGCCACCAAATCAGGTGTTCAGGAAATGCAAGAAACTATTCAGAGGTTGACTGCATGCCTTGAACAATTAGCAGAGAGAGAAAACTGCGAAAAAGGAAGGTCCCACAAGTACCAAGTCAGGTGAATGGCCAAACGAAAGTCGATTATCTGCTACAAGTGTGGGAAAGGGGGTCGTACTGCTGCAGCTTGTCAAAACCTGCCCACCCAGGTGTGGCTGGACAGACAACAGCAGCAAAAGGAACAAGAAGAACAGTTAAACTAGAAAGTTGCCACACCTTATGGGAGGTGGTAGTGCCGCAAACTGGTAACCCCATAAATGAAGACGATGTCAGCCATGTGCAGCATGTCATGGGTGATATACTCACAGCAAAGTAGCAGGAGAGGGAACCAGAAAAAGTGAGTTGGAAAGAATAGTTGGTAGTGTGAATGAAAGTGAAGCCCTAGTCAGCGGCGTTCCGTGTAAATGCCTTGTGGATACAGGGTCTCAAGTCACCACCACATCGGAACCTTCCCAACGAGAATTTCTGGGTCACTGTAAGGCCACGCCCATAGATGATTTATTGCAAATCAAGGGTGCAGGAGGGCAGGACATCCCTTTCTTAGGTTACATAGAGGTAAAAATAGTTTCCTTCAGGGACTAATGCTACTGATACCAGGGAACATGACGTAGTACTTGTTGTCCCTGGTGCGGCTTTATTGAGGAATGTAGGACTAACTGTTGAGATTTATGGGGCCCATTTTCTTTGTCAGTCATCCATTTCTGCGACAACCTTGGCAGTTGGCCAACAAATACCTCAATGAAATAGACCGTATTTCTAGTAAAGGGGTTGGGTTAGGATGTGTTAGAGCTTATTTAAAGAATGCAGTAACCATTCAGCCACAGCAAAGTAAGATTATTCGAGGACTGACAAAGAAGTTGCATAGAGGAAACTGGTACAGTGTAGTAGTACAGTGGAAGCTTCCACTGGTGGACTTCTCTCTGCTGTACATGACATGTTTATTGGGGGGGAAAGGTCTCTCTTACTTTCCTTCTGTAGTGAGGAATACTGGTGAGTACCCTTAGTGAGGAGTGAGGAGGTTGCATGCGGAATAACATTGAAGATGATAACAGTCTGATCTCTCGTGAGTGAGGTGGTGATAGATGTGTGTTGCCTAGGGGGAGGGGAGGTGGTCAATTGGTTTGGCTTCTAAATTAAACTGAAAATCTTGATTAAGAATCCTTGTTTATATCTTCTTTGTCATTACTTCTATCACCGTTACACAGAATATTAAGGGCCAAATTGTGCCCTCAAGGTGCTTTGCATAAAGTTGTAAAATGGTGGAAAGGCAAGGGTGGGTTAAAATTTCAATTTATATTAACATAAAGCAGTACTCGTTATTTGTGTGGGATATTGTGATACCGTGTGTTGTGAGAGAGAGGTATATATACTTTCTAGGAGTTTAGAAAATATGGGCTCCAGCTCTAGCAGACAGAATTTCCATAGTCATTTGGTCCTTTGTGCATGTCTTTCTTGTGTGCTGGTATGTCAATCTGAGTATGGATTTCAGGCAGTAGAGCTTGTCGAAACAACAGTTTGAATATTCATCTTTATTCCTATGTATTAGATAAAGGATTGTTAAACCATAATTGCTTGGCAAAATATGACGAAAATTGCTGGTGTTGTAACTGCATTATATTTTGACTGAAAGAACATAGTGGCAAGAGAGTGATGTCATGTCTTCTACAATTCATTGAGCTCTGTGGCCTCACCAGGACTGCATTGGATGAAACAGATAGTAAAACACACAGCCAATATATTTAATACTGTGTCAAATTGTAAGAAAGGACTTTCGTGCTAAAGTCTTGCACATTTCAAACATGAAACTATTCAAACATTAAGGATTTTAACAGTCTAAGCCTAGTGGTACAGGATATGCCACTATTCTTTACAATAAGAAAACAAAGACTGTGTATGAGTAAGGAAAAAGAGAAAAAAGTGTAACTTCAAAAGGCCTAGCTTAAATCAAAGATGTGAAGACAATTCTAGTGTCGTAAGCAGAACATTAGGCTAGCTCTAGTTTAATAGGTCCTCTGCAAAGACCTGTGCTGTTCATGGCCGGTAACGAAGGCTTAGCTTTCTGTTCACGGTCCTTTCTAGTTTACACGATCCTTTCGTACTGATAATATCCCTGGTCTGTCGACAGCAGCACATTGCCGGTTATAAAAAATTGATTTTCTTCTTACAGTATAGCCAAAGGTAGGACTTAAAATAAACGTACTACTTAAACTTTTCCTTTCCATTTTTACCCAACCAGTTGTTGGACTTACATGCTGTATACATATGTAATGATTCATCCACTTAACAGGTCAAAGGGCAAAGGAGGTCGAAGGCCCCATATTAAGATGCCCTGTTAGATGCCTTGATTAAGATTAACATGCTTTTGCATTAACTACCATTATTATCCAATTTTTCGTCATAAAATCTCCATTTTTGAAAAATGTTTGCCAGGATAAGAATTATAACCAGAAGGCGACCACATGGACAGGAGAGGTTGATGAGTCTAAAGTTTGGTTAGACTTGGCCAAGTCTCTAGTGAGTGTTCTCGTATACTGCTAAGTACCTACAGCTCACCACATATTTACACTTGGGTTTAATACGCCCTACTATCGGTCTGCTTATTTGTATTGCTTTCTCAACGACGAGACTTGGGAACACTTGGTTTCTGTGACGTCATAATTTTAAATGTTTATTTCTTTATTTTATTCCTCCCCAATTAAGGATGAATAATATGTAGTAGTCTGTCAACTTTTAGTCCAATCAAAATCAGTAAATTGAATTGTTATGTGAATAAACAATAATTTATATTGGAAATAAACATATATGAAGTTTTATATCTACGTGATTAAACTGCTGCAGGGGTCTACGACATTGCCCGATAGCGAAAACTCATCAATATCAGCCGTAAGAACTTGATCAATAGACGGGTTTGCAACTGGAAATTTCACGGTACAAGATTTCACGAGGAGCGATAAACCGTTTGCCAATGATTTGATTTTCATAAAAGGAAGACAAAATCGTTGGTTCAGCGACTTAATTTGAAGAAATTGTATTTGCTTTCGAAATCGGTTATTCGATAGCAGTCTGATTATCTAAGGCGTTCGGGGGGGAAAGCGTTATACACAACTAACATATAGCCTCCAGCTCTTTTGTACAAGCAAGGTAGGACACTTGGGATCCTAGGCATCGCGGGGCACTCGCTATTATCTGCGTTAGCCATCCATACGGTCTCTCTCACACAAAACGCATATATCAGATAATGTAAGGGAAAAGCACGTAACAGTAGAAAAGGCAACAAGTCCGCTTTGCAGATTGTAACCACTCGTCACTCGCAAATCCACAACGCACGCCATTGCTGTGAATCGCAGGAGTGCGGGAGCCTGGCGGCAGATTCGAAGTGGCTCTTGTTCGTATACTAAGTTATAGGCCAATATGTATCAGCTGTATCATCGAATTGCTAGCCTCAATCGTGCCCTCAAGCGGGTCAACATGACTAAGACTGTATTATATTAGACCAAATTGTTTAAAATCACTCATATGCATGCCAGGCAATGCTACAGTAGCTTTTGCTTGTTCTCTCGTGGAGGTGTCTTAGTGAGAACAATATAGCAGCAAACCTGAGCTTGGAAAACCACAAAAATAACAAAGTCTGTTAGTTTGGAAAATTAGGCCTAGCACGTCATGTTTCCAATGTAAACCAAAATCTTCTGAACTGATGGATATGGGAGAGGTCTAAGGGAAGAGAGGGTGTCCCCTGCCCTTTGGGAAAAGTTTTTCATTTTAAGAGGTACCGATATAACAAATGGTGCAATATTTGGACACAAATTTTTCTTGCAAAAGAGCCCGTCATTGTTAGACGTGAAGCAGTACAATTTGACTGATAAGTGATTCTTTGCAGAACTGAATCAAGGTGATATAGGCCTATTTGAAATAAATACCTGCGATTGGCAGAAATTGCTCTTACTTATATTTTTTATGTGACAGTTTGTCTTCTTTGCATTTATTATAGGCAATTTCATTTGTCATTGATACAAATATACTAGTTTGCTAATCACTGTGTGAAGTTAAATAAATTTTAGGCTTATCGTAATCCACAAATTCCAGCTAAGAGCGGCATATGACCTATAAGAGCTAAACAACCTTAGAGGTTTTGTGATCCTTACATTGGGCAGGTCAGGGACAGAGCCAGGATTGAAGGACTATTTGAAGGGCCTTTTGATAGGCATTAGGCTTCTACATGAAAGTGGGATACCCACTAGACTAAACTTTCACTTGCAAGGTTCACTAGACAAAGGATGGACCAAGAAATCTTCTTTGGCCCAGCTGGTGGTAAGATTAGGGTTGCGGGTAAGGATTATGGTTATGTTTAGGATTATTAAGTTTACAGTAGAGTTAATATCTTTGGTCTACTCTAGGGAAGCATTGATATAGTACTGAACCTTGTCATCTTAAGACTAACGAGCCTTGCAGCCCATGAAAGCATGTCTATGGCTTGTGACGTGTAGACATTATATCAACCTGAAGGTGTATGTTGCCTTTCCAAGTCATATAGGACTGTGCCCCCAAAGTGCTGAGCCCATGCAGTATTTACCAAAATGCAAAACAGTTCTCACAGGGATTGGTTTAATTATCAGCTAGAGATAGGTAAGTGTCTGTACATCCAGTGAAAATTTTAAGATGACTAGCACTATTTAATATGCCCTTGTAGTGGACTTCAAGTTACAGCCTTACAAGTGTTTGCAATGTCATTTAAAGATAATGCAATCATTTAGTTGAAAATAACATAAGAGAATGCAGGTTTTCAGTAGACTCAGGTCACATTGCTAAAGGGGAGGGATCTTAAATTTGAAAGTAGTGGACCAAAGCTATAACCATGGTACTGTGCAACCATTCAGTTGTTTTAAGCAGCACACCCTAGTTGCAACATTAATGAAAATTGATTTCAGGACAGGTTGATGTATGTAGGTCGGTACAAAATGAGTCAAATTTTGTATCAGTTTAGATCCAAGAGATTGCAAACCTGAAAATTTTTTATACTAGGACATCCCCTTATTCAGGAAGCCTTCTCTTGAATCCTCGACCCAAGATCCTTGCTAATTTAAGACAAGAAGGATAAGGAAATTGGGTAACTGCCACCCTCCCTCATTTCCATCCCACTTTCAGGATTTAGATAGATGTATCTACAAAACGTTGACTTAATTGTACTATCAGGCATTAAAATCTGCAAATAAAATTTCAGTTTATACAACAACAGATGACTGAGCTCAAAGACATAGTACTCCTGACCCCAAAAGTTTGAGATTTAGAGGCACTGCAATCTTGCTCCAGACAGTAAAAATTACCCGTACTAAATTTTCTTCTAGCCTCTCCTCCAAATGAACAAAAACACCTGTCTATTACAGCTCCCATACAAAGTTATGGTACATTTCTCTGAGTAAACATTGTTCAAAGCCACATCCATGAAGTACTGTGAGTGAGCTGAGCTTAATTGGGAACACAACTGACTACTCAAGTCATTATTGACCAACAACAGTGAAGCTAGTATTTCAACTAATGTCAATCAAAGAGCAGTCACTAGACACACTTAGGGGTACAGTATGGTCATATCCCTAAATATGTTTGAGGTGATCCTAAAGCCCCTTTTCAATCGGGTTGTTCTTCTCATGGGTGCTATTTAACTCTTTTTCAGTTAAGCAGAAAATGCAGCCAGAGACTTGAAAAGATTCTTTCTTTGAAAGTGGATTTCACATTCAGTGTTGATTTATGTCAAATTTTTTAGATTAAGACATTGGTGTGGGTAAGGAGGTAGAAGGAAAATATACACACTTTTTGCATGAGTGTTATAGGAAGTGTTATAATTCTTGTAATTCTTATAATTATCATGATTCCTAATAAGGCAATGGCCTACTGCATGTACTGTAAAATGACTAGTGGGAACTTGGCTCTCACTAACCATCAAAAAAGTTTTTGTTTAATTTTGAAGAGAAATTAATTGAGCAAACGGTGACTTCTCAATAAACCCAGAGATCAATACTATAAACCCAGAGATCAATACTGTCAAAACTGTTTTCTTCATTCAGTTCAAATGTTCATTATACCTTAGGCCCACATTCATGCAGGGAGCTGCCATTTAAGTTGCAGCATCCTGATTTAAGAGCCGTATTAGGAGGGCAACATCTCATAGCAAAGTAAAGTCCTATTCTCCTTCACCCCAAGAGATTATGTGGTGGTCTACTAGTGATAGTGCCTGGAATTCTTGATTGAAGGGCTGTGGGTCCCTTTAAACCATGGTTACTACAGTGTGTGACTAAGTAAAACAGTTACGGACTTCCTCAGTATAACCACCTGGATATGGGTACTAGCTTCAGCTAGAGATTTATCCAGTGATACCCCAATGATGTCCCATTCTGAGGGATTGTTACACTCTTAATCTGCTAGACTACTTCATGTCTCTATCATGGAAACCAGGTTGAAGCAACAGCATACATGAGCTCTATAGTAAGATTCCTTCTCTGAGAAGATTGAATGTAACCAAATAAATTCAACTCAGCCCATTCTCATTTACCTCTTTTCAGACACCCTCCCCCACCAACACCAATTGCTTCTGTTAGAAGGAAACCTGTGGGCCAGCAACGCAACATTGCCTCCACAAAGTCATCATTATAGAAATACTTGCTCTACTGCAAACTGGTTTTAACTGTTTTCTGAAATAAATGAAAAAATACCACACTAAGCATGAAAACTTGGGTACCCAAATTCCCAAAGATCAACATTCCACAACTAAAACAATGAGACTTTCCTTGTCCTTTTTCAACAAAAGCAACAAAAGCTCTAGAATTTTTTTTAAGCCCTACACACACATGCTTATGCCACAGCAGGATATTACTGAAACTGAACATATTCTTTGATTAATGTACTTGTAGTTTGATTCAAGAAAAAAAGACTTAAGAAGCAAACACATTGTGCTCACTCAATGCTTAAAGATTGAATACAATGTGACTGATATATTGAAATATCTTCCATAATGAAATATAGTATCACATTATGTGATATGAAAGGGTACTTGAATTTTGCTTTTGAGGAGGGAAAAGTGTGTTCAGTATTGCATAGAATTTGGTTTATAAGTAGGTCAGCTTGCTCCAAAAATGTAGAAATGAATCAGCTTTACTCAAGTCACCTTAGGGCCTATACTTTACATTTAAAGTAAAGAATTCTAATTATCCTTCTAAATTTCAACACACTATTATTTACTGGATAATTACTCAAATGCTTGCTGTGATGGACCATGACAGATTTGGTATTATGGTGTCCTTGCTGTACATAAAAACAACTTCCATGTTAAATTTGCTCTAGAAGTAATAGCCTAACATACTACATAATACTTTGTAGAGAATCTCACATGTGACCACCACAGTGCTCTCAATCCATGCAGCATCAAAGATAAAGATTCTGGTGTAAACTCAAGTCTCAACCTACGAAGAGGTCTTGCCAGGCAGTGTGAAGATTTGTTATATCTTGGTACATATATGTATACATGTACCCAACTTTTTAATACTCATGCATCAGGTCTTCCTCACCTTTGGGTCATGATGTAAAATAAAAATGGTCTTTAGAAGGCAAGCTTCAAACAAATTAGCTCAAGAAGATGCACTAATTGTTGGTAAGTTAGTTCAATTGCCTTCCCAGACACATATGACCAAGTACCATGTCAATTGTTATGTTTGCATCAGGATAAAGCATATGACCATGTACTGTTGAACTTCACAGTGTTTCTCTTGGTAGAAACTGAGGAGGTTAAACTGTACAGGTAACAGTTACAAGTCCATAGAAGTATAGTTGACTTCTGGAAAATGAAAATATGCAAGTTGTCAACTATTTAATTACAACAGATGCTTGAATTTACCTGTACCCTCCACTTCTCTGGGATTGGTAGGTGGAGGATGAAGGGGCAGGGAGCCAGTTCTCTGGCTCATATAGGCTAACACAGTTTGACTCAAAAATTTGTTTATATGGCCCTAAAATACACTGACAGTGCTTGCTAAAACATCTGAGGCCAGAAGACTGTTACAAATATGGATAACTCTTTTCAAAAAGATTTTTTTTCTCAAATTCAGTCTACAGAACTGCAATGACAGAGGCATTACTGACTCAGCAAGGCTTGGAAAACAGTTTCCATAGGGGAAGCTGCTGTATTTCATATACTAATTTGCTCATATATACATACTGTACAGTACTGTATAGTACCGCAACATTAACATGTCTAAATGGCCTGCCTTGGCAATATACATTGCCTTAAAAAATCTGCCAAACAGTTCTCTGTTTCATTCACACTGGCTGGCACTTATAAGTTCTTGTAAGTTCACAATGTGGTACTGCCTTGGCAAATACTGCAGCTACATTATATCCAAAGTAGAGCATGTGTGAAGTTACACAAGGTCACAAAGATTGGCTGTGAGTTAAATTGAAACTCTCCAACTTATATCAAACTTAAGACATCTGGCATTTGTTGTACCTTACGCATTACTCTGACAGCTAAATTTAATAATTTTTTATTTGCCACATTTTAATTTACTTGGTGGAGGCTAATTTTGGGTGCCCCCCCCCCACCCAAGAAGAAAAAAGAAAGCAGTAAAGAAGGGCTTGAATACTGTCAGCCACCCTTAAGACATTCAAGGTGACTGCGATATGTGACTCTACAGTATACGTGTTGGCTACGGTACACACATAGCTATTATCATGTCAGGCCATGCAATCAAGTTCTGCCAAAAGAATTGTAAACATGCATGCATAAAAGGCATGTATAAGGATCGAAAAGCCACCATGATACTGTAACTGAAGCTAAAAATACTTTGCCAAAGACACAGTACATGGTCTGAATTTAGTCATGAAATCATGACTTTTTTTGAAGATCATGTGTTTCCCATTTAATTAAGGTCAGGAGATGTGATAAATTTGTAAAGTCTCTCACATGGGCTATGATGGAGAATGTGTAATTAAAATACAATGCACTCTCCAAACTTCAAGGTCTAGATAACCCTGGGCACTGTAGTACTCCTTGCACTATTCAAACTGGGCTACTACATTTACAAAAGCTATAGGCCCTGTAGACAAACTCACAACTGCCTAGTATTAGCTACATACCTTCACATTTTCCAGTAATGAGGGATCCATGGAAAACAAAGGTTTCATATAAGTAAACTGATAGGCCCAACATAAAAAAAAAATAACAGCCAGTAAATAAACATGCTCATGTTTTTCTTTTCTTTTGTCACTTAGTCACTCGATCTTAGTTCTGTATTAAGAAATGCCTAGCCCCGTGATAATATGATATATATGCATATGGCCTATCATGTACGTCAGTTTAGTACGGTTCAAGCAGGGAGTTGCTACAGGCTACATGCTGAACCAACGTTGTTCACCTACAAGATTTAACTTTAATTAATTGTGGCTAGAATCATGACGCAGAGTAACTATGTGCTAGCACAGAGGAAAATAAATAGAGCATTCACTCTTCGATTATCTCACGGGTGCTAGGGCTTGGCGGCTACTTTTGTATGGACGCACGAAATTTCACAAGTACAAGTACCCATTCTGCTAATCTTTGTTTACGTTTGGAGTAAGTACATGAACCGCTAAATGGTACCATTATGTATAAGGAAATGTATTGACACATGTTTCTCTAAAATGGATTACAAAGGTCTTAATTGTCATCAAAAATTATATTTGTGTAATTTTCTTACGGTAAATTAGTTTCTAAATATTTATTTGAGTATAATAACGGCGACCCAATTGTCAAAAATATGTCATATCAAATAATATTCCCTTTAATTGGACAATACTAATTGGAAAATACTAATTTCTGCACATGAGGACTGTTTATTGGATTATGAGGTTGACGCCCCCTCCTTATGAATAATGTACTAAGCTCATTAGTATGACGTCACAGAAACCAAGTGTCCCAAGTCTCTCGTTGAGAAGCAATACAAATAAGCAGCCGATAGAGGGCGTATTAAACCCAAGGTAAATATGGTGAGCTGTAGGTACTTAGCAGTACGAGAACACTCACGAGAGACTTGGCCAAGTCTAAAGTTTGGTGGGAAGGAATTGTTTTTTTTTAGCATGTGAGAGGACTGGCCGGCCCTGGATAGTATGAGCAGGGAGTTTGGAAAATTGTAGTATACACTCTGCACAAGGCTGTGTTAAAGGAGTATGACATTACACAGTATGGTTCAAGGACTAGACTAGCTCTAGTGGGTATCCTGTTGTTTTTAGTTTACATAGACATTTCTCATGATTATTCAGTCCAAACTCAGTGCATGTAATTGTGTAATGGCATCATTATTACCTTATTACCTTTACTGGGTCATTGATGTAAATATTATATATATATTATGCTTGTATACCTGTATGGTGTGAAAAGCAAATAAATGAAATGAAATGAAATTTTGATTTCTTTCAGAGTCAAAAGGAACTTTCACTCAGAGATATTACTTCAAGACATGGTTATGATGGTGTCAGTTGTGCCAGTGGTTACCTCGATGACATCTCAGAATCCAACAAGAAATACTTCCAAGTATAATATTCTATAATATTGATAATGTTTTTTACTAGTGTTCTAAACCTATAAAGAGGATTGCCTCACTACTCACAAAAACTGTAAATTAAATTCTGTTTCTGTTAAAATTACATCAGAAGTTGTGAGATGGATGTACTTGTGTTTTATTGATTCCTTGCCGAAGGCAGGCAAGGAATCTATGCGATGGTGATGGCGTGTGTGTGTATGTGTGTGTGTATGTGTGTGTGTGCGTATGTATGTGTGTGTGTGACGCTGCTTGTAAACACTCTATCTCAAGAAAGGTAATCTTGGGGAACCTCATACTTGGCATGTGGATACCCTATATTGAGTAGATGATCCCTATTGTTTTTGGTGAAGCTCAAAGGTCATTTGGGGTCACGAGAGGTCAAATAGTGAACGCCATAGAAATTGCTTGTAAACACTCTATCTCAAGATGTGTAACTTCAAGGAATCTCATACTTGGCATGTGCATGGCCCATATCAGGAAGGTGATCCCTATCGTTTTTGGTAGGGGTCACCAGAGGTGAAAAAGGCCAAAATCGTCCAAGCACAATATCTTTGAATGTAGAACTTGGTTTAACTTGAAACTTGCTGTGTAGCTGGCTTTTATGTAGTACATATTTGTCCTAAAATTTCATGAAGATTAGAAGTCATTTGAGGTCAAAATTAGCATTTTCTTTAAAGGTCTTCATTCTACGGTAGCTGTGATGAACCATTCATATCAATAATGTGATAACGGTCTACGTATATTTACTACACGCTCTGTAAAACTTAACCATACCCCAAGGGCATCCGTATCCAGAAGATCATGATAGCTGTTAGCTGATGGTATTCAGCTCTCCCATTGGATAGTTGTCCTGACGTAGTGAGTCTCTCATGACGATAGGCCGAACTATCCAGTGGGAGGACCGGATTTCGAAGATGGGGGAAATCCCTTTATACAAGTGACGTCACCATCGCGACGACTAAACGTGATCATGTGCAAACGAAATTTTCGCAGAAAAATATTCCTTTTTTTAAACACATTTATCGGTCCAAATGAGTCGTCATACCACAGAAGTGCTGTACGGGCACGATTGGAAGATTGTTGTGAATTGATAACGGAGAATAAGGCATGAACAGCGTGATTCAGGCAGGCGAAGTTGGTACCGAAAGGCGAAAGGCTGTGAAGTGCGCTACCTTTCCACTATTATATGTACTGTATATAGCCTAACGTATTAACTTACTCGTTTACTGTATAACGTTAGGACAGCCTGTGACTAACTGTTACTTGTTAGTGTTACTAAGTGCAAGTATCGTTAGAATGGTCTTACAAAGTTACATGTAGGCAGCTGGCTAATGATTTGTAGAAATCAGTTAGGCCAAGACCTGCCTACGAGTATAGCCTAGGCCCATACAGGAAAGTTCAAGAGTTTTCATGCAGATCTGTGGCAAATGAAATTGTATGCCGTACTGGCTTTGCCCGCTTTGGTGCACGATGGCGACGTCATTGGGGGGGGGGGGGCATACTAAAGTGAATGTCGGTACTATAACAAACACTAATGTTAGCCTAGCCTACACCTTAAGCCAAGTACACAGTAGGCCTATGTCTGCAGTAACCAACAGTAATGTATTGTAGTGTCAGGCTGCAGGATTATGCTTTCTGAGACTGGGGTGTTAACAATAAGTTGGCGTGGCATAGGCCTAGTCCCCTGTAAGGTTTCACGGTACCGCTGAAATTTGGTACTGCCACAAATGGTAACGGTAATACCGAAATACTGGTTCCATTAGAGACAATAGTCCAGTTTTTAACACAAAATACCTGCAAAAATGTTTAGATTCATCAGCTCAAAACTAAGCTTATTAAGTGATAGAGAGTCAGGGTTGTAGCTACTCTGGTCCGCGCCAGGTCAGTGAACCACAACAAAATTTTCTGCTAATATTTGTGGGTAGGCTACAACCCTAGTTCACATTTCATGCAGCAAATTTTTCATGCTTTGTAGCAAATCACAAAGACAGTAGGCCACATTCGATCTATCAACTCATAGGCCTACATAATGCGTACGTAGTCGAGTACAGTCCATCGATTTGTGGACAGTATCGAACGGATACTTATGTAGTAAACTAGTAATATACAGTGCGTGCATGCAGTACCTACCCCTCTTTATGATACTAAAACACCTAAAAACAAGCACATGTGGGCCTACACCCTGTGTTTGTGTATATGCATTACACGGTAGGATGGTGTGAAATAGCCAAGTAGGCCTAGTTGCATGGCAGTACTGTGGGCTTCGAAGTTCCATTTATAGTTTGTTCTGTGAGAGACTTTGGTTAAGATTATGGCCGGGATGTGGCAAGGGATGTGGCAGCAATATTTATACTCTTCTTATTTAAGAGAAGTGAATACTTGACTCACAATAAAAACAAAAAGATTTGAGCATAGATAGCATTATTTGTCACTGCCATTCTCCCGACTGTTGGCTTCGGCCCGACTATGTACTATTGAAAATGGAATATTGGTACATGGATGTCAGTTAATGGTTCCTTGGACCCTTATTCGCAACATTCATGGAGTGGCTCCGCCATATGTTACCCTGGACTTGGCCCAACCTGTGTCCACTGTGGTGCTATGGTAGAAGGGAATAGAGCGCCAACTCTTCCCTTAAGGGTGCCATGATATTGCTAATGGGGTTTGTGGCAATTGTACAGTACTCCCCAGTTTATGTTTCGTTCAGTCGCAATTCCGGATAGCAGTCACTTGGTGGGGTCCTACTAATTTTAGCCCGGCTCGCCCTGTGCTACCTAAACTTAGCCTGGCTATACATGAGTGTACATTATAGAAGCATCGTAAATGTACGTAATGAGGTACGATAAAGTTGACTGCCTAAAGAACTTGGTGGCCGAAAAATACCTTTTCAATGTTGTATTTTGAAGGCAAAAGTATGATTTTATTTATATTTTTTTTAACAAAAGTAATTACAGAATGAGTCAATGAGTCTGCATTGACAATATTAATTTTTATCAATCATAAATTTCAAAGATCATGTTCAGTGTTTTGGCAAAGTTACTGCAAAGTTTGCCGGGTCCATAGGCCTGCCTGGAGTGCCTCAGCTTGAATGGGCATCAACAGTTGAGTGACGGGCATGTTACTTTTGAAAGTGTAGGGGATTATTCTCCGCCCACTCGGCCACTTTTCTTTCCCGGCAGACGGAATCCTGTATGTGAAAATAACTAGAGGTACATTCGTGATCATACCGTAATTTCATTAGCTCTGACAACATGGGCGTCCAAGGTTGAGGCAAGGGGGGACACTTGCCCCCCTGGAAAATCAAAAACGAAGAAAAAATAACGAAACCTTCAAGACTACTTCTGTCAAATTTTGAAATGATCTCACACCATTTTGCATCTAGGCTCCTTGAAAAAGACAAAAACTTTTCAAAGGGGAGTGACGCCCAATCACCGAGGCCAGCGACAATCCTACTTTGATGTGACCCCTCAAAGTGGTTTCCCCCCAGCTACGGGCCTGCTAATCTGATCAATTAAAGTTTTTCCCCCATGATGTGACAACATAGCCTAACTTAACACATACAGTAATTGGCTTTTTTTTTGGGGGGGGGGGGGGGACAAACTTGTTTAATATTACTATACGTGTGATTTACGTACCAATTTGCTGTTAATACGTTTGCTAAACAATTGAACTTCTTTACGGCGGTTGATTTGTACGTACATGGACAGCCGGGCTCTAATTAGTAGGACCGCTTGGTGCTGGGCTTCCAGTATGTTAGTAAATATCTGCACACTGTATACTATGCATAGTAATGTGTAGGCCTATACTTACGGAACCATTATGCTGCAAGCACATTTTGAGGAAGCTGTATGTTTTCATGTATAGTTTTTCATAAATACTGTTGTACTCCTCCATTGGTTAATAATATTTTCTATAATAGTTTAAAGCTTAGATGAGTTACAAATACAACGCAAAGCTGTTTTTGCAAACTTTTATTCTCCAAGTTAAAACAAACGTCACAAGGGTACTCATTAGCAACATAGGATAACATTAAAATTAACATTTCCGAGGTGAAATTTGTTATTGGAATGGTGAAAAATAATTTAAAAATGCACGTTTCAGGTTTATAATTTAATATAAAAAATGCAAGGCAGTTATCCAATGGATGTGGTGTTTATAATTCAGTAATATTCCATTCAATTGTATTTTCAAAAAATATTTTCGCAGTACCATCGGGTACGGTTCTCATCGATACTTTGGTATCTTATGATGGGTGGTAACATATGGGTACCGGTATATACTTGTACTTACAAAAATACCGGTATACCGTGAAATATTAGTCCCATTGCATGACATAATTTGGCGTAATTCTGTGGCGTACATCATACAAACTTTTCAGTATGTATAGGCCTAGGCCTACTATGTGAATTTGAGAAAGGTTGAGACCAGACAAAGCTTTTGATTCCCTGACATAGAGGAATCTATGCAACGGTGATGCCATGTTAGCTGTATGTATGTGTGTGTCTGCTGTATGTATGTGTGTGTGTATGTGACACTTAGCTTGTAAACACTATCTCAAGAAGGGTAACCTCAAAACATGAGTTTAGGGAGAGAACGTCATTAGCAAACATGATTGGTGCTTCGAAGATTGCTTTTTAAGTTTCAATGGCAAGGAATCACTAAGCCTTTTGGCTTTCTGGTTGGTGATGGCATCTCCCCTCTCTTTGCTGTATGTAAAATAGCAACAGTTCATGTTAGAATGTAGGGTTCTTGCAGCCTGGAAAAGCCATGATATAGTATGTCCGCTTTTAAGGCATGAAAAACATATAATTTCGCCCAAAATAACAAAAGACTAGGAAAAGTCGCAGTGTTTTTGTATGTGTAGCTCTGTACCTTACAAATGCCTGTACAATACATATTTTTTCCTGGATTTTTGTACCCAAGGAAAAAAAAAAATCTATTCCTGGATTTCTTTAAATTTGGTCATGAAAAGGCTACATAAAAGTCATGGCATTCTATTGTCCTTAAAGTGCAAAAACCCTGTTGTAGTTGTACTGACATGGCACATTTTTTCTTCTTGAACTCATGGGTAGCAGTATTATATTTGTGCAAAATCTCATTGTACTCAACACACTAAAGCTATGTTGATAAATGTAAATTTTGTACATTAATACACTCATATCTACAGGCTTGTGTTTCTTCATGTTCAGAGATACTACACTGGTGCTCATACTTACTGTAATATAAAGATACTTTTGAGGTCAATAAAAGAAGGTTTGATAAGGATTTTGTTTTCAAAATTCTGGAGGTGTTGACTGTTTTGGTGATAGGTTGAAGGGGAGGTGAACACATCCCCTTTTCAAAAGTTTCAAAAATTTATTAGTGGACTTACATGCAAAATAGTAATTTTACATGCAAAATGGTAATTTCATTGGCACAGCTTTGAACTGTAATAAAAATTCACAATTAGACTTTCTAAAAGTTTATTTTATAAGAAGGAGGGGGAGGGGTGGTTAGGAACCCATGGGGGTAGCTACCATTGCAGGCCTAAAGAAAAACCCCTGTATGGTTCTGATGTTTCAAGGTAAAAGCTGGGCAACTGCACATCATCTGTAATAATATTCCGTTGCCAAGACCTTCCAAGACCTTTTTTACTTGAACCTTGTAATTGTGGGAATTTTTTCATATAATAATACTTTCATTCTCCTTCTTTCAACTGTAGGAGTTGTTACAGCAGCTGCCTCCTCCTGATTTCATGAAAACAGATACTCTTCTGATAGATGATGATGAAATGTATGATCTGGGGAGTATTTTTATTGGAACGCCGGGAACAGGAGTTGCACCACATGTAGTGGAAACTTGTTCAAACTTCATGACTGCTCAGGTATGGTGAATCATTTTTGGTTTTAAACTGCACATTTTTGAGAATGTCTTGGAAGATTCTGGAGTGAATAATATCCACTACAATTAGTTCTGATTAAAGTACCAGCTATCACTCACTTACCAGACCAAATGTATAGTAGTTGCCCATATCTCATTCCGAAATGAAGTTGGTATTTTGGTGATGGGGTTAGGATCATGCAGTGTGTACATACTGAGGCCTGTACAATTGAGTATAGTACCAGTATGTACACTTTTCTTATGCTTGCTTTGCTGGGTACTAAGGCTGTATGTTGGGCTGCAAACTGCACCACTGCATGCCTAATGAAATATCAGTGATGCTGTTTGTCACTAGGGTCTGTATTATTGTGGTTGCACACATACTATACCTAGACATAGTGGTCAACAGACCTGCGTCCACTGAGGTTCCTAAGGTATACCTCATCCCATTGACCTACTGTTTGCTGTGCTGCCTACTTGGCCAGCATTTCTTTATTTTCTCATCTCTACTGATATAACAAACATAGTTGGTTAGAGTCTCTAGTCCAGTCAAGTGTATTTGATTCATTTACTCTTAGTTTGTTAAAGTCCAGTGTAAAAACATTACCTTAGTCAAGCTCAACTCCTAAATCGAAGTGTAACTGTTCCAGTCAATTCGAGCTAGCAGTTGACTTAAACATCTGGTGATTATTAACTTTAGATTGATAACAGTAAATGCCTATTTTGTTACACTTTTTGCCTACACCCTTTTTCTTGAGTATCAGCCCAAATGAGTTTCATAGCTCAGTAATTGTTTTCACCCTATGTGTATTGATATACCTCTAAGTATGAATGATTGTCAATGGTTTACTCAGAATGTGTAATATTGATACAGCAATAGCACCAATATTCTAAGATCAATGAGTCTATCACTTTCAATCTTTACTCATACTCCACAGGTCACAGGAGTCACATCTTGGAGTTTTTCCTGGCCTGTTCTTGAGGATAGAAGTATACATTGGAGTAAACCCATTAGATTTTACCTTCAACCAGGTAAGGCACATCCATATTTTACCACACTACTTTCAGTTGGGTAAGGGAGGGGGGAATGGAGTACTTAGGTGATAATGATCAATGATTGTCACAAGTTTGCACAAAATGGAAAATTTATTTTGCCAATATGGTGTGCTGCAGCCCCAAGCCGCTGTCCTGTTCTGTATGGTAATGGGTATTTTGAAGGGTGGTATCAAGTTATGACTCTAGTTTTTGTAGGAAGTCTTTGGCACACAAAAAAATAACATAGTCATCCCAGTGACATGACTTAAACATGTGAGGGTAGGAAAAACTCAAAACCAATCTAGGCTAGGAATGGTGACCATGGGCTCAGCAATATAAACTTAACAACAGACTTTATGGAATGTGTGTGTGTGGATAGGAGAAGATGTGGGAAGATGAACACATACTTTTAACCACAAAATATGTGCACTGCTGGACCTCTACAGCAGAGGTTTTCCATAGCCAAAACTTAATCCTGCCCGCAGAAAAATTGGATTGCCAGAACTCAAAGCTGTTGCCCTTTACAGGTCTCCATCTAAGAAAAGAAGATCAGTAGAGATGGTGCTTAGACAAGTGGCTTCTGATAGCAGTCATGGCACAATGACACTTTGATGTTAAGGGGGAGTGGGGGGGGGGAGGGTTTGACATGGGAGACTCGTTGCTTTAGATGTCTTAATCGTAATTCCATGCCCACATGAAATTCTTCATATGGCTCCTTGGGAAGTTTATTTTGCGAACCCCTGCTCTGTTGAACCATCCTCTTGTCATGTTTTTGAGACAATGATGGACAGGGCATAACGTGAAGGTGATGGGTGTTGGGAAATAAGTAAGTTACCCTAAGCACTGATATTGTATCACTCCACCATTGCAATCTAGCTTCATTCTCATTTTTTTATTGTTATCACAAACTGAGCACTTTAACCTACTTTGAAGTAAATGCAAATTCATAAACATCAGGGTTTATTTATTTGCACAGAGCATTGTGATCATTTGCAGCACTTTGGATGCTTGCAAATCACTCTTGCAGATCTTATTTTCCAATAGGTCAGTGTCAGGACTGTCATAGCAAAAAGTCAGTGATAGCCATATTTTGTGAATATTTTCATTCAAGGATTTCTATGGCCGAACTGAATGCCTCAGCCATCTCAGCTAATGAATTAATTTCTACTTAAAGTGGAAGTTGTTGATTGGTTTTGTCATGTACCCATTTGCTAATTTTGACATGTTTGGATGCTAAAGAGGACATGTTTTGCAGACTCCTTCCCCCCCCCCCCCCTCTGCCATTGTTGCACCCACTTGCTATCTGAAGCCAGAAGAAAGAAAAAATGTCTAGCATGATGCTTATATTTCCCATGCTGCATTGAAGCTTTATCAAAGTATTGCACCTTTCACCCAATTTTTAGCTCATATCCAGCCACGATCAAGGAGGGTGGACATTTTCTGTCTGTTTACATTTGTGCAAAATATGCTATTTCTCTCACATGGTTTATTGGATGTTTATGAAGTTTGGAGACAATGATCCATGGGTTGAGGGCTATCTAGGGTTGTCAAGAAATGTGATTTGAAAGGTCATTCTGGGGTCATTTGGAGCCATTTTTGGAAATAGTAGTTGAAGTATAATGCAGAGGAAATTTTATTGGACATACCAGCATTTGTCTTTACAATGGAAAGCATTTGTAAAGATTATTAAAATTACATCAGAACAGAGTGTAAAACTTATTTTGGCAAAGCTGACTGCATGTATATGTTACTCTTGGATAAAAGACACTTCAGTGTGCTTGAAGTGGAATTGGCTTATTGAATACTGCCTCTGGCTGTTAGGTTTTACCTGTGGAAGGAATTGATTGTACATGTCGCGAACCACTTATCAAATACATGTGAGTGTGCTTAAATTGGAATTGGCTAATCGACCATTAGTCTTCATAAGTCTTCATATAGTTTAAAACAAACTGTAAGTGAATACCTTCAGAAGGTTCTCAGACTTCAAACTTGCTAGTTGGCAACACAGACATTTTGTATTTTGGTAACCTGGTTTGAATGTGCATTTCCTATACAGAACTTGAAACATTTCTAGATATTTTAAAGACAGAGTATATAAGATGGTTTGTACTTGCAGGCAAGTTACAGATCCAAGCTTGCGAAGATTTGTGTGAAACAAAGATAAAAAGCTCAAATTTGCGCCACCTGGTTCCTTGATCAAATAAATATTGATTGAGGTACAAAAAGGGGCAAACGACCTGCCATGCTCACTTCTGAACGTGAGAGTTAGATGAGGTTTTACATCTCAGTTTCTAACCAATTGCTGTAAGTCAAGCTGGCCACGGCCTTTTTTCCAGTTGCGGCTCACTGGCTTGTTTTCGCTACTCCATTGCTTATGCTGGGCACCAAGCACAGTGGCAGTAGGTTCCATTTTTTAAGTCTTCGGTACGACCCATCCAGGAGTCGAACCCCAGACCTTCCAGCTGCAGGTTGGATGCTCTAACCACTTGACCACTTCTTAGGGCCAAAAATGTCTTGCTGCCAAATATTCACACACAACTTTAATCCCAGTGTAAGAAATGTACCTTCCAAGCAGGAACAGATGGCCATAAGATGTTTCTACCCCAGGTTGATCAGCTATTTGTGCATGCACAGTCATGCTGAGATGTTCGAATAAATTTATGTGAGGGATCTGTGCATTAAATTAAACAAACAGGGATTTTCAGTGGTGTAGTCATGGCTTCAAATACAGACTTAGCCTTTGGAGCAGCATTCAAGTCTGGGCCTTTCTTTGAGACTGATCACACTGAGTATTTGACAACTAAAGAGAAAGTCAGTAGTTCTGCATAATGGCTTATCTTCCTCCAAGATAAAGCCTCTCTTTGCCTCAGTTGGGCTGATCATTCATATTGGAACATGGTGTTAAGTTGGTGAAATTGGGGAAATGGTCAAGATTTCTTCTTTATGAAATAGTCAAAGTAACTGCATGACAGATGAAGGATGCTGGGTATGTTCATAGTGGTTGTGTTCAAATGGAGAAGTATCACTCTGAAAAAACTCATATGCCGAGCCATAAAAGATGGCACAAATTCACATGACAAACTGAGCAATCCAGTAATCAAAGCTGTAGGCTTCTATTTAAATCTGTTACATAGTGAACATGCACAGTATTAAAAAAAGAGCTATTTCAAATTAATATGTATAGATTCTAGATGTAATGAAGCACCTGTTGAAAATTCTGAATATTGTTTGTTTTCAAGATACATCTTTCAGCAAAGTGTGACCAAGTCCACATATCATGTACAAGCCTGGGATGGCTATAGTCATCTAGGAGTTTCAGTAAAACTAATTTATCAGGCAGATAATTGGGCTAAAAAAAATAAACAATTTTCTCAGTTCATACAAGTCTTTCTTGAGCACAAATGGCTCAGCCCCTCTCCTTCCTTACCACGAAGTTATGTTGTAAGCCTAAGAATTTGAGTGAAAAACTCATCAGCTTTGCTGAATTTATAGTTTTTTCAGAGATACTAGTTTGTTATTAAAGAGTACTTTGGTTGAAGGAGCACTTCTGCAGTTAAGAGTGGGATATTGATTGAAACAATTGGGTGAGGTCCAACTGAGGAGGATAATAGCAACATGGTATGGGTGAAGAGGGCTCTGTTGTCTGACTTCCTCATAAAGGTTACCCTCAGCCAATCTTAAAAAATGTGGGCAAAGTCATACTGCATTGCAGTGTAAATAATTTGGCAAAGGTGTCTGTCAACATGGAAGATAGGTATTGGAACAGAATCTCCCTTGCAGCTTTTCTTGCGGGTTGATCTGTATATTTTTTGGATCTGTTTAATCTTAACTGACTCCTGGCCTCTACATTCAGGTATGAGTTACTGTACCGTTGGTGCTCTAGTTACCATGAGATCGACTGACTTCATTGAAGGGTCTTATTTGGCTGCTAGCTGGCATTGAAAACCCTTGGTATATAAAGCACTGCAGCGAAGCGAGATGTCAGTGTGTGCTCACCCAGAAGTCACTACTGATATTTTCAAGCTTGTAGTGTCAGGTTCTCGATGAAGATAAGAAATATTAGAGAAAATGTGACTTCAAATCTGTTTACAACTGTTTAAAAGGTATGGCTAAGCCAAGAGCTTTTTCAGTTTCTATGTCTACATCTCCCTGTCTAGCTCTAATCTGACCTCAGTTTTTACTGCCAATACTCTGTGCAAGGTTCATCTGAGAGAATGGAAAGGCAAATCTTCTTCAGATGGAAGCCTTCAGCCTAAAACAGAAAGTGAGGGGTTCTTAGCAGGTTTACATGAGAAGTCGAAGCACAAGCTTGAGTTGAATCATTTCACTCACAATTGCACTTGGTAGTGATGACTCACAACATCTGCAGGTGCAGAAGAATAGAAATATGCTGTTCTCTTTCACACCCGGACTCCCTTAGTGAATTCACTTAGTGAATGACCTATAACGTAATTCTTTGTTGTTTTGTTGCGTGAGTGAGTACATGCAGTACTATGGCCTTGTTTTTTTAGACTGCAGGGAGGAGGTTACAAGCAAACAGCCCATTTCCTGTTTGACCGTGTGAGGCTGCTTTTGTATCCTGTGGTCAGTTTTGTTTACTTTAGTCCGAGAATGTAACACTGTCCGAGAATGTAACATTCAAGTATCGATGTGGGCTTGTCATGGCATGAACTAATTATCAGCGTGTTGCATGGCACACATTGTATTAATTTGATGATATAGCCTCTGAAGTAATTTTACTCATCCAATATTTTTTCCTACTCCTCCCACAGGGGAGATTGTCTTCTGGTTTACATCCATGCGCCACCATATTGAAGTTGTAGAAGACTGCTCACTTAGTTTCAACTTCAAATTCAACAGCCCAATACCAAAGGAGTACTATGAAAAAGTGAAACAGGATGTGTCCTCACTGCTAGCAGAAATAGAAAATGGTGCTGGTGATGCTAGTTTAACCTCTGACCTGGATTTTATAAAAGACTGTTCCTTACATGAGAAAGGAGGAGGATGGATGATTAGCTAGGAGAAGATACAGAAAGAACAGAGGAAGAGGATGGAATTAAAGCGTGAGGTATCAGCTACAGAAGCTAGAGAGAGAGGAACAATGAGGTTGCTGTAAACAGCAGTTCCAGCTCATGTCAGAACAAGAAGATAGAATGAAGACAATGAGGTTTGAAGAAAGGGGAAGGGGAAATGAATTCTGTGTGTTTGAATGTAAACTTGAAACGTGATGTTTGCAGTGAGTGGATGTCAAATCCAGTATACTTCAGGGTATAATTTAATAGTTCTTGAGGGTTATTGCTTTATTTTAACAAAAATGCCATTGAGGTTTATGCATACGAAAAACTTTGTAAAATATTTCTGAATTTGCGTAGCAATTTGACCAGATTTTAACAAAATGCAGTACAGTACCAGATAAATACTCTGAACCTGCATAGAAACTAAAGAGAGTACTTCTGTGAGAGTCCCAGAAAATGTCAAACAGAGGGTCTCAAGTGTTTGGGTGGAGGGCTGCCTTTAACTTTAGGTCATCCTTGAAATTACTTGAAGAAGCCAGGACAGAATAGCTCTTCTTGTTAATATGTTGGGCTACTCAAATCTTTTGTGGGCCATTTCAGTGCATGTCCTGGACGGCCACTTGAGAACCTATGTATAGAGTATTGATTCACAATTCAGTATTTTTTTTTGAGAGGGACATCACCTTCACCCCTTAAAATTCCCTTTCTTCCATGAACTATTCTTCCCTGTCTTCCACACCTATTTACCACAGCATTGTGGAAGCAGGGTTTTCTGCATTCTTTTGAGATACTGTAAGTGACGCATGACACTTCAAATTGATTCTTCCCATGATGGGCTGATACTCTACCATCATACTTGGTTTATAACCCAGTACTTTTAACAGGTTCTTCAGATGATGCTGTGCCTCAGCATTATTGCTTGATAGTTGGCTATCATCTTTTGTGATGAGAAGTGGGAATTCTAAATTGCCAGATAAGTTGGTTTGGACACTCTCCATCATTTGGTCCCCAATTAACATGCTTTAACTTAGGTATGATTCCTCTTTTCTAGGTCAATATCACAAATTGGGATTGTCTCATGTGAATCTGTGCCTACCATGTTCAATACTGAGGCATGGATTACACCTCTTGTACTGTTCGTGCTCAGTTGTCCTAACACAATCCATGGAGATATGTTTATAGGCCCCTTTGGGGTGCCCTTTAGGCAGTTCCTGCATTCTTTTAAAAACTTCTGGACAGTTCTACCCAGAAGGAGGATAGTGTCTTACTCATCTTTTACCTCAGCTATTCAGTTGGCAGTAACCCACATATACCTCTGGTGTGTGTATTACTTTTCGATCTCCAGGAATGTCCGAATTCTCCATTAAGATTGGTAATTGCTCTTTGTGCTCTGTCAGTGCCTTGATTACTATGCCATGTGCCCATCTACCTGTTGGGACAATATGGTGACCCCTACATGTTGGAAGCTCATACTTGTCCAGGGGAATTCAGACATTCTCTGTCACGAAGTATAGGGTCGTCTAGACACACACTGGATTGGTAGTCAAAAACAACTTTATATTAGAATATCGCTGATAAATACTTCCACTGTACTAAAAAACTTGTGCTTATAATACCGTACGTATTGTACACTGCTTGCTTGACAACGTCATCATGTCTGTACACAACAGAAACTTCAGAAGTACTCCAGTTCACTTACTTATATGCCTACTGTACACAAAACATACCAAACATTCCAACTTTCTTAACATATGCCAGTTAAGTGTGTGCTTAGTAGCTTACACAAAACGATAAACACAGGTGCTGTACATAACTTCAATTCAAAACAAACTGTGAAACTATATACATTTCAACACTCCCATTCAGTGAACAGTTTGTTTATGCTCCAGTTCTACAAGTCCCATCCTTTTATGAATGACTTTAAAATTTCCTTTCGATAGTGGTTTTGTTAATAAATCTGCTAACATATATTCAGTGGGACAGTATTTCAGTTCAATGATATTCTACTAACTGCTTCTCTAACAAAGTGAAATCTAACCCTTTTGTGCTCGGAAGCCAGGATACAGGAGAGGGTTCTTAGTTTAGTTGATATTTTGACACTTTAAGAAAAAATACTTGTACAGAGTCCTTTATATGATTCGAAAGGTCAGAGTTTGAGGATTCGATGTAGCATATTATTTTTTGACAATTAGTCTCATTACTTATGCAAATTAGCTCAGCAGGTACCAATTTTTTTGTTTCCATGGAAACCACATACAAATTATCCTTGGTTTTTTTTTTTGGTAAAGGGGCATGTTCACACTTTCCTCTTTCATTTGATATCTTGTTTTTGCAATTTGGTCGTCAAATGATGAAGATAGAACAATTTTAGTGAAGGAAGGTGGCGCAGTAACACTACATACATTACAAGCCTAGGCCTTCGTTCGTACATACATACTGTATGTAGCCTAACTAGGCTGTTACACAGAGTACATACACTAGCCGAGACATATCTCGTACTGGCTTAGATTCTTGCAAAGATTTCGTACTTCTGAAGAGTCGGTTGCAATTATTAGGATACTGAACATTCACTTGACTTGAAAAACTCGAAATTATGGTGATATTCCATCGTTTTGGTCTGTGTTTTGACAAGAATGTTCGTTGTGTATGTTCGTTGTTACTGTATGCACCAGCAATGTACAAAGGTCACGGTGTCACCATAGTGTTTGTTTACATAGGGGCCTCTAGTTTGATCAGTTTAGATGGTGCTATATAGCCATGACTTCATTATTTTGATGCTTGAGGCTTATATGGAATTTTGTAAAGACCATTTTGGTTTTTGAATGACCAAAAATCGGACTTGTCGTTGTGGAGCTGTGAATTCCTTCAGTGGGATCAAATTTTGGGGTAATTTTTGACAATTTTGAAGCACTTTTTGATCTTTTTTGTAGGATTAACACTTCAAAACAAACTGTGAAACTATATACATTTCATTTCATATTTTGATGGGTCATGTATGTAGTAACATTTTGCCAAGACTTTTTGTAGAGCTGGAATGGGCAACAGAGCATTTCGCATACTTTATACACTTTATGTTGTTCTCTCTCTTCTGGTTGAGGCGTTTCAGATCTTTTATTTTCTAGTTCTTTGTTGGTTTGTTTCTGTACACCAACATGTATGAAAGAGACATGTTTTTGTCATTCCACTTTTGCATTTGATCTCTGAGCAGTGTGGAGCTATGTGATATCTCCTAAACCTGAAACACAATCCCAGTTTTCTGCAAATTCTTGTCTTTCAGTTACAAGTTCTCTACTCCAAGCAAATGCACTCTGTGAAGGTCTGGAGTCTAGAATTGAGTCTAATTTGGCTTCTGCAATAGTCAGGACCTCATGAGTGACTGTTTGTCATCTCAGGATCTCACAGAGAATCAGCCTTTCCCATGCTCTTCTAAATTGGCTTGTCATGGGAAAGCTAAAGTGCCACTTGTATTGATCCTTGCTTTAATTTAAAACCCTTCACTTATCACGGATGCTAGTATACAGATGGACTTCTTTTAGTTGATCGATATTTTGAACTTTTCAGAAAAAAAAAATTTGTACAGAGACCTCTGTATCATTGGAAAGGTCAGAGTCTGAGGGTTCGATGTAGCATACTATTTTTCGACAATTAGTCTCATGAATTATGCAAATTAGCTCAGCATATACCAGTTATTTTTGTTTCCATAGAAACCACATGGAAATCATCCTTGTTTTATGGTGTAGGGGCATGTTGGCCACCCTTTCCTCTTTCAGTTTATACCAAGTTTTAGAATATTTACAGTAAAATGACAAAGATAGAACAATTTTAGTCAAGGTAGGTGGCTAACGCTATGATATATAGTAGCCTAGGCCTGCACTCATACATAGATACTGTACGTAGCCTAACTACACACACTATAAGCACACTAAGTGCGCCACATACCTGCTTGGGATCGATCAGATGGCCTAGTTGAACAACGGATTCTACCGATTCTGGAGATTCACTTGACTTGGAGACGTCGAAATTATGGTTATGGCCTCCCTTTGCTGTCCATTTTGACTGTCTTTTGTGTCTTGTGTGTTTGTTGTACATTGTTATTGTACACACTGTCAGCATACAAAGTAACATTATTAGTACAGTGTGTGTATATATGAGAGACTCTTGTTTTGACCACAAATGATGGCTACGGCATCTTCTAAAGAACATTTTGGCGTTTGAATGAAAAAAATTGGACTTACTGTTGAAGAGCTATGATTTTTTTTATCAGGCCAACTTTTTGAGGTAATTTTCGACAGTTTTGACCCAATTTTGACCTATTTTTGAGGATATTCTCCAAACTCTGTACCCCTCACACTTGGGCTTGTCTCAGCGTATTTTTGATGCCCAGTACTACTTCAGAAAAGGGATGGAGGTGTTGGCCCATTTTATATTGCTGGAAATAAGTTTTTTGAAATCATAACAGCAAATTCTCGAATTTTTGCTTTTTTTCTGAATAATAACAAATTCAACTCAATTTTAAGACGAAATTGTCACCATGAACCCACCCCCAAAAATGGTAGAATTGGACAGAACTTTGTGTTAGCTTATCTTTGGTGGTTGAATGAAGGCTCAGGAGTGTAAAATGACAGAGTTACAATTTTTTAAAAAAGGTCTCTAATTTGACGTCGAATTCGACGTCTCTTTGAGTAAAAAGTTAAATTAATGTTGCCCACCTCTGGTCAAGACAAGATTCGAAATGCCTATTTATGACAAGTAGGCAAGTTTTATAAACTTGCGAATGGCCTTTTTCTCCTCTTTCCATCCTGTGTCTCTGGTTGGACTTCTTTCTCTACGTGACAAACTCTTCTCGGCAATAATTCCTTGTTCTCTGGATAAATCAGATGGCCCTTTGTTCTGATGTAAGGTTTCAACATGCCTTATAATGTTCCCCTCTTGGCCAGAGCTGTAGAAGCACCTCTTGTAGGCAAAATGCTCTGCCTTATGCCTTTCTCTCTGGTGATTTTTCAACCTGGCCACAGCTGACAGGCTCCTCTTAAATTCAACAAAAATCACACCCTTTAACAGTATTCAGAATGTAAATCTCGGCTATTATCAATTCATGACAGAGGATGATCTACAAAGTTATATGGGTCCTAGACTAGAGCTGGATCTGGGAAATCCTGCCTGCAGTGCATACAGCAGTCGGATCATTAAAATATCGTAAAAGCAGTAGTAGCAGACAGCTGAGCGGAGTACCAGGAATAAATTACAAAACAATTCAAATAGAGTATAACTAAACTATCATCGTATTATGTGAAATAACACAATGGATGTAACTGAACTGATCGGAACCTTCAGTCAAAGAGTATACAACATAAAAATACATTAAATAAGAATACAGTAGTACATAAACAGGCATTAATTAATACTTATGGGTGGTTCATCACTACATCGACTGGTGCTGTCTTCTCAGAAACTCAGTCATGTTGAGAAGTTGATTCTGCTGGTACATAGCGTCCTAGTAAAATTGAAGTATCTGAACAGTACTTACAGTTCGTTGGTACCAAACATTCACACAATGGCACTTCCAAAAGTCCAATCAAATGTAAAACAATCTGATCTAATAACACAGTAAGGTCATGAACAGCACAAATAAGACATTGACAGTCACTGCTAGGAATCGTCATGGCAAACTCGTTGAAAATATTAATTAACGGCTGAACAAAGTAGTTACTTCAAAATCTTCTGGTTCCTTCTAAGACAGTTCGGTGAGAGACCAGGTGATTTATAATACAAAACAGGATACTGTTCTTTCTTCCGACAGTTATGGTCTTCTGAACAATACGTTGTCAGGAGTACAGCAATGCAACTTATTCAGAATAAACAGTAGGAAAATCTCTCCCATGCTCCTCCTACTTAGTTTTAAGATGAGATAGACATAAATTATAACTTTCCTTCTCTCTTGCAGAGACAGTGAATCAAGTACGTAACTTAATGTGAAATAATAGAGTGATTTGTAGTGACAACTACAAACAAAAATCTCAGTAACTCTGTAACTCTCTAGTCTCTCTGAATTGCTACAACCTTTGCTCCATCTTTTATTTAATTTTGCAACAGAAAAGTGAACTGGAAGGAACACACCCAGAGGTACTCTTCCAGCTAAAATGGGTAAAACATTTCATCTGTATCACCCCCAACTTCCTGGTGACGTCATGAAGGTGTGCTAGACATTGTTTGAGATTCATATCTCCTACGCAGTGCTCCATTAATCTTTGAAATGTGGCCGGTGCATTGGTCAGCCCAAATGACATTCTTTTACACTCATAGAATTCCATGGGGTCGTAAAAGTTGTCTTTTCTTTATCTTTAGCCATCTTGATTTGCCAATACCAACTCTGCTGGTCAAGAGAGCTGAACCAGTGTGTGCCACATAATGCGCCAAGTGACCCCTCAATGCGCGGTAATGCATATGCATTCTTTATGGTGTCATTATTCAGTCTACGATAATCTGTGCACAGCCTTATGCTCCCGTCCTTCTTCTTTACTACAACTATTGGAGATGCATGAGGGCTATGTGATTCTCTGATTGCCCCACTATCCAGCATATCCTGCAGACACTGGCGGACTTGGTCATACTGGGCGGGTGCAGTACCTACGGTATCTTTCTTTGAATGGAATCCCACTCTTCACTGGGATTTCATGCTTAACTGCTTTTGCATGTCCAAGATCATTTTGTGCTTGCAAAAATGTCCTGGTTCTTAAATATTGCATCCTTTAGTTCTGATACTCCTGACTGACAGGAGAGTCATTCCAGCTAAATTCTTCTATAAAGTTTGTAGTCATCTTTCCTGTTTTCAGTTGCATCAGGGGTCTGCACATACTGGGAAAGAACCTGCATGGAACTTCCTGATGAAGTCCCTGAACTCAAATCATCTATCCACATTTCGGTGTGATAGTGATAGATTCATCAGAATTATTGTATAAAGATACTGGGATCTTGGACCTTGGTTCCACTTTAACTACAATAAACATGTCATGTACAGCAGAGAGAAGTCCACCGGTGGTCCCCCCCCACACCCCACCCCCCCCCACCCCCCCCCCCCCCCACCCCCCCCCCCCCCCACCCCCCCCCCCCCCCACCCCCGTCCCCCCCCCTCCCCCCCCCCACCCACCCTCCCCCCGACCCACACACCCGCCCCACCCCCCCCCCCCCCCACCCCCCCCCCATTTGTAACCAAGCTTCATCCATCTACTCTATTGCACATGTGTATCTACAGATAATACTCTAACACAGTGCTCCCCAACCTCTTTCAGCTCATCACTCCCTTTCACCGGATGAATTTGGACAAATATCCCTTCCCCTCCATCCCATCTACAGCATAGTATTGCCAACTTTAAGAATAATAATACATCTTGAAAGAAAGGGTAGGCCAACACACATAGTTTTTGCATGTGGGTTCAGTGTAGCATGAAGGCTTGATCAGGGTCAGGGTTGGAGAAATGTTTTTGGATATGGGCACCAGGGACCCTTCGAAAGAGTGGAGCGGCCCCCCAAGGACCCCCTAATGGGGTCCAGGGGCAACATCCTAATGGGACCAGGGGGCAAAGCCCCTGGAAACTCATGGATATTTACCAATTTGTCAACTTAAGAATGAAGGAAGTAAAGTCAAATTCCAACCATCTTTCAAGTACCTAATAACCTTTAAATAAGTGCTTAAAAGATCACAGAAATTACTGTACCCTTAGACCATTTTGTATTTCAGTAGCTTCTAATAGTTCTAGTTCCCTTTGAATCTGCAAGTGGCATGTCTTACAGGTGGGAGGAAGATGGGCGGTATTGGTCGCATGGGCTTTGAAAGACTTGTGCCAGACAGTAATAATGAGAAAGCCTAAATTGGCGCTCTGGAAAATTGCATTTTTTGAAAACATTTTTGACGTTTCACTTCATAAGTCATTGCAAAAGTTATCTTTTATGTTACAGTTATGTACAATTATAACATCTGTCAGTATGTCATGTCGCTGGACAGCAAGGAAAAACAACATTCAAGGTAAAGAGGCAGGGTAACTTTTAGACTTGGCCTCTTTGCTCACCACTTTTGCTGCCACAGATGGGAGTATGAGGGTCCTATCTACAAATTTTTTGAAATTAAATGCTGTTAGATGTGATTTCCTGGCATCTGGCATTAAAGATATTCCACAAACTTTGTAGTATTCCTAAAGGAATGTTAGACCTACTCTTCTAATTGAGTCCATTATGTCTTCAACTAATATGAGAGCTCAACTAGAGGAAACCTTTTGGAATCTTGAAAACCAAGGTTTAAATTTAATATCTCATTTGTTTTCAAACACCCCCTCTGCAGCCACTTAGGCCTAGCCAGGCCTGTCGTCCCCTGAGTTGTGGAAATGCCCTCCAGGGGGCAATAACACATTGGAAACCCTTGCTCTAACCTTGACAAGTGTCTTCAAAAAAGTGATATGGAGCCAAAAATCATATTGTGTCAATGGCAAAGCATGTACAGTATACTGTTCCTACAGAAATCATGCGAACGACTTGTTCCTTAGGTAAAGGCTACATACTGTATAATGTGCATCCATTGCTAATGGTATTATGTACGTTTGTGACCTTTAAGTATGCACGTTTGCATAGCCAATACAAGCAGGGGTGAAAAGTATTTGGTATGTCCTATTATAGTACTTGTGTTGTTAATATGCAAACACGTGCATACTAATCTGTGACACAGCGGCAGATGCTGTATTCTTTGCATCTGTATGGAGCATGTGATCTGCAATACTGTCACCACTGTTGGAACAAATTAAGGCTTACCAAGATAGCCACCACTGTGCTTAGTACTGTCATTTGCATAATTTGATGATGAATCTGCAACATTTCAGGTAAAATACAGACATGAACAGAAGGAAAATATCAAAGTGTTTCATTCTGTTCATATGATTTCAACCACCAAACTGCATTTTTTCAAAAAATTTTCAAGTTTTCTGGCATAATCTTTCAATACTGAATCACTTTCCTGTCTGGGGCACAACTAGCTTGGAGGTTTACAGAAGTACCTGGCCATGCTAGTAGCCACTGCTGTGCAGGGAACTCTCAACATGTGTCTTATCCATTCACTTTCCTAGAAACATTTCTAGTAAGTAGGCTATTGAGTTATGTCTCCATTGCCTTCATAGGTGCAATAAAAATATTAAAACCACCTTAAACAGCACAGATTTCTGTGAAATTAAGTTATTGCTGTGCAAAATGTTAAAGTCACACGTCAGTTGCTTGTGGAAAGTGAAAACTTCCCAGTATGGCTTACATTTACTACCAGTTGGTTTGTGTAATTACCTAGTGAGTAGAGACAAGATGAATCACTTCATGGGACCATGTGCAGCATTTTAGCACCAACTTTAAAGAGTAAAATCCTGATCTTTACTACATGCCATTCATTTTACGTCTGCCATATACACAGGAATGTTTCAATATTGTTACAATCAGCCAAGTAGTATGACCCTTCACCTAGACTTTAACTGTCATCAAGAAAGTGACATTTCTCAGTGAGAAAGCATCATTCCACTAGAGCGTGTTCAATCTTCGCTTGATGGCCATGTCATATGACATTACATATATTTATCTGGAGGAGTTCCTCCACAAAAAAAAAATGTTGCTTTCATTAACTAAGAGTTGGCTTGATGCAAATATGTAGTTATGCAAGAAAATTAAAAAGTTAACCGTCTCCAGGTACATAGAAAATATTAGAAAATGTTTGGGAGCCATCATAAATCAGCTTAGGCATTTATCCAGGTGGGGGAAGAGGAAACTTGCAAAAGGACTAATGAAGTGACCATTGACTACTCTAGTGCTAGGGCCAGTGACAGGCTTTTAACACTTACAGTAGATTGAAAGTGTCCCACCTTTCCTGGTGACCAGCTTGTATGTTTCTCTTTGTAGATAAAATGGCTACAGAAAGAAAGAAGAAGACAAATAATTCAAGTCCAGTTAAAACAGAGGCAGAAAGATGGGGAAAGGGTGCATCAGATCTTAGTCCACAGGAACAAAAAATTGATCCAAAGATTGGATTTATTATGGCAGCCAGTCTACCAATGGCTCTGATTGTCTTCTGGAAGGTGACCATTCCTTTGTGTTATTTTATGGTTTCCTCTGTGATGGGAGCAGAACTGATGCAGAAATTCAACTTTTTGAGACAAGGTTGGTATATGCAGTCACCTTTATCTGAATAATTATATCCCACTCTTGTAATTTATATAAAGTTCACTTTAACTCCTATGCTGCAAAATCACATTTTCCCCTCTGTTTATTCTCAAAGTTCATCCATGAAACCATAAAACTTTCAGATTCCAAAGGCTCTGTCACGTAGAAAGTGACAGTCTGCAGTATTGTGCTTTGGGAATGGTTTGGCTTGGTGGTGTGGTGTGGTGTTATATATACTGCATAGTTGTGCTGAGGCTGGTTTACACAAGCAATGTGCCAAACCACACATTTTTACATAACTGATGCCAGGCTGGCAGACTGAAATTGTGTTGCATTGAATTTGCTATGAATGTGTAATAATGTGTGCAGAGTACTGTAAATGTAACAAGTCATCACTAAACCTCATATACAGTACAATGTTGCAATTGTTTCTTCAATATGGTCCAGTATGAGAGGTTGGGGCCCCTGCTGTAGTGAAAGGAAGATGAATCGTGGGAATGCATTTTTGCTACAAGATTATTAACTTTTTACAGAATTGTTATATTTATGCAGAATGGCCATGAGAAACTTTCCCCCATTACATTTAGGTAGCAAATTTTAGCTCTCCTAGTCCTCATGCCACTGTAACTTTATCTCTCTTACCTCCTGCGTGTTTGGTCTAGTGGTAGAGCATCCGCTTCTCACGCGTGAGTCCCGGGTTCGATTCCCAGGTTGAGTCATACCAGAGACTTTAAAAATGGAACCTTCTACCGTTGTGCGTGATGCTCTGCTTAAGCAATGGAGTAAGGGAAAACAAGCCAGTGAGCCACAACTGGAAAAAAGGCCATGGCCAGCTCGACTTGAACCAGTTGGTTGGAAACTGGGCTGTTAAACCTCATCTAACTCTTGCCTCCCATGTGAACACACTGAGCTAAGTGGTTTATCTCTTCTGCAAATACACCAAACTCATTGAACTGTGAGAGTTTATTTACTAACACAGAGGAGGTTCTATCTTGCTGAGTCAACTGTATTATTAGCTACACAATAGGCAAACAGAACAGCTGCTCAACAGCCTGACTGAGGTGTGAGAGGATGTGAACTGTTTGCTGAGCTAGTCAACTGGAAACACCCGCCCAAGCAGGCAATCGGGGGGGGGGGGGGGTGTGTGAGTGTGTGTGTGTGTGTTTGGGAGCTACCTACGTCTAATGGGGAGAAACTCCACATGGCCGATTGACTTTGCTTTTCATGTACAGTTTAAGTTGCATTATGTTGAACATAAAATACATTTATATCACAAATGCAATAATGGGGAGATTTGTTACATTCAATAGCTGATTTTTCATTAAAATTTTTTTTAAAAGTGGCCAGAGCAACTGCTTATTTGCTTTCAGCAGTTTGTTCTTAACCATGCAAAGAACCCTCACCAAATTGATCCAGGTATTTGTGGTGAATTTGAAAGTGTATGGATGGTGAACTTGTCTTGTGTATACATAACACCCTACACCTACAGCACATGAGGGACAAAAGTGCTGAGTCATCCTATCATTAACAGAAGAATCTACGGGGGAAGGGGCATGCTACAGATTTACCATTTCCTGTCTGGGAGGGATTCTCTATCAACCTACAGTGTAGCTTATTCTATAGTTTGAGGCCATTGAAAGATGCTTGTGAAGGGTCTCTCTAAGCTTGACATAATGAAGTTCAGCTTCTCTAATACAGTAGAGTTCTCAGTGAGTGGAATAGTCAGCCTGTGTGGGTTGTTAACTTCACTTCTAGTCCATTTCTTTAAGGTAAAGGTTTTACAATTTTTGCTGTGACTGTAGCTGAATCTGATTGTACTGGGTACTGCTAGATTTTAGTTGGGTTGTATTTCTGTTGAATTTTGACTACAAGACATCTTGCAGAGCATTCCCCTTCTTTGCCCTTTAACTTATAATTACAATTGAAATACTGTATGTGAGGCACCATTGCAGATTGTGTCTGCCATTTAACATTCAGGTTTGTAACTGTAAGGAAGATCCCTTTCAAAGCTTTTCATTTGATACCAGAATTACATACTACATGACTGTCTATACATTTCACACTGTGGGTTAGGTTAAAATGGCTTCATACTTTAAGATGACAAGAAACCCAACCAAATTGACTGCACAGTAGCTCATACTGTATCAGATCTGCCATGGTGTAACACATGCTATACGAACAATGCCTCCTCTTTCACATCAACAACCGAATGTACTGTACTAAAAGTACAGTATGGTATTAAAGTTTTATGTGAGGCAGTACTGTCTCTCAAAACTGTCAGATCCCTAAGGTGGTGCTTTCTGTAGCAAGAACTTTTCCCCAGTCCACTGTTAAAGTACTGTAAATCCGTTCAGAAATCTTAAGTACTGATGGGATATATCAAATTTTGAAATTCAGTAGGTACTGGTATCTCAGTATGATTTTTAGCTCACACATGTACACAGTACATGTGCGAGGTTATAAAATGGGGCTGATGGCGTCAACTTTTCAACAAAAACTCTTCTTCTTTTTGATGTGAGGAGAATTGGGGCTGAAATTTTGGGATATGATTGTTTTTTAGAAGAGCATTAACACCTACCTATTTGCATTCCATTATAGGAAAATTAAGTTGGGTTTTAAAGCTGTTTTTGTAGGGCTGAGTCACTGTGCCTGCTGAGCAGTTAGCTGTTCCATTGTACTGATAGCAGTGTGCTTGGTTTTGTGTTCAGTTGTTATCTTGCAAATGGATATGCAGGCTGTTTGAAATTCAGTCTATCAACACACATGTGTTTGTTCATGAAGTGGCCTATACAGTCTGAACATGGAGTTATGGTCTGAAGCAATCCTGTGGTCAGTGTGGCTTAACACATGAAAGGAAATAGGCTTATAATATTAATTGTGGGGATATCTCCCATTCTGTTCTGTTCAATTGAGTTGTTCAAGTCAAGTAATTGCAATTGAACTGTTTTGAGTTCAAGTGCAGTAGGAGCTTTATGAGAGTCTGTTTTATTTTGATCAGTGCAAACCCATGCAGTGTTTCTTGTGGAATCGAAGGTGCGATTAAATGTACTTTGCAATACTTTAACAGTTTATAGGTACATCATACAAACTTTTTTTCAGTCGTGCTGCTACAGTAAGACAAGTGTGTACAGCCTCTGCAGGCTTGCTTGATATGAGAAAATATGCAGTGATATTTGTAGCTATCTGTCATAAAACTATGTCAGTTGCATGCAGTTTACATTCCTTAACGCATTTGTGATTTTACAGATGGGTTCTGATTTCTATGAATTATTATGCTCCTCTCTTCCCTCCCATTTGCCTTTGTAAGGTAAGGTTTTTGGAAGCAGATGAATAGATGATAAAATTTGGTTTTGTGAGTTTCTATTTTTAACAGACAAGAGAAATTGTGTGAGCTACACAATAGCATTGCTGTTCTAGTGCTGTTATTAGTGTTTAGTGATTTGAGTAGTGCCATTGATTACAACTTGGGTACAGATCTATAGTAAGCTTGCAACAAAGGGGTCGTTTTCATTCGTGTAGCCATGTAGCAAGATTTTACACATACATATACCTGACTTAAATAACCAAAAGTACCTTACACAGTAACATACTTACTGTAAGCCCTCAACTTCAACATTTTAATTTGACCTTTCTCATTGGCAGACATCATGAATCTCATGTTATCAGACTGTCGTCCTTGGATTTCTGCTGAAGAACAAGCATTTCTAGAAGACCAAAGCTACCATCAAATCAAGCGTTTTCAAGATATGACAAAAACAAAATTTCAAGACCTTGTCATTAGTGGAGAACCTTTTATTGTCACTGATGCAATCACAAGTAAGTTGCTTTGAATTGCCTTGGTTTCTTCTTCTGTTGCTATGGTAATAATTACTTTTAAATCAGTTTGGCGAAGTTATATTGACATTCAGAGTGGTGTATGAAAATCTGGTGATAGCTTTGCCCTTATTTTTTCTCTCATTTAATAGATCATTATCAGGGTTGTAGCTAGCCACATTTGAGTGCTGGGTAATTGTCTGATCTGGCTTAAGTGCCTCACCCTATTCCCCATGGCATCTACCCCATTTTTCAGCCACTACTTTTTCATTTTCCTCATTTTACTTTAGGGAGTAAATTTGGGACTAGTTTTAGGTACAGCAAATTTGTGTTGGGCGGGGAGACTTGTGTTTGCCTGGAGTGCCGGGCGGGAATATCGTGTGCCGGGTGCGGCTGCCCAGCACCACCCTCCGTAGCTACAACCCTGATCATTATAGCATATATATTTCCATGGGCTTCTCGTAGAATTGAGATGAGTAAGGGTAAGGGGAGGGGGAGGAGAGGCATTAGAAGTGGGGTGGGATGGGCCTAAATCCAGTGCACAAGTGAGGCAGGGCAGGGCTTTTGTTTGTAGGGATATCACTTGGACCAATCATGTGGTCTGTAGTTGAAACTATTGCTGTGAAAACATAGTGGGTGTGGGGACATGATTGATATTGTGGTGGAAAATTGTTTTGGGCTTTACTGCCAGTTGCTTTGATGTCAGAATTCCTAAACTTGAGTACCTATGATGGGTGCAGTGGCCGTATTACATGATCGAAGGCACTGTCACAATATACAGTAAAACATATTTAAGCATAATGAACTAAAATGAACTACAAAGGCTGAAGTAAGTCCATAACTTTAAATCTATGACTTCAAAGCCTTGTAATAATTGTGTATATTGTTTATGCGAAAGCAAAAGTATGTCACACAAAGTACAGTATATTACTCATTTCAGATTGGTCATCACATATGAAATGGGACTGTCCTTCCTTCTTTCAGAAGTACCCAGATGTGCAATTTTTTGATTGGGAGGTAAGATTTCTTTACAGTAAAATGTTTTAAGTCATCAATTAGCTCTTTTAATTTTTTCAAGAAGCAAGAATGCCTGAGAAAAGCAAGTTCTAGTTTTATTTCCCTTACACATCTTGGGAAATTGTTACGTGGTTGTAGAGTGATGTCTGAAATCTCCTTCCCAGCAGTTTAAGAGTAATTGATGTGGGGAAGAGTTTACTTGTTTAAAGGTACAGGATGGGGAGGGGAAGTGAGTGAACCAGTATTTGCACCAGCAAGTGAGACTGGAGGATTTTTGCAATACCTGCTAGTATCTCACAAGAAAGTATTTGTATGCAAAGAATTCTCCCTTTCTTTAGGTGGCTGAAATTATTTAGTATTACATATCAGAAAATTCTCTGTTGAAGGGGAAAGGTCTCTCTACTTTCCTTCTGTAGTGAGAATACTGGTGTACCCTTAGTGAGGAGTTGCATGCAGAATAAATTGAAGATGATAACAGTCTGATCTGTGAGTGAGGTGGTGATAGATGTGTGTGTAGGGGGAGGGGAGGTGGTCAATTGTTGGCTCTAAATTAAAAGAAAATCTTGATTAAGATCCTTGTTTACATCTTCTTTGTCATACTTCTATCAACAGTTACACAGAATATTAAGGGACAAATTGTGCCCTCCAAGGGTTTTTGCATAAGTTGTAAAATGTGGAAAGGCAAGGGTGGGTTAAAATTTTCATTTATATTAACATAAGCAGTATCGTTATTTGTGTGGGATATTGTGATACAGTGTTTGTGAGAGAGAGGTATACTTTCTAGCTTAGCTATGGGCTCCAGCTCTAGCAGACAGAATTCCATGTCATTTGGTCCTTTGTGCATGTCTTCTTGTGTGCTGGTATGTCAATCTGAGTGGATTTCAGGCAGTAGAGCTTTGTCGAAACAACAGTTTGAATATCATCTTTATTCCTATGTATTAGATAAGGATTGTTAACCATAATTGCTTGGCAAATATGAAGAAAATTGCTGGTGTGTACTGCATTATATTTGACTGAAAGACTAGTGCAAGAGAGTGATGTCATGTTTCTACATTGAGCTCTGTGGCCCTCACCCATGACTGCATTGGATGAACAGCTAGTAAACACACAAGCAATTATATTTAATACTGTGTCAAATTGTAAGAAAGACTTTTCGTGCTAAATGTCTTGCCACATTTAAACATGAACTATTCAAACATTAAGATTTAAAGTCTAAGCCTAGTGTACAGTATATGCCATATTCTTCATAAGAAAAGACTGGATGAGAAGGAAAAGAAAAAAGTGTACTTCAAAAGCCTAGCCTAAATCAAGATGTGAAGACAATTCTAGTGTAAGCAGAACATTAGGCTAGCTCTAGTTTAATAGTCCTCTGCAAAGACCTGTGCTGTATGGCCGGTAACGGAAGGCTTAGCTTTCTGTTCACGGTCCTTTCTATGTACACGATCCTTCGTACTGAAATATCCCTGGTCTTCGATCAGCACATTGCCGGTTAAAAATTGATTTTCTTCTTACAGTATAGCAAAGTTAGGACTTAAATAACGTACTACTTAAACTTTTCCTTTCCATTTTACACCAGTTGTTGACTTACATGCTGTATACATATGTAATGATTCATCCACTTAACAGGTTAAAGGGCAAAGGAGGTCGAAGGCCCCATATTAAGATGCCCTGTTAGATGCCTTGATTAAGATTAACATGCTTTGCCATTAACTACATTACTTATCCAATTTTCGTCATAAAATCTCATTTTTGAAAATGTTTGCCAGGATAAGAATATAACCAGAAGGCGACACATGGACAGAGAGTTGATGGTCTAAGTTTGGTTAGACTTGGCCAAGTCTCTCGTGAGTGTTCTCGTACTGCTAAGTACCTACAGCTCACCATATTTACCTTGGGTTTAATACGCCCTCTATCGGCTGCTTATTTGTATTGCTTCTCAACGAGAGACTTGGGACACTTGGTTTCTGTGACGTCATAATTTTAATGTTATTTCTTTATTTTATTCATCCCCAATTAAGGATGAATAATATGTAGTAGTCTGTCAACTTTTAGTCCAATCAAAATCAGTAAATTGAATGTTATGTGAATAAACAATAATATATGAATAAACATATATGAAGTTTATATCACGTGATTAACTGCTGCAGGGTCTACGACATTGCCGATAGCGAAAACTCATCAATATCAGCCGTAAGAATTGATCAATATGACGGGTTTTGCAACTGGAAATTTCACGGGACAAGATTCACGAGGAGCGAAACCGTGCCATGATTTGATTTTCATAAAAGGAAGACAAAATCGTTGGTTCAGCGACTTAATTTGAAGAATGTTTTGCTTCGAAATCGGTATCGATAGCGGTCTGATTCTCAGGCGTTCGGAGCGTTATACACAACTACATATAGCCTCCAGCTCTGTGTACAAGCAAGGTAGGACACTTTGGATCCTAGGCATCGCGGCACTCGCTATTATCTGCGTAGCCATCCATACGGTCTCTCTCACAAAACGCATAATCAGATAATGTAAGGAAAAGCACGTACAGTAGAAAGGCAAGTCCGCTTTGCAGATGTAACCTTCGTCACTCGCAAATCACAACGCACGCCATTGCTGTGAATCGCGAGTGCGGGAGCCTGGCTGAGATTCGAAGTGGCCTTGTTCGTATACTAAGTTATAGGCCAATATGTATCAGCTGTATCATCTTGCTAGCTCAATGTGCCCTCAAGCGGGTAATGACTAAGACTTTATATTAGACCAATTGTTAAAATCACTCATGCATGCCAGGCAATGCTACAGTAGCTTTGCTTGTTCCTCTTGGAGGTGTCTTGTGAGAACAATATAGCAGCAAACCTGAGCTTGGAAAACCACAAAATTAACAAAGTAGTTTGGAAATTAGGCCTAGCATGTTTCCAATGTAACCAACATTCTGAACTGATGGACTATGGGAGAGGTCTAAGGGAAGAGGGTGTCCCCTGCCCTTTGGAAAAGTTTTTCATTTTAAGAGGTACCTATATAACAAATGGTGCAATATTTGACACAAATTTTTCTTGCAAAAGAGTGAGCAGTACAATTTGACTGATAAGTGATTCTTTGCAGAACTGAATCAAGGTGATATAGGCCTATTTGAAATAAATACCTGCATTGGCAGAAATTGCTCTTCATATTTTTTTATGTGACAGTTCTTTGCATTTATTATAGGCAACATTTGTCATTGATACAAATATACTAGTTTGCTAAATCACTGGTGAAGTTAAATAAATTTTAGGCCTATCGTAATCCACAAATTCCAGCTAAGAGCATGACTATAAGAGCTAAAAACCTTAGAGGTTTTGTGATCCTTACATTGGGCAGGTCAGGGACAGAGCCAGGATTGAAGGACTATTTGAAGGGCCTTTTTGATAGGCATTAGGCTTCTACATGAAAGTGGGATACCCACTAGACTAAACTTTCACTTGCAAGGTTCACTAGACAAAGGATGGACCAAAAATCTTCTTTGGCCCAGCTGGTGGTAAGATTAGGGTTTGGGTAAGGATTATGGTTATGTTTAGGATTATTAAGTTTACAGTAGAGTTAATATCTTTGGTCTACTCTAGGGAAGCATTGATATAGTACTGAACCTGTCATCTAGACTAATGAGCCTTGCAGCCCATGAAAGCATGTCTATGGCTTGTGCGTGTAGACATTATATCAACCTGAAGGTGTATGTTGCCTTTCCAAGTCATATAGACTGTGCCCCCAAAGTGCTGAGCCCATTGCAGTATTTACCAAATGCAAAACAGTTCTCACAGGGATTGGTTTAATTATCAGCTAGAGATGGTAAGTGTCTGGTACATCCAGTGAAAATTTAAGATGACTAGCACTATTTAATATGCCCTTGTAGTGGACTTCAAGTTACAGCCTTACAAGTGTTTTGCAATGTCATTTAAAGATAATGCAATCATTTAGTTGAAATAACATAAGAGAATGCAGGTTTCAGTAGACTCAGGTCACATTGCTAAAGGGGAGGGATCTTAATTTGAAAGTAGTGGACCAAAGCTATAACCATGGTACTGTGCAACCATTCAGTTGTTTTAAGCAGCACACCTAGTGCAACATTAATGAAAATTGATTTCAGGATAGTTGATGTACGTAGGTCGGTACAAAATGAGTCAAATTTTGTATCAGTTTAGATCCAAGAGATTGCAAACCTGAAAATTTTTTATACTAGGACATCCCCTTATTCAGGAAGCCTTCTCTTGAATCCTTGACCCAAGATCCTTGTTAATTTAAGACAAGAAGGATAAGGAAATTGGGTAACTGCCACCCTCCCTCATTTCCATCCCACTTTCAGGATTTAGATAGATGTATCTACAAAACGTTGACTTATTTAATTGTACTATCAGGCATTAAAATCTGCAAATAAAAATTCAGTTTATACAACAACAGATGACTGAGCTCAAAGACATAGTACTCTTGACCCCAAAAGTTTGAGATTTAGAGGCACTGCAATCTTGCTCCAGACAGTAAAAATTACCCCTACTAAATTTTCTTCTAGCCTGTCCTCCAAATGAACAAAAACACCCGTCTATTGCAGCTCCCATACAAAGTTATGGTACATTTCTCTGAGTAAACATTGTTCAAAGCCACATCCATGAAGTACTGTGAGTGAGCTGAGCTTAATTGGGAACACAACTGACAACTCAAGTCATTATTGACCAACAACAGTGAAGCTAGTGTTTCAACTAATGTCAGTCAAAGAGCAGTCACTAAACACACTTAGAGGTATGGTCATATCCCTAAATATGTTTGAGGTGATCCTATAGCCCCTTTTCAATTGGGTTGTTCTTCTCATGGATGCTATTTAACTCTTTTTCAGTTAAGCAGAAAATGCAGCCAGAGACTTGAAAAGATTCTTTCTTTGAAAGTGGATTTCAGATTCAGTGTTGATTTATGTCAAATTTTTTAGATTAAGACATTGGTGTGGGTAAGGAGGTAGAAGGAAGGGTAGAGGGAAAATGTACACACTTTTTGCATGAGTGTTATAGGAAGTGTTATAATTCTTGTAATTCTTATAATTATCATGATTCCTAATAAGGCAATGGCCTACTGCGTGTACTGTAAAATGACTAGTGGGAACTTGGCTCTCACTAACCATCAAAAAAGTTTTTGTTTAATTCCAGCTCTTTTGAAGAGAAATTAATTGAGCAAACAGTGATTTCTCAATAAACCGAGAGATCAATACTGTAAACCCAGAGATCAATACTGTCAAAACTGTTTTCTTCATTCAGTTCAAATGTTCATTATACCTTAGGCCCACATTCATGCAGGGAGCTGCCATTTAAGTTCCAGCATCCTGATTTAAGAGCTGTATTAGGAGGGCAACATCTCATAGCAAAGTAAAGTCCTATTCTCCTTCACCCCAAGAGATTATGTGGTAATCTACTAGTGATAGTGCCTGGAATTCTTGATTGAAGGGCTGTGGGTCCCTTTAAACCATGGTTACTACAGTGTGTGACTAAGTAAAACAGTTACGGACTTCCTCAGTATAACCACCTGGATGTGGGTACTAGCTTCAGCTAGAGATTTATCCAGTGATACCCCAATGATGTCCCATTCTGAGGGATTGTTACACTCTTAATCTGCTAGACTACTTCATGTCTCTATCATGGAAACCAGGTTGAAGCAACAGCATGCATGAGCTCTATAGTAAGATTCCTTCTCTGAGAAGATTGAATGTAACCAAATAATTCAACTCAGCCCATTCTCATTTACCTCTTTTCAGACACCCTCCCCCACCAACACCAATTGCTTCTGTTAGAAGGAAACCTGTGGGCCAGCAACGCAACATTGCCTCCACAAAGTCATCATTATAGAAATACTTGCTCTACTGCAAACTGGTTTTAACTGTTTTCTGAAATAAATGAAAAAATACCACACTAAGCATGAAAACTTGGGTACCCAAATTCCCAAAGATCAACATTCCACAACTAAAACAATGAGACTTTCCTTGTCCTTTTTCAACAAAGCAACAAAGCTCTAGAATTTTTTTAAGCCCTACACACACATGCTATGCCACAGCAGGATATTACTGAAACTGAACATATTCTTTGATTAATGTACTTGTAGTTTGATTCAAGAAAAAAAGACTTAAGAAGCAACACATTGTGCTCACTCAATGCTTAAAGATTGAATACAATGTGACTGATATATTGAAATATCTTCCATAATGAAATATAGTATCACATTATGTGATATGAAAGGGTACTTGAATTTTGCTTTTGAGGAGGGAAAAGTGTGTTCAGTATTGCATAGAATTTGGTTTATAAGTAGGTCAGCTTGCTCCAAAAATGTAGAAATGAATCAGCTTTACTCAAGTCACCTTATAGTTACATTTTAAGTAAAGAATTCTAATTATCCTCCTAAATTTCAACACACATTATTTACTGGATAATTACTCAAATGCTTGCTGTGATGGACCATGACAGATTTGGTATTATGGTGTCCTTGCTGTACATAAAAACATCTTCCATGTCAAATTTGCTCTAGAAGTAATAGCGTAACATACTGCATAATACTTTGTAGAGAATCTCACATGTGACCACCACAGTGCTCTCAATCCATGCAGCATCAAAGATAAAGATTCTGGTGTAAACTCAAGTCTCAACCTACGAAGAGGTCTTGCCAGGCGGTGTGAAGATTTGTTATATCTTGGTACATATATATATACATGTACCCAACTTTTTAATACTCATGCATCAGGTCTTCCTCACTTTTGGGTCATGATGTAAAATAAAAATGGTCTTTAGAAGGCAAGCTTCAAACAAATTAGCTCAAGAAGATGCACTAATTGTTGGTAAGTTAGTTCAATTGCCTTCCCAGACACATATGACCATGCAAGTACCATGTCAATTGTTATGTTTGCATCAGGATAAAGCATATGACCATGTACTGTTGAACTTCACAGTGTTTCTCTTGGTAGAAACTGAGGAGGTTAAACTGTACAGGTAACAGTTACAAGTCCATAGAAGTATAGTTGACTTCTGGAAAATGAAAATATGCTAGTTGTCAACTATTTAATTACAACAGATGCTTGAATTTACCTGTACCCTCCACTTCTCAGGGATTGGTAGGTGGGTCGAGGATGCAGGGGCAGGGAGCCAGTTCTCTGGCTCATATAGGCTAACACAGTTTGACTAAAAAATTTGTTTATATGGCCCTAAAATACACTGACAGTGCTTGCTAAAACATCTGAAGCCAGAAGACTGTTACAAATATGGATAACTCTTTTCAAAAAGATTTTTTTTCTCAAATTCAGTCTACAGAACTGCAATGACAGAGGCATTACTGACTCAGCAAGGCTTGGAAAACAGTTTCCAAAGGGGAAGCTGCTGTATTTCATATACTAATTTGCTCATATATACATACTGTACAGTACTGTATAGTACCGCAACATTAACATGTCTAAATGGCCTGCCTTGGCAATATACATTGCCTTAAAAAATCTGCTAAACAGTTCTCTGTTTCATTCACACTGGCTGGCACTTATAAGTTCTTGTAAGTTCACAATGTGGTACTGCCTTGGCAAATACTGCAGCTACATTATATCCAAAGTAGAGCATGTGTGAAGTTACACAAGGTCACAAAGATTGGCTGTGAGTTAAACTGAAACTCTCCAACTTATATCAAACTTAAGACATCTGGCATTTGTTGTACCTTATGCATTACTCTGACAGCTAAATTTAATAATTTTTTATTTGCCACATTTTAATTTACTTGGTGGAGGCTAATTTTGGGTGCCCCCCCCCCCCACTCAAGCAGGAAAAAGAAAGCAGTAAAGAAGGGCTTGAATACTGTCAGCCACCCTTAAGACATTCAAGGTGACTGCGATATGTGACTCTACAGTATACGTGTTGGCTACGGTACACACATAGCTATTATCATGTCAGGCCATGCAATCAAGTTCTGCCAAAAGAATTGTAAACATGCATGCATAAAAGGCATGTATAAGGATCGAAAAGCCACCATGATACTGTAACTGAAGCTAAAAATGCTTTGCCAAAGACACAGTACATGGTCTGAATTTAGTCATGAAATCATGACTTTTTTTGAAGATCATGTGTTTCCCATTTAATTAAGGTCAGGAGATGTGATAAATTTGTAAAGTCTCTCACATGGGCTATGATGGAGAGTGTGTAATTAAAATACAATGCACTCTCCAAACTTCAAGGTCTAGATATAACCCTGGGCACTGTAGTACTCCTTGCACTATTCAAACTGGGCTACTACATTTACAAAAGCTATAGGCCCTGTACGTAGACAAACTCACAACTGCCTAGTATTAGCTACATACCTTCACATTTTCCAGTAATGAGGGATCCATGGAAAACAAAGGTTTCATATAAGTAAACTGATAGGCCCAACATAAAAAAAAAATAACAGCCAGTAAATAAACATGCTCATGTTTTTCTTTTCTTTTGTCACTTAGTCACTCGATCTTAGTTCTGTATTAAGAAATGCCTAGCCCCGTGATAATATGATATATATGCATATGGCCTATAATGTACGTCAGTTTAGTACGGTTCAAGCAGGGAGTTGCTACAGGCTACATGCTGAACCAACGTTGTTCACCTACAAGATTTAACTTTAATTAATTGTGGCTAGAATCATGACGCAGAGTAACTATGTGCTAGCACAGAGGAAAATAAATAGAGCATTCACTCTTCGATTATCTCACGGGTGCTAGGGCTTGGCGGCTACTTTTGTATGGACGCACGAAATTTCACAAGTACAAGTACCCATTCTGCTAATCTTTGTTTACGTTTGGAGTAAGTACATGAACCGCTAAATGGTACCATTATGTATAAGGAAATGTATTGACACATGTTTCTCTAAAATGGATTACAAAGGTCTTAATTGTCATCAAAAAATTATATTGTGTAATTTTCTTACGGTAAATTAGTTTCTAAATATTTTATTGAGTATAATAACGGCGACCCCAATTGTCAAAAATATGTCATATCAAAAATAATTTCCCTTTAATTGGACAATACTAATTGGAAAATACTAATTTCTGCACATGAGGACTGTTTATTGGATTATGAGGTTGACGCCCCCTCCTTATGAATAATGTACTAAGCTCATTAGTATGACGTCACAGAAACCAAGTGTCCCAAGTCTCTCGTTGAGAAGCAATACAAATAAGCAGCCGATAGAGGGCGTATAAAACCCAAGGTAAATATGGTGAGCTGTAGGTACTTAGCAGTACGAGACCACTCACGAGAGACTTGGCCAAGTCTAAAGTTTGGTGGGAAGGAAATTGTTTTTTTTTAGCATGTGAGAGGAACTGGCCGGCCTGGATAGTATGAGCAGGGAGTTTGGAAAATTGTAGTATACACTCTGCACAAGGCTGTGTTAAAGGAGTATGACATTACACAGTATGGTTCAAGGACTAGACTAGCTCTAGTGGGTATCCTGTTTGTTTTTAGTTTACATAGAATTTCTCATGATTATTCAGTCCAAACTCAGTGCATGTAATTGTGTAATGGCATCATTATTACCCTTATTACCTTTACTGGGTCATTGATGTAAATATTATATATATATTATGCTTGTTATAACCTGTATGGTGTGAAAAGCAAATAAATGAAATGAAATGAAATTTTGATTTCTTTCAGAGTCAAAAGAACTTTCACTCAGAGATATTACTTCAAGACATGGTTTATGATGGTGTCAGTTGTGGCCAGTGGTTACCTCCGATGACATCTCAGAATCCAACAGAGAAATACTTCCCAAGTATAATATTCTATAATATTGATAATGTTTTTTACTAGTGTTTCTAAACCTATAAAGAGGATTGCCCTCACTACTCACAAAACTGTAAATTAAATTCTGTTTCTGTTAAAATTACAATCAGAAGTTGTGAGATGGATGTACTTGTGTTTTTTATTGATTCCTTGCCGAAGGCAGGCAAGGAATCTATGCGATGGTGATGGCGTGTGTGTGTGTATGTGTGTGTGTATGTGTGTTCTGTGTGCGTATGTATGTGTGTGTGTGGACGCTGCTTGTAAACACTCTATCTCAAGAAAGGTAATCTTGGGGAACCTCATACTTGGCATGTGGATACCCTATATTGAGTAGACGATCCCTATTGATTTTGGTGAAGCTCAAAGGTCATTTGGGGTCACGAGAGGTCAATATTGAACGCCATAGAAATTGCTTGTAAACACTCTATTCTCGAAGATTATGTAACTTCAAGGAATCTCATAGACTTGGCATGTGCATGGCCCATATCAGGAAGGTGTATCCCTGATCGTTTTTTGGTAGCGGGTCAAAGGTCATTTGGGTCCACCCAGAGGTGAAAAGGGGCCGAAAATCGTCCAAGCACACAATATCTTTGAATGTAGAACTTTGGTTTAACTTGAACTTGCTGTGTAGCTGGCTTTTTATGTAAACGTACATATTTGTCCTAAAAATTTCATGAAGATTAGAAGTCATTTGAGGTCAAAATTAGCATTTTCTTTAAAGGTCTTCATTCTACAGGTCAGCTGTGATGGAACCATTCATATCAATAATGTGATAACAGGTCTACGTATATTTACTACACGCTCTGTAAAACCTTTAACCATACCCCAAGGGCATCCGTATCCAGAAGATCATGATAGCTGTTTAGCTTGATGGTATTCAGCTCTCCCATTGGATAGTTGTCCTGACGTAGTGAGTCTCTCATGACGATAGGCCGAACTATCCAGTGGGAGGACCGGATTTCGAAGATGGGGGAAATTCCCCTTATAGACAAGTGCCCTCACCATCGCGACGACTAAACGTGATCATGTTGCAAACGAAATTTTCGCAGAAAAAATATTCCTTTTTTTAAACACATGTTATCGGTCCAAATGAGTCCGTCATACCACAGAAGTGCTGGTACGGGCACGATTGGAAGATTGTTGTGAATTGATAACGGAGAATTAAGCTATGAACACGTGATTCAGGCAGGCGCGAAGGTTGGTACCGAAAAGGATGGCGAAAGGCTGTGAAGTTGCGCTACCTTTCCACTATTATATTGTACTGTATATTAGCCTAACGTATTAACTTACCTCGTTTACTGTATAACGTTAGGAACCAGCCTGTGACTAACCTGTTACTTGTTAGTGTTACTAAGTGCAAGTATCGTTAGAATGGTCTTAGCAAAGTTACATGTAGGCAGCTGGCTAATGATTTGTAGAAATCAGTTAGGCCACGACCTGCCTACTGAGTATAGCCTAGGCCCATACAGGAAAGTTCAGAGTTTTCATTGCAGATCTGTGGCAAATGAAAATTGTATGCCGTACTGGCTTTGCCCGCTTTGGGTGCACGATGGCGACTTCATTGGGGGAGGGGGGGGGGCATACTAAAAGTGAATGTCACCTGAGGTACTAATAAGCAAACACTAATGTTTAGCCTATCAGCCTACACCTTAAGCATGGGGATAAAAACAGTAGGCCTACTGTCTGCAGTCAACCAACAGTAATGTATTGTAGTGTCATGCTGCAGGATTATGCTTTCTGAGACTGGGGTGTTAACAATAAGTTGGCAGTGGCATAGGGCCTAGTCCCCCTGTAAGGTCATTCCACGTAACGAGCCACCGCTGAAATTTGGTACTGCCACAAATGGTAAACCGTATGAAGACCGCAATACTTGGGTTTCCTTAGAGAAAATAGTCCAATTTTTAACACAAAATACCTGCAAAAAATGTTTAGATTCATCGCTCCAAAACTAAGCTTATTAAGTGATAGAGAGTCCAGGGTTGTAGCTACTCTGGTCCGCGCCAGGTCAGTGAACCACAAACAAGTTTTTCTGCTAATATTTGTGGGTAGGCTTACAACCCTAGTTCACATTTCATAGGCAGCAAATTTTTTCATGCTTGTAGCAAATCAACAAAGACAGTAGGCCACATTCGATCTATCACTCATAGGCTTACATAATGGCGTACGTAGTCGAGTACAGTCCATCGATTTGTGGACAGTTATCGAACGGATACTTATGTAGTAAACTTAGTAATATACAGTGCGTGCATGCAGTACCTACCCCTCTTTAATGATACTAAACACACCTAAAAACAACAAGACCCATGTGGGCCTACACCCTGTGTTTTGTGTATAACTGCATTACACGGTAGGATGGTGTGAAATAGCCAATTAGAGCCTAGTTGCATGGCAGTACTGTGGGCCTTCGGAAAAGTTCCATTTATAGTTTGTTCTGTGAGAGACTTTGGTTAAAGATTATGGCCGGGATGTGGCAAGGGATGTGGCAGCAATATTTATACTCTTTCATTTAAGAGAAGTGAATACTTGACTCACAATAAAAACAAAAAGATTTGAGCATAGATAGCATTATTTGTCACGGTCCATTCTCCCGACTGTTGGCTTCGGCCCCCGACTATTGTACTATTGAAAATGGAAAATCTTGGTACATGGATGTCAGTTAATGGTTCCTTGGACCCTTATTCGCAACATTCATGGAGTGGCTCCGCCATATGTTACCCTGGACTTGGCCCAACCTGTGTCCACTGTGGTGCTATGGTAGAAGGGAATAGAGCGCCAACCTCTTCCCTTAAGGGTGCCATGATATTGCTAATGGGGTTTGTGGCAATTGTACAGTACCTCCCCAGTTTTATGTTTCGTTCAGTCGCAATTCCGGATAGCAGTCACTTGGTGGGGTCCTACTAATTTTAGCCCGGCTCGCCCTGGGTGCTACCTAAACTTACGGGCCTGGCTATACATTGAGTGTACATTATAGAAGCATTCGTTAAATGTAACGTACTGAAGGTACGATAAAGTTGACTGCCTAAAGAACTTGGTGGCCGAAAAATACCTTTTCAATGTTGTATTTTGAAGGCAAAGTATGATTGTTATTTATATTTTTTCTAACAAAAGTAATTACAGAATGAGTCAATGAGTCTTCATTGGACAATATTAATTTTATCAATCATAAATTTCAAAGATCATGTTCAGTGTTTTGGCAAAGTTTACTGCAAAGTTTGCTCGGTCCATAGGCCTGCCTGGAGTGCCTCAGCTTGAATGGGCATCAACAGTTGAGTGACGGGCATGTTACTTTGAAAAGTGTAGGGGATTATTCTCCCGCCCACTCGGCCACTTTTCTTTCCCGGCAGACGGAATCCTGTACTGGTTGAAAATAACTAGAGGTACATTCGTGATCATTACCGTAATTTCATTATCTCTGACAACATGGGGCGTCCAAGGTTGAGGCAAGGGTGGACACTTGCCCCCCTGGAAAATCAAAACGGAAGAAAAAAGTAACGAAACCTTCCAAGACTACTTCTGTCAAATTTTGAAATGATCTCACACCATTTTGCATCTAGGCTCCTTGAAAAGACAAAAAATTTTCAAAGGGGAGGGACGCCCCTCTCCCCCAGGCCATCGACAAATCCTACTTTGATGTGACCCCTCAAAGTGGTTTTCCCCCCAGCTACGGGCCTGCTAATCTGATCAATTAAGTTTTTCCCCCATGATCTGACAACATAGCCTAACTTAACACATACAGTAATTGGCTTTTTTTTTTTGGGGGGGGGGGGGGGGACAAATCTGTTTAATAATTACTATACGTGTGGATTTACGTACCAATTTGCTGTTAATACGTTTGCTAAACAATTGAACTTCTTTACAAAGCATATAATTGAAGAAGGGCGGTTGATTTGTAACGTACATGGACAGCCGGGCGTTCCTAATTAGTAAGGACCGCTTGGTGTGCTGGCTTCCAGTATGTTAGTTAAATATCTGCACACTGTATTACTATGCATAGTAATGTGTAAGGCCTATACTTAACCGGACAACCATTATGCTGCAAGCACATTTTGGAGGAAGGCTGTATGTTTTCCATGTTATAGTTTTTCATAAATACTGTGTACTCCTCCATTGGTTAATAATATTTTCTATAATAGTTTAAAGCTTAGATGAGTTAGCAAATACAACGCAAAGCTGTTTTTTGGCAGCAAACTTTCTTTCTCCAAGTTAAAACAAACGTCACAAGGTAAACTCATTAGCAACATATGATAACATTTAAAATTAACATTTCCGAGGTGAAATTTGTTATTGGAATGGTGAAAAATCATTATCAATGCACTTTTTCAGGTTTATAATAGTTAATATAAAACAATGCAAGGCAGTTTTATCCAATGGATGTGGTGTTTATAATTCAGTAATATTTCCATTCAATTGGTATTTCAAAAAATATTTTCGCGCAGTACCATCGGGTACGGTTCTTCATCGATACTTTTGGTATCTTATGATGGGTGGTAACATATGGGGTACCGGTTATATACTTGTACTTATCAAAAGTACCGGAATACCGTTAAATATTAGTCCCCATTGCATGACATAGGATTTGGCGTAATTCTGTGGCGTACATCATAACAAACTTTTCAGTAATGTATAGGCCTAGGCCTACTATGTGAATTTGAGAAAGGTTGAGACCAGACAGTACAAGCTTTTGATTCCCCTGACATAAGAGGAATTCTATGCAACGGTGATGCCCATGTTAGCTGTATGTATGTGTGTGTCCTGGCTGTATGTATGGTTGTGTGTCATGTGACTACTTGGCTTGTTACACACTATCTCAAGAAGGGTAAACCTCAAAACATGAGAGTTTTAGGGAGAAGAACGTCATTAGCAAACATGATTGGTGCTTCGTAAGATTTGCTTGTTAAGTTCAATGGCAGGATCACTAAGGCCTTTTGGCTTTCCTGGTTGGGTGATGGCATCTCCCCTCTCTTTGCTGCTGTATGTAAATAGCAACAGTTCTGTTAGAATGTAGGGTTCTTGCAGCCTGGAAAAGCCATGATATAGTATGTCCTCTTTTTTAAGGGCATGAAAAACATATAATTTTTCGCCCAAAATAACAAAAAGACTAGGAAAAGGTCCGCAAGTGTTTTTGTAATGTGTAAGCTCTGTACCTTACAAATGCCTGTACAATCCATATTTTTTCGCTTGGGATTTTTGTACCCCAAAGGAAAAAACAAAAAAATCTATTCCTGGATTTCTTTAAAATTTGGTCATGAAAAGGCATACATAAAAGTCATGGCATTCTATTGTCCTTAAAGTGCGAAAAACCCTGTTGTAGTTGTACTGACAATGGCACATTTTTTTCTTCTTGAACTCATGGTTAGCAGTATTATATTTTGTGGCAAAATCTCCAATTGTACCTCAACAACACCTAAAGCTATGTTTGATAAATGTAAATTTGGTACATTAATAACCTCATATCTACAGGCTTGTGTTTTCTTCCATGTGTCAAGAGCTACTAGCACTGGTGCTCATACTTACTGTAATTTAAAGATACTTTTTGAGGTCAAATAAAAGCAGGTTGATAAGGATTTTTGTTTTCAAAAATTCTGGAGGTGTTTGACTGTTTTGGTGATAGGTTGAAGGGGAGGTGAACACATCCCTTTGTTTCAAAAGTTTTCAAAGACAAATTTATTAGTGGACTTACAATGCAAAATAGTAATTTTAACATGCAAAATGGTAATTTTTCATTGGCACAGCTTTGCAACTGTAATAAAAATTCACAATTAGAAGACTTTCTAAAAGTTTATTTATAAAGAAGGAAGGGGGAGGGGTTGGTTAAGGAAGCCTCATGGGGGTAGCTAACCATTGCAGTGCCTAAAGCAAAAACCCCCGTATGGTTCTGAATGTTTTCAAGGTAAAAGCTGGGCAACTGCACATCATCTGTAATAATATTCCTTTTGCCAAAACCTTCCAAGACCTTTTTACTTGAACCTTGTAATTGTGGGAATTTTTTTTCATATAATAATACATTTCATCTCTCCTTCTTTCAACTGTAGGAGTTGTTACAGCAGCTGCCTCCTCCTGATTTTCATGAAAACGGTACTCTTCTGGATAGATGATGATGAAATAGTATGATCTGGGGAGTATTTTTTTTGGAACGCCGGGAACAGATGAGTTGCCACCAACATGTAGTGGAAACTTTGTTCAAAAACTTCATGACTGCTACAGGTAGGGTGAATCATTTTTTGGTTTAAAATAGCAACTACATATGTGAAGGAAGCCTATGGAAGTACATTACAACTGTCAGGCTGCCAACCAACTCAACAATTTAGATCAAATTTGGTTTCTTCTTTAAAAGGTCAGTATGTAGTTCACATAGGAAAACTGTAGATTGTTCTTGGATGAAAGACATACCTTACTTTGACCCTATGAAGATCTTCAAATATCTCCACCTTTATCCACTGCACCACAGCACAGGTCAAGGGTCATTGGTTTTTTAAAATTGTTATATGCAGAGTGCTATTACCAAAGCCCCTCATGACACTAAAACTTACAAAACTACCATCATTGTATAAAGGTCATTGACAATATCTATGAAGCTTTCTCTAGGGGGTGCCATAAAGGCATAATGTTCATTCAATTAAAGGTGTCATGTCATTCACAGAAAAAATATGACACCACTTCTGTTGAGGTCAGGCTCTTTCTTCAAACACTGGTGCACGTCATTCAGCAGCTACCGACCATGGTCGTCTCGAGTTGAACCAATTGGTTGGAAACTGGGATGTTAAACCTCATCTAACTAACTCAAATCCCTTATTTCTGCCAGGTAGATTAGAAAATGGAGAAGAAACAAGATGCAAAAAATTGCAAGCTAGTGCTCTGTTCTGTTGGCAAGCACCTATGGTTATTGGAATGAGTTTTTCAGCAAATTGTTCAGTTCATCTACAACAGTTATGTAATACCTGGTGGCAGGTGGATATTCTCTCTCCTCTTCTTCCATGACAGCAAGAGGCCAGGCCACAGTAGATGCAGGGATGTTGTGATCTTGAAGATACTTGGCTGTCTTCTCAGTGGCAAACAGCTGTAATAAGGGTGAACAAAACATTTCCAAGCATTTAGGTGACACTCTTACAAAGGTCTCTGCACATGCCAAACATTCAAGAAACTCATATATTTCTTTGTAACATTTAGTCACATTTGGAATACCTATCTTAAAATGTCATCCATTCCAAATAAAATTTCTAAGATTTTCTCATTCAGTTTAATATCATGTTTTGATAAATAAACAGCCAACAGGCTCTCAAGTTTCTTCTCTGTCAAGAATTTGAATTCACTTTGTCATTAAAATCATATGGCTTTTGAGGGACACTGATTTTTTTTTTTTTTTTTTTTTTGAAAATTGACTTCACTCAGCCTAAAAAGATGGAACAGACTCTGTTCTGACTTCTGAGAACATAAGTAGAGAAAAGTCCATACTACCACTGAAAATGTGGAAAACACATTGTATTGTCATGTTCATCAGCTGACACAATCAGTTCTATGATACATATCTACTAGGAAAAATGATAAGTTAGAAGGCTTGCAGCGACTACATAATTACATGAGCTGTTGTATACATAGGCACATGTGGCAGGAGAATCTTTCCAAACCCCCAACCCCCCTCACTTTCCAAATGCAACTTCTGTCAATAGCTTCTTTGCCATCTGAGAGTAATACAATTCTGATGCCTGTTGTTAACCTTGTATCCAATTTGAAATAATTTCAATGCTGTGGAAAGGAAGAATGTGTGGGAGCATCCTTCCCCATCTCTCCTTCTCATCATTCCTCATCCTGCTTGGATCTTTTGTGAATTATTGCTTTGCAGGATGAAAGCAATCCAACTGTTATTCCTGTCTTTTACCTTGAATTCCATTCTGTGGGATTTAAAAGTTTAGTAAAGGTTGAATGTGTGGAAGGAGAATCATTCCCTCTCCACCATCCCTTCCCCCACCCCCTACCCCTTCCCTGCTTACAACTCTTGTCAACTGTTTTTTGCCAGATTCATATCTTTTACCTTGTATCCCATCCTGTGGAACTTCAAAGCTGTAGGTAGGAAGATTGGCTGGAAGTTTCGTTGGATTCCAATCAAAATATTTTTCTCTGGAAGCTTGAATCCTGTAGATAAAAGTGCTTTCAGAAAAGCTGTATGGACATTAGATCCAAAGCATGCTACCTGATAGAAAAAAAACAAGAAAAAGACAAAACTTTCAGAAACTTTTTGCAACTTTGCAGCACATCATATTTCTTTTGAAAGTTAAACTGACAAAAATGTTGTTGTAGAAAAGAAATGATGTAACAAGATTAAACAAAAGTCAATTTTGTTACCTGTAATTCAGTAAAGAATGATAAATAATATCTTTATCCCACTGTCAGCTACTAAAATGGAAAATTCCTCCTTTTTATCCACAAATTTTTGTCTGATGCCAACAAAAATTCCCACCATACAAATGGCAACTGGAAAATTACATCTTGCATGAAGCAAAGTACTCTAAAAGTACTGAGGTACAACTCCTTGATACAAATATATGATGTGTAAAATCAGGAAAGGAAAGAAGCCAAAATGAAAGAAGCATTTTAATTTACTTTAATTTTCAAAGTGACTGCATTAATGTAAATATGGCACTTCCATAAATACTGCATAACTGCAAAGGCATGGACTTCTCATTACATCACTTCACAATCTTTCAGTTCAGATAAAACATTATTTGGGAAAAACCAACTTGCAAAAAATTGTTAAATAAGCATATTCATCGACCCTATTCCTACCAAATGGGAGCTTACCTCTCCTGTGGATGCCATCTCACACCTCAGCAATGGATCAGCATCTCGCAGTCTTGGCCATGAAAACATAGGTGCCTAGAAAAAAAAATTTTCAAAGTGGTCCTTAAAAGTGTTTGCCATATAATAAATGTATGTTCTAGTAACAAAGATTGTTTTTTATGCACTTCCAAATGTATGTGACCACAAAGAGTATGCGTGGAACATAGACCTTACACACAACTACTATGATAATGTATCATGGGACATATAAGTGAACAACCTTCACATACATATGCCACGTAAAATTTCCTAAAATGTCTTTCATAAGATCACCAAACACCAAAATACTTAAAGTTCATGGTCTTTAAACTTTGACAAAACCAATCCCACAAGGTGCCAACCAAAGTCCACAGAGCGACTAGAACAAGTTAGACAAATCAGCTACCACTAAAGCTTGTACTAACAACTTTTGACCACAAGTGCTTGAGGACTAAAATGTATCCTGTTGAAAAATACTATTTACCCTCTGTAGGCACATTACAGCCCCGACTATAGCAAACTGAGGAGTACTGATCTTAGCTGAAGGTCTGACCATGCCAAGCTGCAAATTAATCTCAAGAAGATATGACAAAACTGTGAAACTCCACACTCTCATCAAAAAGTAAAACCAGTTTGTTTGAAGCTGTACGTTTAGTTAACCACCAGACATTCATAAAGAAAAAGATCCAAACGCAGCAACAAGAAACACAACATGAACATTACCTTAATACCGACATAATCTTCAGGGATAAAGGAGTTGTTGAGTGAGGGCAGCAAACTCTGATCAAAATGTTCACCAATCATGACCTTGGTAGCAATGTTTATCATGTCACAATTGATAGTTTTAGACACGAATGGAAATGATCTGGATGCTCGAAGATTGCATTCAATCACCTGTGAGAACAAAAGGATGGTGGTAAATGACATTTGATTTAAGAATGTAATTCCTCAATAATCACTAAAATTCACTTCATTCCCTCCCAACCCTCTCTCTCATTATCCTATTATTTTTCAAGTTTTCTAATTTATATGACTGAACACTAAATTAACAGAAATGCCTCATTTTTGTTTGGAGGGTTTAGTACTATGAAACTGACTTGTTCAAAAGGAGCACAGCAAGTTATCATGTGCATACGAGTCCTTACACTGCATATTGTTCAAATGGTGTTAGGCAAGAGTAATAACCTTGCCATCTGTTAAAATTTATAAACCACTGAAAAATTTTCAACATTGCTGAATGGCTGGGACAGTTGTGCCCTTTAACCCAATTTGAAAAAAAGGTCCTTGGTGTAAAATTGTACTGGGGTTTTACAGGAAAAGAAATCAGACAAAATGAGAAAACACTCTGAGCACAGTCAAAATATTATAATAAAATCTCTGTGACTGTGTTGTCCATAGCTGCGCTCTAATCAACTTACAAATCAGCTACTGTCAAAGTAGACGTAAATTGAAATAGCAGGATGCACATGTAACTTATCTATCCTATTATCCATTGAAAAACAAACTCACCATCACATCATTTTCCTTGGCAAGAAACTGCATGTTGAATGGACCAGAAATTTGAAATCTTTCAGCAACCTTCTGAGTAGCATATTTAATCTAGGTTGGAAAAATTATTCAAAGTAATTATCTTGACAAATAATGAGTTGTGCCTAATAAAAATAACAATGTATGAAACAGAACAACAAAAATAAAAGTACCATACATCAACATGGAAATTCTAGTCTTGAGAGATAATTTTTGAGACACTTGACAACCTTAAATGTGCACCAGATATACATCAGCCTGTAAATTAAATCTTCAATTTTATGGCCTTTAAATAACAACTTCAAATTGTGTGGCTTTTATTCAAAATTTAAAATTTTTAACCTGTCTTTAATTTACAAGGTCACTTGAGAATGGAAAATTTCATCAAAAAAAACTTTATCATTTTAAGTTTGGCATTATTTATTTAAAATTCCCACCTTTTCAATTGCCTCTGAACTAATGGTCTGAGGTGGTAGGATGAGTGTAGCATCTCCTGAGTGGACACCAGCATTCTCCACATGTTCTGTGATGGCATGGCAAACAACCTATGACAAAGGGTTGACATAACTTGTAATATCTTAAAAATTTTATTATGATGTGATGAAAGTACCATCACTGATAGGATACGGTAGCATGAGACAGGTAAACACAAATTGCACGTTCATTATACTATTTTAGGACACAATTATTAGCAACCTTGCAGGTGGACAAAGAGTTATATGTTAAAGTTCAATTTACGCAAACCTAACCTTGCATGTACGTATGGTTACTTATTATATGAACTGTGGTGAAAATGTTGCATAGGATTTATTCAGTTCAAGGTGGCAATACAGAAACATGACCAAAGCATCTACAGGGTCCAGTCTTGCCTGAGTATGGAGACACAACTGAAGTGTAACCTGAATAAACACCTGCACTTCTTTTGCATTCTTGCCCTGCACTGAAGTGGCTTTCCAAATTTCATTACTCACGCAGATGCACCACAGTCTACTCATCATTGTCAGTTGCTAAATTCTTGTCACTGACACCATTTTGGTATGTGTTTTAGTCATGCTGAGGTTGTTTTTTCATTCCAGTTGTGAACACTTGTAGCACATTGTGACTTCATCTCTCTATTGTGGTTGATTTCTACACAACAGTCTCCCTCACTCATGAACAATTCTGTACTTTAAATGTGTCATGACAATACTACCACAGATGATGACCCATGAATACCATTAGCAGCAAGATGCACAAACACCCACAACATGACCATGGCCTTTCCTAACAGCTACAAGACTTAAGCAGGCTATATGAAAAACACTCCCACATCTTTGCTACTTGCCACAACACAACATTGATACAAATCAACATCAAAAATGTGACAGCGGGAAAGGGGGTTAATAAACCTTTCACCTGATTTGAAATGTTTAACAAAGATACCTGCTTGATTCCTCAATTGCTGGTTGACCCCCCCCCCCCCTCTTCATCTAAATACCAGAATGATCACTGTCCATCAATCAATTACCTTTCTTTTTGTTATTGCTACTATGTTAATTAGAAAAACAACCTGTGTTAACCCTTGTGTGAGTGATCCTGTATAGATGTATAGCAAGTAAAAAATTTAACAAAGAATTATGGGTAATACTCTCTGGCAAGAATTTGGAACCCCCTACACCTGTATAATAATAGGATTGATCAACATTTTCTTAATTTCAGTTTCTTTTTACAAGTTTTATCAGATCCGTAGGTAAATTGTGTTTTATTTGCTACCCTTGCCCTTATGCATGTTAGCAATAATCTGAAGTAAAGTGTGATTACTTGCTCCCAATGTCAGTGGTCCAAAGAAAAAGTAAACACACCTTTTTCACACATAATACCTGTGATTAGCTATGGCTATAAACAAGTTTGATACAAGGATGCCAGGAAGTTTGCTGTACCAGTGCACCAGCAAACTGATTTGAGATTTCTTTGACTTTTCATTTTCCAATATGCCATTTCACAATTAAAATTACCACTAGGAATTGTGGGATGCATGAAAACAGAGCTGAAATTTAACTGTCTTCTGACCATCCATGACCAGTAAACTTGCATCAGACATGCAATTTGTCTCTTTGAGCTTGTCCCAAGGGTGAGTTAATTTTTTTGTAACTGTATAAGCCAGAACATCAAGCAATTAGTAAGCATATTTCCAAAAATTCCTAGTAAGAAGCAGTAGTATAAAGTCAATGTTACTGCCTCTTTCCCATTTCTGAAGCATAAAGAAATAAAAAAACAAAACATTTTGGTAATTATTTGCAAAGATGGGAAAATTTTTGGGAAATTTTGAGATAGGAAATTTCATTCATCAGACAAGCAAGATATATTTCTGGCTTCATGGCATGATGGTTGTCCCAGGGACTACATGAAATTATCTAAAAAATCATTCCTGGAAGATAAACAACCATGCTCAGCATACATAGTAGGCAAAATACACATAATTTATGACAGGCCAAATGACAATTTTTAAGACCAAGATGATGGTGTTCATGCTGTTCAAGACACAATACCAGAGGTAAGAGCCCCTTATTCACTCAGGTTTGATACAGGGAGCTGGCACCAAAGGTCAAAAGGTCAAATTCAGTGAATGCACGGGTTGTTCTTAAGGTCACCAGGCCATGCACCACTGCTTTAGTACATGACCTAGCGTCCGCCTGTGCTGCTTGTCTAACACAACGCAGTTCACTTTTGTACACGTGAAACCTCCCTATGAGAAGAGATGATGTGAATAATTTCTAAACTCAACTCAATTTCTTTGCATGTGTTGTATGTATGGTAAGTCATTGTTTATCCAAATTTATTCATGAATTGTACATGCACAGTCAAAATTGCACAAAGGCTTATTAAAGATAACCCTGTTTAACCTTTTCAGCTGAATGAGAAGGGGAGGAAAATCACTTTACCCCATGACTGATTTTGAAAATCACAACTGTGAAGCATAGATGGCGTAAACTCATAGATAGTATGCTATAAAGGTGTTTCCCCGACGTCACATGTTCGCATGTCACTTTGCTTGTTAGATATTTTGCCAGGTAAGAGTCCATTGTGTAACAGTAGTATCTATGGTTATGCCGTGCGCATGTGCTGTAAATACGCTTACTGCTCATTTGCTGTGCCTGGGCAATCCCAGTTGCATGATGTCACATGAAATACCTCTGTAGGCTGTCTTTCTCTTGGAAACAGCAAAAGTGTAATCCTTCCCAGCATGCATAGTAATTCTGCAATGTCAGATTCTCCTGTTACATGTACATTTGAAACCAGTTGCAGGGTTTTTTTGTAAGTGGAACCATGTCAGTTACCGTACTGCAACTTTACTATTTCAAAGGAAGAATGAATACCTTTCCATTGTTAGCGACAGCATCCATCTCAACTTCTCGTGAATTTTCGATAAATTTTGTGATGACCACAGGATGTTCTTCAGAGACCCTGGTGGCCTCTTCCAGGAATTTCCTCAGTTCATCGGGACCATAACAAACATTCATTGCTGAACCACTGTCAATGGGGTAAAACATAGGCATCTTAAAATATGTAAGTCTGAACATAAGTACTTTGTACTCTCAGAAACACAAGGCTTCAGCAGCATTATAAAGTCAACATAAACATTAACTGAAGCTGATAGGTTAGACATCACAACTGTGGCACAAAATTCTATAGTGCAAAAGGAATTGAGTAGTCACATCATCTGAAAGGGGGTGTATGTACATACAAAGCCACTCAAATATTACACAAAATTGTATAGTGAAACAAATTTACAAGTCACATCATCTAAAAGGGAGTGTTCATACATACAAAGTAACTCTAGGCCTACTCCTGATTTTGACAATATTTAATAAAAGGCTTAAAAATCACAAAAAGAAAAGTAATCAAATGAATTAGAAGAAACACACTGCTTTCTTTCAACTGTAATGATCACAGCATTTGGGAAAGTAAAGTATGTGATGGTAATTTAAAGTATCACAATAGGAAGAAAGATATTACCACAGTTTAATCTAAACATTTCTTTCAAATACAAAGTTACCATGTCATAAAATGACTGCTCCTTAAGGCATAAATTAAAATATTTTGAGTTCATTTAAAACCTGACATAAAGATAATGTGCTTCCAAATGACCACAGAAATTGATTAAGTATAATTCTTATTCAAAGCAATGCAGGATGCAGGATATTTTCCTACCTGAGAACAAAAGAAGGTCGTAGGAGACAAGGATAGCCCACTGTGGCTGCAAATTCTAAAGCTTCATCCTTCAAAAGAATACAAAATTTGCTTTAGATTTCAGACTGATTCTAAATAAAACCTTGAGAGGATAATGACAAAGGTTTGAAACACGTACACCTTGCACAAAAATTTCTTTAATCTTCCCTGACCTTTAATGACCCATTGTACAAGCATTCAAAAGAACTATCAAGTCTTTACAAAATTCTGTGACTTTTCATAACATCTGTCAGTTCACAAAACGCTGTCTTCCAATTCCATGACTTTTCTTTGACATCTGTCACTTATGGCATCTTGTAAAAGCTTAGGCTGCAGCTGCCTTAGCCAAGCTGCAGCAGCTGCAACCATGCTTTGTTCCTTTAAACATTATGATAGCAAAATTAATTCAGTCATACTATTGTAACAAAACAATGCATGGCTGCAACTGTTCCAGCTTTGCTGGGGCTGCTACAGCTTTAATATTCTGACATACAGCCTTTCAAAATTCCATTATTTTTCCATGACTTCTGACATGTTTAAAATATTCCATGACTTTTTCAAGCTGATGGAATCCTGCCATTGTCACAGGTAGTTTAACATCTCTGTTACCCACAGGAGAGTACATAATTGATCTTGTGGGAAATAGGTTAAAATCTTACAACCAACTTGCAGGCTGCCACACTCAACGATGTACCAACCTACAGAAGACTTCAGACCCATCATCAGTTTTGATATGTTAAAAAGCAACTTGAAGCAGTCTGGTAAAAGTTTCATTCAATCCATGTTCTATTATCCAGATGTTAGCAACTAAAGTTATCATATGTTGTACCCAAGGGAACTTGAAGCAAGCAGATGTGATTTCATAGCTTCATACTGATGACCAATATTTTTCTCTTTCAACTTTACATCCAACTACATGCTTCATACTATGAATACAACCTGGGAATTTTTTGCAAACTCTGCATACCCTATGGGCAACAGCAATCCCAATAAATTCAATTAAAACAAAACACTGGTTGTCAATATTGACCATACAGGAGGGATGGTGAAAAATAGACAATGGTTCTCAAACTTCAGCTACCCTAGACAAAGCAGCTGTTGCCACGGTTATGAATTCCCACTGCACATTGTTATGTGGTCTCATATCAGAAGAGAGACCAACTTCTGATCTCTCTCCTCCCCCTCCTCCCCCTCCCCCCTTGAAGTGTACCTGAAGTCTAAAATTCCAAAAATATATGTTACAAAGCTTGAAAAAATGCATCCAAATGGTCCAACTCCCATCTTCGCAGGACATTCCTGAGCTGAGATATAAAATGCTGAAGCTTATTCACTCAATTTAAAATGGTAGATTGCGCAATAATTTGTGATGTCATTCTTGTACTACTCAAATTACCGTCTTTGTTTTTCTTTGTTTTTGGAAAGCCACTGCCCCTTTGTGCCGAAATGTGATCACTGTCTTACTGTTATAGGGTGACTTGGCTATATAAGCCCTCTTCGTACAACATGCTATGCAAGGGAGCAGTGAATGTTTCAAGGTTATATAAACATCTTAATTTCAAAAGGAAACAAAAGCAGGTAGTGTGAGTTGTACAAGAAGAACATCAGGAATTATTGCACAATTGACTATTTCAAATTAAGTGAATAAATTTCAACATTTTATATCTCAGCAACGGAGTACGCTATGAAAATGGGAGTTGGATGGATGAAATTCATTTTTCAATCCCTAAAATATATATTCTTGTAATTCTAGACTTTAGGTCCACTTTGAGCCACATCCCCCACCATCAACCCCTCTACATTCAGAAATATAACCCTATCTCTAGTCCATGGTCCAAACAATGAACTTGGAACAAACATAACTTGCTTTGGTCAGTTGTAACAAAAGAAGACCATTTACCAGTGAGTGTAGCGCCCTCCATGGAGCTTGTGGAACTCTCATGTCATCCAGAATGGAAGAGAAAATAGACCTACCGAGAGGAAAGGTTTGTTTTAAAAAGAGATGTAACCTTGATTGAAAAGATCTATCCACAAGTCTACAACTTAAGCAATTTTATCAAGCTTTTGAGTGAACAAAGAATTAAAACCAGAAAGCCAAAAGGCTTAGTGATTCCTTGCCATATGGATACATTCTAACAAACATGAATCACCCACGTGACAAGCATGAGATCCCTCACAGTTATCCTACTAGAGATATCATGTTAACAGGGTTTTCACCTCTTGAAATCTTGTCACCCAAAGTGACATTTCACCTCCACTTTAAACAACTGGGATCACCTACCCTACATGGCCATCTACATGCTAAATATGAACAATATATGAACAATCCACAAGCCAAGTATGAGATCCCTTACAGTTATCCTCCTTAAAATATCATGTTTACAAGGTTTTGACCTTTTGTGACCCCAAATGACCTTTTGACCTCCACAAAAAATGAAAGGGATCATGTACTCAATATTAGCAATCCATATGCTACATATGAGATTCCTCACAGTTATCCTTCTTGAGATACTGTGTTTACAAGATTTTGACCTTTTGAACTCTGGTGACCCCAAATGACCTTTGACCTACAACAAAATCAACAGGGACCATCTACTGGGCATGGGCAATCCACATGGTAAGTATGAGATCTCTCACCCTTATCTTTCTTGCGATATAGTGTTTACAAGGTTTTGACCTTTTGACCTCTGATGACCACAAATGACCTTTGACCTCCACCAAAAATAATAGGGATCATCTAATTAATATAGGCAATCCACATGGTAAGTACGAGATCTCTCACACTTACCCCTCTTGAGATATAGTGTTTACAAAGTTTTCACCTTTTGACCTCTGGTGACCCCAAATGACCTTTGACCTCCACCACAAACAATAGGAATCACCTACTCAATATGGGCAATCCACATGCTAAGTATGACATCCCTCACACTTACACTTCTTGAGATATAGTGTTTACAAGTTTTTGACTATTTGACCGCTGGTGACCCCAAATGACCTTTGACCTCCAACAAAAATCAACAGGGACCATTTACTCAGCATGGGCAATCCACATGGTAAGTATGAAATCTCTCACCCTTATCTTTCTTGAGATATAGTGTTTACAAGGTTTTGACCTTTTGACCTCTGATGACCCCAAATGACCTTTGACCTCCACCAAAAACATTAGGGATCATCTACTTAATATAGGCAATCCACATGGTAAGTATGAGATCTCTCACACTTACCCCTCTTGAGATATAGTGTTTACAAAGTTTTCACCTTTTGACCTCTGGTGACCCCAAATGACCTTTGACCTCCACCAAAAGCAATAGGGATCATCTACTCAATATGGACAATCCACATGGTACGTATGAGATCCCTTCCATTTATCCTACTTGAGATAGAGTGTTTACAAGCAATTTCCTAGGTATTTACCTTTTGACTTCTAGTGACCCCAAATGACCTTTGACCTTCACCAAAAACAATAGGGATCATCTTCTCAATAAAGGGTATCTACATGCCAAGTATGAGATCCCTAGTGGTTACCCTTTTTGAAATAGAGTGTTTACGAGCAAAGCGTCACATACACACATACACACATACAAACACACACGGCATCACCATCGCATAGATTCCTTTGACTACATCAAGGAATCAATAATTTCACAAAGTAAATCATAGGAAATCTATTCTTTGGGGTAAAATGTAATCAAGAATTTATTGACAAAAAGAAGACATTAGTTACAACTTCTACATTATTTTTTGATAATAATGTAACTTTTCTGACAAGGTAGAATACAGGGACCACCACAACTATGCACTGGTAATGATGAACAATGAAATTTGTTTAACCCTAAACCTTACTTAAACTCTGTGTGTGTTGTTCAGTATTTCAATTCCTGTAACATGACACAGTGTAATAGTAATGCTTGATAAGATTATCTAGCATAACTTGGAAGTGGTCTAATGTAAGCCTGAGGTCACTGAGTGTCATTAAACAGACTGCCCTTTCATGCATTTTTGAAAATTTGTGACCTTTGACAAACTGTTTTGATGACAATATATGATTTGCAGTTATAACCCCCCCCCCCCCAGTTTTGTAAATTTGGGTAGGAGGGGAGACCCCAAAGCACCATCTAAAACTCCCAATCTATGGACTACTATTGTATATCCCCCACTACCACCAGAAGTCAGATACACATGTATGCTATCCTTCCCCTCCTTTGTACATTCAGCCATATAAAAAACTAAAACAATTGCCTACCTTTCTTCTGCATTGTGGATCTGAAGTGGACTTGTTCCAAGTATGTTGATATTTGCTTTGTAGAGGGGAAGGGCAAGGTTATTTGGTATCTGTCCACCTACAGATATCACAGCACCATAGCATGCCTGGAGGGTAGACATAGCAGACAAAATGTAGCTGGAACAGGGCATAAACTTCATGTGACAACATGACATGCCTCAAGGTAGGGGTAGGGGTAGAGGTAGGGGTAGAGGTAGGGGTAGGGAAGGGACATGAGACAATAAAGGTCCAGTTGAAAGAGGAATATGAACTTAACACAAGGCTGAAGGCATTGACATACCCTAAGGGTGGGGGGAGGGGTCACAGGACACAAACCATCCACATGAAAGAGAGAAAAACTATGGGGAAGGGGAGGAGCTAAAGAACTATGGGGGAGGGAGCAGAATAAAAACCATTGAAGCACTCAGACCAGCAGACCAGACAGTTGTAACAGTGAAATCTCCAATAAAGGAAAAAGATAAACATAGATAGCATAAATCCTTTTCCAAATAGCAGTTACAAAGGATTTTGGGATAGAAGTTTGGAACACATCATTTTTGGCCACAGTAAAATGCCAACGACAAAATCGAGGCACACCAAAATCTATCCCACACTCCTTTGTAACTGCTATTTGGAAAAGGATCTATTGGAATACAAATATGATTTTACTTCAATCAACCTTTTTCCAGCCATTCCTGTACAGTTGTACTGGACTCTTCCACCCATAAACTGGAAATAAAGAAGGTACATGAGAAGTTGAGGGAACAGGGACGGGTAGACCCAGCTAAGGCTAGAAGTCAATTTTGATCTCACCTCTTGGTTATAAATATCTAGCACCCTTTCTCGTGAGAGCTCCTCAAAGTAAAGTCTGTCGCATTCATCAAAGTCTGTGCTGACAGTTTCTGGGTTGTGGTTCACCATCACAGTCCTTCGTCCCATGTCCCGTAAAGATCGGATACAGGACACCGCACACCAGTCAAACTCAACGCTACTCCCTGGAGAAGATGTGGATCAGACATTTCTTTTAAGGTGGTCTGTTTTACAAAAATGTCATTTCACACTAACTCACATGCAACAGCATACTGCTGAAAATACCCTCCAAGTACACAATTATTCTTGAACAATATTAAAGCAAAAGTGCAGTGACCCCAATTTGAAAAATATACCCTCATATCTTTCATCATATATCGCTCTTTCACTCATGTGACAATATTTTTGTGACTGTATTATTTAATTCATGCAGAATAAATCATTGGTTTAACTTTTTTACATTCAATATTTATCATGAAAGATACTTACAGGGAAATAGAAGATGATTTGTAAGATTTAACTGATGTGTCAAAATAAATGTGGGACAGCTGTTTATTCTTTGTAAACAACAGATAAAGTCAACCAATCATGTGTTTACTCTCAGACTCAGAATCAAGTCAAATACAAAATGTTTTGGCTAAGGTGCCTTTACAGTGTTCATGTCCATCCAGCTATGAATCCATGTTATGAAAAAGACATTTAGCAATATTTATACTTTTTGACCAAGGTCTCCTGAAAAGATCAATGCTACAAAACTGGCCACACTAGAATCTTGTTCCCAGAAAATCCTCTGCCACAATGACCCTTAAAACATGTTTTCTTGTAATTTGTAAAAAAAATTGCCCCCCTCCACCCCCCCAAAAATCACATAAATCAGGAGATGAGGATGGGCAGAATTAAGAATATTTTGAAAATGACACAGAAAACAGACAGATTGTACAGAATCAAGTGTTTATTATGAAATATAAGTCACCAATAAAGTTAACTTCAATCCACTGGTACTTGAAACAAACTTTCTTGCCTTGCTTTTTAAAATGAAACATCAATTAACAAATCAATACACACTAAATTTACAATTTACAAATCTGCCAAATTATAATGTCTTCACAGACAATGAAAACTCTGCAAGCATTGCTAAAAGATTAGAAGAGACAAGTACTCACCAATGTGATACGGTCCACACCCTAGCACCATGATGCCATGGTCATTAAAGGAAAGATCATGTTCCTAAGAGCAAAAAATGGAACAAACTTTGCTTTCATCAGTACACTTACATAATTGAATTAGAGGAGAAGAAATGATTTAGTTTTCAGGAGCAGGTAGGATATTTGATGTTTGGAGTAATGACAATGACAATGAAACAATTTATTTCCACCAGCTTCAATATAGAAAATAATATACACATAATGTAAATTACAGATGAATTAACATTCTTTAATTAAACATTTAAGTTAATATTTGTTTTCAGTTGCATGAAAATGAAGAAACCAGAAGTGCAGTACTTATTAATCATTTCCCCTGTTAAGTCAAATGTTATTTTTGTGGTGGCGCTCTTCTGTTTGAGAAAGGAACACCATTGTACTTGGCAACTGTCCACCATTTTCTTCCGTCTGTTCACGGTTTTGTTATCCCTTGAGAAGGGTCACTGTCTTAAGTATTGATGTTTACTTTATGAATATCTGGCACAAGGTGGGGGAGGGGGAGGATTAGTGAACATACGATTGATTCATCGTTCTTTAGGTTGGGAAAAATTCATTTAGACTCGACTATGAGGGCTAATCAGCTCAAATATTTGAAGCACATGTGAATAAATTAGTTAAGTTAGGCCTAGACTATGGTGTTCAAAGTTTGTGTGCATGGGTATTGTTAGTATAATGACACTTTTTAGGTGCAGGGGCTTATGTTCTGCATTAATGCTGCGAGGGGTATGCCTTTTGTGGGCAGCTTAAAGTGTACCTAAAGTCTGAAAATTCAAAAATATATATTACAGAGCATGAAAACTGAATTCCAATGGTCCAATTCCCATCTTCACAGGACTTTCTTAAGCTGAGATATAAAATGTTGAAGTTTATTCACTTGATTTAAAAGGCAGATTGTGCAATAATTTGTGATGTCATTGTTGTACTACTCAAATTACAATCTTTGTATTTCTTTGTTTTTCTGAAAGCCACCGCACCTTGTGCCAAAATGTAATCGCGTTCTTACTGCTTTGGGGTGACTTGACTATATAAGCCCTCTCTGTACAGCATGTCATGCAAGAAAACAGGAAGCGGTCAAGGTCATATAAACATTTTTAATTTTAAAAGAAAACAAAGCATTTAATGTGAGTTGTACAACAAGAATGTCAAAAATTATTGCGCAATGAACTGTTTGGATTTAAGTGAATAAATTTTAACATTTAATATCTCAGCAATGGAATAAGCTATGACAGTGGGAGTTGGACCAATAAGATTAATTTTGTAACCTCTAAAATATATATTTTTGAATTTTTAGACTTTAGGTCCACTTTAAGGGTTTGCTGTATTTCCTTGTATACATATACGTGAGTGTTTCTATCTTATTACATCATTATTTAGGTATTTGGTGTGTTGTTCTTTGCAGGTTGAACCACATACACTTACAAGTTACAGAATCACAGTTAGGTACGGCATGATATCATCTAGCCTATACCACAGGCACTTATAGTACCACTTAGCCTATTTGCTCACTGAAACGTAAGTTTCGGCCTACTCGTCACCTTTACTATAGTTACTGCTAGTACTACCATACTACAAATTCAGAGCTCCCAACATTTCAGAATTTAAAATAGGGATATATAAGGATATTGTACATGTAAATGTGCATAAATGATAAGTGCATGTCAAGCATAAAGCGCAAAGCCTTTAATGGGTGGGATCCAGGGCTTGCCATAGGGCCCCTGGTTGGGTTCAGGGTAAAAATCCTGGTGGAGGGTCAACAGATAACAGACGGAGCACCCAGAAGCTCTAGACTTCTAGAAGTGTTTTATAAACTTCAGAAGACCCATTTGCTTTCAGTGTCTGTGATGTATGGAATGGGAAATACTGTTAACACAATGTACCTGTAGACTGGAAATTAAATATGGCAGGCTTTAGGGATCAAAAAGTTTATAAAAGCCATACTGCATGCTTTGTATATTAAAGATCCCTATGCGATGGCTGTCTGGCTTCCACCCAGGAAAGCTGGCATGCATCTGCTTCCTGTGAAAGAGTTAATTCGCTTTCATCAGGTTTCCGTCTTGGGCGGGAGAACAACAGAACAAAGCGGAAAGGGGGCAACTAGAAAGGTTTTTGGGGAATTTTCTACCCAAAGTGGGATGGCTGGGAGCTCTGCAAGTTAATCCGTTAAGTGCCTTCAATACAAGTTAATCTGTCAAGTGCATCCAATACATTACACCAACACTACAGTCCAGAATTAGCCTAGATTTCCTTATCATCTATTGCATCATCATTTGCTAATCTGCAAAAGTTTACTCAGGGACAACCAAACCAAGGATTTTACTCGTCACACTTACATCCCCCAAGAAGTACTTTGAGACATACTGGAATGATGAGCTGGAGACGAAAATGCATTCAAAATATCTGCAACACTGTTAATTTTACAAAATGACTTCAGAGATGCTTGTGTTAGAAATATCACTTTTGGAATCTGATCCTGACAAGCAGTGGTATCTTTTCTGTAGAGAAATTTTTGAAAGTGCACAAGGCGATATAAATATGTCATAGCCATAATCATGTCAGAATTGTCACTGAAATTCATTGCAAAACACTCGCAATTATGCCATGGGTCAATTTTTAAATGCAGTATTCTCAAAAATTGAGGAAGATAGAAAAATAATGAGTAGTTGTTTCTAGTACCTGACTAAGCTGTGTTTGCTCCTTTTAATTATTATGATGACATGTGATGGATTTTTGCCTTCTTTGAAAGTTCTTTCATCTCAATAAAGTTTGGAAATAAGACTCATTTCTCCCATTCCTCTCAGTTAACTTGTTCGAAGTTTTTGTTTATTCACAATTCTAGTGAGATTAAGATGACTGCATTGAAATAAGGATGTTGGCAAATTTTTGGTTTTCTTTTGAAGTTGCTACAGGAAATACTTACCATTCCATTGTAAGTGCAGTACAAATAATTTGTTTTGGCTGGATATTCAGCTGCCATTGTGTCACTCTGAAAGAAAGGAACAAATATGCATATTCATTAAGAGATCACTTTAAAGTTCATATGGTGAGCCAAATCCCTCACCTTAAAACTTTTATTTATTTCCAAGAAGGGTCCAGATTTAATGTAAGAATAATAAGATCTACAAATAGTAGCTAATCTGTATACATGAACTTTGTCAATTTCCACAACATTCAGATATGGTGAAAGGGCAATTTTAGTCACCTCAACTTACATAACCATACTCCCATCCCCCACGTCCACTATCCTCATTAATGTATAGCTCTTTACAGTCATGTCAAAAATGCTTTTGTCACGATTGCTCAATTCATGTACCAAACTCCCAGGTTAAACAAACTTATACATATTTATGTTGTGATGCATCATCACAGATACCTGTCAGGGCAATATTAGGCACTATATCAAAATAGAATAGCTGCAGCTGCCTCAGCCAAGCTGCAGCAGCTGCAGGCATGCTTTGTGACCACACACTTTGCAAAGGCAGGATTAAATTTAGCTTGCTATTGTGATGTGTGCTAAAAAAAGAATGGCTGCATCCCCTGCAGCCTGGCTGAGGTAGCTGCAGCCTGAGGTTTGGCATGATGCCTGAAGAGGAAATATGTAAGACTTCACAGATGTTAGTGATATTGGGACAACTGCACCAGCCTTTTTGGATCAAGTTCCATTATTCTACCATCCTACTATAACTCATGATCCAAATGGGAGTTTCCTTGGCAGATTTAGAGTTGAATGATTCTGCAAAACCTTTCACTGGCCTGACCATTAAGTTTAAAGTCTTCTTCCTTCCACAGTATTTACTAAGGCATTAGCCTCCAGAAGAAGGTTTTAGTGTGAAAAATTTACAAGCCACTGGCCCATAACACTAATTTTGCCTTTACACATGCCCGACAATAATTTTGCAGTTTCATTTTTTCATGGTACTCACCTTTAGATTAGCCTACAGCAGAGAGTTTTGTTGCTTAGGAGTTTGCCAGCCACTAACCCAAACCTAATTTTGCTTTGAATACAGGGCATTTATTGCATATAGTAAATGCATTAATTATGGCATTCCACAGACACATAACTATCCTCAGATCCCAAAGGCTTCACCAACAGATATTCTTTTCACCAGGTTAATATTTGTGACATAGTTCCCAGCCCCCACAGGACTTACACCAGTGACATGGACGGTATCACAGGAGTCTGGGAGGGGTTGACTCCAGTGGGCTCCAAGGGCAGAGCCCTCGCTGGGGTTTCACTGGGTGTTTTCAACTGGTCACCAGGTAAATATTTGTGAAGTAGTTCCCCCTTCCATAGAACTCACCCCAGTGACATAGACAAAGTCACAGAGCTATGGGAGGGCTTTTCCCCCAGTGACTTCCTAGAGGCAGAGCCCTAGTTGGGGGTTCACTGGGTGTTCCCAACTCATCTATGACTTCTCAAGCACTGGTGGGACTATTGCCCTTCCTATTTAGCTGGTCCTATTTACCTGTCTCGAAATGACCAGCCATGGTAACCCACTGCATATATATTGCCGACATGAGAAACGTCACTGGAGTACACTAGATGTGCTATACATTAATGTTTTCACTCCAGTGCACTTTTGTCATGGGGAAAAAACTGGTTTCTTACTGACTCATTATTAGATGAGAGAAAACCTCTGTCATTTATACATATAGCTCAACTTTTGTAGCTGATTCAAACAAAATATTGAAAATAAATTCTGACACCTGAAAGGACACCCTCATCATCATCCAACCTCACCATCATCCAACCTCACCACACCAGAATTTCCACCAGTCACATACACCTACCCCTTTCCCACTTTCTTTGGTCCAAGCAGAAATTTCCCAGCCATGATTACTCTTACCTGCTTGACGCAAGGGGAAATATCATGACTCAGACGGAGCTTCCTGGCTTCTTCTTCTGAAACCTTCAAACAATCACCGATTTGAAGATCAGAGAAACCTGCCTCTTTAGCTTCTTGCAACAGTTCCTTTTCAATAGTTTGGCTAAAATTAAACAAAACCTAACAATTCCAAGCAAAAATTATAATTTTTTTACTCCTACTTTTTAATCATGTCAACACCAGTTTGGCTGGTTTGCCTGTGCAACATGTTGTGGGTGGTCTAACAGCTGATGGAAGTTGCCCTGCACAGCTAGCCAGCTGTATCAGTCATGCAAAAGGAGTGTTAGCCTTAATAGAATCATGTCTGCTTCCCTGAAGCCAGTCCTGAGTCATCCACTTTGTTCTGACAGCACAAACATGAACATTTTGAAGTATTTGCCAGGGATGCTTCTGCTGGTATGTCACCTCTGTTCTTTGTTTGACATGCCTACCATTGATCAGAACTCATGAAGCAGATGGCTATGCACTTTTTAATTGGAACACTGAGCCAATAGCCTTTACAAATATGTGTAGGTAACTGAGTCAAATGGCCTACGAACAAACAGATGGTTTAATCAAAAAGGAAAAAATGTGGCTGTTTTAAGTTTCATTCAGGAATTGAGAACTTAAACATGAGTTGCATGTGCAGATGTTAAACTTCAAAGAACAGAATACAAATTCTGCAGATGGCAATGTAAAATAGGAAAACATTTCAACTGTCTACCCACTGTCTTTTTGTCAAAATTCCCACTGCACTACAAAAATTCACCACTTCTTGACAATTTACTGTGACCACTGATTCAATGCAACGATAGCTCAACTCAGCAGTTGTTGCTAAGTATTACCTACACGTAACATGGACAGAAACTGTGTAACATGTGCCAATTTTACCTAAATGTGATTCAAGTACAAAAGTTTGGAAAGGAATAATCTGGTTATCTGGTTAGCACCATAAGTAAAATGCTCAAAAAATATAAAGTGATCTCAGAGGGCATCATAAAAATGTGGTTGTTTGAGAAACCAGGGTGAGATAGTCAAGTCTAATACTAATGCTACATGTGATGGTTAGCCTGTGGAGCAGACTCTGTAGCAGCCCTCCAAAAGATGGTGCTCTCAGAAATCATAATACACCCATGTATATATTCTATACAGTCTGCAAACCTCCGTTCAGTTTTCATTTACACGAATCCCCAAAATGCGGGATAGATTATTATTCATAAAAGGTCACATGGTTTTCACGGCTAATGACTATTCATGTTTATCAACGGCCTACGACGATGCGTATATACGAATACTTCTAAAGGTAAGGTGACATCTTAAAAGCTACGTAATTATCATGTATGGGCTAAAAATCGAGCTAATCCTTGCAGTGAAAGTCAAGCCTAACGTTAGGCATAGCCTGGATCTTGTCCCAGATCTTGCCGGTTTGTACAAACTGGCCTGTATATAGGCCCTCGCATGGACAAGATGACAACGTTCCTTGCTGGTTGTATATGTGTACATGTACACGGTAGCAGCTAAGCCAATAACTAATAGCCGTACTGCACTGCATAACATATACACAAGTGAAAAGAGTTGTCTGCTGTAGCGAAGCAACCGGTCGCTCATGTTGACTCCACCCCTTACCAACGCTGATGACGTGGGCATTAATTATCATGAAGTTATTTTTGTCACTGAAATGAGATTGACTAGAAAGCTGGCAGGCTATTGTATTGTATTAAACTTTGTCTGTACTCTGTAAATTAACTTTAAGGGTAAGCAAATATTAAGAATTGTACTTGCAGCTGATAAAACTCAACAATAGCCTGCTTACAGCAGGCTATTTGATGGTAGACTTAAGTCTGTGTACCACTTTACTGTATTGTGAGATGCATGAAACTACACAGAAACAGTCAAGTCAAATCAAACTGACCATGAGTCACAACATACTTCACATCCATCCACGTCCTGATCATATCTATGGTAAACAGAAAGCTTTGTAAATGTCCCCACCAATACCACTCACATTTTACTTCTTACCTGGTAAATGATTTCATATCCTTCATGAGTCCCATAATGTACTGTAGTTTATGTAGAAACCACTTGTCAATGGAGGTTAATTGGTGTATCTGGTCCACAGAGTAACCATCTTCCAAAGCCTAGATTAAAATTTTGCAAGGAAGAGAAGTTAATTTCTAATGCTTTGATTAAACGAAAAACAAATATTTAAAACAACTCTTTAGCAATTTCATACATCTTGTAATTTCCTTCACCTACCAATCAACCCAAACTTATCCACAATCATGATCTACCTGCGACTTCTATGACCTAAACTTAGCTTCCCTTACCCTTCCTCTAGTGTTCCTACAATATTACGAGAACAAAATTCCTTGACCTTTCCTAATGAATTTTCAAAAATTCCAGAACAAATATTTTGACCCATTTCCAGTCTGAATATGAAACAAAATGTAACTGACATATGACTTGTTTTTGCACCAATTAAATTCACCCATTTTTCTGTTCATTGTACTTTTCTCATACTCCCTGAGTTTACTTTGACCAGAAAGAAATTCATTTTCCTGGTTTTCCCTGAATTTCAAAATCAATAGGGATCCTGCTCTAACAAACCATCCCATTTCCTAACTTTTGAAAACTGACATCCCTGGACCCTCCCCTTCCCTGCCACCAGGTTAGATCATGATTCTTGAACATTCATTACCTCACCTGATCTACTTCCTTACTCCCTACCACATGAACAATTTTTTTTTGACAAATTCTTATTGATTCACCTGCACTTGTTAAGTTTTCTCATACTCCCTGAGTTTACTTTGACCAGAAAGAAATTCATTTTCCTGGTTTTCCCTGAATTTCAAAATCAATAGGGATCCTGCTCTAACAAACCATCCCATTTCCTAACTTTTGAAAACTGACATCCCTGGACCCTCCCCTTCCCTGCCACCAGGTTAGATCATGATTCTTGAACATTCATTACCTCACCTGATCTACTTCCTTACTCCCTACCACATGAACAATTTTTTTTTGACAAATTCTTATTGATTCACCTGCACTTGTTGCTACTCTGCCCATACTTCCAAACCCCCAATATACAGTTTTAGTGACTCACCTTTGTTATGGCATGAATCCAAGTCCCTTCCCAATATACATATTTCGTGACTCTCCTTTGTTATGGCATACATCCAAATCTCATTCAAACATACATTTTTAGTGACTGACCTTTGCTATGGCATATTAAAGTCCCAATCCCATCCCAGTATACATTTTAAGTGACTCACCTTTGCTATGGTATAAATTCATATCTCATCCCAATATACATTTTTAGTGATTCACCTTTGCTTTGGCATGAATCCAAATCTCATCGCAATATACATTCTATTGACTCACCTTTGCTATGGCATATCAAAGTCCCAATCCCATCCCAATATACATTTTTAGTGACTCACCTTTGCTATAGCATGAATCCAAATCTCATCCCAATATACATTTTTAGTGACTCACTTTTGCTAAGGCATAAATCCCAGTCCCATCTCAATACAAAGTTTTAGTGACTCACCTTTGCAATGGCATAAATCCTGTTACTGGATGGCACCTCCATAGCAGCCTCTAAGTCCTTAGGCATGGCCTTCCCAATAGGCATCTCAGGAGCAAATCCCTTAATTGATGGGTGAATCATTCTAAGCGCTTTCTGCAGGCTCTCTTCAAAGGTTCGGCCAATAGCCATCACCTGGGTCAGATAGAAAATACCCAAGATATACTAGTCACCCCTCTTTCCTAATCCTACTTAGATAAAATGATATAGACATTTGAAGAAGGAACATTAAGGTAAGGCACAGGTAACTTGTAAGGATGTACAATGATAATGACACCATTGAATGTCAATGACCATACTGAAATTTCAAAATTTCAGGAGAATTAATTTAAGTTATTCCACTTTGGACATGACACACACATGCACATAACACACACTGACCCTTGATGCTACCCATCTATCATGAAAACCAACTTCACAATCAAACTTATTTAACTACTCTCCTTCCAAGGGCTTGGAGATTATTTTGAGTCACAACTACAAGCTAGCAGGGCAAGGTGCTGAGCAGGACTGGACAGGTTAACTGACTCTACTTGAGAGTCATGACTTCTCACTGGAAGTCAAGTAGCCATCCCAATTCCACTGGAATCAGAATCTTAGGGAATTTTCTATAGTCAAAATGTATGCACAAAAACCTGATTTTAAGTTTGCATTTGTCTTATTTTGCCAGTGTCTATGAAGTATTCTAACCAAATTAGTTCTTGGCATTTTTACTTCATGTTTTCTCAGCAATCTATGATTCTCCAACATTGGCAGTTTGGCATCTAGACAGTTGAGAAAGGTGGAGTGTAAGCCTCATAATGTGTTAATACTCATTGCTAGGCTAGTAATAGACTGTATACAGCTGCCAAGGTAAATATTCCTTCCTCAGTGATGACATGTTTGAGTGACTTGCAGCTCCACTCTAAGTCGCCACTAATAATGCCGGGGGTATTTGAATACAAAAATATTGCATTTGTCCACGCCTTGTACTGAGAAGGGCACTTCAGCATGAGTCACACCATTATCCCATATTGGAACGAACACTTAACTGTTAAGCCCAGAGCTGAAATATGCTGGAAATATTACTTTTAAAAGCAACTTTAAAGGATCCTACAAAATTTACAAAACTTTGAGCAAACACAATATTTGATGGGTCATATACAAGTTCATGTTGCTAACGTATTTTGTGGAATGTTACACAAAGGAATGTACCATGTACTATGTGCAACTTTCCAAAGTGTTTCATGGACATCATACACTTAAGGTTTAAAGGTATAAAGGTTGAAGTTGGTGATACAACTTACCACTTTCATGCACTACTAATGTATAGTGATATTACTTTACTAAAATGTTCAGTAAAGCACTTAGTGGGACTAATGTTACACACCATGGAGAAAAATCTAATATCCCTTGTTTTTTGCCCAAAACCAGGGGACCATTACTTTACTGAGCAGGGAATACACACCACCTGGAGACTCTTTACACACAGGTTGTTCACATTTTTCTGACAATACTGAGCCACATGCACTCTTTTTAAAAAACTTGCAAATAAGAGCCATGCTGGAAGAACCAAATTACACAGAAGCAGGCAAAACAGATTAAAAGGTTTTACCAAGAGTGTAAATCTATGTTTATCTATTAGTACCTGCTGATCCTTTGTAGAAGAGCCAGGATTTGACATAAACAACTTAACAGAATTTTTCAACTTGTAAACCCTGGTTGTTTATGAGAGATTATCCATTTTTAGGAAAGTTAAACAAAATTCAGAAAAATATAAAATTTAAAATGAAGTCTTCATGAAAGTTTGAACAAAACCAATAGAACAGAAAGGTTGCCTTTTGAGGAAGCAGGTGCTACTCTTCCATTAATTTATCCACTAGAAAGACCATTTGAATTTTCACTATTGTCATACATGTATACAAGTCCAACATACCTCTCCAACACTCTTCATGGCACTTCCAATGGCATGGGACATTCCATGAAAGCGGTCCAGGTCCCATCGAGGTATCTTGGTGACAATGTAATCTAGACTGGGCTCAAAACATGCTGTGGTGGACTGGGTGGTTGCATTCTTGATCTCTGGAAGAGTGATACCTAAGGCCAACTTAGCTGCTATAAAAGCTAGAGGATACCTGGAAGGAGAGAAACAAAAGTTTAGGGTCTAAAGACAGAATGTCTCATATCTCACTTCAAGCCCCATCACTCAAAATGAGCTTATCTAGGACGAGGGCGTAGGAATGTTTTAGACGGCAGGCCATGGGCACTGCATGTTAAACATTATGCAGACCCCACGGTAGAGTTCGCTTGCATTCCAGATCCCCCCTACCGCCGCCATCCCAAAATAACCACCGGCCCTGGCGCCAGGAGGGCTGCTACTTTAGTTTCTGCACTTTTCATCTACAAGTATTTAATCTACTGACAACTACTTCAAGGAAAATATTCTCAAAGGCAACTCCATTCTATCAAGGGTATAGAGGTATTTCATGTGATGTCACAAGACAGCGATTGCCCAGCAGTACCAGGAAGAGCACGGGCACAGTCAGCGTATTTACAGCACACACACACACAGCATGACCATAGATACTAATGTGACACAATGAACACTTGATGGACAAATGTCAAACAACCAAAGAGATGAGCAAACATGTGATATACACACTGAATTCTCTAAAAATTCACGTCAATGTACAAATTTTTATATATTTAAAAAAACCAGTGACCACAAGGCAGATACTGATTATCCTGATTAAATTTGACAGTTTTGCTTTATATTCACATGTCCTACATATTTATATTGTGCACATTATTTACACTGTTCAAATTGTTTACATTTTCAACTTTACTCTGATATCTCTTCTTTGAGTCTCAATCTACTCAAGTTACTTAATCTCCAAATGTTTCATAATGTGAGATGTAAATTCAAGTAAATATGTTTATTACTTGACAGAGTAAATCCTACCCACAGGTGAAACCCTGGCTATCATCCATAGGTTTATCCTTTTTCACAGTGCTGAACATTCCCAATGAATACAAGCTCACCCAACTGTACAATTAAACCCTGGGTGTGGCCAGGAGATTCCAGAGACTAATTGACATGCAATACAGATCACTGTCATACCTCAACTAGATCACTTGGAGGTCTCTTTTACCCCCTAGCTGTTTCTCCTGTTTTTTCCTACACTTATCATGCTACATTAACAACAATATTCCGACAGAATTATTCCTTTCCACCTAAGCCAAATTTTCTTTCTTTCATAAAGTTGGCTACCAGTTTGCATCTTGTTCTTTAAGTCTCAAGCATGTTACTTCCAGTTGCTGCTATGTCTACACTTCCTTTGAAAGATACCCCAACAAGAAATAACACTGCATAAGTTCATTACCCCCTTTTCTGTGTGCTTCTTTCCCAAATCCCAGGTGTATACCAGTATCTTCTCTCTTTGGGTGGGGGTGGGGGACTACTTGTCCAATTACAGAGAATACTAAATGTTTTTTACTTCAGTAGAGATGAGCTTCAGCAAACTTGAAAGAACTTACCCAGTGGCCTTTGAAGCAAGAGCTGAACTCCGGGAGAGCCTAGCATTGACCTCAATGATACAGTATTCCAGTGAACTGGGGTGAAGTGCATACTGGATGTTGCATTCCCCTACAATGCCAAGGTGACGAACACAGCGGATAGCTGTCTCTCGCAGCATGTGGTATTCCTCGTTGGAGAGAGTCTGACTTGGAGCGACCACAATGGAATCACCTAGAGACAAAATTAACATCCATTTGTCGCATTATACATATTTTGATAAATCTGACCTTATATAAAGAATGACGACTCCATCATTTTTAGTGGATGTATTCATTCCTTGCCATAAAAGCATTTCAACTTATTGCTTAAGGAGATTATCAAAATATCCTTCAATAATCCCTCATGTTAGCATCTCACCTGTGTGCACCCCTAAAGGATCAAAATTCTCCATATTGCAAACTGTGACACAGTTATCTGCTGCATCCCTCACTACCTCATATTCAAGTTCCTTCCAGCCTAACAGAGACTTCTCGATCAAAACCTGACTAGATAGGGCCAAGGCCTGCAAAATGAAAAACAGTTATTAATTTTAGTACAATGAAGCAACATGCTGTATTGACTGCACTAAAACAGTTGTTTTTTTAACTCAAGTAGATGAAAACAGTACTGGGGTAGATTTAATAACCATCCTCATACCCTAAGGCCATACTTATAAGGATTTTTTTTCACTTGGGTTACCAACAACACTTTTAATCACACAGGACTGCCAACAGTGCCATCCTTAATCCAGTTTGCACTTCTTGGCATCCTGGTCTATATTACACTTTGTACTGGAAGACCAACAGAGAATGCAGGTTGCTATGACAACTTTCTGTTCTGTAGCTGTGCACACTTGCAAAATCTAGAGGACTCACCGCACCTATCAGGATGTAGTTGGCATCAATCAGTTACCTACAATCATTTACCTTCTATACTATGTCATGGCAAGGGCGATAACTTTCCACACCTACATAAAGATAGCATGTAAATATTCAATGTAATAGCCAAGGCACAAAATAAGGGATTATTGTCACTTTCATTTAAATTCACTTTTTCACACTGTACATTTGACATTGTGGTATGGCTAACAAGAATACAGCCTTCTGACATTTGACTCATAAACCAATATTTTTCATTTCTTCAATACAGTGATGCTTAAACAGCAAGCATTGATGCCCCTGTCAAAACCAGCTAAGATGGTACTGGCATGGCAATCTAATTTTCTACTGCCAGAATTTTCTAGTTCAAATTTTGTACTCCCAGCTTAAAAAAGTTCAATAGATGGGACTAAAGAGGAGGTATGGTGGGACCTTTGAAGCCAATGTAAAGAAAGGCAACATTGACATGGATAATTGAGTAGCCACTGTGAAGGGCAGGAACTTCTGGCAGACAGTAAGCTGTTAAAGGAACCTTTGAAGCCAACAGATGAACAAAATTAACTAGAAAATGGAAGAATCAGCACCAGAGGAAGCAACTACCTATACAGCCTACTCTGCTATCTGGAAACACCTTTTGAAACAGCCTAAGAACTTTTGAAGCAAGAATGGGACAGGACAGTCATCTCAGAGTCAACAACCCATGATCAAAAGAAGAAAACTATTTCACAGCCTACAGGGAATGCAACAATGATGACAGTAATCAATTTATCTTTTTTGGTGTTGTTCTAATCACTCCTGCAACGGTATCTGATTACTCCATTGAGACTTACATTCCTAGTACATACCGTGTATATACAAGATACTCCACTAACCACAGTCTGACTCTAATGGGAGATATTATCGAATGTCAATTTTGTCAAACCAAAAGTCACTTCTATCACTCTGACAGGGCAAAAACATTTCATATGTACAGACAAATGTACAACAAGGACCATTATCGACCACAAATACTGGGTCACTTTTATAACACACTAAACACATTTATGATGAAACTTCTATGTGACACTTTATAAACCAACTTCACGTCATAAAAATATAAAAGTAGAAACTTCTTTGTGAACTGTCCACACTACTCAAATTTTAGAATGGCAGTGTTGACATATACAAGGTTAATCCTCAGGCAAGGTGTACTATCACCCTTAGCTCTACCTACCTGGGTTGAAATCTTTGTGAGTTCTTTTTTGTTGTATGCTACCCCTGAACCAAGTCCACCAAGGGCATATGCAGCTCTTATCATTACAGGGTAACCAATCTCTGATGCTGCCTCTTGAGCTGCTTCCACCTGACAGATAAAACAGTACACATGAGACAGAAATGAGTTAGTGAAGATTTTAAAGGTTGGGGGGGGGGGGGGTACCTAAAAACTACATTCTTAAGTGATAGCTTTTGGGCCATTTGCAAGGCCAGAATGGTTCTTTTATTAAGTGCAACTTCCTGAGTGCAATCTAGAGCATTTGGATGCCACATTTCCCATAGAACAAGTACTTTTTACATGGCAGAAGTAAGCCTAGTTAAAAATTTATGCTTAAAGTGGGATTTCCTCCAATCTGCAGCATTTGAAGGTACCAGTTTTCTTCCGCACTGGTGACCCATGCATCGTAGACACCGAGTTTTAATAACAAATTTGTTTTAAGATTGCAATTTACCACAATCTAGGGTAGTTGCAACACCAATTTCCTCCACATACTGGTGGCTACGGTGGGACTATGGTGGCAAATTGCATTGCAGAGTGTATTTTCCTGCTGTCTATTTGAAATGTTAAATTTTCTCACCTAAGCCCTACCCTTGATGGGACTGAGGTCAGCATTGATCCTGTATGCTGGCCCCATTAACGTACTATCACCCAAATTTAGAATCCAAAGACTCGCTGTGCACATACTTCCGGAGCTCTTATGTGTGATATGCCCTCAAGAATGAGCACCTTTCTCCAAACCCTGTATTGGCCTCTGCTGGCTATTGTTACAATGATAGAGCATAAACTCTAGCATATGTGGAGGGCAGTCAAAACCACTTGAAAACCCCTACCTTTAAGTCTAAAGTCAACTGCATATGGACCTGAGAAAACATGAAACTTAAACACATTTCATTCCATGTTTCACATTTCTTATTTTCTTTGAAAATTTGGGTTTTAAGGCTGGAAATAAACTTTAAGATAGTATGTGTAGCATGTTGTGACATCACTCCTGTACTATTCATAGTTTGCTAAAAGAAGAATGACATTTTCAGTTCATCTGACTGAAAACCAGTAAAAGGCAGAAGCAACCACCTCAAACAGTGTAGCATGCTCCCTTCCCCATACTTAAGTTTTCATGGTTCTTTATCATGTGACAATTTTGTTTCTGAATTGTTTAATTATAAAGTGAAACTGACCATTTGATTCACCTCAGTAAAAAATATTCTTGTTCTTATAATGCTGTACTTTGTTTAACCTGGCTATACTCACAGTGTTCACTGCTATACTAGGTGCTATCTTTTCATTTATCTCCATCAACTTCTCATTAAATGTCTGTCTGTCTTCTGTAGCCATGATAGATTCTATCGGTGTTCCTAGCACCTGAAATAAAATCAAAGTCCAAAAATAATAATGGCAAAAATATGTTACACCTTACACCAAAAACAAATTACTAAACCACTTTTGTCTTGCTTCAGGCTGACAAAAAGAGAAAGCTTTCACATACACACCATCTGTAATACGAATACTATTGATTAAAATTTGATCATCAAATACCCATCATCATCATCCTTCTGGTTGACAATTTTCACTTACATTTCCTAAAATTTTTAAGTTTTTCAAAGCTGTGAAATGCACAATATAATGTGGGTTTAACTGTTTCAATGTTACATTACACCAAAATGGTAGTATGCATAAATGCTGCAATAATTTAATTTTGCTGGTCACACTGCAATGGAACTTGTTATGAAGCAGATTTTAAACATTAACTGTGACAAGTGCCCATGTAACAATATACATACTTGTGGCTTTATGAGAGACAGCAGGACCATAGCCTCTCTAACTTTTGGTTTAGACCCAGTTTTTGTACCTCTTTTTTCAGCCAGTTTAATAACAAACCACAACTAACACTAACTGCATACAAGGTCTTAAGACTGAGCAATTTTGTCATATTCACTTAAGATTTCCATTCTTCCATTAGTAGGGTGTAACTCCATCTGGTGAGAAATTTGTTTTTGCCCTTCCTTCAGCCTTCACTGTAAGGAATTCTAAATACAAGGACATCACACACTACAGCAACTCAGTACTGCAGTCAATTATATCATATTATATGGAATACAAGCTTGAGATCTGAAGTAACGTACCAACTACTCATTATGGAGAAGTAACTACTTGCTACTGACATAATCAGTCCAGAAATTTGTGAATGCTATCAAGAATGTGTTAGAGCTCCTACTTTAAACCATTTTAAAAATTTTACCTTGCAAGAATACTCCAGATGCCATTTTCTGATAGATTTAACTTAAGCTAAGCATTCTGGTAAAACTTCCAATTCACATGTTTGGTTCTTGAGGTATATAGACCTTATGCAATGATGTCACGCGAAGTCATTTTTGAGGCAAAACAATGAAGCACACGCTATGCACGCAACAAACTTAGCACACATGTGTAGCAGATTTACACACATACCCAATTTGGTCGACAAATCAACTGTCTTTATTTGTTGGTGTTTACTTGCAATGATATGTGCTTGCCTCCAATGAGGGAGCACTTCCTGCTCTGTGACGTCATATGCATAAGGTCTATTAGCAACTGAAGTTATCATATTTTCTACCAAAAGTAAACTTGAAGAAACCAATATTTTGTTTTTTTTTTTAATAAAGTTCATCTTCCTTACACTGCAAAAATCTAAAGCATTTGCACCATGAATTCATCCTGGTAAAACTTCCAATACACATGTTAGGCTCTTGAGACATACTAGCAACTAAAATTATCATATTTCTACCAAAAGTGAACTTGAAACATGCAATGTTTTGTTTTCTTAAGAAGATCATCACCTCTTTCACACTGCAAAAATTTAAAGCATTTGCACAATGAATCCATCCTAGGCATAGGAATATTGTAAACTTTACGCATCAAACTTAACCATCAAACTTAACTGTTCCTTTCATTTACCACCTTGGCCTTACCTTGACTCCATGTTTCTGGAGAATACCTTGCTTAAACAGCTCCACACCACAATTCAGGGCTGTCTGTCCCCCCATGGAAAGTAAGATCCCATCTGGTTTTTCTCTCTCTATGACATCTGTCACAAATTCTGGTGTGACTGGCACAAAGTAGACCTTGTCTGCCTGCTTTCTACCAAATTCATTTGTCTGCACTGAGGCAATATTTGGGTTCATTAAAATCGTCTTGACATTTTCTTCCTGTATAGTCAAAGAAAAGAGAAGGCAATTTACTGCTTAATCTTTAATTAACCTAGTCATTAGTAACTGTCAACATTTTCCTAAGTAAACAAAACGTATGCACGGTGGGAGAGGGGAGAGGAAGGGGAGTGCTAACCCATGCACCCCTTTAAAAGATAATAATGCCAATGGTTATATCATTAAATGACCACTTTTCAAAGTGAGCCCCAAGAAGGGGCCGGGGGAGGGGGGAAGGGGACTCCTCTCTGTACATACACTTCTGAAAATGTTGATAATTACTATGGATTTCTTAGATTCAAAACAATATCCTGTCATAACATGTTTTTTTAACACTTCTAACATACTATGAAGATCAGACATATCTGGGCTTGTTTAACACTCCATTTAGCCTTAGTGCAACAATGTAAGCTTTTGAAACACACATAATCCAAAGATACTGCATTCTTTCTATGACTCTCTTCAATGGAAAAATGTAGTAAGCATTTTTCTTGCAGATGGATTGGTAGAATGAGCGATTCCAACTCTAATAGTATACAGCGTCACGCTAACAAAAACAAATAATGCTCTGAAATTCATTTTACCCTTTATATTTTGAAATTTTCAGTCTCACCTTTACCATCTTCAACGTAAAACTACAATACACATGATAAAAGACTACCAGAAGGTACATACACTGTTGACAAGAAAAGCTTAAAGACAAAAGCTTGGTCAATGAAGAGAAAATCAAGTACATAAAGTGGTATACAAGGAGGACCAATGCTGTTACTACGGTTGAGTAGGTCTACTGATAATTCTACCATTGGACCACTCTTTCTTCCCATTAAGCTTTTTATCTTGCTTTCCCAACAAAAAAAAAATAAACAAGTCACAATTATCCTCAAGTAACTTAAAAAGAAAACAATTTTTCCTACAAATACCAGGAAAGTTATCGACACATCTGGAACTTACAGGGGAATATTATGCTAACATTGGATTAACATGCCACAGAAAGAGAAAAAGCTTTTAAAATAACTTAAGAACCCCATCCCATTGACAAACTCTTGCAATAGCTTTTTCTCCTCCAGAAATATCCGTTATGAGATTTATAGTTGATGCATCAATTCAAAGTTTGAAATAATTACCTTCAAAGCCTTGATTGCTTGAGAACCAGAGTAGTCAAATTCACCTGCCTGGCCAATGGATAGGCCCCCAGAGCCTAACACAAGAACCTTACTGACCTTTTAGAATGAAATGAAACAACAACAGGTAATGCACGTTTAGGTGCAAAATATTAAACCAAAATTAACAGTCTACCTGGGTGGTCTACTCAATATTAAAAAATTAAAAACACAAAATATCACTTTAAGAAATCTAAAAACTGTTATCATAAAGAGATACTATCGCATTCCAAGTAAATAAATGTTCATTGCCTTCTTCCCATGAAATGAAGGGTTTCACGCTACGTTTAGTTCTGATATGTTGACATGGTACTTAATTTTAAGCACTCGGGAGAAGATTGCATTCAATTCCTTCTTTCAGTTTCAAGAAATATAAGCAGAAAAAGTTAGCACATTTAAATCCAAAGTAAACTTGAAGCAAGCACACATGAATCAACACATCCATTTTTCTCTTAACTCCACTACAAATCTCTTCCTCCATAATATCGTGCTCGGATAATGTCAATGCATGATGGGCATGAGCATTATGCAAACTTAACATTCCCCCAAGGGAGACCCTTATCCTTTTCTACATCAAGGTCAAAATAATAAATTGAAAAACAAAGAAAACAAATCTATGCTTATCAATCAGAGATGACATCACTTGATCTTGTTTTAAGTTCAATTTAGATCAGGGGTGCCCAGCCTTTTTTGACCCAAGATCTACTTTTCAAGTAGCCACCCTCCCGAGATCTACAAAACATACACTGTCATACAGTTACACATTGAAGAACTTCATTTTTTCCATGTTTTCCTACACCCCTCGTGGTCGACTTGGGATCAGTCCGCAGTCTACCAGTAGACCGCGATCGACTGGTTGGGCACTCCTGTTTTAGATTTATCATGTAATGACTTCACATCTGCTAATACAAAAATAGGAACTGAGTGATAATTTTACAAGGATGTGTACAATTAGTTCCTTTTTCATGCACCAAAGACAAGCACTTGTTTTTACCCTGAAATGCAGGTATCCCAATTTGACCCCTACATTTTGTAACTCATGGATGACTCATTTCACACATGAGACAATATTTTTTAATACAAAATTGTAAATCCATGCAGAATAATACCCCATTTACCCTTAATATGCAATCTTTATCTTCTACAACATAAGAAATGTTACCTTCAACAAAATATGATGAAATTTGTAAAATTTACTTTGTATTACAAAACGAGATTGGGGTGGTAGTTTATTTTCATCAATGTTCATACCAACTGAAAGTCAATTATTACTTACATCAATTTTCTCCACTTTCTTGACAGGGGGACTGATAGCAGGGCCTATGGTCTTGCTCCCTGATCGGATCAGCTCCATGAATATATCAAACAGGAACTACAAATGAAACAAAAACTAATTAGTATAACCACTAAAAAGAATTAGGGGTATCTTCAGAGAATGGGTCACATAAATGAGCATGGTTGGTAGGGTGTGGGTAGAATGGATAGTGGATGGTGCAGCCTCAGGGTAATGAGGTATGTGTGAATAATGGGTGCAGATGGTGTGGATGGTGGGTACATATGGCGGGGTAGGTGTTTATATTGGGTTTTGGTTATGCAGCCAGTTTTGGTGGTGGGTGTCTTGTGGTGGAGAGGAGGATGTGGCACATAAACAACTGACACAAGAATAGCACTGGAAAGCATTATTAGTAGACTGATTTCAATACAAGCAATTAAAGCTGTGACCCTTTCAAGTGATTATATATTTGATTTACATGTCCAGATCATGAAGCCACAAAAGCTTAGTTCCATAAGTCTGCCTGTTTAACATCACAAATTTACATCAAGAGGTGTAGTGCTGTGCAGTGAATTTAAAATTTGTTTGAAAATCAAAACTTGCAAATCCAATGTGCTACTGAAATGCAGTCCACAACCCTATACTGAGAAAAAAACTTATGTTCACATTCTATCACTGCTGAGGTGTGGTAATGGCAGAAAGGGGAGAGTGGGGATGATGGGTCTGGTAGGTGGAGCACTTTCCAAATGGGTATAGATGCCAAGAAAAAGACAGAGACAAGGGGTCAGCTTATTCAGAAATGCATACATCTAACATTATATTTAGTTACAATGACACCAAAACAATTTTGCAATTCTGGGCAGGGCTTTAGCCAGCATGGTGAGATCAGGGAGTCCAAACAGTAAATTCTAGTGAAGTTTGTGTATTAAAATGTATTATACATATGGGGCAATGCAAACTTTTGGGAGTCCAAATGACTCCTGGACTGCTCTCTGGCTTAAGCCTTGATTCTGGGTTCATAACTCTACAGCATAGAGTTCCTTGCCTTAGGTTTGCAACGCTTATTACTACTTTTACAACAAATCAATGTTTAATCAGATGAAACTGAGGTGTACTTTTATCCCATCTATGGATCTGAATCTCGGACCTTGAGAAAAAGGCAAATGACCACTTCACTACCACATCTTACCTCTGTGTCTGTTGGGCCACCTTTATGCTCTGGATGAAACTGAGCAGTGAATATTGGCTTCGATTTATGCATGATTCCCTGAAAGCAAAAAGAATCAGTAACATTAATAAGTGATAATCATGGTAAGTTGTAATAGTTCCATTCATCTTTAGTCACTGAATGAGAAGCAGCTCTAAACTAGAGACATAAATACAAGTCAATCAGACACATATGTAATATTGATTCAGATATCAGTTTTAGCCAATCAGAGAGATGCAATAGTCAGTACAACACATCTGTAATAGTCAAATATATTTGTAGTCAGATACATGTAATAATCATACCTCTCTTGAATAGTCAGTCAGACACATATGTAATATTGAATCAAACATATCTGTTACAGTCAGTCAGACAGGAGTAAAAGTCAGTACAAGACATCTGTAGTACTTAGTCAAAAATATGTAAGTTAGACATGTAATACTCATACCTCTCTTGAATAGTCAGTCAGACACATATGTAATATTGAATCAAACATATCTGTTACAGTCAGTCAGACAGGAGTAAAAGTCAGTACAAGACATCTGTAGCACTTAGTCAAAAATATGTAAGTTAGACACATGTAATAATCATACCTCTCTTGAATAGTCAGTCAAACACATATGTAATATTGAATCAGACATATCTGTTACAGTCAGTCAGACAGGAGTAAAAGTCAGTACAAGACATCTGTAGTACTTAGTCAAAAATATGTAAGTTAAACATGTAATACTCATACCTCTCTTGAACAGTCAGTCAAACACATATGTAATACTGAATCAGATTATTTGTTACAGCCAGTCAGACACCTGTAATAGTCAGTACGTTAAATCGTAATCAAATATATGTAAGTCAGACAAATGTAATACATCTCTTGAATATATACACACTCAAACATATATGTAATAGACAACATCTGCTGTAGTCAATTTTACGAATATGTGTTATCAGACAAATTTATGTGTAATCAAAGACATATATAGATAGTCAGACTGACACATCTGTTAGAGGGGGTCAGTCATCTCTGCTATAGTCAGTTACACACATCTGCTACAGTCACTCATGCACCTCTTTTATAGTCAGTAATACCCATATATAACAGTCAGTCAGTCACACACATCTGATCTAGTCAGTCACACACATTTATAATAGGCACTTTTGTCACTGTCACACACATCTGCTATAGTCAGTCACACACATCTATTATAGCCAGTCACACACATATGTAACATTCAGGCATCTCTCTTACAGTCAACCATACATATATGGGCAATTACACGGTAAACCAACACAGAATTATTATATATGCATATTTTGTTTTGTTAATTAGTTTCATTTGTTTTATTATGTTCAGGGCTAATCCTTAGATGTACAGAGATAGCCTAAAAATTTTCATCTTGCTACCTCAATTTTGAAAAAATATTTCTATGTAGGTCCTATGGAAAATATAACGGGCGAACATTGACATACATAACGGGTGTAACACATTGACATACAAAATAGAAATGTCTATTTTTCAGAAAGTTTATCATGTACATACTTTTTGCCATTATCTGAGGATGATATGTATTAATATGTAATAACTAACCCATTGGGGGTACTTTTTGATCAATATTAAGCTCAGGAGACCATAAATTGTAAATGTTTGTCAATGTTACACCCGTTATAAAATTGTGTTCGACCGTTATAAAAAATGCTGTTAAAATGCTGAAACTCAAAAGGCTTGCCATATATATGGACCTTGCCAATAACTTAGGTTGCTATGTTGTGATGGTTTATAATAAACATGGTAACATCAATTAATGATGTTCACAGGGTAATTTACAATTCCCTACAATTGTTTGACATACATATGCATCACATAAATGTATGTCAAATAATTTCAGATGTGCTTCATGGGTTCTATGTACATCATATTTTGATGTTACCTTGTCTATTATAAACCATCACAACATAGCAACCTAAGTTATTGGCAAGGTCCATACATATGGCAAACTTTTTGAGTTTCAGCATTTTATCAGCAGTTTTTATAACGGTCGAACGCAATTTTATAACGGGTGTAACATTGACATACATTTAGAATTTATGGTCTCCTGAGCTTAATATTGATCAAAAAGTGCCCCCAATGGGTTAGTTATTAAGTATTACTACATATCATCCTCAGATAATGGCAAAAAGTATGTACATGATAAACTTTCTGAAAAATAGCCATTTCTATTTTGTATGTCAATGTGTTACACCCGTTATGTATGTCAATGTTCACCCGTTATATTTTCCATAAGACCTACATAGAAATATTTTGTCAAAATTGAGGTAGCAAGATGAAAATTTTTTTGCTATGTCTGTACATCTAAGGATTAGCCCTGAACATAATAAAACAAATGAAACTAACATAGAATGGAAATTAATCCTTATGTGATGCTACTGTGTTGGTTTACTGTGTAAATTGCCATATACAGGCACCTCTCTTATCGTCAGTCACAAACATAGTCACTCCACCATCTCTGCTATAGTCAGTCAGCCATATCTCTTACAGTCAGTCTGATAAATCTACAACAGTCACATCCATCAGTCAAACATATCTGTTACTAAAAATTAATCAACTTATCAATCTCTCAAGACCAGACCATGATCTAGCGACTCTGACTTCATTTCAGACATTTCTGATTCAAGATTCGGGTCTCAAACTATCCAAAGACCATGTCAGAAATGATATGTTTATGTAAATTCTGTTTTGACATGTATATTTTTCCATCAGTGACCTGGACTGTCTGTCTTTGACTAAAATATCAAGGATTCAGACCCTCCTTGAAAAGTGCTTTTTAAGAAAAGTACTGCAGGCTACCTCCAAAGGCAGGTAAAAACTGGAAACTACTCCCAAATGGAGTTCCAACCCCAAAGGGGCAGAAGACTTATTAATTTTTGAGAAACCATCAGACTGGACCACAGCATGGTTGACATTGTGGCATACCTGTAATAGTTAGTAATATCTATAGTACTCACTGATCCATAAATGATGTGGATTTGCACTAAAATGACCCGCCAAAAAGCAGTTAAGTTTCCAAATGGATGCTATTTGTATGCAAAACATGCACTTTTAATTCATGAGGATGTAGAATGATATGAAAAATATAACAAGTTTTTATGACTGTTGATCTTTTTGCATTAGAGCAATGATATCTTCTCATGATCATTATAAGCAGCATGATACTGGGTTTACAATTTTAGACATAAGGACAAGCTAAGGACAGCCACAATGTGGTATTGGTTATAACCTTTATTAGTCACAGCACACCTAAGAACTTTATTGCTGTGGCTACTAGCCACTTTAACAACTCCCAACTACACCAATTAACACCTGATCATCACTATACCACACCACTCAACCAACTCACCACAGCACCCAATCCAGTTCAAGTACTCATCATACCACTCAATCTACTCACCACACTACTCAATCTTGTTAGTGTACTTACCAAATCAATCAATCTACTCACCACACCACTTAATCCACTCACCACACCACTCAATCCACTCACCACACCACTCAATCCAGTTAATGTACTCACCACACCAATCAATTTACTCACCACACCACCCAATCCACTAACCACACCACTCAATTCACTCACCAAACCACTCAATCCACACACCACACCACTCAATCCACTCAACACAATATTCAATCCACTTAATGTACTCACCACACCACTCAATCCACTCACCACACCATTCAATCCACTCACCACACTGATCAATCCACTTGATGTACTCACCACACCACTCAATTCACTCATCACAACACTCAGTCCACTCACCACACCACTCAGTCCACTCACCACACCACTCAATCCACTCACCACACCACTCAATCCACTCACCACACCACTCAATTCACTTGATGTACTCACCACACTACTCAACCCACTCACCACACCACCCAATTCACTTCATGTACTCACCACCCCACTCAATCCACTCACTTTTACATTCAATCCACTCACCTCACCACACCACTCTACCCGCTCACCACACCACTCTACCCACTCATCAACTTAGAACACAGTACACAGCATCAATCCATCACAACACACCTACCAACTTCATTGCTCTGGACATTTGTCACCCACAAGTTACGTTACACCCACCTGCTCACAACCACACCACTAAATCCATACATCACTACAAGCAACTGCTCAACACAACACCACTTCATCCATAAAATCCTGCAATCACCTGCTCAACAATAGACTACTGCTCCACACACCACTACACCCCTCCAAAATATTTCTACACCCACACACTTCATTGCCCTCTCCCCATTAAATGCTACTGGCTTACTTCTGCACCATCTCATACCTTGTGACCTCACGACCTCCTACACAACACCCTGACCCCTACTTACAACATAGACCACTCACCTCATTGCTATGGTCATTAGCATTGATGAAAATAGGTTTCCACTCCTTGGGTAAGATGTCGTCTCTGATAGCAAAGCCATGATTTTGTGATGTTATGAAAGCCTGGCCAGTCAGGGTGTTTATGACTGGTTGGTTGTGACCTCTGTGAATGGTCATAATCAAACCAGGGTGAAGGGGTCACACAATATCAGGGGCCAGGTTAAGTATTTTATACTACTGCTAAAAGCTTACGCCCTGATATGATGGTCAGTAACTTCCACTAATATCTGATCAATTTGTAAAACCAATCACGAAATTAAAATGATTTTAATTTAAAAATCTGGTAAATGATGAAAATGTGGTAAACACAGGAAATGCACTTCTAATGACAGTTCATATAATAAGCGTTTTTTTTTTAATTCATGGAGTAATGTTTACATGACAGATGGACAATAAAATTTTGCTTAGCTTTGTCAATTACCTGTTTCCCAATGGAAGTTTGTAAGCTGTGGCTCCTGCTGCTAGAGCTGTCAGTTGATTGCCCATACATATACCAAACACAGGAGGGGGAGCTTCTTGATCAATGATCTGTTAGATGCACCACAAACAATAAATTTCAAAATATCAAAGGTAAATGTATTTCCTATAAAATTATAGGGCAGACAACTGGCACATTTACAGCTGTATCTGTAGCTTGGGTGGATGGGGGTGAGACTGGTGATGGTGAGGGGGGAGCTTTCCAAGCCAATCCCCTCTGCATATTTTTAATGTCCTACTCCACCCTGACCCCACAGCTAATGCCAAAATCAAATGCTGTCATGGCAAGTTCAGCAACAAACATAAAACCTCACATCCCTAAATCTGAGCTACTGGTTACATGTCATCACTATTCTACCTAGATGGAGGTTAACTGACTATTTTAAATTGCACTCCTACCCACATATTCAGGTGGCTAGCTATGTCGTACAGATAAAGAAAAGAAAAAAGTGCTTACATTCTTCACATTCTGAATTGCCTCAGTAGCCAATGAAGGGTTTCCAGGACCATTGGATATGAACAAGCCATCGAACTTTTCCTGAGTGAAATCATAATTCCAAGGTACTAACTTCACTTCAGCTCCCCTCTGTAGATGAAAAGATGTCAGCAATGGTCAAGAAAATATGACACCATATAAAATCAAAAGAACAATCCAACCAACTGCAAATGGTTGTGCAGGGGTGTTATTTCAGACAATAAGTTTTCCTTGTATCAACATTGGTTTCATATTGTTTTTAAGTAATGCCACAAAGACTTGAAATTCTCTTAAATACCCATGAAAATTACATATGGAGGATCCTTTGTAAAGCTACACATAACTTTTACATTTCTTTTTATTTTTTTGTTTAAATAGATTTGAAGAAGAAGAAGACACATTCCAGCCTTAGCTACAAAATTACGTAATAAAAATGATTCCACAGCTAGATGTGGCACACTAACTTGTGCATGCAACAAAAGGACACATTGTGATGAAACATTAAATTTATATATAGACAATGAAGCTCTCAGTTGCAAAAGATCATTAAATTGTAACTTTTATTTGTTTTTAGTTATTAAGAATACTTGATTGTGAACTATCTCACTCTGTCTCAAAGTAACAGAGCTCCCAAACTTGAGAGATTTAGCTATAAAAGATCATTTCAAGGCAATGACTGCCACTAGTAACAACCAATGACTAGTTTATGTTGGGAAGACAAAAAAATTGTTGTTTTACCCATTTATGCACTGTGGACACATATGTTACTTTTTCCAAGTCCCCTGGACTCTCTGGAGAAGAGCCACAGGGCAAAACCAAACGTTACTCCTGAAGGAGTTCTGCTCTCCAAAAAAGCTAAATCCCCTAGGGGAAGACTTAACATGAACAACCCTCTTGACCTTCAGAAATGTACATCATGGGTCTGTCATGCATGGTCCCCTTCTTGACTGGTTGGAAAGAAGGGATACTGCACCTGATCTTGGCCAAAAGGACACATATATCACTATCATTTCTAGTCCAGTAAGTTGCCAATTTTTCAGACCTGATGGCAATTTGTTCAAACCAAACACCAACACTTCAAGGCCTACAAGACCATAAAAATAATTACAGACTTTTTGAATTTTCCTTACAGTGTGGTAGAGATGAATAAAAGATATGGGATATCTATTATTACTTAAATAATAAGAAAATTAAGCCAAAAGTTAGATTCTAAAGTGAAATATTATCTGGCTTTAAGTAATCAATTAAAATAGCAACACATTACAAATAGTCTTAGTGAAAGGCATCCATAAATTATCTATAAACATGTAACTTAAGGCTATTGCTTGAAGTGTTAAGTAAACAAATCAACATAAAACTGCTGTACAAACAGGTCTTGTCCAGTAAACTTCAGCTTCAAGATGTTTACACCACTGCAGTCATAAATTTTTACAGTTGGCAAGTGTGACCTTTGGTCGTTAACACCATGCCTGCCTCACTGTTGGGGTGAAACTACTAGTCCACATACGCGAAACATCGTTTTAGGTCCAACGCATAGTTATGGAGGCAAAAGTGACTCTACCTGACCCTGAGAACAGTTGTTTCACTCAAAACTGATGTAAACTTATTGCTCAACCATCCAGCATTGTCTGCCTAATGCTTGATGAAATGAACTCACAGACTTATAGAAAGAGGATCCAACACTAATGTTGTATGCACACTATTCTGCAACCATACATGCATGTTTGGCTTACCAAGATAGCTGTGGGGTTATAACTTCTGTGTGAAGTTTTAACTTACTCAAGTGGTTCAGTATACAATGACATGCATCATTTTGAGATACAGAACTTGACAAACTTCCCACACATATAAGACGTAGTAAAAATCACCAATCAGTATGAAGGATTTATATATTTTCTTTTATTCATGTTGTATTTTGAAATGTTGCAGATTCATAGTCAAAACACACAGACTACCATAATAGCTGGGTGACAATTTAGTGGCCTAACACCTCTGACAACAAACATGTACCAACAAGAGAAAAGTAGACCCAAGTCACCTCACCTACTTCACATTTGTAGTGGCAACCCAAAAAGTCTGCCATTTTGGGGGACTAACCAAGGCAGAGCTGTATATATGCACACAAAGTGACCAATCATTTGAAGTTAGAGTGCATGGTGCCACTAGTAAGTGAAAAGCATATGATCTATGCACATTAATACACATGCATACCTGTAGGTGTAGCATGCAGAACACCTACACGTGCATGACTTCGACATGACAGCAAGATAGAACATGGTAGAATGGGTCCATTGGGAGAAAAGTGACTCCTGCTTCTCACAACAGGGCTGCCATTTGGCCATTTTTGGCCAAATACGGAATTATTTAATTCAGAAAAGTTGGTGATTTAGGCACAAAAAGTGTGCACAAAAATAATCCTCTCGTTGTACTAATATAGGTAAAGTAGATCTTCACTTTGGCTGCATTTTTGAAAATTCTAGCCTTATATGGCAAAATTAATCTGGCAATCCTAGCTTACAACTCTTCCATTCACAATCACTGCAAGTACTGGATGGCCAAAGTGCTGCAGAAAATGATATTGTATTGCAAAATTTCATTTTGTGTAGCAATTTTGTTTTGCTGTTACTTCAGTCTCTGGCAATGTATAAAGGTTGTCAATCATATATCTCTGCCATAAATTTCGAGAATTGCATCAAATGTGAAAGAAAAAGAAGTCCTGTTTTGCACAGCCCTACTGGATATTTCAATCTCTGGTGCTCCCACATTTTCTAGAGGACACTACTAAGCGAATCTACAGGTTACCCTTTGTGAAAACCCAAACTATTACCTCCTCAGTGCTGGACTGATTGTTACTTCATATAATTAGTATTTTTATAATCCAATCGACACTGCCACACATACCTTGACAAAGCTTCTGATGATGTGATGCTTAATGCCACAGTCCACTGCGATAATCTTGTAAGGATTTCCCTTGCCAAAGATCTGCACTTCTTTGGTAGACACCTCAGCAAGAAGATTACGTATGTTGGGATCATCAAATTCTATTGGCTGATCCTCAAACTCTATCTTCCCAAGAATGGTTCCCTGTAAAAAAAGCAACACTTTCTTTTACCACATGACAACGAAAAAGAAAAGGTTTACAAAAAGATGGCCTGAGACAATCATCTGTGAGCACTTTTCTGGGTAGCTCAGGCTTAAATTATACTGGTAAGGTGAGTCCAGTAATGCTGGGGACAGGTCACACTGGTAGATAAAATACCATACATATGGTACTTCTCTGACATAATGATTTTAACCTGAGGAATTTCAAGTTAGTACTCAGTCTCAGTTTGTAAAATCTCAGTTACACTTGATATGTCGTATGGCTCTCCGCAGTTCCAACCAGTATGGGATAAGTGTAGCATCTACTTGTACACTAATAAATTCATACATATAGAGGGGTTTCACTGATGTCACATGATCACCCTTCTCTTTAGCTTTGATGGGCATGCGTCCATTGTGTCACAGTAGTATCTCTGGTTATGCTGTGGACGTGTGCTCTTGCATGATGTCACATGAAATTCCCTCTATACACAGCAATACAGTATCACTATTCTCCAAATTACAAATGTAATACCAACATGAACACTTCATAATTCACTTTTCTTTTCAAATGTACATACGCCATAACTTGTATGAATCTAGTCTTGAACTAGCTAGCCTATACAGACATCACTCACCTTACAATAAATTGTAGGATTCTGTCCAGTTTGATCACTAAGTGCCTCTTAAGGAAAGTCTTGCTAGCTAACTACTACTGTAGGCAAACACCTGAAATTACTCCAAAAAGGAGTCACAACCCGAAACTGGCACAATACTTCACGATAAGCCATCAGAGAGCCTCGCAACAGTGAGAGCAACAACTGACTTGAATGGCTTCAACAGAGTGTAATCAAGACTGTATTGAGCAGCTTCAATGAAAGAAGCAAATTCAGCTCTTTAGCTGGTCTGCATAAGGGTGCTTCAGACCAGGAGTGCAACCAGCCACCAGTTGTGCACCTGATTTTGATGGTACAGTACATCCTGACAGGTGGGAGGAAAGCCACCTTCAAGATCCATCAAGGTGACCCTTCATGAGATATTGTATTTACAAGCTTTTCACCATTTGACCGCTAGTGACCCCAAATGTCCTTTGACCTCCACAAAAACAAAATGGCCTCTACCAAAACAATTTGGTTTATCTACGGACTATAACAAATCCATTGTTAATCATGAAAAGTATTTATGATTCCTGTCTTGAGATATCACATTAATAAACTTTTCAGCTTTTGACCTCTAGTGACCTCAAATGACCTCTGACCCCTCCACCAGAACAATAGCATTCTTCCCATATGATAAATCCACACACCATGTATGAAAAGTGTCCCTCTTTCCTATTTGAGATTTCTTGTTTACAAGTAATTTCCAAGGTTTTCGTACTCCTCTTCCAGTGACCTCAGACTGATAATCTTTGACCTCTACCAAAAAGACTAGCGTTCATCTTTGACCATGATGTATCCACATGCTACGTATGAGAAGTATCCATGCTTCCTACCTTGAGGAATCATGTTTACAAGGTTTTTGGTATTTAACCTCTGGCAAACTCACATGACCTCTGACCTTCACCAAAAACAATCTAGCATTCTTCCTGTCAATGTGATAAATCCATATACAGTATTAAGTATGACAAGTTTCCACCCACCCTATCTTGAGATACTGTTTTCGAGGTTTTGACCTCTGGTGACCTCACATGACCTTTGGCCTTCACAAAAGACAATAGGGTTCTTCCTCTCAATATGATAAATCAATGTACCAACTATGAAGATTATCCATCATTCGTACAGTTTCTTGAGATATCATTTTACAGAGTTTCAGTGACTTGGCTGATGAGAGTAATCTTGAACAATTAGTCCCTCAACCTAAAAAGACATGTATCCATCATTCATATTTTGAGATATCATTTTTACAAGCTAAGCCTCACAAACACACACATGCCCCCAAAACTCCATAAATCAATAAAACAAAACATATTTCTTTATGAACTTCAATGAATTCTTACATTTGTACAAAATTTCATGACTTTTCTAGGCTTAGAAAGTGGACAATTATTCAAAAACTTTTCCTGGCTGCTCAAGTTATGCACTATGCAGTGATAGTACAAAATGTATTTTTTAAAATACTGATCCTATAGTCAAAATTATCACTGACAATTGTGTTCTATAATGTCATATCTTTTTGCCATAATACATTATCTTTGCAACACATAACTAAATTCATCAACTCTAAGAATAGCTAATCTTCGACATACCCCATCTCTGATTTTCTTTGTCAGCAAACGAGTATCAATACCATAGAGGGCAGGCACCCCTTCCTCGTTCATCCACTCTGACAGGGATTTTACAGAGTTCCAGTGGCTTGGCTGATGAGAGTAATCTTGAACAATCAGTCCCTCAACCTAAAAAGACAAGTAGTTTGGCAAATGATCAATAATACCACTGCCTCATTCATACGGAGCTGATACACTTGAAAATGAAATCCTGTCTTGCTTTTTTTCCTACTGTACCTTCCTTTCTGGCTTTAAATGTTTAAATAACGCTGCCATATTTTTCTCCATTTTTAAGGGCTAAATATTACACTATTCACACAACCAGTACAATGTACATATGGAAGGCTGTCAAATCTACAACAGTGGGTGCCAGACCATATCCTAAATCTAAGGAAGGCATGCAAGCAAGTTAACACCCACTGACTTTTCCTTCAAGATAAGGTTAAGGCACTTTAATAATAATACAGATTCGAAATCTTTTTAATATAATTGCATTCAGGTTTCCTTCATGAAAACAAGTTTTTTAATGTAACTGTTTCAGACAATGGTACTTCCAGTTCTAATTTATGAAACCCTAGCAAAGACATATTGCTATTCATGCCAATTAGCCATGTAGAGTAAGCTTGATGACTTTTCTACACCATGAACAACTTGACTCTTTCTGGGATTCAAATTAATTTAGAAGATCAGACATGTGGGAAAGTTCCCAAATAAGTTTTCATGACCTACAGTACAATGCACATATGGAAGCATGTCAAATCTACAAGAGTGGGTGATTATATCCTTTGTCTCAAGAAGGCATGCAAACAAGTTGATTCCCACTGATTAGAGCCTGTTACTTGGAATGGCATCCCAGTCCACATAAAAAATTCCTCCTCTGTTTCTTTTCTCAAGTGTCACTTTAAAACCTACCTGTTATCTGGTTATAATTAGTCTTTTGTTTTCTCCCCGTCTCTAGTGGTTTACATCCCAATTCATCTCTGTAATTTAAGTTCATCCTTTCTGCAGATGGTCATGTTTTCTTTTCTGTCATTGTTAAGTTATATACATGTATGTGTGTACTATCATTCCAAGGGAATCACTACCACAAGCTTTCAGTAGCTTTCTTGTGTTTCCCCCACCTACTGTTCTTAAAGGGGCATATTGAGTTGATATCGATAACTTAATGAGGGCGTTGAAGGGTACTACCACATGACAATGATTACTATTAGCATAATTAGTCAAGTTTCACATCCCATAGTTACGCATAAAGCTAAAATTTTGCATTGTTTGGTATCTTGGCTGGTAACGGTTGTGTGCATAATTTGGAAAAGTGTCTGGTCACGAATTTTTGAAAACCGAATTGAATTGTTTATTACTCACTAATGAAACATTTATTTGTATGCAAGATGTGGGGATTGTTTAAGTTTGACCATTTGTCATTAGTATGTGAAGAAAACTTAACAGGTTTGGAAAAATTTGGTGAATTTCATGAACCAACTCAATGTGCTGCTTTAAGTTTGTTATGTTGACATTGCTTATATTTGTACTCTTATTCATATTCACTAAGAAAATTCAGATTTTAATACCAATATCAAACTATACATCTTGAAGGATATGAGCTGGTTGAAATAAATTTTAAGAAATTGAATTGAAATTCTTTCTCGAGGCTGGAATTTGGAGCAAGTGTGGAAAATTTCTGTTGTTGTTTATTATTATGATGTAATATGTAAAACACATGGGCATGCAACCAAAAGAACTGTTCTCTGTATTCCCCAGTTAGCCTAATGATTGAGATACTCTTATGAAAATCCCCTCAAATTGTATCTTTTACCTTTCTCAAGACATACCTCTTCAAAGTTTGCCATTTCTGATGAAATAACACATTATATAGCAATGTAAAAGACAAAGATGAAAAGTGTTGCACAGTGTTAGTAGCCTATTGCTGATGTTTACCCATCATAAATTATGACTGGATAACTTTGGAGCTACTTTTCAGTTTGGTGTATAACATTGACTTTACACTGACATTTTTTAACAAAACAACTTCTAGATACTTCCAAAATAAACTGCTCTGGGCAAAGAAATTTTTGTGGTTCCTTCCACCTTACAGATTTCTTAAAGTCCTTTGGTGGAGGTCAAAAGGCAAAAAAAAGACAATCCTCTCAAAGCCTGCCTACTACCCCAGGGAGCTACACCCCTGGTGGGACATTTGCACATGTGGATTTGCATTCTACAACTATATTTATTCATGATGTAGAATGGTGTAACTGAGAATGTGTCTTATAAAGTGGCCAACAGTTGATGGCCTTTGAGAGCAACTGTGGCTATTGTTCACATATTCAAAGTGTTTTTCCATCAAATAGACAGGTTTCACATTTACAGGTCCACACAGATCTTTAAATGTTTGATACAAAAGTTTCACAAACCTGAACCCTGGAAGATTCAGCAAACCTTTGAAGACCATATTCATCTAGTTCTTTGGTATCAGGTACACCATAATTACCCACAAGAGGGTACGTCAGTGCAAGAATTTGTCCTTTGTAGCTTGGATCAGTTAGGGCCTCTGGATACCTATCAAAAGAAAACAACACAAACATGTTTCCCAATGAATTACTCCTGATCAAAGTGCCTGATATATTTGACTAAAACAATTACAAAAGACAGGGCTCTATTGCTTTCTGGGGATGGTAAATTTGACTTTTTACATTTCTCCCAGGGATATCAGGTACAAAGACTAAAATGTGATAAAATGCAACTTATTCCATAATTGGATTGGTTTAATAACAGATTAAATGATTCACGTATAACAACTGGAAGAAAACAGTGTTTCCGTTTGTACTCCACAAAATTCTGTTATTTCCATTCAAGTAGTTGAATTACTTTTTAATTAATTGTTAAATGACACAACTTTTCTTCCAGGCCTAAAATAACATTTTTTACATTTTACTTCTTTTCAGGGTTCTTTATGATAGGGAAAGAGCTTAAGAAAGCCTTTACAGTTCCTGAGCGATAAAAGACCTTACTCTTTGTGTAAAGTCTCTCAGCAATATACTACCCTTGACATATTCTTAAGGAACTAGTAGAGCTTCCATGACAATTAAATTTACAAGGTCTTCTCTCAAAAGGTTTAGGGTACAAAGGCTTTTGTCATTGTGTATGCACCTTTAACTGAGTGACCTGATTATATTCTGGCTATCAGGGTGTGGAAGATTTTCAGGAGGAGCACAATGGATGGATTTGGTTGCTATCTGTAGTGCATACTGTGTCCAGTGAACCCTGCAGAACAAAAGTATTTTGTTCAATCCTGCATGGCTCCAAAAACCAATACTGATTTAAGGACAAACCACACAACCAGCTGTGCAGGCTTTGTCTACTAACAGTCTAGTTGTCTGTGTATTTGAGTAAATTAGTACCATTGCAAAGACGTGGTCAACTTGTGAACTGTTTACTTGGCTGGTTTGAATGTCTTCAGTAAGCATCCAGCAATATAGATACACATAACAGTCTACTTTGAAAGGTTCAGTACTTTTGGAAAGTTTTTTTTTTTTTTGAGACTGCTACAAGTGGCCCAGCCAGAAGAAGTTGTGAGGTGCACGGGCTCCACAATTTCATTGGCGGTGTGAAAGAGGCTTCAAATATGAAAACATTGTATATGTATTTATGTGTATTTTTTCACTCGATTTTCCAGTGGAAGGGCTTCGTGGAGTGGGGGCAGAGGCAGAGGCTTGGAAGACGAGCAGAGATGTTGGGGGGGGGGGTCAGGTCTCTGGCTACAGTAAATGCATTCCAAGGCTTCCTAGTTGCAGATTTGTGACAAGGCCACAAACTTGTTACAAGTTAACTTTCAAATATAGTAGTGCTTTACCCAACGAGTCCTGTGTTGAAAACAAGTTCTCCTGCACAAGATGTTTTGTGACCAAAAGAAAAACCTTCAAACTTGCTGCCATCCTCCAGGACAAGGTATGCTTTGGTGGCCTATAAGAGAACAAAGTTTGGAATATTGGAGTTTTCTAAGTGTTGATGGTTTGTAAAGAAAATATCTTGATATGTCACAAATTCAGATCTGTGTATCAAAGTAGATATCTGTCAAATTTGTTGTAACATGATCACAATATTACTATATTAGAGGGTCTTAACCAGAGTCACCATGTCCTGAAAACTTCAATTTGTTGGGCACATAAATAATGGCCATTAAATGCTAATACAGATATGGAATCATGCTACTGCATGCATTTACAGCAGCATGAACTACTGTACTCAAGGGTTGTGCTGTGAACAAGTATATAAAGTAATCAACTACGCATTTGTTTGGGTGAGGGGGGTGTAAGAGTAATATTACATTCAAGGCAATTTTGACCTCATTAGGGTTAAGGAGGGAGTAGGGGGGATGAAGGGGGGGGGGGAATCTTCTGGCAATCATATGGACATGAATGCAATTCAAAAGACTTGATAGACCTGTTTAACTCATGAGGCATAGCAACTGATCCTCTTGAGAAAATCTGTTCGAATTATTCTTATATTTTACCATTAAGCCACAAACAGCTCAAAAATCATCAGAGAACTGCTTTAATATTCAGGCCTTTACATTTGAAAAGCTGAGCTATAGCTCCCCTTGAATGAAAAGGCCTGATATTTTCCATGAAAATACTGGAGAATGAATACAATCTTTTATTCCATAGACTGCATTTCATGCAAATGTCACACACAGTGACCATTGGACCCAAACACTTTCCTCAGCCCAGAGTGCCAAAGTCAATGGTCACTCTCCTTTCAATATTCTGCCTTCCCTGACAAAAATGAAGAATAAAATAGTGATGGTGGGTGTAGATGGTATTCACCTTATGTATATGATGTCACAGAACAGAAGTGTGCCCTTGACTGAGGTAAGCATGTGGGTATAGACCTTATGCATTGATGTCACAGATGTAAGTTTGGCGGCAAAACAATATGAAGCACATGACACACATTAAGTAGACTATGCACGTACAAGTAAAAGATTACGTGCATACCTAACTAATACACTAAGCAGCTGTCTGCATTTTTTGGTGTACAGTAAATTGCAATGATACATGGTTGCCTCCATGGGGGGGGGGGGATATACTTTCTGTTCTGTGATGTCATATTCGTAAGGTCTATTACAACTCACAAAAAAAAGGTGTAGATAGCTAATTTTTGTATTGGTTTAATATATGCCAAAGTCGACATAGGCATGCGAAGACTACATAGTGTGTACAGTACCTTTACCAAAGTTGTGCAGTGTGCACCTTATCTTCCTAGCTTCACTGTCTGTCCTTTTCACATGATTTCATGTTATATCAGTGCATAGGGTCTAGTAACTCTCTAAAATTTGAACAATTCCATAAATGTATTTCCTACTGCTTTGTAAATAAATCTTCCATTCGTATTCAGTTGCTGATTTCAGAAACTGTCAGGTTTGGTCATGATATATTTATCTCCTAAAGAATTATCACATTTCATAAATCCTTCACATTACCTATAAATAGCTTCCTTTAAATAAACACATGCCCACCCTGTCCCTCCCAGGATTTTTCCCATGTGCGAACAGTCCACATAGTATACTTTAACTAAAATAAAACGCTTTTCTTACTAACACACTAGTACAGCACCATCTGTTTTTCACAGAACAGCAGGGTCATACTTCAAGACATCCATTTGATAATATGATTTCTGTGCAGTACAGCATACTGCTGTTGTAAACATCTGTACCACTTCAGATTGCAACAATACACACTTCTAGCACTGAAACATCTCAAACTTACAAATTACATGTAACAATTTTTTCTTTCATAAGACCCATTTGCAAATTGCTCCACTATATGAAATCTTTCAGTAGTAACAGATTTCAACATTTTCATTCAACTGTGGTATCTCTGTAACTGTAGCTACAAAATGTTATGCTGTCATGGAAACCAAATCTACTGTAAGCAGCACAGTTTGCACTAGAAAATGAATGCAAAGGGGTAAAAATTCACTTCCAACTAAGTTTATCTTATGATAAAATCTGAGAGCAGTTTCGGTAAAACAGTTGTTTCTTACTAGTGTAACTGTTAGCGTATTAAGGCTAACTAAAAAGGTCTGTAAATTACTGAATATGAATACTGACATACTGTAGGATCCCATTCCAGGGAATCATTTATGCAGTAATACAATTACATTTTGCTTTCAAACTGTTCAAGTTGTTACAGATATGCAGGAAGTGAATTACTGTATCTTTTGGCATTCATGATTCAAGGGTTCGTTGATTTAACAATTTTAGAACTACACCAGGCTTTCAAATCATCATTTTTAAGGACAGATATTGCTAATGTGGCCTTATTTAAAGGTAAGAATATGGGACCTAAGTTGGCATGAGAAGTAATCATTTGACCATGAAACCCTCTGCTGTAATGATACACTAGAAAATCAATGTGCAACATTCACACGTGGCTATGCATGTGGCTAGTACAAACCTTTCGTCTTTCACTTGGTCGACAGGTACTGGTTTTAAAACCCCTCCATGTATTGGCAATCAAATTCTTTGCCACCCATTGGTGTCGGTAAAGGAGAGGCACACTGCTCAAGTATGGCATCGTGCTTGCTGCTTCAGGATGAGTTGACTCTCATTAAAGGTTATTTTTTGCAGATTAGAATGTAATCTTCATAAATACTTGAGACTGTTATACAAGCAGAGAATGAAACAATGAGTAAAATGGTGAAGTCATCATGTAATCACAAAACTTGCTAAAGTTCAACTTTTCTCACCCATCTATAAATAGTGACTTTAAAGGCAAATAATGTTGTATTTTAAAGGAAAATACTGCTTTTGTGGTATGAGAAATTTTGCAACTTAAAATTTCTTATTTATTGATATAAGCAGGCAATTCAAAATTGGGTAGCTGATCAATCTGCTCTCAAGAAATAAACTCTCACAGAAAGATATTCACAGGAGTTTTGAGAAATTTTATTTATGATTTAATGCTACTTTCATTATGGTTTTAATGCTTTTTCATGCCACTGTCTGTGATTTTTATGACTATTTTATGCCATCATCTACGATAATAACATTTTTAGGTTGTCAACCACCTTCCATAGCCTATTCCCTGTAATATACCACTGTATGCGACTTTAATAGTCTGATAAAATATCACATTACAGAGTTATGTTACTGGGAAACACCTTCCAACTCTCCAGAAGTACCTTACTATTACCAAAGGCACCCAATGCAGCCATCTCAAATTCAGTCTTCCTAATCAATTGTAAAGAACTATGGTACCATTAGACTTAGTGCATGCCCACTCAGAGTGTTACCCTTCAAAACTACAGTAGTACCCTTACCTTTCAGAGACCTGACAAAGTTTTTCTCCAACCTACATGTACAGTATGTTGGATTGGATACTGTATATTGACTTTGCATATCTAAACTTAATAACGATGTGACTTAAGTGGGAATCCAGCTGGAGTTTGATCATTTTGACATTTCACAGCTGACAAAGAGAAAGGAAGTTCTAGGGCAGGTGCTCAAGCCCAAATCTCTTAATCACATGTGGAAGCCCTGAGCTGTACTGTATGTGCAGAAAATGTAAACAGTTATGTATGGTCCCAAAAATCACAGCTATCATGGAGTTACAACTTGTCAGTTTTTTTGGTCAAAACTTTGCTGGTCTCAGTAGACTCTCAATAGGAGTTGATTTAATATTGTAAATCAGTGGAAGAGTTAATGGTGAAGTACCACCCTAGGAGCCAAAAGATATAAGAAATAAATGAAGCTATACCAAAAATTGACTTTTCACATTTGTAAGGGGGTAGTGAAAATTCTCCATACTGAAGGGATTTTTGCATACACAGGCTCTCAAATGAATCCAGTTGAGAGAGAAGGATGACAGTAGAATCAAAGCTCAAACGGGAAAAAAGTAGGCTCGTTTTAAATAAAAGTAGGACTTCTAAGGTTTTTTTTAGGCAGTTTCATCGGTACCAATGTTTACAGCATACAGAGTGCATCACATTTTTGTCAATAATCAAGCTTGAGCATATGCTTTCATACTAGCAATAGCTACACACTACTCCTCGACATGAGCTTTTTGTATTTTGGTCATATGAGACAATCACATTATTACACATTAGTAGAACCACCAGCTCTTCTACAGTAATTGCTAGAGCACAAGAGCAGACACAGCCCACCTCAGCCCCACTAAAGTTGGGGCTGTTATGTTTTTCCATTGGCTTTCATTCATTTTGGTCCAACATAATACAATTCTTTCAACAAACAATCAATCTGTAATATTCTGAGAATATGGTCGCCTCTAAACTTCACATTCAGTATGTACAAAATAAAAATTAACTCTTTCATGTGAGAGTAAATCGTAGAGGCAGCAATTATACATGAAAACGAACCTTTGAATTGTTTACCTGCATGCATTGGGGTCCAAATAAACATGATGTAATTTTTTTACGTTACTTTTAAATGCAATCGATCGGTAGTTAATTTTTCAGAACCCAATTCTCTCATACCTGTAAGTCTTAACTATCACAATTTTTACAAAAGGTACTTACTGTCCTTAGTCATGTTAGAGTAAATCCTGGAGGTTGTGTAAGTACGGAAAATTCTCCAAACATCTACTCCTCTGTAGAAGTATGCCGTTTTTGTCAAAACCGCAAACCAATGAACTTTTCGGTTAGACCAAAGTAGTTCCGAATATTAGCGATGCGAAATTGTACTACAATTTCCAGTAAAATTTTTGTTTGCATTTACATACAGTATTTCATCAACACCTCAAAACTTTAAAAATCGTAAAAATGTTTATCTCTGTTCGTTTCAAGTGATTTGCAGTTGCTATTTTTAACGTCATGTCAAGCAATGCCCCTTACAGATTTCAACAGAAAATGTGCAGCCTTGCATGTAATATTTATTTCCTGAGTCCTCTGACCAGTAGCTCTCATTTCCTGTCTGCAGTTCTTATCTCTCGTAAAGCTGATTATCTTTCCCAGCGAATCTAAACAGCCATTATGCATGGCCATGCAGCTTTTGTACACTAAGCCCGATAAGCATCTCTCCCGTGTGCTGGAGGTGCGAATTCTTGAATAAATGTTCTGCTGAAAACCCGATCAAAGGCTCATATATCGGGAATTTAGAAGTGTGCATTTCTGTAAAGGGCCATTCCATGGCATGGGTTTTTGGCGCGATCTATCATGCAATTACTGAGGAAAATTTGTAGACATCCAACCTCTGAAACTAAGCGTTACAGTACTTCAAGAAATGTAATATTTGTTGCATGCATTAAATCTGCCAATAGCAAAACAACTGAGAAAACAGTAATGTAAGTTAACCAGGCCATTATACACTTCATATTGCGAGGTTACAGCATATTACATTTTAAAAGCTGCAACAAATCACTGCGTTGATGGGAGCACTGTTTACATCAACAAAACTGAATCAATACAAGTTTAGATCAAGTGGTTTTGTAACTTTGCCAAAAAATCTTGCAGAAAGTAAGGAGAAGCAAACTTAACTTCAAACAACTGGAAAATTCCTACGATCAAGGATTATATGAGTTTCTAGGTTCGTATACCCATATAATCCCATTGAGAGGAAATCATGTGTGACCATAGTCTCTCAGTGTCTGCGTTGACGGTGTGTATACACTGAGTATAATAACTAAGACAGGAACGTATAGGAATGTACAAACACGCAGAGGAAGTTAGAAACAAGTAGAACGTAGACACGATGGGACTTGTATGTGAGCTGTACTGTAGTCTTTTGTGGTTGGTACAGTAGTTCAACAATGACAATAGGGCATCATGGTTACATACAGTACACCAAGCCCTGGCATGTGAAATAAGTCATCAATTGCAGTTGGGTTGGTAGTGAAAACTATGATCTAAGATGTTTTCAGTGTCCTCCGTTCTGTGTGTTGAGTCGGACACCATTTGACTCAGACTATAATCATTGCTGATGTTAATAAGCATTTGGCATTAGCCACTCTTGTGGGAGTTCATCTTGACAGCATTTGAGTTCCAGTTAATGTCGCCTAAGTTAAAATCATCAGATACAAAGATATTAGTAGTATTGGTTTTATTAACAAGTACGTTCAGTGAATTGTTAAATTGATCAAGGCTGTAGTCATTGTCCTTGGCAGTGTTCTCCACTAGCTGTTTTGTCCGGGGGCTCCGCCCGTACAAAATCTTCCACACTACTTTAGCGCCCGGACAAAACTTTGCCGCCCGCACAGAAAATTGACCCGCCCGGTCAAGAAGTTGTCTGTACTCTCAATCACAAACACCACAACTTAGTCGTTTAACTGCCTTTTATACTTGATTTCAAATACTCATGACAAGCAATGTATAATAAAACATCGGAGATGCAAACCCAGCTCACTTGCACCTGAGCTCTTATATCATTCAATATGCACTTAGGCTACTGCGTTTCCTTCATATGTTTCCACAGTAGGAATCCGTTACCATCAAACTCATACACTAAATGAAACCATTCAACTGAACTGTCCCCTAGGTTTCCTGATTTTCACCCGGAATTTCCATTCAAGTGAACTGGAGCTTCAGATCTGCAAGTCAAATATATTTAGAAAATGCAATTTGCAAAAAATCGACCTCAAAATGCCCAGATTTGAACTCATAGGGAAGGCTAAGAACAAGGCCGTAGATTGCACCATTTGTGATCTAAGCCCTCCTAAATTGTCAAAATTTTCCCAAAGGGGACGGGATGTTCCCCTCTCCAAAGGGGATGGGATGTCCCCCTCTCCTTAGACCCCTCCCCAGGACGGCGATCACAAGAGCCCCCGGACAGAAAACAGACCAGTGAAGAACCCTGCTTGGGTGGTCTATAGAAACACCCAACAAACAAGGACCTACTGTACTGCCCTTCATTTGTAGTTGGGCCCAAAGTACCTCGCAATCAGAATCAAAGTCAGGGCGGTGAGTGAGAACAAGGGTATTCTTATGAGCAATGAAGACATCGCCTCCAGTGGTGTTAGTTACACGGTCCTTCCTAATGACCTCATAGCTATCTGGGAATATTTCCCCGTTTGAAATGGAACTGTTTAACCAAGACTCAGATTAATATCTGGGTCAGTGGTTTCGATCGGATTGGCAAGCTAAGCTCCTGTACTTTACCCTTCACACTCTGACAGTTCACTGCTACAATTTTAAGGGTCTCAGATCTTTGCTTCATAGAGGTACAGACACCAAAAAAGGATCCACCTGACAATGATGTACTTGACTAGTTAGGGGAGAAACTGAACTTACGATGGAGGGAGCCAGTTTTTGGAGACAAAGTAGCAATTGGCCTGGAAGCCTGACTAGGCTCATCCTCCAACTGATGGAGAAAATGAATTTGGATGTTCAAAATCAAAACTATTAAACAATGAGGAGCTAAAGTTTGGCAAGCCGGACTGACTACATATCCATGATACACTGGTGTTACAAAGATAGTCATAGTTTAATGCACACATACCCATACAGTTTTTATGGGTCCATAATTTGCAACTATCACAGTGCAGACAGCTTGCTGGCCCCATTTACAGGCAAGATTACAAATTGTGCATGGGAACTTGGGTTTGTAGGGACCAGGGTTTCTCTCGAGGTCCCCAGCCTGTAGTACTGTAACAGCATGGTACAAAGAAATCGTACCTCTTTATTGCTGAGTTTACACGTACATTAAGAGTAAGTTTACAAAATTTGAGACATTGTCAGACAGGCCTAAACCTGAAAAGAGTTGAATATAATCAGGTCTGCCCAATAAGGAAACAAGCCAAGCCAAGTTTCAGGACCTAGAGAGGGTACAGTAGTTGTTTGCCAGAAGCTAATCTGCTGTCACTGTCAGTGGCACTAAGGTTTATAGTCCTAAATCTAAAGAAAGGCGTGATGCCCCGTAACTTTAGCAGTATGTCATTGCTGTACAAAACTTGGTTATGCAGGGCTATATCCAAGAATATTCCTGAAACCACAATAAGAAGTGGTCCTAAGTCCATGATAAGACTGGTAAAATGGAAAGAGCTCACCTGAAAATAGCAAAGCCTCCCGATTCCCAATAGGCCTTGTAGCCCCAGTACTGCTGGTACTAATCGCTAGCCAGCAGTGAAGTTATGCACGCCCGAATTACAACAGAAACACATATCGGATAGGGCATGTTTCACAATAAAGGGGTCCAAATATGGATTAGAAAATAAGTACCTATAAAATGTGTTTGAAGGAAAGAGCTAAATTGGCAAACATACTTATGCTGATCAACACCATGCTTTCTGATAGGAAAAACAACTACTTTGTATTTCCATTCAAGATTTTGAAATTAGGGGGGTAAATACGACCAGAATGTGACAAATGGGGACGGACAATACTCCCAATAACTTACATCAATGTTATAATAAAGGAATAACAAATAAATTGAAATAATTTGTTGAGCTTTTACATCATATTTATTATTTGGACATGCAATGAATACAGTTAATACCATTTATTAGTCTGGTAATTTTATGGTCTGTACAGGCTATCCGAATTTAGGTGCTCAATTTTTGGCATTAGAGTCCGTCCCCTGAATGGAAAAATTAAAAGTTGTGATAATTCCCAAATATTGTGATCTATAATGATTTCTCATGTTTGGTTTTAAACTAGGAGTGAAATGTTCAATAACAACCAACAGATCTCAAATGCTGTGAACTTGTGCATTAAAATAAGCTAAACCAAATGTTGCTATTGTAACGTCCGTCCCCTTTGGGTGTTACAATAGCAACAATTTATGTTATCTATTATTCTTCAGATACAGTACTTCAGTTGAATATCTTTATATCATTGCACATCTTACCTAAAGTTCAGTAGCTTGGCAGAGAAAAACAGCTTCTCTCTATACCTTATAGCTATAAAATTGAACTTTAGTGATGTCCGTCCCCAAGTAGTTACAATAGCAACAAGTTACAGTAGCAACAAACAATTCTGTACTAGTTGCACTTGAAATATTTTAATCCTTTCTTATTGCTTTGGGAATAACATTTAGGTCATATATGTTGCCATATCAACAAAAAAGTAATTGCCATTCATGTGCAAATATTGTATATAAGACTATCAGTTTTGGACGGACAAGTTACAGTAGCAACAACAGTGCTGTATTGTCCGTCCCAGTTGAATTATCATCAGTGTTGAGGCATACATCATACAATTTTATAATTTGTATAATGCTAATATGTTTTACCAATGATACTTATCTGATATAGAAATGAAATTTGAAAAATGTTTTTCCTTTTAGTGAATAGAGTAATAAAGGTAGACTTAATGTTGCTATTGTAACTCTACATTATATCAATGCAACATGGTAAGTTGCAGTATTTTGGTACTTTAGTATAGTAAAACAAGCAATGGGGAAAAATGAAGGTAAAGTACTATACAGCATGAGTGTAGTCCTGCTGAAACTATGCCTTTTCAAACTTGTATTTGTGCATGTAACAGCAAAATAACATTGTTCATGCAAACCTACTTCATGCATAATTACTTTCGATCAGTGTTTACAATCGAGCAAACTCATGATATACCTAACAAAGGGACCTCCCCGTTTCCCCTAATGAGTAAATTCAAAGTCACTAATGAAGGTGTACTTAAGCTACTGAACGATCTCAACCCTGCTAAAGCAGCAGGCCCCGACGGCCTTCCCTCTCGTATCTTGAAGCTGCTAGCCAATCAGATTGCTCCAGTCCTGACTGAGATCTTTAACTGTTCCCTCCGAAGCGGAGAGTTACCAGAGGACTGGAAAAAGGCTAACATTACCCCAATTTTTAAGAAAGGAGAGAAAGTTGATCCCAAAAATTACCGTCCGGTATCCTTAACCAGCATATGTTGTAAGATTCTAGAGCATATTGTCCACAGTCAAGTGATGCACCATTTGGACAACCACCAAATCTTGTCCGACTATCAGCATGGTTTTAGAAAACGAAGATCTTGTGATACTCAACTAGTCCTAACTGTTGACGACCTGGCCAGTGCCCTAGATAAACGTAAACAAGTAGATGTTGTCATCCTTGATTTTAGCAAGGCATTCGATACGGTCCCCCACTCTAGATTAATCAACAAATTATACTATTACGGTATAAACAAAGAACTTGTTGGTTGGATTAAAGCCTTTCTGTGTGGGAGAGAACAGAAAGTTGTTCTTGAAGGCCAGTCTTCTTCTTTTCTCCCTGTGGACTCTGGTGTACCCCAGGGTACTGTTTTTAGGGCCCCTATTATTTCTATTATATATCAACGACCTACCTGACAACCTTAAGTCAACCACTCGGCTATTTGCGGATGATTGTCTCTTGTATAAGACTATCTCAACCACCAAGGATTCTGAGGATCTGCAGAAAGATCTTGATACCTTAAATGCTTGGCAAAACAAGTGGCAAATGCGTTTCAACTCTAGTAAGTGTTATGTTATGCACATCTCATCAGGTAGATCCACCACCCATTTTAATTACAAACTGGGCGGTCAGACTTTGCAAACAGTTCATTCTTATCCTTACCTTGGTATTCATCTCCAAGATAATTTGAAATGGGACACCCAGGTTGCTCATGCAACTACAAAAGCTAGTAGGGTCCTTGGCCTCATAAAGAGGAACCTTTCCAACTGCACCGAGCAGCTCAAAGCCACTGCCTATACCAGCTTAGTCAGGCCCCATTTAGAGTATGCTACACCTGCTTGGGACCCTCACCTTCAAAAGCATTGTAGCCAGTTGGAAAGGGTGCAACGTAATGCTGCAAGGTTCGTCACACATAACTATAGTAAAACGGAAGGAACGGTCACCAAGCTCCTCCATGATCTCCACTGGACGTCCTTGCAGAACAGGAGGTCTGCCTCCAGATTAACCCTATTGTATAAAATTAATCAGAACCTTATTGACATACCTAAAGCAGGGTTCTGCCCAGGATGATTTGAGTGCCGGCAGGACTATCTAAGCGGAGCGCCACCATCGGTTGGCGCGGAGCGTACAAGAAAAATTTTGGAATTTACAGACCCCCAGATGGCCGGAAACGGCATATCCCGAGTGTTTTAAGCTGTCTGTACACAGCCTTGAAAAAGGGATCTCATGTTGTTAAATTTCTCAAATTATCAAAAGCAAATCTGTGAAAAATTGTTATATATTGTAATATATCAGATGTCACCTTTTATTGTTATTACTTCAAAGTTTGCACTAACTTTGTTTTGATTTGAAGCAATTTCATGCCGTACATAGCGCTGAGGCCTAAATTTAGGCAATATCTCCAAAAATTATTTTTATCATAATAATTTTCTTGTGATTCTATACAATTGTAAGAATTCAAAAGCATGATGTACTGTATGCTTGCGAAAAAATGTGAAATTATTTGCCTTGTATTGTTTCCTTTCTTCTTTTTGCTGTCCAGATTTATATTTTCTTCTTTTATGGCATTCGTTTTTAACACTGAACTAATGTATACTGTGGTTGCCCTTGGATCAACTAATTGGAATCATGCATGGCACAGTACTATTTTCTAGTAACAGCAATATGAGGGCCCTTTGTGGGGCAAGGGGTGGGGTAGGGGCCGCGACTCTTTTCATACTCCTCTCATGGCTTTGGACACAACTTTAATTAAGAGTGGGGTAGGTTGCAGCAACTCTATTGCATTTGAATGGACTTGGAGACATGAGTTTGTTCCACGTAACAGTTATATATATGGTAATAAAATTAAAATTTCAGGAAAGTCATTTTCACAAGGAAAAAACCATCCTGTCAGTATATCACCCCTTTTATGTTAAACAACCTTTTCTGGAACAAATTACATATTTGTAAGCACTTTGGAACGAAATTTTATCAAAATTATTGGCAATGTAGCTCAACTTGTAAGGGGGCTCCTACAAATTACACATGTGTAAGGCTAGGTTCTCAGTATACACGTACTACACGTTAGGCAACGGCCAATGTGCTAAGCCACTATGAAGAAAGACACCCGGTAGAGAAAACATATTTGATTAGAGCTTGCGATTATCATGCGAATTGTTGTTTTAGGGTCTTTTGCACATGTCAGGAAAATGTTTTTGGCATTTTTAATGATTTGGGCTATTTTTTAAGTTCTTCTGACGATCAATATGCTACCTGTGCTTTACACAGTACCAGTGTATGCACAGGACTGTAGCTTGCTTTAGGGGTCGAACCAGTGTTCAGGACTGAAATCCTTTCCTTTTTGGATTAAAATAGAATTTGTTTCCATAATTAACCATGTGCCAAAACTGTCTCTAAAATAATATCAATTTAAGTCATTTTTTTGAGGTCAATTCAAATTGATACGGTCAACACTTTTATCGAGATCTGATGGTTTCACTTACTATCCATGCTTCAGTTTGGAGCCTTGGACTGTAGCCAATCACAATCATTCTTTTACGATTGCATCTATGTATTGGCAAGACAAAACGTAATTAACAGATTATGGCCTGTAATTACACACTTTCTTACCGATATTTCTTGTCACTTTTTCAAGAGTCTGCCTCAGATTAATTCTTGTTACAACAGTTTTTCCCACCATTTAGATTTCGGAGGATATTTTTGGCCAATTTAGAACTTGGGTGCAAATTCAAGTTGTTTAAAGGCAATTGCAAAAGCATGGGAAATGTCTCAGGAGTTCTGTATGGTTTCATTGTCAACAGGAAAACGTTCTCCATGTGTAAGGAAAAGATCTAGTCCGTGCCTTCCAAGTAATTTTCAAGGAAGAAAAAGAAAGAGGCGGTAATTTCAAGGCGAGGCAGTCACAAAAAAGCAGCAAGGCAGCCATCTCGTTAATTAAGTTGGCTACCAGGGGAAACGCTGATATTAATTCGTATGGTGTAAATTGTGCTTTGTGCATTTATGATTTACGCAATAACAATACCTGAAAAGTAGCCCAGTGAGCTAGCTGTGCATCACAGTCTGTTACACTCTTTATGTGCTAGCTGAGGTATGGCCGTGGTACAGTATAAGCACCATTGATTTACGCAAAGTAGTGAACATATGTACGTACGGATATTTAGTACGTGTATGCATTGCGTACTGCTGTAAGAAACTATTACTCGTGATAGCCTACACTCTTATGTATGCCAAGCACTTGTATTGAAATACGGCGTGCTTTGATGGTCTCTGTTTTACCGTTAGTTTTGTTAGCGAATCTGGCTATGATTCTGAGGGTAAACTAAGAAGACTGTACAATAGGCATGGGGTATGGCAGCATCATTGTACTCCTTATAGTTCTCATCCGCTAAGTGGAGGGCCTACCAAGGGTTTGCGATATTCATGGCAGTAGCGTGACGGGCTTTTAAATCATTGAGTTTCAATCCCGAACATTGGAAAAAGGAGCCCCAGGCACCCGGCGCATAGGATTTTGTAAGCCCTGCTTAGGTTCGTGGTCGTACGTACTTCAATAAAAAACATACTTCTGGCATGCTGGTTGCCTGTACATCGCTCCTTTTAATAATTGAAACTACAGCGCGATGATCAAGCATCGAGTCATTGCTCTGGAATGCAAAATTATAGCATTTTTCACGAGATGTGTTTTGGATATTATGAACGATATGAACTGGATTTCATCCAGTCTCAAATTATGACCAACAAACAGTTTCTTTTCAGTCGATTCTTCGACCACATGGCTATTTTATTTGGTTTCTTATAAGGAATAAGTGCCGGTCGGAAAAGTTAGTTTGGCAGATTGTGGCGGTCGGCAATACTGCGTCCTGGTCGGGCCCGACCGGCGCCGACCGGCAGCGGCAGATCACTGCTAAAGAAAACTTCCTAAAACCAGTGACACTGCAGGGCCTTCGGAGAATGAACACGCAAAACTTCCAACAACCTGCGTGTCGTATTAATGCTTACAAATACTCCTTTTTCCCAAGAACTATAAAGGAGTGGAATATGTTACCTGAAGGGACTGTCAATGCAAGTAGTATAAATTCGTTCAAGCATAATTTACATTTTGATTAAGTCATATCCCCTCCCCGCACACCTCTGGCTCATATGCTCTACCTTTTTTTAGAGCCCTGCCAGTACACGAGAAGAAGAAGAAGAGAACCTGTTCCATGATTTTTTGTCCGTCCAAGAGTTACAATAGCAACACCTATGAGTTTCACAAATATTAATCTGCAGATGGGTACTTTTGTTATTTTCATACTTTTTATGAGGTCTGTTTGCAAAGTGTTAATGGATTATTGCAAATTTATTAACTGTTATGAAAAATAATCTGGAAATTTCAGACATTCATAGGATTTAATTATGAATTTTGTCCATCCACAAGTTACAGTAGCAACACCTTGTTTGTCCAAAAGTTACAATAGAAACATTGTGTCTAAAAAGATAACAAAAGTCAAAGTTATCTTGGAGGACGTAAATTTTTCTAGTGGACATGTTAAAGATTATCATTAGCAAAAAAGTTCTGACAAAGCACATTTTCTAAATTTTGGTAACTTGTGGGAGTATTTGGACCCCTTTATCGTGAAACATGCCATAGGCCACAGCCTAACACACAAGGATGACAGGGTAGGTAAGCCAGAAGGAGAGACGCCGAGGAAGGCTAAGAAGCGAACACAGAAGTAGACTGTCAAATGGTCACAGGAAGCAAAAAATTGGCCTAAAACGTAACACTTAACCGGAAAAGCACATAAAATCAGATTTAGGTCTGAAAAAAATGAATTTGCAGTAAAAAAGGGTGAAAAATAACACAAAGTATGAGCCGTGAAATGAAGCGACCCCACACACCTGATGCCTCAGATATACAATATCATGCTGAAGCCCAAGAAGGATACTAGCCCTTACCCTTAGTAACTTGACTTTGTCTAAAGACTGGAAGGTTTCACATTCCCATCTGCACTACAAAATAGGGCCTACTAACATCAACTTCAGGCCTAACTTAGCCTAGGCCTAGCCTAAGTTAGAAGGCCAAGGCTAGTGCTTCTCCTTGTACGAACGTTAGGCAAACCGACCATAACAGATAAGCTAATGTTAGGCCTAATCCTGATAATGAATTAGGCTAGGCCTATGGAGTTGGGCCTAAGACTTAAGGACTAGCCTAGAATGCCTAGGCCTAAGTAAGTTACGGAATACGAGTAATTCTCTTCGGGGCCTCACCGGAGGATTTTCCAGTCACCTTAACTGCAGCTTGTAATTCTCATTACGGAGTTGAAATTCAATGAAAAAGGTGCCCGATTGCAATAAGAAACCTGTCATATGTCATTCATTCAAGTCAACCGCACTGCACTGTATACGTTCAGCTGGTACGTACCATTTATCATGTGTACAAAGCATGGGTGCCTGGGCAATCAAATTTTTCATGCAGCTTTTACATGGTTTTGTAAACAGTATGTTGCAATCATCTATCCCGCGTAACCAGATACGCGTGTTTGAATCACTGATCTCTATATACAGTATATCTGGACAGGGCTAGTGGAAAGATCTTTGAAGCCATCGGCCGACTCCCAAAATACGGGGTCTTTCGACAAGTAATACGACATCAGTATCATGGGCGTCAATCCTGGGGGACGGGGGACAAGACCCCCCACATTTCGATGGCTGGGGACACAATATCAAATGCCCCCCCCCCCCACATTTGCGTAAAAGAGTAGTGTCGTGGCTCTATTTGATTGGCTTTTTGAGTGGCATGTAGGTTTGTTGGGCAATTGTTATCTCGATGCAGTTTCTGAATGTAGATTTCGTCAGGGAAATCTTTAGTTATTAAATGACAAAATTTAGGCGCGCTTGGCGCACATGCGTCACGGTTTGCACTCCTTCTCATGATCATTAAAAAGGTAATTATACATGGAACTATTCTGATCACAATACTTTCCGAAAACAGACATAGGGCCTACATCTCCAAATCTGTTGGGGCCTCGTATCACCATGGGATCATTCAATCAGTGGCGTACGCAGAGGGGAGGGCCATTCGGCCACGCCCACCCTCACTGATTCCGTTTTTTTTTTTAAGTTCCTAAAAATACGTAAGTTTTTTAACACAAATTTACTCCAAAAGGTAACATATTTGGCACCAGATTGCATGTAAGGACACCGAATTTTTCAAAATTTTCAAAGGGGAGGAGAACACCCCATTGGGCCATGTCCCCCTCAATGATGCCTATTTTTTTTTTTTTTTTTTTTTTTTTAGTTCCTAAAAATACGTAAATTTTTTAACACAAATTTTACTTCAAAAGGTAACATATGTGGCACTAAAATGCATGTAAGGACACCTAATTTTTCAAAAAATTTCAAAGGGGAGGGCGTTCCCCTCCCCTTAGACCCCTCCTCCAGGCCAGCGGTCACACAACATACTGCATTCCCCCCTCCCCTTGAGAGAAATCCTGGGTACGCCACTGCATTTAGTCTAATTTTAGCATGATGTGGAAGGGTGAAAGTACGTTGATGCCGTTAAATACTTTTAAAAAATTTTTACCGAGCTCTTCGCCGAAGCCTTTATCGGTATAGATGGTGATTGTTAATACACTTACGACTACAAAGCATTCTGAAAAAGCCCTTGCTAATCCTTCACACCTTTGCTATACTACGATCAGCTCCAAAAATACCCCAAAGATAGCACCATTTTGCATCTAAGCAACCTTAAATTAACAAAAATTTCTCAAAGGGGAGGGCTACGCCCCTCGATCCCCTTAGACCCCTCCCCCAGGACGACACTTTATGTAGTGACAAAGGAAGGATCCCCACTGCTGTATACAAAACGCAGGGTGCATAACAAAGTGCAATTTAAACGCTTCCACTCAGTTGGAAAAAACATCCAGCCGGTCGGAATTTGGGACCTTCACACCCCCAAATATATCACCCTAGCAACGGGCCTGGTCGGGTCCATGATCTCCGACAATGATCCACGCTGCGAAGCGTTGTTTCAGTATTTTGAGACATGATGAAAAAACATCTTGAAGTAATTCCGTGGACTCCGTGTATTTCACCTGACAGATCATCTATGATGGTCATGTTAACTTTGAAATGATAATTCTTATTAGAATAGGACGTCAGTCATCATGGGGGGGGGGGGGGAGGAAAGGGCCTATAGGAAGACGACCCCTCTTCAAAACCAAAGGGACTGGTTTGTGGTCATGTATGTCCCCCGTCCCCCTCCCCACATTTGAATACGGATTGACGTCCCTGCATATGCCTGCATATGATACGTTAGACTTCTCATAAGACACGGCAGAGAGATCATAGTTTCAAGTTTATTTCTACCATTATCACACACAAAAGTAGATTATTTTCAAACAAAATTTTGTAGGAATCTATAGTATATTAAACGGAAGTACAAATAGATACATACTAAGAAATACATACTTCTAAAACAATATGAATAATAGCCTACCCTATATCCTGCTCTTTCTAATTCCTTCGTGAGACATGTAGTCAGGATAGTAGGTACTTCCAATAACCTCTGCCTTTGTCAATTCGGGCGGATTGGACAGAAAATATTATTATACGGATTTTTACCGCTATGAGCGTGGGTCGTCGAGTGGCAGAGTGGTCTATTCCAGCTGCTGTGCACCAATGTGTTTTACATGTGCGTGCTGGGTTCAAATCCCGTTCGATGTACATGGGTTTTTCTCCGGGAACTTCTGTTTCCTCCCTCTTGGCATTTGGCTTGCTCCTAACATCGGTTGCTCAGCCCACGAAGTCGGCCGCACGCCGGACTGAAACAGGACGGAAATAGACAACAAGCCGACTTTGCTTTTGCTATAAGGGTTATGAGTAGTTATAGCTTTACCTATCCCAGAGTCAACGGGTAGATAATTTTTTTTCAATTCTAGAACTCCTGTTCGATCGAGACCAAGTGTGTCCTGGGGAACTCTGGTGCATATTTCTATAACTATCAATGAGGGAGTGAATGCATGCTCTTCACTGCCAACAAAGGTATAGTGGAGTAATGTGAAGTGGATGAACTACCAGTACTTTCGGTGACGAAGTTAACATCCCCACCAAGAATGATCGTATTGTTACCAGCAGTGTGTATGTACAATTTCTCCATAGTATTCTACGTTTCCGCACGGCTATTTGGAGCATGGATATATTGCACAATCTCAATGGATTAGGGAGCCTATACCATTACATGAATAACATAAATACAACGGCTCGTGGAGTCCTTTTCAACCTGTGTAACTATGGGGGCCGATAGACGATTATCATCCGGATTGGTTGCTGAAGCTATTACTTTCATGGAAGAACCTGCCTTTCTTGAGGGCGAAAACAAGTACACCATCTCTACATAGTTATCGCATCCATCCGACGAAATTGGATAAAACACCTAAGATGGATGGTGGAGGCATGGTCCCTACCTAGTCCTCCAACAGCTAGTCCTCCACAGACAACATTTTTTTTTTATCGACCCCTTTTTCTGGAGATAAATTATAAGGAGCCATCCATCACAAGTTTATCGGGGAACAGCTGTTTTTACTTCTCACAAAAGTTCAAAGTACACACATGAATCTCTCTCTAATGTCTTAGAGTATATACGGGCGACTCTCTCAATTGACTTAAGACGCAATTTTATGTGGAGTGAATTAGCAGAATAAGCGGATAACATTTCAAATACAACCAGCATAGACATATGGCTGAGGATACAGCTACGGAGTTCTGGGAAATCTTTTTCCTATGGCAAATTTTTGGAAAAAGTCTGGCAAGTTTCTCGTTAATATAGGCTTTCCAGGACTTAAAACGGTTCAGCCACAAAAACAGGGGTGGCGCCAGGGCACGGCAGAGGGGCATGACCTCCCGTGGGGGAAATTTTCAAATTTCGTAGAGGGGCCCTATAAAACATGTAATCTCCGACGAACTTTCAGTCGCCCCGACGATTTACTTGATTGTGCTTTAAAGGAAGGCAGATCCTTCTATAAAAACCCAAAACTTTCCGATCTTCCTCAACAGAAATCCAAATTTTACAACTTTTCTTTACTAAAAACCCAAGATTTTCAAATTATCTTGAAAAACCCCAAAACATTTTGCGAGCGAAAGGCGCCGAAAAATTTATTTGCGTCTGACTACCTTCTAGCAACCCGGCACCGTTATCGGGGCGTCGGGTCGCTGTCCCAAACCCCCCGTGGATGGGCTTGGCCTCGTGTCGGAAAAATGCTGGGGGCCACCCCAGCCCAAGAAAAAATATCCCTTGCGCCTATGCCATGACAACCACCAAGTGTAAGAGACAGCTGTAAGGGTCTTCACTTAAACGCCCTAGCTCAGTAGCCAAAACTTAAGGGAATTGGAGGAGATACGACTATTCAATAGTTTGACCATGCCAAGATGGTCCCACAGAACTGACGGTCGTAACAGTTGGCAATGAATTGGGCAAGTCTGGCAACGAATTGGGAGATATGCCCTTCACTGCCACTTTATTTATGGGCTTTTCAAGGTTGACTGGTACTGGGTATATTATGACACAGGGGTTTCTTCAAAAGGACAACTTTGTCAACAATATTATTGAAAAAATCAAATTTTATGGAAAATTTACACCTTCCTCGATCTAATTTTTTTCCAATTGAAGCCCCCAGAACGTTATAAATGATAGAAGGAAAGTAAGCAATAAATCACAATAACTTAACACCTGTTCGACAGCTATTAAACTTACTCCCTGCTTTCCTGCTGTCAAGAGAGCTGGCAACACAGAATTCTGTGGATGGGAACGACTTGGTAAATAAAATGGAATATTGAAAAACGATCTGCTAGGTCAATAAAACTCAAATGAGGGTGTAGAGCAGCTCGAGAACACCTCGTTTATGAGCTCTGCTTTATGACTGGTATTTTATTGGTGTGTACGACTGTGTCTTCTGTGGGATGAACTTCTCATGACAGTGTCGACGAATTTTAACATATTCAGCCTTCTCAAGGCCTCGTGCCTTAGGAACGCTTCACCAGGGGCGGATCCAGGGGGGTCGCCGACGTCCGGACCCCCCCCCTCAAATTTCCCAGTGTGCCCTTTTTCAAAATTGGGCTTTTCCACACTAGCCTTAAAAAAAACGAGACAGTTTCACAGGTAATGACAGTTGTCCAATTCCGAGGAGATTTTGGTTACCCACATCCAGTATCGATCAATCCATCCGTAAAAGTCTAGCAGAGACTTTCGGCAATATATTTGACTACGGTAGCCTAAATTGCCCTTCCCGAAACACGAACGGTGCAATCGTTTTACAGAGAATGTGACTACAGTATGTCTTACTGCCTGCGTGACAGTCAGGCATTCTAATCACTTTTCGCTTGGAACCACGTGTGGCGTGCTTGGGTATTCAGAGTAATACAAAACACGAAGATATTACGTCATACTCACTAGCTAGCGCTTTATGCAACGTATTACTACTGGGTTTTAATATTGATTCCAAAAGGTCACTGCTAGTTTTTTGGTCTTACAAAATAATGATCTGTTCACACCAAACGCTACATCTACGAAACCTTCCCACCACCCGCTAGTATCCTTGCCTCTCATGAACAAGAGAGAGTAGGTAAATACGTTTCGCTATTCATGGTCTGGTATTACTCTCTTCTTTTATTGTGTTGCCCTAGTGATGGGAATAAAAAGCCAATCTTTGGTTAAAGTCCACAGTCAAGAGTTGACCAGAAGTCACAATAGACGAATCGGTGTTTGTTTCATTTTAAAATTACTATATAAAATCACCACCAGGACAAATAACGCAATGTCAGTCGCTTCAATTTTTTGACGTCTTTGGACCGATGACCGGTCTGCTGTCGCAAATAAAAAGCAAACATTCGACTTCAGTCATCTGCTCTGACAAAGCATTTTTGCCAGTCACGCCGCAACTATATAGGGAACACAACATACAGCATTTTAACCCCCCTCCCCTAGTCGAGATAGCGGTGCGCCAGGTGGGGGAGGGTTCATGCCCCCCGTCGGGGAAGGCTGGTCTACTATCGGGGAAGTTTAACAGTTTCGTCGGGGAGTCTTAGTCGAAAGTATGCAGTCCCCGACGACAACTAGTCGCCCCTACGGTTTACCTGTTTTTTGCTCTCAACCGGGTAATTCCTCTAACAAGAACCTAAAATTAGGTCACTCTATTTTCTTCAATAGTTCCATTCCACATAGCAGGATAGCACAAGTCCTGTCCACCTTACCAAGTAAAATATAGGCAGAGTACATAGTTTATGTAAAGGTCGTAACTTTCATCCAATATCGCAAAGCCTATAGTTGGTGTTCTCTTGTGTGTCATGCGGTAGCAGCGGTACAGTCTGTTGGTGAGCGACTTACGGAGCAAAGTTTGGCTATTTCATCGTGTAGTCCAGGTGGTTTCGATACATTACATGTTACACCCGATACGGTCTACAGACCTTACAGTTTGTTTTTTTCTTTTCGTCATATGTTTTATGTGTGAGCCTTTAAAAAATTTTCGCCCGCTTCGCGCACTTTTCAACTTCACGATCCAGATTCAAAGAACACTATCAGTGCGCAACTCGAATCTTGAAGTATTAAGCGATATAATGCAAAATATGCCTGCAATGGCATGGGATAATGAGGCTTCTCCATTTGCCCTTCTCATCATCCCCTCGAAATAGGGAATGTCGGAACTTGGGGCCGCTGACATGGCCCGTCCCCCTGTTCGTCCCCCTGTTGGGAAAATTTTGCCGCCACTCATGGTCGCTTTACTTATTTTGGCTTTCATAAGGGTAATTTCTGGGATAGAAACCAAAATTTTCGGTACGCTTCGTCCACTCTTCGTCAGTTCCGTTATACATGTAGATAAATATAGTACAAAGTAACCCTTTCCACCTTTTCAAGAGAATAAGCAGAATACATGGATTTATGTAAATGTCGGGAATTGAATCGCATTTCGCTAAACCTGGTTAAAGTTCACTTGTGTCTGTCGTTCGGTACGGCTAGTGACTCGAGGAGGGGAGTACAATAAAGTTATGCCCGATAGGGCCCAACTCACTGTCCGGACAATTGTTCTATATAAGCTTTAAATTAGAACAAATTCTTATAAGTGTAGGCTTACTCAAAAAAATTTCGCGCGCTTCGCGCGCTTTGCAAATTCTCCGTTTTGATTCCAGGTTTTGATTCCAGTTTTTGCATGTCTCTTAATTTATCCTTTCTTTTGTCAACATGCGGTAAATCGTATAATCGCTAACGTTTATGGGAACCAAAACTAAAAAAAAAATGTGCCCTTTTTATGTTGGACCCCACCTCAGAAAAGACCCTAGATCCGCCTATGTTCACACAGGCCTGTCTCTCTTTTCTCGCATGTCTCTCCCCCCCCCCCCCCCCACGTATCACACGTGCATGGGAAAACTCATAGTTTCACCGTAGTTTCTCGTCTCAACGGTTTTTCAGCAGAGGCGTTAAAAATGTTTCAAGAGGGTTCCGTCCAAACTTTCGCCCATTTAACCCCTGAGTGGGCGTTTGGACAGTTAAATCATACTTGGGAGGGATGCTAGCAAAGAGTGATATCGCATGATAGCGATGTGGAATTGGAAGCAGTATCAGTGACTTATCAAATACAGTTAAAACCGCATGGAGTTTTTCAAAGTAGCTTAGAAATGAGATGCAAGGACGCTAGCGCCATAGTGGTGCGTTAGCATTAAAAGTTAAATTAATTGTCACCATCAACTTGAAATAAAGTGATGAAAAAGGCCGCAAGGTCAAAGGCCCCCTCCCCTAAGGATCACCACAGCCTCCCGGCCCAATCAAATAGAGGTAAGGCTTTTGCACTGACAGTATGAATGCAAACTATAAACAAAGAGATGTTAAAACAATGTAGTCCTATTTTCTATGAAGCTGACACAATTCCATGGGCATAGGAGATTGTGTGTGTATGTGTGTGGGGAGGGGGCAGCTGATGTTCCACTCCAGTGAATAAAAACTCTCGATCTTGGGGCCAAAGTGTCATTCAGGACAGGGTAAACACACTCCGCACCCTTGTAAGATGTCCACTTCTAAGGATATGTACACTTCCGAATGATAGCTTCCAGCTTTAATTGAGGTCACTTACGTAGGCCAAGCTTCCCTTCAATGACTGCATGTCTCCAAGGGAAAGTTCTTCTCGACTCCAGTAAAGCCTCTTTTCTACCCGACAAAAGTGTGACGGATTCGACTCGACTTAAGTCTTGTCAACATTAATACAGCTTATTCAGGAAATATTGATCATGGCAATACACCGATTGAAGAAACTTTTTTCCGCTGGGAACTAATTATTTTGTCTACGAAAATTATGTGGATCTCTATGGAATTAAAGGACAACACTTCTCGCCCCAAGTACATTTTGGTTAGGGGTAACAAAAATTCTCAGTTGGTGACTGCTCTTTGACTGACAAACTCGGAAAATTCAAAAGATGCAGAGTACTTCATTTTTCACACAGTGCAGAGACTGTTCTAATATTATGCATTACGGCCTGAAAGTTCACCAGGATATGGCCTTAAAGTTCTGGTGACATGCCACCAAAAAGAGCTGTTTCACTAATATCAGTTAAAGAATAAAATCCCCCGATGAAAGATCTGTTGGAATTATTTCAATATCGTTTACTGTTCTCAAGATATATGTCTTCAAAGTAACTCATTGCCTATGCAAAAATAATGATGTGGAGTGTTGCACAAGGTTAAGATTTCTTTCGTTAATCCTTTATAAATTAATTCTTAATTACTGATCAGATAGTTTACAGCTGGGTGAGTGATATCAATATTTCCCAGGGAAACAATTTTAACTTTTATAATAAACCCCTCAGGGGATAATAATGCTACCAGTGTCCTTGAAATGAAGGTTGAAAAAACAAAGGCTAACATTAGCCATATGTGGTATGTCCTTCTTTCGATGTCACATATTTGCATATTTAGCTCTTGTTTATTCATGATACAAGTGTGAAACATAAATTACCCTGTAAAATGGTCAATATTTGATGGATGTTAATGGAAATTGTGGATTTTTTAATGCTTTTTACATCAAATATCCAACTATCTTATTTTCATATCACTAGATCTTTAAGCAGTAAACTAGGTTTGTATCTGCACAAGGAGGAGGTTGAGACAGTTTTGAGAGGGGCTAGAAGTATCTACGTTGGGAGAACTGAAACAGTCTGGGATGAGGAAATCCGCCTCTTAGACCACGTTTATGGGTTGATGAGGATAGAGGGTTCGTGTCAGATTAGTTTACGAAATAAGTACCGGTGTGCAAATGCAAGGGAATAGAAGATGCATGGTTTTACCCAATACACATAGCATGTCCAGTTTAAACTCGTTTTTAAAGGTTCATCCATCTGAATGGTGACGTTCTTGTCACTTTAGTGGTCATGATGGTAAGTTGAAAACGTCATTAAAGGGAATAAGCATTCTTCTAAATCTGATTTTTTATAAATAAACTGAGTCTCACAAATATGCTCTTATTTCGATTACATGTATCTCTCATGATGTACTTGACTTTAACAATTTAATTACAAAAAACGTTACCACATGGTAGAAAGGGCCATTCATAAATAAGGATACCAGCTTACACTAATTCAGTATTGGATGACTGCATTTTCCCTTTAAAGGTCTTCTTGTGAGCTTAAGTGTATCTTGTATCTGATGGAAGCTTTTACACAGATGTAGGAATCATGCCCACAACAGATGAGCACATCCCCTGTGCAAGTCAATGAAGGAAGAAGTAGTGGTGCACTTAATACAATTTGCTTTTCTGAGGGTGCGTGCATATGACAGCCCCAAAGGTCAAAATACGTCTATGGGGAATTTATATGAACGTACAATGGAAAAACATTAAACGACGTGAAGGAGATTAATGATAGGAGAAATACTGTACATCCAGTTACAGGCATTTTTGTTTTCTTAAAGGCCCGGAAGAAGGAATCTAAACCCTGTCCTCTCCAAAACATAATCAAATTAGCAAAAGATGCTAGTAAGTTATTAAACAGTGTACCTTAATAATAATCATGCAAGGATCACGACTTATTCTAAACAGTAAAGCTAAAGAAGAAGCAAGAATTACTCGCAACAGACTTAATGCAAGTGTCCGAAGGTTTGAGAGGCTGGTTATCTATAAGTAGTCCAGCAAGCAGTGACATGATTGAGATTAAGCTATAAAGTAGTAACATCAACGCAAATAAGGTACAGCACTACACAAATTAGAGTCCGACCCTCACCACAGCAAACAAGGAACGCAGCAACTCCCTGCACCCTACTCTCGCAGCACTGTGCGATAAAGGTATTACTTTAGACCCTTCTAGTAATCATGTAAAGATTTTTGGCTGCTAGTGGGAAACAGCCCGCACAAAAGGGAAGAAAGAATAAATTCATTTTTACAATGTGGAAACTAAAATACTTTTTAAATGTACTGGAATCATTAAAAGAAGGGTCGAGGCTCGAATCAAGTTTTGATATGTTAGAGGAGTACTTCTTGTAAGCATTCTCGTGAAATTTGCATTGAAATCCGATATGTGGTTTTCAAGATATTAGCAGGTAAAGTCCTCACATTTTCAACCCGAAGTGAACTTGAAGCAAGCACATATGACATCATAACCTCACATTAATGAACACTCTTTTGTTTTTCTTTAAAGTCTACAACCAATTTTCTCCTCCATAATCCCATGTTATCAAAATGTGAATGCATGAGAGGAATGGGAATTTTACAAACTTTCAGTTCCCTATGGGGCGCTTCTGTCCCTATTAACTTCAAGATCAACACAACTGACTGGAAAAACAAAGAAAAGTTAGGAAACAAAGCATTGCTTATCAATGTGAGGAGGTGATACAATCCCTGCTTCCTCAAGCCCATTTTGGGTCACAAACGGAATGTAGTAACTTCGTTTGCTGATATCTAGAGAACTACATGTCCGAACTGAAGGGTAGTTTCACCAAATTGCTGAGATTTGGTTCTTCTTTCGCGTATGAATTATTATTGTTATTATCATTATTTTTTTTTTTTTGCTTAAAGCCTTCCTTTAAGGTTTCTTTGAAATACATAAGGCTACACTTCTCCCAAAATCCTATCCCTCCGACAAAATACATGTGACACTTTTGGTCACGTTTCATTATGGAAAGTAAATCCCCATGGGAAGGACCAAACCTGGCCAAATTTTGTTTTGGGTGTGTTTTTTAATAGCTTGCAGTTGCTACCTTTGCAGGGCATTATCTCTATGGTGTACACCATAACTCAACAACTACAACTTCTGTTTACCATGGTAAGATTTACAGCAAACTTTATAAGAGATACAGACTAGCTAGGGAAGGAGCTTTAGTCTGAAACCACAAGAAGGATTATGAAGAGCTTTCGTGTAACTGATCATGTGACCGAAGAAAACGAAAAGTATAAAAGACTTCGTTTGGTTTGGTCGGTGAAGGACTCAGCTTTACTGTAAATAAGAGACGATGAGAAGGAAGACGGAATCAAAATAATACAGAGGAAGGAATTTGCTGCATTTTTTTAATCGTGGGCTGAAAGGTATCATATCATTTCTTCTTTACTAATATTAGGTTTCTAACCATAGCCCGAAACCAGCTGCTCACTGATTTGGAAAGGGGGGAGGTTTGTGTTGGTAAGGGGTTGTGTTGGGAGAGTGAAAGGGGCATCATGAGATTTTGACGTCATAGCTGTGACAAATGAAGTCATAAGAAAATTCTGGGAAGCATTGCTCTGCATGTAACACAGGCATCTATAAAGACAGAGGGTCATAAGAACAAAAGTATCGCCGCTGTTCGAACTAGTTTATAGGCATAGGCCAATAACAAAATAGCCAGGTTATTGTTTTCTCAATATTTTGATGACGAAACTGAAACATTTCAGATTAAATATACAACATGAAAAGAAGCAAACATAAAACGTCATCATATCAGTCTTTGATTTTCTACGGAGACCTGCATTACTTCGAAACTTTCTTAGGTTTCGTATCTCAAAACGTACGAGTAGCATGTATCATTGTACACTGAACCACGAGAATGATTCTAACTTTCACACTGACGACATGAGCTCATAGCTATCTTTATAAGCGTAACGTGCACTCATTCACGTCAGTTAGTGTAAGATCGTGTGTCCAGATTTCAGATGCCTTTGTCCCAGACTGGACCTCCGTATGTGACTATACAGGTCAGGCTTGCAATGCTACCTCAAGTGGTTCTTGCATCACCCACATATGTTTTGAAATAGCCTGGTAGTTGAAACCATTATTGGTGAAGTTACACTTTGATTGAAATATACAGATCAGTGAAATGTGAGATTACAGTAGTGTAACCTTCATCGCACACAGAAGTGTACTCAGTAGAACATGCATGGCCTTCGACACTTAAACTACATGTACACGTAGGTCTTTATTTGGGACGTATCAAAGGCTGTATTCTTTTAATTTGGAGGCTGATAGGCTAGAATTAAACTTAGTTGGGAGAATTTCAATTTTCTAGGAAAGAGGCGCCAAACAGTATCTTATTCTGAAGAAACAGAGTCATCAAACACGTTTATGCATATACCTAGCCTTGGAAGAACATCAAACCATGTAACGAGTGTAACTTCGTTTTTTTAGTTCCTCAGTAAGACGTGTATTGTGCTACCCGGGTTAATTAAACCTTCATTTCTCTTTTTAAAATTATTAAGGCCAGACCTATTGTTTATCATGATAATTGAACAGATCCCATGATGTAAGGGTCTGACGTCTGAGAGGCCGATGGTCACACTAAGTCATAGTCATCAGAGGACGTAGATCCTTCGAAGAGCAAACCCCTTCCCGTGTAAAGTTTGTTTTTCGCCCCTAGGCATCCGGCCGAAGGGACTTTTTTTTAGAAAGAAACGTTTGGTATAAAAATTGAAGCTAATAGGTAATTGTTTGATAAAACTTTTGTTTTCATTCTTCGGTGTGTGCATGTTACTTTAGTTGATAATTCCTCGAGGAAAAATCCTGACCTGCCCTAGTTTACCGCACTAAGAAAGTTATATCTTTCGATTCAACAAAGGACTACATGTGACCAGTCTCTGCATCTTTATGATCATGTAACAATATTTTGTTTCTAAATTATTATATTCAGGCAAAATAATTCCTTGCTTTATCTTTCATATTCAATATTTATGTTGAGAAATATCATGAAAGATACTCGTAAGGGAAATAAGACGGAAATCTGAAAGACTTATCTGATTTTCAAGTAAACTTGAGGAAACAACTTCTTTCCTTTAAATTTTCGTTTTCATGCAGATGACTGTTATAATTATTTTAGCCGCCCTGTTCCTGTCTGGTGCACAGATTTCTTTACAGACTCCAGTTAATACAAATCAAAGATACATCGTCAAACTCCAGGTAAAATTTAAACTGTGATTATTTTCTGATCGATTTGTCTCTCTGCCAATGAACCCACTTTGGATGAACTAACAGGGAGTTGCATAACCTTTAGCAACACCGCGGTAACTACGTTGAAACGTAACTTATTTCACCAACTTTCCAATAGTTGTTGAAGTTGTTTCATACAATTAAATTGACTATATGGAAACCTTTTTGAAGTCATTACCATTCCCTGAAACGTTCAGACCAAATCTGTATAATAATTACCCGGCCCGTAGCCAGGCAAGGTAACAAAGGGAGAAGAGATATATAACACGTGGAGAGAATCCTTCCAAGGGGGTAAATTATTTGGGGGGAGGGGGTGAAGATGGATTAAGACTGACGCATTGGCAATCGTCATTTCACGTTTTGTAGTGACCAAAGAAATGTTCCCGAAGGTCGCACATGGCTTCTACCTCCACCTGTTATATTCCTTATTGTTGTTTGGGACGTAACGAAATTTTGTACACCTAGCGGGGAAGCACGGCCAGAACCGAAGTGTACCGTCTATAATTGTAATTGGTAAGGTAATATAGTCTGCTGCTAGGTTTGCAAAGGTTTGGTTGAAATATTGGAAACAAGGAACTCTGTAAGAAAGCAAAATACAGGGTGATACCTGCTATCTCCGACTTCATGTGTTATGTGAAAATTTTAAAAAAGTTAGCCTACTGGTAGAAATAACTTCCTGCTGTAAGTAGTATTCTGACATAACCACAGTCGACTTTTCTGTCTGCAGTCCCTATTAAGTATTTTCCTGGCGGTGAAAGGGGTTGTAAATTTTCCCTTGCGGTAAACAAAAATATAATTATGTTACATGCTCTTTTCGTAAGTGGGTAGGAATTTTCTCTTCCGTAAATGGTAATAAACCATTGACAGAGTGAGTGGTTAAAATGACATGATTTTCCGTTGATGTGGCAACCTCGGCTATGGTATGATCATACTCCTGTTGCATTTTAAATCGTGGCTAGACTACAACCTTGTCAAGGCTTTTGGATAATGATAACACTAACGATGTAGGCTTCTTATGTATTAATCGTTGTCGGATATGGCCTATCCGGCCCGGCCCTGATCGCGCATTTGAGGCAGAGTATAAGACTGAGAAGGTAAAAACCCATGTTTACAGAGGGAGGAAAGAAAACTATCCCCAGAAAGACTGATTTCATTTCGTTTCTTCTTGCTTCAATGAACAAATTATGTAATTACTTAGTAAGTGGTGTTCTTTTTGTCTCTTTCCCATAGAGTGACAGTAATGCCCACTTTTTCCTCAATTTGCTGGAAACAAGGAAACTTGTGAAAAATCATGACCTGCATGTTATTCATAAGTATGAAAAAGTTTTCAACGGATTTTCGGCTCAGCTGTCTTCGAAAGCCGTTAGTCTGGTAAATATTTAATATGTTTATAGGTTAATATTTATGAGGAAGTGCAATTCATGTAAGAGCAGTAAAGTAGGAATCTTTTTACCGAGGAAGTACAATTTATGGGAAGTGCAACAAAGTAGGAATCTTTTTTACAGAGGGAGTAGAATTCATGGAAGGGCACTAAAGTAGGAATGTTTTTACAGAGGGAATACAATTCTTCGAACAGCTAGACTCTGCCGTTTATACACTAAGCTTAGACGAGCCTCCTGTACTCTCCACAACCAGAGAGTTGTTACCTCTTTCCCACAACCTATACATAATCGATTGCTTACTTAAAATGTTACTTAACTGGATCTATTTACTATACTTTGACAAAAGTTTATTACATAAAAATTGTAAATGCATGTACGGCCCATCAAAAAGGTCTTTTTATCACTTAAAGAGGAAAGCAAATGTCAGTGTTTTACTTTCCTTATTTAAATATTTTACTAGAATTTTTCCTATTTGTATCATTTGCTAGTTACGTAAATTAGAAGCCATTGAATATATCGAGGAGGACGCCCTCGTTTGGGCCTCTCAGTCAACACCTGTTTGGAATCTGGATAGAATCGATCAAGTTCAACTTCCTCTAGATGGTGTCTATAATCCAACAGGTAACATCGACACATTCATCCTCATTTACATCCTTATCTTATTATAAAACCTCGGGTATAAAATTATTGAATTAAATTTGTACAAATAAATTAAAGGGTCTGTGATATCTCCCCAAAACATATTCAGGAATAGCCCTTAAATTGTTGAACGCACTATATGACTAACATAATTCAAAAAATAGTTTCACTCTGGTTGATCAGAGGTGACTTGTGCAGTCAGTTGCGTTCCACTTTAAGCTTGCACATAGTATTGTGTGTTGATATGGCTCAGCGGTTTTACCTCAGTGCTGGCTCTTTGTATTGTTACTTGTCAGGGAGGTGCTCTAAAAAAGTGTTCTTCTTGAAACTGGAGGAGGGGATAGAATGAAACTAAGTGTAAAGCATTTTTACTGCTTTGGGTGAGATTTGTTGTCCTTTGACTGAAAATTTAGCCATGAAGACAGTCTTCCTTCAGAGCTACTTAAGATGAGAGTTTCAGTTATGAACCTTATTTTGTAAGCAATACGACACCGGTCTTTTGGTTAATGATCACGACATTGAAATGCTCTTTGTCCTGTACGATTGGAAAGTGGTGTACGCTAGATACAGAAAATATCTACATTTTAACCAATCAAGTCTGTACTAGACGGCCTCATAGAATTAGAAAAAAGCCCGAGGGCTATCAGGTTGGTCAGTTAAGCATGGACTTTAAGGGAAATATTGTGTTCATATTGCATCAAGATGGTATAGAAAACAAAAAAAGTCGTTATCGTTATTGAGCCATTTAATGTTACCAATGAATTGGGGCAATAGCCTATCGTTAAAAAAATATCACGCATTAAAACAGTTACGAATGCTGCATGACATGAAAATTTGAAAGTTTGTGTTAAAAATTACCCGTAAGCCACAAACCAGTGAATTAACCAGTGCAATTCTGAATTGCTTTTAAGTCTCTATATCTGCGTCATTGTTTCAAAGTTTTTAAATTTTTCGTTATCGCAAACACTATATTTCCCTGTAAAAATAAATTTAAAAAATGCCGGATTGATTATTACTAACACACTAACTATACTTTTTGAAACAATCACAGAAGTTTAGAACAAGATATTTTACTGTATGATATGTTTGCCAGCCAATTAGTTAATATTCGATCATGTTCACATAAATAACACTTATCGGAGTTTCTATGTTTCTTTCAAGGCAACGGTTCTAATGTTAACATATACATTGTGGACACTGGAATTAACGAAAACCACGTCGATTTTGGTGGTCGAGCAACTGCAGCTTATAACGCTCTCGACAGTGGAACAGTAAGTTAGCTGATCAGTGGCAGTGTAACGCATTGAAAATAGGGGGCATCAGCAGCCTAACTCATGTGTAGGCCTGCAGTTATATCAAACTACCGTGAGATTTTTAACAGTAAGAAGTAACTACACTAGGGTAAAAAGCTGGAGGTATGATCTTTTCATGAAAAAGCGAGACCCTTTGTATGAAGTTCAAGGGGGGGGGGGGGTAAGGGGAGGGAAATGGCTGTCAACTGCAATAAATTCGCTTGAAAGCAAGGTGCAACCACAACACTTAAAAGCATGGTCTGGTGACCAAATTTGATGCTTTCAAAAAAAGCAGAAAAATTTTCTGTGTTAGGCTGTGAAAACCCCATCTCAATAGCATCTTGCATTCGGAAGATACAAATTTTTGAAGAAATACTACATTTTCAGTTTCCCTAGTGCATGATGGGACATCTGTGATGTCATCTGGGCAAATGGATTTGATGTAGCTTTTGTATTTCTTTATAATGTTGATATCACTATATTGAATATTCCATAACTTTATTTGCTGTACCGTAAGTATGGAACAGTTTTTCACTATATCTACACAGAAAAATATCTAAACATTCCAACGGTATCAAATTTCAAGGACAAACAAGGTAGCCAATTATAAAGAATAACAAAAGGAATCTGAGGCAATCTGCCCACTTTGGATCACGTTTTGTGACCTTGAGGAAACTTGGAGGTATTTCTTATTAAAAGTAACCAATCTTTAGGAAGAGATATCTTGAGTTAGGAATGGAGTTTTGATATGGGGTTTGGATGACATGTAATGAAAAATTTTTATATTTCATATAAGACCCCTACAAAATGCCACCAGACAATGCCTTTAAACTGATGGCACCCGTTTTTAACATAATTCTACAATATAATTTTCTGTTGCCAGGCAAGCGACTGTAATGGTCACGGCACTCATTGTGCGGGAGTAGCAGCAGGGTCAGTTTACGGTGTAGCGAAGGGCGCAAACGTTTACGGAGTACGAGTACTCAGCTGCCAAGGTTCAGGATATGTTTCTGATGTTCTACAAGGTTAGTGTGACCAAGGAGGTTACGTTGCCTCTTTTAACAACCTCCGTGCTCTGACTTTGTTCTTTCTTTTAGTCCTAATTGTTGTGAAGACGACTATTTAAAACAACACACTGTTTAGATCTGCATCAATGCAGGGAGAACAACTCCTTGATCAGTGTTAACATTGGTGACTGGCATGGGAGGTGGGGGATTCGCGTAGGGGTAGGAAGGGGAGACTGGGGGCTTTAAGTCAAAATGTGGTCAGCACCGTATGTTTCCGCCCCTTTCAATCCAAGGACGAAACTCCCTTATTTGTTTCCTCTGCAAAAAAAAAAAAAAAAAATGCAGTAAATTTTCTTACAATTTGCCAAATATTTTCACCAAATTTCATCTAAGGAACCCCAAATATTCAAAAATATTCCCCTTAGACCCCTTCCCCTGGACGGCGGCCCGAAAAACTGTCAGTCCCCCAGTTTCGAACAGCTTCCTACGCCTATGGGGATTTGCGTATGGTGGGCGGATGAAAGAAGATATGGACTTTTCACAATATTTTGTATATAAACGTGTATTTTCAAACGTACGTTGTAGCACACCATATACGCATACATATGGGGATCTTTTTACTTTTAAATTGTTATACCCATTGGTAAAGATTATTACAAGTGATGGCAGAGACTTCACCTGTATTCTCATTAATGTCACAAATACCAGCAAAATCTTTCTTCCGTGAATAAAATATTTGAGACGACAATGTTCGACCCCCTCATTTAAAATGTTGGGGAACCACGTCTCACGTGTCCCATATTTTCGAGATTACCACCCGTGGTGATTGGATGAAGCAGAAGGACACAGAAATGGTGCAAAGTTGTAAATGAATGAATGAACGAACGAACGAACGAATGAGCGAATGAGTGAATGAGTTAAAGAGTGTAAAGAGTGAGTTAAGGAATGTAAATGCGTTAAAGAGTAAATGAGTGAATGTGATAATGAGTAAACGAGTAAATGAGGGTATGAGTCAATAAAAGAAAGAACGAGTGAATGAATGAGTGAATGATTAACTGAATAAATGAGCAAATGAATGGATAAATAATGATTAAATGAGTGCGTGGTGAGCCAATGAATGAACAGTGAATGAATGAATGAATGAATGAATGAATGAATGAATGAATGAATGAATGAATGAATGAATGAATGAATGAATGAATGACCGACCAGAAAATGTAAGTAAAGTATGGCAAAACCAGTAAGAATATTCTGAGACAGTGTTTAGACATTTAAGACGACAGAATACATTTATAATGTATGTTTCTATTCCATATTTCAGGTTGTGAATGGATCGTGGATAATGCAGTTCGTCCAGCCGTGGTGTCTTTTTCTTTAAGCGGAGGAGCATCGGATGCCTTGGACTCTGCGGTCGAATCAATGATTGTTTCAGGTAGTGTTAAAGGGAAAATGAAGTCACCTCAAATTGAATTAGTATACCAGGATAACCTTATTCATGAATGGCTCTCTTCAATCATGTGACAATTGTGTAACTGAAATTTTAACTCTCTGCAAATAACCCCTTTGTAGGCTTGTGAATGCCAAATTTACGTTCTAAAATATTTATGAAGGATACTTGCAGTAGAAATAAGGGGAGATTTGCAACATTTATTTCAAGTGTCAAAGTAAGTTTGGGGTGACTGCTTATTCCCTTTAAAGCGATATCCTATTTTGCTTCTCCTACCATTCTTATACGATGTGATTCTGTTGCTATTTCTTCCCCTAATATTAAGTTATATGGACCATGATCCGTTGGTGCGATTCTCAGTAGCGTAATGGGAAAAAAATAAACGAGATGAATTTTAGGAATGAATTACCTTCCATTTTTCCCTCTAAGCTAAAGAAGAACAATGTGGTGGGGGCCAATAAACATGGTAGGCCTAAGAGTTCAGTTCTGGGGATTTGTGCGTCACTATTTGCGTAATATTATTGCGTTTATGTTTGTCACACCTTGTCTAGAGGATACTTGGTTGCTGAGTGAAGAACCTGACTCGCAATGAAATACAAACACATGTTTTGTGACTTAAGCTTTAACTTATCTACTTTATTACTGACTATATATATATATATATATATATATATATATATATATATATATATGTGTGTGTATATATATATATATAGGTAAAAATGAAGTAGTAAATAGTGCTAAAAGTTTGTGAAAAATTCCACGACGTTTCGGGTTTAAACCCTTCATCAGGTGGCAAAAATGCAACTGATCGTTGACACGGCCAAACGTACAATTTAAAAAATACACAATAAAATTGGGCACGGTAAACCTCGGCTAGGAAAACAGACCGTGTTAAGTGGTTACCACAAGTCAAAAAAATGCAGGAATTGCAGGAAACGCAGCAATTCCTGCATTTTTGTGACTTGTGGTAACCACTTAACACGGTCTGTTTTCCTAGCCGAGGTTTACCGTGCCCAATTTTATTGTGTATTTTTTAAATTGTACGTTTGACCGTGTCAACGATCAGTTGCATTTTTGCCACCTGATGAAGGGTTTAAACCCGAAACGTCGTGGAATTTTTCACAAACTTTTAGCACTATTTACTACTTCATTTTTACCTACCTACTTCATAAGTGCTACGCAGTACTTTGACCTTATATATATATATATATATATATATATATATATATATATATATATATATATATATATATATGTTGTAGTTAAAGAAAATTACTCTGTACTCACAGGCTAGTCTGCTGCACTAAACCTGGTCCGATGACAAGGAATAGGTGACCCTCAACGGTCCCGTCATTACGCCCGGTAGTTACTTTGCCCTCGCGGCCAGCACTACGGTCCCTCTACACGTGGAGGCTATGAACCCTCAGCGGCACGGCACTTCTTACTTGACGACAGGCTTATTCCAAGAAAGGTACCCCCTCCCTTGCTATACTACGTACACTCCTTTCCAAACAAAGCGCTAAATTCCGACTGTATTATACGAGGCCCTTCTGCCTCTCACTAATCCTCTCAACGATCTTTTCCCGCCATTCAAAGCTTCTCTAAAGTTTTAAAGTCTGCGGATACAAGCCTTGATTAAAGAGTTCAACGAAACGTAAGACAATGAGACTGTTCCCTTTGTCACCCGTGACAATGTTATCTCTTTGATAAACTGGGACTGCAGCCTCCCTAAGCCTCCCCAGTACGCCAGTGGTAATCCCTCTGGGGCGACTCAGTGACGGTCATGCTAGTTAATACCACTGTGTGAGATAGATATGTCTGACGTATAATTCTTCATTCAAAATGACATCGACGAGATCCCATGCCGAGGGCGTAACCACTGGACATTCGGGGTACGAGAAAGCATGAGCCTTTGGCCCATTTGGCATTTCTCTCCAAATACGTCAATGAATGTGGTTAGGTAGACCTTTTCCTGCCATACCGGCATTTGACCTATACCTTACGTTTCCCTTAGTCATTCGAACCTCTCCCAATCTTTCCGTCAACCTGAGGGGCCAGAATTTAGATCATTTACTCGAGCCCGGATGGGCTCTTGGTGGGCCTGTCTGCATCTTCGATGTTAAGTCTCCTGCGGGCTCCGTTCGCCATTTAGCCTACCAAGTCAGACACTCTTGTACCGTGCGCCTTACTTAGACTAAGCAATATTCTGTATTGGTCGTCAAAAATCATGATCAACCATGAGTTGATCATTTGTAAATATCGTTTACAGCAATATTAAGCGAACGGCTAAAGAGGAATGAACCATTTTTGGCGGCGGACGATTCCTCTAGATGATCATGGATTCTCATGGATTCTCATGGGCGAAGGAGCCCAAGTTGATTTGAGGGGGGGGGGGGGGGCTTAACGACTTGCCCAAAAAATATAACCAAAAATTTGCGGGCGCTCCACGTGTATTCAACATGTTAATATAGGGGTGATCACACCACATGCCAATTTTATACAATCATTTCCCGTGTTACGACCTTCCATATTGATTATAATTTTGGGGGAAGTCGTTACAATAATAATGATGATAATCAGTGGCGAATGATGATAATCAGTGGTGTAGCCAGGATTTCTCTCATGGGATTTGGGGCATGCATTATGTTGTGTGATCGCCGGCCTGAGGGGAGGGGTCTTAGGGGAGGGCTGTCCCCCTCCCCTTTGAAAATTTTTGAAAAATTAGGTGTCCTTACATGCAATCTTGTGCCACATATGCTACCTTTGAAGTAAAATTTGTGTTAAAAAATTTACGTATTTTAGCTACTAAAAAATCGGCAACAGTGAGGCGGGCATGGCCCAATGGCCCCCTTAATACACCACTGATAATTATAATGTAAGCTTAATCATTAAAATACACACTGGTGAATAAATACCGAATATATAGGGGCTGGTGCAATTCAAATCAGAACGTTATTTTAATTGCCAAGGAAGTTTTTTAAACTATTGATTACCTTTAGATACATCACTGCATTATTTTTCTTTCAATAGGTGTCCGAAAAATGCCCAGCATATTGTCCGAATTTTCACTAAAATATTTACTTGGGGCTGCAGCCCCACGCCCCCTGCCTCCTACGCCTATGTGGATTCTTTCAGGAGTTCCTTTAAACAGGTAAAGCCCTGCGCGAGCTATTAGTGTACTTTTAACGTTTTATGTCAACCATTCCGAGAACACAACGGTCACGAAGCTTGATAGTTCAAATTTTTTACACTTGTTGCAAAACGCACTGCGGTTTGGAATGGCAATGCGTTAAATTTACTCCCATCCCCAATTGACCCTCCACTTAACTCTTTGCTCTCTTTATGCCTTTTTTCTTTACTCTTCTGATTCCATTTCCTGTCTTTCTACTACCAGCCCTTGACGGAGTGCCAAGTCGCCTCCCATCGCTGGTCAAACCCTAACGCCAGCTTATCCCCTCCTCCGTTTTATTTTGCAACACAGTTGATGAGCTTTAGATGTAGTTCCTCTTTCAGCTCTCTGATGCAGCCGAGCGAACCCCCTTTAAGAAATCCTGGTTTCTCCCCGGGATCACGTTCGTCAATATATTACATCAACTCAATTTCGTTGCATCAGTGAAGCACTTTCCCCTTTTCTTGCTCTCAGGTCTGACTGTCACCGTAGCGGCCGGGAACAACGCAGATGATGCCTGCCAGTATTCACCTTCACGAGTTTCTCAGGTGTGCCAGCTGCAACTTTTGCGATATACAGGATATTTCTGCCCTTGACAATGGGCAATCAACATTGTTTGTGACAAGTTTGATACCTCAGAAACGTATTCTGAGAAGCCTACACACCAGGGTGAAAGCACAAAAATCCGAAACTGGCGAATATTACAGCAAAGTTTCCTGCAAACCACATAGCCTACTATTAAAAATTTTAGCTCCACCACCCTGCTATAGGTTCTGATTTGTTTTTGAGTTATCTTCAGTGGAAGGTTCCTCATGTCAAAACTGAAGTGATAGTGGAATAGCGCCGTTAATATTGCATTGGCAACAATCCCAATAGGGTATCCAAGCGGAATGAACCAAAGTGGTGGCTTTGTAGCTCTGCATTAAGTGAGTTCGGATATTCCAGGGATTTTGGAGTAGGCTACCCATCATAGGCTTAGGAAGATTTTCAAGATGGGGAGGGGGGTGTATAGAGATACTATGGGCACTGACTAAATGTCTTTCAAAGCAATTTAGTAATTTTCCAAAGTATAAAGAAGACTAATTAGGAGCCTGTACCGGTAGACCTTCATTTTTTTGGATAAGTGCTATATTTATCTGGGGAAAAGTGGAGGTAAGGGAAAATCTGAGGTGACCCATTCCTCTTTATGACCACGAAGTAACGTACACCACTGTTTACGGCAGAGTTAATCGTAAACGTACATACGAACACGAATAGCGCCGAAAATGTTTGACTTATTTGCAGCGTATTACAACTGAACTTGAAATGGGGTAAATTCGTCACAAACAAATAAAAAATGATAACGATTTTTTTAATATTCAGTACGGTACAGTTCAAACTATTTATGTAGTTGTTAAAACACCTATGGATCCCAAAATTATTGGGGCCCAAAGTCCCCTTGGTTTCAATTGTTGCAGTTAAAGTTAAGGCTGAGACGAATAAAGAATGTATTTAGTATTATTTATTATATGTACTTATTTTGTGATATCTTGGATAGGCAATAACAACAGGAGCATTCGACGAATCGGATAAAACAGCTTACTTCTCAAATTATGGATCCTGTGTTGACATTTTTGCGCCTGGCATCTCGGTGGCGAGTGCGTGGGTAGGCGACGATGAAAGTACAAATGTCATCAGCGGTACAAGTGTGGCCAGTCCCCACGTTGCGGGTTAGTAACTTCTGGAAAGTAAGCCTGGTTATAACTGATGTGTATATTAACTGTACGAGTCTTTGTAATCACGGATACTTCAAATGTTAACTTTCCGCCCAGAGACGATGCGAGGTCACAAAGGCTTTAAGCTGTACTTGAATATTTGATACTGTATTGATCTGCTTGATAAAAAACAGCTTCAAAAGTTGTAGTAGATTTGTATTGTTATATAGAATGATTCGTATTTTATGTATTCTTTCAGGAAAACATTATGCAGAGGGTAGGTTTAAGCGCGTTAAAATATTTTGGACATGCCTAACACTTTTGGCAATGTTTCCACGTTTGTCTCCTATGATCAGGGGATCAAAGTAGTCGCCAAAATGGAAAGGAGTGTTAGGTGGCAATAATCATAATGATAATATGCAACTAATGATTTCGGCATTAGACCAGTGGGTTTTCTGAAAGGCACGGCTATTCACTGCTTGTATCATCAATAGTAAATGTTGTGAATGCAAGGCAAGAGAACTATATTGGTTATTTAACAAATGGGAAAATCTTGGCAGTATGAAGGAGCTTGAAGTTGATTCATTTGTGAGAATATGTTTGAATACGCCAAAGATGAAAATAAAGTATTTGCAGTATTCGCCTTCAAAATGTTGATAAAAGTTGAACTAACGGGTGTTAAATGTGTTTTACTTCTGCATTATTTAGGAGCTGCAGCCATTTTTCTTAGTAATGCGCCTACACTATCACCCTCTGAACTAAAGGCCGCCCTCCTTGAGAGCGCTGTTGTTGGTGCTATAAGTGAGGTAGGTGCTGGCTCTCCCAATAGATTGCTGTATGTTGGACAGAGTAACGGCGAGGTAAACTCTCCTGCCCCACAAGGTACTCACTTTTCATACTTTCTTTAATTTCTTGGCAAGAAAGAGTTAGGATTACGACAGATGCACTTTAGTAAGAATACTCTTCAGCATTAGTAATTCTTCAAAGGGCATATCCTTTCATATTCTTTTCTCCCACGTGAAAAATAAATAATAATAACAAAAAATTCTTCTACCCTTTAAAATCATCCTTGTCAAATTCAACCAGGATTGCGGTCACTGATTATCCAACCCTGTTAAAGTAACCAAGAAGTACGGGTTATATTTGACCAGGATAATGTTTATTTTTGACTTCAGGGTGTTTAATTAGTTGTTAAGTTAACCAGAAAAGTGTTAATGTTGACTGCGATTGTTTGAGAACTCGTGACTGGTGACGACAATCCTGCTCAAAAACACCCTCATTTAATTTAACCAGGATTGTAACGACAGATTAGCCAACAATTTCCTGGATAATATAAGCCAAGGAAGGCTGGTTAAACTTTACAAGGAAGACGCTTCTGTGTGACAAGGATTTTGAACCAGTCATCAGTTTAATCAGGAAAGTATTGATTTTGACAAAGATCCCTTTCTTATTTGTAACCAGAAAATGGTTGGCTAATCTTCGATTCTTGTGAAACCAGGACGCTTTAAGGCTGTATGCTTACCACATTACTTAGTGTACGTTTTGGTTGGCTTTCCCCGATCATACTAGTCGTTCAGTTGGGCATTCCTTTATACACCCTGTTATCTCTGTGACAAAATATATTATTGGGGATTCTGAGCATTTTAGTCCATTTTTCTAGTAGATACACCTAGTCCAGAGTTAAATGTGATATTAACAGGAAGTAGTAAGCTGTTATAAGTTACATTTGGCAACGAAATATCTCCAAGCCAATAAGACATTTACTGTTTAATATTACTTTACAGTATGTGAACAATATTATAACATGAGCTTGAGCGAACTTACCTCGCCAAACTTCCCCCAAGACTACGGCAACTATGATAAATGCTCTTACCGAGTTGAAGCTCCCGCTGGAGAATACGTATTACTTCGATTTGATTCTTTCGACGTTGAATTCGGTGCCTCTTGTTCCTATGACTCACTGAAGGTATGATCACTTTGGCTCATTAACATTTCTTTCTGTATCTAGTAGAAATCGAATAAAAACGTAAACAATGTTTATTTTACTTCCCATCTTTGTCGCTTGTCTTTTGTCAATATAATTAGCCATTTACTGCAGATATATCAGGAGTTATTCGGGAAACGTTACAACTTAATATTTTCATTATATTAAAAATGCTTTGAAAAGGCCCTGTGATGATTTTTGACGTCATAAAACCACGACTTATTAGAAAATGGTATTAACCTTTTCTAACTTTATGGTAGATGGTATCTCTTTGTCAGTGTTAGCCAATAACTGAAATCTTTCTCATCATGTGTAGGCTAGATTTGAATATGCAAATGTCTTTTTCATACCCTTGCTAAACAAAGACCTACATCCTCTTTCACCTATGTGACGAAAAATTTACTTCAAATTTTAAGTTTCTTAGTTTTGTTTACTATTTTCTGTAAGTACTTTTCCCATATTATTTTGTCCTTCATGATACAGGTGTATGACGGAGATTCTGCTTCAGCCAATCAGATTGCATCTCTCTGCGGTAATACTATACCAGACCCAATCTTATCTACGGGAAATGCCCTCTTTCTAATCTTTGAATCAGATGGCTCAGAAACTGCTTCTGGATTCAGCGGGACCTTCACCTTCCTGGAAGAGAGGCCCACAACTACGGTAGCACCCACTCCAGGACCCGATGGCCGTGAGAATTACTTTTTATCTGTACCGTTATATATTATAACGTACTTGCTTCCACTTCTGTTCTTTTTTCATTATGAAGTGCAGGGCTAGAACTTTTAGCTCGTTGGTGACTGGGTTTGTCACCCTCTACTAGGCTCAGATCATGTGTGGTATCTGTTCTTTTCATCCAGTCAAGAACGGGACCACGCATGACAGACCCATGATGTAGAGGTCTGAGGGACGAAAGGTTGGTCAGTTATGTTTGATGTCCCTCGGGGACGTAGCTCCTTTGGGGAGCAGAACTCCTTCTTGAGTAATAATGTTTGGTTTCGCCCCTTGACCCTTCGCCAGAGAGACGAGGGGACTTTTGAAAAAGTAGGAAAGTCTATCTTTCTTCATTGCAGGAGAACAGAAGTGCTGCCCCTAAAATAGTGACACGGGGCGGCTGTCCCTTCCGAGTTCCGCTAGTGCACGATTCACTGGGAGGTGGAAGAGCTCATAGTTTTAGTAGATCGTCGCGAACACTGTCAAAAGAAAGATCAAAAACATTTGAAAGTAAATTAATTTCGTTAAGCAAAAACATGTTGACTATTCGACTATAGCCACTCTGCAGGCTTATGACTTTGAAGTATTGGTAAAGTGTGATAATCGTCTAGTCTTGGCACAGTTTTCTTCTATCACAGTTTTTTTTTTTTTTTTTTTTTTACCAGGATCTAGGCTAGGGAATTGAAAACAATTTTCAAAGGTCTTGGAACTACATTGTGTACTAAAATTTTTTTACAAAGGCTGTTTTGGAGTCTACACAGGCTATTTTTCTGTGTTGTTGGTAATATTTATGGGGAGGGGCGATTTTTGAAGTATTTGACATTTAAGGACCTCAACATCTCTCTGGGGTAACTCGACTGCTACAGTGCTATGAGGGCGAATAGCTTGTTATCCCTGTGTATTTCGTATGCTGATAGGGTGAAGGAGTAGAAATTGTAATAATGAAGATTTTAGGATTTACAGTGTGGTATTTTCCCTCCACAGTGAGATGTACGTGTCCGAATAGCTGTTCCCGTTCCCATATTTACTCCCCAAACTACCCTGAAGACTACGACAACAACCTAGTGTGTGAGTACACCTTTACATCCCCTCCTGGTCAAGGCGTCTACTTAGCATGGGAGCAGTTGGACATACAGACAAGTGTTAATTGCCGCCAGGATTCTCTGTCAGTAAGTTCTTAAGTTTAATAAATTCTGCGGATCATTAATCCACTAGAATATTTAAAACCAATATTCTCTAAATAATAGCGCTCTTGCATTACAGTAAAACTGGCATGTATACGAGTCTTCATCAGAGTCCTCCTCTGCAGCATATCGTAAATACAAAGTGTGAGATTAGTGGCAACTTTCAGGGATGTAACCGAGGGGGAGGGATGGGGACACGTGCCCCACGTTTGTGATATGGTAAAATGTGCTCCTTCTGAAAATGAAAATGTTCATATACATTCATGTGTGCATAGCCGGGACTTTGAAGAGTGCCATTAAAGTGAGATTTGCATCACCTCAAATATGACTTTTACAAAAGGGTAAGCAAAAGTGTCAATTGGTGACTACTCTTTGATTGACATCAGAGTTGCAAAATTCAAAAGATGCAGAGCAGCTCACATTACACAACATGCACGAAGATTGTTTTGATTACATATTAGGGCCTTGTATACTCACCAGGATGTGGCCCTGAGCAATAAACTATATTTGTATCTGCACAAGAAGCTAAAGACAGTTATGGGCGGGGCTAGAACTAGCATAGTTTGGAGAATTGGAACTGTCTGGGATGAGATTTCCCCTTTAAGATGTTGTGCCCCCTCCCACTTATTGTCATGTTGCTACTGCCAGGGGCAGCTCCTTGGTGAGATGGTGTTTGTTATGTCTTACAAAGCCATCAATGGATATTTTAACTAGCGGAAAGCTTATTCCTCAAGTAAAAGTCTACGTAAGTGCCAAAAAGCTTGGAAAACGACCTTGTCATTTTCATTTTATGTTACAAATATATTTCTAAAAAGGTTACTTTCAATGTTTGTAAAATACGTTCCGGTATGAGGAGACTTCTGTGTGATGTCAATACGATTGTTATTATTATCAGGTTTATGATGGAGGCAACCGGCTTGACGACCTTTTAGCAAGGGAGTGTGGTAGGCGTCTTCCTGATCCTGTGGCCAGCAGTGGCAGACGAATGCTAGCTAGATTCGTCACAGATGCAAACGTAACTGCCACTGGATTTTATGCCAGATACCGATTCGTAACATTATGTGAGTAGCTTGGAAGTTCTATTCTTGTCCTAAAATTCGTTTCTTGAATGTTTGCACTGTTAACATAAATACACTGATGTTTTAGCAGAGTTCTTAGCTTGGACTTCAGCTTACGTTTAAATCTTTTAGTGAAACTAGGAACACTTTTTTCTTTTTCGTTTACAACTAGCAATATTACTGATGTATCTATCTGTCTGTTGTTTGCCTACCTGTCTGTCTCTCCGTTCGTCCATTCATAGACGTATATATTAGGTGAGGTAGGGGGTTGCAGCCCCCATTCAGGCGGAGTACATGCTAATAAAAGGCAAAACATGCTATTTTAGGGACACGTGATATTTTGCTTGACATTTCCGGTAAAAGTGTTCGACCTCCAAGTGAAACTAGTCCAGTATACTTATTTCTATGAGTCCTCTGTCGGTCTAAATTTGTCACTCTAAATCTGTTAAAATTAATGCGCAACAAATAAGTCAGTTAGCTCCGTGCAATTGTTTTGAACTGTTACAATTAAATGAAAAAGAGCAAATTTTCCTCTCATCCATTTTCAAGATTGCAACAGCGTATTTACTGTTAGCGGAAGTGAGTTTGCATCACCGAACTATCCAGACGACTACGGCAATACAGAAAACTGTTCTTACAGCGCCCTCGCTGAACCTGAAGAAGTTGTGACTTTGAGTTTCATCGATTTTGACCTTGAAGATGCTTCTGATTGTGTGTTCGACTCCCTCGTTGTAAGTTCTACTTGAATCCGCATTATCAGCTTGCAAATCTCACTGCCTGAGGTCAGTTCTTATCGCCTTAAAGGATTCATTTCCACTCATGTTACAAGTAACAACTCAACATTGCCTATGTGTCTAGGTCTTACCTGCATCATAGTTAACGTGTACATTTCAGTACATGTTGCAAGGAAAACTTCCTGTTGTGTGTCCTGTTGTACATCTTGTTTTATGTGTAATTGCAACATGCAGAGTGTTGTGTGCAATGTTCTGGAAGTAGTTTGCGTCACATTAATTATCTCTACACACTTGAACCGTACTTATTGTAGGTGTTTTAGGGTCATAAATCTCCAGATACATGTATTTGTTGTTATGGAATATGAAAACAGAAGAAATGGCTCTTTTTCAAACTAAAGTCTTCATAAAGGCAGTCATTAATGTACAATGTCTTCTTAAAATTTCAGGAATCTGGTCCTGTTTGGGATTGCTGCCTAAGATGCAAATTTGTTCAATGCAGTTATAAGAAATCATGTTGGTCTAGTTGATTCCTAGCCAAAAGATGTCAAAAACTAACTACTCTTTCTTTAGTGGCTAGCAACGTATGCTTTTGACAAAAAACATATGTCCAAACATCTTTGAACGATAAGGCAATGGTTGTGTATGAAACTTCCGCAATAGACTAATTTCTATTTTCCCCCTTTAGTGATCATTAAACTTGCATGAGCAAACAAGGTTTAAAGAAAAGTGATAATTAACATAACACCTCCACAGAAAAAGCAGCAGAAAAAAGTCACCAGGAGACATTTATTTGTTTCTTGAATTGAACATTAGGGAAACGACTTGATGTATTTGCTTTCTTTTGCAATCTTCTGTAATTAAGGTGTACGATGGATCAACTACAAACAACCGTGTTTTAGCTGTATTTTGTGGCAACGATCTGCCGCCACCTGTCACGTCATCCGGGCCGTCCATGCTAGTCGTTTTTCAGTCTGATCCTTCAGTAACTGCCACAGGTTTCCGAGCAGTTTTTACTTTCAAAGAAAAAACCTCAACTATACCACCACCCACCACAACGATGGCACCAACTACGACAGCAATGCAATCTACTACCACAACGATGACACCATCTACCACGACAATGCCACCATCTACCACGACAATGCCACAATCTACCACGACAATGCCACCATCTACCACGACAATGCCACCATCTACCACGACAATGCCACCATCTACCACGACAATGCCACCATCTACCACGACAGTGCCACCATCTACCACGACAATGCCACCATCTTCCACATCGATGCCACTGTCTACCACAACGATGCCACCAGCTACGACAACAATGCCACCCACCACTACAACGATGCCACCAATTATCACTACAATGCCACAAGATATCGGTTTGTATTTTCGAATGAAATCTACGTTTCTACATAGGCTCTGAATCTAATTAGGACTGTTACATACAGTAGCCAGGAATTTGTCAAGGGGAGGGGGGGGGGCGAAGCCCATTGACAGACTCTCAGAGCTCTGCGTCACCGTGGGTGGGCGCAAAGCGCAAGAAAGTTTGGCCCCAAAATGTCTCTCAGATTGCTGGAAATGGCACTTCCCAGGCCTATTTACCTGATATAAATAGGGGAAACACTAGCAATATTGTAAAAATAAACAAAAAATACCAAAAATATGCTGGGGGAGGCTGCCCCTTCGCCCCTGGCTATGCGCCTGGTCACATTTTGTGTATGAATGCAGGACATGTTCAGCAAGTTTTAATAATATGAAATCTGTGGGACGTTGCCGTGAATGTGAAGAAAACCAATGTCTCTCACGTGGTTAACTAGATTTCAGGTATGCAACTGAACAAGTACAAAAATTACTTAACATACCGGTTATTGAAGGGAGTGATCAGTTTACTACCCACAACTTACACGTGAGAATTAACAAAATTAAGATCATGCCCGTCTTCCAGGCAAGGTCGATCCTCTTCTCGGACTTTTGGCTAGGATCATGTGTAGTATCTGCTCTTTCAACCAGCTGAGAATAGAGCCACACGTGGCAGATCCATCACATCATGGGTCTGCCATGCGTGGTTCTATGAAGGTCTAGAGGTCGGTCCCTTTAAGTCTTGTGTCCGGTCGTAGTTCTTTTGGAGAGTAACGTTTGGTTTTTGCCCTTCGGCTCTTCGCCAGAGAGTCGAGAGGACTTTGGAAAAAAAACTGTTAATTACTATATTAACTTTGCAACTTACATCAGCCTTCATTGTGTCCCCACCAATCAGATACAATCCAGTGCCCCACCAACCGCACCACCACCTACTTACAGGACGACTTATGAATGTAGAAGCATCATTTAAATGGCGTTGACCTTAGTAACTGTATATGTGTGGCAGAGATGGTGGGTGTAAGGACTTTTTACAGCAAGTTTTAATCAGCCCCAAAGGTACCATACCTCTATCGGGCTCACAGAAAGGGTTTGCAACTCACATTACTCACGTGCAAAAATAACGCCCCCAAAATCAACTGTTTCTTTGCAAAATATCTTGATATGGTTCCCTACCTACAAGGGCTATGCGGTTCCTCGGTATCACTTGAGTCATTGGATTAGTGTGGCCTGAACACCACACAAGGACAAAATTCTCTGATAAAAATACATTTGCCCAATAATGCAAATTTTCCTGTCATCCATAAGTTGCTACTTTAACAGCTGCACGTTCGTGCAGGTTTCGAGCACGTATGTGTCTATCAATTCATCCCTACCTGATGTTTAACTGATCCCAAGTTATTTTATTACAATGCCTGAATGGTAAGATTCCCGCAAATACAGATATCTATACGCCATGGAACATTCATCATACCGAATGTATCCAAGTATAGTTGCGTTTACCTCATCAGAAGTATGAATTATCCATTATCTGTGCATGTGTCATTAAAGTGTACTTAAAGTCACAAATTTCAAAAAATAGGCTATACGTCACAAAGCTTGAAAAATGAATTCAAATGGTCTAACACTCATCTTTTCATTGTTTTTCTTTGTTTTTTTTTACAAATGCTATTGCACCTTGTCTCAAAGTGTGATCACTCTTTAACTGTTATGGGGTGACTTGACTATACAAACTCTCTCCATACAACATTCTATGCAAGAAAACAGTAAAATGGTTATATAAACATTTTAATTTCAAAAGAAAGCAAAAGCAGGTAATGTGAGTTGTACAAGAAGGACAGCACAGATTATTGCGCAATTGACTGTTTCAAATTAAGTGAATATATTTCAACATTTTGTATCTCAGCAAGGGAAAAAGGTATAAAGATAGGAGTTGGGTGAATAAAATTTATTTTTCAACCTCTACAAAATATATTCTTGTAATTGTAGACTTGCGGTCCACTTTGAAAAGGTCTTTAGACATGTAACCATAACAGCTGTTTCACTCAACAATAAAAGGTTAAGACCACCTGGTAAAAACAAATCTGTCGGAATTTTTTGAATGTCTATCAATATCTATCAACATATACCATATACCTCTTCAAAGTTTGAACATTTTGAGATTCTTCATTCAGTCATTTGTTATGCAGAAATTGTGATGTGTAGTGTTATACAGGGTCTGTATTTCTCTTGTCGATGCTTCAAAAACTATCCGCTCATTTCTTCCCAGCCAGTTTCTATTTTAGTGTTTAACGTGGAACGTTCAAAGTAGTTAATACTTTCAGAATCAACCCCCAGGGCATGACAACATTATAACTGTCCTTGGAATGAAGGTTTAAAAAACAGCAGATAAGTCCCTCTTTCCACGTCACAAATTTGCATATGTAGCTTCCGTTTTATTCATGGTGTAAGTGCAAAAACAGTACTTTTCTTGTAAAGTTGTCAATACTTGATAGATTTCAATGGGAATTGTGACTATTTTTTCACGTTGTTAATGCTTTTCACATCTAATAGGTAGGTGTAAAATTTACAAGTTCACAAATCTTGAAACAGTCTAAATTCAATGCAACTAATTTCTTGCTCTGACATGTATCTCCCCCATATCAATGACATGCTACGCCAAAAGTGGGACCTCATAGCTTTGTAAATACTTTTCTCTCTTGACAGTGACGTGCACCTGTCCGTCAACTTGTAACTCCACCCACATATATTCTCCAAACTATCCAAATTCGTATGAAGATGACCAGATATGCGAGTACAGCTTCTCTTCCTTTCCCAATGTGATTCTGTTACAATGGTTGGACTTTCAAATGCCGTCCAGCTTCTTATGTTCAGGGGATTCTGTCGAGGTGAGTAGGCTATAGAGGTTTTTCACGTGACGTCATTGCGTTTCAGTTTGACATACTGGCCGTCACAACTCATATGCAGAAAGTGTCTTATCGATACGCGCACACGACACGGCCTTAGTTACAATTGTTGTAAAATGGGCCCCTGGCCATCAAAATAGACTAATAGAGAGACGCGCATTGCAGTGACGTCGGTGAAATACCTCTATTGCACCTTGTTCACTGGCAACAAAGTTACTCATATTTAATTATTATTCTTAACTGCGTATGTTTTAGCCTGAAAGTGTTTTAATTCTGACCTTATCGTTCCTGCATACATTATGTAGGTTTTGCGTTGCTTGCAAAGGGTGTGGGGTGGTAATAGGATAAGAAAACTGAAAATTTTACCTTGGATAGTATGTTGTAGCAAAATTGTCTTGAAACCTGACCACTCGGTACTAAAATCAAACATAATATAATGAAATCTATAGAAACTCACCATACGTAGTAAAATGGATGTTCCGGTCTATGTGCTCAAACGCACATCCTCTGGCATTATGATGGTGCTGATCCAGGTTCTCAAGATATAATTCTTGACAGAAATCGGTCATCAAAAGTTGCAACCAAATAAGCGATTGCAAGTAAGGACAAATATTTCCGCCCCTTATTCTCCAAGTCTGCAGGGATGCACTTTCCTTGTCTACAGGGCCTTCGGAGCCGATGGGGACCGGGTGGGGAGAGGGCTGAAGGGGGTGCTATAGTGTTTTGTCTTAAGACGTCCAAAATTACCATAGGTGGCCAAAATCTTACGTTGAATGGTTCAGCCAGCAATCAAGGGGAAGTTCTGAAGGCACTGGCCCATGAGCCCGTCTTGGACTTGTCTTTCTCCATCGACTGACGTCGTACTCTGGCAAGCACAAGCACTTTCTGTGAAGGAACATAAGAAGAAAAAGTACAATTTGTTGAAAGTTGCTGTATATATTTGTGTGAAAGTCTAATGGCCTCAGTAAATCTTTAAAGGAAAGTGGAAAATTTTGTGTCATAAATTTGAGATTCTGTAATAGTGTGACAGTGTAATGGATGCATCCTCTTAGTTCTGCAACATGGAACAGGGAAATAAGGGGTGGCGTTAATGTTGTAAAAAATAAGAAAATGCCGCCATGGAATAGTATTATAGTTTGAAGATGGAGGAAATTAGAAGAGGGACAAAAATATCCTGTTGAGCCTATCGCATTAGTAGTCCAAGGTATAGGAAACTGTCGCAAGCAGCGTTTCGGAATACTTGATATTATAGCGATTTTGTGCATTAGATCTATCAGTGTGAATGGGTGGATGGGTGACATATAATCCGGAGATTGGGAAAGGTACAAGGGGTGGAGAAAGCAGGAAAGAACATTCAGTGGAAAGTGTGACGTCACTACAATTAAAGGGTTCCGCCTTCTTCCTTACAAAGTGAATGTCATTTATCCAGACAGGCATCCATCTTCTAACATTTCATACATTCTTCAACCCAATGGTTATTAACCCAAAACAGATGAGCACATCTTCGTAATTTAAAGGTGTTTATGAATATGATCTGCTATCGCATATTGTTTGAGTCCAATGTTTTAGTAAATGAAGTGTAATGACCGTATTGAGCCATCTAAGCTGACTAGGCCTAAGCAACAAATGACATGACGTATCTTTCGAGTTCTGACTGCCGAGGTTCCAGCCCTCGTGTCAACCATAATTTCTCTTTGAACCATATATCACCAGAGAGCGAAAGAGTCAAGCACATGCATTCCGTACGCGTAGGTTACACGTACAGGCCCACTTGCGTACCATCGCAAAGAAGGTTTCACCTGTTACTGTGGATTCGCCCATTTGAACTATGTGTGATGTTATGACCCTTTCAGTGAAAATGCCTTTTCCATGTTCCCTCCCTTCTGGTGGTTTTGTTTCTATTACGTGTGAATTCAGTACCAATTTGGAATTCAAGAAACCATTCTTAGGATTCTTTACTACATGTGCGTTACTTTCAACAGGTTTATGACGGTGATTCTGATTCAAGCACAGCTCTCGCTGATCTCTGTGGAGCTGATCTACCTAAGGACACACAGAGTTCAGGAAGCAACCTTTTCGTCCGATTTACGTCCAATAGTGATGGAACTGTCGATACCGGATTCCTTGCGACATATCAGACACTTGTTGGAGGTAACCTTCAGTTTTACACTAAGTTTGGTTTGCCTTTGCAAAAGATTTTACTCAACAGATACAAGATAAAAAGTTTAACGTTCAAATTTGTCACACAATTTATAAACGAATACATACTCCCACGAGAAGCAAGTTTGGAGCATGTCTTACAAGTGCCATTTCATAAACAATGCAAACCACAATTTTATAATGCTCACTTTGTGGTTCAAATACCATGTTTATTTCATGGTCATTTTGGTCATGATCATTTTGGGGGCAAGAGAAACAACTTACCGAGAGATAAGTAATACAATGTTACAGGCTTGTAGAAGGTGATTTTCAGGTTCAGATTCAGTTGATCTCTTCCTGAGATCCCACAAATAGGATAAATTGAGCTATAAGGACAAACCCCTCTTATGTGCTTTCCAAGTAATTTGCAACATTTTCAACAATATTATGTTAATAAAAAGTGGGCAAAGCCATTCCTTTTTTTACTAAACTTTTCAGACCACTTGTTCGCCTTTTAACAGTAAGGCATATTCCAAATTATTTAATTTGAACAGAGGAAAAATCTGTCTGTCCTTATTTTCCGGATTTGATAACCAAGCGCTACATTTTTGCGATTAATATACCAACAGTGGTCATCCATCCCCATTACTTCTAACAACTAAATCTTACGATTAAAAAATTCTTTCTGCCAAATTTGAACTCCTTAGAAACATTAGCATTATTAAAAACTGAAAACGATTAAATCGGTAATGGTTTGCTGGAAAAATTGATGATGCCAGAAAGTAACAAAAGGAAGGTCTTTCAAATTCGTGTGGTTTTGTGGTCGCCCACTTCACGCCCTGGTCGCCCGGTTTGATATGTCGTTCTTCAAGGGGAGGGTTTTTTCAGTACAGTGTCTTCTACTAAGGGATACCTAATTGAAAAATATCCCAAATAGGTGCAAGGAATCAATGCCACCAACACCGAAGAGTTTATTTTTATTGTTAATACTTTTTTCAAAGACCCTGAAGTTCCCGTGTTGTAACTAGTCACGGCTTGAGTCGCTTATTTTCGGAAGGGAAATGACTCGATGAATTGTATCATAGTAATTTTCCTCACAGAAGTAATACAGAGACTCGAGTCTCTGACTCGACTCGAGTCACACTGAAAGTAGTAAATGACTTGACTCGACTGAAAAATTGAGTGACTCGTTACAACACTGTGAAGTTCTAATGACACCAAAAATCCCATTAACTTGGTTGGTTTTCAAAGTGACTCGGAAATCAACAGGCCTTTACATTTGTGTGCAATGTTGCAATTCATGTAGACCCTGAAGGGTCGGCTTATAAAGCAAAGTCGATCTTTTCATCTCTGCCAAGCCTGCACGGGGTTCCCGCACTATTTTCTCTTACATACATGGTTTTTCGACAAACAGGTGAGCAGATCATATATTGTAGAGTACGTGTAAGGAATGAGACTGGGTGCTCGAATACCTTTCTCATGATATAGATAATGGGCAGCATTTACAAAATCTCAGTCCATATATCCTTAAACGTACCTCAAAGTGTTCATGTATAGCATATTTGGGTAAGTGGTGCAACTTGTGGTAAAAGCACCAAATCATCCAAGCCACATTAGAATCCAGTATCAAGCTATATTCTACTCCCGGCAGGAAAAGTGGTAATCTTTTTAATTTTGACATGGCTACCATATTACATTAAAGTGTATCATTTAATATATTGTACTCAGGGACGTCCCTACTGATCGATGAGAAAAGGGGGTGTTAGGACATTTTCCCGACAAAAAAGGATTATTCCCTATAAAATGACAAAACGTCTGTGTCAAGAAAGGTCAACTCATAATCCTAGTTTGGAGGTAAACTTTGCAAAAAAAAAAAAAAAAAAAAAAAACGGTGGAAGTTTTAAATATAAAGGGTGGAGAAGAGAAGAAAAAGACCGGGCAGTTGAACGTTTGGCAATGATAATTTTACCTTGGTGTACCCGTTTTCATTTGACTGCTACAACCCCAAAGTCGACTTTGCCATGAAAGGTAGTACTTTTGTGGTAGGATTGTGGTAGGAGCATAAGATCTTCAACGTGGGGGCACAGTTGCCCTCCTTAGGTACCATTTCACTAATGTCCCTCTGCCAGGGGGCGAAGCTCCCGGAATCTTTGGAACATTTTCACAGGTGTGGGCACCAACACAATTGGACACCAGAATGAAGCATTAACACCAAACAGACCCGGGAGACTCAATCTGTCTCTCTCTTTTCAAAGCAGCGTAATTCGGAGTAACCGCCGCTATATTTCTTTAAGATCCAGCGGCATTTATGGTGGGGTGAGTGGAGGGTCGTAGAGTTCCTGTGGAGTTTTGCTATAATTATATTTTGTTCAATGTGAAGTTATGACAGGACACCAAGAGTAGGAGATGAAAGCGCGCCAAAAAATAACACGTTTACGGACATTGATTGCTTGCCTTCATTTTACATACCAATTACCTATGTACGAATAGCACTTCACACGCCCTAAACGGACCTCAAATATTGCAGCTTGTCCTTTGGTTTCGTTATAGCCAGGACTAACTGCCATTTGATTTCTTTATGACACAGCAGGTCTGAGGGTTGGGAGCTAGGATCACAAAGGTTGCACGGAATTTTGCAATAATCCAAGACATGCTCCGTCTTTCTTGATTGGACAACCAGGGCATATGAAAGATGCGCGCAAAGGCCATTTTTGAATTTTTTTAGGCACTACACCGTCCTACAGAAGACGACGGAAAAGTGAGCCTCTTTCGCAACTATGGGAATACAAAGTGTATGCACTTTCAGGTTTATAGCACATGCGAACGCGCCCAAGTTCATGATTTGAGTAAGTTTAAAACCAGCACATGCTGCACCACCGCCCCGTCTACCAGTGGAAAAGCCAGGATTTTTCTCACGGGGAGGGGGATACAATATGTTCTGTGATAGCCGGCCTGGGGAGAGGTCTAAGGGGGAGGGAGACAGCTAAGGGGAGTGCTAACTATGCTACCTTTGAAGTAAAAATTGTGTTAAAAAATTGACATATTTTAGGTACTAAAAACATATCCGATTCAGTGAATGGGGCATGTCCCTATGCCCCCTTCCCCTAAATACGCCACTGCCGACTACTGTGCGACAGTGAAAACCAGTCGAGGCGGGTCGGTTAGGTATGTGCCAACTTTTTATCTCGACCTGACTGTCGGTCCCGACTTCGATCCGACAGACTTCTTCGACAACACCGGAAATATCAAACTGTTTGATATTCGAAGTGAAGTCGGGGGAGGGGAAGTGTCATCTAAGTTTAGTAAAGCTGTGACAGTGTACAACTGTCATCGGCACAAAGACAACTCATCTTTTAATGAACTGGCCAATAAAGAAGCCTTTGCAAACTCAGGCGATGGCTCAATGTGCTCGCCCATGTGCGACTAGTAAACAGAAGATAACTTTTGTACTTGGATCCACTTCGGTGGGTATGGTTAACCTACAATTCGACTGCAACCCAACGCACCTGACCACTAATACCGACGATATCATCCCCGATTAGCAGTAAAGTTGGGTTGCATCACATTCCAAAAGGTTTTTATTTCAAAGTGTTGGACCAGGGAGTTGCTATTTGACAACTCCCTGGTCGGACATAGTGTCTATTGCATGGCAGACAATTATGCAATATATGCTTCTATTTTTCAGACACTCTGGATTTCTTCAAAAGACAATCGCTCCCCGAATAGCATAGTAGAGATTACTTACTGACACAGAACCCTTAATTTGTGATTACTTTCCCAACAATGTATAATGATTTCCTGACAAACAGAATTGTTTGCAAACACACTTAAATCTGGAAAGGGTTAGGTCTCTGGTAAATGTACCCAAAGCAATATTTTCAAGTAAACCGTAGTAATCACAAAACCTCCCGACATTTCTGTAGCCCTAAACAAAAGATTTTTTCTAACAAAGTCTGTGAATTTCAAAATAAAGCGGCAATTTATTTTAGGCAGACGCCAATATTTTCCCGACGGACGACACTTTGAAAACTTCTGGGGGTAGCACCCCACAACCCGGGAGTGACGCCCCTAATTGTATTACATAAGCGTCGAAAAGCGATGCAGTCGGTAGTTAAAGACAGATATTCATCATCCCAGACAGTTCCAATTCACCCAACAAGGTTATTTCTAGCCCGGCCCACAAATGTTTTTAGCTTCTTCTTGTGCAGACACAAGCCTAGTTTATTACTTAAGGTCGTATCCTGGTGTGCAAACAAGACCCTAATGTTTAATCAAAACACTGTCTGTGCATGATGTGTAGTGTGAGCTACTCTGAATCTTTTGAATTTGTAAGTCTGATGTCAATTAAAGAGCAGTCACCAGTTGAGACTTTCACTTAACCCCAAGTAAAAGCCATACTTTGGATGACGACTGCCTGTTTTTAAGTACAGGTTTTCAAGGGCAACGGGTCAACACTGGAAACATTTGCAGGTCACATACTTTCCTGCCAACTTTCATACGGGATCCTTGGCAACCATATCTAGATAATCCCAATATATTGAAAATGCATTATATTTTTATGCATTAGTCACAGTCCCAGATGCCCAGAATGTTTTAACATTCCATGTGCTAATAAAATTAGAAATACATAAACACAGTCAATGCTTACTAAGAACCGCAGAAGTGATCTTGCCCAATAGGAATTCTTACACCAAACCTGAAAGTTTTGCACAAAGTTTTGATAGATTTTGTAGTTCAGGTAATATCTACAATGAAACGACCATTTGAATGTTTTATCAACATGCCAATAAGTTTGTTTTTCAACCAAAGTTAGGTAATATTAATTCAAAACATCGCAAAGACAGAAATAATCGAATCAAAGTGCCTGAAGCACATCGGCAGCGAGGGTAACAAAGTCCTTATTTGTCCTCTGCTTAGCGGAAGTGTGTGAGGTATGAATGCCTCTTTAAATCGATCGCTGCATTTTGACATCAGAAATTATACACACGTATGGGATTTCTGAAGTTAAATTATAATTCGGAGGGAGGGTACAGCTCCTCTAAAATATGCTTCCAGTGCCCCACGTTTGCTCAGAATTGAATCAGTGGGGCGTTTTCGTTTGCCAATTTAGGACTTAATCCTTCTTCACACGCATACACGACCACCATGGCCCAGAAAATGTCTTACTATAACTTGCAGAGTTAGACATAACACAAAGGCACTGGGTTACGTTGTCTGTAAATCTTGTTCATTGCTTATTTAGTTTACCATCTCTACCACGATTTCTATATGTCCATTGAGACATGAATAGACGAGTGTGGAAAATGCTTTCACGAAATGCATCATAGGATGGGTCAAAGGTAAAGTGAACCACTTACCTTAGCGAAAAAGTTGTCACGGTACAGCTGACTTTGTGACTCCACCGGAAGTACTGAATTACCCAACTAGTTTATTAAAGGAAAACGTGTTTATATGGCATCAAAATGACAAAGACGGAAGACAGCTTTCATCATTACTAAACCATTTAGTTTCACCAACTTGCCAACAGTTCTTTTGCTCAAACATATTAGACGTTAAAAGAGTTATCCAGCCACCTATAATTCGCCTATCATTGTTTAACAGATAGTACAATTTTTACACCATCAAAGCACTTGTTTTTTGCACCGTGACGTTTTCTCATTTCCAAATTGTATGACACTTTGTTCATCAATATTTTTTTATTTCACTATTGCCTATATTGGAATTTTATATTGCATTTAAAAAAATCAATTGAAACAAAATCGTAGGCCTATACAACATCAAGGCAAAATTTCACTTCCATTTTACTATCAACTATATTTTCATCAGAATATGCCATAAGTTGCTTAGAGGCTGGCTTATCAACATGTACATCATTCTCTGTCTCTCATGTTAGGATGTAACCGTCTTTTTACTGAACCGAACGGCCAAGTGACGTCACCCAACTATCCTGATGATTACGACAATTCCCTCGATTGCGAGTACCGTATTGAAGTTTCATCTGGCAATACTGTTACAATAACTTTCGTCGAATTTTCAATCGAATTTCAAAGCAGCTGTATCTACGATTACTTAGAAGTAAGTATAGCGTTAAATATTTTTTCCTTAAACGATTAATTCTTCTCGTAAATACACTTTTTGCGATATGGTTGTAGCACCGTGATTTGAAGTGTCACAACACGGTAATGTGTGGTTGTGTATATGGACAGGCAGAAAATGAAACGGAAAGCAGTTTCAGTACCCTTGCTTGGCATTTTGCTACAGCTCAGCAAGTCTCCATTAAACCAAGGGCAATCATTCTAAACTAAATATTTTTAAAATTTTGGTATGAAGGTGAAGATCACCGTTGGAAGTCTTGAAACCCAAATTCACATTTATCTTGAGCTGTTGAGATTTAGCTTCAAAATTTTATGGCCAAATCAAATAATTCTACACAAAACTGTGACTACTATATGCAAAGTTCGGTCAACCTTGTGTGTTATATAAATAAAACTAAAACCCTTTATCGCTATTTGAGTGCTCAGTACAGCAAATGACAAATCCAAAGACAGTGCAAGTGGCATATGTTTCATGCTTGTAATCATAGGCGCACGGGGGAAAATATTTCTTGGGGTCAGAGATAATTTTTGCCCGATTTTAGAATTTTGGATCAAGTTGCCCGTATTTTTATACCGCTGTGTCGGTTGCAAAAGGGCATAATTTATTTTCCTGGTTCTCTCATTTTCCCGAATGGATCCACTATTTTGCCCGAATTGGGAGGACATATGCCCCTTGCCTCCCCCCCCCCCCCGCCTCGTACGCCTATGATTGTAATGTAAAACTAATATTTAGCGACTTTGTAATTTGTCCAACATTGTCATGATTCTGAGTGTTGTCCTTGTTACAGCATTGCGATTTGTAAACGTGGTGTGCCAATGTCTGTTGTTATGTGAGAATGCATCGTTCAATTTTCAAGTTAAAGAGTTCATATGATGAAAGGGAATAGGTTCACAGTCTTTAAATACCTTAGAAGGTCTTCCTTATTGGTTAATGATGACAAAGAGAGGGCAGTCTTCCTCAAGCCATTTCTTCAGTTGCTCGCAAGAACAAACTATGCAATAGGTTATATCAATTTCTGATAAATTCGCTTGGCCTTTCCTCACTTTTCCAGTTGTACGATGTTGTTGGAGGGACGCCCTCACTTCTTGGAATCTACTGCGGAACAACACCGCCCCCTGTTACCACTAGCTCCGAAAACCAGCTAATATTGGTCTTCCATTCCGATAGTACCCAGGCCGACTCTGGATTTTTAGCAAACTACTCCACAAATACAGTTTTGTAAAATCAAGTGACAAAATCGCATTGGAAGGGAAAGGATGTTACATTACTTGTCTATTATCTACATATTTTTCTTGTCCAATAAATTTGAGTGGAGAGTTGTATACGGTATGCCTATACTATTCCAGCACCAAGCAACATTTAGTTTGTTTATCAAATAGCACAATGCACACTTTCTAACAAGTTTGGCAATTCCAGTAAGGACCTGATGATGCATAAGGGTGCAACTCATATTAGTACAAAACAGTCATTTTAAGCATTTGTTACATTACATTGACAATAAACACATTACCAGCTTAAAATAATGTTGTTTTTTTAAAACTCATTGTTTCATTTGATCATATTAACCCTTGAATCTGTGTTGAAGTCAAAATAACGAATAAAACTTTGTAGTATTCCCTCTAACTTTTTGTACCAGCGTTAGCTTCTTGTTTTGTTTTAAATTCAAATCTTTATCGGGTATTGGAATGTTTCTTCAACGTCACTGTGACGGTCATCGCTCTGATTGGATGACATATTTCCCGCTAAGCCAAAACGATTCTATGCTTAGGAACTCTCCTCTCAAAGAATACATTGTGTCACAATGGCATCTGTGGTTGTACTGTAGGTGTTTACCAGAAACAATCTTACTTCGCACATGCTGCTCCCGTCGGCAAGGCCATGTCATAACTGGCTGATGTCACAAAAATAGCAATGGGCTATATGACATTCTTGCATAATATAAGGATGTCAAGGGGTATTATCCTGGTGGGCGGTCTGTTTTGACAGTGTATCTATAGGCGGAAAAATTTGATGGAGCGCACTTTTACCAGGGAATACTTGTTCCCCTGTCCAGTCTGAAACATTTTCACAAAAACCGAGACTGCAGATCTGTGCGAATCTATTTAAAGAAGAAATATATTTTGTGGTACAGTAGTTAACTTATTTGAAAGTGCCAATCCGGGGAGGGGTGGTGTCTGGTACAATTATCATAGGGAATGGACAACTTAAGAAAATTGCCCCTTAATAGTGTTGGAGATAATTTTAACTTTATACCTTTCTGGTCCTTCCCCAAATTTTGGCAACAGTTGAAGCCATGGACACCCTTGTAGCAATACAGAATGCATGGAGGATTCTAATGTAGGAAAATTAAAAATTCAGACCTTGGCAAGGCACTACACTAACACCCAATAAGCATCTCCACTTCCAACCATCCTAGCATATTGGCCTTCCAAAATGCCAGATTAATCTTTCATAAGAGACTTATGTCTAAAACTCTGCGAGGAAGGTCCAATCTGGTTCACTGAAAGACAGCTCCCTCTTCTAGCTCTTTGACTCAAGTGACCAAATAACACATCGATGCAATTGGCGTACACCTGATAAGAGGAGAAGTTCCACACAGTGAAAAATTGACCAGATAAAATCTATTTGTATTTGAGGTTTTCTAAGTCACTAAATGTCGTACAATATGGACCAGGTCAACACACTCATGAAATGATGGTACCTTGCATGGAAAAGCCATTGTGCTGCTGTTTCAGTGGGGGATTATTAATGGTCTTGAGATGAAAGAAGGAAAGGTTTAGGGGAGACCTATGAATATTGGCATTAGAGAATGCAGTATTTAACTATCCTTCAGTGGCAGCTGATGCGCTCTAAACAGACCCTAAAATTTCACCATATTTTTAGTTGCTTAATTGGAGCTCACAGCTGGTGAGTTTTAATGATACAGGGGTATTCTGAAAGAGAGGATGGGTGGTGGTAAAGGATTTTGGAACAAAAGTAAATTCTTTTTTGCCCATGTAGCTACCAGACGAAATAGCCCAAATTTGGGATGGTTAGCCCGGAACATTTGACCCAATGGTAAATTCCGCCCAGCCCTGGCTGTACGAATAAGTTTAAAAGTAACTAACTCCTCAGAAAGATGTTTGAGGAATGAAGTGAAAGGAAAATACCAAACTTAAGCGCAATTTTACTCACATGCTACCCTGAAAGGCGGAACATCCTCGCATCTCTGGCGCCCTTTTAAAACATCGAATACTACATGATTAAAGGGAAAATGCAGTCACCCCAATAAAGGATCGTATAGTAGACTATCCTATTTCCTGAATGGATCTTGAGAATCATGTTACAGTATTTTACTCACTCAATTGTAAAATTTACAAGGAGCAACTGCTTGGTTTACCTTGAATATGCAATATCTATGTCTTAAAATTTTATGAAAGATACTTGGAACAGAAATAAGAAGAAATTTGTGACATTTAGCTATTGTTTCAAAATAGGTTTGGGGCGACTGCTTTTGACCTTTAAAAGAACGCACGTACTGAACTGTAGTTTATATACTCGCTAGTATGTTGTTCCTGCACGAGGTTATCGGGTGTTTACGGTGAACGTTTGTCAAGCTCCTTACAGAACGGTCTGAATGTTCGCACTTGCAAAACTAAAGAGAGAGATATTAACTCTTAATCCGTTCTCGAGATTGAAAGCAAACAATCGATAATCCAAAATAAATGAACATTTCGAGAGTACAGCGAAGGCTTCCTCTGTTCATGACATCACAGTTAAGGTGCGCTGATTCGTCTTGTCATCTCACGGCTTCTAAATTAAAGGATAAAGTGTATTGAACATGTGATAAATAACTCTTCGTAGACATCTTACAACGGGTCAATGTAATGTTTGACAAAACACCCTGAAGAAATAAGCCTCATGGATAAAGACTCTGCATCGAATGATATTTTCCAAGGTACACTTTTCGTCTACACTTTGGTCAATTTGGTCCGTTCTCAAGGCGGCAGGGATGCAATTCTGGGGCGATGGGCCTAGTTTTCATCAGAACCCCAGTTCTTTTTGCAACTTTAATTTCAGGTATAGGAGCTAATGATTCAAGGCCGTCGGAGGGGTTGTAACATGGGGTGGGTGAGACCTTCTAGCTTCTAGATTTTGGCATTTTCTAAGGTAATTTTTGATGTTCTCAGCACAGCTAGGGATAACTTTTGAAGGGAAACTTCACACTGAAAATTGTTGAAACCTGTAGCCCACAAGCCCCCAGACTCCTACCTCTGTGTGATGGTTCCATGCAAGTGCAGATATCATAACGAACTTGGACTTCCTAAAAATTGTCAGCTGTTTTCTCAGTTTACACATTTGGATATATCAAAGGCGTCGATGGGGGTGGAGGGTGGGGGCATGGTCCATCAGTAATTTGGTTGGGGGACGGACTATCGTTCATTCCCCCATCATTTGGTCAACCACCATACTATTGCTAATATTGCCAGTGTAAGACATAGTCCCCTTCAATAATATGGTTAAGGGGGAAGGAATAGCTTTAATATTTTGACAAAAATCGTAATAATTACTCATATTTGTATGAATGTTAGACTTCCGATGACCTTAAAAGTCATGAAAAACGATTTTTCCGGCGAGCTTCGCGCGCACACTTACCATAGTGCATGTTCGGTGATCAGTAAGACAGACGTAGACACAATGCACACTTTCTCTCTATAATTGTTTAGGAACGTAATAACTTTGTTCAATCTTCCCGTAGAGTAAGTCAACTGCAGTGATATGTGCTGAAACTGTTGTATGTGAGACATAGTCTCCTCCAATAATTTGGGTTGGGAGGACGGGGTACCTTCTGCAGATGGGTAGCTACCTGCCATATTTCCTAATTTCTGGGTCTAGACTTAGGCTATAAGGCATGCTTCCTGGTGTTTTGGTTGAGTGTGACAGAATCCTTTTCATTTCACTCAATTTTTGTCAACGACCGTAATATTGAGCTCTCTTGACCATGAAAGGCAAGATTTTCTGCAAGCTTCGAGCGCATTTTTTTGTCACGTGTATGCCTGGTAATTACTGAGACTATTAGACAAACACACATGCAAATATTATATACAACTCCACAATTTAGGGCCGCACTTAATTAACGCGCGCACTTAATTGAAATATCCCATGTAACCTTGCGAGTTGCCCCAGCGCTCTGAAAACAATCTAATCCATAAGGGCACAAACGTGAGTCTTGTAAAAAATTTAACTAAACTTAATTCAACATTAACTAGATTTTCGTTAGGAATGAAACAAATCGGCTCATTTTTAGCCAAATCTGGTTGAATATTTGACAAGATTTCTGTTCGTGCCCTTATTTATAATTGTTTTTAACGTTTAATGGGACGATTTTAGATTATGTTTCTCCAGAAATATAGAGTCATAGTTATTTCGACTATCACGTGGATATTGTGATATAATTTTTTTTCTTTGTTGTGTCCACGTGGTGACAGAAAATTCACATAAAGATCGCCAAGGAAGACCTAAATTTTGTCGTAAATCTTCATATTCCCCCAACCCAAATGGTTCTTCTGAAATATACACACAGCGAGAGACTCTCATGACGCGTCTATTTCAGTCTCTCCTCCCCAACCCGTTAGGTACTCCTACCCCCTTTATTCGAGCTTCTGCTTACGGCCGTCATAGGAAGACATTTCAAGACGAGGCGGAAGGTGTTTGCCTTGAAATTTTCCTCATTGACAACAACTATGTCATAAATATTGCCCATCAAAACGACACTTTTGTCCTGGTGGGGCTGCGGGCCCCTAAACCCCAGTCATGCTCTTAGGACTACCCTGAAATATTAGATCTACAAAGCATCCTTAAAACTTTGAGAACTATGACGAAAAAGGATGAATACCTTTTAACTATTCCAAGATCTCTCAAAAGTACAAGCCGGTCAGGCTTTTGTTATAGGAATTTGCATAGTCAATGCATTATCCTACTTTCGTGGTAATTGAATGTTCCCTTCCCCAGCCATTTGATCATATACGCAACAACAATATTAACAACAAGATTTTGGAAAACGATTTAAATTCTCGCAAAATATTGCATACACTATCTTTAATTTTGTCAGCCAGGAAAAAAATCCAAAATCACTTAGAATTCTGTGATGTATTAATCAGGCTCGATATACTTTTTAAACCAAACAATTTATCACACACTGATTTTCTTAATTTTACAATTCTCATCAACCCTCCACCTAACACTAGCAGATTTTAAATTTTAAGAGTCAAGAGGTTGTCATTTCCCAATAAGGGTTTACAGTGACCCGTTGTCGTTCAAATGCCGAACCAATGCGTCCACTCCAGCATAAAATTCTTCAGATGTCGGTTGGATCTGGTCGGCGGGCAAGGAGAATCCGTACTGACCTCTGTCTCTCAGCTCGAGAGCATAAGAATGCTTAATGCCGGCAACATCATAGCCCCAGTCCGCGGATGAACCACTCGCCACATCTGCAGGATAATTGCAGAAGTTAAAGGAGAAAGGTTGTCGCTGTGGAAATCTAAAAAAATTCTTTCAGATTTAGGTCTTTAGAATGCTTCACATTCTATTTTCTCTTTCGCGAAAACGACTGTACTTTCATCTACTGTTTTTTAAACTAATTCTAAAACTTTCTTTTTTTTGTAGTTCCCGAAGTCAAACCTCGGAGACAAAATTAAAAATAATAGAAATTGAAAGTACATTTGGTTGGGTTCGAAGGCACAGTTTCGCTTTCCAAATGTCATGTAAAAATGTAAATATAAGTACTTGTCCCAAATTTTGGAGCTTTATGAAGAGTCCTGATATTATTTTGAGAAAAAACCAGAAGAATTACAAAAAATCTTCACAAATTGTTAAATTACAAAACGTCATATTTTGCGTTTGGGGGAACGTGATAGTACGTTGAATTTAACCGTCATGGTACTTGCCTTTACGAACGCAAACGAAGTGTGTGGTAATTACGTCCCTTGATCTTCCGGTTGGAATTTGCTTCATTTTTTGTTGCAATACTTTTTGTCCAAATTAAAAACGCAAAATTATGGCAACAAGGTTTCTATGGACTTACATATGACATTGGCTATAGAACCATATTGGAACCACTTCCCATGGGTTGCCCTGATGGCATTTACTGCGACTCTTGATGCTTCATACTGTAGGGAGAAAAACACAAGGTGTCACTGGGTTTGTCAGCCAGATATAGTATCAGTAGCGTGATTGGGGTGACACGAGTGGGGGTGAATGGGTGGGTGGGGGAGAGAAAAGAGCATTAATTGGTGATTGTACCGAAAAAATGTTGCAAGTTAAGCGACAGTCAGGAAAGTACCTCGATTCTAAATCACCCAGAATTTCACCAGTTTGAAAAATAATTTGAAAAGATACGCCATTGATATGAAAAGTGAATCCTGTGCAGAGCCAGGGTTTTACAAAAAGGGATTCACTTTGTGATAGCGGAGACTGGGTGTTTCAGTGCTGAGAGCAGGCGCGGATCCAAGGGGGGCTTTCCCAGCCTCAGCCCCCCTCTTTCGCCACATCAGCAATAACAAATACGAGAAATTAGCATAATGTTAATCTAGGAGAATATTCAAGGGGGCTTTCAGCCCCCCCCCCTTTCGAAATGTCTGGATCAGCGCCTGGAGAGGGGGAAAACACCGACGATAGGTCGTGGCTTTTTCTGGGGAAAATTTTGAAGTAAAACATTGTTACCTGCAATTTTCTTACATCTGGCAATAAGAACAATTGGCAAAGACGCATTGTTTATGCAATTGTGAGTTCACTAAGTGGGATCGATTTCAGAATAGCCTCGAAAATAAAAAGCATCGGTACGCATCTCTCAAAATGCTACACATGGGTTGTGTGGGGTCCTCCCCCCATGAAAATTTTAACAACTTAACACTGTAAGATGCGATTTCCAGGCATTTGGTTATCGATAAGTGGGCGGTGAGGTAACTCATTGGTGTACCCACGTTAAGACATCTGTGAATCCCCGAGGGGCAGTCATTTGTTGATAAATTTGGGTTTAATTCCTTGAGTAACTGCAAGTTAAACAGTCTGTGATCAGTTACTCAGAAGAGGTCGAAGGGAGATCATAGGGAAAATTGTGATGGAAAGACACGTGTGAACAACTTAAAGTTAATACAAAGCTTAAACTATGCTACTGAGAATTACATAATTCCTTAGCACTTGCAGGAAAAGTGCAATATACTGTTATGTTGTCTTCGAATGGATTTTATACTAGTATTCTCCTACATTTGGTGTCGAAAATTTATATGAAACACTGTTTTGCTAGATCGATTTACGATCACAAGGGCTTTGACACTTATTACGCCTTTCATGTCATATGGTGTATACCTATAACACTAATAGAACACTGAGCTTGAGTGCGTCCCATGAGAGCGGAAAGTTACTTTCAGACCAACTTAAAGCACTTGAAAGCAACACTAGTTGAGTTGAAACACATATAAAATACCTTTCGGGAGGTAAACGGTGCGTAATCAAGAAAATGTACAACAAAACACCCGTCAAAGAAAAGTGGGGAGGGAAAATTGCCCCTGCTCCCCTTGACTACGCTCCTGGAAAATATAACACCCACAACTTAATATCTGCACCTAAGCAATTTCCCCGAATTACTTGTAATAAATTATGTTAGTGTTGGCCTTAGGATATGTTGAGATGCTAGCATTCTCCTGCTTAGCACTCCGAGCATCAAAAGATCTGTTTCGCATCTGGGCTGAACCTCTATCATATTTGATCCAAAAGTATTACTTAGTAAGACACCGGACGTGAAGGTGGAATACCTAAGATGGAAGTGTTATATCTATATTCGTCGTGATAAGATTAGGTTTAATCACGTAAACAGAGTTACATAGTTTTCTTAATGCCACTCTATGATCACCTACCAACTCGTCATTGTCTGCTGGTAATCCTGTTGTGTAACCATACGGGTACATCCAGTACTGACTGTAGGCGTGTACATCCATAAATACTTTGACCCGATCTTTAATGGACAGAATGTGATCTTGCATGTTGGAGATCTCTATTTCTGAGGCTGGACTGGTTCCCATGTAAGTGTCTGAGCATGGATTACTGCTAGAACCACCGGCTAACGAAATGAGAAACCGAAGTAAATGGCTTACTCCATCGTGGATGCTTAGAAAAGTTGTTTCAAAAGCTACAAACCCAACATCCATAGGTAAATATCTGTGGCGAGTTTAATTGGATTTCTAATTGACCCCTACAAAAATGTTACCACCAATGTATGTGAAGATGGGCACTGGAAACTCCGTAACTAATCTGGAAGAAGAGATGTAGATTACTGCCATATTGCATTACTTGAGATATGTCGAAGAAAATTTAAACATGAAAAACTTGACATAAAATCATAAGAAATATTCTTGCAAGTGAAGGTTTCAAAGAGGTTATCATACTGTTCACCCATTCAATCGCTTGTAGCCCTAGGCCTCCTATCTGCGAAATGCAGCTCAAAAAGTGTCCCCTGCACCACACCCTTGAAAAAATGTGCATTAAGGAAAGTGATTTTTTTCAAGAAAACTCACTTCCCCATTGGCAGTCGTAGTTCCTGTTTGGATCCGTTCCCTGACATCTCCATGAAGAGGGCGACCTTGTTTTACGCCACATCCGATCCTGCGACAACAGTATATAAATATATATGGATATTACTTGATTATTTGATGTCTCTCCTTTTACCCGGTTTTGACAGGGATGTAATCGTGAGATGGGGTATACGTTTCTATGAACGTAGGTTAGCAGCCTACAACCCACAGTCATGAAATAGAGTAGAGTTTTCTGTACATTGTCAAACTGTAAAACAAAAATCACGGATGGTTATCATAACGAAAATGGCTTCAACTTTTCTGTAATTTTTCAACTTCATGTGGTCTTGACGTCATCTCGTGGTTGAGCTTTGACCAGCGATTTTTTTCTTTTTTATAGACTGGGGAAACTTCAAGACAAAGGCTAGAAATGCTAAGCAGGGGTCAGATTAGGTGGAGGAAAGGGGCATGACCCGCAGTAGGGGAAGGCTGACCCCCGTCGAGAACATTTCCAGTTTTGCCGGGGGCAATAATGGGTGCGACGAAGTATGAAATACCTGTTGGCGACCAGTCACCCCGGCTTTTAACTTCAGTTTGTTCCAAAGAAGAGTAGATTCCTCAATAAAACGACTTAATTTTCAAATGTCCTTTAATGGAAATCCAAAAATTTAAATTTGTCCCAAAAGAAACCTCAATTCTGAAATGTTTTTCGAGAAGAACCCACGATTTCGACACACCAATCAGGGAGTCGAAACTTTTACTTTCGATATCCTTCCGGTTATAGTACTCTTTTGTCTGGGCTCCGGATGGCTGTCCCCTCGTTCAAGGAACTCGACCCGATGTAAAGCAAATTCTGAAGCTACTCCTGATCATAAGCGCAGACAAGGGGACGGGGATGTCACATTTGACACCTTAAACAACACAACGAGACCATTTGAAAATCTCATCAAACAATGAAATAATAAAATGCTCTCAATATTATTCTGTCCAATCAAAACTGATGTTGAACACCAAACGTCATCTTCATGCTGAGTCAGAAATGAGGTTAATGGTAATCTAAAAAAGTATCTTTTTAGGAATTTTTTTAACTGTTAATTCTTTGCACGTTTATGTATTTGTTTTAGATGTTTTGTCTCCTTTCGGTGACTATGACATCTATAATTTTTTTTTTAATTGGTTAATTTTATGTTTTACCTAGTCTACTTGTGTTTTCTCTTTGTAAACGGGTTTGAACGTTATATGCAAATCGGTTATAAAATATACTTATTATTTACACTGCTTTTCACTAGCATGTAGTAAGTGTTTAGTAAAACGGACAATGAAGGCACATGTAGGTAATTGATGGGTCTCGTTCATTTTCACAGTCAGTGCGGCTACTTTTAGAACCTATTTTTAAATCACAACGTAAACTATATTGCAAAACTTCGGGAATCCTAGTGAAGAAATGAACCTTAAAAATCATTTCTTCTTTTGTCCCATTGACGCTTTAGCTTAAATGTACGACAAATGCATAATATCATTATAAACAATGTCCATTTATCTTTCTAAGTAAATAACTTCTTTCAAAAGTAATTGCCAAAATTTAATACACGTTACTCATACTACGTACGGTCTAGTTTAAGACCATACTGGAACTTAATATTCTCCTCAATAGATTTTCTTGCTTTTTTGGTATGTCAGACTATTAGTTTTCAGTCTTAGAGAATAAATATCGAATACAATGTAAGAATGTTTTCAAGAAGGATTGACATCTATATGGATGGGAGGTAAAGACGCGAAATAATCCCCAAGTTGGAAAGGGGACCGGGAAAGTTTTGAACTTACTAAAAGATGTACATTTTGAGAAAGTTAAAGCTTATGAATGGTCAATTAAAACTGGCGTCCACTTTTAAGGTAGACCACCAGTCTTTCATTATAGAGGTAACCTGTAAAGTAAGAGTCATGTAACACAGTGATCTACCAATTAATGAAGGGTGAACCAAGAACAGGGAAAGGGATGGGGGTTGTCGCACTCCCTAAAATGAATAATTGGATTCAAGGTCTGTCAATAAGGACTGGTAGAGATGTATGCGTGCCAACGGAGAGTTGATACAAGGCAATCACTGAGACTTTCAAGGAAAATCTACGCTATTTTGCCATGACAAATGAATTTACTTCTAAACTTGGGACTTCTAGATTATCATGTAAAGATATAAAAGGTCTTGAATGAAGGAAGGAGCCCCTGGAACCATGCACTAGGGGACTGGTTCACCATCCAGGAGCACAATTTATAATGGCTGAAAAGACTTTTTGTTGTAAAGTAAGTTTTTTCGTGATTTATACCTGTGACTTCTCGACTCTTCCTAGGGCCAGTTTTGTGAAGGTCATGAGCTTCAAATAGCCCGCTGGTGTCCACTTCAGAACTTAGGCCATTTGGTGGGAGGGAAGCCGCGTACCATTTAGTTAAATAAAATTGAACAAAGTGAGAAAAAAATATGAAATTTCAAATCAGCTAAGTCCATCAAAAATTTATGGCATATAATCTGCCTTCCTTGAGAGCAAAACAGGTAAATTGTTGACGGTTATACTGTCACTGGGGATTACATACTTTGCCATATCCACCGCTACCAAACGTCTACCAAACGGAATTGAAAAGATCCCTTATGGGGAAGCAGAGTTGTTCACTGAAGTGGGTGGGGAGAAGTACCGTCTTCCCACTAACCCCACCCCCAACCAACCAAGTTACTAAGCATCCTATCATTACTACCATGCACCTAAAACGTACCATGGTATACGTAGACCTATGAAGCATATTTGTTCTACAAATAAACGTTTACGACTGAGTGAACAAAAGTGAGGTCCAAAATATTTTGCAACAATATGAAAATGTAGGCCAACTTTCTTAAGGGCTGGGGTTGCAGCCACTTCAGTACCACCTTTTGCCCGACCTTGTTCTCTATAACTTCCGATGCTGCCATGAATACATATCGATTTGTGTTATAATGGTTATGATGATGAATATAATTCGTGATTGTTTTGAGAAGCCTTAGACATTTCTCATGGTCAAATCTATAAATACAGGCGCGGATCCAGAAATTTTGAGGGGGGCCCAAGATGGCAAATCTCATGTGCACCGAAGGTGCACCACGAGCGCGAAGCGCGAGTTCGTACGCGTGGGGTCCAGGGGCCCGCGTTAGGGCCCCTGGCGGGGTCCAGGGGCGGAGCCCCGGTGGGGGTCCAGGGGGCGAAGCCCCCGGAAGCTCTTGCTACATTGCATTTTAAGAGCACAGAAATCGACCTCCAGTTCTTAAGTCAGTGAGATTTTATACCTTTTCATGTTTCATGGAATTTGATGTGTATGGCTCAGTATAAGTTACTATATGTACCTGCAGAAGTTCCGGAGAATATAAGTTATCTTAAAACTTACACGCCAACATTATGAGCCCTTGGAGGTAACTTGAGATGATTTTTGCCATAATGAGTGTTTGATTTTCGTTATACGGTATTCGGGTTTAGGACGTTAGATGAAACAATTGCGCGCGAAGCGCGCCGAAAATTTGAATTTACATTTAAAACCATTGCTATGACTAACGGTGTCAATTCCCTTTATGTATGTATATCAATTAGAAGGTGGGTTAAAAATGAATATCAGTTGCTTTACATCCTTACAATGCTGGCTCCTCTGAAATCACGTTTATGCACACGAATAATTGGCTTATGGTAGAACCCCACCGATGAGTAATGCGAATACGTTTGGGACCTTATTGATAGTAAAAGGAGCAATTCAAGGCTAAAAGTACGCAGATCAAGCGAAAATCAAGAAATATTGAGAAGACTTTGCAAAAATCGTGAAAGATTTCAAATGATTTTTGGTAAAAAGTGATGAGAATAAATCCATCACTCAATAAAAACGTACCTCTTTCCGTAAGCGTAAACAATTGCACGCGAAGCGCGCCGAAAATTTTCGGTATAGAGCCTCCGGGGAGCTCTGCATTAATTGTACACTGAAAAGGGGGACCAACAGGACTCTCACAACCTGACATCCATATGGGAGGAGAGATGATATATCACATTCTTTTTAGGTATAGCAAGAGGGATGGTGGACGGGCAAAATTCGTTTCAGAAAGATTTTCGTTGTTATTGAACGTCGCGGTAAAATGTTTGGAAAATAAGCAACGGCAATTACGTACTTTCAATCTTTCAAATCATGTGCTAGACTAGATTAGTCAAAGATCCCATAATGATGAGAGCCCTACAGAGAAGGAGATGTACTTTTTACAAAAATGTTTGCATTGGAATAATTTCTTTCGTCATAGCTTTGACAATGGTATATGAAATCGGGTGTAAACCCTGTCGTATGCGCGCGAAGCGCGCCGAAATTTTGAGTAAAATATTAGTCCATGACAAAACCTGCATTCAGAACCTGCATCGGACACTTTCACTTTCCCACCAACCTATGCTATTCAGAAACGAATCTTCTGACTGAGAATTCTTAAAAAGCACTTTTGCTCCTTTGTTCCTCCGTGAGTAGTTACCGAAAGCTATTGATAATAAGGACAACTCTGACACAAGGCTTGACGCTAGCGGAGCGTGCGAAAATTTGGAATTTGTCAAGAATTTCCAAAACTTATGATACTTTGAGAACAGTTTGTGAAAGAAAATGGTTATAAAAATAAACCAATCATCAAAAATACATCTCACCCTACACCCTCCACAGAAATCTGTAGCTTAAACGACTTTTGAGACCATTTTAGAAGTTTTCAAGAATCGATGGGGGAGGGGGACACACGTCACCCATTGCCCACTGTGCCGACGCCACTGTCTGTAGCTTAAAAGACTTTTAAGTTCATTTTAAAACTTTTCAGACAGTTTCGAAATCGAACAGGGTATGCACGCCGCTACTTTGCCTGCAACGGCTGGTGCCACTGTGCACAATATCATGTCACCTGAATGCTTGTCTTCTGTAGATTACAAAAAATTTCACTCTTTAAGCAAAATTGTTACTACATTTCAGTGCAGCTAGCCGGGCCCATACTGCATATGTCACGATGTTTACTTATTTAGATCTTAAGTCAAGGATCATTACTCAGCTATTCACCTGTTTTCGAACATTGTAGCTCTCCTTTCGTCGCCAACCACTTTGAAAGATATCTAAAGAGATAATCTAGCTATAGCTCCACCCAACCCCTACAGAAATATATACTTTGAATACGTTCTTAGACACTTTTATTCATTTTTTGCTCTTAATTTTTCTTTCTCCTTTTCTTTTTTTCTTTTTCTTCCTTTTTTCTCCTTTCGTTTTTTTTTTCGTGGCGGGGGGGGGGGGGCGGGCCCCCCAGGCCCCCCCTGGATCCGCGCCTGTATAAATATTCATTATAACAATAATTCCCATCATAACGGTTGCATCACTTTTCTTACGCTTCTACACCCACGCGAATCCCTCCTCCAGTTAGGCCTATGGACACCGCATTGCGTTAATAAATAAATGAATAGCGAGCGTCCCTCAATTCGTAGTTACTTTAAAACACGTTTAATCATAATTAGCTCATACAATGGTGAAATATTCATCACTTACGGAATCCCATGTGTGTACGTAGCCATCTTGGTTAAATACTGGAACTATATGGAACTCCATCGTGTCAAGGAGGTTGTCTGACCTCCACCCAACATAGTTGTCAATAAGCTGTCGGTATAAAGATTCAGTATGGAAAAAAAAAATCAGAAATAAGCTACATGACGGTTGCAGTGTTTAGTTAACTGTGCTATAAAATCATGTTTAACTGCGACCAAAATTGTTACGGTAATCTGACTTCTGTAGCACTGTATACCTTGTCAGAGGATGTTACAGTGACAAATATGCCAGTCTTCACTTTTAATGGCATGTATAACTTTGAGGCACGTGGCTAGGGTTGCCTTAGTGATTAGGAGGTATTAAAATGAACTTTTGATGGCATGCCCTTATTTGGTTAAGATCCTTTTCCATGATATCATCATGTTAACCATTGCTAAAAAAGACACTGTCATTTGTACTGTTTTTATATCTGATTTTATCACGTCTCAAAGGAGATTTTAAATGAAGAAATGCATTTTACTTTTGATTAAGTTGGGACTGTGGGGGTAAATCCTCATTTCCTTGAGGCCCGGCAAGTTACAATATCTATTTTCCATACAACTTATTTTCATAAATAATTATGCAAAGTCCTTTTTCACTTCCATAGTGACCTCTTTATACCAATCTTTGGATAAAAAAGTTATTATTACGAGTGAAAGGGAGGTTGACAAACAGGTGTAATTAAGAGAAAAGAAAATTCCTTAACATGAGGGTGCCAGTCGGTATATTGGAGTTCTGATATGGAGGGACATCAGGAATTTAAAAGAGGGTACTACTATACTACTACTATACCCCAATTAACCTGTGGCTAATGGCCAACTGAAAGTTGGAGTAAATTATTCATATGCATGTTCTTGTCGTATCCCTGAAAATGAATGCTTTTGGAATGGCTACTATATTATTGTTATTTTCCTTTAATTATTTTGACCTTTGACACGTGAGGAGTATCTTTTCATTTATTTCTTTTGCTTGCGATATGAATCTTTGTAAAGGAATCTTACAAATTTTGCTGTGTAGATCATTGCCGCTGGCGTAACCCATTCTCTGGCGTGAGTGCCACCAATGACGAAGAAGATTGGCTTGGTTTGGTCGCTGAGGTTTGAAGACATCTGCAAAAGGAATAAAGTTTATGATATTAAAACTTGAGACGTGGCTAACATTTTACAGGCGATACTCAGTAAGGAATGCCTGTTGATAGCTGTTGAAATGCTAACAGGTTTGAAACAGGTATGAATAGGCATCCACAATTTACGGGGGGCAATCAACAAAGTCAAAGGATATTAGCAAGACATTTTCACTTAAATGACAGGAACCCTTTGGTAATTGTAAAACAGTTGTTGGTTCATGTCGCCAACTTACTTTTCTACATGTTAAATCTTTTCAGACCTGTCCATGGTTCAATAGATTTTAACTGGAACTTTCCCTTGGAATCTCAGTAATGTCGTCCTTTATTTTAAGAGTTTGTGGATGATATATCATGAGGCGTGTTCTCTTGCACAAATGTTTCCAGAATATGTCTAATTTAATCGTTTCATACTCCACAATTTACAAAACTTAAGTTAACAAAAGGTACACATGAGGAGTTGAAAAAAATGTGGTCTTTGAACATGCTTTAATTGTGTATTTCTTCCTCCCCCTATTTTTAAATATACCTTTATTTTCTTAATGGATCTCCCTTCGTAAGTAATCGCAAATTCTTCAAGCACTGCAAAGTTGCTATTTTCGGCGACAAACTCTTCCATCCAATCTGTAATCTTGAGGGTAAACAGACACGAAATTCAATTTATCGGACAAAGACATAAGAGTATTACTCTGATAAATTATCGCTGTCATATTAGCTGATGAGGATAAGACATTATGAAAATATGTATAAGACAACCTTTTATTTTTCGAAGATTTTCAAAAACCCTTCATGTACCATGTCATATCTCAAGGTATGTTTCCAAAAGAGTAACTTTTTTCCAGAGAGGAAGGAAAGATCAAGAGTGGAAAAGTGAATTTAACAAGAATAATTGAAATCAATCATAACAAAAAAGAAGAAAAAATACTAAGAAGTGCTGTTAAAGTTGCGTCATCCAATGGATTGAAAACAAGTAAGTGAGACATGTTTGAAATGATAAACTTCCTACATAAATTTCTTCTACTGTCTTGACTAAAACGTAACCTACCTGTACAAGTTTTACTTTTTATTTTTATTCTAATTGCAGTTGTACTCACATAATTAGAACATGACAAAACAAGAGTGAACATATGAGTTAGAGTTAGATGATGTTTTACGGCTCAGTTTCTAACCAATTGGTTTAAGTCGGGCCGGCCACGGTCTTTTTTCCGGTTGTGGCTTACTGGCTTGTTTTCCTTACTCAATTGCTTATGCTGAGCACCAAGCACAATGGCAGTAAATTCCATTTTTAAGGGTTTCGGTATGACCCAGCCAGGAGTCGAACCCAGTACATATGAAGTAATAATTATAAACATGCTTCATTACCTCGTCTAAGGTGTGGTACGTATTGTAATCAAAAGCTGCTGATGTAGAGGGGGCTCTTTGCGCATCAAAGAGAGGTTGAACATCATTTATCATAGTGCTGACGTCATAACCCAGTTGTTCCAGTTTCGATGCCAACATAGGGTATTCCCCTGCTGAAACCATGATATCAGCAGGAGAACCCACGATTTTGGATTCTTGCCAAAAATCAAACTTGAGGGGAATAAAAGAAAACAATATTAATACGAAAATTTTAACAACTTACTACCTAACATGGATTTCCCAAAATAATACACTTGCCAGAAAAAAAAGAACTGGCAATCCTACCAATATGTTATAACACTAATAACGACAAATATTACAGAATGTAAAATTATTTTTTGGAAGGCAAACAAGCAACATAAGTTTAGGGAAACATGGCTTTATCAGATTTCTCCATTATTAAAACTCAAACACTATGTCCCATAGTTATGATGGAAATGCTTGAAAGTCCTTTCAAAACTCCACTTGGCGTGTGAAAGATTTGTACTTCACTTGAGGGTAGTCATATAATGGTACTGACAACGTTTCATTTTCAAATCTTTGAAGTGAATTTTCAATTTGATTTTTCTTTCCTTTTAGTGTAGGCCTATTTGATCTGAGATAATCAACATTCGAATATAAAATTATTTGATGTAAACGTTACCCAAAATCATATATATAGAACCTGGGATTAAACTACAAATATCTGGAGATTTACTGCATTTCAGTTTGTCTTACTATTGTAAACAGCAAACAACATGGAATTAGAACAGAAATAAACTAAGTAATTTTGATAAACCGTATCATAAGTCTCAAAGTACGTAAGATCCAAAGGTAACCTCAAATGAATTTTACAATATCCTTCCAAATATGGAATATAATAGAAATAACCTTTTCTTTTTCTATACTGGATTTCGCTAGGACTGTTCTTCGACTTATCAAACCGCTTGAGTAGAAAATCTTCCACACGAGAACAGCCTGGACTTTGGAGTGACGTTCAGCGCAAGAGTAAACAGGTAAAGGCCCAGCCCCACCATCACAACTTTGGGCACGAATGCCAGAAAACAGGGAAGAATGAAAAAGTCGTGATGGTTCGCTATGCACTAACCCTGGAGTGAGTTCCCCACGCATTCCATACGCATGTTGTATCCACAGGTACGAATGCCACAAAAATGCAGTGAGACAACAAGATTTAAGAAGAACCTACACGAACTCACTACGATCGCAGTAAGAAAGACATATGAACGTCAGCAAACCAGCACAAACCACCACGAAATACTGCGAACCACCATTGCGTCGCGATTGCAACGCGAAAGTGATACGAACACAGGCGAATTTCTAAGAATCCCGTATAAACGCTTCCGAAATGAACAATGCCTGACCACCTCATGCGTCCGCGGGCAGCTTGGGACTAGGACTGGGACTGTGTGAGGGACTGGTTCTCACTAGTCTGACCTGCATCATTTTCATCTTGAACTTCTGGGTCTGACTGCTGGGTGTGGGGCCGGGGCTCTCCCTCTGATGCCTCCCTTTCAGAACTTGGGGAAGTTCTTTTCCTGGCTGCATTCTTGCCCATTGCCTTACTCTTCTGCCTTGAAGGCATGTTTGTGGATTTTGTATTTACGTTTAACTTGATACAAATCAAGTTTTGAAAAAAAAATCGCAAAATTCGGTGCTACTCTTTTCTCTGGAAGCGGAAAGAAAACTGTGCAGTGCTTGTAATGTCGGGGTTAATATAGCCTGATGCAGTCGGTTTTCGGTTCGCCCTGGCACGTGATGCATGCGTGTCACATTCGTGGCTGGAGTCGCGGCTGCATGGGGTCGTGGCGGGTTCGTGGTGGTTCGTGCTGATGCGTAGCGGATTCGTGTCAGATCGTACTGGGTTATTCTCAGTTCGTTTCATATGCGTACTGCGCTCTTAGTGATTCGTACTGTGTTCGCCATGGTTCGGACTGGATGCGCAGTAGTTCGTAGTATAGCATAGGCCTACTACATTCTGCCTGGAGCATAGGAAATGATTGGCAGCTATCGCCACGAATCGCTGCGATAGAGGAAGAATGCAAGTACGCACCGGTAAGAATACAATAACAATGCAGTACGAACACAGTTAAATTGTGACTTGACCACGAATGTTTTGAACATTTCAACACTGTCGTGGCCCTCCCGAGATTAGATGAGAACTGCCCCGAATAACCAGGACTCCAACAAGATCCCAGTAAGAATTAGGAGGAATGTCCACGATTTCTACATTCGTAGCCATTTGCCACCCAAAGTCATAATGGTGGGACTAGGGCATAAAGGGAATTTTGATTTTCAATTCAGGTAATTTGCATTTGCAAGCACTGGCATTGTCTGTTCTACTAACAACCCTCAATCTAGTCTTTTAAGATGTAGAAAACAACAGGATTAGCGAAACCATTCTATTGTATTCCTCATCTACACCAAAAGAGAAGAGGATTGTTTCCACTATACGGTACCTTATCAGCCAAATTGTTCAAATATCTCCGGGAGGATTCATCGTCAGGGGTTACTCGGATTACCTTATACCTGCAAAGACAAAATATTTGTACTGTCATCGACGTTTTTGCGTAACTTGTGAAAAGAAACAGGTAGCTCAAGGATCCATAGAATTGGTTCCATCTAATAGAAACAAAGTGTCTGTTAAATTTAGCGAAACTCAACAAGATCTGAGGAGGAAAAATTTCTTTGTTAAGAAACAGAAGATCTATCCACATGAAGTCAACTGATAGGCTTCCGAGACGGCGGTGAGGGTTGCTAGGCAATGTAGCCCCCAGTCAAGCAGAACATTTGCTATCTTCGGGAGAGATTTATGCGAATTGTCCGGCTACTCTCTGTCTTTTTCAGGCTTTTTATGGAGGGGAAAGAGAGTCTAGATCCGTGATCATTTTTCTTTCCTTAATATTTGTAGAAGTTTTTCCTAAAGTGCAATTCGTACTTCATTACTGCTTTAAACATTAAAGGAGCCCAGGGAAAGAAGTAAAGAGGAAGTGAGCATACTAAGATGAAATCGTGACCAATTCACACTGGCAATTACGACCAGCACATAAGAAACAAAAAAACCCTTATTTATTTCTGTCATTGTGAACATAATATGTATTGCTCCGCTTCGTGGCAATGAAAATGCAACTTTGTTCCATCAAAGACGAAGCCATGGTTTTTAGCCATAAATAGCCCAAGATAATGTCTAAAAAGGATATGTCCTATCAATATCACGGCATGCAACTTGAAATAACATTTTAGGGCCGAGGTAGCCTCCAGAGAATAGGGAAGAAGTTGAAACAATAATATACATTGCCAAACAGTTCTATCGGCCTAATGTAATAGAAGAAGGCAGAAATAACATTGGCTTCACCCCTCAACGACACTGTTTGGATGTTTTGATTTAAATGACATGTATTTTATTTGTACAAACTTGAGAGATGATGTATTCAGATTAAGGGGTATGAAGAAAAAGACAAATATCGATAAAACTTTTCAATAAGCAACGTCTGTGTGATTATCTTCACAGAGGCAGAGTTACAGAATGAATTCGTTTCCGTCTGATTGCAGTACCAAGATAGTATAAGGTTTGCATGGTATGAAAATCTATAGAATTAGACCATTTTACAGTAAATGATACCATAAAATACGTTTAATCCAAGCCCTTTGCAGTATGCCTATGATTATGTGTCATTACGCTCTTTTAAAATTGAGTCCTCTGGTGGGTTACCCCCCAAGGGTGGCCTCATTTGGGGTAACGAGGCCATTGTACCGTCTGGAAATGTGGTTCCAGTCGAGAAAAATTTCCAGTCATCGTCGGAGAACCTTAATAGGTACAAGACATAATCTCCGACGACAGTCGGTTTCCCTGACGCTTTATTTGATTTTGTTCTCAAGGAGGGCAGATCCTTCAATAAAACCCATAACGTTTTAGATTATCATCCAAGAAAACCCAGAGTTTTCAAATATCCCCCAATCAAAAACTCACACCGTACAAACACTCGCCAAGTTCTTTAGGACATCGTTACCCCTAAAAGAGGCTGACCCATGACAAATGTATTTTGGGGAGGGGGACAATGGGGTCACATTAGGCAAACTTCTCCGATACTCCAAAAACCCTGATTTCTGGGCCTTTTTCAGGGTATTTCTACTTCATTAATTGCACATTAAGATAACACCTCCCTGGCCCAGTGGACCATGAAATTGCAGATAGGGTGCCAGAAGACTCTTCTCCAGGAAGCTATACTGTGACTACATAAGGTAGCTTTGTGCTGTTATCTCAGTATGGTCAGTCAATGAGCAGTGTGGTCAGTGGGACATGTGAGCATTATTTACACTTGACTTAATCAACCGTGAAGGTGCTATATGGACAGCATCGGGCTAGTTTTCCTCATGAGTCCATAATATTAATGCTTAATTGGGGTGAAAAATCATTGTGAAAGGTGAAAACGTAGGGTTATCAAGATAAAATGCATCCTTCCCAAGTTACGTAATCCAAGCATTTGATTAGTCGTGCATTGAATGGGGTGTTTCCTGGTTTCAGACCCCCCCCCCCCCTTTTCTGCTTTTTGAGACGATCCCAAAGCTAAACTGCAATGTTTATGCATACTTATTTTGATTGTCAGATTCCAGTAAGTTGCATCTAAAGTGTAGTACTTTAAAACATCTCTTGAGGGAAACCCATACTCCTTGTTTTGGTCATTTTAAAAGATACATGTAGGGTTGTAATGAACATTACCAAACAGTTCTATCGGTTTAGTGTAATAAAACAAGATAGAAATAACATTGGTTTCACCCCTTAAGGATACTGGTTCGGATTTTTTGATATAAATGACACGTATTTTAGTTGTACAAACTTGAAAGATGATGTATTCAGAGTAAGCGGTATGCAGAAAATGGGTCTTCTGGCGGGTTACCTCATAGGGTGTCACAAGTTGGGGGCAAGGTGGCAGTTGCCTAGGTCTGAGAAGGATGTCCTGTCGGGGAATTTTTCTTGTTTAGTTGGGGAATCTTAATGGGTAAGATAAGTAGGCTATGTAATTTCCGACCCGTCAATCCAGCGGTATACAATTGCGTTTGCTCTCAAGGAGAGGAGATCCTTCAACAGAAGCCCACAATTTTGAAATATTTCCCAATAAAACACCCGCCCCCAAAATTTTGTGTTCGTCATGCCTCTGGCAACTCGTCAACTTTGCCGTGGCTTCGGGTCGTCCCCCCCCCGTTGAGAAAAATCCTGGCGCCACCCCTGGTTACCCCCGGAAAGAGACTGACCCATACCAATGTATTTTGGGGGAGACTCTGGGGCCATCCCATAATATTAATGCTTATAGCGGCGACAAATCCTTATGAAAGTTAAAAACGGAGGGTATCAAGACAAACTATTGGAAGTGCAACCTTCCAAGGTTACTTAATTGAAGATTGTTTACGATCAACAGTAAGATAATATGAAAATTGTGATGTCATGACAACATTTTTGTTGATTGGCTAAGAAACGACTTGAAAATTCATGAGGCAAATGAAGATCATAAAAGTGTTGTTTACAAGCAATACATTGTCTAAACATATAAGAATAAAAAGCGGAGTTTCTGGAGAGTAATCTTTGAAATTTTAAAAGTAAGGAAATCGAAGAAATGTTTGTTCCGTTTTTGTTATTATCTAATTCAAAGCCATGAAATTTTCACTCGAAATAAGGGGGACTTTGTCTTGCTGAAAAGAGTTATCATTTATCACTACCGTCTTTCTTTATGTTAAATTCAATAACTATATATTTACATGTAGAGAATGGGTCTTATTTACACCACATTTCTACACTGTGGAGTGTTACTACGGTATGTTCTTTACATCACAGATGTGAGAAATATTATTTCTCAGTCAGTGTCAGGTTTTTCAATACAGTATTCGAACAAACAGGTGAAATGTGCTAAACAACACTTATATGTAAGTTTTTTTACACTCAAGAAGAACAACAAGAGGAAGACAAAACTTTCTACAGTAGTACTATCATGCAACCAAACGATACAGCTCGTTATCCCTAATCAGTTCCTCTTATCCAACAAGACAGTTTGCTTTTTCCTCGAACATATGAACTACGGAATTAATTAAGTTAATCCACAAGTTATTTTGATAATGACAATAACAGTTTTGATATGAGTAAAATAAACGAGTTATGTAGATAATTCATTAAGTGTCATAGAGGCTTCACGGTAAAGTACAATCCTTAACAAACGTTAACCGATCTCTAATAAATACTCCGATCTTTGTGTTATAGGGTACAGTTACACTGCAATATGTATATTTTAGGTTTCATTTTAATCCTCTTTAGAGCGAATTATCAAGTATTTACTAATTTACTAACTTTTCAAGCAAATAATTGACAGAGCAATCAGAAGAACGTAATTACACAACGAAGACAAGAAAACATTATCCGCATGTATAACGAGAATTTAATGAAGGCAATGTGTGTATTGGGACCTGCCTACAAGCTCCATTATTCGTTTCTATGAAAAGTGGGAACTGCAAAACTCTTACTAACATTATCAAGCACTCTACATTGTATAGAAATACTTGGCTGACATGTGAAAATCCTAAAGCATGTTGGGAATTTTAGAAGTCTAGAAGATCCTACGTTGTTACACATAAAAAGTTAACAAAATAAGACTGTTCAATATGGAAAACACGTAAGGACAGACACGATAGTCGTTGTTTTAATGATTTTCTTCCTAAAATTGTTACTGTCTGTTGAAAAGTATACAGTGAATCAAGTTAAACAAAATTCATCTTACCCCGAGTAATCCTTCGCGTAAGCAGTCAACGACAGACAAGAACAGATGAGTAGAAAACGAATCATCCTGACGTAGCACCGATTTGTCTTTTCTGAAACACATGTTGGCGGTGGAACCGTTTATATAGCTAAAGGGAGAGTTTGATTCCAAGCAACTTGTCTCATAAATATACATGTGAAGAGGAGAGAAAACCGTGTGCAATGAAACGAGATAAAAGTCTCAAAGTTGCTTTGTCAATGAGTAATCTGGTGCGGATCGGAGTAAGCAAAGAGGAGTTGTCTCGATGGAATAAGAAGCTACAATAACTTAAGGGATATAGGGAATATGCATTGATTAGTGTGTGTTATATGTCTCTCTCAGTTTATCCCTAGGCAGTACATGGATCAAGTATGTAGGTATACGTAGTGCAACTAAGCTAGAGGAAATCACTGGGGTATGATATAATGTAATTAAACATGAAGGTACACGAGTTAAGCCGTGGAATAAGTTGTCAAAGTAATTTCTTGATCGATTGGATTGTCTTTACGGCTACTTGAAATGTTAACACTTCTGACAGAAGCAAAATGACAGTAACATGCGACTGAACATGATAGTTTGGTTGGTATGTTCAGTAGCAATGCAAACTTGCAACAGCAAAGAATATGAGCATCGCCTGTTATTTGACAGAGAGTTGAATAAGAGGTATTTGCACGTCTCAGAAGCCTTGCTCCCTGTTGCCTCTTAAATCACAGATAATAGTGTAGTTGATAATTTTACCCAGTTTGTATTTTTCCCATGTGCAGAAGGTAAGCTACCTGAGGGTACAAGGGTCAATCTTGAAATATTTAGTAGAAAATAGTAGAGATTCTCGCATCGTCTAAAATTTTGTAACAAATTTCTCAGTTTGCACCTGTTGAAATTCACTTTTGTAAGTACCTTGTTGAGATAAGTTTCTAATTTTTTAAATATTGGGCTCATAATCTAAACATTAAGACGTTTATCACGTTTTGAGATTACATACGCCCAATTTCCTGGAAGGCTTAAAGTGGATCAAATAAGCCTTCCGTCTTCCGTCGATGCAAGATTTTGAAAAAAAAATCAGTTAATTTAAATTTAAGCACACAACTGTAATTTTGGGATTTGTTTCTAACTGTGTTTAGCATGATTAAATTTAGGATTATGGAAAGCATCAGAGTAAAGAAAAGTGGGATAATTTTACTCCTCGGGCTGTAGCCTAAGAAGCTTACTTTTCCATGAAACCGAAATGCCTACACTTTGAGTTAAGCATTTCAATTTGCAAAGCTGCAATATTGGTAGTGCATATGTACCCGGTACCTTAGTGCTGAATTTTATTCACAGTCACTTTCATGCTTTCAATATTTTAAATGTACTTTTACCAACACTAACATATTTAAGGTCAAAAACAGTCGCCCAAACTTATTTTGAAACAATAGCTAAAGGTCACAAATTTCTTCCAATTTCTCTTCCAAAAATCTTTCATGATATTTGAGGACATAAATACTGCATATTCAAGGTAAACCAAGCAGTTGCTCCTCGTAAATTTTACAATTGAGTGAAAAAAAATACTGTCTCATGATTTTCAAGAGCCATTCAGGAAATAGGATAGTCTACTGTACAATTCTTTATTAGGGTGACTGCATTCTCCCTTTAATGATTTGTTGAAAAGTGTGATAATTGCAAAGTAAATAAAGTACGAGTTTAGCTTCAAAAAGTTATGAAAAAATTCTGCTGTCTTCTCTAACTTAGGCTACATCTCTACTTCTTATGCTAGAGGGGGATATTCTTTTATAATATTAAATTAAAATCTGATTGAATAAAAAAGACAAACATTTGTTATTATCGAGTTTTATTATGAGGTACAATACCAGATGGTAAGCGATGCAGCTATTCCAAGGCTAAGTTACATGTCTTGATTTGACATACTGCACACGACATTGCGACTTACAAATCAGATGAAGAAGAAATTCTTATGTAAAGTTTTACCGATGGGAAAAGTCCAGGTGACATGTCTGAAGAAATGTTAAACGCGCTGATCATCTGTTGATATACACATCTACATCGCCTAATCTGTTGTCAATTTCTACTTCTTAAGATAAGATTTCATTGCATTGTTTGAGGTTTAAATAATCGCATGCCACGTGCATTGTTGAAACATCCTTAGCTCCGTTAACCGTATATACTTGAAACTCATATATATATATATATATATATATATATATATATATATATATATATATATATATATATATATATATATATATATTATATATATATATACTATATATATATACTATATATATATATATATATATATATATATATATATATATATATATATATATATATATATATATATATATATATATATATATATATATATATATATATATATACTTGAAATGTACACGTAATTTTGTTACTATTTACAATTTTACAACAGCCTTCCAAGCGGAATATAACAATTATTTATTTACAGATTGTTTAGAAGTATATCGTCAATACTCAGTCACATCAGTATGGTGTAATCTATAACTCAGTTTCTATGAGATTTGAATTGTTTGATCAAGTGTTAGTGTTTTGGCAGTCTCCTTAGGTAATTTAAGGCAATGTATTGAAACACTTAGTACTAGCAAAAATACTGTTTACATGCCCGTAGTCAAGGGGGGGGGCAGGGGGCGAAGCCCCCCGTGAAATTTTTTGGCCCCTTAGAGAGTTTGAATCTTACCATTGACTCAATACATTTGTACACATTTGGCCCCCCTGAAAATATTTCGACCCCTGAAAAAATTTTTGCCCCCCTCCAGTACCTTGTCTGGCTACGGGCGTGACTGTTTATTCGTGTATTTTCAACCCCAAAGTTGTGTACTTCTATTCACATTACTACTATCTGTATAATTATAATATGCTACATTGAAAAGGATCCACGTATATCTCATTATAATATGATTGCAATTCACCACTAGAAACTCTCATTTTTTCCACCAATGAACAAATAATTGTGAATAAGTTTAGAAGGTATAATTTCCACGTACAAAGATGACACCATTTGTTAAGCCTCCCGTACAACATATAGTTTAACGGTGTAATTATTCCCTTTACACCATCACTTGGTGATTACCTTATGTGAAATAAGACCATTCGTGGTTACGTCACTGGTTGGCATTGGTTTTCACAGAGCATGCGCAAGAACATATGCGTGCATGTTAGGTTTTGCGAGTGTAGACGATGGCGCACTTGGACGCAGAGGGTAGACAAATTAAAATATACTCTTTATTGTGGCGACAGCCCAGTGGGACTTACCAAGTGTTTTGCCAACCAGTCGTGACGTCATTTGTTTAAAAACATGAATGTCTATACCATCTTGCTGGGTTTAAACATGCACAATACGGTTAATTAAGTTATTCAATTGTAGAATGCAAATTACTTACAGAGCAGGCGCGGATCCAGACATTTCGAAAGGGGGGGGGGGCTTAAAACCCCCTTGAATATTCTCCTAGATTGACATTATGCTAATTTTCGCGTGTTTGTTATTGTTGATGTGGCGAAAAGGGGGGGGCTGAGACCGAGGAAGCCCCCCCCCCTTGGATCCGCGCCTGCAGCGGTACAACTTGCGCAAACATTTAGAGTAATACTTCACACAGCGGTTTGAGAATATAAAGACACTATATATATTGACATTCTCACTTAATTATTAGAACTTTTGCAAAAAATTGCGATGTTACCTAGTCGAAAATACATTTCTAACCTGTGAAGTCTGACTTGTGCCTTAATGGAACAAGCAGGTGGGAAGTTTGCTTAAAGGATTAGTGCACACTTCGTTTGTAAGTCCCCTTATCATTACTATTCAAGGAGAGTTTTGTTTTGTTTTGGCAAAGTTGTTAACAGTGTTGCAGTCGAGGCCACAGTTCCCGGAGCTACACTCACAGGCCGAAGCCGAAGCCGAAGCCAGTTTACTATTTACAGATATGATGTACTGACTGGACTTACGTGTAACCTTTTCAGTTGGTGATAGCCTATACAACTTGATTTGATTCGGTAAGGCAGAATTAGTGAGACACTTTCGTAAACATTTCCGTAACAAAACCATTTGGGAATTATTGGATCCATTTAATAGCCGGCCTCAAAGAGGCATCGCTTAATTTTCAAGTGTACGAGGCCAAAGGCCTTTACCTCACTAGACCGAGACAGAGAAAACGAGAAGTGGCCTCGAGGCCAGGTCTTGATACTTCCAAGACTGGTTTTTCAGTAAGGAACTGAACTGGAAGTCTGGAACTGATCTTGATTCTGTTCCTTGCAAGTTCATTAAGTGAACCTATGTCCTCATAAAAGAACCTGTGTCTCAACCACCATACCACTTCCAGGTGTTAAGTAGTCACCTGTAAGGTAGCTTGGCATCTGAGCAGGAAGCAAACGTCTATCGCCTGGGAAATTTCTCTCTAGAACAGGTTTTCGTCGAACATGCGCAGTGTGAAGAACTATTCTAGAAATCTGTATCTTACGAAAAATGGTCATCAAAACTAGTTACAATCTGTATCTTACGAAAAATAGCCATCAAAGCTGGTTGCAATAGTGCTGATTCCAAAGTGGTGTTGTAAAGGGCTTCTTACTTTCTGTATGAGGTAGCTCTGCTGTACGAATACGTGGGCACTGAATAGATATACAGTAGCTCCCAATTCAAGCAGGGAGCTGTCACTCTAGTTTAGTTTTGGGAAGTGCACTGAGAGACTGGAGTTCATATCTCGTCCGTTGGATGAGCTAAATATTGTGTTCCGGATCAGGATCTGCCTTTGTTTATCCTCAACAGACGGCAATAAAGATTGTGAGGTGTGTTTTCTGAATCAGAACTAACTATGCTAACTGAAAGCTACTGTTTATAAAATGTATGGTCAAGGATAGAATGAGAGTATGATACATAATTAAGTCGAAGATGATAGAGAGATTAGTTGGTCCCAGCTTAAGCTGTGTATATGTCGTTCCAGTGAAGACCATATTTGATTATAACTACATCGAGGTCCGATCACAAAAATTGGTATGTTGCACGATAGCCACGATAAGTGAAAAAGGAGTCCGATTCAAAATAGATGTACATTTTATTGCCCGTCGTGAGAAGCGGTGGAGGAGGCGTCTTTCCACATAATTCGGACATCAGTATCAAATCACTTGCGCTATTTTCACCATCGTAAACCTACAAAAGGAAATTATTTCAAAATGTTCATTACGTAAGAATAACTTAATACGTTTAAGGTTTAATTAACAAAGGGATAGAATCACTCATAAAAACAGGTAGAAGAAAGTAAAGCGCAAAATGTAATAGATATATCATGATAGAAAAAGAATAAATGAAAAAATTGGATCAATCAGTCATGAATTATGTGTTGAGAGAGAAAACGTGTAGCATTTATTTAAAAATAATATGATGAGGAAAGTCTCTCTTGACCATGGTCTGACAATCAGGCTGGCAACTTTAAGCTCTACGGTCACTGCACCAAATGCAAAAATGGGATAGATCATTAGTTTCTTTATTGCAATATTTTACATGTTCATCAAAGAGTGTAAACCGTGAAACTTAATTTGTGTCTACAAGATTCTTCATGACACTTCTCCATAGGATCTTCGGTGAATTCTACTAGACTGAGTGATGTTTATGTTCACGCTACCGGAGGAGCTCATACAAAGTTGTTGCACCTCAGAATCAATAGGGAATGCCGATAGTACTGTTTCCGTAACCACTGTGGACTGTACTGCTCTGCTTAGCTTGTAATTTAGATTAAGATGAATATTTCAGTTTAAAAAGTACTACAAGATCCTTCCTGCTGGCAAATTTCTTTGGTGGAACAATACAAGTTTATCAATTAAACTTAAGGTACTCATGCGTTTCATAAGATGCAATATTTCCTTACTAGCTGTACTCTGACTGCAAAAGATTTGTTTGGTGTACTTTCTTAGGGATCCCGATGGAAGAAAAGAATAAGAATACTTTAGGCTAAATGCTAGCATGCTATAGAATTGCCACAAGACAATCTGTATGTTACATGAAGCTGGGTGACGACTTCTTGAAGTAATTGCACGACAGGCCTTGCTCCATGAAGATGTGGCGTACCTGAAATGTTAGGCTTTTCTATTTTCTTTATCCCTTTTTAACTACTACAGTACAGTTTACATTTAAAGGAAAGCAGGGAGCTCGAAGACGACTGATTTAGAACATTTGCATGGAAATGCAACTTAGAGCTCACTGCATCCACAAGTATGCACAGACACAAAATAGGAAGTTGCTATTGCAGCCTGTTACAACTGGTAATGTAGTAATTAACCGATAATGTATTAAAAATTGACCGATAATGTATCACTAATCGATAATGTAGTAAAAATTTAACCGGTTAATGTAGTAACATTTTTAACCGATAATGTATCACCCCCCCCCCTCCCACCGATTATGTAGTAATTAACCGATAATATATTACCATTTGACCGTTATTGTAAAACTTTCTTGTTAACCGATAATGTATCACCACATTATCAAATAATGTAGTAATGTTGCAGTATATGGTTAGAGATGGTAAGATCATTTTAGGGACGTGCTATACAGTTCTTCAAGGTGTAAGATTGTGCAAGCACTCCTCTTTAGCCGCCTAATACTACAGACGGGGAGTGCCGCGTGCTTACTATGCCACACCAACCTACAGGGGTTGCTGCAGGCCTATTGGCGAGTACAGGAACAAACATGCTGCCTGTTTGCGCATACGTTTACATACGATTCGCTTCTCGGTAGAGGTACAGCTTTACAGTCAATCACTGGCGTCGTTTAAGAGAAGTTCAGAAGAAATGACCCGCGCGCCCACTTTATCACCGAAACAACTATACTGTCTTATATCATAGGGAGTGGGTTGGATATCAGGAATTTGCCACCCCCTGCCAGGGGAATTGCAATTGGTAATTTCACCGTTCTGGGACTAACGCTTTTTTTAAAAAAACTTTGCTCCACGCCAACCGATGGTACCGTTCCGCTTAGATGATGCCGTTTTACCTTTTGTTATGCATTAATATGGGTTTTCTTCTACCTGCAGTATTCAGATTTGCAAACATTACGAATACATAGAAGAAATCAATGATTTAGTGGTGTTTAGTTTTCCGTTCCGGGACTAGCTTGTTGCGAAATATCTCCTCTCCCCGACAACCGATGGTGGCACTTCCCTTTGACAGTGCCGTATTACCTTCAATCTCATAGAATTTCTACCACCCACCCTATTTTAAATTTATACAAAAATTTGAAAACGAGATGCAAATTAAAGCCATCAGAGGTGTCAATTTGCCTTTCTAGGACTACCTTTTTGCCAAACTTTTTCGCTCCGCGACAAGTAACTGTGGCGCTCCCCTCCGCTAAGATTATGCCGAGTTACCCACAGTTCTACATCACCACCTGACCACTGGCTTTCTACTATCCACCCTTTTCAGGTTTGCAAAGGTTCACCAACTGTTTAGATGAAATTTAAAACCCTCGTAGGTTTCAATTTTGCCGACCTAGGACTAACTTTTTGCAAGAATTTCTACGCTTCGCGCCAATAAAGGTGACGCTAAACTTTTCTTTAATACGTATAAACAACCTTAATTATAGAAAAATCTTAAGGAAAGAGGACATCCCTAACATTACACCCCTCTTTTTAAACTCTGACCACTGTAACATAATTTCGCCCCTAGGAAATCACTCTCCTTGAAATCTTGGATCCGCCACTGATTATTATCATTATTATTGCAGCCACCTCCCTAAAATTATAATTAAAATGGTAGGGTAGTAACATGGCAAATAATTGTATGTAATTGGCATGCGGTGTGATAACCGATGCATGCCCATATGATATATGTACAGTAACATGCTGAACGCATGTGAGGCGGGCGGAAATTTTTGGTTATATTTTTCGGGCTAGTCGTTACAGCCCCCCCCCCCCCCATCAGCTTGGCCTCCTACGCCCATGTATAGCACGTGCGTACTGATGTGTTCTTAAAATGATCTAACCAGCCAACCAAATACTGCAACTTTACTACATTATCCGTTTATGTGATGATACATTATCGGTTAACAAGAAATTTCTACATTATCCGTCGAATGGTAAAACATTATCGGTTAATTGTTTTTACTACATTATCGGTTTTGATGTGATACATTTATCCGTTTAAAAGTTACTACATTAACTGTCAATTTTTACTAACATTATCAGTTAGTGATACATTATCGGTCGATTACTACATTATCAGCAGGATATCAAAGCCTTTTGCCTACGGCCATTCTTTACTTAGGTCATTTATCTCTCCGGCTGGAAACGCACCACGCTGAATCGGGTGGCATGGCCCACTTGATCAAAGATTCGGGGGGGTCTTTGGTCTAGTGAACCTTCGGTATAGTGGGTATTGCCCGCATTAGATATTTCATCAGTGCTAGAACCCTGTTTCATTACTGCGTTATTCTCTTCACGGGAGACAAAATACAGGATGTGTTACAACCAGTATGATGGGGTATGGAAACAGCTTTTCAGCCATCTATAGACAGCATATGTCATAAATATGCATGAAATGAACCATGGATATAAATTTGCTTGCTCAGTTACAAAAATTAAATACGAATATTTGAAAGAGTTGAAGTTGTTATTGAAAAGGTTTAGTCAGGTATGAACATCTTGGGAATAAGAGTACTTGCATGCTGTGTTTTTGTAAAACGTATGGAACTGAATGGTTTCTTATACAATGTTAATAAATGAGACAATGGATCCCACGCATATCTCTGTCACGACACTAGGTTAATCTGGACCATCAGGATCGCTCAGTATGAACCAATGAATCGAAAGGTACTTACCTCTAGAAAATCAAAGTTGCATATCTTTGGTTGTGGAGTGGTTTCAGCCCCTTCCCACTCAGACCAGTCGAAGGCTACATAATTCGGAAAGAGCTCTGAGTGTGCGACCTCAATCTCGAAATCAGTAAACGTAAGTTGAATTGTTTTACCCAAAGGTGCTTCTATCCAGTTATGACATGCCTCATCATTGCCATATTCGTTAGGATAATTTGGAGAAGTGATGACCGAACTCTCATTCATGTAGGTGACACCACAGCTAGGTGAGGAGAGGAAATGTATGTTTGCCATGAATCCAGCTTTGTTGTCAGACGAGTCGGAGTGGAAGGCAATTAAAACTTGATGACCAGTGGAAACAACGGTAGATGGAACTGAGTCTCCACACAACTTTTCAGTGATAGCTACTGTAGTAGGTGTTTCTTCGAATATCTGTTTAATATACAAGAAAGTTGATAAATATTCCGGTATCACATTAGCCCATTTGGTTCGAAAAAAATGTATTTGGTAGTTCGATTGTAGGAGGTAACAAAGGTAAAATTGTAAAATGGGAGTTTGAAAGCTTAATAAGTATTTGGGTTTTATTCCGAAGGGATTGTAAGCGAAGTCGTTACTTGTTTCTATAACTTTGCTTTCTGATGACAGAGAAGGATAACCAATGAACAAGAAGAACTGTAAGTTAGGCGATCTGTTAGTCAAACTCAGAGAAAGATGCGCCTTAGTTTACTCTCAAAGATTGACTATACACAGTAGAATGCTTAATGCGATTAGAACCAGGGTGGAAGCTATTGAAATAAAGATACATCAAGGAAGTGGTACGAAGAAGACAACCAAATCTATCAGATAATATGTACATTAAAATGATTCATCCCTTTTAGGTACCAAACTTTGGTTGACAGGGCTCTTTCTGTTCACCGTTCAGCAACTGTTAACAAAACCCCTAAATGATGATCGGCTCCTTTCATATCCAAGTGATCCTTTAGAGAAGGTTTGGTGTGAGGTTTTTTCCGACAAGAGTCAATCATCAGCATTTACATATAAACGATTTTCAATCAAAGCTTAAATATTGTTCTTCCCTTTTTCCGTACGATTTTTATGGTCGTCTGCTTAAAGATTGTTCAAGCCTAAAGTGTTTTTTTCTCTGTTTTTGGCAAATGTTTCCATCACTAAGGAATAAACCGTGCTCGAAATTTAAGAATTGAGGAAATTCTTCAAAGTCATTAACTGGAATAAGATTTAACTAGAAGAAAGAACGACGAAAGTTTTAAATTCCACATTTTCCTTTTATGACTGGCAAGGAAAAGTTGATGAGTTCTAGGCAACAATTAAGTGCCTTTTTTCATTGTCAATTTGAAAATAAGTCACTGATCCAAGTTGATCTCGCTATTATCAACATTTTTAGAAGAAGAGTAACATTACCATTGTAAAAAAAGCATTGCTTCAAAGGGTCTATAGAATGTTGGATCTCCTTCCCAACACCTCCCTGGATGCATATGTCTGGAATAAACCCCCAGACACACCCAAAGACCCTTTCAAAATAGCCATGACATCCAGCTCTCTGGATGTACTCGTCCTACCATAAGGTGACAAGGCTATTTCCACCTCTGACTTAATATTATAGGTGTGCAGAAAATCCTTCTTAGTATTAATTTTCCTAATTCTGTTGGTTTCCAGGCATATTCAACAATACACGAGCAAATCACTGATTTTTGTATTGTTGAGCCCCTTGCAATTCAAGGTGGTAATTTTTGGGATATTTACACCTAAAAAATGCGGTATACTAGGTATATAGAGACTATATTTAACTGGGCAAATCATAGTCTTCCGTTCTGCTGACTCAGTTTGTTGCTTTTACTGTGTCATTCGTCACGTGCCGTAAAATTTTTCATAAATGTTACTTAATGAGACAGTTTAATGTGTGACGGACATATGTTAAAGCAATGTTTTAAATACTCGCACTTATCTGCTTCAGAATGACGTTTAATATTATTAAGGACGGCTAGGTTTGACTCTTGCGCAAATTAAGATAAAATTAAACTTTCATGACAGTATTGGAAAGCTTTGGCAAACGAGATTTGGGGACCAACGTTCCACCAAGCACTTGCTTTATTTACTTAATATGCTACACCCATCTGCGCTAATGTCTTTAGTGACAATAAGAATTACGACCTAAAATTTAAGGGAAGATTCTTGATTACTAATTTTTTTGTTCTTAAAAATGAACTGGTATCGTTTGTCGTTTACTGAGTACGGTACCATCTGCATCATTTCTCAAGTTAACGGGTGCAAACTTGAAAGACTAGATATGATCCCGGTGTAAATTTCCATTGCACATTCGGTAGGTAAAACCTGTCACACCTCCTTGGTTAAAGTCCCAAACAACATAAAGGTTTCACCTACGACATGAAGAAGACCTGGATAGTGAAAAAGATTAGTGCAAATTGTCTTCGTTAAGCCATGTGCGTCTTTTACGCTTGCTTTGTTCCAAGGACGCAGGCTTACAAACTGCTTATACATCAACGTATTGCAATGTGCAATAGAACTTTTCTGCGTGTTTCACCCTGCAATAATTATTGAATCAATAATTATTGAAAACCTGGAAGGAGAAGAAACTCTGAGTTTATTTCAACCCAATAAGACTCAGACATGCTTGAGGAGATAATCCTGTAATGATCAATGATTAGCAGGGGCGGATCCAGGATTTCTGAAAAGGGGGGGGGGCGAAGTTGTTCGACCTGTGATTGAGGGCACTATACCATCTAAGCGGAGCGCCACCATCAGTTGGAGCGGAGCGTACAAGAAAATTTTTGACAAAAAAACCTCCCAGATCGCCGGAAATAGCACTTCCCATGTCTTATTTTTGCATTTTCTGCTTCATATAATTTCATGTCTGAACCTCTCAACACATTAATTTTTCCACAAGTTATTAACAGGAGACAGTTATCAGGTTATCATAGGCACAGTGCCTTACTACAATGCATCCTGTTCAAGGCGTCTAATCAGATCTTTAGTAGTCATGTTCTAACTTGGTGAACATTGAGGGACTTCCTTGAGAAATTTGTGAACCATATCTTAGTTCGACTTGATGCCAGGACCCAGATACCTTGCATTGACATGTGGGCGTAAATGTACGTTTTATCACTGCATGTTTCCCTCTGCCTAATTTCTTTTGCGTGGACTCATTGAGAAAGGAAAAGTGACCCAAAATGCACGAGACTTGGCAGCCCTGTCATTGTTTTGGGTTTACGTCCAGGCAGTGTAATCATGGTATTATTGTAGGCCTTAATAGTATCAAAACTGAATGACCGAATTGTAATGATTCCGACCACTACATTTCTTAATAAAATTTTGTTGGTGGCCTGCACTGTAGGCCAATCTTAACAATCTTAACGAGGGATTAATTAACTGTCAAAACAGCATTTAGCCATTTAGTTTGTCATTGATTATGGTTATACTTGTTGATTGCTGATTTTTATTTAATTTATAATTCCTCATTTTTCTCCTTGGGAATTTATTTATGGAGGGATGTCCCCCTCACTGAAAATTTTAGGGAGGGACGTGTCCTCCCCCCCCCCCGTTCCCCCGCTTTCCGCCGCCTATGCGTAGCATAACAGAAAATTTGGGTAAAAGCACATCCCAGACAGCCGGAAAAGACACTTTTAAGGCCTTGTAATTCGCATGATTTTCCATTTTAATTCTCTTGCGGTGGCGTAGCTAGGATTTTTTGTTTGGGGGAAGGGCGGGGCTCCCGTCACTATCTAAGCGGAGCGCCACCATAAGTTGGCGCAGTGCGTACCAAGAAAATTAGAGATTTTAATACATCCCAGATCGCCGGAAATAGCACTTGTCAGGCTTGATAGCAGCCATCAAGAAGATTAATTTTTGTGAACAAAATGTAAAGTTTGATTTTATTTTATCACACATTTCTGTGAGGACGGATTAACTCAGCTGGTGTGACTTTTGGTCCCAGGGTTTCACGCTTTAATCCCGTTTTACTCAGTGGCGTACCCAGGATTTCTCTCACGGGGGCATACAGTGTGTTGTGTGATCGCCGGCCTGGGGGAGGGGTCTGAAAATTTTTGAAAAATTAGGTGTCTTTACATGCAATCTGGTGCCACATATGCTACCTTTTGAAGTAAAATTTGTGTTAAAAAATTTACGTATTTTAGGAACTAAAAAGGAAAAAAAATCGGCATTAGTGGGGAGGGCATGGCCCAATGGCCTCCCCCCAGTGTACGCCATCGCGTTTACTGTCTAAGCGGAGCGCCACCATAGGTTGGCCCGGATCGTTCCAAGAAAATTTGAAGTTTTAATACATCGCAGATGGCCGGAAATGGCACTTGCCAGGCTTGATAGCAGCCCATCCCAACTGATGCGCACTGTCTCGTAAGGTGTTTTTCGATTGGCTGATGGTATTGTATCGGTATTGTATCGTATTGATTGAATCTAATCATGTGTAGTAAGATAGCATGCGTGTGAACGTCCCAATCGACGTTCAAACTGATCTGCTGTGCGCTATGACTCCCATGTTTCGAGGTTGCTAATTGCAGCTTCATTCTCTATCACTCTTCTCTCTGTCCTTCCCTCTAGCTCTTCTCCTTTCCGTTTTTTCTCTCTTTTTTCCCTTTTATTTTTATTTATTTATTTATTTATTTATTTATTTATTTATTTATTTATTTTTTGCATTTTCAAAAAGGGGGGCCGGGGCCTCGTCGGCCCCCCCCTAGATCCGCCCCTGATTAGACTAACGGCTTTTCAGTTCTTTTGTCTGGCGCTTAAAATTTACGCTTCTTATTCTTGGCAACTTCATTCGTTTCTACTGGTTCCCTAACAAATGGGATACAACAGAGCAATCATTTGATGTGGAGGAAGTTACCGACAGCTAAATAAGAAATTCGGGGTTAAAATCCAAAACGATTGGTTATTGCTTCCTATATAAGTATAGATGCTGGTGCGAGAAGTAATGTTAATACCATATGCAAATGAGCAGACTAGTTACGAGTCTATACTGTGCAGGTGGATTTTGATCAATTTCCGCATTATTTCGCATATTGCAAAGGGGCTATATATATTCAGCTTTTTACAAGGAATCAAAGCAACACTTACGTATAAGCTACACTACGCAACAAAACGAACTATTTAATTTGCATTTAAAGCGACTGGCATTGCTGAAGGGGTAGGCAAAATTCGCCGATGTCCTCTTCAAGATGTAGCAGACGACATGTACCTATTGCGCTTAGTTTATAAAACCTTTTAGTCTTATCGAATCTTCCATGCAGTACAAAGGTAGGGGGATAAGTGTTGTTAACTAGTTTCAGGCCCGTATCCAGGGGGTTCAGGGGGTTCGTCCGAACCCCCCAGCACGACTTAGAGTTCCGCCCAAAGGCTCGAAAAAAGGGTCTTCACTCTGTCGGGGACACAAAACAGGCCTCTAAAGGGGTCAAAAGCAAAAAAAAAAAAAAGGTCTTCAGTTTTTAGACATACCAAATACCGGCTGAAAAGGGCAGTATACCGCGCGCCCAGCGCGCTGAAAATTTTTTGTTCCGCTTAGCGTGAAATCGAACCTCCCCACTGAAAAAGCTGCAGACGGGCCTGAGTTTTATGAACTGGACCTTCGCGGTGAGATTGTCGTCTTTACAGGGATTTGGGAAGGTTCTGTTCCGGTCCAAATATTAGCTCAATGAATAAGGCTATTTAAAGAACAGGGTTGTAACTGGATCTAAAATTCATGCCAAGAAAGTTCATGTCATACCTGAACATAGTCCTTATCGCAATCTGGTTCTACTTCAAATGCGACAAAATCAAGCCGTATGACGTTTTCCGTTGAGGCGATAATTCTATATTCACAATCAAGATCATCCGGGTAATTTGCTGGGTAGTTTAGTGACATCACGGGGGAACTGTCTGTGTAAAATACTTCTCTGCATAATGCAGGACCTAAAGCAAATAATAAGAATGACTACACTAAAAAATCTGAATGATGTGTTTTTCGAAGTCTTTAATCGTTATTAACAACACCGACGAACAACAGGGTAACGACTGATACTTTTCAATTTGTTGGAACGAAAGTATATTGGTACAATCCATACTTAAAAGCAGGTCTTTCAGTTTTAAGTTAAAAGAAAGTTGTCTGCAAGTTTCCAACAGACACCTTACATGCATGAAAGTACCCTTTCACCCTTCATACATTAAAAGTGAAAGGCTTGAAAACTTGAGCACCTGAACATTTTAATCCGTGCAAGCATGCAGAAAATTCGCAAGGATAGTTTGAGGAATAGCACATTGCATACGGTAGCTTAAGAGAAAACGCATTATGAGAAACATGCGGGAAAATGCGGTATCTTTTAGATTTTGTTATCACTTTTCTTTTCTCTCTTTATTCAAAATTCCAAACGTAACAATGTTTCTTTATAAAGAAAAAACATGAGCAAAAGTAAAAGTGGTTTTCTTTCACATGCATAAACTTACCTGTTGTTTCAGCATTTTCTTCCGTTGTCGAATAGATAGTAGTCGGCAAATCTGTCGTTGAGTCAAGAAGAAATGATGATATAAGAGATTATTTGATGTGTTGTTTCATTGGGGTGAATTTTCCACAGTCTATCCTTGTTCCATAACCCCAGGGGCGTCAATCCGTATTCAGATGTGGGGGGGACGGGGGACATACATGCCTTAGCACAAACCAATCCCTTTGGTTTTGAAGAGGGGGCGTCTTCCTATAGGCCCTTTCCTCCCCCCCCCCCCCGCCTTATGATGGCTGACGTTGTCCTATTCTAATAAGAATTATCATTTCAAAGTTAACATAACCATCATAGATGATCTGCCAGGTGAAATACACGGAGTCCACGGGATTACATCAAGATGTTATTTTCACCTTGTCCCAAAATATCTGAAACAACGCTTCGCAGCGTGGATCATTGTCGGAGATCATGGACCCGACCAGGCCCGTTGCTAGGGTGATATATTTGGGGGTGTGAAGGTCCCAAATTCCGACCGGCTGGATGTATTTTCCAACTGAGTGGAGGCGTTTAAATTGCACTTTGTTATGCGCTCTGCGTTTTGTATACAGCAGTGGGGATCCTTCCTTTGTCACTACATAAATGAGTCGTCCTGGGGGAGGGGTCTAAGGGGAGGGGGAATCCCCATCCCCTTTGAAAATTTTTTGTTAATTTAAGGTTGTTTAGGTGCAAAACGGTGCTATCTTTGAGATATTTTAGGAGCTTATCGTACATGGCTGGAAAATGTCCATAATGTAGTGAATCCTAATTTTCCGACTGGCTGGATGTTTTTACTAACTGCAGTGGCGGCGTGTAAATCGCACCTTTTTATTCACCCTGCGTTTGTATACAGCAGTGGGGATCCTTCCTTTGTCACTATATAAAGGTGTCATCCGGGGGAGGGGTCTAAGGGAAGGGGGCGTAGCCCTCCCCTTTGAGAAATTTTTGTTAATTTAAGGTTGCTTAGATGCAAAATGGATATCTTTGGGATATTTTTGGAGCTGATCGTAGTATAGCAAAGGTGTGAAGGATTAGCAAGGGCGTTTTCAGAATACTTTGTAGTCGTAAGTGTATTAACAATCACTATCTGCAGGCGCAGATCCAGAAATTTTGAGGGGGGCCAAGATGGAAAATCTCATGTGCACCGAAGGTGCACCACGAGCGCAAAGCACGAGTTCCTATGCGTGGTGTCCAGGGGCCCGCGATAGGGGCCCGCGATAGGGCCCCTGCGGGGTCCAGGGGGCGAAGCCCCCGGAAGCTCTCGCAGTATTTTATTTTAAGAGCACAGAAATCGGCGCCAGTTCTTATGTCAGTGAGATTTTATACCTTTTCATATTGCATGGAAATTGATGTGTATGGCTCAGTATAAGTTACTATATGTACCTGCAGTAGTTCCGAAGAATCTAAGTTATCTTAAAACTTACACGCCAACATTATGAACCCATGCAGGTAACTTGAAATGATTTTTGCCATAATGACTGTTTTATTTTCGTTATACGGTATTCAGGTATAGGACGATAGATGAAACAATTGCCCGTGAAAATTTGAATTTACATTTAAAACCATTGCTATTACAAACGGTGTCAATTCCCTTTATGGGTGTCTATCAATTAGAAGGTGGCTTCGATACTAAGTTTTCAGTTCTCATAAGAAGAGGAGGGTGAAGAAATGAATATCAGTTGCTTTACATCCTTGTTATTCTCTGAAACTCTGGAATCACGTTTATGCACACAAATAATTGGCTTAAGGTAGAACCCCACCGATGAGTAATGCGAATACTTTTTGGTCCTTATTGATAGTAAAAGGAGCAATTCAAGGCTAAAACTGCGCAGATCAAGCGAAAATCAAGAAATATTGAGAAGACTTTGCAAAAATCGTGAAAGATTTCAAATGCCTTTTAATTTTGGTAAAAAGTGATAAAAATAAATCCATCACTCAATAAAAACATACCTCTCTCAGTAAGCGTAAACAATTGCGCGCGAAGCGCGCCGAAAATTTTCGGTATAGAGCCTCCCGGGAGCTCTGCATTAATTGTACCCTGAAAAGGGGGACCAACAGGACTCTCACAACCTGACATTCATGTCGGAGGAGAGATGATATATCATCTTGTCTTTTTAGGTATAGCAAGAAGGATGGTGGACAGGCAAAATTCGTTTCAGAAAAGATTTTCGTCGTTATTGAACGTCGCGGTAAAAGTTTGGAAAATAAGCAACGGCAATTACGAATTTCAATCTTTCAGACCATGTGCTAGACTAGATTAGTCAAAGATCCCATAATGATGAGAGCCCTACAGAGAAGGAGAATGTACTTTTTAGAAAAGTGTTTACATTGGAATAATTTCTTGCGTCATAGCTTTGTCAGTGGTATATGAAATCGGGTGTAAACCCCGTCGTATGCGCGCGAAGCGCGCCGAAATTTTGAATAAAATATTAGTCCATGACAAAACCTGCATTCAGAACCTGCATCGGACACTGTCACTTTCCCACCAACCTATGCTATTCAGAAACGAATCTTCTGACTGAGAATTCTTAAAAAGCACTTTTGCTCCTTTGTTCCCCCGTGAGTAGTTACCGAAAGCTATTGATAACAAGGACACTGACACAAGGCTTGACGCTAGCGGAGCGTGCAAAACTTTGGAATTTGTCAAGAATTTCCAAAACTTATGATAGTTTGAGAACAGTTTGTGAAAGAAAATGGTTAGAACAAATAAACCAATCATCAAAACTACATCTCACCCTCCACCCTCTACAGAAATCTGTAGCTTATAAAACGACTTTGGGACCATTTTAAAATTTTCAAGATTCGATGGGGGAGGGGGACACACGTCACCCATTGCCCACTGTGCCGACGCCACTGTCTGTAGCTTAAAAGCCTTTTGAGTTCATTTTAAAACTTTTCAGAGAGTTTCGAAATCGAATAGGGTATGCACGCCGCTACTTTGCCTGCAACAGCTGGTGCCACTGTGCACAACAGCACGTCACCTGACAGCTTGTCTTTTGTATTCACTCTGCAAGTTCTTTGGCGAAATCTTTGCCTCTCAATCCCTCTAGATTACAAAAACTTTCACTCTTTAACACAAAATTGTCACTAATTTCAGTGCAGCTAGCAGGGCCCATACTGCATATGTCACGATGTTTACTTATCTAGATCTTAAGTCAAGGATCATTACTCAGCTATTCACCTGTTTTCGAACATTGTAGCCTGGTAGCTCTCCTTTCGTTGACAACCACTGTAAAAGATATCTAAAGAGATAATCCAGCTATAGCTCCACCCAACCCCTACGTTCTTATAGACACTTTTATTAATTTTTTGCTGGTAATTTTTCTTTCTCCTTTTCTTTTTTTCTTTTTCTTCCTTTTTTCTCCTTTCGTTTTTGTTTCCGTGGCGAGGGGACGGGCCCCCCAGGTCCCCCCTGGATTCGCGTCTGCACCATCTATACCGATAATGGCTTCGGCGAAGCGCTAGGTAAAATTTTTTGAAAAATGTTTAATGGCAACAACGTACTTTCAACCTTTCACAAGGGAGGCATGCAGTATGTTGTGTGACCACTGGCCTAGGGAGAGGTTTAAGGGGAGGGGTGCCCCTCCCCTTTGAAATTTTTTGAAAAATTAGGTGTCCTTACTTGCAATCTGGTGCCACATATGTTACCTTTTGAAGTAAAATTTGTGTTAAAAAATTTACGTATTTTTAGGAACTAAAAAATAGGCATCAGTGAGGGGGGCGTGGCCCAATGGGGTGTCCCCATCTCTTTTGAAAATTTTGAAAAATTCGGTGTCCTTACATGCAATCTGGTGCCAAATACGCCACCTTTTGAAGTAAATTTGTGTTAAAAATTTACGTATTTTTAGAAACTTAAAAAATCGGAATCAGTGAGGGTGGGCATGGTCGAATGGCCCTCCCCACTAATTGAATGATCCCATATTGATGCGAGGCCCCTACAAATGTTTGGAGATGTATGTCTGTTTTCGGAAAGTGTTGTGATCAGAAAAGTTCCATGTATAATTACCTTCTTAATGGTCATGAGAAGGAGTGCAAACCGTGACGCATGCGCGCGAAGCGCGCCGAAATTTTGCCATTAAATAAGATTTCCCTGACGAAATCTACATTCAGAATCCGCATCGAGGCACTTAACAATTGCCCAACAAACCTACATGTCATTCAAAAAGCCAGTCAAATAGAGCCACGACACTACTCTTTCACTCAAATGTGTGGGGGGGACATTTGATATTGTGTCCCCCACCCATCGAAATGTGGGGGGGACGTGTCCCCCCGTCCCCCCCAGGATTGACGCCCATGCCATAACCACACAACTGTCTAAAACTCATGGAAAGTTTGGGCGAGTTTGCGCATAAAGATAGCATTGTCCTGGAGAAGCCTTAATGCACATTTATTCCTAATATAAAAAAGTAACACCATTTCTCTTTTTTTTAAATACACATTTTCCTTCCACATTGTAAAACTAACCTGTTGTTTCAACATGTGCTTCCTCTGTAGAATGAGTAGTCGTCGGTGAATTTGTCGTTGTGTCTAGAAGTAAGGAAGTAAAGGATGATATATGCACAGTGCTTGACTTTTCCTTTTTTGTGGTCAATTTTTCAGTCTTTTTTAGTTGTTTAACCTTTTAACTGTCAAAATCTCGTGGAACGATGGACAAACTGTCCTTAAAGATTACATTGTCCTGCACATATTTATGCATTCCTTGGACCAGAAATAGAGCACTTCTTTATTGTACATCTGAAAACGTAGTTCTAAATTATTACAAAAGCACTGTATTCTTCCAAATGGTAAAGTGCAACAACTGTTAAAAAGTTTCTTTTTTAAGTGGCTGAATTTAGAATTCAGATTTGAAAGCTTTATGCTTTTCAATACCGTTGAAAGACATTCAATGAAAGGCTAATGAACCATGTTCCTTTATGCTTTCTTTATCTTCACGATTACAAAGGACTGAATAGCTTCACAATAAGAACTATTTATTTATACATGCCTGAAAGTCTTCTGATTTTAAGTTTTGTGTTTAGGAAGTAAGATATTTCAAAGCTTGAAAAACGTCAAATATTTTCTTTTAACACTCCGGCCCCTTGTCAAGTAGAAAAGGGGGTGGCCCCCTCTAAAAATTTCATCCCCTAGAAAACTGGAAATGCCAATGCCTTTATGCATTTAGCAAATCTCCCCCTAAAATTATTTTTGCCACATGGAACTTGCCTTAACTACTGTCAAGGTACAGGCCTGTTAACACCTCTTCGAACCTCAGTAAGCGGGCGATGGCCTATACTAAGTATCTAATGTAACATCCAAGGGCAAACTATCATTAGCTGAAGACAGCTGATATCAAGCCGTTACCAAAATGTATTTCCTAAGTTGTGAAATCCGAACATCTGACTGTGTTGTCTCACAATATAACCACTCTTCTGTGCAACCTTTCCTCTGTTTCATTCATCTGAACATGTCATTGACCAATCAAAGTAACCATCAAAGATTTGTAGAGATTGCGTGAATCTGGCTCTTCATTTTTTATGCCAATCAAACACAGCGACCAACAACACATTCCAGAGATGTTACTGTTAGCTCTGTGTGAGTGCATTTCACAACGATGAGAATCTTTTTCTTAAGGATAATATCTGGTTAAATACCCTTTCTCCATTTTGCTGATCAACAGTATCAAAGTGGAACATTACTTTCAAGAAAAGATCATAAGCGCATATAAAAAATGCATCTTCCCTTAAGATAAATAAAAAAGCAAATATTAACAAACTAGTGCCCTATAAAGAATACTTTACGGTAGGAATAGTAACCGCTTACATAATCTTAGTTTGAAACAATATAAAGTATAGAACACAGTACTATTACCTGATTTGGTGCTTTGCTGTGTGGTTTTTTGAGCTTCACTTGTTGTCCCTAAAATATCCAATAAGATTTATGAATTAAAGTAAGCAGTAAAATTAACACATATACAATTATTATACTCTTTAAATTTTAAAAATTGGTTTGTCCACAGCAATGTGAGAACTTAATTATTTATTTTGGATGAAGGTGAAAAGCAATACCTCATTGGGCGCAGGTTTGTTGAGTTGTTTCAAAGTTTTCACGGCTGTTCCCAAGAAATAACAGACAATTTGGCACAACACATACAAATAATCCGAAATTGAGAGTCAAAAGTTAAGGTAGGTAGCTTTTCGGCTTATTATGATTAGAGCTTCTACGACTACAGATAAGCCATAGCTCGGTTTCGATGTTACTGTTTTGAACAAGCAAACAGTCTTAAGTGCCTCAAGGGAATGGCTCTAATTTAGCCTTGAGATACTAGACAAAAAGCCTGAAGACGTATTCAGCGAAGGTCACACTATATAGGATTACGGTCCGATTTTTGTGATTTTTAGTTAAAATTTTCTCCATCCCTGGTGGTAAAGAGCCAAAAATTTGCCAACCTGTGAAAATGGAAAAATTTGCGAACAAATGAAATGTAAACTAATTATTTCGTGACGTCACACCAGTAGACAGCGTTTATCGGACACGCGTGCAAAAATCTGATTGGATTTACGAACAAATACCGCTCTGTTAAGCTGTAAAAGTTATATTATGGTAGCAGAACAATTTATCTTGATTCAAACTAGGATGAGTTATCGACATAGCGTGGCCATCCTTAGAACAAAGTCTGAATAAAAAACTATTGGTCCGATTTAGAAAAAATCGGATCAGATTTCAGGCTGAAAATCGCTCCTTACAAGAATTTCAAAGCATATACGTACGATATTACTTCCAAATTTGACAAAGAAAAAACAGATTGTTTTCTATATGTCCACATGTCGGAGCCATTGTGACTTTTAAAGTCCCGAGAAAAATTAATGCATTTCTGCCAAAATTTACGTTGAATTTTGCCTTTTAAAGCACTGAAAACTTGGTGGATACTACCGTAATTGTGTTGACTATTATTGTTCTTAAATCTGACTGCTAGTTTGGATATACGAGGTTTTACTGTACGGAAATTCAGCCCTAAAATTACAGATACACACCTACTGAGCCTGAACTCGCCAAAAGTGGATACAAACTATTCTTAAATGATTTTGCGATCGTAAAAGGTCGCTGTGTTGGTTTGTATATAAGGCTCGACCACGAAGCTGAGGAGCATGATGTAATTCCCAATTTGTCGAAAGTATTTGGGTGAAAGTACACCTGGGATCTAAGGAAAATCTATTTATTGGGTGTATATAAAATCCCCAATAGGAGGGGGGGGGGACCTTTCTTATGTAAGGAACCTCTTACGGCTTGTTAAGAGCTTACAGAAAAAACTTAACAGTTTGGTGTAATTCGGCGATTTAATTGCCCAAATATAAACTAGGAAACTGGGAGGTTAGAAACAGCGACGAGATAAATTTTTTGAATGTATTCAAGAGTTTTACTCTATCCAGCTTGTTACCAAGCCTACCAGAACGCGAAAGTTTTGGAAATATGTAAATTTAAAGAGAAAGGTTAAATATTTGATACCGGAACTACGGAAAGTTGTTAACGGAGAAATTAAAGTGGTACAAATGGTGTAGACAAGGCAAAACTTTTAGCTGATTATTCAGCAATGCTTTTACGGTGGAGCCAGAGGGAGAAGTACCATCGTTTGATTTTAAGGAAATCAAACTTAGTTTGTAAGTAATAGTTTTTCTTAATACGAAGTTTAAGCACTGTTGAAGGAGCTCGACCCAAATAAAGCGCTTTGACCAGATCATATCCACACAAGGGTGCTGCGTAAATTAGAGGATTTTTTTTCATTCCTCTGACAATTATTTTTAATTCTCTAATCACTTTAGGAGTGGGGTCTGATGAGCGGAACACTTGTATACAAAATGTCAGATAAAAGTGACCCTGGCAATTATCGTCCTGTACGTTTAACTAATGTGTGTTGTAAGGTTTTAGCAAAACTTATTAGGAGTGAAACAATGCACCATGTTGTTCAAAATGAGCTACTAAGAAATTATCAAGTTGGTTCTTATTGGAGGGAGGTCTATGTAAATTCAATTACTGATGGCCATAATCCATTGGACGGATATACTGGATAAAAGTGACTCAATCGATATCATTCACATGGATTTTATGAAAGTTTTTGTTACTGTTCCGCATTATTGACACGTGAGTAAGACAGTTTCGGTATAAGAAAGAAGTCATTTTATGGATAGAAAGTTTTCTTTTTGGCAGAAAATAGCGAGTTAAGTTTAATACTTCTTTACCGAAGTACAGGTCAGTTTTAAGTAGCATCCCCAAGAAATCGTTTTAGGTCCCCTTTTATTTGTTTTGTATATGAACGATTTGCCAGATTGTGTAAAATCCACAACATTTATCTGCTGATGAGACTAAGCTGTACAAAAATAAAACTTGTGTCAGTGATAGAACAAGTTTACGTAATGATTTGAATTCCCTGCAATGATGGTCTGATAAATGGTTACTGCGATTTCATCCCATAAATGTAAACTAGTTTCCATTGGTAAAATGCTAACAAGTAACATATAGTACTTTTTGGATGAAAGTGGTCAGAAGCTATGCTTGGGATGTTGCAACAGAAGAAAAAGATATAAGGGCTATTGTAGATAATAAATTGAAATTTTCCAGTCATACAACTGCTCAAGTAAGAAAAAGCAATCGTTTAATTGGCATTATGAGTAGACTATTTGCTTTTTCAGACGATACGGTATATATTTTAAAAATTTATTTCAAACTTTGGTTCGACCTCATATAGAATACACTGCAAGTGTGTGGAATCCATTCTGAAGTGTGAATATTGATTTTTTACAAATGTACAGAGACAGGCTAGTAAGCAAGTTTTCGGACTAAGTAATTTATCATATCCCCAAAGTTTGAGAAAATTAAAGTCACCAACTTTGGAGTATACAAGATTAAGAGGGCATATGAGTGAAGTTTTTAAGATTCTTCAGATCAGTTTAAGACGAGATATATCTAGAGGACGTAATATTAAAGACAAACACTCCTCACCCCACTGTACATTTTGGTTGAGGGATATCAAAATTATCAGTTGGTGCCTGCTCTTAGATTGACAACAAAGTTTAAAAATTCAAAAGATGCAGAGTAGCCCACATTCCACACAATGCAGAGTGTTCTGACTATACATTATAGCCCTGTATGCACACGAGATATGGCCTTAAGCAATAAAGTAGGTTTGTGTCTACACAAGGAGCTTAAGACAGTTGTGGGAGGGGCTAGAAGTTGAAAGAATTGGAACTGTCTGCAATGACAAGATTTGACCTTTAAGTTACAAAAATAGCTTTTTTGGCAGCACGTGAGGAAATTTTTGTCTAAAAACAGAATCATGAATGCTTGGAACAATTTAGCAAAAGAGGTGTGTATGCGTTTTTGTCCTTTGATAGGAAAGTTCAGAAATAAATTTTGATTGTTTTGAGTTTGATTTTAATTTTCCTACATTCCAGGGTAATTTTGTTTTGATGCCAACAAAAGGTTTTACTGTATCCTGAGTCCGTAAACTGTAAAATCATATCATATCATATCATATCATATCACATCACATCACAACACATCATATTATAAAACTGCAATTATTACCAACTGTTGTTTCCCTGTTTTCTTGAGTTGTAGATTTTGTAGTCATCCCGTTCAAAGTAGTTGTCTCTAAGAAGAAGAAAAAACTGACTTATCAACGTTTCCACTTCACCAGTATTTATAACTGTCTTCAATATTCTTATCCTACAATAATCTTGAAACATCCAGGAATCAAAAGATTAAAATAACGTACGGCAAGTGAAGACCTTATGCATTGACTTCACGCTGACTTTCAAGTTAGAGGTCAAACAATGAAGCTAGCTAAATAAGGTAAACTACTTTGTTACACTTATTGCATACGAGACGCAGCCTTCGCACGCACACGTGAACTCATGCGTGTATCGGACCGGTACAAAAAATGTGTTTATGTAAGTTAAAATGCAACGCGCGTTTACCTCAGCCGAGAGCGCACTCTCTGTTCTATGACGTCATACGCATGAGGTCTATTAAAGGAAAAATGCACTCAGCCCAAATTGAATAAGTGTATTCCGGCATTCAAACTAATGATTGGCTCTCTTTAATTACCGTACGTAACAACAATTTCGGAAATGAATTTTTAAATTTATGCAAAATGCCCTCCTTGTTTACAATAAGAACGCCACTTTTATGTTCTGAAACATTATCAAAGATATTTGCAGTAGAAATAAGAGGAGATTTGCCACATTTAGTTCATAGGTCAAAGTAAGTTTGGGGCGACTGCTTTATCCCTTTAGGCAAACAGGGTTTTCTACTCATAAATTTTTTCTTGTTTTATTTCATCACCTTAAACAATTCAAAGAGATGTTTTCTTCTTCAGTTCAAAATTTTGATAAGGCATTTAACAAACCATTTCATATTTGGAGAAAAGAATTGGGGATAAGAGAGAAGTATTCCGTTTTTCCATTATTATACAAAAGTACTTGCTTCTATCTTCTTTATAATTTTATCCTGGTACTGAAATTCTTTAATGTGTATCAGAAACCCTTGCATATTTTTACCTTTTGCGTTTGAAACAAGGAGATGTTACCTTTCGCAAACAACATCCTGCATGTACTTACCTATTGAGGTTGGAACAAGTTCTCTTCTTTGTGTAGTAGTGAACTTAGTGGTCTTCTTGTCTCCAGTCGTAATTTCTAGACAAAGTTCATGAGTTCAGTTAATAATTGGTTTATAATGTCGAGCTTAACTTGCATGTATTCAAGGAAAAGAAGTACATCTGGCCAAGAAAAAATAAGTCTTTCTCAATTAAAACAAATATCCAGCCGTGAGATGCTAGAGACTTACATTGATTTCCTTGTACCACCTATTGTTGATTGTGATCAAAGGCTGTGATGGCCATCATATAGTATTCATAAAACCAAGAGAAAACTTGCCACTTTTACTTAAGTTTGTATGCATCCATGTTAATTTTATTTCACTCAATGATGTGAACTAATATCCACTTGTGTCACAATGCAATGAACTAATTCCATTCAATTTTGTTACTGGAATCAATTACACGCACACCCCACAGGATCTTACCATATGTTGCTTGCATTGGCTTATTTTCTAGAGTCGACAATGGAGTTGATGACTTTTCGTTCGTTGTCATTTCTTAATAAAACAGGAAGTAAAGGAAACAGAATCCAAATAAATACCATACAGTAGACGGGCATAGAACTGAATAGGGCAGAGACACTATGGGGATGGATAGGATACGGCAGAACATAATAAAAAAAAACAGGATAGGATGGACACCAGCGATATTCATACTCCCTCTTCGACTATTGCTCAGAGCAGGGAGGTGTCAAGACCTCCCTGCTCCTTGCGGGATCTCAATAACTTACTATTGTGACGGGGTAATATTGATATACTGACTTCAAGATCTTATCTCAATGACTTTACGCAAATAATATGGATATTTTTACTGATATATAAATTTTTAAATTTTTAATATATTGAAATTGTTACAAATATTTTAATTTTTAAAAATTATTTTATGCTAAAAATAACCAAATATTTTAATTATTTATTTATTTATTATTTTAATTATTATTTATTTTATAAATATTTAAAATTTTGCTAAAAATAGTCAGATTTTTAAAATTTAAACTGTTGAAATTTTACTAAAAGGATCTCAATATCTCATTGTGACAGGACGACATTAATATATTAATATCTAAGATTTTATTGTATCAATATTCATTTAATTATTAAATTATATGATGTTAATTTCTAAATATGGTTATGGCATGATGTTAACAAAATGACCGTATGTGATCTTAATAACCTAACATTGTGACCTAAAATATTAAGAAATAATGACTTCTGTTTGTAATATTTGAATTTCTTTCTGTTTCGATACTAACATATTGACATTTTATTGAGAAATTCAAGAACTTTTTACACTGGAAGTTTGAAACATGAAGATCTCGGATGTCAACTTCTTAGTTAATTCTATGTAAATGTCAATGTATTAAAATATTGAGATCCTTAAAATGTTGATAAGTTAAGATCTTGATTGCCAGTGCTTTTATGTCTTCTGACATAATTATTAACATCTTGGGTATCCCTTTCTCCACATCTCTAAATGAATATATTAAGATATTGCGATCCCGTTTTGCATGTTTTAATAGTTTACGCCGAAATGTTGATGTTACAAGATTTCGGATGTTAACATCTCCACATCTCGTACTGAAAAAGGTCCCGATAGTCACATTGCATCTCAATGATCTGCATGACACCTTAAAAGCTCCTTAAAATGTGACTTTGTGTTGGTTTATTTTCTGCGATATCTTGAATTTTTTATATTTTCGTCATCTCGTGAAACTGATGCATCCATTTTTGCAATACTTTTAGGGGTCACACGAATCTTGCTTTTTCTTTACTCCCTCTTTCAAATTACCATTTAATTACCGGAAGACCGTTTTCGGCAAGAAAATATGATTTACTTTATTTAGATAACATTCTTTTATCTCCGAATCCTTTCCCAAAGCCTTGTTTCAGTCAGTGATGATAACTGGATAATCCTTGATAAGACTGACTTGGTATGAAATGCGAGATTAGGTTTCAACAGACACTAAAAGAGGAGCACTACTAGTAAACTTCAGCCCAGTCGTTTCTTAAATTAAAAGAATGTTATTTGGTAGACAAAATATCTTCATACGGGTATTACAATATATTGCTACACTCATGTCATGTAACAATACATTATGACTATGAAAGTATTACTTCATCAAGTGGTTAAGTTTCATTTAGTGAATGTACTAAGACTTCGTTGCATCTTCATTGTCTTTGAGAATATATCACTCAGGATATTATACGTCGATATAATTTAAATTCTAAGGAATAATTGATCTTTTTATTCGGGTACACTTGTGTCTGTCGATAATGTAACTTTATGTCTGTAATACCTTTAATTGATGCAGATCTTTGGTTCTGACATACATTTATTTATTTATGCTTCCGTATACAACTGCTACTAGCTAATTCTTGACAAAAGGGACTTATCCTTACCAATGCTGGTAAACCCTAGAGCGTCTTGCGAGGTCAAATCGATAGCAGTTGGTAGCGTTGTAAATGGATGATTAGTGCCTCTTACACCTGGGGAAAGTTAATCAAAATTGGAAATATGTAACATTGTTAACATTTTATAATAACGCATTAGTTATAAATTGCGAAACCTCAAATATTTGCATAAAACTGCTAGCAAAAGGTATCCACATTTTACTACACTTTCGGTGTATATAATCTTTTTCATAGTTTGACAAATACTTGAAAACTAGCTGACAGGTCACCAGCTAATTCTTGACTCTATTGAAGGTATGAGAAACTATCCGAGGAGATCCCTTCCAGATAACAAGAATGGCAATATTTTGACCATAAAAATACATGGAAAGATTGACTTTACTGCAAGGGATTTGGAAATTTGCTCTAATTCTTTTCTTTTTGAGCTCCAAAACTAAGTAATTAAGCCTCACCTGAAAGATTTGGCGTGCAACTGGTCAATCTAGTAGTTCTGGTGGGAGAGTGTGGATTGAAAGGTAATAAAAGGGAATTGAGTAAACCTGAAAGTATAAGAGTCAAAAGAACGATTATCTAAATAATGCCACTTCAGATCGATTCACAATTATATCACTTCGGAAACAGTGACATAGAACAATTACAACATTAGGTACTTTGAAATTGTTCTGGAGAAGTTGACATAAAAGAACACGTAATGTCCTTTTCTTGGCCTTTTGCTAAAAAAGAAAATGATAAATAACTAAATAAACAAAACAGACAAAAGATGGCATCGATGGCAATGGAAAGATTTTCTTTATGTCACTATATTAACAATGACCCAGAATTTATTGATAATTTGTGAGAACAGTTTACTGACAAAGAATTCAAGACAGGACGTTACCGGGTAGTGAAAAGTCGTCTATTGAGTCAAACTTTTTAGAGTCCATTGATTCTAAAATTTCATTGCACTGCGTCTTGATAAAAATCGATGTCCCGTCACCAAAGTGTTGTCCTTTAAAGCAAATTGGGTCATCCAGATCTGCGGAGAAAAAAAGATATTGTGAGATATATTATTGAGTCATATAAACAATGCTTTTACGGTTTGTGAATAAGAGGTAGGCAAAATAAGATGTTTTTACATGAGAAAGAATTTCATGTAATAAAGGTCGGCCACTAATCATTTTCACATTTGAATAAGATACACTAACTGGACATATTAAAGGAAATTGTAAGCAACAAAGGGAAGGAATCGGTTGTGCACTCGAAAAAAGGTTGAGTTATAGGGCCCCAAGCCGAAAGCTGGCTAAATATTTGACTAGGTTTTGTTCTGCCAAACATGAATCAAGTTTAGTAAACTTTTAACCAAACCTAATGAAATAAATAATCAGATTCAGGGTCCTTGGTCATATTCGGTTCAATTCGTACGAAAACGGAGGCAAGATTTAGTTGACATATTTATACTGTTAAGCATCAGAGAACTTTGTGACAGAAAGAGGAAAATGTTTGATAAGCTCGATTGATATTTCAAAACTACTAGTTAAGGCAGTGATTTTGCCCTTCACGTTTTCCAACGGTTTAATTGGTAGCTGTGTACCCGACGATTTCGACATAAAGTTAGCATGCAAGTAAAGAAAATGCATTGATGAATAGCCATACTATTATCTCCTTGTCAAAGTGTCACACTAAAAAATATCGACTACCAGCTATAAATTTCAAAGCTGTTCAAAACTTGAAACATTTCTGCCGAGAATAGTTTTTAATACTTGACATTTGTATTCATTGCAACAAATCTAACCTTTTTACAAGTAAAACTTTACATGCTCTGTATGTGAACGCTCATTAACTAATTGACCTGTTGCTTGCTCCTTTTGGGCCTCCTAACCTTAATCTCCACTCTACATGCAAAAAGAGTGAAATTTAATCCAAAAGAAACTGTAGTTTGGGACCGCTCCTAGTAGGAGTGAATTTCCCTCGGGGTGGAGTGAAAATTCACTCCAAATAGAGCGATACTTCACTCGCATGGAATGATATATCGTTCTACTTCGAGCGAATTTTCACTCCACCCCGAGTGAAATTCACTCTTACTAGGAGTTGTCCCAAACTACAGTCTCTTTTGGAGTGAATTTCACTCTTTTGCATTATTAGTGACAGTTCGGTAATACTTCATTTTCAGAGAAACAAGTACTACGGGAAGGTATTTCTTTTGTCATTCCCATTACACCAAATACTTAGTTGACCATATTTTAGTTTTCTAGATTTTTTTGCACCACAGAGGTGATGTCTTTTCTGTTTCTTTATATTTTTCATTACAAACGAAGGACAGACGATGTACGGGCTGTTTTGAAAGTTTTATAAAAGTGATACAGTAGTTGCAACTGCATAAAGCTGTTAACGACCCCAGACTACTTACAAATAAATAAACCGAAACAAATTTAATATTCAGTAATATTTGTCTTAAAACAAAGTCATTCGAATCTTTCACAGGTCCCACTAACGATTTGTAATACGAACTTCTAAGAAAGCACGGCCTCTTAAATACTCTACAATTTCACTCTCTGACAACTTTTAACGCCCACTATGTTTCTTATTATGGTTTATTGACTGGAATGCTGCAGAGATTTTTCTATTACCGATGAACTTATTACTTAGGAATGTATCAACCTTCTTAGCTTTGCTATTTTTATGACAAGCTCTTTACCAAATATTGCAAACAACAAAAAAGAGTAATAGCTCTAATACAGTAACTTTTTCATTTTCGGTCCATACGATGGAGTAAATTATTCTATCCCATTTACGGCACAGGATAATTCAAGTTTTCATTCAGTAACTTGTCTATGAGTTTATGTAGAACTACACTTTAAAAATGTCTACAGACGTTTGTAGGATTACAGAGCAAAATAAAGAAATACAAAGATGAAACGGAAAAAGTACTGTCAATTTGTTGCAACAAATTGACAGCACTTTTTCCGTTTTCTTTAATATGTATTTCTTTGTTTTTTGTTCTGTAAATCTACAGAAAGTTTTTGCAGTGTAACTCTACCATTTCCTCTTGCTACAGCGTAAAAGTAATATTGTTAAATTGTTCCTTGCTATTTATAAAACTGTTTGGTAAACAAAGCTAAAATATGTTAAAATAATAATATCAAGATATCACCAAATATTCATTTAAATTAGAAACATTATATTGTCACAATTTGTATCAAAATTTTCAAAAATGTCGAATTACTCATTCGCCTTGTATTCCCTTGTGTATCGATAAATAATGGAATAATTTTCTCATCCGTCCTCTATCTCACTTCTTAGTTAGTAATACCTATCATATCATTTCAGGAACGCCAACCCACCCTACCTATTCACTTCAAATTTTGTGCAAGAAAAGTCGCCAGTGTATTGATTTGTTTTAATAACTGCGCTACTAGCAAGTCTATGTTTTCACTCAAACGAAGTTTGAATATTTATTACATCTGAGCTCTAAGTTGTTAAATCTGATAGATTTTTGAACTTTTAATCCTGAAATCAATTTTAGGCACAAGAGATCATCTGACAATAATACTCCCTGCAGAAATATTTATCAGTGCACAATGAATATATTTTCCATGAACTTGGTTCTTTAATTTTTGCTTTTTGTACTTATTTTTATCTAGTTAATTCGTACAATTGCTATGGTTATTACAAACTTAGAAAGCAGATGCTTGGATAGACTTCTGTTTTTCTTTCTATTCTTTTCAACCCGTTTGATTTGTTCCTGACTTTTATCCCCTGTAAATTGTTTTAAGAGGAAGATAGGCTAAACAACAATGTTCTTACTCTTTATCCTATTTGTGTAAATTTCAACGGCAGCTTTAAACTGCTCTGATATTATTAAGATTATAAATTTAAATGATTGTATACAGCGACAAAATATGTAAAACCTGATTGTCAAAAAATAGTCAAAAGTGGCAAATACTTTTAATACACACAGGGAAATAACATCTTATTTCAAAAGTAACGTAACTTACTTGCAAAAGAACACTGCAGAAGAGCCAATATTAGAGATGATGTGTATTTATTAAATGACGCCATTTTAGGTGAATATGAGAGCCGAGATGACTTTCAAAGAGACTTGTCGTAGAATAGATTCCAGTTACTGAAAACGCCCAAAATTAAAAAGAAAGAAAATGCAAAAAGGTAAAAGGACAATTAAAACTTTCCTTTCTATGGAAAAAAGATGCCCCTCTTTCAAAACCATTAGTCATACACTGATATCCCCTACGTACATGAAAGTGAGAACCGTTTGGAGTTCTTGCGTTTGTGGTTTTGATAATCTTCTAGGGACGTATTATTATAAGGCTATTGCAGACAATATATTCTAACAAGAAAACTCTTTTTCAACAAGAAAAAACATGAAACTTACACGTCCCCCGAACAAACAAAAGTCATCAGTAGTTGAACGCTAAGGCAATTTTCACACCAATGTATTTAATTCTGACGAAAACGTCCAACTGAGCTCTCAAAGCGTGTGCAGCTCAAGTCAACACCAAATGCTTATTTCCGTTCACCTACTGGCAATGCAAATGAAGATATTTTTATGGGTCATTTACGCAGTTTTACAAGTGAGACAATGTCAATGACAAATATTTATTGGTGTCAACGACACACATCTTGGAATTAGCTCCCTCTTTCATTTGTCCATTGATCTACGTAAAAGCTCGTTAGGCTTTCGTGTTTACAAGTTTAAAATCAATGCAATACTACTTTTTTCCAGAAAGTTTGGCTAATTTTGTTTCCAGAAATGACATTGCCTTGGATCAATAATCTTCCATTGCCATCGAAAATCTTTTTTGAAGATACAGTATATCCTATATGAGTGTTCTTTAACATCATAGGCGGCTTCTTGTGTGATTGAAATTGATCAATTTGTAGCAGTTAAGATTTGTACTAGGTGGTTTGACTCTGTTTCCATGGAGACAGTAGAAAAAACTGTTTTGTTGATACAGTTTTGATTACGTCAATTGTCTTTAGCATGTATACCTTTTTTGTCTGGCTATGAGGAGGCCAGTCTTGAATTTGTGTCAAAACGAATTCTTCCAATGCATTATTAAAGCCTCCGTTAGAGTTAAAATAAGATAAAAATAACTAAGCAACTCTGCACTAGGAGAAAATGACAGAGGCTTTGACTTTGAAAGAGTTTTTTAAGTTTTTGTTAGACAAGAAATGGTTCACCTTATGCCGTCACCATCTAATGTGCGCATTGCGCGCTTCTTCTTTTCCAGAATTCGTAAGAGCGAAGAGTTGGAACCAGAAAGCACAAAGGCTTAGTGATTCCTTGCCGAAAGGACATATGCTTTGGAGCATTGAGGTTTATCCCTCAAAAATATCCTTCTTGAAATATAATGTTTTACTATGTTTTCACGACTGACCTCTCTGTAGTCAAATGACCTTTGACCCTTCACTTAAGTTTTTGTAAACATTTGTCTTCCACAAGCTGCGTATAAGATCGGTGACAGTTACATACCATGTTTTCACAGTTTGTCTTCTCTTGAACCTCCAATGACCTCAAATCGCCGCCATAAACAATTTATTCGTAGAATGCAACATAGGGGCATCCTCATGCCAACTAGGAAACCCATCAAAATTACCCTTATGAGATATCATGTTTACGAGGTTTTGACAATACGACCTCTTGTCACTCCAAAGGATTTTGGATCTCAATCGAAAACAAAAGTATTCTTGTAATAGGCACGTAGCATCAACATACAAAGTATTAGATACCTTCCTGAAATACCATGTTTACACGCAGTTTACAAGCTTTTCGTCGTGTCACCCTGTGACCTCAGATGATCTTGCAAAAAACCACTTTGGTTCCTTCTCAGGAAAAGGGAAATCTACACACCAAATTCCTATCTTGAAATATCGTGTCTAAATGTTTTTCCTCTTTTGTCTTTTGGTGACCTTAAATGGCCTTTAAACTTTGCGAAAACGAAAGGTTTCTGACTCTTGATATGAAAAAATCTATATCCTAAGTGTGAAAAGTATTCATCATTCTTACCTTGAGATAACGTGTTTACATGCTGTTTGCAAGTTCTTTGTAGTTTCACCTCTTGTGACCTCAGATGACCCTTAATCTCCAACAAAAACAATATGCTATTCTCATAATATGATTAATCTAAATACCAAGTAAAAATATTGCTTATCACTCTTGTTCTTGAAATATTGTGTTACAAGGTTTTTCGGTTTTTGACTTACGGTGACTTCAAATGACCTTTGGCTAGAGCCAAAATTTTTCCGTTTTCTAAATTCGGGATTCCGTTTGTTAATTTTTCATTTTCCGTGATCTTCCCGTTTTCCCGCCATTTTCTGTGTTTTGTCCGTTTTCAATAAATAAGGAATGTTTACTATGAATAGGCATAGTGCACGGTTTTCTGTGGACAGGGTCTCGGTAGTTCTGGGTATGTGTGTACGATTTTCGCGCTGTTAAGCTGTAGAAGAGCAGTAGTAGAGTCTAGTAGACCTTGATAAACAGTAAGAGTATCCATTGTTCTCCGCTTTGAGTGTTCTAAAACTGAAAGTCTACAACTTTGCCCACATTTCTAATGTTTTTTTTCTTTGCCGGTCAAAATTGCGAATTCCGTGTTCTATTACCAATTCCGTGAATTCTGTCCGTTTTCCGTAACGCGGAAAAATGTTGGCTATAACCTTTGCCCCATCACCATTAACAATAGGGTTTTTCACTTTTAATATGACAAATCTATATCTCAAGTGTGAAAAGCATCCATCATTCCCATCTTGAGATAATGTGTTTACAAGCAATTTACGAAGTTTTCTTAGTCTCATCTCCAGTGACCTCAGATAAACGTTGTCCTCTACCAGAAACAGTGTGGTCATTTACTGACCATAGTGTATCCACATTCTAAGTATGAAAAGTATCCGTGCTTCCCACCTTGACATATCGTATTCACAATGTTTCAGGTTTTTACCTCAGTTGACCTCGAATGACCTCTTACCTCCCCTCAAAATAATGGGGTTCTTTCCCTTACATGGTTAATCTGTATACCAAGTATGAGGAGTATCCATCCTTCCTCTCTTGAAATATTGTGCTTACTAGCAAAGCGTCATAAACCCAGAGACATACACAGCGCCAGTGTGATTGCATAGATTCCTTTCGCCTTCGGAAAGAAACCAAAAAGAGAAGGTGCGGACACTGGCACTGGAACTTGGAGGGGCAAGCAGCCTGGCGAGACGACTGAATGTAGTGTAAATGTAAATTTCTTAAAACATGAAATCTCAAACAAAAAATCATATGCAAATTACAAGATCAAGTGACGCATCATCGCATCCCTGCAATCTTCGAGGCGGTACGCTACTCGCTAACTGGTGTTGGCGCTTCGCTTAGTGCCCCACTCCTTCCCCTTATAAAATTACCCTATCAAAACCTTTGTAAGAAACTATGGTTTATATCTAAAACAGTAAAGACTTCTATATCTCATATTTCAGTCACGCTGCAAGCATACTCATAGCACAATTTGACAACTAACAACACATGGTAATTACAGTTCACTTCTTTTTGTCTTACTGCAAAGACCACAGTTTGTTGCTCGTGCACATTCTCTGTTAGGTGAAAACCCTTTTCAATGAAACCCCTAGTACTAAAAAGCTTATCCTTTTACCGAATGACTCGCTAAAATATTATGAAGCTACACAACGTGACTTCCAATAGGAAAACGGTGATTACATCCGGTGCCGTGAGTATCTCATGTTGGTGGACAAAACCATTCAAACCCACGAATTTTGACATGTTTTGGGGTAGTTTTGGGCGTTCTTAGACAAAAAACCAGTAATATTATTATAGGGTAGGCTTTAAGCCCTACCCAGTCTTTTGTTTCCTACGGCCCTGAAGTCTTGTGCCCAAACTTGAGAGATACACTTGCAAGAACATGCTATGATTGACACTTTCCTAAAGATATTTTAATACTCTTTTAATGTTACAACATGAATTCATGGTTCTTTAAATGAAAGGGGTGCTCAGTTTGTGATGGTGGGTGAGCAAAGTAACATACTGACACACTTATGAATGACGAAATCATAGTTTACGTATATGCAACTTTAAGTGGGTTTGTTTGTTTGTGTGTTTGTGGTACGACTCTCTGAATGTAAAAGAGTGAAATTCACTCTTGGACGATTGGCCACAGTAATCAATATTTTATCTACTTGAAATTGATTAAGATTTCAAAGTATTCGGTGTGGTAATTAAGTCAAAATGAGTGAAACTTTCACTCGATTTGGAGTAGAATGTCACTCAAAACAGAGAGTGGTTCCTGTAGTCACGTTTTTGGTAGACTTTTTACTCTTTTACATTTATAGAGTAGACTTTCATAGCTTTGCCATTATGATTTTTGGTATCAGAATGTTCGACGGTTCAGAATTAGCTAGGTAAATTTCAAGAAATGAGGCATTCATAGAAAAAAAAACAAATGCTTTGAAAATTTATTGCCTGGGCTTAAAGTGAAAAAGGTATTTTTTTGCCAGTGCAGTGTACACAGATCCTATACTCCTTCCAATAAAGTAGACTCGCGCTGTGATTTGGAAGTTCCAGACAATTTGTATTTGCCGTATCGAACTGCATAATGCAGGTAATGTAGTCTACAAAAACGAAATGCCAAAGTACGCCAAAGGGTAAACAGAATCATGTCTTAGTATTTGACTTTAATTCTATGTACAAACGGTGCTCTGAGGTGTAACATTAATGGCAAAGAGGCCAACTCCAATTCTAAAGGAAATTGCTGAGTGCTTACTTACATATGATTGTAAAACGATTCTACTCTGGGAAAGTTTCGGGCGAGTGTAAAAGTACTCTCCACGGACTCCATCATCTGTCAGCCACTTAGCCGATGATTTCTAAAGAAATAATGTTGCTCATTCTAATAAATGGAAGGTGTGAAATATGCAAAAAGATGAATTGGATGAAGCGTTTCAAACATGAAATATGGCGCTTCCAGGGGGCCAGGTGAAAAACGAATTTGACTTACACTCTTTAACATTGTATTTATATGAGAAATAGGAGTAAAAGAGGTTTGATTTCTAATAATGGCATTACATTTCAGATGTAGTTGCTGTGAAGGTGCACCAACATTAAAGTGCATGATTTACTCGATGTAAACCTCTCACTCCTTAAGTTTCTTCAGTTCTCTTTCTGAGAACTTTACAGTATATTTTACAGAGAAATTTTTGCACAGCAGAGTACTTATGCCTTCAAAGTTTCTTGGATCTGACAGGGATTATACACAACGTCACTTATTATTAGCGGAGATTATTCTTAAACCTAGGGGGATGAACGAACCAACGGCGCTGAGAGGTTGAAGGCGCCTCGGGGGCACGAAGCGCTTCCCTGACGGCGTGGGGACCAGGGCCCTCTTTAGGCTCCTAGTGGGTCGAGGGCAACCCCCGGGGTCAGAAGCGAGAGAAACTGGAAGCTCTGGGCCCTTTCAAACTTGTGAGCATTAGAATGAAGCATTTAACTCTTAATTGAGCTCTAAACATACCACGAAAAAGATAATTTCGACCATTTTCTCATTTCAGTAGGAATTCCTTGAAGGGACAGACGGAGCAAAGCCCCGAAAAGCAAGGGAATGTTTATAAAATTCTGAGTATTACAATGAAAAAGTTTAGCAACTTCAAAAGGAAATTAGATGCGTATTTAGTAGACCAAAAAAATGAAAATTTTATCATACCTCTTGGAGGTCAAGCTCATCCAAAGCACGGCAGAGTAAGCCCTAATTTTTAAAAGGGGCGAAGGTGGCACAGTAGTTACATTGTAATGCCTTGCAACTGAGAAGTCCCAGGATCAAATCATTTACAGGACCATTTGCAACGTTCTGCCTCAACAATTTTTATTCTGCCTGAATGATGACATTGGTAGATTCAAATTGACAAATTAATATTGGGTTTTTGGTTGTTTGACCCAAAGTGTTATCCACTTAATTAAGTTATTGACCAAAGGTGTACGGTAAGCTTCTAAAAATGGCGCAAGCCTGGGGAATACTCTTATCCGTCGGGTTGGGACGTTTAACTAGTAGTCCCGAGTTGGAATTTAGTACAGCCATTTTTCACTACCCTCTGAGTACTAGCAGAAAAAAGAAAAGGCCAATTTCATTCTTGTTCATCTACCATCATCAACCTGATGTAGGTCCTCTTTAAGCCCGAGTATCTTCCGGGTGTTACTTGCACTTGGGAACTGGGTGCGGAAATGCAACACTTGCCTTTAAGATGAAGTGTAAAATATTAAAGTGATTTGGAAGTGAAGTCAATGTTTTTTGTCGAATGATAGCACTTGATGAGTTCTTCGCGATGATTTCACCAATTTCCATAATATGATCAGACGTTATGGAAAAATCAAAAGTTTGTCACAATTCATCACAATAACACTCGTTTCGATTCATTTCAGTGAAGAGTTTCTTCAAACTTTGACTTCGACTACGCTCCTTACCGATGTGGGGATTCGCCACATATGCTGGGAATATTTTAGACTTGAACAGTGCGCCAAACATTCAAACGATCGTTGGCATTTAGGCAACGTAGATTATCTAAACGCTCATGGAGAATGGCAAGTCCCTTGATTGGAAATTTTTAAGTTTGTCCCGTGTAAGCAAGGAAGCTCATTTTGAAGATTATTACTTAAAGTATATATATTAAAGAAGGTAAGGAAGTCAACAGAGGCCAAAGAAAAAGAACAAAGAAAGGGATTAAAATATGTTTTGCACATACTGTCAGAGTAATTCGGCTTTCTTTTAACATCCCCAACAACCAGGGGCGTACCTAGGATGAAATTGTTAGGGGGCCTAGGTATCAAATGGGAGGTCACGGCAGTGATCGCCGTCCTTAATTCTTACACATTTTATTAAGACGCTTACAATTTGGGAGGACTGGCAAACATCTGGGGAGCCCAGATCCCCCGTAGCTACGCACCTGCCAGCAACCCGTTACTTTGACACCCCGTGCTCTCAAAATTATCAGTGTCCGTCAACTATTCATCATACTAGATGTGCAATAATACGAGGGGCGGATCCAGGATTTTACAAAAGAGATGTGGGGGTGGTGGTGGTGGTGGGCTTATTCGGAAGTAAGTTCAAAACTACGAGCGTCAAATATACGAAGCCTCGATGAGGGCAGGGAAGGAGTTCTGGGGGAATCTAAATTAGACACTGTTAAATGGTATTTACTGACATCTAGCAATCAACATTGGTATACATAAACTTTGTAGTGTAGCCTTATAACTGTCTCAAAGAAGAATGTGATGGATGTCCAAAAACAGGAGGGGGTTTAAACCGAAACATTTTACTCTGCATTTGCGCCTGTTTTACCGTCCGTTCTTGAAACCACACTTTATGGAATATTTGTAACCAGATAAAAGAAATAAACACAATGTCGGATAAGCGGAGATTCTTTTTACATTAAAAGCAAAACAAGAGACTTGCCCCAGTAACCAGGTAACGAGGATGATTTAGATTAATATTTTGAAAACATAAGCTCTCTTACCCCTTATTTGACGCTCGTCGCTTCGAAATTTGCTCTCACGGAATTAACCCCCTCCCTTTGTGTAAAATCTTGGACCCTCTCTCCTACATGCCATTGTTACTTGGGATTCTTCAGCCTTAGCAGTTTGGGATATATTTGGTAAAGCTTTTGCACAAATTGTACTGAACAGTTCTACTCCATAAATTTTTCAGACACATAATTGGTACAATGTAAAATTGTATTTATTGAGGAATTTCTCTTAAAGACAATTAGAGTTTCCTATGAGTATCATCATATCTTCAATTTATGAGTCTACCAGGTGCGCGAAATGTCCCACAGATATCTCTCAAGTCATACACAAAAGTTAATTATTAGTAGGTTACGTAATAAACTACTGAATTCATTAATCGAGATGACAAAACTGTTCAGTTGCTGTTTGATGTTACATAAAGCTGATATAATATTACCATGGTGCCGTCAATGAATTAAGTTTAAATGTCTACAATTCACCCTTATCTTCTTTTTCGACAATAAACCTATTTTCCCCCTTTATTTTGGTGCTGACGTGATTGCCCGTGCAATCAATCAAAAGATCGATGAAGACAAAGTCATTGCTCAATTAAAAGTAAATTTACAGTATGAAATGTTTCGATTTTACTACAGAAGTAGGCATTTTAGAAAATTAAGGTCGTCCAAAAAAAGTTCAGTGATAAATATAAGTCATGTCAAAGTAGAACAGGAATCGACACAGTTTTGGGGGGATGATGGAACCCATACGATAAGAAATTATGGCTGCAAAACAAGAAAATGGTATTATTTTCTTGTACTGACAAGGAACCTAAACGAATTTCAAAAGGTAAAATAATCTGAAGTATATTTGCCTAACACACTTTACCTTTCTTAAAAAGCCTGGCACCATGTGAATGACATTCACTCGTTGTATTGTTTTCTTTTTTCTTTTTTTTTTACAGTCATGATTTCTATAGTCAAAGGAGTAACTAACTGTTTTCTGTTGCTTCTACTATGAGTTAAACGGCGTTACTCCTTTAATTGTACAAATTGAAGAAATAACTTTGTGGTACAAGTGTGTCACATAGACGCTTTTAATTACGACAAAAGATGTACTCCTTTAAAGAAAGGGATCAGATTTACGTGAGCGAGGAAGCCTATGTGCAGATTATACGTTTTGCTGACGTAACTGTTTGGTCAAGTTCTCTTAAGCCATATCCTTCTTGAAATCCATGGCGGTTCTGGTATCTGAAAAATCATGCACCTCTAGCCGTAATCACTTTTGTGCCATATGGAATCTAGTGACCTGTGCATAAATGGCACCCACCGCTACATTTGATTCGATAGTTACGGTTCGGAAGCTTTGGGTGCATGTCACGTGAAAGGACGGGTTCAAAGACTATATCTCTTGCACGATTTTTTTTTGTACTGCGCGTGCCCACCACAATGTTGGCGTTATCTGCCAAGAAGACGGTTCCTGCACAGCGGAGTTTTGAGAAAGAAAGTTGCGTACTGGCTCAAATATTGGATATCAACCGTTCAGTCAACTAAACCTCCACTTGTTTAACAGCTCTGGACGTGGGCGTTTCACCACTATTCTTGCACACAATAAAAAAAAGTCCCAATAGAAGACCTCATATGAACCATTCAGCATTTTAGAGTGGTTTTCATTTGGTGCATGCAGTTCTTTCACAAAAAGACTGAAATAAAGAAATAAAAGTTTTCATTGGTGGAAGAAAAGGCAAAATATCCCGTAAGGCAGCTTTTTACTTGTGAAATAGTATTACTTGTGTATGCAATGTCATCATTGTAATAAGACATTAAAACAAGACGATGTGTCAGGAGTACATGCCTTCCCAGCCACGGTCCGGGGCCCGAGCTCACATGTGTACGGTACGCTAGATTAAAGCCACTTGCAAAAGTTGCATGCCTCGCAACCCGTGCCTTTTTGATAGATCCTGAGCACATTTTATCTGAAATTCAATGTAAGTTCAATGACCTGGCCACGATTTTCATGTTACAGCTAATAAATTTGCAGTTGATAAGCTTTCGCCGTACACCTACCTTTACTGAGGACTACGTAAAAGGCCTTCACTAGCGTCACTCCAACAGATCGACGTAGGCATATCTGTTGTGAATGCTCAACATAAGCTGCTCTCCATAAGGGAACGGGGTGCCCCAAATGTTTGCAAAGCATGTTCTTCCATGCATCTTGAAAAAGATAACAATTTATTTGGTTATACGAGATGGTATAAATAAATAGAAAGTATTTCTTATAAAAGTACATTGTAGGAAACAGAAGTGTAAGTTGCTCTATGACATATGTTTATTTTGTGTTTTCATGTGTCAAAAAATGTTTTACTTTCAAAAATGGGCGAATAGGAAAGCGTTTATTTGGTAAAATCAATGATGGCGCAAAGCGTTCACTGCCAGGCGTGTGAGAGGATTGATGTAAAATGCTATAATTTTTTAATTCGAAGCTGTATCGATGTCAGATCAAACTTGAATTGGTTGGAATCTCTAACGGCATCCCTAGGCAGTGTTCAATTAAATCCAGTAGAAGCAGAGCATAGAAGAACCCGGAGGGACAACAGTCATGTTTCGTCCGAACATTGAACGGAGTCGAGAGAATGTTTCAAACTGCAAGTTTAGTTGTTAAAATGAACATCAAAAAGTTGATCAAAGCTACAGTGAGTCCTCTGACTGACTCATTTGCAGATTTTTCAGGGCTGCAACCGAGTTCAGCTAACGCAAGTGTCCCGCGATTCTGGGCCAATTCAGCCAGGCCATTTGACAATGTAGCATAACATAAAAATGGTTTTTATACCTTTATAAAGGTATATCGAATAGTACCACTGAACGTTTATTGAAAAGGTCACTTAAGGAGTCAATTTCATCGTCTCAGCTACCCTGCAATTTAGTTGACTGTGTGTGACCATTCATGTATTAAACCATGCACTAGTAATAACGTAATTTTAAAGAAACATTTGTGTAACTTTCGTTTGTGTGAAATAGCCTGCACTCGGCTCCGAGTAGGAGTCCAGCTGCAGCTAGACTGGTCCATCGACCAATTCCGACACCAGCACCTCCCATTCCGGGCCATTTCCAAGTCCAGTGAAAACGGACTCTAGTCCGGACTGGGGCTTTGCAGTCCTGCTATTTGTATAGGTGATGAACTGCCGTTCTTAAAAAAAAAACACTGTATCGGGAGGAGCTGAGATCCATAGTACTATTTCATAGTTTTCAAGTGTCTTTATAATTAACATTTTCGTTATTTTAAGAAAACAATCCAGGAAGCAAACATTTGTTTATGGCTCCTTGGCGAAGGTGAAACGTATTGTGACACAATAACAGGAAAAGAAATTTTTTAGGGTGGAGCTGACTTGATAGTTGAGTGTACACTGCTTTGTATTCGAGAGGTCCCGGGCTCAAATCCCGATGGCACCTCCTGGAAATTTTCTAGGTCTCAAAAGCTGCTTGTTTTGTCATGGCAGTATTGAGGTTTCTGGTTGTGCGTCACAGGAAGTTATCCGATTCATGCTTTCACTGAGTCGGTTAATCTGTCAAACAGTGGTGCGGAGCAGGGGGTCGAACAAGGAATCTCCCTCTCTCACAGCCTTTGAGAAAGTAGCTCAGGATTGGGTATACACTCCTTCCGTTGCATAGGGACGCGAAATGGAGGTTGCAGGGTCAGGATTGGGAGACTGATTAATACACTCTTGCCTCATCAACCTCTGAGCTCTAGTCAAATTTAGCTGGTGTTCCGTCATCCACGGTCAATTGGTGTAGGGTCCGCTCTGAGTTAAAGAGCTGTAACCATGAAATGTTAAACTTTAACCTTGGTAATGTGCATAATTTAGGCTATCTCATTTGATCCAAATGTGAAGCCGTTTTGTTTGTTTCAAGTCTCTTATGATGGAGTAACAATTACCTGTTATGACTGTAAAGATGATAAAGATAGTAAACAAACATTTTGGAGCAGCACATGATCCTCAGTGGTTTAAGTTAGATCATTTAATTTAAACTATCATAGCCTAGGCTACGTAATGTTTGAGTAAAGCCTATATAGGCATCTAGGCCTAATGTTATTTCTCTCGTACACTTTCTTCCCTAAATTAGTATATGGGAAGCCCCAAAGCGACCTGAATACATGGACATCCGACTGCGGACTAATTTGAGTTTTGTAACGATGAGATAAAAAACAACAAAACCAATGGTGATACAATATAAATGATATGGGCTGGCCAAGGCGGAACCTAACAGGCCTAAGGCCACTCTGAGAAGACAGACCGTTAAGGCCCGTCTACACGCTCATACATTAGTTCATGAAAACCGCCATACAACAATTGCTGGGAATATGAAACATGCAGCTAAAAGTTTGTACACCTTAATACTGTTGAAAGTTGTTCAAATTTGTTGGGAGAGCAATCCACAATATGATACGTTGGTCCATGAGCATCTTCATACAAATGTATGATGATGTTTGTGACCAAATATACGACCGTGTAGAAGGGGCTTTAAGTAATTCGTCTCAGCAAAGACGAAGCAATTGTTTGGAACTTGTTAGTTACATCTTTCAAGGTGGCAACGCTTTGCTTCAAGGTAGCTTAACCCTTTTTGTTACTGCAATTTCTCACATTAGATAGGCCTTTTGAGATATATTTCTCTCAGTTCTAGCCTAACCTGACTTCGAGCAATGAACCTAATAAGGCCACTTACGCATTGCGTGTAAGCATATGGTCTTATGTGCATATGTGTCACATGTGTGAATCCTGTCCGCAAACAGTGTTGTTGTCTCCAGTAAAATCACCAGCCTTACAAACACAGTACATTATGTAGGAGACTCACGAAATTTGAATGTGGCCTTGCCATAATCTCCACTAGATAGGCCTTAATTAGGCCTATACGGCGAAGGCCTAATAATAAATTCTAAACATAAGATTAGTGGCCAGCCATGGTGACAAGCTCTTCCTACCTAGATTTCTCCCTTAACCTAGTGGTCTCCCTTAGCCTAGTTTTCTTGTTACTGACATTTTATGCCACAAGATGTTCAAGGATGGAAGCCAAGGTATGCGGAGAAAATAGTATTGTACAGTTGTAGAAGCTGTGTAAATGACACTGATTCAGCTCGATTGACAAGAAGTTCACGGTTGCAGATAAAACCAAATTTCATTCAAGAAGACCAAGAGATGTTTAAAAGTCGTACTCAGTGCAGCATTTAAGTGTGATGCTTTAAACCATTTGCCACCACTAGGAGACTGCTCTCTCAGAGGAGGAACATATTTGATTCAATGTATGGTGCTCACTCACAAATGAGCTATCATGTAAATATAATGTGTCCAAAATCATGATACCACATTTTGTCATTAAGTCTGTGTGTTTAGGCAACCCACCCTGCACAAGGACAACAGACAAGTTCCAACTCAAATATACCTGTTGCAAGAGTCACAGGAGTTAAGCCTATCATGAATTTATTTAATCACTGATTAGAAAACCAGCACCTCTCATCAGGTAAGTGTTGTATAATTATAAGAACTACGCCCACTGTGTATACAGCACTGGCAGAATTGTAAGAGCCCCTTCACCAAAAAATGAAGCCATGGTCAGGTGTCAGTATAAAAATGTTTGAAAATTCATGCATATTTGTGTTCAGAATATGACAGAGTGACTCTTTTTATTTAACCATTTCATCATACTATTTAAATAATTGCTCACAAAAAATGCGACAAAGACACATAACTACATCAAATATGCAAGGTTGACATAGAAAAATTATACTATAGACCTTATGCATATGATGTCACAGAGCAGAAAGTGCGCCCTCGCTTTGAAGAAAATGACGTGTCATTGTAAGTTACACCGACAATGCAGAGATCTAATTTGTGCACTTGGGCATACGAGCGTAAGTCTACTACACGCGTGCGAAATGTACGCCGTGAGTGCTAGTGTGCTTTATTGTTTTCCTCCAAAATGACGCCAGTGTGATGTCAATGCATAAGATCTATTTGTAAAGGTTGTCCTTCAGTGACACCATTGTCACTGAAGTAGTCATAATTAACTCCAACAAAGGGCGTCCTCACTTTTCACAAACTCTTTTGATTGGTTCACAGCCTAGGCACATGGCGATGTCAGTGCCACTCTAAATCTTTGCAAGTGAACTACTCTCACTAATTTTCTTGTTGTGTTCCTGAATCTTGTTTGTGATGTCTTAAAAAATAACAACATGTTTCTTGGTGCTTTGACAAAGTGTTAACGTTTTGACGCATGTAAAATTTACGAGGTGTATTTTGGACTAATGCGTCCGACTCATGCGACAGACCAGGGAGCTGCAGGGAGCTGTAAGCTCCCTGGACAGACGCAAGGAAATATAAGATCGTGTAAATAGGCTTTAACTTAAGACCTGTTTACAAGATGAGAAGTGATGATGATGAGTAAGGGCTCCCTAACCTAATCTATCAAAAATATACAAAGCTTAACTCTTCTTGTCGGTAAATTGTTTATATTACTCACTGTTGCTACTAGCTGGGGTAACATACGGGGAAGCCAATCTTCCCAGACTTCTGACCCCTGGTAAAGTATGAAGATATGCACTCTCGTCAGTAGGATGGCGATTTTATCTGAAAGTCGAGGTAACAGCCGGGATTGTGAGCTATTTACCCTCGGAACCAAGTCCGTCCTCAAAGAGGGAGGGGGATCCCCTGTAAAACTTTTCTCCCTCCATAACATTAAAATCACTATTGCCTTAATGCATTTCAGTATATCGCGCCCTCTAAAAACATATTTCACCTCCTGGAAGCTGTTTTCCCCCTTTCAGTACCTTGTCTGTTACGGGCCTGCTAAGAATACCGGAGAAAAGAAAGCCAATCTCACTATTTTTTATCCACGATCAACTTGGCATGATATGATCCCCAATAACGACCCCAAGTGACCTTTAGGACAGGAATGCACTTAGCCAAATACAGTAAAATTTCTTCAGACATGATCCAGAGATTTGAAAAGATTGTAAAAAGTGAGCTGTTTGTGGGATTTCATATGAGGTAGTGGCTTGTACCAGCGGAGTACTTCCAAAAGCACAGAGATGGAATAAAATGGACGAAATTTATTGTGTAAATAAGAGAATTGTTGGTGCTTTCCCTGTAGACTGTTAACTTCTTTCCCTCAGTGAGAAGCCGATAGGCTCTGAGCACACAGAACTACGTTCGAAAACAATCATGAAGTTAATGCGCTTAAAATTAGTTCTTCGGGTTTCATGGAATATACACGCACCCTCAATTGAAAAAAACAAAACATTTATAATCGAACAGATTACCTCCCTTTAAATTGATCTGAAGTAAACTTTCAGAAATCTGGAGAACAGAATTCTACTTGTATGTTATAATAGTTGAGTACTAGTGTTAAAATTTTCAATATTCAACACGATCCCACTACTGTCTTATCGTAGCCTACCTTGAGAGGCAAGCTTCAGGTGTTCGAGTCTACCCAAGGATGCACCGTATTGCCTGCTTTCATTTATCGTTTTAATGTGTAAGCTTTCAGGTGGCCATTTTTTTTTTTCAAAACCAACAGCAAAGATTGAGGGGCTGTTTCCCTTTTTATCACCATGTCTTAATAGAACCTGTTAAAGGTCACAGTTTTCTTGTGTAGACTTCATTAGGTTTGGAGACTCATTTATTCCATCATTTTGGCCACGCTAGTAGAGTAATGAAACACTAAGTTTATAAATTCCACATTGTAGGAAAACGCAAGCACCCCCCTCCAATTTTCTACAACAAACGCATTTGTGGTATTGTAATTCCGTTGCTCCCTCAAACATAATAAAGTTAGTAAGAGTAAGTAAAGCTAGTAAGGCCCCTGGCCTGATGGGATCCATCCTGCCATTCTCCATTAATCCTCCGAGATTTTGTCAGTTCCTCTTTGCATTATTTTCAGAAGTTTCTGGATTCAAACTTTATACCTGCTGACTGGTGGATAGCTAATGTTACTCCAATTTTCAAAAAGGGGGATCGGAGCTTGCCTTGCAATTATAGGCAGGTCAGTTTAACCAGTGTTGTGTGCAAAGTTATGGAATCTGTAATCACTAGTTTCTACTTCTACTACGCTTATTGGCAAACTTAAGTAGGTCTTTCCCTTCTACCACTAGTTGCTTACTTAGGTCAATAAGGTCCTCAAATTTAGCCAAGGGCCAGTATCCACGTTATCGCACAAAAATACAAAATGACATTATTGCTTCTACGTAACTGAAGAAAGATCTTAGTTTCGGTGGCTTTCGTTGCACTGTCGAACTATCTAAGTATGACGATACCCTAAATTTTAAAAATCGGTCCTGGCAGAATCGGCAAAAATTTCACAATTCAAAAGCTTACCACGCAGGCAAATATTAACTCAAAATATTTCAAATATTTTAGAAGAAGACTGCTCACCAGCCCTGAGAAATTACGCACGACACGTGAGTTGCAAGTTATGTACACATATATTACAGGACTCTTTAGAAATAAGTTTTAGCAATCTTGTTTTCATATAGTCCTGGAGTAACTTTCATCTGCTCTTGTCCGCCACCTCCTACAAACTCGCACTCAGTGATGCTTTAACTTGGAAACTTGGAGTGTCCATTAAACCTAGAACAGTACTTACATACCAGATAATAGTTGCGTGTTTGTGGGTCGAAATACTAAAAACTATATGCGTTGGTCAGGGATTGTTCCTTCCTTCGACGCGTTTAAATGGGAGCTTCCTGAACTGTTCGGAGTCTGCAGTTCATTCCCACCTGGCCGGTATTACCCCAAAACCTTGAAAACAGTAAAAATAAGATTTCAAATGTTTCACCTCATTTCACGCCAATTTCGGAAAATTTGGTTACCGTGCGGGGCCCTACTTTACACCTAATTCGTCGTTTCAACGACCATTCTCTCAGCTCATATACATGTTTTGTTCTTCTTTCTTGCCTAAGGATATAGGAGTCACTTTAAATGTTTCGGAGTATTCTATGCGCTAATATTGTGCATTATCAGACAATTCAACACACCAACCACACACCACCCCTATAGTATGTGAATCAGAACTAACGAACTTCGTTTTCTCCTCAAAATCACTTCCCTAGCAAACAGGGGAATCAGATGTCCCCCGATACGAGCTATTCTGTGCCCTCCTGGGGGCGAGGATGGTGTGATCGGTTGTAAGACCAGCGCTGATTGTGAGGGACTGGAGATATGTTGCCCTGATATTTGCAAGAACATTTGTAAGAATCCTGTTTTGGACAGTAAGTTCATTTCATATTTAATTTATGAAATAAAGGGAACTAATCTTCATTTTGACAACAGTTTTAGAGGAAATGATTTTGCGCATCCCCGCTGTCATTGTAATATTGACCGCACTCAGCACACCAAGCTGGCAGTGTCTCAGACTGTACACACGTGCAAATTACGCAGTTTTCTTAGCATGGCATCCTTGCATAATCGTATTAAATTTTCTGCACGCCTCCTAGAAAAAATGTGACTACTAGTCACCTTTACATCAATGACGGTGGTCATAATTGATCACGGTGGTCCATATTAATGACGGTGGTCATAGGCTGATTAATGACGGTGGTCATAACATATATCAAAGAATGTACACTTTCACCATGGCATTCATAGGCAGATGAGGAGACAGTTGTAAAAAAGGTAATTGTTGATGTTTAGCTATGAGATGCATACAGCTGACTGCGATGCTAACCTCATCGCTGAAATTGATGCAGGGTTTTTCGAAGGCAAAAGCTCTGCCTTTTGAAGTAAGTACAGTCAGAAAGACCGTTTTGTAATACGATTCATACGGGTAAACGGACCCTCCCTAATAGGACATGGGCCAGGGGCACTGTACGGGCATCCCTCACAACCCTTCGATCCAATATTTTTTAACTACTCTATGGTCGCCGTAAACATGAAATTAAGTAGAAACAGTAAACATTTACGGTCTGACTCATCTAAATGGCTCCGCCGCACATAACGTTAGTTTATATTTAAGGTTCATTCGTAAATAAATCATTTAATACATGCTTTAAATAATTGCTTTTAACACCTTTTCATAATTTTTATAAATATTAGGGATTTATTTGCTAAAAAATTTCAATAAGAATCCAGGTCAACCAAGATGCTCAAGAAAAATGACTGCCAATTAATAATTTATTAAAATTTTGGAATAATAAAGAAAATAATCTTTAAAAATATTTTGACAGGGTTGCTCTAAGTATCTCTTTATACTTTTTGATAAATTTTGAAAATTTAATGTTCTGAACATTTTTGTCGGTGTCCAGGTCAACCAAGATGGTTAATAATACATTACCATAAAAGTACGAATGTAATTTTTAAAACATGTATATGATATGTGATCAAGGATCATATGTATAGTTGTATGGAGCATTGTCTTAATTTGCAAAATAAAACGTCCCAGAGAAATAATTCCTCAGAATTAGTTTGGGACACGTTTCTTATTTATCTTTACACAGTCCACACACCAAGATAGTTTAGCTTTCTTGAACTTTTCCCTGGTACATCAAACAGCTCTGACTTCTTAACCGTTGCCACAAACACTGGGATACAACATTTACCTTTTCCAGGATCTTAACCTTCCTCTATGTCTAGCTTCTAGTCAGAAAAACTCTTGCTACATGTATGTTTGACCAGGACGAATGGAAACCTTCTTCTGTAGCTAGACCCAAATTTTATACGACACACGTACAAGACGAAAGAATATGAGCAATGTATTGACAAGGTTCTTAGTTTAAAATCTCATAGCCACTTAATTCAAACGGTTTTGGTGATTGCTATCACCACCGTGTAAACTTTAAGGTACTTTTGTTGATCAATAAAGTATAGTCGTACAATACGTACATGCATAGCATGTGTGTCTACTGAATCAAACATGATGAGAAATATGACAGTGACGGAATGTGTCATGTGTCCATCTTTCAGGACGACAACACTAAATTTTCCTCGTTTTATATTGGTAATTTTCTAGCTTGTTCATAGATGTGGGCGTGATATCTCTTATTTTTTAGAAAGGACTACGGGTAGAACAACCCTGTAGCTAGGAATTCAGAAAGAGAGGTATACATGCACTGCAAAAGGCACGGGGGGGGGGGGGGAGGGGCGGTGAAGATTATTCTTTGTAGCCAATGGTGCGGCCAGAAATTGGTAGTTTGGGGGACCACGAGGGATGTTATCTTATGCCCAACCCAGCTAGCCTGATATTCCAGTAGCTAAGACCCTTTTTTACTTTAACCTTGTTATATCATCTAAAGTTATTTTTTGATTGAAAATTGATTGTTATGGCGTTCGAGGTGAAAAAATAGCTGTTGGCACTCTGGTAGTGCAGAAATTAGCATAAACAAAATGGCCGCCAAAATGAGTAACATGGTAGCTTCGTTCCCGATTGGACTTGTAAATGGGTTGAGAATTTGAGGACGCGGAATCCGAAGTTCTGAGGCAAAACTCTAAAAATGTAAAGAATTGCAATAGAAGGGGAGATTTACAGCAGAGAGGGTGCCGTACATAACCATAGGCAAAGATGCCACTGCTTGCAACCTTGTTTTTCAGGGACATTCCAAGACGTCGAATGCGAATTGGTCCAAATTTCAGGAGACGTGTTTCCTGGATTTTCTGAAATTTTAGCTCATGGGAGTAAGTCAGAGGTGGGGAACCTCCCGACGCGGGCAGTAAAAGGCCTGTGGAGGCACTTTATCCGACCTGCGAGACCATTTCATTTGGCTATCGAGACAATATGATCCCACCCAAAAGACTATTTCATCCTACCCTCTCGACATCTCATATATACAATTTCAGAAGTACATGGCATTTAATTCATGATAGATTTTGAAGGAAAAAGATAGTCACCCCAATTTGAATTAGTATAAACTGGTGTCGTAAACGGCCCTTCTTACGGGTGTGATAGTATTTTCCCCGCTAAATTTTTAAGTTCATGCCGATTAACTCCTTGGTTTACTTTCAGTATTCAATATTTGTGTTCGCCAATATCCTGGAAGACATTTTTACAGTGGTAAGGAACATAAAAAATAAGAATTTTCAGATTTATATATAGTTCAAAATATATTTCGGCAACTACTTATTCCCGTTTACCCATAGTTTATCCTGTTAACCATTTTCCATATATATATATATATATATATATATATATATATATATATATATATATATAATATATATATATATATATATATATATAATGGGTAAATATGCTTGCATAGTACTACTACTAGTGTGGTACTACATACACCAGTATGCACTGTATACCCTGTTAGTACGCATAAACTAGGTGCACAACCTTTGCACCAGCCTACTAGTAGTAATGTTGCACTTTTGCTTTCAGAATATAGGCTATAGTGCATTGAGCGGAAGTGAACTCTTAAATATCCCTGTAGTAACTGACAATATTTTGTGGGAACTATGTTAGTGCACGTGGATTCCGGGGATCAGAGACCATTCGCACTTATACATGGGTAGAAAATACAGAAAGTGGATGATTTTACAATTATAACAGCAAAAACGATAAAATTTCTCCCAAACCAGTATCACTTTGCGCCCACTTTTCGTAGGTGCTCTTCATTATTACTCCATAGTTATTAAAAAGGCAAATGGTCAAATTGATATCTGTCAGCTAAGCCTTTATCATCTAATACCTTTTTAAATATCTTGGATAAAAATGCAATCATTCTAATACCTTCAAATTTTTACATACTCTAGAGTTTCATGGGTTCTCGGTCCCTCACCACAATCCTTCCACTTATTTGCACAAGCTTATTTCCATTGCATTGCATTTTGCAATCACTTTAAGGACAAAAGCTGTAGGCTATAAAGGAGTTACCTGTGTTCCCTGGTACTTGGACCTGTAAATTCGTATTCAGCTTTCTGAAATGCACCCGAAAATATACATTCTAAGCAGTATTCATTAGCTATCAGCTCATTGCATCTCGACTACTGTTATGTAAAACAGCACCCCAGATTCTGTGAAATGGAGGCCTTTACTGCGATTTTTCACATTTTCAGAATTTTGAACAAAATTCCACGTCCTCCAAAGCACCAGAAATATTCTTTCTTAAACCTTTTTTTCAACTCCAATGGGGAACAGAACCACTACTTCTGTAGGGTAGTTTTGGCGGTCATTTTGTTTATGTTAATTATAAAATTTGCTCAACACTGCCAGAGTGCCAGCAACTATTTTTTCATCTTAACTAGGTACTCGTTTGCTTAAAACTCTTGATGCCCGTCCTCTACCTTGGTTGGTGTGTACCTGGTTTTGCCATGGGCAGAGTGGTTCACGTGCATTATTGTGCTAATAATATCAACCAGGCAAAGAGGGCCAAGTCTGAGGATTGCGCTCGAAGTGCGCCGAGATTCTGCATTAGAAATTCCTGACCAGAGTAACGTTTGCATGAAGGCACACCACTGAGATATTTCCAGCTCTCTAACTAAATTTGCCTTCCAAGATGGCGAATTTGAAATCAAAAGAAAGGTGTATAGTGTCACGAGGACAAAGAAGTAAAATTCGGTTGGCAAAAAGTTTTTCTAGTATAAGACTATGCACACCTGCTCTCCTGCTGCCAGTGCCAATTGCAGATAAAAGGAAAGGAACTCCAGTTGCATTATCACCTGTAAAGACGAAATTGTTGGCAGGGGGCCAAAGCTATTTTAGTGGAAAGAGGTCTGAAGGTTTCAGAATCTGAGATGATAGGACACTTACGTTTTTAGCTCTAAGAGAGCAAGGTTATTTTTATTTCGAGAGGTGCACCCAAAATTTCGTTTTTCTGAAGTTAAGTTTTCTCTGTTTGAGACGGGGTAGACCAGTCGTTGCTAAAGACGTACTGTTAGAATAAACCTCAGTACATTTTTGCAATCGCCGTGTTCCCTGTGCACGTATGCTGTGGTGCTACTGGCAGGAGACCTGTAGAAAGGGGTGCATTTTTGTATGATGTTTGTATTCTCTACCGACGTTTAGCTGTTGGAGCGAAGCCTCGGACTGGTCACCTAACTACCTGTGTCTGTATCTATCCGTGTTGTGTGTCGCCATCAAAGATGGTAAGCCGTAATTTATATTCTTTAACGTAACTTTTTAAATTTGGTCTGTAAGAAAATGATAGGTCCAATTTGTTTAAGTGGAAGTATTGTATCACGAATCTGAGAAGTTATTCATATCAGTTGTGAAAATCAAAATGTCCCAATGTGTGGGGATGTCCATGATTGGAAATTGGAAAATATGGGGAGGAAAAGCCTAAGTATTTATGCACTTTTTATATCAGGTGTATGGATTTGTTTGTCCATATACAGGCTTTTGGGGAATGACTGGACATGCCGTTTGATCCTATAGGGCCTAGCTTTTGACGGCATCGCTACTGTTTAACCGTCTCCTATTTTCGAGTCTGAGCCACGTGCTGCCCGGACCACCGTACTGCCTGTTGACGACCCGTGATTCTGCTGAACTTGGACCCCTATTGGTTATTCTATTCAGCGTCAAACCACGTGACTTATAGTAAATCGTGTGCCTAACCACACTGAACTGTTTTTGTTTTGGGGGATAAAATTCTGATATGCATGTAGCTACAAGGTCTTGCTTATACTATATGGGTATATGGGATTGGTGTTTATTGAAGTAATTTAATTATTTATTGAAAGCGAATTACAAGCTGCTTTTTTCTAGTTAATTTCTGTACAGTGGAATGAGAGTTTTTGTGTTTTAGTTTATCCCGAAAGAAAAAGGGGGATCATTTACTCTAAAAGAGTTTGTCTGTAAAAGAGACTATTTTCAATTTCGTTTGTTCTTATTAATTCAATATATATATTATTTTATTCTTAGTAAACTTAAAACCGAACGAGTTTGTACTTTTTGGTGTCGTCGGTCATTTAGGTTTATGCGAGTGAAACTGAACCTGGGTATGTCAGTTATCCTGAGGGAGCTTTTTTTTCTGAGGGATTTTGTGACATATAGAGAAATGTGGAAAAGCCTGTTTCTTTGTATCTGTGCAATTCTGTAATTCTCCATAATTACACCTGCAACGAAGAACAAATGTAAAACCTTTTGTTGTAGAATAAAGTTGAATTAGTTTGAAGCGTTGTTGAAGAAAACAGAACTGAAGGTGACAGAGCGCAAAGCGCGTGAAAAGTTTGGTAGTTGGAGAGTTGAAAAACTTTCCAGACAGAAAAGTCGTACGGTCCATCATTCACGGTCCCCCTTGTCCCCGACTGGATACAGGCCTGGGGAGAATCACGGTTATTTTCGGTAAGAAGAAACATTCCGAAAAGGCGCTTTACCGAAATCATAACTTTTCATAAATAAGTCAGTGGTAAGGAGGTTGTCTCTAACAGCGGTTCAGAGACGGCGAGGGAAGAATTCACTAGTACGGTTAGGAACATGTTCATGTTTCAAAAGTACGATATTTAATCATTTACCCTGTAAGCGTTCAACATTCGAAAGTGCAATAAGTCATATGGTTAGAAGACGAGGGGAGAGGGGAAGCACTGGGGCACGTAGGAACGTAGCTAGCTTCAGATACCATTGTGTTGCTTCTCTGTGTAAACATTACAAACATGTTTAGACAGTATCAGCTCAAAACTGCCCAATAGCACCTCCCGTACGTGTCTAACGTATTGCACCATAGGTACTTCCCTGACAGTTGAACGTAGTTCCAACACTCTTAAATATGCTATAGTAACCTCATCGAAAGTAGAGAGACTTTTGAACACTTTGAAAATTGCCACTTCCATGTTTTGGCTGTCCTTACTGGCTAACTCCCCTTTCGAATCATAAAGGATACGATGCCATTAACTCTGATACCGTTGACATTATCTTTTACGTTTTTTTTCAGCTTCGTGAATCCTTCGGATCTTAAGGTATGCAGCAGTGAAAAAGCTTCTGGTATTTATTCCCCAGAGTGTGAATTTGGAGCTACCTCATATTTCCTTTGTTGTCCACGAGGTGAAGGGATCTATGCTTCTGTGTTAAAATGCTTTAAAAAAGATATACCTCACTGGTTCCAAAAAATTGGCGCATTTACTGTTTTATCTTACGAGGTTTCTGTACTTTGTTTACTCCGTAAATGATACTTCGCCATCTTAGGGGACCAAAATGTCCATGTGGAACACTCCCTATAAAAAAAGTGGTATCATGGTGACCCCACCAAGTTTCTACTACGATATGCACTGTAAAAAGTGGTTAACACTTTTTGTAACAGATAATAAACGCGTCTTGGCGTTTATGTAACCGAAACAACAATAACATACATAAGCAAATTAAAACGTCTAAAACGCCAACTTTAACACATTGACGCCACTTTAACCCATCTCGTAAACACGTTTATGCGTTTGTTTCATGATTACTGTAAACATCAAGTTGTTTTTAATAAAAAAAAAGGTTAACATATATATAAAACATATAAACGTGTTTGCGGAGTGCACTTTAACTGACGTCATTATCTTTATCATGTGTTAATATTCGTTCAGTCATTCACTGTGCTTATACATTTCGTTGTTCGTTTTCTAATTCTTAAACGCCATAATGTGTTCAAAAAATGAAGACGTCTCTTTTTACAGTGTGGTACTCATGGCCGGTTGTTGATAAAGGCTTATCACATGAAAGGGTTCCGATCAACCACAGCCATCCAAGGCTATTTCAGTCAGGATCAGAGCTTAAAGCGTACAATGATATTTGAGGTTATTTCAAACAAAATGTATCTAACATATGACCGAAAAGTCTGGAGAAACTTTTTAAATATAAATAATACAGCTCATCTACAACATGGCCAAGAAGTTTTAAAGAGTTCTTTAGCTGCTTAACCTGCCTATTTCCAAATCTTTCTCCACATACTTTGGCGGATTTCTTTCGAAAGGTTACCTTTTGGGTCTTTCTTTGGGGTAGCCTATGGAGCAAACTCGTCAATGACCTTTGTTTACATATGGAAAGCTTCATTCTTAAGACGTTGCCACCTACGCTGGTGAACAAACCCTCCATCATGTAGACATGGATAGACACATGATTAAGCAGTGCAAAGAACGGAGAAACATGTCGAAATGGCTTTCATTGATGAAAGCAGAGCAGATATCAAGCGGATCTCTGCTTTGAAAAGTAAACCAAACTTTCGAAAAAGAAATGCACAGAAATGTCTTCACACGGCCTAGGACTGGCGACAGTCATGGACTTAACAATGTGTCCGTATGAAAGATATTACTTTCTATACTTCAGTCGCTGAAGGGAACCCGACGTAATAAGTTTACAAACTTTGAAAGTCATTTATAACATTGTTCAGAGGGGAAAACTTCAAAAGAGTCAATATACATTATATACCGAGCTCATCCTGTTTCAACTGAAATTAATACTTTGGGACATTGAGTAAAGGAAATGAAAATTAAGCTGACAATTCACGGAGTCGCATAGTCCATCGTCAGCAAACTCTTAATTTAATGCGTTAACAGTAACATATCGACTCGCATCACAATTAAACCTCCTGGGTATGACATTAGTAACGAGTCATGACTCTAGTCACTAATTTTCAAAAGGGAAATGACTCGAGCAATTGTATCATAATTTTCCTCATAGAAATAATACTAATGACTTGAGTCGAGTCACATTGACAGTAGTAAATGACTCGACTCGATTGCAAAATTGAGTCACTCGTGACAACACTGGAAAAAAACATTCGGAAACTTATTAACCTCTCGAAATGTTTATCCTGAAGAAGGTTCAACATTTGCCTGTCATACTTCAGTGTAGAGCTGTAAAGCTATAAAAGCTGAGCACTGTTCCACTCTGAGCGATTGGCCGTGGAGATCATGGGTTGACCATATGTGGTTCTACTAGCATTACCACGCGTGAAAGTTTGGAAGTATCAACCGAAATTCACTCTGCCTAAGTCCCCTTGGTTACAAATCCCTATAACTTTAATGTTCTGTTCTAATTCTCTTATATAGCGTTGTAACGACTTACTGCGTCTGCGTTATCAACTTTCTTTGAGTGACATACTAAGGGCATCGCTATTTCTACAATGTCAACGCCTTATGAGTGACAAGTAGTCTGCAAAGTTCATGGCGGCATATCGGTACCACTTAATCCTATCACCCACTTTTCTGTGTCCTCCTTCTTTCTACGCGGGATTCTCTGTCTACGCCCTAAGTCTATCTGCACTACGGCACTTTCGGGCTGTTGAATGTCATGTATAGCGCGGTAGGGCATCTCCTGTACGTCGGCACCCTTTAGTACGACAAGGCACGCTCACGTTTAAAAGCAGCTTGGCTGTTTAATAGAAGCTTTTAGTTTAAAACTACAATAAAGGTAATAGCCTACATTTGACATTAAATCACTTTACATTTGACCTCACTTCTAGTGACAACCACTTGCGGATAGCAATTTGCACTCTTGTTATATGTCGAGTTTCCACGCATGATAAATATTTTGGTTTGCGTTATAAGCTATAAATCGAGTTTAAAGGTCTGGAGACATGAAGATGTCATACCTGCTTAATTGATATAAACAGCATTAAAAACGCTAAAAATAGTGTCAATTTCCATCAAAATCCATCAAATATTGACCATTTTACACGAAAAATACTGTTTTTTCACTTACATTTTGAATAAACATGGCCACATATGCAAATTTGGAAAGTGAAAAGAGGGACTCATGAGATATGTCTGATGTTATCTGTTGTTTCTTTAACCTTCTTTCTAAGGACAGTTGTAATGTTGGCATACCATGAGGGGTTTATTTTGGAAATATCTGGACCACTTTGGAAATGTCCACATTACACACCAAGCTAGAAACAACTGGAAAGTACTAAACAGATAATTTATAAAGGATTAACAAAAGAAATGTAGACACTGTGAACACCCCACATCACAATTTTTGCATAACACATGCGGAATCTCAAAAATTGTCATACTTTTCCACTGCATTTTTATCCGGGGATCTTAATCTATCGCTTGTTAAGTAAAACAGCTGTTTTGGTTACATGTCCACAGACTTTTAACAAATTTAGCCTTTTATTTCTAACCACTGACCTTTAGTTCTGCATACCCTGGTATCCTTTCCCACTGAGTTTAAAAACAATCGTCCTTTTCATTGCACTGTCTCGCCTTGAAGTTACAACAAAAATTTTTCCTTCATCAGCATTTGATGTTTGATCACTGACCTTTGACTTTTGCTTCCAGGGGTCTGTAGAACGCGATTTCCTACACTAGGACTGTTTTCACCAAGTTTGAAGAAAATTTGCCCAGCCGTGTAGAAAAAGTTTTTGACACAAAATTGAGCTTCAAATATACATTTGCCTTTAAATAAAGTGACCTTTCTCCTCAGTTTCCATGGCAACCACATATTTTGATAGTGCTTGACATTTACATTACACCTATGAAGTTTCCATATCAATAGTCTCCCAAAATGATTTTTACAAACTTTGACCTATGACCTCTGACCTTTGATCTTTTAAATCTGTGGTGTACTATCAGACTAGTGCACAAATGAAATCTTATCTTCCAGTGACAGTCATGAAATCTGACTTAGTTGCTAGACATCATGTCTTACCCTGGGTATCTCCTCGTTTAGGAGCTTTCGACAAAAAATTTTATTTAAAATATACATTTGACCCTTTACCGCATGTCCCTTTAAATTAGTTTCCATACCAACCACATGTTTTGATAGTACTAAACGATTTCAGTTAACAAAATTTGACCTTTCAACTTTAAACATTTCCTACCGGGAGACCGTGGGTCTGAAGTTACTACAATATTGAACTATAGTTAACTTCGGGTAAGCAGGGGTAGTGTCATCTTCTCGTGTTGATGAGCAATCACCGGTTTTTGGTTTTTGTTTTTTTACATTGAAATAAGTAAGAATTTGAGGTTTCAAAGAAAAAAGAGGGTTTGTAAATTTCTATGCCTTTCTTACATTCAGTTTGAACAAAACAGTTGCGATTTCACGTGTTCTTGTTTCAAGTTCTCTTATTGTAGAAAATGTGATAACTTCGTATGCTTATGTCTCCAGAATGACAAATATAAAATAAATGCAAATTCCTCTTAGTCTTAGACTCAACACTCCTCTACTCCTCTAAAACTGCAAAACTAAATTCAAGCTAAACTGTTCTTTTACAGTGTTTGCCAAGCATTAGTGATAAAATGAAATATCGGTACTTTGCCTTACTCAATGTCTCACTTAAGAATTTTGAAAAAAAAAAAACATTTCCACTCCAAATTCCTTGATATAACGTGTTTTTGACCGAAAACAGCAGTGTTTTTTCTAAACAACAGGGTGTTTCCTCCAGGGGAACTTTCGATTATTTAGAGGGTGTTCTGTCTTACCCAATTCAATTATCTTTGTTTGATGGTTTAATGACATATAGTCCGGATATTATGAACGGAGAATATTGTCAGTTGACATTCGATCGTCTAGTGCACAACCAATTACCTGGTACCTACCCCTTTTCACAGACGTTACATCGTTTACTTATTTATTATCATTTCCAATCATTCTGTGCTAAAGTCTTTTAAGAATCACTTTTGCTGCTGGTGAAAACTGAAAATGACATTGTCTTGAGTAATTATAAGTGATCCCCAGAATCTGGGAAATAGTAAATAGCATGTAGGGCTAAGATTCCTTCTCAGATTTTCCTAGGTGGAGTTAGAGTTGAGTTAGATGAGGTGTTACGGCTCAGTTTCTAACCAATTGGTTTAAGTCGGGCCGGTCGCGACCTTTTTTCAAGTTGTGGCTCACTGACTTTTTCCCCTTCTCCATTGCTTATGCTGAGCATAAGCAATGGAATAGGGAACTGGTTGCGCACTAGGATGATCGTTTGTCATGACCCACTCCCTCTTCTCTCCTCAATGTAGGCGCACCTTCACTCCTTCTATATGAGGCCGTTTTCGGGTTCATTTAGGATTAATCAATGAATGGCGCATTCTTGGTAGTTTCTAATCTCATACCATCTGATAAAAATGTGCAAGCACCGATCCTTTGGGAGGGGCCTCGGTAACCACTCCCCACAAGACCCTCTTTTCACGACTACTTTCGTTTGAAGTTACAGTACTACAACGTTTTATGCACTTAACTGGACCTGCCAAATGACGTTCCCTCCAGGTTTTGGCTACTTTGACCGATGCGTAGTATAACTGCCTTTATACAGCCTATTCTGAAAGTGAACAGTGGTCATATCGAACCATGTGAAAGATTCTATTGAGCAATAATGTTTCATTCTTTAGCTTACCCCTCTGGGTTGCTCCAGATGCCAGGAAACCCAATCTAACCAGGGAGTTCCTGATCTAACAATGTTTTCATTCAAAATTTCCATTATCCCTTTCCGGACCCAGCACAGAGACTATAGACATGCAGTCTTTGCAGGTCAGAGTTTCTCAGTCGGAAAGTAAGCCACCGTCCTTTGTAAACTTGGATCAGCCTTATGATATAGACTGAATTATGTGGTAAACGTCAATTTAAGACACCCTTTTGTAATATATTTTAAGAGGGTAAAATCATGCCCAGGTTACATGATTGGAAAGGGCAACTAGGACGACAGAGATTGAGAATCAATGACTAGAAATGACCAACTGCTAGATAATATTTTCAAGAAAAAACGGATGGGTATTTATAGTACCATAAACGCCCCGCAAAATTGCTACGATTTTTCCATTTGCAAGTTGTAATATTCTATGCGATGATAATGCCTAGATTCAAAAGTTACACAGTACCTAAACAGAAGGCCTCCCTGATCTAATCAGAGAGCTGGAAGACATCATCTTGTTGTCAGTGCATCCTTCTGAGTTTACCTAGATGTAATTCTGTTCTCTCTGCAACAAGAGGCCGCCCCTCCATTTCATCCAATAACTAACTCTTTAATGCTTGCGTTCCAGAAAATGACATTGTTTACCTTAAGAAGCATAACGCTGACCAGTGCAAAATATCCCTACATTTGTAAACCCAGTATGATTACTTTGCCTCTTGACTCGAGATTTCATGTTAGCCAAGAGTGCATACCTACCAGTTTACCAAACTGTATCTTACTAACTGATTGGTTCCCTTACTCAAAATCCATATCAAGACTTTATATGGCCATATAAAGCCAGATATAACTTGATTAAAACACAACCCAGATATGCATATAAAGTTTGATATGGCCATATAAAGCCAGATATAACTTGATATAATTGTGATCCAGATATGTTTATAAAGTTTGATATGGCCATATAAAGCCAGATATAACTTGATATAATCATGATCCAGATATGTATATAAAGTTTGATATGGCCATATAAAGCCAGATATAACTTGATACAATGCAATTCCAGATATGCAAATAAAGTTTTATATGGCCATATCAAGCCAGATATAACTTGATATGCTAGATATGCAAATGAGCATTTTGTTAGTTTGTTTTTTTTATTTATTTGATTTGATTCTTGGATTATGCTTGTTACAAACTAAGACATGTTTTGGATACAACATCACCTTCCCAGACATTGCAGTTATTTAGTGGCTACACTTCTGTTAATACCGTAATGTACTTAGTGAACTTAGGCAAATAATTTTCATATTTGGGCGGAGCTTGTATCTAAACCTACATTTTTCATGATTTAGGAAGTTGAAAGTAAAATATGCACCACGCAGTAAACAAAATTTAGAGTCAAATACGTAATTAAGTTTAAAATAAGAAGCCAATATCACTGTGATTACATAAAAGAGGAAATTTCAAGGCATTTTTCTGTTCACTGTTATGAAATAAGTTGAATTTATGTACTTAAGTCAATTCAACCTAATACTTTCATTAAATTCTAATTCATGTAGCACTTAAACATTGTTTTCTAGTGTTCAAAGTCTCCATGAGGAGTGTGGACTATAAGTCCTAACTATGATTCATAACTAGAGCAGATCTGTGCCATATAAAGGCTTGATCCAGATAGAACTTTATCTGGCCATATATGGTTTAGATCTGTGTTATATCTGCCTAACTTTTTATCCGATCTGATATAAATTCCATATCTGGTGCAGATATGGGCCAGATATAAATTTCCATATATGGGCCAGATATGGGCCATATCAAGAGTGAGCCATATAAAGTTTTATATGGGTCATATATGGCACAGATATGGGCCAGATATAAATCTCTTTATATGTGGCATATATGGATTTTCCATATATGGGCCAGAAATGGAGTAGCCATATATGGGGCATATCTGGGCCATATAAAAGTGAAACTTTACCTGGGCCATATATGGCCATATATGGCCTGTATATTATATCAAGTTATATCTGCCCAATTCTTGTACAAGCCAGATATGAATTCCATATCTGGCCCAGATATGGGCCAGATATGAAATCCCATATCTGGGCCATATATGGATTTTGAGTAAGGGTTGGGGGGCAGACAAAAATTGTTACTACATGTGTGCGTGATACCGTACCAAACAATACCACAGTTTCATACATTATAAATTTTAAACCGATGTATTCCCTTAGCAGCTGGATTAACGATACCCTATATGAGTTTCCTATTTGATAACTAAAAAATGCCTCAAGGTCATGGATCCTTTTCCAAAGTGGGGAACAACATTTCCCAAAAGGTTCGTGTAGAAGATGAGAATTCTCGGGGCTACCAGTTTGTCTACTCATTTCTAAACTTTCCAAATCTTTACCATTATGTTCCTGAGTCCCTACCCACAGGGGGTGTATATACATGAATTCGCAGCGGGTGTGAACTATTTTGGGACCAAGTACAAATTTCCCTATTTTTCCACGGGAACAGACGAAAATCAGGGCAGGTAAAAGATCAATTAACCTTTTAACTAACTGGATTTGAGACCGACTCTTTGTCGCTCAGAGACCGACTTTTGATTTTCCCGGGAGTGTCACACACCCACACCCCGTATTTATGCCCCCGCTTACGCAGGATGTTTCAAGACAGGGTTCGAATAGACTGTGTCACATGACGTTATCTTTTGTTTACGTGGCCATGTTGAGGGCACACGTGGAAAAAACATTTTGTACACTGCGTCACTCCACTACGCTCAAGTTGTACACTACACCGTGCATGCCCGGTATATTTTACACTCAACTGTGGCGCCATTACCTGACTTCGACTAGTTTACCATTTCAATATGCATGCCTGCACCTCGCTTATGACCCCAACATGGCGGCATTTGCGTTGCCGAAAGAAAGAAATGTGGCGTTGGTGAAATGGGTGTATAGGTATTGAATCCTCAGCTGCAGGGCAACAACAAAGGGTTGGCCATTCGTTGGCACCACAGATATTCAACCATTTAAAATGGAATTAGATGCGCACTACAAACAATATAGAATCACAATTTGATTTTTTTTTATAATTACCTAACTTGGACTAGGCTATCGGTAGGTCAATATGATGGTTACGGTGATAAGGTGATTGTGGATAGGAGCGGATGGATTATGCCGGGGACGACACGGGTCTTTGTAAGCATGGGCGGCTGTAAGAAATTTTGTTTGGGGGAGGGGCAAACTCCAGTCCGTATTCAGGGAGGTTCGGAAGACCCCCCGCAATATCAATGGTCAGCTCCTTATAGTACAATAGGAGTATGGTTTTTATTATGTATTACAGCGATGCCCCATGTAGTTTTCAAAAGCTCTTCAAAAACCATTTCAGGCAGTCAGTCATGAGCTGACTACTTTCAAAAATAAATACAACCATATCAACCGATCGCTACTCCATAGGGGTGAAGGAAGAGGCAGGCGAAATGGGCAAAGCGGCTTGATCCATTTTTATAAAATGAACCACACCTTTAAATATTTTGTTGTTTCTTTCATTGTGTCACAATATGTTTCAGCTTTGCCAAGAAGCCATAAAATGTTGGTTTTCTGGATTGTTTACTTGAAATAACGAAAACTTTGAGCATGAAAACACTTGAAAACGATGAAATGATAGCACTATTTTTGATCTCAGTACCGTTCCGAAACGAAATTTTTCGAAGGGGAAGGGGAAGTCCCCTAACTCAGAACGACGTCTCATCCTTTATACAAATAGCTAGGCTACTAGTCAAAAGTCTCATTACACTGAGCTTAGATTGACTGTTTGGTGTGTTTATTTTAAATCAATTGAAACGGTATACTTTAGCACAGAGGTGGGTAACTATTTGCTTATAACAGGCCATTTGACAGTCATAATACAGCTCGTGGGCCAACGGCGCTGTCAATTTGGACAAGGGAAGGGAAACCTCTCCTTCTATGGGAAACAATACGTTTAGGCTACATGCCCGTTACAACTTTTTGTAGACAGATACCTATGTTAATCTAGCCAGGTGACACCCGGGCAAAACTGCTTTAAGTCGTGGATGATATTCAACACGGCTAATGGGTTGTGTATCTAATGACCCCGAAAGCTCTGAGGTGTCTGCAAAACTAGGGCATTTAAATGACATTATGATGCCTAGGCTTATCAGATTACAAATATCACAGCGTGATCATTTGTTTTGATTACCTTAGCTCGCACTAATGGCAGGTCCATTTGTGATGTGTGAAGTATATATAGTAGCAAATAAGCAACTAAGAGAACGCGCGCGAAGCGCGCGGAAAAAAATGTCGTTTTGAAAGCACTTTATTATTAATGTTTTACCTTCGCATTGCATTGGAAAGTTATTCACTTCTTTCATTTTAAACCCACTCAAGGAAAAGGGAGGGCCTAACCCATCTTGAATTACATGTTTTATCTATTTATTATTTTTTTGGAAAATTGAAGACCATGCTTTGCAAACTTTTGGGGGGCAAGTGCCCCCCGTGCCCCTATGGCGAGCCGCTAATGTTTGTAAGGATTTATCCATTTAAGATTTTCACAAAGAGCAAAAATGGAACAAGCACGCCGGAAAAATCCTTTTTGAATTAGGGGAGCTTGCCCTGCAAGGCATTGTGTTTCTCCAATTGTCTAAAATTCTTTCTTATTTTATTCTCGTCTCTTTTCTTTCCCGATCTGTTTTGCTTGTTTGTTTCCTTTATGTTTCAAAATTTGTTCCTATTTTCTGCCTAGAGGATATGGGATCCATACCCTCTGGATCTGCACCTAAGAGTATGGATGATGGTAAATGAGGGACGCATAAGGCTTTGAGTAAATTCTGCTCAAACTGTCCTGTAAAACTGACTAACGACAACGTATGCGATCATGATTTATTAGAGCGAAGCGTGCCGAAAAGACCATTTAGTATGAATTTCCTTGACATGCTTCACTTCACATTGCAAACGTTATCTATTATATTCAAATTCACATTTAGTTTCTCTTTACTTTACATTTTTTCTTGACCCACTCGTTAAGGGTTCTGATACCAAACCCCGATTCGTGGCAACGCACTGGCAACTGGCTCTTTTTTATCCGAACCCCGTTTATCCGAAACCCCGTATATCCGAACTAGCCGTCAGATTTAACAACAATAATATTCAACACAATCACGGTAGTACCAAGTTTTCAGTGCTTTACAAGGCAAAATTCAACGTAATTTTTTGCAGAAACGCACGAAGTTATTTTTCTCAGGACTTGATGATGATGACGACGACGACGACGACGAAGATGATGATGATGATGCATCATCATGACCATCCCTCGGAGATTTTTATTAGACGAAACAGCCCAGTCATTACAACATATGGGTGCACGCAGAACTCGTTTTAAACATAGAAAAAATCGGAAGAATGATATTGCATGCCCTCAAAGTGTGCTGAAAATGGAGGTGTTGGACTAATGACGTAATCATGCTTATTCTCTTATCCTGATTATCATATGGAATGAGTTTAATTTGTAATAATGTCTGTTTCTTCATTGCAAGAGGAAGGAAGAAGCCGTAAGTAGTGATGAACCACCCCTAGAACACAAAGGCTGTTCGATGTCAAAGAGGGGTTCGATATAAAAACGAACCCATTTACGAACCACTCGAACCCCCTCGTGTGTACATAATTTGAAAGTCTGTTTTCTTATCTGTAGTCTACAATTTAACTAATACATTTGTACCATGCTTTCCTTAAATGTAATCCTGACATCGGATACATCGTTTCCTATTTCAAATATTTAATAGTATGCCACGTCTTTCAGATTAGGTTTCACGATTGTTTACTTTTGATACTTTAGAGAGTAAATGAATCCAAAGAAAATTGCTCAAAGAATATAACAGAATTTTGTTAAATGTTATCGCCAACCTTGGGAAAGTCAAGATCCTTTACAGTACCATCAACTGTGTATATGATTTCGTTGGTAAAATATGCACTTCCTCTAAACACGTCTTATAGGCCTGCCGCCTATTTATCATAATTCTTTTGACCAGCTTTTAATGTTCAACTAGTTATTAACGTTGACATTTCTGCAGTTAGCATTTGGAGACAGCAGGTATCACAATATTCAGTACAAAAGACGGTCAAAGACCATGAAAATCGACGCATTTTTCGTTGTCCTTTTGTTTTGGCAGGCGACTGTCACCACGTTTGGTGAGTAAAATTTGTATTGTTTCTCAGGAGGATCAGTTGTTAATAAAAGTATTGTTATATGATGGGGAAGATGCCTAGACATGACTTCTCCTGAAAAAAATCCTCTCTTCCCTTCACATGAAAAGTGTCTCTGCATGTGAATGCAAAGGTATTAGTGACGAAAAGAAAAGTTTGTACTTTGCACTTGGTCGTTGTGAGTAATTGATTTCTATAGAAACTTCCGTGATATTACGTTTCCTTTTGTACGGAGCTTTTAAGGTGTCGTTCACATGTTGAGAAATTTTGTGACTATCTCAACTATTTTCAGTAAGATATTGTGATGTTAACATCCGCCGAGATCTTATTATCTCAATGATTTAACATAATTCCCGACAGATTTTTAGATGCACTGTAAAAAATGTCTACAAACTGAATTACAGGACGAAAACAAAGAATACAAAGAGGAAACGGAAAAAGTACTGTCAACTTTTGGAAACAAATTGACAGCACATTTTCTGTTATTTATTTTTTGTATTTCTCTATTTTTCCTGTAATTCTACAGAAATTTTTTGCGGTGTGATGACATCCGATATCTTATTATCTCATTAATTTATCATAAAAGATTGAAATATTAAATTACAGGAATGATCTCACTATTTTAATATCTTCACCGGTAGAAAGTAAGATATTCACATCCAACATCTTACTATCTTAATATTTTGGTGTACAATATTGCAACACAGAATCTCAGTATTTTTATATCTTCGCTGAAAGATATTGAGATAATGACATGCAAGATCTTGTTATCTCATTATTCTATACACAGTATTGAAAAACTAAATGGGTTCTTTACAAGGGCAAAATTCCATCAGGAGGAATTTTGATCGAATACTATGAATAGTGAATATTGCTGGCTAACAGTCATCCCAAGAGCCTGTACAGGTGCAAGTTCAACCGTACTTCCCTTTTTCACAGACCATATATAATTCACCTTGATTAGTTTCATTTTCAATCGTCTTCACTGAGGTTGTTATTTTCACATGTAATGATGGCGAAATAGGAAATGCCAGTGTCCTGACGATGATTCTATGTGACCCTCAAAGCCTGTGATATGGCATGTAAGATTTCTTCCTTTCAGATATTTCTAGGAAAGGACCCAGCCCCCACCGTAATCTCATCTTTAATGCTCTTATGGGTGCGTCTCCAATCGCCGTTTCTTCACTCTCATGCTGGTTTGTTTGAGGTGTATAATTAAATTGTTCATTTTTGGTAGTACTAAATTTTTTGTTCTACCCGGTTGTGAGTGTACAGGCACCGATCCATTGAGAGATTTCATACCAAAATTGTTTTCTTTCCTACTATTGTCTTTCTGAGACGATTTCTAAGGTGAAATACAACATCTTTGTACTAACCTTCACCACTTAGGCCAGAGCATGGCAATTAAAGGGTGTATTTTAAACAAAAGTCTGTCAAAAGATCCACGGACCCTACGTGTTGGCTATTTTGATCTAGAGGTGGCAATTTCTGCCTAGAATGTTTCGATATTAAAGACTGGTCACACTGCCTAACATGTCTGATTCTTTGAAACGGAATTATTTCTTTTTGTAGCTTACGTTTTTAAGTTGACTAATTCAAGAAAATATGCCTAAGAATACTAAAATTCCCTTTTGATTCCTTGCCGGAGGCGAAAGGAATCTTTACAATCACGCTGGACGAGTGTAAGTGTGTATGTGTGTTAAAGTTTGTTTGTTCTCTTAGTTTGTAAACACGATATCTTATGATACCAATTATTGATACTTTTCATACTTGGTGTACTGATTTATCATATTGTGAAAAAGAATCCTATTGTTTTTGATGAAGGTTCAATGGTCATTTAAGGCCACCGGAGGTCAAAAAGCGAAAAACCTTACGTAATTTTTTTACGTAATAGTCAGTCAATAGACCCTATTGTTTTTATAAAGGGCAATGGTTATATGACGTCACCAGAGGTTAAACTAACCTTGAAAATTGCGTGTAGGCACATGATCTCAAGATATGATGCATATTTTTCACACGTGGTACATAAATTTGTCTTATTCAGAAGAAGAACCGTATTGTAGGGAAAGTCAGATATCATTTGAGTTTACCAGAGGTCATGCAAAAACCGAAAACCTTGTGAACACAATATTTCAAGATAGGAATGATGGACACTTTTCATACGTGGAATAAAAATTTATCATATTATGAGAATGAATGGTATTTTCTTTTTCTTTCTTTTTGGTGGAGATTAAAATTCCAGTGAGGTCTCCACAGGTGGAACCACCGCTTGAAAACACGTTATCTTAAGAGAATAGTAATGGATAGTTTCATACTTGGTATTAAGGCTTGTCATATCACTAGAAAGGTTCTTAGTATTTTTAATGCAGTGTAGAGGTCATTTTGAGGTCATCAGAGGTCAAAAACCGAAAAAAATTGCAAACACGATATTTCAAGATAGGAATAATGTATACTTTTCAAACTTAGTTTATAGATTTGTCATATAAAGTTTCCTTTTGGTTTTTGTGGGGTCCGAGACTATTTGAGGGCACCAGATGTGAAACTACAAAAGTCTTGTAAGTTTCTGGTAACCGCTACATCTTAAGAGTAGACAGAGGGCCGTACCTCCAACTAGTGTCGCTTCGTGACCAACGAAAAGGGAGGGCTGAATGTTTGCACCATTCCAAGGATTAAATTATAGAGAACAACGTATATCTTTGCACAAGTATAAGTCTGAGTCCAATTTTAATTACAAATGATGGACTTTTGTGAAGGATGCTGTGACCATGTTGTAATTAATTTTTATTTTATTTTATTCTTATTTTTTATTGTAATTAAACCAGCCTTCAATTAACTCGTATGTTGATGATATGGTGGAAACTGCCCGGTTTTCTGTCCTGACGATCCGCGTTCGAATCCCATTCAAGTACTTATTTTTCAGTCTTTGTTGTTCAGATTTTGTCTTCTGTTACTTACCATACTTGGAATATAGATTTTTGATATTGACAGGAAGTGCCGTATTGTTTTGATGGAGGTCATTTGATGTCACCATATTTCAAAAACTGAAAATCTCCTAAACGCAATATTTTAAAGTAGGAATCATAATGCTTTTCTTACTTGGAATGTGGATGCTTTTTACTTAAAAAAATACCGCCCTTAATTGCCCTCAGTAGAGTTCAAAGTACATCCGAGGTCATCGCCGGTGAAACTACGAAAACCTTGTAAACTGAGGTATCTCATACTTGGATGCCACAAACTAACTACAAGAACCCTTTTGTTTTGGTAGCGGTGAAAGTTCGTTTGAACTCGGAGTCACTAGGGGTCATATGGTGAAACCTTGTAAACATGATAGATCACAAAGGGTAATATTGATGGATCTGACAGCTGGCATGTGGATGCCCTATGTTGTGTTCAATAAATCAATTGTTTTTGGCTGGGGTCAAAGATTATTTGACGTCAAAAGAGGTCAAACTGTGAGAACCTGGTATCTTACTGTGAGATTTCTAATACGCAACAGGTGGACGACCTATGCTGTTTACAAAAACCCTATTGTTTTTGGTGGAGGTAGAAGGACATGTGAGGTAACCAGAGGTCAGATTGTGAAAACATCGTTCAATATTATATCTCAAGAAGGAATACTTTAAGAAATAAACCACAGTATCACAAAGCTTTTTTCGTTCCGCAAAGAATCACTAAGTCTTTTGGGCTTTTTGTATAATTTTGGATTCCCCCTGTTGTGACAGTGACGAAATATGGTGAAAGTCAATTTTAGTGATTTTTCTATGCTGTATTTTAGGAGGGTCAGGTGTCTTAGGTAGCTGATTGGCAGTCGACAATTGAGGAAAATAAGAATAACTGGTTACCGGGAAGAGAGTTCTAGGGAACAGTTACGATGTATCACTATTAGAAAAAAAGGGATGTGCCTTTGATCAACATTAATTAATGCCTACAAAATTGCTACAATTTTCAAATTGAAAGTTGCATTTTCTAGTCAGTGAAGTTATATTTTTCGAAAGTAATAGCCTACCTAATTGAAGCTGAACTATTCACTGTCATAACAAGGGCTGTATTGCTAAATATTTTATCCCATGCACCATATCAATATAATTTCTACATTGGCACGATTATTCCCGTTATTCCCGTTCTCTCCTAAAGTAACTTTTTGGTACAATCCCATTTATTTCCCCAACATTGTAATTCGTTAGCATTTAATGTATATGGTAGGAGTTACTTTTGAACTGGATTATATACAATTTAAGAGTAGTTAATTTATGGGTGAGAAGAATAGTTTAAATTTAAAAATAGTTTTGATATGGTGAATGGATATTTAATCTAAGCTTTTCGGCAAAATATGAAATGAGTTCCCATGTGTAGTTCTCGAGATATTCGCAGATGAAGGTATCACATTTGTAACCTAAAGTGAACTTAAGGCAAACACACTTGACATCATGAACCTACTTAAATCAACGGTGTTTTGTTTTTCTTCAAGCTTTTAAGAACAATTTACTAGTTCATAGTTCATATACTTTCATATATGAATACATGGACATTTGAGAACTTGTCATTCCGGATGGAAAACTAGTATCTCTGTCTTTCTAAAGGTCAAAACAATAGCTTGAAAACCAAAGAAAACAAATTTCGTTATTAATGTAAGGAGATGACATCATTCATGCTTGTCTGAAATTCATGTAGGGTCACTACTGTAGTAACTTCATCTGCTGACGTCTTAATAGCCACACATTGGAATCGCATGAATAATTCACCCCCAGATTGCGTAGTTTAGTGTCCCTATTGTTTTTACTCAATCCCTTCTTGAATGATGGGAATGGAACACACAAGTTCATATACTCATAAGCGTAGGAAGCGGGGGCTGGGAGCAGTCAAAAATGTGAGGGGGCTGAAGTATTCTTCCATCCCCAAAATCCAATCGTAAAAACCCCTTATTTGTCTCTTCTGTAAAAAATGTCAAAAATTTGCAGTAATTTTCCTTAACGTTTGTCCAAAATGTTGCACCAAATTGCATCTGAGGACCCTCAAATACGCAAAAATTTCAAAAGGGGAGGGGGGCACCCCCTCCTCTTAGACTCCTCCCCCAAGACGGCGATCCGAAACAATATTCAGCCCCCCACCCCAGTCTCGAAAAGCTTCCTACGCCTATGCATATACTTTGGGTCTGGGGTACAAACGAGTAGAGACAAATTGCATATGATGATCTCTACTGATGGATAGGACAAATCAAAATACAGTGTTAGATATAGCTTTTGAAAGGTGTGGGTTGTCACTCGAGATTATTGTAATTAAACTAACAGTAGAAGGATTAATGGATCACAAAGAAGGAACTGGTGTGATCGCACTGATAAAAATCACTGAATACTTTCTGTCCATAGTAGAATAAAGTTCGGCCGTCTGGACATTGGACATTGCAGACTTGGAGGCTGCAAAAGTAGGCATCTGGAGCCCTTCAGGAGTAACGTTTGGTTGAGAGGTAGGAGTATTCGAAATCACAGAGACGGAGCTTCTGGAGATCGCTTCTCGGCCTTTGGCTACGAACATGTGTAGTATCTGTTATTTTTAGCCAGTCTAGAACGGGATCACACATGAACGACGCATGATGTAGAGATATGAGGGTCGAAAGGTTGGTTAGTTAAATTTGGTGTCCTTTCGGGGACGTCGCGCCTTGGGGGCAGAACTCCTTCGGGAGTAAAGTTTGGTTTCGCCCCTTGGTTCTTCGCCAGAGAGTCGAGGGGACTTTGGAAAAATAACATTTGGTCGAGAGGTTGGTCAATTAAGTTTGTTGTCCTTTCTGAGGCGTAGCTCCTTTGAGGAACAGAAAGTCTTTGAGAGTAACTTTTGGTTTCGTCCCTTGGTTCTTGGCCAGAAAGTCGAGGAGACTTTGGAAAAAGTATTGTTTGGTTTCTACCCATCAATTCAGGTCCTCGACGAAAGCGGACGTGTGTGTCACATGTCCCGTTCGGTCTCTCCTGCAAGGGCTTGTGTTTTTGGTTGGGCCTCTTTGCTTGGGCGGGCGTATTTACGCCGTCTTCCTTGCCCTTGGCGGAGGTCCTTGGGGTGTTATTTGTTTCGTTCTTTGTGCTTGTAGAAATAAGTGGGCTGTGTATAATGAATAGATATTGTACATATGGGGTCTGAGATACGCCGTAGTGAAGTTTTTGTTTTACCTAGTCTACATTTTGTGTCCTCTGTTGGGGTCGTGGCCCTTTGGAGCAGTTACAGTGAGGTCGTAAAGTAGTTTTTTGTGTTAGTAATTTTGGTTGTCAGTTTGGAAAACTTGTTTCACCGTCCGGTCGTGTCCGTTTTTAAGCACGTTTTGATTCGCCCCTTGGCTCTTTGCCAGGGTCGAGGGGACTTTGGATAAAGTAACGTTTGGTTTCACCCTTCGACTCTTCGTCAGATAGTCAAAGAGACTTTAAAAAAATACTCGTATCGAGGGAGTCCCGCTTCTAGGCCTTTTGGCTAAGATCATGTCTTTTCAGTCAGTTTAGAAGATCGATTTAGCAAATCGAGCTCCTACGGGAGTAATGTTTGGTTTTCTCCCTTTGGCATCCAGCCGAAGGGACTTTGGGAAAAATACCCATATCGCCCGATAAAGCGACCATTGTTTGCCCATTTTGAACTCAACCGTGTATGCCTACACATAGCCCATAAAAATAAACGTTGATTCAGGAAGGTTTTTGATGGGTCCTCATGGGGGGTTATGGACTCCATAATTTCTAAAAGATTAATGTACAAAGAGCAAGGAGCAAGATTACATGCAAAGCATCTTTTCCCAAAGGTTCCGACACTTGTCCTCCGGGAGTTGATCGTGTGAACTGCTTTGTTAGCCCCTGCCTGTTTGCAACATGCCCAGCTTACCCTGGTGCAACGTGTGTGGCGAACTACTGCGGCGGTTGCTTTGCTGAGTGGTACCAGTCAGGGGTGCTGGTAAACTGTTTGGTGAGTTACTCATTTTTCATCTTATATCATAGGCCTAAGATGAAATGAAGAGGGGATCATGGGTTTATGATCTTGTGTAAGGACGTCAAGTAGTGCTTCATCTGGTTGTATATAGCGTAACCATCACAACCATCCGTACTTACCAAATAAAAGTGATATCAACGGCTTTAATTGCTGGAGGAGGAATAAATTTCAGATCAATGAAGGCTTACATGTCATCGCAACATTGTAAGTGTATTACAAGTGTAGGTGTAGGCAGAGGAGGGGACTGGGGGCTTAGGTCCGGAGACCCCATCAAAAATGTCATGGACCTGGGCGGAGGTATGCTTTCCCCCATCCCCCCATCAAAGGACAAAAACCACTAATAATTTGTTCCCGATGTAAAAGATATCAAAATTATTAGCAATTTTCCTCATTTTTTGCGCGAGATGTTGCATCTAAGGGCCCTCAAATATTGAAAATTTCTCAAAGGGAAGGCTTACACTCCCCAAGACGGCGGTCCAGTAAAAGGTACACACCCTCAGTTGAGAAAGTTTCCTACGCCCATGTTACTAATGTGGCTACTAGACAGTTACATTTAAATAATACGCAAAATTAAGTTACCATTCCAGAACTTTTGCTAATAAGCTCATGTTCAGCATTACACATTTCACATTTATAAGCTATTCACATACCTCATGTTGTCAGGGCATGGAGTTACCACGAGGTGGTAACTCCATGGTCAGGGTAACGTCTGCCGGAATGGTCATTCTTCCATTTGGTCTTTTCACTTACCCCTCGACCTGTCGACATCACAAATTTCAATGAAGGTGGAAATTCACTATACCCGATGAGAAAAACCAAGTGTCAAAAAGGTCGACAAAACATATATGCATTATACTCTCAGTTTATAGTCAATGAAAGAAGCGATGGAACAAACTGGTCTGAAGGTCGAAAGGTTGGTCAGTTAAGTTCGTTGTCCTTTCGGGGACGTAGATCCCTTGGGGAGCAGAACTCCTTCGAGGGTATACGGGGTATTGGAGTTTACAGGCCTATCGCAAAGCATATAATCCAAATTGCCAATGCTTTGGCTAGAATGAATTTCGAATGTGTCCGATAACGCTTACAGTGTTTACTTTACTGCGATAAAGCCAGTCTAGAAGTGGGCCACGCATAACGGACCCATGATGTAGAGGTCTGAAGGTCAAGGGGTTGGGCATGATAAGTCTTGCGTCCCTTCAGGATACGTAGCTCCTTTGGGGCACAGAGCTCTTTCGGGAGTACACGTTTAGGTTTTTTGGCCCTCGGCTCTTCGCCAGGAAGTCCAGGGGTATTGAAATTCCTTTATTACGACTAAGGATGAACATGTTGACATTTATTGTTGAAAGCCACATTTTAACTAGGAGAGGGACTACTCAGCACAAATGGTTTCGACGTCGGGTGATATGTGCCAGAGAACAAAAGAAAGCTCGATCCTTTTTACAGGATCACAGTGACTTATCACACTGCATCTAAGAATCACTTGTGCATGAACCTAGTCTCCACACACGCATAGGCCAAAGAGCCTGGGCTGCATTTTGGGAAATCCCTATTCCTACGGCAAAATGTTTTGAGGTAATGCAGACTTTTTCTGTTGCAAAAATGACACAGCCGTCATTAAAAATATTTCGTACGCTTATGCACATACGCACAGGATCTAGTCATTTGACTAGCAGCTTCAGTGGGTAAGTACAGGAATTCAGAAAGGAATGTGTTGAAGATAACAGCGGTTCTGTTTGTTCCGTCACTGCCCGTTTCTTCCCATTAGCAAAGCTCTTCTTTTTGCCCTTTCTAGGAAAAACATTTTCATTTTCTTTCTTGATTAGACCACAGCAAATCCAAATGATATTTTAGAAGCCTTAGGGAATATTTGCTAATCTTTCCCTCTTATGTTTTATCCTTTGCAGATTATTACTATTGTCATTGTTACGATTTGGTAAAATACGCTCTTAATAAATTGTGGTTAATATGTAAGCCAATGTGATTCTTCCATGCTTTAGAACAGTGTCTTATTTCGTCGCGTTCTGTTAACATCTTTCAGGGACCCTCAGACCAAAAGAACCAGTTGTGAGCAAAAATGCGTCTTATTTTGGTGCCTATTAAAAGCCCAAAACTTAGCTGCATGTGTCATAAAAATGAACACTGGTTTTGCGCAGAACGGACAAAGAAAGCTTCATGATCACACGATACCATCTCAAGCCATCTATTTTTATTACAAACGTCGTATCAAAACATGAACGCAAATGTATTCTAAAAAAGGGGTCTTCTAAACAAAAATTGAGAAGGCAATCCTTGAAAAAAATCAGTTTTTTGGTCAGTAAAAATCGTTTCGTTTCATTTCATGGGCCGGATATTTTATGTTAGGTGTTATAGAAGAAATCCCCCAATTTTTGCAAAATTGGCAACCCGTGAAAGGATATAAACCTTTGAATGCTATTTGCTTATTTAATTTCATAGGGACCATTGTACTCTTTTTCAGGGTATCTGAAACATCTTATTGGAAGCCATGAAACCAAAAGTTCAATACCCATAGTGACTACCTAATAAAAATGCTAATCGGCCAATCTCGATAGGCATGCGATCTTTATCAGGAGCCAAAAAAGACTTTTGAACAATTTGAAAATTGCCACGTGACAGTATTTCTCCACATTTGGATATACTCACCGTCCAGCCGTCATAGACAGAGCGTCATTGGCAATCACAAGCCGCTGACCTGTTCCCTTTTGCTTTTCAGATCCAGATTTGATCTAACCAAAGAAATGAAGACGGTTTAGAAACTAACTGAAAGAAATTAAGAGGGTTTTTAATCCTTTTTTAATTTGTTGTCCGTGGGTTATTTGTTATTTTCATGTCTTTGGGTTACAATGCTACAAGAATAAACTCCTGACTTCGAACATATGGAGTAATGCTTGTTCTTTTTTGTTGTGATCTCGTTTCTCGCAGCACACCTCCAAAAGTAAATATTGCAGGTGAGCCCTCTTTCACTTATTCGTTTTCCACTACTATGTGGGACTCATATTTGGTTTAGGAGAAATAACAGCTTATGTATTTATCTTCGAAATGCTTACCACTTGAGGGGTGTCCTCTTGGTTAAATATCACATTAGCACAGAATGGTCGGAGTCCCCATTTGCCTCTAAGCGTTTGGAGGTTGCTCAGTACAGTATGACTGGAGCTAGCCCATCGGCTTTAGTGTGTATCAGGGTGGTTAGGCTTAGTGTCGTTGGAACTAACCTATCGGTTTCTGAATATGTAAGGATGTACAATACTCTTGTTGAGGTTCCAAGACCCTCTCAAAATATTGCTAATGTACGTGTACATAGACAAAAGTTGAATGATAACACGATATCTTCACTAGCCTATGTATTTAACTTAGGCATTCAACCATCTCCACTTTCTCTTTCATTTCAATTATAAAGTTATATAGTCATTCTCAACCATCGAAGGGAAATTCCCACAGCCAACAAGCGCCCACATGAAATTGTGGATTTCTGACTTTTTCCCCTATTTGAATTTTAAGCCGTCATTGTGTTTTCAATACATAAGCGGAATGTATTTACTCTTCAAGTACAAAATTTACCTTGATTTCCGTTTGAAAAACAACCTTCCCTGAAAGAGTTACAGTCATGTATAAGGCTATACCTTGTGGGTTTCTCCCAAGAGTAAACTATGGAGCAACTCGTCAATGACCTTACTGAACATGTGGGTAGTCTCACAACATGAAGTGCCGATAGCTTTTATGGTGAACAAAACTTCATTATATGTAGCAACATTACCCCGCACCAGTGCATGACGCGAACGAACATGTCAGACGTGGCAGCCAGAGAAACTTACTACGATCTCGTAAGCCAGCTGAAACGCTAGCCATAAGCGTACGAGGCGGGGAGGGGGGGCAGGGGAAATATGCCCTCCCAATCTGGGCAAAAATAGTGGATCCATTCGGGCAAATGAGACGGCCAAGAAAGTAAATTATGCTCTTTTGCAACCGACATTCTTGCTCTCAACATGAAAAATCTATATACCAAATATAAAATGTGTCGGTCATTCCTATCTTGAGATATCATGATTACGAGCCTTTTGGTTTTACCTCCGGTGACCTTAATGCCCTTTGACCTTCACCAAAAACAATAGGATTCTTTATAGCAACATGGAAAATCCATATACAAAATATGAAAAGTGCCAGTCATTGCTATCTTGAGATATCGTGTTTACAAGCCATTTACAAAGTTTGCGCATTTTAACCTCCGATGATCTTAAATGACCTTTGACCTCTACCAAAAACAACAGAGTTCTTTTTCTTAACATGACAAATCTATATACCAAATATGAAAAGTGTCGGTCATCTCTATCTTGAGATAGCGTGTTTACAAGGTTTGTCATCTTTGGACACTGGTGACCTCAATTGACCTTTGACCTTCACCAAAAATACTTAACATGACAAATCTATATACCAAAAATGAAAAGTGTCAGCCATTGCCATCTTGAGATATCGTGTTTACAACCTAAGTGTCACTTACACTCACATACACATACATATTTACATGCACCCACACGACATCACCATCGCGTCGTTTCCTTGCCTGCCTTCGGCTAGGAATCAAAAAGGGTCTTTTGTTAGAAGTTTCTTAAATCATAAAACAAACAGTTCGCTATTCATGATGAAATAGAAGGGCCTTTACCCAAAGAGGACAGGAGGGTTTACTTAGTTTGCTTTTCGTAATAATATATCCTAACTCTAACCCATTATGAATGGCAAGTTTTTATGCATCATGAATGGCGAACTTGCCTTTAACTCGTCTATTGGGCTTCATTTCATGTTATTGTTAGCGAAGCTTTATTGTTAGTTTGAGTAGCGAGTCTCATGATTTGTGATCGCATTTTCTTATGAATGAAGAAACTTTTTCCGTTATTAATAATGGTGAGACCTTATTGGAATGAACGTTATGAATATCCACCCTAAGGACAAATTCCCATGCCTACTAAGGAACCTTAAGAAATATATCTGATCACCAAAGTTCAAACCCCGAAAACCTTTCAAACAAGCAATGGTATCTTCGAATGTCTCATTTTGAAAGATCTTGCGTATTGAGTAGACGAAACAAGCAGAAACGTGTTTTACATTGAAACGGTATGACTTTTTCATTCCGGTTACAACAAATTGGGGAAAAAAGGCAAACACCCCTTTTATCATGTAATGTTCCTTGTTGTCCATAACTGTATATTAAAATATATTTACTACTCTAAAATCTTCAATTTTACCATGCATTTGTGTTATTATTTCAGAGTAGCCTAGATGGTAACCTAGGTCAAAGTCCAAAAGTAAATCATTCCTTTTAGTATGAATATCAAGAGTATTTTCAAAGTTCATGGCCGGACGAAACTTGTTTAAAGAAATATTATAGTTGCTGAAGAAACATTATCTCCAACCTTAGATAAGCTAGATCGCTTTCAGTACCATCAACTGTGTCTATAATCTCTTCGGTGGAAAATGTATATACTTTGTCCTTATACTCGACATTCATTTGTCATATCAGTCTATTTCACTTGCTTATAACGTTACAATTGGCTAACAGTGTTGACCTTAAGTAGTTAGCAGATATCGAAAGCAGTTATTTCAGCAACTGGTACGGAAGACGACCAAGAAAAAATATGAAGATTTCCTTATTTATCGTAACAATTTTGCTCTGGCTGACAACTACCTCTACGTCTGGTGAGTAACGTACGTATTGTTACTTACAAAATATCACTTAAATTAACAAGAAAAGTAATATTAGAAGTAGGAGATAGATGTTTACATGTATGCAAAGATATATGCATCTGCTGGAATGATATATCTGTTCTTCACCATATCGAACACTTCACTACTCTTTAAGAATTACATTTTACCACACAAACTTGGAGGAGACTGCTATCAATCATCATATGGTTTAAGACTACCGAAGCAGCAGCCAACCATATCAGGCACTTGTTATAATGTATATTATCTGGTAAATTTAGAGATTTATGATACCTTTTAATCACTTTTTGAAGGCGTTCAAAGTCTCTGAAAGCCATCTCTAGCTAAATGTCCCTTTTTCCCACTCACATAAAAAAATTTACTGGCCATAATCTGAAAAGGTTTGGACGTAGCCTTTCCTGACCTTGTTCAACTGGATTTCAGCACACCCTTTTCCCTTTGGCTTACCGTCAGTGTTTCTGTCATTTGCACTAGTGTACTTATCGGCTAACGCCATAAGTTCAGATATGTTGCCTTTCTGTAACAAAGCTAAGTCTTGCCACACACAGACACTACTTACTCTTTCAAAATTAAATTAGATAAAATTGCAGCCTCTTTAAGATAAGGTCCCCACTATCAAGCAGAGCTAATTTCAATGTAGCATAATCCTTGGCTTGTATTCTTAATAACCTTCAGTGCACCTCCCAAGCTCTCCTAGATAAAAAAGCTCCTACACTAACTGCCTAATAATCGTTTGGCCATTCAGCTATCCTTGCAAAATTCTCAAGTCTTTCGATTAGAGAATCTAAATCATCTTTCCCATCCTCAAATACTTGAAACTCCAGTAAATTAACCTCAAATTTCCAGTTATCATTCAAAGTGCTTTGACCATCAGATGCGAATTTGCTCTCTCCTAACTGTATTTCTTGTTCCTTTAAATACATCTGATACTCCCTTTCTTTTTGCCTTCCATACCTTTCAGCATTTAGCCGTGCCGTTTAATTTCTATGTCTACCCTCTTAGGCAAACTCAAGTAGGTCTTTCCCTACTACCCCTAGTTGCTTACCAAGGCTTAGGTCAATGAAGTCCTCAAATTTAGCCAAGGGCTAGTATCCACGTTATCGCACAAAATACAAAATGACATTACTAATTTTACTTAACTGAAGTAAGATCTCGGTTTCGGTGGCTATCGTTGCACTTTCGAACCATCTTAAGTATGACGATACCCTAAATTTTCAAAAATCGTTCCTGACAGGATCAGCAAAAATGTCATAATACAAAAGGTTCCCACCCAGGCAAGTGATAACTTCTGCGACTGGTATAATTTCAAATATTTTAGAATAAGACAGCTCACCAGCCCTGAGAACTTACGACACATGGGTTGCAAGTATACCCATATATTACAGGACTCTTTAGAAATAAGTTATAAAAATCTTGTTTGCACAAAGTCTTGGAGTTACTTTATTATGCTCTTTTCCGCCACCTCCTACAAACTCGCACTCAGATGATGCCTTAAATTGGAGTGCCATTAAACCTACAATAGTACTTAAACATCGGAATAATAGTTTCGTCTTTGTGGGTCGAAATACTAAACACTATATTCTGCGTTGGTCAGAGATTGTTCCTTCCTTGGAGGAGCCTTCTAAATGGAGTCTCCCTGAACCGTTCCGAGTGTGCAGTACATTCCCACCTGGCCGGTATTACCCCAAAACCTTGAAAACATTAAAGGTAAGATTTCAAAAGTTTCAACTGACTTCACGCCAATTTTGGCAAATTTGGTTACCCAAGTAAAATAAGGTACGTACAAGTCTCCTCTGCGGACTTGATTTACATGACACTCAGGATTACGATGAAACACGTTGAAAAAGTAGCGCTTTACACCTAATACGTCGATACAACTAGTAGTACATACTCGGCGATGCCTACTTTACATACCTTATCTTACTCTGAGACGTGTGCTTATACACGAAAGAGTTCCCGTGTTACACTTAGCGATAGTAAGGAAACCTCACCAAAAATCGACGTAAGCAGACAACTACGATCCCGCGTCCTGCTTCTCAGGGGGTTCAATATAAAGTGTTTTAGCCCTCCTTGATATTCCTATTCAACTCTATTGAATACACACAAACATTCGGAGGTTATTCATTCTCAAATAACTGTGCACAATACCCTCTATTGTATTTCCAGTTCGATTCCTTCTTACGAAATGTCTAATCCCTCAGTAATCCTTCAGTAAAATAAAGAGTCATGTGAGGAAATTTCTAGAAGTATTATGACACAGAAAGGACATTTTATCTGCCTATGACAGTAGCAAAAGCTGCTCATCAACTTCAGGGAAACATGCATGTCAATTAATTATGTCTTCGAGCTCATTTGCTTCACCTGAACTGTACGGCTGTAGGCAAAACATGCAGATTAAACGCTAGCTTGTTCTAGGAGGGCCAATTCGTCATGTGATTCCTCTGATGTAAAATATTCCATAGTAAAATGTTGTTATTGTTCATGATATAGTGATGTGAAGTTGTAACAGACTGATATCTACCTTGACATATCGATATTAGTGGTAATATTTTGAAACATATTGCGCCCCGTAAGGAGGTTCAAAGCAAGTTGATGCAAGACAGTTTTCACAAACTGTATGTAAATCCCACCTGTACGCTTTGGAGCTCTTCGTTATAACGACCATTTTCCCAGCTCATATACATGTTTTGTTCTTCTTGCCTGGTGATATAGCAGTCACTTTACATATTCCGGAGTATTTTGTGCACTACTATTGTGCTTTATCAGACAAATCAATACACCATCCACACACCAACCGAATAGTATGTGAATCATAACTAACAAAAAAAAATTCGTTTTCTTCTCAAATTCCCTTCTCTAGCAAAGAGGGTAGGCAGATGTCCCCCGCGACCACTGCGTCTGTGCCCTCTTGGGGGCGAGGACGGTGTGATAGGCTGTAAGTCCGATGCTGATTGTAAGGGACTGGAGATCTGTTGCCCTGATGTTTGCAAGAACGTATGTAAGAACCCTGTTTTCGATAGTAAGTTCATTTCATATTTTAATTTATTAATTTAAAGGAACTAATCGTCATTATGACAACAGTTTTAGAGAAAATGATTCGGGGTATCACACTGTTATTGAAATATTAACCGCACTGAGCACATCAAGCTGGCGGTGTCTCAGACTGTAAACATGTTCAAATTAGGCAGTTTTCTTTGCATGACATCCTTGCATAATCGTATTAAATCTTCTACACGCCTCATACGAAAAATGTGACCACCAGTCACCTTTAAATTAATGACGGTGGTCCTTGTAAATGACGGTGGTTATAGGCTGATTAATGACGGTGGTCATAACATATATCAAAGAATGTACACTTTCACCATGGCATTCATAGGCAGATGAGGAGACAGTTGTAAAAAAGGTAATTGTTGATGTTTAGCTATGAGATGCATACAGCTGACTGCGATACTAACTTAATTTCTTAAATCGATGCAAGGTTTTTCGAAGGCAAAAGCTTTGCCTTTTGAAGTAAATCTCTAGTCCGAAAAACCGTTTTGTAATAAGATTCATGCGGGTAAACGGGACCTTTCCTAATAGCTTTTTACGGGTAGTCCTCACAACCCTTCGATCCAATGTTTTTAACTACCCTATATGGTCGCCGTTAACATGAAACTGAGTGGTAAACATTTAGGGTCTGATTCATCTAAATGGCTCTGCCTCACATAATGGTGATTTATATTTCAGGTTAATCAAGAAAAAATCATTTCAAATATTCTTTCCATAATGGCTTTTAATATTTTTTCATAATTTTTTGATAAATATTCCGAACTTATTTTGCTAAAATTTTCAGTAGGAATCCAGGTCAACCAAGATGGTTGAAACAGGGAAATGGCAGCCAACACTTAAATAATACATTATCATGAAATTAAAGAGGTAATTTTTCAAAACATCCTGTATATCATATTAGATCAAGGATCATGTGTATGGTGGTATTAAGCATTGTCTTAATTTGCAAAATAAAACGTCCCAGCGAAATAATTCCTCAGGCGGATCAAGTTTGGGACACTTTTTTCATTCATCTTTAAACAGCCTACACACTAAGATAGTTTATCTTTCTTGAACTTTTCCCTGGTACAACAACAGCTCTGACTTCTTAACCATTGCAATAAACTTTGGGTTACAATCTTTACCTTTTTCAGGATCTTTACCTTCCATTATGTCTACATTGACTATGTCTAGCTTCATGTCAGAAAAACTCAGGCTACATATATGTTTTGACCAGGTACGAAGGCAAACCTTGCTCTCTAGCTACTATTAAGTAGTGTTGTACCGATATTGCAAGTAGCCGATATTACCGATACCGATATTTCAGTCCTCAATATCGTCCGATACCGATCCGATACCGATATTTGGTAAAAAGTATTCTGCAACTGATCATAGGCTACAGGACACAGCACTAAAGTGTCGTTTTATCTTGCATTCAAAAATACTCAAATAGTACTCCATTTTGTATGATATATGGGACGGTAAAATCGGCTGGGTAACATCGGCATTTAAGGTAAATTCTACCGATACCGATACCTGGATACAGGATAAAAAAGGGAAATATCGGCCAGTACCAAAGGTGAATACCGATAATCGATCCAACACTACTATTAAGGCTTTCAGAAAGTTAGTTTGAATTGGGAAACATTTCACAAGAAAGAGATCTTATGTGGTGATTATTCACATGTAAACACTTCTTCCTCTTTAGGTCAATGTGCACATGTTCTCTGCGTCATACCTAACTGTTCTCCTCCATACGTCATTGATCACGAGGGTCCTGGTTGTTGCCCTACATGCAAATTAGATTGCACAGGCGTGACTTGCCTAACTTGTCCGGAAGGACTAGTAGAAGTCTATATACCAGGTGCAACCTGCTGCCCACAGTGTAAGATACCAGGTAGGTCCATATTTTATTCCACATTCGTACAAGACGAAGGCATATGAATGACGTATTGACAAGCTTGTAAGTTTAAAATCTCATAGCCATTTAATTCAGATGGTTTTGTATTTGTTATCACCGCCGTGTAAATTTTAAGGTACTTTGATTGATAAATAAAGCACAATAGTACAATATGAACATACTAGCATGTGTGTCTGATGAAACTAAACATGTTGAGACGTGTGACGGAATGTGTCATGTATCCATCTCAGGACCACAACACTGAATTGTCCTCGTTTCATATTCGCAATTTTCTAGCTTGTTCAAAAATGTGATCGCGATATCTCTCATTTTTAGCTCAGCTGAAAGCTTTCAGCTGAGCTATTGCTGTCGTGCACGGCAAACGTCTGTCACCATAACATTTGCGTTTAAGTGCCTGAAATTTCGCTGTTTTTCGTTAGATTTGACTGAAATTTAGTAGAGATGTTATCGAAAGTGATATCTGTATGCTGCGACTCTTTTCAATTAATTTAACCGCTATTTGACCTCGGGAGGGGGCTTTGTTTGAAAAGGTAAAATTCCCTACTTGTCCTTCAGTTTTGCACCAATCTTGATAATATGTTTCATATAGATAGTTCAATTTGTGCTGAACAAAAGTTAATTTTTTTCGTTTCTGCAAACATTAAAGGCATGAAAACAGCACTTTTGAAACAAATTCTGGCGAAGTCCGCATGTTCGGGAATGCATCGAGAATCCCAGTTGTTATCATTTGAGAGACTGTGTACAACGAAACGAGGTACAAAAGTATACTGAACATTTATAATTGTACAGGAAGTCTCGTGCTTAATCGTGTGGAAGTGTTTACGCAAAGTGCAGTGTATCGATTTTTGAATACCGTACGTGGGCTACCCCACTATGTCAGACTATGTTTGCACAGCTCTTTGCTTTCCACACCAGGGATATGACATGAATAAGGAATATACCGTACAGCCTACTATGGAGGCGTTGCGTGAACATGTGGCGCTGATCTCATTCAGGCGTTTTAATAATAGACTAGCTAAATTGGTTGGATGGTTAGGCCTACTCGAAAAGAAATACCGGACGTTTGAAAGTTGTGCAAGTTCTTGCGAATATTTGGCCTTAGGCGAAACAGTGGTATAAGCTGGGCCTACACATTTTTGTGTTGAGGCAGAAACAAGTATTCATCTTAGCCTGATATCTGAATGGTTTTAGGAGTTGTGCTTAAAGTTTAAAGAGAATAAATCCAGTCGCCTCAAGTTTCAAGTTATTTGTAAACATTACCTTAATCTTTCAAATCTTCTTGTATCTCCTTTACAAACATTCTTCTTAACATTTCTGGACAAAAAATATTTAGTGTGAAAGGTAAACAAATGAATTATCCTTCCTTAATAGCAAATTAGTTTATATTGTCACATGAAGGAAAGAAGCTACTCGTGAATTGGGATGCCGGCGCGGGGTACACTACTTCAAGTTAAAGTGAATGTTGTCTAGGAAATGTCGTAAGAGGAAAGAGGAACCCACCCCTTTCTTTCGAACAAAGAACATGGAAATACAATGGTTCAGATGGTTTAAGCTTGACGGTTGTGCTAACGTTCCAAAAACAATTTTCGATTTGAAAAGGAAAACGTGCTTTTTGAAGGCGTGTGCCATATGTCAGTCTCGGAGCCTGCAGGAATTGTGCAGCTCAGGCTTCTAGTCAAGCGGGCCAAGGGGGCGAATCGCTCTTTAAAATTTGTTCGCCCCCTAGCAAGTTTTCAAGTTGCCATTGGATTAATATGGCATGTGTATACATTTGGTCCCCTTAAAAATTTGTTAGCCCCTGGAAGCCATTTCGCCCCCATTCAGTACCTTGTCAGGCTACGCGCCTGGTGCAGTCACATGGGCGTCGACACTGCAGGAACCGCCTCAGTCTTGTTCTCCGTTGCCGAAAGCCCCACCAAGTTGTTAAGGGGAAGTCATGGGGGATGGTATTTCAATAGCCTTAGACTAAGTATAAGTGTGCATATTTTCCCAGCGCTCTCTACGAACTGTAGTTACCCTCCGGCCTGTCGCGACACATTCACCGGTCCTAAAAGCGATCGACGATTTATATACCTGGTAGATTCCAATCATAAAAATGTTATGCAGTAAAATAATTTTGTAGGGGAAAACGGGACTAAAGAGTACTCAGAATTAGGCGCGTAAAGAATTTACTTTAGAAATTATCCCTTTATATTGAGCAATTGAGCAGTTTTGGTTTTTCCAAATCATAGTGGCAACACGCATTTGAACTTTTGTCCCTGGACAAGTTCAAGGAATATCTTAGGGGCAAAATATCGCTTTTAAGACCTTTAACCATTTGTAAAATTTCTTTATCGGAAGTTACTATCTTGGTCTAATTATAGAAAACAAATGAGGTCTACAAAGCAGCACACTCATAAACATTCATTATTTGTATAGTAACATCTGTGCAGTATATAAAGTTAACTTTGTGTACCAGATTTAGTCTTTCAGAGACTTCGGGAGTTCAATACATATTTCATTGCATTTTTATTTATCTCTTTGTTTTCTAACGTACGTATGAACAACGTGAGTTACAGACCCAACCAAAATATTGACTGCAGACTTTTAAGTTAACAGGAAAAGCTGAGCTTCGGCAACATTGTTGCGCTTGTTTACAAAGTGCTACGGTTATAACAACCCTGTAGCTAGGAATTCAGACAGAGAGGGACACATGCACTGCAAAAGGGTGGAAGGCCGGTGAAGGTTATCCTTTGTAGCCAATGGTGCCGCCAGAAGTTGGTAGTTTAGGGGAACCATAAGGGATGTTATCTTATGCCCAATCCAGATAGCCTGGTATTCGAGTCCTTTTTAACTTTAACCTTGTTATATCGTCTAAAGTTTATTTTTGATTGATATTGCTTGTTATGGCGTTCGTGATGAAAAAATAGCTGTTCACACTCTGGTAGTGCTGTAATTAGCATAAACAAAATGACCGCCAAAATTGCTTTACATGGTACTTTCGTTCCCGATTGGACTTTTAAAGGTTTGAGAATTCGAGGAGGCAAAATCCGAAGTTTTGAATCAAAACCCTAAATATGTGAAGAATTACAATGGGGAGCGATTCACAGAATAGAGGGTGCCGTTTTACATAACCAAAGGTCAAGATGCTACTGCTTGTAACATATATTTTCTGGGGGCATTCCAAGACGTCAAATCCCAATTTATGGGTCCAAATTTCAGGAGAGTGTTTCCTGCAATTTCTGAAATTTTAGCTAGGAGAAACTATCTCATGGGAGTAAGTCAGGGGTGGGGGAACCTCCGACAGCGGGCAGTACAATGCCCGCGAGAGCATTTCATCCGATCTGCGAAACGATTCCATCCGGCTCTCGAGACAATATGATTCCACCCGCAAGACCATTTCGTCCTGCCCTCGCGGCAACTCATTAATACAATTTCAGAAGCACATAAAATTTAATTTATGATAGTGTTTGAAGGAAAGAGACAGTCACTCCAATTTGAATTACTATAAGCTGTCTGGAATAAGTGAATCGGTACTATTCGGAGTTCCCATACTTTTTAGAGGATGGACTGCACAAATTTGAATTCAAAATGCTGAAAAGTACAGGAAAATATCTTCATAAGGTTTCATACAATTTTCAAAACAGACCACTTAAAGGCATTGCCTGGTGGCATTTCTAGGAGTCTTACATGAAAGATATTTTTTTACGTGGTATCCAAACCCCATATCAAAACTGCATTCCTAACTCAAGATATCTCCTTCTAAAGATTGGTTACTTTTAATAAGATATACCTCCAGGTTTCCTCAAGGTCACAGAACATGATCCAAAGTGGGCAAATTGCCTCATATTACCTTTGTTATTTTCTATATTTGGATACCTTGTTTGTCTTTGAAATACGATACCGTTGGAATGTTTACATGCTTTTTCTGTGAACATATGGTGTAACACTATTCCATACTTATGGTACAGCTAAAATAGTTAAATATTGAATATAGTGATATCAACATTATAAAGAAAAAAGCTACATGTAATCAATTTGCCCAGATGGCATCACAGATTTCCCATCATGCACTGCGAAAGCTGAAAATGTTACATTTCTTTAAAAGTTTGTATCTTCCAAATTCAAGATGCTATTGAGATGGAGTATTTACTGCCTTATACAAATTTTCTGCTTTTTTTTGAAAACATCAAATTTGTCCACGAGAACATGTTTTTAAGCATTCATTTTATTGCATTTGGAATTCATTTTAAAGGACAAAAGATGTAGGCATTAGAGAAGTTACCCATGTTTCCTGGGATTTGGGCCCGTAAATTCGTATTCAGCTTCCTGGAGTGCACCAGAAAATATGTACTTTGTCCTAAGCATTGTTCATCAGCTATCAGCTCATTGCATCTCGACTTCCATTCTGTGAAACAGCACACTAGATTCTGTGAAATAGAGGCCTTTACTGCAATTATTCACATTTTCAGAGTTTCAATTTTTCCTCAAAAATTGGATTGCGCGTCTTCCAATGCACCAGAAATATTCTTTCTCCAACCTTTCCAACTCCAACTGGGAACAGAACCACTATTTCTGTTGGCGGCCGTTCCGTTTATGTTAATTACAAAATTTGATCAGCACTACCAGAGTCCCAGCAACTATTTTTTCATCTTGACTGGGTACTCGTTTGCTTAAAACTCTTGGTGACCGACCTCTAGCTTGGTTGGTGTACAACTCGTTTTGCCATAGGCACAGTGCTTTACGTGTGTTACTGTGCTAATAATATTAACCAGCTAAAGAGGGCCAAGTTTGAGGATTACCCTCGTAGTGCCTCGAAATTCTGCATTAGAACTTCCTGACTAGACTAAAATTTGCATGTAGACACACCACTGAGATACTTCCAGTTCTCTAACAAAATGTGTCTTCCACAATGGCGAATCTGAATTCAAAGTGAAAGCTTTTGTAGGTGAACAGTTGGAAAACGTTCGAGACTGAAAACAAGTACGTCCATCATTCATTCATTCATTCGTTAAGTCACTTCACCCCACTTCCCACATGATTTTGTGTAACTTAAACACCTTTTTAAATTTATGACTGTCTATAATTGCTTAGGGGAATGCACCCCAATGTACCCCGTGCAGGCGTCACTGTCTGAAAGTTATATTTTATTAATAGATCGTTTTTCCATATGGGACACAGTAGTTTGCACGGGGGCGAGGTCCCTCTTGTCCCCGACTGGCTACGGGCCGGGGGGGGGGGGAATCAGAGTTATTTTCGGTAAGAAGAGCCATGCTGAATAGGTGACTCACCGAAATCATAAATTGCCATAATAAGTCAGAGGTAAGAAGTCTGGCTCTAACAGCAGTGCAGAGACGGCGAGGGAAGAATCGCACTTGTACCGTTAGGGACATGTTCATATTTTAAAAGTACGAGATCTGTTCATTTACCCTGTAAGTTTTCACATACGAAAGTGCCATAAGTCAGATGGTTAGAAGACGGGGAGTGGGGAAGCACTGGGGGAAAGTAGGGACGTAGCTAGCTTAAGCTACCATTGCATTGCTCCCATATCCAAACATCACAACCATGTTTAGACAGTATCAGCTCAAAACTGCCCAATGACACTTCCCGTACCTGTCCTACGTGTTGCACCATAGGTACTTCCCTGACTAGTGGAACGTAGTTCCAATACTCTTAAAAATGCAACAGTAACCTCATCGAAAGAAGAGGGACTTTTAAACAGTTTGAAAATTCCCACTTCTACGTTTTGGCTGACCTTTATGGCTAACTTCCTCTTCGAATCATAAAAGATGCAATGTCATTAACAATGATACCGTTGACAATACTTTTTTACGTTTTTCAGCTTCGTGAATCATTCGGATCTTGAGGTACGCAGCAATGAAAAGGCTTCTGGTATTTATTTTCCGGAGTGTGGATTAGAGCTACCTCATATTTCCTTTGTTATCCACGTGGTGAAGGGATCTATTCTTCTATGTTCAAATGCTTCAAAAAGATATACCTCACTGGATCCAAACATTTGACGAATATAAAGACTGTTTCATCTGACGAAGTTTCAACTTTATTACTCCGTATACCATCTCACCAGCTTCACCAGCTTAAGGGATCCAAAATGTTCATGTGGAACACTCCCTTTAAAAGAAGTGGTATGGTGACTCCACCAACCGTCTACTACGATATGGCACTCATGGCCTGATGTTGATTAATGTTTATCACATGAAAGGGTTCCGATCAACCACATCCATCCAAGGCTATTTCAGTCAGGGTCAGAGCTTAAAGCCTACAGTGCTATTTGAGGTTATCTCAAACAAAATTGAACTAAATAATGACCGAAAAGTCTGAAGAAATCTCTGAATCTTTTTCCACATACTTTTCCTCCGAAAAAAACTACCTTTTGGGTCTTTTTTGGGGTAGCATATGAAGCAAACTCGTCAATGACCTTTTTACATATGGGAAGATTCATTTCTTTAAGCGTTGCCAGTTACACTGGTGAAAAACCTCCATCATGTAGACATGGATAGAAACAGATTAAGCAGTGCGAAGAAAGGACAAACATATCGAAATGGCTTTCATTAGTGAAAGCACAGTAGATGACAAGCGGATCTCTGCATTGAAAAGTAAAACCAAACGTTCGAAAACGAAATGCACAGAAATGTCTTCACATGACTGGCTACACTAACGTACTTTACAATGTATTCCGTTAAAAAAATATTACCTCCTACTAAAGTCGCTGAAGCGCATACCGATGTAAGGAGTTTACAAACTTTTGAAAATCATTTACAACACTGTTCAGTAGAAAAAACTTCGAAAGGAGTCAATATCTAACATATACCGAGAACGTCCTGTTTCAGCTGAAATTAACACTTTGATACATTAAGTAAAGTAAATGAACATCAAGCTGGCAACCCACGGAGTTGCATAGCTCATCAAAAACTTAAGTCAATGCGTTAACAGTAACATAACGACTCGCATCACAAATGAACTCCCTGTGTATGAAACTAGTAGGAAGAAATACTCGGAGGCTTACAAACCTCTGGAAATGTTTTATCCTGACGAAGGTTCAACAGTTGCCTGTGGTACTTCAGTATAGCGCTATAAAGTCATGAAAGTTGAGCACTGTTCAACTCTGAGCTGTGTTCGTAATTGTCCCGGGAGAGCAAGGGATGGAGTTTTAAGCATTTTCAGTATTTTTTCAAGTAGGCCATTTTTTATTTAGGGTTTGGAAATCTCGGGGGCAACAAGACCCCCATTCACCCCGTCTTGTGGGCTACGGCCCAGGAATGAGTAGTTTAAGCGCCTCTTTCAAGTATCAAACATGTATGGATTTCTTTCTTCAACACGTCCTTTAACAACATCTTTAAACATTGCATAAATTCGATCAAAATGATGAAAACGTCCCTTCGATGACAGACGTCATCACGAAGACCGTACAGAAGTCATCAATACACTACATGTTTTTTCATGTGCAAGTGGGGTAGCCAGAGACTTGGACGCCAAAACAAACAGTTTAGTCCTTTTGACAAAACGGATTTATCTGCCAAAATTAGTGGCTAGCAACTTACTTTTCGTCCCCCAAAACACTTTGTTACATGAAAAGGATAGGCTTTTAAATCACACACATAAGTTGCTGGAAAGGAAGGGCTGCAAAACTACTTAAACACAATCGCAACCAAGATACTTTTCCAGGCCGAAATGTAGCCTTTTTTCCAGTTGCATTTTTCTGCTATAATTTGTTAAAAGTTTGATGTAATGTAAAGCAGACATCAGAGAATCAGAAAAGTATGTGCTCCATTTTTTATGTGCAAGGGGAGTAGCCATCAACTTGGCCATCATTTTGATCATTTTGGCTGATTAAACTCAAGAAAGGCTCTTCCGTTCCAACATCTGGGGTTTAAAACCTTTTTAGGATTGATGGCGGTAAAAATAACACAGTGTCTTACAATAAACTAAAATTTTTTCCCAAAATATTGATTGGTTTTTGTAGTGGCTTATCAGATGTGGCCCTTTTGTCCAAAAAATAGCAATTTTAGCGCTTGGGACCACTTTTGAGTACTATATTCTCTGAAATTATGTAACCACACGACGTTATCTATTGTTTATGGATAGTCAGATATACATGGGGAATTGTGGACTTCCTTATTTCATATAAGAAACCTATAAGAAATGAATGGTACTTAAAGTTCGTAGTTTCTTTGGTTTTCGTTTGGAAATTTTGGCATCTGGGATCGTTTATTTGACCCAATATTTTATTTAATTGAATAATTGAAGGTACGATTCTCTCTGCTATTCAAAGTAAAGTAGATTGTTGAAACACACATAAATTTTAAAAATCTTTAAACTTGACACATTTTCCATTGATTTAGCCCCTATACCATCTCATTTATTATTTTTCATAAAAAATACTGGTTTGGGCACCACAAGAAAATTTTGAGCAGTGATGATCTTTTCCAGAGCCATACGAGATGTTCCATCATGAAATCTGAAATCGGTAGTGAAGTGCCTCAGTAGTACACAGAAAAACATAAAGAGTCGCAGATGACAACGGACATTGAATAATTGAAACCCAAATATTGCAATTTCTTTAAAGTAGATCCTTGGAGAGGTATAGAACAGATTACAGACTCAATGTCTTTTGGTGACGTAGCTTCTTTGGGGAACAGAACTCCTTCGGGAGTAACGTTTGGTTTCGTCCTCCGCTATTCGCCAGAGAGTCCCTGGGATTTAAGAAAAACGGTTATAGCCTAAAGATAGGGTCACAGGGGTCGAGAAAAAGCAAAGCTGTAGTGTATCACTGATTACAGCAACCATTTAAACGTATATTGCCAAATTACAAGTACACATCAGTAGTGTATATCGATCGGTGATTTCCAACCATTTCAGATCATCGCGGCCTTTTTCACCGAATGTTGTGTTGAGCAAACGCACTCCGCCCATGCCCTTAAAATGTGAACGTAAGTAAAAGAACGCCCTATGTCTATAAATATTAGTGAAAAGAAAATGAAACCACGTGGTTAGATAAAGGGTATGATTAAGTAGTCCACGGTCATTTTATGTGTGGATACAGGACATTATACAAACCGATGGGGGTGGGGGTTACAGTACATAGTATTGAAGTCCGAACCCGCAATCGTCGAAGAAGTGGTGACTGGGATAGAGTGTGAGGATCCTCCTTAGGATAAAACCAAAATGAAACGCTGTTACGCACAATTTGCTGGCATCTGACAACCATAATAAGCATGCAGACGGCAAACATTTTCAATAAAATCATGTTGTCGGTCTAAAATGCAGTGTGACCCCCGCGTTATTCCGGATTAGGGAAACCTGAAATGTTTATCCATCAGTCAAATGGCCAAGACACGAGGTCTTTTTGCACGCATTTAGAGAATACTTATTACCACAGGAAAAAAGTTTGACACGTATGCGGCTAAGGTACCCATAAGACTGCAAAGTGTTGAGGGGCTTCATGTTTGGGGAGTATCCTCCTTATTTTAAAAAGATCGCATTTGCAAAAGAACTGATCTTTTCTTAAGCTACTAGCCTACAGTAACTGCTTTAAGCTTAAGTAATCCAGTGATTGTCCTGAAAAGTTGTTGATTGGATTTTATTTAGTATGGACATAATATATTTCGTAAATATTCCAAAGAGAAAGCGCCAACCTGCGACTTCTTTTGATAAAAGTTTATGTTTAAGGCCTACTAACTGGTCTCCGTATAGTAAAACTGTATCTAGGGTCTGTTACCTGGTTTACAAGCTTATTACACTTTTATTTAAATCGTGTGACTTGTGACTTGACTTGAACCGAAATTGACTTGTGACTTGACTTGAAGGAAAATGACTCGCGACTTGACTTGACTTTAAGGAAAATGACTTGAGACTTGGCTTGACTTAAAGGTAGATGACTTGAGACTTGACTTGAGAAAGAATGACTTGGTTACAACTCTTCTAAATTCCTTGGAGGTGGCATGACCTATGAAATGGCCTTTGGCCATCAGCACCGAATCTGATGTGATATGTTATGTTTCGCGAGTTGAAAGGCCAGCAGAAGTGTAAGGTCATATCTAGGCCTTCTTACAAATGCTTCGGGATGTCTCGCTCATAATCAAGCTAAACGGGGATGTTATGGTACTGTTTAACTTTACTCAAATGTATCCTCGTAACTAAATGAAATGCAGAAGTGTGTAGTTACCAACATACGACAAACTGAAGGATTTCTGTAATTTTGTTAAACAGCTTTTATTAACATTTGGGGATCTTAAAAACTTAAAGCCTTCTTGAGAGCAACTTGTTTCCAGCCTTCTACGCTTTCTTTTAAAGGGAATGTTTCGTCCAAATTTAAACCATGAAAAGAATGTATTTTAACATCATAAAATGAGCTTTACTGGTCCAATTTCCATTTTCGTAATCGATTCCATTGCTTTTTTATCAAGTGATGACTCTTTCTTGTAACTGGTTACTATTTTTGTGCAAATATTTTGATAACATGTATCAATTTCTTCATATTTTGTTTTTAAATGGCGCAAGCTCTAAGAGATACCACTGATAGTTGGCAATTGTAATGTGTTCACTCTGTTACAATAAGATAAGACTGATTTTAAACAGCTGCGATCGCTTATGCAAAGGCAAAAAGTATAAAGACAGTTATTTGTTGTTGTCCGAGAGCGATGACAAAGATTATTGCACAATCTAATGAATTAATTTCAACGTTTGCTATGTCAGCTTATGTAACAAGCTCGGAAGAGAGCCAGCGGGGTCCATTAAGCGATCTCTGTAACTTGTATTTGTTTTCAATACTCGAGCTGCATAGTTGCACTTTAAATAGTAATTTATGAGTTTACTTGAGGAAATGCTTTCAGAGGTTTCTATCTTGGGTGCAGATCCCGCATGGATAGACGTGAAGTTGATTTATGGATTAGTTGAGATGAGAAAAGGACACCAACAGTCTTCATAGCCTGACGAGTGATCATCATTAAATGTACTCCACCATTAAATACACTTTAAATAGAATTGATTAACAGCTGCCAGCCCAACCGGCAATTTGCTTTCAGGCTTGAACTTTGAAGCAGTAAATTATGGAGATGAGCATCACATGAATTTAAAAGATGACAAAATACTTGCGCTGGTACACGATCTTTAAGTGATAAAATAATGGGTAAATAGAATATATTGGCTACCTTAATGTGACTACTTTTGACGTAGAAGCAAGCCCAGCTTTCGAGGTGAACGTTGCCACAAATGTAAAATTTTAAAATAACAACCTTGTTCAATCAACAGAAAAGACAATCTGTCAACAGGGAGAATACAAGTGGTGTGGTGTGCACCTGTCCCTCTATCATATTTGAGCCCTTCAACAAACTTTACATGACCATGTTTTGATCAAAGCAATTTACAATCATTTCTTTCATTCTAACCATCCACTAGATGAAGATTACCGATAACACTAGATTAAAGATCTCGACTACTGCCCATTGACGTACTCTTTCTACAAATTATCGGATTCTTCTACCTACCCGTAAGGAGATTTAAGCCCAGTTTGCTGAATAAAATGACAAGAGAAGGGCTATTTCGATATAAAGCATTATTTGTAGAAGCCGATTAAGTTGCTATAAATGTATGAGTTGCTAGTGCATGTATGAAAATACTTCAACGTATTTTCAACCACAAGATGATGTAGACGTAAATATGGCTGGTCTGGGATGCCAAATTTTATCTCAGTCTGCATGGCGACCCACGCATGATAGAAGTAGAGCTGTGGCTACAATTTTGTGTTAGCAGACAAAGCCCCTGCGACGTTTAGTATTCTCAGCTGTGGATGCTAGATTTTTTTAGTCATCCTGGCGAACCACATACTAGACGAGAAACCGCTTCGGTGAAATTTGGAAATGCAGTGTAAGATTTCTGCATGACAATCTACTATAGTCTGTGTGGAATGCCAAATATTCGAAACTCACCTCCTATGCCGAGGCTGAAGTCGGTTTTGGCTAGAACGGAGCACCTCTTCAAAACAATCGCCTGTTAAACATGAGGGATTTTCTCCTTTCGCATAAGCGTACTTCTTTTTGACAGGAATGCAGTGAAATTCATCTGCCGGAATATTCAATGTTTTGATGAAGAATTACATGTGTGAGTTTACATGGATGTTTGCAGACTTCCATGTTCATTTAATAGCCACTATGTTAATAAGACAAGGGGGACAATTCAATGTAAGTATTGCATTTTGGGGCATTTAAGTACATCAGATTGAGGATCGTGTAATGAGCCCTTTCGCAATTACGATTGCCAAAAGGGATGGAAGGAAGATAAACAAACCACAATCGCCACACATAGTATGCAAAATACAAGTAATGTGGGGCAGATTATATGAGACTATTTTTAAAGCTAAAAAGACGATGTTCATGTTGTTCAAGGCCAGAGGTAAGAACACTTATTACACTCCGGGCTGATTTAAAAAAGGATGATTTGAATGGATGAATATTTTCTAAAATAAAAGCAGTTCGTTTGCACGTGTTGTAGGTACGGCCATAGGCTCTAGCCCCCCCCCCCCCAGTTAAAGGTGGTTGGGTGGAACTACGGACAAAAACCCTTTATTTGTTCCTTCTGTAAGCAATGACAATAATTTGCAGTAAGTTACCTTACAATTTGTCCAATATGTTGCACCAAACTACATTTAAGGACTCAAATATACAAAGATGTCCTCCGCTCTTTTAACCCTTCCCCCCTGGACGACGATCCGAAACAACGTTCAGCACCTGTAGTCTTGAATAGCCTCCGCCTATGGGTACAGAAGTGTGTTTGTTTATCCCCAGTTGTTCCAGATGTGCTCATGCGCAGTCGAAATTGCGAAAAGGCTTATTTGACAAAAATGCGGATGAAATTCAACGGTTTTTTACATAATTGTGTATTGATTGGTCACATATTGTTTCACTAAAAGACCACATACCATTTTCCGTAAATTTATGGTGAAACTTTTAGCCATATGTCAGATAAATGCTAACTTGAGGAATGATGGCTGATTAAGTGATAGGTATCGATCATGTGAAACCTCTGTCAGGACACTTGCAATTGTCTCCTCAATTCGTGGATTATAAGTGTGGTAGAATGTTTCAGTTTTCGAGGTTGTTCGTGGACAGCCCCTAAGGAATGAGGATATTCGGATAAAGACTGCCATGTTATGCGGTATATCCCTGAATTATTAGGAGAGTAGAAAACAAGCCATCTGGAATTGCGTTAAAATAAGATAAAGAGTTGGTCGGATCTTCCAGATTCATGTGACGTAAATGAAAGAGCTTTGGCAGGGCTCCACAATGTGACTTGTGAGAATACGAAAATGGTTGCATTTACTGAGGACGAGTATCTAAAAAGACCCCGAAGATAAAGTTATAGGGCGGTATTGAGGTATAGAGATAATGAACTACAATTTGATTAATACCAGAGCTTGGAATGGACCTACTTCTATGTGAATCCGTCTTATATTGTACATGCAGCGGTGGTGTGGAAAAGAATGACGAACGGAGTATTCCTTAAGCGCTGACGATCCGTAATAAGCTGTCTATAGTATGGACAACTGAAATAGATTCGTTCACTTTACCTCCAAGATGTAGGCTGTATGACTAAATAACCGTACCTGCGATATGAATTGACAAGGGATTGAATTCCTCTTACCTATATATCATAGACTGTGAACTGTGCCGTTGGTGTGACAACAAGGACTTCAATCTCAATCTGAGCTCTGCCTGAGTTGCAGAGATCAAAAGGATATTGATAAAGTGTTGGTTTGAGAACAAGACACTAAACAAAAAAAAACTGCATCATCTGCGAAGACGAGCTGGTATCCAACTCGTATTCCTTTACCAAAGAGACTCCTTGATAATTATTTTACGATGGGCATTTTCGTAGCAGACCTTCTTTTGGTCTGTTAGAATCGTAACTAATCCCGGCTATGTCCGAGAACCTGACCATCGGAATCGCGATCAAGGTGATCATGGAACCTTGGGAAGTTGTTGATATTAAGAGCCATTTTTTACTGCCAGTCCTAATGGCACGATTTAAACCAACAAAAACTAATGAACACTCAAGTAAATGGTGAAATGACTTCGAATCTTACAGATTTCCCAATTGATCGTCTGGGGATATCGGAGCTCTTATCCGAAGACTCAAACGGCAGACTTTTCATGCAGACCTGGTGCATTTTATTTCACCTTGAATTATCAAGCCCACCTCCAAATTGGATACAATTTTTTTTTCGATCGGACACGGAGGGCTTCATCCTTGGTTATAGGTTAAGGGGTTTACACACCAGACCCTCAAAGCGCACAGTTATTAGGTCCAATGACTTGTGCCATTATATACATAACAACTTACCCACTTTGCGGCCAGCTACGCCTAATTGAGATGCCAAAATACGTCGTAACAAACTACGGAGGTGACAACTAAAATGGAATTCATTAAACCTTACTCTTTCGACTAGGAAAATTATGTTACCCAATAACGTAATTGTTTTGTTGCTGAAGGGCGTTGTAATGAAGTGAAGAAAAAAGATACCATGTTGTGAAAGTTGCATTGGTCTAATAAACATGTCCATCACGAATAGTTGACAACTAAAATCCCTGCATAGCATTGCAGAGTCCGTGATTCTTCTGTATATGTTCGTGGAGCTAATACCGAAGGGTATTAGCTCCATGATGTGTTATAATGTCAGCAGCTGGTGAAACATTAGCCTAGCTATGGTTTCTGACTAGTGACCTAGAGTTATCCTGGTAATTACGTACTTAAGTTTGAAAATTGGAATGCAGCCAAGGCTAGCATTGTTTCTTGAATACCGCCAAGTTACTACTTCGACTTTGTAAACAATTGCAGGTCTATTTAGCAACCAATTACCTTATAGTCATGTTAGTAAGGATTCACGTATATGAGGGTGGCTCTTTAAACAGATGCGTGTACATATCAGCTCCTCGCGGGTAGTTACAAATTTGTGGACAAGTGTTTTTCCTTTTTGTTTTGTTTTAAATTGTTCCTTTTTTTTGAGAGAGAGGTACGTGATTTATAGCAAGAAATAAGTCGATCCTTGAACCTGTACTTTCGGGCTTTGTTCGCAGATTATTGTCTTTCGGTAATGACAGGGTGATCTAGATGGCGTTTGCTGGGTGCATTTAGAGAGATGATGTAATTAACCTAACTGCTTATATAGGGCGGCAAAGTTCTACAAGTAACCACATCATTTTTATCGACAATATGTTTACCGTTTGGGAGACAGCTTTATACGGTTCATCTATGTTATGAGCTTAAACCAATTCACTCACAAAAAACTCTTCCTAAGAATACTATCATCGGTAAAGATATTATCATAACCATAAATGCCAAAGATGGGAACCATCTGTGTGAAAACTTATTTTGCTGTCTAACGATTTGCTCCCCTCATGTGTCTTATGAAAGCTAACACTTGAAATAACACCACGTGTCGTAAAGTCTTGTGCAATAACGTAAGATAAAATCCAGGATTCCTACCATTGTTCCTGATTTAAGATAGACCCTTTAGCTGGGTTTGAGATAGTACGATCAATGGAGAGAGTTATAGGTAATTGAGAAACAACATGTGAATTTCGTACTATTGCAGAGAACGGTTGCTCGCCTCATGCACTCTTCGAATTAAAACATTTGAAATAACAAAACAATAAGATAAAGTCGTCCACAATAATAAACTATTAAAACTTATAGTTGTAAAATTCGTAGTTACGGTAAGTGAGGCCGATTCAAGATGATGGGAGGAATGTCTGAACATCGACAATGTGTAAGGGATGGAAAGACTGCAACTTGAATTTCTTTACAGCCATATCCGATGCCCATAACATATCGTTTGCCTTTTCCCCGAGAACGTAAAATATTAAAGAAGGATCAATTAAAAACTAAAGACAACGACTCCAGAATGTCACATTGATCTTTCGTTGTTCCTTCCCATTGTAAAGGGGCAGCGGAACCAATTTTGAAGTGGGGGGGGGGGGCCTTATCATCGAAGCGACTTAATATGTTCAAGAAATAAAATCCTGTCATCCCAGTTTAAAGCGGTCCAAATTACCCACGTAAAAAAAAGGTGCGGGAGCTAAAGCCCCCATAGTCCCCCCCCCCCGTCCCCGCGGTCCCTGCAGTGTGCACATTCCCCTACCACTGTGAGAGCAAAAATCTGATTTGACTGATCATAAAGAAATGGCCCAAAGGCGTCAGTCCTTGTCCCATCGATTAAGCAGAAGTCGCTCAAGCCACCAAGCTAAGAGAAGCAATCTGACCTCAGCTTAGTGTGGCCAAGTAATGTGGTTACTCACAGTTGCTCTCCGAGTGCATGGGTTACGTAACAAAAACTCAAGTTACACTTGGCCAGCCCAAGCATAAAATTGGTGCCTTGAGCAATTACTGAAGTTGGAAAAGTTGTAACCCTTGAATCCCCATACATTAATCGGGTCTGCTGTTTGCTGTACAGCGTAAGGGAGATGAACACCCTATGTCCATGATATAGTACATAACTACGTCCCTTGTCTATTGAACATTTGTATCAAAGTAGATAAAGAAAGGTAAACAATTTTTCTCTCCTAGGCAGACATAAAAACTCACACCAATTGGCCTATATTTAAAACAACATTTTTTTTCCAGGATCGATGTGGTATGAAAAGATCAGTAGCCCTATCTCAGTGCATGGTGAGGTTTATTCAGTCTACTAAGATGGACAAACTATGTTACGTTTCAGTTTCAAACATTGCCGACTGTAATCCCATTTCAATACGTTCAAGCATGGACGCAAATTACGGGAGGGAGGCGTCGGCCGTGTCTCTACAAAGAGTGGAGGAAAACGATTCTTTTGACCCCGTCCTCCTGTTTGTAATGGTAACCATAAAAATAACAGAAAAGAAAAACTTTGAATACAATGCATATCTTATGTAATTGAATTTTTAAATAAATCATTACTAAAATGTATTTAAAATCTTTTTCGATTCCCTACCAGGAAATTCTTTTGAATGCGCTAATCATCCCTTTACCACGGTACTTTGTGGGACTCCTTGATTAGAGCTATTGTAAGACCCCGCGAAACTTCTAAAATTATCCATCCTCCCCACCATCAAACCCAATGCATCATAAAATCGACCAGCCGTTAGTCCGGATAAGACGATTGCGAAAGAAAAAATTCACATTGTGTTTTACATGGGCCTATTTAAGGCTTATTAATGTTTTTTGTTTGTAATTAAATGACTCATGCCAATGTTCACATTTTTGAAATACGTTAGCTTCAGGGCCCGTGCCCCTGGTATCCCACTGGGAAGTCCCCTCTGGAATCTAGGGGGGGGGGGGCTTGAACAAAGCGTCAGAGTGGTAGCGCTACTCACTGTCATGGCGCCCTCAATCTGTTAGGTCATTTCCGCGTTTTCGACCCCAGTCCAAAATACAGATTTGCGCACCTGCGTAATGACTAACAGACGTTAATGTATATGATGTAATTTCCCCATGCCCTACACCCTTGATTTATGTAGGTCTACATACAACATTGTACCGATGCGTACGATAAAGATGGTTCTGTAATAGCGGAGGAAGGGATACCCCATTCCCTTTGACACACTAACTTATGGTGCGTCCGAAAAAAAAGACGTACATAAAAAAGAGAGTGGTTTTAAAACATTCTATCATCATGTCATTGCAATTCCTCATTGCAGGTCATAAAGGAGAGAAAGCCGCGGCATGAATGTTCCTTTACGATAACGACATTTAGCAGATGCTATTAATCTAAGAAAATAGTCATTATCTGTTGTTGTGGAGCTTTATAAACAGCTCAGCCGTAGAGCTGTTGAAATTCTTCGTCAGCTCAGAACAGAATTTTAAGTGGGTGTTTACTCCCGATCCTAACATGTGTAGAGATACGTAAATAAAGACGTGGCGTAGGGAGCTCGAAAGCAAGTCCTTCTCTCATGTTCGGCGTCGCCTGTTACAAGATTGAGATAATAAATGTGAAGTGCTTGCAGCTGACTAATGCAATATTTCGTGTGGATTTCATGCAAACAAAATTTGAGTTCCATAAAAAGATATTTGATGATTATTAGTAATTGTAAACCCAAACGCAAAAAGAGAGGGAGTAAATGGCAAAGTAAAGTTTGCCAGAGAGGATGGTTGTAACTGTAAATTGGATCTTAATTCCATTGTAATAGAAAATCCATTATATTCTGGTCGTAACGATTGTCCTCGAATTTCTGCCATCGCTGTACTTTCAGGGTAATCATGCTACTCGGAACTTTCAGAGTATTGCCTTACAGGAGAGTGTTAACGTCCAAAAGCACATGAACTATATGCGTCATTACGTGATGTAGTTAAGTTATAGCAAAACGTGATGATTGACTGTAGTGAACAGTCGCAGAAATTTGATCGCTGTACGTGCTCCAATAGAAGTGGACGTCATATGTTTGGATTAATCGTGGGTAGAAATGTAAGCGTAAACGATTGTAGGTCACAAGTACTTCAACCCTTTCTGAATTAAAACCTTCCACATATTGGCTGAGTGTTTGAATGCGATGGCATCTTGCTTGTGAGCTTTTGTGTCAGTCGGCATGCTTATGTTTGCGGGAATTTACGAAGACCCCTGACCACCACTACGATTAAAACGTATTCTTCATCTACATGCCCCGGTAACCTTTGTGATTTAGAGGTGGACAAGATCTACTTGCCAGCACGACATTCGAGCTCACGTTCCAAGAGCCTGAGGAGGTCGTCGAATGTGACTGGTGAGTACCTACAGACAATTCTAATATTACCGTATTTACATCTTGGACATTTAAAGCAGAGCGACATTTCTTGCTGGAATAATTTTCTGGTTAGGGGAAGGTTTAAGTCCTTACATGGTTTGAGCTTTATTAGAATATTTGGTGGTCAAGATGCATCCGCCACAGGCTACAGCATGTTAATAACGAGACAACCAGTCAGCCACTATTATGAGAAAACAAGCAGGAAGTGTTTAAAATAGATTTTAGCGACACTATGCATGGTTTGACATATGCTGGAGGGATATGTTTGGAGCTAAAAAAGAGGGTGTTTTGTTTCAGATGTAGCAAAGTTATCGTTACCCTCATGACAACATGCGTCATGTTTAGTTATTCATTTTGAGTTTGAATCGTATACTAGGCCTATATAGTTTCAGTAATTGCAATAGTGCTTGTGTAAATTACGTTAGTGCATAGTACTAAAAGAGTCCTGCTGAAAGTACACAGCACATTTTTCGTTTGAGGGAAATCTATGTAATACCGAAGTGTAACGACTGGTAAGTGCGTCTTTATTGGGTTTAAGAATTGATTTTAATCGTTTTATTTTATGAATTGACTACTTTATACCAGATGCAATCCTAACTTTTTTTTTAACGTGCTTCTTTTCACAGTACGTGTCTTTCACTTCGTTATGGGTTAGAGTTCGGTCCTTTCACCGGATATTCATAGCCTCGCATTTAAAACGTTGTGTTTTGAACGTATGTGTAATTCGTTGGACATTTATAGCAAAAGTTGTTCTGGATGGCAAGTTACTAATTGCAGTCGTTCATTTTAACTCGTAAGGGTCCTTGTAAGTTCAAACCTAATGGAGTTCGATTTTGTGCAAGGTAATGTGTCCGAAATAGTGGCGGGATTCGAAAATATGACGTTGGCAGCCGATTTAATCTACGGATTTGGTTATGCCATTATAATCTTGGTTACAGTTGTGAGTAATGGTTTAATTATACTTGCCTACATTACAAGTGCTAGTGTGCGAAAGAGGGTCTGCAACATTTACATAGTCAGTCTAGCCTGTGGAGATCTTATGACGGGGATTATCGTTATGATGATATACTACGTTGCCCGTCTTGTCCATATCTCATCCCTGGATTCTACTTGGGAGAATACTTGCCGGGCTTGGCTCACACTGAAGTTCATCGCGATCAATGCGTCATTTTACTCCGTGCTTCTTATAAGTTACGACAGATACCAACTTGTAACAGATACTTTCAACTATAAGTCATATGCCTCTAGAAGAGTAGCTCTTATTCGCGTTATAGCGATATGGATATGGTGTATTGCTTATAATATTGTTTACATTGTAGTATCACATAATTCGCCCATATGGACGGATTTGTCACCTGTGGCATGCGGTCCTGTTCTCGCGAGCTCATCCCTTGTTTTCCAAATCTGTATTTTTCTGGAACCATTACTGTTATTTACGGCTCTTGTTGGAATCAATGGTCTCATGTTTGTAAAAATGTACTACTATGGTAATAAAGTTCCAATTCGAAAAAACGTGTCCAAGAGGTCCCAGTCAAGAAAAAGCGAAATAATTAATAGCGACTTCATGTCAAATGCTCCGGGGCTAGACGAGAAACGAAAATCAACAGGTCGAGCAGTGGGATACGAAAATTCAAGATTAACATTTTTCGCAAAACCTCAGATAAGAAAATGTAAGCTTTGGGCAGTATCATTAACAAGGAGATCGCAGCCTGATTCGGTCGACACACTTCGCCGACGAAAGACAGCAATTACTCTTACCCTACTCGTCATTGTCTTCGTCATATGCTGGTTTCCATTCTTTACCTACGTCATCTTGGGATATTATCACGTGATCATTGTATCTAGACCAGTCCTGGAGATATTTGTAAATATTCTCCTTCTGAATTCAACTCTTAACCCATTTCTTTATGGACTTCGAAACTCAAGGATAAATAATGCTGTTAAGTTGTTGTTGTATCGCAGAAATCGTAAACAACGTAATAGAGACACTTTGTAGCATTCATCAAGGATCGTTCGTAAAGTAAAGTGATGGGAAAGTATCCAGCTGCTAAATGTAAATAAAGTGTATCAAACTAACAAGCACAAAATAATTCTTGAAATATTGCATGAAACTAACGAAATAGTTGTACAGTAGACCTTAGCGTGTGTAGTCTTTGTTTTAAAAGACAGTCTTCAAAAGTTTAATTGTAACCAAATATTTGATGAAAATACTAAGACTTGGATATTGTAACTCGTAACTACTTGAGTCATCCCAATTTATATAACTAAAATGAAAATTATGTACTCTTCGTGCATATAAGATATGGGTGTTGTCGTTTATAAATGTTTTGACATCCCCTTTAATTACATTATTAAAGTGCTATAACCAACCGTGAATTCTCATATCCACTAGTGTAAAGTTTTGTTTGGGGTGATGAGTGAAGGGTGTAAATGTAATGCCCGTAAGTTAAACGTACATCATTGTGTACGATTCATCTTCATCTTGCCAGAAATCTTAAGTTTGTGTGCTTGAATCCAGTTTCCTTGTAGTAAGCGGAAAACCAGTTATAAAACATGGTGTTGTTAGCTTTGGACATCAAGCTAAAAATCAACAAAAAAGTGAAATTCACAATTACAAAGTAGCCAGTTAAGTATACTTGGTGTACAAGAACACAAGACATGAGTGTTTGGTGTTATTTCCAACAACATGAAAAGTTTTGCTTCTTTGATTGTACGAATGTAATATTTTCTTTTATATAACACCTTATTTATTTCTCTACATTTGATTGGAGGATTGGTGGTCACATGCCATGGGTGATTCGGCACTATCATCACGGCCGTATATATGTTATCGTACAATAGTCTAGTATAACACACGGTCATGCAATAGTCTAGTAAAACACACGGCTGTGACGTCACTATCACTGAGGTACGTACAAACTATGCCGCAACTCAATAAATCAATGCAGCTTTGGGGATCGCACATTGCATATCGTACGTAAGTAATAAATGCGTAGCTAGCAAACGACAAACCATGGAGCTACCACCACGGATAATCACGAACCATAGTGACCGCCAAAACACAATTTTACTGAACCAACGACTGTATCAAAGTTATAAGGTGTTATATAAAACAAATAGTGAATGTTTTTCATTCGTGCGATAGTATGAATATTTTCATTCGTTGAAAGATTTAACGTTCTATTCATATCATGAAATAATTCATTCTATCGCACTCATAAACATTCATTATTTGTTAAACTCCGATGGAGGCACCATATTAATGGTTTGACCCAGTCAGGTGAAATTGCTGGTTTTCATTTGGTCTGAAAGTGACTATTACGAATTCTACCACCTCTAGCCATCCGTTATTGAGAATCCTGCATTCTGATTGGTTAATCACTGACCTGTTATTCCACAACATACGGTCAGTAAACGTAAACACTGGTAAAAATGAAGTTTTTCACACATTTTTGGTGGTAGAATAGGAATAAACCACATTTATCGGACTATTATTGTCTCATAAACCGTCTCGACTCCAAATTTGCAAAATAACGCTCGTCCGTTATTTTGCCAAATTTGGAGTCACCAATAATAGTCCACCAAATGCGATTTATTCCTTAAATAGCACGGTACACATGTGTCTGAGGTTAAAACGGCCAACATTTGTGAATTCTACCTACTCAGTTTAAACTGATAAATCCGTTTTGAGACCTGAGATACAGAGAAAAAGGGAGAAGGTTTCATGATCATGGGTCGTTATTTGATTCAAACCGTATACTACTATGGAAATTTTAAACTTAAAACCTTATATTTCCAAGTTCTTTTATCATACAGGTTTACTTCGGCTTTACATTGAACAAACATACAAACTATTTTAAAGGTTTTACATAAAAATCCTGATTGATACCCTTTTTCTAGTGTGTCATGAAAAGTAATTTCCTTATCAATCATTGCAGAGAAAATTATCCTTGGAATCTCCTGCATGTCATGTTTTGTGTGGGAATGATTCGTAGGAATATCTGGGATGGATCACGATTTCGAATTTGTCAACGAAAAAACAAAATACTCAAGTTACACTATTAATGTTAAAGAAGAGGTCAAGTACTAAAAGCAACCGGGCGTCAATTATAGAGGAGGGATGAGAATTAACAGAATAGTCAAAGAGTGATTGCAAGGTAGCAATGACGTCATAGGGAAACATGTTAGTAATGATTGGCGACATAACGTGGGGTAAGGTGAGAAATCGATTGAATCCGTTAGCAGAAGTATATTTTCAAGAAAAAATTAAAGTTTACAACCTCGGAGCTTGGATATGAACATTATTGCATGAAAACGATTTCAAGTTCCCGGCGTCCTTTTTCTTACTGATGTTATCACGCTTACTTGACGATTATCAAGGAATCTTGCAAACAACTACGGTATTATTCCAATAAATCAAGTAATATCTACTTAAAGATTCCACATCCGTATAGTAGACCTTCTATTTTGTTTGATTTTCTTATAAGAAGATGAATCGCCATTTGCTGTCCTTCCTATTGCAAACTCAAGCTTTCTTATTGTGAACTCAAGTTTTCTTACTGCTGATTCCATTTGCAACGAGGACATTTAAAGGGGCAGGATATCGTCCACAATATAATATTCCTGTTATTGAACATGAAAAACTTGAAATAATAATATTTTGTGACTTGCAATTTAAGAATGAAATAGATTTCAAGAGAAAAAACACCCTGAACTATGGTAACTTACGGAAACTCATTACAGAGAGGAGGGAGTATTATTGTAAATAACTGCAGTTTAAGAGACACATTAGACATGTTCATATAACAAAGTTTCACTCAAGATAATTATGGCCAATTTTTTAACCTATGAAGTTTGCTTTGTAGTATATTGTGAAGTGATTGCCTTATCGGCGGTCATTATCAAAATCCGTACCTTGACTCAGCAAAGGGGTGTTTAAGTACACTTCAATGATCTTATTTCCTAGTTTTCTTAAAGGGTTTATGTTGTAGCTGTTAATTAATTTATTTGGAATACCGGCTTGACCAGTTACATGGAGGTCTCATATTGACGTCATCGTCGGAAGCATCATTTGATCTTATACATACTTGTGTGCATATGAATATACCATAGACGTACGAAAGGGGTGGAGGTCGTGCATGCAAAGACATTATAAGCCCAGATTCCAAATTTAAAATGGGGCGTTGACTCCCCATGGAGGCCAAAATATCGGGCGGAAGTGCTGACACTGTACAGTCGTTTTGAAAAGGTGCTGGCAAATGAATGGCTCACAAAAGTATTAATATCTGCTATTTCGAAACATTCCGAACACGTAAGAAGTATAACTCCTGAATAAATTTCACTTACAAGAAGAAGTTTATTTCTTCCTGGCGGCATTCCACAAAAGTAAACTTGAAAACGAACGCACAACGACTGGTTTAAAGTTCAAAGACTTATTCATTGGTCAGTTTCTATGGTATCTTTAGGTAACGCACTTGTATATGCGCGTTTAATTTCTTACGCGTTCACAATGGGGAATCAACTAGTGCGTTTGTTTCCCTAGCGCGCAAAGATGTGCGTCAACTATTCCCAATAATACACAGAGAAATATATACTGCGCGTATAGAACGAGTTGTAAAAGTGCACTCACGCTAACCTCTTTTAGGCCTAACAATGGAATTTTATGTAACGTGTTCTTATTTTTGTACGCAGCTCGCCGAATAGAACGGGGTACATGTCAAATTGACACTTCCGCCCCGATATTTGCCTCTATTAGGAGTCAATTCCCAAAACAGTGTAGTTATAGGAGTTTGGAATGTATGCTTATAATATCTTTTCGTACATGCCTGTATTCTGCCCTCAATAGCGAGCAACGATGACGTCACCTTGAGAGAAGCTATTTTCATTCCGTTTAATCTTTTCGGCTAACAAGAACCTCCCTCAGTAGCCCAGAGGACTTTGACCGTATACCAAAAAAGGCAAGGAACTGATTAATTCAAATCCAAATTCACAACGTTATGGGAGAGTTAATTTCTGCTAGAAGGACTTAGGAAAATGCTATCCTTTAATGGAAAAGTCTCCTTTATATCATCGGGTGACTGCAAATCCAAAATCCAAACTCACAGGTTTATATGGGATAATACATTTCTTTTGGAATAACTTAACAAAATGCTATCGTTTAATGAAACAAGTTTTATTAATATCACTGGGTGACTGCGTTTGTCCTTGAATTCAATCATGTTGATGTGTTTATAGAGTTTTATTACTGTTACGTTATGAGTTCTTTGTTTTGGTAACCGACCTATTTACAGGCGACCACCGGAACATTCCCATCTCAGGTTTCTTGTTAAAATTTACAACCCACATGTTAGAAATAAAATCTGAGGTGCAATGAAGGAGGGAGCGGGTATAACAGACACATCATGACTGCAAGATTGTCTGCTTGGGAATCGGTACTATATTATAACCGCCAAGTTTTTCCGACAGTTCTAAGCGCAACAAACTATTTTTCGGGTTCGAGGACCTGGTCGCGGTAATTCTCAAATAACTTACTGAAAATGAGACATTCAAGTCAGTGCTGCAAAACTGCGTGGAAACAAGTGGTTAAAAAGAAATTAACTAAAATTAAAGAGATGCACGACAGACAAAAGTTATTCATGGTGTTTCTTTAAAGCGGGGGAATAGTACGACATTCCTGGATGTTCATATATTTATGCTCATCTTCCTTGATGGATCAAAATGTTTAAACTGGCTATATTTCAAATTAAATTTCAAACGGTATTGCAATTGCAAAATAAAAACATGATAATCTACCTCCACAGAAAGTGAGATCTGTCGTTGCATTTCATGTCCCAAACTTTCTTACTTCTCATAAATTTAGTCTGGTAAAACCAAGGCAAATTTAAATTACATATTCTTCAAGGAGGACCGGTAAGAAAATTACCTCTCTGTTGTCACGAAAGGTACCCAATGAAATATTTGCCTCTTTAAATTTTATTTAAGTTGGATGATCTTGTAAGGAAATGTTGCATCTTTTACACATTGTTGTCTGAATAATCTCACTAGCTGATTCTATTTTTTTTTTGTTATTTTTTGATATGTGTAGTCTCTGTTTTTATCATGAATCATGATACACGAAAGCCAGACTAATTAGTGATACATTGTATTTACAATAGTGATGTGTGTGTGTGTGTGTGTGTGTTGTGCAGCATGTGTGTGATGTGCAGCGTGTTTATTAATGTATCGTATTACCATGGAGCTACACCATGGTATTACTAATAGCATACCTGTTCGAGGTATGTTAGTGGATTTTTGGTTTGCTTTAATGTACCGCGACCATTGAGGTAAAATTAAAAGTTCCACCACTTGAGAGATACTTATGAATATGCAATAATCCTTTTCTCTCTAGCATTAACCCAACACCATTGCCAAAGTCCATTAATTACCTTAGTTACCGACTCATCATGTTCATAACCACCTAGGAACCTTATGTATTGACAAAACTGTAACACTGTAACATACAGAAATATACACTAGGGGAAACAGGATATAATTACTGGGCTAGCATTAAATTTGAGGTGGCATTATAGTGTGCCCTTAACTTCACTACAATTGCCTCTCGTAAAAACTGCTTAAAATCCTGTTATAACATGCAGCTACCAGATAAAACTGCACATTATAAGAACATTTTTCGTTAATGGAATTTGAATCGTAAAGTATATTTTTCTCGTCTGTTTACGTACATTTACTCTCATCCATTTTCAGTTTTTCTTTGCTATCAAAGGTTAACTTTGTTTAAGATATCTCCTTTTTTATCGGGACAAGGAAATAAATCTGAAAGAATTTGTTGCCAGTGGAAAAGTACAATGCCCATACATTTAGCTTTGTAAATAGTTCCCATCGTCTGGCCTTTATCTATCAAAGATCATGAAGGCAATGTGTGTATACATCATTTTACCCTTAGATAACAAATAAGTTAGCTTTTTGTGCTCCATGAAAAGATAAACAAAACAGCTTTCTGCACAAAGCGGGGGTCCGTTACGGTGACTAGAATTTATCTAAAGTATGTCATAAGGGATATAAACATATTGTTGATGCTCGAACCTTCGTGAAAGATTTAGTGCTTTGTCAAAACAGTAGTTAGTGTGTCGTCGTGAGCGTAAACGTATGTCTAAACAACTAAATGATAAAATGAACTCTTAAATAACGTTTCCTGTAGTGCTATAGACAAATTCAAAATGGTGGTTAATTTAGAATAGTTCTAACTGGTAGCTCACAACATTGCTATTGATGTCAGATTGCAGTTCTTTAATGAGGGGGTTTATTTCAATACTGTGACGCAAATAATCATAGTTTGCCCATTTTTCTGATCATTGTGTTGTAACTGGTCACGAGCCACATTGGTACAAAAGAACAATTAAGAAGTGCTTATTTAATTACAATCTGACGTCAATAGCAATGCCGTAAGTGACCAGTTGTTAAAATTCTAAACTCCTACTCTTATTTTGATCCGACCTCTCATTCCTAATTCTTCCTTTTATGTTTTATTCACCTCTTTTGTCTTCTGTTTATCTATGCATAACAAATGTACACTCTTTAGTCTATGTGTGCTCCTAACTTCACATTGCCTGATGATCTGATGATGACGTCTTGGTGACTTCGAAAAATTGCAGCATGTCATCCCTAATCAGGATATTCGCTTGTGTTACAATCATTTGACAAATTGCAAACAGCATTTGCATTTACCGACCTACAACTAGCCGTAGCCTCGCCAATCTCAAAGGATTTATCCGGTAACATTACTAGTAAAAGACAAGTTACCTCAATATGACAGCATGTACGGTTCGATCGGCAAATGCCATTTAACTCAGTGTGCTAGAAGCGGTTTGCAATAGCCTATGTGAAGATGTGGGTGAGACTGGAAATAACATGTGGCAGAGAAAGAATAATCACCGCTCCACTATAAAACATTTTGGCAGTCATCTGGAAAAGCCCGTTGCTGTCCATTTTTCATCTGAAGGTCATTCGGTTATGGACCTTAGGCTTATGGTAATTGAACAGTTGGGCAATCAGTCTAAATTTCGTCGTCAACTTAGGGAGCGTTTTCTGATTTAAAACTCTCCACATTGATCGCCCACTAGGACTTAGTATCCCTCCGAAGTAGGTGACTTCTCATTCTCTGCCTCCTGTTTTCTACCGCCCTCTCCCTTTTTAGGGTCATCTCTATTATTTGGTTCTTGTATTGACTTGACAAAGGACTCGTGCAGAGTTCGAAAGCTCGGCCGAGTAGTCTTTACTATATTTTGCTTTTAAATGAATAAATAAATAAATAAATAAATATATATATATATATATATATGTAAACAGGAAACAAATAAATGCATCACGAGTTGACTTAAAGAGTACAAAATAATCCAAGAGTTAATTCGAAATTTTCGGTTCCCTTGGAACCTTCATCAGCGAGATCAGACAGTAAAGTGATTATTTTGTACTCTTTTAAGTCAACTAGTCGGCTAGTGATGCATTTATTTGTCTCATGTTTTACTATTTATTTTCTCGGAGTACATGTGGAACTCTCCTCTTTAATATATATATATATATATATATATATATATATATATATATATATATATATATATATATATATATATATATAAGAAAACACCGGAAGAAACAGATACATAGATGCATATATATATATATATGTGTATATATATATGTATATATATAATACAAGATAACGTTGTTGGTACTTCAAATCCCCTACCGGCAGTTCAACAACCCAATAGATTGCAAAACAGTGAATATACCCTCTACCGAGGGGAACACCTTCACTGACTCTTTCGTCAACGCTGTTAACTTCCAACTTAGAAATTTCCTGACCTCCCTTGGTAAAATTTCTCCAAAGACAATCTCTCGAAGGCAGACCGTGAGGCCATTACAGACACTAAGAATATTCATGACCTCACCGTCAAACATTGCCGACAAGGGGAGCTATCGTAGTCATGGACACCACCAAAGATATAGCTGCGACAGAACAGCAGCTTAATTTCAGTCAACCAGCTTTACAGATCATAGAGATTATTGGATTCCGACCCACCCTATGGGTTATCGCAAAGAACTCGTTTGTCATGTAAACAGCTTTTCCCCCGGGGTCAAGGAAGAGGTTGCAAAACTTATACCATTTTCTTCAAAGACCACCACTTTTTATACGCTCCAAGAGATTCACCAGTTAAAGGGAATAGTCACTAGGCTACAGCCACTGAGGGGTAATGCACATACCGAAGAGGAGGTATTCGACATTGTTCGCAAAGACAATATACTGACCCCCAAGCAAGCCCATCGTGTCTAGTATTGGCACTCTGACAGAATTGGTCTCTGCTTATGTCGATTCACATTTGCAACCTCTTCTACCCGCCTCACCAAGTTACATTCAAGATAATACCCATTTTTAAACAGATTAAGTGATATCCCCAGCCCCCTACCTGATAGTACCCTTCTTGTAACCATGTATGTATCGGGCCTATCGGCTCTGTGCACAGATATCCCACACGAAGGAAGAATCACCCGTTGCTACAATTTACTTAATGCCAACAAAAACCCGTCCTTCAGTGAAATCGCAGGGCTCGTCCGTTTTATATTGAGGCATAACGATTTCACTTTCGATGACAAAAATTACCTTCAAGTTAAAGGTACCGCCATTAGTTCAAAAATGGCACCATCATATGCAACTGAACTTTTAAGCATTTTGGGGAGCAATATTTTCTTTCTGCTTTTCCCCAGAAACCCCTTTTCTACTCTCGTATTATTGACATTTTCCTAATATGGATACAAGGTGTTGACAGTTTAATGGAATTCTTTGATTTTGTTAACAAATTTCCTAACTCCGACTATTCATCGAAAAGAAATCTGCTTTCTGGATGTATAAGTAATTTGAAGGGGTAATTGAAACCGCCGTCTACTCTAAACCCACCGACAAACACACTTGCATTTCGACAGTTTTTACCACCTATCACAGCTTAACAGCAAACAGTCCATAGTTTTTTAGTCAATTTATCAGATACAAACGTATCTGTTCACGTCCGTTATTACTTCGCAGATAAAGCCAAAGACTTTTTGATTTTTTTCTGATGTTTTTGCTTTATTCTCAAACTGGCTACCATTCAGGTTTCGTAGTTGCCAATTTGATAGGATCCTTCCAATCTCCAGATCCCAATCCCTTTCCTGCCACACTAAGTCCTTACTGAACTTTTTCCTCTCCGTGGCCACGTACCACCCCAATCTCCGCCCACTTCTAATATATTCAAGCAATCCTAGAATATATTAAAATCCGACCCCACGATTGCCGATCTTTTCGACACTCCCCCAGTAGTTGCTTAAAAGTGGCCACGTAATATTAAATCGTCTTTGGTTCGCACTTCCCTAAGCCACATAGTTACACTAGGAAGTTGCAATTCCCTGGTTATACCCCCTCAGAAAATGAGAAGAGTAACAAACCCAGATGTCTTGTATGTAAACACATTGATACTGTACCGAAAATAATTCATAATGCCACAGGCACGGTATTGAAACCTGGAAAATTTAACTACAACTCGAAAAAAAGTTATTTAAATGCTCAATTGCACAGTGGCACCACCAGGATTCGGTGATTGGGGGACACCACAGGTAACATCGCAATCATGCCACCCCAGTTAACCCCCCCCCCCCGTCTGGGTAAATTGTACCTCATGCGTCCCTGCGATTGTATACAGCAGTGGGGGATCCTTCCTTTGTCAAAACATGAAGGAGCCGTACTGGGGGAGGGGTCGACAGGGAGTGTCCTTCCCTTTGAGAAATTTTTGTTAATATAAGGTTGCTTAGATGCAAAATGCTGCTATCTTTGGGGTATTTTGGAACTGATCATATGTGATGGAAATGTCAATAATTTAGTGAATTCTGATTTTTGATTAGGTGGCAGATAAGAGTATGTTGTCTAAGAGAAGGGTATGTTGTCAACATACCTCCTGAAGACCCTCTTTTGGCTACTTTCTGCCTTCTCTTCGGTGAAAGTTTTCATGCCCCAAAATACGTGCGTGGAGTCCACAGAAACATTATTGGACTATTACGAAAATTTTCCTTTGCTTCATTGTGCATTGTAAAAGGGTGTCTAAGGCTGGCAGACACCGCCTCCTGGAAGCTCCGGATGAATTATATAAAACGGGGTACTGACATGATGCTTATCACCTGACATCCAAATGGTACTAACGAGTATGATGCCGTATAACTATCGTGTTTTTACTAAATTTGAACGAAAATCCAGACGAACAGCTTCCAGCAATGGGGAATGGGAGGAAGGGAGAGTATAGGTGCCGGAAGGTGCTATTAGACCTCCCTGACAGGCATAGCAAAAGGGGTGAAGGACTAACAAGCGCGCTTCAGAATGCTTTTCCGTCGTAAGCGTATTAACAATTACCATCTATACCGATAGTGGCTGCGCGCGAGGCTCTAGGTAAAAGTTTTGAAAAATGTATTAGCGCAAATACGTACTTTTAACCTTCCACGCCATACGACAAATTAGATTGAAAGGTCCCATACCGGTATCCATGCGAGGTCCCTACAGAGGTTGGAGATGTACTTCTGTCTTTCGGAAAAGTGTGTGATCAGAATAGTTGCATGTATTATTACCTTAATAATGGTGATGAGTTGGATTGCAAACCGTGATGAATGCGCGCGAAGGGCGCCGAAACTTTTCATTAAATATGATTTCCATGACAAAACCTGCATTCATGCTCTGCATGGAGACAATTTTAATTCCCAACAATTTCAACAAACCTACGTTCGTAAACAGTCTTCAACTTTTGCTATTGTGCTTCTCAGGGAGTTGCTACAGGAAGATATTCATAATAAGAACAATACTGAGGTAATGTTTGAAGCGCACGGAGCGCGCGAAATTTTGACAGTTTGCGAAGGATTTGCGAAAATTCTGATAGTTTGAGAACTATTTGTGATAGAAAATGATTACAATAGATCCATCAGTCGGTCGAAAACATACCTCACCCTACCCCTACAGTAATCTATAGCTTAAACGCCTTTAGGGATCATTTCAAAATTTAAAAAAAAAATTCTGAAATCGATTGGGGGCACACGCCTCCCATGCCCCGGAGCCGGCGCCACTGCAATTGCACTGTGTCCCCTCGTCACACACATTGGAGAAACTAGCACAAGTTTTAGACTCTGTTTTGACAACCACAAACACAGTGTGCGTAGAAACTGCATTGGTTTTTTCCCGTAGCAAATCACTATAATCCCTACACACAGCTTATCCCTCCTTAAATATAGTATTTTTTGGCAATTTTAAAACAGCCCAAGATAGAAGGAAGCGCGAAATAAGACTGTCCTCCGACTCAAAACACACAATACTGGTCTAAATAGAGATCCTTCTTTCATGAGCACTCATGCACGAGTTCCCTTTGAAATGTATAGCCTTTAATTAAGTTTGTCCCTTTACTGTGTATATGCAACACAAGAAGGGGTTTCAAATGCTCCAAATATTTTGCATGTTTTCGTTTTCAACATACTAGTTGAGCAGGTATGTATCTGTTTTTCCGGTGTTTTCTTTTTTATCTATCTCTGTCTGTCTATCTGTCCATCTATCTATCTATCTGTCTGTCTATCTGTCTGTCTGTCTGTCTGTCTGTCTGTCTGTCTGTCTCTCTATCTATCTATCTATATCTATCTATCTATCTATCTATCTATCTATCTATCTATCTATCTATCTATCTATCTATATATATATATATATATATATATATATATATATATATATATATATATATATATATATATATATATATACTTCATAAGTGCTACGCAGTACTTTGACCCAAAATTCACAAGGCCAATAACCCTGGTCGTCCCATTGTCTCTTCCCACAGCTGCCCCACGGTTCTGATTTCACAGTTCGTAGACTCTGTACTTTCCCCATTAGTTTTAAACCTACCTTCATTTATCCAGGATACTCCTCACTTCCTTTGGGTAATTCAAAATTTTGAGTTTCCTGAGAATCCCAGTGAACGTACTTTATTCACCATGGATGTCACAAACCTCTACACTTCAATCCCCCATCACGCTGCTTTAGCAGCCATACGCCATTACCTTGATCAACGCCAGGACCCTAACATCCCTACCACCACCTTTCTTCGCTAGACAGAACTGGTCCTCACACAAAATTGCTTTCAGTTCAATGGTCGTTTTTTCCGCAAAATTAAAGGAGTAGCTATGGGCACCATATTTGGACCTTCTGTGGCCTGCTTTACCATGGGTCACTTTGAGGAGCAGATGTTCTCTTGTTTCAACGGGACGAAGCCCATACTTTAAAAAAGGTATATTGACGATATTGTTGTGGTCGCAGTGGGTCCTCGAAACGATTTCGAAAGGTTTATTAACTTTGCTGAAAGGTTTTGACCGTTCTTGAAATTCACTCACTGTATTTCCACAATCTCCACTTTAAACCCACTGACTCTCACAACTTCCTCATGTACCCTTCCAACCACCCCAGATCTTGTACCAATTCGATTCCTTACTCACAACTTTTACGGGCCAGAAGGATTTGTTCCGACGACCAGGATTTCGCTAAAGTTTCCAAACAGATAATTTCTTTCTTCGAACAACGCCAGTATCCACAAAGAGTGCTCTCTCTCTAATGCCCTGAAACTCATACAAGGAATTGATAGAGCCTCTGCCCTTGCCCCTGAAACTGACCAAACACCCACCAGACGTATCCCGTTGGTCCTATCCTTTCACCCATCTGTAACTCCCATTGTTCGTGCCATTTACAGGAATGTTGAGACCCTCCGTCATGACCCATCCACACGTGACCATTTCCCTGAACCCCCCCATCAAAGCATTCAGAATTGAAAAGAACATATCCAAGCACTTGGTCCATGCCTCTCAACCTCAAGCAGTAGTGCCTAACACCCCAGGAACTTTTCCATGCAACCGTGGGAGATGCAATACTTGCCCGGTTGTCAGTTATGACAAAACCCTTTCCATTGTAGGTCCCAACAACAACCGGTTTAACATTCATCAGCATTTTACCTGTACTTCAGCCAATGTTGTTTACGTTCTCGTATGTAAACGCTGTAATATACTGTATGGGTTCCCTGTAGTCACACACTTCAATACCCCGTCAACATGCTCGATCCGTGACTTGATGGTTTCGACGGCCATCTCGTGTCGAGGTTCCGATCATGACCGCCTAGCTGCCGAAAACCGTCTAATCATGAAACTTGGAACCCTGTCCCCACATGGTCTGAACGTTAGACTTGAACTGTTACAACTCAGCAATTCCTGCATTGTTTTTTCCTGTGGTAACCACTTAACACCGTCTGTTTTCCTAGCCGGTTTTACCGCGCCCAACTTTATTGTGTATTTTTAAATTGAACGTTTGGCCGTGTCAACAATCAGTTACATTCTTGCCACCTGATGAAGGGTTTAAACACGAAACGTCGTGGAATTTTCACAAACTTTTAGAACTATTTACTACTACTTCTTTTTTTACCTATGTATATATATATATATATATCTATATATCTATATATATATATATCTATATATATATATATATATATATATATATGGGTGTGGCTCATACAGGTAGAAAAGAAGAAAAGACAGGAGAGCGACTACCTTGAGTGACATGATGTTATATTTCGGTCATCTTGTTCATTTGTTGCTTGTTACATTCTGCCTGGAGATGGTCCCGTGACTGGACCGAAATATAGCATTATGTCACTCAAAATGTCGCTCTTCTGTTTTTTCTTATATATGTATGTAGAGCTGGCTATAGAAGCTTTAACACTTTGCTTGCTGGCCTACTTTTGAGGAGGGGCCTGAATGGATTGTCAGAACACAACAGTAGTGATATCAAACGAACATTCATTAGTGCGTGAATACTTATGCTGGTACGATTTTCAACATGTAAACATCAAAATTTGCGACTTGGTTACAGGATATTGTAGCTAACAAATATGCAAGTTCAGTAAATGACAACTATTCTCCATTGAGAAAAGCGTATGTCTAATGTACGTTGTCTTTGGAGGATTTACTTCATATTTATTTCATAAAGAAGTGTATTGTATGATGTAAAATTTGCTATGGCATATAAACAAATGCACTGGAAAAAACTTATTTTCAATGTAAAAAATTTATTCACACATGAAAAAATGTATAAGTACCTACTAAGGCCAATCTTCCCTATCCATTGTTATATGAAATGTACCGTACACAATGTATTCAAAGTCTCCGCTGGTTTACTGGCACATGCGTACGGTTTTTCCAGGGCCTGAGCATTTTTTGCACCAGAAAACCTGTATTACCCAAGAATTAATGAATTGGACGAGATTTGCCAGTTACAGATCTGAAATATAATGGTTTTGACTCATCTCCAGGACCAAAAGCTCCTAGTGACCCCTCCCTTATGTGGCTAATTGATGCTCATTTGTCTCAGGTCAAGCAAACGCTCAGTGGTTTGATCATTGAGCTGAGAGCTCCCTAGTATGATGAAGGAATGAGAAGAGATTGCAGATGACTTCTAACGTTTTCTATAATTTCATAACATTTCACTTTCTTGACAAAATGTGATGAATCTTTTCACAAAAAAAAAACTTCAGATTTTCATAGTTTGAGTTGTAAAATAAGGCATCGTTGCAGAGGTTTCAAGTGATGTTCGGATTTCTTTTCATTTCGACTATATTACTCTCAAGTTGTCACTGGTAGCAGGGTTAGGGCCAGGATTTTGCAGAAGCGTTGACAGCGATGACCAGGTGACCGGTTGCCACAAGTGAGGCGAGTCTCCGCGCACCGAAAATTTGGGGTTTAAATAGCAAAAAAATTTCAAATTTAACATTTAGGAGTTTTATTGATGACAATTTAAAAATTTGGGGTTTAGGCTACTGTAGAAATTTGAAAATATTGGGTTTTTACGGATGAAACTTGGATTTTTTTCTTTTTTGAAGAACCTGCTCTCCCTTAAAGCACAACTAAAAACTGTCGGGATGATTGGTTGTGGATTACCTAGGCCTACTTTATTGCCCCCTAACGATACTAGAAAACCTCCCCATTTCCCCGACGTGGTTGGTCAGCCTTTCCCGAAAAGGCCCTGTCCTCCTGCCCCCCGCCTGGCGCCACCTCTGATTGTATATTCTTCGGTTAGCCTCAGCTATTCACACTGCGTATCTTATGACGAGTAGGCCTACCTGTCATACTGAAAGACACCTCGGCGTCGTTTACCTAAATTGTTGTTATTTGCAATTGCACTCACACGACATTTTTTGATGCGATTTCAAGTCTTCTTTCAACATTCGAATAAAACTAATTATCCACAAAATTAGTTTTCCAACACGCTTTAGCAAGTAAAATACAAATAAGTTAGTTGTCATAGTAATGCATGCATGAAGGTTTAATACCATATTGCGTTCTTGATGGACTTGGACCTTTGCTACACGTCATGTGAGCAACGTAGGTACATGGAAGTATTACCCTGCCATTGGGTAATAGCCATGGGCGTAGCCAGGGATTTGTCAGGGTGGGGAGGGGCGAAGCCCAAAGACAGACTCTCAGCGCTCCACGGCACCATGGGTTGGCAAGAAAATTTTGGCCCAAAATGCCTCCTAGATAGCTGGAAATGGCACTTCCCATGCCTATTTACCTCATATACATAGGGGAAACACGAGCAATATTGTAAAAATAAACATTAAAAATACCCAAAATATGCTCAAGGGGGGGGGGGGGAGCGGCTGTCCTTCGCCCCTTGGCTACGCGCCTGGTAATAACATTTAGAAGTTGGTCTTCCTGTCAGGGTAATATCATGGTAGTTATATGCTTAAACAGTACAATGTATTACGGTGCCATGCAAAAGAAGAAGCCACATGTTTTACGACGTTGCATACCCAGGTCAACTTATTGAAAGCAGTCGTAGACATAAGCGTACAAAACTGCTTTCAACGGGCGAGGTAAGAACTTTCCGCCCCCCCCCCCCCCATTGCCACAGGTTGCCCCGAAAAATAATATTTTTTGCCCGAAAATAGCAAGAAGGGTGCGGGCTGTAGCCCCTCTGCCCCCTATTCTCTAAGCCTGTGATCGTGGAAACTACCAACCCCTATGGAAATGGCGGGCACCAATCCGTAAGTGGTAGAAAATTAATGTATTTATACATTCGCGCACTCCATCGGTTGCCGTCGTTACATGCATCTATTTCTTCATATACATGCATGCTTCCGGTGTTTGATCATGGATTTATTTGGAAATAGCAGCTTCCTGGGTGGACATGACGTCAAATTCGTCAATCCGTCCAGTGTATGGAGTGAAACTGCACCCTCATGACGGTATTGCCTCAAGGTCTGATCGCATATATTTTCTAAATTTACGACTTCAGGGCACCTGCATTTGAATTAGAATTATTCCTTATCTCTCTATTGACAGGACCTCTCATGAATCTCCCAGCAACAAAAATGTTTGCCAGAACTTTTGTCCGGATAGGTTACATTTCGGCTACTATCAAAACACTGATCACTTTGAAACTATCAGTTACTCAGAGAAAGATGAAAAATTGTCTTATTTGTATCGCTGTGCTCGGCAATTACACTGCCCTGAGTTTAATCAAACTGGTCTCTTAATCACAACACGTAGGATCTAGGTGATCTTGTGAAGGTGATATGAATAAATCACTCGTTTGCCTCTCGCCTCATGCATGATCTGAATGAACATCGCAGATTTTAAAGAGGGAAACCCACCACCCCAAGTATGACTTTTACTTGGAGGTTAGCAAAAGTCTCAATTGCAGGCCCGTAGTCAAAGGGGGGCTAGGGGGGCGAAGCCCCCTGAAATTTTTTTTGCCCCCTATAGAGTTTGAATCTTACCATCGACTTAATACATTTGTACACATTTGGCCCCCCTGAAAAAAATTTCTCCCCTGGAAAAATTCTGGCCCCCTCCAGTACCTTGTCTGGCTACGGGCCTGCTCAATTGGTGACTGCTCTTTGATTGACATCAGAGTTACAAATTCAAAAGATGCAGAGTAGCTTATATTACACAGCATGCGCAGAGAGTGTTCTGATTACACATAGGGCCTTGTGTGCTCACCAGCATATCGCCTTTAGCAATATACTAGGTTTTTGTCTGCACAAGGAGAAGCTAAAGACAGTTGTGGGCGGGGCAGAGTTGTAATCAAGTCATTTTTCCTCAAGTCAAGTCCCAAGTCATCTACCTCTAGTCAAGTCTCAAGCCATTGACCTTCCAGTCAAGTCGCAAGTCATTTTCCTTTAAGTCAAGTCGGGTCACAAGTCATTTTCCTTTAAAGACAGACTGTCATCACCCCAAAGTAGATTTTTAGTGTATGTATATCAAAATTCTCAGTTGGTGACTGCTCTTTGATTGACATCAAAGTTTGAAAATTTGAAAGATGCAGAGTAGCTCACATTCCACACAAGGCAGAGAGAGTACTTTTATTACATTTTATAGCCTTGTATGCTCACCAGGACATAGCCTTAAGCAATAAAACAGGTTTATTCTTGCACAAGGAAGAGCCTCATAGAGTTATGGGAGGAGCTAGAAGATGCATAGTTGGGAGAATTGGAACTGTCTGGGATCATGAAAATTCCCCTTTAAGTCACAAGTCATAATTTTCAAAATATAAATATACTAAGCCTTTGAACCAGACTGTAGTTCCTGAAAACAGTCTTAATATGGAGATGAGATATTACGTCTAATGTTCCTGTTTTTTTTTGTTTTTTTGTTTTTGTTTTGTTTTGTTTTGTTTTGTTTTTTTGTTTTTTTTTTTGTTTTTTTTTTTGAATTTACAAAATATATGATGTCCATACTGAAGAAAATACAACCAACAACTTCTTAAGACAATCTCTGGACCGCATAAGCTTAAAACACCAAAGTAGCTACCAATACGTTAAGAAAAGCTAAGTTCTTATGGAAATGGGATTGTCTTAAAATAAGGAGGATAGCCCCAGACATAACCACGCTCAACATTTTACAGTTTTATGATATACCGTAGCCTGCACATGTGTCAAACTTTTTTCATGTGTGGTTCTTATTCTCTAAACTTGGGTAAAAAGTCACCCAACAATGAATGTGTGCTTAAGCTGATACAGGATGAAAAAGTAGCATCGGGCCTGTTATTTCCTCGAAAAGATTCAAGAGGAGTGAAACTAATTTCTTGAATTATATTATGGAAAAGATTTCATAAAATTTCTGAAAAAGCAGCCTTGAGGATGCCTTGATTTCCTGTCATCGCACGGGACGTCCGTGTGAGTGTACGTTTATGATTGTGCTAACGCTCCCACACAAATATGGAAATTCCGTGATGAAGGGGCGATTTTGCTCATCATAGGGAGTGGGAATACTAAGGGCAGCAGGAGTGTTGAAAAATAAAGTACTTAATAATAAGCTGGAGCTTAAAAAGATAGTACAAATGTTCCTCTGAGTTCCAAAATTAGTATTATAAAATGGAGATAAAATGAGGTCAACATGTAATGTTCAACAAGCAATGTTCGTAGATTATTTTTATGCCAGATGCAAGCAAATTGCATCTTGGACGGTCCCCAGACACCGTGTCATGGACATTTGACTGATGAATAATCAGTACTGGCTATCCTATTCCGGAATTAAATATGTCACAGTGCATAATACTAAAAACATAAAATGTTTGCTGTTTGCTTACTAATCATGATTGTCAGATACTAAAACGTTGCGTGTTCACAGCGTTTCAGTGGGATATTTTCTTGTAGACCTCCCACTCCATCAAGTCATCACTCCTTCGACGATCGCGAGTTCGGGCTTCGCCATCATAAAGGGAGCACCCATGAGTTCGCAATTACCTGGATCCACACATATAAAGACTGGGCTATATTTAACACCATTTATGCTAACATGTGGTTTCATTTCTTCTCACTCATATTTTGTAGACATAAGGCATTTTCTTGTTTTCATTCATATTTTGTAGACCAGGCGTTTGCCCAACACCATTCTGTGCAGGGACGGTGAGGCGAAAAAAGGTTGGAATTAAAGCACCGATATTCACCTGACGTGTGCCTGTAATTAGGGGTGAGCCTTGCCCTTGCAAGTATGCATTGGAATGGTTGCTTTAATCTATGCTACACTACAGCTATACTTTTTCCCGACCCCTGAGTGTCTTTTCAATAGCCCTTCTTCCCACGCCACAAAGCAATCTTGAATGCATGAAGGAAAAGCTTGCGTTCAGTTCTTAAATAATTTTATGGTAAAAACCCATGCCATACTCAGCTACAAACATTATCATTCAATGTCGCCAAGTCAAATATGTTCACGTCAAGTTGCAAGTCATTTTTCTTCAAGTCAAGTCGCAAGTCATTTTTCTTCAAGTGAAGTCGCAAAGTCAAGAAAAAGTACGACTCGAGTCCAAGTCAGCGAATCGAGTCAACAACTCTGGATTGGGACTATAGGAGTAACCTAATTGGGAGCACTGGAACTGTCTGGGATGATGATTATCTGTCTTAAAGGAGCAAACGGTTGTTGTAGACTCCATTTGTACCTGCAAAGACCCTGAAAGACGCGTGGGGAACTAGGCCTACATAAAAAGGTCAAACGTGGCAATTGATTTCGGCTTCTTGCTTCAATATGATGACTCCCTATTTTCACTATGTACATAATTTTCTTTTTCTTTTGCACGGGGTGAGCACTTCAGCCCAAAATTTGCGATTTCATGATCACGTGTTTGACCGAATAGGAGAGACGGAATTTCCTGAACAAGAAATTTCTGCCCGGAAGAGGAATGCAGCCCCACTCCGTCCGTCTCCAAGGTCTATGACTGAACTGTCCAAAAGTGGGGAAAGCGAACTTCCCTTACCCAGTGGCGGCACCAAGGGGGCATTCCCCCCAGTCAGAAGCTTTGCCCACCCAGATGCCCCCCCTCCCACTCAGCTCCTGAAGTTAAGTGGGCTGACGGGAGGAATTGCCTATACATTAAAACTATTTGGAATCTTTCTATTTGAAGATTTTTTAATTTTTCACCCAGAGATATGCTAAAATCTTAGAGCTTCAGGGGCTTCCCCCTGGATCCCCACCAGGAGCTCTAAGGCGGGCCCCTGGACCGTACCCTGTTAAAGGTATAGTGGCCTAACAGGATCGACGGGAGGAATAGCCTAATACATTAAAATTATTTGGAATCTTCGCTTTTGATGATGCATTATTATGAACCAAATTATATCCCTCCTGAGACTTAATTTTTCACCGATGGATATGATAAAACCTCAGAGCTTCCGGGGGCTTCGCACCCTGGACTCCCACCGGGGCTTTGCCCCTGGACCCCACCAAGGGCCCTAGGGCGGGTCCCTGGACCCCACCCGCTAAAGCTCGCGCTTCGCGCTCGATTTCGTGCTACGCGCAAAATTTTTTGCCCCCAACATTTTCTTTTGCCCTCCATTGCCCCGCCCCCCTTTTAAAATTCTGGTGCCGCCACTGCCCTTACCCGGTACGTCATGGATTACGCCATGGCGATAAACGGGACGGTTGGGGGGACTGTTGTAGGAAGTAGTCAGTCTGGCATTTTGTCCTAACCTGGACAAAACTATAAAATATGGGTTGAGACACAAACGAAGATATGAAAAGTCGTGAAAAATGCTAAATACTGGTTCAAGGTTTAATGACTTCATTACCGACGAAAAAACTGGGCTACAAAAATCAGAAATATTTTTTTCTTTCACATAGTCACATATACTTTGTCAAAACAAAAGAATTATTCAAGTCAAAAAGGACCACGCCCAGCAGATCACATTTAACGTATGACCCGATCAATGTGGAAATTTTCCTTCCTTAGCACTTCCATAAGAACTGTCGTCAGCAGGATCAAACTGTGCCAAACATTTTCCTGCGGGGACACGACTGAAATGTGAAAAAGAGATGCATCTTGCACCATCTTAAATTTCCTGCGAGATTGACCATCTTACTATTGAGGGACCTTGCCCACGAGGGGGGAAGCAATCACTGATTTGACGGGAGCAGTTATATGTATGTGGTACATCAGTGGAATGTTCCAGTCCAAATAACTAACAGAAACATCTTTACCCCCATCCCCACCCCCACCCAACGTCCATTCATTCATTTTAGTCTCCATCTGACTTCACTATCGAGTACCATTATTATTATTTCTCAAAGCATAGCAATACCGTAGAAACAGAATATACACAAGGAGGGGAGAGGTGCCATTCCTGTCGAGTCAAACCCATGAGCAGACGGGAACTGGGGGTATTCAATGGGGGTGGCTGGTTTCGTGTGCGACTTGGCAGTCCAAACAAGGAGTTCTATCGAAAGGTGCCCTGGCTGAATAAGTGGGATTGTAAAACAATGCTGCGTTACTTGAATACTTATTCATGTATTCCTTAAAACAAGGCTAAACCTAAACAACTAAAAAATCCAGACAAAGAAAGCAAACTATAAATACACATAAATTATTCACCATAAAAAACTTACTCTACAATGAAAGTAATTCTTATAAATAAACAGAACATCACTATTCTGTTGGCAGTTACTGGTAAAAATAACATTCTACAGAAATAATACTTCTCATAAACACGTCTTAAGACTACTATTGCGTTTTCGTACAGGCGGGACAGACCCACCATTTAAGGTTATTACCAGATGACACAATGAATACTTCAAACCAAAATTTCCTGCAACAGGAACCTCATCTACTCATTCCCGTAAACTTTCCATTCAAATCATACGTACGATTCTAAAGATATAAAAGATTGTCAAATTCGCCATTCATAGCAACCAGTGGAGCGCCCCTAGAACTGTCCCCCCCCCCCTGAAATTCAAAATTACCACTGTCTTAATATTTTTTCGTATATCTCGCCCAGAAAGAAAATATTTCGCCCAGAAGCTATTTCGCCTCCTTCTGTACCTTGCCTGGCTGTGGGACTGGTGAAGGGTCGATGTCTCAATGTGCATTCACCTAACGAGAGCACAAGTTTAAGGAAGAGAAAATTTAATGTACGCTTTACAGCTTTAAGTTAAAAGATGCGTGGAAAATAAGACAACTGTTGTTGAAGGTACAACAAAGTAAAATCAGGACTACCTAGTAATCAGCGAATGGCTCAGGGGGTGGGGGAGGATGGCGAGATAAGTTATGTAAAGGTAATGATAATCATCTGATGTCAAAAACTTTCTAGGGGAATCTTCAAGGACGTGATACCTTCTACATCCCCATCCTACCCCTTGACTTCAACCGGCTACATTGGACCACCTCGGCTGTTGTAAATGTGCTCAACACATGGTGCTTTTCAAAGAAATGTATCTGATTTTCTTCACAGGAATCAAACCCAAATAAGCCACAAATGAATACATCAGCAGACTGTCAATCCCTAAAGTATCCACCACTTCTCTCAATCAAACGTTTCTCTCAAGATCAAACAATCTTGCCAATGATGTATGCAGTAAACCTACACCATATAATTTGACCTTTTCCAATGATTAGGACCATGCACACACACTGGGCCCTGGGAAACTATGGATCCCTGGCTCCGCCAGTCTAGTGATATCTTTTTCAATCCTCATAGCTCCCTACTCCAACCTTTGCCTGAAAACTACGGCTGCAACACATCTTAAGATATACCAGTATGGTTGGAAATATTCAATTAAGTATTTCGAAACACTGGGCACAGAGTATTACTTAAGCAACACAAACCTTCAACACTGCTGATATTGTAGACACCTGTTTCTTTTCATCAATTTCTCCGAATAGAATCCGACTTTAACCACAGCGCCCTTTCTGACAAGTCCCTGGGAAAATGTTTCTCAATACTTGCCATCATTTTTTATCGATAGCAAGCAACACATATTTCCTGGGTAAACCACCTACATATCCAAGCACCAGCTGCACATTCACACAATCACAATGAGCCAATTTGTGAACGTATTTGTATTCGATCAGTGGCGTAGCTAGATATTTTTTTTGTGTGTGTGTGTGTGTGGGGGGGGCAAAAGCAAAAATTTCCGAGATTATCTTGAAGTAATGATGTACTATCTAAGCGTAGCGCCACCATCATCTGGCCTGTAGTGCGCGGAGAAAATTGGATTAAAATAGCTCTGAGATTGCCTTAAATGACACTTCCAGGCCTTGTCAGTAACCATTTCGATGTGTAATTTTGCTTAAAAACATAAGAAGTGTTGTGTTTCAAATGAATTGTCTTTATTTATTTCCGACCGAGACTAGAAATTTCCGACAGAGGTCTTCGGAGGCTTTGTGGGGGAGGGGTGTGACTGCCCCCCTCCCCCTCTAGCTACGCCACTGTATTCAATGTTGGATAATTCTGCTCATTTTTTGAAGCTTTGTAGATTTAATTAATCTAACGAATACCTAATTTCATTTTTGCAAAAATTCCCTTCTTTACCATTAAACACAAAGAATATTTTAAATATAAAATTACATTTTCCATGATCACTTAAAAGACTTTCCATTTTTGGCACTACAACAAAATTAAAATGGAAGCTCTTTGATACGTTTATTACATACAGGCTTGAGACAGAATTTTAACCCCTAACAAAATTTCACTTAAAAGTTCTCATGCCATATAAAGACTTAATTTAGATTGAATAAAATAGTTGGTTGTGAACAGTTTTCTCTTGTTCTAATACTGGCTAATACAAGAATCATGAGCAGCAAATTTTCTGAGTTTTTCTACAAATGTTAAAGGCAGTGTTCGAAAGATGATTGTAATAGAAAACCAACCAAGTAGTTGTGTTATTTTTTGTTTCTTATTGGAGGGGACAGTCACATCGGCATTTGGGTCAAAGGTTGCATTACCGGTGAAAACAAACCCGGCCAGAGTATGCTTTATGTGAACATGCCTAGTACTTGTTTTCGTTGGCTTGTTCCTTATCACCCTATTGTGACATCACAACCACCCCTGCCCATTAAACCATTCACAGTGAAGTCACTGTACTGTCACTGGTTGTCATAGTGCATGCACAAGATCATATGCGTGCATGTTATGGTTTGCGTGTGTAAACGCCTGCCTGATTGCACATAGAAGGTAGGCGAATTAGAATCTCATTTGCAGTTGACAACAGTATAAATGCACATCATCAACTCCTTTGCCAACCAGCCATAATGTCATTTTTTTTGTTAACATGAACATGTCTATTCAACCGAACACTTTACAAACTTCAGCAATTCTTCATCACTCATTAACACAATTAAACCCTTTTTTTTTGACCGAACCCATAAATTCATTTTTAAGGTGTGTCACTCCATTTTGTAAATGTAAACTGAACAAAGTGGAGTAAAACTGTTGCTTGTGCAGGGAGCTCTTCTTTGTTCTAAACCTATTCTGACACTGAAACTCAAATATAAATTGCACAATAATTTTGGCTAAGAGAATGCCAAGTGTTTCTCAGTGTCATAAAGACAATTTTATGTGGGTCATGGATAAACATACACTAACTACATATGCGAGATCACCTATTTTTGGCAATATGTGGAGAAAAAAATTGACCCATGTTAGACCAACAATAGTGTAATACAGCCTTTAAAATCTTTCCCCAAAAAAACTGGTAAGAGAGGAGGCACTATGTTCCATGCTTTACCAGCAATGTGCTATGACATATAAATACTTCAAGTCTAGGGGGTTCATTTTTTTTTCATAGGGCTGACGTTTACAACTTGTAAGTACATGGTGCCGCTAAACCTCTCCTACTGCCTCTATGGAACCTCTATTGAACAGTTGACAGTCAAACCATGAAGTGGCCGTGTGAATGTGTTACACCTTTTATAGGAAATTACGCAAACTTCTACAGCGACCCAAAATTCTATAGCAGTACAAATGAAAGCTCTTAATAAATAGGTGTGCCAATTTGTAGAAAAAATACCAAAAGGTCAAGAATAAGTGAGTAAAGAATTTAAGAATGGCAAGATGTACTGGAAAACATCGTTAGGCCTACTATACCTCTGCAGGAAGTAATTCCCAAATATATTCAAATTTTTAGCTCCTAAGAGATACAGACGCATTGCAACTTTTTAGCACCTTTAAAACCTTATAAGGGCAGTAAGATCCATGCTGAATGAAAACATCTGCTGAACCCGGTTCCTTAAGGACAAGTTGTCAGGCAAATCAGCTTCACCACTCTCTACAGCTACTGTACTAAATTCCTTTTCATTTCTCCACTCCCCATCCACCTACTATTTTCTTGTAACCACTTTTGAAAAGAAAATTATTTCTAAACTTCTAACTAAAAAGTCAAAAGCTAACTACACCAATTTACCCCTCATCCCCAGGTTAGGTGGACTCAATCGCACCAGGGTTTACTCGCTGTTCCTTCTTTGGACGTCCCCCACCAGTGTAACCCATGGCCCACAAATCAATACCGTGATGCTTTTTCAGGTGATTTTTTAAGCTTACATTGTGGGTGAATGATTTCATGCAGTTATCACATTTGTACGGTTGCTCCCCTGTGTGCTGTCGCATATGGTACTGCATGTTAGACTTCTGTGTAAATCCCCGACCGCAGGTGGGGCATACATAGGGTTTGTCAACTCGATGGACCAGTTCATGCCTTTCGAGGTCCATTCTGAATCGGAAGGATTTGGTACAGGTGCCGCATTTAAAGGCAGCAGGTGGGTTGGTGTGTTTGAAAAGATGTTTTGGAAGAGATGATGCAGTGAATTTCTTGTTGCAAATTTGACAAGACACAAGTGATTGAAGATGCAACCGGTTGTAATGAAGTGAGAAGTATTCCTTTTGGTAAGAATTTCCACACACGTCACACAAGACATAAACTGGTTTACTGTCAGAGCCTTTGCATCGGTGCATGTTGGAACGCTTTGACACTCGTATGTTTCTGCGGCAGTGAGGGCATTGGGTCCTTATTTTGACCCATTTTTCAAAAACATCCACTACTTGATCCACCTCTATGGCTTTGGATAATTCCTCTACATCCACACCTGATTTCCTGAATTTTTCCTGATAGGAACTGGTGGAGTCACTTTGGCAAGATGACATATTTGAAGATTCATTGAAATTGCTCATGTTCTTTTCCCTATTATCACCCTCAGTAGATGCACTGGTCACATCAGTCTCTGAGCTGGCCTGACTTCTTGTGTTAGCCTGGGATGTCACAGCAGCATTCAGCAGGGACACTGTACTGTCCATGGCACTGGGTGCCACTGTCCCACCATCCTGTGTTCGACTAAAATTTGTTGGATACCCTGCTGCTCCACCATGTAGGGTGGTGTGGTTCACATCTCCCAGGGTGGGATGTGTGAGTCCTGATATGTAAGAAAGAGCACCAGTTGAACCCAAGGTACCAAACACACTACTATGGGGACCTCCATGAAGCAATGCCATGGCATTTGTGACAGGTGGGAGAGCCTGTGAGAGTGCTGTCATGACAATCTCTGATGTAGGTGGTACCCTAGAATCAGTCTCCTGCGTGGTGAGAACACTAGGCAAAATGCCAGAAACTGGTGGTAACTTTTTATGCTGATCACTCTCCTCCTCATTAACCACTTCCTCATACTTCTTCCCTGTCAGAAATTCAAAAATGGATGCAGTCTGAGAGGAAATTGTGATATCAATTTTGGAGAATACTTGCATGAGTTCTTCGATGACCATGGTGTGGCTATCCAGGAGATGTAGACACATGTCTGTGATACAGGGAGTGTCATACTGACATATTTTACACTGGTATTGCTTCACTAGCTCTGCCCAACTCACCTTGATGACATCTCGGCTATATTAGAAGAAAAAAAGAAAGAGATAACTAATATTAAGTGTTCAAGTACACAAGAATATTTGTAATGCTATCCTACAAATTTTGACTGTGTACAGTACAGTAGTTATGATACCCCTTTCACTAAGTATGGCTCCACAGCAACACCATACTTGCCCTCCACTTATATGAATGGTTTCACCATGAAAACCACAGTACTGGCTTGGTATGGAGCAACCCTCTGTTTTTGTGTTCTAGGCAACATAAGGCTTGCTGACAACTGCTTCACATCTACAGACCTGAAGTGGTCTCCACAGCATCATGAAACTGGTTCTATGTAATGCTAGGCTAGAAAACCTACAGTATTAGTGTTAAATAAAACTTACTAATCAGAAATTTTTAAATGAAATGCTGATGCTGAAAAGTTTCTTCAAACTACCAATACCTTTTCTGAATCTCATTTTCAAGTTAGAACTGAAATTTTGTTAAAGGAATTTTATACATTGCAATCATCTTTCCAGTCAGTTCCAGTACACCAGGTTTGAGCCTCTGCCATAGTGAAGGGGTTTATAAGTCCTTTATGCCACACACAAGTATCTGGATGCAATTATCTGGACAGTATTTGCACTTACAGCAATTGCTATGTAGAGGGAAATTTTGAGGGATACAATATTCGATGCTTTCAGCCACATTCAAAGTTCTCACAGGTTTGAACAGTATAGCAGCACAATCACAGCAAATCTCAGGTTCCAAAGTCTTCCTTTCATCTTTGATCAATTTATAGTACAGCCTGCAGCTATTCATGATCACAAAAAAATCTATTTAAATTACACTTAGACATTTCCACAAAAAATCCATGGACTCCACACTTTCCGAGGTAAATACAAGTTAGACTTTTTACAACATTTATGGCAATTTTCAGGAATAAGGAATTCTTCATGACCATGTACCTACAGAAACACTGACTATGATCCTTACTATGTTAAGTACCAGTACAAGTGTTTGTCAGTTTGCATATCTACTGTAAACAGATTTCGTATTACCCCACTTAAACACTTTACCAACATAATGTAAAAAAACCTACACAGGTAAGAACACGGTTTTCACTTTTCCACACCAGTTTGCAATTTTTCCAGACTAATGCCCCTAAATTCTAGGATTTTCAAGACCATTTAGTAAAGTTCCATACTTCCTCCCATTTTCCCCAAGCAAAGAAGTCCTGAATTTTGGAATGTAGCTTCTACCATAGTAACTAGTTTATGATTTGATGTAATTCATGAGTTAAAAATGTGACAATAGCAGTACTAACTGGGATTTAATTAAGTTACTAAGGTTATTAGGTACTGTAAATGCTACTTATGAGGAATTTCATGTGATGTCACATGACTGAGAGTGCCTAGCAGTGAAGGGCAAAACACATGCATAGTTAACATATTTACTGTACAGCACATCTGCATGGCATAACCATAGATGCTACTGTGACACAATGTACGCTTGCCCTTCAAAACCAAAGATATGAGCAATCACATGATGTCGGTGAAACTCCTCTAAAGGTTTTTTTAACCTTTTTTTTTTGGTTTCGTTTTTGTTTGTTTGACCTTATGTAATATTAAACAAGCCATTGTGGAGTGTGCTATTGCTACAGTAACATTGAACAATACATTATGTTGTACAGTACTCAAAGATTTTTATCAAACAGCTTCAATGGCCAACCAGACTTTCTATCCAAAGGGTTTCTAGACATGTTTCACATGCAACATCTTTCTTCCATTTCTTTCTCAGGGAGGAGGTTGTAAAATTAGTCTGGGAAAAGGCATAATATAACACAGCTCATTCATCACAAAGAATGACCAAAAATATAAATTGCATGTCCTAATTTTGAGAAAAATGTTTAGAATTAAGGCTAATTTTTATTTCCTTGCATGAATATAATCCAATTTGTTTGTACAATTCCATGAGTTCCTGCTCATTTGAAACATTTTACAACTAACACAAACATAAAGTACATCTTCATCACCCTACTCCATTTGTTTTACGATATCAAGATATGTTTACAAAATCCATTGGAGTGAAACTAATCAAAACTTAAACAACAAATAAACAAAGGGCCCTTTTAAATTAGCCTGCCCATCCCCTCAAAAACTATCCCTACTGAAGAACATTAGCATTGCTGCAAAGCCCTTCTGTGTTACCTTAATTTGGTGTTAACTTAGAGTTTCAAAATATTGGGCCTACTGTAGTTCTTTGTGGCCTTGTATTCAAGTTGGCATCCTGACAAATTTCTGACAGTTGAAGGTCATTTGGCCTTCAATACTTCTGTATAATTCCCATTAGCTTCCAGATTGTGGCTTGATTCATCCCTGCCTTACCTTGAAGCCCTGTCAAATAGTTGACAACAAAAACAAAACTGGCCTATTCTGGTGTCCCTTGTTTAAAAACTTGGGCATCATTTCCCCCTTTGCTTGCCTTGCTGCCCTTTCAAATTTCTGCCAACCACAATCCACTTGGGCCTTTGTGTTCCTGTTTAGAGCCCTGGCATAATATCATAGGCTTGATGTTCATCACCTACAAAACTGATTTTAACTTACTTTATGTTTCTAACTCTGTTCTTTCCTCCTCCTCGTCCTTCTCCTTCTTTTGACCCTGTGTCTATCACCTCTTTTTCATCTTGTTCTCCATCATGTTTCACGAATCTGTCTGCTGCAGCTTGCTCAATCTCAGTGCTTTCCTCCCTCCTTGCCTTGGCTTTAGATGGGCGTTTTGCTCTAACTGCCTTTTTAGGTTTTGCTGGTTTTCTTGGTTTCCGAGCATGATTTGCACTACTAGATGTCTGACTTACTGCTCTCTTAGTTTGTGATGCATTGATATGCAGTTTCCTGTTTTGTTTAAATGTTATTTTTAGGGGGGCCCTGGGGTTATCGTGCTGCATTACATACTCTTTACCCTTTTTGTCTCTGACAGAACTGGAGTTCTTGTTATCTGTGGAACGAGTACGCAACTTTGGAAGGCGAAACTTTAATGGTTTGGAATCATCTTCACTATCACTTCGATGACACGGTGGGAGAAAGTCTTCATCTGAGTCCCGATCATCTGCATCAACACCCGATTCAAAGGAGGAGTCACCTTCTGAGGACAAAATGGAGGTACTCTGTGATAACTTGGACTTCTGTTTTCCTGCCTTTGGAAGATGAACACCCTTTCTGTCTAGTTGAGTCTGTGATTCATTAGATTTTGTTTTGTATATGGGTACTGGAGAATACGGGAGACTGGTCTCATTAAGCTTTCTCTTCCTAGGGGTGCGCCGTCCAGTCCTACTCTGTGCCCCAGTCTGAGGGCCCTCTTGTTTACTACTGGTTAAGGATGTCCTCCTCCTTTTAGTCCTTGACTTGGGAGAGACAGAATCTGCCTCAAATGGAAGACGAGATGGAGGGGAATTACTTTCATCAACTCCTGCTATAATAACAACTTGCTGTGATGAATTTCTTCTCTGACAGGAAATTCTTTTGGGTTTTTTAGTAGCTCTCCTGTGTGAAATGAAGTAAATATTATATCAAAGGCTTCTTTAGAAGTATTAAAATTTTATTGCTGATATTTGTTTTGTTGTCCTGAGTAGAGAGGCTTCCTTTAAAAGAGCTCAAATGATTGCTGACAAACTACAAATGCAAATATACACTACATGTACAGGTATTTTAAATGCTAGACAAATTATCTTGCTGTGACAGCTACCACCACCTCCCTCCCCCCCACACCACAGTACCCTTCCATTTCCCTTCAATGTGCACAATTAGGGCATATTGGCAGCCAAGTCAGACTACCATCATCCTGCAAAGAAAACCAGAATGCAAAAATGCAATGAGGATCCAAGCTTACTACCGCAAGATATTGTGTTAGCAAGGTTTTCAAGGTTTGACCCCCAAAACAATAGGGTTCTTTGAGAACTGTTGCAGTTTTCGTTCTTGAGATATCGTGTTAATGAGCAAAGTGTCACAAATACACATACAGACATACACACACACATACTCACCCTTACTTCCTTAGCCTGCAGGAAATTCCTGCATATTTTTAGCTGCCTAAACCATCCAGTAATACAACAGTACCACCTACAATGTAAATGATCTCACTGAACTTAAAAACATTCCCCACAAAGTATTTCATAAGCAGATCCCAATTGACTTCCCTTTCTCGTGCAAACACTCTTACTGTGTTCAATTCAATCTTAACCTAACACTAATAGCAGTGCGACATGTTAATAGCATCCTAGAAGCACAAAAAAGCACAATCTTAATTACTGAAGCTACCAGCCTGATATTCAAAGCCACATTACATTCAGTAGCAAAGTAAACTTGTAATGGTTTAACAGAAACTTGGTTAGTAGGAACCTGGACTAGTTACAGTACCCCCTATTAAGCACTGTGCATATTGTATGTTCTCTCCCATGGGGGATGTTGAACAGAGTATCATGCTCTACTCGAGTAAAGACTGAGTTTATCAGGCCAATTCACTTGTTCATTGAGCTGCATGAATAGACTGAAAGCACTACACTTGCAAGCACTCCTAACTGTAGTTAAACTGATACTATGAAAGCCAATTAACAGATAATATTTTATACACCCTCTTGTAAAAGAATTTGGCCATTGAATTCTGTGACCCATTATTTTCATCACTTCCATAAGATAACAAGAAATACTCTCCCTTTAGAATCCCCTCTCCCAGAGGCTACTTTGCAAAATGTTTTGGAAAAAGCATTCATGGATATTTGACCCCCTCCCCACTCCCCCACCCCCGGCCACACAAATATGTATGGAACTCTTGTGTAAATGATGAGGAAGTGGACATACAACTGAAGGGGGAATGGGAAACCCCTTACCTTCATCTCCAATCCATACAATAAATTACCAAGGGTGTCAGTACAGGTTACTACAGAAATTAAAAAAGCTGGATAATTTTAAAAGGCCCATTTGATTTTGTGGGTGATTTTAAATGCTCTTTGAACTTGCTGCTTTTACCTTGTTTGTTCTTCTTTCGGCTGATGACAAGTACAACTACAGCTGCAATCTGTTTGGATTTCTTTGCTCATCATTTCAGGCAAGGGATCTGATGTTGTACTACTGTATATAGCAGAAAGACAAAAAAAGTTGACTTTTGTCAGCAAGGAGGTTGGATGAAAATTTTTACACACAGATGAAACCAAACTTAAATACTGCAGGTCTTTAAATTTCATGATGCTTAGATACACTTAATATCTTGGGTGCAGTTGGACTGGTCAGCTGTCATTTGTAACATTACTTGAACTTACTGACCAGCTCAAAATACAATAAGTCTGACCCAACCAGTACAAAAATTGACCATTACATACAGCATTTCACTCTGGGGTCTCTGATTTCTTTATAATAAACTCTACGGAATGTTTCACTTCATCTATTTTTCTGCCTTTGTTAAATCACCCTGACATGGACTAATGTCTTAGTCCCTACCCACCCACTCCTTGCCACTCCACACTACTTTCTCATTGTCTCATAAAATTATATGCACACTGACAGTAACAAACAGACACAAAAATCCATCTGAAAGCTCAGAGATGGGAATTACCACAAACTCTTAAGAGCACACCCAATCACTCTTCATGAGAATAATAACCATTAGCAAGTGTTGCAACAAAAGATGTGTGTGGTAATACTAAATTACATGACCAAAACGATATTACGAATGAAATTTATGCACATTTCTCAAGTTTTTCTCTAATTGTGATCATATTGCTAATAATTTAAGATGTTAGACGATTTCATTGATTACTTCACACTTCCAAGCTTACCCTTGCATGTGGCAGACTATAGATAGTTCCCAGTGACATTACAGCTAGGGGTTAGCAACCGCCATGTCTGAGGGCAAGCCTGTACACACCATGCCGGGGTTGCCCTTAGATGGCTGAAATAATACACGTGAAAAGCTCCTATGACGTCACGTGAGAACTATCTATAACCTGAGACTTTTGCTCCAAATCCAAGCTACAGTAATAGATGCTGTAAGGTAGCTTAAAACTGATAAAACACCAGACTTGAATGAATTCTCCTCAGAGTACAATATGCTGTACAGTAAATGCTTTTGGCCTCTGTCTTTCTTCTTTTTTCTATAAGGCTCTACAGTATGTACTTGATCTTCATCTTTTGATGTACACTGATATGGAGAATGTTCCAGACCATCTTATTTTAATTGACTTTGAGATTTGAGATTAAGAAAGCATTTGATACCGTTTCACATGATTTTATTTGGAAAGTACTTAATTTCAGGGGATTTAAGATTAATTTTATCAAATGATGTAAACTGCTTTACAATAACACAACCTCCTGCATCATGGGTAACTGGCTACCGCTCTCAACTTTTTAATATCTACAGGGTGTGTCGTCAAGGTGTCCCCCTTTCTCCTTATCTTTTATTTTGTGTGTGGAATTACTTGCCATTTATATTCGTAATTATGAATCAAAGGCATTAAACTTCAGCTGTGATTTTAAATAATTCAATATGCAGATGATATTGCTTTTACCGATGGTAGTTGTTCTTCCTTCACTGGTGTAATGGACTGCTTTAAATGATCTTCAGGTGAACTACGAAAATAACATGTTTTTTCCACTAGAACCAAACATTATACCGAGGAAGTTTAATTATTAAAGGTGATGTTGAAGACTTATATGGGACCTGGGGGAGGAATTTGATTCTCTCTTAATCTTGATGAGATGGTTTAATTCAATTACTCAGATTTTATTGATGATACTGTATTTGTACAATCATTTGACATTGGTCTAAAAGAAGATTCAACATAGAAGGTAAAATAGTTAAGTCCCTTTTGTTGCCAAAAGTTAATTTTAATTATCTTTTCCTCTCCTGACCTGATCCCCCCAGCAACCTTTTGACAAATACTGAGAAAATGTTTTACTCATTTACGTGGAATGGCCCTGACCAAATCAGTCATCAGTAACTCTGTCTTCCTTACCAAGAGCATTTTTGTCTATATACCAACATTAATGATATTCTGATCTGAATATTAGCTCTATAACTACATGTACAGTATGATATTTGGCATAATGTATGACCAACAAGACATAACAGCCGTACATGTGTGACTGATATGGTGTAAGTTTTATATTTACAGATGCAAAATGCTACTTTACATTTTCTCCACTTTCAAATTTGCTACCAGCCTGTTAAAATCCCTGCATTACAAATGCGTGTATTAATCCTGGACTTGACAAGTTTATAAGACAATGGCAGCCATGGCTAAATAGTCTGAGACTTGACTTTACTACTTAATAACCCATTTGATACATTTTCCTTCAATTTGTTTTACAATTGTATGTTTCTCTTCTGAAATATTTGTTTTGGATTAATTGTAATAGCTTGAACTGTTTTGTATTTATGACTGACTGAGAAAAAGAGTAGCAGTAAAAACAACTTTGCAGACTTCAACTTACTGTAAGCCTGTAGCACCACTTGATATAGAAAGGGTTTCACAAGGTAGCTCTTTTTCTTTGGTAGCAGTATACCAGTTCACCAGAAATTCAGCAAAGTCAGAGTGGGATTCAGCAAAGCCACATTCCTTCATCAATTCTTCCCAATTTTCATTCACCGTTAAATTGATGTTCTTCTTGGGCACTTCTGCTTCAACTGCTTGGGAACTTGGATCAGCCTCTTCCTCTTCTTGCCTCACTTCATCTGCTTGGGGAGTGACACTTTGGTTAGAATTATTATTAATACCCACTGCATCCTTACATTTGGTTTTGTCTGCATCATCACAAACATTTTTCTCACCAATCACTTCATTTTGTTCTTCATTAGCAGGGGTTTGTTCTTGAGCCAGTTGTTCCAATCTTGAACCATGTACAGTTTGTTGTTGGCATTCTGAGTTCGCTGGAGATGACTGTCTATTAGTCCCTATTCCTGGAAACTCAACCTGTAGCTCTCTGTGTGATGATCTCTCATTTACCCCAGTCTCCTCCCTACGATTTGCAGCTACACCCACAATCTGTTCCCATGGTGTGGTAGCTGCACTGCCCCTCTGTGATGGTGGTTGTTGATTCTCAACTGATGTCTCATTACAGTCATGTGTTTCTTCTGCCTGGAAGGAAGAGGCTGAGCCTAAATGTTCTCCCCTGTCTTTGGTACTAATAATTGTCTGATTGTCCCCTACCCTTTTGGTGGCATCACTGACTTGAAGGGAAGGACTGCCCCTCTGCAATTCTTCCAAAGCTTCCCTGTGATTTACCATTCCTATCTGTAAATCACTGGAGGGATGAATACCATGATGTGTGAATGACTTGGTCTGCCTCAGGTTCCCACCAGACTTTTGTAGATTCATTTGTAAGTCATTTGGTGTCCTTGCTGGCAAATGCCTTGGGAAAACCTGTGAGAAATCCATATTGCTTCTGGTGGGATCAACAACCCGGTGATATGTTTTAGACAAATCAGTTGGCCCATATGGGCTGTATGGACTCTCAGTTACTTTTGCCAGGCCTATAAAATCGGACTGGTATGCATGACGGAGGTCACCATGGTTCTGCCTATCCCCTTCATGTGAAATGTCTTGTCTGACATGACTGGCTGTCTGCTTCCCTGCATCTATAACATAACCAGACTGTTGTTGAATGGCATGACCATACATAGCATAATTCTGGTGGATGATGGCACTGGTACTAGAGTTCTGGGAAACTTGTGGGTTGGGGTTATGCTCTGTCGACACTGGAAGACCAGGAGGGGGAAGGTATGCCACATGGTGTTCCATTGCTGAACCAGGGATGGTGAGGAAGGCCTGTTCCACAATTAATTTATGTCCCCCTTCAACTGTGGTAAAAAAGAGTGAGCAAAGACATGAGTACTGTATAATAAAGTTACAGTTTAAGAAACATTTAATGGAAAAATACATATAATCCACCATGTGAATGACACTTTCTTGCATGTCACAACATGGTATACAATTAGGCAAAGTTTCCGATCAACAAACTTTTGCAAGGACAACGAAACTATAGCTGGGTCAGGTTGAGATTATTTTAGACAGTCAAAAAGAACTGCAAAGAAATTTGGCCAGTTGGTTGATACTTTTAGCAGGCAGGACTGACTTTTGAGAAAGAGAAGTCCCACTAGACCAGAGGTTCACTACAGTAGACCGAAGGTTCACTAGATGGAAGATCGGCTACTTGGCTGGACTCAAAAACTACTTAGGTTAGAATTAAGGTTAGGATTAGACTTAGATATAGAATTACGGTTAGGATAAGGCTAAGCATAGGGTATTATTCGGGTTAGTGTTATGGTTGGGGTTAGGATTTACATGGGGAAAAGTTAGGATCTTCGGTCTAGTAAACCTTTGTTCTAGTGTACCTTCCATCTTGTGAACTGTGTCTATTCAGAAGCGTTGGAAAGCAAACAACTTCCAGACTTCCAATAAAAAGATATGGCTTTAGATATAACAGTAAAGTGTCTTACAAGGTCACAGAAGTATGAAAAGTGTTCAGCAACTCAAATTTGACTTCTTTGTGACATCCTACCTAGAAACAGAAATCAGACACTTTGTAACGACAAAAACTGCATAAAATTTGATCTCTTGAAAGGTTGAAAAAGATTGGACATTCTAAAAACCCAATAATACTCTTTGAAGCAGTAAATCCTAGTTTATCCAATAAAGTCTGGACCAGAGAAAGTTCAGATATATGGAAAAATTCAAATAAACAGGATTTTAAATTTTGGCTTCAAGTAGTGTACATGGGATCTCCATTTATAAGAAAGTTCACACAAACATTTCCCAAACGATTTTGATACAACTGGCAAACTCAAAGGAAAAATGCCATGGAATGTTCTGTTACTGTTTTTATGACTATCCATTCTGGTAGACCACTAGCCCAGAAATTTTACAAAATCAAGAAGCCAAACAAGGAACTGATGGGGACGAAATCGCTTATAGGGGCACAAAATAGATTTAGACAGGGGAGGGGGCAAGATGGGAGGGGAAGACATACTTAATTATGGCAGTAGTAACTTATTGTAAATTTTTCTAGCAGGTGAAAGTTTTGCTGGGGGTCCTGAATTGTCACTGTCACTCCACCAATCTGGAAAGTATCTAGAGTATGGATGGCATAAATTTCCAAACATACTGGAGATGAATGTGTAGAAGACTCTCAGACAACCTGTCCCATTTATTTCATAACCTCTACTTTTAAGGTCCATTTCTACTAGCAATACTTTCCAGAATTCCTAGAGCCAAGTCTTACACAATCTTAACATGTATTACATATAACATGGATATTTAGTCTTTATCACCTAGCACCTCCTGCTTGAGAATTTCAAAACAAGCTTGCATTTTCTTCCAAATATGACAAAGAAGATGCATGCTGTTCTCAATAGACAGTATGACATCTTTTACAGTACCATGATTGCATTGAGATTTAAAGTGAGCGCATTCTGCTCAAGATTTCGGAGAATTTTCGCCACTAAATTGTGGAAAACATGAAGGATACTAACTTGTGTTGAATACCAGTTTAGCAAAATCACAAAGCCAGTTCAGAAAGACATGGTTTTGGATAAATCGGGTTAAAAGGGCAAGTGCTTTTGATCACAACATTTAAGGAGGTAGAGTAGTGTTAACACTATTACCTGTAGGTATGCAATTGTGGGTCACAACAAGTTGATAATCCAGCAAATAAACTAACTGGCTGTCCAAAACTTCCACACCTGTTTAGTTGACTCAATAAGTATACAACAGAAACACCAACGTACTGTACTATACAAAACAAAAACCCAGACATTGAAAAAAATCCTGCAAAAAGCATTTCAAATGCAGGAGCTCTCACTTCAATATCATATTTTGGTGATAACACTGATGCAGTGGTGAGGTTGGATATTGTGAAGCAGGGTTTCTATAGTGGTTTAAATTTCCCTGAATTACTTGCTATGAATGCACAAATAGTTGGATTGAATACCACTTCCTCTAAGACAGTTCACATTTACCACCCACTGAAGTTACTGCCAGTTTAGTAAAAGATCCCTATACCCCTATAATTGATGTACTATAACTCCAGGTCAGGAAACCCTTGATACTCAACAGCAACCCGGTCAATTGGATGAAAAGTGAGGAGATTCACATTCTCTTAGTTTTGTGAATAGAGTGTGATGGACAAACTTCCCCAGCCTTATTTTCAGCCACTTTTCCAAAGGTCCTGAGGTCAAGCAGGACCCTTGCTCTGTACCCCTGATCAACAGCTGAGAGTACTATTATGGTAGGATGGGGGGGGGGGGTTTCAGCCACTTAAGCATTTTTGGTTTTAGAAACTAAACCGGGCAGAGTCATTGAACCAACTTTTCTTTGGTCAACACCTACAATGCATATACAACCATTCTATTGTGTGTCCTTTCTTTATTAATATTCTTATAGTAACATATGAAAAATATGACAAACCTGGATGAAAAGTGGCTATTTTCAACTGGGGCTCAGGCTATTTTCAACCACCCCATTGAAACCATGCTAATTTAATGTAACATGAATTTTTTTATAGGTCATAGGTGGTAATCACACAGATGTTGTGATAGAAGTTATATATGAAGGTAACTATTTTACATTTGGTATAAGGTCATTAATTATATCACTCAAAATATAAATTAAACAAATTGCAGTACTTTCTTTAATTTTATGCTGGTCAAATATCAGGTGGTCAAAAATAGCCTCTCACATTAAGAAGTGGCTTGCAGAATTTGACCTGCCTATTTAATAAGTGCAACTGTTTTGAGGAAGATTTTTCTATGACAACATTCCAACAACCCAGATTTACCTAAGTTATCAAATTTGACCACTTTATGATAAAGTTTGTGGGTGTAAAGGTAAGAAGAATTAAGTCATGTGATTGACTGCCCATTTTAAGAAAACATGATTTTGAACCAAAAGTACATACATTGTGTTTTCAGGTTTAAATTTTTTGCATTAGAAGGTTACAGTAGCTTGGGTCAAAAGTTGGGTTACTTTCATACTTTGTAGTGCCACTGGTTCCTACAGTAGTGCTGGGTGGCAAAGTCACATTTACTGCTGTTTCTTCAAGAAATCTGCATTTTGCATTTATGTTCAGGGTGGCCAGAAATACCCTGGTAGACGAAAATTCCTTATCCTACCCAAGAGACCTGATTCTGCATGATAACACCCAATTTGGGAAACCAGAAACATGAATAAAATTAAAAGAAGGGTCTAAGCTCTAAGTTTTGATATGTTAAAGGGGTACTTATTAAGCACTCCTGTGAAATTTGCATTGAAATCAGATGTGTGGTTCTCAAGATATAAGCAATCAAAGTATAACATTTTCAACACAAAGTGAACTTGAAGCAAGCACTTTATGATGTCATAACCTCACACTGATGAGCACTCTTTTGTTTTTCTTTACACTTTACAACCACTTATCACCTCCATAATCCCATGTTACCAGAATGTGAATGCATGATAGGAATGGGAATTTTACAAACTTTAAATTCTTCATGGGGTGCTCTTATCCCTACAGTATTAACTTCAAGTTCAACACAACAGACTGAAAAAAAAACAAAGGAAACAAAGCACTTCTCATCAATGTGAAGAAGTGATATAACCATTGCTTGCCTCAAGCATACTTTGGGTCACAAATGTAGTAACTTCATTTGCTGATATCTTGAGTACCACATGTCTGATTTGAACAGCAGTTTCACCAAAATGCATAGATTTAGTTCGTCTTTCATACAGTACATGAAAATTAACTTTTTGCTTAAACCCTTCCTTTAACTCACAATTTTTTGAGTTCCCTAAGCAATAATGTGAACACTAATGTGGAACAAGCACATCTGAGGAAAACATTTTCCTAAATATTCCACTAGGATCTGATCCAATGACTGACTATATTGAGTGCATGGATTTAATTCTGTGACCACCTCTTCAATGTAAAAACAGTAGATATCCCTTTCAAATTTCTGTGGGGTCTTAAGGGACTTTCTTTTCTGTGTACATGGGCCTACCCATGTACTCGCACTTTCATGTCTTGCTGGTGGTGAAATTACTATTTTTTCTTGGTGGGGTGAGGAAGGGCTTATTTTTGGATTTTCACAGAAAACATTGCCCCTTTAATAAAAATAAAAGGCTCTCAATTGTGCTTTTGTAAGGCAATCTTGAAAACCTCGGGGGCAAATCATCTTTTTATGTGCCCATGCAAACCCACAGTAATGTATAGGGAAGGCACCTACTGTACAGACGCGGGTCTGAAATTGACGCACCTACTGTACAGTACACAAATTGTTCATTCCCAAACCAGTATTGTGATGCAAGTTAACCTACTGTAAATAGATGTGTAATCAGAATTACATGTCCTACAATTTGAAGTCAGTTTCAAGTATTTTGAAGTCAACTTCATGCCATTTGAAATTCGTAATTGAAAATGGCACACCTGCAAAACCGCTCAAGATACCCTGACTGATGTTTGGGACCACTTGTTACCCCTGTTATTGTTCTATTTAAGTCTTTGATGCAATGTATGATGCACACCTTAGGCTCTGATTTCATTAAAGTTAATTTTAAACTATTTCAAACTTTGCATCTTTTTAGGTCACTTTTTCAGGGGAACAATACAAGTAAGCAGTTTTCTCCAGGCATGTTGTTACAGTACCATATTTTAACTAAAATGGGGATTTTCTGCCATTTTTAAAAGAAAAAAGCAGCCTACTGTAGATCTGTTTTCTGCTGTGTTACAGTATCATGTCAATTTTGTTGTCCCTGTGGCTTCCATCACACAAATTTGATTTGGCTAAATGTGGTTTTCTGTGCAGAGTTGAAAATTTTTCCTTTGCTGAAAATTTTGTTTTAGCCAAAAAACAGTCATCCTACATCTTTATGGAGATAAACAAGTTCTCTTGAAGATCCTTGTATGACAACACATCTTACAAAGCCCATCAACACCTGCAGAGGCCAATATACTGGCTGCATCAATTTAACGTCCTTTTACGGTATAACTTGCTCAAACAGAAATCCATCAGTTGAATTTTGGCTGATTTTTTGTTGTTTGTACATTGAGTACTAAATTTTACTGGAAAATATTTTTTGGGTAAATACAACACAACCAAATAAGCGTCCACATGGGTATATAATGATTTTACTAAAAAATTATCGCCAATCAAGTGCTTACAGGTGTCAATTTTGGGCCCACCATGCTATGCAAATGAACTTATGTGTACACTCTATGCCAAACATACACCCATTTAATACATGGCAATCAGGATTCTAAGATCTGGAGATCAGGGGAGGGCTAGACTGGATATGGGTATTTTCCCTACATTTTTTTGGCTGTTCTACTGTATGACACACTTAACAGTTTTCCATTTTGGGGGAAAAAACCCTCAAAATGACAATTACAGAGAGGGAGGCTACAGCCCCCTAGCCTCCCATTCTGGTGGCCTTGGGTTGGCTTAATAAGGATGGGATACTGAAATTTTATTCATTCTTGAACAGACAGCAGAGTACACCTTGAAGTGCAGACTGGCAGCATTAACATTTTGAACCTTATCACATTGTGGTTGGTGCTACTTTGAGAAATTTTAGCTTCCAGTACAGCTAGGCTAGAATGACAGGCTTGCAAAGTGTGCAGAGGACTACCCTACAGAATTACTCAGCTGACCCCTATCAAGCCAATTAAGTGCCATGACCTGTTGGGGTGTAGCAAACCAATAAATTTTGGCCAAAAATGCCTCTCATACTGAAACAAATTAAAGGTACTATAAGCTTTGGTCTGGTTATTTTATATTCAGACCACACACAACTGAGACCACCCATTACCAACAAAGCTTAGTACTCAGACCATCTAAAGAGCAAACCTGCATAATTTTGAGGGAACACCAACCACCCAAAAACCAACCAAACTGAGACTACCCTGGACAAACCAGAAAGAACCAGAATGTTTCACAGAATGACAACTATAGGGCCTATACAGTAGGTGATAGGATCTTCTCCATGATATGCAAATTGAAAAGATCATACATGCAGAAAAGTAATATACTGTAGAGATGTTGACCTCTCAGAGTGTTTGATATAGTACACAGAGACTATGAACCTATTGGTGTGGCATTTTTGTACAGGATAGTAGTTTGCACCTTGAAGAAAGGCATTAAATTTGGACCAATTGAACTGTCATGCTTTGGGATGGGGAGGGGGGGGGGTTGTCTCAGTATGGGTCTAAAACTGAAAGACCACCCAAGACCAAAATGGTATCTGTCCATGATCCCCCAAGATCCCCTGGACCACCCCAAAATTACTTTTGATCAGTTGATTTTAGTTTGGTCCAGGTTTGGGGTGCTCTACAGGTATGCACACCTTCAGAAGAGATGGCACTTCACAAACACTGCACAGCTACAGTATACCATTAAGTTACCTCTCTAATGTTCGATTTTAAACCAGTACAACCATATACAACTAATGAAAAAGCATGCAAGGCTACACTAAATATATTGTATATTCTGTATGCATTTACACAAACAGTAAACACATACAAGTTTGCAATCAGTGTAACTTCCACACTTCAGTTACTTCACACATGAATTTCCCTGAAATGCTCAAATAAACTCCCCAAATCCTGGGACCATTTCTGAAAATAGCTTGGCGTAATATGCTTTGACACAGGCCTGTTTACACCGGGGTATATACTGTATTACTGTACAGTGTTTACACTGGAACCGAGCTTCATAAAGACTGTGTGGCACTCGTCAGTTTTATCGCTGGGCCTGGAATCACTCACAGGCTGCCAATAGTGTATTTATAATGGGAATGCACCCATTGAATCAACTTTGCTACATGTATGTCCTGTACGAAAGGAAGGGTTAGCCAAGTTAGTGAGTCAGGGTATCAGAACAATGTCATTTCTAAATGAAATCTTGTTCCTTTTTTAGTTTTTTTTTTTGAGATGGTCGCAGTATTTGTGATATTAATTGAAATGTCGCATGTGTCTTGTGCTGCTTTAAAGTTTTTCATTTTATTGTGTAAAACACATTGCGAGAATTTCTCTCAGTACGATCTGACAAGAATCTGCTACGCATCACTACAAACCCGCCACGACCCCATTACTTGTGTGCCACGAATGTGACACTAATGCATCACATGCCAAGGCAAACCGAAAACCGACTGCTTCAGGCTATATAAATCCAGACATTTCAAGAATGGCACAGTTCCCTTTTCGCTTCTTCCAGAGAAAGAGAGCAGCACAGATTTTTTCTGTTTTTTTTTTTCAGATCTTGATTTGTATCAAGTTAAACCAGAACACAAAATCCACACATGCCTCCAAGGCAGAAGAGCAAGGCAATGAGCAAAAAAACTGCCAACAGTCACACCCAGAAGTTCAAGATGAAAATGATGCAGGTCAGACCACTTCGGAAGCGTCTGTACGGGATTCTTGCGAATTGACCTGTGTTCTTATCACTTTCGTGCTGCTTCAGGCTATATAAATCTTGACATTTCAAGAATGGCACGGTTCCCTCTTTGCTTCTTCCAGAGAAAGAGAGCAGCACAGATTTTTTTCCCTTTTTTTCAAATCTTGACAAGTTTGTATCATGTTAAACCTGAACACAAAATCCTTACATGCCTCCAAGGCAGAAGAGCATGGCAATGGGCAAAAAAACTGCCAACAGTCACACTCAGAAGTTCAAGATGAAAATGATGCAGGTCAGACCAGTATTTATACTGTCAGACAAAAAAAATGGATGAACATTGTTCACTTGGGAAGTGTCTGTATGGGATTCTTGCAAATTGACCTGTGTTCTTATCACTTTCGTGTCACAATTGTGACGGAATTGTGGCAGTTCGCAGTGGTCTATACTAAATATGGCTTTCTTACTGCGATCGTAATGAGTTCTGATGGGTTCGTACTGGTTCTTCTTAATTCGTGTTGGAAGCGTGCCGTGTTCTTACTACTGTCTCACTGCATTCTTGTGGCAAGCGTACCGATGAGTACAACATGTTTACGGCATGCATGGGCAACTCTCTCAAGGGTTAGTACATAGCAACTACTGACCTTTTCATTCTTCCCTATTCGCTGGCATTCATGCCCAAAGTCATGATGGTGGGACTGTGCCTTCAGACTAATGGCCCTCCTCTGAACTTGCTCTGACAAAAACTTGTCCTTTTCATAGGAGAGACCCTAGGTCAAACACACAGCCCAGTCTATGGTACAGTACAGTAAGAAGCTCTTTAGCAGAGGTGGCACTAGCTCAGAAATTCTGAAAGGGATTTTCCCTCCTTAGCTCCATAAAAAGAGGGATCTTGGATTTTTGAGAGGGATCATTCCCTCATTGAGTTTTGTGGAATAGAGGGATAGCAAAATCTACCAGCCCCAATACGTTTATTTACCTCCCATGTTATACACAGGTAGACTAATCCCCACTTACCCGCAGTAAGTCCCTGGCAAGCTTTAAGTAGCAAATGTATTTTACTGGCTTGCCAACAGCTGTGAAACTCCACGGACAGAATAATTTTGAATCCCCCTTTTTGAATGTCTCTCCACATCTTACTATCTTTCTTTGAATTTATTAGTTGAAAGCTACAAGTAATTTTGAAATTTTGAACAGTCATAATCAGTCAATCAATCAATGATTTTCTAAATGCCACGCTAATGAATCGCTTAACTTGGCGACTCGCAATCCTGTATAGTACCTCCTGTTCCATGAAATTTGTGTAGCACACAGACCAGGTATGTTGTCTCAACAGCATTATGATTTTATGTTCAATTCCATACTGGATATGGGCACTGCACTCATTGGAACAATGTAGTTTGTAGACAGAGTCTTTATGCGGATTCATTGGAGCGGTTTATCATCACAGATCTTGTCACTCATCAGGCGAATACTGTACTTCAGATTCAGCGGCTTTGAAGACAATGCGTGGGCACAAGGAAGATGGGTATATTTTACTTTCTGGTAAGTGAAAATCAGTTGCACGACTTTCCCTCTTGATACTTGTGTAATTTGCTGGAATTACTCTGCCGAAGCTCGATTCTCACAATCGCCCTGCCTAGCACCAACCCTACTCTTTAGCATGAGTAAAGTCTACCCTGCTAAAATCTGAAATAGTTTGTAAGGTTCTACTGTACCTCGAAGTGTGCTGAAACAACACAATTCAAAGCTACTGTAATAAGATCATGGTCACTAGATCCTACCTTACCACCACTAGCTACATTCTAACTAGACAATAATCCTCACCAGTGGAAACAGAACATACTACGTGAAGAAACTATCAGACACTACCTCAAGAAAATGCCTCTCATGTGACACACTAGAACATGAATGCCAGTCAACATCAGGAAAGCTGAAATCCCCAAACACAACTGCCCTTTCAGAAGAGACTTTCCTAAAACTTTCCAAGCAAACTTTGATTATAATCCCAACAAAGGAGTACCACACTCATTGATAAAACTAAATTCACACCACAAGCAATTAGAAAACTCAGAAGAGAACTTGTTGATGACATCAGCACAATTTATGCTATCCCTAGCATTCAGTAATTTAACCCACCACCTCTACCACTGATGGTATCAGTCCTATCTTGCCTAAAAATTTTATACCTAGAAACCTGAATTTCAGACTTACTGACCACGCTATGGAGCCAAGTTTCAGTAATCGCACCTACAGTATGTCTGGATTGTCTATGGAAATATCTGCAAGAAACTCATTGAACTTATTGAAAATGTTGCTTGCAAACATTGGCAAACATGACATTCATTCCACAATTCATGCTACTGTAGATAAATGCTTCCCCTTGCTAATGACAAAATCACTCTGAGCCCAATTAAACTCAGATACTGTACCTCCCATTTTTGGCTGACCTCACCCCTGAACCTAGTTTGGCACCTGAGAGTCAAACGCGACAGCGGAGAAACCAGCCTACCCAACTCGTTAGCCCCAATGCTAGACAAGCGCAACCCATCTTTAGAGAAAAGATTCCTCCCATTTACAAAACCAGCCCAGGCATCAACAATGAGAAAGCCCTCAAGAGCCGATCATTTTTCAACCACGAGTTTATTAAAACCCAGAATCTTGCTCCAAGAGACCTTCCTATCCAACTGGCGAGGGGAGAAAATTAGCAAATTAGCAAAGAAAATACCTTGTGGGCACAGAATCCATGTCTACTAGCAAAGATAAAACCTTGCAGCCACGGATGCAATGTCAATTAGTAAAGAGAAAACCTTGTGAGCACAGAATCCATGGCAACAACAGGGTCCTACTATTACAAATAAACACACAAAAACCATACATTAGTGTACAAACACAGTGAATAACCATTGACCAAGCGTTAGTGGCACTTTACCTACTGAGGTGCTAATGTGCCATACATTTGCACTGTTTCACAATGTAGGATGCACAAAAGATACTAAGTCACACAGCCAGCTGAACCACAAGTAAATCAAACACGTACTATGTGAACTGCCTGAATCTAACAATGCAATTTTTACAGGGCCAGTCATCACCACCAACACGCCCTACAACAAAATCGCCCACAGTCCAACACAAGTGGCCCCTCATACCCCAGAGTAGGATGAAATGAGATCGTCATCCTTTGAGAAAGTTAAGTTGGGAGGGGGCACTTGGTCTGAGAACAGAGCCAGGGGGGACAGTCTCCCTACCTCCCGCTAGTTAAAAGAGCGTACCAAATAGTCTACAGACCACTTCAACAATCAATCGTAGAACTGTGTGATTGTCACACTTGTAGTTCTGTACTATACCATTAGTGCTGCAGTCACAAACTGAACATATCCATGGTTTCAGCGCCAATGATTCAAGAAGTACACGCGTATGAATAACGAGTAACCTTCCCCTCACTATGTTACAAAAAGAAACTTGCAAAAAACACTTGTGTCTCTCCCTGGTCTCACGAGGGAGAACAACAGAAACGGCAATCTTTGCTGGACTTGATTCTTTCAAAGTCCTGTTGTTCAGAGCCATCTTTTTGCTTTTTGAGTACAGCTAATTTTTTATTTCGGGAGTACATTTGATTTTCATTTTGTTTTGTTTTTCTTTCCTTTTCTCCTTTCTTTTTTGTGTTACTAACTAATTAAAAGTTCCGTCTTTAAAAATTGGAGAAAAAAAAAAGAAATGACTTTTCACGGTTCCCTTCCCCCTTCAAGGTGATTACAATTCTAACGTTACTCATACAGTAGTTACTACTAAACTGTAGATATACCTTTTATCCATGCCTTTGTGGTGTTTGTTTTATTTCTTGCAATCAATATTCCGATAACATTATACTTCAAATGGTCATTTCTGTGTACTGTAATAATGTTGAGTTACCATGGGAGGGGGGGCAACTTGGATATTCCGGTATATTGGATATATATACCGGACGACTGTGTAGGATCGGAACGGCTTGATTAATGTGTTTCACCATCAATGTAAATTCCGTGAAATTCAAAATGGCTTTTGTAGGCACCCGTATGGCCCTTAACTGTGTGATCAATGGTGATCACACAATGTAGGTATTGTTATTCTTTTGTTATTCACCCATTTTTAACGTAAACATGTGGTTATTCGTTTGTTATTCATTTTAGGTTTTGCTTAATAATGCCCACGTTGGCCTAATTTGAGGCCAAGATCTTCTTCTCTACATTACGTATAACATTTGCAAGTCCTTTTCAGTTTTAGCACTATTCTTCGCGATAGTCTTCACTCTTATCAAGGCCTAGGAATGCAACCTGAAGACAAATTTTTTCCAGAAATTGTTTACACTTTGAAAGAATATGGATGGAAGCAATACTGTACATGGTAGGCCTACTATAGAACTGTACTTTGGTAAAGTTAGTGTCTTTGCTTTGAACTGCATCATATAAGGTTGAAATTCTCTGATTGTAACTTGTTAAAGGTGTGTGCTAATTCCCGTGTTGGAAGTCATTTTATGAAGCTGGTGAAATGTTTCTCTAGGTCTGACATTAGAGAGTTCTGCTTCTAATCTCTCATACTCATCATACTGTACAGCTTGAGTGTCACTGAGTGGATGATTCCACTTCAGTCCATTGCTTCAACATAAACATCAATTGACAAGTTCTAGGCCTATTGTGACTGTGGTAGAATCTAATTTTGCTGGACTTTGATGGGCTTTTGGTTTTTGAGTTTTGTTTTGGGTCTGGACTTCAGGACATCTGCTTCTGGGGCTTTAGCCTTCCTTTGCCCTTTAAGTTATGTTAGCCATGTTTGCCTAGGCTAAGTATATGATGCACACTTAAGTTAGGCTTTCATAAATTTAAAGCAATATGGCTCCCACAAACATTGTTCCTAACAAGAGTCGTGAGCCCTGCCTAAATTCTGCCCTCCATAACGGTTCAAACAATATCCCTCCCGAGTATCGCACACCATCATTATAAACGTCTTTAATATGACACGCCTTGGTTAGGCTCCCCGTGCAGCCTTTGCCAGGTAATTAATAGGCTAACATTTGGGTTAATGCTCACGCCAAAAGAGTACTGCATAGTTAGCGTTAGCCTAACGCTATTTGAAGGCTATCGACGTCTTGGGCCGTAAGAGTTTACCACTAAAAATGTCCTTGATGATAGAAAACTTGAACACCATACATCCTTTGTACCCATCCAAAGAATATTCAATCATCACAGCCGTGATATACTTACGAGATCGATGCTATTTAAGTTTTCGAGGCATTTTATACATTTAAGTTTTTCGTTTTTCGGCACAGATGTCAAAGCGTCTGGGGTCTTGCTTTAATCATGGAGTCGAGAACAACGGATGTTAACAGCGCCCTCTTTTTCAACAAAACTGACTGCTAGGCCACAGTTTTGTATGTATTTGTTTTGTACAGGCTTTGTCAACTTTGTGGAATAGCAACTTGGTTGCCACAAGGATGACGGAGTTTAAAGAATCGAAAATGTTAACTTGTGTTTAAGCTTTCTCCGAATCACAAATAACAAGGATATCATACGAATGAGTACTATTTAACCGTATTTTGGGGTTTAGGGATGACGTTCTCTCCCTATATAGACTCATGTCTGCTTGGTTTATCTTAAATATGCAATATTTATGTCCTAAAACATTATGAAAGATACTTGGAACAGAAATAAGAAGAAATTTGTGACATTTAGCTATTGGTTCAAAATAAGTTTGGGGCGACTGCTTTTGACCTTTAATGTGAAGGCAGTGTAACTGCAAGATCATTGGCACGACGTCACCGGAGGCTCGGCGGGGGCAAAAGTTCAAATGTCGGACCTGCACAACTTCTGTAGACGCCATAGGTGTCTTTCAGTTTCGAATTAAGGCGCTTTCACCAGGGAGTTGCTATTTGACTGGAGATTTGTCTTCAAAAATTTTATGAACCTTGTCCTTAAATCTACCTCAGGACACACAATCCTGCCTTTGCAAACTCTTTGAATTTTAACCAAGGACAGGCTCCCCAGGGGACCTGTAAAATATCCTTTGAAGACAAGGATCTTACCGACAGCTCCAAACGCCCTCTATCGGTTGAGCTGGTTTTGAAACCATTGCTCAGTACAGAAATCGATGATCTAATGGGACTCTCCCTATTTTATACCATGCGCAGTAGAAAATAAGTGAGGTGTTACAGTTGTAATATATGTGCAGTTCAAGCTTGGACATAAATCTATCGATGGGTAAGTTCCTTTTCTTTCAGAGTTTTTTCTAAGTTAAGTTTTCCTCCGTTTTTGTTGAACCCTAAAAATCGTATTGTGACAAAACTTGGTGGTCAAACTGCAATTTCAGGGCCTCAGATTTGAGTATTTTCGTGCTTTTCCGCAATGAATCGCATTTTCTGAACGTACTGTGTAGGTAGCTATGTTTGTATACGTACATTTCACGAAGAGAAAAAACGTGGCACCAAGCGCCAATTTACCGAAAAGAGCATTTTTGGGGGCCTAGATTTTGCAAAATTTCCATTTGTTTCTATGGTTACTGAAGTTGACGAATTTTGGCGCGTTTTTGCTGAGCGGAACTAACGGAAATTTTAACGTTACTTTTTGTCCATAATGCCATATACCAATTCTGCGAAATCTTTATCGGGATAGAAAAATAACCTTTTTTCAGTTCAGCACCGTTATTATTTTAGGTAGAAATGTGAATTGGCAATAAGTTAAGTGATTTATGTTGATTTTGTGGTCTTTGCTGCTTTTATTTTTAGTTCTCGTTGTCTTTACGGCAAGTGTTTGTTCTATATACATTAGTGTGTGCAGTCAAAGCATGCAGCTTGTATTACGCAGCTATGGCGAAACCTGATCAGGGTAACCCAGACTGTAGTTAACATTCGACTGTATGAGGTGATCAGACCATTATGTATACATGTTCTCACATCGAGATTACTCTTACTAGGCTAGTTGCTGTTTACACGGAGAGCCGAAGCTAGCGCTGTAGTACAGTGTGTGCGGCGTATGCAAATTAGCTACCGCACACGGAGGTTTATTGCACCTAGCTGTTTTGATAAGAGTGTTATGTTACATGTCGGTAACTTGGTGACTTCAAAGAGATTGTGAAGACAAATCTCCAGTCAAATAGCAACTCCCTGCTTTCACACCGCGATCAAAGCAGAGCAAAGCAAAGCGAACCGAACGATTTTTAAATAGCTGATTGAACAACAGTCAAACTCGGGCCGGCAGATTTCACACCGAGAGCGAGCAAACAAAGCATCTCGAGAGGTTTGCTCCCTGAACTATATAGTAAGGGGCGGGCTAACAATTAAATGGGCCAACATTATACCGAGCGTAGCGCTCGGTATAATGTTATAACGGTTTAATTGCAGTTGGTAAGACCCCATCTCGACTATGCAGCCCAGGCTTGGAGTCCCTTCTATGAAAAGGACAAGCTTCTTTTAGAGCAAGTTCAGAGGAGAGCCACTCGCCTTATACCCGAGGTGAGACACCTACCTTATCATGTTAGACTTAAGCATCTTGGGCTTACCACCCTGGAGTTGAGAAGGATTAGGGGGGACATGCTTCAGGTGTACAAATTTCTCTTTGAAAGGAATCCTTTGTCCTCTTGCAATTATTTAAAGGTTCAATGTAATTCTCGGGTTCGAGGCCATTGTAAGAAGCTAGTTAAGAATTTTGCAAGGCTCGACATTAGGAAGTTCAGCTTTTCTCATAGAGTTGTTAACGAGTGGAATAGTCTGCCTGAGTGGGTAGTACGTTAACTCCACATCTGTGCACTGCTTTAAGGTTAACATTGACAAGTTCTTCCATAAGTGTGGTAGAATCTAATTGTGCTGGGTTCGTTTGGTGTTGGTTGGTTCTTTGTTTTCAGTTATGGTTGTTTGGACTTCAGGGCATCTTATGGGGCCTTAGCCCTCCTTTGCCCTTTAACCTGTTATGTTATGTTATGTTATGTTAATTTGCTCAAAACGCTTGGCAAACAAGCTTCACGCTCGCATGTATTATTGCTGTGTTTATTGCAGGAAGTAAACATAGTGGCCATTAGTACTTTTCTAAGTTTTATAGTAGTGGCTGAAAAGGAAACATTGTGGAGAGAAAGTCCCCCACACTTCTCTAATAACTTGGAGATATAAGAGCGAAAAATCTTGAAATATTATCAGAAAGGAGTGGCCGTATGACAGCCTTGACAGGTAAGAAAAGTACATAAATCCGTATCCTATTTATTATGTTTCGATTTATTTTTGTGTAGCAAGGGTATTAACAGGTAGGTATGTAGACCTTAGCCTAGGGTACCTAAGCCTATAGTTCTCACGTACCACGTACACTTTGCTCCCTGAACTAGCATGGGAAGAACCAAAGCGACCTAAATACTAGGTCAGCAGACTACGGACTACGTAGGCCCATTCCCTTCATGGTTTTGGCATAGGGAAACTTGAATGTTTTATATATATATATATATATATATATATATATATATATATATATATATATATATATATATATATATATATATATATATATATACAACTAAGATACTCCCCAATGCACCACTACATAACTATATGCCACTGTGTACATGATTGCCAAAAACATGGTACACGAAATAAGTGTTGGCTAGATATGACTGATCAAGGAACATGCCGCAGATGCATGTCATGGATTATTCGCCCCTTTTTCCTACTGAGCTACATTTTTTCTTGTCGACTATGATTTTCTTAAAACGTAAAATCAATTCAGGGGCCACACCGACAGGGCGGGGCGCATGCGACCCTAAGGACAGCGTTTGAGAACCACTGTCCTATATCATCTCTCGCAAATGACTCATGACGTAACATGAAATTATGAAGAACCACTGCAGCCAATACAATGGAGGTGGCACTTTCTATACAGCCTCAGTGGTGGGTGTGGATCGAGTACACGCCATTTCGCTGCTAAAATACCGAATGCATTTTCATCACAGCGTCTTGCTCGAGAATGTCGGTCATAGGCGTAGGAAGCGGGGGGAGGGGGCTACCAAAGACTCGACCTGGTGAACCTACGTTCAACGAGGTGAACCAAATTATTTGGCCGTACTTCAAGAACTGTCTATTTATGATAGACGAGCTTGTTGGACGACAAATGATCCAGGGGCGGATCTAGGGGGGGGGCCGACCCGGCCCCGGCCCCCCATTTTTAAAAATGCAAAAAAAAAAAAAAAAAATGAAAGGGAAAAAAGAGAAAAAAAAGGAGAAAAAAAAAACGGAAAGGAGAAGAGATAGAGAGAAGGACAGAGAGTGGAGTGATAGAGAATGAAGCTGCAATTAGCAACCTCGAAGTATGGGAGTCATAGCGCACAGCAGATCAGTTTGAACGTCGATTGGGACGTTTACACACATGCTGATCTTACTACACATGATTGGATACAATCAATACGCTACAATACCGCTACAATACTATCAGCCAATCGAAAAATACCTTACGAGACAGTGCGCATCAGTTGGGATGGGGTGTTATCAAGCCTGGCAAGTGCCATTTCCGGCCATCTGGGATGTATTAAAACCTCACATTTTCTTGGAACGCTCCCCGCCAACTTATGGTGGCGCTCCGCTTAGACAGTAAACGCAATGGCGTACACAAGGGGGGGGGCATTTTTTAACACAAATTTTACTTCAAAAGGTAGCACATGTGGCACCAGATTGCATGTTAGGACACCTAATTTTTCAAAAATTTTCAGAGGGGAGGGGACACCCCCTCCCCTTAGACCCCTCCCTCAGGTCGGCGATCACACAACATACCACATCCCCCCCCCCTCCGGGAGAGAAATCCTGGGTACGCCACTGAGTAAACGGATTCAAACTTGCAACCCTTGGACCAAAAGTCCTAGCCATCTGAGCTGATCCGTCCTCACAGAAATGTGTAATAAAATAAAACCAAACTTTACATTTTGTTCACAAATATTGCACTTCTTGATAGCTGCTATCAAGCCTGGCAAGTGCCATTTCCGGCGATCTGGGATGTATTAAAGTCTCAAATTTTCTTGGTACGCTCCGCGCCAACTCATGGTGGCGCTCCGCTTACATAGTAAACGGGAGCCCCGCCCCCAAACAAAAAATCCTAGCTACGTCACTGCATGAGAATTAAAATGGAAAATCATGGGAATCACAAGGCCTTAGAAGTGTCTTTTCCGGCTATCTGGGATGTGTTTTTACCCAAATTTCCTGATATGCTACGCATTGGCAGCGGTAGCGGGAGAACGGGGGAGGAGGACACGTCCCTCCCTATAATTTTCAGTCAGGGGAGCTCCCTCCATAAATAAATTCCTAAGGAGAAAAATGAGGAATTATAAATTAAGTAAAAATCAGAAATCAACAAGTATAACCATAATCAATGACAAAACTAAATGGCCAAATGCTGTTCTGTCAGTTACTGTAATAAATCCCTCGATTTTTCTCTGAAAGACGTTAAGATTGGCCTACAGTGCACGTCACCAACAAAATTTTATGTAGAAATATCGGTGGTCGGAAACATTACAATTCGGTCATTCGGTTTTGATACTGTGTAAGGCCTACAATAATAGCATCATTACACTGCCTGGACGTACCCCCAAAACAATGACAGGGCTGCCAAGTCTCGTGCATTCTGGGTGATTTTCACTTTCTCACTGAGTTCACACAAAACAAGAAATTAGGCAGAGGGGAACGTGCACGTGATAAAACGTACATTTACGCCCACATGTCAATGCAAGGTACCTGAGTCCTGGCATCAAGTCGAACTAAGATATGGGTCACAAATTTCTCAAGGAAGTCCCTTAATATTCACCAAGTTAGAACATGACTACTAAAGATCTGATTAGACACCTAGAACAGGATGCATTGTAGTAAGGCACTGTACCTATGATAACTGTCTTCTGTTAATAACTTGTGGAAAAATTAATGTGTTGAGAGTTGAGACATGAAATTATATGAAGCAGAAAATGCAAAAATAAGACATGGAAAGTGCTATTTCCGGCGATCTGGGAGGTCTATTTTGTCAAAAATTTCCTTGTACGCTCCGCGCCAACCGATGGTGGCGCTCCGCTTAGATGGTTTAGTACCGTCAATCACAGGTTGAACAACTTCGGCCCCCCCCCCTTTTCAAAAATCCTGGATCCGCCCCTGTGATCTATTCAATGCCGATTGAGGCAGATGAACCGGGCGAAGACGGAGATGAGTTGGTAAACCAGCGCCTAGAAGACTTTAGTCAGTCCGACATTCTATAGAGTAATGACATCGAGTCAAATATCGGTAGGTCGCCAAGTCCTATCTCGCAAGCGAACACAAGCACGTTAAACTCGCAGCGTTTTAATGCTACCAGTAAAAGCAGAAAACGAAAGAAAGACACGTACAGGCGCGGATCCAGGTATTTCGAAAGGGGGGCTGAATTAAGCCCCCTTGAATATTCTCCTAAATAAACATGCTAATTTGCGCGTATTTATGATTGTTGATGTGGCGAAAAAGGGAAAGGCCCCGCCCCCTTGGATCCGCGCCAGACATACGATTTGGAGAAGGAGAAATTAGAAATACAAAGGGAAGCAATGAAACCTAATGATGAAACATTTGATTCTCTACCACACTTTCTGCTCTCCCGCGGAGATGACATGCGTTCACTTTCCGGTCATCATTTACGCACTGCTAAAGTGGAATTGATGCAGGTGGTCATCAAGTATTTGGAACGCGTACATTTGAATAATGTGCCACGGAACTGTGATGACAGGGATGGTCAAAGTGAACCATGTGGTAGTGCGCCAATTAATCAACAGTCATAATACCAAGCCAGGCGCGGATCCAGACATTTCGAAAAGGGGGCTGAAAGCCCCCTTGAATATTCTCCTTGATTAACATTATGCTAATTTTCGCGTATTTGTTATCGTTAATGTGGCGAAAATGGGCGGGAAAGCCCCCCTTGGATCCGCGCCTGCAGGCTCAGCCGCCCTCGTTCATTTATGCTACAGACGATAACATAAAGAGCCCTGTGAATACCCAAGGTTACAGCGATAGGTCATTTCCTTTTCTTTTCAAGATCCTAAATACCAACAGCTAAGTAAAGTGAAACTGTTTCTAGCCTCAACGTTGCTTCCAGTCTTTCTTCGGTCGGAATTGCTCGACAATAGTTCGTATTTTTGTGAAAGCACAAATGAGTGTAATTTAGCTGACGTTTATGCTTATTTCATGTCATTATTTATTTGATCCACAGATGACATCAAATACAAACAAAATATAAAAGTGCATTCGTTTACCTTTTTTGTCCCTTTTACCTGTTGAGCGAGTGTGTGACACCCCCTAGGACAGGTCGCCTACCACTGCTGGCTAAGCCCCTAGCCGGAGCTAGTACCCATTTACAGCTGGGTGGACTGGAGCGTGCGGAGTGATGTGAGGTGAATGCCCTAACTACTTGGCCAACCCCCGACCCTTCCTCCCTCCCTCCCGCATTTTACCACTAGGCCACTGTGCTACAATAATCTCATTTCACAACGGATGTAGTTAAGTAATATCAGTAGAATGAAATAAATTTATTTATACAACGGAGGTATATTGAGCATACCTCCGTTGTATACGCAGACGAACATGGGCGTCCGCAGAAAAAGTTTTAAGGGGGCAAAATTTTAATTGAAAAAATCAGGGGAAATTTTTACTAACAGAAAATAGCTTAAGTGCTAAATGTTGGCGCCTCTTACAGGGGTGTAGCCAGGAATTTGCCGGGGGCGAAACATGTATAGGCAAACTATCTAAGCGTAGCGCCACCTTGTTTAATCGCCAAGAAAATTCTAGCCGAAATGCCTCCCAAATCACTGAAAATGACACTTCCCTGGCCTTGTGAGTTGCATCTAATCGTTTTCTATTTTGGAAGCTCATTTTCTGGAAATTTTCTAGCCATATCATGCAAAAAATGTTGATGATATTTTTTATTCAAGTTTCTTTTTCAAGTTTTTGATTTTCCAGGTGGGACTTTCCCCCTTACCCCCACCGTACGCCTATGGTGACAGATTACTTCAGTGATGCAACTGATCGAACGTGTCTGGATGCAGACGAAAATAATCGTGAAATTTTTATCGATCCTGTCACAAGTCCTTCATAAGGTGATTGTATTCTCCATATTGTGCCCTCCGAGTGTTGATGTGATGCACCCAATGTCGTCGGTGCATGTGCCCTTAATCCTACAAAATGAAAGCAGCCACACCCTTGTTTTTGACTCTGTCTATGATGATGATAGGTTCAATGAATATATCAATCAGTCGTTATCGGAAAAAGTAAAATGAAACGCTCCATTTGCTCGCTTGTATTCGTTGATAAATGAAAAGCCATCGAGCGTCCAAACGCTCCAGCGTTGGACGCTCGACACGCCAACGCTTGAAACGCTTTTGGTGTGAAAGCAGCTTTAGTGATGGATGTACTGTATATTTAACCCGATCCTTTTCCTATCACACTTACATCTTTCGCACACTGCCATAATTTCCAACGCGTATTCCTATTATTCATATCAGTGTAAGGGGCTTAAAATAACTAGGCCTATATTGTTCTTGTGTACTAGACCGTGTGCGTGGTTGTTGACGAGGAATACAACATTGCAAGAATGCGAATCCTGAGGGGAATGATTACCGATCTACCCAGGGTTACTTTTGGAAAGACATAGCCTCTTGTTTTATGACAATCAGGGGCGTTCAGGGGCGTATCCAGGACTGTATTTATGGGCGAGGGGAGCAAAATATGCCCCTACACTATCTAAGCGAAGCTCCACCATAGGTTGGCCCGGAGCGTTCCGAGAAAATTTTGACAAAAAAGCCTTTCAGACTGCAGGAAATGACGGCACTTCCTAGGTATTTTAAGTTGCCTTTAAGCATTCCAGATTTTGATATCTCTAGTGTTTTAGAAATTTACAAATGAAAACATTCTATGATTTAAATTACATTTTTTGAGAGAATAAAAAGGATTTTAAATTACTTTATGAGGTGTATTTAGTGTTTGTTTCAAAGATGTAGGAAGCTGTTTTCTCGACTGGGTGGGCCGGGGCTAGTGAATGTTGTTTCGGACCGTCGTCCTGGAGGAGGATTCCCCGTTGGAAAACCTGAATATTTCAGGGTCCTTATACTCAATTTGATGTAATATTTTGCAAATTGTAAGAGTTTATTTTTTCTCTTTTCATTTTTGCGATGATCGCTCCCGCTATACCAGTAGGCGGACAAGATGACCAGCCTTTTTTCAATCTCGTTTCTTCAGTTCAAACAACTTGGAAAGAATGGACAGATTGATGAATGAATAGTTAAGCATTTGTCTCATAAATTAAAGAATCAAACACTTGTAAGCTATTCAACTATCAATTGTCCAATTGTTAAAAGGAAATGTGCAGCAACATATCGTTGAGTGTCACTGACAATGCTCAGAGCATCTGGTAATGAACTGAAAAAACACCGCATATTCTACAACCCCCAGTAAGCAGGTGGCGAGTTTTTCAACGCATGTGACCCATCAATGCAAAGCTCACGAGTTGGCTGTTACTGGCACATAAGAATTTTTGCAGCTTGACCATTGACTTTTTGAGCTACAGGCGCATGAATGAAAAACTTGTGATCCGCCACCCCCGCCCCTTGTCACTCACCAATATATGAGACAGGTCCGCTGTCTTTCCAGAACCTCACAATGGACTCAGGTGATATCAATTTCAACCATTTTTTTGACAGCATAATCTCCATCTCAATCACTCACTACCAAAATACATCTAACAAAGGATTCACTGTCCCCTCATAACAGGGTCAAAAATCAACCCAAAGAAAATTTTTAGGGACTACATGTAGAAGGTTCAGCCAAAGTGCAATTTTATGGAATGGTGGGGCGCCCCCTTTAAACGGCAGGGAAAAGCGGAGGGAGACTTGGTCAAGTTTAAAGGAACCGCGCTGTCTGTTTTTACAAATCATCGCACCATGAAACGTGGACAATGGCCACCTATTGAGAGTGGCTTACCAGAGTGGCTTTCCTTTAGAATCAAGAGTTGCTTTGGGAACCTAGGCAAATTCGGTATCGATAAAGAAAGGTCTCCCGGCTACTTACGTAGCCGGGAGCCCTGTCTTTATTGATACCTTTCGTATCAAATGCAAATTACATGAAATATGGAATCGGTTTCATCTAAGAATGGGAAAAAAATCATAAAACTATTAGCAATTTCAAAAAAATGCAACGTGAAAGGGGGGTGGGGGTGGGGTGTACGACTTGATCATGTAGACTACATGCAATAGCGTGAAGTGATCTGATTTAGAAATTAACAGTAAGATATGATTTATTAAACGAAGCCTAATTAAGAAAAGAAAAAAGAGGGAACGAAGAAAAGTCGATAAAAGCTACAAAAAGGAAGATATGAAAGAGAAAGCAACTGTAAAAAGTCGACTGTTCCCCAACTTCAAAACTGCAAAACGAGAAAAACACACTGGCCAGTCTCCGGGAGGACTTGAACTCAAGTACTTACAATCGCAGTCGAGCGCCATACCAACTAGGCCACGGATGCTGTTATCCAACGCACTCCAATTAATATTGATAGTATACAGTGTTAAGTTGTGTGATATACAAGTAGAAGTGCCGGATGTAAGGGGGTCGGGAGTTGGAGCGAGCACCCCTTTCACCTGCATCCTTAAATATTGGTTGCCTATATACCGTACTTTAAATTGCATGAAACACGCCCCAAAAATTTGTTTCAGTATGCTTGAATGTTACGCTGTTGATGTTTATTGCATGACCTGAAAATGTTTTTAGTAGCCTGCCCTATAAATGAGATCAATAGGGGTGGGGGAGGGGGAGGGGCGGGGTAAAGCTCAGGAAGCCGTGGTCTTACCGGTCGCAAAATTTTCCAGTTTCTTCGGTAAACATGTAGTCGAGATAGGCCTAGTAGGTACAATAAAATGTGTAATCCCGACGCTGGCAGGGGGTAGCGCCAGAATTAACGCGACAGGGGTCCAAACTTCCCTACGTAGGACTGCATTCTGAAGCCCCGACAAGGGAGACGGAGTGCCGTAAGGTCGTCGAGAGCAAAATTCAAAATTTTCGACGCGCATGTTGGGTTTTTAGGCGTAAAATTGGAAAATTTGGGGGATTCACTATACAGGATCTGCCCTCATTTAAATCAAAATATCAAGTAAACCACAAGTGGGCGACTGGCTATTGTGGACTACTTCATATTTTAACGTTTCCCGACTACACTGGGAAAATTAAACGACCGTGGGGGATCCATCCTCGACGAGGGACATACATTGCACCTACCACCATCTGGTTTCCCCACTGTCCCGATGACGATCAGTCCCCTCACTTCCTGACTTTCTGACTTCCTTCAAATCCTCCAACTCGAACACAACATTTTCATCGCCTTTCGGGCGCTGTAGAGTTCGAGCTTTACTTACTTGTGACTTGAACATACTACAACTTTTCAAAGGCCTTCAAACGGACCAAAATCAAGTATACGCGAATCAATGTAAGAATGATTGCTGGTATACGTACGCGCTTTCTGAAGACTTCTTTGCAAAATCCTTACCGTAATGATATGGTATTTTAAATATCTAATGACGGCCAGCTGGTCGGCTGTTCTGTGATTGGTATCTTTCACCTGAACTGCACTTTGCATTCAAGTGCGTATCAAGGGAGGGAGGTGGAGGGCGTTGGGGCGCCCGGGAGTTGATTTGTCAGTTAATTAGATGAAATTTAACGACACACCAACACGAATATGTTATATAGTGTCAACTAGATAAACAGGTAAAGTTTAATACGGTTCAAGTTCAAGTATGGTTTCAAATACAGCTGAAAAACGGTGCAAGTCCTTCCCTTCAGTCGCCTCTTACGACAGGTGGGAAATACCGTGGGCACATTCTACAACCCCCAGCAAACAGGTGGCGCGTCCCGGGTTGAAGACACGTTACTACACTCTTCCATACGACGTCAGTATACTCGGCATTTGTCAAACTTGAAGTCATCCCTCCCCCCCCCCTTCTTCATTTAAATGATCCTGCATACGCGGATGTACAAGGCTGTATTCAGCGAACCCGTAACCATTCCTTTATTATTAACCTCATGCAGCACTTAAAATTTGGTCCGACTTACACACTAAAACGGGCCTTGTTAAACTGCCTCTCATTCCTTGTCAAAGTTTTCAACGCCAGCATGTGACCCATCAATGCAAAGCTCACGAGTTGGCTGTTACTGGCACATAAGAATTTTTGCAGCTTGACCATTGACTTTTTGAGCTACAGGCGCATGAATGAAAAACTTGTGATCCGCCACCCCCGCCCCTTGTCACTCACCAATATATGAGATAGGTCCGCTGTCTTTCCAGAACCTCACAATGGACTCAGGTGATATCAATTTCAACCATTTTTTGACAGCATAATCTCCATCTCAATCACTCACTACCAAAATACATCTAACAAAGGATTCACTGTCCCCTCATAACAGGGTCAAAAATCAAACCACAGAAAATTTTTAGGGACTACATGTAGAAGGTTCAGCCGAAGTGCAATTTTATGGAATGGTGGGGCGCCCCCTTAAGACGGCAGGGAAAACGCGGAGGGAGACTTGGTCAAGTTTAAGGAACCGCTGTCTTCTTTTCCAAATCATCGCACCATGAAACGTGGACAATGGCCACCTATTGTTGACAGTTGCTTAGCCCTACCCCCAAGAAACTTAATCAATAGTTGCAATACAAGAAGAGCATTTTACAGTCGGTCATTTATGAATATTCAGTCCAGAGTGGCTTTCCTTTAGAATCAAGAGTTGCTTTGGGAACCTAGGCAAATTCGGTATCAATAAAGACAGGTCTCCCGGCTATTTACGTAGCCGGGAGCCCTGTCTTTATTGATACCTTTCGTATCAAATGCAAATTACATGAAATATGGAATCGGTTTCTTCTGAGAATGGGGCAAAAATCATAAAACTATTAGCAATTTCTACGGAAAAAATGCAACGTGAAAGGGGAGGGGGGGGGGGGGGTGTACGACTTGATCATGTAGACTACATGCCATAGCGTGTAGTGACCTGATTTAGAAATTAACAGTAAGATATGATTTATTAAACGAAGCCTAATTAAGAAAAGAAAAAGAGGGAACGAAAAAAATCGATAAAAGCTACAAAAAGGAAGATATGAAAGAGAAAGCAACTGTAAAAAGTCGACTGTTCCCCAACTTCAAAACTGCAAAACGAGAAAAACACACTGGCCAGTCTCCGGGAGGACTTGAACTCACGTACTTACAATCGCAGTCGAGCGCCATACCAACTAGGCCACGGATGCTGTTATCCAACGCACTCCAATTAATATTGATAGTATACAGTGTTAAGTTGTGTGATATACAAGTAGAAGTGCCGGATGTAAGGGGGTCGGGAGTTGGAGCGAGCACCCCTTTCACCTGCATCCTTAAATATTGGTTGCCTATATACCGTACTTTAAATTGCATGAAACACGCCCCAAAAATTTGTTTCAGTATGCTTGAATGTTACGCTGTTGATGTTTATTGCATGACCTGAAAATGTTTTTAGTAGCCTGCCCTATAAATGAGATCAATAGGGGTGGGGGAGGGGGAGGGGCGGGGTAAAGCTCAGGAAGCCGTGGTCTTACCGGTCGCAAAATTTTCCAGTTTCTTCGGTAAACATGTAGTCGAGATAGGCCTAGTAGGTACAATAAAATGTGTAATCCCGACGCTGGCAGGGGGTAGCGCCAGAATTAACGCGACAGGGGTCCAAACTTCCCTACGTAGGACTGCATTCTGAAGCCCCGACAAGGGAGACGGAGTGTCGTAAGGTCGTCGAGAGCAAAATTCAAAATTTTCGACGCGCATGTTGGGTTTTTAGGCGTAAAATTGGAAAATTTGGGGGATTCACTATACAGGATCTGCCCTCATTTAAATCAAAATATTAAGTAAACCACAAGTTGGCGACTGGCTATTGTGGACTACTTCATATTTTAACGTTTCCCGACTGCACTGGGAAAATTAAACGACCGTGGGGGATCCATCCTCAACGAGGGACATACATTGCACCTACCACCATCTGGTTTCCCCACTGTCCCGATGACGATCAGTCCCCTGACTTTCTGACTTCCTTCAAATCCTCCAACTCGAACACAACATTTTCATCGCCTTTCGGGCGCTGTAGAGTTCGAGCTTTACTTACTTGTGACTTGAACATACTACAACTTTTCAAAGGCCTTCAAACGGACCAAAATCAAGTATACGCGAATCAATGTAAGAATGATTGCTGGTATACGTACGCGCTTTCTGAAGACTTCTTTGCAAAATCCTTACCGTAATGATAAAGTAATTTAAATATCTAATGACGGCCAGCTGGTCGGCTGTTCTGTGATTGGTATCTTTCACCTGAACTGCACTTTGCATTCAAGTGCGTATCAAGGGAGGGAGGTGGAGGGCGTTGGGGCGCCCGGGAGTTGATTTGTCAGTTAATTAGATGAAATTTAACGACACACCAACACGAATATGTTATATAGTGTCAACTAGATAAACAGGTAAAGTTTAATACGGTTCAAGTTCAAGTATGGTTTCAAATACAGCTGAAAAACGGTGCAAGTCCTTCCCTTCAGTCGCCTCTTACGACAGGTGGGAAATACCGTGGGCACATTCTACAACCCCCAGCAAACAGGTGGCGCGTCCCGGGTTGAAGACACGTTACTACACTCTTCCATACGACGTCAGTATACTCGGCATTTGTCAAACTTGAAGTCATCCCTCCCCCCCCCCCCCCTTCTTCATTTAAATGATCCTGCATACGCGGATGTACAAGGCTGTATTCAGCGAACCCGTAACCATTCCTTTATTATTAACCTCATGCAGCACTTAAAATTTGGTCCGACTTACACACTAAAACGGGCCTTGTTGTTAAACTGCCTCTCATTCCTTGTCAAAGTTTTCAACGCCAGCATGTGACCCATCAATGCAAAGCTCACGAGTTGGCTGTTACTGGCACATAAGAATTTTTGCAGCTTGACCATTGACTTTTTGAGCTACAGGCGCATGAATGAAAAACTTGTGATCCGCCACCCCCGCCCCTTGTCACTCACCAATATATGAGATAGGTCCGCTGTCTTTCCAGAACCTCACAATGGACTCAGGTGATATCAATTTCAACCATTTTTTGACAGCATAATCTCCATCTCAATCACTCACTACCAAAATACATCTAACAAAGGATTCACTGTCCCCTCATAACAGGGTCAAAAATCAACCCAAAGAAAATTTTTAGGGACTACATGTAGAAGGTTCAGCCAAAGTGCAATTTTATGGAATGGTGGGGCGCCCCCTTAAGACGGCAGGGAAAACGCGGAGGGAGACTTGGTCAAGTTTAAGGAACCGCTGTCTTCTTTTACAAATCATCGCACCATGAAACGTGGACAATGGCCACCTATTGTTGGCAGATGCTTAGCCCTACCCCTAAGCAACTTAATCAATAGTTGCAATACAAGAAGAGCATTTTACAGTCGGTCATTTATGAATATTCAGTCCAGAGTGGCTTTTCTTTAGAATCAAAAGTTGCTTTGGGAACCTAGGCAAATTCGGTATCAATACCTTTCGTATCAAATGCAAATTACATGAAATATGGAATCGGTTTCATCTAAGAATGGGAAAAAAATCATAAAACGATTAGCAATATCAACCGAAAACCGAGTTGGAGCGAGCACTCCTTTCACCTGCATCCTTAAATGTCGGTAGCCTATCCCGTACTTTGAATTGCATGAAACACGCCCCAAAAATTTGTTTCAGTATGCTTGAATGTTACGCTGTTGATGTTTATTGCATGGCCTGTAAATGTTTTTAGTAGCCTGCCCTATGAATGACATCAATAGGGGTGGGGGAGGGGGAGGGGTAAAGCTCAGGAAGCCGTGGTCTTGCCGGTCGCAAAATTTTCCAATTTCTTCGGTAAACATGTAGTCGAGATAGGCCTAGTAGGTACAATAAAATGTGTAATCCCGACGCTGGCAGGGGGTAGCGCCAGAATTAACGCGACAGGGGTCCAAACTTCCCTACGTAGGACTGCATTCTGAAGCCCCGACAAGGGAGACGGAGTGCCGTAAGGTCGTCGAGGGCTAAATTCAAAATTTTCGACGCGCATGTTGGGTTTTTAGGCGTAAAATTGGAAAATTTGGGGGATTCACTATACAGGATCTGCCCTCATTTAAATCAAAGTATCAAGTAAACCACAAGGGGCGACAGTGGCTATTGTGGACTACTTCATATTTTAACGTTTCCCGACTACACTGGGAAATATAAACGACCTTGCGGGGGATCCGTCCTCGACGAGGGACATACATGGCACCTATACCCCCATCTGGTTTCACCACTGTCCCGACGACGATCATCTAACAAAGGATTCACTGCCCTCTCATAGCAGGGTCAAATATTAACCCAAACAAAATTTTTAGGGACTTCATGTAGAGGGTTCACCCCCTCCCCAACCAAAATGCAATTTTATGGAATGGTGGAGCGCCCCCTTAAGATGGCAGGGAAAACGCGGAGAGGAGACTTGATCAAGTTTAAAGGAACCGCTGTCTTCTTTTACAAATCATCGCACCATGAAACATGGACAATGGTCACCTATTATTGGCAGATGCTTAGCCCTACCCCTAAGAAACTTAATCCATTGTTGCAATACAAGAAGAGCATTTTACAGTCGGTCATTTATGAATATTCAGTTCAGAGTGGCTTTCCTTTAGAAACAAGAGTTGCTTTGGAAACCTAGGCAAATTCGGTATCAATAAAGACAGGTCTCCCGGCTACTAAAGTAGCCGGGAGCCCTGTCTTTATTGATACCTTTCGTATCAAATGCAAATTACATGAAATATAGAATCGGTTTCACCTAAGAATGGGAAAAAAATTCGTAAAACTATCAGCAATTTCAACCGAAAAAATGCAACGTCGGGGGGGGGGGGGGGTGTACGACTTGATAATGTAGGCTAGATGCAGTAGCGTGTAGTGACCTGATTTGGAAATTTGCAGTAAGATATGATTAAAAAACGAAGCCTAATTAAGAAAAGAAACAATGGGAACGAAGAGAAGTCGATAAAAGCTACAAAAAGGATGATATAAAAGAGAAAGCGACTGTAAAAAGTCGACAGTTCCCCAACATTAAAACGAGAAAAACACACTGCCCAGTCTCCGGGAGGACTTGAACTCACGTACTTAACAGTCGGAGTCGCGCGCCATACCAACTAAGCCACAACAATGCTGATAATCCAGAGCACTGTAATTAATATTAGTAGTCTATAGTGTTATGTTGTGTGATATACAAGTACAAGTGCCGGATGTAAGGGGGGGTCGGGAGCTGGAGCGAGCACCCCTCAGTTTCACCTGCATCCCCAAATATTGGTACCGTACTTTAAATTGCCTGAAACACGCCCCAAAAATTGGTTTCAAAATCATGCTTGAATATTGCGCTATTGATGTTTATAGCGTGGCCTGTAATTAATGCTTCTTAGTAGCCTGCCCTATAAATGACATCAATAGGGGTGGGGGGGGGGGGAGGGCGGGGTTAGGCTCAGGAAGCCGTGGTCTTGCCGGTTGCAAAATTTTCCAAATTCTTCGGTAAACATGTAGTCGGGATAGGCCTAGTAGGTACGATAAAATGTGCAATCCCGACGCTGGCCGGGGGTAGTGCCAGAATTTGCGCGACAGGGGTCCAAACTTCCCTACGTAGGATTGCAGCCCGAAGCCCCGACAAGGGGGACGGAGTGCCGTAAGGTCGTCGAGAGCAAAATTGAAAATTTTCGGCGCACATTTTGGGTTTTTAGGCGTAAAATTGGAAAATTTGGGGGATTTACTGCAGGATGATCTGCCCTCATTTAAATCAAAGTATCAAGTAAACCACAAGGGGCGACAGTGGCTATTGTGGACTACTTCATATTTTAACGTTTCCCGACTACACTGGGAAATATAAACGACCTTGCGGGGGATCCGTCCTCGACGAGGGACATACATGGCACCTATACCCCCATCTGGTTTCACCACCACTGTCCCGACGACGATCATCTAACAAAGGATTCACTGCCCTCTCATAGCAGGGTCAAATATTAACCCAAACAAAATTTTTAGGGACTACATGTAGAGGGTTCACCCCCTCCCCAACCAAAATGCAATTTTATGGAATGGTGGAGCCCCCCCTTAAGATGGCAGGGAAAACGCGGAGAGGAGACTTGATCAAGTTTAAAGGAACCGCTGTCTTCTTTTACAAATCATCGCACCATGAAACATGGACAATGGTCACCTATTATTGGCAGATGCTTAGCCCTACCCCTAAGAAACTTAATCCATTGTTGCAATACAAGAAGAGCATTTTACAGTCGGTCATTTATGAATATTCAGTTCAGAGTGGCTTTCCTTTAGAAACAAGAGTTGCTTTGGAAACCTAGGCAAATTCGGTATCAATAAAGACAGGTCTCCCGGCTACTAAAGTAGCCGGGAGCCCTGTCTTTATTGATACCTTTCGTATCAAATGCAAATTACATGAAATATAGAATCGGTTTCACCTAAGAATGGGAAAAAAATTCGTAAAACTATCAGCAATTTCAACCGAAAAAATGCAACGTCGGGGGGGGGGGGGGTGTACGACTTGATAATGTAGGCTAGATGCAGTAGCGTGTAGTGACCTGATTTGGAAATTTGCAGTAAGATATGATTAAAAAACGAAGCCTAATTAAGAAAAGAAACAATGGGAACGAAGAGAAGTCGATAAAAGCTACAAAAAGGATGATATATTTCTTTGAATTTATTGTGTACTCACTTACTTCTGTGACACACACAAAACAAAAGAGATTAATATATATATTTGTATATCTACAATAAACAATATGTACATTATATATAATTAAAAGTTTGAATTTAATTAATTGAACATAAGTGAAGACACTTTGTAACAACAAATGAAGGAAAACCCACATGAACCAACCCCTTCCACACTGAAGAGAACAAAAAGAGACAAAAGAAGAAACATTAATCCGAGACGCAATAAAGAAGAAAAGTATGTGCAATATAAAAAATGTAAAGTGTATTAAATACAATCAATCAATCAATCAATATAGTTCAAAATGAATTCTTTAAACTTCAGGAAGAGAATGATAAACAACTAAAGTGCGTATACTCTCCATACCTTCCCTCAAAACACGGACAACCAAAAATCCTTAGGAATTAAGACAAGTCAAAGAAAAGATGGTTGTTGCTAATACGAACAAAGGACTTTCCCCTCATCCAAGTGGCTTTAAACTTGGAATGGGACAGTCGCAGGAAATCAGCCTCTACTCTAAATCTAATCTCTTTTTTAATTGTATCAAGCAACACAGTCGCTGGCTGGAATTGGTTTTCACAGACATGCAAAACTCTTGACTTCCATATATTAAATTTCGATACACAAATGATGAACCACAGTAAGTTATGAACTTCTTTTGGAAGAGTTTGGGGTGAGCACCCATACAGAAAAAGGTTAGAGTTGAAAGACAAAGGGCTTCCACCTAGCTTACAATAAAACTTTTTGACCCACTGCCGGATGGATTGAAAATTTGGGCACTCCCAAAAGATGTGGTGACAACTTTCGACCACGTCACACTCTCTAGATGGGCAAATCCCGTCACCTAAGCCTCGTTTCTTCACTTCCCCAGTATACAACACACCGTGGGCTAACCTCCATTGAAAAGTCTGTAGCTTATTATCTAGAATGGATGTATAGTGTGCCTCCAAATCGTATCCCACGGAAACGAGGGGTTCCTTCTAACTGCAGCTGCAGTATCCCATCGCTAGAGGGACTTAAACATTTAACGAGGTTCTTTGTACTTTTCATCGACTGATAAAGATTACCACACGTAGAATGTAACCTCTTAATTAGGTCGCTGGCATGAAGCAGGGACTCAGAACACACATCCGAGTTAGTAGCGGTGTTAGACCATAAACCTGGAAATAGAGGGCGCAGTTGCTTGGCCAAAAAGAAGCGAGACATGAGAAGGTGAACAGGAACACTTTGGCTAAAAAGAAGTGGATAGAGTGGTTTAAGAAGTAAAGCATCCAATTTAACCCTCAGATTCTCAAGTCCAAGCCCACCTTCATCGCGACTTTTGCAAATGACATTGTAAGCAACTAAATGAGGGTTGTTAACACCCCAAATAAAGGAGGTGACCATTTGATTAACACTCTTAACGACTGATGCAGAAGCCAGGGAAGATCGGAGCGATAAAATAGAGCAAAGGGTAGATGACAGTATTAGCAACGAGAACTTTTCCCAACAAAGATAAATTCCGACCTTTCCACATGTTAATAACAGACCTGATTTTGTCTTTTTTCTTAGCCCAGTTTAACTCAATGGTTTTCATGAGGTGAGATTGTGGAACCGACATAAATAAAGGGACCTACAGGTGATTTAATTGCACACGTTGATAGATCTCCATATCGATGTCGGAGGCCGCCCCCCAATCACAGATGAAGCCATATTTTGCAAGTGTACCTAGGCCTGGGGCAGGGTTTCCTAATGGGATGTGAAATTTATTCTGAAAACTTGGTTTTAAAGTTTAAGTTACTATCAGGAAATTTTACAACCTGACTTTCAAAAAAGTGGATGTGAATTATACACCACAAAGGGATGAGGCGAAGACAAAATTTGGTCTTATTCGGTGCCTAATAAGTAACTTGTAACTCCAGAGGGGTAGGGCTAATGCCTAATAGTGTAATCCAGGAGGTAATTGCCAAACAGGGCCCTAGTTTGGATTTAGTGTACAGTGTAGGTAAAACAGGCAACTATGAAGACTGCGAGAATATTCGCTTACGGCAAGTTCACTTTACCTTCCATTCTATTGTGATCGAAGTTCCGTTCGTCCAAGTTCACCGGGGATACTTGCACAAGAACGAAAACACATTTAGAGATGATGGCGAAATTGTGAACTCCAGACTCCTGCCTACCGTATGCAGCTGGTGTGCAACGCACGACCTTTACCTTAGTTAGGCAAGCCCTGTATAAAAACATTGCCCGAATAGCTTGGATGCTACCACAGTAGATATGCATTGATAATTCAACTGTAAAACTCGTCACAAACGACGCATCCAAACGCAGCAAAACGTTTTCAGCGTTCTTTTTACACTCCTGATTTTTCATTCCACAAAAAAACGCAATAGTGCGAGGAAATGGAGATGTGGGCCATATGATACATTGACAGACACAGAGTATTCACTGCTATTCGTCGCTTAGTCGTTAACTAAACTGGATATTCAGCTATGTAGGCCTTAGCGTACGTACGTAGGCTACTGTATTAGGTGCAATATGCAAGGTTAGCTAGCAGCTAGATGGAGTCAAGTCGAGTGAAGTTTGTCAACCGTGCCGACACAACTCAGTGTACGAACGTAATACCGCATTGGGATAAATTAAACCCCTTAAACAACTACTCGCAAACTTATACCAAGATTTGTGACAATAGCCCGCAGTCATGTAAGATAAGATTTCATTACAAATTTTCAAAAAACGTTCATTTTAACTCATTTGCGGGCGGGGATTCGGACGACCAAGTTTTTTTTCAATCCAACACGATTATTCCAGCTTGAACTGTCGCGGTGTTCCGGGGCAGTGCGGTCAGGTCACTTGTAATAGAATACAATCAAATCGACAAGCACAGTTTGGTCACAGATGGTGGGCGGGTACTAAAAGCAGATTTATTGACAAGTTGATCTAACTCTTTGCACAGGTGTCTTATCTCCCACTGGAGTGTTTAATACCCCTTTGGGTGAGAGATTTGAAGCTTTCCAAGAAACTATGTTCTTACACATCTCTTTTTCATGGTGTCTCAATAATTATTCGCCGACAACGACTGCACACATTTGTAGTGTCAAATGAAGATGCCTCCTGACTAATCGTGTTACGTGTCTTTGATGTAAGCACAGCTAGGTCCTTTTACTTTTTTAAGAACATTAGAACTTATATCACCATTCTTAAGTCAAATTATCCACAGTCAGGGGGACGTAGCTCGTTGAGCAGAATCGGATAAACGTTTGGTTCCAACACTTCAGATCCAGCCAGAAGAACTTGTTATTGGAAAAGAAACTGCGAAAAAAAAAATCAACCTTTGGCATAGACTAATGGCTACACACTACGATCAAGGGTGAGAAGGTCGACATCTCGCCATCCACTCCCAATAGAGTTGGAGGGGAGCGAGGCCATTTTTCGTGGGCATAATGATTGAGATATAGGCAATTATCGGGCGAATATCAAGAGAAAAAGGAAATTAAGGAGCTTCTTCCTTGTCATTTTTGCTCTGGCCGCCCGCTCACGCCCGGGCCGCCGGGAAATGTATCTATGCTTATAAGAAAATTCATGAAATAAGATTACCCGGATACACTAATTGAAATTGTGGTGACTGCACTTTCCCTTAAATCAAATCTAACTTTCCTCCTTCCCTCTTGAAATTTATTTTTTCTAAAGCATGAAATCTAAATAAAGATGGTTTATAACTTGTATGCAACTTAAGCGATTAAACGATGTGTCATTTCCAGCGAGCCGGAGACATACCGTATAGAACACAACAGTTCATTTCGCACGGACCGTACGCCTATGGCTACGCGCCAACAGATGGTGCTCTCCCTGTGGTGGTACGAGGGGCGTGTATGGCGCATAAACCCTGTCGGTCTACCTTGTAGGGGTGACATGCTGTAGGACGGAACTATTCAGACAAATAATTAAAATTTAAGATCAGTAATCAGCTCTCAAGCTTCACCCAAAGATAACACCATTTTGGATCTAGTGAAAACTTAGGAACAAGAACAAAATTTACTAAAGGAGAAGTGGTCATCCCTTCACTACACCCAACCACGACATAACAAATCACTTAATAATGAGGATTCTAAACTTAAATCGAATTCAACGCTTTACACGAAGCATCTACAACCAAAGATAGAAAAACTATTAAACATCCAAGACTCCTCACATAGTTACTGCCAAGTTTCTCAAGATATTTGTCTTTCCGATGCCTCCGTTTAAGACAGCACCTCTTGCCTTACCGCAAGCCAATAATATAGGTAGAAATTTATCACTTAAATAATAGACATTGTAAAAATTAAATTCAGTTCCCAAGCACGTTGCCACACGATAGCACAAGATTGGATACCTAAGCCAGGCCTTACAGGTACCCCTCCCTCAGCACCCTCCTTCAGCGCAGCACAGAGGAAAAGAAGATAGGGTGCCGACCGGGTGTCCCACTGTTTTGGCACGCCACTTGATGTTCGCTTAGATAGTGTCATGGAACTGCCCTCTATAGATTTCGCACAGGCTCGGCCCATGTGTTTGTGGGCTTGGTCCCGCGTTTGTCACTGACACGATTCCACTGTGGTAATCTCGAGCTCGCATCCACAATGGACTTCACGGGGTTAATTCTATCACCGCTCACGCAAATATGCTGTTTGTTTTGACACATAATGCTCACGAAGCATTCACCAAACTTTTATTTCAGTTACTTACTCAAATGCTGGGGCCATGCGGGGCCGGATCGAGGAGGTTCGACTGTATAAAAAAGAACCCTCTATCCAATCTAACCTCCTTAAACTTTTTATAGCCTTGTTGGTGTAACTTGTGAAAGTAAAATGATTGTATCAGGTTTATTTCTTATTTTGATACATCGAACTGTAGCAATCTACCACAAACGGCTAGTACTTGGAAACCCTCGATTATCCCGCTTTTGGAATCACAGCCTACGCCTCTGCGGCTAAGCTGGGCTCATCAAAGGGCTACACAGAAGCAATCTTTAGTCCCCTCCACGTCCCGTCCACCCATCCCACCGATCTAGATCTGAAGTAGCTGGCTATAGGCAGATCTATGAGCTGTGGGTGGGTGGACAGGACGTGGAGGGGACCAAAGCTGCTGGTAGCCACTGGTATAGTCATCAGCTAGGCCGGCAGAGGCGTAGGCTTGGATTTCCAAAAGGCGGGATAATCGAGGGTTCAAGTACTGCGTTGTGGGTAATTCGACAGTTCGATGTTATCAAAATAGAAATAAACATGATAACAATCAGTGTATATACCTTTCCAAACCATAGTTCACAAGCTTAAACAAAGTTTAAGGATGGTTGATTGGATAAGAGGGTTCTTTTAACCAGTCGAACCTCCCTCGCTAAGCCCCTGCATGCCCCATCATTTGAGGTAAAGTAACTGAAAATAAAGTTTGCTGAATAGCTATACGGAGCGGGGGGCATTTAGCAAAACAACAAGCAATTTGAGGTGATGAAGAACAACCCCGTGAAGCATTGTGGATGCCGAGCCTCGAGATTGACCACAGTGTTTAATCGAGATCATTGATCCAACCGGGACCCAAGTCCACAAACACGAGGGCCGTAGCCTGCTGCGAAATCTATAGAGGGCAGTTCATGACACTATCTAAGCGGAACTCAAGTGGCTTGCCAAAGACAGTGGACGACCCGGTCGGACCCTTTTCTTTTCATCTGTCATCCTGGAGGAGGGTTGTGAGGGGGAGGGGTACCTGTAAGGCCGGCTTAGGTGCAAATGTGCTATCGTGGCAAGTTTGAACTGATTATTTTACAAATTGTCCATTATTTTAGTGATATTCTACCTCTATTTTGGCTTGAGCGTTACTAAGGAAGCAAAGAGGTTGCTGTCTTAACCGGAGCAGGGATAAGACCTAAAGACTCTTGAGACCTTGCTAGTAGGAGGAGAGCTGTGGATGATAAAGTTGGTGCTATCTTTGGTATGAAGCTTTACGTTAAAAGCGGTTGTAATCGAGTCATATGTCATAGGAATCATCATTATTAAGTGCTTTTTTTTTTCGGTAGGGCTGTATATGAGGGTTATGAACACTCGACCTTTAGTTAAATTTTGTATTGTTCTAAGTTTTCTAGATCCAATGGTGTTATCTGTGTTGGGGGAAGCTTTGAGACTAGATTACATGATCATTAAATTGTAATCATTTACTGAATATTTCCGCCTATAGCATCGGTCGCGCCCCTACGAAGGTATGACGCATTGTTTCGCCCTATACGCCCTCGTACGCCACAGGAGAGCCACCATCTGTTTGGCGCGTAGCCATAGAGTAGGGTGCAAATAATGTTTGTTCAATACGGTACAGTCTCCCGGGTGGGTGTGAAATGAACATTTTATGACCTTAATACGTGATACAAGATCATAAACCATCTTATTAGAATTTCATGCTTATAGAAAAAAATAAATTTCCAAGAAGGAAAAGTTAGATTGGATTAAGACAGGGAACGTGCAAGTCACCACAATTTCAATTCATGTATTCGGTAATCTTATTATGCATTTCATGAAGCGTAGATACATTTCCCCGCGGCCGGGCAGGTAGCCAGGGCGGGCCAGAGCAAAATGACAAAGGAAGAGCTCCTAGATTCTTTTCCTATTGATATTCGACCGATAATTGCTCTAATTTCAACATAAGTACTGCCCAAAGACATCTGGCCCACTCCCCCCCTTCAACTCTAGTGAGAGGAGGGGGGAGAGAGCCGAACTTTCCCCTGATCGTAGTGTACGCGCCTTAGTCTATGCCCAAAGTTGTGGATTTTTTTTTTCGCAATGTTACTTTTCCAACTAAAAGTCCTTCGGATGGAGCTGAAGTGGGGAATCCAAACGTTATTTCCATTCTGCCGACACGAGATAGTCCCCTGACGGGATAATTTGATTAGAGATGATTGAAATTCTAACATTCTAAGAAAGAAAAGAAAACGTGCTGTACATCAAAGAACAACGTACACGATTAGTCAGAGGCACTTTCATTTCAATAAAATGTGTTGCAGGTCGTTGTCGATATAGTGAGCAACATGAAACAGCGATGTGTAAGAACATAGTTCTTGGAAAGCTTTCAAAACTCATACCAAGGAATCTAAAACACTCCAGTGGAAGATAATAAACGCTGTGCAAAGAGCTGAGGCAATCGAGAGATAAAACTGCTTTAGATCCACGTCCACGCATCTGTGACGCAAACTGTGCTTGTCGCTTTGATTGCTATTTCTTTACAAGGGACCATGACCCACCTGCCCCGGCAAGCGGCGAATTTCAGCGCGAATAATGTGTTGGATTGAAGAAACAAAACTTGGTCTGCCAATCCCCCCAAGTGAGTTAAATAGAACGTTTGATGAAAAATTAGTTAATGAAACTTATCTACGATGAGCTGATGGTCTATTTTCACAAAATCTTGGTATAAGTTTTCGAGTAGTGGTTAAGGGATTTAATTTATACCAATGCGTATTACGTTCGTACACTGAGTTGTTCGGGGGGGCCACGGTTGACAACTTCACTCGACTTGACTCCATCTAGCCTAGCTAACCCTGCATGATGTACTAACAGTATGCCTACGTAGTCCGTCGGGGTGGACATCCCGATACCTCAGCTGATGATCAGTGTAGGTTAACGACTAACTCACACCGAACTAGCAGGCGTGAATACTGCTGTCACAGTTAACTTCATACGCCACACACCTCATCCTCTCACACTGGAGTGTCGTTATTTGGTCGGAAGAAAAAATATTAGCGGAGGAGTGAAAAAGACGTTGAAAAACGTTTGCTGCGTTTGGATGCTCGTTTGTGACGAGTTACAGTGAAATTATCAATGCAATCTACTGTGGCGTCATCCAAGATATCGAAGGCAATGATGTCATAACACAGCGGCTTTGCCTAACTAAGGTAAAGGTCGTGCGTGCACATCAAATTGAGAATACGTAGGCCAGGGAGTACTGGGTCACAATTTCGCATCATTCGTAAATGTTTTTCCGTTTGTTGGCAAGTATCTACGGTGACAACTCTGTACGAACGGCACTCGATCGAACAATAACGGTATAGGAAGGAAGTGGAACTGCGTAAGAATATTCTGCATCTTCCATAGTTGCCTGGCACATACTAACACTGTACACTAAATTACAAACTAGGCCCTGTTGGAATTAGACCCTACCTGCCCGAGTTACACTATTAAGGCATTAGGCGCTACCCCTCCTGAGTTACAAGTTACTTATAGCAAGCCGAAGTAGACCAAATTTGTCTTCAGCCTCATCCCTTGTGTGTATTAATTCACATCTCACTTTTGGAAAGTCATTTTAAAATTTCCTGAATAGTAACTTAAACTTTCTAAAACCAAAGTTTCAGAAACATATAAATTCACACCAGTAGGAAACCTGCCCCCAGGGCACTAGGTACCACTTGAAACAAATATGCTTCATCTGTGGATATGCAGAAGTGGAAGAAAGGCAGACACAGGTTATTGCACATATATGAAAGGTGATCAGCAACAGAGGCTTGAAATTTATTCAAAGGGTATTTACATCCTAGTTCAGAAACAGACGAACTTCCAAGGCCACAGGGCCTATGAAAGACGTAAGTTGCCACCTCGTTTTTTTCACACACCTGGGCTAACGAGCAAAGCCCAACTAGAACCAACGGAGGGAAATCCAGCAAGATGGATCACAGTTGTGGGATCACCATCCTCTGGTGATTCTAGGTCGGGGGTCTGCACCATCAAAGGTAGTGGGACCACAGTCACTTTGGGGGCTCCAGGACTAAACAGATATTATACATCATGAGGGCCCATTTCATCACCGAAGCAAGCATCTGCAGGAGATGAGGATCAGGTGGCCAACAACAAAGCCCTCCAGTTTCAACACTGAAGCAACAAAAGCTATGACAAAACGGACACTGCAGACCTTTTAAATTCAATACCTCTTCCCACCCAGATGGACTTTAAATTGCCATATCCAACAGGACAGCAATATTTTTTAGAGTAAGTATATTTACAAATTAGTTCATAGGGCCAAGATATTCTTGTACTTGAACTTCTGCAATATTATCTTTCCACCCTTTGTATTGGAACAAAAAGGACGACCAGAGAGTTAGCTTTTATATTTTAACTAGGTATCACTCATGTACATGGTACAGTACAAGTCCTGTAAAGTGATCATAATTGTGAGCACGAAAATAGTTTGCTTCAATTAAGGACTCATGTTTATTCGTGCATCATTATAACAGCCAATGAGCCCTTAAGATTTTGAGGGACACCGCTATACTGCATCTGTGTTAGTTTCTGTTAGGTCAGTTCAATTCCCCGGAAAGAAGGCTATCTCAAAAAATATTGAAGCGCAAGGCGGACAGTTGTAGGCTACATAACATTTTGAGACTGATAATTGGTTTGATGACATGGGGTCTGAGGAATTTGTTCCATAACTTGAGAATGTTAACTGCCTGTTATTACTTAAAAGAGTGTTCAGCATAGTGTTAGTCCTAGAATTAATAAAAGCAATATGTTAATAGTTTTTGACTTTCAGTCGTTGCGAGGTATTTGGATCCCATTACATAACATATTTGAACTGTTTGGCGGTTTACTCTTACAGTGTATGTTTTGGTGAGCTTTTATTAGAGTTTTCAAAAACCTCGCGTGAGAGCACCTTTCCAAAGTTTAACTTGATCTGTGTTCAAGTTTTTGGAAAGAGCTTTCTGACCATCATTTTGAAGACCAATTTTTACTGTCTTTTCTAGTTGATATCTTACTTAACTGTACTCTTGAGTGCTTTAATAGTATTGTATGGCAGTGCCTGGCCATTCTGTCATGGGTATACAAATTAATCAGTTAAGTTAAATCTTTGCAGATCTGTCACTGGCCATCCCTGCACTTTCAACAATAAATATAATTCCTCCCCACTAAGCATGGTTCCATCATGTCATGTTACAGTACATAGTTTTTGTAATTTGGTGGATAAACAGTTACACCCACCAGTACCTGCCGCACACTCTAAAAAGGGAACTACTTTTTATAGAAGATACTCTTAAATCTACAAACCAAACAGATAGCACACAGAGGGTATTCTTACGCTGGTTGTGCACTGCCAACCCTTTTTGGTGTTATAATTTGTGTGACCCTGTCGCAAAAATTAGGTGGTGTTTTTCATACCTGTGGTGTGAGTACCTAAATGACCAAGTTGGTTGTTTTTCAGTCAATGTAGCATAAATTTCTTGTCCCAATCAAGATGTGAACAGAGCATACTGGTATGCAAAGTTGCCAAAGTCATACAACTGACTCAAGCCCTTTATGAATCTGTATAGGGCTAGTAAAGTGACTGGGGTGGACACAAAGTTTGGGACATAGAGGCTCCTTCCTGGGAAATTTTGGGCATTTGAAGGAAATTTTGGTTTCAGGGGGCGAAATTTACACCACTTTAATGTGTACGCAAATATGGCCGAGGAACTTGAGGACAATTTGTCTCTCTGACCAGGAAATAAACAGTTTATATCCAGCCCGGCGTACAGGGATATTTCAAGTTGAACGAAAAATGTCCAAAATTTGTTCAAAATATTGTAACCTGGCAGGAACCTAGCTGATTCCTCTACCCTTGTTCCCGTTTATTGCAGGCAATATGGCATGCGTGATAACCACACATATGACCATCAAAATTGCCAGAGGTAGTGTCACGGACAAGTGCTTCCTACAAGCACGGCTGGGCGCGAAGCCACTCTCCAGGTGGGCCAGCGAGATCCGCCAGTAAAAAATAAAAAGTATAAAGACAAAGAACAAAAACTTTACTGATAAGGTGCGGTCGGCTCAGATAACACCAATTACCTGAGCAGATCAAAGTGGTCCTCTGAGTTAAAACACAGTTGAGACGTCGGCTGGGTAATGTAGGTACTGGGATCCTGCAAACTTTTAGGCAAGCCATTGTGCAATTGTAACTAGTTACTGAAAAATTCTTTTATGTATTTTATCATCTAATGTCATTCAGGACGTCACCTCACAATGAAAGCTTAACTATTTTCAGTAACATGTCTGCTGTAATAATGCACATTGTACCCATTATTGTATTAATCAACATATGCAAAACTATTATCTGTTTGAGTACAGTGAGTACGTGCACAGTGTATGTTACTGTACTTGATGATGCCTAATCACGTCAGCCCTCAGCTTTGCCAACTCGCTGACAGTTCTGTGGTCATCAGCACAGTTTTCAAGGTTGAAATCCATTGATAGATTTATAAGCCTGCATCCTGTCGGATTGACCAAGGGAATGTATGGCATGAAGTAACGGTGTGTGAACCATCACAGGTACATCTAAAAATGACTTAAAATTTACTTTGCCTATATTGGATAAATGTAATGGGACACACGACAGGTTTGCCTGTATACCTAAACGGCAGGAACAATAGTGTTCTAGCAGATGTGTTTAAATGGGAATTTCCCCTCTTGTAAGAAAGGGAGGTAAGGATGTGGGATGACCATATAGGGAAATAGTTATTTTCATCCAAGGGATACTCGTTGTTAGATCTAGACCAGGCAAAGGTTCACAACCATTCCTTTGTGGCCCCCCCCAATTTGTGCATAAAATTTAGCCTTTGTGTGTAAAGTTAGCAGTTGACTTTTGCAGAATTTTATTGGTGGCTTGTAAGCGATCCCCAGTCATATGCCCTGTGTTCCCCTCTTGAACTCCAGCTTGTGCCAGAGGGAAAAATACTGATCATTTAATTTGAGACAAAGATGACAAACAGGTAGATAGTGTCAAGAAAAAAGTTATGAATTCGAATAAATATATGCTTTGTAGATCAGTAAAAAGGCATGAATTTGCACACTTTCTGAACGTGTTAATTTACTTTTAGGATTAAAACATTTGAAGATGCTGGGAGTGTAATATTAATTATCATATCTTGCCTGTATGATGTACAAAAAGTATTAAAAAGACATTTAAAAATGTGCAATTTCCATCAAAATCCATCTTGATATTGTCCATTTTACAAGAAAGTTTCGGTGTGGACCCCCTTCAAAAAATTTTTTTTCATGAATTAAGATGAGCTGCATGTAAATTTGTTACATGGAAAGAGGGGCCTCATGGGGACTGTCCAGAGATAAGTGTCATAATATTACCAATTATTTATTAAGCTTCATCCTAAGCACAGTTGTAATGGTGGCATACCGGGGTCCACTCTGTAGTCCCCCCCTGTCATATCATGGTCCATCGTCTAGGTCCCCGGTTTAGCTGTAAATTCATCCATTAGTCCCCTTTTCATTATTCTTCTCATCACAGTTCCGACCCCTACTCATGATTACATTTTCATAGTCATCCCATCTCATATAAGGGTTAACTAGCGTAGGATTAGGGTCAGACTAGAGGGTTCAGGGTTAGGTTATGAGACGGGACAGCGAGACAGGGCGCCAGTGAAAATTAGGAGGGACTACAGAATCCAGACATATTTTAAAAATTTTCCCCCTCCCCCGCCCCCAAAACACCCTTGGTGGTATTTTAGTTTTGGTATAAGTAGCTAAGAAATTTTGATAACATGGAAAAGCGTCCAACATGAAAACAATTCACAATAAGTTCCAACATGAAGACTGAAGACATTGAAAAGAAAATTGTACTTTGAAACATGAAGTACACGTTTGTATACCTTTTTTAAAAGAAAGGACAAATACAGTTCTTTTTGAGGTTTGCCAGACTATTGAGCGGGTTTGTAGGGCTCATGTCCATTTTTGAGACTTTGGGTAAGTGTCCTTTTTAATCCAAAATGGATCAACCAAAACAGTTTTATTTAAGCATACAGTTTATTTTGAAGCATACAGTTAGAAACAGGAAGATCCTCACCAAAACAGGGCACGGGCTGTTAGAACTTTACCAAAAGGATTTGGAATCAAGGTTAAACATGCGAAAGCTCCTCATCATTATCATATGTTTGACTAGTGTTGAGTGCTGGTATACCAAAACAGTGAGTTCATGTCTATACGTGTGATATGAAATGAATTACGATTGTGGTGTATATTAAACAGTGTTCTCAAAAAAGCCCGTGAATTTGGAAGTGGTTTTGACAGCTCTAAGAATCATCAATTTGCAGATTTCTTGGGGCTCATCCCCCTGAGCCCCCACAGAGGACTTTGCACCTGAACCCCACCAAAGGGGGCTTAAAGGCAGGCCTTCGACCTACTGGGGTGATCGCTCTCGCGATCGAATTAATGTTTAGATAGTCATGTGAATTTCTGTCCAGTATGGCAGAAAAAGCTGGCTAAAACGTTTGAACTAGAAAATAGCTTGGTAATTAACGGAACAATAATAACGGATACTTAATAAAGCATGAACAAAAGAAAATGCAGACGCAATTTTGTAACACTCTTACCATTCATATGTTGCCCATAATTTCATGAGAAATCTCAGAAATGTGATCAAATTTTGGCGCTGTAAGGGCAAATATTAGCAACAGAAGAAGAAAGTAAGTTATTCAGTAAATATTTCATCCATGAATCTATTAAAATCTGTCAAAAAACAAAAAAAAGAAAAAAATGTTTTGGGTTTTATGCCCTAGCCTATACTGCTACCTTAACACAATATCCAAAGACATTAAGTCATGTCCAATTATACAAGTCATGAATTCCTAAAAAATTCGGTAGATCATTGCCAATATAAAATATTCAGATGTGTGCAGAATCAGTACTGTGCCAATTAGTCTCATACTCTCTGGTACGGTACTCGAGTACAAAAGTCTTTTCATCACAGAGTGAGAGTTATATCAATCGTTTACTGTAGCTGTGCACTAATGTGGACCTAGTCTGAAAAAAAATTCAATTACTGGCAGGAGGAAACCCATTGCATGAGGGAAGCATGAAACAAGACAGGACTTTGAAAATCATTATTATAGACTGACAATATTGATAATATTGAACAATTTCCATAGGAAGGTACCTGGATTGCAATTGAACTTACTCAGCAGTGCACAACAGGTTTCTCATGAGTACACAAAAATGTACTAACGCATATTGCTAGTGTCAATTAGTCAACTACAAACGATAACTGTAGTTTGTGCTGCAAGCGATGAGCTTGTTACTTGTAAGGGCAATTATGATTGGGGGACAAGAGTGGCAGAGCTGAGTTAGGGTTTATTAATTGTAATTATTATACCTATTATATTACGTACTTACTTCAGTGAACAGAAACCATTTAAGCATCTACTGTACCCGATACTGTGTAGAGTTGTCTGCCTCAGTTGGTTGGGCACTTTGCTTGGCATTGTTTTAACTTGGACGGAAGAAGCAATTACATCAAACATTTGTATGTTCTTGTGTGTTGGAAGAGGCAATAAGTTCACACAGCCTTTGTTTTAGTAAGCTTCCGGAGGTGTCCAGTACCGTTCAAAGCTCTAGGGTAAAGTAAATTGTCTATCCACTTTTCCTTATGTACCTTGACTAAACTTAAATCAATTGAAAAGGAATGAGCACGTACAGTTTACATCTTCAATAAAACTTTCCGGTAATTGCAAAAATACAAACAGAAGTTTCTCAATTTAAGCATAGTATAATTATTTTGTTGTTGAAATATTAATGTATGAATGTTGCAGGTTACCCATGTTTTGTTATGCTTTGTATACAGTGGATGCCGAACACCATTACGATGGTACAACCAACAACAAAAAGAAAACAAAGGATGGGAAAGAGCAGGGGGGTGGGGGCCCGGGGGGGGGGGGGGTGTGCGTGGTGAATGCTTTGAAGAGAGAGAGATATATGTGAGGACAAGGTAGAGGGTAAGAAAAAGATTGCGGAGAGCATAGGACCATTACCATGACCAAGTTTAGCTGTGATAGTGATGGATAGTATGCATGTTTACCTGTGATCTTCTTAATAAACTGCCACAAAAATGTACCACCACATTTGCTTTACAGTGCATTTTCTGCAAGTATATTGCACTCCTATGAAAAAAGGTTTCATGCATCTGAGAACACTGCACCCCTCAGCACACTTCAAAAATTAATCCATGAGCAAGAATTGGAAATTCATAGTCCCAGTCGTGTTTTTTAGTCAAGAATAATCATAACATTGGCCACCGCTCACAAATATCTATAAGGAGTACCTTCGCGTTATCTTTTATTAACAATCAGGTTCTATGTTTGCAGTTTGGCCCCCAAGACAACCGGTTGTGGCCCACCCCCTCTAGGCAGAACCGGCTCCGGTGCGGGCGTGTCTACTGGCACGTGGAGGTGCCTTATTTGTTTGAAAAAATTTACTTTTTTATGCCTCAGAGAGCAACTGAACTTCCAGTTAGTACTGTAATTTGCTGAAAAAGATCTTTTTAAAAGCACTGAATTAAATGGTGTATACTGTAGCCTTTCATGGACACTTCATTGTGAGTAGGCTGAACGTGTTGTCATCAGTGGACATACAGATAGGTGCACACATTTTATATTGGCAAGTTCTATGCCCCCCAATTTGCTTGATAGGGATGTACAACAGCTACAGAGCAGACTTTGATCACCAAGTTTCGGCCGTAACAAACTGAGAACAGTCAACTTCACATTGTGACTGGTAAATGGTTTGCCTGCCATTATATGGCAATTAAACGTACCAAGCTGGCTTTCAGCTGGGAGCCTATATCTCCTTCAAATCCATAAATTTACATTGTTTTTGGAGTATGTAAATTTTGAAACATATTCCCCAGAAAACAATTGGAAACTAGACTCTGTCATCCATTTACATCATAGATGTGCTACCGTGTCCTAATCATTAGTCAGACATTGTACAGAGCAGGCCAACCACCCCCCCGCCCCCCCCCTATTCCCCTACAAATTAAAAAAAATAAAAATAAAGGGAAAGAAAAAGTGGAAGGATTACGTGCACGTTATTGTCATGTGCTTCCTGAAAAGTGAACAAAAATAGAAGGAGTAATAATCTTTGGGTACAGACAATAAAAATGGTCACATTTGAATTATTGTGGATACATTTAGTGTACCACTAATTTAAGGCTTCACGTAAGAATTTTACTGGGAATGGGTAGCCATTATTTAGTACAACGCAATGTCACACCATGACTGATGTGCATGTATAAACAAACATAGAGGAGATCTTGATTGCAAAGGTTGTTTTAATGCGAAAATGTCAACCGGGTCATGGCACTTAGGCGGTTTCACTACAAGGTAACTTCCAAACAGTTACGAAAAGATGGATGAGAACATTCCACTAGATTAGGCTAAAAAGATTATTAATGTACTTCGTTTCTTTACTCCTTCCTTTGCTTTTTTTTTTTGTTTGGGTTGTCATTTGGTTATTCCAAATAAGGCTTGGACTTTCATTTGCTTTTTACTAGTGCCTCACTGAAACCTTTTTGACGACACCCAAGCTTGATGTAGACACTTTTTTCCCACTGTGATTTGTCTTATCCCTGTGGTTAGCAGTGGATATTACTTAAAGGTGCGGCCCCTACTTGCGGTGCTGTTAGGGCAGCGTGGAGATAAACCCCTCGTTAACTGTTAAGGCAATTTATAGATTGAAACTGTCCTTTGTTTCAATATAGGCGCTACATGTTAATGTGCAAAACCAGATAGAAAAAGTAGTTTTCACTTTTTATATTTCTCCAAATCGTGATTTCGTTCGGACAAGCAGACGGTGGAAGAAACACTTTCATTAGCAAACTTTTAATTTTGCTTCGGGTCATCATTGTCCAACTCATTCATAAGATGCTTTGCTTCTTTGGAATAATTTATTAGAAGCACAGGTCATTTTATCTTGCGCGATCCATGGGGGGTTACTGCTACTTAATTAAGGAGAGGGTCTGCCCGGTTGTAGTAAGTATGGGACTTGAAGGATAGTTATGAACTGCCCAGTTTGTTGCCAGTTCAGCAATACCTCCTTTTGTGACCTTGGTGCTTGATGAGTCATCAATGGGTAATAACTTCTTTCACCGTTTGTTCTGTTTTTAAACACAAATGACAAGACAAAGTTGCTGATGCTCTTTGTACCTATCTGCATGCCAAAACAGGTTACAAACATGTACCTTTTCACAAAGTGGACATACCATGTATGCAAGTGTTTTAAAGAAACACTACATCACTGCTCCTTACCTGCTATTGAAAACAGTATGTGTTCAGGTGTCATATCACAATATGCAGAGTGTAACTCAGCGGAAGAAACCACTTGGAGCGCTGCATTTGTGACTTCCAGAACTGATGAATTGCATTGTAATTGGCCCCCGTCCTCCATATTACATCCTTTAACCACTTTCAAGAAATTTGTCAAAAATACAACCTAGGGTGGTCCTGACTATTTTAGCGCTTAATTCGCCAAAACGATCGCATGTGAAATAAACATTTAGTACCCAAGCTACCAGCGATTATCCCAAAGCCCTTTTTCAATACGACAAGTAAAAAAAAATCTGCATTCATTACAGAAATTAGCACGTTCTTTAAAACCAAGTTTGAGAAACTAAAGTGAAAATACAGATACAGCACTAGCACATAGGTAAACTTGTATACTTCTACATCTAAAGTTAAAAGCTTCATAAGAGAATCGGTGTTTGAGATTCACGCGGAAACGACAGTCCCCGGATACGCACTGCCACATTCATTATGTTTAAGAGCATGTTTAAAGTCGATATGTTGATCTATAGGGTACTTGCGACTAATCGGTCTTAACGATAAGCACAATGATTTGACATAAAAGGAAACGATGGTCTATAACTGAATTTATCAATGGTTCGTGACATCTGTTCATGTAATGTGATCTAGATCGACATGATCATAGCTCAAAATTGTGCCCTTATTTTTAGAACCTACATTTTTACTAGAAGAGGATCTACAGGCCATCGAACTGTCAAAAAGCTTTGTAGGTTTTGATAAATGTCAAGGAACTGACCTGGATATGTGTGAACTGTGAACTGTTTGCAATCAAGTCAATAATTACAGTTTGCATTTCTGTCGACTTGAAATTTGACTAGAGTACAGTATTTTATTAGTAAGACCCCACGTGTCATAAGTTCCAAACACTATTGGGTAAAGAATCATAAGGGGGAATAACCATGTGTGCCCATTATGTTTATCAAAAAGTCAAGCACCACCTGGGCATTACATGTATACCACAGTTTGTACCTTGTAACAACATTGTTAAGATCGGTTGGTTTGGCATCTTAAACTCAATGTAAACAGACATAATATGATTATTCACTTTGGTGTATATTTGAGCATACGGTACTGTATGATGTACTTAAGGATCATCAGATGCACATCCTGTCTTCTAAAGAACGCGCTCTCTGCGCAGAGACTGTGTAACAACATTGTACAATGTATGATCCCCCTCTACGCTCAGAGACAGTGCACATTGTACAGTACTGAGCTGATTGGTTTGCATTTTTGGCACTGGGGTCCGTTGAGGACATTTGAAAGAAAAAATAATCAGCTACCTCATGTTGATAGTGTTTAATTATATGTAGAGCATAAGAGGAATGCAGGAATTCCTGGCACAGCTTTTGATGATCTGTCTAAAACACCTCTCCATCCAACACTGTCCAAAGGTAATATCTGTAAAACCATATTACTGCATTCATGGTTGCAATTTTCAGTAGAAATTGTAGAAATGTTTCAGAATCTGGAGATCAAGTACAGTTACAGGACCTGAAAAGCTGTTACAGTATGCCTACAACATGTTAAGTCTGGCAATTGTAATTAAATGGAAGACGTTGAGTATCATGTATAGTGACACAGATAATGGATTGTCTTGAACTTCCGGAACATGTAAAGCGAGTTCTCATCTGGTCTTCTCAACTCACACTTTTACATTTCTATGAAGACGATCTAGCTACAGCGAATAACGGTCTTGCGTATTTCAGTGGTTCTGCAAGGAAAAAGGGATTTTCAGAAGATCACCTGAATTAGGCAGTCACTATTGCAGGCTTGGATACAAGCACCTCTGGTTCAGGTCAGGTTATAGATACTAGGACTCGGCATGTGACGCTAACTCCCTGGAAGAGCAAGCAGAAGAAGCTGTAGTTTGGAGGATAATTTTAAGAAGTAGTCCTAGTTACATTGTTGATAACATGTGTGATTTGATCCTAGCTACGAGATGTTTGGATAGTTTGCCCTTTATGACGATAGGACTCTCATTGGGGTGTTTGACAGTCCATGGTCAACCATACATGAACATTACTACAGTTAGGAGGAGGTTGGGTTCTGAAAAAAGGTCAGGGGGAAAGGGTGTTGAATTGAAACAAAGAGGATTAAGAAAATTGTGCCTACAAGTTAGCCGTAGATTGAACCAGATTGAATACTGTTTGGGGAAAGTGAATGGCAATAAGATAGATGGACCGATGATATGAGGTCACTTTTTATACCATAAACCCGGTGATAAGTAAGCTGTAAAAACACCCAATCAGTTAAACATTTATTACAAACTATGGTCTTAAAGGAACCATAGTTTGTTTTGAATCAGAGGGTGCCATACATGTACCAAAACAAAACTGTGTAGTTCTCTAGGTACTGAGCATGCCGGGCTTATTAGAATTAGTGTTACCTTTTCGTATACATGTGCCGTGAGTTGTTTGAGTTCCCCGGTCAGATCACTCTGCATAAAACTCATGAAACACACGATGCTTGGAATCATTCAAAAATGATCCTCTTCCCCCCCCCCCCCCAAACCCCCCCCCCCCCCCCCCCCCCCCCCCCCCCACCCCCCCCCCTCACACACCCCCCCCCCCCCCCACCCCCCCCGCCCCCCACCCCCCCCCCCCCCCAATCCCCCCCCCCCCCAGCACGTTCAGAAATACAATTGAAGTCCCCAGCCAAAATGCAAGTGTGAGAACCCCGGATATACGTGAACAAATTGTTAAAAAAGGAAACTCTTTCCTGCGGGGCATTCGGAGCATGCACATTACAAATGCGAAGAATAGTACCCTTAATGTTACAAACAAGAGATAGACACCGACCTATGGAATCGTGTAAAATATGGGTAACATTACACTGTAACTTACTAAGTAGGGCAATGCAAAACTCCTCCTGAATACTGGGATTTACTGGGAGAGTAGTAGATAGGACCATCCCATTGATCACTGAAGGGCTTATAATCGGCGTCGGAATTGAGGAAAGTCTCCTGTAGTAACAAGATATCCGGCTGAAATACTTTGCACCAGAAAATGAGTTTGGAACATTTAGTAGGGTCTCTCAGCCCATTGACATTCAGCGAAACGACCTTCAAATTGATCGAAATCGTAGTAAAGAGTAAAAGGATGAAGTTGAACACGCCCACAGAGAATAGGTCCAATGTATAGAAAACAATTAGGACTTCAAAAAGTACCGATCGAAAAACTCAAGCTCTTGCTCCTTCACAAAATCAGGGTGTCTGGTGGCCATGTGTAGAATCCATTCCTTAGGGTGATCAAGCATTGACCTGCACGATTTACGGGCACAGGGATAACAAGGAGGCTTTAGTTTGGGATGTTCCTTTGCGACATGATCCATCAGTGCGTCAAATTTTGAAAAAGACTCACGACAACTCTTGGAATAACACGAGTGCCAGGGCTCATCTTCCAGGAAAATTTGTGCCATCTTTACGCTGTCTATCGGATCCTCGGAAGGAAAACGGAGGTTAGATCTCGATCTACACATTCTCTTACTAGGCGTTGGCTGGGAAGAGCTCCTGCCCCTCGGTATAGTAGCCCAATCATGTGAGTCCAAGGTGGTTTTCAACATTTCCATATTTTCCAAATCACCAGAACTACTGGCCTTGCTCATCTTGGCTTGAGCAACATTATCCTCCAGCAGATCAGTCGTACGTGTAGGACTTTGGGATCCGAGGGAAGAGGTACTCTGTTCATTGGACGTCTCACCTGACAAAGACCTAGGCAATTCATCCTTTGAACCATCACCTGGGACTAGACTAGTCTGACTATCTGCTTGGGAGGCATTGTCCTCCGTCTTATGATCTGTTCCTTCCCTACTGATTGGGGGTCTCCGGGAGGACTTGAACTCACGTACTTACAATCGCAGTCGAGCGCCATACCAACTAGGCCACGGATGCTGTTATCCAACGCACTCCAATTAATATTGATAGTATACAGTGTTAAGCTGTGTAATATACAAGTAGAAGTGCCGGATGTAAGGGGGTCGGGAGTTGGAGCGAGCACCCCTTTCACCTGCATCCTTAAATATTGGTTGCCTATATACCGTACTTTAAATTGCATGAAACACGACCCAAAAATTTGTTTCAGTATGCTTGAATGTTACGCTGTTGATGTTTATTGCATGACCTGAAAATGTTTTTAGTAGCCTGCCCTATAAATGAGATCAATAGGGGTGGGGGAGGGGGAGGGGCGGGGTAAAGCTCAGGAAGCCGTGGTCTTACCGGTCGCAAAATTTTCCAATTTCTTCGGTAAACATGTAGTCGAGATAGGCCTAGTAGGTACAATAAAATGTGTAATCCCGACGCTGGCAGCCCAGCTGAAAATTCCCTTTGGGGTAAAACCCTTTAAACCCAAAGGGTTTCAAATGGAACCCTTTGGAAAAACCCTTTACATTCAAAGGGTTCCCTTTGAATGTTGATGGAAATTGGACAAATCACAAAGGGTATTACGAAATTACCCTTTGCATAAACCAAATTCTTTTGAAAACCCTTTAAAACCATTTGGAACCCATTGAAACCCTTTTGATTAATGGAATTTGGACAAAGGGTCTCAAAGGGAATTTTCTGCTGGGAGGGGGTAGCGCCAGAATTAACGCGACAAGGGTCCAAACTTCCCTACGTAGGACTGCATTCTGAAGCCCCGACAAGGGAGACGGAGTGCCGTAAGGTCGTCGAGAGCAAAATTCAAAATTTTCGACGCGCATGTTGGGTTTTTAGGCGTAAAATTGGAAAATTTGGGGGATTCACTATACAGGATCTGCCCTTATTAAATCAAAATATCAAGTAAACCACAAGGGGGCGGATGGCTATTGTGGACTACTTCCCGACTACACTGGGGAATTTAAACGACCGTGGGGGATCCGTCCTCGACGAGGGACATACATTGCACCTACCACCATCTGGTTTCCCCACTGTCCCGATGACGATCAGTCCCCTGACTTTCTGACTTCCTTCAAATCCTCCAACTCGAACACAACATTTTTATCGCCCATCGGGCGTTGTAGAGTTCGAGCTTTACTTACTTGTGACTTGAACATGCTACAACTTTTCAAAGGCCTTCAAACAGATCAAAATCACAATGTAAGAATGATTGCTGGTACATTGGTACATATATAGTGTCAACGAGATAAACAGGTAAAGTTTAAATACGGTTCAAGTTCAAGTATGGTTTCAAATACAGCTCAAAAACGGTGCAAGTCCTTCCCTTCAGTCGCCTCTTACGACAGGTGGGAAATACCGTGGGCATATTCTACAACCCCCAGCAAACAGGTGGCGCGTCCCGGGTTGAAGACACGTTACTACACTCTTCCATACGACGTCAGTATACTCGGCATTTGTCAAACTTGAAGTCATCCCCCCCCCCTTCTTCATTTAAATGATCCTGCATACGTGGATGTACAAGGCTGTATTCAGCGAACCCGTAACCATTCCTTTATTATTAACCTCATGCAGCACTTAAAATTTGGTCCGACTTACACACTAAAACGGGCCTTGTTAAACTGCCTCTCATTCCTTGTCAAAGTTTTCAACGCCAGCATGTGACCCATCAATGCAAAGCTCACGAGTTGGCTGTTACTGGCACATAAGAATTTTTGCAGCTTGACCATTGACTTTTTGAGCTACAGGCGCATGAATGAAAAACTTGTGATCCGCCACCCCCGCCCCTTGTCACTCACCAATATATGAGATAGGTCCGCTGTCTTTCCAGAACCTCACAATGGACTCAGGTGATATCAATTTCAACCATTTTTTGACAGCATAATCTCCATCTCAATCACTCACTACCAAAATACATCTAACAAAGGATTCACTGTCCCCTCATAACAGGGTCAAAAATCAACCCAAAGAAAATTTTTAGGGACTACATGTAGAAGGTTCAGCCAAAGTGCAATTTTATGGAATGGTGGGGCGCCCCCTTAAGACGGCAGGGAAAACGCGGAGGGAGACTTGGTCAAGTTTAAGGAACCGCTGTCTTCTTTTACAAATCATCGCACCATGAAACGTGGACAATGGCCACCTATTGTTGGCAGTTGCTTAGCCCTACCCCTAAGAAACTTAATCAATAGTTGCAATACAAGAAGAGCATTTTGCAGTCGGTCATTTATGAATATTCAGTCCAGAGTGGCTTTCCTTTAGAATCAAGTGTTGCTTTGGGAACCTAGGCAAATTCGGTATCAATAAAGACAGGTCTCCCGGCTACTTACGTAGCCGGGAGCCCTGTCTTTATTGATACCTTTCGTATCAAATGCAAATTACATGAAATATGGAATCGGTTTCATCTAAGAATGGGAAAAAAATCATAAAACTATTAGCAATTTCAACGGAAAAAATGCAACGTGAAAGGGGGGGGGGTGTACAACTTGATCATGTAGACTACATGGCATAGCGTGTAGTGACCTGATTTAGATATTAACAGTAAGATATGATTTATTAAACGAAGCCTAATTAAGAAAAGAAAAAGAGGGAACGAAAAAAAGTCGATAAAAGCTACAAAAAGGAAGATATGAAAGAGAAAGCAACTGTAAAATGTCGACTGTTCCCCAACTTCAAAACTGCAAAACGAGAAAAACACACTGGCCAGTCTCCGGGAGGACTTGAACTCACGTACTTACAATCGCAGTCGAGCGCCATACCAACTAGGCCACGGATGCTGTTATCCAACGCACTCCAATTAATATTGATAGTATACAGTGTTAAGTTGTGTAATATACAAGTAGAAGTGCCGGATGTAAGGGGGTCGGGAGTTGGAGCGAGCACCCCTTTCACCTGCATCCTTAAATATTGGTTGCCTATATACCGTACTTTAAATTGCATGAAACACGACCCAAAAATTTGTTTCAGTATGCTTGAATGTTACGCTGTTGATGTTTATTGCATGACCTGAAAATGTTTTTAGTAGCCTGCCCTATAAATGAGATCAATAGGGGTGGGGGAGGGGGAGGGGCGGGGTAAAGCTCAGGAAGCCGTGGTCTTACCGGTCGCAAAATTTTCCAATTTCTTCGGTAAACATGTAGTCGAGATAGGCCTAGTAGGTACAATAAAATGTGTAATCCCGACGCTGGCAGGGGGTAGCGCCAGAATTAACGCGACAGGGGTCCAAACTTCCCTACGTAGGACTGCATTCTGAAGCCCCGACAAGGGAGACGGAGTGCCGTAAGGTCGTCGAGGGCAAAATTCAAAATTTTCGACGCGCATGTTGGGTTTTTAGGCGTAAAATTGGAAAATTTGGGGGATTCACTATACAGGATCTGCCCTTATTAAATCAAAATATCAAGTAAACCACAAGGGGGCGGATGGCTATTGTGGACTACTTCCCGACTACACTGGGGAATTTAAGCGACCGTGGGGGATCCGTCCTCGACGAGGGACATACATTGCACCTACCACCATCTGGTTTCCCCACTGTCCCGATGACGATCAGTCCCCTGACTTTCTGACTTCCTTCAAATCCTCCAACTCGAACACAACATTTTTATCGCCCATCGGGCGTTGTAGAGTTCGAGCTTTACTTACTTGTGACTTGAACATGCTACAACTTTTCAAAGGCCTTCAAACAGATCAAAATCACAATGTAAGAATGATTGCTGGTACATTGGTACATATATAGTGTCAACGAGATAAACAGGTAAAGTTTAAATACGGTTCAAGTTCAAGTATGGTTTCAAATACAGCTCAAAAACGGTGCAAGTCCTTCCCTTCAGTCGCCTCTTACGACAGGTGGGAAATACCGTGGGCATATTCTACAACCCCCAGCAAACAGGTGGCGCGTCCCGGGTTGAAGACACGTTACTACACTCTTCCATACGACGTCAGTATACTCGGCATTTGTCAAACTTGAAGTCATCCCTCCCCCCCCCCCTTCTTCATTTAAATGATCCTGCATACGCGGATGTACAAGGCTGTATTCAGCGAACCCGTAACCATTCCTTTATTATTAACCTCATGCAGCACTTAAAATTTGGTCCGACTTACACACTAAAACGGGCCTTGTTAAACTGCCTCTCATTCCTTGTCAAAGTTTTCAACGCCAGCATGTGACCCATCAATGCAAAGCTCACGAGTTGGCTGTTACTGGCACATAAGAATTTTTGCAGCTTGACCATTGACTTTTTGAGCTACAGGCGCATGAATGAAAAACTTGTGATCCGCCACCCCCGCCCCTTGTCACTCACCAATATATGAGATAGGTCCGCTGTCTTTCCAGAACCTCACAATGGACTCAGGTGATATCAATTTCAACCATTTTTTGACAGCATAATCTCCATCTCAATCACTCACTACCAAAATACATCTAACAAAGGATTCACTGTCCCCTCATAACAGGGTCAAAAATCAACCCAAAGAAAATTTTTAGGGACTACATGTAGAAGGTTCAGCCAAAGTGCAATTTTATGGAATGGTGGGGCGCCCCCTTAAGACGGCAGGGAAAACGCGGAGGGAGACTTGGTCAAGTTTAAGGAACCGCTGTCTTCTTTTACAAATCATCGCACCATGAAACGTGGACAATGGCCACCTATTGTTGGCAGTTGCTTAGCCCTACCCCTAAGAAACTTAATCAATAGTTGCAATACAAGAAGAGCATTTTACAGTCGGTCATTTATGAATATTCAGTCCAGAGTGGCTTTCCTTTAGAATCAAGAGTTGCTTTGGGAACCTAGGCAAATTCGGTATCAATAAAGACAGGTCTCCCGGCTACTTACGTAGCCGGGAGCCCTGTCTTTATTGATACCTTTCGTATCAAATGCAAATTACATGAAATATTGAATCGGTTTCATCTAAGAATGGGAAAAAAATCATAAAACTATTAGCAATATCAACCGAAAAAATGCATCGTCAAAGTGGGGGGGGGGGGGGTGTACGACTTGATAATGTAGGCTACATACAATAGCGTGTAGTGACCTGATTTCGAAATTAACAGTAAGATATGATTTATAAAGCGATGCCTAATTAAGAAAAGAAAAAGAGGGAACGAAAAGAAGTTAATAAAAGCTACAAAAAGGAAGATATGAAAGAGAAAGCAACTGTAGTTTTTAAGTGTATTTACAAACTATTTACAAATAAATTAGAGATATGCCTTTGCTGTAATCGACTTATGAAAGGAACTGCTCTTTGCAAACTATTTACAAAATTGTTTTGCAAAATATTACCTAAACAATAAGATTACGCCTTATCTTGGAGACCGAAGCAATGTGTAGTTTCTAAATTTATAAACTATATATAAAGAAATCAAAGATATACCTTTGCCGTAATGGACTTAGGAAATGTGTTTGAATACAAAACAATTACACCTACTCACAACCTCCACCATAATTCACAATGTCTAAACAATAATATTACATAATAGCTTGAAAATGTGGCTGGTGGCGTCATTCACAAAGAATAAAAGAGGTGATCATTTCTTAAACTAACAAAGGAATTCCCCTCTGTCCACACTTTAAGAAACTTGGGCGTTTGGAAGCGGATACGATCAGCTTCAACTCTGCTTTTGACGGAAGATATAATTCTTGACACAACTTCTTTATTACTGTAGGTTGCAAAATTCAGCGTGCACTGGCAACGAGACTTCCACAGCTCAAATTTAGTAACACAAAATATAAACCAAATTCTATTCCAGACACATCTTTTGCAATTAATTTCAGGATACCCATACATAAATAAATTGGGATTCACTCTAACTTCTCTGCCAACCATTTTCCTAAGAACGCTTTTCGTCCAATCTCCAAGAGAAAGCAACTGTATTTCTTTGAATTTATTGTGTACTCACTTACTTCTGTGACACACACAAAACAAAAGAGATTAATATATATATTTGTATATCTACAATAAACAATATGAGAAACAATATGAGAAACAATATGAGAGAAAGCAACTGTAAAAAGTCGACTGTTCCCCAACTTCAAAACTGCAAAACGAGAAAAAAACACACTGGCCAGACTCCGGGAGGACTTGAACTCACGTACTTACAATCGCAGTCGAGCGCCATACCAACTAGGCCACGGATGCTGTTATCCAACGCACTCCAATTAATATAAATACTATATAGTGTTAAGTTGTGTGATATACAAGTAGAAGTGCCGGATGTAAGGGGGTCGGGAGTTGGAGCGAGCACCCCTTTCACCTGCATCCTTAAATATTGGTAGCCTATCCCGTACTTTGAATTGCATGAAACACGACCCAAAAATTTGTTTCAGTATGCTTGAATGTTACGCTGTTGATGTTTATTGCATGGCCTGTAAATGTTTTTAGTAGCCTGCCCTATGAATGAGATCAATAGGGGTGGGGGAGGGGCGGGGTAAAGCTCAGGAAGCCGTGGTCTTACCGGTCGCAAAATTTTCCAATTTCTTCCGTAAACATGTAGTCGAGATAGGGCTAGTAGGTACAATAAAATGTGTAATCCCGACGCTGGCAGGGGGTAGCGCCAGAATTTGCGCGACAGGGGTCCAAACTTCCCTACGTAGGACTGCATTCTGAAGCCCCGACAAGGGAGACGGAGTGCCGTAAGGTCGTCGAGAGCAATATGAGATCAATAGGGGTGGGGGAGGGGGAGGGGCGGGGTAAAGCTCAGGAAGCCGTGGTCTTACCGGTCGCAAAATTTTCCAATTTCTTCCGTAAACATGTAGTCGAGATAGGCCTAGTAGGTACAATAAAATGTGTAATCCCGACGCTGGCAGGGGGTAGCTTTCCTTTACTCGCCTCTTACGACAGGCGGGAAATACGGTGGACGGCATTTAACAAGAAACCAATTGCCTTTTAAAATGAAGGCGTTATTACACTTGAATATGCAAGCAAGAAGATGCAACCCAGTCTCCCAGGGTTGTGGATATAGCACCGTAGAAACAGTGGCACCGGCAGAAGTTGGTTACTGGGGGGGGACTGGGGGGCACTACAGAAAAAGGTGCCTTAAGCCCACCCCAGATAAACCCAGAAAGTCGATGAAAATTGTGCATATTTGCATCGGTGTCAGTTTGCACCAGGAGCAAATCCTTCCTTTGACACCTTGTGCAGGTAATGTCCTAGAGGGATTAAAGGGATGCCCCTCCCCTTTGAGAAATTTTGTTCATTTTCGATGGCTTAGATGCAAAATGGTGCTATCTTTGACAAATTTCCCAATTTATTTTTTATTGGAAAACTCACAGTTTATTAAATCCTTACTTTTGGTTGACTGTAAAGGAAAGGTGTGTTGTCTAAGTGGAGAGGCAACAACTGATCCCCTTGAAAAAAACCTTGTATTAAGTAAGGTTGCTTAGATGGAAAATGGTGGTATCTTTAGCAAATCCTTTCAACTAATTTCATGCTTTTAAATTATCAGCATTTAGGGATATTTTGGCTGTGGCATGGCACTCGTTATAAAGAAATGTGTAACGACAAATACATGCTACGAATATTACCATATATGCTACTCATGATATTGGATTGCCTTATGATTCTCTATTGATGTAGGGTCCCTGCAGAGGTCGGAGATGTGTTTTTTTTCGGACAAGTGTTTCCGTCAGAATAATGTATTATTGCCCCACTGGTTGCAGGATATGGAGTGTGTGCCGTGACGAATGCGCGCGACGCGGGCCGAAAGTTTGTAATGAGAAATCATTTCATAACAGAAGTTGCCTGCAGACTTTGCACTGAGACGCTTTAAATTGCTAGCAAAATGCATCCGCCAATAAGAGGGCTAGTTTTCTGCATAGTAATTCGTCTAAGCTTTCAATTTCATAAAATGTGTCTTCCCCTAAATTCCACTACTTTGCATTCTCGCAATGCTGTGCTCCTCCATAACGAATAATATGCACGAGAACAACCAAGTTGGTCGATTTCGTGGCCTCTGGACCCTTGTAGAAGTTTTAAATTCTTTTTTTTTTCATTTTTATTTTCTATTCTTTAGGTGGAATTCCACCATTAATTGCTGCCATTGACTTACACACTAAGACGGGCCTTGTTACGCTGCCTCTCATTCCTTGTCAAAGTTTTCAACGCAAGCATGTGACCCATCAATGCAAAGCTCACGAGTTGGTTGTTACTGGCACATAAAAATTTCCGTAGCATGACCATTGACTTTTTGAGCTACGGGCGCATGAATAAAAAATGTCACTCACCAACTATGAGATAGGCCCGCTGTCTTTCCAAAACCTCACTATCGGTTCAGGTGGTATCAATTTCAACCATTTTTTGATAGCATAATCTCCAAATCAATCACTACCAAATACATCTAACAAAGGATTCAGTGCCCTCTCATAACAGGGTGAAAAATCAACCCAAACAAAATTTTTAGGGACCACATATACAGGGTTCCGTGACCCTCCAGCCAAAGTGCAATTTGAAAGCATCGTGCTTATAATGTCCTGAAGACCATTATTTAGTCATTTTCTGTTATAATTTCCTCCCGACAAGTCGTGTAAGAAATTGAATATTGAGGTAATTTGATCTGAAACTATATGCATTTCAATAATTGTTGAAGACTCTGAACGTGATCCCCATACCTCTACTAATAATGTCACCTATGTGTCTTCGATACCGAGTAAACTGTCCCTCTGAAGTGAAGAGATACCCACTGTGAAGTTTACTACGGGGGGGGGGGGGGCACAAGAAGTGACTTCAATGAATGACTAAAAGTTGCAGAAATTTTAGCCTCAGAAGATGTATGAATATTAGAAAACCTCGTGAGAACTGGGTGATTTGTATGACAGTAAATTATTTACTAGTCCGACATAGCAGTTGTCATATGATAAATGTGTTCAAGTTCAAGAAAAGAAAAATGCTGGAATTGGAAACAGTCTGAGAGGAGTCTTTGCCGTAAGATGCAAAGTCGCCTACTAGTACTGAATTCATAAAATTAAAGAAGAGGTCTTCTTTGAAGGTAAAGATAAAGTTAAATATATTACTCACATGAAAAGAAACTATCCTTCAAACCCCATTTTCATACTCACAAGAACACAGAGTTTTACACCAAGGTGACACTTAATGTGTTAAAATGGTGTAGAAGTACACCTTTCTCTTTTTCGCCAAAAGCAAGGACAAAATACACAAGACTTTTACATAGCACTGCCCTTAACATTACTCTCAGACTCCAATGAACTCCCACTTTTATGCTAATTTCTTTTAAGGTAAAGTTAGTCACATTATTTATATGAAACGAAACTTCTCTCCTCCTCCCCCCATCCCCCAGAAATAAATAATTTTCAGCGCTTTGTCTGTCAACACACAACCACGTGGACAGCGCTCTATATCCCGACGTCCAAGTTCCGACACCTATGTGTTACGACTAGTCTTCATGAGATCAGTGTAAGGGTAAGGGTCAGGTAAGGGTTAGGTCGGGGTGAGAGCATTAGGGTTATGTGTTTCAGAACAAAGAGGTGTAACCCACAACCACAAATCTATCATTATTATTAATCAGTCTGACACGTACAAGGCTCCGTAGATTTCCCAAAATTCCCCATATTTCACTTTTCAATCTCGTTTGAGTATATTTCGCTTCCAATATATGTTCTATGTGATGTACTAACTCTTGTACTAACTCTTTTCACGTTGACTCAAAGTATTTTGGAATTCGTATACTCTGGAATAAAACTTTTTAATCGTCATTCGAATACATATTGGATACGAGATCAGTGGGAGCCTAGAAAATCGTACAAGTAATCCCGTAGAATTCGAAACACTTCCACCACCAGAGGTTGGAGATTAGGGGTAAGAAGAACCACATAAAATGTCGTTATCCCACCCATACGCTTAGGAGACGGGGGAGGGGAGCTGCAGCCCCCAACCAAATATTTTTGTGAAAATTCGGGCAACATGCTGAGAATTTTTCGGGCACCTACTGAAAAAATAATGCAATGATGTAGCTAACGGTAATCATTAGTTTAAAAAAACTTCCTTGATAATGAAAATAAACAAGGAAGTTTGGAGTGCACCATCACCTTTAGATTCGGTATTAATTCACCAGTGTGTTTTTTAATCGTTAAACTTATATTATGATTTTCTGTGGTGTATTTGAGGCCATTGGACCATGCCCCCTCACTGATGCCGTTTGTTTTAGTACCTAAAATATACACACATATTACTTTAAAAGTAGCATATGTGGCACCAGATGGCATGTAAGGACACTTAATTTTTTAAAAATTTTCAAAGGGGAGGGGGTGATGACGATTATTTTTTAGAACCTTAAATACGTAAATTTTTTAACACAAATTTCACTTCAAAGGTAGCATATATGACACTTACAGTGCATGTAAGGACAGCTAATTTTTCAAAAATTTCAAAGGGGGAGGGGGTGTCTCCTATGTAGAAGTACACTTTCCCTTTCGCACCAAACGCAAGGAAAAATACACAAGACTTTTTCATAGCACTGCCCTCCTTATTACTATCAGCTTCCAGTGAACTCCCATATTTATACCAAATTTGCTTTAGGATAACATTAGTTTTCTTATTTATATGAAACGAAAGCACTCTCCTTATCCTGTTCCTCCCCTCCCGACCCCCCCCCCCCCGAAAAAAACTTAGCGCTTTGTCTGTTAACTCACAACCACGGGGCCAGCGCTCTATATCCCGACGTCCAAGTTCCGACACCTATGTGTTACGAAAAGTCTTCCTAAAGGTCAGTGTAAGGATAAGGGCCAGGTAAGAGTGAGGTTGGGGTAAGAACATTAGGGTTACGTGTTTCAAAATATAGAGGTGTAACCAACAACCACAAATCTATCATTATTATTAATCAGTCTGACACGTACAAGGCTCCGTAGTTTTCCCAACATTCCCCATATTTCCCTTTTCAACCTCGTTTGAGTATATTTCGCTTCCAATTTATGTTCTATGTGATGTACTAACTCTTTTCACGTTGACTCAAAGTATTTTGATTATCATAGAAAAGAGATAGTTAATAACTTTAACAATGTTTTGCGTGTTAGGTCTACCTGTTCAAGCCCAATCGGCAAACGTAACATTAGCTCCACTACGTACCAACTTTTCTCAAGCCAAGTCAAAATATCCGTTAGCTATTCGACTATCACTTTCGTTAATGATTGAATATTTTCCCCAAATAAAGAGATTTTCAATACAATGCACAGGGGGTCATTGCCTCTGATTACTACTTGTCACATGGTGAATTGCACTTTTCAGGTTTTTACTTCAAAATGTTATTTTAAGGGAATTTCGAGTAGTTTTTAACGTTTTGATCAGTGTGTTTCTTTGAATTACAGAAAAAATCCAGATTCTTCCCCCGAATATAAATATATTTCAAAAAAAAAAAATTAAAATGAATTTCGTTTTTCCTTACGAATACTGTTCCACCGTAACTTACTGAATGTAATTTTAGAGGGATTTTTCTCTGAAAGTGTCATCATGAAATCAACGTTTTTTTGGTTGATTTTGACCAAGTTTCACAAGAGGCTTCAGAAGAAATTTCCTCATGCTACGTACGGTAGCCATGAAATCCATTTCGTTTGATTAGGTAAAAATGGTCCATACGCCGGTTATAAAGGATAGCAAATGAAATGTGTTGATACTCCTCGAGTCTCGAACCAGTGAAGATAACTCTTTAGAGACCATTATACAATTGTCAATGATATTTTTTCTACGTTGTTCTTGTAAATTACATAAATTCGATATTACAAGGAAAAAACTTATGCCACGACCCCACCAGTGCCGACGTCTATCCACTCAGGAATTTCTTCAATGGTCCATGGTTTTGTCCATGTTTATGTGAGGTGTTACGCAACTGGTGAAGTTCGAATACTCTGGAATAAAACTTTTTATTGTCATTCGAAGATTTTGGATGCGAGATCAGTGGGACACTGGAAAACCGTTCAAGTAACCCCGTAGAATTCGAAACAGTTCCACCACCAGAGATTGGTGACTGGGCCCGTAAGGGGAACTTCATAAAATGTATTTAAATCCCACTCGGATAAATCGAGCGAGTCGGTGTAAATTGCACGTATGCGATGCTTAGAAAGTTTGCATCAACGGGATCATGCCTTTGCCACCAAGTTGTGCAAATGAACCGTCGGGTGGGGGGGGGGGGGTTGCTAAGTTTTATGTCTCCCTCCCATTTGGGAAATTTCTCTTCATTTAAGGTGGCTTACATGCAGAATGGTGCTCACAGAATAAATGTATTCGGTTTCAGGAAAATTAATTGTTGTCGGAGTCTTAATTCCGAAAGTCTCCTGCATCTGGTCTTCATTAGGGTCAGCTGTAAATTGTGCAATGGTGCAGAACAAAGATCCCCACCCTAGGGGCAAATGGCTAAAACTGGGGAGCAACTCTCGTTCGTCGGACGGGGACAAGATAAGTACCGATGAGTATACCACTTCCTTGTTACCCACTGTATTTAAAAACTGAATACAGGGTGAGTCTCGCCGTTGTTTATGCATAATCAACATGGTCCAGGGTCCGAGGGGGAACCTAAGTGACTTTCTGCCTTTAAGTACGTTAAAACTGATTTCTATGGACGCCGTTTGAATTAGCAAAACTCAGATCTCTTGTTAGAATGCTTTCATCCAACCTGTACGGCAGCGGGAGGCATGTCTAATCCTATTTAGGTTCGAAAAAGAAATCTCTTGCTTTCCCTTATCCTCCGCAACTTGACCACAAAACAAATAAACCATTACAAAGGGAAAGTAATATTTTCGCTAAGAAAAGGGGGAAAAAAAAAACAAAACAAAACACGAAACCCAATAATGCAATACTTCAAGCATGTTTCCACTTTCAAAGCTACTGTAGAAACGACTAGTCATTACAAAGTTCAAAACGTGTGTTCCAGAGAGAAATGATTTTTAATGGTAATTTTTCAATGAGTTGCACCAAAATTGTTAACATTCCACTTACTGCAACAAAATCAAAAATATTTGTACAGTTTTTCTTCTTCAAAAAATCCTGCCGTTGTTCAGATTTGGAATGATAACTTCCTGGAACGCAAGAGTGGTGTAAAGTATGGCTTTTATTCTTTATAAAAAGTGCACCTCAAATCCACAATCTATTGACATGACATAAACTGATCAAAACTGAGACTTATATTTCAAAATTTAAAAGGAAAATGCAGTCACCCCAATTTCGATTTGTGACCCTGGTATCCTATTTCATGAATGGCCCTTGAGAACCATGTGACAATATTTTTCTCAATGAAATGTGAAATTCACACAGAATAACTCCTTGGCTTACCTTGAATATGCAATATTTATATTCTGAAATACCATGAAAGGTACCTGAAGGTAAATAAAAAGATATTTGCAAAATTTAGCTGTTGTTTCAAAACAAGTTTGAGGCGACTGCTAATGCCCTTTAAAGTACTCAAGAAATTGTGCAAAAAACTTTGTGCATAATTGCATACTATACTACTTTAATTACAGAAGAAAATTCTCCTTTTAGCCCCACTTTCAGTATCAACAACTGTCTGAGCACCTCATGCTGAGCAGTCATTGACAAAGGCCAGTCTTTTGTTACTGAAGACACTAGAATACCCTGCCAACCCTTTCAATACAATCTATATACTTTACACCCACACGCAAGTTAAGAATCTGAATGTGTTGGTGCTCTGTTTAGCTACTCTTCTGTGCAACAGTCATCTCACTGATCTGCACATTGTAATTGACCAATCAGAGTGGTTTACAAACATTCAAAGAAATAGTTTAAATTCACCCTCATTCGAGTAAATCACAAATATCCTTGTTCACAAATTTATTGATGAAACATTTTCCACATCTTCTTAAGACTTCTCCAAGTCATTAATCACATTTTCCAGCCTCTTCAAACTATTTTCTGCATGTTTTCATAGAAAAAAGTAAATGGGCCAAATTTCGAACAAAACTAAGAAAAGAAACCACAAATTAGTGGTGCTGTGGCTGAGTGGATAAAATTGGTAGAATTTGAAGTAATAAAGCTTAGCAACTGGGAGGTTTGGGGTTTAATCAAATAAAGGTCAAAGTAATGTGGGTTTCTTTTCTTTTTTTTTTCTTCTTTCTAAGGCAGCACAAACGCCAGATAAGGTCACCCCAGATAAGGTTTCATGCCCAAAATCAATCTACACTTTTCCCATGTGAACTGGCATTTCAAAAAATAAACCAAATATGATCTAAATTGTTGACTTGGTTAGCCACATGCCATGAAGTTGTAGTTCCTAAGCCAAAGGCTTCTCCCACTTTTGTGGTCGCTTAGCATAGTAAAACAACTACCCTTCAAGAATTATAAGAATTTGACACTTTACAAAATTATTCGATCTGTAATAGGTCAAATGTTCTATAATGAGATAAAACAAAAAATATTCCAAGAGTTTTCCAGGAAATGCTAGGAAACAGGGTCAATTTAAGGACTTTCAAGGCCTTGAAGATGGACCAATCAAATTCATGTAATTTCTAGACCACATACAATTCCTGAGCAGATGAGAACAAACCAGACTGCATCATAACTTTGTAGGTCCATAAACACTTTTATTTTAGTTTGGCTGCTGGAAATTCTCTTCAAATTGAAAGCATCTGTGTGATGCTTGCAGTTATAAACGCAATAAATCTACAGCATATGGTAAACCTTCTGGCTACTATCATGGTTGCCAGTCAAGTCGTCCCCTAGCAAAGTTGCCCCTCAGTTCAACAAGTGGTCCCGGCAAAATTTCTTAAAAACAATAATAATAATAGATACAAAGATACATTTATCATTTTAATTAGCTGTTATCAAGTGCCCACACACTTTTTGTTGCTGATTTAACGTCAGACTTTAGCCTTTATTCATAACCTACTGTGTTTTGAAACCAACATCTAATTGCATTTTTTTCTTCTTTGAAGTTCTGAAAAATTAATTCTGTAATTTTCATTACTTAAAACATTAACTTCTTTTGTACCAAATGTTACTCAACATTCAATTAGAGGTGTAAATCTGGCAACTATTCTGTGAAAAGTATATAAATTGCTCGAATGCTGTCGATCAGTTTCATACAAAATGCGGGAGTACATGAGTACAGTAGGTATGGGAACAGTACGCGATTCTATATCCCTGTTTGTATGTATGTACGTACATACTGTAGTATGACCGAGACATAGGTAAGTAGGCCTATTGCACATAAATGGTACATGAACATAGAAGACTGAACAATCATCTTTTTGGTCGTTATTAACTTACTTGAATCATTTTTGATGAAACTTGGCCAGTGGCGACTTAATTGAACTGGGGCAGCGACTTTGTAGAGGGGCGATTTTGTCAGGGACGGCTTTGCTAAGTGGTGTCTACGTTGGCCAAGGGGGCAACTTCGTTAGGGGGCGACTTTGTAGGGAGCCACTTCACTGGTCCCCAATATCATGTATAGTGCTATCTCTTCATTTTAAGACAGTGCCACACATGACAGACCCAAACACCTTTTTCCAAATAGCAATTACAAAGGATTATGGGATAGAGTTTTGGTGTGCATGATTTTTGTCCACAGTAAAATGACACTGACAGGGGCAATCAACTCCAAAACTATCCGAAAATCCTTTGTAATTGCTATTTGGAAAAGGGTCTATAATGTGAGATGTCTACAGGTTGAGTGGTTGGTCATATTCAGTTGGGTACCTTACACCAAAAATATTGCAGTCCCCATGCCACTGGAACAAGCAAACTTTACAGAGTTCTTCATTCATGCTGTCAATAATACCCTTAACATGGTGATTGCACTCAGGATAATTTAAATATCAATGAAAGCTCTCATTTGAAATACCATACATGCATCAAAGTATGTTTTCTGATTGGTTTATGGTCTTAGGCATCCTGGTGTCTTAATGCCTACTTCCACCATATTTACTCTGTTTTTTTTATGATTTGTATAATCTTGGCAATGTTCATCCACAGGCAAATATGAAACAGTTTTTTGATCAAAATATCTTGTACACTGCAAATACAGAGCACAGTTTACAGTATTAATACTTTGCATTTTGTGCATTTTTCATGTAATTAATATTTTGCCATATTAACACAGAGGCTTAAGTATTCCAGATGCCATCTTCAAGTTTCATAATTTGGATTAACAATATTGCAATATGCATGCACACACTACTGATGACAAATGAAAACTCAATAACTGTTAATGACTGTTTTACTATGAACATATCTCTGTAATTTACATACTAATCATCAGCATAACTTGATGTATGTAGAGTTTACAACCCTGCATTAATTCTAAAATTGGAAAAAAATGTTTTCATGATAATAATAGAACACCACAAGTTACCATTCTGTCAAAGTACTAACACGGATTAACATCCTTCAATTATATTAAGACAGATGGTAGTCCTGTTTCTACAGCATTCCTTTCATACAATGATAACCACACCTTGGAATTTTCAGAATAAGTTAAGCTGCTCCAGGACTACTAACAACATCATCCTATTTTTAAATCTTTCACTTACAACAAATTCATGACAGAGTTGGATGTCTTTTTTTTTTTTACCATCCTCACCTGATGAACAATCATGACTTCATGATCAATCTTTCTTTTCCTTATACCTCACCACAACAATCCTGCTACACACACACACACACACATACTGGTATTCATCACAAACCGAGGACCTGCGTACGTTGTCATGTATGCATATTCACCTGCGGACCAGCACATACAACTATGAGATTGACAAATGAACACATACATTGTATTACTGCCCTCTAGAGTTCGCTATACACACCAACTGGGAAGCCACATATATCTCCTAAGTCCACTATATTGGCAATATAATATAAGTCCACCAGTTGTATCCTACACACCTGAGGACCTCTGAAATTTTCACACACCTGTTTCAAATTCATAGCCAGTAGAGGACTCTGCCCTTACCTATACCTAGATAATGGAAAACATGTGTAGAGTGCAATGGAACTAAATTTACCAGAGGACCTGGGTTTAGGTCCTCAGGTGGAAAAAATGTCCTCAGGTGGTAGGTGTGTATTCTGGTCAAGGTCCTCGGCTGGATATCAATACAAGTGCACACACACACACACACACACACACACACACACAACTCCCAAAACCCCAGAAAAAGTTTCATTTTTTGCAACCTATGCAAAGAAAAGAACTTAACATTGCAATTTCAAATTGTTGAAAGTCCACAGCACAAGCTACACAAGGGTTACAAACAAGAGTAAATACATAAATAGGTATATATTTTCTACTCCAAGACAATTTACTGTGTCCCTTCAAATTATGATTACTTCAAAAGTACTGATTTTAGTATACCCACGGTGAATGGTATTCCTGTGAAAAGGGAAGTTCACTTAAAACCGTTTGATGTAGTATAGTCTTGGTGGAACAGGAAGGAAAGGGAAGGGGTTGCTGAACCCCCTAAATTACCATGCCATGTAAATTTCGGATAAATAATCCAGCAAAATAACTTTATCCTCTAGCCCATACATTTTAACACACTTTCTCTTTCACAACATCACTAATCGTTGTTTAGCAAAATAAATTGTGTGTTACTCCATTATGTTCTTCTGAAAAGAACACCAAATGAAATTTTAAGACCCTAAAATATCACAAAAAAAAAGAAAAAAAAATCATATGGAGCAAGATATGATGCTTTCTGTTTTGACAATCTGACCCCCCCCCCCCACCCTAACAAAAAAAAAAACCCAGAAAACTACAGAAGTACTTCTCCAGAATTATCCCTCTGCCCATAGTAGATGTGAAAGTTTGTCTATTCACTTTGCTAGTTTCTTTTCTTGAACAAAGTGTTTTTATGATTGATCTTAATAATCTGAGTAAAACTAACACCAGCAAAACTTTTAGATCATTTCATTAGAACATGCCCTCCTTTCAAAAAAAAAAAACAAACAAAACAAAAAAAAACCTAGACCTAGATTGATAAAAGAAATGCAATTAACAAAAGCCTCAATATTCTGCAAGGGAAGTTAGCACAGTTTGAAAGTAAATAAATTCAGCTTATACAAGTATACACTTTTGTCTGGGTTGGTTTAAAATCCACTGGAAAGCAGAAATACAATGGGTCAAAGGACGGCAACTAAGTATGCAACAAATCATGGCTGGTGTACACAAAGTATTTCAGATTCTTACATGAAGCCTTTTGTAAAATATTTCAAATTCTGACATTTTTACAGAAAATAAAGCTTAACCTCTATTAAGTAGCAGAAGAAACTTGGAGCAAGGGTTTGCAACATTAATGGCAAAAACCTTAACAGTAATCATAATTTAAAGCAATGCCACTTATTTCCAAAAGTAATACACTGGACAAGGTTAGTATCAAGACATAATTCTTTGTTGATACTTTAAAAACCAAAATACTGTAAAGGTAACTTGTAAAGCCTTTAAGACAGAAACAAACACCCCATTGCATGCAGAGAAAATGGTAGTAAAATAAATAACTTAAAAATCAGCCAAGAGCTGGTTGAAAAGCCTCAATCAAGGATTACAAATGGGTATTATCCTATTTTGATTTCCATCCTTCAGCTATTCAGGCTTCCTTAGAGAAGTTGCTACCACTTGGTTTTGTAAAATGGAAGAGGGTAGATGCATCCAGGTTGCCAACTTCATCTAAAGCTTCTGCAAACAACTTTACCACCTGAAAAAACATAAGCAACAAATTCAATTAAATCCATTTAAAGGGAAAAATGCAATCATGTTATGAGTATTTGAAGACATGACAGTGAAAGAGGGGAGGAGTGGGGTGGGGTGGAGGGTAATAGGGAGTTACTTAATGCAGCAGTCTGCAACTGTGGATCATGGCATTAAGGTGGGTTGCAGAAAAAAATTGATGGGCCAAAGAAACTTCTCAGAAAAGTGTAAACATTATCAAGTTAAAATATTCTGTGGAAAATGTAGTAAATGAAAAACATGTGTATGCCCACAGAACTAAATAAATACCTACTTTGCTCTTGGTGATTACATCAGGACTATTGAAGGTAGGCTGTGTTTCAACTGTAAAACTTAACTAAGTGGGGGTCAGCAGCAATAGTAAAGTTTAGCTTGGATCACTTATTTAAAACACATGGTAGTATTAACATCTTTTGAAATTACTACTGGTTTGAAAGCTCCTGAAAACTACCACCCACTCGAACTTCAGTTAAAACCTTGTATGATGATAAATGGTCCAGTGGCGTAGCCATGGAGGTAGGGGGGGGGCAGGGGGGCACAGCTTGCCCACTCAAATAATTTTAAGTGATGTGTTAAAAGAAAAAAGGGAAGAGTTTCTTTGACAGATGAAAATATGACATTTGCATTATATACAAACTTTGATAAATGTAACCAGCTTGGCAATTAATCAATTTGGCTAGTTGGCAGGTAAGATCTTAACTCAAAACATTAACAAGAAATAATGGGCCCTGGTCTAATTTGTCAATGCATAGCTTATCTGCATGCATGTAGTATCAACATATACTGTACCATAGTCATGTACATTGTACATGCTGCTGCATGCTGCACACAGCTCCAGTACAAAAAGTGTATAAAAAGCTTATTTTGGTTGCCCACCTTGAAAAAAGCCTTGCCCCCCCCCCCCCCCCCAACAAAGAAATTCTGGCTAGGCAACTGGAATAGCTGATGTGCTCAAAAACAATTCAGTGCCACTAAAGAGTAAAACCTTTCATGCAGGTTGTCTAACAGCTTCCTGATTAAAATGAGGCCTACTTTTCAATTTTCAATTGATGGTCATGTTGGGGTTTTATTACACAGAGTTGTGTCAGGGATTGGATGGACTGTAATGAGGTATGGGAAGATTATTTTTAGCACAAAGTTGGCTTCATGATCATTTAAAGTTATGGGTGACATTCCACCAAAAAGAGCTGTTTCCACCTGGCAGTTAAAGAATTATATCCCCCAATGAAAATCAGTTGAAATTAATTCAATATCTATTACCATTTTCATGATATACCTCTTCAAAGTTTGATGGTTTCTGAAGACTCATTGCCCATGCAAAAATAATAGTGTGGAGTGTTGCAGTGTTCAGATTTCTTTCGTTAACCCTACATAAAATATCTCTTAACCACTGATCAGATAGTTTACAGTTTGGTGAGTTATATAAATATTTTTCAAGGAAATAAGTTTTACTTCCATAATAAATCCCTCAGGGGATACCAATGCTGAAAGTGACCTTCAAATGAAGGTTGAAAAAACAAAGGCTAACATGAGACACATTTGTTATATCCAACTTTTGATGTCAGAATGTTGCATATTTAGCTCGTGTTTATTCATGATACATACAAGTGTGAAATGGAAATTACCACATAAAATGGTAATATATGATTGATTCTGATGGGAACTGCGGCTATTTTCTGGATTTTTAATGTTTTTTTACAGCAAATATCCAACCATATAATTTTCATATCACCAGACCTCTGCATTGATGAACCCCTCAAGAATGCACCTAAGTTCTACCTTTGATCACTCAGGCAGTTTTTCTAACAACCAAAATATATTGGGTAAAGCTTTAATACAAAAAGTGTGAGTTCATATCCAAAACATAATACATCCAAATATAGTCAACAAAAACTTTGACTATATTTGGATGTATATGTTTGGATATAAACTCACACTTTGTGTATTAAAGCTTTACCCCAATATTTTGGTTGTTAGACAAACCGCTGAGTGATTCCCCCAAGGTAGAAACTTAGGTGCATTCTGAGGGGTCATTCAATGCAGAGGGGCTGGTGGATATGAAAAATGTATGTTGGATATTGTGTTTAAAAAAACATTAAAAATCCAGAAAATAGCCGCAGTTCCATCAGAATCAATCATACTATTACCATTTTTATGTGGTAATTTCCATTTCACACTTGTATGTAAAAATTTTCCATGGGGAATAAACATGAGCTAAATATGCAACATTCTGACATCAAAGTTGGGATATAACAAATGTATCTCATGTTAGCCTTTGTTTTTTTCAAACCTTCATTGAAGGTCAATCTTTCAGCTGGTAGCCCCTGAGGGATTATTATGGAAGTAAAACTTAATTTCCTTGAAAAAAATATTTTATACACTCAACAAACTGTAAACTATCTGATCAGTGGTAAGAGATATTTTACTGTAGGACAGAAAGAAATCTGAAAACTGCAACACTCCACACCATTATTTTTGCAAGGCAATGAGTCTTCAGAAAACAGCAACTTTGAAGAGGTATATCATTGAAAATGGTAATAGATAATTGAATTAATTTCAATCTGATTTTCATTGGGGGACTAATTCTTTAACTGCACGGTGGGAAACCGCCTTTTTTGGGAGAATGTCACCCATAACTTTAAAGGATACATGAAGCCAACTTTGTGCTAAAAATAATCTTCCATACCTCATATACAGTCCATCCAATCCTGACAAACTCTGTGTAATAAAACCCCAGCTTGACCATTAATGAAAAAAATGAAAGTAGGCCTCATTTTAATCAGGAAGCTGTTAGACAACCTTCTATGAAAGGTTTTACTCTTTAGTGGCATGAATGTTTTGAGACACATCAGCTATTCCAGTTGCCCTAGCCAGATTTCTTTGTTGGGGGGGGGGGGGGGGGGGCAAGGCTTTTTCAAGTGGGCAACCAAAATTAAGCTTTGTATAAACTTGTTGTGTACTGGAGCTGTTGTGAAGCATGCAGCAGCACGTACAATGTACATGGACTATGGTACAGTCTATGTTGATTAATACATGCATGCAGATCGCTATGCATGACAATTAGACCAGGCCCATTATTGCTGTAATGTTTTGAGTTAAGATCTTACTGCCAACTAGCCAATTGATTAATGCAAAGCTGTTACATTTATCAAAGTTTGTATATAATGCAAATGTCATATTTTTCATCTGTCAAAGAAAACTTTCCTTTTTTCTTTCAACACATCCACTTAAAATTATTTGAGTGGGCAAGCGTGCCCCCCTTTGCCCCCCCACTACATGCCATGGCTACGCCAACGGACCATTTATATCATACAAGTTTTTAACTGAAGTTCGAGTGGGTGTAGTTTTAAGGAGCTTTCCAAACCAGTAGTTAATTTCAAAAGATGTTTAATACTACCATGTGTTTTAAATTAATTGATTCCAAGTAAACTTTACTATGCTGATGACCCCCACTTAGTAAGTTTTACAGTTGAAACACAGGCCTTACCGTTCAATAGTTCCTGATGTAATCACAAGAGCAAAGTAAGGTAGTTTATTTAGGGTTCTTGTGGTGGCCCATACCACATGGTTTTTTTTTCATTTACCTGTACATTTTCCACAGAATAAATTTTTCAACTTGGGATAAAATGGTTTTGTTTTACCACACTTTTCTGAGAAGTTTTTCTATCCTTTTTGGCCCATCAAATTTTTTTTTCCTGGCAAAACCCACCATTTAATGGCCCCATGATTCCACAAGTTGTTTCGCCAGGGACCTGCTGCATTTTAAGTAACTCCCTATTAAACCACTCCCACCCCACCCCCACCTCCTCCCATTTCCCAAACTTGTCCATGGTCCCCCCCCCCCCCCCCCTTCAACTACTCCATAAACATGGGGATTGGCAATTTTTTCCCTTTAAATGGAGTTTTCAATTGAAATTTGTTGCCTTATGGTTTTTTTCCCAGAGTGGATAAAGTTTTGTCTTGCAGAAGCTTTTTTAAGATGACAGTTGGCAAACCCCCTGGAAGCATCTACCCTCTTTACATTTTACAAAACCAAGTGGTTAGCAACCTTTTTTTCCTTTTTTTTTTCTAAGGAAGCCCTGAACTAGCTTGAAGGATGGAAATCAAAATAGGATGTACAATTACCCATTAGTAAAAAATCCTTTGAATTTGAGGCCTTTTCCAAAACATCGCTTGGGCCTGATTTTTTTAAAGCTTAATTTTTTATTTACAAACTGTCCCTCAATTCTCTCTTGCATGCAAATGGGGCATGTAATTGCTGTTTCTTTTCTTAAAAGGGCTTTTTTACAAATTTACCTTTTAACAGTATTTTGGTTTGTGGAAAAGTTACAACTTAAAAAATATGTCCTTGCTAAACTAACCTTTTGGGGTCCAATGGGGTATTACTTTTGGAAATAAGTGGCCATTGCCTTATTAAATTATGAATTACTATTAAGATTTTTTCCATTAATGTTTGCCAAAAAGAAAAAAAAAAAACCCTTGCCCCCTCCCAAAGTTTCTTTGCCACCTAATAAGATGGTTAAGGTTTTTTTCTGTAAAAAATGTTCCAGAATCTTGGGGTGGGGGGAAATATTTTTTTTAAACAAAAGGGCTTGTTTTTCCATGTTAAAAAGAATCTGAAAAATACCTTTTGTGGTACCCCAGCCCCATGAATTTGTTTGCAATACTTAGTTTTTTTTGTCCGCTCCTTTGACCGTTGTATTTCCCCTGTACGTTTCCCCCCATTGTTGGATTTCAAACCAACCCAGACAAAAGGATTATAAATACATGGTAAATAAGCTTTGAATTTAGTTTACTCCCCCAAACCTTGCTTTGCCTAACTTCCCCCCTTGCAGAAATTATTTTTGAGGCTTTTTGTGTTAATTTGCATTTTCTTTTTTTAATCAATCTAAGGGTCTAAGGTTTTTATTTGTGTTGTTTTGTTGTTTTTTTTTTTTGTTTTTTTGAAAAAGGAGGGGGGAATGGTTTCTAAAATGAAATGATACCGTAAAAAAGTTTTGCTGGGTGTTTATTGTTTTACTCAGATTATTGCAAAGAATTCCAAATCATAAAAAAAACACCCTTTTGTTTTCACGAGAAAGAAAACTAGCAAAGTGAATAGACCAAACTTTCACATATACTATGTGGCCCCAAGAGCGGATAATTTTCTGGAGAACGTAACTTTTCTGTAAGTGTTTGTTTTCCCTGGGGTTTTGTTTTTTTTGTTTAGGGTGGGGGGGGTGGGTCCTCCCCCCATGACTTGTCCCAACCCTCCCCCCGAAAGCATCCCCATAATGATCTTTTTGGCTTTCCATAATTTGATTTTTTTTTCTTTTTTTTTTTGTGATTATTTTTTTAAGGGTCCCCCTTAAAAAATATCCCCATTTTTGGTGTTTCTTTTTCAGAAAGAAAACATAAATGCGAGTAACACACAATTTTAGTTTTTGCCTAAACAAAGAATTAGTGATTGTGTGTTTTGAAAAGAGAAAGTTGGGTGGTTTTAAAAATGTTATGGGGCTTAGAAGGGATACCGGTTATTTTTGGCTGGAGTATTTTAAATCGGAAAAAATTTACATGGCATGGTAACAAATTGTAGGGGTCCAGCAAAACCCCCTTCCCTTTCCCTTCCCTGTTTCCACCACGACTATACTACCATTCAAAAAACGGTTTTTTTAAGTTGAACTTCCCCTTTTCAAACAGGAAAATATCCATTCACCCAAACCCGGGGGGTGGGTTAAAAAATACTTAAAAATCATTAACTTTTGAAAGTAATCATAATTTGGAAGGGCCCACCAGTAAAATTGTCTTGGTGAAGTAGAAAATACTATACTAATTTATGTAATTTACTCTTGTTTTTGTAACCCCTTGGTGGGGTAGCTTGTGCTGTGGAATTTTTCAACAATTTGTGAAAATTGGCAAATGTTTAAGTTTCCTTTTCTTTTTGCATAGGTTTTTGCCAAAAAATGAAAACCTTTTTTTCCCTGGGGTTTTTTTTGGGGTGGTTTGGTTGGTGGTGGGTGTGGGGTGGGTGGTTGGTGTGGTTGGGGTGGGTTTGTAGCCAGGATTGTTTTGGTGGTGAGATAAGGAAAAGGAAAGATTTGATCATGAAGTCAATGATTTTGTTCATCCAGGTTTTGAGGATGGTAAAAAAAAAAAAGAACATCCAACTCTGGTTCATGAAAATTTGTTTTGTAAGTTGAAAGATTTTTAAAAAATTGGAATGGATGGTTGTTTAGTAAGTCCTGGAGCAAGCTTAAACTTTATTCCCCTGCAAAATTCCCAAGGTTGGTGGTTATCATTTGTTATGAAAAAGGACATGCTTGGGGGGGGTAAGAAACAGGACTACCATTCCTGTACCCCCCTTAATATAATTGAGGATGTTAATCCCGTGTTTAGGTACCTTCTTTGGACAGAATGGTAACTTGGTGGTTGGTTCTATTATGTTCATGAAAAACATTTTTTTTTCCCCAATTTTTTTTAGATTATGTCAAGGGGTTTTGTGAAAACTCTAACAATAACATCAAGTTATGCTGATGATTTAAAGTAATGTAAATTAACAAGAGATTAATTTGTTTCATAGAACAACAAAACCAGTTCCCAATTAACAGTGTGTTTATTGGAGTTGTTTTCATTTTGTCCATCCAGTAAAGTTGGTGTTTGCACAAATGCAAATATTGCAATATTGTTGTTAATCCCAAAAATGTATGAAACTGAAAAAAGGATGGCCATCTGAAAATTACTTTTTTAGGACCTCCGGTGTTAATATGGCAAAAATATTAAATGTTAACATGAAAAATGGGCCACAAATGCAAAGGTCCTAAATACTGTAAAAACTTGGGGGGGGGTTGCTCCTGGGGTATTTTTGCAGTTTACAAGATATTTTGATTCAAAAAAACTGTTTCCATAATTTGGCCCTGTGGAATGAAAAACAAATTGGCCAAGATTTAAATTAACCCAAATCAATAAAAAAAAAAAAACAGAAGTACATTGGTGGGAAAGTAAGGACCCAATTAAGACACCAGGAGTGGCACCCTAAGACCCCATAAAACCAAATCAGCTCAAAAAACATACTTTTGATGCCAATGTATTGGTATTTTCAATGGAAGAGCTTTTTCTTTGCTATTTTTACAATTATCCTGAGTGGGTGCAATCCACCATGTTAAAGGGTTATTAAAATTGACAGCATGAAATGAAAGGAACTCTTGGTAAAGTTTTTGCTTGTTTTTTCCCAGTGGCAGTGGGGACCTGGGGGGGGCAAAATATTTTTGGTTTGTAAAGGGTTACCCAACCTGAAAAAAGAAACAACCAACCACTCAAACCTTGTAGACATCCCCTCACATGTATAGAGACCCTTTTTTCCAAATAGCAAAATTAACAAAAGGGAAATTTTTCGGATTAGGGGGTTTTTTGGAATTGGAATGCCCCCCCTTGTCCCCCCAAAAGTGTCCCCCCCATTTTTTTTACTGTGGAAACCAAAAATCATGCAAACAGCCAAAAACGCTATCCCATAAATCCCCTTTTGTAATTTGGCTATTTGGTAAAAGGTGGTTTTTTTGGGGGTCCTGTCCCCCCCCATGTGTGGCACTGTCTTAAAATTGAAAAGAAGGAATAGCACCCTATACATTGTATTGGGGACCAGTTTGGGAAAAGTGGCCCTACCAGAAACAAAAGTCCCCGCCCCCCGTAAAACGAAAGTTTGCCCCCCTTGGCCAACGGGTGACCAACCACTTATAGCAGCCCACCCGTCACTGACAAAAAGTCCGCCCCTCTACAAAAAGTTCCCCCCGCTGCCCCCAGTTTTTTTCAATTAAGTCCACGCCACTGGGCCAAATTTCATCAAAAAATGGATTCCCAAGTAAGTTTAATAACGACCAAAAAAAGATTGAATTGTGTTTTTCAGTCCTTCCTAATGGTTTTTTCAATTACCATTTAGTGCAAATAGGCCCCCTACCTTTAACCTTATGTACCCACCCCTCGGTTCCCCCCATACCCTACAGATGGTTCCGTAACATACATACAAACAGGGGATATAAGAAATCGACGTAACTTGGTTCCCCATACCTACTGTACTCATGTAAAACTCCCGCAATTTTTTGAAAAATAAACTGAATCGACAGCATTCAGGGGGGGGGGGGGAGCCAATTTTTAATATACTTTTCACAGAATAGTTTTTTGGCCAGAAATTTAACACCTCTAATTGAAATGTTGAGTAAACATTTGGTACAAAAGAAGTTTGTTTTTAATGGTTTTTAAAGTAATGGAAAATACAGGATTAATTTTTTTTTCAGAAACTTCAAAAGAAGAAAAAAATGGCAATTAGAATGTTATTTGGTGATTTTTTTTTTTTTTTTCAAAACACCAGTTAGGTTTAATGAATAAAGGCTTAAAAGTCCCTGACCGTTAAAATCAGCAAACAAAAAGTGGTGTGGGCACTTGAAAATTTAACAGCTTAATTAAAATGGATAAAATGTATCTTGTTGGTATCTTATTATTAATTATTATTGTTTTTTTTTAAGAAAAATTTTGCCGGGAAACCAAACGTTTGTTGAACTGAGGGCAGACTTGTTTGGCTAGGGGGACGACTTGACTGGGGGGGGCCAAACCATGGATAGTAAGCCAGAAAGGGGTTTTTTTTCCCATTATGCCTGTGAAGAAGGGTTTTTATTGCATTTTTAAATAACTGCAAGCATCCACACAGATTGCCCCCTTTTTTCCATGTTTTGAAGAGAATTTTTCCAGCAAGCCAACTAAAATAAAAGTGTTTTTTTATGGACCCCCTACAAAAAGTTAATGATACAGGTCCCCCTGGTTTTTTGTTCCTCCATCCTGCTTTCCAGGAATTGGGTATGGTGGGTCTAGAAAAATTTACCATGAATTTTTTTGATTGGTCCCCATCCTTTTCCAATGGCCCCTTGAAAGTCCCCCTTAAATTGACCCCTGTTTTTTTCCCCTAAGCATTTCCCTGGAAAACTCTTGGAATAAATTTTTTTTTTTTGTTTTTTTTTTCTCATTAATAGAAAAAAACATTTGACCCTCATTAACAGATCGAATAATTTTTTGTAAAAGTGTTTCCAAATTTCCCCCTTTAATAATTTTCTTTGCAGGGTAAAAGTTTTTTGTTGTTTTACTATGCCCTAAGCCGGACCACAAAAGTTGGTAGAAGCCCCCTTTTGGCCTTTTAAGGAAACCTACAACTAACTTCATGTGCAATGTGGCTAAACCAAGTCACAATTTTTGATCATATTTTGGGTTTTTATTTTTTGAAATGCCAGTTCACATGTGGAAAGTGGGGGGTAAGATTTTGATTTTTTGGGGCCTGAAAAAACCTTATCCTGGGGGGTTGGGACCTTAATCTGGCGTTTTTGTGCCCCTGCCCTTTAGAAAGAAGAAAAAAGAAAAAAAAAAGAAAAGAAAACCCACCATTACTTTTTGACCTTTGGGATTTTTTGATTAAACCCCAAACCTCCCAGTTGCCTAAAGCTTTATTAACTTCAAATTTCCCTACCAATTTTTATCATTCCCACTCAGCCCACAGCACCACTAAATTTGTGGTTTTTCCTTGTCGTGACGACCTCAAGCTCTTTGGGTGTGTGTCTGCAGGGATCGTCGGGATGGAAGATATGAGGAAAATACAGGAGTGCTGCACAAGAGTTTGGCCCAGTTTTTAACTTTTTGTTCTTCCTTCCTATGAAAAACATTGCAGAAAAAAATTAGTTTGAAGAGGCTGGAAAATGTGATTTAAATTGACTTGGAAGAAGTCTTAAGAAGAAAATGCGGGAAAAAATTGGTTTATCATCAAATTAAAATTTGTGAAACAAGGAATATGTTGTATTTACAACTCGTAAATGAGGGTGGATTTAAACTAATTTTCTTTGAATGTTTGTTAACCACTCTGAGTTGGGGGGGGGGGGTGTCCCCCCCCAAGTTTACAATGTGCAAGATCAGTTGGAGAAATGAACTGTTTTTGGTTTGCAACAGAAGGAGGTAGCTAAACAGGCAACAACACCATTCCAGATTCTTAATCCTTTGCCGTGGTGGGTGTAAAAGGGGTAAGTTATAATTTGTATTTGTGAAAGGGTTTGGCCACCAAAAGGGTATTCTTAGTGTCTTCAGTAAACAAAAGATCTGGCCTTGTGGATCAATGAAACCCTGTCCCAGCCAAATGAGGTTGCTCAAGACAGTTGTTTGAATACTGTGGGAAAGTGTGGGGGGCTAAAAATGAGAATTTTTTGTTTTCTTTTCCTGTAATAAAGTAAGTGACTAGTTAAAAAATGCAAATTTATGCACAAAGTTTTTTTTTTATGCAAACAATTTTATCCTTTGAGTAACTTTTAAAAGGGCATTTTTGATGCATCCGCCCTCAAATACCCTTGTTTTGGAACACCAACCTAGACTAAAATTTTGCAAAATGATCTTTTTTTTATTTACCTTCAGTTACCTTTCCCCAAGTGGGTTAATTCTTGTTTTTTTCAAAAAAGATATAAATATTGCATAATTGTTCTATAGGGTAAGCCAAGGAAGTTTTTTTTTAATTCTGTGTTGAATTTCACATTTCAAGTTGAGAAAAAAATATTGTCCCACACATTGGTGTTTTCATCTAAGGGCCCATTCCCAATGAAATTAGGGAATACCAGGGTCACACAAATCGAAATTGGGGTGGACCTGGGCCAATTTTTGTAGTCCCTTTTAAAATTTTTGGAAAAATAAAATAAAGGAGGGGTCTCAGTTTTTTGATCAGTTTTATGTTTCAATGCTCCCCCCCAAATAGATTGGTTGATTTTGAGGTGCACTTTTTTATAAAGAATTAAAAGCCCATAACTTTTACACCACTCCTTCTTTGGCGCTTTCCCGGAGTTTGTTCATTCAATCTGAAAAACACGGCAAAGGAAATTTTTTTTTTTGAAGAGAAAACTGTACAAAATATTTTTGAATTTTGGGTTGTTTGCAAGTAAAAAGTTGAAAAATGTCTATACAATTTTGGTGCAAACTCTTGAAATTTATTAACCAATTAAAAGAAAGTTCAATTTCCTCCCCTCTGGAACAACCACGTTTTTTTTTGAAACTTTGGTAATGAACTAGTCGTTTTCTACAGTATCCTTTGGGAAAGTGGGAAACCAAATGGGCTGAAGTAAATTGCATTATTGGGTTTTTTTGTGTTTTGTTTTTTGGTTTTTTTTTTTTTTTTCCCCTTTTCCTGGTTCCTTAGCGACAAATATTACCTTTCCCCTTTTGTAATGGTTTATTTGTTTTTTTTTTTGTGGTCAAGTGCGGAGGAATAAGGGCAAAGCAAGAGATTTTTTCCCTTTTGTTTCCGAACCTAAAATAGGAATTAGGACCATGCCCCTCCCGCTGCCCGTAAAACCAGGTTTTGTATGAAAACATTCCTAAACAAGAGATTCTTGAGTTTTTGCTAATTACAAAACGGCGTTCCCATAAAATCAGTTTTTTTAACGTACTTTAATAGGCCAGAAAAGAAGTCACCCCCCACCCCACTTTAGCTTTTGTTTTTTCCTCCCTTCCCGGACCCCCTGGACCCATGTTTGATTTATGCATAACAACGCACGGAGAACCTCCACCCTGTAAATTTACAGGTTTTTTTTTTTTGTAAATAACAGTGGGGGGTAACAAGGAAGTTGGTATAACCTCAACCCCCAACGGTTACTTATCCCCTTGTCCCCCCCCCCGTCCCGACGAAACGAGAAAGTTTGCTGCTCCCCCCCCCAAAGTTTGTTTAAGCCATTTGCCCCCCCCTAGGGTGGGGTAGGATCTTTGTTTCCCTGCACCATTGCAACAATTTTTAAACAGCTGAACCTAATGAAGACCCAGATGCCAGGAGACTTTCGAAATTAAGACCTCCCGGCACCAACCAAATTAATTTTTCCTGAAAACCGGGAATACACAATTTTTAATTCCCCTGTGAGCAAACCTTTCTGTTTGCATGTAAAGCCCAACCACTTTAAAATGTAGAGAAAAATTTTCCCCAATTGGGAAGGGAGAACATAAAAAAACTTAGCAACCCCCCCCCCCCCCCCCCCACCCGACGGTTTCAATTTTTGCAACAACTTGGTGGCAAAGGGGGCAATGAATCCCCGTTTGATGCAAACTTTCTAAGCATCGCTACGTGCCCATTGTACACCCGACTGACGCCCCGTCCGATTTTATCCGAGTGGGATTTAAATCATTTTTTTTATGAAAAGTTTTTCCCCCCCTTACCGGCCGCACCCCCCCTAGTCCACCCAATCTCTGGTTGGGTGGAAAAACTGTTTTTCTGACATTCTACGGGGTTTTTACTTTGAAACGGTTTTTTTTCCCCCAGTGTACCCCCACTGAAATTTTCTCCCGCATCCCCAAAATCTTCGAATGACAATAAAAAAGTGTTTTTTAATTTCCCCCAGAAGTATTTCCCGAACTTCCCACCCAGTTTTTGCGTAACACCTCCAAACCGTATAAACATGGACCAAAAACCCCTGGGAACCATTTAAAAGAAATTTCCTGAGTGGGAATTAGTTTAGACCCCCCGGGTGGGGTCGGCTCCCCCTGGTTGGGTCCCGGTGGCAATAAGTTTTTTTTTTCCTTGTAATATCGAATTTTTTATGTATTTTACAAGAACAACCTAAATAAAAAAATCTCATTGACAATTGTAAATAATGGTCCCCCCCTCTAAAGAGTTTGTATCCTTCCACCTTGGTTTTCGAGAACTCCGAGGAGTATCAACACATTTCATTTGCTATCCTTTATAACCGGCGTATGGACCATTTTTACCTAATCAAACGAAATGGATTTCATGGCTACCGTACGTAGCATGAGGAAATTTCTTCTGAAGCCTCTTGTGAAACTTGGTCAAAATCAACCAAAAAAACGTTGATTTCATGATGACACTTTCAGAGAAAAATCCCTCTAAAATTACATTCAGTAAGTTAAGATGGAACAGTATTCGTAAGGAAAAACGAAATTCATTTTAATTTTTTTTTTTTTGAAATATATTTATATTCGGGGGAAGAATCTGGATTTTTTCTGTAATTCAAAGAAACACACTGATCAAAACGTTAAAAACTACTCGAAATTCCCTTAAAATAACATTTTGAAGTAAAAACCTGAAAAGTGCAATTCACCATGTGACAAGTAGTAATCAGAGGCAATGACCCCCTGTGCATTGTATTGAAAATCTCTTTATTTGGGGAAAATATTCAATCATTAACGAAAGTGATAGTCGAATAGCTAACGGATATTTTGACTTGGCTTGAGAAAAGTTGGTACGTAGTGGAGCTAATGTTACGTTTGCCGATTGGGCTTGAACAGGTAGACCTAACACGCAAAACATTGTTAAAGTTATTAACTATCTCTTTTCTATGATAATCAAAATACTTTGAGTCAACGTGAAAAGAGTTAGTACATCACATAGAACATAAATTGGAAGCGAAATATACTCAAACGAGGTTGAAAAGGGAAATATGGGGAATGTTGGGAAAACTACGGAGCCTTGTACGTGTCAGACTGATTAATAATAATGATAGATTTGTGGTTGTTGGTTACACCTCTATATTTTGAAACACGTAACCCTAATGTTCTTACCCCAACCTCACTCTTACCTGGCCCTTATCCTTACACTGACCTTTAGGAAGACTTTTCGTAACACATAGGTGTCGGAACTTGGACGTCGGGATATAGAGCGCTGGCCCCGTGGTTGTGAGTTAACAGACAAAGCGCTAAGTTTTTTTCGGGGGGGGGGGGTCGGGAGGGGAGGAACAGGATAAGGAGAGTGCTTTCGTTTCATATAAATAAGAAAACTAATGTTATCCTAAAGCAAATTTGGTATAAATATGGGAGTTCACTGGAAGCTGATAGTAATAAGGAGGGCAGTGCTATGAAAAAGTCTTGTGTATTTTTCCTTGCGTTTGGTGCGAAAGGGAAAGTGTACTTCTACAAAGGAGACACCCCCTCCCCCTTTGAAATTTTTGAAAAATTAGCTGTCCTTACATGCACTGTAAGTGTCATATATGCTACCTTTGAAGTGAAATTTGTGTTAAAAAATTTACGTATTTAAGGTTCTAAAAAATAATCGTCATCACCCCCTCCCCTTTGAAAATTTTTAAAAAATTAAGTGTCCTTACATGCCATCTGGTGCCACATATGCTACTTTTAAAGTAAAATGTGTGTATATTTTAGGTACTAAAACAAACGGCATCAGTGAGGGGGCATGGTCCAATGGCCTCAAATACACCACAGAAAATCATAATATAAGTTTAACGATTAAAAAACACACTGGTGAATTAATACCGAATCTAAAGGTGATGGTGCACTCCAAACTTCCTTGTTTATTTTCATTTTAATTGAATTTTTTTTAAACTATTGATTACCTTTAGCTACATCATTGCATTATTTTTCTAAATTCTCAGCATGTTGCCCGAATTTTCACAAAAATATTTGGTTGGGGGCTGCAGCTCCCCTCCCCCGTCTCCTAAGCGTATGGGTGGGATAACGACATTTTATGTGGTTCTTCTTACCCCTAATCTCCAACCTCTGGTGGTGGAAGTGTTTCGAATTCTACGGGATTACTTGTACGATTTTCTAGGCTCCCACTGATCTCGTATCCAATATGTATTCGAATGACGATTAAAAAGTTTTATTCCAGAGTATACGAATTCCAAAATACTTTGAGTCAACGTGAAAAGAGTTAGTACATCACATAGAACATATATTGGAAGCGAAATATACTCAAACGAGATTGAAAAGTGAAATATGGGGAATTTTGGGAAATCTACGGAGCCTTGTACGTGTCAGACTGATTAAGTTGGAAAAACATTCATTTCTTTTACAGTCTTTATGTTTGCAATGTATATTCTATAATATTTTAGCAAATACCTCGAAGTCTGGACTGAAAATTAAGCCCCATAAAATGTATACCAGGCCTTCACTTCTAAAAATTTCTGGCCAAAATTAATGTTATATGACTGTGTAAAGCCATAATTAAAACTAGATATACATGTGATGTCATAATTATGAAATAAAGTTTTTCATAGTATTATCTAGTCATGTTTGACTTGATAAAACCCACGCCAAATATACAAGTCAAGTTTTGTATGGCCACATCAAGTCAGTCATTACTTGGTCAGTTGGTAAAAGGCCATGTCAGATAAGCAAATCGATTCTTATAAGGCCATATCAAACCTAACATTAATTAATTTAAGCCAGCAAGATGTGAAAATCAAATTTCGTATGACCATATTTAACCATACAAAACTTGATATTACTCCAAATCAGATCTTCAAATCAAGTTTTACATGGACATACAAAGCCAGATATAACTTGAAAAAGAGACTGCCAGACACGTTTACCTCCAAAAGGATGCAAAAATCAAGCTTCATTCAACCATATAACGCAAGATATCTCTATATAAAATTATATGTGGCTACATGACACTATCTTGGGGCTACTATTAATTTCTTCAAAGCAAAAAATCAGTCCTTTTTATGTATCATGTGTGTTTTCATTTTGGCTGGCACCTGAATTTTACTTGACACACATAACGACCTCCTTTAGACGCAGCATCACATATGGACTTAATGCAGCTATTAAATGTATACTTTACTCTTCTCTACTCTTACTTAAATATTAGACAAGTAAACAAAACATATGAAAGTGATATGTGCATCTGGGCGTAGTCAGAAGTTCGAATCTACACTTTTGTGGGATCAAGAAATCAAGAAATAAATATAAAATATTCATTACCACGTGCACTACTTGAATAATATTTGAGTGTGCAGTAAAGTCTACATTAAAACCATATGACCTTGCATGCACATAAAATTGCCAATTTCAAGGCATTTTCTGTTCACTATTAGGTGGTACGACGGCTTTCTGTACTTAATTCATTTCATCCTTGCATTAAAAATATCCTTTCATTAGGACGTTTCACACATCTCTTCTTTGAGAAACGCTTACTTAAATCTGTTCAGGACACTTCTCCCTTGTTCTATCGTTAAGCCATTGGAGGGCTTTTTGATAAGTCTAGTGTTTTTCGGAAGCGCAAGCCTAACTGCGTGAGGACTTTTCGTGCCTCTCGTTAACCTTTGGGTTGCGACTCTTTTTGAAAGTTTTAGGCTTTGCCTACAGTAGGATACAACTCTCGGACTTTTCTAAGAAGTTGTTTTGGGGAATAACATTTTTTAAACTCTGAGAGCATTTTAAGGCTTTCGTCTTCAGAGGGGATAGCACGATGGACAATACACTTTGCTGAAAGTCAGAACTGTCTGACCGCTTCTCGTTAGGCTTGTTCCCCTTCCTCTAACTGTGACCCTGAATGGGTGCAGATTATGGGCCAGGTGCACAACGATATATCTCTCATGCTGGTAATATTATGACTGGCCGTGATGATTATTATCTCTGCTTATTTCACGTAAGTTATAATATCCTACAACGGTATACCTACTCTTTGCCTTTATATCCACTACAATCCAGGGTTGCTGGCAATAGCCCATTTAGTATTACTTCCATTATGTATCATTATTCACAGGTACCTGTTCGTGTCCTGATACTTGCGACTTAGAGAATAATATCATTACGTCACCTAACTATCCTGATGAGTATGGAAATGACGAGTACTGTTCCTATAAGTTCTCCGTTCCTGACGGATATCTCGTCAATGTCACTTTTCTGGATTTTGAACTGGAAACTTCAACGACTTGTCGCTATGATAAATTATCGGTAAATTTTAAAAATACCTTTTTCATGACTCTGTAAACTTTCTGAAATAAATGGCATTATTGCAACAGTTTCGAATGTTTGCAGATAAAAAGTTTGCAGCTTTTAGAGGCAAGACAAAAGTATCAGCAGAATTTTGGCGATGATTTCCAGTTAAGGAAGACCTTACCCCAGTGGCGTAACCAGAATTTCATTGTAAGGGTGCAAGGCTTTTCTCAAGGGGAGAACCCAAATAAGATTTTTACCCACTTACTGTACTGAAGCCTGGTGCAGCACGCAGCGACATGAACAATGTACATTGCACATGACTCTCAAGCTGCTAGAATCGAATAGGACATTTTAGCCAATATTACCCAAGAAAGAGGCTTTTTCCCCGGGTGAAGCTTATCTCTATAATTGCAACAGTTAATCCTTTTACAAACAAACTTGCTCTATTGACCAAACAGTCTTTAAAGGGGTTCAGACCCCTTTAACTTCATTGATCTCAAGATACCTGAACAGGAAGTTCTCTGATAGATTCTGGATTAAAAGTGGTCAACTAGAGATGGCTAAAAGTTGCTTTTCGTTTCTAGCGTCATGTGGTACGGTATATGTTGATACTACATGCATGTGATTAAGCTATGCTTTGACAAATCAGACAAGGGGGCCATCATTTCTCGTGGTTCTAGTTAAGATTGTACCTGCCAATTGGCCGAATTGATTAATTGTCAAGCGGTCATATTTATCAAAGTAGTTTGTATATAATGTAAATGTCATATCTTCCTCTGTCAAAGAAACTGCTCTTCCCGTTATTTTCTTTTAAACACATCACTTGAAATTATTTGTGGAGGGGGGGGGGGTTAAGAATGTGTTACAAAATATTTGGGGGAAGTACCCCGGTGCTCCATTGCTACGCCCCTGTCTTACCCCACCACTTTACAAAAAAAGTACAAACAGACGGGAACACAGAACGTCATCCATTTAAAAAACACATTTGGCCAAGAATGCGAGTAAAACCATGCAACTTCTCAACACAAGATTTCAGACAAAGGCTCCCAAGTATTCTAAATGAATGAGAAAATTCTGAAACTGTGAGACACTTGGGGAGGAATATTTGGCTAAATTTGCATATGCCGTGAATAAAGGTGTAAACGTCTTTCTCGTGGATTTTCGTTCTCTAAAGATCTTTGATGGTATAGACAACACCACTAATGAAATCGCCGAGTTATGTGGAGAAATTCTTCCTGATCCCGTCTTCACAAGCGGTTCCGATTCCTTTATTGAATTCACTTCAGATGCCAGTGTGACACGTACTGGGTTCAAAGCAGTCATAACATCAGCTCTTAATGGTGAGTTGCAGTATGCCAACAAAACTGTTGTGAGATTGTAGTGCAGCCTATCAGTCCATCGAAGCAGGGCCGTAGCTAGGGTCATATGCTTGGGGGGGGGGGTGTGAAGGTCCCAAATTCCGACTGGATGGATATTTTTTCCAACTGAATGGTGGCGCGTAAATCGCACCATTTTTTATGCGCCCTGCGTTTACATACAGTAGACTAGTGGGGATCCTTCCTTTGTCATTACATAAAGGTGCCGTTGCGAGGAGGGGTCTAAGGGGAGGGGTTGACCCCTTCCCTTTGAGAAATTTTTGTTAATTTATGGTTGCTTAGATGCAAAATGGAGCTATCTTTGAGATATGTTTGGAGCTGATCATATATGGCTAGAAAATGTCCGTAATTAAATGAATTCTAATTTTTCCGACTGGTTTGATTTTTTTTTTAAATGAGTGGTGGCCCGTAAATTGCATTTTCGTTTTTATGGCCGTTACTTTTGTATGATACAGCAGTAGGGATCCTTCCTTTGTCACTTCATAAAGGTCCCGTCCTGGGGGAGGGGCCTTAGGGGAGGGGGTGTCCCCCTCCCCTTTGAGAAATTTTTGTTAAGGTAAGGTTGCTTAGATGCAAAATGGTGCTATCTTAGGATACTTTTGGAACTGGTCATATATGGCTGGAAAATGTCCATAATTTAGTGAATACTAAGATTCGGTTAGGTGAAAGTGGAAAGTATGTTGCCTTAGAGAAGAATACGTTGTCAACAAACCTCCTGAAGCCCCCATTCCGTTTTGACTACTTTAATGCCTTCTATTCTGGCATCCTCCTGGAAGCTCTGGATCAATTATACAAAATGGGGCAATGACATAATGCTTACCTGGCATGTAAATAATAATATGGCGTACGACGCCAAGCACTTTACATCTATCATATTTTTACTAATTTTGAACGAAAATCCGGACAAACAGCTTCCAGCAATGGGGAATGGGCGGGAGGGAGAGCATAGGTGCAGAAAAATGATACTAGACCTCCCAGACAGGTATAGCAAAAGGGGTTTAGGACTAACAAGGGCGTTTTCAGAATGTACACCTAGTTATGCTATGAAAGTTCACTGGTACGTTGTTCTTATAATGTTCATAAGTGATACAACGTGGATTGTGAGGATTGCGCGCGAAGCGCGCCGAAATTTGGGGGTATACTTCAATGCCAAAATGAAAAACCTGCACGCAGGCTCAGTCAGGGGTGGTGCTTTGATTTGCCGACATGGGGGGAAGCGCCTTGACTGGGGGCCAGCTACTCTAAGTCCCGACAGATGCAATGGGTGCCGAACTCAAAATATAAGGCACGCGAAGCGCGCCGAAAAATTTGGGGTTGTATTGAATTTTCATTAAGAAAAGTTGAAAAAGTTTGGGCTTTTATTAAAGAATCTGGACAAAACCAAGAAATTTGTTCGGGTGACAGCATGGTCGTCGTCGGGGATTACATTCTTGGCGAGGCTGAAGAAAGAATCTTCCAAAAGTTAGGAAAAAGAGGAAAGAACTTCGCAACGATGTATTTTCGTGTTCTCTAGAATCACGCCTACACGGAAGAACAACATTTGTGGAAACGTTGAAATCCACTATGTTTGAAACGGGGGCGTTACCACTAGATAGAACTATAGATGAAAGCGCGCGTAGAGCGCGAAAATTTTTTGAAGTTATAGAAAGCATTGTTACAGAACTTATTGGCTACGGGCCTGATAAATATAAGTTTGGAATATTTTCTGAGTATATCTATGTCTTCACCAATATTAGTCTGTATAAAATTTTGCGCAATTTTGTGGGGCTCGGAAAAATTTGGGGAGGGGGGCTAAAGCGCCCTAGCTCCCATAGAACTGTGTCTGATAATGTTCATGAGATTGATTGTAAATCGTGACGCATGCGCGCGAAGCAAGATTTCCATAATAAAACCTGCATTCAGAATCTGCATCGAGATACTTTCAATTGCCCAACAAACCAACATGCCACTCAAAAAGCCAGTCTTTTACCTGGTAATATGTAAACAGCTTTCAACTTCTGCTGTTGTGCTTCTCCGAAATTTGCTATCGGAAGATATTGATAATAAGAACAACACTGAGGTAAGGTTTGAAGCGCACGGAGCGCGCCAAAATTTTGAGAGTTTGAGAAGAATTTGCGAAAAAAAGGACAGCTTTGATTTGATTTTACGTGAGGAAAATAACGTTTGGTATTATTCTCACTTGGTCTAGTTGGAAAATATATACAAAGTTGACATGGGCTCAGTCGGAAAAATGTGCTAGACTGAGATATCAGAAATTCCAACTGGCATTTCAGATTTTCCGACTATTGTCGCTCTGACGAACTTTGGGGGGTGAGACACCCCCCACACCCCCCGGTCGCGACGGCCCTGCATCGAAGGCTTGGGGTGTGTATCTCAGATACCCCATCATGTATTGAAGCGAAGAGTTCCGTATCTTATTTCGCCCCAGAGGGGTCAGCTTTGTTGAAAATGCAAACAAAATTAATTTGCAAGAATGGTCTTGATTCTCGACGAATAAATCGAAGACATTTTTTTTAGAAAAGTATCAACTTAAATAAAATAGGCTTGCCAGTTTTTGAACTGTATATATATATATATATATATATATATAATATATATATATATATATATATATATATTTATATATATATATATATAAAATATATATATATATATAAATTATATATATATATATATATATATATATATATATATATATATATATATATATATATATATATATATATATATATATATATATATATATATATATATATATATATATATATATATACTGACTAAATAGTCAGGTTTTTGAAAGCGACTTAAGGCGAAGAAATAGAAATACTGGTTCGGCGATAAGTTGCAAAGCGTCTCTGACCTAAACGGGTGCAATAGGTTTCTCCTTGCATAGAACACCCACTTAGCCAAAATTATTTATTCTTGCAATGATGATTGACAATGTACGAGAAACTAGTCATAAATGGATGGTCTTTTTTCAGTAGGCTTTCATGATACCCATGAGGGGCACGATAACGGTTGCTCAGGCGTTTTGAAGGCAATGAGTAACACCGTGGTATAACCACCAAGCGATTGCAACCCCTGTCGTCAGAGACATGAAAGTTTTTTGAAAACATCTTGTTTATAATCTAAAAAGGTGATTTGGTATTTCTCTGTCTTTGCAGTCCCCCAAACAGATTGCGATAATATTTATACCGATGAAAGTGAGACTGTGACTTCACCAAACTACCCCGACGACTATGGAATCAACGAAGACTGTGGGAACACCATTCAAGCCCCAGCTGGACGTGTTATAAGGCTGACTTTTCAAACTTTCCATCTAGAATCTACGAGTGCAACTTGTACATACGACTCTGTCAACGTAAGTGTCTCAAGACGCATAATTTGTAGAGGAAAATGAGCTCCTTCAAGAACGCAATTCACGTTGAACAGAGAAACGTCTTAATTATGCAAGAAGATTCTTCTTAACAAGAATAGTTGAAAAACAAACACACACACATGCACACACACACAGTCTCATACCTTTACTACTACCCAGTTGACAGCAGCTATAGCAAACCGCATAGTGTGTGATGCTGTAGTGTTTCCCTATTGAAATTTTCTATTTCCCTGATTCTTTCAGATATACGAAGGAGACTCAACAAGCAGTCCTCTGTTGGCAGGTCCCTTCTGTGGTTCAACAATTCCTCCACCTGTGACATCAACCGGCAACGTTATGTACGTCTACTTCGAGTCAGACGGCTCTGTGCAAGAATCAGGATTCCTTGCTACATTCGAATTCTTGTAATATGCGTTTAGCCTACAGTCACCATTAATAATGTGTCATTTTCTCTTGGTAGGCCTAATTATGACGTCATTAATGAAATAGGCAAAAAATGTCCTTGCTACGATTACTTCTTTACACTTGCTTCGAAAGCGAAAATACCAGCAATGACAAAATTCTATTTTTAATCCAACTCTCTGAATGGTAAGCTCTAGGCTATTACACTCAACTGGAATCAAGAGATATAGATGGAAGCTATTCCGTTAAACTAAACTTAAATTTACAAGGTCTTCCAAGGATATGATTGCATAGACAAAGTATAGAACAAAAATGAACGATTATTTTAATATACCTACTGAGCTAAAGATCAGATAATTATCAAAGGTTTCGTTATCAAAACATTTAAAACACAGTTGCTATTTATATGCTACTCGCACACTTTCGCGCTGTTAAACACGATATGTAACGAGCTTGACACCGCCAATGAGCTCTTGCCATATCGTCCTAAGTGGCACGTACTAATCTCATGATAAGCTCGGCTGCATCTTAACACATTCTGATCAGCTCGTGCTTGATGGCGGACAGCCGAAAATTTTTAAACATGCTCAAAATTATTGGCGATATCTTGTGTCAGCGTAAAGTGCACTTGTTGTGTTCGTGATACAACGTATTTTGTTTGTGATACATGGTGTTGGTGGTCTTTTATTCGTTTGTCAAAAGTATTACAAGATTATTATGAATTTGTTTAGTTTTCCAAAATTTATGAGGTGAATAATAACTCCCAAACCAATGTCTAGCGGCCTTCCATGAAAAAATGCTGAAAAAATGGAAACACTGTATACTGAACCCGAAGCTCTCAAAATGACCTGACAAGTCGGTCCTTGTCTCACCGGACCACATTTCCAGCGTCTACCCTGGAAAATAGGTCTGGGGAGACGATGATTCTTGGCAAGTTAAGAATATTTGTCCCCAGGACACAAAGTACTGTTAAGATTGTATGCGGACTTAAAATCCAGTCTCCCCCGGACAGTTCTTCCTGCTGGGGTGGGACAATGTTTCCTCAAAACTATTTTCCGTAGAACATTATTTACAGGAAACATTGTCTGGCCGGACACATTTTCCAGAGGAGACATGATTTCCTTAGTTTTATACCGGCCAAGAGCGGCAATTTGTTCTCAATATGGAGGGGGGGGGGGGGGGGACATGACAGCATTTTTCAAAAAAATTACTGTGTGGAAAATCAAAGTCAATGGGCAATTTCTCAAATATTCGGGAGACATGTCCCACTGTCCCCCCGGGATGGCACGGCCTTTCTCCAGTTGTGGCTCACTGGCTTGCTCTTTGTATATCGTGTTTAACATCGCGAAAGTGTGCGAGTAGCATAAAAGTAATAAAATATGCAAAGAGACGTGGAGACGGAATTTTGTCTAAAGGAGGGTAAAAATTGCAATGTGCGATCAATGGCCATTCCATATACTTGCAGGGTGTGTTCGAGGCCGGAAACCTCTCATAACATCCATTGTTAAATCTAATAACGAAGATCCGCCAAGAGTTTAAAGAAAAGAGACCAGAAATCCTAGAGATATTTACGTAATGATGGTCATTAGAAAAAAGCTCACGCTCCGAAGTGGAGTGGAGTGGAGTGTGAAGAAGTGGTAGAACCCACTGTAAATTCACAGAATGCCTGATTGGCAGTCAATCTGTTAGAAGTGGTAATGAGAGAGTGGTTCGCGTTAGGTGGATAAGCAGTTAACTAGTTGGGCTTTAGTCTCCATAAAAAGCTTCACTAATAGCAATCTTTCAGGTAAGAATTTTAATAAACATTGTTCACCCAATTCGAGCGGTTTGTAGGTCAAAAAACAAATATTTGAGTTACGCAAGCATAAGAGACTTCTCATCGGTTGAAAAACAACTATCGACTGAAAGGGAAGGAACGGGAGAGGAGAGTATGGGCGACCAGTGGATGAGTCTGTGTGCAGAATTCATAAGGAGCAGCAAGTTCCATGCACGTTGTCACAATTACCGTTACTGAGCTTGACTGACTAAACTGTAGTTAAGGTCTAGAATAAAAAAATACATGTTTCAGAGGTTGGAAATGAACCTCAGTCATTAAGTTGCAATCTTCATTCCTTTCTAAAATGCAGAATATTGTGACTCTCACTTAATTTAAAAAAGTCTGTAATAACTGGCTGTCTTGTATAACTCATTACTTGCTTTTATTTCTTTTTGAAATAAAATAAAATATGTGATCTTGAAAAAAATGATTGTTTTCCTGAACAGTGTGTTGCAAGGAGACGGTATACATATAGTTGAGGCTAATCTATGAAATCAGAAAATTATCACATTTTAGCACAAGTTACAATCGCTGTAGAAAACGCTAAGCAAACTAAAGGCTTTTATCTGAGAAGAACAAGTTGCATCAAACGTTATCTTGCAATTTACGATTTTTAACTCAGTGAAAAAACTTCACCACTTTATGTAAAAGCACAGGAATGTTCTAGATGGGTGTTGAACTGATTGGATTCATTTGTCAAGTTTTTGAACATTTAGGTTTGAAATTATAGAAACACTTAAGTGATAATGAAGGGGAAGGCAGACGAGGCAAAAACCATTCTCCAATAGATGCAGTTGTGGGTGATGTAACATTGCAAAAGTTGGTCTTTTTTTTTTTATTTTTCCAAAACTTCCTTGCAGTCTTTGCCTACGTACCCTTCCTCTACTTTTGTCGACCCACCAATGAGATATTAACCCCAACCCAATAAGTACCACGGCGTTACCCTTGTGAGCCATACAGAAATCGGACTGTGAACAACGTATCTCAGCATGCAATATTTTGCCATGTAATATAATAGAATAAAAGAGAATGCGTTAAAAAGTAGATCATCCAATACTCCGTCCAGTACCGCTTATAGGGCATTTTAGGCATTAATGTTTATGGGCACCATCCAAGCTATTCGACCAGTGGCGACGCCAGGATTTGGTGATTGGGGGCAGAACAGATGACGTCGTAATGCCACCTCAGTCCCCCCCCCTCCCCCCGTCTGTGTAAATTGTATTCTGTGCGTTCCTGTGGTTGTATGCAGCAGTGTGGAATCCCTTTTGTCATTACATAAAGGTGCTATCCTGAGGAGGGTCTAAGGGAGGGGTCCCCCTCCCAATTGAGAAATTTTTGTTAATTTAAGGTTGCCTAGATGCAAAATGGTGCTATCTTTGGGCTAATTTTGGAACTGATCTTATATGGCTGAAAAATATCCTTATTTAGTGAATTCTAATTGTTGGTTAGGTGAATGAGAAGAGTGTGCGTCCTTGAAATTGTATACAGCAGTGTGGGATCCTTCCTTTGTAATTAAATAAAGGTGCCGTTCTGGGGAGGGGTCTCATCTCAGGGGAGGGGGTGTCCCCTCCCCTTTGTGAAATTTTTTGCTAATTTAAGGTTGCTTAGATGCAAAATGGTTCCATCTTTGGGATATTTTTGGAACTGATCATATATGGCTGGAAAATATCCATAATCTAGTGAATTCTAATGTTTGGTTAGGTGGAAGAGGAGAGTATGTTGTCTTGAGAAGGGTATGTTGTCAATTTCCCGAAGCTCCCCTTTTGGCTACTTTAATGTCTTCAATTCGGGAAAGTTTTTACGTAAAAATACGTGTGTGGAGTCCAACGAAACATTCTTGGACTATTACGAAAATTTTCGTTTGCTTCATTGTGCATTATAAAAGGGTATCTAAGGCTGGCAGATACCGGTGTAGTGCCTCCTGGAAACTCTGGATTATTTATATAAAATGGGGCACTGATATGATGATTATTACCTGACATCCAAATGATACTATAGAGTGTGATGCCAAGCACTTTACAATTATCGTATTTGACTAAGTTTGAACGAAAATCTACACGAACAGCTTCCAGCAACGGGGGATGGAAGGGAGAGAATAGGTGCAGGGAGGTGATATGAGATCTCCCTGATGGGTAAAGCAAAAGGGGTTAAGGACTAAAAAGTGTGTTTCAGAATGTTTTTTCGTCGTAAGTGTATTAACAATCACCACCTATACCGGTAATGGCTGTGCGCGAAGCTCTCGGTAAAGATTTTTGAAAAATGTGTAACGGCAAATATATACTTTCAACCTTGCACATCATGCTACCAATTAGATTGAAAGATCCCATAGGCCCCTACAAAGGTTGGATATGTACTTCTGTTTTGGAAAAGTGTTGTAATCAGAATAGTGGCTTATATTATAACCTTAATAATGGTCTCAAGATGGAGTGAAAACCGTAACGAATGCGCGGCCGCGATGCGCGTCGAAATTTTTCATTAAATAAGATAACCGTGTCAACACCTGCATTAATGCTCTGCATCGAGACACTTTCAATTCCCCAACCCATCAATCCTATTTGCCAATCACAAAGCCAGTCTTTTACTTGAGAATTCGTAAACAGCTTTTGTTGCTGTGCTTCTGCGGGAGTTGCTAAGCGAGAATTATTGATAATAAGGACAATATTAAGTTACGGTCTGAAGCGCGCGGAGCGCGCAAAAATTTTGATAGTTTTCGAAAAATTTGCGATAATTCTGATAGTTTGAGAACCATTTGTGATAGAAAATGGTTACAATAGATCCATCACTCGGTCCTCACCCTATCCCCTACAGAAATCTATGGCTTAAACGCCTTTTGGGATCATTTTAAAATTTTCAACAAAAAAAATTCTGAAATCGATTGGGGGGCATGCCCCCATGCCCCCCCGTGCCGGCGCCACTGTATTCGACAAAAAGTAGTCTTCGGAATTTTCTGAGTAAGTCTCCAGATTTTGAACTAGAATTTAAGTAGTTCAACAAGGCCTACTATGTGCTGACTTTTATATTTATTTTTCATTTTTAAGATACTAAGAAACACATTGAACATTCTCTAAATTGTACTGTGATATTGCATCATTCCATAAATTTTTAGTCATCAAATTATAACATCCAATAACCTACGCATCTGCTTTCCAATGACTATGTATAAGTGTTACGGCCCAGGGCCTTCTTGGTTCCTGGTGCAGACCCTGCACCCCAAGACCGGCCCACAGGACGTATACCTTCAATTCTACTGCCTAGACAACTCGGCATGGGCTAATGAAAAACAAACAATCGAGCCACAAATACACTGTTGAGTTTTACTTCATAACAAATCAGGCTTCTAGCCTGCTGTATTAAAAGACTTGTCTGGGTTTCATGATGATACTAGTAAAATACGTAAGCACTCTGAGGGTTTAATTATACAGCCATTGAGCCACTTGACTTGGGTTGGCAAATTACACTTAATACAATAATAGGCTATGGCATGGTGATATCATGAGCCTTAAACAATACCCCCTTTAACCTCCATCCCTGTGGCCACTGAAGGTGACAATAATATGGTAACAATGATAATGCTATACTCAATCCCGTACCGACTTAGTATGGGCCCAAATACTATTACTTATAATAGGCCGAGCCTAGGCCTAACGTGCGTACACACTACTAACGTTAAATAAAACTGATCAGTTTGTGTTTCACCGACTGAGCCTCTTGAATGCGTCGAACTGCTGCGGAGCTTCGAAACTGCGGCTTCCGGATTCGCTAAGTTGATTTCCTCCTCCCAAAATGAGCTAGGCGAGCTGAGACCTTTAATTAACATGGGTTAGACCGTACTGCAGATTCACACAGACTATCGAGGGCGAGTTGACCAGGGATGTGACGGGAAGTCATGTTTAATAGATAGGCTACTGAGCCTAGGCTGAATACTGATTTGCAACCATGAGGACGACTTGGCCACACTGGCAATAGATCTGACATGCACCGACTTTCTGTAACGTTAGACGTTAGCACACAGTTGTCGTGCCATCACAATTGGCATACTGTACCTCCATAAGGTGGAGCGAATCTGATGACTGAAATTCGATGGAGTAGAACAGGCCAGTTAGTCAGACAGATGATTTACCTTTGACATTCTGAGTTCAAGACTAAGAGACGATGCAATGGTGACCCATTAGAGTTGAGATGGGCTGACGCCCCTCATGATTTACTTATTCACTGGAACAAGTTCCAAGCCACTTCCTGCTCTCTCTTCTAGAATACCAGTCTCCTTCGACGGATGTGTGCGGCGGACCAAATTTTCTTCCAGCTCCCGCTCTGCTAAATCATGTGACTTCCGGGTCTAGAACTTTCTAGGAACTTTCTCCAATAGGAAGCTACTCTATATGAATAGTCAAACACATTACATGAATAGGGATGCATAATTAGCAGGTTGAAGGATAAATGAATACTTAAAAGGGACATCACAGCATTATTCACTTAAATTGCAGTAAATAACTTGGCAACTCTTCACACTGCCAAAAGGTGATTCACGTCACAATAAGGCATTTTCTTAATTTATCTTTGAACATTACAATAGACATAAATTATGACATAAAGACAGCAGCCGACTTGTATAAATCATTTTGGTTAAGATAATTATGTACAGAGGATGATACAGACCATAGATAATAATCATTTTTGATACTTTATAAGACTCTTCAATTTATACCCTTGCTTCCTGGCGCATTTCCTAACAGTGGTCAAACAAAACTCTGTTTTAATAAATCTTGGTGATTTTGAGGACCATGCCTGACGGAAATTTAAACCAGGGATACAAGGTTCTGAAAGGCCCTTCCGAGACCTCCGACAAGGAAATTACCACTTTCTCATCCCTCTCTTACCCCAAAGTCTTCATTGCGTAGAGCTAAGAAAGGCCTAGTATTTGGCAACAAACTGTTTTGTCTGTTTTCCTTGGAAAACAGAAGAATAGATCACCTGTATTAATCATCGAGTTATAACAACTTTTTGTGAGAACTATCCATTCATTTCTGTTTAAAAAGGTTCGAATTTTATAAACTGCATGTATGCACTCTTGTTACCTAACCCATTTTACATCATAACTACAATCCTTAGGGAGCAGATAACGCATAAAATTCCTAAGTTGTTTAGAAATGTTTCGAGTGTCTTTTTTTTGTAAAAAGTAACCAAAATTCCCCATTGGTGACTGCTCTTTTCATAGCATGCAGGGAGAGTGTTCTGATTACACATTAGGGCCTTTATACTCACCAGAATATGGTCATAAGCAATAAACTAGGCTTGTGTCTGCATAAAGAGGAGCTTAAGACAGTTTTGGGAGGAGCTAGAAGTAATTTAGTTGGGAGATTGGAGACTTTCGATCTAAGCCCTGCCCGGTTTTTGTTTCCTATGGCCCTGATGCCTTGTGCCCAAACTTGAGAGATACACTTTCAAGATGCCTTAATGTTACAACATGTATTCTTTAAATGGAAAGGGTGCTCAGTTTGAGATGGTGGGTGACCAAAGTTACATACCCACACACTTCTGAATGACGAAATCATAGTCAATGTATATTCAACTTTAAGTCGGTTTGTATGTTTGTTTGTTTGTGTGTTTGTGGTACAACTCTCTAAATGTAAAAGGGTGAATTCAGCATTGGACGACTAGCCACAGTGATCAATATTTTATCGACTTGAAATTGATTAAGATTCCACTGTATTTGGAGTGGTAATTTAGTCAAAACGAGTGACACTTGCACTCGAAGTAGGGCAAAATGTTACTAAAAACAGAGAGTGGTTCCCGTAGTCACGTTTTTTGCTAGAATTTTTACTCTTTTTAATTTATAGAGAAGACTTCATAGCTTTGTCATTATAATTTTTGGTATCAGAATGTTCGACGGCTCAGAATTAGCTGGGCAAATTTTAAGAAATGAGGCATTCACAGTAAGAAACCAAATGCTTTGGAAATTTATTGCCTAGGCTTAAAGTGAAATGTATTTTTTTTTTGCCAGTGCAGTGAACCTAGATCCTATTCTCCTTCCAGTGAAGTAGACTCTCGCTGTGATTTGGAAGTTCCAAACAATTTGTGTTTGCCGTATCGAACTGCATAATGCAGGTAATGTAGTCTACAAAAGCGAAATGCCAAAGTACGCCAAAGGGTAAACAGAATCATGTCTAAGTATTTCACTTTAATTCTATGTACAAACGGTGTTCTGAGGTGTAACATAAATGGCAAAGAGGCCAACTCCAGCAAAGAATAATTAAGCAACTTTCCAGTGACGTGTTAATAGGAGACCCAAAGGTTTGAGTTAAAATGTTTTTTGTGACCTTGTTAAGTAACAAGCCATAGCATGGTATGCTATCGCTAGACGCGTTTCGCCCAGAAAGATTATTTTCCGGGCTCATCAGTAGCAGGATATATGGTAATTAGTAGGCAATGGTGCCAGGATGTCACTTATAAACGGGGAGGGACATTATCCAAATAAAACAAGTGGAATTTACGGTAAAATCCCAAGTGTCAAAATGAATAATAGTAACTTCTCAGATCGCCGGTAGGCCGATTAAGATTTGTAGCGGCTGGCTTGAGAAAGTCACGGTACGGTAGCCCTTTTCGATATAACTTTACCCTGGTGATATTCGCGGGACCGACAGGTGTTTCGGAGGTCCTATTAAAATAGTTATGATTATATGGTAAAATTGTAAAGAGAACAAGCGTGGGATAAGTCGTGATTTGGCAATCAGAAGTATAGCTCAAACGCTTGGTAGGGTTATGCCGGTGTTTGGCAAAGAGACGTTAACGCTATACTGGTATGAGGCAGTGATTGTATCAGAGTATCGCTCGCAAGCCAAGTTTGGACTTGCAAGAGAATACAGTAATAAACGCAATCTGATTGGCTGACACGGATGGTAGACAAATCAACATTTTGAGAGATAAAATAGATGCAGTCATTTTGTGCTAGTTTGAGTTAAAAAAATTCCGCCTGACAGGCAAATAACAGTACTTATGACAGAGACAGGTGAATAGGATACTAGAATATTTGATGATATATTCTCAATTGTAAGTTGAAATGCAGGAATGATCGTTCTCAAGTGATAATTCACGAAAAAGTTGCAAAAATATCTTTAGCACCTTGGATTTTAACCGTATGTGGTACACTGATTTGTCTGTATCACGAATTCAAGAGTAAACAACATTAAAGTTCCACCGAAATAGGTGGGGAACATTTTTGGAAGCGAATTGCTTTCCCGGTCAATGGAACAGCTTGCACAACCTGAGGATCGTCTAGGATTCAAAATGTACCAGCCAAGGCCGTCTCATATCAAAGATGGAGAAGAAAACAACAATTAAAGAAAATGGCCGACCCTTCAAAAACTCAGTGAAGTGCTCGCAGACCAATATGCTCGGGATAAATTAAGCCGTGATGATAGGCTAAATCTCTTGAATTCGCTTTAAAATTCTTGCGTGATGTGGGAGGATATTACCCAGCAAAGAATAATTAAGCAACTTTCCAGCTAGATAAGTGATTTGAAGACTTCTCCAAAGGACTTGTCTGCCTTATCGGGGGCAATGGCGTAATGCTTGTTACCTGACATCCAAATGGTAATATAGATTATGACGCCAATTAAGCACTTTACATCTATCTATATCCTATAATGTATCTATAATTTTGAACGAAAATCCAGACGAACAACTTCCAGCAATGGAGAATCGGCAAGAGGGAGAGAATAAGTGCAGTAAGGTGATGTTAGACCTCCCTGATAGGTGTAGCAAAAGGTGTGAAGGACTAACAAGCGCGTTTCAGCTTTATCTTCGAAAGTGTAGGCTATTAGCAATCACCATCTATACCGATAATGGTTTCGCGCGAAGCGCTCGGTAAAAGTGTTTGATAGAGACCCTATAGTGGGAGAGATTGGCCAACTTATTTCACGGGCGCCATTTTGGAGCCAAATGTTGACTATGGCCAGATATCATATACACTGTGTGCGAACAGTTTTCCGTACAAAATGTAAAGCAAAGTGAGTTACAATGTTCTGTTCTCTTGTGGCAATCATTCGTATTGGTTGACTCTGGCTGGCACTGTCTGCTGGACCCTTTAGTTTGTCACCCGGTGCAAGAAAAGCGGTCCTGGGAGGGGTGTAGAGGGAGGGGATAACACCCTCCATTTCGAGCAACTCTTGCTAATAGAAAGTGACGAGAATGCAGAATGGTGCATACTATATTGACAGTTTTAAAAGTGATTTTATTTAAAAAAAAATTTCATTTTAGAGTGTCTTACTTTTGTGCTGGAAAGAGAGGGGGAGGGGTGGCCGGGTCTATTCTGGGCTGGGTCTACCCCTTCTTTCTAAGAAAACTACTAGTACGTTAATTCAGGATGGCATGCATGCAGAATGGTTCTTTTTATGGAAAGTTATAAGCAAATTGAACTAATCATTTAAGATTTTTCATTTTTAGTGAAAGTTTCAGGAGAGGTCTGGGGGAAGGGGTAAATGTACAGGGGAGCACTTCCTAGTGAGACTTTATTTTATGGAAAGGCCTAGCTGGCCTATGTTTTATAAAATTGTGACAGACCCGAGTGTATTGCATGTAAAAACCTACATCAAAGTCAAAGGTACGCAAATGTTTTAGTTTTCTCATGTTACTAATAGATCCAATAGCAATTTTTGATCTGTTATTGTGTCCCTCCCCTATGAAAATTTTTGAAAAATTGGGTGTCCTTACATTCAATCTTGTGCCACATGCTACATTTGAAGCAAAATTTGTGTTAAAAAACTTACGTATCTTTAGTTAAGTAAAAACAAATTGGCATCAGTGAGGGGTGGGGGCATGGCCCAATGCCCCCCTAAATACGTCACTGCTCCTTCACCTATAACTGCATGGGGACTGCAGCTCTGGTATTTCAACGTCTCTATGGGGATGTTCCGACAATTCTCCAATAGAGTAAGTATTAGGATTAGCCGGTTAGGTCATAGGCGTAGGAAGCTGGGGGCTGGGGGGCTTTATCCTCCCAGTCAAAAATGTGAGGGGCTGAAGTATGCTTCTGTCCCCCCCCCCCCCAAAGATCCAAGAGCAAAAACCCCTTATTTGTCTCTTCTGTAAGAAATGTCAAAAATGTGCAGTAATTTTCCTTAAAGTTTGTCTAAAATGTTGAACCAAATAACATCTGAGGACCCACAAATAGGCCTACCCAAAAATTTTCCAAAGGGGAGGGGAACATCCCTTCTCCAGGTGGACGATCCCCCCTCCCACAGTCTCGAGAAGCTTCTTACGCATATGGGTTAGGCCCAAGGGTTAGGAGTTGTATATGTGTTTATGTGTTGGAATATCAAGCAGTCGTCGGAATATAGAGTTGGAACGGCCGTATACGGTATAGGCTAGGCCTTGTACAGAACGTCTTAATCTAACTCTAAGGCTAAGCCTACTCTAACGTTAGTCTACATGTATTACTAAGTTGTATACTGTAAAGTTACATCGCATAAGCGATCGCTGTTTGATGGATTCCAATTGAACCTTCTAACTTTTACAGCCCACCGAAGCCTTCTTTTTGTAAAGGATGGGAATCTATACAACTTGTAACCCTTTTCTGGTCTGTTCGTGCATCCAAATGCAGCACAACCCGGCCGCAATTTTGGAAACAAAACATGTTTATCTTACATAGGATGTGTACGTCCGGCCGTACAGTACGTACGTACAGCCTGCACAACTTCTCGAATAGGCTACACATGATCTTGCAAGCTCGTACTTAACTTTGGCTCCAAAATGGTGCCCATACATTTCGTCCAATCAGAATGCGTATCTGAGAACAATGGTTGGCCAGTCTCTCCCACTATAGGGTCTCTAGTGTTTGAAAAATGTATAACGGCAACAACGTGCTTAAAACTTTCAACCTTCCACATCATGCTTACAAATTAGATTGAAGAATCCCATATTGATGCGGGTGCCCCAATACAGATGTTTGGAGATGTATCTCTGTTAACTTTTCGAAAAGCGTTGTGATCAGAATAGTTCCATGTATAATCACCTTTTAAATGGTCATGAGATGAACTGCCAACTGTGACGCATGCACGCAAAGCGCGCAGAAATTTGTCTTTAAATAAGATTTCCCTGACAAAATCTGCATTCAGAATCTGCATTGAGACACTTTCAACAAATCTACATGACACTCAAAAAGCCAGTCAAATAGAGCCACGATACTATTTACGAAGTGTGTGGGGGACATTTGATATTGTGTCCCCCACTCATCGAAATGTGAGGCAACGTGTCCCCCGCCCAGGATTGACTCCCATGCTTCACTGAGTTGGTTAACCTGTCGAGCAGTGGTGCGGAGCAGTGGGTCGAACAAGGAATCTCCCTCCCTCCCAGCCTTTGAGAAAGTAGCTCAGGACTGAGTGTACACTCCGTCCGTTGCATACAGGGATGCGAAATAGAGGTTGCAGGGTCAGTATTGTGAGAGATTAGTAACCTCTTGCCTCATCAACCTCTGAGCTCTAGTCAAATTTAGCTGGTGTTCCGTCATCCACGATCAATTAGTGTAGGGTCCGCTCTGAGTGAAAGAGCTGCAATCATGAAATGTTAAACTTTAACCTTGGTAATGTGCATAATTTAGGCCGCCACATTTGATCCAATTGGTTGAAGCCGTTTTGTTTGTTTGCCCTGTCACTTATGCTTATGATAGAGAAACAGTTGCCTGTTATGACTGTATTTACCTTTAAAGATAGTACTGCGCATGACTGACTACCTTAGACGGTTTCTGAAGAGCTTTTGAAACATTAATTAAAAATAAAGTAATCACCTTATTCCTAATGTACTATCCGAAGTGGACTGTTGATATTGACGGTGGGGGGGGGGGGGGTCGTCCGAACCCGAACCTCCCTGAATACGCACCTGATTTTAACTCCCAAACAAACATTTTGGAGCCGCTCATGATGCTCAGAGGGTAAGTTAGAAGGAGGCCCAAATACAAGTATCGTCATTCAATATAACTTATCATAGCCTAGGCTACATAATGTTTGCGTATAGCCTTGTGTACCTAGGCCTAATGCTATTTCTCACTTACACTTTCTTCCCTGAATTAGTATATGGAAAGCCCCGAACCGACCTGAATAGTGGACATCAGACCTCTGACTAGTTTGATTTTTTGGACAGTGAAATAAAACAACAACAAAATCTTTGACAATACTATGTAAATGATGTAGACCAAGGCGGAACCTAATAGGCCTAAGGCCACTCTAAGAACAAAGACCACTAACAAAAGTCCGTCTACACACAACCATACATTTGTCCATGAACATCGCAATACAAATGTTTAAAACACTTGTTGGGAATATGAAACATTCAGCTAAAAGTTTGAACTGCGTAATAACAGTTGAACGTTGTTCAAATTTGTTGGGAAAGCAGTCCACAATATCATACATTTGTCCATTAACATGTTCATACAAATGTATGATGATGTTTTTGACCAAATGCATGATCGTGTAGACGGGGTTAAATAATTCGTCCCAGCAAAAACAAAACAATCGTTTTCAACTCGTTAGTTACATCTTTCAGGGTGACAACCCTTTGCTTCAAGATAACCGAAACCTTTTTGTTACTTGAAAGTTCTCACACTAGATAGGCTTATTGAGATAAATTTCTCCCAATTCTAGCCTAAGCTGACTTCGAGCAGAGAACCTAATAAGGCCACTTATGTGCATGTGTGTCACACGTGTGACTCCTGTCCGCAAACAGTTTTGTTGTCTCCAGTAAAATCACCACCCTTACAAACACAATATATTATTTAAGAGACTCACGAAATTTTAATCTGGCCCTGCGCATGCCTCCACTATATAGGTCTTACCTAGGCCTAACGTTAATGCAAAGGACTAACAATAAGCTTTAAACATAAGGTTAGTGGCCAGCCATGGTAACAAGCTCTTTCTGCCTAGATTTCTCGCTTGGCCTAGTCTTCTTGTCACTGACAGTATATGCCATAAATTTTTCAAGGTTGGAAGCCATAGTATGCTCAAAAATAGTATTGTAACGTTTTAGAAACTGTGTAAATGACACTCATTCAGCTCGATTGGCAAGAAGTTCACGGTTGCAGATAAAACCAAATGTCGTGCAGGAAGACCAAGAGGCAAGAAATGTGATGTTTTTCACCATATGCCACCACAAGGAGACTGCTCTCTCAGTGGAGGGACATATTTGATTGCATGTATGGTTGCTCATTCACAATTGAACTATGATATAAACGATGCATCCAAAATCATGATACCACATTTCTGTCATAAAATCCGTGTGTTTAGGCAAACCACCCTGCACAAAGACAACAGTTCCAATTCAAATATACCTGTTGCAGGAGTCACAGGAGTTAAGTCTATCATGACTTTATTTTATCACTGATTAGAAAATCAGCAACTCTCATCGGGTTGGTGTGCGCATATTTGTAAGAACTAGTTCAACTGTGCATAGACAACTGTATATATGACAGAATTGTCAGAGCCCCTTCACAAAAAAGTCATGACCAGGTGTAAATGTAAAGAGTTTCGTAAAATTCATAGCAACTCGTGTTTAGAATTTCATTACTACTTAAACAAGTTCCTTACAAAAAAAGTGAAACAAAGACAACCGACTACATCAAATAAGCAAAGTTGACGTAGAAAAATAATACTGTTGCACTGGTTGTCTTTCGGTGACACCGGTGTCACTGAAGTTGTCATAACTATTGCCAACACTCACTTTTCACAAACTCTTTTGATTGGTTCACAGTCTAGGCACATGGCGATATCAGTGCCACAGACTCTAAATCTTTGTAAACTGCACATGTTACTGTTATCGCAAATCCGAATATGATGTTGTATTCAAGAAAATCGGTGGGTCATGTTTCTCATTTTGGGGGTGGCACACAAACTTCGCCCTCCTTAAAGTGGCGAACTACCGTCACAGTAAACTACAATTTGGCCTAGAATGTGAACCCTCTGCAAAGAGTCCTTGGACTCCCTGCAATTGTTGTTTTGGTTCAATTTTAACACTTTTCAAATGGAGCAGTGGATGCTTGTTAGATGTATGTTATGGTGATTCGATTAAAGAATAAATTGTACTAAATGGTCAAAACTGCTTTTGTTGTATATGATTTTGAGGCTTTGGAAAAAAGTAGAGCTATCTTGTATCTCGATGTGTTGTGAGAGGGGGCTGGATCACAATTTTATTATTCAGGCACCTCTAGATCAGAAATTTAGGAACCATGGTATGGAAATTTTGATGTGCCAGCAAGCACTAACTCATAAGTTTTATTGTAAGCTGTGTTGGAGTTCAAAAGTGAGAAGGGGTGTGAGAGGCTAAGGAACAAACGGTCAGTTTAGTCCGTCTAATAAGTTTGTCAAGGTAGAAATTAATGGTGCTGCGTCCCCTTTACGCTTCACTTTTGGAGTTTCGACACAATCTGAGTCCAAAGGTCAAAAAGTAGTATGAGTCTTGCGTTAGGGACCTAGGGTTACTCTGAGTATCATATGCCTGTACAGTTACCCACCCTAGGGGAAAAGACACCGTCCAGGAATACACAATTTGAAGGAATGAACCACACGAAACTCCTCTTCCCGCTCTCACTCTATATTTCCAGTACCACTGCATCACTCTCAAATGAAACCTACTTTTTCCACTTGTTTTCGAAGTAACATTATACCTTCAACAAGCAAAGACTTTTGCCCAACTTGTTTCTTGACCAAACTTGCTTAAATTGTTCACGTTCATTACAATTTCAAGTGTCCACATGCAAATACAGTTCAAGTTATTCTGGATTAGACCATACGCATAATAAAGAATCACAGGACCAAAGAAATCGAAGTACGCCCTCGGATAGGTGAGCCCGTAACAGCCTGTGGTATACATTACATTCATTGCTTTGCTTGTCCTCTAACATGACATCTGAGTAGGTTGTCTAGTAGATGTTGACGTCAATGAGTATATCTGCTGCAACATTGCGCCACTCTAGGAGTATACTTGCACTAAAAAGTTCGTGTGCCCTCGGATTGTGTTCGTCAGTGACCGTCATAATTTTTCTCTTCCTATATGCAAATATACAGCCTTCAGACGTTTTTACCTCAGTATAGTGCTATAAAGGTATGAAAGTTGAACACTGATCAAACATGAGCAATGTTTGTGATGGCGAGGAAGAGCAAGGGATGACCATATATGGTTCTCATAGCTTTATAGCGCGTGAAAATTTGGCAGTATGAAGCGGTCTTCACACATAGGTACTTTCTATGAACATTGCTATCCTTGAGACGTATTTACACAGTGTGGCCTAGACGTGCTTATACAGCATCATTTTCATGCGTTTGTATTCGTTTTTGGAGGATGTGTCATTCGGTTTGGATGGTACCTTTTGTTTGGTTAATTTATTCATGCCTTCCTCGCAATGTTGTAGGCCTATACCATATGCGTGAAATGAAATCTACCATAAAAACGTGACATACTCTCACTTACTTTCTTGTTCGTGTTCTTGAGTCCTGTCTGTGATGTCTTAAGAAATAAGATCATACATACCTTGCTGCATGCTACATTGCAAAAGTCATAAGATTTTGTCGCGTGCACGTGAAATTTACGCGGTGTGTTTTGGACTTATGGGTCCGACTCATGCGACAGACGCAAGGAAATATAAGATCGTGTAAATAGGCTTTAGCTTAAGACCTATTTACCCGGTGAGATGTGATGATGATGAATGAGGGCTCCCTAACTTAATCTTACTAAAATATACAAAGCTTTACTGGTTTTTTTCAGTAAATTTTCCTTATTACTCACTGTGCTACTTTCGGAACGCGGGTAAAGGATGGGGATACATTCTCTTCAATAAGATGGCTACGTTATCTGGCGGTCGATACAACAGGATTTTGAGCTATTTACCCTCGAAATCAAGCCCGTAGTCAAGGGGGGGGGGTCTGGAAAAATTTCCTCCCCTTAGAAAATTAAAAATACTGTTTCCTTAATGCATTTTAGTATATCACGCCCCTAAAAGCAATATTTCACCCCTTCCCCCACTGTGAGCTGTGTCTTCCCCCTTCAGTACCTTGTCTGCTACGGGCCTGCTAAGAATACCAAAGAAAAGAAAGCCAATCTTACTAGTTTTTATCCACGATCAACTTGGCATGATATGATCCCAAATAACGACCCCAAGTGACATTTAGGACATGAATGCACTTAGCTAAATACAATAAAATTTCTTTCGACATGATCTAAACATTTGAAAAGATTGTTAAAAGTGAGCTGTTTGTGGCATTTCATATGGGGCATATTGGTTGTACCGGCGGAGTACTTCCACAAGCACTGACAAAGATGGAATAAAATGGATGAAATTGAGTGTGTTAATATCAAGAGAATTGCTAGAATTTTTTCTGTAGACTGTTAATTTCTTTCCCTCAGTGAAAAAACCCAAGGGCTCTGAGTATGCAGAACAAAGCACAAAAACAATAATGAAGGTCATGCGAGAAAGGCAGTTCTTCCAGGTTTCATGGAATATACATGCACCCTCAATTGATAAAAACAGTCCCCTCTTGAAACTGATCTGAAGTAAACTTTCAGAAATCTGGAGAACAGAATTCTACTTGTATGTTATAACAGTTGAGTACTAGTGTTAAAATCTTCAATTTTCAATGCGTTTCCACTACTGTCTTATCGTAGCCTTTTGACCAACACAAGGCGCTTACCTTGAGAGGCCAGTTTCGCATGTTCGAGTCAACCACAAGAATGCCCCATATTGTTTGCTTTCGTTTATCGTTTTAAGGTGTAAGCTTTCAGGTGGCCTTTTTTGCAAACCCAACAGCCAAGATTGGGGGCTGTTTTCTTTCTATTACCATGTCTTAAGCTTTAGAAGACCCTCTTAAGGTTCACAGTTTTCTTGTATGGACTTCATTTGGTTTGGCGAATCATTTATTCCACCGTTTTGGCGCACAGAGCTTAGTTTATATATCCCTCATAGCAGGATAACGCAAGCCCCCACCCCCTCCCCCGATTGCCTACAACAAACGCATTTATTCGCTGTGGTATTTTAATTCTGTTGGAAATACTCCCTCAAACTTAGTAAAGAATTCCATATTTACGTTATTGGTGCCTGACGCCAAGGTCTCAATAACGAAAATACCATTGTTTTCATGGAGTCCGAATTTGCACAACTTTCCAGAGCAAAACATTCTATCCTCTGAAAAGCCAAGCTGGACTAAATATTATCAGATTTATTGTCGATTTAGAAATATTTACTTTCTTACATTCTTAAAAGCGATTAAAGCTAACTAGCGGCAAATGTAACATTTTGCTGACAATAAGTTGCTATTTTTCTCTTCACATGGTGCGTTCTAGTTGTCAAAGAAGAACAGCATATTACATCTGTTAGACTAGGCTATGTTTCTCGTGCAGTCTTCAGGGTCGAGAGTGTGGGCGATCATTCTACCAGCATATTTCCAATGGAGCGCCATTATTTATACTTAGTTAATAAAGTAAAAGATCCGAACCGTTTTGTTTATAATATTTCTTCTCAGTGAACTGTCTCAGGAGTATAGCAACCACAAGTGAGTAAACTTCCACACTGTGCTGTATCTACCTTCAATGAATGTAAGAAATATCCGTGTACAGACACCTGTTGAGGTCACAGTCCAATTATTATCATCTTTTGCTATCATGACCAGGTTACACAAAGTCTCTGAGAGATTACCCGAAACACCTGTTTCTGTTCTCATCATACATTGTCCTTTCTTAACTTTAATACTTTTCTTTCTTCTACGGATAACAGCAGGCACGTAAAGAGTGAGCTGTTAGGCCGTCTTATCAGGGAGTTGTTATTTAGGAGATAAAACGGCAGCTCTCCCCTTTGTACCCATCTAGTTGCCACCAAGGTCACTTGCTTTGTATAGCACTTGAAGATACAATGGGCTTAAAGCGTATTGTTAACTTATAACAAAAGGTTCAAAAAAGTTTTCATCTGCTTTGTTGAAAAGAAATGTCAACAAAGTTTGTCTGTATGCTATAGCATTGCCAGTCGCTTTCCTTGAAAATTAATTTGCAGCTCCCAACGCGATACAACGCTTATCACAATAGGCTAGTTAAATTTTATGAAACATTTTGATCATACACTCACCATTCGGATATTGCGAAAGTTTGCGGAAATTAATATAATCTTAAAACAAATTATAGTCTTACACCTCTCTTTAGTCCTTTACGCATTGTGCCAGTGTAAGACCTTCTTGTTATAAGTTAGTCTATCTAGACTCCTCAGGAATTAGCAGTCGTTTAGATTTATTAGACAGTGTTTCTTACTTGACTGTCACTAAAAAACCTTCGGATCAAAGCATTGTTCCTCCTAATCTTATTCATACGGTATAAGTAGGTGTATATAAGGCTTACTTGGGTATCACCTACCAGTTGAAAAGGATCAGAGAAACGAAGTGGGTACCCTAAGCTCTAATAATCACTCATGATTTGGAACTATGCAAAAGATGAGGTAGATCTAATCAGATAACCATAAATTAAAGTTTCCGATGTATCTCCTTCTAAATAGCAACTCCCTGGTTTTGTAGAAATGTCTGTAAATTTACCGCTTTACGACGTATGGCATATTAAACTTAAGTGGGCGGAGTTTATTTTTGTCCATATTTTTCTTTCACAATGATTGCTACCTCATTACTTAATGTTTTTGTGTTTGTTTGTATCAGGAACTGAATAAATTATTCACTTTGCTTGAAAATGTTTACAACAGATAAATTGATATTGTTTGTAATGTTTATATAATAAACAATGATTACATTATTTGAGATGTCTCGATTGTATTTATCATTATACGTAATCACTATCGTAATAAACAAAACTACCAGTTTGGGGCAACTGTCTTCTCGGTCTTTACATAAAGAGCATGCTTAGAAATGTGGAAGTCTAAAGGCTGAGAGGTTAGTTAAGTGACCCCTTATGGGACGTTATTTGAATCGTAAAGAAATTGATTTTACTATGTAAATATTTTCTACATAATTGGTCTAGATTTAAATGTAACCTCTATTAATTTACTAAACATAAAAAGTCTTTAAGCTTTACACAAAAAAATCATAAAATTAAACAGAACATTTTAGTAATTTGGTTTTACAGAAATTGTTTGGAAACGTTACTACCAGAGAATATTAGTAAAGTGACCGATTTATTTTTAACAGTGTATGATTTTAAAAAATGTAATTGTTATTTTATTTTACAAACGTCTTGACCAAGACAATTATTTTGCGTAAGATGTTTGCTTCAAGATTCTTTAAATACAAATAGTTTTCTTTAGACAATATATTCTCAAACCAGGCCCACAGGGCCGTATGCGGCCCGAAGCCCTGTGGATGTGTACCCTTAACTGATTTTACGTTTTCACAAATCTCTTCCACATGGCAAACAAACTATGAAACGTTGGTAAAAAGCAAACAAGCTGTTATGTACTTTAACTTATGTGCTTTGAAGACACTTCCTGGTTCCTTCTCTTTTAATTCGCTTGCTACTGATAAAGCCATAGAAAGTTGTATTCTAAACATTAGAGTCGCAACGCTTTAATGTGCTACACACCGATACTCTTTCCGTAGCCTTGGATAGTGGGATGAATAAACCGATGCAAAAACAGTGTTTGAGTTTTTGCAATGTGGCCGTCGACTTCAGTCTTTCCACTTTTTGATGTGTTTGAGAATCACTGATCTAGACTGCAGTTCGGATACAAAAGTTTTTCCCGTAATTACCATCTGCCCAGGGTAGACGCAAAGTTGTAGAAACGAAATTGTGTCTTAGAGTGCAATTTCTTGCAATCTACGTTTAGACTGCCAATTATCTCCCATACTGCCAACCCAAATATAATAGACCCACACCTGTAATAACGAAGTACCTTTAACTTAGTACAATACTGCAGCGACCTTATCTAGGATTCTAGGACACTTGCAAACAACAAAGTACTGGTGACTCACACATTGTGACGTCAAATTATGTTCCAGAGTACGAGTTCATCCATTCTGGGTCATTTGGATTGTCAAATTTGTCTGACGTCTGACCAGTCATTTTGAAAATAGCCCAGAGCTTCAGACGGCTTCTCCCCCTGGACCCTCACAGGTTGTTTCCACTGGCTCTTACCAGGGTCTTGTTATCCGAATCTAGATAGCACGAGAAGTTTCAATTATGCTGATATACTTTAAGACCTACCGTATTTAAATGTGAAAAGATTACCATCTATTAGTTGTTCATAAGGCGTACAAGGACAAAGGTCCTTTATTTAATGCTTTCAATTTGATTTCTCTCTCCTTGCGACATCATTCACCTCTAGTAATACTTATTAAATAAGGGGCTTAAATTGAACAATGTTTGATGTGTAGGTTGGTACCGCGTACCCTAAAATTACAGGGTTTTATAAACTCAAAACTATTTAATAAAACTACATCAACACAAATGCCCCTCCCTCGTATAAAGAGACCATTTGCAAATGAGCAAAAGAGACAGAAGCCAGGCTGATTATTGTACTGCATTCTAAAATGTTTCCTCAAGTTTCGTTAACCAACTGAACATAAATCTATGTTCACAATTTGACATATCATCAATCCGATGGGGTCCCATTCGCAACACCAGAGAGAAAATATAATCAGTTTAAGCAGGGAGTGTCCGTAACAACTCCCTGGTTTAAGGCGCCTGGCAATGCCATGGAAATGGATAAAACCGCCATAGTTCTACTCAAGATGTAGCAGACGACAAATCTCTTTGTGTTTACTTTCTAATGCAGCTTAGTTCTTATAAAAATTTAAAGAGCAAGATAATTGACTGATTACAAGGTGACCATGAAAGCGCAACCTCACTTTAAACGAAGTTTTGGCCAGCTATCTCCATTGGGATAACAGCTCCCTGTTCTTACCAAGGGCCAAAGGGAGGCCTGGACCCCACAGAAGCAACTTGTGTTGTAGGTACTATGCATGAATTTATGTGGTTATTTATCCTTCTAATAATAAAGTAGGCTATGCAGTGAGGACGATTGTGTTGTGTGCAGAAAAACACTTCTAAGAGAAGATATGGTGTATGTAATATCCTGGGGCTATCTCCCTCTACAGACGAAAACCTGAAGGACGAATTCAAGGCTGTCAATAATGGATTATCTTTGCCGAATTTTGTTTTCCAGTTATGTCACCGTACTGTTTAGGTAGACTTGCGTTCATCGCGGCGAAAAAAGAAGCAGTTACACCCACCCACGTAGCCACGAGAGGGGGCACGAAGAGGCACGCGTCCCTTCAATTTTTTCATTAAAAGGTCTTGCACAGAAAGAGGAAAAATTATTACGGGACCAGCATTTTTGGAATACAAATATAAGAAGAAAAAATGGAAAATATCTCACCATTTTGTATCTAGAGTCCTTGAAATAGGCAAAAATTTTTAAAGGGGTATGGCACAACCCTTCCCGTTGACCCCTCCCCCAGGCCGACGAAACTCCAACATCGTTGTGCCCCCCCCCCCCATTTGGTTATTCTGGCTACGGGCCTGGTAACACGTGCATTACCATATGTGTTAGTATATGTACTTATTTTGCTTTCAGATTGTGTATGCAGGTTTTATGAAGTTTGTAATTGCATTAGAAGTGCATTACATTTAGAGTTAGACCTAGAAACCCAGTTGAAAAAGGGCCGAAATAGATAATGGGCAGCGGAAGTGACGTCAATTCATAGTGACAAGAACCGGCCTATAAAAAACTTTGTTACGGTGTATAAGGGGTTTGCAATATGTTAACTTTACCTATTTTCTCACACTTGGCTAAGCGCACGCGTCAGATTGTCATCGACTTTGCGGTTGCATGGCATCATTTGACTCAAGCGCCTTTTTGTCGGTGCCTGCCTTTCAATTGTCGTGCACCTTGGACTTCTGTTCTTCCTTGTGCCAACAACGCTGTCCAGTGTTTCCCCCCTAGTACCGCGCAACTTCATGGCAGGCATAACTTTAATGCCAGCACAGCTGCTGTTTTTCTGTTTTATCTGCGGTTTCTTCAGTGCTAGTGTATAGATCCTCCAACGTTCTCTACCCAGTAGATAAGTCCATGGTCCGCTTACTATACATCATCGCTGGGTAAAAAGCCTGTAATATCAAATACTTTTATGAAATCATCGATATCTTTATCTCTTATCTTTGTGTCCCTCACATTTGTTCTTAATAACCTCGCCTTAATTTGCATACGACTGTTTACAAAGTCAGTTTCAACTTCAATTGCTCTAACGCTAAGGAAGGCATACTTCTACATAGCTTCCTTGCAGACGCAGACTTAAGTGAAGTAGCTGAGGTAAGTAAGGTTTTTTTTTTTTTTTTTTTTTTTTTTTTTTTTTTTTTTTTTTTTGTTTTTTGTTTGTTTGTTTGTTTTTTTTTGCTCACATTTAAACTTTAATTTTGTTTTAACGTCATTCAAAAGAAATCCTTACATTAAAATGGTAACGTGAGTATGTCAAAATAGATCACTGGATTATTGTAAGAATGCAGGAGGAGGGCTTCTGTTTGGACATCTTTTCTTTTGAAAGCTAATAGTTTACTTCTTTTTAAAATGTTTTTGCATTTTTTATTGTTTTTATGTAATTCTATCCAACAAAATGTTTCGAAATTCATACATCGATACAAAAGCATAAATAGTAAATCAGGATTTTTTCATATTGAAATCCCGCAGGAACTCATAACGAAAACAATGTCCTCTACATCAAAATGAGGCTGAACGTGTTATAAGACACACTACAATAGACGAGTTGGGAAATTGAATTTTGCTGTATCATGTAGTTACCACAGATCAAGTCCAAAGCATAGAGCAGTTCTTATAGTATATCCTATTCCATGGTCCACATGATTTCCATATGGAATAAGAAGTTTTCGAGGGGCAATTTTCTTCTCTTTCACAATTTCCCGTCATACTGCCGAACCAAGGTAAGGAGAATAACTCCCAAAGGAAATCTTCTTTGATCGGTGATTGATGTCTAGAGAACCATAATTTTAAACTCTAAAAACTGTGCATGATTACACAAAATATTTTTCTTGCACATACAGTCCCTGTTACGGTACACTTTCCTTCCCAGCATGCATTGGGTACTGAAGTTTCCCAACTCGTCTATTAACATTGTCCCTAAGCTTTCAGTAAAGTGGGATGCAAAGATTGAAATACTTGACCAATGTTTTACGTTTCAACAATGACGTCACTTCGTCTTCCTACGTACAATGATTATAATATTACATTCTTTATTTGTTGTACCACCTTACTTATGCGGCTTCAATATTATTGGTTCACTTCAGATTTCGAAGATGAAGCATTTTTTGTTGTTTCTGCTGTTTTCGGTGGCGTATTCCCTCGCACCTCTGAAAAAAGTGGATACGCCTGTGACTGAACATTACATAGTTAAGCTAAAGGTTCGTTGAGAACTTTGAATTTTGATTTAATTTTGTATATACGCTACAATTATGCATTGTAACTATTGCTGACGAAGTTTTGCTTAAAACGAGAGATAAAAAGGCCAAACAATTAAATTCATTCAACGTAACGAGACGCAAACACTTTTGATTCCGAAAAGTATAATGTAAATTTGATGTAGGCATAATTAAACAACGAAAATAAGGCAATTGTGGTAGACGAAAGTTTGGTTTTACATGTGTAAGGGTAAATAAGAAACAGAAACTGTGAAGGATAGTATCAAGATTTTTTTTTTTCTAAATTGGAATGTCTCATATTTTTAAGGTTGTTAAGAATTGTTTGTGTTCGAAACAAGCTCACTCTCATTTTGAAAATACTTCCTTGTACAAAGACTGCAAATTATTGGAAGGTCGTTTGAATTCAGTTCATCAGCCCTGGCAAGACTACTACTCTGCACTTAGAATAAGTTAGTTAAACAATGTAAGAAGTGATATGATTCATCAGTTTAATGTTTCTCATGACTACTAAGTTGTTTTGACTATTTTATTAATTCGACATGTTAACTCAATGTAGAGAAATCAATGTCTCTTATGAATAGAAAGTTGTTTTAATTAATTTATTAATTAGTCATATGCTGCATCATTTAAACTATAAAGACAAACTAATGTCTGTCATGGCTTGTAAGTAAATTTGACTATTTTATTTATTAGTCATATATACATCATTTCAACTCGAATAAAAGAAGCTAAAGTCTCTTATAACTAGTAACGTGTTTAGACTAATTAATTAATTCGTTATAGCCTATGATACATCATTTTAGTTCAGTGTAGACAAAGTAGTGTCTTTTATGACTGGTAATTTGTTTTGAATAATTTTCTTATTAGGCTACTAGTAAGTTGTTTTGAGTGATTTATTAGTAAGTCATGTAACACATCATTTTATTTAAGTTTAGACGAACTAATGTCACTGATGACTAGAACTATGTTTTGACTAATTTATTACTTGGTCATAAGATGTATCATTTGATCTAAATCTAGACAAACTAGTTGCTTTTGCTATGGCTGTGAAGTTATTATGACTAAACTGATTTTTAGAGGGTACCTTTTATGCTGTATTAATGCCGGTCTAGCCGTTGCAATGGTTACATTATAATAAAAAAGGTTCTCTTTTGTAGGATGGCATTAGCGTCCCGAGCTTTATCAAGACCTTTGAAAAAGAAATAATGCCAATTGGTGGTGGTTTTTCCATCCTGAAACAATACAAGAATGTCTTCAACGGATTTGCGGCACGAATGTCACAAAACGTTTTAAACCTGGTAAGTAACTCAAGATTGCTAACATGCTTATCAAAGTAGTATCCGTGACATTGTGATTATAGCTTTAATCAATTTATGTCACATTTCTTGCATTTCAATGTATGTGCACAAACAGTGGCGTACACGGGGAGGGGCATTGGGCCATGCCCCCCTCACAGATGCCGATTTTTTTTAGTTCCTAAAAATAAGTAAATTTTTTAACACAAATTTTATTTCAAACGGTAGCATGTGTGGCACCAGATTGCATGTAAGGACACCTAGTTTTTAAAAATTTTCAAAGGGGAGGGGACCTCCACTAAGACCCCTCCCCCAGGCCGGCGATTATTTTTTTCTTCCTTAAAATACGTAAATATTTTGACACAAAGTTTGTTTCAAAAGGTAGCATATGTGGCACCAGATTGCATGTAAGGCTACCTATTTTTTTTTCAACATTTTCAAAGGGTAGAAAAGTGACACCCCTCTCCTTACTCCCCTCCCCCAGCTCAGTGATTCTTTTTTTTGTTCCTAGAAATACATAAGAACTTGAACACAAATTTTATTTCGAACGGTAGCATATCCCTTACAAAAAATAGTGTGTCAATCTGTGTCAGGTACCACGCGTGATCACATGTGAAAAACAAAAGAAATCACGCGTGTTCCTGGGTGGCAAACCTGTGTTTTTGGATCCCTCTGGACACAGGTGTGTCACAGGTTTACACACCTTTTCTTGCTTTCAGTTTTAAGCCACAGGTTTTGACTCAGAATTCTTTGTCAATACTATTTTTAATTGCCACACCTTTTTCATGTCAAACCTGTGGCAAACCTGTGGTTAACCTGTGGCAAAGTGTGGCAACTGGCAAACCTGTGCCAATTTCACGGGAAAACACAGGTTTCCCTGCAAAAACCTGTGAAAACCCATGGCATACACGTGAGAAAACCTGAGGATTTGGATCCAATTGACACACGTTTTTTGTAAGGGAATTGTCGCACCAGATTGCATGTAAGGACACCTATTTTTTCAAAAAGTTTCAATGGGGAGGAGGACCTCCCCTTAGAGGCTGGGGATTCTTTTTCTTCCTTTAAATACGTAAATGTATTAACACAAATTTTACTTCAAAAAGGTAGCACATGTGGCACCAGATTGCATGTAAGGACACCCCCTCCCCTTCTCCCCCAGGCTGGCGATGGCACAACATACTGCATGCCCCTCCCCCCTTGAGAGAAATCCTGGGCACTCCACTGTGCACAAATACATTATTAAAGGTACTCTTTTCTGGGAACTGTATCGGGCTGTCATGCGAATATTCACACTACAAGGTGGAAGATGTGATCGTTTATATCACGAAAATATATTCAATTTCGATTGTATTGACTTTGCTTCGAATTGACCCGATTTGACATGTGTTTCCCCGATTGACTTGGATTAACTTGGCCAATTGGATAGTAGTACGTTAGCCATACTGATTGCTCCACATTCATGTGATATCACGTCTGTGTGCAGTAGACCCTTTTGCAAATAACAGTTGCAAAAGATTATGGGACAGAGTTTGGTATGTGTCGTTTTTGTCAATTACATTTTACTGTGGCAAAACGAGGAACACCAAAACTCTTTCTGGCAATCCTTTGTAACTGCTATTTGGAAAGAGTCTATGGGGAAGGCACACAGTTCATGTGGTCAGCAAAACAAGTACTTTCAACAACTATAGGTATAAAACAAGATTACTAGAACTCGAAGCTAATATTAGAGTGCAAAACATTCGTCCCCTTTCTAGCGTACTGACGAATCGCAACTTGTCATTAGTGACAAATCTGTATCTTTGGTCATTTTGGCATAGTGACGAATGCAATCTTAGCCCGAATCTGTATATCTTAGCATTAAAAATTGATATGACATTGTAATATATTTTATTTTTTACAATTTAAAACATATTAACGATTAATTGAACAAAAAAATTCCAACTGAGATAACATTCGTCACTATGTGAAATGGAAAAACCACAGATTCGTGAAATTCGGGTTTTGGCGATAAGTCAGCACGCCAGAAAGGGGATGAATTATAGTACTATAGAAATAGTGAGCCTTTTAATAAAGATGTTGGGGAAACTTTTGTGTTCGTTTCCAGAAAATTGGTCGTATATTGTAGATAATATGGTCATAATTATTGCGCTGTTGTGCGTTGCTCTTTCACAGCTTCGTGAAAAAGAAGTCGTCGACTACATAGAGGAGGACGCCCTCTACTCTGTGAGTCAAACACAGGTAGCATGGGGACTAGATCGCATTGACCAGCTTGGTTTACCACTTGACAACAGTTACAACCCTATTGGTAATTATTTAAAAAGTTTTGCAAAAATGACAGCAAAGTTGAACTGAATTTTCCGTTACAAATGTTTTATTTCTCAAGCAATGTTCTTTTCGTGAGAAAAGTACTGATGAACTCAGACAGTGATGTGACTGTGTAAGTAATGAGAACATTTACTGTCAAGTAAAGCCTACGTTGTTTGTAGGGTAATGATTCCAAGAACTCTGAACACAGTTAAATAAAACAACATGTGTTTTGGCATCTAAATTCAGTTGTAGTTCCGATATAGTATCGAAGCGAATCAGATCTGTATAAAAACAAACTACGTCTTCTCCTTTCTTTAAGACAGCATAAGAGTATGTTTCTGTGGAATTCGTATCAAATTATTTAGTTATGTCCAAAAGAGTGTTTAAGTCCCGAATGATATTCACACTTCCAAGTTAAAACTTTTATGTCATGTTCTACAGGTTCTGGTTTAAACGCCAACGTGTACATCCTTGATACTGGTATAAACTATTCTCATAACGAGTTCGGTGGAAGGGCTCAAAATGCTTATGATGCTACTGGTGGAGACGTAAGATCACATACTCTTCGTTTCAATTTTTTCAGTGTTGCAAGGGAAACCGTTTCGTGAATCACTTTGGATAGAAAGACAGTATAAGTGAATGTGGTATTTTTGGAATTCTTCATAAACATTATTTTGACAATGTCAGCAAGAGGACGGAACAAAGCTCCCCGCACTTCAATAGGTGTTACCTCTTCCATCCCCCAAATGTTCATAAATGTACCATTGCATGTAAAGGAGGGGGGATTCTATATGAAACCAAAGTATGAAGTGCAACAAATCTCTGCAGTGTGCGAGGTGCCATGAACTTGTTTTAGGTAGTATTTTGGGGGTCTTACTGAAAAGTTTAGGTCGGCTGCGGCAATCTACCATGGATAGCATACATTGTAAACAGCCCAGCAGCCTGATGGAATGGTCAAACGTCCGCTGTAATTTGCTTACCGTGTGTCATACGACATATACAAGGGACAACTATGCCAATAACGATAAAGTTCCCAATCTGTTATAGAAGACTGTGTAGGATCCTATATATGGTAAAGGGGGAGTTGTTGCACTCTTCGTGCTACATGGAACGGAACCATAGATTTGTTAGATGAGATTTAAAGACACACCAGCACGAACGTGTTATATATATATATATATATATATATATATATATATATATATATATATATATATATATATATATATATATATATATATATATAGTGTCAACTAGATAAGTACGGTTCAAGTTCGTTTGAAACAAGTTCTCCCCTTTAGTCGCCTCTTACGACAGGCGGGGAATAACTTGGGCATATTCTACAACCCCCAGCCCACAGGGGGAGGGGGAACGGAACCATAGAAGAAACTGAAATAATGAATGAACGGCGCCCGAAGGAAACCGAACATTTCTGGTTCGTTTTCATGTCCCGAAAGCTCTGAGAAATTAAGAATAGGAAAAATTAGCATGGAGCTTTTAGCTGACCTCAAAATGACAGTCTGACAGTGATTACAACCGAACTCTTTGCAGTTATCTTTTTCCTTCCTATTCTGGACGAGGGTTTGCACGAACAGTTTGCAAAAGATCGAGCGAGAAGGGAGTAGCTAAAACCAAAGGGGAATGGGACTATATAAGTGTGATTTTAAAGTTCTTAATTTTTCTAAATGTTTTAAGTAAATGTAGAATCACCATGGACCGAAATATTATGTTTTGAATAAGTGTGTGCTACGAATAAATTGAGTTTGAAGTTACAATGCGACGAATGTTACCCAGGAATGCAATTAGAATGTTACATGGAAACTTTTATGCACGACAAGCTCTTCAAGGTTCTTGGTGAGAGCTTACATCTTCTTTTAGCCACAATAGTCTTCACATGTACTGTCGTGCAAAAAAGTTTTTTGTTAAAAATTGCAAGCAGGCGGGCACTGAGACGTTTCCATGTTTTACAAGTTATGTCTCCCACGATGGGAGTCTGAATTAAGAATCTTTCTTAATGATGGAACAAACGGATTGAACTCCTTCACAGCTGCATTGTTCTGCGTTTCTCCAACACCACGCCTGCACGGAAGAAGTATAGTTGCAAAACCTTTACCGTTGAAAAAAGCTAACACGTTTAAAGTGGCGGGTGTTGAGGCAGTATATGTATAAATATATATATATATATATATATATATATATATATATATATATATATATATATATATATATGTATGTATGTATGTATAGAACTGAAGGTGGAAAGGGTACAAAGCAAGCCAATATTTCAGAAAACAAAATGCGTCCGTCATTAAACGTCTTTTGGAAACTTTTAAAAGTTTGGTCAATAGCCGCTAGGAGGCATGTCGGCGACACTTCATAGGAAGTGAAATTTTATTTTCGATAAATTTTCCAAATGAAGGGGGAGGGAGGGGACACGTTTGTCTTTTGGAACATAGCACCCAGTGTTCCTGATGGCTACGGGCCTGTTCCTTTCAGTGAATCTGCCCTCTTTGGGAGCAGAAACAGGAAAACCGTCGGAGCGACTGGTGGCACGTCGGGGATTACATACCTTGTCGTACCCATAAAGGCTCCTGCCCCAATGGAACTGGAAAATCCCCTCCGCGGAGGCCATATAGCCACTGTTTCCAACCTTAAGCCACTCCATATCACACACATTGAATCGTACCCACCCATAGGTCCCAAGAATAGTTTCCCGAGTAGGTTGGGTAGACTACCGCTCGATAAATACAAGACCACAGATATGCGACTGAGAATGGAATTCCAGACGTTTGCCGAAACTGTGTGTCCTGGTATGCTACTTGTTGGGGGGAGGGCGGCTTCTACTTATCTACATGAAAAAAAAAAGAATGAAAGAACGCGACGCTCATTTTGGGGGTGGGGGTAGTAATAAACGAAAGCATTTTGTGACCATAAACTGTCAGGCAAAGCCGTCTCACGTTATAAGTTGAACGCCTTTAGGCTAAATTACCAGTCATATTGATAGGAACTTCCTGAACTTAGTACAAAGTGTTACTTTACTTTTGTATATTACAGCGCGATAATATTACATTTTATTTCTGTTTTTGTCATAGAAAAAAGTGGAAGTGTGCTCTCTGTGCCCTCTTAGATCAGTGCCTATTTGTACGGAAGCCGAGAACAACGCGGTGGTGTGAAATCTGACATGCCAGTTTTCCCACCCCTTTTTTCGGTAAACATTGGAAGGAGAAATCAAGATACTATTTCTCCTTACCATTATCCACCGATAATGTGGAGTGGAGAAAACCAAAGGTAGTGAGGGGGTACTTCAAGAAAGGACCTTTACGCAGTGTCTATTTTCGAACACTGTCCATAAATGGACGCGCCCGCACATGACACGGATTGGCGCTATATAACTTTGGTTATATTATTACCAACGTGGGATGATCCCACCGTGGTACGGAGATTTCGTCGAAGAGCGAGCTAGTTATGTTACTTAAATTGAAAAGAGGATCGATGGACATAGTCCATTTATGGACAGGGTGTTCGAAAATAGACACTGCGTAATGGTCGTTTCTTGAAGTACCCCCTCACTGACTTTGGTTTTCTCCACTCCACATTATTGGTGGATAATGGTAAGGAGAAATCTATCGTGATTTCTGCTTCCCATATTTACCGAAGAGAGGGGTGGGAAAACTGGCATGTTAGATTTTACACCACCGCGATGTTCTCGGCTTCCGTATATTTGCTATTTGATAAGAGTTATCACGAAAGCGATGGACGCAGGCAACAGCTTTGATAATTTAAATGAATCTGATTTATGTAATACGGCATTATACCATGATTTATAGTATGCAGTGTATGTGGTGTAAATGAATTTAAGAATTACTCTTTGTTGTATCCAATTATTTAACTATTAGATAAAGATAAAAGTTCACATGTTTTAGGTTTTTGTTAAGATATATCGCAAAAAACAGAAACGTTCATTACTGTCAAAACTGAATCAAATTACAGCTAGAACTACCTCACAAACATGAAGATAACTTGTTAAATAATGTGTAGCAAGAGGAATTCTTAACGCAGGTCAATGAAGGAGGAATGTGCAGCACACGTATACCATAACGTTAGTCAAACTTAGAACTTTTCGGCCCTGCTGATGTAGGTAGCATGAAAAGTGGTTAACGTTTAATTAAAAAGTAATGTATGTATGCTCAAGTAAAGTCTGTTGGACATTACTGAAAAAAGGACCTCGTATCTTTTAATTAAATATAAGAAAACTGGAGGGGTATTTTACAAGAAGCCGAAATCCCCCAAAACTATCAGAGTTTGAAAAATACAAACTGCCTTACTTCTAAGCTTACTTCTTTTAACATTGGAGACTTTAAGAACGGAAAATCTAGATAAAATATTAGAAACATACTGGCATTCCCAGTAATGGTGATCTTAAGTTTCACACTTCTGTACACAGAAAGTACAACGAGGCTTTCAGTCATAAATAGTAAAAGAAGTAAGAAATTTGTTCCTAATATACGACTGAAAAAGAATGCGAGAGCACTGTAAAGAAGTCTCCCCTAATGACTGAAAGGGGGCGTGAAAGATGGCACTCCAAAGGTAGTCGTCTCGACCGAAGTGTGAAATCCATTTCACAACTGACTTTCTAAGCAGGTCCGTAGTCAGACAAGGTTATAAAGGGGGAGACATATTTCCGAGGGGGTGGGGAGGAGAAGTATTTTCTTAGGGGGCGAGACATACTAAATGCATTGAGACAATGGTAATTTTAAATTTTCATGGGTCGAACAATTTTTCTTGGGGCCTAGCCCCTTCCTTCTCCCCCGGCTAGGGCTTGCCTTTGAGCAATTGCTACTTTTTGATTAAGTTGTCTATAATTAAAGCGATAGAGATATTTCGTATTGCAAATTGTTCATTGAGAAAAAGGTTCCATTATCGACGCCAGTGTCCAGTCCCCAATGAGAAAGAATCGCATATTTGAAACTATAGTAAACAGTGATTGAGCAATTTGTACAAATTTCGTCTTTCATATCAGCAAAACTTAATACAAAGATTTACTTTATGATCATAAACAAAACTGAATATATAACTCGCTTGTCATTAAAGGATTTATAGTGAATGACCTTATTATTAATTTTTATACCAGATAAGATTACATGTACATTACCTTATCCAAGGTTTCATTAGACTTAAGCACATGACATCACAGGGTTACAAATACCAAAGTTCATCTGCTTAGAGGACAAGCGTGTAGGCCTGGAGCCGGATGAGGTATCTGAGGGGGCAAGAAAGCTTCCGGAGCAGGGGCATGATAATTTTCAGAGGGATCTACATGCACTAAAATGCATTGAGGCAATGGTAGTTTTGACCTTCTTGAGGGGGAGAATATTTCCTGCCCCCTCCCCTTAATTACTGGATTGGCGTGTACACAGTTCTGTACTCACAGTGGTGCAGCATGTCTCTAAGCTTGCGGTTATGAAGTATGCATAATGTCTATAAGGTGTACCATTTTTACAATTGTCTTTTATTTTCTTGAATGCGTTTTTTCCTTTTTGTGATTGGAATACTCAGCTAGTTTAATTCTCTTTTGTGTAATTGCTACCAGGGTGTCGACTGTGATGGACATGGTACGCACTGTGCTGGTATAGTTGGAGGTACCACGTACGGTGTGGCAAAAGATGTCAACATCTTCAGTGTAAGAGTGTTTGGGTGCAGTGGCACGGGATATACAACCGATATCATAGAAGGTAGGAACTACAGTATTACATTAAAAAACAATGATTGTACCAAGATTACAGTGAAACCATAAGTTAGAAGACGGTCATAGGTTTAAGTCAAGTTTTGACATGTTGCAGGGGTACTAAATCTAAGCATAGTGGCCATATTTGCATTGAATTGCAATGTGGATTCTTCAGATGCAATTGTTACATTTTAACCCCAAGTAAATTTGAAGTCAGCACATGTGACATCTTAACACCACTTTCATGTCCTCTCTTTTGTTTTTTATTTTATTTTTTTTTTGTAAACTTCAAAACCAATTTTTCCCCCGTAATCTCATGTTATGAGAATATGAATGCATGAGAAGCATGGGAATTTAACGAACTTTAAATAAGTCACAGCAACATATTAAAAGAGAAGAATGAAGAAAATAAAGCTTTGTCCATCAAAGTGAGGAGATGACATAACCTCTGCTTGCTTCAAGCTATCTTTAGGTCACATACGTAGAAACTTCCTTTGCGGATATCTCGAAGACTCGCGGAAACAGAAAGGATTTTTCACCAGAGTGCTTACATTAGTTCCTATTTCCAGGGAGCGCGTCTTTCAGCTCTCTGCATGCCATTTCACATATCAAAAGGAATGGTTTTACTTAAACCCTTTTCTTTAAGAAAATTAAAAAGTTAAGCCACAATTGTAAATTAGAAGTGAGCTGTTTAATTCCATGGGAAAGAGTACATTCTGGAGAAAAATGGCAACACAACTTGCAACATTAGGCAATGTAAGTGGTGCTATGGGCAAAAGGTATTACATGGGGGAATGATTGGGTATATAACCCCTACTTTTTATTTAAAGCAGTTTTGTCAAAAATGTTCCCTTCAGGCCTGATCTATAGAAAAATTGTTACAAAAATTGTCAAACTTTGCGACGCCACCACACTCCTCGTTTTGATACCCTCACTAAATTTAGCTGGTGACTACCGGAGCTATGGGTACCCGGTCTCCTCGCCTCTGGTAGATAATTGCAATCTGCTATATATTTAAATAGACGGTTCTTCATAATTGACTGAGTGAGTGTCCAAACCTAAACTGTGCCTCAATTTTCAATACATCATTCTAGCGTGTGACTGGGTGAAAGTAAATGGAGTTTCTCCTGGTGTTGTGTCGATGTCGTTTGCCGGAGGAGCTTCGTCATCCCTCGATGCAGCTGTAAGCGACCTTGTGTCTAACGGTAAGTCTTTCCTATACAGTATATGAACTGACTTCCCTTGATTGTATTTAATGACAAATAGACCTTATGCATATGATGCAACAGAAAACAGAAATTGGACCCTGGGGCAGAGGTAAGCTCGTATTATTGCAACGTACACTAACAAATGTAGACAGCTGATTGTGTACCCGTCAGACATACACGTTACTCTACAACGCCGTCTTACAAAGTCTACATCGTGCGTTCAGTTGGCTTCACTGTTTACCCTCTAAAATGACGTCGCGTGACGTCAATGAATAAGATCTAATGGCATCCTTACAACGGTCAGCTCTTCAGTAGTTAGAAGTCAACCCAAATTCGTCCTACGTTCATTTTGTCGTTTGGTTTAATACTTACATGGCGTGCTATCAGAGTGCATTTTCGTACAATTTATTATAATTATCTGCAGGTTTCGTGGTAGTGGTGGCTGCTGGCAATGACGTATCAGATGCTTGTGCCTACTCTCCAGCAAGATTGTCGGACGTGAGTTAGTTGGATTAAACTTTCTTTATTACGAGTTATACTTCCTAAATCTACTTGCTTCTTCTTCACAGAGCTGACATATATCTACTAAATTTCATATCTAGTACGGTTGCATGGATTCACTATTTCCAGATCGGTTGCTACCCCTTTCCATCCTTGGTGCAGTCGAACTGTAACTGCATTATGCATTCAAATTAATCGCTGTTTTATTTTGGTTAATTGTTACTTTGCAAATGGTTGGCCTACTGGGGGCTGTAAATATAAAACCACCATGTACACTACTGATAAATTAGACATATCTCAGCAACGGTTAATACATCGTGTAAATACACAACTTTAAGGCACTGGTTGAGTAAAAAGCAAAGTCGTCACTTTACTGGTCCGAACGAGGACTCTCCAGTCGGGTGAGCAATCGACTTTGTCACTCCAGGCGACAGAGTTTTATGACAACCCATGCCAAATGAAAGGAAAGCCGGGATGCCAGGAGAGAACAAAAGCACCCCCAGCAGAATATGAACCCATGCTGTGTACGCACATGTGAAACAAATTGGTGCACGGCAGCGTAAGACAGTCTGCCTCCCGAGGACTTAGCAGGAGTTTAGGACTAGTTATAGGTGAGAAACTATTCACAGGGGGAATACTCAGTAACACGAAGAAGGTTCACGGCGTAGGAAAAAAGAAACAGGTTTGCCGTTCAGTCTAACTGCACACTGCTGCTCATTTGAGAGCATCTAAATCAGTAACTCCTAACTTTAAGATGAAAATGTTGACTGTCAGTGGTTCTTTCCCCCTTTTGTCTTTCGATTAAAGCGGCAAGTTCATTCACTTATAATTTTAGAACACTGGATCACATATTCATGTACTCAGTGACGAATATATTTTTGCCCCAATTTATAGGTCATAACTGTGGGTGCAACCGACAAGGCTGATAAGAGGACGTACTTCTCAAACTTCGGAATATGTGTTGATATCTTCGCACCCGGGGTAAATATTGAAAGTGCCTGGATAGGCAACACTGATAGTGTCAGTACTCTCAGCGGAACAAGTACCTCAGCTCCCCACGTAACCGGTTCGTTTGTTAGTATTTTTAGCAGAGTTCTAAGAGGTTACAATTTCTTTGGTGCTTAAATTACTGTGACTTCAATGAGCGAGTTCGATAATTCGAATTGTGGGAAACGCGGGATAAACAAACAGAGCTCAGCACATAGTGTACCGCGTTCCCTTATTTTTGTGCGTCCCCAATTTTTCGAGTAGTATACATACATATGCCATTAAGCCTAAATCTAAGTGTTGCCAGCCTAGCTTCACGAAAATAGGAGTATCTATATTACTTTCAGGCAGACTAAAATACAAATTCTTACTCCAAAGAGGCAGTTTATTTGCAGTCCACCCCTCAAAACTACACGTAAGAACCCTGCTTATATTTGTGATGGGTTAAAAAGATGATTCGACAACTTTCTCAAGTAAACTCAAATTTGGTAGGTACGTGTGTGTTAAGTTTATCCCCACGGTCTGGAACATGTGCGCATGTGCAGACGAATTATCGAACCCGCCTATTAATATTGCTTGTAATATAGACTCTGTACATTGACTTCACCATCTATAGGACAAACTTACGGTTCCGGTCCCGGCCCTCAGAAGCTCTAGTCTAGATACCAACATATTGTGCTGTATACTAACATGTGTAAACTACTCAGCAATGCTGCAACAAAATGTGAAATTAAAGTAATTTAAGAAGGTTCTACTTCAAATTTTATGATGTAGAAAAATCTATAAGTACGGTGTGATTGAAGAGTGAAGACTGAAATATTGTAGAATGAGGAGGGGGGGGGGGGGACACTCACAGTTGTGCATTGAACGAACACACAGTTAATCAAGCATAAACGGTTGCTTGTCTGTCTAGAGAGGTTTTAGTCTTGATTATCAGGAGTAAGAGAGAAGAAAACCTCACAAAGATAAATTCACCCATAATGCAGTAAATTTCATCATTTTTAACTAGCAAAACAAAGCCATGGAAGCTTGTTCTATGTACAATTAAAATGTTTGCCCATGCTGTTCACATAGCAAATGTGAACCTCAGCTAAGCGCTCAATTACGTTTCTATGGCGTTTACGTTTACCTTCCTGTGACGTCAATTACATTGGGTATATTCTAGCCTTGACTTGATAACGATAATCCAGACATTGAGACCGTCACTGAAGAACGCAAATCAAAAACAACAATAAGGATGGTGATTTCAAATAAGTTTACCGTAGATTGTTATTGAATAAGACAAAAAATTCTACCAAGACTAGGCCAGGGTTGACGAGCCCCCTACTCTGCAGATTACAAAGCCTCATTGTTTTGTATGCTACTGTGTACATCCACTATGCCATATCACCTTTGTTCTTCCCTTACTGTCATGACTGTTACTTCTATTGGTGCTTATCCTAATATTTTCACACTTTCTTTTACTGGCTATCACACTTGGAAATACTCAGTGTTGAGTGAATTACTATTAAATACAACAAAATTTCACAGGTTGGATTTAAAATAATATTCACATAAATTAATATTCGCATAGTTTAGTATTTAAATTATACGAGTTCGACTTCAACTATACATGAAGGAGCAGAAAATACAAAACACTATTATCAAATAATTAAAATCTGTGTTGTTAAGTGTTTGACGTTCGTAAGTAGTCTGTTCTTGGTGAAGTTATTGTCTATTACTTGAAGATACCAAGCCAATTGCTGTAACATGCTATTTGTGAATATATTACTATTACTGTCACTTCCAAAGTGCTGTTATGTTACTTTTAGTATATAGTTAACAAACCTAGTTTCTTGGCTTGGCTATGAATCAAATGTTTATTCACTGCTTGAATGTGTAGACAAAATCAGAAACTATCAACGACATTGCATAACATGTTTACACTGTATCGTTCAAAGTTTTGTCGAATAAAGTAACTTATTGCAGTTGCGGTCCCCTTCCACCTTCTCACAATAAAATTGCCTTCAACGTCACTTTAATTTACATTAGAATTGGATATTATTTTATTCCTCATGTTTTCTTACAGGTGTTGCCGCTATTTTGCGATCAATGGATGATACAATGACCCCTTTGGAAGTAAAGAACGCTCTTCTCAACAGAGCAATAATGGGGGCAGTTTCTGACCCCGGGGATGGGTCCCCCAATTTATTGCTGTATGTGGGCTCAGGGGATGGACCGAACACACCTCCTCCAGAACCAGGTTCGTGGTAGCGGTTTCATTAAAGCAAATGCTATCTTAAACGTCTATAAATTGCTTTGGCTTGAAAAATAATAACATTTTCCCCAGATTCAGTACTATAGTTAGGATACCTTTTCGTTGTATTCCTGAATAGAGCCATAATTAAAATACACTTATAAAAGGGTAAGTAATATTTGGATATGAGATTTAATTTACAACCAAAATGTGAAGCAGGGGCGGAGCGTGGAGCTATTCAAGGATGGTATCTGGAAACACCCACCGTCAAATATCCATGACCATCATACGTTTGGTCAGAAAAATTACTGAACAATAATGCCCTCAGTGCATCAGACTTCACCACTTGGAGTCTAACATAGCCAAATTAGAAGGGTCCAAATTAAACGTAGCAACCCTAGGTAGCGTGTTTCCTCGGGAGGACAGTTCCACTTAGTATTGGGTCGTGGCAACTTGATAAAATGGCACATGATAAAATCCAGCTTTGCGCCTGAAATTTCTCCCACCTTTGAAAGCGTTTGACCGCCTTCAGTATCCCTTCTTGAACCGGGCCCGTACTTATTCTGGAATCCCTCCTCTAAAATTCCCTGAAAAAAATCCAAAGAGAGAGGAAAAGGAAAAGCACTTTCACTAAAGTACATTACAACCACTTGACGGAGCTCTCCAAAGCTATTTCTTAAAAAGTAGGAGCTATTCTTATGCATGATTATAACAATTGCACACGTAGGCCTACTATATTTCTGATTCGATATACTGCTCTGTAGTCACCATCAAAACTTTATGTTAACTTCATTATTTAATTTTTCATTTTATCTTTTGCCACTCTAGCCTGCAGTTATACCATAACCAATAACGGAAGTGATGTGACGTCACCAAATTATCCTGAAAACTATGACAATAATCTCAAATGCGATTACACAATTATCACTGATGACGGTTACTATGTAGCTTTGATATTTGATGACTTCGATCTCGAAGATCATGAAAATTGCGCCTATGATGTCTTAAACGTAAGAGATTGGAGATACTGTTTCAATGGAAAGAGCAGACTTAAAAGCCCATTTTGTTGTTTTTTCGCTTAAGACGCCATTTGTGAAAGAACGTTTCAATTATTAGTCTACTGAGCAGGCGCGTAGCCAGACAAGGTACTTAAGGGGGGAGAGATCCCTTCCGAGGGCAAATATTTTGTCAAGGGGAAGGGGGCGATATCAACCAAAAAGCATTAAAGCAATGGTAATTTCAATCTTCAAGGAGGGGGTGAAAAGCATCCTGGCCCCCATTATAGCTAAGAGCTTGCTACTGAGGCAATAATTTTACCTATGCTTATACTGAAACTGCCAACTATATACGATATAAAGCTTAAATCTTTGAAATGTAAAGTAGTTACTGTGAATTTTCCCAGTATTATAGACTAAGATGAGAAATTATTCAACTGTGTATTTCTCTGTGTTTGCATAATCTTCCATGGCACCTTATTTGTGAAGGTTGGAAAATTTAAAGACTAATGTTAAATTATTTCTACTTGGAAACATAATATACTGGCCTATCGGTACACATCTTTTATTGATTTGCTGATCACTTATATTAATTTAAATCCTTTCTTTTGCTTTGTTGGTTTCAATGTAGCCTACTGCTTACACTTGGCTCCATTTCTACTACAGCAGTTTAAAATTATAATCTCCATACTTCTCTAACTTGTTTTCCAGATATACGACGATTCGACGAGCACTTCATCCAATTTAATCGCTTCTCTTTGCGGTTCAAACAATGTCGGCATTTTCAGAAGTACTAGAAACGTCATGCATCTTACCTTCATAACTGATTCTGTAACGACCGGCCGAGGTTTTAGCGCCACGGCCGACTTTCTGGAAATACCTCAAATTGTTCTTCCTCCTGCGACAGGTAATTATGTTTTACACTTGTAAACTCATATCTTTTCTGGGCAACATGCTTTAAAATGTTCAACACATATCAGTTGGAAAAACATTCAATTCTTTTGAAGTCTTCATGTTCGCAAATGTATATTCTATAATATTTTGCAAATACCTCAAAGTCTGGACTGAAAATTAAGCACCATTAAATCTATATCAGGCCTTTACGTCTAAAAGTTTCTGGCTAAATTTAATGTTATGTGGCTGTGCGAACCCATAAATAAAACTACTTAAACATGTGATGATAAAATGTTATGAAATAAAGTTTACGTAGTATTATCTAGTCATGTTTGACTTGATAAAACCCATGCCAAATATACAAGTCAAGTTTTGTATGGCCACATCAAGTCAGTCATTACTTGGTCAGTTGGTAAAAAGTCATGTCAGATATGCAAATTAGTTCTTATAAGGCCATATCAAACCGAACATTACTTGATTTAAGCCAATGCAAGATATAAAAATGAACTTTCATATGGCCATATCAAACCATACAAAACTTGATATTACTCCAAATCAGATATGCAAATTAAGTTTTACATGGACATACCAAGCCAGATACAGGGCTGAATCTAGGAATATGAGAAGGGGGCGTACCCGCCTGCAGAAAGTGCATGGTGCAATCAGATGGTCTTGGAGATGTAAAATTCTGTTACAAAAAAACATTGCTTTGACGAAAACAGGGAGCATAGGCCCCCCTTGGATCAGGCCCAGAGATAACTTACCTCCAAAAGGATGCAAAAATCAAGCTTCATTCAACCATATAACGCAAGATATCCCCATATAAAATTATATGTGGCTACATGACACTATCTTGGGGGTAATATTTCTTCAAAGCAAAAAAATGAGTTCTTTTTAAGTTTCATGTGTGTTTTCATTTTGGCGGGCACCTGAATTTTACTTGCCTCAAATAACGACCTCCTTTGGCTGCAGCATCACATATCTACTAAATGGAGCCATTAAATGTGTACTTTACTCTTACTAAAATATTAGGCAAGTAAGCAAAACATATACAAATGATATGTGCCTCTGGTCGTATTCATAAGTTCCAATCTACATTTTTGTGGGATTAAATATCAAGAAATAAATATAAAATATTCATTACCACGTGCACAACTTGTATTATATTTGAGTGTGCAGTATAAAACCTATATTAAAACCATGTGACATTATATGCACATGAAATTGTCAATTTTAAGGCATTTTCTGTTCACTATTAGATGGTATGACGGCAGTCTGTACTTAATTCATTCAATCCTTCATTAAAAATATCCTTTGATGAAGACGTTTCACACAGCTCTTTTTTTTTTTTTTTTTTTGGAGAAATGCTTAGTTTAATCTGTTCAAGATACTTCTCCCTTGTTCTATCGTTAGGCATTCGAAGTTTTAGTTCATCGTGTTTAGTTCAGTAGCGCAAGCCTAACTGTGTGCCTCTCGTTTACCTCTGGGTTGCTACTCTTTTGGAAACAGTTTTAGGTTTTGCCTACAGTGGGATACAGCTCTCGGACTTTTCTAAGAAGTTGTTTTGGGGAATTACATTTTTTTAAACTCCGTTTGAGAGCATTTTAAGGCTTTCGTCTTCAGAGGGGATAGCAAGATGGACAATACACGGTGCTGAAAGTCAGAACTGTCTGACCGCTTCTCGTTAGGCTTGTTCCCCTTCCTCTAACTGTGACCCTGAATGGGTGCAGATTATGGGCCAGGTGCACAACGATTTATCTCTCATGCCGGTAATATTATGACTTGCCGTGATGATTATTATCTGTGCTTATTTCACGTAAGTTACATAATATCCTATAACGATATACCTACCCTTATCTTTATATCCACTACAATCCAGGATTGCTGGCAATAGCCCATGTAGTATTACGTCCATCATGTATCATTATTCACAGGTACCTGTTCGTGCCCTGATACTTGCGACCTAGAGAATAATATCATTTGGTCACCTAATTATCCTGAAGAGTATGGAACTGACGAGTACTGTTCCTATCAGTTCTCCGTTCCTGACGGATATTTCGTTAATATCACTTTTCTGGATTTTAACCTGGAAAATTCAGGGACTTGCAGCTTTGATAAGTTATCGGTAAATTTTATAAATACATTTTTCGTGACTCTGTAAACTTCCTGAAATAAATGGCATTATTGTAACAGTTTCGAATGTTTGTAGATATAAGTTTGCAGCTGTTACAGACAAGACAGATGTATCAGCAGAATTTTGGCCATGATTTTCAGTTAAGGAAGATCTTACCATACAAAAGTGCACATATAAGGGAACACAGAACGTCACTCACTTTAAAACACACATTGGGTCCAGAATAAGAGTAAAGTAAGGAACTACACAATACAAGATTTAAGACAAAGGCTTCCAAGTATGCTATATGAGAAAAATCTGAAACTGTAAGACACTTGGGCGGAAAATTACACTTCATTTGCATAAGCTGTGAATAAAGGTGTTAATGTCTTTATCTTGGATTTTCTTTCTCTAAAGATCTTTGATGGTATAGACAACACAACTAATGAAATCGCCGAGTTATGTGGAGCGATTCTTCCTGATCCCGTCTTCACAAGCGGTTCCGATTCCTTTCTTCAATTCACTACAGATGGCAGTGTGACGCGTACTGGGTTCCAAGCAGTCATAACATCAGCTCTTACTGGTGAGTTGCAGAATGCCAACAAAACTATTGTAAGATTGCATTACAGCCTATTACTCCAGCGAACGCTTGGGGTGTGTACTCCATTATGTAATGAAACAAAGAGTTCTGTACCTTAGTTTGCACCAGAGGGGTGAGCTTCGTTGAAAATTTACACCAAGAAATATGTGCAAGATTGGTCTTGATTCTCGACGATTAAATGGAAGACTGTTTTTAGAAAAAAATCAACTTAAATCAAATAGGCCCGACATGGTGATTAACAACAAAGTTTTAGTTGTGACTACGAGCTCTCACTACGTATTTACAATTGTTTTCAAGTCCAATTTATCGGCCGAAGCCGCGAGGCCTTAATTAACTTTTTCAGTCTCGTCTCTCTCAGCTACTGATGTGATGTCAAGTGTCTACAAGCTTACCCACAGAGACACGTGGAGGCTCTGTCCCTAACAGTGACTACTAGTAGGCTATGGGATACGATTTAGGAACGTAGCCAGGATTTTGGAAGGGTGGGGGCTTCTTATCCATATAAACGAGGAGGGCTTTCTTGTCGGTTTTTTAGTTTACCTGGGTATCTTGCCACAATAGTAGAACTGCTATGCATACTTATTTTTACTTCTGAACTCCTTCAGGCTCTCTGTACGGGATTTTCGCATTGGCATTTTATTCACCAATGCCAGCAGGGGTGTTTGTCAATAGGAATTTTGAAGATTTAAGGTTTAAGGTGTTAAGTTGCTTGGTTACTGAATTTTTACGTGTCTTGACAACCTGTTTCAATGTTTTTACCTTTCTTATATAAAATTGCGATAACTTGCTTTGTACAATCACCCTGGAGAAGTCTGAAATAAAAGACGAAAGCTACGTGGTGAGATGCATTTCACAACTTTTAAACTCGCAGTTGACTCCTTTTATCGTCTTAATCTTTTACATAATTCTTAAAAAGCTTAATCTTTTAAAGCCATGAGGATCCTGCAAGTTTCCAGAGATATATTGTTGCTACCAGAAGCTGTACTCTGAATATGTATATATATATATATATATGTATAAACATATACATATATATATATAGCTAAAAAGAAGTAGTAAATAGTGCTTAAAGTTTGTGAAAAGTTCCACGACGTTTCCCGTACCTACTTCATAAGTGCTACGCAGTACTTTGACCTTATATATATACATATATATATATATATAAACGTTTATAAATATACAAATATATGTATATGTATACATATATCTATATTAAGATATATTAATATTTTTACAATTGGGTGCAAAGATTGACGAATGGCGAGGGTTTTCGCTCTAGTAGAAAGGGGTTTGCTAGGAAAAAGGGGTTTCGCCTGGCCCATCTGAACCCCCTCTGGTTACGCGATTGCAATTTGTAAGCTCCAGATTGGTCCATAGTTGACATGCTCTTAGCGATATTAATATGAATGAATGGAAAGATAAGGTTGAACAATCAGAGGAGAATAAAAGATTATGGAAACCCAACAATAAACTAGGCGTTCAGAAAGTCCGAAAGGTAGGGACTTGGTGATCAAGTTCAAAAGGGAGGAAGAACAACTTGTACACAACAAAATTTCGACCCTTTTGATTGGTACTAGAGCTCAGTCTGTACTACATGGCACTATCGACAGACATTACTAAAATCTACTATTTGCAGGTTTTTGAAAGCGACTTAAGGCGAAGAAATGGAGATACTGGTTCGGCGATAACAGAGATCGCGACAGACGATACAAGCGTCCCTGACCTAAACAAATGCAATAGGTGTCTCCTTGTATAGAATACCCACTTAACTAAATTTTTTTTTCTTGCAATGATGATTGACAGGACGCAGTCAGAAACGAATGGTCTTTTTAAAGAGGCTTTCATGATACCCATGAGGACCATGATAACGGTTGCTCATGCGTTTTGAACGTAATGAGTAATACCGTGGTATAACCACTTATCTATTGCAACTCCTGTCATCAGAGACATGAAATTTTGTTGAAAACATCTTGTTTATAATCTAAGAAGGTGATATGGTATTTTTCTGTTTTTACAGTCCCCACACCAGGGCCGACAACTCAGCCACCGACATATTGCGATAATATTTACACCGATGAAAGTGAGACTGTGACTTCACCAAACTACCCCAACGACTATGGAACAAACGAAGACTGTGGGAACACCATTCAAGCCCCAGCTGGACGTGCTATAAGGCTGACTTTTCAAACTTTCGATCTAGAAAATAGTCGAAATTGTGCTTACGACTCTGTCAATGTAAGTGTCTCAAGACGCATAATTTGTAGAGGAAAATGGGCTCCTTCAAGAAAGAAATTCACCTTGAACAGAGAAACGTCTTAATTATGCAGGAAAATACCTCTTAAAAAGAATAGTTGAAAAACAAACAAACAAACACACAACACACGCACAGTCTCATACCTTTACCACTATCCAGTTGATAGCAGCTGGCAAACCGCATGGTGTGTGATACTGTAGTGTCTCTTTCCCTATTAAAATTTCTTATTTTCTTGTTTCTTTCAGATATACGAAGGAAACTCCACAAGCAGTCCTCTGTTGGCAGGTCCCTTCTGTGGTCCAACAATTCCTCCACCTGTAACGTCATCCGGCAGTGTTATGTATGTCTACTTCGAGTCAGACAGCTCTGTGCAAGATTCAGGATTCCTTGCTACATTTGAATTTCTTGTAATATGAGTTTATCCTACAGTCATCATTAAAGGCAACAGGTAGTCGCCCCAAAATTTTCTTTGAAAAATCAGCAAACTCTTGCAAATCTCCTCTTATTGCATTACAAGCACCTCTGAAGACGTTTTGAACATAACTATCACAAACAATAGGTAAAGCAAGGTGAAATTCTCCTTGAATTCCACAATTCACTAACAAAAATACTGTCACATGATCAAAATAGACCATTCATGAACTAGAGTGACAGGATACACTCACTCTGTTTGGGGTGACTGCCTACTGCCTTTAATGATGTGTCTTTTGCTCTTGGTAGGCCTAATATTTCTTACGTAATCAATGAAACTAGGGGAAAACGTCCTTGCTACGATCACTTCTTTACACTTTTTCGAGGGCAAAAATACCAGCAATGATTTATCATTGTTAAACTCAACTCCCAGAGTTGTAATTCTTAACTCAACTCCCTTAAGGGTTACCTCTATTACAAGCAACTGGAATCAACTGATACAGTTGTTACGGCTTGTGGTCGCGAGTCAAACCAATAACAGCGAAAGATCACAGAAGAACGAGATTAAAATTCAACAACTTAATGATTATTTACAATCTCCTTATCTTACTTAAATTTACAATAATTAATTAGACTTACTCACAATCCTTTACTTAATATTTGCCTGGTCTGGTCCAAGGGCTGGTAGTGCATGCACGTTGACGGTGGCACAGTAGTAGACCTGCAGCGTGCGGTAGCGTAGGAACTGGTTCCACGAGCGAATAACGACAAGGCTAGGCGATGAATGATAACAACCTCAATACACAGTGTAGAAACAGCGTAAGGCAATTTGTCACAAGTGTGAATTGTCAGTGGCTGGCCTCATATGATTCGGTCAACAAACGGACAGCAGAATAACGTCTGGACTCGATGGTGTCTCTCGATGAAGTATTAGGGTATCTCTCTTCGTTAGCAGTTGTTGAACTACCTTTTATATGCTAGGCTTTTATTCGAGAACTCTCCAGAATTTAACAGAAACTTCTAGTGTACACAGTCCAGCAATTACGAGAACGTTCCTTAATAGTAACTTCTAGAACACACAGTAGTTGTAATTGGGACATAACGTAAACAGTTCTCACTTCTAGACAGTTCTAGAAAGGCTGCGTTGAAGTTGAATTCTCTGGAACTTTCCATTCGCTCGTCGATGGATTCAATCCGGTGTTCCTGACGGGTCGTCTTGTAACACAGTTGAAGCTATTCCGTTAAGCAAAACGTTAAATTTATAAGGTCTTCTAAGGATATGATTGCAGAGACAAAAGTGTAGAACAAAAGCAAGTGATTATTTTAATATACCCACTGATTTAAAGATGAGAAAATCACCAAAGCTTTCGTTGTCATAACATTTAAAAACACAGCTGCTATTAACCTAGATCTTTTAAGAGATAAAACATGCAAAGAGACGTGGAGACGGAATTTTGTCTAAATGAAGGTACGAATAGCAATGTGCGAAAAATATGCCATGCATATACTTGTAGGGGCGTTCGAGTGGCCTAGGTGGGCCAGAAACCTCTCATAAGAGCCATTGTAAAATCTAATAAGGAAGATCCGCCAAAAGTGTAAGGAAAAAAAGACAAGAAATCCTTGGGATATTTACAGAATGATGGCCAATTAGAAGAAAACTCAGATGAAAGCAACAACTTTACTGTAAATTCACAAAATGTCTGGTTGGCGGCCAATCTGTAAGAGGTGGTAAGGAGAGAGTGGCTCGGGTTAGATGAATGAGCACTTGGGCTTCAGTCTCCTTAAAAAGCCTCACTAATGACAATCTTTAATGCATTATTTTAATAAACATTGTTTCACCCATACTGAGCTCTTTGCAGGGCATAAAACAAATATTTGAGTTACGCAAGCGTAAGGGCGTCACATTGGTTGGAAACAACTATCAACTGAAAGGGAAGGAGAGGGAGAGGAAAGGGGGGCAGGGATGAAAGTCTTGTGCGGAAATGACAAAGAACAGCGAATTCCATGCACGTTGTCACAAATACTGTTACTTAGTCTGGCTGAATAATTTATATTTAAAATCTACAATCACAAGAGTACTTGTTTCAGAGGTTGAAAAATGAATCTCAGTCATTAAGCTGCCATCTTCATTCCTTATTCATGTTGCTAAAATACAGAATATTGAAACTTTCACTTAATTTGAAAAGTCTGTAATAATTTGACTTTCTTGTACAACTCACATTGCTTGCTTTTTTTTTAAATTAAAATGTGATATGTGATCTAGAAAAAATTATTGTTTTCCTGAACAGTGTGTTGTAAGGAGAGGGTATACATATAGTTAGGTTAGACGCTATAAAATCAGACAATTGTGTTATTTTAGCTCAAGTTACAATGGCTGTAGAAAAAACTAAGCAAACCAAAGACTTCTATCTGAGAAGTACATGTGGAATCACACGTTATTTACTCAAGTGGAAAAACTTCACCACTTTATGTAAAAGCACAGGAATGTTCTAGATGGGAGTTGAACTGACGGGATTCATTTGTAAAGCTTGTAAACATTTAGGTTTGAAATTTTATAGAAACACTAAAGTGATAATGAAGGGAAAAAAACTAGACAAAAACCATTCTCCAATAGATGCATTTGTGAGTGACATAACAATGGAAAAGTAAGCCTTTATTTTTATTTCCTCATAACTTCCTTGCAGTCTTTGCCGACGTGCTCTTCTACTTTTGTCGACCCACTAATGCGATATTAACCCCAACCCAATAAGTACCACGGCGTTGCCCTTGTGCCCCATACAGAAATCGGACTGTGACCAACGTATCTCAGCATGCAAATAGCAAAATATTTTGCCATGTAGTATAATAGAATAAAAGGGAATGCGTTACAAAATAGATCATCCAATACTCCATCCAGTACCGCCTATAGGGCACTTTAGGCATCAATGTTTATGGGCACTATTCAAGGTATTCGACAATAAGTAGTCTTCAGAATATTCTGAGTAAGTCTCCAAATTTTGAGCCACCATTTAAGTGGTTTAAAAAGGCCTACTATGTGCTGACTGGTTTTATTTTCAAGATAACATGAAACACTTTGAACAGTCTCTAAATTGTACTGTGATACTGCATCATTCCATTAATTTTTAGTCATCAAATTATAACATCCAAATAACCTATGCATCTGCTTTCTAATGACTATGTATAATTTATTTTCTTAATTTTCCTTTGAACGTTACGATAGACATAAAATATGACATAAAGACAGCAGCCGACTTGTATGAATCATTTTGGTAAAGATAATTATTTACGGAGGATGGTTCAAGTCAGACCATTGATAATAATCATTTTTGACACTGCATAAGACTCTTCCATTCGTGCATTTAGTGGTTAAAGAAAAACTGTTTTCATAAATCTTAGTAATTTTGCAGACCATTCCTGACGGAAACCAGGGATTTCTTTCAACAGGAAAATCACTACCTTTTCACCCCTCTTTTACCCCAAATACTTTATTTCGTAGAGCTAAGAAAGGCTTAGTACTTGGAAACAAACTGTTTTGTCTGTTTTCCTTGGAAAACAGAAATTAAAATAATAATCATAATAAAATATTAATTATCGAGTTATAACAACCTTTTGTGAAAACTAATCATTCATTTCTGTTTAAAAAGGTTTGAAATTTATAAACTGCAAGTATGTACGCTTATTCCCGAAACCTTTTAACACAGCTACAATCCTTAGGGAGTTTAGCTACAATCCTTAGGGAGAAGCTTAATCATTAAATTCCTAGCTGTTTAGAAATGTTTCAACTGTTTTTGGTTTTTGTAAGGGTAATCAAAATTCCACATTGGTGACTGCTCTTTGATTGACATCAAAGTCAGAAATGCAAAAGATGTAGAGACGCTCATTTCATAGAATGCAGGGAAAGTGTTCTGATTACTCATTAGGGCCTTGTATACTCACCAGAACATGGTCTTAAGCAATAAAATAGGTTTGTACATGCACAAGGAGGAGCTTAAGACAGTTTTGGGAGGAGTTAGAAGTAACTTAGTTGGGAGAATTGAAACTGTCTGGGATGACGATATTCGCCCTTCTAGCATTGCAGTGCAACAAGCTTTTGTAATCTAAATTAGTAGCCAATTTAAGATCCCAGACATTCTCAAGCAGAATCGGTTACTGGTGCTATGGCTAATTCCACAAAAACTATCTGTATACGTGAGTTCGGTAATCAGCTCCGGAGACTCCCCCTTTTCGGAGAATGTACTTTTCGTCCGATCGGGAGAAAAATTAGTCATGGGCGCCGCCACTTTTTGCATTCTACTAGTCACAGTTCCACGCTTTCTTTGTGTACATTGTCAGTGGTGAATGGGTTTTAGATGTCCCTTACAAAATTTTTCGGTCTAATATAATAAAACTAAATGTACATTCGGTAGGTGTATTGAAATAGCTACCGAAAAACTACGTCCTTATGTGTGGTTCAAGACGCCGTTCTTGAGAAAAACTCAAGTTTTAGAGTGATCTTCGTTGTTTCTAAAGCTTGTCTTTGTTAGGCTAACAAGCCTATACAATGTGTTGCATAATGTTTACCCCATTCAGCAGAATTTTGGTTTTCCCCAAAAAGGGAGAATCTCTCGAACTGGTAATGCGGTCTTCCGATTGGGTCACAATGTCAGGTTTACCTTGGCAACGCGCGAAAAAGTCTCTCTTGGGTGGGTGTGGTACACTTCACCTTTCAGCCATTCCCTTTGGTGCATTGTGCGCAAACATTTTCTATTGACATTTGTAACAATGAAGCTTGTCAATCGGTGAGCTCTAGGTTTGATCCTCGGCATACTATTGCAGATAGGGGAAGAAATTGGGCCTTTCATGATGCAAGCTCGATTTCGACACACAATATTTGACTGTAGGGCTTTCTCTGTTTCGTCCTGTCAGTGACAATAAAATTTTAAAAGGACCCCCATTTCCTATTACTTTGCATACCAGTAGAGTCGCCAGGAGTTGGTGATTGGGGAGGAGGGCACAACAGGACATTATGTTGTAATCCCAAAGCAGATACCCTTGCAAAGTCAGTGTAAAATTGTGCATATGCGTACCTGCAATGGGTGGCATCTTTGACAGATCCTTCCTTTGTCCCCTTGTGCAGGCGCTGTCCTGAGGGAAAGGTGTAAGGGGGAAGGGATGTCCCCCTCCCCTTCGAGAAATGTTTGTTTATTGAACATGGCTTTGATACAAAATGGTGCTATTTTTGGCAATTTTGGAACTGATTATACGTTGGAAGATTCCTCATGGTAATTCAGTGAATTTTTAATTTTGGTTGGGCGTTAGGGAAGGGTGTGTTGTCTAAGTGGATTGTTGACAAACCCACCTCTTGAGAAACTTTGTGTTTATGTTATGTGACCTAAATGTACAATGGTGCTACCTCTGGCAAATGTTTTAACTACAGTATTACATCCTTAGAAATTCTCATTAATAAGTGATATTTGTCGGTGGCATGGCACTCGTTCCACAAAAATGTGTAACGACAAATACATACTTCCAATCTTTCACGTCATACTACAAATGTTACTGCAAAGGCTACTCGTGATATTCAGATTGCTCTAGGGTCCTCCCTTGATGCGAGGTCAATACATAGGTTGAAGACGCAATTGTCTTTTTCTGAAGAGCGCATTCGTCGGATATTATTACTTAATGGTCATGAGATGAGGATTGCGAACCGTGACGAATGCGCGTGAAACGCAGCGAAAGTTTATGTAAGCTGATATTCATTGAACGTTTAAGGCAGGTAATAAGCATTAGGTATTTTGAGGAATTTGTAATCATTCGTGAAGGTGTTTCGATCACGATATATACATACGACTTCATGAAAAGCATGACAGAGTTACTTTGTTGTGTTTTACATTTAGGACACAAGTGTAAATTTACCCTGTATACATACATACATACATACATACATACATACATACATACATACATACATACATACATACATACATACATACATACATACATACATACATACACACACATACATACATACATACATACATACATACATACATACATACATACATACATACATACATACATACATACATACATACATACATACATACATACATACATACATACATACATACATACATACATACATACATACATCCATTTCTCATGGCCTTACACTTAGGCTACTGGATGAAAACTCAGGTTCCAGTTATTAGACCAAGCCAAGGAATAAATATCCGTTCAAGGGTTATGACAATAATCCCTTGTTGCTATTTCATGTAAACTTTAGTGTCATCTGCAAGCAGGTAAGGAATACTGGCATTGTGTAATAGCTGTCCAACTTTCGACCTACTTATTCACAGTTCGAACCATATTTCGACCTATATATATATATGTATATATATATATATAGTAGGTAGAGTGACGTAGCGACTTCTTATATGAATGAGTGAAACAACGCTGTATTGAATAGTCGCATAAAGACCTTAGGCCATTGTTCCTCTAACACAGGCACTTGCCTTATACTGAAAGAGGATATTTATATGTGAATGGAAAACTTAGCCTCAAGCAGGATTCGAACCAGCGACCTCCCGCATACAAGGCGGATGCTCTCACCACTGAGCCATTGAAGCCTATGTGACAAAGCGCGGCCAACTAAGTTTAAATATAATACTGATGGGTTAAGTTTTTCATTGTTACGTCTTAGGAACGCGTCCCATGTAATATTGAGTAGGTAGAGTGACGTAGCGACTTTTTATATGAATGAGTGAATCAACGCCATATTGAATAGTCGCATAATATTTATATGTGAATGGAAAACTTAGCCTCAAGCAGGATTCGAACCAGCGAGATTCCCGCATCTAAGGTGGATGCTCTGACCACTGAGCCATTGAGGCGTATGTGACAAAGCGCGGCCAACTAAGTTTAATAGCACCATCCATTAGGGCAAGACCCACAACTGCACTTAAAGTCCTCCCTCTGATTTTCCATTCACTTTAGAACGACTGTCTTTTAAGGTCATAGGACCCTTAGAGTAAAGTATATGTTAGGCTCAATGGCCGAGGCCACAAACGCTAAATGTGCATACGGAATCAAATTGGCATTACCAGAATGAGTCATGTTACCCCTTTGTTGTAATGTAAGCAATGTACTACTTTCGATCGTTGTAAATGTTACGCTAGACCTAATTCGTGCGATATGTTATGTAGATACACGTTATCTTGAGGTTACTGTTAGAGTAGTTTTCAGTTCTTTGGGCTTCGTTGACATACGAGCGGAAGGGAGACCCCTCCCGTAGTTCTGAAGGGCCCTGTTCTTGGCCAGATATTGACCAGATATTTGGAAAACGTCGGACAATTTCTCAGACTTCATGTTTTAAAGGGGAAAATGGCTCAGCCCTCTGCATAAAAATCCCTTTCTTTGAGATTTGCCAGAAAGCCGGAAAGCATCACAAAACAATCCGAAATTATGGACCAACCACATATAGAGTAAAACCGTACAGTTCCTCGACCACCATAAGTTTTAATATCCAGCCTAAGATAACCTATCTCTGAATTAAATGAAGTGAATCACATTTCATGGAAGAAAGTTATATGTCTTGAGGATATCTCTTCTGCTCACCGAAACATGGTATGAAACAAATGGCCCTCTGCTTTTGATGTCTTTTTTCAAGACACGTAGAGAGAGTAAACGGCAAAGTAGTCTAGTTAACTGGTCCGCACAAAGGCTCTTCAGTCCCGGGCGTCACTCTGGCGCGTTAAGTCTTCCAGGTGGGGACGGCGCTATAGTCCGAAGCCGCGAAGCGCAAGAAGCGAGACTATTTCCTACCATTTTTAACGCAATTAGCTCTTCACGAAATGTCTCATTTGTGGTATACAAAATATCCCCGCGGACTTGGATGCAGACTATCCCAGAATCTTGAGTGACTCAGTCTGATCACAATTTTGTTACTTTTCCAGGTTTTACCTTTTAACTAAGCTTTTTTTTTACCTTTTAATTGGAAAGTGCGTATCCAGATACTTCAAAACGGAAGCTTAAAAATTCAAGTTTCAAAATCAGGGAGCTTTTGCTGGTTATAAACAGAAGTGCGTAATTCGGTTCGATTTGTCAGACAATATACACTTGAATACGAATTATTTAATCTTTTTAACGAGGAGAGACTTTGATGGACGTTGTGATTCCTCTTCTATTTGTTTGACTTTACATTCCTAATAAAAGTTTGATCATTATATACTAATTTAATCACAGTCAGAAAAATTTTGTCAAGACAATTCGTTGAAGTGATCTGTCCTGAAACTTTTGTCACCTTTCTAGTTCATGTGACTGTAAATGCACTTTTAAGTGATTCAATTCCTTTACATTATTTTAGTTTCTTCCATAGGTTTACTAGCGACAATCTTCATATTGGGTTAAGGTTAAGTTTTTTCTGAAATTTGAAAAGATTCCGGATTGTTTTTGAAATAGCGAAATTATTTAATCCCGTACTGAGCCTATTAAAAGTGTATGCTGGATTGAATACCCAATTTTGTATACCATGACGCCTGGTGATATTCCGGAAATGGGTTAAGTCATCCAAATAGTTGTTTTGGAGATTTGGTTTCACTCTTTTTGTTTGTTTCCCTTTGATGTACAGGTGGACTCCAATAATTTCCACCCCCTTGAATATCTATACTCATCCCTTGATTTGAACTCCTCTTAAAGGACTTTGGACTCTCCTGTGAATTATACACAAATGAGTATGGTACATTGCTCTTCAAGTCATCAAATACTACTTGTTGACTTTTTTTTTTGCCCTTCACTTTACCCTTACACTGCCCCGGCGTATAGAATTCGACAATAAGGACAACAGACAAATGTCTTCTTCTTGAATTCCTTTATGGGCTGTATTAATTAAACGCACCTCTGAGAGGCTGAAAATCCCCCATGTATGTGTGTGTGAGTGTGTGGTTCAATATGTAAGATAAATGTAATTACAGTAAATATGTACCCTGAACATCCACATCAGTAGTACAACCCTTAAAATGATTAACACTTAAATCCAAACACACTATAGTACATGCCACTTAATCAAATATAAAAGAGGGACTAAATTCACAGAACAGAGCAGCTCATTTGATCATAACACTCCCAAACCATGAATAAAAAGTGACATTCTGCTTATTCCGAGACATAACCTACATTAGACACTCATTTACGTAGGGAAAACCCAAACCAAGAGGTCACGTGATCTTTATCATCAAATGCGATGAGTAGCCTATACACTAAACCCTTTGCCTAACAGAAATTAATACACTCTGGCTAAAGGCCTAGCCCAAGGTATGGACCGCAATTAGGTTGCAGTGAATAAGATTGATTTCATAGTTCATACACCCTCTCAGCCCTTTATATCCAACTGCTTCTTCAAAAACGGACTTTTGCACATAATATATCAGAACCATCCCCTAACTAAGGCAAAAAAGACAAAATTGAATTACGAGTTTGGCCCACATGAGAAAACAGCGTGGGGTGTCTTTTGGTCCCTCAGCAGGCAACGCTGAACGTTTGGATAAATATGAATAGCGCCACCACCATTTTCAAAACAGACACTAAACAGCTTTGACACTATTGGTAGAATTTAAGGTAAATACAGAAAAATGACAACAACAGAAAACAGTCCTTTTCATTAAAAAGCTCTCAAACCTGTCACTAGCTTTTCTTCGCCCAAAATATTGCCTCCTTACGTCGCTCTATTTTCTAAAGCCAGTGCATTCTTTAGGTGAACTGGGGTGCCTGTTTCTACCTGCTAAAACCCACAAAATTCGCTCTGTTGTCCCACAACCAAAGTATGGGGACCATTATCAGGGTTCATTGAACAACTTTTCACATTTACTTGCTTGAATTGAGAGATGACTTTTACTTGTCTTACGTTCCTTCATTTGAATATATTTGGGTTTGTTTTATGAAACTACCAAATGATTATATTTTTCAAAGCTGCTTCGCAACTGTCAATAGCTAATGCTCAAAACTTTATTTCCTTTACTACACCATGATGGCATTAATTTGCCTCCGCAGTAGGGTGAGTTCTTCTGATCAGAATGATTGTGTCATGACTTTCATTAATCGTATCTTTCGGTTGAAGTGTTGTAGTTTTAGCCTTTTTAAAATTCGACTATTTTACAAAATTGACTAAATACGGAAAGGATATCCAAACATTAGAAAACATTTAATTACAACACGGGATGGAAGACAACAGCAATCTGTGAATGCACAACACATGTATGAACATGACTTTGAAGATAAAAAACTCCCTAACATTTTATTTTCGGTTTGTGCTTAAAAATTCCAAGCTCTGTGGATGGAAAAATGGATTTCTCTAATGTATATGGACATGTAATCAAGACAGCTGTTTAACTCAACAATAATAGATTAAGATTTCCTTATGAGATGTCCATTGGAACCTTTTAAATATCTTTTCCGTTCTCAAGATATACATCTTCAAAGTCTGACCTTTCTAAGATTTCTCATAGCTTTGCAAAAATTGTGATGTTGCACAGGGTCTGTATTCCTCTTGTTTGCACAGGGTCTGTATTCCTCTTGTTACTTTATAAAGTATCTGTAAATTATTTAACACTTTGTTTTCAGTTTGCTTTTTAATGTGAACATTTTCAAAGTACTCAATAGCTTTTCCGAAACAACCCCCAGCATGCCAAAAACATTATAACTGTCAATATGTCAAGCCCAAGACAAGTCATGAAGTTAGCATTTTACTAAACGTCGGTCTTTGTATTCCAGAATTAAAGCCGGAAAGTGAAATACTATGCTCAAATCAAACTACCATGAAGAACTTGGTTCTAGAAACATTGCAAAGAATGATTAAAGTGGGCAAATTTTAAGACCCCTGCTTTCATTTCGTTGCCTTCAGGAAACAGATTTGGGTAATGCATAAATTTATTAGTAACTCAAAGCAAAACGTTTACGATTATTACACCTGTTTCATAACAATGCAACAAGCTCAAAAATTAAAAAATCTGTTTCTGTCTGCCGACGTACAATGGAATGTTGTAGCCCATGTGTTCTATTAGTAGGAGGATTCAAAACATATTTTAAGGGTGTCGTGTTCCATCACATTCACCAACAATTTATTTTATGTACTGTTATTCAATAGGAAACGCCTAGAGACAAACAAAACCTGAAAATATATGGAAGCCACAAACCTACTATCCTCCAAAACTTACAACTATTGGTTGCTTCCTACCTATAAACATATACAACAATTCATTTTGTACCTCGAATGGTGAAAGACTAGCACAAGTTAGTAGCTACTGTTACTCCTTTTATTGCAAGCCAGAAATGTCATTTTTCTTATAAAATTATCACATTGGCCGCAGATGTTAATATAAGGGAATGTACGTAACAAGGATATTACAAAGGTGGGTTCGCTAGGTTTGATCTTGAATGAAAATTCATTAAAAGCTCGAAAAAATATATTGAGGAGTAAACAAAGGGTGATGGTGAGGTTAGAATTTGACCAAAGGTGGTCAGCAAACAGAAGTCCCGACAGGGGCTAGGGACGTGGAAAGGAACGACAAAAGCGACTTGATTTAGAAGAGCGACCGGTATCAAATATGGGGATGGGGAGAGTTTGTACATGTTGTCATTCAATTCAATGGTAGATATGGCACATATCATACAAACTTATTTTATCAAGCTTTATGACAGTTTTTGCGGGGAAATCTGACGAACAGAATGCATACATAGTAGTAAGCAAAGGGCGCCAAATATATAAGTACATCCTAGTAAAATCGTTGTTCATCTTTAGTGATAAGAAGCGTTGTGTCGTGTCGAACCGTTTGCTCAAAGTCGTTCACCAATCCCTCCTCGTTCTAAGCTAAGCATTGCCGTAACCACGGAACAAATTTTGTGTGCTTTTCAACATCTTCACTTGGGCCAAAGGAGTCACGTAGACGGTTTTGTGAAGCGCCAATATTTGATGTGCCGTTCCTGGAATTTGGTCCTGAAGAGAACTTGAGAAGAGCAAACAATTGTACAGTGGTTACGGTAGAACACAGTAGAATTTAGATCTGAAGAGGGCGAAAACCTCTCGTTCCCTTCTAAAGAGAATTAAATTACCAAAAAAGAAATCATTTTTGCTGCTCTCAGATGGCCGGCTGAACGGTTTTAGACCGCTGTCATAGGAAAGGGGTCTAGGAGGGAGTGTCCTTCCTTTGGAGAAATTCTTGAATATTTGATGATGATGGTGATGATGATGATGACGACGACGACAACGGCGACGGCGACGGCGACGGCGATGGCGATGGTGATGGTCGTGGTGGTGGTGGTGACGCACATACCCTTAACAAAATGAAAGGAATAATGAAAAGAGAGTACAAAGTTAAAAACAACGTGAATATTAAAAACAATCAAAAACACATGCAAGGGTTCCTTTCTTCCATATTATTGCACTGAGGACCCCGCCATTGATACACCTTCAGTACTTTTATGTGAGGGCTTTGCCATTAACGAAGAATGAGCCCTCCTTTCTACTAACTCTGGATCCTCCTCTGCCAATTGATGATATCTGAGCGGGGGAAGGGGGTTGTTGGACGTTTAGGTCATGGTCGTATGCCTAAGATTTTCTATGAAGTAAGGTCCAACAATGTTGCCGAATGAAGATGTTAAACACTTTGTAAAACATCTTTATAGTGCTATTTTTCCGCTTTTTTGACGTGCACCCATCATAGCTAAGCCACTTATCTCATTATTACTTGTGCGACATCTTGAGTGGAACTATTACTGCAGAGCGAATACAACTCCTACCATCATCCATCCTATAAATACCCAAACCCTCTATGACATCAAATCGACTGGCAGTTAGTCCAAATTGGACCATTAAAATACCACACAAATAAGGAGTTTGATTTCCGTCTTCTGTTTGGTGTGTATCTAAGTGATCTGAAGACTGTTACGTGTTTTATTGATTTCTTGCCGAAGGCAAAAGGAATCTATGCAATCACGCTGGCGAGATATGTATGTTTGCATGTGCCTTTGTGAAGTTTGAATTGTAAACGCAATATCTCAAGAGAGCAATGGTAGATACTTCTAAAACTTGGAATATAGAATTATAGTATCAAGAGAAAGATCCCTATTGATTTTGGTGGAGGTCAACGGTCATGTGAGGTCACCAGATTCTAAGCCGAAAATATTGTAAACACGATATTTCTAGGTATGAAGCATGGATGCTTTTCATACTTGGCATGTGGATGCGTTATAGTCAGAAGATGAACCCTTTGGTTTTGGTAGAGGTCAAAGGTTATTTGAGTTCAAAGGAGGTAAAATAAATTCTTCAAAACTGCTCGTAAACGAGATATCTCAAGATAGTTTATCATATGAGACTATCAGAGGTGAAACTAGAAAACTCTCGTAAACCAAATAGACAGTGGGAGGTACCTCCAAAATTGTTTCCGGCGTTTCGTGAACAACGAAAAGTTAAGACTGAATTTTTGTACTATTCCAAATATAAAATTATAAAAAAACAACATTTGCTGTTACAGTAATAATTCTTATTTGAATTACCTAATTATGAATACGTGTATGCTGTGATTATGGCATGATTAGCAATACCGTTCGTTTAATAAGCTTTGTGATTGCGTAGTGGAGTAGTGCTCTGCTTCTAACACAGACGGCAAGGTTTCGATTCCCTCCTAAGACACTTTCTTTTTTCATTTTTTGTTATTCAATTTTTGGTGGGGTTCAGCGATCATGTGCGGTCAGCAGAGGTCAAATTATGACAACATCCATACCAGAGGTATAAATTTGAAGGGCAAACCTCAGTGCAACAAAGCACCCCTTTTAGGCAAGGAATAACTGGTCCTTTGGACATTCTGGTTCATTAAGTAAGAACCAAAATGTAAAACATTCAGGCACGGAAGATTTCCAGAACATACATACTTCCTTGTACACATATGTGATTGACTCAATTATTCCAAAATTACACTTTCTTGTCACAGATAATAACCTAAACAGACTTCGGTGCACATTTTGAGGAAGATTTTTGGTCCATAAAGAGAGTTTTACTTTGGATTCATGCGCCGAATGAACGTGCGAAAATGGAACAACTACTTGCTATATCCAATCATGCTTAGAAGATGTCCTCCAGAAGAAGACATAGCCAATGAAGGGGAATGTTGTCCTCATTGTGCAAGTAATATATAGTCAGATACCTTTTTTAAAAAAATCTAACTAATGTTACAGTTACCCATAGGCATACAAAGCTGGAGACTGAGGATTCCCCAGACAAAATGGTAGGGGGAAGCACATTTAAGTCCCTTCTGCAAGGACAAAAACCCCTTATTTTTCCACTCTGTAAAATTTGTTATGTTTTTTGCAATAAACTATCAAGCTTTGTCAATAAATGTCTCCCTTCCCTAGTAGAAGACAGCTTTCTACACCCACGCAAATATCCGTTCGTTTGGTAGCCTTCGGTTTTTTATCTGCCCCGAAAACAACAGGTGCATCGGCCAAAATAAAAAGTGCACGTTGTTTTATCTCAATTACTTTAACCGCTTTAATACATATTGACCAAGTAGGTTAAGTTGATGTATGTAATGCGGCAATTACGTACCTGTCACCGTAAGTATAGATTGAGTGGACCCCTTATCAGAAGGGTCAAACCGCTTGTCGTTTCACTTAGTTTGCTTCAACATTTGCCATTTTAGGAATAAATTGTGTACTTCATTTAGCAAATGCTTGATATTTCGACGTTTACCTGGAATTTTTGATTCAGGAGTAAGGCACTTTAAAGCTTTTAGCACATCTTAATAATAGGTGAGTTTTTTATTACATTTTTATGTTATGACTATCTAAAGGAAAGTCGACGTCCATAGTGGTACAAAAAGTCCATACAGGTACAATTAATCGTCAATTGTCTATACACGACGAAGCCTTACATAATGTTAATACATTGCCAATGGAGTATTCGGATGCTAATGAAGTCTTTCTTTTAAGATATCTGTTTTAGAGGCAATACAATTGGCGGAAGTAAGGCTGAGAGATTAAAGACGAATGGTCCTACTCAATATTTTATTTCTTAAGATATAAACTATTTTTACTTTTTTCGTTTTCAAGTTGCACAACATAGATATAAAGTGAGGGTTTATAGAGGGTAGACATTTTATAACTAAACATTGTTCACTGTGACCCCTAAACTGTGGCGTCCTCCTGCTTCTTTTAGGTAAAGGTACAACACAGTAAAGACTATGCGACACAAGTAATCAAAATCTTTAATTTCAAACTATATTTCCTTCAGTGAAACAATACACTCTTAAAAAGTTGGGTAAAATTTTTGGGCAATGTAGAGGTTGTTTAAAGTTTTCCCAATGTTGGGGAAAAGAAACAAAACCTTGTTGACCAACATTGGGAAAATGATTTATGTGAATTCCTTTACCCAACGCAGGTTAAATGTACCGCCAACTAATTCTTTTAATAACAGGTATTTCTAAATTTATACTTTCACAGTAATTTTTTGCAAAACGTTCACTTATACTGTGGGAATGTTTACTAAGACAATTTGAGAAAAGTATCCGTTTTAATGCTGTGAAATTCTATTAGAACACCGGATAAGGTTTACATACCTTTCATAAGAATGGCGCATTCCAAATTTTTCAAAGAAAATTTGTGATTTTCAAAAAATGCAGGTCTATTTGAAATAAATTGAAGCTAGCAATGGTGAATTCTTGCAGCAAATCATGTTTCTCAGTTGCACAATACAACATAAAGAAGGAAAAATTGAAATATCATGAAGAAAATTGCATTATTAATTGTTAATAATAACAAACAAGTGTCACTGGATACATATATAATAGCCAAACCAAACTAATCAACTATAAATGAACTCCCAATTAAAATCCTACTACTTTTGAAAGTGGCCAGCATTAGCATTGCCGGTAGCTTTCAAAACTTTTAGAAGGTAACTTCTCTGAAATATTCCAGTGTGGGTTCTTAAAATAAGAAGTTAATTATTCATCAATAGGTAAATTATTGAAAAACTTACCCATCTTCTGGGGATAATTTAACCAGTAAATGGTAATATTTTGCCCAACTAGCCAGTCGGGTAATTTTCAGATTACTACGTGTTGGGTAAAATAAATGACCAACAGTTGGTAAAGCATTTACCCAACCGAAATTGGTCAATATTTGACCAACAGTTGGTTGGACACATAACTGCCCAGTGTTGGTCAAAAGTTGGTCAAAAAATTTACCCAACTTTTTTAGAGTGTAGCACACTTTCCTTCCCAGGGACTATAATATGAGACGGAATGACATATTAGGTATCCATACTGGTAAAGAATAACTCATAAAAATACCGGATACACGAGAGTTTAAAAGAGTTCATCACACGACTCTGCGTAATATAGTTTGGTGGCTGGCAAAATGCTGACTACAGAGACTTCACCTGGGCGTAGCTCCTCCAAGTACGTTCAACTTGAATCTTGGTCGAACCAAGAAGGCTGTGACGAATAAAGAAAGATCTTTAAATGGTTCTTTGTCAAATAAAAAAGTATCCCAAGTACCTATTGCCACTGTCATACATTACCCACAATTGCAGAATTACGATGTCTCCCTGTCTTAATGTCAGTCCATCGGTTAGTCATTTAATTCCTCTTTAAGCTCATTACGTTCCAACTCATAGTTCTCTGAACACTCACTTCTTTACACATTCCTTCTAAAACCTGCCTTATAATTGGTATTACACCGAGTGCACCAATTTATGAAGTTTTCTATTTTTTCTTAGTTCAATAAACACAACACCAAAACATTTAATACTCAACTATTAAACATTTAAAAATTACACACGATACCTACATGATGATTTTAAGTAGTGCGCCACTCCACCAGAGTATTTCCATCTCCATATAAGCCCCGAGCATGTGAACATCTTTAACCACCTTCTTAATAACACTCTGGCGTTTGAAATTATTTTTCAAAACAATACTGCCTTCAGCACATATATCAGTACAGGGCCACACCCAGACTTACATACAAACGCGTGCTTCGACAATGATTTTAACTCTTCATCAGTTCAGTGTTCATTTTGTTACAAGTTGAACCACTGACAAAACCAATCCTTTAAGACCTCGGCTAGCTCTTTCTTCAGTGTTAGCTTACTGATATCTCGAAGTGAAGTAAAGAAACCCTCATACAGAGTGTTGAACCCAAATCTTCCTAACAATGTTCACAGCAATTGTATACAATAAAACACTGACTAGCTGGAATAAATCATAGTCTAGCTGGCCTACATAAACACAACAAACATACCATTGTCCTGAATACTAGGTGGCAGCTTTACTGTCGAGTTCATAACCTTTGGTGCATTATTAAATCATGCATCATGCACTTCTTGTACAACCGAATTTATGTACTGTGCACGAATGTAAGGGTACTCAAAATCACCGTGACGATTGTAGAGCAGTATCTCCCAAACCTTATTTTTCACAGAAGATGATTTTGAAGGCATTTATCTTGGTCAGCTTGTGTGCCAATGCGTTCTCACGTCTTCCAGAAAGTCAAGCATATGATGACAATCATGGAAGATACATTGTGGTATTAAAGGTAAACCTTTTGTCCTGTTTTCTATTGGAACTGCTCTATTGCACGTCATGTTGTGAATATTTACTGTGTTGGGTAAAACATTCATTTTTCCTTAGAATCGTGTTTTACGATATTGACCATTGTGTGACATAATTTTTGCAAACCTCAAATCAAATTTTCAGAGTAGATTCACGACATTTATAAGACGATGTCTTTTAATATCAGGAACGTTTGAGGGTTTTAAGTTTGAGGGAAGAACCTTTAAGCACCTTGATGATTTTGAAATTCTTAAGGTAAAATTTAGCTGTTATAAGATTCAGGTGAAAATACCAGTGGAAAGAAACTTTAAACTGAACATTATTTAGCAGTTATAATCCCCGGTTGCGACGGCTCTTTTTACATGTTCTTTTCAATTGTTTAATTTGTTTCTGTCGTAGCTTATGCTACCTGCTATTACTGCTTTCTGCCCTTCCTGTAAGAGTATCATACATAAGCATCTCGTAGCCTCTCTTGTTCCCCTCTACCTTTTACTCACTTTAATAATTAGGCTATTTATCAATAACTCTACTTTACCTATTGCATTTCTATATGCCTCAATAAACCATGTTGCTACTGGCCGAAATACATTTCGAATAAGTTCCATATTAAACAATGCAAGCTTATTTTTAGAAACATAATTTAGCAAGAAGCAGACACTTAAAATGAACATTAAAAAGTATCCATTTAAAAATCTTTTAATGAATACAGTTGAGAGTGAGTCTATTTCTTATTACAAATGGTGACATCATTTCAAACGTTTTAAACAGTTTATAAAAACGGCGTTGACTTGTCTTCAGTCGATGCAAAAAGAGAGACAAAGGTGATAGATAGCACTGCCTTCCAGGGCATAACAAATATTTTGCACAATCCTTTTTTTTTTGCAAATTGTGTACCTTTATCACTTAAGAAGGAAGAAAGAAGTCGCACAGCAGCGTACCATACGACAAGTATGAGAGAATAATTACCTCATAAGGTGTAAATATATATTCTGCTATCCCCTGGAGGTATATATTGGAACATACGACGTTTTAATTATATTACGCCCATAATGCTGGTTTGCTTTAGAAGTCTTTTGAAGTTGAGGATTTCCTGAAAACCGGCATCGCAAGTATGGAGTTTGAGAGTCCAGCATTTCGACTACTTCACCAATATAACAATGTATTAAATGGATTTGCTGCTGAAATGTCTATGGAAGCTTTGGAGAAGGTAATCATTATATATACATATATATATATATATGTTAATGTATGTGGATTTCTAGGGTAAAAACTTTTCAAGCTTAAGAAATTTTCCAAGGCACTTACTTTACACTCTGGCTGGCCTACTTTAACTTGACTCATATGTTATCTAACACACCGCAAGCAACTGTAAGTAACCCCAGCAACCATTCACACCTCTTGCTTGGTCAAACGGAAACTCCAGTTTCCTTAAATGAACAAGGACTGAACCTACGGCTCTTTCTCTCAGAAGAAATTAGATTTCTGCTGTGATAGTGGTGAAGGATTTATAGGATATGCGCACTAGCGTCAAACTCTTAGTAGACTTTCAGTGAGCTATTACTCCAATCAGCCAATACTTACAATATATATATATGTATGTATTTCAACAGAAATAAATGTGTCCGTGTGTGATCATAATTAAAGAAGATACTAAACTGGGAGCAGATAATATGAGAATGCATTTGACAGAATTTAAGTGATATACCATCACATGTTATACATTATACACCATTTGTAAATTAAAATTATTAAGACTTATTTTCTTTCTTTCATCTTGGCTATGATCTCACCTTCTACGAGGCATCTTCCTGTGGCATCAGTTTACTTTAAAACGTGATGGTAATTGTACAGACGAAATTTATTGTGATGTAATTTTATGGATTTCCACTCATATCAATTTCTTAATAAAGACATCAGCGAATCACAATTGGCCACCCCAGTCTTTACACACTTCTTCGAGAAACTAAATTCTATCTCATTCTTAACTTTCTGGGGAAGCAACTCTGGATGAAAATTGTTGCAAGTTCTTTTAATGTAGAGTCGTATTTTAACTGACTACATTTTTAATATCGTAATGTGTGCTCCAAGTTATTGCTTTCAATTAGAGAGAAAGATGATACCAAAATAAAATTAACATATTTTACAGTTCCGTCAGAACAAAGTAGTGGAATACATAGAAGAAGACACAAGATTTTCCGCCAGTCAGACAGAGATACCATGGGGGCTTGACCGAATAGATCAGATTTCTCTTCCGTTGGATGGTTTGTACTCACCCATTGACGGTAAGTTACACAAGGATTCACCATTGTACCCTCTGGATATCAAATGGCGTCTTGGCAATTGAAGGCATAACACCGTTTCTTGTTTGCATTTATTACGTACCCGAACCAAATGTCTTTCGCCACTCTTGCACTAATCAATGTTGTATGTACGTACGTATGTAACATATTATACACCAAAGTTACAAACCTAGACCTATGTAACAAACATTTCCCCTTTCTTGGATCTGGTATGCCCGTATTCTGCACGTTAAGCCTATATAATAGATTATCTATCCCCCGTGAAGTATTCAATATGTCTTATCTATAACATAATATGCATCTTAAATATTCTCTACTAGGTTTGCATTCAGACGCTCAGACTTTTATTTGGTATATTACTATTACTAAGACAAAGAGTAAAAAAATCAAGTAAAACCATATCAAAAATCTTACACGTACTTGACAGACCACGCATTCAAGACAATGCCTAAAATCATGAGACATTTTCGACAAGTGGTTTTTCTGCATACTTTCTAAAATCTCTCTTCCCCCACAAGTTTCAGTTACTGCAGTTCCCTGGAGGAACGTTTACACTGTTTTAGGATTTCAATACACATGATGGGGACAGCAACATTGTGCTTAAAACGGATTAATTCTTTAAGAATATAGTTGCGATTCTGAGTGGCAAGTCCATGTTAGAACATACTCGGGGACGCATTACTGAAGGAGTTTCCCAGGCTCAGGTTAGTAGTCCCTGATGGCAAATCCTGATTACCATAGGGAGCTGAAAAACACAGGTCACATTTTTAAACTTTGCTTGCATTACCCTGTCTTTGAGAATTGATATAAACTGATGTTAACATTAGTTAATTGTATAATATCATTTTTCCTTCAGGAACTGGAAGTGGTGTAAATGTGTACATCATGGACTCCGGTATTTATCCGGAACATAATGACTTCGAAGGAAGGGCGGAGATTGCTTTCGATGCGTTAGGAGGGGACGTGAGACTTTTTTGTTGACCCCACTTACTTTAAAGCCTATAAATCGGCACACTTCAGCCATGCTTATAAATACTTTATACAAAAAGCAAATGCAGTTTTTACCGCTATGCTATATCATTAAGAGGATACAGATGGTCCAAGTTATCTCACAAATTTGGCAGGCATTCTTCACATTATACCCAAAGTGTTCCACATTCTGTGCAAGTTAGCGAAATTATAGAAATATTGTACATTGAGTACTAAGAGCAGACTTGTGATTAGTGTTCTCTTTTAACAGCCTCTTCCATCTTGTTAGACAAAATGTTTCCAATAAGTTTTAGTATAATTCATTCGACTTTCAATTTTTACTAAACAGGAAATCCTCATTTCATTTCACTTCAGTTAATTGCTATAACAAAAATAGTGTCTTGCAGCTGCTAAGATAGGAACTCTTGCCTGCATCAGATAAGGTGGTAGTAAGTCCACTTGGGAATAGTTTCAGGTTTTCGCCTGCAGTAGGACATAGCCTATAGTACCGTATTTCAGAAAACAGTATTTTCTTACATTTCTTTGTTTTCACGTCAAGGGACGAGACTGTTACGGACACGGGTCGTTTTGTGCAGGTGTTGTAGGAGGCGCAAACTACGGTGTGGCCAAGGGTGCTTCCATGAAAGGAGTCCGTGTATTAGACTGTAATGGGGATGGCTATACATCAGAGATTATAGCTGGTATGTATAAAGTGGAAAACGCCAACTTTATATTCTGATGATCTTTTACTACCAACTTCCATTTTCACGGATACGATTTATGCAGCATATTTGAAAAGTGTGGAAGCATTCATTCTTGTCTGAAGTTAACATATGTGATTGTGCATTCAGATCAGCTGCCCATTCAATAATTCCGGACGAGGTAATAAATTGTGGAGGTTTTAATAATTTAGTTGCTTTTGTTAGTGCGCAATTTCTACACACCAAGTAATTACTTCTTTGGAAATGTTTGTACGTAATCTCAATTATGCTTTTCCCAAATGAAAATGTCTACATGTAATAGTGATTGTAAGAAGTTTTGTTTGGGGTGGAGAAGGAGGGGGAAACAATTATCTCTTAGTCACCACGCAATGCACAATATTAATCTGTTAGACCAAGGGCTGAATGATATAACAAAATGTATATGACATTTGTGAGATGGAAAAATGCTATCGTCCATAAAACCATAATAATTTCTAATAATGTTGTATGTCCTGATAAATGGAGACATCAGTTTCATGTTTTGTGGGACAATTGCCCTTTGGGCCCCTATGGCGAGCCGCTAATGTCTACATAAACCTTTTGGAGTAGTTAAAGGTTTGTGGAAATGTAATTGTCATAAATGCCTAGTTAGATTAAAGAGTATTAAAAACGTTAAACATCGAATGTTGCTCATTTTATTACTCAGTTACCAGACTACAGTTTCTGCACCCACATCATTCAAAAACCTGGGCTGTATATGCGAATTCGTAACGTAGGTGGATTTACAAGATAATGGGATGGATTTACAAGATACGCCTTATGTTGTAGTTTGTTTTAACTTCATTCCAAGGACAGTTATGTTGTTAGTATACTCTGAGGGGGGTTAGGTTACTGTTGACTCTGTAGAAAATGTCCACATCACACTATAACTGGTAAGCAAATCACAATAATTTATGTAGGGGCAATAAAGGAAGTGGAGGCACTGTTCAACACTCCAATTATAAGTTCTTCATAGCTTATAAAAACTCTCTAAAATGACCAAAATTGAAGAAGTATATCTGACAAAAGATGAAAGATATTCCAAAAATATGAAAAGGGTTTTTACTATGGGGTCTTAGACTGTCACTGTTGAGTAAAACAGCTGTTTTCGTTACATGTCCATCTACCTTTATGATGGGAAGTACTGAAATATAAAGGAAAGAAGCTTTAAAGCTGTTAACGAATTACCAAAACCACACGTCTTCATCTAAACAGACCTTACCTTCATTTTCAATACTTACTTGCTGGGGTTATGTACCTGAAACCATGCTAAGCTTATGTGGTCACTGAATAGCCCAGTATTTGCTTACTACGCTTGGTTGTCAGCGAGTTGGTATTCATGAAATATTTCCAATGTTTGTTGCAAAATTTACTGGCAAAACCTGGCAATAACCCAGTTGGAAAGCGAACCACTGTTTCTCTGACAGCTCACGTGATAACATTGAAGAAAGAATCACTGACCTGCTGACTTTGCAACAAGGCGATTATAGTGATGAACATACTTTTCACACTCTTTAATCTATCGTCATTCCGTTTAATGCAATCAATTTTAGCCAAATACACCAAGATTTCAATTACCTAAGCAAGTAACTAAGCACTTGTTGTGTACAAGTAGTTGGCAATGTCCTTAGAAAGGTTCAATAAATTCTAAAATTATTTGCTAACTCTTATCTTGGATATTAGCCATCGTAGTGTCGTATTGGGACCTTCTTGGCTCCTAAGGTCAGCTGCAAGATTTCATGAATATGACCCCGTTTAATTTTATTTTTATGAGCTTTCCATCAGTAAAAGAACTGATTAAAATGTCACTAATGTAGATATAGCCTTCGGCTTGTTGCACCCCAGTACTTTTAATTGCTGTTGGTGCACAGATATTCTTGGTTTAAAAATTGACTTTAGAAAATGGTGCATCGAATATCAGATCCTTAGTCTTATTAATTAAGAAAAGACTCATTTAACTTGTAATAAATATTTAGAAGATCGCATTTGTCTACAGAAAATATCTAACGGCATTTTGTACGATGTTTTTACTTTCTTAGGTTGTGAATGGCTAGTGACGTTTGCCCAGCAACCTGCTGTGGTGTCGGCTTCTTTCAGTGGAAGCAAGTCTGAAACCTTAGATCAAGCCATTTCCGATCTAGTTGCCACAGGTACGTGGAGAAAGCTTAATGTCGAAAAGTTTCTCACGTAATCCTTTCTGGGTGACGGTCATTATCTCACAGTTCAGTGGTAAGAAACATAAGCGAAATTATGTATTGTCAGTGTTGCAAATGGATAAACCTATATGACGCCCTTTCTTTTGAAAATAGATTCTGATAGAATTCTGTTTCTTACAGGTATTGTGGTAGTTGGTTCAGCTGGAAACAACGCCGATGACGGGTGTTCGTACTCTCCAAGTGGATCTGCAGAGGTAGGTTGCAAACCAAGACATCACTATAAATACAAATTGTTACCATTTCGCGTAGTCACATTACGAAAAGATAACAACTATGTCTGCTTTTGCCAGTTATGTATTATTTCGATTCTATAAATATTTTTGATGGTTGAAAGTTCTTTATATACCCCCGAGTAACGGGGAAGGTGTGTTGCAAAATAATGTAACTACATCAAGATTTTGAAAACCAGAAAGCCCAAAGGCTTAGTCATTACTTACTGAAAGGGGTGATTTGTTGCACTGAGTGCATCCCGAAAATTTATACTTCTTTACTATATCATTGTTTACAATGTTTTCACAACTTGACCTCTGCTGACCTCATATGACCTTTGAACCCCACGAAAAAGCGAGTAACAAAAATGAAAAAAGTATCTTAGGGAGGATTCGTACCCCGAACCATCAGCGTGAGAAACAGAGCTGTTTTTTTTATTTAGCGGTGAACCCACTGTTTTACCGAGTTTGACCTATATACAGTTTTCACAGTATTTAACGAAATGGTAAAGTATCTGAGACCGTTGGACAGTAAACAGAGCTAATTACAAAATATTTCAAAATCATACCAAACGCTACTTGCGCTAAAATAAAAACTGAGCAGTCGATTGAACTCATAATTTGAACTACACTGAGTGTAATTTAATAGAGATGTCATCCGGTATCAAAAATAAAACGATAATTTGTTTCCGACTCGTGGTAGAATTCAATTACTTTTGCCTTTTTAAATATGCTCCAGAATTTAGATATGTTTCCTTTTATTTTGACAAAGTGATAAAGTCTTTCGACTTTCATCCTTAGCGAATTGTAGAAATACTTAATATCGATACTTAAAAATAGGTTATCGTTTAAGACAGATAACCTTGCTTTGTAGATTACCCTCTTGTATACAGTAAATGCGAAATCTACTAAAGTGTAATTAAAACCCATGTATTGAGATTATTTTCCTCCAAATGGTTCATTAGTTTCAGGCAGGCATGGCGCCACAGGGAGGGGCAGGTCAGGCATTTGCCCCCCTATGGTTTTTCAACCCCCAAAATAAAATCGTCTAAAAACGTTTTAAGACACATAATTTTGTACGGAGTGGGGTGAGGTGTTATAGTTTATCACCCATCTATCACAATATTAGTTAAATTGTTCGTTACAAAATACCTGAAACCTGCAATACCTGAAACATGCAATCCCCTCACGGATAACGTTTTCTGTTTTCTCCATTGTTAACGTGAATGCAGGTTAAGTATTACATAAACACTAAGGCCATTATACATAACGCGCAAACAAAAAGGGCATAGGAAACGAGAGTAAAGCTAAAACAATACAGTAGTATACCCTAAAGCCAACTTATTGTGAGACCTTACACCTATGGTGTCACAGAGCAAAAAGTTTTCCCTCTCTTGGAGAAAAGGTGCATATCATTGCAAGTTACACCAAAAAATACAGACAGCTAATTTGTGCATTAGGGGATACGCCTGATCCATGAATTTTTGTCTAACCAAAACCCCAACCCTACGCGTAACTCGGAATATATTTTCGTCCGGGGGAATCTTCGGTCTTTACTGAACCTTCGAACAAGTGAACCATTCGTCTATGGGTATTCCCCCCTGTCCGGATTATGTAATCTCATACATTTACTGTCTCTCCATTCCCAGCATGTGCCCATTTAAAATTTAGAACGTGAACATATATATTGGGGGTATCATAAGTCAATCACTTAAGGAACATTTTGACAACAAAAATATAAAAAACATTTAATAAAATGAATTAAACTTTGAAGTATTATTATATGTCTCCCTTACTGCATACGAGTAGGAAGCGGGGGGCTGGGGGCTAAAGCCCCAGTCAAAAATTTGGGGGCAGAAGCATACTTCTGCCCTAATATCCAAAGTCAAAAACCCCTTACTTGTCTCTTCAGTAAAAACTGTAAAAAATTTGCAGTAATTTTCCTTAAAATTTGCCCAAAATGTTGCACCAAATTGCATCTGAGGCCCCTCAAATACCCAAAAATTTTCCAAAGGGGAGGGGACACCCCTCCCCTTAGACCCCTCCCCAGGACAGCGATCCGAAACAAGGCTCATCCTCCAGTCTCGAAAAGTTACCTTCGCCTATGCCTTATTGTGCTTTATTTTGGTGTTGTTTCGACTGAGTAATCCATTAAAAACGAATTTTAAATAGTAGGTGCCTGGCCGTACACAACACAGTCTTTACTGTATGAAGAAATCTTGAGTCAATCAGAAAAAGAGCAAAGAAAAACAGGGCGATGCCACATGGGGCAGGGGGCAACCGCCTCCTATCATTTGCAAGAACAGGGGAAAGAGAGAAGGAAAAGAACAGGAAATAAGAAAAGGAGAAAACGAAAGAGAAGATGGGGAAGCGAAGGAGAAAGAAGAAAGGAGGAGGATGGGGTAGGCATATATTTGATCCATGTAATTAGTCCAGAGCTTCCAGGAGGCCTTATTCCGGTGCCTGCCAGCCTTTAGATACCTTGTATAATGCATATATGAAGCAACGAAAATATTCGTAATAGTTCGTGTTTCTGTCGACTCAACGCACGTATTTTTGAGTGAAAACATACCCATACATAAAAGGGGGTGGCTTCAGGAGGTTTGTTGACTACATACCCTTCTCTTAGACAACAAAGGCTACTCTCCTCTTTCACTAAACCAAAACTTAAAATCAATAAAATTATTAACACTTTTCAGCCATAGCTCAAAAAATACCAAAGACATCACCATTTTGCATCTAAGCAATCTTAAATTAAAAATATTACTCAAAGGGAAGCGGACACCCCTCCCCTTAGACCCCTCCCCTTAGACCCCTCCGCAGAAAAGCATCTTTCCCCAAGCAAAAATTAAAATTCAATAAATTATGAACACTTTCTTACATATATGATCAGTTCAAATAGATACCAAAGATATCACCATTGTGCATCTAAGCAATCTTAAATTAATAGAAAAGCATCTTTCCCAAAACAAAAATTAAAATTACTCAATTATAAACTTTCCAGCCATATATGATCAGTTCAAAATATGTACCAAAGACATCATCATTTTGCATCTGAGCAACCTTAAATTAACAAAAAATTTCCCAATGGGGAGGGGGGACACCCCCTCCCCTGAGACCCCTCTCCCAGGACGGCAATCACTCATCTCACGCTTTTCCCCCTATCGAAATACCCCGGCGCCGCGCCTGGTTTCAGGGTAGTTTTACTCCATATACTGTTAACCACAGGATATGAAAAGATGGAAAAAGATTTTCAGGTTCAATACCACACAGAGTACGTAGAGGTGACTCTATCAGACCAAACTTATAGAGCTTTTCGTATGTTAATAAAATATTGTGTAAAATTTTAAAGTAAAGTCAGCTTCATAAGTTGTATTAAGCCCCTTGTAGACGTTGGGCCACGGTTTGGAAAAGTTGAGATCCGCAAACCTCATTTGCCAGAATATTGCACCTTTTGGGGGGTTTGAGTTACATTCGCGCAGATGGTGGGGAGCTCCCTTAGTGGTTAAGCAAATTTTATCATCGATATTAAGATTAATGTTAGGAATGTCATTTTCGTGGTCATTAACGACTTTCTCTGAGGCGAAACCGAGCTCTTATCCACTACGCCATCAATGAACTCATTCTACGTTACATATTTCTAATTATGTTATAGTCACAGCATCTTTTTCACGTGTTCATAATTAAGCAATTTGAACTAGTATTATTAGTGTAACAGTTATGCTTGTGAAAAAATAAATGTTGTTCTCTATAATTTTATCTTTGAAATGGTAAAAAATTCAGACCTAACTTTTCGTTGGTCACGAAACGCAGGACGCAGTTTGGAGGTACCGCCCACTGTCTATTAAGTTAACAAGATTTTCGTAGTTTCACCTCTGATGACCTCATACAACCTTTAAACTCCAACAAATCTATAGGATTTCCTCTCTTTTAAAGTAGCACATCTTTATACCAAGTTCCATAATCCCTGTCTTGAAATATCGTGTTTTTTCAAGGTTTTCGGTTTTTGACCTCTGATGACCTCAAAAGACCGCTGACTTCCACTGAAAACAATCGGGTCTTCCATTCAATATGATAAAGTTGTATACCAAGTATGAAAACTTTCCGTCATTGCTATCTTAAGATATCGTGTTTACAAGCAGTTTTTAAGAATTTCGTATTTTCACCTCCGGTGACCTCAGATAACCTTTGACCTTTACCAAAATCCATAGGGTTCATCTTTTGACTATATCGCATCCACATGCCAAGTATGGAAAACATCCATGCTTCCTACCTAGAGATATCGTGTTTACAAGGTTTTCGGTTTTTGATCTCTGTTGACCTCACAAGACCTTTGACCTCCACCAAAAACAACAGGTTTCTTTCTCTTAATATGATAATTCTATTTCTCATGAAAATCATCTATCTTTGCTATCCTGAGATATCTTGTTTACAGGCCAAGCGTCACAAACACACATACATACGTACACACGTACACACACAATCTCCCGCGTGATTGCATAGTTTCCTTTTGCTTTCAGCAAGGAATCAATGAAAGAACAATAGAATACATAAGCAAACTAGACGTTTCAACGTTTAATGAACCACATACTTACCGTTAACGCCACTTGAATTTCCCATCGCAAACACGTTGGTATTATGTTAAATCTAAACATAGTCACCTTCTTTCATTTAAACGCCACGTATTGTTTTACCGAAACGCATAAAAGTGTAAACAATATGTTCATAATCACATCATTCTTCTTTCTTAGGTGTTTGTTTTTTATCCAAAAGATTTTATCTGAGTGACACCCCCTAATATATTCAGGCTGCTATCTGGGGGGTGGTGTTCGCACCCCCGGTTGAAAAACGTTACTATACTCTCATTCGTGGCTAGTCGCTACACGCAGCGTTTGTCACAATTGAAGTCACGCCCCAGTATTAAGAACAATCCTAAATACGAAGGTGATGACAACTTTATTTAATCACTTCTGTTGCTTCTTACATAGTGTATAACAGTATCAGCAATGGATGACAAGGACACACGAGCTAATTTCGCAAACTACGGATCTTGCGTTGATTTGTTTGCTCCTGGTATCGACATTACCAGCGTGTGGATAGGAAACGCAGACGCCACGTACACCCTAAGTGGATCTAGTGTGGCAGCGCCCCACGCCGCCGGTGAGGCATTATTTACAAAATTTTGAGCTTGTTAAAAAAAGTTCAGTTCTAAAATTCATATGGTAAAAGTTGTGTAAATCTTCCCTTTTCGTATTCCTTTCTTCTATTAATTTAGCACTTAATATCATAATAACCAGTTACACTTATAAAAGTGCATACTAATAAATACATTTTTTATTTAATAACTTTAAGAATTTATTAAGCATCTTTGGTATGGACGCAAAGCAGAGCAGTTTGTAACTTTGATTCAACTACGATGGAGTGTCAAGAAAATCCCTTTGCAAGAGGGTTTCTTTCTCACACAGATATCAAAGAGATTACACTAAGACATTATGGCAAGCTTTTAAGTTCGTCCTGGACTCACCACCAAGCTTATCATTTGCAATATCAAAAACGAACTGGAAATCGTACCCCTCTCATAATGGCACTACAATCAAAGCTTCTGAAACAGCGTCTGTAAAGAATGAAAGATTATCCAAATTATATCTGTGTGGGCAAATATTAGCACAGGTTTGGGCATTACAGTACAAGTCAGCAACGTTAAATGTACCGTACAGGTCAGGTGTTGAGTATATTACAGGAGAAGCAAGGCTTAAAGTGTACCTAAAGTCTAGAATTACAAATAAATTTTAGAGATTGCAAAATGAATTCCATTCATCCAACTCCGATTTTCATGGCTTACTCCTTTGATGAGAAATGAAATTTTAAATTTATTCACTTAATTTAAAACAGTCGATTGAGCAATAATTTGTGATGCCCTTCTTGTACAACTCACATTACCTGCTCTACTTTTCTTTTGAAATAAAAGCGCTTATGTGGCTTTGAAAAGTTACTGTTTCTTGCATAGCATGTTGTATAAGGAGGGTTTGTTTAGTCATCCTATAACAGTAAGGCTGTGATCACATTTTGGCACAAGGTGCAGTTGCTTTCAAAAAAAAAACAAGAAACACAAACGCGGTAATTTGAGTATTACAAGAGTGACATCACATATTATTGTGCAATCTACTATTTTAAATTAAGTAAAAAAGCTTGAAATTTTACCTCTGAGCCCAGGAAGTTGGACTATTTGGGTCATTTTCAAAGCTTTGTAACATATATTTTTGAAATTGTACACTTAAGGTACTCTTCAAATAAAAGGATGTTGCACAGTGAGCAAATAAATATATTGCCTCCCCATTCGTTTTCCCAGTAATGTTATGAGTCCTATGGGTTTCCTGAATTAATATAATATTGTACCTGTTTCTACAAAAAAGAAAAGCATCATCTACGATTCTTTACATTTCTTATACATGTGTTATTCTGGTTTCAAAAACGTAATTTCATTTATGTAGTATAAAAAATAAAGACGTATAGAATCACCATACCAGTCTTAATATTCTTAAGGTGGAAATGTTACCCACATTGCACCTGACACAAAATATAGATAAGATGGTCTAAACATTCAAAGACTCAACAAAAACAACAAAACTAGGAAAAACATAAAGATTCCAACATAGAGAAGTTCCACTCCAGAAGCAATGAAATAGGGAAGAAAGGCTGTCTTGACGAAAGGTATTTTCTTGACGATTTCCAAAGATAAGAATTACGATTAATAGGTTGATGTCCCAATAGATGCGTGGCAAATCAAACGTCCAAAATATTTCCAGATCAGTAATCAGGCTGAGAGGGTCTCTAACACCGTAGATAGACAATACATGTTATGCTTCTATTCTTAACAGAGCGTTTTCCCCAAATGTTCCTCCAGCATCCCTCACAGAATCTCAATCTGGTACCGCTTTCGAACAGTTAACGTACGTTGGTGTGCCATTTTCCTCCCTCAGTTCAGTCTGAGTGCCGTCCGCTATGTAAAATGGTTATGTTCGAGCTTTTCAGCGTTTCTGAGGACGGTAACCTTACTTGTTGGAACAAAATCTTAACCAGCAAATGTTTGTCCCTACCCAAAACGATTTCCTCGTCTCTATGGGCCCTTTCGATTTTGCATTTGCTAGCCCCTGCCTCCCCAATAATATTAATTGCCAACTGCAGTATGGACAATTTTCTCGCCCCGATTTTACCACTACAATTTGAGAATTTCTTCTACTTGTGTATTGAAATGCCGTGCCGCTGAGAGTGCTCGTCTGTTTGCGACTTTCTCGTCTAGCATATTGCAACGCAATTTAAACTGTTAAATGCTTGGTTCACCTCAGTCAGTGGCAGCTCCCTAGATGGACTATATCTTATATGAAGTATTGCTTTGTTGAATTCCTGTTGCAGGGATTTGGTTTCCTTGAGCAAGGTTTCCAAACCGAGTGTGAATTCTTCACCGTTCGCGCAGTGCTCATTTAGATAAAAGTAAGGACCGGTTGGCTAACGCTATGAGTTAAATACGGCTGCCGCTTCTTGACTTGTTTTATACAAAACTTCCTTTCGGTCTACGGCATCCTGTCATTTGTGATAATCAGTTTGACAGGAGTAATAAAACACTAAGAAACGAAGAAGAAGAGCAAAAGACTTCTACAGGAAATTTAAGGGAAAACTATTTAGCGCATTGCACCTATTGAACGTATTACTATGACATCACTGGCTCGTTCAAACCCAGGAAACGGTCACAGAATTATTCAGTGCAAACTGTTGTGCCCAGCGTACACTATACACATTCATGTTTGGAAGACTTTCAAGTCTGCTTCCTTGTAATTACTTGTTTGATAAAAAATATTTAAATTTAAAACACAGATGACTTTCTTAGTCTATTTTTTTTTACAAGGAAGTGTCTTCACGCTATTGCTATCTATCAGTTTTCTTATCAGTAATTGTAACAAATTTTCGACAAATGGAACATCACACAAAATACGTCATTGCAGGAGCTGCTGCAATTTTGCTTTCACAAGACAATACCTTGACCCCTGCTGAAGTAAAACTCAGTCTGGAATCACGGGCTGTGATGGGAACTGTGCAACAAGCCGGTGTCGGTTCACCAGATAGAATCCTCTACATCGGGGAAGGGGATGGACCAAATACTCCTTCCCCTGCCTTAGGTATGGAACTCATTTTTTCAGCTCAGGGGGGAAACACAGTCTAATAAACCTAAGTAAAAAGGACCAGCTCCATGAAATGGTTGGCATGAAGTTTTTGTTTACGTGACTTAAGTTCGGAACATGGAATAAATGCCTTCCCTTGCTTGTTTGTAATACAAGTTTGATATCCTTATCACACTGGTATCCACACGGTTTCCTTGGCGATGCTAATTTCTACCTTACCCACTTTGGTGACCCCCATGTATGCAGAGGGCATCAGTTCTCGCCTATCTTACCAAGAAAGTTTTCTCCAAAATGCCCTAAGATTGCCAAAATTCGCTTTGCCAAGGTCTTGCCAGCTTCATATTAACAAACTCTTTTACTGATGACTTGTGTCCTGGGTATGACGTTAAACTGCATCCAGGTGGGATGAGGAGGTAGTGCGTGGCGAGAAGTTTGTCCCCAACTCTCGCCTATAAAATGCGCACATGATACCGTTATTACTCATCCCATGACTGGCGGGTTGTCGGCGCCACAAAACTGGGCAAGCCCCCCCCCCCCTCCATGGTTGGGCCCCCTATGGGCTGGGGGTTGTAGAATATGCCCACGGTATTCCCCGCCTGTCGTAAGAGGCGACTAAAGGGGAGGACTTGCACTGTATTTGAACAATATTTGAAACCGAACTTGAACCGTATTTATCTAGTTGACACTATATAACACATTCGTGTTGGTGTGTCGTTAAATCTCATGTAACTAACTAAATTTACTGATGACTTTTGTGACCTTAAGAGCGGTTGCTGTCACGAGTTTGAAGAATGCGGATCCTGGACGTGCATTGCAAAGAATTATTTTTATCCAACAAAGCTGGTATTTTGAAATGGCTTTTGATAACTGCAGTACCATGTGTCTAGTACTTTTAGACTTCACCCAACATTACTTGCTTTTGTTGTAAATGAACTCGCATTTTCTGACAAAATTTTTACCCAGTGTGCACAAGAAACGTTCCCCAAAATCAATCTTTACGAAATATTTTCTCTTCAAACTTAAAATTTTGTTTTGAACTGAAGAGTTTTCGGACTAAATCACTGACGTTATTAAAATTTTTGTGCAGTTCAAGGAAGCATTTGTTAAAAAGGGTACTGGGGCTTTGATCTTTTTCAGAGATGGTGAATAATTCAGTTATAACCATTCTCCCACATATAGTTAAAACAGAGGGCTTGAATTCCTGTTCGTCCTTTTACAAATTTTTCAGGGTATATGTGACTAGGCCTACACATTGAAATTTGCACTGTGTTATAAAAGAAACGCTTTCAGTTTAAGAACTGCTATTTCATTTAGATAGCAACACAATATAGCTTTGAGGGTTTAAACTTTCATTTTGTGCTTTAAATTCTAGCGTGTAGTGACACCATCACCGAGGACGGGAGTATAATAACATCTCCGAATTACCCGAACAATTATGGAAACAACGAGGACTGCGAATATCTAATAACTGCTGGCCAAGGTTACGTCATCTCATTGACTTTTGACACTTTTGACATCGAGGACGGAAGTACATGCCAGTATGACGCTTTAGAGGTATGCACCGCATTTCATCTATAAAATAAAGAGCTTTGAGTCATATTAATATTTACCACAAATTTTTTAATGAACAGTAAGTCTTGCATTAGTCGACACTAGGCCTGATAACTTAACTTTGGTGCAAAACGAAAATGTGAATTAATTTTAATATAGTTGTTTATTTTACGAGTTCGTCTCAGGCAAATAGAACAATGCGGATATTGAAAACAGCGTCCAGTCTGTCAGGGCGTCTTTATTCCAGGAACCATAATTCCTGGCTATAAAACGTTGGTGGGAACATAAAGTTTTGTTCTCAGTCCTCATTCAAATGAAGCCTCTCCTACAATGCAAATATACACGTACTTCTCAACATTAATTGTACTAATATACAATTACCTTGATCAGATTTACGACAGCTCTTCAGCACTAGCATCGCGTAAGATTGGATCCTACTGCGGGAGTATTAATCCTGGATCCGTCGTATCTACTGACAATGCCATGTACATGGAATTTACAACAGATGAGGTCATTACCGGTCAGGGATTTAGAGCAACTGTTTCCTTCATTCAACTTGCAGGTGATTATTCTATGGAACGCACTTTAGACCAAAATATTATCCGAAAGTCTCAAAAAGAGAAAAGTCGCTGTAAGCATTAGAATTCACTTAGGCGTGCAAATAAGTTATCTTCCACCGAAAACGAGTCCTTGCTCCATCTGTTTTCTTTTCCAAGCACTTGAATATCTTTCACTTATCCAAGGCACTCTAGCCTCTGTAAATACCTAAAGATTGACGGATTTGTGAGTACGTATTAACACCGGTAGTCGTCCTCTACATTATTTTTTGAACTCGCACTTGATATCACAGCTTCGTAACTGTGCTCAGGAAATTTGAAAATCAAGAGTAGTCGTACTGACTTTGTTCTTGAACTCGGAACCTTCGACTTTTCTCATAATCGTGCTTGGGACTTCGATCTCATACGTCAACAGTCCTGGGGAAAACCAAAATTCTCCCTAATGGGAGAAAAAAAGCAACACATCGTAGAGGCTTGCTAGCCTAACTAAGACACGGCGTAGCAAGAACGAAAACCACTCAAAAATTCCCGTTTTTCTCAAAAACGGCGCGGTGTACCACCGAACTCCATTTGCCAAAGACCATGTACACAAAGAGCGAGTTTTGGAACTTTGGATAAAATAGAAAAAAATGGTGCCAATGTCCATTTTTTCTCCTGATCGGGAGGAAGGTAGATTTTCCCAAAGGGGGAATCTCCCGACTGTTCAAGTTGTAAAAATGGATAACTGTATTCAGATTTGCGTGGAATACCAACAAAATGATTTGCTTGACTAGCTTCTAAAAATGCATGTTGTTACCTTATACGAATAGGAGAAACTAAGTCAAAAAATTAGACCAATTCATATCCTAGGACATAGGACATGCACGCGAGGTATTTATAGATCTAGGTTGCCGCGTTAATTTCCTCACGAAAAAGTGGGTGCCACGATCTTTATCAACACTGGATCTTACAATTATAGCTCTTGCTTTTGTCAATATTAACAAATTAACACTTGTTAATTTTGCTGTGTATATTTATCCAGCGGAATGTTCTTGTCCTGGGACATGTGACAACAATCAACAGTTCAATTCGCCTAATTATCCCAACAACTATAATGACAACGATCTGTGCGAGTACAAATTCTCTGTGCCACCAGGAAATGGAGTGCTCATCACATGGCTTGACTTCAACGTAGAACAGGCTTTTCTTGGAGGGTGCTTCGACTCTGTTACGGTAAGTAGTCAGATTCAACCATTAGTACCTTTAAATGAGACGTTTGTCCTGTAGTCAAAGCCCTCTCCTTGCCACAGTAGTGTAGATTACATTAAAATAATGCTAGACAATTTTAGCAGTTTTCCCTTTTATTTTATTTGAAAGTAAGATAAGCCAATTAAGATGATTTGTCTCACCGAGGGATTCCCATAAGACTCAGCCCATACTCTGCCGCTGATGAACCTGACTGTATTCTTGTCACTAACGAGGATGTATTAACCTATCAACCACCGCTCAATCGCTCTCACTAAATGTTCCAAGGATGGTTAAGTGTTAGTTAATTGGCATTGATATTGACACTTGATCTTAAGGGCAAAAATAAATTCTCGAAATTCAGAATTATTGCAATAATTCTTTCATGAGCAATAAATAGTAAAGTGACATCACTTACTCATATTGTGTCCGTCCTAAGTTTTGTATTGTTTTGTAGAAGTGAGAGCGCAAGGCAATGTAACAGTGCTAACGTGTAGGTCAAGTATGGTTCAAACGTGGTGGTGATACAGACCGTTTATGCAGGGACATATATCAACGATACAACACCATTACTAAACTGAGAGTGAATTTACAGCAGTAATTTTAAGGTAGCTTAACCCCCAACAGAGCATCAAATGATGCCATGTCACTCAATGTAGCTTTTGAATACAGTTGAATCTGATTTTATCATTGAAAACATACACGATTTTGTTTTTCCTTCCCTTGGATTTATTCAGATTTATGATGGAGAGGATGATTCATATCCTTCTATTGGTGAATTTTGCGGAACGTCACTTCCGGATCCAATAACTAGCAGTAGTAATAACATATTCCTCGTATTCGATTCTGATTCATCTGTAACTCGTTCGGGATTTCAGGGAAAATTTTCTCCTGCATCTCTCAATCCGCCACCCTCCACATCACCTCCACCAACCACCTCTACGACTGTGACTCCACCCGAGACAACAATTTACTTTCCTCCAGAAGGTACGACCCTGTCGGTCACTAATAGGCACATACAGCCTTTCAATAACTTAGTTGCATGACTTTTTGTGTTGTTTAACTGATTGATGCTCTAGTTTTAGCGGTGGTCAAACATACTTGACATGATAATGTAGAAATTGAACTATAGCAAAGTTTTTGAAAGCAATTAAAGGTACCCCACTTGAAAGTGACTTGAAGGTTTACTAAGTATTCCCTGGGGCTAAACATGGCCATTTCGACTAGTTTTCGGGGAGCCATGCATGACAGACCCATAACATAGAGGTTTGCAGGTCAAGGGGTTGGTCGGGCTGGTCTCAGTGTCCCATCTGGAGACGTAGCTCGGAGGGGGGGGAGAACCAATTCGGGGTAACGTTTTGGCTTTCGTCCTTTGCAATTGCCGTCCAGCCGAAGTGACTTTTGAAAAAGTGCCTCCCATAGTGCTTTTAATTTCACGTGGGAAAAATCACTTCCTACAAAAAAAAATTGATGAATAGACTAACTACACGTTGGGACCCAGACTTCACAACGAAGGCTTAGGAGCAGGAAAGTAGACATGCTGGCTTTTCAACTGGTTGTCTTGCATCATTTGTCGTTGATTAAAGGTATGTGACGATAGTTTTATGGTTAAAGCAACGTCCCTCCTTCTCTATAAGAAAGGTCTGAGTTAAATTAAACATAAAAAATGCTGTCTTTTTTAACGCGATTAACGTTTGAACACACTTTCTTAAAGTTCTAAGTATAAATGCTAGCGGAATCTCTCATAGTCTTCAAGACATAATCATTGTTATAGATAGGCAGCATATCGAAAATTTATACCAGGGATAACTTAAACGACTTATTTTGTTTTGTTGTAGGTAATTGCACATGTATGGGGACCTGTGACATTGAGTCCAGACTGTTCAATTCTCCTAACTACCCAGATAACTATGATGATAATTCTAACTGTGTATACCGATTTTCTGTGTCTCCTGGAAGGAGTGTTATTATCAATTGGATTGACTTTGATGTTGAACAAGGACCACTCGGTGAATGTTATGATTCACTGTCGGTAAGCATCAATGTAACATTGCACAAATAAAATAATTTCATGGTTTTTCATGCTATCATTGTTCAGTGTAGGCTAGATATTATTCAATATCATGAACCTTGGCGCGGAATATCCGGGCATAGGAAAGTTATCAGTTGTAAACATTGACTTTGACTTTCATGAATTGGCCTGATTTGAATTGAACGTTATACTCAGAGTGGCACTTTTGTCGTTTCAAAAAACCTCGTAAATTGACTTTGTATTTCACCCAGGTGTATGACGGTACCGATAATACGGCCCCTCTAATTGGTTTATATTGTGGAGCCACTCCTCCAGGTGACATCACAGCATCAAGCAACAATGTCTTCATCACTTTTGAGTCGGATGGCCTTGGGACGCGGTCAGGATTTCAGGCGACTTTTGATGAAACCATAGGTAATGTTTTGCCTAAACAGTAATACGGTATACCATATATCGGTGCACCAAAATGCAACAATTAACGTAACACAAAACTATAATAATAAAATAAACATGCTTCCTCATTTGCAACATGGATCGTGACAAATTACAGTGACCAAAATGCATACAGTACAAGCACGACATGCATAAAAGTACAAGCATTGCCTCTTACACGTAGAAGAAAAACACACTTTGAAAAGTTGTCACTAAATTGCAGTACATTTAGCTGTAACGGAAGATAAGAAACCCTTCTTTCCTTTCATCCCTAACTGCTGCAAAGAGTATAGATGGCTCTTACGTACAAATTTCATTTACCTCCTACCAAAATTGCTGTACGTCACTTTTGATGGTACGTTTCTACATCCTTGGGATATTTTTGTTTGCCGTTCTTCTTTGCTGTGCAGGTGGCATACTTTGCACGCCTTTAAGTTTAATGAAGATATCCTCTGTGATAACCTCTATGTAATTTCGAGATCGTGTTAAGATGATGAATAAATCAAAGAGCTGGTTGGTTCTTTTGAGAGCATTCGCTTTGGATTACAGACTTGTTTGAATCCCTTCAGAACAACCTTAACTCACAAGTACTTAAAGTATTATCCGTGTTTATTGCTTATACCTTTGTACAACAATTAGTTGCTTTATTAAAATTAGTAACTCACTCGTCGAAAGTCAAATAAATATTTTCTCAATTTTTTCCACCCATCTTTAAAAGGGAAAGACGATGGGATTTAGTGATCAATGAACTGCTTAAGTAATATTCAGTGCTACACTCGGAAGCTCTTTAAAAGAAGCTTATAGTTTAATTCTTAACATCTATCAATTGCAGTGCCCACCCCAACACCGGAATGTGATGGTACCTACACTGACGAAGAAATAGTCGTCACATCTCCCAGGTTCCCAGCCAACTACCCTCGGAACGCACACTGTGAAAATAGCATTATAGCTCCGTCTGGCCAAAGAATTGAATTCACCTTTTTGACAATGGACATTGAATTTCAAGACAGCTGTAACTTCGACAGTGTACAGGTACTTTAGTATGCACCATTGCTGATCAATATTCAGAAATAGTTATCAGTTTCAGTTGAAGCAGAGAGTTGTCTAACAGCTCCCTGGTTGAAGTTGTCAACAACATTTTGGACAATTGTATTCAGACATATATAACAAGTTACAGACTGAGAGGAATTAACAAGAAGCATTGCAAAGCTTTCGAACACCGATACTAGATGAGAGAGAAGGACATATTACGTTTCAATGGATTACGGGAAAGAAAAAAAATAGTAGAAAACTAAAAACTAGCATGAAGAAAAGATAGAGTCTAATTGCATGGACATAAATATAAAGACAATTTCATCCAGTTACTGATATTAACGAAGAAAATCAAATTGATTTGAAGGTGTAGGTCGAAGACACCGGTAGAGTTGAGTTGCTAGGAGAATAACTACGTTATTGTCAAAAAAGTATGCAAACCAAAAGACAGATCTAGAGGGGGAGTATAAGAGGTATGTTCGTTGCTCCAAAAAGCAAAGGTTAACGTCCTATCGTCCTATCCCTCGTCGCCCTCACCAAACTGTTTATTTTATGAAAATTTAGAGAGATTTAGTCCTGTGCATGATTTAAAATCCCCTGGAAAATATCCGCCACCCAATTATCACTGAAGTTTACAATGCTGATAAAGTTTAAGGTAGATGTTCAAAGCTCGCTGAGAGCGCCTTTATCTCTTTTCCTTTAAATGGAACTAATTCTAACCAAGGAAAAAATGCAAATTTTGCATTAACTATACGTATTTTATTTTTTGTTTAATTCACGACATGTTAATTTGCACCCAAAGAACTGCAAAAAGTATCAGTTTTTCATGTGTACAATACATATGAAGGGTTCATACTAGGTAGTGCTTTGTTTGGAAACACCTTTAATAATTTACTACGATATCTACCAACTCGTTTCTTGATCAATGGTATAGAATGCTGTGGAAAGAGTTGTACAGAGTTTTTACCTAAGACCACTTTGTGAAAGAAACGATGTTTTCGTTATATGTAAAATAAGTTTTTATTTTCTTTTTTTCTTCGTACAGTTATTTGACGGTTTAGAAGTGAATGAAGCATTCAACATTTCTGTTCCGTTGTGCGGTACCATTGTTCCTCCTAATCCGTTCTACTCTACCGATAATACCATGCACGTCTTCTTTCAATCAGATGCGACGATACAGGGGGCAGGTTTTAACGCAACCTTTAGATTTGTCTAGTTGTCAAATCTCATAGCCAATATGTCTAGTAATCTCTTAAAACTTGAAATTTATAACAAATTTCGTCCTTCTATCGTTTTCTTTCATGGTCATTGCAAAGTACAATATAACTAGAATTAAAGAATGATAAAAAGAATGGACACTGTATAATCGACATGTACACAAATGCTAAAATGATAACCATACAATTAGAACAAGAAATATGAAATATTTAAATTGTTTGACGTTTTAAAACATCATCATAACTGATACCTGCTGAGGTTTTATCCTTTCCCAGAAACATGGTTTAGGTATATACTGTGCATTGCTGGGAAGCAATGTGGTTGCATTCTACGGAATTGGATCGTAGTAAGCTCTCACGTTCGGATGGGTAGGGCTTTTATCTTGAGGGGTATTCACAATCTAAGAAGGTCTGGTCAAATTTGAAACAAATCTGATCATAGATCAATTATTTGACTAGATATGGTTCAGAAATGATCAGAATTGGTTCATTTTTGAACCTGAGCTAGTCACATTTTTCACAAGATTCCTGTTTGGTACCCCTCTGATCAGACTATCTTAAGAGTAAAATTACGTGCGATTTTGCCCGTAATTAGAATCATTAGGGTTTTGGAATAAGTTGAGGGCATGATTATTTCCTAAGCACTGCCCCGTTCTTTCGATATCCCGGTAGTGAAAAGCTTCTTCGTCTTTTCCTAACCCTTCGTGTTGACTGGGCCACTTGACACAATCTGTGTATGTTGTCTCCTAAACTGGGACTAACATTTGGAGGAAGTTACGAGCACCCATCTCAGCTTTGGCCTGCTTGTGTCTCATTCTTTACCGTTTATGGATAATGTCAGATTTTAGTCATAACTACAAACGACAGTGTCACAGCAAACTCCGAAGCACCAACAGGTAACATACTGGAAGACGTACAATATATGAAAAATATTGATCTGGCTGTACAATAATTCTTTGTGATGTGTTCTTGGAACATATTCAATACAGTGGATGTAGAAAAATTAGTGCAGTGTTAAGTTTATATTTTTCGATACGTTTCATGAATGAAGAGTGTGTGAATTCATCCGACGAATACGGTGTGGGCTATGTGTCGAAGTTTGTCACGTCGAAGTGAGGACGCAGATTTTGATTAATTTTAAATGGAATGTTTTAGTATGGCTGTGGTAATAATTTCATTACAGGGTTAAGAATTTTAGTAGTTAGTACTTTGTTGACTAGTCTTCGCATCAAATGTTAAAATTTTCACTGCAGGGGAATATACATATCTCTGCCTCTAATGTGATAGCCAAACAACATCTCCGGCTTAAAGTGCTTAAAGTAACGTACATAGACGATAATGGTAAAGTATGAAGTCCCCGACGGCGTCTAGTCGCCCCGACGCTTAACCTGTTTTTGTTTTCAGTTGGGCAATTTCTTTAATAAGAACCCAAAAAATTTTTCGCGCGAGAGTTTTGTTTGTTTCAATCTCTTCGATAGCTCCGTTCTGTATAGCTAAATAGTTCAATTTCTTTCCCCTGTAACAAGAATCCTATAGGCAGACTACACAGCTTTATGTAAGGTTCGGAATTTCACCCCATATATAATGGCCTAGATTTTTTCGTGTGTTAATCGTAAGGTAGGCTGAGCTATTGACGTGGGACGTTTAACATTATCATCGGGCAAAAGGGGTGGACATAATAACATGTGTGTTTTCCACGATAAGGGTCAACCGCCCTGACAGTAGATCTATTTGCTCTACTGTAAGTTCGTTAATATAGGTTCCGAATGATGTTTCGCGCTCTTTATGTCCTATGCAATTCTACAATTCACAATTCCGGGAAAACAATAAATCAGCATGCAACTCGGCACTTACACTCTAAAGACGTGTTAAGCAATTTAGCACTTATTTTGCCCCCACTTGTAAACACGTTTAAATTCTGAACATGTTTAGCGAATAGAATCTAAATGTTTTATTTAGTAATTAAACGTGTTTTAAAACAATTTTTAGAAATGAGACACGTGTGTTTAGCATCTTAAATGTTTACAGGTAGGGCAAAAGTGTTCACAAAAATGTTTAATTCAAAAACGCCGTTTTTAAAGGGTAAAGAACATACTGACATTATGCAAAATATGCCCTGCAATGGAATGGTTTATTACAAGGGCTCAACCTGGTTTTGAACATAAACTTTAACAAAGTTTCACACAATCCATTCCTGAGTGTAACACTATGGATCCTGCAATTCCATAATCTATAAGGTGAATACGAAAGCCCATTAGGGCCATGGGAAATTTTTTCCTTAATTTGATTTATCAAATTATTAATTTGTTTAATCAAATTATTAATTTGTTTAATAAAATTGCAAATTTGATATATCAAATTATTAATTTGATTAATCAAAATATTAATTTGTTTAATTGAATTATTAATTTGTTTACCAAATTTTTAAGTTGATTAATCAAATTATTAATTTTTTGATCAAATTGTTAACTTGATTAAAAAAATAAATAATATGGTTAATCAAATTACTAATTTGATTGATCTAGTTATTAATTTTATTAATTAAATTATTAATTTGTTTAATCAAATTGTTAATTTGAATAAAAAATTAAGTAATTTGATTGATCAAATTATTAATCTGTTTAATCAAATTATTAATTTGATTTATCAAATAAATAACTCGAAAATTTGATCGCTTCTACATCGTTCATCAATAGGTCCATCGACTAGGTCTTACGGTCTCTCTCTCGGGAACCGTGAGATCCTCTCCGTGCAAGCCCCTTCCTTTAGCTCTTGACTCTCAAGACCCTGTTGATGGTTGTGCCGGCCACGGCCAGATGGAGGAGTTCCCTACAAGCACTCTCTGTCAGGCCGGGCTATGTCAGGGTAGAGAATTATGGAGTCCGCTTAATCCCAGGTTCTTCGCCAAGTACCACGTCCCAAAGTTCCTGCCGGGCGACATCTCCATCCCGGAGATGGGCTTGGCTTTCTCCATCCCAAGGGACAGGAAGTCTTTCTCTCTTAGAGAGCTGAGTGGTACCTGCATCGGAAGTAGGGGGTGTGCACATCCGACACTCTTCGCCCTTCTCCGGAGCCCCCCCCCCCCCTCGGCGGACTCTAGGCACACTATGTCACCCTGACTGACCAGATATCACGGTTTATGCAAACGAACTGCCCGGACTCACAAGATCAGTGGGTTTCCTGCCTCGAAGGCCGTATAAAAGACGCTCTCCGCCCTCCTGTCTTGCTACCTTACGGATACTCTAGCCGCTGAAGTGGCTTTTGGCCGTGCCGACCTGCCCCTCACTACCCTCCTAGATTCCTTTTGACCGAATAGGACGGTGCTAATCTAATACATATTAAATATTCAAGCCTTGTATTAATCTGCGAAGTGAATTCCCCATAACGTACTGGTGTGGGTATACATGAGGGAGTATATTTACCCCTTGCTACCACCCGACACCCCTTCTCACGTGTGAGGAGGGCACTGCCCCAGTTCCTTTGAAATAAGCTTTATGTATTTACCATTTTGCGAAAAATGGTTTGAAAATCGAAAAAGTGAATACGTTTGTAGCCTGATGTGTGGGAAAAAATAATATCCCTTTGCAAACGCTCTTTTTCCGGGCATCCATCGGACGCTCATCTTTTCATACCAGCTCTTTCATATCAAGTAAAATAAAAATGATCAAATTGATCTTCTGGAGCTTTACCCCTGGTCACCGGATCTTTCCGCTGGACCCCAACAGGGCCCTACTTGGGGTACAAAGGTGCGAGCTATACGAGGGAATCTCATTCACAGAATATAGCACCGGTGGCTTTCAAGTGGTATTTTGACTACCGATATGGCTCTTCAAAAGTTTCCCCACCCCTGTTGTATGACAAACAGAGCAGGAGTGAGTGTATGCCAATTTTTACTAATAAACGTCTAACAAGATGATAAATTGAACAAGATAACGGAGAAAACGTAACTTACTTTGACCTGAACAATCCAGAAATCGACTGGTATGTTTTTAGCTTTCTAATGAAAGTAATTATAATTTAAATGCATGCTACTGAAAGGACAATGTTCAATTGCTCATGCGAAACAACAGGATACTTAGGCGGTGAACAATTTAGAATTTAGTCTTTTCACCGTAAAATTTTCTGTTAGAAGTCTACTTTTGCACAACATGAACATATAAAACCTTTCCAGAAACACCGCTCAAAACCTGAATTATCCTACTCATATTCAACTCTAATTGGATTTATGAAAAGCATATTTCACCACAAGTCTTTCCCAAACTAGAACAGCAATGCTGTTGTGTAGCTCACACAATTTCTCTTGTCTGTTAAAAATAGGAATTTAAAGAACCAAGTTTTATCATTTATTCATCAATTTCCACAAAACCTCCTTACCTTACAAACTGGCAAAAGGTAAGAGAAGAGCATAATAATAAATGAACTCAAAACCCAAATGAAAAATCACAAGCACATTTAGGCATGTAAACACTGCAACTGACACCATTTGATGACAGATCTACAAATATCACTGCATATTTTCAAAAATCAAGAGGGCCTGTAAAGGTTACATACTTTAATTAGCAGCAAGACTGAAATTAAACTGATGTTATTAAACTGTTCAAGTTTGGAAAGTACATTTAGTTGCACCTACAACTCCACAAGCAAACACTGCATAGGTTTGCACTCAATCAAAACAGATCACAGACTCAAAATGCAGTTGAACTCAAAACAGTTACAGTATTGCAATTACTTGACTTGACCATCTTAATTGATCCAGAAACAAAACGGGATATATCCCCACAACAGTTTAAACCGTTTTCCTTTCTTGTAAGCCAAACTTACTACAGAATTGCTTCAAATTTTGTTATCATGAATCAAGAAGTAGCTGCTCAATGCAGGGAGTTCCCATGGAACTCCTTGCTTAATGAACCTTGATAATACAATTAGTTATCCCAAAGCAATGTGATTGCACAGGCATGGGCGTCCGGAGGGGCGCAAGGGGGGGCACTTGCCCCCCCTGGAAAATCAAAAACTTAAAAAAACGAAGAAAAAATAAAGAAAAAAAACAAAGAAAATATAACATTAACATTTCTTAACAGTTCAATCAGTGTGAATTTCTACTCTCAAAACAGGAATTGAATAAAAATATCAACACTCAGGCCCCAGCAGCCCCGAGCATATTTTGGTATTTTTTAAAGTTTATATTTACGATATTGCTTATGTTTCCCCTTTTTATATGCGGCAAAAAGGCTTTGGAAGTGCCATTTCCAGCGATCTGGGAAGCATTTTGGGCCAAATTTTCTTGCGCTACGCGCCAACCCAAGGTGGCACGGAGCGCTGAGAGTCTGTCTACGCGCTTCGCCCCCCCCCCCCACCTTGACAAATTCCTGGCTACGCCTTTGTCAACACTGTGTGAAAAAGTAGCATCTAAACTCTTTTCTGGGAGTAAAATATTTCCCATGGAAAAAGTTGGGCCCCTAAAAACTTTTGCCCCCCCTTGAATTTTTTCTGCGGACGCCCATGTGCACAGGCCACTTGATGAACGAAGACTGGTGTGTGTGAATGGATCAAATTTCAAAACATATCTGCACAGGCAGTTGCAAGATAGTAACTGAACACACAACCAAGTACACTGTCATAAGTGCAATGAATAAACAGCTACCTGTTCAGCAGGCACAGTGAACTCAGCCCTACAAAAATTGCTTGAAAACCAAATTTAACTTTTGTAAATCAAAATGCAAATAGGCAAGTTTTAATGCTCTATCGACAAACAATCATGTACCAAAATTTCAGCTCAAAATCTCCACACATCAAAAGGCTGAAAACTTTTGTTGAAAAGTTGACGGCATCTGCCCCATTTTATAACCTCACACATGTACTGTGTACATGTGTGAGTTAAAAAGCAAGTGATAAACGTGTAAAAGAAACACACTTCAGCACATCTTGTTTGAAGCAAATTTACAGAGGCATTGATTTACTTGTTCGTAAATAGCAAAGTTAACCTTTTGATGCTTGAGTAGGCGTTGAATGACAGTAACAATGTTGTCCTCATTCTTATGTGAAGAATAACGAGTAACAATATCATAACGAGTAATAAAAAGTTACAGAAATCTTACAGAGGGTCCTGCATGATTATTTTTAAATACCTCATTTTCTTGTCATCTAGTAAGTGTAAGCGCCGCTTAACGAGCTAAAAGCTTTAAAACTAAAAACGTAAGGTTAATTAACCATAAAATTCGTTGGACCGTTGCTTTTTTACATACTAATACCGCTTTAAAATTTGAGGAAATGTCATCTTTTGAGATAAGAACTTTCAATTGCTGTTAAGCTTTCTGAAAGTTGTCATTCTATAACTTGTCATTACTTGAGGAGCGTGTTATGAGTTACGTGTAAGCACAGTACCCACAGACAGAACAATGACGGTCGTCCATACACAGGTTTCAACTTACAACTTTGAAAGATTTTGAACAGATGCCTCGGTAGGCTTCAAGTTCACATTACTTCCACGAGATTATGCCCAATCACGCTAGGCTCCCTTGTCTTTCTGTTTAAGAGTAGATGGATATAGAGGGCAGAAGCAAAACATGGGAGCAAATCAAGCATATTTCTACCTGAGTAGTTCATCTCTTCAAAATGATTTTCATTTTATCAGAGATCTAAATATGAAGAGTAAACCTAACAGAAGTATAGAATAAAGTGGCATGCAAAAATTTTGTAGTCAGCCTATAAACATTGCCTGGCTATCACCTACGACCAAATAAGTCAGCATTTGTACTCTTCAAGCCCTCGGTAATATTAGCAGCAAATACGGAGGTCAACTATTTTAAGTGATCTTGCCCAGCAGTATGAAACTTAATATCAAGGTACTCTAATTGATTTTTAAAAAAGTAATTGAGCATTGAACTGGTAAAATCCCGTGGAATTTGTAATTTATCAATCGGAGTAATTACATTTTTACCTATAAACTAGTTACTTAGCATGACATTTTTAAATACCAGGTCGACAATCAATAGTTTATGCTTAGTGTGCACAGAACCAAAGAAAGCGAAACCTTGACCTTTTCTTACCAAATATTTGTTGAATAGTTATTAACAATAATTTGTACTGAATTTTCCATGTAAAAATAAAACCTTTTTGTCTACTTAAAAATCATTTGAAAGTTATTTAAAGGAAAATGTTTAGTGCAAGGATTCCGGCAAGAGACAACCACATACTGTTGCAGTAAATTTATTACAAAGTTAAACCTTAAAAGGTCATAGTGAGTTTAATATTTTTTCTAAAACCCTTCTAGTGAAAAATATAACGTATGCTTTTCTATTAATCATGCACAGGTCCAATTAAATATTTAATCTTTGAGTATAAAGTTGAACTTATTTTTGGAACAAAGACTTCGCATTAAATACAAAATCAAGAAAATTGAACTTTATGAAGTATTATAGGAAGTCACTGACACACCAGTTCTTCATCTTGGCGCGGCCTGACAACTCATCTGACTAAAGAAGTACAAACGCAATGAGAAGAACTAAAAGAAAGACTTGGAAAATGTCACTTACGTGTTGTGGTAAAGTGAAACTATGGTTACAATGATAGGCAAGCGTTTACGCAAATGCAAACCAAAAATATTATTAGGTACATGCATCAAAGCATTGCATCAAGGGAAGTGCCACAGATCCGTATTAAGGATTTTTCTTAAGTATTGGAATTATCGACAATGTATATAGACTGCCAGAAGTAATTTGGGTGTGACTGTCGTTTCTCTATGCACAGCGCCCTCGTTTTGTTGAATGGCTTGTATTTGTGGACCTTTAATTTGAGAAAGTGAGTTGTTATTTGTTGAGTTTGGTTTCCTTACCTGAGGTCGACATCTACTGAAAAAAACCCCGACAAGCTACATGTAAACACACATAATCGCATGTAGGAGGGCATATAGAACACGTGTGGTCATGAGGGGTTACACTTGTAATATTGGAACCAATTTGATACATGGAACCACGCTTATCTTACAGGTAGCGTGCCACTAATTAATGCTTCACTGACTTCCACACTAATCAGGCTGCTTCCCTGCCCTATAGATCCTTGTAAGAGTTTCAACCTGGACACACCACCCCTCTGGTTAGTTACTAGTGTAAAGATTACATTTCTTAAGCGTTTTCTAATAAACCATGATGAACTCTCTTTCCATAAGATTTAACTGTCATTCAAGACATCACATTTTTTGTGATCTCCGTCTTTGGAGAAAATGCTATCGGTTTAGATGTAGTTTCTCTGAAACTTTTAAATCCCATGCAAGACACTATAATTTCACCATGTGATTGTAGTAGAATTATCATAAATAAATATAACAGCAACTGTTTAGAGGCCCGTTGCAATTCAACTCTTTCATTTAAAATAATTTGTTTCGGGAAAGAAAGCATCGACACTACTATTTTCTGATCGCATAGATATCGCATTTCCATTTCACTACATTCCGAGGTGAAGGCTGAAGGCAGCCAAGATAATTTGACCCAGGATGCGATATGTTTTTAAGAAGACACCTTACTGCTTACCTGTACGTAGTAAAAAAAAATATATGCATATAAGGTAAAAGTGATAAACGTATTATCATTACCTCCATTCGTATGTGTAACAAGGGCAACCTTATTGAAAATAGTCTCCTAAAGAGTTCCGTAACCTTTTATAATTCAGTTATGTAAAGTCTTTGCTAAAGGATATGGCGACATATCATACTAGCTTATCATACTGCCCATTGTCTAAGATCTCGCAATTGATGGAAATATCCGGAAATATCCAAGTCTATGAAAGCACAGAGATTCAAAGAAAACAGAGACGATAACAAAGGTTGTTTCCTTCTATGTATTAGCAATGTTTTCTAATCCAGGGAGATGACAACAAAGAGACAAGATAAAGCAACAGAAGCTTACGGGGTAGAAATGAATTTGTGGTCTTTGTAATCTGGTAGTAAATGTATGATGTTAATATCTATGGAAATAGGAAAAAATTATGCATTTCTACTGAAATACAGTAGTTTGATTACGATTCATAAAATCTTTTGTTCGTCAGATGTTGGTTTGCAAAAGATTTTAGTGTATGACAATTTTTGCAAATGATGGTTTTTGCAGCTTCGTACACTCTGAGATTAAGTATACTTTACGTTCAAATTTTTCATAACGACATGAGCCTGTCATGACATTAAATCGGCATGAAATGATACTGTTCAAGACTAATCATTATCGACTTACGGATCCTGTCTATAACTTTTATTGTGTACTGAATTAGCCTACATGGATAAATTTAGTTAACGGTTTATTATTAGAACACGCTCCGGCAGTGAAAAATGATTGTATCTTATTTAGTGGAGAAGAAACTAGAATATGCAAACGTGGTCTCTTTATTGCTCCGCTCCATTCAAAATAGCCTGACGATATGAAGATAAGGTGTTTCCAGTACAGAGATATTCATCTCATTGATCCATTGTTCCGTTTACAATACCAATGCCGTAGAGTCCAACCAATGTAGACTGTGTCATAATGCCTTGGATACATAGAACATGTGTTTATTGTCAATTTGTTCAACACCCGTGTTTGGAGAATGGGGGCTAGATTTATACGCATGGCACTGCAATATTGATATTAGGTTGCACTCGTGTTTATATGTTAATTTTATTCATTTATTACAAAAGTACAATATTACAAATTTTACAGATAGCGTGGCAACATTCTATTCCTTCCGTTTTAGGTCTGCAGCCATTTTTGTAAGAATAATTTTTAGAGCAAAGCCTCATGTTGGTGAAAAACATGAATAAGTGGTGGGACAATACTGGCTGCCATAATATACTTTAATACGACATTATGTGTTTTCATGCAGTGACGGTTTTGGACTGTATATTAGTCTATCAGAAACTTTTTCCCTTCAAAAAAAGTCAGTTCATTTTGCAAAGTAATCTGTTTCATTTAAAGAAAGATAGTAAAATTAAAACACAGCATGTATACATGTCTGCAAAATTTAAACAATTCACCCCTTTCACAAATGGACAATATTTGGACTAAACAGCACCATTTTTTATGTAAGGACCGATTTTTATACAAGAAATCGCAGTTTTGCCTATCCAATAAAGGAAGCCTTGATTCGCCAATTAATGTCATTGAAAACCTGACTTGAAAACGATCCCCCTCCCTCACCAAATTGAGAGGGTACCGTTCGCCAATGTCTCCTATGGTTGAGGCTCCGATATTGTCTAAGGGAACTGTACATCTCAGAATTGGAATGAATATTTACATTCTAATATTAGGGAACAGTACATCCAGATGGGCCAGTGGTGTAGCTCCGGGGGGGGGGGCTTGGCGGCGCGAGCCCCCACAGAATCGTCGCCCCCAAGAGTCTTCCACTGGCGATCTGGACAAAAAATTCGGCAACTCTGAATAATGTTGTGTAAATTCGGATGGATTGTGACAAACTGATTAACATAAAATCAAAGTTTACATTTTTCCACAAAAATTGCACATCTTGATGGCTGCTATCAAGCCTCGCAAGTGCCATTTCCGGCGATCTGGGATGTATTAAAATCTCAATATTTTTTGGAACGCTCCGCGCCAACCTGTGGTGGCGCTCCGCAGATAGTAAACATGATTCAAACTTGCAATCCAAGTCCGGTCAGCTGAGATAATCTGTCCTCACAGAAATGTGTTTGAGAATAAAATAAAATCAAAGTCATTTTTCACAAAAATTGCACATCTTGATGGGCTGCTATCAAGCCTGGCAAGTGCCATTTCCGGCCATCTGGAATGTATTAAAACCTCAAATTTTCTTGGAAAGCTCCGTGCCAACCTATGGTGGCCCTTCGCTTTGATAGTTACCACAGTGGCGTAAACAGGGGGAAGGACATTGGGCCATGCCCCCCACACTGATGCATATTTTTTTAGTTCCTAAAATACGTAAATTTTTTAACACAAATTTTACTCCGAGGGTAGCATATGTGGCACCAGATTGCATGTAAGGACACCTAATTTTTCAAAAATTTTCAAAGGCCCCTCCCCCAGGCAGGCGATCACATAACATACTGCATGCCCCCCCCCCCGAGAAATCCTGGGTACTCCACTGGGTAAACGGGATTCAATCTTGCAATCCTTGGACCAAAAGTCCGACCAGCTTAGCTAATCCGTCCTCACAGAAATGTGTAATAAAATAAAATCAAACTTCACATTTTGTTCACAAAAATTTGCCTTCTTGATGGATACTTTCAAGCCTGGCAAGTGCCATTTCCGGCGACCTGGGATGTATTAAGATCTCATATCTTCTTGGTACGCTCCGTACCTACTCGTGATGGCGCTCCGCTTAGATAGTAAAAGGGAGCCCCCACAAAAATCTCCAGCGCCCCGCGAGCCCCCCAAACAAAAATCCTAGCTACGCCACTGAGATGGGTCAAAGGGGCCACAAGGTCAAGCACCCTCACACAGGTCGACGAGCCCCATATATACTTTATATCTTCATTATCACTGTAAAGAAGAAAACTGTCAAGCTTAATTAGCCGTTAGTTTTGTGGGATTTCTTTTCATTATTTTGTCAGGGAGCCATAGTGAGTACTTTAAAAGAGTACTCCTCGACAATCCCCAGTTGCTTTATCAGCTTAACTGACTTCCTTGTTTCGGGAAGACATATTCTTCATTACCGCCCAAAGATTATCTGTGCGCTTTGCCTGCTTTAAGGTTTTCGTTATTTTGCATTCCTGATTTGACTCTGATAACCTAACTGTAACCAACTGACCGTGTGGCACACTGCTTTTCTTTTTGGTTTGTATTTTTTCCCGAAGGCAAAAGAAATCCATGCAATCACGCTGGCGATTGGAGAAGGGTCTATAGCGCTTACCATGGCTAAATCTCTGAAAAAAATGACTAAGTCCGAGTGTCACTGAGAGGTTCATTTTTATTTTGCCCGCCAAGGCCACACCCCCAGTCCCACCACCCTCAAACTTCCCACACTTCAACAGCGTACATAGGACGTTATCTACATACCCACATTGGGGGGGTATATCCCTGACGGTTTCATGAGGGGGACTTCGAGAAGCACCTTAGGTCTTGCGATTTGTCTCCCATTGACTTTGTACGTAAAACGCATCTCGAAAAATGACTAATGAAAAATGTCCGAGTCTCACTGAGAGGTTGACTTTTGTTTTGCCCGCCAAGGCCACTCCCACAGGCGATTGTGTGTATGTGAGTTCATGTGACGCTTGGATTGTTAACATGATATCTAAAAATAGCAGCAATGGATACTTGGTTTATAGAATTATTATACAAAAAGAAAGATCCCTATTGTTTTTGGTGGAGGTCGAAGGTCATGTGAAGTCACCAGAGGTCAAAAACCGAAAACCTTGTCAAACACGATATCTCTAGGTAGGAAACGCGGATGATTTTCATACTTTGCATGTGGATTCGTTGTAGTCACAAAATTAACCCAATTGATTTTGGAAGTCACTGGGAGTGAAGATACGAAATTCTTTAAAACCTGCTTGTAAAAACGAAATCTCAAGATAGCAATGATGGACTATCTTTATACTTTGTTATTTAACTTTATCATATTAGGAGGACGAACCTTTTTGTTTTTATTGGAAGTCAGAGGTCATTTGAGGTGACCAGAGATCAAAAACCGAAAACCTTGAAAAACACGATATTTCAAGACAGGGATGATGAATCCTTTTCATACTTGGTATATAGATGTATTATTACTTTTAAAGAGAGGGGACCCTATGTGTTTGTTAGAGGTCCAAGGTCCTTTGGGGTGAGGTAAAACTACAAAAATCTCTTCAACTAACTACACAGTGCTACCTCCAAATTGTGTCCTGCGTTTGTCACCAACGAAAAGTCAGGGACGAATTTTTCTACCATTGTAAAGATAAAGTTATAGAGAAAAATATTTATTTTTTCACAAGCATAACTGTTACAGAAATAATTCAGATTTGAATTAGGCCTACCTAAATATGAACACGTGTGAAGGATGCTGTGACTAGAACATGATTACAACTACTTTATGCTAAACGAGGTTTTAATGGCGTAGTGGATTAGTGCTCGGTTTTCCAAACGGACCACCCGGGTTCGAATTCCTCCTAAGACATGTTATTTCATGTTTTGTGTGTGTTTTTGTTTTTGTTTTTGTTTTGTTTTTTGTTTTTTTTTTTGTCAGCAGGGGTAAAATTGTGAAAAGATCTTGAAAAATTATTTTATCTTGAAGTATAAATTAGAGGGATAAACCACAGTGTAACAAAGCACCCCTTTCGGCAAGGAGTCGCTATGTCTCGGCCTAGCTGCAAAAATGACTAGGGAAACCTTGTCGACGGTCAGCCTGTTGGATTCGATATGTTGAATGCTATGACGGTTATCTCATTAAAGTTTTTTTACTCCATTATCCGACTCCCCGCGCTCACGGTACCTCTTCCTTACCCCCTTTCCATCGCCATACTTCCCCCGCCGCCATCATTATCCTTCAGACACCCTTCGAATCTGTTTGGCTTCAGAATGCTGGCCCCGTCGCTCCCCACTCGTAGAGGAAATGTCAACTGCAGAAATGTAGTGACAAGTCCTGGGTAGGACTTTAAACTGCATCCGGTTGTGGAGCTTGTATAAGCTTGGGGATAATGAGGTTACCCTTTACCACAACTGCCTCCGGGGCACCCTTGGGCAAGGTGCACCTGTATTTGCCCTGTGCTTTTTACGTGTTGTTGCCTTCGGGCGGGGGGTTGCCCTCGGGCGTGGTGTTGCCTTCGGGCGTGGTGTTGCCTTCGGGCGTGTTGTTGCCTTCGGGCGTGTTGTTGCCTTCGGGTGTGAAGTTGCCTTCGGGCGTGAAGTGTGTTGTTTTCCTGTTTGTAAATAGTCTTGGGTGGTGGGTAGGCTGGGTGTGTCGTATATGTTGGCCACAGAAATTTTGTTTTGGTAGTTTAGCGTAAGGTAACTTTGTAAATGATTGTAAGTAGTTCATGGTTGTGTTCTTGCCGGTCCGGATTTGTTTCTTCCTGTTTCATAGTGTCCGTTTCTATGCACTTAAAAAGCGACAAATCTGGTTTGTGCTTTCTTGCACGCTAGGGTTCTTGGAATGTAAAATTTTCTGGTGAAAGCATCAACCATGGTGAGCCTGAGGTTTGCTTTGGTCCCTTCATGGTACTGCTCCTCCTCCAGAACCACCCCTTATGAAAAATTCTTGAATTTGCCCTTGCCAAGGTATAAATTTCTTTATATTACTTTTCTCCTCAAAAAGAGCTTGAGAAGATGATCATACTAAAGGCTCATAGTATCGTCTTTTGCGAAAGCATACGTTAACGTAGCAGATTTGACGAGTGTCATACCAGTTGCCGTAGATGTTTTTCAACCGTCATGTAAATACGCTGGCAACCTTTTGAATAAGAGGTCTATCTAGGATACTGCATATTTCGTACACACCGGCTGCATGGTCAAGTGGTTAGAGCATCCGACGTGCAGCCGGAAGGTCTGGGGTCGACTCCTGGCCGGGTCATACCGAAGACTTTAAAAACGGTACCTACTGCCATTGTGCTTGGTGCTCAGAATAGGCAACGCAGTTGGGAAAACAAGCCAGTGAGGCACAACTGGAAAAAAGGCCGTAGCCGGCCCGATTGAAACCATTTGGTTAGAAACTGAGCGGTAAAACCTCATCTAACTCATCTACCTCTGCATATTTCGTACACTTCAGAAATGTCAGTCTCAGCGTGAAGCATAACAGTCCTTCAATTCGAAAAAAAAAATGCAAATGCAAATAAAAAAATGACGCTCATAATAGAACGGGACCACTTTAATTTGGGGTTTGGGGTAAGCACTTCTCCCCGAAATTTTAGCACATGTGCCTTAAAATTACATAAATGTTGCCCACAAATTTGCAAATTTTCAGCCAGAATGAGGGTGTTACAACCGATAATGTAAAAATCAACCGATACCGTAATGTAAAAACGACCGATAATGTAAAAAAAAATTACCGATAATGAAAAAACAACCGATAATGTGAAAAAAAAATTACCGATAATGTAAAAACTGATCTAAGGACGTTTTCATATGGAATTGGAAAAAGACGTGGAATTTTATCCAAAAGTCATACGTTAATTCAGAATGGTCGTAAGTCATACCCCAGGGAAAGGGGCTCTCACCCCTATTTTACAGCGCCCTCTTGCAGGTATATTTCCCTTAAAAGGGTATATTGAAAGACAGCAGAAGAATTAAAGGTCACTTTTTCTCAATTGTCAAGGCCAAATACATAATGCTATTGTATTTCTCCTTCATATACTTAAAGCGCCCTCACTCTCTGTTGTTCCGCAAGCTCACCAAAAAGAACATATCTACGATAAAAATATCATGAAAGGACTGCAACATATTTTATTACATAGAGGTGGGTCATATGGATGGCACAGCTTATTTGCATAGGTCTATGGCCCAATAGAGGGCGCCCTCTAATAAAAACCAGATATTTCAAAAACTAAAGGACTGAAAATTATATTTTTGAAATGAGCATGTCAGAAAACCCAGGAGTGTTATTATCGTTATTCTGAAGCTGAAGGACGGTTATTCCCTCTCACCCGTTCCCCACCCCAGGGGAAGAAGGGGATGAAATCGAAGCTACTCACGCTTGATAAGAATTGCATCCTAGAGGTTATCGACCACGTTGACCACAGATCCGAAGTCAGTCATCCCGTCTCTCGGTCGTAGTGGGATGTGCGGGCCGTCAAAAGGCCCACTTTTTAGGGTCAGTGTCCCCAAGAGCAGATTTTAGGCATTTCAAAACACCCAGTTTTCATACTAGACGGTTACCAATTAAACTTTAGGAATTTGATTTCTATTGCACTTGTTAAATGTGGAGTGAAAAAAAATAAAAAAAATATAAAATATGGTTCATGATATTTTTTATCGTAGATATGTTCTCTTTGGTGAGCTTGCGGAACAACAGAGAGTGAGGGCGCTTTAAGTATATGAAGGAGAAATATGATAGCAATATGTATTTGGCCTAGACAATTGAGAAAAAGTGACCTTTAATTCTTCTGCTGTCTTTCAATGTACCTTTTTAAGGGAAATATATCTGCAAGAGGGCGCTGTAAAATAGGGGTGAGTAGAGACCCTATAGTGATTGGCCAATTTATTTCATGGGCGCCATTTTGGAGCCAAATGTCACCTATACCAGATATCATGTACACTGTGTGGGCACAATTTTCCGTACAAAATGTATAACAAAGTGAGTTACAGCATTCTGTTCTCTTGTGACAATCATTCGTATTGGTTGACTCTGGCTGGCACTGTCTGCCGGATCCTTTGTCACTCGGTGCAAGAAAAGCGGTCTAGGGGGAGGGGATAACACCCTCCATTTTGAGTAATTTTTGCTAATAGAAAGTGAAGAAAATGCAGAATGGTGAAGGCTATTTTGACAGTTTTAAAAGTGATTTTATTTTAAAAAAATCTCATTTTAGTGTGTCTTAATTTTGTGCTAGTAAGAAAGGGGTGTGGGTCTGTTCTGGGTTGGGTCTACCTCTTCTTTCTGAGAAAACTACTAGTACGTTAATGCAGAATGGCATACATGGAGAATGGTGCTTTTTATGGAAAGTTGTAAGCAAGTTGAACTAATCATTTAAGATTTTTCATTATTTAGTGAAAGTTTCAGGAGAGGTCTGGGGAAGGGGTAAATATAGGGGAGCACTTCCTAGTGAGACATTTTTTATTTTATTTTTATTTTTTGAAACATTGGGTGTCCTTACATGCAATCTTCTGCTACATATGCTACATTTGAGGTAAAATGTGTGTTAAAAAATTGACGCATGTTTTAGGAAATAAAAAAAAAAACATCGGCATCAGTAAAGGGGAACCATGGCCCAATGAGGTGCCCCCTTCCCTTTGAAAATTTTTGAAAATAAGGTGTCCTTACATGAAATCTGGTTCCACATATGCTACCATTTGCAGTAAAATTTGTGTTAAAAAATTTACGTATCTTTAGGAAGCAAAAACAAATTGGCATCAGTGAGGGGTGGGGGCATGGCCCAGTGAATCCCTTAATAGGCCACTGTTCCTACACCTATGACTGGGGACTGCAGCTCTGGTATTCCAACCATTGGCTTGGGAAGCGGGGGCGGGGAGCTTTAGTCCCCCCTCCCCCCAGTCAAAAATGTGAGGGGCTGAAGTATGCTTCTGCCCCCAAGATCCAAGGGCAAAACCCCCTTATTTGTCTCTTCTGTAAGAAATGTCAAAAATTTGCAATAATTTTCCTTAAAGTTTGTCAAAAATGTTGCACCAAATTGCATCTGAGGACCCTCAAAAACCCGAAAATTTTTCCAAAGGAGAGGAGGACACTCCCTCCCCTTATACCCCCCTCCCAGGAAGGTGATCCGAAGTTAATGCCGCTATAATTCAATAGGCTCGTTTAGCCAAAGTTTCCCGGGAACAGACCGTTTTCTTCCGTGAAAAATGAAGAAGTCATAAGTCGCCTGATGGCTAAATCCCCCTATTGAATTCTAGCCCCCTGTCAGCCCCCCCCCCCCGTCTCGAAAAGCTTTCTACGCCTATGATTCCAAAGTCTTTACGGAGATGTTCTGACAACTCTCCAATAGGGTTAGTATTAGGATTAGGGTTAGCCGATCAGGCCAAAGGGTTTTAGGAGTTGTATTTTGGTTTATGTGTTGGAATATCAAGCAGTCGGAATATAGAGATGGAACCGCCGTATACGGTATAGGCTAGACCTTGTACAGAACGTCGTAATCTAACTCTAAGGCTAAGCCTACTCTAACGTTAGGCCCACATGTACTACTAAGTTGTATACTGTAAAGTTACATTGCATAAGCGATCGTTATTTGATGGATTGCAATTGAACCTTCAAACTTTTGGAGCCCACCGAAGCCTTTATTTTGTACAGGATGGGAATCTTTGAACTTGACCCTCTTCTGGTCTCTTCGTGCATCCAAATGCAGCACAACCCGGCCGCAATTTTGGAAACAAAACATGTTTATCTTACATAGGATGAGTACGTCCGGGCGTACGTATAGCCCGCACAACTTCTCGAATGCCCATAGGCGACACATGATCTTGCAAGCTCGTACTTTGGCTCCAAAATGGTGCCCATACATTTCGTCCAATCAGAATGCGTATCTGAGAACAATGGTTGGCCAATCTCTCCCACTATAGGGTCTCTAGGAGTGAGAGCCCCTTCCATGGGGTATGACCTACGACCTTTCTGAATTAACATATGACTTTCTGGATAAAATTCCACGTTTCCAATTCCATATGAAAACGTCTTTAGAACAGTTTTTACATTATCGGTAAATTTTTTTTGCATTATCGGTTCAAAGAGTTTTTTACATTATCGGTAATTTTTTTTACATTATCGGTTGTTTTTACATTATCGGTAATTTTTTTTTTTACATTATCGGTAAATTTTACATTATCGGTTGATTTTTACATTATCGGTTGTAACAGGGGGTGCCTGCAGAGACCATTCCCAGCCTTCTGCACGTATGATACTCTGGCGCTTAGTAGCGTGCTTGAGGCTGGGCTCTCCCCCAAGTTACAGGCCTTGGGGGTTGCCACTCCATAGCCAAAAAGTCACTAAATAATAAAAATTCCAAACACATAATCAGTCCAACGCTTTGTCAGAGAAAACACCGTTTTGCATTGAGACCACTTACAAAGAATATTCTTAAAGGGAAAATGGTACCACTCCCACCCATTAGATGATACCTCCTCAGGGTGCCGACTAAAATAGGTACGCAACTGATGACGTCATTTCGATGTTAGGTCATGATAGGTGAAATGTATTTACCAGCCCCTATCATAATCAGGACAATTGGTGTTCAAACACCCCTCCCCACGTTCCCGATGTTAACCCCTCTCCTGACCCCGGAATTGTCTAAAAGTTTCATTGGGTCCTCACAATCCATCTCACAGTGCACCAGAGTATAATGTTCTTTATCATTACCCACATCTCATTTGAGTAAGAAAAAAGATGTCGAAATATACATATGCCACTGAATTGAGGCAAAACGAGCTTTAGCGCAGTTCAAAATATATTTGATATTTGTTTCTCTTTCGGAACATTTTGTTGACTAATCTGGTAGCCTAAGAAAATAATGTACATTGTAGAAGATGGCACAAACATTTTTCGTAATAGTGACCCTTAACTTCTTCAGGTGAATAATTTTCCTCACAAGAAGTACTGGCTTATTCATAAATTTTAAGGAACATTACTTGTCGTGTAAACGTCAGTAGCAGGGTAATAAAACCCTAATTCAATAAGGGTGGAAATAAGCAACCATTTTTCAAACAAGTGATGTTTGAAAAGTGATATGTACTGACATATTTCAGAGTGTCCAATGTATGAGAGTTTTCCGTATCACATAGTTCATGTAGCTTACACGTTAAGGCTTCCTGTGTATTCAACAGAAGTTCAGGCTTACAGCATCTGTTGTAAGTCCAAAATGTTACTTTATGCCGAAGATGGTCGAATTTTCATTTCAGCGGAGTTGAGGTTGCAGTAACCATAGTAATAATAATAATAATACCACATGATATTCTGCCCGTTACCGCCGTTGTAGTTACCATTGAGGATGGAAAAAGAGCAACGGTTAGTGCAGCCGCTCCTAGTTTCGAAATTCTCACAACGTAAATAACTGCTTACACATTCATGACACCATCCTATGGAAGTAGGGTCGTACCACCAGCCGCTTCTATGTCCGTCTGCGCAGTTGTGGTAGTTGCATCCATCATTGTCTTCATCACGTGTGCTAAAAAATCTACCATTGGTATAACGCATGCCATTATCTGGAAAGCAAAAAATTTTCGTCTTTCATCACCAAGTCGTTAATATTTGGTGCAATAAAATAATAGGTGATACCAGTATACAAGTTGACAAATGTTTTCGACTCATGTGCGTAATTCCTGCCTTTTGCTCATTGCTAGGCAAACTCGAGAGTGTCGTGGAGGTACTGTCAGATAATTAACGATTGTCTTTACAAGGTGCGCTATTTTGTGTGGCTCACGTTTTATTCCTCGTGGTCATTTACGGCCGACATTTACATTTAACATTCATGGGAATTCCCTGCAATGTGTTCAGGAGTTTCAAAGATTTGTATCTTCTTCTGTCAACTTAATCATAGTAACAGGGATAAGGTTTTTATAAACCCCTTCAATGATTTGTCCGTTTTTGCCCATATCACGCATCAATTTTGTACCTGAGTATGGGTGCAATTTGCATAGTAGGCCTATCAATATCTTGATTTTTTTTGAAAAGAAGTTACCAACTTGTCAGATTGTATGACGTAAAGCAATTCAAATAGAATCAATTTTAGAGCCACAGTCATACTAATACATTGATATAAGACTAAATAATTATGTGCAATAAATGAATAAATCTCCTGTCTATTGTTATGTTGGATTTTTTAGATTAATAATTTATTAGCGAGCAATTCCTAGAGTGTTTAATCTTGTAATAAGTAATAATACTCGTTCCCTCGGTCATTGGTACTCACAGTGTAAAACGTCCTGTGAGTATCTCGAAAGTCTAAACTTGAAGATTGGTAAATGGCGTTAGCTTCATTAATATATTAAAGGAAGAAAGAGAGGTTTGCTTTTTTAATCCATAATTTACTCAAATTTTGTGTTTTAGCACTCTTTTTGTCTTCTTTTCGAAGACAAAAATTGCAGGAATACGACCTCTCCTCCTTCCCAAAAATATTTATCATCGAAATGCTTTATTTTCTAACTGGCAGTGGCACCGAGAGCTTTTTAATTCTTGTCTTTTTGCTACCCCTTGTACATGTCTGCTAATTACAAACTAATGTTCCTTTTGATCCTAGCAAATCTCGATGGTTTCATTGCTAACAAATAAAGTTTATACCCTTAAGCGCATCCAGAATATGTTGGTAGTCACATTGAACACTAATTTGTTGCTTCAAAACCATTATAGGAAATTTCGACAAGAATTGAATTAATTGAAAACACGATTTGTGCATAATCAAATTAATACCATGAAACCTTAACGCATGAATGGAAAAGAGGAGGGGAGTGCCCTGTATTCTCAGAGGTATGACTTCTGACACAATCAAAAGCCTTTTCAAGTTAAGTCTTATCTATGAGGAAAATAAGAAAACCTGTATTTGCTATACCACGTAGTTATATGAAAGTGCATTCAATAATTGGTCTCATACTTGCTTTGGCCACAATATCATAACATTTTTCAACAAAAGAGAATACCATATAGTTCAAATGTAGGAAAATTTAAAAATATAATACACCTACAAGCATTTCCAGAGTAACTGCCAATACCCAGCCTGTACTTGGTGCTGTTATCACCGATTTGAAAGGAGGTATACTCTGCGTATTTTGACGACCCACCAGAAGTAACGATGTCAACACGGAGCTTGTAACTCTTCTGATTTGTCAGATAGTAAAGTTGTTCATTTCCAAGCCAAAAGTCACTACCTTCTTTCACACTACCAAATCCATATTTGTAGTCATCCCAGTATCGATAGAAGTCAGTTACACCATCAATACGTCTTTGAAAGAGCTTAATGGGGCAAAAAAAAAATATATGTGAAACACACAGTGAGCAGCAAATTGTCCGAGGAAAATACAATCTACATCGGTGGAACACGTATTCGACACACCAACAGATTGGGAGTAAAACTTCTCAACAATGTGCCTAACTGGGGCAACAAACTATTTATCTGGTCTCAAACTTTACCCATTTTGATCTGTTGATAAGCTTTTATCCAATTGTTATGCACGTCGCATACGTAAATACAGGTTATAAACAAATACCTAATGTTTCAGAGTTCATGTAACCACGAAAGATGTATGTCTCAGATTGTTCCATAAATTCCTATTCCAACCAGAAACTCTTTTCAACGCCTGTAAATCAGACAATGGTCACTTCCCAATATATTCCTTCCAGCCGAATCGCATTTATTAAAACAATAGATGTAATTATTGTCAGTGACTTCTAGCGAACATGGCGCGATCAGAAAATTAGTGTATTGAACTCACAGTCCATCCACCACCAGCAGTTGTCATATCACAAGATACATTGAATGGTGAGCCAGGCCATCCTGTTGGTAAAATAGTGTAGACGCCATCTTGTGTTTGACCATCTTGATACACATCGTAGCAGTCTCTGTACAAGGCAGTGCATGTTTCACCGTCACCTTCATAGCCATCGTTACAATGACACTGTCGCACACCGTCTTCTACCCTGCACGCTGCATTAGAACCACATCTGTAGTTAGAATCACAGGTTAGTTGACCGTTCTGACAAGTACACTTCTCGGAGCAACCAAAATCCACATGACTTTGTCCTTCCTGTGTTTGAATTTGCCAGGATAGAGATAAGTTGTAAATAGTAAACACTAACTTTTCTTTCTAATCTGAAAACTTGTTTGCGTATAACATGGCGAAAAATTCTCTAAAATTAGTGACTGCTAGATGTAAGGACTAAACATTCGCATAAAAACGGGGACCAAAGTAAATTTCCATTAATTTTGAGTTCAATTAATGACTAAGCGAATGCTCTGTAATTAGATAATAATTAGAAAAGGAGCTACTCACAATCAGAATAGAGTTAGTTTCGGTTATAAAACATCCGCATTCAGTTGGAAGGACACATTCACCGTCTTTGAGCAAAAACCCAATCAAACAAACACAGGCTTCATTATGGCCCTCACAGTTTTCGTGGCAATGCCTTACACCAGTTGGATCGTCACAAGATGGTTGGCAGGAACAATTTCCAAAGACCATATTTGATGGACAAGAAAAATCTAGACAAAATTGAAAATAATAGCTTCAGCTCTCCCGTAGAATTCTTCTATCAATTTACACAAGAAAGGGTCACAGCCACTTTGACTACAATCCCTTTAGTCAACAACTATTACACTCAAACATTTAATTTGAACGAGAGCTTTCATACAACATGGAATATTTTGTATATCCTTCAAATTATTGTTTTAAATAAATGAAACACATACTATCCTTGTTGTAGGTTTTCTGAAGTTACTGTTACCAGCACAAGATATATTATCAATATTTTGGCCCATCTAGAGTACACTTACCTATGTTACCATTGTAATCTCCAACAAGTGCCACCTTGTATTGACTCCATTCATCACTTATACGAAACGCGTCGAAATTGGCGAAAAAGGATGTACCGTTGGATAAGACTATATCAATTCGAAGCTCACATACTGCTTGGTTCGTTAAATGTGAAATTTTATCGTTACCAAGCCAGAATTCAGAAGAAAGAAATCCAAATCCATCTTTGTATGCTTCCCAGCTTCGGTTGAACACCACGGAACCATCTACGCGCCGCATTATAACCTGAAAGTTACAGACAGAAGTCTATATAATTGTAAAGGCAATCAACTCAAAGTAGTAATCCAGTAGTGATGAAATATTAATGGAGGGACTTCCCAAAGTTCTTGATAGATACGGTGCATGTTTGGAGCAATGTAAAGGAAACTTACCGTTCAGCCACCAAGGTGGTCTTTATCATCACAGTAGACTTCAAATGGTTCGCTATATCCATCTGGCTTTATCAAAAACACACCACTAGAATTTGATGACGAACATTCATTACGGACGTCAGTGCAATCTCGTGGGTATTCTGGTCTTTGGTAAAAGAAGTAAGAACCTGGAAGAGACCATCCAATCAAAAAGAAAGTCTACATATCTTCGCAAAGGCATAACACCTTATCAAAGACACTACTGATGAGCGCAAACGTGTAGACTTAAGTGATTTAAAAATTTGAAATGTTGCAACAATAAACCAAACAGTTTAAAAAAGTGAATGATTAAGAAACATGAAGGCATTGAAAGCCTTCACGACAAATACCACATGTTGGTCTCAACTCATAGCGAAAGCGATAGATTACTTTGCGATCACAACATTGTTTACCGATGGTTGAAGAGAACGATTGCAAGATCCGACTGAGATGCATTAACTGCAGCTGGCTTGAATCTAATACGTTTCAATATGCAAATATTTGGGAAAGAGAGAACGACGCTCATCTTCTGAATGGTACTAGTTTCTTATACGAGTATTTTTGAATGTGGTTGATTCTAACAAAATTACAATTGCAACTTCTTTAAATCCCATCATCTCAGCCAACAGCCAACACTCCACTAGTATTGTATACTGGTGACGATATTCCACAATTGCGTTGTAAAAATAATATTTCAGAAAAACAAATTTGTAATTCATGCAGATTCCAGGAGAACCAAATTTATTATGAGAATATGTTAACACTTCCTAAAGAACATACATCTAGATAAGAAATCGTTTAGACGATGGGGGAAACATTGCTTACTTTGACTTCCGTCATCCTCAAACGCACCACTTCTTTCTTGAGCTTTCTGTTGAAAATAATTATGATTAAGAAACAAAATGAACACTGTTCTGAGGCAAAGCAGTATACTTAGGTGTTATCAAACGCTAATTCTACAATTGCACCAAAGTTAAAAATTATTAATAATAGTTAAGGAAATGATTATTATCACAAAAACGTCCCTCGCGCCAATGAACATCGGGTCAAAACTGCCAAATTAGTCATTTACTTCTATTTTATCACAACTCTATTTTTTACCCAACGTGAATATGTGAAAGCTTCCCACAAATATTACAAGTCCGTTATAAACCTAAATTATTAAACTTATGTTAAATTCTAAATGAGTTAATAAATAGAATTAATCACTAAACGTTTCTCACCAGCATCAAAAAATATATTTCCGGAACTCACATATGCTGGCGCAAGCACTGTTCAAATGGTATTGAGTTACTTGTAAAACACGAAATGTACCACTGTACCTTTTTAGTAAATATTTCTTAACGTTTTTAATATTTTCCGAATTTATCTGTAACGTATAACTTGGCTTACAGAAATATCGAAATGATTTTTAAATACTTCGTCTTGTCATTAATGTATAGGAATTACGTTTACTAATTGCACGCTCGAGAAATAAAAATAGGGGATAATTTATCTCAAAATGGTTTGAAGTTGTTAACGTTTTAATTCTGTTAGTACCATAGTATCTTTGCTAAAGAAATCATCATCTTTTCAAAAAAAAATATTCTATTTTTAAGTGTCATGAGACATTCTGAAAGTTGAAATGCTTTAAACTGCTATTGTTTGAGCGAACATGATAATGTCAGTAGTCTGCTAGAGAATATAGTTTCAGAGTTGAGTGTGAGTTTTGTACCCATAGACAAAGACTGTAAGTGGTCTGTTCATAGGTTTAACCTAACCACGTAAGAGGTGGGATAGTTGCTACATTACTAGGTAGGTTTGGAATCAATCTTTATCTCATTGATAGTTTACCCACTTAAATTTTGCCAGGTGTTTTTGTTCCTTCCTTGGCTTTCTGTTTCAGAGCAGAGGGACATAACAAGTAGAGAAGCAAATAACCATGACGCGAAAGAACCATGTGTTCCTACATAGTTTACTTCTTAAATAACAAGTAGAGAAGCAAATAACCATGACGCGAAAGAACCATGTGTTCCTACATAGTTTACTTCTTATATATCTTACTTTTTATCTGCATTCTAAAATTACTATTGTCTCGTGATTCTACAATACACGCAAAAAGTCAGGTCCCTAAAAATCTAGGACTGGTATACGTTACTAACATTTGATACATATACAAATTCCTGTTGTTCAGTTTTCGAGAATTTAAAAATCGCAAAGCATTAAAGCACTTTTAAAGTATTTTATAGAAAATGTTCCTACTTTGATAGATTAATCACCTTCAGACTCAAATATTTCAGCATTTACTGACACATTTGATATTTAAAAGAAAACCAACTTTACAATTTTTTAGCCAAAGAGTGTAACTTTTGGGGAATTTTTGGCACTTGAAAGTTAGATTTGTTTGAAATTGTCATGATTCTTAATAAAGAAAAAAGTTGTAATGTTAACAATAAAAATTGGATACTTACTTATTGAAATTATGATTAAAAAGATAGTTACCAAGAAGCGGAAAACGTTTTCTTTTATTTGTCCTAAGATTTAACATTTAAGCGACCGACGTCGACTCAGTATATAAGGCATATGTCACACATCTGACATTACATCTTTCCCACTGCAGGTCAAAGACATTTGAAATCTTTCTCTTCCCTGTTTGCTACCAAGATGACCAAGAGTTTAAAGGAAATATTCTGACTTACTTGAACTGAGATGACCCCAAGGTAATGTTACAAGCTGACTTCAGAAATTCATACTATAAAATTAATTTGTGTAAACTACGGTTAGGGTAATTATGCGCTTAAATTTGTTACCATTAACAAACTGGTGTCTTTATCAAACGTTTAGTACGGGTCTCCGCATGGATGTATCACAAATAATATATCTATTGAAAACTAGTTTTAAAACTTTTAAAAGAACTAAGAAGTGTCAGTTTATTTAGCTTAATGCTACTGGAGAAAAATGTTATATTTTCAGGAATATTTTATAAGGTGTAATGGTAAATATGATATTGAAACAACGTGCACTTCACCTGTGTGCAAATATTTTTATGGAAATTTTTCAAAACGAAATCCCTTTTCTCCTGTAAATGCGTAGCGTTCTGTTGAATTTTGGAACTTGTTGGCAGTACTGCTAGTCTGCCAAAGTCATAGGGCTACTTTTTTGCTATAGAAACGCTGAGAGGGTAATTGACATACTGAAGAAGGTAACGACTACTTTTATCTTACAGAACTATATAACGCTTTTGCAATCACGTCAATGTTTGAAAAAAATATTTTACTAAAAACCGAAAAGTACTCTTAAAATGATAATGCGAACGTCTACAATAGAAAGATGTTTTAGAGACGTTTTGCATTTAAGTGTGCCCCAAATCACAACGATATTACTTTAAAAAGGTGAGTTAAACACAGACCAGATTTAACTTACCGACGGAGATGAAGTAAAGATGATCCAAAAAAAGGAAAATTTCACAAAATCTAATCTTTGAACAATATTTCGGATGCCCATTGTAACAGAAGATCAGACAACCGATCGAATGAGGTATCTATAGAAGAGTGGTGATAAAAAGAATAACATCAAGTCTGGATTATGTCACATGTTGTAGTGTAGCGAAACTACAGTTGCAGTGAACTGAGTTCGTTTAAGGGAAAACAAACACAAAAACATTGTAGTATACGCGTCCAAGTAATGCATTAAGGATACTCCAACAGATCCGTATTCAGGATTATTCTTACGTATTGGGTGTTACGGATAAGGGGACACAAAATTATTCAGATTCATCCTTCACATTAATCTTGCACTTACAAAGATGTTCATTGTATCAAAAGAAACATTGGCTATGGTTAGCTGTAATCCAAAGATACTTTGGCTATCAAAGAAGTTAAGCTGGTCAGTTATGTTTGGGCATGGGAAAGGGGATTTTTTCTTTATACATAGGGTTGGGGATTAAGAAAGAAAAAGAAAAGAGTTAGAAAAGCAGGTGAGAAAAGGTTTGTGAAAAAGGGTTCGTTTTCTGTTTAGGGTCTACACAGGTAAAGAGATTTATTCTGTTAAAAAGAGCAGAACACTATCGATTCTGTAAAAGAGAACAGAGCAGTTTTTTTTCTGCTAAGAAAGCAGTATGTTGCTCTCCTTTGCTAAAGAGAAGCTCCGGCTAAAGAGTGTCGTCTTCATAAGCACCCAGAAAAAAAAATAATTAATTGAAGGAAGTTCTTTAGTTTTTTCCTTGGATTTGTGGTAGCAATAAGTAAACCAACAGGTACACCCACGGAGCTGTCGTTATTTTTTTCCTTCTTCGTCGTGCGTCTCCGTACCCGACTTGTGAAGTTGAGATTATCAATGCATACATGTTGATGGTCAGAAGTTATATAGGCTTGGCTATCTTCCCCTTATGTTGATGTGTTGCGCCCTCTCATTTCCTTTGGACGGTTTGTACGCCAGGAAACGTAATTTTGTGGTACTGAGTTATGGAATATTTGTTGTGACTTTTTTGAGGTCGGTAGTCCTATGTAGAAAGGTGCGGGAATCAAAATAAGGTTTATATGAATCAAGTGCTGAGAGAAAGCAAATGCCCCGGCTTCATAGATTGAACTGATATGTGAACCTCCATACGAGACTTCAGAAAGGCTCTCTGTTGCCAAAGATTGCTGCTCAATATTTTCGTAGTAAGTACGAAGCATTTGATCCTTGTTACCCTGATGTTATATGAAATTACCATGGGAATAGATAATTAAGTCGTGCCATTGGTAACGCCGATTTCCCATTTCCCCAGAATGACTGTTTTTCCTCCAAGGTTTTCACTTTTGCTTTCAATGCCCCCAACTGAGCACCAGAGATGAAGGCATGCACTTAGCTTGCCTGAACGATGCTATTTGAGAATCTCTGAACAGTCGCTTCGTTCACCACGTGGTGTAGTTGTGGACATGTTCATTGCTAAATCATTACAACAGATGTGAGGGGCCTAGACCCAAGTTTCCGTTTCCTCCAACTGAGGATTTTTCCTCTGATCCCCTCCCCAGTCAGTCCTTTTTCTCAAAGGTTCTGAGCACTAGAGATGGGGGAATACCTGCACCCCATTTGCTCTTGTCACCGGGATTGTCTTAATATTAGTGTTGGTTGCCTAAGACAGGGTCTGGTGAAGGTATGGGATGGTGATTTTGTGTCGTAGGACAGGCGATCTAGTTTCATTCAACTGCTTGATGTCATCTCACCTATTAGTTCTCTTGCCAATGTTCCCACGGATCAATCATATCCTGCTGGTTGTGGAAAGTGAATTCCATGTGATAAGTTTTGCGTTTTTGCGTTTTCTGTTTTCCCGTTTTCTTTTAACATGATGCATACAACTAATGCCCAGAACTAAGAAAATGTAATGGGCCCACACAATATCAGTAATTGTTGTTACATCGTTTAAATGTGGGACGTTGCATGTTAGACAGCAGTGTGTAAACCATATTTCTATTGAGGTTAGTTGTATAGTTATGGATCTGCTTTAATCATTTTCTATCACGAATCGTTCGCAATCCATCAAAATTTTCGTAGATCCTTCCCAAAGTATCACTTTTTTGCGTACTCCGCGCGCTCTAACTTTCAAACCTTTCAATCCAATGTATATGTTCAATGGTAGTATACGTTTACGACTGAATGCCTGGTGACCATTATTAGGACTTTGATGCACGGATTTTTTAGCTAGCGTAATTTTTCGAAAACTTTATGTTCAACCTCAGTCTTGCATCAATAGCCGTAGTATGTATTGATCTTGTATTATCGGTAGCATTTGTAGCGTTACCTTAATGGGTTGAAGTATATTACCCCTTGCACTAGCTTATTTAAAAGTCATCAATGCATTTTCAGAGAATAAACATTTTGTAACGTGCAATATTATTAATGCTCTCTACTCATTTGTTATACCTTTTCTTCCCTCTCGGTCATTCGTCATTGGAAGCTGAACGGTACATTTGGATTTTCGTTCAAAATAAATAAAACTATGATTTTTTTGGTGTGCTCTCCTGAAGTGTCTTTTGGATGTCAGTTAACAGCATCATACATACTAAAGTCCCCATTTTGTAATTACCTTAGAGCGTACATGAGGTCCTGTGCCTTTTTCGTGTCACCACCATTGGACTGGAAGTGTGCCATGCAATAGCCAAAATATCACCAAATAAGAGCAATCTCTTAGCAGTTCAAAACTTTTACAAAGATAGCACCATTTTGCATCCTAGCCACCTCACCCAAACAAAATTTCTCTAGGGAAAAGTTTTACATCCTCCGCTTAGACACCACACTCCTCCCCTTACACCCAACAAAATTGAGAAACATTTCTCGATACATGATCACTCAATACCTTCCCAAAGATAGCTTCATTTTGCATCTAAGTTACCTTAAACGAACAGACAAAAGATGTCCCCTCCACCTAAACCCTTCCCCGAAGGACCCTACTTTCACATTAGGTGACAAAGGAAATTTCCACCCCGATGGAAAGTATCGTAGATGCGAATATGCATGCTTAACACCAATTTTCTGGGTCTAACAGGGGTGGAATTACGACATCATCTCCTGTGAAGCCCCCAATCAATAAACCAAGCGGCGCCACCTGATAGAGGGCCCTGTCGAAAGAAGATGTTTCCAATTTTGTCGGGGAGCCTTAATGTATGTGATAAAGAATGTTATCACCGACACACGGTTTAGCTGTTTTTGGTCTCAACGAGGACAGAGTCTGCCATAAACCCTTAATAAATTTGGAACGCTTCGTGCGCTTTTGGGTTTCGTTGATTCATGATTCCCTGTTCCCTGTAGCTAGGCAGTACACAGAGCCCTCTTCATGGTATCCTATTATATTATACCTAGAGATAGTTACACAATTTTCTGTAAATATCGAGAACCTAATTTCCAACTACCTAGTTGTTCATTTATTTATCGCACAGTGCTGTAAGCTGCGACAGCGGGTTTGACCATAATAAGGCAGGAAGGGTTCCGGTGCAAGTAATTTATCACTGAATTGGACCGGCCACCCTTACAGTCTATGTATTTTACTCCTCAGTACTGTAAACTGAGAGCTTTTTGGAGACCAAAATTTCTTCATACTTGCGTCGCACGTCGGGAAGATTTATAACTATAGTGAAAAATTTGTCTTTTTCTGACGTAAAACCCAAGTACCCGTAGTGAGACCGAGGTCGACATTGGTCCTGCATGTACAGCATGAATAGATTTAAAATGAAATTTCTTAGGTCCGCCACTGCTAATATGATTTCATCCAGCTGTTCCAAAGTGGTTTGCAAACAGTAGTGGTGCTATAGGGATATTTCCTTTCCCATTGCCGCATCCCCAACTTAATAATCTGGTACTTGAAAATGTAGGCTAATTGTTTGGACACAAACAAGCCTCCTGTGCAATGTATTAGACTCTGTATACTTCTTAACTGTCAAATATTTTTTAGCCCTTCAAGCGTATCTGTCACTGCAACTTGGAATAATTAGTCCCACTTCCTGTGTGGCGGCTTGGGTGATAATACAGTTCCAAAGCCACATAAACCCCTACAGTCATCCTTTTTTCCCTGTCACAATTTATTGTATGGAACACTGGACCCGCTATTAGTCCAAGGAAAGAAGAAATCAAAAAGGGCTCAAATCTTGGTTATAGTGGTCTATTTATTGCCCATTAAATGCCTTGAAGATAGTAAAATGCTTCATTCTGAAGCCCATAATTTTGGAAATGGTTTAAAATTTCCGAGGGCTTTTTCCCCTGACCCCATCTGGGTGTTGCCTCTGGGCCAGACCTGGGACCATGTGCCGGATCTCTGGACCCTGTATACACTTGCCTCGCGCTATGAGCGTCATTTTTTCTGTCGGAATTCTCTTACCTTTTGTCGGCGTAACATTGTGCAAATCTCTCTCCTCCATTCAGAATTCCCTGGCGACGCCCCTAGAAAAAGGTGGACCTTATTCCAGCAAACGAATGTACTAGCCGTCTTATGATTTTTCTTCCCCTCGCCTGAATCTCTTCTACTAGCAAGTTTACTCGCTGCCAGGAAAATACATCGGTTCAGGCCCCTTGCCTGTGACATGGTGGGGTGAAAACATTTTCGGGGGGTAGGAGACAGGTAGTATTTCTTTCCTCTCCCAACGAATCTTTTCGGGTGGAGTGTCCCTCTTGCTTTTACTTAGTAGGAAAGGGGTATTTTATCTCTTTTCTGTATAGATAGAACATGACACCCATTTTTCTTGTTGATTGCACATGAAACGTAAGCCTACATTGCACGTGTCACGCTACTTATTGTACCAAAGTTTTCACCAATGATACTGATATTCCCGGTGTTACAGGTACTACCGGTAATTCGCGGCGTCATAAAGGTGTTTGTTTTTCACAATAACGCTGGAACTACCCTTAACAACGGCTTTAATGACCTAGGAACCATTACCAATGGTTGTGCAAGCTTATCTGACCTCAGCAGTTCAACCCCCATTGATCCAGCACACCATAGCTTCCATAAGTGTTGCAGCGTTATGATCATCTGCCACAAACCGAGCCGGCAAATCATGTTGTAGCTCTCAACTGTTGTCAGTAAAATCAACTGACAATCCCATATAGACAGTCAAACCATGTGAGGACAACATGATTGTTGTAGCCGAAAACCCTTTCTGGGGTAGATACATATAATTTTGGAATGAGTTTCCTAGAAAAAGTGCTTGCACTTCCTAGTTGATATCGTAGCTCCAGTGTTTTTAAAAGATGCCTAAAATTAAGTCTTTCTGCAGTTTGAAGAGGAATTGCGACTTTTGCGATGCAAAAGGTACCCGCGTGAGTAATCTCTTCATAACGGTGTGTAGGGAGCATTTTTCGTCAGAACATGTTTTATGAGACTGCGGGACTTATCTGGAGATGTAGACGATACAGCGGAAACTGTTCCTGATAAACTCTGTAATAAAAACTGGCAACAATACAATTACATTGGTATTCATATCCAACAATCTTAAGTACGGTAATATGATCACGATATGAAAATTTGTTCAAGCAAAATGCCCCTTTTCTGACAATGGCTAGCTTTGACAATATTTTTATAACCTGTTTTTTCCAAACTTGGACATCATTTGATTCATTTAAAGTTTTGAACATAACAATCGAAGGAAGGTTTTCTCACCTGGAGGAGGGGTCTGGACGTTTAAGTATGCCGTTTTGGGAGACAAGTCGAAGGGAAGCAGGTGTCCACCTTACCTTAGGGGAAATTTGTGAAAAATAGAGGGACCATAGATCCAAATTGATTCTACATTTTGTACAGTATTTAAAGGTCTGATGACATTAAAATAACATAGTTGCATATTTGACGTAAGAATTATCAAAAATTAAGAAATGGGCTGCAATTTTCATTAAAATCCATCAAATATTGACCATTTTACTGGGTAATTTCTGTTTCACACTTGTATCATGAATAAACATGAGCTAAATATGCAAATATGTGACATCGAAAGAGGGATATGCCATATATGGCTCATGTTAGCCTTTGTTTTTTCTACCTTCATTTCAAGACACTGGTAGCATTGTTATCCCCTGAGGGGCTTATTATGAAAATTAAAATTGTTTCCTTGGGAAATATTGATATCGCTCACCAAACTGTAAACTATCTGATCAGTAATTAAGAGATAATTTATGTAGGGTTAACAAAAGAAATCTTAACACAGTGCAACACTCCACATCATTATTTTTGCATAGGCAATGAGTAACTTCAGAAACCATCAAACTTTGAAGACATATATCTTGAGAATTTTAAATGATATTGAAGTACTAATTCCAACAGATCTTTTATTGAGAGATTTTATTCTTTAATTGAAAAGCTCTTTTTGGTGGCATGTCACCAGAATTTAAAGTTAATTAATTGAAAAGGTTTAATATTTCATTGAAAAAAGTTCGATAAATTCACGCAGTGGAACAAGAAAGAGTTCTCGTCCTAGAAAAGGGGAGCGAAAGCATACTTCAACTCCCATTTAAGACTGGGACTTTAGCCCTCCACTGTGTCTTACGCCTCTGTAGGAAATTATTCTCCTGTTCCTAGAAATCGCTCGGGAATTCCTTTACTGTGGACTTGCATCAAATGAAGTACTCAAGAATGTCTGAAGTGTACATGTCGTACAATTATGCCCTAGAAGGACGCCAGAGATGCTTATTGAACAACACATTAAAAACAGTTTTCATTTTAATATATTGTAAATGTGTCACATAAATTTGCATTCAGTCACAGCCTGATAAGGAAAGTACTCATGTATAAGTTTACTAAGGGTGGCTCATTGGGGTTAGGGGGTAATGGTCTCCCTTTTTGGAGGTCTACTCCTCACTCAATTAGGACAAAATGGGGCACGTCAGAGAATAGCAATTTCATGTTTATTTTAGTATATGTTAATCACCATTCGGCCAGTGCGATGAAGATAGCTGTTTAGCTTCACGGTCGATACCCTAGTTAATGTGTGTTTGGAATGTCAGATATCCCCGTTCCAATGATCCGTGCATGTAAGATTCAGAAATTTAGTGACAAGTTTGTATTTATCGTGCGATAACCTACCGGTACGATCTAAAGAGTTGATATGCAAAATTCCCTTCTATATTGGCGATCCATTCACTGACGCATAGTTGAGAAAATTGGAACCGTAGTGTCTTTCCCTGCAATAAGGGTGTTTGAAAATTTGAATGGCAACTTTGCTGAAGGACCTTATATTAAGTAAATGCTTGGTCACGATCAATCAAATGTTGAAGTGACCAGATATCACTTCGGGAGTACTGAATATGAGTTTTTTGTTAACCAGCTGTCAAACAAAACTTTCTCTTCATTCAGTTGAGAATTGTTCCGTCATAAGTTTAGCACAACGGAAATGGACAAGTAGTAGGAAATACAAAGTTTACATATTTACCCAGGGACAGAATGGTTAGAATCAATTGGTAATTAATTAACGCATAATTGTAAAATGCTTGACAACATGTTTGCTCTTTGCTTAAGTATTAAGGTCACTGCAACACAACCAACTGACCAATACTAAATCGAAAACATGCGAAATAAATTTAAAAGCATAATGTTCTTTTTCAATTAGTCCGCACAGTAGTATCGCCAAAGTGTTGCTATGTCGTCCCTTCCTCCATGTGCCCCCAAATGAGATTTTGGGTATTAAAATTAATATGCAAAACACACCGTTTATATATCGATATGAACACGGACCAATGTCACTTTATCAGTCAATCATGTAGCTCAGGACTGCACAAAATATTTTTAAAGTACAAATATTTCTGCTCCCTTCACGCGCGTATCTATTTGTTGAGCTTTGTGAAGCGCTGCCTTATGGGACATATCATCCACAGCTATTGTTTCAACATCTATTTTCAACAGCTATGGGACCTATGGTGGCGTGATTTCTCTCCCTTCAATACAATTCCCACATCGATTATCTTTTAGACAGATTTTATGTTCGAAAACTGTAAAAATTGCGATTTTCGTTGCCTTTTCAATTCGTATTTAATAAGTATGAGGATAACTAAATAGCATCACTCTCATAGGCTAATGTCCGTTTATTTTAAATACTGGTGCCTTAAAATTAGCAAGGGGAACTTTGCTCTCCTCAATCTTTGTCGAGGTGGAGCCAAAAACCACACAAGGGATTATAAAGAGGTGATACCTCCAAAACAAGTATAAGAGCTTGCACGAAATTTTCATAGATACGTAATACGGGGATTTTCTGCTAGCTTCGCGCGTGCGCCAGGGATGGCCTCAGGGGACGTTAGCCTAGCTACCCTTTTTGCATTTATTGCTGAAGAAAATGCAGGAAATACATCTGTCATTATCATAATTTTAAGTCACTCAAAACCCATTGAGCCACATTCAGGGGATTCTTTTTCCAAGTTTACTCTCATGTGGCATTCCTGGAAGGAAATTTCCCAACATTAACTTCTATTGGGCAACATGAGCTTATTTATTTTTAGAGCTCAGTGGAAACCTTAACATGATTCGTCATCCCCACTCGCCCCCTCCTCCTAATCATTAAATTGTTAGTACAATTAAGGCTAACAAAACTGGCTAGATTAAGATTTCTATCTTTGTGGCGTGTTTAGTGCGCATCCAAAGTCACTTTGGAGATATCCAAATGTTTCATTCTAATGATCATAGTTTAAAAAGTACTTTAGAACCCCCGGGGGCTTCGCTTCCTGGACCTCCAAGAAGCCTTGTCCTTGGACCCCAACGCTTACCTGGGGTCGATCGCAATCACCACGACCCCTCCAGTAACGTTGCCCTTCACTTTGTTGTGCCCCTCCGGCTGAAAGTTGTGCCCCTCATGCCCCCCACTTAAAGTCTGGCGAATGCTATTTTTCAGCTTTAACAGTGCCAGATGGGGAATCTGTGATGTCATCTGGACAAATTGATGGCACATAGCTTTTGTATTTCTTTATAATGTTAATATGGAACATTTGATAACTTTTTTGCTGTACATAGGTGTGGAACAGTTTCGTACTCGATCTACGCTGGAAAATATCACTCCTTTGTTCCGAATTTTTAATCTTCTGAAATTGAAGGATTTCGTCAGAGTGAATGTTGCTTGTTTTGCCCACAAAGCTTTATGTTATACCTTACCGCCTTCTTTTACATATTTCTTTCACACAAATAATGAAGTTCATAGATACAGCACCCGACATGCAAATCATGTCCATCACCACACATGGCGCACGTGCTATCAATGTTTGGAATTCCCTTCCCCTCCATTTTTAAGGGACGTGTTCTACCCCATTACTAAAGAAAATTAATTCAGCAGAAAATTATGGACTATTAATTGATTTGTGTAATTTCTTTAAATACCCATAATTAATTTCTCAATACTGTGTTTAGTATACTGATAGACAAGATTTACTTTTTTCCTTTTTCTTTTATATTTCTCTAGTTTAGCTAAATTCTGTACAGGGAGTGTTCTACTTTGTTAAGATTCCTATCTTTTTAGAGCACTTCCTTTCACAACTGTAAAATTATGTTAATCAAATTTAACTTCACCTTGTACATGTGTCTATCTGCTGTTGTGAAGAAACAAATACATGAAATGAGATAAATGACTTTATAAACAAAGATTCACCGCACTAGCCTTATAGATTCCAAAGCTTCTACGCCAGAAACAAGCCATACCCCATAGAAGAGTCAAACGAAACTTTCGGCATGACTGCAATCCCCAACCACCCACCAAAGTAATATGGAGAGACAGGCAAATGCAGATTGCAATGCCGGCACTGTCTGGTACTTGGCATAAAGAAAAGAAAATTGACATGTCATTTTTCTTTCGGTAATCGGTTTGTGACACAGCAGCCATCTCAGCACCAGAGATAAGGGACGTGTTCAAATCTCCCAATATCTTCCATCGACACCCCCTCCCACGAACGCTACTAGCATTTAATTAGCGGTAGTCCCGCTTAAAAGTTTTTAACAGCAAAGCTTGCCCCATTAAAAATCTGTAGTATCGACTGTTTGGCTAGTTTGTGTAGGCCTATTAGGAGAGGCCATCTAATCTCCTTCAATCTGATTGATAATAGCTTGTCTGTTATTTCCTAAGGGTACCTACAGTTGATATTTTCTTGAATACTCCGGCAGGTTTCATGTTAACCATATTCAGAAAGCTTTCTCAATTATAAAGCAAATTTCGTTTAGAAATTTCTCGTTGTCCGTTTTTGCCTGTTTCTCCTTAACATTTTGAACAATTAAATACACATATGAAAAAATGGTAAAGTATCATAGTAATCAGGATCGTCGTCTTACAAGTTTTAAAAATGTAACGTTGTATGTAAGTTGGCAGGCTGGAAATTGTTTTTCGATGGCACGGGTTTAGATAACTTATATTTTGTCAATTTATATTGATATGGAAAATTCTTTCTCAATTCACATATTTATGTGAAGTTTTTACCTTTCTTTTGTGAAAAAGCTATGATCGTTGGCATAGTTTATCAATCAGTACCTACAATCTACACCAGACACTAGTTGTACAATTTGCAATTTACCAATCCAGACACCAACAATAATGTTGAGAGGCATAGGCGTAGGGGTCGGGGTTGGGGGCTTTAGCTCCCTGCAAATTTTCAGAAAAAAAATTGGGCAATTTTCTCGGATATTACATTCTTCTATCGAGCAAAAGCGTCTCAGGCTAAAATTTCTGTTATTTATGTGACAGTTCCCATTTATTCAATATGAAGCGACCGCGTCTGTCTTTTGTAGAATATCAAGATCGTTAAGTACTGCTCACTGTCATATTGTCACATTACGTGTAACTTCACTAAGTACTTTGGAACCAGAACACTTTTGATCGCTCTGTACAGCTTTAAAATAAAAGAGTTGTTTATAACATACTAACAATCTTATAGCCCATTGCGATAAAATTCAACTCCTTCCTTTGAAAATGAACGGTTTCAACTATAAAATGACAAAAATATTATATCGGATGATCGTAAGAATTTCTTCTTTGCATCAGTGGCCCCGGCAAGGAGGGCATGGAGGGCACGTGCCTCCAATCGTTTTTTGCAAGTGTGATCGTTGTCGTCATGGGTCAAACATCACGATGACAAAGTTTAAATGAGCCAGAATTGGTTATTCCCCGTTATTTGCATCAGTTTATTAGGAAAGATCATAAAACCACATGACATGTAGAGAGTAATGAGGCATATTTTTCAATAGTACATTCTAGTTGCTAAAATTCGAGATCGATTTAAAAATGACCAAAAAGTGGTCTTTTGTCATCTTTTCTTATTAGTATGATTGAAAATTTCTTTAACCTCAAGGTATGTAGAGGATATGGAGGGGATGAGATTGTCAAATCCAGGAATTGCGTTCTTGTTTCACTTTTTATCTTTGTGTTGTGTACCTGGTCGTGTGATGCCTTCTTATTAAGTAAACTTGATAACTAAAACAAAATAACTAACAATGATTCGAACATCTTTCATAACTAACAGCCTTCCATAGATAGGTTAATCATGTTATTTGTTAAGGGTACTTTCCCCGATCACCTAAAATGTATTTCATGTCTTTGGATTTGAAAGTCTAGTCAATTTTTGTAAATTACCCATTTAATTTTTTTCTGTCGAATAATTGTGTTCCTGGGTTGTTTATGAATTCTCAAATATATATATATATATATATATATATATAAATATATAAATATATATATACAGATTTATACTTGTATATATACATATATAGCCTATGTGTGTGTATGTGGATATGAATTGACAAATCCCAAATTTCTAAATTTCAGAGAACTTTTGGTACATCAAAGTTCATTCCACGTACATTTTAACAACAAGAAGGTTGGTTGTACAACTTCAGGATGGCGTCCTAAATGTCATATTTTATGCGGAAGACGGTCGAACTTTCATTTCAGCAGAGTTGAGGTTGCAGTAACCATAATAATAGTAACCCCAGAAGATGTTCTGCCCGTTACCGCCGTTGTAGTTACCATTGAGGTTCGAATAGGAGCAACGGTTGGTGCAGCTGCTCCTGGTGTCGAAGTTATAACAATGTGTATAACTAGCTGCACAGGCTGAACACCAGCCTATGGTAGTAGGATCGTACCACCAGGCGCCTCTGTGTGCTTCTGCGCAGTTGTGGTAGCTGCATCCGTCGTAGTCTTGGTCACGTGTGCTGAAGGATACACCGTTGGTGTAACGCATACCATTGCCTGGAAAGGAAAACGTGTGAAATCTGTCTTTGATAACCTTATGTCTGCTGTTTGACGTACCACACAGTACGATATTATACCCACATACGGATACACGTTTATTTGTTTCAATTGGAGAGTACTATCAAAGTGCAGAATTCCCGCTTTCCGTTCGATTCGAGAGTGAGTGCTCAGGTACTGACAGATAGGTAATATATATCGGCCAAGTCATCTAACGACTTTCTAAAACTAAATCGGTAAAACCTCCGATTTCATTCATAAGATGACTTATTGTATATATTATCCTTCTTCTAGAGACAAAGAGACCATATGAAATCTATTGGCAAAGCCACGACGTAACGTAACAAATTACAAGTATGGTCATTCACGGCTAAAAATTTCTGGCTCCCCTAAGTTGTGATCAAGTGTGAACTCCCTTGGGTAACTGGCTGCATCTTGTAAATTAACCGTTTTGGCTGTACTACCCAAAGCTAACCCTCTTGAAAAATAAAAAAAAAAATTTTTGCTGTTTCTGTGGTAACTCATTTTACGAGTTTTGAGAAGAATTATTGAAAACGACAAAGATTCATAAGTCTAATGGTCTGTGAATATGTTTCCTATTACGTAGTAAAATTGGTTCTACTTGATGCAAAATATCTGTTTTAATTTGCTCAGATTTCCTAAGGTACCTGTCGTTTGCCAAGGATAAATAAATGACTTAACTAGAAAGGAGTTTCGTAGCGTCATTTTAATATTCATATTAAATGAAACAAAATGAGCTAAATGAAAGTGTTTCCCTCCCAATGATAATACAGTCGATTACATTTGGGCACTGCATGAATGTTTAACCTCATCTCAAGTAACAAATTTCGCTCCCTCTTTTCGTTAATAATTTTTTTTCTTTATTGACGTTCTGAAACAAATTTAAAAAACGCAAATGTGATAAGAGTGAAGACTTCTGATCCATTATTTTAAACAATTAAAAGGTTTCCGTGAGTCTCTGCTCCACGTCTGAATGAAACAATTGTATTTGTAAATTCCCTTTCAATCTCTTTCGGTAAATTAGTGAGTAAACTATCAGTGTAATGCTGGATTCTTAAGCCAGGGATTTTGGCTTTGTTAAAAGTATTTAGAAAGAGAGAGAGAGCGATGATAATCCAACCGCAAAGGCATATAAATCATCAAACTAGTTGGCAAACACTTAGAAGTAAACTGAAGACCCATTCTTCCACCTTCCTAGGAAAAAAATGCCACCCAACACTCGCTCATTCTGGGTGCAGCTGGCGTGGTAAAATATTTACTACATATGGTTTTGCATTCAATATTACAGTATTGGCCTGGTGGTTGCAATCTAATGTCCACTTTGGGGTCCACATCAAATCACCGGTGACGTCATTGATCTCAAATAATATTCATACCATAAAATTTTATCTGGGTGTGTTGGTACGAAATTACTGAAACACTTCGTAGACTCAGACCGTACAAACTTGGGTTGCAAAATAGGCCTACTCAAAAACAGTACTCTGATAACTTAATGTATTCATTAAATGCCCAGAATAGTGAAATTTTGCTCTGTACTCACCGGTGTTGAGAAGCAAAACATTCTGAAATGACTTCTTACAAGAAAAAATAACAAACTCTATACTACAGAGGCTGCACAAAAGCATTAACAAATATCTGTGTCACGGCTTCGTCAGATAATCAAAACAAACATTGAACAAGAGAGTGGAAAAGCTGAATTGTGAGAAGAGAGATGTTCATTAACCAGGCCCGTGGTAGCTGGGGCTACAAGCCTCCAATATTTTTGAGTTTGAAAACGTTAAAAATTGTTCAGAAAATGTCACAATCTCCAGCCTTGAATGGTTCAGCCCCCAGTTGCCGCATATTAGAAACCTTCCGAGGGCACCAATGTACAGATTCGATCCTCCCCATATAAGAAACCTTCCGACAATACTGAAATTTACAAACCTGCATTTCCAGAATAACTGCCAATACTTAGTCGGTACTTGGTGCTGTTGTCGCCGATTTGAAAAGCGGTGTACTCTGCGTATTTTGGCGAACCACCAGAAGTAACGATGTCAACACGGAGCTTGTAACTCCTCTGGTTTGTCAGATGGTAAAGTCGTTCATTTCCAAGCCAAAAGTCATTACCTTGGTTCACAGAACCAAATCCAGTTTTGTAGTCATCCCAGTAACGATAGAAGTCGGTTACACCATCGACACGTCTTTGGAAAAGCTTAAATGAGGAAGAGACGTGCAAGTTTGTGATACATCACCAAGGGGTAAACATGAACAAAATTGGTTAAGAAATTATTTAATTAGAGTTAACTAGTAACTGATTTGGTGCCAGACGTTACTTACCTTAAACCAATTTTATCACACTCTAAAAAATGCCCATTCAAAGGGGCACTGAATAGGAAATCTATTCAAAAATTTGATTAGATCGGGTTCAAAAATGAGTCAATTCTAATTATTCCTGAAACGAATCTATTCAAATGATTGATTCGTTTTTCTATTTAGTGTCATTCTGGTACGATTCTCTTCAAATGTGAATAGGCATTTTTCAGAGTGCAAAATATATAACTTTTCCACCTGCAAAATATTTATCCATTTTTAGAGTACATACCGTAATAAAGAAAGTGTCTGATTTTATTGAAAACTGTGTGTGTCCAAAACGCTACCACAAAATCCTCATCGACCTAGAAGTTGTTTTACTACAATTTATCATTCCAACATTGAAACTTGAAAAGCAGACTAATTATCAATTTTATAAATACTAGTAGGCCTATCAACTCCATAAAGACTTTTTCAAGGAGTGTAAATTTCAGTACTAGGTGCATTGTAACTTCCTGCCAACAAAGGGGTAGTAAATAAGCACATCAAACTAGACTATTAAACTCACAGTCCATCCTCCTCCAGCAGTTGTCATATCACAAGATACATTGAACGGTGAACCAGGCCATCCTGTTGGTAAAATAGTGTAGACGCCATCTTGCCGGTGGCCATCTTGATACACATCGTAGCAATCTGTGTACAAGGCAGTGCATGTTTCGCCGTCACCATCATAGCCATCATTACAATAGCATCGTCGGACACCATTTTTTAAGCCACAAGCTGCATTAGGACCACATCTGTAGTTATAATTGCAGTTAAGTCGACCGTCCTTACAAGTGCACTTCTCGGAGCAGCCAGTAGTAACATGAATTTCGCCTTCCTGTGTTTAAATGAAATGCGTTTCGGTGGGATCTTTTCAAATTGGATAAAATTACAACTGACTTTTTTTTATTGATTGTAGCTACATACTGTATGAGTTCAACTAGGAAATTATGTTATAAAATTGTTCAGATGGACAGAGTAAATAATTGCAGATAACTGTATCATTTGTCTAAATATAGCCACTGCACATTAACGGGGACTGAAGTGATTTTGTGTTTTATTTTGCCGCCAATGTATGACAAAATAAACGTTCATATATGTACTATGGCTTATGAATTGGGCAAAGAGCGACTCACAACAAGAACAGAGTTCGTCTCTGTAACAAAGCATCCGCAGTCAGTTGGAAGAACACATTCACCGTCTTTCAGCAGATAACCAGTAGAACAAACACACGCCTCATTTTGGCCCTGACAGTTGTTATGGCAATTATTGACACCAGTAGGATCGTCACAAGATGGTTGACAGGAACAATTTCCAAAGACCATGTTTGGTGGACAAGAAAAATCTGAAAAATAATAATTCAAAAGTCAAACTACGGAGATAATTGATTTCCTTGCCTTACCCAATTGTGGCAAGCCTCATTGTCAAACTAAAACAGAACGAGAGAAACACATAAGAGAACGTAAAACGTTTTTTTGCACTTACTTGTCCGGTGTCCCATGCTTTAAACCCCAAAACTATTACTGAAGAAGAGCTTGAATACAAATGTTTATAGAGCGAATATTGCTTTCAGTAGCCAGTCAGTATTAGTAAAACACAAGATTTCGGTGTTGTGGTTTTTCTGGAGCCATTATTATCAGCACAAGACATCATTGAAGGGACCGGTTTGTGCTTTACTTACCGATGTTACCACTAAATACGCCAATAAGTACCAGCTTATATTGACCCCATTCATCACTTGTACGAAAAGCGTCGAAACTGGCAAAAAGGGATGTACCGTTGGATAAGACGATATCAATGCGGAGCTCATAGACTGCTTGGTTTGTTAATTGGGAAATTTTATCGTTACCAAGCCAGAATTCAGTAGAAAGAAATCCAAACCCATCTTTGTACGCTTCCCAGTTTCGGTTGAACACCACGGAACCATCGATGCGCCGCATTATAACCTGAAAATTGTAAAAAAGTAAAGTATTCTTTGCAAATTAAAGTTTCCAGGGAAGGTTCTGAACCAACTCCACAGACATGTTCTATGATAGGTCCCTTCGTTTGAGGGATTTTCTCTATCAGTGGCGCATCCATGGGGTAGAGCAGTCAGCACATCAGAAACCACATGAAAAGACCGAAAAGAAACATCAAATAACCTTATTATAAGAATGAGAGAGGGGGGCGAATGAAACTAGACAGGAATTTTACAATAAAAGAAAACTTTTGCAATGAAACTATTACAAAATAAATCATACAAGTGTGATTGTTGTGGTATAGACCCATGTTTATTGGCGCCTAATGCCACTGTATCCCACAAGGGTCCCTACGCAGGCCCCTGTGCCGCTCGTCCTTTGGAAAAGAGCTTTGCATTCTTGAAGCCCCTTCGGCGCCTGAAGTCGCCATTACAAAACCCTGACAAAATTTGTTTCCTCCTGGCACCTATTTGGTGTAAACAGTTTTCTCAAATGCAGCCGGCGCCATCACATTTGCCTTCCTATTTGGCCCTTACCCTTAAAATAGTTGAAGAATAATTGTCCTTAGTTGAAAGCTACAACAGGAATCGTATGAAAACAGAACGGACAAAAGCCCTGATAACACCATTCTTTCGAAATTTTAAAACAGTTATAATTAACTATTTGTACAAAAGTTGTGCATTTTAATGTATGGGGCACTTGTAAAAGAAACAATGTAGAAAGGACTTACCGTCCAGTCACCGAGTTGATCTTCGTTACTACAATAGACTTCAAATGATTCTGAATATCCATTTGGCTTGATTAAAAATACACCACTAGAATTTGATAAGTTACATTCATTACGGACGTCAGTGCAATCTCGTGGGTACTCAGGTCGTTGGTAAAAGAAGTAAGAACCTGGAATAGATTAACCATAACAAATAGGCTAAACAAAATAACGTAATGCCGAAAACGTTTCCAAAACTAAACGCAGTCGAAAACGTAATTTTCAAATTCTTTAAAAAAACACGTCTTGGCGATATATCTAAAAAGAAACGGTATCTAAGACACTCTAGATGAAAACAAAGCTCAAGACACTAGCGATTAAAACAAATGTACAGATACAACATGATTGAAGGTTGAAAATGATTTTTTGACTGAAGACAATCTGTGTGAAAGTGGGAAATGAAATGATATAGCTGTATTTTAAGCTTTTTCAATAGACCCTTTTCCAAATAGCAATTACAAAGGATTGTGGGATCGAGTTTTGGTCTGTGTCGTTTTCGTCAATGGCATTTTACTGTGGACAAAAAAAACATAATCCTTTGTAGTTGCTATTTGGAAAAGGGTCTATAGACAAATTTTTAAAACCTAATGGGTTAACTTATGTCGATTAGAGAATTTGCTCACCTTGAATATAGGACTGATCTGCTTATTCTTGGTATCCAGATTTGACGACTACGAGGCACATTTTTGCAGTCAATACATACACAGTGGCCATCCATCCCCATAGTTTTTAATAAGTGAGGTTATGAAAATATTTGTGCTAGAATTGAGCGTCCTAGATTAACTATTGTTAAAACATACTTAAATACAGCAAAATTGGTGCAATTTGGATCAAAAATGGATTATACTTTTACAATACAAATGCTAGTCAGCAAAAATGAGACAAGGTAATTGAAATTCTTGTAGTTTTTCAGACGTCTTCCTCGTAACGTCGTCACCTAGTTTGATGTATCAGTCTCCAAGGGGAGAGATTCTCTCAACCATAATTCAGTATAAGTCTGAAAATAACGATTTGTACTAATGATTATTTAGGAAATGTTCTTGGAACACTCGCGTAATTGATGACGTGTTGTTGGCTTGAATGTGGTACGTTTACTTAAAAAATACTTCTGAAGGAATTAAGCGTCGGACATGAACCTCTAACTCCTTCGGCGTCCGAGTGCTTTTGAATACTGAATGAATTTAATTAAGGCTTTCTCCTCAATATTAAATTTTGAAATGCCCAGGAAATCATCTTCCGCAAGTGTAAGTGGCTTAATTAGAGTGAAGGCCTGAGTTTCCCTAACCGTACCTGAAAGTGCAACTTTATAAAGTTAACTGAATTCTCTGCAGCTCATTTCGATTCTTGAAGCACCTAGTAAACACATGTTTTTAAAAGAAAGGTTTACGTATGACAAACAGATTGCCTTTCTTTAGAAAAACCAAACTTATATTATGTCAAGTATTGCTGAACGAAGATATTTAGTATGAAAAACTGTTTCAAATGCAGGAGAAAACATAACTCACTTTGACTGTTGTCATCCGTTGACATAGTGCTTCTGTCTTGAGCTTTCTGATAAAATAATTTTAAGGCAGGCAATTCAAGGTACACTTCTCATATACAAAATGGTTATAAGTCGTAAAACTTTATTATAAATAATAAATAAATTAGAAATTTTACATTTTTAAAGCTTTACAATCGTAGTTGGGGAAAAATTATTAACTTGTTATAAAAATGGCTCTAGTACCATCTACAAGAACAATGTTCTCATTTGTAACTGCAGGAAAATAGCACCGACCCGATATTTTAACAGTGAGGGTTTTTATCAGAAGTTTGTTGTTTAAGTAATAAAGTATATACCCTGACGGGTAAAAAAAAAATTGTGGATTTCTCATTTGATATGAACTTGGAAGTGTAGTCGTATATGTATACAAAACCTTCACTGAAGAATTATTCAGTGAAAACCTAAATTATTTAATCCCTCATTAGTTTGTCTTTGATTTATCAAAGGGGATTTACCAATAACCATCTTTTTCAACATTATCCAGTTCTAAATTATCTTAAAGGAGCTATGTTGGCAAACTTTTGTTGGATACAGAGGAACTAGGATCGATAGCAACTCCCAGGTGTAACAGAGCTTTTACTTTGCTTGTTCGTTTTACATAAAAATAAAACTTGTTGCCTTAGGAAGTGATTTTATTGACAGTGACAATCTCGGACTATGTTAAATGTAAGGAATATAGCATGCGATAGAAGGTTCTCATTAGCCAACAGTAAAACAGTATATTCAATAAAATTAAAGATTAATGACAGAGGACGTGGTTGATTTTAAAACATCATATTATCTACGGACGTGACATCAAAGCGTTGTAAGCTTTGTAGTTAAAAATGGAAGAGAAACGTATCTCAAATGGTTTAGGCTTACGACTTGTTTCGTGATAATACCATTGCCATCATCGTTACTGTGGAAAACAGTCTTTTCTAAAGTTGAAATGCTCTAAAGTAGTCATTCTTTAAATTAGAATGGAAGTTCTTGGCGCCTATTACGATTAAGGTCGGAGAGTTGAGTTTGAGCATTGCCCAAGGAGAAAGATATTGTGATAATAAGGTTATGCCGCTGTTTATTTTTACGTTCCTTGTCTTGTGCAAGTATGGCAAATACTAATGATATGTTCTGTTTCCGTAATTCAATCATATCTTTAACTTTTTTCCTGTATGCTTATCATTTTCACTAGGAAAAGCCTAATTCGAGGAAGCTGGCAAGCTGTAAGTTTTGTACAAAATATTTCCTAGTGAATTTGCAGTAAAACACATAAAGCATTGCAAAGTCTCTTATTCTAAATTAAATCTGGTGTAGTTTCCTAAATTTCAATTTAGTTGTGTTTTGAACCTAAAATTTTAAAAAATATTAACGTCGAAATACATTTAAAAAAATGTTAATTAGAAAAATTGAATAAAACCTAAACTTCAAAGATTTCATTATGTACTGGTACAATCGATACTAAAAAGGGAGTTTACGTTAGGCAGTCTACGCTAGAATTGTTCCATTCTTAATGTGAACAATACGAGGAGACTTTTAGAGAGTAGACTTAACACTGCGAAAGATTAAGGCTTACTTACCGACTGTGATGAAGTAAAGATGATCAAAACATAGAAAACTGTGGAAACGTTTAATCTCTTAACAACACTAGGAATGCCCATTATGCCAGTGGACCAGCCAACAGATCGAATGAAGTGTCCAACGAAAGGTGATGATAATGAGAACAACGTGCAAGAAGTCTAGGACATGTCTCGCCATGTATTGTAGGAAAACTACAGAAACAGTGAAAGGCATACGTTTAAGGAAGTTACAGTCTAAAAAATATCATAACGGTATTTGTGTTCAAATAATGCATAAAAGGCTATCCAAAAGATCCGTATCAGGATACTTCTAATATATTGATATTATGAGTAGATGTAGGCTATAAAGGATGACAGACTATGAGCGCGGCTATGTTCTCTGTACATTAATGCATAGCTCCCTCCTTATTATTGCATGGTTTGTAGTGAATTGTGACTTCAGACGCTGAGTTTATTGACTATTGGTTTTCTGAGGTCAATGTGTCAATGCAAACTACACAACGGCAATTAAGCTTATATTTGAGCGTCCAGTTTATGAAAGTATTCTGATAGGCTGCCTTGTTATCAAAGATTGCTTCTTCTTAGCTCCTAGATATCACGCCTACGAATCAGTGCTGTAGTACTCGAGACCGGTCTCTAGTCATGATTTAAGGACTCGGACTCGGACTCGGAAAGCATGGACTCGAACTTGGTCTCGTACAGTCCGGACTCGTGACTCGGCTTAAAATTCCCGAGACCAGGCTCGAGACAATAACACATAACATTTACCTTGTACTCTGCAGTTCCTGTAAAACTCCACACGGTATACACGACTTTGAAATATGGACTAATTACAGTTCGGGAGATAACCGCTTTCGGGTGAAAATGAGAATTCACCCGATCGGGGGAAAATTTTGCCTGACTCAAAGCATGAATATTTATGAGCACATAGTGTCTATCTTTTCACAGTAGTCGATTTGTTTAATAAATGTGTGTGTATTTAAATATAAGATAATAGTTCACACACAAAGAGCGAAACCACAAGGAACTTTCAACAACGTGTTAATAAAGACAAGTGCTGACACAATTTACTTGCACACCTTTGTGTGATTGTATGGAAAACAGTCCACAAAACTTGCGGCTGTATCGAGTCTATAAATTAAGCTTAGGACAAAGAATGTAGCAAAATTGCCCGATATCTCAAAATCTGCGCGGTGAACTATATCAGACATAATCCAGCTTTTTTGTTCCCCTAGCAACAAAGTTTTTAAATATGCCAGAATTTCTTTTTCCTAGAATCGATGAAAAGTTCCAGGTTGTTTTGAACGTTCGTCTCCAATTCGCACGGTAGGATCGCAACGCATCATGGGAGAAATTTGAAAATGGCACCACCCATGGCAAAATTTTCCTCCGATCGGGAGAAAATCGATTTTCCCCCGAAAGCGGTTATCTCCCGAACTGAATTATCGAATAACCATTCTTTTTCGATCGCCTCGAGCGATTTTGTTTCTCCGTTTTGCCTTCTATGTGCAAAAGAAGGGATGATACGTGTAACTTTTATCTGTCTAATGAAACCTATTATGGTAAAGTATAGGGATTCATACTTTTAGAGAGATTCACCGAGATAGTCTTACGCTTTCATTTTGTTACTTTATTTCTTGACGCTTTAACATTTGATATTATCGCATGCAACTAAAATTTGCAACTACCAAAGTCATCTAGGGTGCATTTAGAATACTTGACCCTCGAGCCTAGTGTAGCCTGGAGAGACCATTGATCCGTCAACCACTGTTGCAATTTCATTAAATACTGACATAGTTATTGCTATACGTACCAGAGTTGGCACTTGAAGGGGACCAGTCGGAGAATTTTCTAATTTCTTAGTCTCTACGACAGTATTTACGATATCGCGTGAAACCCTCATTGGCCACCAGTCGCCCGAATGACTTACTTTTTAATATTTTTAAGGTGCGCCAATCCTTCAATACCAACACGAATGGTTTGGCGCGCTTCGCGCTCCGTAGAGTTTACCAGTTGCTCTTAGTTCAAAATTTACTTTCATGTGGTAAATAGTAAATAAAAAACACACAGGGTGCTTTCAAGTAGCAAATAGTACATAGTACGCCTATGTACACCAGGTGGTCTGTGCAAAGTGAGTCCTTACTTCATTTGGAAGTAATTTCAGGTTTCTTCAGTAATGGGAAATCACTGGAAATACCCCGCAGGATTATAATTAAAAGGTGTAAATGTCCTCCATCATGGCTATCCAGCTAGCCGTACTTGGCTATTCTACACTGTTTCTTGTTAATGTTGGAAAAAATTCATCCTCAATCGCATACCGTAGTTGTTTTCCTGTGAGTGGTACGGTACAATATATAACAAATTATCCATAAGGATGTGGGTTTTATTTTTGCCCACCATCAATGGCAGATTTTTCAACAGGTATTTCAATTTTGACCGCCCTTCGCAGTTGTGTACTGTTTTATAACAACACTCAATCAGTACAACACTTTAACGAAAGGAAGAGATTTAGTTGAGTCAGTGGGGAATTATCAGCCCTCGGTTCATGACGAAATCGTGACGAAATATGTGTTTGCTTTGTTTCACAAAACATGTAAAGGTGAACGCTAAAAATCGAAACTTCAAGTCTATGAACACACGTCAGTAAATAAAATATAATAATCTTAGCACCATAATGCATCTAAGCTTCTTCGTGCAAAATTTTCCACTGATTAGAGGGGCTCACCCGTCCTCACAAATCCCTCTCCATGGAGGGTCGACTCGAATGTCCCACTAGTATTCCTTAGGAAAGATTCCCCTACCCGGACTTCTGTAACGAAACATTAATTTACCTTTCTTTTAAAAGTGTACGAAATTTCTACATATCCAACTTTTCTGGGTACGCTACACTCCAGTATACGGTGATGCTCGGCTTAGATAGTATAACAAATCCACAGAGAGGACTCGGACTCGAGCCCTTTGACTTCCTTGTAATATGACGTTTCTTGTGGAACGGAACACTAGGTTTGTCCTTTGGCGTGGATCGACTTTCAATTTCCCCGACTGACCTTTTACTCCCCGTTTTTTCCCATTTTTGATTCCTTGCCGAAGGTGAAAGGAATTCATGCAATCCCGCTGGCCGGTGTATGTGTGTGTATACGCAGGGAGGCCACCTCCCTAGTATATGCATATGTGCTTGTGACGCTTGGCTTGTAAACACGATATTAGATAGCAATGATGGATACTTCTCAGACTTGGCATATAAATTTTCCATTTTAAGTGAAATATCTCTTTCGTTTTTGGAGGAGTCAAAGATCATGGGAGGTCAGCATAGATCAAAAACCGAAAACATTGTAAAAACGATAAATCTCTGTGTAGGAAGCATAGATACTTGTCAGGTGGAAGAGATAAATCGTATTAGTTTTAGTAGCAGTGAAAGTTACCTGAGGGTAAGCGAAGGCGAAAATACGAAATTCGTTTAAATTACTTGTAAACGCGATATTTCAAGATAGTAATAATGGGCACTTTTCATACTTGGCATTTAAATTTATCATATTGAGAGGAAGAATCGTATTTTTCAGTGGAGGTAGAGCATCATTTGAGGTCACCAGAGGATTTAAAAAACACGATATTTCAAGACACAGATGGTAGATGCTTTTCATACTTGGTACACAGATGGGTCATCTAAGAGAGAGAATACCTATGGGTTTTGTTTGGGGTCAAAGGTCATCTGAGGTCACCAGTTTTGAAACTTATGAAAACCTCGTTGGCTTAAAAGACTGTGGACGGTATCTCCGAATTGTGTCGTTTCGTGACCACCGAAAAGTTAGGGCTGAATATGTGTATCATTCTAAAGATATAATAATATAGAACAACATACATTTTTTCGAAAGCATAACTTTGTAAAGGTTTTTTCCAGTTATTGGTAATTTAAGTTTTAATTACCCAATAGACCTTATGCCGATTGAAGCCAGTGAATTAGTTTAAAGAAGGCCTACATGCACGCGTTAAACTCATCGTGGTAGAGAGCAACTCAAGCCATGGCTTGCTGCTGCCTCCCTCTTCCCATGTGTGCTGGTAGACGCTGAATCTCAGTGACAAATTTGTTTTTAAGATTGCCATTTGATGCAATCTACATCATTTGGGATTAGAAATGGAGCCATGTGAGGAAAGGGGGCAGTGTCGTCGGCACCGGGACTGGGGGCGCATGACGCTAGACTTTTTTGAAACTTGCCCATTTTTTCAAATAGACCTAAAGGCGTGTAGACCATACATTTCTGTAGGTAGTATAATGTGTTTCGACTGAATGATGGATATATTTTAATCATTTTCTATTACAAATCGTTCACAATCTATCAAAATCTTCATAAACCCTTCCCAAACTACCAAATGGTTCGCGAGCTGAGCGCTCTCTTACCTACAAATATTTTTCTAACCTTTTTTTTCAGTGCATGCGTTGATCCTACTTGCAATTCAGTTGTGGTTTTCTTCTCGCGCAATTGCCACGGTTTGTACTCCATGCCTGATGGCCATTATTAAAACTATAATGCACTGTCACGGTCTTCTATTTGAAGTATATTAGTAATAACACAAGCTTATTCAAATGTAATTAAGTGCATTTTTAGAGAATAAGCATTATGTAACATGCGATTATTAATCCTCTACAGTCTACACCAATTTGTCCTACCTTTACTCCCCTCTCGATCATTCCTAATTGGAAGCTGGTCGGTACATTTGGATTTTGGTGTGCTCTCCTGAAGTGTCATTTGGATCTCAGTTAAAAGCATTATACCAGCGTCCACATTTTGTAATTATCCCAGGGCTTCCATGAGGCCCTGTGCTTGTCTCCTGTTACCAGCATTGGAGGTGGGCCATACAATAGCCAAGATAACACTGAATAATGGCAATTTCCTAACATAAAAGCAGTTCAAAGCTTTTCCAACGATAGCACCATTTTGCATCCTAGCCACCTTACTTTAACGAAAATTTCACAAGGGGAGGAATTTTCACCCCCTCCACTTAGACATCATACCCTTCCCTTACACCCAACAAAAATAAGAAAAATTTTTCAACCCATAATCAGTTCAAAACCTTCCCAAAGAAAACATCATTTTGCATCCAAGCCTATTGTAACGAACAGCAAAAGATACCCCCTCCCCCTAAACCCTTCTCCAAGGACGGCACTTTCCCACTAGGTGATGAAGAAAGTGTCCCCCGGGTGGAACGTATCTTAGATACGAATATACATTACTCTACACCAACTTTCTGATGGTACTTACTGGAGTAGGATCAGGGGAGGGAAGTGGGGGCAAAGCTTGGTAGACTGTCAAACGCCGCCGAAGGCCCCTGGCGGGGTCCAGGGGCAGGGCCCCGTGGGAGTCCAGGGGGAGAAGCCCCCGGGTGCTCTCGGGTATTTACAACCTGTAGGCATTAAAATGATGCATTTTAGCTTCAACTTCAAATGACATAAGGTGGGCACTTAACAGACCACAAAAACCACAATTTGACTTTTTTCGATTATATTCTTACTCGGTAGTAGTCAGACAGGATCGATAATGCAGAGGGCTTGAGGAAGGATGGAAAAATGGATTAATCTGAGGGTTTTCCAGGGCTTTGGAACAATAATTTTAAGAATGAGAGATGTAGTATTCAGAGTGGGTGCGCGCGAAGCGCGGCGGAAATCGCATTTTTAGACTTTTTAGCGATATGAGTAATAGAAAAGCTACGAAAAGTGTTCTCGAGGAGCTAGAGGGCTCTTGCCCCCCCTTCTATAAGCGCCTGTCCCTTATTACGTAACCGGATTTGGCACTTTCCTTGCCTTACAACTTGCATCTAAACATCTTTAAAGAGTCGGTAAGTTTACACAGATTGATGGTGATAAAAATTTTGCTTTGAAAATTTCTTGGGAGGGGAACTTCCCCTCCGCTGCATATGGCCATGTGGACATTGGTGGTTTCAATGATAATAAAAGAGTTTGTGCGAAGCTATGAGAAGCAAGATGTTCCACAGGAAGTAATTACGAATCCCAAAACAACATAAAACGGGTGCGCGTGAAGCGCGCTGAAAAAAAAACAGCGTTGAGACAGCGTTTGAGACTTCTATTTGTAGCCTTTTGTTTTTCTATAGTTTTAAATGCAGTATTTTCGTTGCATAATTTTCGTTGCATAATTTTTTTCCATTTTTCCCGGGGGCCTGTTCTTTCCATAGAGCAGGGTATAGGAACCTATATCCTGCTCTTTGGTTCTTTCTGTCATGTTTCATTTTGTCGATGGTCTTTAACAAGTCCTCCTCAAAGTTTGCCCGCTTGGTGGACGTGTATTAATCCTAAACCTATATCGACTGCACTCGTAGTACCAACTTCCGCAAACTTGAGTGTTAGAGTATGTACGTCAAAAGAGGAGTACATATTCGACACTTGCTATGAAGGTGTCCCTCAACTTTGTTAGTGTAAAAAGTAAATTAGTGTCGATTTTGAGGGTTATAGACTATGTGATACTTTGAAAAGTCAATGAAATGTTTTATGAGCAGTTTTTGCATGGACATGGTTGAAGGCATCGGCAGTTAAAGCGCAAGGGAAGTAATTTAAATTTTTATTGAAGGCTGCATCTTGGGGAGTAGTGGTCAGTGAAGTCTTTAACCGTAAGCGCCGAATTGGGCGAAGATGGAGGCTGGGGACTGAGGGTTCTCCCCGAGAAATTGTTCTTAAATTTGGCGGCTTTTGCGGCCATTCTGGACCATTTCCTGAGAAACTCCTATTACCCCAAGGTGTCATTTGAAATGCTAATGAAATAGTTGCCTTATGACGATGATGCAACTTAAGATAGTAACCGTCAGTCAATTTGCTGAGGATGGTGGTAGTTGATGAGGAAAGTAAACAGCAACAGGTGTGGCGATAATTTTGGAAATAGTAATCTACTCAAGCTGCCCTACAGAAAGTAATAACAAGGCAATTCCACCTAAGTTTCCCTACACGCACAGCAGTACTAACGAGACATCGATTTATATAAGGAGTATGCGAAGCACGCCGATTTTTTTTTTCTTTCGAGAATTGCGATTCACTTCACATGGGTAGGGTTTGGGACTTTGTTTGCAAGGACCATGGTGCATTTTGTGACGTACTGAGCTTCAAGTCACAATAGTGTGGCCCATAGGAGAAAAGAAATTTTAAGGCGCCAGACAACATTTTCAATTGTATTGGTCAGTTTTCTCTAGGGGTGCCGATAAAATGTTCATTTAACATTGAAAAATTTTAATCATGATAGGCTATTAAAACTTCTCTTATAATTTCTCTTTTCTCGCTTCCTTTCGCTCATTTTTTATTATTTTTATTTTTTAAGCTCTGGAAAAAGTGGGGGGAAAGTGCCCCCTGCCCCCCACGTAATCCCGCCTATAGGACTTGATACACTGCTTACATGGATCATCACCTGTGAATTGATTTGGCGAAGTCCAGGTTGTAAACGGTTTGTGTTCGCGACTTTTTCATCTATTGATTTGTTAATTGACACTAAGTCTTAAAATCGTGCCGAACAGTAATAAATTTAAGCTGACAAAAAGTGTATAATAGTTTATCTGTTTTAAGTTCAAAGAGGACAGATCAACCCTTTTCTGGACACAATTAAAGTCAATCTAAAAAACGTACTTCAAATATCTGTCAAAGGTCAACTTTCTTGACCTTGTGACCTCTTTCGACCTCTTTATTTCCGAGGTTAATTAAATCTACCTTTCATCTAAAAGGAAAATTCATAGACCAATAATTGAAGGGGTCGCTTATTACTCTAGAATCACTGGTTGTATAATTATAGCCAGGCGCGTAGCGAGGGTCTTCGGCCCGGGGGGGGGGGGGCAAAATGAAAATTTTCGTCCCGATTTCATGATTTTTCAGAATAATTGTAGAGGTGGGTCCCCCCCCCCCCACCGTTTCTTTTGGGTCCAGTTTATCACCCCGGGACAATTCCGGAAGCTTCGGAATAGAATTAGGGGCATGAGAATAAATTATCGACTTGATATTCAAATGGCCTTATCAGTATGCGAACTTATAGTCACGATGATCACAATTTAACTATTTACCATAACTCGATTTGGTGAAGCCGGGGTGAACTGTCAGTGGTAAACTCGGTGTAAGATCGAGGAGGAATCATTCTTGAGTGATCAATGCCTTTCTTCAGAGAGACCCTTTGAGACTTTATCATCGCGGAGCGCCACCACCAGTTGGCGCGAAGCGTACAGGGAATATTTTGACCAAAATGCCTTCCCAAACTACACTGAGGAAATGATCCTTCCCGGGGTGTTGTACGTTACGCCAGTGGCGTGCGCAGGATTTGTGAGGTGGGGGTAGACTGTGAATTCCACCGACTGGCACAGAGAAAAGTCCAACTGGCTAGACGCAAACTATTAACAAGGGCGTAGCAAAAAAATGTCAAGTAAGTGGGAGTGACGCAGCTCATAGAAAGTCTCTCAGCGCTCCGCGCCAACCGATGGTGGCGCGGAGCACAAGGAAATTTTGGTCCAAAATGCCTCCCAGATGGCTGGAAATGGCACCTCCCGGGCCTATTTATCGCATATAAAAAGGGGAAACACTAGCACTATTGTAAAAAGTAAACATAACAAAATACTAGAAATAAGGTGGGCGGGTGCCCTCTTCCCCCACCCCCTGGCTTCACGCTTGCCTAATGACCAGTATAAAGGTAGTCATCTTTATAACTAGATGATTGACCGTTCTTCAGACTGCTATTTGTTTAGTGATTATTGTTATAATAGAGAGACAAAAAATTGATTATTCGCCGTCCCGGGGGAGGGGAATTTTTGCTTTTAGAAGTTCGCTGAGATGAAAAATGGTGCTATATTTGACACATTCTGAAGCATGTTAAAACACCCATAACGGCCAATTGGGGGAGGGAGAGTGCGCCTGATGCTCGGCCAGTCTCGGTCAGACTGCTTCCGATTTCCCCCGACTAGCTGATTTTCCCCGACTACTTACAACGGTGGGGGCCATGGCCCCGGCCCCCATTGCGCACGCTACTACGTTACACTCCAAAATTACTACATATTTTGGGTTTTAAGATGTTAGGAGGATTGCTGCCAAAGTCAGCCACACCAGGAGGCCCCTTGAGAACAAAATAAAATGTAAGTGCATAGAGCTAAGATTTATCACTTTATATCTAGCCAGCTGGGAAAGCAAAATATGCGTGGAGCTTGCCCATGTTATATTCAAATTCATGCTTATAATTTCTCTTGGCATTTTTTCTTAACCACTCATTAGGGTTCTGGTACCAAACCCCAATAAGTGGCAACGCAACTGGATACTTTTCACTCATTGTGTGACTTTGAAAGAAGATCTGCACCGGGACATTTATTTTAAGTATCCCTTTTTGATAGTGATTAAAAGTAAAAATCGGGACGGTAGCTACTATCCCTATAGCTCCCACACTGACAGCCTTGCTTTACGTCCATTTTTCTATCCCCTTACTCTGACTGCTCTGCTTCATAGTCTGTCTTTCCGGACTCCCTAGTCGTCTAACGCTCTCTATTCCCTTTCCTAGTTCATCTTTTCCTCTTTCTCATGCACAATCTGCCTCGTTCCATCCCTCGTCCCGTTTCTGCCTTCTTAGCCCTTCTCTTTTTCATTCCCTTTGGTCTTTTCCACGGTCTCTAGCCCTACCTGTATAGTATATTCGCCCCGTCAATATTTGAACCAGTGCTCTACCTTATCAAGCCCGTTTCCTTCTCTCCATCCTTTCCTTCCATCGATAATGATTCCTATTGTTATAATTTTATTTTCCTTTTCTCCTGTTATTTTCCCTTTTTTCTCTTTTTCTCCCTTCTTCCCCTTTCCTCTTCCCCTTCCCTTTTCCTTCTCCCTCTTTTTCCCTTCGTTTATTTTATTTTTTCATTTTTCCGTCGTCCCCATTTTACTTCCATTTTTCGCCCGGGGGGCAGTCTGCCCCCCTTCCCCCTCTTTCTACGCTACTGATTATAGCCATTTAAACCCCCCCCCTCTGTGATTTTAAAACAATGGCTATATTTTGAAAATACCCTTTGTGTATTTTCCTAACCCACCCGAAGATTTGTGTTTACTTGATTTTTTCCGTTTATATAAATTTCGGGGATTCTGAAAGACATAACACATCTTAAGAAACCATTCCGGGTGCCACTTGCCTCAATCTTTTGCTCAATATAAAGCTATATATCGGATAATCCATTGTATTGTTTCGCACCTTGTTAGGTATAAAGAGGGTATCGATATGCACATGAAGATATGCGATTAATTAACTACCGATGAAAGGGAATGCTTATATAGATGCAATGATTATTAACCATAACTGATTGTCATTTCCGGGCTACAAAAGTAAGTTTTTTTAACATTTTTTTAATTAGTGGGATTTCCATTTGTCACTGGTGGTTCATATAAGTAAAAACCTTGGAACATTAGTGGCCTAAATTGTTTAGAGTCATGTAATAAAACCAGTTCAGGTCAAAATAGGACAAATAAAGCAGTTTATTGTAAACAATTACATTCTAAAATGATATAGTCAAGATTTAGGTCAAAGGTCAAAATGACCTCAACAGTCACGTCATTCACAAACTCTGTATATCAATCGAAAGAAAATTTCTTGACCAATAATTTTAAGGGTTGTTTCTTACTCTCGGGATATTGAATGTAAAGTAATAGCCTTTTTTCTTACCCCTATCCCCAAAATGTTTGATTTTTCAACATCTTGACTGTTGACAGATACTCGCTATATTTCCCCAACCCACCCGAAGATACCTATATACCTAAGTTTAAGGCAGGTCAGATGAGCTCACATTTTGCCCAGCTGAGGAAAAAAGGAGCATTTCTAGACCAAGAATTGAAGGAGTCGCTTATTACTCTAGGATTACTAGTTGTATAATTATAGCCAGTTATCTTTCCCCTCCCCCCTAAATCTGTGATTCTACAACACTGTCTATCGTTTGAAAGTACCCCCGGTCAGGTGATTCCGCACAAAATCTGTATATCAACCAAAAGAAAATTCCTTGGCCAATAATTTAAAGGGTGTTGGTTACCCTCGGGATTTTGAATGTCAAGTAGTAGCCATTTTCTTTTCCCCTATCCCCAAAATATTTGATATTTCAACACCTTGAACTTTAGCAGATACCTCGCTATATTTCTCCAACCCACCCGAAGATACTCATATAGCCCTACCTAAATTTTTCTGTTCATAGACATCTTAGGGAATCGAAAGAAAAAAACATGTTGGCATCAATGACCATTTCAGGTGGCACTTACCTCAATGTGAAGGCGTCGTAAACCTTAACACCATAGAGCACTAGTATTAAAATATCACAACATCTCACGAACTTTCTCTTTTTCCGGACAGAACAGAAAGTTTATTCATTCTTGCTAATATTCATACTTTTTGAAATACTTTCAGATCTACTTAATATCGAAATGATTATCAAAGACACGCCGTTGATCCTCCTCAAGGGGATATCTTCCCTCCATTCGGTGCCCTCCATTTCAGTTTTCTTACCTTACATCGTCATTTCCGTGCAGCACGCCTTTCATAAGTGGTCTCCCCACGACAATGCTTTGACGGTTAGGTTGGCGCTGCCAACACTGTTGGAAAGGGGCTGTAAACATAGAAAGGTCTATTGAATTAAACAATCGAGTACAGTTTGTCCTTACCTTAACAATGTATCACATTCAAATGAGTTACAGAAGCAGCAGACTATCTTCTCTTGCAGTATAGAAAGTTTCCGGAATTGTCCTCAAATTGTCAGTCAAAGAATCATATCCTGGCATATTTTGATAAATCACCAATTTGACATGGTCTCATGCGTATCACCTGGCGTCCAAAGATATCATTAGGTATTAGTTCTTTGATGACTGGTAGTGTTGTGGTAGTATTAAGTAGATCCAACCCCCTTAGTGTAAATGTAGCTAAGGGGCGATCAACCCCTTCGTGTTAATTTCCTAATCCACTCTAATAAAACTATTAATTGTAAGAAAGAGACAAGCGGCAGGGATACCATCTGACACCGACGGTGCTAATCTCTTTCTTATAACAATTGCCTACTCCAATACAACCTTTCGTGCCTATGTAAGTCATATCACACATACTTCTAAGTTTCTTAGAAAGCAAAGTAATTTTTGTAGATCATATTTATTGAAGATTGTTCATAATGTTGCGTTGTGAAAGCGTACAATTTACTCAATGAGAAGAGAGCTATTTTATTAAATTTCGCAGTTCTTCTAAATAGGCACAATATTCTTAAGAAAGTTATTTACCGAGATGCGGTTACTCAAAGCTTTAAGCACCATTTACTCCCTCTTCAACAAAATGAGGGCGTTCTACTAATATAACCACCCACGTAACTGAGTCGGTTTAGATATTTCTATTGATAACCCCTTTTATTTAAAGTATCCTGACTACGGATGTGTTAGAGTGCCCTTACTGCATTACTAACACGCATGTACCGTAATGGTTTTTTGAGGGCTTTGCATTTACTTACATGGACGTCCTTCAATCCAACTGTAGTTTAGTTGCACTACAATATTTGACATATTCCAGAATTTCTTCACGTTGTTCTTAAAACCTTTACTTCTCCTCAAGACACCTCATTCGATCGGTTGGCTCATCTAGTGTCAAAATGGGTATTGCAAATATTGCTGAAAGACTGAACTTCATACGTTTTATCTTGGTTTGGATCTTCTTGACTTCATCTCATTCGGTAAGTTATACTTAAATGTTTTTGTGCTAAATCTACTCTTTAATATTTACTTGGTTCTGCTAACAATTAATAGTAACTATCTCGCCTAGGTTTTCTGTCGCCTTTGTTCCCAATAATATAAAGCCTGTTTTCTGTTAAGTCTGATGTACTTCCAAACGTTGAAATGATCCAAAGGAGTGTTTTCGTAGTGCCAGACATAAAAATTGAAAGTTATTCCCCAACTCAACGTGTCTATTCTTATCTCTCCTTTCATCAAGAACAGATTTGTTTTTAACTGTTATTTTAAAAGAAAAATCGTAAAAAGTTGTCTACCTTTGCCAAGATTAAACCGTTATTAAGTAGTAATGCAGGAAAAATTAAAATTCATCAATATGATAATCATTCCTAATAATAAGACGATTCCATTTGCCAAAATCACTAGCTCACTTAAACATCTTTAGGTTATCAAGTAAAGTCCGGTTTTCGGGTGCAGGCGATCAACAGACTTGCCTAAAATATTTCTGCACCGTGTGTTTTCAAATGGAGACAGCAACATCTTTAAAAATGTGGTTATGATGAATAATCGATAAACTGTAATTTTATGAAAGAAGAGACTATCTATGGAAAGATCAAATGGACCTAAATAAAGTGATTTCATTTATATTTTTGAAATAATTAAGATCATCGTCTCTTGCCAATATCTCTCTTAGGTAACGTATATACTTACTACTGTTGCAAGCATTTTAAATGATACTACTAGTCTGCCACAGTGAAAGACCTGGTGATCCGCACAATTTGTATTGAAACTGAAGAATATCCCAGTTAGTGTTTAAGTATTATCCGGAACTCACATATGTATCACAAAATATATGATTTTTTTTAATTTAATCACTTTTTCATGTTTGTAGCAAAAACGTATCAAAAAACTCCTAGATAATTTTCTCTTCTTTAAAGATTATGTGAAGATATATCAAAAAAGTGAAAAATGAAGTTACAGATATTATTTAATGGTAAAAACGGCGTGTACACAAATAAATTTATAAGTTAAATGATACTTCCATCCGTACAGTTAACATAAAATGTTTCTTAAATAATAAATTGTTAGTCGTCTAAAGAGGTGTAAGATGCCATTTAGCAACGAAATTATTCTGACTGACTATTCTCAGTGTACGTTTAAACGAAAATGGCAGTTACGACGATTAAGTACAAGAGTCTCAGAGCCCGAAATAAAGCAGCTGCTTTCAAAACAACCAAACAGGTCTACAACAAATTTAAATGGAACTACTAGTGTTTACTTAACCAACCAAATCCTGCATACCGTAGGTTTAAATTAACTGCAGTTGCATTCCTATCAGGGACAACTCCGTGAAGAGTGTGTTGAGATTGTAACTGTGTGTGGAAAGTTACTAAAAACATCCATGGGAGGATTTTTGGTAATGTTTAATGTCTCACTAAGTATTGAAATGTTTAACGCAAAATACAAAGAATAACAATGAAGAAGCTGAACAATCTTCTAAGTTCAATATTCGTGAAATTTAAAAGTTAATTCCCCATCTTCTTATGTGCATACCAAGGAATCACCCAATATGAAAGACAGTTTGCTATCTCCTTCTAAATTTGGTATTCTACTTTTCTTCATGAGGAAAGTTAGTATTTAGTTAAGCAATCCCTTACAACAAGTAAACCAATACTTCTGTTACTCTGTCTCCCAAAAAATTGTGCCAACATATGCTACTTCCTCCAAAGTTGTTTATTTACGTAATTGAAGAACTCATATGGCACATTAATCTTAATAAATTTTCTCATGGTGAAATAAAAGTTGAAGTAAGACTTTTTTCACGGACTTACACTGCCTATTGAATGAGTACGTTAATTCATCATGGGCCATATTTAACTAAATCCTAAATCACCGTCTTAACACGACTAAGGTTAATTATTATAGTACGAAAAAATAAACACTCCAAGATATGATCACGGCCACATTTTGTAGAAAATATGGATCTTATGTCCCTTGCATTTATCAACTAGTTCCTTGAAGATTTTACGTAGGAGCATTTTTCCTTTAAGGTTTTCTTTTTTTTTTTTGGTCCAAATTATTTTCATCAGAAAGCTCAAGAAAGTGGCAGTGCCGTAAAAGATGAGAAATTTCAAAGTAAGTATACTTACTTCGTAATACTACAAACAATCGCTTATTTCGTATATTTTTGATTAATGTTTGATAAATTTTTACAATGACTTTGGTTTCCCTAGAATGTACTTGACATACGTGACTCCCACCTTCAACCCAATTGTGTTTACTGTATAGGTTTGTCTATTCTATAGGTTCCTACTTCTTTTACCAACGACTTGATTATCCACGGGATTGCAAAGACTTGGACAATGAATGCTCCTCATTAAATTCTAGCAGTGTGTATTTAATCAAACCCTATGGATACTCACACCCATTTGAAGTGTACTGTGATAATAAAGATAACATTGGTGGCTGGACGGTAAGTTTCTTCCACTTTGTTTTAAACATAAACATCCATAATCAAAACTCGAAAGTCCCCTTGTCATCAGTACTATAATTTCAAATTGATTGCATTTATGGGTGATATGGTCATGAAGCTATAAGATGTTGTCATACCATAACTATTGTGTTTGGATTAAGGTGCCCTGGGTGACAACATATAGAGCAGAAAAATATCATAATAAGGTTACTAGAACTCAACTCTGACAATAAACAAGCCTATCATGTGTTAATATCGCTACTATGTATGCTTTTTGCAATTTTCAGGTAGTTATGAGACGCATGGATGGTTCCATTTCGTTCAACCGGAACTGGAAAGCATACAGAGATGGGTTTGGGTTTCTCTCTACTGAATTCTGGCTTGGTAACGATAAAATTTCACATTTAACGAACCAAGCAGTATATGAGCTACGAATTGACATTATTTTATACAACGGTACATCCCTCTTTGCCAGTTTCGATGCGTTTCGTATTAGTGACGAATTTGGTGAATACAAGCTGGTGCTTGTCGGAGCTTTCAATGGTAACATAGGTAAGGACAAATAAGTTCGAAATACATAATATTTTTGAGGTGTTTCCTAACTTTCCTGTTAAGTAAAGTAACGAAAAGCAGCCTTGCAACATCGATAGTATTGACTGGTACTGACTGGTACTGGTACTTTCCAGCAGTATTACTGAAAGTCGTCAAATTAATGAACCGTGGCTATTCAATTCAAAGTTGTTGATCTCGAGGAGCGAAACGGTAAAATAACTTACTATTTTTAAATTGGGTAATGATAGACTCTTGTGCCCAGAAAATCAATCGCCATTTTTTTTTAAATGTCTTTTTAAGTTTCTATTTTAGCTGCCTATTCAGACTGCTATGATGTATATCAAGATGGCCACAGACAAGATGGCGTATATACTATTTTACCAGTGGGATGGACTGGATCACCATTCGATGTATTTTGTGATATGACTACGGCAGGTGGAGGATGGACAGTGATTTTACTGCAAAAATGTTCTTTTAATTGTGCTTTGTTGGCAGCAAGTCCCGATTCAACTAGTGTGGAAAGTAACGCTCTTCGGAAAAAGTTGTATTGATTTTATACTTTGTCTCTTTTTAAGTTTTAGGGTTTGAGTGACGATTTGTTGTAAGATCACTTTCAGGTGAATGACAACTTTGTATAAGCACCTGAGACACATGTAGTTCTTCCACAATTGTCGGCCAATATCTTTACTTTGTACTTTAAAATTAGTTGGTACATCTTCACTGTAAGTGGTGACGTATAATAAATCCATAATAAAACTACCCAATGTGGGATATATTGGCACCAAAAAGGGAGCTCGTGAACCACTTGGTAATTTCTTTACCAAATTTGGCATGTTTATTCCAGGTGCGTCGCCAAAGGGGTGGGCGGCTACCCCTTCGCCCCCCCTCCCCCTTGAGCATATTTTTTGTATTTTTAATTTTTATTTTTACAATTGCGCTAGTGTTTCCCCTATTTATATATGCGGTAAATAGGCCTGGGGAGTGCCATGTCCAGCCATCTGGGAGGCATTTTGGGCCAAAATTTTTTTGCCCTTCGCGCCAACCCATGGTGGCGCAGAGCGCTGAGAGTCTGTCTATGAACTTCGCCGCCCTTGACAAATTCCTCGCTGCGCCCCTGGTTTATTCTTAACTAGTAGGTATATTAAATGCTTGTCCAACATTTTCTTTTGAAGTGTTTGCACTCAAACTGTTATTTATCTCGTCATTGTATGCATTGCTCATTAAAGCTTTTCCAAAGACGTGTCGATGGTATTACCGACTTTTATCGTTATTGGGATGACTACAAGAATGGATTTGGTTCTGTAAACCAAGGCAGTGACTTTTGGCTTGGGAATGAAAAACTTTATTATCTGACAAACCAGAAGAGTTACAAACTCCGTGTTGACATCGTTACTTCTGGTGGTTCGTCAAAATACGCTGAGTACACCTCCTTCCAAGTTGACGATAACAGCACCAACTATCGACTGAGTATTGGAGGTTATTCTGGAAATGCAGGTACTGTAAGGTTATGTGTATTTTTAAATATATTTCGTTCACCAAGCTTTTCTACTTCTTGTTAAATTTTCGTTTTGATAGTTCGTGTTAGAAAGATATGAGTAATTTTGTGAAACTTTTGTAGCTTAGTTTCATTTTTTACCTAATAGGCAGTTACTGCGGAAAGATTTTCTGCTCAGAAATGCAACGATGAATATAACGCAGACTTGCTCTACTCTGCCACATTCCATGCATGCATTAAAAATCAGAGCATTGTTTTTGAATACTTCAAAATTCATTATTCTGTTTTATGTCATACCGTAACTTATCATGAACATTCTGGTACCTGTTTTAAGCCACGAAATGCTTTCATTACCAACCCATTCGAGATAAAGCTATAAGGTATTAACGTAATTCGAGAGCAGTGTCATCCTCAGGAGTTTGCTGGAAAGGTGAAAGGGCACTTGATGGCAATTACCTACAGTATTGGTAGTAAAACCACAAGTACTCAAAATTTTTCAACAATCTACAATTAAAATGATCAAGTCTTTTGTGGGGGGGGGGGAGCCTGAGGGAGAGTGAAGAACAGGTCATCCCTTACTGCTAAATACTGTATTTATACACTTGTTTGATGCTAAATATGAATACTTGATTCCGTTATTAGAGCTGTCTCCTTCTAAATACTTTAATATAAGCCGAAGCCACCGGCTTTAGACGACAGCGTAATGACAAATCGTTTACTTATGAAATGTATCGCAAGTTTCAGAAAGAATTCCTTCAAACACAAGTTTCATTTAAAATGTGAGGTAAAGAGAGACGTCTCTCTTCTAGTTTTTACAAAATAATGGGGTACTAGCATTCACTCTATTTTCGAATTTGAGTTTTCGGAACCTGTTACACAGAGTTATTTATATTAAGTAAGAAGAAAAAGAGAACGAAATGTTTTGCTTATGATAGTACTGAGAATTCCTGCAAAGCCCAAAACTTGATCGGTAATATTGAAGCTTCTACGACAACCATCAGTAAGAGATATTGCCATTAACCCTTCTTAGTTTCATTTTAGAATTTGAATATGACCCCATCATTTTTTTTTCTTTTCAAATTGTCTTACACTGATTTCTATTGCAATCAGCTTCATCTAACAATTGAAGAAAAAATCTCAACATATTTTCAGTATGCAAATGTCACTATTCTTTTATCCTTTGTAGACAAAAAACCCAACATCAGAAAACAACCAAAACAGACAATTTGTATCAGTGGCTACTTGACAAAATATAGTGGAAAATTATAAATTCCTTGCAAGGATCCCCTCAGAGCATGTAAATTGCCCCAGAGCAGCAGATAACACTTCTTGTTCCTGAGAGAATAAGCCCTACGCCCTTAATCCACACACGGTCAATCAAAAAGATATATCGAGTTACGCAAGTGTATTGACACATGATCACAGCCTGACGAAGCCAGGTTTATGTGAATTACAATTCACTGTACTCAGTGACAGTTAAGTAACAGCAAAATGTAGGATTTCCCATAGCTGTAATGTTTTGTTTAAGTAGCTGGGAGAAAATGGTTATTTAATCCCCGCTTGCTTATACGTAACATCAGTGTTTTTCGCAATTAAAGGCACTCAAGAAATCGTAACCCGACTTGTCCGATATGAAACTCGGGTATGCCATGGTCACACTACGTCAGTCGTAAATGATCAGAATGAACAGTGAAATATAAAACCTTGAAAATAACAGACCTTGAGATGAGATGATAATTATAACTTCAGTTTCAGGAACTTTATTTCGATCATTTGCATACAGCATAGACTCTATATGTACTGTCGGCACCTGACCGCTCTGGCACTCTCAACACGAGCGGGAAGCAGGAATTCTGAAAAATGTGATAGTATTTTCGAGTTGAAAACAAATGAACATGTTTACCCTTTTTTCTGGTAAACGTACTGTATTGTGTGATACATCAAACAGTAGGCATAAAGTGATCAAAGACTTATGAAAAACATTTTTTCCTTTCAGGCGACGGTATGAATTTCACCAATGATGTGTCTTTCAGCGCACGTAACCAAGACTACGACGGATGCAGCTACCATAACTGCGCAGAAGGGCACAGAGGAGCCTGGTGGTACAACCCTACTTCTATACGCGCGTGTTTAGAATGTGCTAGTGTTAACACTTATTGTTGGAATTTCGACACTAGGAGCCGCTGCAGTAACCGTTGCTCCTATTCGAACCTTAATGGAGACTATAACGGCGGTAACGGGCAGAATATCATTTGGGGTTATAATAACTACTGCAACCTTAACTCTGCTGAAATGAAACTTCGACCCTATTACTCATAAAATGACATTTGCGACTTATACGTGATTCTGTAGGCTTACATTTCTTGTTAAAGACAAACAAAACTTATCAATGTTCGTTGAATGAACTTCGTTGTGCCGAAACATCTCTGAGATTTAATCTTTGCGATTTGCCAATGCATTCCAATGTACAAGAACTCCATACTTCGGAGGTAGTTTGGCAATTTGTTTTCAGCGCCTATGTTAGTGCAGCGTCATATTAATCTGGTAATGACTTTCACATGACAAATAATATCCTTAAAAATTCATGAAAAAAAATTTAAAGCGAGGGCTTTTAGGTAAAGAAATTCAACTGGAAAAATTAAATAAGTAATTTTCAAAAAATGAACAGAATTAAGAATCTAAGGAATTGGTATAAAGGGTTGGTATTTGAGAACAACACAGATATTTATAGAATGATTGACTCATTGATAGAAGGTTCGTAATTATCAAAGGCGTGTGTACATTGGTACATTGTAAAATTCTTAAAGTCACCAAGTTGCTAGGGGTAACCTAATGGTCAAACCTTTTACCCAACCACTGGGTAAAGCCATGACGGCCCAATGGTAGTAAATAATTGGTTAAAATATTTGCTTAACCGTTTCAGAGCGATATAGCAAAACAACTTGTTTTAATACTCACAACAGTAAGTTTCTCTCTAGTATTAGCACCAGTGCACCGCAATCGCCGTGTGTCCCTTACATCCATCCAGGGGTCCTAATGCTAGATTCTGGACACTACTCGGAGCTTCCTTAGATATGATACTACTCCTCATTTTACAAATCAAAAGGATATTAGTCTTTTCTCCATACGAGGAATATCTTTTAAAGGAGCTGAGTAGCCACCAAAGTAGAATAAATTCTCGGACCCGCCCACTTCGTTACGTCACATCCGGTTATGCTTCTTGGTTTATCGATTCGATCCGATACCGATACTTATCAAAGCCATGCATGCAGTGTGTCTGGTGTAACAGTACACTTGTTACTGTCGTTAACAGTACTGACGTTAGCCTAACTTAGGCTAGCGTTAGGGCCTAGGTCTACCACCAAAAAACAAACTCATTGATCGAAGAAAAAACAGTTTCAGTACCTGCAAAATCCACAATGTTGTTCACGAACCTCCTGCAGATGATGCGCGAAATAGGCGTGTGCCTTGCCACTAGTAACGCTAATATACTACATACGTATATACGTACGTTGTGAGTTGTGTGCACTACATGCCTGGGTAGATGCATCGATCAGAACCGATACAAGTGGAAACGATTCAAAATTGCCGGTGCCAGAAGAAAAAGTAACGAACTAGAAATTCGAAAAACAAAATTTGTAAAATATCTTGCAAGTGTAAAATCAAATCACCCAAGAAATAGTATAGGAACGTTATTGCAAAATTACTTTGCAAGATTATTTTAAATGAAAATATAAAACGCATTAGGAGTAATATTTTTAAAATTAACCCCGCACAGAGGGTAATCATCTCGTTTGGTATGATGTATGTATTTTGAAAGTACGTCACTACTCAGCTCCTTTAAATATCCTTTCGTATGTCAGGGTTGAACTGAAATGATCCATTACAATGTTTTGCAAATATGCTTTTATTGTGAAATGATAAGTAATAAAAGTTTTTTTTTTGTGAAACAGAAACTTTCGTTCTCGTTTCTTCATTATTAAATTTTATTCCGTTTGGGGTGGTTTTGAGTGTATTTCACAGCAGTTATTTTGGAGTAATTCCCTGAAATTCGCTCATATTTTTAATATATCACGAAGCTGCATCACTTAGATACATAGTCATGTAATTCCTACAGGGTTAAGGCTTTTATTTAATTTTCCTATTTGTAGCCATGGCAACGATGAAGACGTAAACTTTGGATGCAGGATCAGTTGTATAGACGTCAAATTAGGTGTTAGGAGTATGTACCTATGGAGGTGGAAGAATCTTCCACATTTTGCCAAATAACAGCTAATACGATAACACCTATCTGATTAGGGCAATACATTAAAGAGGAAACCAACTATCCCTACATTTATGGATAATATTATCCATGGCAGTTGTCACATGATTATGATTTTCGGATTTTCTTTTGGGGGACGCGCTTTCTCTCCTCAATAGTGATCAAACTTTTCATGGTCACCGTCGTTAGATAGGAACTCCGTCTCTGGTTGGTGGTGGTTGAGGAGGTGGGAGTGGGAGTGGGGAAAGTCAGACGAATTCAGGTGGAAATACCAAACACTGAGGGAGTTCGAAAAATACCCGTATCTATGTGGGGTCCTGAGGACCCCCTCAAGACCCCTGGTGGGGAGAAATTTTGGGCAGAACGATGCGTTTTAGCTTCTCAAATGACGTTAAATGGTCGCTTAACAGCTTAAGTGACCACAAAATCACAATTTGATTTTTTCAGTTATAGTCTAGCTTCGCATGAAGAACCGTCGGGCGGGACTGATGATGTAGAAGACTTGAGAAAAGACAGGAGAGGGGGATGTATTATTTTGAGGGTGCTCCCCGCAATTTGGAAAATAATTTTACCCAAATTGTTAAGAATTTGAGAATTAATACCCGAAATGGGTGGGCACGAAGTGCGCCGCCAAAAACTGCATTTTCTAAGACTTTAAGGCTATAAGAGTAAGAGAAAATGAACTGAAGAAAAATATTATCTAGGAGGGGGAGGTTCCCCGCCTCCACCACCTCGTTATGCAAGCTTGTCCCATATTAACGGAAATTGAACTTTCCGTGCCTATAGAATTTGCAATTTTATTTTAAAATTCGGGTTATTTATACAGATAGAGGTGAATTTCTGAGGGGGCAACTTCTTTTGCAGCCCCTTCCCTACTGCTTACGGCCATAGTGACTGAATAAATATGGCGTGTGTGTTAGTTATAATATGAATGTCATCATTTAATAATGAAAACTCAGTATCAAATCTGTCGTTCTCTTACACGACATAACAACGAATTTTGCAGTTTTTTCCACCGAAGCGCACTCAGTCGGAGCGACAGCTGTATGGGGTCTTGAGGTTCTCCTCCAGAAAAAGTTGGATATAAAACACTGTTTGATGCAATTTCCTAGCATCAGATAATTAAAAATGAAAAGAAAAAGAAACTTTTCTGAGGATATTGTGCATGTTAAGGCAGAGTGGTCACGCAACAAGTAACTGATCAGTAGCGCCAATCCTTGGGTCAAGGCCTCACCTTCCCCCAATCGATTCGATCCATGGAAAGTTCAAACTGATCCCAAAGGAGGTTAAACTATAGATTCAAACCTTTGCCCAATATATTGTACCAAATTGCATCTAAGGACCCCCAAATATTCAAAACTTTTTCCAAGGGGAGGGGACGGCCACTCCCTTAAAACCCTCCCCAGAACCGTGGTTCCAAACAACGTCCAACCACCTCCCAGGTGAGAAACAGCTTCCTACACCTATGGGAGTTATAGCATGGAGCTACTACTTGGTCCAAGTAGTACCTCCGTGGTTATAGTGAGGTGTCTCGTCAAATGAATGATACATCTCTTGCTATCCTTTTGTCTCACAAATCCAATGTCAAAAATTTTTGCGTGCTTTTAGCCTCTCGGTGCTATGCTTGTCTTTAACAACTATCTCAATTCTATTCGCTTTATTCAAGGTTTTTACGTTAAAGCCGAATATTTTTTATCATTTGTTGGGTTACAGAGGAAAACTCAATACAGGGGAATTTTTCTGCCTTCTCTTAAATTAAAGATGACATGTTTCATAAACAATGTAAGCTGTAGGTCATTACCAGGCATTCCTTCATCAGAATCGCCTTTAATCCCAAATAATTTCCTAGAACTTGAAATCTTCTCGTTGCAGAGTTTAAAGGCAACTTTTGTCCTGGCAAGTGGTTTGCAACGACAATTTCGTGGCGCCTCGCGCCCATTCGTTGCGGTTGGCACTCGATATTAAACCATTACCCTCTAAATGTAACAGAGTGAAATTCTACCAAAAAGAGGGACTACAGTGACCACTCTGGCTTTCAAGTGACATTCTACTCTCCGCCGAGTGACATTTTTACTCAACAAGAGTTAATAACCACTCCAAGCAGAGTGGAATCTTAATCGAGTTCCACTCTTTTAAAGAGTGGTCACTGTAGGCACTCCTTAGAGAGAAGGCTAGAACGGAAATAATACACGGAATTACTCTGACGAAAACTGTCTGTGTTGAAACTACGTATGGTCAGGGCCCTGACATCAAAAGGGGATCATATTTATCAAGCATACATCATAAGTAAAATCGTATAGTGAAATCTATATCTTTCACCTTATACAAGTCTCTTAAAGTCTCTCGGGGTTTTTCGCCGATCTTCGATCGCCTTCATTATAGGTACATGTTAAATGTTAGAAGGGTCACGAAGAAAAGGCATTCTGAAACATGATATGCTCACCAGTCCGTTATATTCCTGGTTATTCCTATTCCCCAGTCTAGCTCACTCCTCCGTACAGTTCGGTCTTCTGAATTACCGTTGCTCATGCTAGTACTTCAATTGTTTTGATAACCTTTAAGCTTCCGACAGTTTCAACCTTATTCCCCCATACAACACCAAGGGCCCGGAATATGGCTCCTGGCTCCCAACGCATTGTGGAGACGGAGTCTTATCATTATAAGTGATTTGAAAACATAAAAGCAGAAAGTGTATTAACAGCACACGCGCACGGAATAACTATATATGCTACTGTGACTCAATGGACGCTTGCCCTTCAAAACCAAAGGGACTCGCCATCACGTGACGTCGGTGAAATTCCTCTATGTTGCCATTATTTTGGGGCACACAGCAAAATTCAAGAATGCGTCACTTTGCTATAAAATAAACTATCAAGCCTTCTGTCGAATCACTAGATAATGTAATACAGTTTTGTCAAGTCTGATTTCCCCTGATTGTAGCATGCCAATTGGATAAATCATTGTCAAATCGTACATTTCCTTGCCAAAGTCAAGGAAAACAGTCAAATCGACCATCTCTTTCAATAGTTTCCTGCCAAATTTTTACCTAAAGGTTACCTAAAGGTAACAGATAATTAGTAAGTGCAAAATTGCCAGTTGCCACCTCAAGGTTAATGTCGGGAAACTATGAAAACGGGAGACACGGGTGGGATTTAGAAATCACTATTCTCACCAAAGGCATATCACATAAACTTCTAAATTTCCTAGAAAGCATGAAAACTTCTGTCGACAATATTCATTGAAGATTGCTCATAATGTTGCGTTGTGTGAGGACACAATTTAATGAGAAGAGGGCTAATTTATTAAATTTCGCATTACATCTGAGAAGGCACAATGTTCTCGAGAAATTTATAACTGATGTAGTTACTCAACGCTTTAAGCATCACTTACTCCCCTCTTTCACATAATTAGAGCATAATACTTACATGACCACCCACTTAACTCAGTCGGTTTAGATATTTCTATAAATAATCTCAATACATAAATATTATCCTGACTACGAATATGTTGGAGTGTCCTAACTGCATTATTAAGACTCATGTACCGTAATTGTTTCTTGAGAAGTTTTGCATTTCCTTACATCAGACATTGGACGTCCTTCAATCCAACTGTAGTTTCGCTACACTACAGTATTTGACATATTCCAGGCTTTCTTCGCGTTGTTCTAATAACTTTTAAAGTTATTCCCCAGTTTAATGTGTCTACTTTTATTTATCGTTTTCATTAAACCGTGAAGAAGTTGTAATGCAGGAAAAAATAAAGTCATCAATATGATAATTATTTCTAATAAGAGGACGATTCAATTTGCGAGAAACACTATCATACTTAAACATAGTTTATCCCGTAACATGCGGTTTTGAGTTTTTTAAATGTTTAAAATTTGATATTTATCCGTAAATGTATTATGTTCAATAAAATCAGCAATGTTTGCGAAGATCCAACAAAGTCCAATGCTTTTAATTGTCTCGTGATTTGTTTAAAAACGCACTAAGTATCAAAAGTTGTTTGATGACAAGTCTAGACCGATGTATACCGTCCTATTGATTGTGTTACCCATTATCATGAAATTACCGACAGTGTTTAGCTCATAAAGCTAAGTTTCAAAGAAATTTGTCTGTAAAGCGAACGGTAAACACTTTGACCCAAGCAGAACAGGAGCATTACTCCTAAAATTACTTATATACCTACAATAGGTGGAAGCAAACTAAGTACCATACAACAATTACATTCCAGATAAAAGCTTGCAAGGAGAATTACCTGCAACCATAATATGAGTTTAAGGACGTTGTTATTTCTGTAAATGTGTACGTATTTTTTGAACTCTTCGGACAGCCTTTTGAAACCGTGTAGCCGTCTTAGACAAATTTTTTGACGGGTTTGATAGGTGGAGATTTGTAGCGGCGAACAGTGTTCACGTATTAAAAAAAGATTGGGATGAAACTTAATCATTTGAAATGGAAGATTAATTTTCTGCTTTTTACTGACAATTAATAATTAAATTTATGCAGAAACAACAGTAAACATCTCAAACGCCTGATCAAATATGAGCAAAAAACGGGGCACCAACCAGGGAGTTGCTATTTAGAAGGAGATACATCGGAAACTTTAATTTATGGTAATCTGATTAGATCCACCTCATCGTTTGCATAGTTTCAATTCATGAGTGATTATTAGAGCTTAGGGTACCCACTTCTTTTGTCTGATCCTTTTCAATTGGTAAATGATACCCAAGTAAACCTTTTATACACCCACTTATCCGTATGAATAAGATTAGGAGGAACAATGTTTTGATCCGAAGGTTGTCAAGTAAGAAATACCGTCTAATAAAACAAAACGACTGTAATTCCTAAGTAGTCTATAGAGCGACTAACTAATAACAATAAGGTCTCACACTGGAACAATGCGTAAAGGACTAAAGAGAGTTGCAAGACTATAATTTGTTTTAAGATTATATTAATTTCCGCAAACTTTCGCAATATCCGAATGGTAAGTGCATGATCAACATGTTACATAAAATTTAACAAGCCTATTGTGATTAGCGTTGAATCGCGTTGGAAGCTGCAAATTAATTTTTAAGGAAAACGACTGGCAGTGCTATAGCATATAGACAAAATTTGTTGACATGTCTTTTCAACGTAGCAGACGACATGAACCTTTTGTTAAAAACTAACAATAGCTCTAAAACCCATTGTATCTTCAAGTGCTATACAAAGCAAGTGACCTTGGCGGCGACTGGGCGAGGACACTGAAAGGGGAGAGCTGCCGTTTTATCTCCTTCTAAATGACAACTCCCTGCACCAACCAGTCGATTGAATATGAAGCGTCCAAGAAGGTGTGAAAGTCTACTATCAAGATATTTCATGATATACCAAGTCTTAAGTGATGCAGGGAATCTACCTTAAACCTGACCAGACTAACACAAGTAGGCAAAATTACAACAATCAAGATAACCGTAATGAAAGTAATGAGCTCTTAACAGTGAAGTGGTAATTGCTGCCCAATAGCCCAAGGAATCCGTATTCAGAACTTTTCTTGACAAGACGATTTTCCTCAGGGCTACGTAAAGGATAGAAAATCACAAAGGTGATGTATGGGACTTTCATTTCTCTGACTGTAAAAGCCGTACGCCGTCTCTTCATTTGGCTTGTCAAGGGTGGACATATGGTTGAAACGTCTTACCTAGTAAGTACATTGCCGAACAAACCATTCTGGTTGAAGTGGTAAAGAAACAATATTACATTAATATGTTACACTCACAAAGAAAAAATATTGTTTTGATCCCTAACGTCATGTTCTCGTCACTTTTTGGATATGGGCATGTCCGACTATGGCACGTGACATTTTTATTTTCCTCGTGGAAAAAATAAAAAAAAAATATTGAACCATCCCATCAATAGGTAAGCGATAGTATACTAAAGTAAAAATTAAGAAATATTGAAATCCAATTAATGAGATAATATGACTAAGTACCACACAGACGGATACGTTTAATTTGTATGATGCATGACGTCACCCTTCATAATATTATGAATGGACATTGTACAAATTACCAGAATGCAGTTGCAGAGATTTTTTAAAATAACAGCATCCACCTAGTAGCATGGCTATAGGTAACTTGATGTAAGTTACAAGTAAAGGGAGGGAAAATAGAACTGTTGCTTAGTATGGAATAAATGTGTTACATACAATACCATTGACTGTAATTATTTTGTAGAATTTGTAGGACCTTTTTTCTCAGAAGGAGACACTATTTCAATCGGAACATTACTCATGCTTCATGTTAGAAATTCTTAGTGTGCAGATATACTGTAGTTTGCAGATATACTACAGACTGTACTGTGGTAAGAATCCCTTCTTAGAATAAATGTAAGACACCCTATCTACCTAAATGATTTTAGTCAGGCTGATTACTATAATACAAGTAGTATTGATTGAAGGTACCTCCGAAATAAAAAAAATCTTGACTAATTGTTTTATTGCGTTTAGCGGTGAATGTAAACTATATAGGTTAGTGATATTATTTGTGAACTATCTTCATCAGCACAGTGGATTTGTTGTGGCAGATGGCATTTCTCTCTTTAAAAATTGAATAGTCGGTGGTGATTGTGCACGTTTTCTGATACTTGCAAAGATGGACTATGGATGTGAAGTTTTCTCTGACTTTATGCACTGTGCTGAATGGACACTAAAAAAGAAGTGAATCCCTAACGACTCTATAAATAGCGATGGCGATCACGTCTACAAAGATCATCGGCGAGTGATTTCATCTCTCCTTAGGTTTAAAGAAAAAACCTTGTGCGTGTGTCCGTGTATTTTAACAATTTGCATTGATCATTATTTTTTGTGTGGATCTTTCCGTATCAATGCAGATGTAAGGCCAAAAAAGCAAGGAAGTTGCGTCTGTGAAGGGCTTCGGGACCACCTGGGGAAGACTACTTCATTCCGTACATTACTTGCATATATAGGTCTACTGTATATTAAGTATGTAGGCCCAAATAATACGTATAACGTTCTCACGAAAGAAATTCCAACAGAGTCCGTAATAAATATCACGCACATGTGCATTGTTTCGAAATATATCCCTTCTAGAGCTGTGTTGATACTTTATCGCATGACTGACCAACGCTCTATTCTGATGTACACAATGCTGTTAATACCCCAGAGATTCCCCTGGTCCCAAGTCTAGGGCATCATGCCCTGGACTCTACCGTGGGCCCTGAGGTGGGCCCTGGACCCTTTGCGGTCGGAGAAGCTATCTTGCCCTTGCGGCTTGTTTGGCACAGATCACCATGTTAGGTCACTTATCTCCCTCATATTTCATGCCTGATACTTGTTCATAGTGCAGATTTAATTATGTCGGTCTGAAAATCAACCCACCCCTTCCCATGAGTATCTGTACGCCCCTGATAATAATAACGTAACTATCTGCGATGATAACTAGCGAAGCAAGCATAAAATAATATCATTTCTTAGAAACCTGAGTGGCTCCGTTTTTTATTCTAAGATTCGATATGCATACTATCAAAGTCTGCCTTGTCTGCCTTAAATGAATTTTTATTCTTCTTTTTAAATACACAGGTCATCATGAGCATGACGTGCTTAGCGCGTTGTAAAAAGTGTTACTTACCCTTCGTAAAAGGTGGGGGGGGGGGTTCTTCCCCATGATTGAAGCCCACCTTGGGTATGAAAGTTTTTCCATCCCTTCAACCACGTTATCGGAGGGGGTATAATCGTTTTGCGAAATAGGAGAGGACACGATAGTCTGAACGGGTACACGGGTAAACCTTACTACAGAATGCATGAATATGACCCCCATTGATCGAATGAATTAATACAAAAATGTCAAAGATAATTAAGCCCCTAAACCACACACAAACTACTATCAGGCAGCTGTCTCCCCGCTACTATCATTTTGTTTTTAGCGGGTAAAGGCACTCCTTACAACTACATTATGCCATCGTACGGGGGAGGGGGACCCATTCAAGCTTTTGTAAAATAAATAGGTAACAATGTTAGAACGATTACTTTTTGTACAACATAGAAAGAATACGTTTGCATGCTCGTGACAAAGACGAAAAATGCCCAAAAAGAGATATTTTCAAAATAAGTATACATGGCAACCCCAAAGGCTTATTGTTAAGCACAATTTGTAAAAGTCTGGAGCAAATTATCGCAAAACCCTTGACAGGACTTCGTCCCTTCAATCACGTCACAGGGGGACATATAGCATGTCAGTTTGCCAAATGGGAAGGGAAGGTGCGGAAAGTAAATTCGGGGTGAACCCCCCCCCCCTCCCCCCGACGGAATCCAATCATCTGCCTGGGCCCTTTTCAGGATTTTACCGTGCTTTACTCTTGCGCTGTTATTGACACTGTTTCAAATCAACATGATTTAAGTGTGTTATTTTAAGGCCTAGACAGGAACTTGCTCAAACGACGGTCATTATCCACACTATATGCTATAGTGAGAAGATTCATTTTCTGTGATAGGAGATAGGTGTAGCCAAAAAATTGTCTACACACTACGTGCCAACATATCGTCGAGACTTCTCTTAGTTTCCAACCGGGGTGGGTAATGTGCGAACAAAATACACAATAGAAACAGAAATATGAAAATGGGTCCCGATGGGGATGGCTAAAGACAAGTAGGCTCTTAATCTGATGGGCGGCTTCTTTTTTCCATTTCTTCAAATGGCCACTTTCAAACTGGGTACATGATTGCAATAACCGGCTCCCCTATCCCAAAAATGAGGAGTGGTCACCCGACACTGCATAATAATTAGAAATGGCATAGAAATGCTTTTTCTACACTTTCATGGTTTCCAGATGGGAGGAAATCACATTTAACAGAGTTGATAATTTCATGTTTCAATGGGGAAGTTACCCGAAAGGGCCCGACGGAACTACCGTTTTGGACAAGTCATATAATGTTCATTACTGAGCAGTCAAATAATGATATACGATTTCATGTAAGACTATGATTCCTTTTGTTCTTATCTTGATGTCTAGAAGGCAGAAATTTATACCTAACAGTGTTTATTTCCCATATTTTCCTAGGGGGTTGGACCCCTTGACCCCTCGAAAGAAATTCTTGCTTTAAGCTCTAGCTGGTTTCATCTCCGCCATCACAAAGTAAGCCTCGAATAACATGAACATTAAGTAAATTCAATGTTCGCCTTCTCACTGTGTAAAAGAGAAAGATTAAAAGGAACATGGTACGTTTAGAAGAAATGTATGGAGAGGAGAACTGTGGCAACAGTTTTCTTCCATTTTAGGGTATCTAAAAGAAAAGGTTGAGAAGCCAAGACTTAGAATCATGTTAAGACATTGCGTACACATATGCACCTACAAAGCTCTACTAGGTCAGCGTTCATGGGTCACCACACACTGTTAAAAAAATCTCTGTTTGTGTACAGCAAAGTTGCTGTCAATTAGGTTTCATACAGGGACAACAAGCATAAGTCTATCTACAGGAACCGCTCTGTATTTTTACAGAAGTGCATCTCTGTTCGTTTACAACAAATCTGCTGTCAATTGGGTTTCATACATGAACAACAAGCACGCGTCTATGTACAGGATGCTTTAATTCAGGTATAGGACCAACGCTGTAGTTTTACAGAACTGCTCAGTACTTTACAAGATGTCACATGCATACCTACAGGCACTCCTCTGTTTAATTACAGGGGCAAGTTGTTTTACAACCGCCCCAGCCTGCATTTTTACGCTTTTCACCAGCTTTTATATAGCAAAAATTCAGTTTTATAGGGGGATACGCCGTATGCACTTTTTGAGGTACTTATGAACTTGCTTTCGGGTAGTTTATAATAGGCTTTGGGTTTCTAACTGGCTACACATTCTACCCCCCCCTCCCCCATCTGGCCGAATATTCTCTTTGTCAATTGGGAGGCCTAGGCTAGTCTCTGACTTAGAAGAAAACTTAGAATACATTTCATTTTTCATAAGCATGTTTGCAGGGAAGAGATTCCACTCTTTCGGGAGAAGTTGGCGGCCCAAAAAGGAGCCCTTGGTTGGTTTAGCCTGTCCGGATTTTCTTCAACACCAGGTACGGGTGTTTTATTTGGGGCTTTCCTCTTTCTTGAACTTAGCCGAAGAAGTTTGTCAAAAATCTTCTTGGTTTCTTCTTCTTCAAAGTTGATTTTTAGTACAATTTTGCGCTGCCTTCCTTTTCAACCAAGCGTTGTCGTTGTTTTTGATCTGATAGAATAATTCGTGACACAGTCTGCAAAGTCACCTTTCCGCTCGAAGAATCTGGCTTTTATTGAAAGAGTTGTTCTCTTGAATAAAAGCTGTTTTCAAGTCACTTCTTAAAGAGTGTTGAGTCTTTGTAACTGCGAGGCCGAGGAGGAAAGGCTTACATCTCTGCGTTATCCCCACCAACGTAGTAGAACACATATTTTGAAAATGAATTCAAACGGCTCCGGTTTTAATTTAAGTAAGCATTTCTGGACGTGAAAGAGAATGCTCCAATACTGACCGCTGATTGGACGAACGTTAAAGGAGGGAATTTAAGTCTTAGAGAGCTTGAACATATTTTGTGCTAGTTTAGACTTCATTTCGACTGCTTTTAAGTGTTTAGAACCCGAAATTTGTGGGATGAAAGGATGAATACGTGTTTTCTTTTAGTATACGTCAGAGATTCCATCCGAAAATTCTCAGTGCTTCTAAACTACGTCTAATAAATCGGAACTTTAAACAGTTTTGACAAATGAAAGCAGCACAATATAGTGTAGCCTACGAATTATCACGTCCTCTGTGGAACATATATTGTTAGCTTCGTGTGTGAATTTTAATAGCAATAATACCACACATAACACAATTTACAGTAAGGTAGCTATGCATAGATTTACGGCAATAAATTTACAGCGAATGCATTTTTACCCTTTTCAATTACATCCGGCCGAGAATTACAGGCCCTCTGTGATTTGTGAACGTGTATAGCTACGAGGCATAGCAACTGAGTCTTGAAGGCTATATATCCTGAAACCCTATCAGGTGCCTATTTACATGAATTTGTAGGGGGTGTAAACTATTTCGGACCATCAATAGTATTGTCTCCAAGAATGTATTTTACGTTCTTGGAGACCGACTTTCATTGGCACATAGTTGCACGATCCGAATTTCCTAGATAATTACAATTTATAGGCTAACGGGTACATCGTGGGCTATGATATGAATTCGGACAGTGGCGTAGGGCCTACTGTCCGGGAAGGGCATGCATTATGGGGATCGCCGGCCTTTGGGAGGAGTCTAAGGGGAATCGTGTACATGTGTTTATTTTTGGCCAGTTTTCACTTGTCCCTGTCTCCAGTCCCACTAGATCATGGAGTAAAAAGCGTAGCCCTCAAAGCCTCATGTTTTCGGAAGTGACCAAGTTGCAGTGGCGTAGCCACTGGGAACTGGCGGACGGTAGCAAACCTACATAGGCCCCATATTGGTAACCCAGTGGGGCCCATTTAATTTTGCACCCGGGATTAACAAGGGGCCCATATGGGTAGCCCACATGCTTGAGGGATATTATGGGGTTTACCCACATTTTCCCCACATCAGTTGTCACATGGGCCCCAGAACTAGGCCTCCCATGGGTCATATGGGTCATGCATGGGGTGACCCATATGGCCCTTTTATTAATCTCGGGTGCAATATTATATGGGCCCCTTATGGACCAAGATATGGGGCCCTAAGTGTCCCATATGGGAACGTTACTAGGTGGGGGCTTTCTGAGGCAAACGCCTGTCTTGCCGCTCCCCCTGTCGACCCCTCCCCCCCCCGTCCACGGGCGATCTGGGGCAAAAAATTCACTCGAATGAACTACTCAATTTGACAACGATGTACGGTTTACCTGTTTTTGGCTCTGAAGAGGCTCAGTGGACAATTTCTCTTGTAAAACCGCCAAATACAGTCGTTAACTCCTGATTCGAGTAGGAATTTTCTAGAATTTTCTAGGGTAGGCTTAACCAAAACATTCTGGCGCGCTTCCCACGCTTTTAATTCCACAAGTTAGATTCAGGAAGAAGCATTCAATCAGCGCCTTTGTATTAATATTCTAACAAACATTTAGGTTCTGTTCATTGACAGTAGTTTTTAGGAGACATATAATATTACTGTAAATTTACAGTCACTGGTGGTAACCTATACATTGGCTACAGATTTGTTTCTCTACAGAAAGTAAATGTTTTTGAACGGACAATCAGTGACAATTAAATGAACATACATAAATTGTAAATGTACAAAAAATGACTTATAATGGGACATAAAGTTGTTGTAAATGTACGATTTTTCTGAAACCGCATGTAGTTTTTTTAAGTTTGTCTTTTAACAGAAGATCTCTGTTTGTAAACTGAAGTTGCTAAATAATACATGAAACATACACCTTTGTAAAAGTACAACAATTTCCTTGTGAAGGGACATCAAAATTACTGTAAATTAACAATTATTTTTAACAGTGCAGATCAAAAATTATAAACACGATATTTCAAGATAGAAAAGATGCATACTTTTCAGACTTGTTACAAAAAGGTGGCATATTAAGAGAGAGCGGCCTATTGATTTTGGTAAAGGTGTCTAAGGTCATATGAGGTCACCAGAGGTGAATCTACGAAAACCTTATAAACTACTCGTAAACACTATAGGCCCATCGTAAGAATAGACCGTGGGCTGCTCCTTCAAATTGTGTCGTTTTGTGACCAACGAGACGGGAGGACAGAGTATTTGTACCATTCCAATGATAAAATTATAGATAACAACATGCATCTTTTCATATGCATAACTCTAGTAGATTCATAAGTAATTCCACTTAAAATTACCAAATGATGGACTTGTGTGAAGGATGCTGAGTCCATATCATAATTAAAAAAGCTTTCATTAACGCGTATTATGATGGTGTAGTGGGAAGGGATCGGTTTTTCATTCTGACTGTTCGTGTTCGAATCCCATTCAAGCACTTAGTTTTTGGTTCCAGGCGAAGCCGGGAACCGTAGTTGTCGCTCACCTGTTGAGCGTGCAATGAACCCGCCACGACCCCGACTGTGACTACTTTTGACATCTGTCGCCGGCTTTGACGTTAGTTAAGTGCACCGCACATGCGATGGCAAAATGCTCTCTGCTAAGCCGAAACCGTATGAAATAGTTTTCAAAGGTTTGCTTCTAATAATATGATATCCGTCGCCAGCTTGGGAAATATGCCCAGACGCACCGTACACACGAAACCTTCACAAGTTGCACTCGCGGTGTGTAAGTCGAAACTGGGCTAGCAACGTTGTCAGATTGTGGCGTCATAGGAGATTCCACTAGGCTGTCGTCCGCATGCACTGCAGTGATTTCGCGTCAGGCTCATGTACAGTATATATTAACTACATACATTCATTTTTATTTTGTTGACGTGGGTAGAAATATTGTTAACCTAACTAAAGTATTAGGCAAACCTTCACTATCTTGCTAAGCCAACAAGCCAGTACTTAGTGGCTAGCCTATCTTTTAGCCTAACTTTGCTGCACTAACGTAGTTCTAGATTACTTACAAAGTTCCATCATTCCTTGTGTTAATTTTGCACTTCCTGTACATGGTTAGGCAAGCTTAATTGCAACGTGCGCGCTCATACTATGCTTAGTTGAGGCGATCACCGCCTGGAACCATTCACAAGTTTTCCTTTGATTCAGTTTTTGTTATTTAGCGTTGTCTTCTGTTATTTATCATACTTAAAATACAGATTTTGATATTGACAGAAAGGACCCCATTGATTTTGGTGGAGGTCAAAGGACATGTGGGGTCACCAGAAATCAAATTGTAATAACATGGTAAAACTTGATATCTCAACAAGTATAACTGTGATGGGTTAACCCCAGTGTGACAAAGCATTTCCTTTCGGCAAGGAATCACTGAGCCTTTGGGCTGTCTGGTTTGTTAAGCAAACACGCACCGCATTCCTCACAGATTTATCATGATGCCATCTTAATGTACTTCAATGTAAGTTTAATAATTACTCCAAGGAACTACCGTAGAAACTTCGTTTTCTTCGTCAAATTGTATTGTCTGCCTTTTTTCTGTACATTACGTGAACCAATCTTACTCAATTTTTACGTTTAAGAATTTCAACAGGTAATAAGGTCATTACAAGACGAAATTTATATCATATTTTCCCCCGAAAAGTAGTGGCAATTTTACGTATGTAAAGCACGTTAGGCTGAAAGCCTTCAGCTGAACTAAAGCGATCTTGCGGGACAGCCAGAACTTTGTCACTTTAGCGACTGTGTTTAAATGGTTGTCATTTCGTCGTTTTTCATTCGATTTGGCTCAAATTTTGTCAGTGGGTTGGGAAAGTTACGTCTTTATATACTCAATGATTTACAAATTTTAAGGTTATTTGGTCACTTAGCTAAAGACCGTAAAATGAGCAATTCAAAACACGCTCCTTCGAATCACCTCTCCAGAATGGTGATCCACGCGTACTATGTGTCCCCCTCCCCCATTATTTGGTGCAGGTCCGTAGCCAGACAAGGCACTGATGGGGGTGGGGCAAAGCTACCAGGGGAAATTTTTCTCCGGGAGGGACATACTAAAATGCATAAAGAAAATGGTAACTTTGAATTTTCTGGAGGTCCTTTAATTCCCTCCCCCTCCCCACCTTTGGCTACGGACGTTCTTTGATGAATAACCAACGGAAAGATGCTGGTAAAAGTGGTCAAATCTGGTTGGGCTCATTTGAAACTATCTGTCGTGAATTAAGTCACTATGACGCCTCGGCGTACTAGCCAAGGAAGAGTGAAATTCGCCTCCGTACCGGGGAAGATTTAGTTGCATTACGTACCACCGACTTATCGTTTTTCTCTTCCCACTTCCAAAAGTAAGACAGAAACATTCTCATTGGATCCATCTTTGATCCACTTGTGCAGAACAGGCTTATGCGACTAGGCATCAAAGTATAAACTGAATCGGGGTGTGCGGGTGTGTAGAGTGTCCGTTTAGTACTTGGCGACTAAAACGCGCAAAGCGGGTAAGTATGAACGATTGGCAAATTCTGCGCCGACCTCACTCGGCGAATATGTGGCGAATGAGGTGGGCGGAGAAGTATGAACCTAGCTTTTCGCCCATTGCTGGTCGTCTGATTCATTCTACTAATACTATACGATCAATGTTGGTCGTCTGATTAGTTCTGTTTCGCCCATTGCTGGTTGTCCGACTACAGATTGTACTCTGATTATTATTGATCGTCCACTAAAGGGTGTTTGAAAGATTTTAATGGTAACCTTTTGACCTTGTAAAAGCGACCATAGTAAACTTAAGTCTTCCCTGATTCAATATGGCGCCTCTCTGTTAGAACCGTAACCACGGATGGGGAATGGATCCTCACTTAAGTATAAGAGTCGTTCTCTTCAACGCGTTTGAAAGATGATAATGTAAAAGCACAATATATTGTCTTTCACAAATACATTTGCTTTGTATAGCAAATGTGTTGATGATAAATCTCATGGGTTTCCATATAGATATTTTTACATGGCATGTAATCTAATTGACCGGTGCTTAGCCGGGTGGATAAGGCGAAGGCATTGTGATGAAGCTTAAAAACCGGAAGGTTCGGGGTTCAGTACCAGGCCTGGCCAAAGTTAGGTGAAGTTTTCATCCAAGGGCAATCTAAGATTTTCCCATCTGAACTGGCCTTTCAAAAGAAACCAAACTTGATCTAAATTAGTGAGTTAATTGGCCACCCCACGTTAAGTTGTACTTTTTTATCCACAGTCTACTCCCACATTTGTGGTCACCATAGCAGCTTCGTAAAACAACTGCCCTTCAAGGCCTGACTTAATTCATTAATAATTGTCACAGGAAGAGTACGGAAAAAAGAATCGATTGAAGGTACCGCACTTGTCGGGTCTTCTCCTTCCACACAAATGCAAATTAAAATGCTTGACGTTATCTAAACATTGGTTCTCGACTGATCAAATATTGTAGTGACCAGATACCATATTCTGGACTATGGAATGAGATTTTTGTTCCTCCCCCCTCCCCCCGCTCCTTTTTTGTTAAGGAAACTAGAATACATAAAAAAAAATGACTTGACTGAACCTGCCTTGACCTGACTTGACTTTACTTGAAGAAATCTGCATGTGAATAGAGTTAAGGAAATATAACTTCAAACAAAACTAGAGAAAAATAACTTGGGGCTTGACTTTAGCAAAAATGCCTTTGTTGCAACTTCAGCTATGGTGGACAATTTCCAAACAACACGTAAATGAGTACAAACAATGAGGAAAATACGACTTCTTCGATGTATAAATTCAAGTAATTACTGTTTTGCTAGCCATCTGTCAAACAATTTTCTATTCATTCAGTCGGTTATTTTTCTGTCATAAGTTTTAGCACAACGGAAATGCAAAGGTAGTAGGAAATGCAACAAAGTTTGCGTATTAACCTAAAGACAGAATGCTTGGAATCGATTGATAAATAATGAATAATGCCAATATGCTTGAAGACATGTTTCCTCTTCTTTTAATATTGGGGTCTCGGTATCCCAACCAATATTAAATCGATAAAATACGAAAGTGAATAAAAGCACAATGTTCTTTGTCACTGAGGTCTGCAGAGTAGCGTCTCCGAGGGGAGCCTGCGGGGCTGCCCCAAACGCTGGCTGGGCGCCCACCCCCGTTTGCTCCCATATGAAATTTTGGGTATTAGAAAAATTATGCACAAACACACTGTTTATGTATCAATATGGACACGAGGACCCACTCTCACCTTATCAGTCAATCATGCGACTTAAATTTCACAAAATGTTCTGAAAAATACAACTTTTGAGGACGCTTCAAGCGAAACTATTTGTTGAAGAATGTTGAGGGCTGCTTAATTAGGAGACATAATTCGCAGCTATTGTTTCAACATCTTTTTAATTAATATGGGACTTCAGGGGTGTGGTTTCTCTCCCTTTAATACAATTCCCAAATCGATTACCATTTAGACAGATTTTATGTTTGAAATCTGTAAAAAATTGGCGATTACCGTTCGCATTTTCAACACGTATCCAATAAATATGAGGGTCAGCATATACCTTCACTCTCATAAGCTAATGTCCGTTTATTTTAAATACCGGTGCCTTAACATTTGCAAGGGGAACTTTTGTCTCCTGAATTCTCGCCAACACGGAGCCAAGCACCACACCAGGGATCATAAGTAGTGATATCTCGCACAGGAGTATAAGTTCTTGCACGAAATTTCATAGACAATACCAGAATTTTCTGCACCCTTCGCTCGTGCACTAGGGGGTCTCAGCGGGCACTAGTCACCCCTTCTTTTCATTTATAGCTGAAAAAATGTAGGAAATATATTTGTAATAATAATAACTTTAAGACACCCCAAACCCAATAAACCACAAAAACAAAAAACAAAAAATGGCCAGATTTTGATTTCTATTTATTGTTTTCTGTTGGTGCGCACCCATTGCCATGTTGAGATAATTTAATGCTTCATTCTAATGATCATAATTTTGTTAATACCCCAGAGACTCAGGGGGCTTCACCTCAGGACCCCCACCCCAAAACCTCAACGCCTACAGGGAGTGGTTAGCATCACCACGACGTCTCCAGCGACGCTCAGTCCTTCATTTTGGTGGGCCCTTCCCCGCAAACGTCCCCTATGCGGTCCACTTCTAGAAGTCTGGTGACGCTACTTGGTCTGCAGCAGAATAACGTAAACTTTGTAGGAAATTTACAACCAATGAAAATTTTGCAACGATTCCTAAGACATTTTCCAATTTTGTCCAGTCAAGACTCTCTCAGGGTAAATAACCTACCCTTTCGTTTTGTTAGGAGGTTGGTCGAATTTTCATTTCAGCAGAGAATAAGTCGCAATTGTTATCATACCACCAATTAATAGTCTCTCCTGTAGCTCCGTTGTAATTACCGTTTAGGTTAGAAGCAGTGCAGCGGTTGTTGCAACTTATCCTGGTTTGGAACAGATTGCAAAAGTCGCTCCGGTAGTAACATTCTACGCAAAAGCTAGGCGGGTGGTTGTACCACCACGCTCCTCTATGTTCTTTCGCACAATCGTGGTGGCTGCATGCATCATTGTCTTCGTCGCGTGTGCTAAAGGCTCCGCCGTTCCCATATTCCATACCATCTCCTGTGGAAAGAAAGGACCCTTCATAAATCATAATGTATCAATGCCTTTCATTACAAAACAAAATTCTAGCTGTTGCAAAGTGTTCCTTCTCTGAACAATTAGTATTTCTCTCATTTGTAGATGTTTTTACTGATACATTTTATGCTGTCTGATAATTGTTATGTTGTCTGCGAGGTTCAGCGCTAAAATCTGAGAACTGTTGGGTAAGTCCCCTAAAATGTGGCAGCGTTTATTTCGAATTAAGGCAGGCAACAAAGGTGGGTTTTAAGACCCATTAACACTTTCGAATCTTACATATTTAGTCCACGTCAAGTCCGATTTTTCATTAACTCTTAAGTAAATGTAGCCTAAATTTCTCATGACACGTTCAAAAAGGATGACTGATGAGAAATCCTAAACAAAGTGTTATTGTCATAGTTATAACCACGACGTTTTCAAATGTGCTAAAATACCCTTTAGGGCCAGCAGATACTTCGACATTTATACCTGCAATAAAATATAAACCAACTATGCATGGAATTAAAGGCAGTCATATACGGTCCATTTAAATATTATAGCGGTGATAAATTGTGGAGTATGAACCGTACTTTACCTCTGCGAAAAATACCAAATCAAAAATTAGTGTAACCTTTTCCAAAGATTCAGACATTGCAAGCAATCAGAACTTCTGTACTCAACAGCTAATTAATACATCATTGATTACGGCACATATCAAAGATGTTCGAAGAATATGTGAGAATGTTTTGGAAAGATCCAAATTAGAGTAAACATCAATAAACAATTTTGGATGAATATAATATTTTAATGTATGCATGAAATTAGAGACATAAAATTAGGACAGCATTCAGTCATTTTACAGGCAATCTTCTGCAGTTACAGTTGAATAAACTCCTGTAAAGGATCATGTCCTACATACATAATTATACCAAAACAATATCTTCATTTAGCTTTCATAAATCGACACAAACTTTATACCAACCTGCGTTTCCAGAATAAGTGCCGATATTGAGTCGGTATTTGCTATATTCAAGGCCAGTTTGAAATGAGGTATACTCTGCGTATTTTGGTAAGCTATCTGAAGTAACTATGTCCACGCGAAGCTTGTAATCCTTCTGGTTTGTCAGATAGTACAGCTGTTCGTTCCCAAGCCAAAAGTCCCCGCCTGTTTGTAATGATCCAAATCCGTGTTTATAATCATCCCAATCACGGTAGAAGTCGGTAACACCATCAATACGCCTTTGGAAGAGCTTTCAGAAACAAAAAAGAAAAAGGTGGTTTAATTTGAAATAGGAGAAAGAAAACTATTCGGTATTAAGTTTCAGAAATGGACTTTCAAAACTGCTGTACATTTAGTTATAACATATGACATGCACGACACTAAATGTTGAAACGTAAAGAACAAGAAACAGTTGTAAGAGGATCAGTAAGCGGATACTTATAGTTCAAAAGTGGGCATATATATATATATATATATATATATATACATATATATATATATATATATATATATATATATATATCTATATATATATATATATATATATATATAAGGTCAAAGTACTGCGTAGCACTTATGAAGTAAGTAGGTAAAAAATGAAGTAGTAAATAGTGCTAAAAGTTTGTGAAAAATTCCACGACGTTTCGGGTTTAAACCCTTCATCAGGTGGCAAAAATGCAACTGATCGTTGACACGGCCAAACGTACAATTTAAAAAAATACACAATACGATTGGGCACGGTAAACCTCGGCTAGGAAAACAGACAGTGTTAAGTGGTTACCACAAGTCAAAAAAATGCAGGAATTGCTGCGTTATAACAGTTCAAGTCTAACGTTCAGACCATGTGGGGACAGGGTTCCAAGTTTCATGATTAGGCGGTTTTCGGCAGCTAGGCGGTCATGATCGGAACCTCGACACGAGATGGCCGCCGAAACCATCAAGTCACGGATCGAGCATGTTGACGGGGGATTGAAGTGGGTGGCTACCGGGAACCCTGGGAGGTTCTGTTTGATTGATCTCAGGTGCTCGGTGACTCGGTCAGCAAGACGACGTTTTGTTTCTCCCACGTACAGTATATTACAGCGTTTACATACGAGAACGTAAACAACATTGGCTGAAGTACAGGTAAAATGCTGATGAACGTTAAAACGGTTGTTGTTGACGGAGGGTCTCTACATTCCTGTAAATGGCACGTACAATGGGGGTTACAGATGGGTGAAAGGATAGGACCAACGGGATACGTCCTTTCACCCATCTGTAACCCCCATTGTACGTGCCATTTACAGGAATGTAGAGACCCTCCGTCATGACCCATCCACCCGTGACCATTTCCCTGATCCCCCCATCACGGCATTCAGAATTGAAAAGAACATATCTAAGCACTTGGTCCGTGCCTCTCAACCTCAAGCAGTAGTGCCTGACACCCCAGGAACTTTTCCTTGCAACCGTGGGAGATGCAATACTTGCCCGGTGGTCAGTTATAACAAAAACCTTTCCATTGTAGGTCCCAACAACAACCGTTTTAACGTTCATCAGCATTTTACCTGTACTTCAGCCAATGTTGTTTACGTTCTCGTATGTAAACGCTGTAATATACTGTACGTGGGAGAAACAAAACGTCGTCTTGCTGACCGAGTCACCGAGCACCTGAGATCAATCAAACAGAACCTCCCAGGGTTCCCGGTAGCCACCCACTTCAATCCCCCGTCAACATGCTCGATCCGTGACTTGATGGTTTCGGCGGCCATCTCGTGTCGAGGTTCCGATCATGACCGCCTAGCTGCCGAAAACCGCCCCTAATCATGAAACTTGGAACCCTGTCCCCACATGGTCTGAACGTTAGACTTGAACTGTTATAACGCAGCAATTCCTGCATTTTTTTTGACTTGTGGTAACCACTTAACACTGTCTGTTTTCCTAGCCGAGGTTTACCGTGCCCAATTGTATTGTGTATTTTTTTAAATTGTACGTTTGGCCGTGTCAACGATCAGTTGCATTTTTGCCACCTGATGAAGGGTTTAAACCCGAAACGTCGTGGAATTTTTCACAAACTTTCCCCCTAAGTGCCGAATTACTACTTCATATATACCTATATATATATATATATATATATATATATATATATATATATATATATATATATATATATATATATATATATATATACGAAGGTATGCACTTATAGTAGGTTGAAAATTTGCATATAAATTGTCCGTAACTCACAGTCCAACCTCCACCTGCCGTTGTCATATCACAAAATACATTGAATGGTGATCCAGGCCATCCTGTTGGTAGAATAGGGTATATGCCATCTTCTGTATAACCATTTTGATATGCGTCATAGCAGTCTTTGTGTACCACAGTGCACGTTTCACCATCACCACCATAGCCATCATTACAGTAACACTGCCTTACCCCATCTTCTACCCCACATGTTGCATTGGGACTGCATCGATAGTTAGGATCACAGACAAGTCGATCACTCTCACAAGTGCACTTCTCGGTGCAGCCGACATTCACATGAGTTTCTCCAGCCTGTGTATTGGAAAGTTAAGAAAGGTTCCCTTTTCTTTAATATATGATCAGACCTTTGATAGCCATATCATTTAAGAAAGAAAAAAAACATTAAAAGCTTGGTTATGTTAGAAAAGGGAAAAGCATACATAGGCAGTTGATCATATCATTTGTTTGACTACTTTAGAGGACATAAACTTTCCCACGAATTTTAATTGACATCAGTTACAGGTTCGAAATCGCTTTGCATTTTCTTGACAAGCATGTTCTGTTTCACAAGACCTATATTGCATAGGAAAAGTTAACCAAAAAGATATTTGAAGTAAATTTACTAATTCAGTAACGAAAGTAAATCTGAGTATGGGTTCAAAGTTAAGTGACTACAATAACCTTCAGTACAGCAATACCATTATTATTTGCCGCAGACGGATCCAGGAATGTTTAAGCGGTTTTCTTAATTTTTCCGACATGATCCCAGGTTCCCTTTAACCAGGGCCTGTTTTTGGCGCCTTCTTCATTACCTCATGGAGGTATGGATATGGATTCTGTAAGTATGAAGTCGGAGAATTACTCACCAAGAGCACCGAGTCTGTTTCTGTCTCAAAACACCCACAATCACTAGGAAGTACACATTGACCGTCTTTCAGCAATAACCCACTCGAACATATACAGACTTCATCTTGGCCACCACAATTGTCCTGACAATTACCTACACCAGTGGGATCGTCACAAGAAGGTTGACAGGAACAACTTCCAAGGATCATGTTTGGTGGACAAGGCAAATTTGCAGACCATGCTTTAATCAAACATTGTTCAGAAAGATAAAGATTTCGCACTGAACGTGACAAGAAAGCATTGTTCAATAATTTGGAAGGGGTCTTTGCAGAATTGAGAGGTGTTCCTGGAAATTTTTTTATTACGTTTGGCAGAGGAATAGGAAATTCACATCCCTGGAACAGAAACATTTTTCTTTTCTTCCAAGGGAAAATAGTCAAATGAACCCTGTAGTATCCTTCATATTTATATTTCATTCCTCCTGTTACAGATGTGTAATTTTTATTGGACTTAGTAAATTTTACCCTACTTCACTCAACTCTAAATCCATTCTGAAGAGAAGAAGGGAACAAATGACCATAACACCTCACTTGACCATGTACTTGCTGAACTAACTGGATTTACATCCAGTAAGCTAGATTAAGAAATATAAAAAAGAGAGAAATTCTAATGAAAGCCACTATAAGCAATTAAAAACAACTGTAAAGCCCCCTTCTACACGATCATATACTTGGTCAAAAACATCATCGTACATTTTTTCTGTTTGTATGACGACGCGAATGGATTGAGCGTGTGGACTGCTTTTCCAACAAATGTGAACAACGTCCAACATCTATGAAAGTGTTCAAACTTTAAGCTGCCTTTTCCATCTTCCTAACAAGGTTTCAAACATTTGTATGACAAAGACCATAGACAAATAGATGCCATGGTTTTTCGTATTTTATTTTCACTTACTTATGTTACCATCGTAAGCTCCAACAAGCACAAGCTTGTATTGACTCCATTCATCGCTTATACGAAATAAAGGGAAGCTGGCGTAAAGAGAAGTCCCGTTAGCTATCACCATGTCAATTCGCAGTTCGTACACTACTTGGTTTGTCAAAAAAGCAATTTTGTCGTTGCCAAGCCAGAATTCAGTATGTAGAAATCCAAAACCATTTTTGTACTCTTCCCAGTTACGGTTGAACGTCAGTGAACCATCGAAACGCCGTAGAATTACCTGGAAATTAAAAGAAATACCGGAGAGCTTAATGTCTGATTTCAAGAAATTACATGGAAAGATGGGCGTTTACTAAAATATACGTCTGTTAGTTTGTTTCTTTATTTATTTCCGTTATCCAAATCATTTTCAGCAGATGCAATTTAGTATGATACCACAGTTACATTGGCTTAAGCATGTGTTATATCTCATGTCAAATCACTGCTATTTGATATCCTACCCTAACATACAAACACGTTTGGTCAATTTGGCGAATTTTTGAAGCAAAGTAAAAGAAACTTACTGTCCAGCCACCAAGGTTATCCTCATTATCACAATAAACTTCAAATGGATCTGACAATCCATCTGGTTTGATTAAATATGCACCACTAGAATTTGATAGGGAACATTCATCACGAACCGAAACACAATCTTGTGGGTATTGAGGTAGTCGATAAAAGAAAAAAGAACCTGAAATAGGAAAAACAAGTTAAGATGAAATTTTCTAGGGCGGGGGGGGGGGGTCTTTCCTTTGCAAAGTTTTGACTTTTTGCAGGGTGATCGAATATTACAGTTAGATCTGATCTTAACAAATATACTGATATACGGGTTAGAAATGCAACATGTGTTCGAGTTGACAAAACGTTACCGTGACCGTAGTTTCGACATGACACAGATCAGACAAAAGGGTTTAGCAAATTGTCTGTAAGGCCTTGAAAATTCAACATGTTCTCATGTACGGCAAAAGCAAACATTTAAAAAAGTTCAAAATTTCCTCTTAATGAAGTCTTAAAAATTACAGCTTTTGCTAAAGTCAGTCTTGTGGACAAGATAGTGATACGTTTAAAGTCACAGCTTGAAACAAGTATGACGGTTTTCGACTGGAGTACATCGTATTGTGAAAGAATAAAATAACTTGTTAAAGGTAAATTGAAGTAGCAAAAGCCAGCGTTCGAATCATTTCAGAGATCGAGACCTATTTTGATTAGCATATGGTCAAGAATATTACTCACTGTGATTTTTGTCATCCGTTAAGTCACTCCTACTTCCTTGCTGAGCATTCTGAAAAGAAAATAATCGGAATATCCCATGAGGAATTTTTGTTTTAACATTATTCGTTGATATCTGTTTGAAAGATCGCTAAAGCTCAATCAAGTTCGCCCGGAATTCTTAAGATTAACATTAAATAAGTAGAAAAGAAAGAAAATGAACGTAACTGAAATCTGTGGCATCTGCACTACCTCAATGTTATTACGGCTACTATAGCTGGGACATCGAATGCTAGGCATTTCCGCAAACGGGTCTCTGTCTCAATACTCCCAATACATCATTCAATTGAATGTTAAGTCCGTCTAAGATGAAATGCACATCATATAAAATTTCAAATTGGATATCTCCGTAAGTGTATTCTGTTCAATAAAATCAGCAATGTTTGGGAAGATCGAGCAAAGTCTAATGTTTTTAATTGTCTTGTGATTAAAGTGTAAAAACGCACAAAGTAATCAAGTTGTTTGATCACAAGTCTAGATCAATGGATATTGACTACATTACCCATTTACACAGTGAAATTACTGATAGTGCTCAGCTCAAAAAAGCTAAGTTTCAAAGAAATTTTCTTTGACCCATTCAGTGCAAGACCGTTACTCGTAAGTTACTTTCATACCTCTAATAGGTGAAAACAAGAAAAGTACCATACAACAGTTACATTCCAGATAAAAGCTTGCAAGGAGAACTATCCGCACCATAATATGAGTTTACAGATGATATTTCTGTTACTGTCTATGTACTTCTTAAACTCTTCGGAGACTTTTTAAAACCGTGTAGCTGTCTTACACAAAGGTTTGATAGGTAGAGATATATAGCGGCTAACACTGTTCACACAGTAAGAAAAAAATTAAAATAAAAATTTATCATTTGAAATGGAAGATTAATTTTCTGTTTTTCCTGGCATTTAAATTAAACTTATACAGAAATAACTGAAAACTTCTCAAACGCTAGCAAGAACGAAAATAGAATACGTTTACAGGTAGATTTCTTCCTGCTCTTGGCCTTAACAGGAATACAAACTTCTGAAGAGAGCCGAAATCTTGAAAGAATGAAGAAACCTTACCGTCGGAGATACAATAACGATGATGATAAAGGCAAAACTGCTTAAAACCTGTAAAAAGTTTAAACTTGCTATGGCTCTGTGATTGTCCATGCTGCTGAGGCACCAACTAATCGATTGAATGAAGCGTCCCAAAAGGTTTGAAAGTCAGTGTTTTGATATTTTAGGCTAAACCACGCCTATGGTGGTGCAGGAAATCTACTGAAAACCTGAACACACTAACACAAGTATGAAGAATTACAAGAAATCAAGATAGTTACAGTGAAACTAAAAGGCTTACCAGCAGAAAAGCGGTAATTGGTGCCCAAGGTATCCGTATTCAGGACTTCCCTTGACAAAGAATGTCGCAGGGCTACCTAAAGGATAGAAAATCAAAGCGGTGATGTGTGAGACTTTTATTTCTCTGACTGTAAAAGCCGCCCTCTCTTAATTTGGCTTGTCTTGGGTGGACATATTGTTGAAAAGTCTTTCCTGGTAAGTGCATTGCCGCACAAACCAAGTTGGTTGAAGGGTGAAAATGACAATATTTTAATCAAATGTTGGCCTCACATGGGAAAATGTTTTGGTCCTTTGCGCGCCATGGTCTCGTTACTGTATTGATGTGGGTATGTCTGAGAAAAGGCAAGAAAAGGCACGAGACTTACTTAATCTTCTCTAGACTGTGAAATAAATTAAAAAAAACATACTGACCCATCTCTCTAAAAGATAAGTGTTAGTATACTAAGGTGACAATTAATGAATATTGAAATCAAACTAATGAAATCAGATGACTAGGTGTTGCACGTATTGATACATTTAATTTGTGTGATGCATGATGCTCAGTCATTCGTCACTCTTCTTAATGTTATGAAAGGACATTGGAAAAATTGTCAAAATACGCGTGCAGAGACAGGGATGTAACGTCCGAGTCTAGACTCGGGCTCGATTCCGGACTCGAATCGAGTCCGTTTTTTCCGGAATCGGAATTGGCCCAGAATAATCCAGGCCTTGAAGGGAAGTTGTTTTACGAGGCTAAGCGACCACTGGTGTAGGAGAAGCCAATAGGCCTTATGAATTACCACTCCACGTCGGGTGGCTAACTAACTCAATAATTTAGATCAAATTTGGTATCATTTGAAAGGCCATTTCAGATAGGAAAACCGTAGATTGCTCTTGGATGATAAACGTACTTTTCATTACCCCGACCGGTGGTCGAACCCGAACCTCTAAGTTTCATCGCTTCAAATGCCACCGCCTTTATCCACTCGACCACAGCACCAGTGTATGAGAATGGGTGGTCACGTAATCGGAATCGGCCCAGAATGACTGCAGTTGGACTCGAAGGCGTACTCAGCCAAGTCCACTAAAATGAAAGTTTCATAAATGTTACTTAAGGCTACATTGTTATTGGTGCACAATTTAGCACGTGAATGGTCACATACAGACAATGAAAATTAAAGGGTGAGCCAGAGTACGAAACTGACGACTAAAATGTCCGTTTTAATTAAGCGTAATATGCTACATTGCCAAATGACCTGACTCGGAATTGGGAACATGGAATGGGAATTGGGTCGGGATGGGCGGGAACTGGACTCTGAATTGGCCAGGAAGAATGCCTGTTGGAATTGGAAGTGCAGTCAAAAATTGAGTTGGGTGGACTCGGATCGGATACAGCCCTGTGTAGAGACTATATTAAGTAGCATTTAAATCTCAGTAGCGTTGCAATAGGTCATTTCATACAAATACAAGAAAGGGAAATGGTTGAACTGCCCTTATATTGACTGTAGTTATTTTGCAAGCTAATACTTGTAGGACCTTCATTTTTGTCTGAATGTAAAAGTATTTATAATCGGAATATTAATCCATGCTCCATACAAAATTAGCATCGCTAATAATAATACTGAACCTTTAAGAAAAAGTGTAACGAGCTAAGAATCACCTCTTAGAGTATATGAAAGAGACCCTGGCTCTCCACCTCAATGTTTTTAGACCGATAAAGTTCAAAACACCAATATCTGTAAAACAAGTAGCATTTACTGGAGGTACCTCCGAAATAAGCTTAATCTTTAGTTGTTCCATTGCCTTTCGTAGAATGATATCCACGAGAGTACGTTATATATATATACATATATATATATATATATATATATATATATCTATATATATATATATATATATATATATATATATATATATATATATAGTTGAGTCGGTAAAGCTGAAAAATCTGGGCGAGGTGAAAAAGCAATGTTGACTCCACCGGGATTCGAACTCGGGACCTCCCGCTTGCTAGTGCGGACGCTCTAACCACTGAGCCATGAAGCCAAGATGGTTTGGCCTTTGTTCAAACCCCATATGAAGCACTTGCAATTCACCTCCTGAGGTGAGGTATATTCACCTCCTGAGGTGAGGTATATATATATATATATATGTATATATATATATGTATTTATATACAAAACTGCCGTTTTGTGGGCCTGCAATGGCATTGGATAAAAGTTCCATACTTTATTCTAATGCATGCACATGCATATGAATATGCATATTTCTAATACCCCAAAGCTTCCGGGTGTTTTCCCTAGTCCCACATACGGGTAGTGCGGTGAACGATACTACGGGCCCACACAGGAGTTGTCTTGTTCTTATGAAGTTTAAGGTGTTCCCGAATGACTCCCCTCGAACAACTGCACCATGGAATACTCCGTCGGAAAAACTACCAGCAAGAAAAATTCCAAACTTTCCTGTGCCGGAAGTTGTCTAAGGGGTAATTTTTACGGGTGGGGATTTTTCGCGTGGGAATCGACCGAGTGAAATTGAGTGGGAGAAATTTTCCAGGAAGAAGGGTTGGGGGTTGTCCAGTCACAGCTTTTGGCGCTGTTCGCCATGTTCGGTCACTTATTCCCCCTCCTCCCTCACATTTCATACCTTATAATTGAACCCATTGCAGATGTAATTATTAGACAAGTAACATCCGCTCTCACTAAAATGATTCCCATGTTCAGTACAGTCAACTACGCCAGTGACAGTTGGCCACAATAAAAGCTAGTCGGTATCGAAATCAATCAACACCAACCCCCCCCCCCCTTGTAAAACGTTGTAACCCCTGTTGGTAATAACACAACCATTTAGATCATATTACTCAGTCGCGAAGCACCCCATAAATGACAACATTTCTAGGACACTGTTTTTATCCTTTTTATGCTGTAAAAGTATGTTCTGGTGGCCAAATTTGATGCTACAAAACGTAATATTTGATGTATTATATAGTAAGAGTACTGCGTCAATAGCATGTGGCCTTCGGAAAATACTAATTTTTAAAATGATATTTTGCAGCTTTTGCAGTGCATGATGGGGAATCTGTGATGTCATCTGGACAAAATGATCACACATCAGTTTTTGTATTATTTTATGTTGATACCAGTGTATGGAATATTTTATAACTTTTTTTGCAATACCATAGGTGTGAAACACGTCTCAACCCCCCCCCCCACCCCCAAAGATCTCCAGTACGCCTATGCATTTCCTTCAGAGAAGCTGGGGTGCGTCCCCTCCCCTGTTATTGATGTCCCACCCTGGGGATGAAGGTGATCCATTCCCTCAACCATGTTATCTGGGGTCATAAGAGAATAAGAGAATTAATCCCCTACACCACAACACACCCTTTACTATCTTTCTGTTAAATAAAGCAAGCGCATTTCTCACAGTTTTATCTGGGTGGCATCCACATGAACTTCAATGTAACTTTAATAATGACTCCAAGGCGCTACCGTAGAAACTTCGGTTCCTTTATGTACTTGTATTTTCTGCCTTTTATCTGTACAATATGTGAACCAATTCTTACTCATTTAAAACATTGAAGTATGACAAAAGGTTACAAAGACATTTCAAGACGTGTCTGCCTTCCGGCTTATCCTTTAGAAATATTCACAAAAACTTTACATATTTTTAGCACGTTAGGCCCCCTTGTACAAGACCAGATAAGCGGGTTAACATTAGGTTCATAAAGTCTGGATTTAGGCATGATATGCGACCCACTTTCCGACGGAACCTCCCCCCTGATTTCTACGGTAGCTTGTAATGATCTCATTTTCTGCAAATGTGTAGTTGCTGATTTTGACATTAGCAGAACGAACAGCACACATATGAGCCCGGGGGATGACAAATGTTCAGTGGTATAGTCGCATTTTCGTCTTCTTTTCTTTATTGGGGTGGGGGTCCTGATAAACCCTTTAATAGGCGGGTAAGTGACTACCTTCTTGAACATAGGTGTACGAGCCAGGACTGCAGGATGTGGATGTGGATCTGGATAAATGCTGCATAACACACTTGGTGGGGTCAAACGTGCATGCCTTGATGTACGCATGCATAACTAGTCCTGTTGAAGCAGGAACTTCAAGGCGGAATCCCTTAACTGCTTTGTCTTCCAGTTGCGTAGTGATACATGGAAGGAAGCTCAAGTCTCTGACGGTACGAGGAAAGAAGTTATATTTATAGCAGTCCTTGCTAGTTTGGATTGGTACATGGCTATTGTGCTGTTGATTCATTGAGGGATGAATGATCGGTTGCAAGATGTTCCCACTGCACTGGTTAAGCAAGACGGCCCGTTCTAGCATTGTAGAGAGCTTAGTCTGTTTACAGATCTTCTATCTTTAAGGCTGTCCCACACTAGTTCGTTACGCATTCCAGTCACACTACTACGGGAGGAATAACCATTGCAAACAAATCTAGAAGCTCTACGTTGTATCCGCCCAAATTAAATAGGGAGGCAGTATGAGGGTCCCAGACAGAGAATGAGTAATCCAGGAGTGGCCTGACGAATGTAAGATAGGCACTGGCTTTGATTTTCTTGGGGTAAGAGTGGCGGTTCCTTTTGATGAAACCCAGGGACCTATTTGCAGATGATGTAATACGGTTTATATGTTTAGTCCAGGTTAGAGTATTAGAAATGTCAACTCCAAGGTAAGTATGGCAGTCAGTTGGCTCTAAGATTTCCTTACTAAGAGTGTAATTATGGAGTTGAGGATTCCTGGAAGTGATTGATCCTCATACAAATGCATTTCTTGATGAAGAAATGCATTTGCCTTTCGTCTTACCACTTTGTAAGTATGTTTAAACCGTTTTGGAGCTGAACCTGGTCTAAACTGCTCCTTATTTGTCTAAAATCTCACAGTCATCAGCAAATAATCTGGCTTCAGAAGAGATGTTATCTGGCCAGTCATTTATATAAACTAAATATAATAGAGGACCCAGTACCGTGCCCTGTAGTACACCAGAGATAACATCAGCCCAATCGGAAAAATCACCCTAAACAACAACTCTTTATTTTCTATACTGAACAATGTTAGCAATCCAAAGTATGGGTTGTGTTCCTAACACCATACTTTTCTAGTTTAAGTAAAAGTCGGTTGTGGGAAGCAGTATCAAATGAATTGAAAAATCCATGATAATCACAGCAGTGTGCTAGCTACAATTTAAGGACCGTGCCAGATCATGAACAGTTAAAATCAACTGCGATCCACAAGAGTGGTGTACAGCCCCCTCTCAGAGTTTGGGGAAACTGATTTCCATGGCAGACTTTGGGTAAAAACCAGCCTGGACAAATTTCCCGAGAAGCACACAGTCTTCCTGCATTACAAACGATTCGGCCCTTCTGGGAAGAAGCATCCCCAAGCCTACGCTTTTGCACGATTTTATTTCTCGAAGCACTTGTTGAGTATGCCCCCCTCTCACACACACGCACACACACACACACACACACACACTCAGAGTTCGAGGAAACTGATTTATTTCTACGGCAAACTTTGGGCAAAGATTATCCTTGGGTCTTTCTCTATTACAAACGGTACAGCCCGTCTGGAAGAAAACATCCCACACGCCTACATTTTTGCACGATTTCATTTCTCCAAGCACTTGTTGAGTATGTCCCCTTGGGTTGTCTCGCTCAAAACCCCGACGGTACTAATTGCCTAGACTTCGCAGCAAGTGTCGAATAAGTAAAAACATTACGAGTACAGTAGTAATACACGTATAAGTTTGTCACATTGTGAGGAAGGAACCTATTGTTTTCAGTGGAGGTCAGAGGTCATTTGAGGTCATCAGAGGTCAAAACCGAAAACCTTGAAAAAACACGATATTTCAAGACAGTGATGCTGGATACTTTTCATACCTGGTATAAAGATTTGTTACTTTAAGAGAGAAGGGAACCCGATGGGTTTGTTGGAGGTCGAAGGTCATATGAAGTCAGCAGAAGTGAAACTACGAAAACCTCGTAAACTAAATAGACGGTGGGCACCACAAAATTGTGTCCGGCGTTTCGTGACCAACGAATTCAGGGCTGAATTTTTCTACCATTCTAAAGATTAACCTATACAGAAGAATATTAATTTTTTCACAAGTATGACTGTTACAGTAACAATACTGATTTAAATTACCTAATTATGACACATGCAAAGGATGTTGTGGCTATGGCATAATTAGAAATACCACACGTAAACGAGTGTTTTGTTGGCGTAGTGGATTAGAGTTCGGGTTTTCTCACGCAGAAGGTCCGGGTACGAATCCCTCTTAAGCAATTTTTTTCATTTTTGGTTTTTCACTTTTTAATGGGTTCGAAGGTCATATGAGGTCAGCAGAGGTCAAGTTGTGGGAAAATCGTAAAAACTGATATTGTCAAGAAGTATAAATTTGAGGGATGAACCTCAGTGCAACAAAGCACCCCCTTTCAGCATGGACTCAACAAGCCTTTGGGATTTCGGGTTTAACGAAAATTTTGTTCGTTCACACAATTTTCTCTGTACCAACTTATTTCAACAAACGGTTATTTGGAAGAGCGGCCTGTATTATTACAGTAGTGTGTTTGTGCGAGTGTGCCAGTGAAAGTTGTAACATTGTATATACTTTGGCAATTTGGGTGGAAGAAATATCCTACATCCAATGTTATAAGTTTCTAGTAAACAGATGATCCACAAAAATGTGTGGTTTTACATTTTCTTGTTTAAATATATATTTATCAACAGTTATCTGTTGTTTACAACAACTGAATGTTTTCAACGAGTCCTAACGCATTTTCCAATTTTGCCCATTCAGGACTCTAGCATGGCAAATAAGCCCACACTTTCGTTTTGCTAGGCGGTTGGTCGAATTTTCATTTCAGTAGAGAACAAGTAGCAATCGTTATGATACCACCAATTGATATTCTGCCCTTCGACTCCGTTGTAGTTACCGTTTAGGTTAGACGCAGTGCAGCGGTTGTAGCAATAATTAGATGTCGCGTTTCTGAAACTATTGCACGAACGCGAAATGGAAAAACATCCCACACAAAAGCTAGGAAGGTGGTTGTACCACCACGCTCCTCTATGCTCTTTCGCACAATGGTGGTAGCTGCATCCATCATTGTCTTCGTCACGTGTGCTAAAGGCTCCGCCATTCCCATATTCCATACCATTTCCTGTGGACAGAAAGAGTCCCTCATTAATCATAATGTATGAATAGCTTTCTCTACAAAAACAAAATTGTAGCTTTTGAAAGTAGTTTCCTCTCTGAAAAATAAGTATAACATACCTCAGCAATCATAGGCTGATGTAGGATCTTTTTGCGTTGTTTGGGAGGTTCGAGGATAAAATCTTAGTACTGTTAGGTGGTCTCCCCAAATATGGCTACGTCCATTTCGAATTAAGGCTAGCAACAAGAGTGGGTTTTAAGACCCATGAACACTTTTGAGTCTATCGTATTTAGTCCACATCAAGCCGCCTTTTCCATTATAAATGTCACTGTAATACCCACAACGTTCTCAAATGGGCTCAATTATCTCTTACGGTCGGTTCATAGTTCGATACTTATCACTACTATAAAATGTAAACCAAGTATACACGGAATGATCGCAGCCACATATGGTCCTTTTATATATTATAGCGGTGATAAATTGTGGAGTATGAACGCCACTTTTTCCAACATTCGGGATATGTTTATCATCTCAAAGTTACTAAAACCAAATTGCCTCTAGTTATGAGAAGTAATAGTGTCAAAACATATTTCAAGAAGTATTTTATTACCACAAATGAGTAACCATTGCGATTTTACTCGTATTTGTTTTAGACTCTAGTATGCATTACGTAAGTATCAAACTTTGCAATATATTGAGTCGTTTTTGTCATTTACCTTGCCTCTTTTGTCATTTTATTTTTATTTGATAGACGAAATCCCTGGGGTCGATTTCGAAAATCATAAACAGAAAACGAAGCACATTGACTCTTTCACACTTAATTTCACAAAGGGATTATTAAGTATTTTACGACTCATTAGTTCCATTTGCCTGATCGGCTAACACTTTCACACAGGCTCTGTTACAGGTATCGTCAATAAATGTATGATCTTCCATTCCGTGCCCCAGAAGATTGAAGCAGGGAGGTGTTACTTACACCAGTCTGGATGAAAGCAGATGACCATCAGACATTACTATCAAGCAGTACTTCAAAACTAAACAGAAAATTAAGACACTATTGATTATGGTACATATTAGGGGTTTTCAAAGAACCTATTAGAATACTTTGAAAAGGTATTTAGTAAACATAAACAATAAATTTTTGATGAACATAATATGTTAGAATGCATGTGAGTAGAAATATAAAATTAGGATACCTTTCACTTAGTTTTATGACAATCTTCGATCGTTACGGTTGAATAAACTGCTGGAACGGTTCCTTTTCTACATGCACAAGTAAATCATAGCTATCTTCATGTAGCTTTTATAAATCGAAAAAAATCTTTATACCAACCTGCGTCACCAGAATAAGTGCCAACATTCAGTCGGTACTTGCTATATTCGAAGCCAATTTGAAATAACGTGTACTCTGCGTATTTTGGTACACTATCAGAATCAACTATGTCCACGCGGAGCTTGTAATCCTTCTGGTTTGTCAAGTAGTACAGTTGTTCATTCCCAAGCCAAAAGTCCCTGCCTGTTTGTAAAGATCCAAATCCGTGTTTATAATCATCCCAGTCACGGTAGAAGTCGGTAACACCATCAATACGTCTTTGGAAGAGCTTTCAGAAACAAGAAAAAAGAAGATGGTTTAATTTGAAATAGGAGAGGGTGGTATTCGGTATTAAGTTTCAGAAATGGACTTTTCGACACTGCTTCACATTTAGTAATAATATATGCCATGCACGATAACAAATTTTGAAACTTTAAGAACAAGAAACAGTTGTAAGAGGATCTGTTGTGGAAATTTTTAGTTCAAAAGCGGACCTTAAAGGTTGCATTAACAGTAGATTGAAAATTTGCATATAAATTGTCCGTAACTCACAGTCCATCCTCCACCTGCTGTAGTCATATCACAAACTACATTGAATGGTGATCCAGGCCATCCTGTTGGTAGAATAGGGTATATGCCATCTTCTGTATTGCCATCTTGATATGCATCATGGCAGTCTTTGTGTACCACAGCACACGTTTCACCATCACCACCATAGCCACCATTACAGTAACACTGCCTTACCCCATCTTCTACCCCACATGTTGCATTGGGACTGCATCGATAGTTAGGATCACAGACAAGTCGACCACTCTCACAAGTGCACTTCTCGGTGCAGCCGACATTCACATGAGTTTCTCCAGTCTGTGTATTGGAAAGTTAAAAAAGGTTCCCTTTTCTTTAAAATATGATCAGACTTTTGATATCTTTATCATTTTAAGAAAAAAAAACAATAAAAGTTTGGATATTGTAAAAAAGGGGAAAAGTAAACATGCATAGACAGTTGATCATATCATTCTTTACCTACTTAAAAGGACATAAACTTTCTCAGGAATTTCACTTAAGATCAGTTATAGGTTCAAAATCTCTTCTTATTTCCTTTACAAGCATGTTATGATTCGCAAGACCTTTATTGCATATCAAAAGTTAACCATAAAGAAATTTGAAGTAAATTTACTTATTCAGTAAGGAAAGTAAATATGAGTATGTGGCGGTTCAAAGTTAAGTCACTACAAAAACCTTCAGCATATCATTACCATTATTGTTTACAGACGCTTATCCAGGAATTTTCAAGCGGTATTCTTAATTTCTTCCGACATGGGCCTATCCCCCCCCCCCCCTTAACCCGGGCCTGTTTGCTTGCGCCTTGGTCATTACCACATGGAGGTATGGAAATGGATTCCATAAGTATGAAGTCGGAGAATTACTCACCAAGAGCACCGAGTCGGTTTCTGTCTCAAAACACCCACAATCACTAGGAAGTACACATTGACCGTCTTTCAGCAATAACCCACTCGAACATATACAGACTTCATCTTGGCCATCACAATTGTCCTGACAACTACCTACACCAGTGGGATCGTCACAGGAAGGTTGACAGGAACAACTTCCAAGGATCATGTTTGGTGGACAAGGCAAATCTGCAGACCATGCTTTAATCAAACATTGTTCAGAAAGAAGAAGATTTTACAATGAATGTGACAGGAAAGCATTCAATAAATTGGAAGGGGTCTTTGCAGAATTGAGACTTGTTTCTAGTAGTTTTTTGTCACGTTTAGCAGAAAACAGTAATTTCACATCCCTGGAACACAAACGTTTTTTTGTTACTGCAGGGTAAATAGTCAAATGAACCCTGTAGTATCCTTCATATGTATATTTCATTCCTCCTACGACAGACATGAAGTTTACATATTGGACTTGTAGTAAATTTTACCCATAGAGTAGGATATATGAATTAGAGTGCGCTCTCCTAATACCGCGTACGTAAATCCGCTGTGATTGCATGGGGACCAGTCTACCATAATAGGTGGAGGCAAGAAGCTATGCTGTGTGCGAGCATGTGTATACACCTAACTGTATGGCGGCCGAGTCCCCATGCGATCACAGCTGTTTCGGGGAGTGAGCACTCTAGTTAATGTATCCAACTCTATGATTTTACCCTACTTCACTTAACTCTACATCCATTCTAAAGAGAAGAAGGGAATCAATGACCACAACACCTCCCTTGACCATGCTATTGATTAATTCACTGGATCTACATCCAGTAAACAAGGTTAAGAAAGATAAAAAGAGAAATTCTAATAAATAAAACCCATTGTAAGCAATTAAAAAACAACTGTAAAGCCCCTTCTACACGATCATATACTTGGTCAAAATATCACTGTACGTTTTTCTGTTTGTATGACGATGCTAATGGACAAATGTATGAGCGTGTGGACTGCTTTTCCAACAAATGTGAACAATGCTCAACGTGCATGAAAGTGTTCAAACTTTAGGCTGCATGTTCCATCTTCCCAGTAAGTGTTCAAAGATTTGTATGACAAAGACCATAGACAAATAGATGCCATGGTTTTTCGTATTTTATTTTCACTTACTTATGTTACCATCGTAAGCTCCAACAAGGACAAGCTTGTATTGACTCCATTCATCGCTTATACGAAATAAACCGAAGCTGGCGTAAAGAGATGTCCCGTTAGCTATCACCATGTCAATTCGCAGTTCGTACACTGCTTGGTTTGTCAAAAAAGCAAGTTTGTCGTTCCCAAGCCAGAATTCAGTATGTAGAAATCCAAAACCATTTTTGTACTCTTCCCAGTTTCGGTTGAACGTCAGAGAATCATCGAGACGCCGTAGAACTACCTGAAAAGTGAAAGAAATACCGGAGAGCTTAATGCCTGATTAAAAGAAATTGCACAGGAGGATAGGTTATTTACTAAAATGTATGTCCTTAAGTTTGTTACTTTATTTATCTCCATTATTCGAATCACGATCAGCAGGTGCAACTTAATATGATACTACAGTTACATAAACATGCCTTATACCTGATATCAAATTACTAATGACTACTTAATGTTCTGTCCTAATCTACAAACACGTTTGGTCAATTTGGCAAATGTTTGAAGCAAAGTAAAAGAAACTTACGGTCCAGCCACCAAGGTTATCCTCATTATCACAATAAACTTCAAATGGTTCTGAGCATCCTTCTGGTTTGATTAAATATACACCACTAGAATTTGATAAGGAACATTCATCACGAACCGAAACACAATCTTGTGGGTATTGAGGTAGTCGATAAAAGAAAAAAGAACCTGAAAAAGAAAAAAACTTAAGATGAAATTCTCTGGAGGGGGGGGGGTGGGGGAGGGCTTTCCAATTCCAAACATTTTTCTGCTTCCAGGATGAATGAACATCATAGTTAGATTTGATCTTAACAAATATACGGGTTAACATGCATTCCAGTTGACAGAAAGTTACCGTATTCCGACATAGCACACATCAGATAAGAGGGTTTAACAAATTGTCTGTAAAGCCTTGAAACTACAACATGTAATCATGTACGATAAAACCAAACATCTAAAAAATTTCGAAACCTCCTCGTGCTTTGAAATTACAGCTTTTGCTAAAGTCAGTCTTGTGGACACTACAGTCATACGTTTTAAGTCACAGCTTGGAACAAGTAAGACAGTTTACAACTGGAGTACATCATATTGTGAAATAGCAAAATAACTTATCAAAGTTAAACCGAAGTAGCGAAGACCAGATGAATAAGCGTTCAAATAACTTCAGCGATCGAGAACTATTTTGATTAGCATATGGTCAAGAATATTACTCACCGTGGTTTTTGTCATTCGTTAAGTCACTCCTACTTCCTTGTTGAGCATTCTGAAACGAAAAAAAAGCAGAATATCCCATGAGAAATTTTTGTTTTAGTATAAATCGTTGATCTTTGTTTGAAAGATCTCTAAAGCTCAATCACGTTCGCTCGGAATTCTTGAGACAACTATTAAATAAGTAAATTGAAAGTGTACTTCATAGAAAATGAACGTAACTTAAATCTGTGGCATCTGCAGTACCTCAATGTTATTACGGCTACTATAGCTAGGATATCGAATGATAGGCATTCCGCAAACAGGTCTCTATCTCAATACTCCCAATGCAGCATTTAATTGAATTTTACGTCCGTCTAAAATGGAACGCACACTATATAATCTTTCAAATTGGATATCTCCTTAAGTGTATTCTGTTCAATAAAATCAGGAATGTTAAAGTTGGGAAGATGCAGCAAAGTCCAACGCTTTCAATTGTCTCGTTATTTGTTTAAGTGTAAAAACGGACAGAGTAATCAAAATTTGGTTGATCACAAGTCTCGTTCGATGTGTACCTATTGATTGTGTTACTCATTATCACACCAAAATTACTGATAGTGCTCAGCTCAAAAAAGTTAAATTTTAAAGAAATTTTCTTTCACCCTTTCAGTGTAATAGAGCGTTGCTCCTAAATATACTTAAATACATTTAATAGGCATATAGGTGAAAATAAGAAAAGTATCATACAACAGTTACATTCCAGATAAAAGCTTGGAAGGAGAACCATCTGCACCATAAATTAGTTTAGAGATGATACTTCTGTTACTGTCTATGTACTTCTTAAACTCTTTAGAGACTTTTTAAAACCTTGTAGCCGTCTTACACAAAGGTTTGATAGGTAGAGATATATAGCGGCTAACACTGTTCACGCAGTCAGAAAAGATTAAAATGAAAATTAACCATTTGGAATGGAAGATCAACTTTCTGGTTTTTTCCTGACAGTTTAATTAAACTTATGCAGAAATAACTGAAAACATCTCAAACGCTAGCAAGAACGAAAACAGAATACGTCCAGAGGTACTAGTTCACAAATCTAGTGCAGAGAGCCGAAAACTTGAAAGAATGAAGAAACCTTCTTACCCCCGGAGATACGATAACGATGGTTATAATGGCTAAATTGCACAAAACCTGTAAAAAGTTCAAACTTGCTATGGCTCTGTAATTGTCCATTTTGCTGGGGCACCAACCAATCGATTGAATGAAGCTTCCCAGAAGGTGTGAAAGTCTAGTATTAAGATATTTTAGGATATACCTCGTCTATAGTGGTGCAGGAAATCTACCGTAAACCTGAACACACTAACACTAGTATGAAGAATTACAAGAAATCAAGACAATAACAGTGACACTAAGGGCTTCCTAGCAGTAAAGCAGTAATTGGTGCCCAAGGTATCCGTATTCAGGACTTCCCTTGACAAAAAGATAAGTGGCAGTGCTACGTAAAGGATAGGAAATCACAGAGGCTCTTATTTCTCTGACTGTAAAAGCCGTACGCCCTCTCTTCATTTGGCTTGTCACGGTTGGACATGATTGAAAAGTCTTACCTGGTTAGTACATTGTCCCCTGAACCATATTGGTTGAAGGGGTAAAAATGACATTTTAATCAAATGTTGGCCTCACATGGGGAAAATGTTGTTTTGGTCCCTTGCGTGTCATGTTTTCGTTACTGTTTTGATGTCAGAAAAAAGGCAAGAAAAGGCACGAGACTTTGTAAATCTTCCCTGTGACATAAATGAAAAAAGAAACATACTGATCCACTGATCCATCTCTCTAAAAGGTAAGCGTTAGTATACTAAGGTGAAAGGTAAGAAATATTGAAAGGTAGTTGCACGTATTGATACATTTAATTTTTGTGATGCATGATGCTCAGTCATTTGTCACTCGTTATAGCATTATGAAAGGACATTTTGCAAATTGTCAGAATACGCGTGCAGATGAAAGTGATGTAACGTCCGAGTCTAGACTCGGGCTCGATTCCGGACTCGAGTCCGTTTTTCGCCGGAATTGGCCCGGGATACTTCAGGCCTTGAAGGGCAGTTGTTTTACCACGCTTAGCGACCATGGGTGTGGGAGAAACCTATAGCTTATGAATTACCACTCCACGTTGGGTGGCTAACCAATTCAATAATTTAGATCAAAGTTGGTATTATTTGAGAGGCAGTTCAGATAAGAAAACCGTAGATTGTTGTTGGATGAAAAAAACCTAACTTACTTTGACCCGACGGGGATCACCACGTTTGTCCACTCGGTCATAGCACCGCTATATGGGTATGGGTGGTCACGGGGTAGGAATCGGCCCAGAATGGACTGCAGTTGGACTCGGAGACGTATTCAGCCTAGTCCACTAAAAATGAAAGTTTCATAAATGTTAGTTAAGTCTACATGGCTATTGGCGTTCAGTTTAGCACGTGAATGGTCATATACAGACAATGAAAATTACAGAGTGAGCCAGAGTACGAAACTGGCCCCTAAAATATCTGTTTTAATAAAGTGTAATCGCAAAGCAGTACAAAAGCATTTGTATGAGATGCTACATTGTCAAATGACCGGACTCGGATTTGGGCTCATAAAAATCGGAATTGGCCCAGGATGGGCTGGAACTGGGGCCAGGAAGGATGGCTGTTGGAATTGAAAGTGGCCCAGAATTGGTTTGGGTGGACTCGGATACAACCCTATGTAGAGACTATATCAAGTAGCAATTAAATCTCAGTAGCATAGCTATAGGTCATTTGATATAAGTTACAAGGGAGCGAAATAGTTGAACTACCCTCATAACATGAAATAAGCGTGTTATATACAATACCATTGACTGTAGCTATTTTGTAAGCTACTACATGTGGGACTTTCATTTTTTATCTGAAGGTAAAGGTATTTTTGATCGGAATATTAATCCATGTTACATACAAAATTTACATAGCAAATTGTCCAGATACTGTCAGGGCGGTAGTCAAGTCCACCAAGCTCGAGTTTAAGTTTGAGTCTAAGTCCATGAGGTCAAGTCCGAGTCCAAGTCTAAGTCCGAGGGCTCGAGTCCAAGTCTAAGTCCGTAGGTATTTCAGGGGGCGGCAATTTCCACTCAGGGCGGGCCGCCCCCTAAAACCCCTCGTGGAGAAAACTGAAGACATGCTACCAGATACCAGCAACCTCACCTCTCTCACCTCATTTCCACAAAAAAGACAGACACATATACACACTTACACACATAAAATAGTCAGCAACAATCCAGTTTTCTGAGCCTACCAATGTATTATCATAATGGTATGCACATGCATGCAATTTCTTCCTAATACCGCCCCTAAATATTGTATCAAAGACCAAATTAAGTGTTTTTAAAGATACTGATAAGAGACTGAGAAATTTTCCTAAAACTAACATCTTTACATGATACAAGTACCCATAACCTACAGTACTGTGGACCTACTACATCAAAGAAAGCTATCGGCTTCATTTCAGGCACATACCATTTCTTTTGGGAGAATTATGAAATTAAAAATAATAGGATGAAGAAAAAGGCTGGACTTGATGGACTCGACTTCAAGTCCAAGCCTAAGTCCGAGTCCAAAGTGCCCGAGTCCGAATCCAAGTCCAAGTCCAAGTCCAGAGAGCGCGAGTCCAAGTCAAAGTCCTCGTCCAAAAAAGCGGACTTAGGTCCGGACTTGAGGTCGAATCCAGGCTCGAGTGCTCTAGCCCTGGATACTGTACCTTCAAGATAAAATGTACCCAGGAAAGAATCCCCTCTTAGAGTACATGAAAGAGACCCTCTCCATCTCAATTTTTTTTAGTCCAATAAAGTTCAAAAGACCAATTACTGTACTACAAGTAGCATTTAATGGAGGTGCCTCCGATACGAGGTTAATTTTTGGTTGTTTCATTGCTTGTCGTAGAAAGATATTCCACGAGAGTATATATATATATATATATATATATATATATATATATATATATATATATATATATATATATATATATATATATATATATATAATATATATATATATACTCTGAGCTGCACTAATGAGATCTAACAAGATCGAAACAGTTCTGTCTGCAGATTGAGTTATATATATATATATATATATATATATATATATATATATATATATATATATATATATATGTTTATATATATATATATATATAGGTCGATAAAGGTAGTAAGAAGTGCTTAAAATTTTGCGGAATATTCCACGACGTTTCGGGTATAAACCGTTCATCAGGTGGCAAATATGCAACTGAACAAAGGGAGAGAAAATACATGTGAAAAGAAGGCACGAACAAACCGGTTGTAAAAAAGAAGAGCACGGTTGAAAAACTGCGATAAGGAGGCTGAGAAAAACTGGTAAAACGTGATTTCAAAATGGGGGAGTTAAGAAAGGTCCATCCTAACGTTAAGACCGTGTGGAGAGAGGGTTCAGAGCTTCATGATGAGCCAGTTTTCGACAGTTAGACGATCACCGCCAGACAGGGTTGCAACAGGGTCCCGTTAGTGTTTAGAGTCTTTTATCCAGTTTGTAGAATCCTTCTGTCCTTTTTTGAAATTCACACATTGTATTTCAGACTCTTCAGTGGTCTTTCTCGACCTTCAATTATCAATTTGCGACCGTAAGATAAAGTCAAACATACATTTTAAACCCACTGATTCTCATAACTACCTTTTGTATCCCTCCAACCATCCCAAATCCTGTACCAAATCCATCCCTTACAACTGTTGAGGGCCAGAAGGATTGCTCAGAAGATTCTAATTTTTCGACAGCTTCCAAAAATATATTATCCTTCTTTGAGAAACGTCAATATCCCACTAAAATCCTCTCTGACGCCCTACATATATACACATATATACATATACATACATATATATATATATATATATATATATATATATATATATATATATATATATATATAACACTAAATTAAACATTTGGGAGACATTGGGATAAATCCTTCCTTAGGGAGACAATCGGTTATATTCATAAAATTTAATTTATTTCCATATCTAAGCATACAAATATTCATACAAAAATACCAATAATTCTTCATGAATGCCTTGAACTCATGGTACGTTTCTTTTAACTGTATCTTTTACACACAAGGTTTAATTAAATAAACAAAATATTACGAAGTATTTCGCAATACTTACTTGTCTCCCTATAATACATATAAATTACATGTAACACATGACACACCTGTATTTCTATGGTAAATAACAGCACCTTTGATGTATTTATGCAGCTTACACAGTGGCATAATAAAGAGGGCGCTAATACGCTACCATAGAAATAAAATTCTGTTAGAAAGAATGTAGAGAAGGGGTTTAAATAATGGTGCAAAGAATTAGGGAGACATAAATTTGTCTCCTTAGTGAAAATGTCTCCTTAATATACCAATTATAACTGCAATTTGTCTCCCTAATAGGGTATTAACAGATCTATATATATATAGATATATGTATATATATATATATATATATATATATGTATATATACATATACATACATATATATATATATACATTTATATATACATATATATATATATATACACACACATAACGCACGTGAGCATTATTTCGTAATATGTTCCATCTAAAACTAAGTTGATACTTTACCGTATGACATACCACAGCTCTTTTCTAATTCCCACAATTTTGTTCAATGCCCCAGAACTTCCTGGGACTTTCCCCACGGTCTCCCATCGGTGCATCATATCCTGGACTCTATCACGGATCATGAGGTGGGCACCTAGGCTCCTTGCTTTCAGAGAAGCAGTCTTGCTCTTACCGGCTTCTTTAGCGCAGTTCACTATTCAATTATTCCCCCTCACATTTCAGTCCTGATACTTGTACATAGTGCGGATGTAATTATCAAACAGGTTTTCTTACTTCAATGGGTCCACGTTAAAGACTGTCACCTACGTCAATTTTACTCGGTCCAAAAAAGCTATAGTCGGTCTGAAAGACAATCCCCCCCCCCCTCCTAGAAAAAGGTATGCACGCCCCTGGTAGTAATAATAATGCAACTATCTACGAAGATAAGCTTGCAAAGCAAGCTGAAAATAATAACATTTCTTCGAAAACAGAATGGTTCTGTTTTATATTCTAAGACAGTTTAATTTTATGTGACATTGCAGAAGTTATGCATAGTATGAAAATCCATTACAAATAAAAAGCGTTGTGAATACAAAAGGCATCATGAGCATGACATGCTTAGCGTGTTTGATAAAGTGCTCCTTTCTCTTCACAAAAGGCAACGGCCGATCCAGAGAGGGTGGGGGCGACTGCCCCCTCCCCTTTAGGTCGACCGAGAAAATAAAAAAAGATGTAATGGAAAACAATAGAAACAATATAATCAGATCTAAATCACACATTTTTGTGGGACATTTCCGGTATATGGGTTATAGAAAGACATGTAATGACCTCAGTTCAATAGAAACTGAATCATCTCTGGAGTACCGGCTGGAAGAACTGGACGTTCATTTAAATACCTAAATTCTGTGTTTACAAAATGCCTCACATACCTCCAATTAAACTTACAAGCACTGCAGATAGGCCTAGCTGGCTGACTTGAGGCGAAATGGTGGTCTTTAAGGTAAATTACTAAAGTTAGGTCCAATAGTATGCTAACCTGTCTACATGAGAGCTGGATTCCACAGAACACGGTTATTGGATTTACTAATAGTCCTTGAGTTATCATCTCAAAAGTCATAAATCAGACCTCGCTTTAAGGCTGTTGGTACTTTCTCCAATACAAATTTCAAAACCTTTTGGAGGTTTCATTTTAACAAAATTTACATTGTTTCAAATGTAAATTTTCCATAGAATCCTTTTTCGTCAATACAATTCTTGAAAAACATCGTGTTGGAAAGAAAATACCATGTTGAAATACGCTCAGTTCCAGTCAACCTTAATAAGTGGATAAAATAAAGCAGTAGGGAAGGATAAAGTCGGTACCATACTTTCCCTGTGGGAACATCTTGGCATGGCTGAGTACGTTGCTCTTAGCGTAACACCGATCATTCCAACCGTCCAGATTCTTCAGTAGGGTATCTTGAAGTTCTTTAACTTGTGACCTTGGTTAGGCCTATATTAGTTCAAAGCAATTTCGTAGCCATTAATTATTTTGTGATTGACGATTTGTCGTATTTCGTAAAACTAGCTTGAATACCATCACTTTATGGCAAGCCAGATAGAGGAGACTTGTATAGCTACAACAACGGCCGAAATATTACCATCAGAATCATTTGAGGCAAGTTATATCGATGGAGAAGGCAACATCAACATGCCACTGTGTCAGGTAATCAGATTCATTCACCTAAACGTCCGTCGTCGTAAAACCTTCCCAACTTATCTCAACTGCTTCTAGAGAAGCGCCACTGTCATTGATGCCTATTTTGCCTGTGATAAAAACTCCTACCCGTTACTGAAACGTTTGCTAGACATTTTCGCAACGCACTCACTAGCCTAGCAGTTGCAACAGGAGGAAGAAGTTCTTCTAGACTAACCTTTAAAAGCGCACTGCGAAAACCCTATATGCACGCGTCGGTCACTATGTGCAAAGCTTTATTTTTCCTTCTCAATTTACACAAAAACACTTCCAGAGACCTATACAAAAAGGAAAGGTAAGAAAATGGACAATTGACTGGGGTATTTTTTGGTTTTTCATGTCCATTACGTTTGCAAATATATGCAAATACTCATATTTGGGTTGTTTGCTTCATGTGCATAGAATGAGAAGTAAAACTCGTTTTTTTGTATTATTTTTTAAATCTAATGCAGCAGGACAGATCATAAAAAGGTAAAACTGAAGGGATCGCTGCTCATTTCTTCTCGACTCTTGTGGCACTTTAAACTAATTTGCTTTGTTTAAATTGCCTCATATTGCGATAGCTTCCGGGAGCTTCGCCCCCTGGACTTCAACCGGGTGTCCGCCCCTGGACCCGGCCAGTGGTCCTCACGCGAGTCCCTGGACCGCACGCGATAATACTCGCAGTTCGCGATCGTGGGCACCTTCCGTGCACTTCGTTCGCCCCCTCCCCCCCCCCCCACCCTTACAGCAATTGCTGGATCCGCCCTTAACAAAAGGTGGGTTTTTTTTCACTGTCTCCCATGATTGATGCCCACCTTAAGGATGAAATTTGTTCCATCTCTACAATCACGTTATCGACAGAGGAGATGATCATTGGTTTGCAAAATGGGAGGCACGATAATCTGACCGGGTACACGGGTTTATCTAGCCACAGAATGCATGAACATGACCTACATTGATCCAATTAATACAAAAATGTCGAAGATAATTAAGCCTCTAAACCACACACACACACTACTATCAGAGAACTGTCGCCTTCTATTGTTTTAGCAAACAAGGCACAACTTAAAGCTTTACTATGACATCCAAACGCTCTTCATTGTAAATTTATAATGACTTTTAAGGGCTACCGTATTTACTTCTGTTTTCGTTAATTAGTTGTATTTTCCTCTCTTTATCTGAACATCATGTGAAATCAAATCTTTAATTACAACTTTAAGTATTTTAAATAGGCTTCAAGGGCATTACCAGAAGTAGTACCTTCACATTTTGAAAAGATAATGAAAAGAATTTTACATATATGAAGTACGTTAGGCGGCCTTTCACAAGACAAGCTGTGTGGGTTAACATTATGTCCTAAAAGCGTGAATTTTGTCAGTATATGCGACTCTTTGCGATGGAAATTCCAAAAACAGCATCCTGATTTTCACGGTAGCTTGTAATGATCTCATTTGCTGCAAAAGGATAATTGCTGACTTTGACATCAACAAATAAATGAAAAGCAAATATATTAGCCTGGGGTTACCTTAAAAATTTAGCTACTTTTTTTTTGGTTATTATTACTTTTTTATTTATTGAGGGGAAGAATCCTATTAATGAATCAAATTGAGAAAGAGAAAAACTCGGTCTTGAGATAATCCTTATTCTGCAAAGTTTCGGAAAAAGAAAATAGGCGGGAAAAAGTTGAAGCGAACGTAAAATTGATTATTAAGTTGACAACTCAAATGAAGAAAATCATAAGGAAATGTCTTAAAAGATGGGATTTTTTGGTGCGTTTGGTGTGCATCCGAAGAGAATGATTATGATATTATTTCTTCCCGCAGGGCCGCTTGGGTGAAAAATTCTCGTTAAGCAAGGGCCTATGCACCCCTATCGATTTTACTATTCTCCAACCACCTACCCGATCGCTTGCATTGCCAATTAGTCCGAGTTAGCTTATCATTAAAAAATAAAAATTACTACTGTAAAAGCTGTGGTCAAATTTCGATTGTTTTTTTTTTTTTTTTTTTTTTTGCTCCGCTTAGCCTTTCAGCCCTTTATGAAGATAGTTTCAATATGTTTCATTCTAACATCAAAAATTCCATAAGTACCCCAAAACATTGAAAAGGGGGGTAAAGCGCTATTATAATGTCTTTTAAAACCCATATTCGGAGATCTTCGATATCACACATTTTAGGTATGCTACTTGTCTCATTATTACTTCCTGTAGGGCTACTTGAGAGGAAAACTCCAAAAGCCTCATGCAACCCCTAACATCATCCTTCCTACAAAATCACATGCCCCCTTTATATGATCAAATCAGGGAGCTGTTATTTGGATGGAGATATATCGAAAAGTTTAATTTATGCTAATACTTAAAGACCCACTAAATCGAGGGGAGATTATCAACGATAAACCGTTTATTTGGCGCAAAGGCATTTCTTTCCTTTGTTTGGTGGCTCCAATTTAATGGCACTCCCCTAGCGATATCATTCAAGTAACGTAATCCTTTAACAAGTGGCCTGCGCAGAACAATACTTTGATGTGTAGGTTTGCGCCGCCAACATGTTTAGAGCACATGTTAATAAACTTGAAACGGCTGTTCAGTGAAACTTAAAATAATACAGTTAGCCCCTTCCTATACAAGATACCGTATGCAAATGAGTTGACGAGGTATAAGTCTAACTTTTGCTACAACAGTATGAAAAGTTTCCGGAAGTTTCCTGAAACAACCAAATATACATTCTTGTTCATATTTCAACATAAAACCTAACTGATATACTGTCATGCGCGTCGCCGAGCGTCGAAAGATGCAATATTTTTATTTTCCTTGACGACTGGCAATGCTGTGGCAGTGGAGGAAAACTCTCAGTCTTACTGTAGATGTAGAAGACGACGAACCCCTTTTGTGCTAACTTTCTAATCCAGTGTAAGTCTTGTAGAAATGTCAAGAAAGATACAAGAGATGGATTACTGAGTGACCTTGGCGGTACAAACCTCACTTCAAAGCGATCTATCTGCATCCAAATAATAGCTCCCTGATCAAATCGACTAGCTGTTAGCCCAGGGAACTGTAAGGGATGGAGAAACAACTCTTGTTCTTACTTTGAACCGTTCACCACGTTTGGTCACTTATTCCCAGTGCTGTCCCCATGCACCTTCCGAGTCCGTGTCCGAGTCCTCATCTGCCGAGTCCGGGTCCGAGAAAGAGTCACTGGCATTCGAGTCCAAGACCGAGTCCTAGTTTAAAGCTCCGAGTCCGAGTCCTTCCTATGGAAAAGTGTACACTAAGAACACGAATTTACAAATGATCAATTTTACACTGCTTTTATACAAGGGAGTTGTTATCCGAATGGAGATAGCTGGACAAAACTTCCTTTGAAGTGAGGTTTGTGCATTCAAGGTCATCTAGTAATCATATGATTATCTTGCTCTTAAGATTTGTATAAGCTCTAAGCTGGATTAAAAAGTTAACACAAAGAGGTTTGTCGTTTGCTACATCTGGAGTAGAACCAAGGCGATTTTACCCCGCATTGCCATAGCATCGCCAGTCGCCCGAAAAATAAATATATGTCTCTCTGGTGTCGCTTGGTGTCGCAAATGAAACCACATCAGCTTGATTTAATGAAAAATTGTGAACATAGATTTATATCCGGTTATTTTAGGAAACTTGAGGAAACTTTTCAGAATGCAGTTGAAGAATTAGGCTTCGGCCTCTTTAGCTCATTTGCATATGGTCTCTTTAGATACAGTAGGGGCATTTATATTGATCTAGTCCTGTTAAACAGCCGTTTTGAGTTTAAAAACCCTGTCATTACTATGATGGCGGTATGCAAACCTATACATTAAAGCATTATTCAATTTAAGCCCTTTGTTAAAGTATTACTAGAGGTGAATGACGTGGCAAGAAGAAAGAAACCAAGTTGAAAGCATTAAATAAAGTGCCTAAGTCCTTATAAGCATTATCATCAGCTAATAGTTGGTAATCGTTTGACACTTAAATAGGTCTTAAAGTATTAGCATAAATTAAACTTTTCGTGCTATCTCCATTCGGATAACAACTCCCTGGTCTGAAAAGCATAACGCGTTTGTTGTTCTTTTATTGGTCAGGTGTTGTTAAATGTATGTATGCCGAATATGGTACTGCTTTTGTTTCCTTTCTTACTTCGTATTGGGGGAAAGGCAGGAACTGACGAATAGGTCTGTTGGGAAAACTGTGGCTGGAGGAGGGGTGGTTGTCATTTTAATCGATCGATCTTTTAATGTTTTCTATTAAAAATTATTTCAAACTGTCAAAATTTCCTAGCCTTTTTCATTGCTCTGCTCATTATGTTTTGAATCGGAAAAATAAAAATCATATCGACGACTTATTTCTAAATATTTCGGGAGCCCACTGGACCATGCACACACAGATATACTGATAGATATTGGGACTCTTTACGTAAGAGCGTCTTCCTTACGAATGACCCCCGTTCCTGCAAATTGCTTCAGCCCCTGTGGGTGACTTAGTACCGAGCGCTTCTGAAGAGGGGGCACTGAGGATACAAATTTGACAACGAAAGAATACAACACACCAGTTTGTATAACCAAACTGGGTAAGCTAGAAGTGAAGTGTCTGACTACAATTTGTTTAATTGAAGTAGGATAGACTACGATAGTTGGAATTTCCTTGCTTCACAACCCATCTTGATTTGCAGCTTCTAGATACTATCACCAAGCCCTGTGCTACATCACTGCGGGCATACCATAACATTAGCAAAAATCCCCTCTCTAACCCACTCACGTGCTCACTGCGTACTCAAATCGATGGACCATTAGTTTGATGTAAGTAAGCCAGTGGTTGCGAGGGTGAAGCTAGGCGGGCCAGTCGAAATGAACTTACGAAATTTGAGGAGATCGTATACCGTTTGATAGAAACATATGTAGGCCGAATATTTTTCTCTTATTTATATTTTCTCATTTGAACTGCAGATTGCTAAATCTGATATTTCAGGATAAAGAATTTGGTATAAAGATACAGCCTATACAGTCTGATAACTTGCCACTCAAGGCAATCTATGAGGATTTTTTGGCAGAAAATATTCTTGTTACGCTATACAAGCTAAGGGATGGTGACACTCCCTTCAGATAAAGTCACGAAAAACTCACCCTCTTCCCAGCCAAACACTTTTCAAAATAGACTTGCGCCATTTAATCTGACCAGGGAGCTGTAAGGGATTGAGAAACAACACTTGTTCTTCCTTTGAACCTAGGTGGTTTGCCGACACTTAAGCTTTGCATTGACTGGTTCCTGAAATTCCTCTAAAACTTAGAGGGATCAAGCAGTGAAGACAATTGTTCCTGTCGTCTGCTACATTTGAGGAAGCTCATAGGATGATTTTCCCCATTGGTATCACATTGCCAGCCGTCAAGGAGAGTAAAATTTATTTCAACTTGTGCCGCCAGGTGCCACGTTTCAAAAGGGTACAGTGTATCTTTTTATTATTTTTTTAACATAAATACATTGTTCGCTATTTCAGGAACTCTCAGGAAACGTTTCAAATTTCATCATCAAAATTTAGACTCCCATTGGTTTTCAAACAGGTATATTCCTTTCTTAATGAAGAAATTAGAATAATAATGGAATTGTGCAACTTAAGAATAGGTGAACAGTCGTTTTGATCAAAAACGGTGAAAACGTTTCGCATTTATCGGCTGCGCAGTTATCTTCAAAGCAACATCTTGACAATGGTCTTTGTTACAGGATTACTGCGCTTTGAAAGAGGGAGATCATCATTAAGAAGGAAAGTCAACAAAAGTCAAACAATAAGAACAAAGAGACCTGTCAATCAAATTGAGCTACCCGAAAAGGATTAAATTATTCTCAAGTACATATTGTCTAAAAGATTCGGTCGATGTTTCTCCATCTCTCACATCTCCCCGATCTGACATTATCTTATTTGTTCAGACCCGCTCTGTCAGGCCTGGATTGGAACTATAACAAAATAGGCCTAATGGTCAAATTGCTATACTTGTGATCATCTATTGAGTGCGCATTCAATGTCATTTATAGATAGATAACTGTTCAGGTTTATGTCCACTATTTTGTAAATACCCCAGAGATTCCGGGGCTGACTCCCTTTTTATTCCATTCGGCGCTGCCTGAACCCAGGCTTTTGGACGGACTCTATACACCACACATTCAGGTGGCACGCTAACCATTTCAAAGTGAGTCCCAAAGGCAAAAACATGGGTACGCGTCTGTCTGTGGCCCGTGAGGTTAAATATGTGGGCCGCCAGAGAAAATAATTAAGGACCCTTCATGTACGCTTTTACTTTGGAAGTTTATGAATATCATCTACACTGGACGGTGCATAATGCAAAGACGTACATACCGCAAGGAGTTGTACAAGAATTGCAGAGGACAACGTAAATGCTATGTGACGACAGATTAATTGCATGAAAGTGAATTCCAAATTCTGCGGGTTTCGAGCCCGGTCTCGGAAAATGTAGAGTCGAGTCACGAGTCCGGACTGAACGAGACCAAGTCCGAGTCTTTGCTTTCCGATTCCAGTCCCTTAAAATCGTGACTCGGGACCGGTCTCGTGTCCTACAGCACTGGTAATTGGTAATTCTTCCTTTGTTCAATTTTTTGTTATTTAATCATGGGCGTCGATCCTGGGGGGACGGAGGGACAAGTCCCCCACATTTCGATGGGTGGGGGACTCAGTATCAAATGTCCCCCCCCCCACATTTGCGTAAGAGTAGTGTCGTGGCTCTATTTGACTGGATTTTTGTTTGGCATGTAGGTTTTTTGGGCAATTGTTATTGTCTCGATGCAGATTTTGAATGTAGATTTCGTTAGGGGAATCTTATTTAATGACAAAATTTCGGCGCGCTTCGTGCGCATGTGTCACGGTTTGCACTCCTTCTCATGACCATTAAACCATTATACATGGAACTATTCTGATCACAACACTTTCCGAAAACAGACATACATCTCCAAACATCTGTAGGGGCTTTGCATCAACATGGGATCATTCAATCAGTGGCGTACTCAGAGGGAAGGGCCCTTCGGCCATGCCCATCCTCACCGATTCCGATTTTTTTAAGTTCCTAAAAATACGTAAGTTTTTTAACACAGATTTACTCCAAAAGGTAACATATTTGGCACCAGATTCCATGTAAGGACACCGAATTTTTCCAAATTTTTCAAAGGGGAGGGGGACACCCCATTGGGCCATGCCACCCTCACTGATTCCGATTTTTTAAGTTCCTAAAAATACGTAAATTTTTTAACACAAATTTTACTTCAAAAGGTAGCATATGTGGCACCAGACTGCATGTAAGGACACCTAATTTTTGTAAAAATTTCAAAGGGGAGGGGGACACCTCCTCCCCTTAGACCCCTCCCCCGGGCCAGCGGTCACGCAACATACTGCATGCCCCCCCCCCCTTGAGAGAAATCCTGGGTATGCCACTGCATTCAGTCTAATTTGAAGCATGATGTGGAAGTTTGAAAGTACGTTGTTGCCGTTAAACACTTTTCAAAATTTTTTACCGAGCGCTTCGCCGAAGCAATTATCGGTATAGATGGTGATTGTTAATACACTTAAGACTACAAACAATTCTGAAAACGCCCTTGCTAATCCTTCACACCTTTGCTATACTACGATCAGCTCCAAAAATATTCCAAAGATAGCACCATTTTGCATCTAAGCATCCTTAAATTAACAAAAATATCTCAAAGGGGAGGGGGATGCCCCTCCCCTTAGACCCCTTCCCCAGGATGTCACCTTCATATAGAGACAAAGGAAGGATCCCCACTGCTGTATACAAACGCAGGGTGAATAAAAAAAAGGTGCAATTTAGGCGCCGCCACTGCAGTTAGTAAAAACAACCAGCCAGTCGGAAAAATTAGAATTCACTAAATTATGGACATTTTCCAGCCATGTACGATCAGCTCCAAAAATACCCCAAAGGAAGCACCGTTTTGCACCTAAGCAGCCTTAAATTAACAAAAATTTCTCAAAGGGGAACTCCCTCCCCTTAGACCCCTCCCCCAGGACGACACATTTATCTAGTGACAAAGGAAGGATCCCCACTGCTGTATACAAAACGCAGAGTGCATAACAAAGTGCAATTTAAACGCCTCTACTCAGTTGGAAAAAACAGCCAGCCGGGCGGAATGTGGGACCTTCACACCCCCAAATATATCACCCTAGCAACGGGCCTGGTCGGGTCGATGAAGTCCGACAATGATCCACGCTGCGAAAAGTTGTTTCAGCTATTTTGGGACATTATGAAAAAACATCTTGAAGTAATTCCGTGGACTCCGTGTATTTCACCTGGCAGATGATGGTCATGTTAACTTTGAAATGGTAATTCTTATTAGAATAGGACAACGTCAGTCATCATAAGGGGGGGGGGGGAGGAAAGGGCCTATAGGAAGACGCCCCCTCTTCAAAACCAAAGGGACTGGTTTGTGGTCATATATGTCCCCCGTCCCCCCCCCCCCCACATTTGAATACGGATTGGCGCCCCTGTATTCAATGTTTAGTGGAGTTCAAAGATAATGTGAGGAATCACCAGACGTCAAATTTTGAAACCATTGTAAAACATGATATGTCAAGAAGGATAAATCTGACGTATAAACACCACTGCAAACAAATCGTTTCATTTCGGTAAGGAATCGCTAAGCTTTTGAGCTTTCTGGTCTGTACAACAGCTTTATATATTCATGATCAGTGCTCTTCGCACAGACACATTACCATGCAGCTCCGAGACATATGAAAGATATCCGTGAATATCATGGGAATTACTCCAAAAACATTGCTCTAAAATACACTCAAAACCACTACAAAACGGAATAAAATGTAATTATGGATAGAGAAGTAACGGTTCTGTTTCAGGTGTGAGATTGTTCTAATCCATAAATTCGCAACGACAGCTTAATTGCGAATCCAACCCTGACATATGGAAGGATATCTACAGAAGTAATATCCCATTGTTTTTGTGACAAATTTAAGAAACCGGTGAGCAGGGTACAGAATCTAGCATTAGGGTCTCTAGGTGGGTCCAGAGGACACACAGCGATTGTGGTTCATTTGTGCTAAGCCCCGATAAGCATAGTTATGAATATTAAAACAACTTGTTTTACTATACACTCTTTAACGGTTGGGCAAATATTTTAACCAATAATTTCCAAGTTTGGGCACGTATTGTCCATAACTTTATTGGGCAATTTTTGCCAGCAGTCTTTGGGTAATGGCTTAGCCTAATTGTTGAATAAAAACTTTTTACCAATACAGCTACCCCAAGTAACTCTGGTAATAAATAAAGTAATTAACAATGCTACAGATTGTACACACGTCTCTTATAATTATGAACCTTTCATCGATAAGTTAATCATTCCATTAATTAGTTGTATTGTTCTCGAACGCCGAGCCTTTTAACCATGTCTTTTAATTCTTAACTCTCTTCAATATTTATAAATGGCTTATTTTAATTTTTTTCCAGTTGAATAATCTTACTCACAAAACTCCTCTCTTGTTCATGAATTTTGAAAAATATTTCTCGTCGTGTGAAAGTCATTACCAGATTTATATGACGTTGCACTCACTGAGACGTTGAGTAATAAATTTCAGAGATGTTTTGGTACAACGACGTTCATTTAGCTTATATTGTTAAGGTGTCTATGTCTTTAACAAGAAATTTAAGCCTTCAACATCACGTGTCAAGTCCCAAATGTCATTTTAAGCGGAAAACGGTCGAACTTTCATTTCAGCAGAGTAGAGGTTGCAGTAACCACGATCATAATTAAAGAAGTAACCCCAGAAGACGTTCTTCCCGTTACCGCCGTTGTAGTTATCATTGAGGTTCGAATAGGAGCAACGGCTAGTGCAGCTGCTCCTGGTGTCGAAATTGAAACAATATGTATAACTACTTGCACAGGCTACACACCAGCCTATGGTGGTAGGATCGTACCACCAGGCGCCTCTCTGTGCTTCTGCGCAGGTGTGGTTGCTGCATCCGTCGTAGTCTTGGTTAGGTGTGCTGAAAGATACACCATTAGTGTAACGCATTCCGTCGCCTGAAAGAAACATGTGTTTTTCATTGTCTTTGATAACCGTATGACTGCTGTTTGATGTATCTTACAATACAGTACGTTTAACTGCAAACGGGTAAACATGCTTATTTGTTTTCAACTCGAAAGTACTATCACATATTAAAGAATTCCTGCTTCCCGCTCTTTGTGAGAGTGAGCAGTCAGCTACTGACAAGTAAGTTACAATTATCACCACAACGTCTGATATTTCAGCCATTTTGGTCATTTACAGCTGACGTTTACGTTTAATATTTAACATAGTTTGCGCATGGTCCTAATTACTATTAATTTCACATGTCAGAGGGGAGTTTTATGTTGGACAAGTCGGGTTACGATTTCTTGAGGGCCTTCAATTGCTCAAAACACTGATGTCACGCATAAGTCGGCTGAGAATAAAAACTATTTTTCTCCTAGCTATTTAAAATCATATTACAGTTATGAGAAGTAATAGTGTTAAAACGTATTTCAAGAAGTATTCTATTACCGCAAATGAGTAGCGATTTCGAATTTACTCATATTTGTTGTATACTCTAGTGTGCATTACGTCAGTATCAAACTTTGCAATTTATTCAGTAGTTTTTGTCATTTGACTTGCCGCTTTCGTCATTTTATTTTACTTTGAAACAAAGAAATTCCTGGGAAAATCATAAACAGAAAACGAAGCAAACTGACTCTTTCACACTTAATTTTTCAAAGGGATTTTAAAGTATTTTCCGTCTCGTTAGTTTCATTTGCCTGATCGGTTACACCTCTACACAGGCTCTGTTATAGGTATCGTCAATAAATGTATGAATTTCCACTCCGCACCCATCCAGAAGATTGGAATAGGGAGGTGTTACTTACACCAGTCTGGTTGAAAGCAGATGACAATTACACATTGCTATCAAGCAGTACTTCAATACTAAACAGATTCTTAAGACACCATTGATTATGATACATATAACAGGTTTACGAAGAACCTATTACAATATTTTGGAAAGGTATATAGTATACATAAATAAACAATTTTGGAGGAAGATAATATTTTGAAAAGCATGTAAAGAGAAACATAAATTTAGGATAGCATCCAGTCAGTTTTATGACAATCATCGATCGTTACGGTTTACTAAACTGTTAGAACGGCTCCTTTTCTACATGTACAAGTATATCATAGCTATCTTTATTTAGCTTTTATAAACTTACAAACTTTATACCAACCTGCGTCACCAGAATAAGTGCCAATTAACAGTCGATACCTGCTGTATTCCAGACCAATTTGAAATGCGGTATACTCTTGCGTATTTTGGTGAACTACCAGAAGTAACTATGTCCACGCGGAGCTTGTAATCCTCCTGGTTTGTCAGGTAATACAGTTGTTCGTTCCCAAGCCAAAAGTCCCTGCCTGTTTGTAAAGATCCAAATCCGTGTTTATAATCATCCCAATCACGGTAGAAGTCGTTAACGCCATCAATACGCCTTTGGAAGAGCTTTTTAGAAACAAGAAAGAAGGTGATTTAATTAAAAGTAGGGTATAAGAAAGGTATTCGGTATTAAGTTTCAGGAATGGACTTTCGACACTGCTGTAAATTTAATTGTAATATATGACATACACAATAACAAATGTTGAAACATGAAGAACAAGAAAATTGTAAGAGGATTTCCTGTGGAAATTTATAGATCAAAAGCAGACACATATATTTGAAGATATGCATTAATAGAGGGTTGAAAAATTGTATACAAATTGTCCGTAACTCACAGTCCAACCTCCACCTGCCGTTGTCATATCACAAAATACATTGAATGGTGATCCAGGCCATCCTGTTGGTAGAATAGGGTATATGCCATCTTCTGTATAACCATCTTGATATGCATCATAGCAGTCTTTGTGTACCACAGCACACGTTTCACCATCACCACCATAGCCATCATTACAGTAACACTGCCTAACCCCATCTTGTACCCCACATGCTGCATTGGGACTGCATCGATAAGAAGGATCACAGACAAGTCGACCACTCTCACAAGTGCACTTCTCGGTGCAGCCGACATTCACATGAGTTTCTCCAGCCTGTGTATTGCAAAGTTAAGACAATTTGCGTTTTCTTTAATATGTGATCACTGACTTTTGATAGCTGTATCATTTTAAGAAAAAAAAACATTAAAAGCTTGGATGTTTTAAAAAAGGAAAGAGTAAACATGTATAAACAGTTGATCCTTTTCTTTGACTACTTTAGAGGACATAAACTCTCTTACGAATTTCACTAGAGATCAGCTACACGTTCAAAATCTCTTCTAATTTCCTTTACAAGCATGTTATGTTTCACAAGGCCTATATTGCACATCAAAAGTTAACCATAACGAAATTTACTTATTCAGTAAGGAAAGTAAACCTGAGAATATGGCGGTTCAAAGTTAAGTGACTACAAAAACCTTCAGTACATCATTACCATTACCATTACGCTGATCACGGAATTTTTAAGCGGTTTTCTTATTTTTTTTTTTTTTTTTTTTGCGGCACGGGCCGAGTCCCTCAACCCTGGGCCTGTTTGTTTGCGCCTTTTTCATTACCGCATGGAGGCATGGATATGGATTCCATAAGTATGAAGTCGGAGAATAACTCACCAAGAGCACCGAGTCTGTTTCTGTCTCAAAACACCCACAGTCACTAGGAAGTACACATTGACCGTCTTTCAGCAATAACCCACTCGAACATATACAGACTTCATCTTGGCCATCACAATTGTCCTGACAACTACCTACACCAGTGGGATCGTCACAGGAAGGTTGACAGGAACAACTTCCAAGGATCATGTTTGGTGGACAAGGCAAATCTGCAGACCATGCTTTCATCAAACATTGATCAGAAAGAAGAAGATTTTGCAATGAACGTGACAAGAAAGCATTGTTCTATCATTTGGAAGGGGTCTTTGCAGAATTGTGAAGTGTTCCTAGTATAGTTTTTAGTTACGTTTAGCAGAGGAATAGGAAATTCACATCCCAGGAACAAAAACGTTTTTTTTTTCTTCCGCAGGGAAAATAGTCAAATGAATCCTGTAGTATCCTTCATACTTATATTTCATTCCTCCTGCTACAGACATGAAATTTACTTATTGGACTTAGTAAATTTTACCCTACTTCACTTAACTCTTAATCCATTCTAAAGAGAAGAAGGGATCCCATGACCATAACACCTCACTTGACCATGAACTTGATGAACTAACTGGATTTACATCCATTAAGCAAGATAAGGAAAGATAAAAAGATAAATTCTAATGAAACTCACTATAAGCAATTAACAACAACTGTAAAGCCCCTTCTACACGATCATATATTTAGTCAAACACACCATTGTACGTTTTTCTGTTTGTATGACGATGCTAATGGACAAATGTATGAGCGTGTGGAATGCTTTTCCAACAAATATGAACAATGTCCAACATCTATGAAAGTGTTCAAACTTTCAGCTGCATGTTCCATCTTCCCAACAAGTGTTCAAAGATTTGTATGACAAAGATCATAGACAAATATATGCCATGGTTTTTCGTATTTTATTTTCACTTACTTATGTTACCATCGTAAGCTCCAACAAGTACAAGCTTGTATTGACTACATTCATCGCTTATACGAAATAAAGCGAAGCTGGCGTAAAGAGATGTCCCGTTAGCTATCACCATGTCAATTCGTAGTTCGTACACTGCTTGGTTTGTCAAAAAAGCAAGTTTGTCGTTGCCAAGCCAGAATTCAGTATATAGAAATCCAAAACCATTTTTGTACTCTTCCCAGTTTCGGTTGAACGTCAGAGAACCATCGAAACGCCGTAGAACTACCTGGAAAGTGAAAGAAATACCGGAGATCTTAAGTCCTGATTTCAAGAAATTGCATGGGAGAATGGGTCTTTACTAAATTGTTCGTCTGTAAGCCTGGTTTGTTTCTTTATTTATTTTTATTATTCAAATCACTTTCAGCAGATGCAACTTAGTATGATACTACAGTTACATAGGCCTAAGCATGTGTTATACCTCATGTCAAATCACTGCTATTTAATATTCTGACCTAACATACAAACACGTTTGGTCAATTTGGCAAATTTTTGAAGCAAAGTAAAAGAAACTTACGGTCCAGCCACCAAGGTTATCCTCATTATCACAATAAACTTCAAATGGTTCTGAGCATCCATCTAGTTTGATTAAATATACACCACTAGATTTTGATAAGGAACATTCATCACGGACCGAAACACAATCTTGTGGGTATTGAGGTAGTCGATAAAAGAAAAAAGAACCTGAAATAGGAAAAACAAGTTAAGATGAAATTTTCTAGGGCGGGGGGGGGGGTCTTTTCTTTGCAAAGTTTTGACTTTTTGCAGGGTGATCGAATATTACAGTTAGATCTGATCTTAACAAATATACTGATATACGGATTAGAAATGTAACATGTGTTCAAGTTGACAGAAAGTTACCGTAGTTTCGACATGGCACAGATCAGACAAAGGGGTTTAGCAAATTGTCGGTTAGGTCTTGAAAATGCAAGATGTTATCATGTACGGCAAAACAAAATATCTAAAAAACTTCAAAATTTCTTCTCAATGAAGCCTTTCAAATTACAATTTTTGCTAAAGTAAGTCTTGTGGACACTACAGTCATACATTTAAAGTCAAAGCTTGATAAAAGTCTGACGGTTTACGAATGGAGTACATCGTATTGTGAAAAAATAAAATAACTTATCAAAGTTTAACTGAAGTAGCAAAGACGAGATGAATAAGCGTTCGAATCACTTCAGAGATCGAGAACTATTTTGATTAATATATGGTCAGGAATATTACTCACTGCTAGTTTTGTCATTCGTTAAGTCACTCGTATTTCCTTGATGAGCATTCTGGAAAAAAAAATGGAATATCCAATGGGGAAATTTTTCTTTTAAAGTAGTTCGTTGATATTTGTTTGAAAAGTTCTCTAAAGCTCAATCAAGTTCGCCAGGAATTCTTGAGACAAACATTAATTAAAAAAAATAAATTGAGGGTGAATTTCATAGAAAGTGAACATAAATAAAAACCTGTGGCATATGCGCTACCTCAAGATTATTAAGGCTTCTGTCACTAGGATATCGAATGCTAGGCATTTCCCCAAATAGGTTTCTATCTCAATACTCCCAATACAGCAGTCAATTAAGTCGGTCTAAGGTGGAACGCACATAATACAATCTGTCAAATTGGATATTTCCTTAAAGGGGCACATTGAGTTGATTTTGATAACTTAACTAGGGTGTTGAAGAGTACTACCACATGGCAATAGTTATTATTAGCATAATTAGTCAAGTTTCACATTTAATAGTTACGCATTAAGCTAAAATTTTGAATTTTGGGGTATCCTGGCTTGTAACGGTTGTGTGCATAATTTGAAGAAAGTGTCTGGTCACGAATTTTTGAAAACCAAATTGAGTTGTTTATTACTCACTTATGAAACATTGATTTGTATGCAAGATGTGGGGATTGTTTAAGTTTGACTATTTGTCATTAGTATGTGAAGAAAACTTAACAGGTTTGGCAAAATTTGGTGAATTTTATGAACCATCTCAATGTGCCGCTTTAAGTGTATTCTGTTCAATAAAATCAGCAATGTTTGCGAAGATCCAGCAAAGTCTAATGCTTTTAATTGTCTTCTGATTTAAGTATAAAAACGCACAAAATAATCAAAAGTTGTCTGATCACAAGTCTAGATCGATTTATACCTATTGATTTTGTTACCCATGATCACGGTGACATTACTGACAGTGCTCAGCTCAAAAAGCTAAGTTTTAAAGAAATTTACTTTAACCCATTCAGTACAGGATCGTTACTCCTAAAGTTACTTAGACACCTATAATAGGTGAAAACAAGAAAAGTATCATACAACAGTTACATTCCAGATAAAAGCTTGCAAGGAGAACTATCTGCACCATAAAATGAGTTTAGAGATGCTATTTCTGTAAATGTCTATGTACTTCTTAAACTCTTCGGAGACTTTTTAAAACGGTGTAGCTGTCTTACACAAAGGTTTGATAGGTAGAGATATATAGCGTATAGCACTGTTCACGCAGTCAGAAAAGATTAAAATTAAAATTTACCATTTGGAATGGAAGATTAATTTTCTGTTTTTTTTTCCTGACAGTTACATTAAAATTATGCAGAATGACTGAAAACATCTCAAACGCTAGCAAAAACGAAAACAGAATACGTTCAGAGGTACTAGTTCACAAAACTAGTGAAGAAAGCCGAAAACTTGAAAGAAGAAAGAAACCTTACCGCCGGAGATACGATAACGATGATTATAATGGCTAAATTGCACAAAACCTGAAAAAAGTTCAAACTTGCTATGGCTCTGTAATTGTCCATTTTGCTGGAGCACCAACCAATCGATTGAATGAAGCTTCCCAGAAAGTGTGAAAGTCTATTATTAAGATATTTTAGGATATACCACGTCTATAGTGGTGCAGGAAATCTACCGTAACCTGAACACACTAACACAAGTATGAAGAATTACAAGAAATCAAGGTAGTTACAGTGAAACTAAAGGGCTTTCCAGCAGAAAAGCGGTAATTGATGCCCAAGGTATCCGTATTCAGGACTTCCCTGGACAAAAATATTAGTCGTAGGGCTACATAAAGGATAGAAAATCACAGAGGTGGTACAGGGGACTTCTATTTCTCTGACTGTAAAAGCCGTACACCCTCCCTTCATTTGGCGTGTCACGGGTGGACATGCATATAATTGAAAAGTCTTACCTGGTAATTGCATTGCCGCACGAACCGTATTGGTTGAAGGGGTAAAAATGACAATATTTTAATCAAATGTTAGCCTCACATGGGAAAATGTTGTTTTGGTCCCTTGTGCATCATGGTCTCGTTACTCTTTTGATGTGGGCATGTCAGAAAAAGGCAAGAAAAGGCACGAGATTTGTTAATCTCTGTGAAATAAATTGAAAAAAAAAAACATACTGACCCATCTCTCTAAAAGGTAAGCGTTAGTGTACTAAGGTGAAAATTAAGGAATATTGAAACCAACTAATGAGATTAAATGGCTAGGTGTTGCACGTACTGATACATTTAATTTGTGTGATTCATGATGCTCAGTCATTTGTCACTCTCCATAATGCTATGAAAGGACATTGTAAAAATTGTCAGGCTGGTACGCGTGCAGAGACAGGGATGTAACGTCCGAGTCCAGACTCGGGCTCGATTCCGGACTCGAATCGAGTCCGTTACTCCTCAATCGGAATTGGCCCAGAATAATTCAGGCCTTGAAGGGCAGCTGTTTTACTACGCTACACGACCACGGGTGTGGGAGAAGCCTATAGGGCTTATGAATTACCACTCCGCGTCGGGTGGCTAACTCAATAATCTATATCAAATTTGGTATCATTTGAAAGGCCAGTTTAGATAGGAATACCGTAGATTGCTCTTGGATGAAAAACCTACCTTACGTTACCCGGCCGGTGATCGAACCCGAACCTCCCGCTTGTTAAGTTTCATCGCTTCAAATGTCACCGCCTTTATCCACTCGGCCACAGCACCGGTATATGGAAATGGGTGGTCACGTAATCGGAATCGGCCTAGACTGACTGCAGTTGGACTCGGAGACGTATTAAGCCGAGTCCACAAAAATGAAAGTTTCATAAATGTTACTTGAGGCTACATTGTTATTGGTGCACAATTTAGCACGTGAATGGTCACATACAGACAATGAAATTTACAGGGTGAGCCAGAGTACGAACTGAAGACTAAAATGTCCGTTTTAATTAAGCGTAATATGCTACATTGCCAAATGACCTGACTCGGAATTGGGAACATGGAATGGAAATTGGCTCGGGATGGGCGGGAACTGGACTTTGAATTGGCCAGGAAGGATGGCTGTTGGAATTGGAAGTGCAGTCAAAAATTGAGTTGGGTGGACTCGGATAGAGCCCTGTGTAGAGACTGTATCAAGTAGCAATAAAATCTCAGTAGCGTTGCAATAATAGGTCATTTCATACAAATACAAGGAAGGGAAATGGTTGAACTGCCCTCATATTGACTGTAGTTATTTTGTAAGCTACTACATGTAGTACCTTCATTTTTGTCTGAATGTAAAAGGATTTTTAATCGGAATATTAATCCATGCTCCATACAAAATGAGCATCGCAAATTGTAGTCCAGATATTCTGAACCTTTATGAAAAAGTGTAACGAGGTAAGAATCACCTCTTAGAGCAATGGTTCTCAAAGTGGTCCCTACCGCCCCCTGGGGGGGGTTGGGAAGTCTCAGGTGGGCGCTACAGAGTACACGGAGAATAGAGCGACCCTGGCACTGATTTGGGGGTCTCTGGCCATTACGACACATCACTGCAGCGATTTAGGGCACAATTAGGCATCCATGGGATTTCTTCCCCTCTGCTAGTTTTTCCCCTTCGCTTCCCATTAAAATGGAACCAGACATTCGTTTATCTTGCAGCGTTACACCAAGTTTACCCTCCACACTGACTGAACTACATTTCGGCTCTCTATACCAGTTCCACAGTATGCCTACCTTCTGCAGGTGTTTGTTATTCTTGCAGACAGAAAAAGTTAATTGAGAAAAACATATTGTTGAGCGACCGAATATGAATGGCATGATGGGGGTAGGGGGTAGGGGTAAGGGGGGCACTGGGACAGTTCAAGCTGGTGGAAGGGGCGGTAGTCTAAAAAAGTTTGAGAACCACTGTCTTAGAGTATATGAAAGAGACCCTAGCTTTCCACCTTAGACAAGGATAATTAATCCCCTAAACCACACACACACTACTATCAGAGAGCTGTCTCCCTTCTTCCATCTGTTTGTTTAGCAAACAAAGGCACTCCTTACAGCTTCATTATAACATCCAATTGCACTTCATTCTAAAATAATAATGGTTTATAAGGGCTACCGTACTTAGTTCTTTTTAGGTGAATTCGTTGTATATTCCTCTCTTTATGTGAACATCGTGTGAAATCAGTCTTCTTCAGTTACAACATTTCAGTATTTCCAATAGGTTTCAAGGGCGTAACAAGAAGTACTTTCACATCTTGAAAAGATAACGGAAAGAATTTTATGTGTATGAAGTACGTTAGACCGCCTCGCACAAGACGAGCTGTATGGGTTAATGTTAGGTCCTGAAAACGTCAATCTTGCCAGTCTATGCGTCTCTTTGCGATGGGAAACCGCTTCCTGATTTCCACGGTAGCTTGTAATGATCTCATTTTCTGCAACAGTATAATTGCTGATTTTGACATCAATAAACAAATGAAAAGCAAATATATAGGCCTGGGTTTACCTTGAATATTCATTGTCGTATTCCAGGGGCGTCAATCCGTATTGAAGTGTGGGGGGGGGGACACACATGACCAGGCCCGTAGCCAGAAATTTGTCAAGGGGGGGGCAAAGAGGTAGATTTTGCGAGGGAGCGAAGCGACCGAGCCCGAGCGCGCTTGCGCGCGAGGGGAGAGGGTGTGGGAGGGGGTGCCCACCTCCCACGGTGAGAAGCTTTTGTGTTTTCAATTTGAAAATATGTGATTTGGTGCATACTTTATATGGTATTTTGTATGCATAAGGAGACATATTATTATGTATTTTATGAAATATTTTGTAGGAATAACCATATAGAAATACACACATATTGCTGGCAAATAATTTATCATTCTACAAGTATGCAGAATCACATAACAGCTTCAAACAAGTGTAAGGTGTTACTTTTGCACATAGGCCTACCACTAAGATACCATGTGTTCCTGATATGGTAGGCCTACAATTTGTCCCCTTACGGTATCGATAGAGTTGGCAAGTATACTGCCAGTGCTCCGCGTCATCCCATGGGTTGGCGCGGAGCGCGAGAAAATTTTGGTCCAAAATGATGCCTCCCAGATCGCTGGAAATGGCACTTCCTAGGCCTATTTACTGTATAGAAATAGGGGAAACACTAGTAATATTGTAATAAAAGATATGAAAAATACCAAAATTTTGCTCAAAGGGGGGGGGGCGGCTGCTCCCTTCGCCACCCTTGGCTACGCGCCTGCACATGACTTAGCACAAACTATCAAGCCCTTTTTTGAAAAGGGCGTGTCTTTCTATAGGCCCTTCCTTGTGTCCCCTCTCTGTGACGACTGACGTTGTCCTATTCTAATAAGAGTTAGGATTCCAAACACTGGAGTAGCCAGGATTCTTGTTTGGAGGGGGCCAACTGCGGGGCCTGATCGCTGGCCTGGGGGAGGGGTCTAAGGGGAGGGGTTGAATATTTAAGTACCCTCAGATGCAATCTGTTGCAACATTTAGCATCATTTGAAGTCCATTTTTGTGTTCCATTAACAAATTTTTTTCAGAGTTCGATGGGGGTATGACCCCCTGCCTCCCCTCTCGCTACGCCAATGATTCCAAAATTAACATGACCATCATAGATGATCTGTTAGTTGAAATACACGGAGTCCAGAGAATTACTTCAAGATGTTACTTTAATCATGTCTAAAAATAGCTGAAACCATGCTCCGCAGCTTTGAACATTGTCAGAGATCATGGACCCCAACCACGCCCGTAGCTAGGGTCAGATGTTTTGGGTGTGAAGGTCCCTAATTCGGACTGGTTGAATGTTTTTCCAACAGAGTGGCGGCGTTTTAATTGCACTTTGTTATGCGCTCTGAGTTCTGTATACAGCTGGTGATCCTTCCTTTTTCACTACATAAAGGTGTCGTCCTGGGGGAGGGGGAACATCCTCCTCTTTGAGAAATTTTCTTAATTTAAGGTTGCTCAGGTGCAAAATGGTGCTATCTTTGGGATATTTTTGGAGCTGATCGTATATGGCTGGAAAATATCCATAACTTAGTGAATTCTAATTTTCCGGCTGCCTGGATGCTTTTACTAACTGCAGTGGCGACGCGTAAATTGCAGCTTTTTATGCACCATGCGTTTGTAAAAAGCAGTGGGAATCCTTCCTTTGTCCTGTTGTGTTGCCCTGGGGGAGTGGTAAGTGCCCCCTCCCCTTTGAGAAATTGTCGTAAATTTAAGGTTACTTAGATGCAAAATGTTACTGTCTTTGGTTTATTTTTGGAGCGTTTTCAAAAACCTTCCTGAAGCCCCCCTTTTGGCTACTTTTTTTGGCAGTTTTTCCGCAAAAATACCTGCGTTGAGTCAACAAAAACTTTCTTGGACTATTTTGAAAATTTTCGTTTCCTTCATTGTGCATTTTAAAAGGGCATCTAAGGCTGGCAAATGCCTGTATAGGACCTCCTGGAAGCTCTTGATCACTTATATAAATGGGGCAATGGCGTAATGCTTATTACCTGACATGTAAAATGGTAATATAGATTATGACGCTAAGCACTTTACATCTATCGTATTTTTACTAATTTTGAACGAAAATCCAGACGAACAGCTTCCAGCAATAGAGAATCGGCAGGAGGGAGAGAAAAGGCGCAGTAAGCCTGTGATGTTAGACCTCCCTGATAGGTGTAGCAAAAGGTGTGAAGGACTAACAAGCGCGTTTCAGCTTTTTCTTCGTAAGTGTATTAGCAATCACCATTTATACCGATAACGGCTTCGCGCGAAGCGTTCGGTAAAAGTTTTAAAAAATGTATAACGGCAACAACGTGCTTTAAAGTTTCAACCTTCCACATCATGCTTACAAATTAGATTGAAGGATCCCATATTAATGCGGGCCCCTATACAGATGTTTGGAGATGTATCTCTGTTTTTCGGAAAGTGTTGTGATCAGAATAGTTCCTTGTATAATCATCTTTTTATTGATGATGAGATGGAGTGCAAACTGTGACGCATGCGCGCGAAGCGCGCCGAAATTTTTCATTAAATGAGATTTCCCTGACAAAATCTGCATCGAGACACTTTCAACAAACCTACATGCCACTTAAAAAGCCAGTCAAATAGAGCCACGACACTACTCTTTACGAAGTGTGGGGGGACATTTGATATTGTGTCCCCCACCCATCGAAATGTGGGGGGACATGTCCCCCTGTCCCCCCAGGATTGACGCCCATGTCGTATTCACAGCGAGGTTTTTTTTTTTTTGTTATTAGTATTATTATTATTTATTTATTTTTTTTTTTTGGTTTATTAAGCTGACGAATCCCATTAATAGATCAAATTGAGAAAAAGGAAACTTGGTCTTAAAGTAATCCTTATTCTCCAAAGGTTCTGGAAAAGAAAAAAAGGCGAGAGAAAGTTGCAGGGAATTTAAACCAAATTGATAATTAAGTTGACAATTTAAATGAAGAAAAGCATAAGAAACTGCCTTAAAGATGGGTTTCTTCGGTGCGTTTGGTGTGCATCCGAAGAGAATGATTATGTAATTATTTCTTCCTGCAGGGCCGCTTAGATGAAAAAAATCTTGTTGAGCAAGGGCCCATACACACCCCTATCAATATTACTGTTCTCCAAACCACCCACCCATCCCTTGCGTGGCCAATTAGTCCGAGTTGGGTTATAAGTAAAAAAATAAAAATTACTACTATAAAAACTCTGGTCAAATTTCGATTGTTTTTTTTTTCTCTACTTAGCCTTTCAGTGCTTTTTGAAGATAGTTTCAATATGTTTCATTCTAACACCCCAAATTCCAAACGAACCCCAAAATATTGAAAAGGGACGTGAAGCACTACTAAAATGTCTTTAAACCCACCTTCAGCGATCTTCGCGGTCACACATCTTAGGTATGCTACTTGTCTCATTATTACTTCCTGTACTTAGGCTGCTTGAGAGGAAAACTCACTCCAAAAACCTCATGCAACCTTTTACATCATCCTTCCTACAAAGTCACAGGCCCCCTGTATATGATGAAATCGACTAGCTAGTTCCGTCACTATGCAAAAATGGTCGAATTATTATTATTGTAGTTTGTTTTGTAGGCCTAAAATGACATTGGATAAAAGTTCCATTCTTTATTCTAATGCCCATCCTTTTCTAATACCCCAGAGCTTCCGGGTTTTTTTCCCTGGTCCCACATACGGACGTTTGATGTGTTCCCGGACCACTTCCCTCGAACAACTTTACCTCGGAATACTCCTCGGAAAAACTCCCAGCAAGGAAAATTCCAGATTACTTGTACGGGAAGTTGTCTAAGGGGTAATTTTCATGGGTGGGAATTTTTCTCGTGGGAATTGACCGGGAAAAATTGCCGGGTGGAATTTTTCCAGGCAGCGTTGGGGGTGGGGGTGGGGGGAGGGGGTGGGGGAGGGTTGTCCAGTCACGGTTTTGGGCGCCGTTCACCATGTTCGGTCACTTATTCCCCCTCTCCTTCCCTCACATTTCATACCTGATAATTGAACCCATTGCAGATGTAATTATTACACAGCTAACATCCGCTCCCACTTAAATGCCTCCCATGTTCAGGACCGTCAACTAAGTCAGTGACAGTCGACCACAAAAAGCTAGTTCATCTCAAAATCAATCCAGAATCCCCCCCCCTTCGAAAAACGTTCTAACTCCTGTTTTTAATCTGCCTGCGCGGATCTAGGTGGTGGCGCACCCGGCGTACGCCCCCTTTTTTCGATGACCAACCCTTTTTTGACCAACGATTTTTTTTTAAATATATGGAAAATATGCTACCCAGATGCTGGGAAATCGCATTTAAGCGCATCTAGAATTCAAATTTTCTTGGGGGAGGACCCCCAAACTCCCGCCGTGGCATCGCGCCTTTGGCGCTTGCCCGTCAGCCTTCGGCCGACCGGGTGTGTGCCCCCTTTCTCAAAATCCTGCATTCGCGTCTGATCTGGTAATAACACAACCATTTAGATCATATTACTCGTGAAACACCCCAAATGTGACAACATTTCTAGGACATTGTCTTTATGTTTTTTATGATTTCGTTATGTTTTTTTTATGATTTTTATGATGTAAAAGCGTGTTCTGATGGCCAGATTTGATGTTTTTAAAATGTAGTACTTGTTGTATTATGTAGGCTTAGTGAAAACCCCGTCTCAATAGCATGTAGCCTTTTGGAAGATACTAATTTGTAAAATGCTATTTTGCAGATTTTACAGTGCATGATGGGGAATCTATAATGTCATCTGGGCAAACTGATCACACATGGCTTTTGTATTTCTTTATAATGTTGATACCAGTACTGGAGTATTTTATATCTTTGTTGCTATACCAGAGCTGTGAAATACTTTTTACTCGAGCTACACTGGACAATATCCAAACATTCCAAAGGTATGAAATTTCAAGGACGAACAAGGTATTAGAATAACAAAAGGAATCTGAGGCAAATTGCCCATTTGGCATCACATTCTGTGATTGTAAAGAAACATGGAGATATTTTTTACAAAAGTCACCAGTCTTCAAAAGAGCACTTTGAGTTACAAATAGAGTTTTGGTGCAGGGTTTAGACGACATGAAATGAAATGTTTTTTCTTTCATGCATGATCCCTTCAAACATTTCACCAGATAATGATTTTAGGCCAACTTGTTTTGAAAAAAATATTTATTGTATGAGAATTCGCCATATATTATAATGGTTATTTAAAGTCTCATTTTTGAAGAACGCGAGCCATCATAAGCATGACAGACTAAGTGAATATGGTATTGTGCCCCGTGTCCTCAAAGGGGAGATCAAAAAAAACCTTACTTTTTTGGCAGAGTTTTGGGAAAATATTATTAATCTTATCGAGTAATCAAGGTTTTCTCTTGTCAACCACGGCTCAGCCCCCCCCCCCCCTCCTCCCGAGAGATTTCCAGTACGCCTATGCTTTTCTTTAGAAGAGGCGGGGTGCTTCCCTTTCCCTATTACTGAGGCTTCACTATGGGGATTAAGGTGATCCTTTCCCTCAACCATGTTATCAGAGGTCATGATGATACATTGGTCAAATGGGAGAGGGCACACGATTCTGCACTGATGAAAGGCCTCGCCCAATCCTATGAATTAATGCAAAATGAAAGAAGCACATTTCTCACAGCTTCATCATAATGATGAGATCCAAATGCACTTCAACGTAACTTCGATAATGTTTCCAAGGCGCTACCGTAGAAACTTCATTTCTTTCGTGAATTTGTTGTATTATTTGTCTTTTATCTGTACATTATAAGAACCAATTCTTACTCACATATAACATTGTAGCATGTATAAAGGTTTCAAGGGCATTTCAAGACGGACTGCCTTCATATCTTTTAGAAATATTCACAACAATTTTACATATGTTAAGCACGTTAGGCCGCCTCGTACAAGACCAGTTCAGCGGGTTAACATTAGGTCCTTAAAGTCTCGATTTAGGCGGATATGCGACGCTTTCCGACGGAAAACCCACTCCTTGATTTCTACGGTAGTTTGTAATGATCTCATTTTGTGTCAATTCGTATTTGCTGATTTTGACTTGACTTACCAGAATTAAAAGCTAACTTACGAGCCCGGAGCAATGACAACTTTTCAGTGGTAGAGTCGCATTTGCGTCTTCTTTCCTTCATTGGGATGGGGTGAGGGCAATGAACCCTTTAATAGGCGGAAAAGTAATTGAGGCATAAGAAACATTTTGGGGCATGGCCCCTGAATGCCCTCCGTTGCCATGGACAGAACTCCAGGGTCTTAGGAAGTCCTTGGAAGAAGTATTGCATGATAAAAGCGTTCGAACATAAAAAAAAATCTGAGGAATTCTGTTGAATAAAGCTTTTGTGGATTAATTAAACTAGTGTGTTACTGCCAAAGGTAGTCGTAAACCTTTATTAAATTTCATTAGTATTTTTCAAACTCTAAAGAAAGTCAATAAAACTGCGTAACGGCTTATCGTTCTTCGAGAAGACTTCTTATTTGCCTCAAATGGGCTGATTATCCAAGGTTAAGTTGGTGAAATCGGGGAAAGGGTAAAAATTTACACTTCATAAAATAGTCAAAATAACTGGGTGGCAGATGAAGAATACTGGGTATTTTCGTAGAGATTGTGTTCACGTAGAGGAGTACCACACACTGAAAAATTTCATGCGCCGCCGCCGCCATAAACGAAAGCACAAATTCACGTGACAAACTGACCAAATCTAATAATCGAAGGTGTAGGCTTCGATTTTACTACACTGGCATATTACGTTTCTCTTTTCGTTTCCTCATTTCTTATTTCTCTTTAATTCCAACAAGGAGTTGTGCCAAGTGAGAGGGGTAGGGGAACCATGCCACCCCGTCGGGAAATTTTCCAGTTTCATTGGGGAGCCTTAAAAGGTACAATTAAATAAAATATATAATCCCAGACGACGGCCAGCCGCCCCAACCTTTTTACTTGATTCTGCTGTTAAGTAGGGTAGATTCTTCAATAAAATACTCCCAGTTTTTTTTTTTTCAATTTTCTTCTATATATAAATGCCCAAAATATTTTCTTCCACAAAAATACTAAAATGTTGAAATTTTCTTCAGTAAAAGCCATCGGTTTTTTTTTTTGGAGGGGGGGGTTGTTGGTCGCCCCCATCAGGGAGCTTCCTCCTCCCCCTGTCGGGCAAATCCTGCCCCAACACGAATTCCAACTCTTCCACTGTGCTACTAACAAGCCTCTTGCCACTAATATACATTTCTTATATGAACCTATGACATAGCATAAAATAAAAGGTCATTTTGGGTACTCACTGTTAGATTGACAAGGGATCAATTTCTTGTACAGGCTGAGGCCTGAGGAAAGAACGGCAACACAATTGTCTTAAAACTGCACTTTTTCAACATTATTTGCTGACCGCATTTTTCAAATATTCAAACAAGAATTAAGCTTAAATTATAGCAAGTATAGTCATTTAAAACTTTATAAGGGTCGATTACTGTCATTGTTCCCACCATTGGCACATAGGTGGTATAAGGGAAGGAACTGCAACTCAACTACATGTCTTCACAACTCATACTATTATTCTGATTCGTTTCTACACAAATTTTATTCTTCTTGCAGGGCCTAGATTTTTAAGTCATCAAAAAATGTGAAATTTGTAGTCTTTTTAAAATCCCCACCCCTATCTCCTGTTTTCATAATTTCCCGACATTATCCTTGAGGTGCCAATTGGCAATTTTACACTTACTGCCAAATTTTTCGGTGCAAATGTTGCTGGTTAACTGTTTACCTTAAGGTGAAAATTTGGCAGAAAACGATTGAAAGACACGCTTGGCTTGATTTGGCAACGAAATGCACGATTTGGTAATGTGTTATTCAATTGAACATGCTACAATCCGGGAAAAATCGGACTTGGCAAAACTTTACTACCATTATCCAGTGATTCGACAGAAGGCTTTATAGTTTATTTTATAGCAAAGTAATGCGTTCTTGAATTTTGTTGTGTTCCCCAAAATAATGGCAGTATAGATACTTTTCAACACAAGTTCGACGGTTTATTGGCTAACAAGCTGTCAACACAATTCATCTACAATTGTATAGCCTGAGATCCAATTAAACAACTTTTGTAGTGCCGTCGTATGTGCTTCCACCAATAAAATTTTCTTGCACATAGGTGTACGAGCCAGCCTCAGCCAGGGCTTGCGATTACATTCCCTCCTCCTCCCTCAGAGTTCGGGAAAACTGATTTTTAGGGCACATTTTGGGCAAAAATAAGCCTGGGCAATTTTCCCGAGTAGCACAAATCTTTTTCTGTTACAAACGATTCAGCAACTCTGACAAGAAACATCCCACACGCCCACGTGTTTGCACGATATTTATTTCTCAAAGCACTTGTTGGGTACGCCCCTTTCGGCAGTCTCGCTCAAAACCCCCACGGTACTAAATGCCCAGACTTTGTAGCAAGTGTCGAATATGTGAAAAAGTTACTAACACAGTAGTAATACAAGTCTGCCATGGCGGGCAACTAGCTGCCAGAAAATAAGTGCATTTGGGAAGGCAGAGCCGTATATTTAGAAAATACGGCTCCGTGGGAAGGAGAGCTCCCTCTTTTTTTAAATAAAATTTTCTCTGTCTACAGTTTTTCTATACCAACGTATTCGAACAAACTATTATTTGGAGGAGCGCTCTCTATAACTGTAGCGCGTTTGTGCGAGTGTGTCAGTGGAAAGTTGAAACGATGTACTTCATTTGGCAATTTGGGCTGTAGAAATATCCTACATACTAAGTAAACATTCTAGTAAACTGATGATCCACAAAAATGTGCCGTTTTCATTTTTATTTAAATATATGTTTATCAATTTTTGTGGTACAAGAGGAGTGAGCGTCCCCTCTCCCCTTTGGAAAATGTTTGAATATTTGAGGGTTCTTTGGTTCGATTTGGTGCAATATAGGCCTACTGGATAAATCTGAAGGAACATTTCTGCAAATTTATGACATTTATGAAATCTATAGCTGAAACGCCTGTGGGATCATTCTGAACTTTGGGTCGAATCCATAGGGGGAAAGACACGCGGCCCTGCCCCCAAGGATTGGCGCTACTGATTCAATTCCAAACTTGTTGAGTGATCACACTGCCTTAGCATGCACGATATCATAAGAAAAGTCTCTCTGCCATGTTTTCAATTTTAATTTTCTGATGCTAGGAAATTGCATCTAACAGTGTTCGATATACAAATTTTCAAGATCCCATACAGCCTTCGCTCCTTCGGTGCTCTTAGTTTCGGACTTAACCCTTTACAAAGCAATCACCTACTTTTCAAAGCCCTGAATCTGCAACTGAATAGTGTGTTTCGGTGGAAAGAACTGTAAAATCCCTATGCTATGTTTCGTTAAGAGAACGATATTTGTGGTACTGAGTTACAATTATTAAATGACAACATTCATATTATTACTAAACACATACGCAGTATTATTCAGTGAACATGGCCGTAAGCAGCGGAGGCGGGGGCTGCAAGGGCACTTGGCCCCCTACCCCAGAAATTCACGTCGATCTCTGTAAATACCCAAGATTTAAAATAAAGACTGTTTAGATGCAATTTTTAAGGCATGGAAAGTTCTATTTCCGATAATATGGGACAAGCGAGTATGACGTGGGGTGGGCAAGCCCCCTGCTTGAGCATATTTTTTTGTTTCTCATATCGCCGTAAAGTCTTTAAAAATGCGATTTTTCTGAGTGTACTCACCCATTCTTACTTCCTGGAGAACAATTTAGATAAAATTATTGTTCCAAATCGCCGGGAATCCCTCAGAATAATGCATCCTCACCTCCTTCCTCAAGCCCTCCACATCATCAGTACCGGCCGCGTACTTTTTTTTCCCAGCACGAGTCAGGGCAAATCTGGCCAATGGACCAATCAGCTTCTTGGAAATAGGCCACACCTCTAATTCCAAAATGACAGCTTTTCGACCTTTTTTGTAATTCTGACGCCGGATTATGAAAGAACGGGCCTCGTAACCCTAACCTTAATTCTAACCCTAACCTTCATTTTGAAACAAATTTAAATTTTTTTGAAAACTCGCTTTGCCCACGTTTGTCCTGGGAAAAAAATAATGCGTCCCGGCCGGCTGTTCCTCATACGGAGTTAGACTAAAACTGGAACCAGAAAGCCCAAAGCCTTAGTGATTCCTTGCCGAAGGGGGCCCGGGGTGCTTTCTTACACTGAGGTCATCATCCTTATATTTATACTTGTTGACTATATCATTTTACGATGTTTTCACAATTTAACCTCTCCTGACCCCACATGGTCTTTGAACCCCACCACAAATTGAATAACAAAAAATGAAAAATAGAGCGCGTCTTAGGAGACATTCGAACCCATGACGTCTGTGTGAGAAACCGAGCACTAATCCACTATGCCATCAAGAACGCGTCAAGCTTATGGCATTTCTTATCATGTTGTAGTCACAGCACCCTTTACACGTGTTCATAAATAGGTAATTCAAATATGAATTATTACTGTAATTGTTAGTTTGTGAAAAAAGACATGTTCTCTATAACTTTATCTTTGCAATTGTATAAACATTCAGTCCTTAGTTTTCGTTGGTCACGAAACGCCGGACACAATTTGAGGTGCCGTCCACTGTGTATTTAGTTTGCGAGGTATTCGTAGTTTCCCCTCTGATGACCTCAGATGACCTTCGACCTCTAACAAGCCCATAGGGTTCCCTCTCTCTTAAAGTAACACATCTATATTCCAAGTATGAAAAGGATCCATTATCCCTGTCTCAAAATATGATGTTTTTTCAGGGTTTTCGGTTTTTGATCTCTGATGACCTCAAATGGCCCCTGACCTCCACTGAAAACAATTGGTTTCTTCCTTTTTATATGATAAAGTTATACACCAAGTACGAAAATGGTCCATCACTGCTATCTTGAGATATCGTGTTTACAAGAAGGGCGTCACAAACACCCATACATACGCACACACACATACACTGGCGTAAGAGCGTACCGACATTCCTTTCGCCTTCGCAAGGAATAAAAAAGCTCTGTTATTTAGCTTGCAACTGTGTGTAACGAGTGTTCGAAACAAGTTGAATCATAATAGGAAGCTTGGGGCTACATACACTGAAAACAATTAACAAGAACTCATTGTATAAGCTTGAGTTTTAAAATGATCTACTGGAAAGGGAAAGTGGAGCTGACGATAAGCCCCGTAGCCAGACAAGGTGTTGAAAGGGACGGGACTGCTTGCAAGGGGAAGGATATTTCCCAGCGGGCAAGATATGGTAAGATGTATTAATTCAAATACAGTAGTAATTTTTGTTTGTGTTACACAAAATTTTCTAGGGGGGGGGGGGTTCTTGAGAATCCGCCCAGCACTCCTGGCCCCTTGATTGCGTGCCTGCGGTCGCTTTGTTTTAAGTCCACGTCATACCAAACAGTAAAAGGAATTGTTTCCCTCTCCCTGCCCCCATCACCCCCATGTTTAATGAATCTTTTCGCATACAGTTTCAGTGTTCCGTCTAATATAGCGCTGTCAATGTTTGGTTCTGGTAACATGCATGGTTTGACAAAAGTTTCAAAAGCTTGGGATAACATGTTTAAAAATTGCAAATTTCGAAAGAATGTTGATGTTCATAGGATGGGTGTCTTTTGTCGATCTATTATGGAAGAAGACTAGATGAAGTATCACTGGTGCCAATATGGGGTCAAGTGAAGCAATTTTGAAGAAATTATGGGCTTAGAAGCTGGCGGCCGTATAGATCAGGCTTTGAGTGATTAAAAATGCCTGGGTAAAGGTACGCCGTACTTTGAGCTCCGCCAGCAAAATATCTTCACGGTCACGGTATTGTAAATTCAAATTGCCATGAATTACCAACTTGTCGGCTTTCTTGCGAGGGTAAAGCTTTTAAATGGCAAAAACTTCTACAAGGGTTTAGGTGTACGCGAACCACTAATTTATTGCCAACATTGACTTACACCCACACTAAATCACGGGTCACCTCTCAGCCCCTAGTGTCTTATAAAAGTTCTCAACCTGAACATTTCTCCCCTTTGGTGAAAGCTCACAGTTAGTTACGGTTCGTCACCATTTTAGTTTCGTCGGGAAACGATAAAATATGAAGTAATCCACAACGGCCAGACGCTTCTGTTATTTACTTAATATTTACAGTACTTTAAATAAAGGCACCAAATCATGTGATAAATCCCCCAAATTTTCATATTTCACTAACCAGCTAACAAAAACCCAAAACGCTCTCCGAAAAGTTGCTCTCGATAACCTTTAGGCAACCGTCGCCCTTGTCGGGGCTTTCAGATGCACTCCCACGTCGGGCAGGTGGGCAACATTTCTGGCGGGCCTAACCCAGCTTCAGGATTACCATTTTATCGTACCTGCTATCCTGGCTATATGTCTCACGAAGGAATTAGAAAATTCTGCGACGAAAGATCACGGCTTCCTGTTGCCCTCCCCCTTTTACCCCACTCCCACCCCTCCCTCTTTCGATGTCATTTATACGGCAAACTACGAAACAGTTACAAGCCACGCTAAACATTTACGGCATGGAAAATGTATAACATTGAAAAAATGAAACAGCATCATTTGAACGTGTTTCAGGCAATGTAAAGTACGGTACCTATACTAAGGATGCAGTTAGATAAGTTAGATGGGGTTTTACGGCTCAGTTTCTAACCAATTGGTTTAAGTCGGGCCGGCCACGGCCTTTTTTTCCAGTTGTGGCTCACTCTCATGTTTTGCCTACTCCATTGCTACTAAAGAAATGGGCTACCGTAAGGATGCAGGAGAAATAGAGTGTTCGGTGCAGCTGCCCCCCCCCCTCAGCAGTTGCACTTTTATGTCATACAATTTAACAGTAAATTACTATATTATTAATATAATCAAACTGATTTCCAATATTGTCGTAGGTCAGTTGGAAAGGCACTCGACTCTGAATGCTTAGAACGTGTGTTCAACTTGTCCCCGGAGACTGAGCAGTGAGTCTTTTCTCTTTTGGCGGGTTTGGAGTTGTGTTTTCCTATTTATCTTCCTTGTTGTAGCTTTTATAAACTCCTTTGAGTTTTCATTTTTCCTTTTCCTAATTTGGCTTCGTTTTTTAATCATATCCTGCGTAAATTTCCAAATCAGGTCATTAGACGCTATTGGATATAGGCTACATTGTCAGGGCGGGCTACCCTCACCCCTTCCACAAAGCTTTTTTTCAGTTGCAAGTTTTAATAGTTTTATAAATATTTTCCCATTCTGTGATGAAATCGATTCCATAATTGATATAATTAGCAGTTGACACGAAAGGTCTCAATAAAATCAGAAGCCCCGGCGACTTTTCGTCGCCGGGGCTTCTGATTTTATTGAGACCGAATTCGCCTAGCTTCCTAAAGCAACCTTTCTTTCGAGTGGAAAACGATTTCGGCAATGAATATTCAAAAGTTGCCGGCACCAAAAATTTTTTTTTTCTATTGCACTATGGATTAAGCCTCTTAGGGGTAGGCCTAAGCATCTACCAACAATACGTGACCATTGTTCTCCTAGTTTCAATGGGCAATGCGGATTGGGTCCTTTACACTTGACCAAGTCTCCCTCGGTGTTTTTCCTGATGTCGTTTTAAGGTAGCACGCCTCCATTTGTACGTTCAGTCCATTTGTTCGCCTTCAAAAATATCTGCGAGAAAAGATATGGGACAACTTTTGCAATATGTTACCGAATAGGATTGCTGTCTTTAATCAATTTAATATGAACGATAAGTAGATGAAGTGTCACTGGTGCCAATATGGGGTCAATTGATGCAATTTTGACAGAATTACAGATATATTTCCTGCATTGTTTCAACAAGAAATTAAAGAGGGTGACCAGCGCCGGCTGAGACTACCTCTGGTGCACTCGCGAAGGGAGAAGAAAATTCTGGCATTAAAGGGGAATTTTCATGATCCCAGACAGTTCCAATTCTCCCAACTATGCATCTTCTAGCTCCTCCCATAACTGTATGAGGCTCTTCCTTGTGCAAGAATAAACCTGTTTTATTGCTTAAGGCCATGTCCTGGTGAGCATACAAGGCTATAAAATGTAATAAAAGTACTCTCTCTGCCTTGTGTGGAATGTGAGCTACTCTCCATCTTTCAAATTTTCAAACTTTGATGTCAATCAAAGAGCAGTCACCAACTGAGAATTTTGATATACATACACTAAAAATATACTTTGGGGTGATGACTGTCTGTCTTTAAGTATCTGGATAAAAATTTCGTGCCAGTTGTTATACTCGTTTCGGACACCACTTGATGATCCCTGGTATTGTACTTGGCTTCTGGTTCAAAAGAGCAAAGAGCACCCTTGCAAATTGAAGTCTCCGGTATTGAAAGGGGAATTTTCATCATCCCAGACAGTTCCAATTCTCCCAACGATGCAACTTCTAGCTCCTCCCATAACTGCATGAAGCTACTCCTTGTGCAGGAAAAAACCTGTTTTATTGCTTAAGGCTATGTCCTGGTGGGCATACAAGGCTATAAAATGTAATAAAAGCACTTTCTCTGCCATGTGTGGAATGTGAGCTACTCTGCATCTTTCAAATTTTCAAACTTTGATGTCAATCAAAGAGCAGTCACCAACTGAGAATTTTCATACCCCTACACTAAAAATATACTTTGGGGTGATGACTGTCTGTCTTTAAAATAATGACAGACATTGGCCTATATGAGTGAAGCTATTTAAATGTCCTCTTATTTATTGGATACGCTACCCGTTTGAAAAGGCAACGAAGCTTGCAATTTTTACAGTTTTCAATTATTTTGATGGGAGAGGGCTCAAAGCCGCAGTAGTCCCATTGTTGTTGAAAATAAATATTGAAACAATACTTGTAGATTACATCTCCCAATAAGGAAGTCCTTCACATACTTCAGAAATGATAGATGCTAGCAGAGCGCGCGACAAATTTATAGTTTTTTGCAATTTTAGCAGCATGATTAACTGATAAAGTGACAGTGGGTCATGCATGGTGTTCAAATCGATAGATTTGGGAATAGTGTGTTTTTTCATAATTTTTCATACCAAAAATCTCATTTGGGGACACAGGGCACAGCCAGCGCGGCCTCAAGTTGGGGGAGACACGTGCCCCTGGCCCCCTTGGCGACGCCACTGTAGACAGAGCAAAAAACTGGGTGCACTTAGAGCGGAGAAAATCTGGGGGTTTTATTCGAGAAATTTAAACATGGGGGAGAAGGTTTCATAGAAAAAATGGGACAATTTCGGAAAGCTGCCCTCCTGAACGCCGGGAGAGTAAAACCTAAAATTGGGACAACTGTTCATCTTCGGGGATTGTAGGCCTCTATCTTATCGTATCTATTGAGGTTCTCCGACGGAACTGGAAACTTTCCCTGAGGGGTTCAGCCTTCCACGAAGAGGGACATACCCCTTCTCCTCGCCAGCCCCTTGTTAACATCACAAATAGGGCACACAAATGACTCGGATGTTTTTTTTTTTGGCCGGCTGAGCCGTTTTTGTTGGAGAAAAGCTGTACTACCCGAGGAAACTGCCCAATTTTCCCCTAAAATATGCATCAGAAATAGGCTTTTCCTATTTACGGGAGCTCCAGTTCTCCAGCCCCTCACTTGTACTGCTATGTCTTGCATACATAAAGTGATGAGACGCGGCAACTGAAAAGGCACGTCCGTCTATTAGTCTTCTTATTACCGGTCGCGGAATTTTTCCCCCAAGACGAAGTGGGGGCGATTTTCCGAAATTTCCATTGAAATCATGCAAAATGAAAAATGATGCTCAGGTTAAGGTTAAGGTGAGGGTAAAGATAAAAAAAATGAAACTGCCCCATTCGTCTTGGGAAAACTACGCTTGCGGGGCTTGGGTGGGGTTTTGTGAGTGAATTTGCCCGTTAAGGCTCTGTTTTTCATCCCATCTAATTTTGCATGAGAATCTGAACTGATCCTTTGAAATCTACTGGCAGAATAATGGTCCTTGAAAACCTTCATTTGGCTTTCTTCCTCTGAAGTTTCAGTAAGTTCAGTAAGTTCCATATTTTTTGCTAGGCAGGAAATCCCTAAGTAAATCATGGGCAGGGCATCCTGCTGCTGTATGGAGTAAATCGAGATACGTAACAAAGATGTTGCGTAATCGGAATCCCAAAACAGGGTAAAACTGTACCTGCTGAGCGGACCATCGTGTCTGTCTTGTATGCCGTTCGTTACGTTTCTATGAACGTATATGAGGTCGCGAAAAATACACGTATGTTCTGTACCAAGAACAATGATCGTATCTCGACTTTCGGTCATGTGTTGAATTTAGACGTGCTAACGGTACGGTACAGCTAGCTGAGTAGTATATTCTGCATGCGGCAAGCCGGCCAGCCGGTGTGTATTTTACCAACATCATTGAATATAACGTTGGACTAGAGTTCTACAAAACAAACTTAAAATACTGATCTTCATCGACCGAGGAATGTGAAAGTGTGGGTATATTGATTAAACGTTACGGTACCATTATTAGAAAACTTATACAGTAGTAAGTGATCATGAATAGTTCAGCGATAGACCTAAGCACCCTAACGACAAGAAGAGCACAGCTGTTTTCTTTGTGATTCATTCACGGTACAATCATTCACCTCCCTACCACATGTAAGCTTAACGCTAGGATTCACATTACGGTGATCATACACATAGTAAAATACCGTAAAAACTAGAAAGCGGGCTTTATCGCAGAAAATTGGAGTAAAAATTTGTGAGTTTGTAGAACGAAATGGGTACAATACGTTTCACTTTAAGAGAAAATGCTTGGTAAGACTGGTACTGGTACCTAACATCATTAATCATGAGTCAATCAGTATCATGCAGATCACTGCATTCTGAATGCTAAGTTACAGTAGTGCAGCATGTAGGCCTAGGCGTGATTTGATTCCAACGTAAACATGACTGCAATGCATATTCTTCAAACAACATCAAAAACAAGCATTTGCCTTATTACTTGCCATGTTCAAGGCAATATTGCACACAGTCACAGCCCAATTTTCAAGTTTTGGAGTAAGCCTAGGCCAGGCCTAGGCCCAATAATTATTTAGGCCTATAGAATTCCCGCATATATAGATAGCACCACCTCCAAGCCCGCTATGACGTTGCAGAACTTGACCTCACTCCCAGTTAGTCCAATGTGCGGCTCCATGGAGACAAAACTGAAAAAAAATTAAGTTCTACTGTTCTGTACTTCTTGGTGGCTACAGGGATACGGAGGCATGACCCAAATACAACTAGGCCTAGCCCTTATTCTAACCAAGAAGCATAACAGGCAGTGTGAAATTTTCTAAGTCCTACCTCTCTTCAGTTAGTGGCTACAGGAATACGGAGTCCAAGCTGGGAGTATCCATTTAAGCAAGCTCCAATATGCACATTTTCCTACCTATCTTTCTACAAGTAGCTATGTGTATACACATTCAAAGATAAATCTGTGACCAAACACATACCTAACCCTAGCCCAAACACTAACCCTGACCCTTAACTGGGGCCCAAAGTTTTCCATGAAGCGGAATTTCCGTGGAAATCGCAGAATTAGCAGAGTTAGCATTAGAAAATGGAAAATGAAGTTTTGAAAAAAGTTGCAAAAATAAATCAGGAAATATAATTTATAATTGTTAGAAGTTATCTGAGAGGGTTTTATAAGTACAAGAATAAATTGTTTGGAAAATATCATAAAAAGCATAATTACCCTCTCTAGTCTATTATGTAAAAGTAAATCACAACCTGAATCACGTAATAAAATCATGAGGAAACAGCACCCTCCACAACACCCTATAACTGCAGTCAGTCGAGCGAGTATATTTTGTACTACCACCGTAAGTATTGTGCAGTACAGCATTGTATTTTGGCATATTTTTTGAAAAAATGGAATTTTATACAGCTTATGAGGAACAATAAGAAATTTTAAAGTTGCCTTAATTAAGAAAACACATGTCACTTATAAAGCAGAGGAAAGCGGGATTCAGCCTTTACAAAGCGGAAAACTTTGGGCCCTACCCATAACCTTAACCCAAGACTAGCATTGGAAGCAGCCTTAAAAATATTCTAAGTCCTTCATATCTTTCATGAAGTGGCTATGTGGATACAGAGTCAAAGTCGAAAGTATTAGCACGTGTTATGTTAGTTTGCATGATTTTCGCACGCACATTAGGTTATATTAGTTTGCCTGCGCTTGTGTTTGTATTCAAACTGTACATCTTACACAGTGCGTATGGTATTACATATGGGACAGTTGCATGTTTAGTATAGGATAGGTCTAGTGTTGCGACCTCGTAGCCAGCTACGAGGTGATACTTTCGATGTGCTGGGTATTCTATAATGGTACCCAAGTCTTTGCATAAGAATGAACTACAAATGTGGAAACATTACCAAAAATGGTGACCAAAATGTCATTGATGGAGCTTGCAGTAAAAATTTGACAGAAAAGACAACATTCTTTTTGTTAACATTAATATTCGTTTATTTGGTAGTTAATAGTATTTTATTTGCCAGGGCTCTACACTTACTTTCAAACTCACTTGCCAAGTTGGGCAAGCAACCACTGAAATCCACTTGCCCTGGTATTTTTTCACTTGCCCATTGCAGTAGGGCAGACAAAATATTGATTTCCCACATGGCTGTTTACAGTCACACACCAGACAACAATCCTTGAAATAAGTCTTCAAAATAATTGAACTGAACCCTTCTTCCATCTTTGAGTTGAAAATGTTTTACGCATTTACGGTACAAAACTGTTTTAATTTAAAGGGGAATTTTCATCATCCCAGACAGTTCCAATTCTCCCAGCTACAGTATGCGACTTGTACGTAGCTCCTCCCACAACTGTATGAAGCTACTCCTTGTGCAGAAATAAATCTGTTTTATTGCTTAAGGCCATGTCCTGGTGAGCATACAGTACAAGGCTATAAAATGTAATAAAAGCACTCTCTCTGCCTTGTGTGGAATGTGAGCTACTCTGCATCTTTCAAATTTTCAAACTTTGATGTCAATCAAAGAGCAGCCACCAACTGAGAATTTTGATACTCCCACAATAAAAATATACTTTGGGGTGATGACTGTCTGTCTTTAAGGGTTCTCAACCCAAGAGTCGTGGGACCCTCACCTTTTTTTTCAAGAGTGGTGTGATTTGTGATACGAAATTTTTTTTAATACTAGTTTCCTTCCTTCTGTGGGAATGTCTTTTCTTTACACTTCAAATTTTGAGATAGGAGGTAGTAGGCCTACTTGCCTTGGGTAAGCAGGCAAGTGTTAATGTAGAGCCCTGTATTTGCTCTTTTTCTGTAGTGATTGACTCAAGATTTCTTCATAAACATTGTGTAGTGTACTGCCACCTACAATTAAAAATTCATTTCTACGGATTAACTCCATTCAGACAACACCAAAATATAGCACAATAAGGAAGACATTAGAAAATAGTACAGTACTGCAAAGTTTCATTCATTTTATTAAATGTTTTTATATTTTTGTTGTCAAAATGTTCGTTAAGTGATTGACTTAAAGGGGAATTTTCATCATCCCAGACAGTTCCAATTCTCCCAACTATGCAACTTCTAGCTCCTCACATAACTGTATGAAGCTACTCCTTGTGTAGGAATAAACCTGTTTTATTGCTTAAGGCTATGTCCTGGTGAGCATGCAAGGCTCTAAAATGTAGTAATGGCACTCTCTCTGCCTTGTGTGGAGTGTGAGCTACTCTGCATCTTTCAAATTTTCAAACTTTGATGTCAATCAAAAAGCAGTCACCAACTGAGAATTTTCATACCCCTACACTAAAAATATACTTTGGGGTGATGACTTTCTGTCTTTAAATGATAACCTCAGTAGGATCATGGGCACTATCCATCTGGTAGACTGGTAAAGTCCAGTTCTAGGAATTTTTAGGAGTTTTCAAACTTTTTGATAACACAAATAAAAGCTATTTAGAGAGTCTTTCTCAAAATGATATTGTACTAGATTACTTAATTTTTAAAATTGTCTCAGAAGAGTTACTTGGAGAATGACACAATTTACCACAAAAATGTGAAATTAAAGATTGCGACCCCCTATTTTAGAATGGAATAGCCGAACCAGATGGATAGTGTCATGATCCTCCTCAGTATATATAGGCTTAGGCCAACTTAGGCCTAAGTCTTAAAGGGAGAAAGCAGTCGCCCCAAGTTTATTTAAAAAGTTTGGTAAATCTTACAGATCTCCTCTATTTTCACTCACAAGGTCTTCCAAAATGCTTCAGAATAAAACATTTCATACTGAAGGTTAACCAAGTAGCCTAATTTTTCTACACAAATTTAAATTAGTTACAAAAAGATTGTCACATGATTGATAAGAGCCTTACATGAATGAACGTTAGAATGACGGGATACACTAATTCAAATGGGGAGGGGGGGGGGGACTACATTTTCCCTTTAACTAAAGCAAGCATAAGTTGGGTAGCCCTTCCTCAAACTCTGGAAGCCTAACAAACTTTTTGACATGGATTTTTGAATTGGATAGTATTCAAGAAAGTATGTGTATGTATGCCTAACATTATGCTTTGCCCAAAATCTTTGATGTATGACCAAACAACTTCACAGGCTAGCTTGAAAGGAGGACATGACTGTCTTTAGCCATGTCAGGTCATTGTTACACACCAGCATTGTAAACATAGGCAATATGATTGCGAATTTGCAATACATACCCGCGAAGCTACACATCTTGCTCAAACTAACTGCCCACGTGGGATTTTAACGTGGTGATCTGCCAATGTTACTTCGACAGAGGAGGCCCATCCCCACAGATTATTTTCCATTGAATGGTATATCAAAGGAATGAAGTTATTCGTGACTGATCCATTTCATTCATTATTTGTTAGATTTTTCATTGTGACCTCCCAGAATTTTTAAAATGCAGGACAAATTAATGCCCGGCATCAAGTAAGGATGGGCTGCCCCAAAGCCAGACAATCTGGCGAAAGCCATATGTACAGTATGACCATCCTTAGACACTGAAAGTTACAGTATAATCCGCTCCCTTAGTCACTGCGGTGGCTCAGCAGTATATAAAAACTGTACATGTAAGAGTGATGTCAAAATGTATTCTTCTTTAGACTACAGTAGGCCTTGAGACATCCAGCACTAATGCCAGTCATTGATTCATTGGCCTTTTTAATAGCTGATGCCACAGTATGTTGTGCAGTAAAAGATATATATGCATGTGTGTTGTCAGCTGGTCTTGAACAGAACCAGGGTTCTTGCTGGGCCAAGTTGAGTACTGGCTAATTTAGTATAAAATATACATGTGTAATTGTGTATTGTAGAAAGCGGATCTACTGACACAAGAAGACCAGGGCCAGGGTTAAGGAGTTCCTTCTGAACCTTGTTGGGCCGGGTGTGTGGAATAGCATATTTTGGAGAAAGCCAGGGCTTTTATTGTTATGTACCATACTAATGTCAGGTTGCATGTCCATGTTGCCGTTAGTTTGCTTTCAGCTACAGAAAGTGCTGGGCAGCAAACCCCAAATTTTCTCAGAGTACTGATTGGGCAATGGTAGTTACTACAGTACTGTAGTTGCAGTTGCTCCTGATTGGCGTTGCAAGAACCCTGGGCAGAACCATGCATGATGGACTTTCACAGTATGTTTAGTGGTAATTAAATCTAAGTGAAACCTCACGTCACCTTCAGGTAAAGTGGGAATCAAGCTTTGGATGCGTTGACACGTCACTGAGATGCTTAGTGCTCACATTCAGATGGTACTGTACTGTAAAGCAACAGGCTTTGTGAACTCGTGCTTTTCCAGTCAGTGTTGGTATACTGCACAATACAGAATAAATGTTGCTTATTTCTGTTAGAATAGTTTGAATACTTGCAGTTAAGACATTTGAATTACTGCATGGATGAACACTGCTTGAGCCAAGAGTCCTCCAGAAGGCAGAGAGCACCTGTGTATGTCAGCAGTTGCTGTTAAGAGCACACTATTAGCACCTTATCACAGTGCTTAGTATGCCCTATGGAGGAGGTTAAGTTCATTCATGATTTGCAGCCCTACCTCATGTTTTTGCACAAATGAAATAGGCTTATTGACAAGAGTATACAGCACAACAGACCACTGCAAAGAAGTCTTACTGTACAACTAGTATGTTTCATTGTTGCTTGGGTGTAAGGTGAGCTTTGGGGCATGGTAGTATCATGTCTTGTATCGTACTGTATGTGTTGCATTTAACAGTACACATACTGTACATGTATGTATTCTTTGTTAGCTCTTATTTCATTTGGTAGATGGGAATCTTTTACAACATTGTATTGAAAAAAAGTGAGTTCTATCTAATCATATGGATAGAATGAACAACAGTGTCATCCCAATGGGTTTTTCATGATTATCAGTGTGTCAAATCTGTGGACCCATAAAGCACTAATTGAACAATCATTAATTACCAGACTCAGCATCCAGTAGCCTATAGGATAGGCCTCTTCTACTAGTCCCTATAGTGTGATGTTATACTGTCATAGGCTTCTTTATATGGACTGAGCATCACATGACCCAGATGGCTGCTGCACTACTGTTCTTTGCATAATTTGATGATGAATCTGCAACATTTCAGACAAAATGCAAACATGATTAGAAGACAGGGCTGGTCATGAGAATTTTTCAGGAGGGCAAGCAACTGCCCGCCTTGCTTTAGCTGTTACACTTCAAGGCGGGCAATTAGTTGCCCACCCAAGATTTTAGGAGGGCAGTTGTGTAAATATAAAATTTACATTTAAATTTGTCTTAGCTAAGAGAGCATAACAGTACTGTACAAACTGAACTGCAAAGAAACCTTGTTGCATAATAAAAACAAGAATGAGGATGAACACTTTCATGGTTAACTGCAATAACTGCGCAAAACTCAGGCTTGGCTCAACCGCTCCATGTCACCAGTGGGGATCGAGATTTTGACATGAGCAGTGGGCAGTACGTACCACAAATCACCTGAAGCACATATCGTGGGGGTCATGGGGCAATAACCCTCTATCTCAACTTGCCACAAATACCCCCATTAGCAACATCATGGCACCCTTCAGGGTAGAGTTGGTGCTCTATTCCCTTCTACCATATATGCACCACTGTGGACACTGGGCAGACCAAGTCCGGGGTAACATATGGCGGAGCCACTCCATGAATAATGCTAGCAGGGTCCAAGGATTAACTGATATCCATACAGTAGGGCCTATACCAATATTCCTTCTTCGATGGTACATACTGCAGTCCAGGTGCGGATCCAGAAATTTCGAAAAGGGGGGGCTAAAAGCCCCCTTCAGTAATATTCTCGTAGATTAACATTATGCTAATTTTTGCGTATAAATTTGTTATTGTATTTGTTATTGTTGATGTGGCGAAAAAGGGGGCTGAGGCCGGGAAAGCCCCCCCCCCCTCCCCTTGGATCCACACCTGCTGTAGTCGGGACCATGCCTACAGTCCGGAAAATGGCAGTGACAAGTTAGATCTGAAGTATGCACAAAAATCATACTTATTCCCCTTTAATATAATGGGTATATACTTTGATCATTATCTTCCGACAGGAGTGGGGGAGCTACGTTGGGGCAATGGGCCACAATGTTTTCGTCTGGTGGTGACTGATGAATCCTCCACCCCCAAATAGCAACAGAATGAGGATTTAGAGTGGTGTTATGTTCATGTCACTTTAAGGACTTAAGAGACTAAAACTATTTGCTTCTCGTAACAGTAATATGTATGGCAAAAGGCTTAGAAAATATTCAAGTTGGTTTGACAAGCAAAGACCTATTCTGGCCATAAATATGTCTGAACTCTCAAACCAACATCTCAGACAACATTTGATAACACTTTGAAACAAAAATGATTGGTAAATTTTAGACCCTGTAGCTCTACGAGTAAGCAGACAACTGCATATTGCAGCATCTTAGTATAGGCCTATCCATGTATTTTACACGTTAGGCAACGGCAAAATTGCAAAGCCCCTCTAGAATATGTGTGCCTCGTGGTGAAAAACCTTCCAATCAAAAATTGTCAGTATTATGTAGATACTTGTTTGAGAGTCTTTTGAACATGTCAGGACAAAGGTTTTGTCATTTTTGACAAATTTGGTAATGTTTGACAGTGAATTGACACTCAAAAACGATGTATTTTAAAATAGTACTCTCTACAGTATAACATGCATGCAGCAAGCTGTAGCTTACTTGTGCAATCGAACTATGTAAAATCAAGCTGTGCGGCATTGTCAGATTATACGACTGGCTGTTTTCGCTACGGAAGTTGCCGAATATTTTGGCGTGGAAAGTCTTTTTTGGGTCTTTTAAATGTACTAATATGCATGTATTCTGATGGTTTTAGCATTGTATTTTCACACGGGCGATAATATTTTCTCAAGGTGGGCTGTTTGTTGCCCAGCACACAATTTAAGGAGGGCATTTTGTTGCACACCTTGGCAAGTGTTTTTGCTTCCAAGGCGGGCGTTTAGGCGGGCACGGGCAATCGCCCGGGTCATATGACCAGCCCTGTTAGAAGAACAATATCACAGTTCTTCAAATTATGTTTGTTAATTTTGACTAGAACTCGCATTTTTCCGAAAATTCTACTTCTCTCATAATGTGTCGATACCGGACCACTTGAGCAAGTCAAAACTTCATGCAGAAGATGTAGGAGGCATAAACCACATTGGTAAAGCCTAAACATGTGATACTTTACAGTGGCAACATTCTACACATAGGTCATTAGTGCTCTGTCCATGTGTATAAAAAGTCTGTGGGTACTGTACAGTACAGTGTTCAGTCTCACAGTTTTTGGTTCCTTTCTGGTAAAGTGACAACTGTGATATTGAAAAGCAAAGATATAATAGATTTGTCATGACACCGAACACAGACGTTGCCTCTTCATCAGTATGCCAAAGAGGGATGAGTTAAAAAGTCAGGTTCTACTGTATGTTACACTGTAAAACATTGAATCGTACAATGCTTTCAAGTTGGTGTGGTTGTAACTACTGTGGTACTGTGTCATTTACAGCAAATTTCTAGTACTCACCAAAGTATATTCATAGTATACATATGTACTGTACCTGTACGGATCATGACTGATACTTAAAGATGGTGAGCTATTTAATGAGTGGTACTCCTACAAAGGACAAATTGGATCTGGAAAATTTGATTAAATACAGTAGCAGTTTGAAGCTGTCCTTATGGCATGCAATGTCTAGGGATGTTAACTACATAATAAGTGCTTTTAGAAACAGAGCAAATGACTGCTTAGCAGGTTCAGATTGTGTGGTCACAAATTGTAGTAGGAGTCTAGATGTTTTACCCAGGGCTGGAAAAAGTGTTTATTTCCAGGGAAGGGAGTCATATTTTCCACAATTCCCCTCATAGTGTCATGTACCAAAATGGTAAATTTCCCTCTAGTTGCCAAAATTTCCCTCCAAATGCCCAGATTTCCCTGGAAGGAGCCTCCCAGCTTCCTGACTTTTTCCACCCATGTGTTTTACCAATAGTTTGGTTCAGGGGTTTTTCCAGGCTCTTAAGTCCCTGTTCCACAGCATTCAGGTAGAAAAAGTGATTTATCCAGCCTGTATATGTACAAATGTTGAACAGTGCAAAGGAATGTCTCACAAAAAAAAAAGGGCCTAAAGAGCAATTTCTGGATAGGTGATTTTGCAAAGATATCATCTTGATTTAGTTTTACAGTATCAGTCATTACAAATTGTACTTCTCACCTCATTTGCAAGGTTAGTTTGGGGTCAAATAATTCACCATTTGCCATCTTGGCACCTCTCAAAATTAAAAACCTCTAATGACTATAAAGAAAGGTACATGGAATAAGCTGGAACTGAAATATTGATGTAGGTCTCAAGATACATTAGAATAAAGGAATAAATTAGTATTTAAATTTTATAAACCAAGTTTGATTTGATTTCATCATTAAAGTCAGAAGCACAAATTGGGCAACACTTTTTAAAAAATCATGTAGCACTCTGACCAGTTTTTGTCACAAAATGGGATGCAATGCTGGAAACTTCATGCAACACTTTCACGACTGTAGTCTGTGTTTCAAAATGGGATGGAAAGTCAGAAGTTTTCTGCTCAGCACTCATAACTGTGCTATACACATACAGTACAATATATTGTACATGTAGAATGGTAATACCGAGCCTGTTTCTCCGCAAGATCAGTTGTTACTGTATGTAAGAGCATTCAGCACCAAAGCAGGTGGTCGTAAATGTTATGAAATGGAGACGTGGCTTTTGACCCGTATCTGTCATTGAAAGACTCTAACATCTTAGAGCAGAGCATGGTCAGCTTTTAGTCTTTTTAAATGTAACCTACAAAGTTGTAAGGCAAGGAGGTGGGATATATTGTTTTCATTGCAAAGCAGATGAATATTGGAAGTGTGCTATACTGTGCTTGGTATTGATCTTGGATGTGTTGGATGTCAGGAAAGTCACAGTATGATGTGAACATACAACCAAAAAGTGTGAACTGTATTTTGACTGACAGAGACAGGTGGACTTGTTTTACGGGCAAACTAATATGAAGAAGGATTAGTAGAGATAAAACCTTTTTCCTTTTTTCTTTGCAATGTACAGTACCGTATTGTCAGACCCATAGCCAGCCGCTCAGGTTTGGTAAAATGGTTTGTTTTTAAAGCAGCGAATACATGGATTCATCATGAATGTCTGGAATTAGAAACTAGATGTGAGAAATTTAAAGAGCACACTCAAAATTTGGGGTAGGGAGAGGAGGGGCTGAGGGCATAAATACCATCGAATGGGGGTATCAGCTGATCTAACACCTCAAAATTTGTTTGCAAGACTTAAATCAGTGTATGATTATCTCACTGGGCCAAATTGTTGTAAACATATAGAAAGTGCAGAAAGTAGACATGATTCATTCCAAAACCCACCATGCATTGACCATTACTGTAATTATTTGACAACTTTTGTGACGCATGCATAGTATGAATAAACATGAGCTGACATAAATATGCAGATGTGTGATGTGTTACAGTAAGAGAGACTCACAGTTGTATCTTGTTAATGTTTTTTATTTTCATTCAGCCTTCACTGCATTTAAGGACAGTTGTCATGACTACTGATTGCCCTAAGGGATTACTTTAGAAGTATTAAAGCTTGTCAACTTCAGAAAATCAACACAACCACACCTACACGGTGACAAATGCTGGCACATACAGTAATTGAGAGATCAGTTACATTGTTCCTGCAATAAGTCCTTCATAATTGTCAAAGATTTTCTGGCCAGGAAGCAGTGCTAACCCTTATGCAAATAAACAGAGCAGCTATGAAGAATGCCATCCACTGTGTCTTATACTAAAAGTTTGCCAGATACTGTGCAGAACTTTTTGCTAGGGGTCATTATTGTGTATTGTTCACTTGATGCAGTGATGAGATGACAGTTCCGTATGAAATTCACCAGCCAAAGAAAGATTGTTAAATTTTTGTACAACTGATCATCACTTTTGCATACAATATAAGTACTATCAGAAGTGGTCGAACTTGGACAAGGCATATGTATCGAAAGTACTGTAATTAAAAAAAAATGGGGGGGGGGGGAGTAAATTGTATTCAACCAATTACCAAAGAGGTTGCAAAGTTGATCTACATACAGTAGAAAAGAGAGTAAAGACTGCTCTGCTTATCTGCATGTTCAGAACAGTATAAAACCAAAATTTTAAAGTCATACTCTTACACAATATGCTGTTAGTATTGTTGTATGAATGTGGTTTTTTGCACTCCCTGAAAACATATGATGTATTTGGTACTTAACCCTCTGTAGACTTGTTACTAAATGTGTAATAGGTAACATGCAATTATGCAAGGACACAAGATCGTTCTGGAGTATTAGTCGTCTTAGCCCACTGCATTGTAATGTAGTATACCATATTAGTATACTGTACAATATGACATAGTTTATATTGTCAGCTCTAGTCCATGTGGGAGATGCCTGCAGAGGAGTAGTAAGCATGCATATAGGGTGGTATTGGGGTGGTGGAGGCAGGTGGGGGTTCCACCTCCTTTACTTGGGCAGAGAAATTTGCCTTTCAGGATAGTGTGGTTTTTTAGGCAAACTTGTGGTCGTGAATTTAAATTTGGGGAAGAAGTGCTTAGCCCACACCCCTCAATTGAAATAGTCCTGTATATTTTTGACAGAAGGTATAGGATTCAAACAGTAAGTTTTCCTTTTGGAATGTTAATTCAACTCTTCTGGATTAGTAGAATCGATTGTGTACTAAGGACACTTGTATGTTGTACAAAAGTGTAAAAACAATTGGTAGTACAATTTGAGAAATAGGAAGGTAATATGTAGTATCAAAATCTCATGTTTGGCAGATTAGAAGTAACTTTACTTGTACCTCCACTCAACCCCCCCCCCCCCCCACTAGGAAGCACAATAGTATTAATAGTACTTGCAGACATTCACAATATGTACAGTACACTACAGTACATTCTACAGCATGTGCATGGATTGCTAAAAAGAAGGTCAAAGAGTTATTAGCAAATCACAAAATACCTGTATTTGGGTTTTACTAAGCAGTCTCCTTCCATGTGTATAAAAGACAGTATCTGATATGTACTCAAGTTTATGTGGGGTACAATGTATGCCTACTTCAGACTAGCAGATAAGCTGTAAGTGATCACATTGTTTAAAGTTAAACATATTGTGGACTTTTTACCTCAGATTATACAGCTGTAGCTGTCAATTTAGTAAGTAGACTAAGGCTATTTGAGCAGTATGTATGAACACATATAAGGCCAGGGTACAGTAGAAACAACAGTCCACAACTGTAAGTGGAGTTTGTAGTGTGCAAAGTAGAAACTTTTAGTATGGTAACTTAACTTTCAGTCTACAGATGGTGTGATCAGATGAAGATCATTCCAGATAGCCAAAATTGAGCATGTACTTTACAATGCATTGTAGGAAATTTAGAAAAGAGGGCACCCATGGGTTTAATGTCTCTCCTTTTGAATCACACCCCTTGTGCTCTTCCAAGTATCTGCAGTAAAGACTGGTGTACAACATTAATAAGTTGCTTGGGGGGGGGGGGAGGGGGGTAAAATATAAACACCAAAAAGGATTTGTTTTCAGTGCCATATAAATGCAGATGTACTGTAAAGTTGGTGCAGTTATGATATATTATGGCATGAATGCTTGAGAAGTTCTACAGACTGCATGTTTCAGTATACTAAGGGACTGCACTTACAATACAATATTTTAGAGTACCATACAATACAGTATGGTACTTTAAGTACCTCTATACAATACTGCATTAATTAAAATGTACTTCACAGTTGCTCCTGTAGCAACTCCATGACAGTAAATTTACCTTGATGACTTTCCACTCACTGTAAGAAATTTTGTGATGACCTTGCATAGCTCAGTCCTCTACTTACACAATCACGTAGAAAGAAATCACACCAGATATGCTGAACTTAAATTATCAGACAATAATCAATACTTGAGCCATTGCCCTCACCTTTTTTTTCTTCAACATCAGCTAAACCGTTCAAATCTCTCTTTGTCCTTACAAGTCATAATCATGCGGAATGGGAGTATTGCTTGGCAAAAGCAAATCAAGGACAAAAAGTTACCTTGCACAAATTTCACAGTTGGTTGAAAAAATATTTTCATGTGATTGTAAAACAATACCGCAATATGAATTTGCATAAATAGCTAAACTCATGTAACTTGAGTTGGCATTACTTGCCCTTCAATGAAAAATGGGTTTGGATAGTGCTGTTGAAATTAAAATACTGTACACTGTATATAATGGCTCTCTCATCCTCTCTGTATATGCAGGTGCTGCCATGGTAAATGCTCCGTGGTCTGAAATACTGTGGTTTTGGCACATTTCTCAAAACCAGATGGGGAGATTAGCTTACATGGCTACACTGCTGTAACTCTCAGTGATTCTGTTAATTACAACCAAAATTTAACTGTCTCAGCCTCTCTGTATGTGCAGGTACTACAGTTGTAAATGCTCCATGGTCTGAAATACTGTGGTTTTGGCACATTTCTCAAAACCAGAGGGGGAGATTACACACCAGCTTACATGGCTACACTGCTGTAACTCTCAGTGATTATGTCAATCTATTATCAAGTTTTAGCTGTGTAAATCCTGTTGGTACATGGTTACTATTATAGCTGACTTGGGAAGGCATGGCCTCAGTTTGGGACTTGTGGCCTCTGCAACACTGGTACAGTAACTATATAAAGAAATTGGATCTATGCATACAGCATATATACCGTCACATTTCCATACAGTGCAGTAGGTCACTTGTATACCTGGCTGGATATGGAGCTGTTTACTTTCAAGTTTGCTTAAGGAATAGTTACACCCTCTAAAGTTCATTACTGTACAATAGGTTTGAAGGTAGTGAATTCGTTCTTTAGGGTAAAGGTACTGAAAGAAGCATAGTATACTCTAGAATACATACATTTGAAAACTTATTATTAAGTGCTGTCTTCAGCCATTGCAAAGCTGGAGTAAAATATGAGGTGATAAAAATTACATGGAACTTTTTAAAGTGCTCTAAGGAACAGTGGTAAAATTGACTGTTTCAGAATTTGCCTTTGGGAAGGGCACTTTGCTGTAATTCTATGAAAGACATACATTTCAGTGATCACTTTGTTTATTTTAATTGACACAAGTTCTTGTGTCAGGGATCCCCTGATCTCAAAAGAGATAGGAGTGTTTACAAAAATGATACATGAAACAGAAATTCAGACAGAAAAGGAATTTTCTGAATAAATTTGGATGTAAAAATTGTAGCAGTTGATAGCAGAAACTTCAGAAATCATGCTGCAGTATACAGCCTGTAACTTTCATGCTAATCCTGTGAGCACTGATACTATATGTGAAATAATCTGTTTGCTGATTTTTCTGGTTTGCAATAGAGTATTACCAGGGTTGTTCTCGTTGCACTTTACAGTCATTCATTTCATTTTTAGTGCATATTTACTTCTCTGCAGTTGTTACTGTACTGTTACAACCAGCCATTTGGTCACAACTACATTAAAATGTACTCCCTTTTCTTAGCTGAAAAATAACTGTGTTAGTTCAAATATATGTAACTAATAGTACTCTGTTTACTTTGATATGTATAGAGCAGTATTTCACTCAGTTTTGGAGGGGGAGTGGGGAGGGTAGGGGGAGAGGAGGTGGAACAGACTGCCATACTTCTTTCTTCCCTTTGGGGCCCAAACAAGTTGAATCAAATGGCCTGTTTTGATCTTGAATGGGGTACTTGAATAACTATTCCCTTGAAATTAAATTACATCACATAGCAAAATGTATTGTATCCATCAACTTGAAAATACTGTAACATGACTGTACCTGTCTAGACAGAAAGTGCTATCTGTAATATAAGGAAACAGTCAGCACTATACTTTTACCAAGCATTGTAATTACTACTAGTCACTTGCTTCTAAAGGATTTCAAGTGTAATCTACACAACTCTTTTGCAAGATTGTGATAATTTGTTTACTATACCAATACTGAGTACTGCATATCAAGAACTGCTAGACTGTAATAGTTGAAATAAAAAGACTTGTTTAACATATTATTGTAACTCTCAGGAGTGGTGCTGTTTGATGGCACAGTATATGAACTCTCAATTCCCCATTCTTGTAGACCACACTTTGTACTGTACATAGGTACAGTACTTGCATTTCTAAGAGTTTCCTTTCTGTACTCAATGCATGTTACTTACTCTTCACTAGATTTGCACAGTATTTTAGTTTCCACTACATAGCTGCCAGTATATCAAGTGATAGGAAAGTCTATGCATTTGTAATAAATACTCACACCCTCTTAAGGAAGCTCTTCAAATTTCTGTCATCTTAGACCACTTTTGACCTCAATTGAATAGCAAGTGTACCACTTGCAATTTTACTTACCATGTAACATACTCTAGAATGTAGAGCCTTAACTTTGGTGCCTTGAGTAACTACTGTTGCAGTTGACTATGCTTTTGACCTAGAGTATACCATTACATGTCATGTTCATGGCTTCCTGTTTCCCAGATAGAAATCTTGTTGTCTCACAGAGAGATATATCCATGGCAACCATGCATAAAGTAGCAGGACAACTGCCATAACTCATGGCAGGGGTAGGGGGAGAAACAGGTATCATCTAGCAGGATTGTATAATAGTTCAGTCACATCTGTTGAACTGTAAGACAGCATAGAACCTTTTCCAAATACCTGTAGCAATTACAAAGGATTGTGGGATCGAGTTTTGGTGTGTGTGGTTTTCATCAGTGGCATTTTACTGTGGACAAAAAAAAATGCGTACTTAAGTCTATCTCATAATCCTTTGTACTGTAGTTGCTATTTGGAAAAGGATCTATTGTGTGGTGTACCGTATTTGGGTGATGATTTGGCAAGATGCAGAGACTGCTTCACTCTTTGCTATAAAGGTCATGCATTAACGTCATAGCATGTGGTTTTGTACTGATTTGTTGTTCATTTTGGACGGCAAAAAGAACTGCTACATACACTGCTGTTTGCTTATTTCTTCTGTTGTCTTTCCAAATCTTGAATTTCTCTGAGCGAAACTTTCTTATTCTGTTCTTGGAGACATGTGCAACAAATGATAAGCAATAAATAACAATTTTTTGCCAAAAATATACACCAGCGAGGTTGAAGGCCCTTTTTGAACCAGCCTTGTGTGGGAAGTCAGTGTAAAAAGGGGCGGTTTTGCCATCCAGCGAAATTGATCACATGGTACGAAATACGTCAAAATACGTCATCTGCACATTCTCTATACGACAGTTCTTTATTAGACTTGATGTGAGTTGTCATACCTGTTGGTGCATCTAACTAGCCTATTCCTAAAGATAATGGCTTTTTACCCGGGCACATAGGGAACACTGACAGACACAGTTTCAAAAGAGGTAAGTATCAGTGTGGGTTTCATTAATTGTAAAATTTGTTCTGTCTGGAAAAAAGTAAATCAAAATATAAAGCAATACAAAAAGATGCCAAGACAAAATGAGTATGGATTGTGCAACCTGTAGACTTGCTACAAGTTGTGTTGTTTGTAAAATGGTATTTCCTGCGTTAATAAATATGTTGTTTGAAGCAGATGATATTGCTTTACAGTACCTTAGTTTACAATAACACAGCATTTCCTGTTCATAGAATATTTTGCATGAGATCTTCAAATTGAAGGTGTTTTTTTAGCTTTATATTTTTTCAGGTAAATGGCAAATGGATTTTAAATGCAGATAGATTTCCTTGGTTGCTAAGTGAAAGTGCTAAGGAATGCTGTAGGTTATCTTTTTTACAAACTGTGAGGTTAATAGCATATGAAGCCATTTAGTATTTAACTGTAGTGTAGTTCTGTATATAGTCAAAACGGAATGGCAGATTGTTTCACAATCTGACAAAACATTCTGTAAAACTATGGTTTCTTATCATGCTTGTGGATTCTTAAATTTTATATTCCGGAAATCTTTATTGTTGGGACATTGGGTTTACAGTACAAGTTTGACTCAGATAGAGAGGTTTATAGCAAAGGCTGTTTGTAGGCATGTATGGACTGCATTGGAGGAATTCATATTAGTAATTGTTGATAACTTATCTAATATTAGGCATGGCACTTGCAATTTCCAACAATTGGTTTAGCTCAAAACTTGAAAAGTTCAAGCTTGTACATACTGTGCACAGGTATGTACTGTTCTTTACTGTAAGTTCATGGTGGCAGAGGATTAGAGAATAACATTACAGTAGGTCAAGGGTATCTTTCTACTAGGTACACCTGTCAGAGGAAAGAAACTGAAAGACCTGATGTATACACACACATATTATTTACATTGTAGTCTCTAGCTGATCAGCATACTGTAATGCCATTTTATCAAGAAGTAGTTATCCGGAAATACTTTCACAGTATTGAGAACATACTTGCAGTATATTATCAATTTCATGGGTACAAATACAGGAGTATTGTGTCTAAGTCAGACTTGGAGAGCGAGTACAGTACCTCTTCTTGAATACAAGAACATTTGTATTGTGAGTTTTGTCTCTGGTTGTTAGACTTGTAGATTGTGCACCATGTCATGAGTAGAAGTACAGATGTATTGTGAAGGGCCATGGACTTTCAACAATCACGGAAGAAAACGAAATTGACTTTTCTGCACACAATTTCACAAATTTAGCAAACATTATCGACTCAGAATACATGTAATTTTTTGAATAGAAACTGAGTTCAAGTCTTAAAACCATGTCAACTGAATGCTTGCATATACTGTACCAAAGACAAACACAGACATTTTACCATCTGAAATGGTTGCAAATTCACCGTGAAATCATCAAAACTTCTTGAAGTTACGATCAGAACACAAGTAGGACATTTACAAAAATCGGCAAAATTTTGCCAGTATAGGCTCCAGTTTGCCTATGCTGTAGTGTGTTAGGCTAGTCCGCTTGTGTGTTTCAAGTGTTTGCTGCCTTCAGGATCATAACCAGACAAGTTTAGGACTTGTGTTCAACATAATTACTCCAAAATCCGAAAATCATGGAAAGGGGCTATGCTTGAAATGGATTTTGCAGAAATTGGAAAGTTAAAAATGGAATTTTGTGATTTGTGATGTGGAAAATCAGTGGCCCTAATTGTGTCTAGTCAGTGTGAGTACCTTGTCATGAATACAAGTACAGACCTGTGTATTGTCTCTGGTTGTCAGACTTGAAGTGTGAGTACAATGTCAGGAGTAGAAGTACAGGTGTACTATCTCTGTAAGTATAACTCCACATTTTACACTAGTTAGCAACAAATGCTCAACTTTGAAAATTCAAGAGTATGAAAGAGCACAAGTCCAAATTTTCTCAGTGCAACTAGAGTCAAGTATTATAAAGTGTGAGTACAACTACTGTTTGAGGAGTACAGCTGTTCTCAGTGAAAGTCTTACTTGTAGTGTACAGTAGAGTAAAATGTAAACTTTTCCTCTTCACCAAAAATCAAGCCTGCTTTATAACTAGTACACAGTAGGTTACTTTTAGTTACAGTACTATGTGTAGGCATCAGGGCTTTAGCCAGCATGGTGAGATCAGGGAGTCCAAACAGTAAATTCTAGTGAAGTTTGTGTGTTAAAATGTATTAAATATATGGGGCAATCCAAAATTTTGGGAGTCCAAATGACTCCTGGACTGCTCTCTGGCTTAAGCCTTGGAAGGCATGCCTTTAGAAATAACTTTTTCTGCACTGTCAATAATGTGCAGTTAATGTGTATACTATACAGTTTATACTACCATTGTAAAGATCATAAAACTGACTTGCTTCCAGTTTATGTGCATTTGACTGGTACAGTCTTTGTGCTGTAGACCTTAAGAACTTCCTCCTAATCAGGGAAGGGAAAGAGAAAATCAATATTTGAATGTTGTAAATGTATGCTGACTAATCATCTTCACTACAGTCATATGGTGAATGCATGTTTTAATAAAGTGTCAACAGAATGGGTGATGTAGCTTGTACAGGCTTTCAGGTGACTCTGTATCCTGCTCAGGTATTATTTGAACCTATGTACCCAAATCCTCCTCCTACTGCTTCTTCTTTTTTTGAAAATTCTCCTTTATTATGTATTTGATATGCCATGTAATAAAAAAAAAACATTTGCATAACACCCACCCCCTATGTCATTGGAGATACTTGTATGCTGTGGTATAGTTATAGAGTAGTACCTACAAAACTGTTCTCAAGAAGTACTAAACATGGACTCATCTACAGTTCACACATAAATTGTAATGTAACACAATACAGGGTACCTTATTGAGGAATTGACCTTGGAAGTAAATAAGCTTCCACTTAATTCCTGTTTTGTCCTGTCAAATACCTGGAACTATTGTCATTGGTCCAGTTACGTGAGTATCTGTATAGTTGTGCATGCATCTATTGTATGTACAGGATGTACAACTGTACAGCACTGTACAGTTGCTTATCGTTTCGTAGAACTTTGTGAATCCAATTTCTCTTGGAGTGTCCTAAAATATCAGGAAGGCCAAAAGAAGATGACCTTGTTTGGCAGGCTCTAATCAGTCACACACTCTTTGACTTACACTACAATACAGAAGCATTTTGCTTCAGTATACCCAAGCCTGTCAAGTGGCTATACAAATTGCAGATACCGTTTGTGTATATAACACAATAATTTAAGAGTATTCGCCAATTTCTGATAAAGATGTGATGTACAGTTAATGGCAGGATTGTATTGCCAAAAGTGATTATGAAATTGATCATAGCATGAACTGCATACTACCCATCTGCCTAAGTTGAAGCTGTTCAAGACAGGTAAAATTTGATTTCTTGCATCCTGTACTTGCACTCTTACAGGGTCATCTTATGGTTTCTCATTAAGTTCCATACCCCCCCCCCCCCCATCCCACACACACACACACCTTCTAGGTTATAGAGCCTCCATTTACAGGTAGAGTTAGTTTTTTGCTTCCACTGGAAAACACAGTGGTCCACAGAAGTTTTCTAGCTGAAAAGCAGCGTAACTTGAAGAGAATGATAGTACTGATGTTCCTCTTCTTACCTCTCAAAAATATTTTTAGGCTAGACTTTCTCTCATGTCCTTGAGAGGCATGCTGTATTAAACTTTAAAGACAGACAGTCATCACCCCAAAGTATATTTTTAGTGTGGGGGTATCAAAATTCTCATTTGGTGACTGCTTTTTGATTGACATCAAAGTTTGAAAATTTGAAAGATGCAGAGCTCACATTCCACACAAGGCAGAGTGAGTGCTTTTATTACATTTTATAGCCTTGTATGCTCACCAAGACATGGCCTTAAGCAATAAAACAGGTTAATTCCTGCACAAGGAGGAGCTTCATACAGTTATGGGAGGAGCTGGAAGTTGCATAGTTGGGAGAATTGGAACTGTCTGGGATCATGAAAATTCCCCTTTAAATTTCAGTACTGCCTCAGTGCTGTACATTATTTGCTGTCCATTGGGAACCCTAGCTAATCATTGTTGTATTCAAAGTATGTTCTTTTTTCCTTAAGAGGTTTTTATTGTACATGTCCAGAATAGTTATAAAAGGCTTTTGTCTGACCACTACTGGTAAACTGTACTGTACATTTTAGACACCTAGATTTTAACTGTGTACAGTATGTTAGTTCCTAGTATGGAACTGCATGAGTTGTACAGAACAGTTATGTTTCACTGATGCTTAACAAATTTATTTCTGTCTATTACCAGGCAGTATGTACGTCTGTGCCCACAGTAAAAGGTCAGTTTGGTTGTACCAGTGGGATATCATACCTCAAATGTTGTTTTTAAACACACTGGAACTCCTTGAATCATTAACATTTTCACTGTCCTTTCTAGTTTCACTTCCTCAATAAGTTTGGTATTCCTACATTGTTTCGTTTATTCAGGGACTGACACCCTTCCTTTGCCATCCTACAATTTTGCATACTTTGTAAAACGATTTGTTTTGAGGGAACTTTCTGTCAATGCAGGAACTCTGGTTTAATTTTCAAAATATTTCTTCAGTGCAAATGTAATGTACAGTAGGTACAGCAATCTTATTTCAAGTAAAAGTGTTTTTTGTATCCTGTTGTACTGTACTTTTGCCTTTACCAGTGTTCATTCTGAGGTTAACTTTCCCCTTAAACTTGGTATATTATTTTTGGAGTAACATGTCACGTAGAGATACTGTAACTTATTGTAATTGTAGTAACAGTAATACAGTTGGTAGTAAAAGTGAACTGCTACCAACCAATGGAATATAAATTATTGGTAATTAATAGTAAGAGTTATATTATAGTTTACAGGGAAAATGCAGTCACCCCAAACTGAATTAGTATAACAGGGTATCCTAATTCGTGAATGGCTCTTTTAAATCATGTATAACAATTTTGTAACTGAATTTTTTAAATTTATGCAAAGTGATGGCTTTGTTTGTTGAGAATGCTACATTTGTGTTCTGAAACATGAAGGATACTTGCAAAAGAAATAAGAGGAGGTTTGTAGCATTTAGTTCATGTGTCAGAGTAAGTTTGGAGTGACTGCTTATTCCCTTTAACAACCCTGGTTCTGAGTATATGGTGCTAATATATACAGGGAGTCGCTATTTGACAAATCGTAAGTCCCTGGTCTATGTACTGTACCAGCTGGATAAAAATAGAATATTGTAGTTGAATATTGTCTGCAGCTCTGCATCAGGTTGAAAATTTGGCCGTTCCAATTTTGAACATTGAACGTCTCTGCAAATGGGGGTAAAATAAATTACACAAGAAGTTCAATGATATCCTTTAAACAGAGCTTAATTGGGCTTTTTTGCTTCCAGACCACCACTAGGTCCTTGTTGCCCTGGACACAAGGGATATCACTGACCCACACAGGATGCTACTGTATGGCCTCCCAATTTGGAAATGTTTGTCAGTTGTACAGTATCATTTGCCTGGCTAAAACAATTTCTTTAGGTTGAGAGTTTGCTAGTTCCTGTCTTCTAACATCACACTTTTGTCTTATTTAGTGCACCATGACAGCCATTCAGGCCCACCTCGTTTATTGTAGAAATATGATGAGTTTGAAATGCTAGTTTGTCAATCAGCCGCACACGTGTCTAATCTATGATGATGCAGTAGAATGTAGTACTGTATGTAAAGCCATCACAACTTGAAGGCATCAAAGGTCAACTCTACTGACTCACTGTGCATGCACTACACTGTACTGTATGCAACAATTTTTACCAAAGCTTTTACGGTAAGAAGAAACAACTGGACAGTTGGTTTAGCCCTACACCAGAAAGTACTGTGTGTTTGCTACAGTGTATGTCATGCTCAACCCCCCTCCCAGTACGGTACAGGACAGTGTGGTAGTGTAGCCATGTTATTGTTTAAGCTCATGCAAGTTAAGTTGCGATGCCTTCTTTATACATACTAATGTACAATGACCAAAATACACCAACATCAGTACTGTACAGATGAACCAATCTCCCGGTATCTTACAAAAAAGCTGTCAACACTGTGGATACCAGTCAGTACTTCATGTTTTCAAACTTAAGTTTTATATTAATTTTATTTGAGCTGTTCTTCTTTATGCCTTCTTTATACATACTAATGTACAATGACCAAAATATACCAACATCAGTACAATACTGTACAGATGAACCAATCTCCCAGTATCTTACAAAAAAGCTGTCAACACTGTGGATACCAGTCAGTACTTCATATTTTCAAACTTAAGTTTTATATTAATTTTATTTGAGCTTTTCTTCTTTACGCCTTCTTTATACATACTAATGTACAATGACCAAAATATACCAACATCAGTACAATACTGTACAGATGAACCAATCTCCCAGTATCTTACCAAAAAGCTGTTAACACTGTGGATACCAGTCAGTACTTCATGTTTTCAAACTTAAGTTTTATATTAATTTTATTTGAGCTTTTCTTCATTAATTCACTTTTCTTTCCCATTTTCATTGCAGGTGTTCTGTAACTGTGACTGGTATTATAAATTTCAGTTAATTGCCAAGTGTTTCATGGTAAATAGGTGGGTAAACTTTGCTGTATTCTGTTTTGGCTTGCAGTTGCTGGCTTGCAGCTGGCCTGTTGTGCTACAAAAGTTCTTAATATGTATAAGACCTTGTCAGTTATGTTGTATGAGGACACTGAAGTATTGTAACTTTGAAGTGTTTTTTAATTTTCTGTGCATTAAGTCAGTTTTTAAGTTCCCAAAAAGCTTTTTGACACACAAGATAGAATTTTGAGGCATTTAAGGCAGTGTGTACAGTAGTAGATGTACATCTAGAGCCAAGTACAGTTTAATATGCATCACTGTAAATTATGAATTGCAAACTATCTTTTGTGAAATATTAACAAGTGGATAGGGGTGATTGTATAAACCTGGTTATCATGATTGTGATAGTGACATGAGTTGTACAGTAAATCTCATATTTACCGTGGACATGATAGCAAGCAAACTCCAGTTAATACTTTAATAATATCCAGCTTTAAAAGTAACCTCATTAATTTCCCTCAAAGGACTGAGGCAATGTAAATAGTAATCATGAATAACAAACTGAATACAACTGCCTCTTTAAAATGGGAACATGTGAAAATGGTCTTTTTCACACTTCTCACATACATATGCACATTAATGATTGTAGGGGCTTAGTATATAAAAAACTGAAAAGTATGCATTGGGACTGTTACATTTAAATGGATAAAGGAACGATTGACAAATGGTGCCTAATTCAGCCAGACGTTAAATGGATATTCTCTTAAAAACAACAGAAGTTAAGCATTTTTCTTGCCCATGTTTGGCTTTGATATCTTTTCATTCAAAGAATGTTTATTTCCCAGTTTTATGAGCGAAGAAATCTCCAAAAATAAAGTGTTGTAAGATAATGACTCTTTATTCATGGCATGACCCTCATAGACTAACAGTAGTATAATGCCTTAAACAAAATGCAGTGCTTTTGTCATCTGATTTGTAGCACTAGCCCAAATCTGCTTTGTTACTAGCAATAGGGCTCTACAAATTACTGTACTTCACCAGTAATGAGCATTATTCGCTACTCACTAGTAGGTTTCACCCTACGGATAGAGATTGTGACGATAATGTGATGTTGCTGCACAGTGAAATGCTCAATTTCAGGAGCCTCATGCACAACTACACAACGTTAAGTTTACAAGTTACCTGTGAAAAACATCACAAGGTCATTTTCACATAGTAGCTCATTTTCACATAGTAGCTAATTGACAAGCTCTTTATTAGCCATTGGCTAAAACCTTTTTGGTCAGTAAAATTGAAGCCAAAATAATTGACATCAGTAGTCCAAATAGCTGTGCTTGTGTTGCCTAAAATTTCAATCAATTAAAACATTTCTTTAGCAAAAAAGGCAAAAACATTTGTGTTAAGAAACATCTGCAGCAATGTATGTTATTCTTGAAATTTTGATTGTAATGGATCAAATTTCCATGCTTAGGAGAGTCAGATTATTTACAATCACTTTTGGGCATGGGCCTATGATGTACAAATGCAGTAAACACAGCCTAACAAGAGTGCAATAACCTTTATTAGGGCTGAGCTATGCTGCGCTCACCGCTAAAGACATCACATGTGCCAAAATACACAACTCCATTGGTGTTAAATTTGTCATTACAATGTGAATTAACACCGTGCCATGTGGGAAATACTAGGGTAAAATTATCATTGCTGAAAATATTCATGAACAGTTACAAACAGAGCTATAACTGAGCCCAGTAAGCATCATAGTAACCCTGCTAAGTGGGTTGTAGCTATGACGGTGGCGCCGGTCGGACAAGCTGGAATTCAAGCTTACTGACTGCCACTCAATGTAATTTGTCAGCTTACAGACTGGCACCTGATTTCCTAAAAATTTGTGGTTTATCGAAATAAAATACATCTTTTCTTTGACCCAATAGTGTATTCTGACCACAGAGTGCAATATCCATGGCCAAAATCCAGTGTTGCATCAGTTTAACATACTAGCAAAGTGTTACCCAAGAGCAAGGCAAGAGCATACCCTGTTCTGTCCTCTAATTGGTTAAAATTAAAGTGCTCTAAATGTCTCAACAGCTTCCACTTTGTGACTTTGGTTAACTGATCATGTCAGAATATACTCTTTAAATCAGTTTGATAATACAGTATTATTGGGCCTTGTAAGGTAGTTTCATTCATTGATGATTTTGGGTGAGCGTAAAAGTTTTTCGGTGAAATGGTCCCTAGATCTTGACATAAAGGTTTAAAAAGCAAGTGCATGTTGGGATCATCATTGTGCATAATCATTATAGCCAGTTACTGTATGCATTACACCTGCATATGTTTGATACCAACTCTGGACACCATTTAAATAGTTAAGGAACATTTACTCCATCCTTTAACGTTTACAAGATAAGACAGATATTAACAGTCATAGTATATGTAACATTTAGCATAAAATACTGAAGCATGATATTCGTAGGCTGGTGCAATATAAAGCTGAAAGTAGTTTATCAGAAGTAGGGCCAATGATTTTCCGCTTCACAAATCACAAAATTCCGTTTTAACTTTCCAAATTCCGCAAAATTCTGTTTCAAGCATAACCCCTTTCCGTGATTTTCGGATTTTGGAGTAATAATGTTGAAAACAAGTCCTAAACTTGTCTGGTTATGATCCTGAAGGCAGCAAACACTTGTAACACACAAGCGACCCAGCCTAACACACTATAGCATAGGCAATTTGGAGCCTATACCGGCAAAATTTTGCTGACTTTCGTAAATATTCTGCTTGTTTTCTGATCGTAACTTTAAGGTGAACTTCTTAAATTGCAGAAATCTCTCTCTACAACTCAGATTTGTTCTACAGTTCTGTGTCAACCATGCGTGAGTCACCACCACCATTGCAACATTCATCATGGGAGGATTGGCAACAAGTTTGCATCCCAGACCAAGCAAGTTGCAGAAAACCACAGCCCTGACATAGGCATTCACTGTATTTTTGTGTTTATCTTGCATTAGTAGTCAGTATGTAGAAAATGCTATTTTCAGTTATTCTCAAACATGACTGAACTGTGAAGCAGGGCCCCGGTCACGGGGCGCATTCCAGAAAGAAAAAAAAAAAAAACCCTCTCAGTTGACTTTAGAAAATACCCTCTCAGTTGATTGAATGATTCTGTTCATTTAAAAGAGCTGTGGAAAGAGCAAGGGCATATAAAATGTTGCAAGTGCATTGATAGGTGATTCCACATGGATTATATTTGATAACATATGGTTTCTACAAGTATTGAACTATTTGCAGAGCTTTCATTTTCAGTAATCAGCCAATGTTCATTCAACGTATGTTCTTGAATTGTACAACCACCCCACACATCACTGTTGTCGGTACTGTGGTTTACTTTATTTCTGAGACAAAAAATTTCCCTCTTGGCCAAAGGGCCACTTATTTAGCTATTGACGGAATTAAACTTCCAAATGGTAGTCCAGGAATGCATCAACCTAGCACCAGTTGAAGAGAGCAAAGTGGAAGGAATGGTGACTTCCCAACACATAATTATATGCATGTCAGCATGGTTTATCTGCCCTTTTCCTAAATTTTCAATGTTTTGACATGTTAAAGAACATTTTTCTTAAAACATTAAGTGAACCCGTGGGCTGCACCTACTGTGCCTGTTGGCCTTGTTTGAGAATCAAGGGTCTAGACTGATCCCAGTTGTGCTGTATTACAAATGAAAATTCTGCCTTGTCTACAATGTATCAGACTTACAATACAGACTTCATACAACTCATCAGACATGCAAGTACTGTATAGTCAGATTTCGTAACCATAGCCATAGTGTGATTATTGTGTGGATCGTAACTGTGGAAACATGACACCAATTATGTGCATTGTGAGAGGTGTCTTTATTAATTTGAAAAAGCAATTATGGACTGTTATGTGATGATTCAGTCAGTAAGTTAGCAATACTAATGAATTCCAAAGTGAAATACTTTTTCTTTCCTATGCTTTCAAATTGAGAGATGTAGTTAAATCCCAGTTTTCTTTTTTCAGATTCATTATCAGACAGCGCTGAAGAAGCTGTACTAGATGAGTACTATTTGAAAGGTTAGTCAGGATAGGGTTGTGTAAGTATTCGTGCATAGAATATTCCACCCTTCAAAGTTGATTTGTAGGGCAATGTACAATTTCTGTGCAGACGATTTACGCCATGGTATATACTAGATCTGTCAGGTTTAGATGTCTGCAAGTCATGTCAGATGCTTCAGGGGTGCTTTCGCAGTTTTGTGAATGTTTGAAAGATAGCTGAAGGACAATTTCTTGACAGTCATCAGATGGCATGAGGACACGTCTCTTCTTCTCATCAAACCTAGCTAGTAATTTGCAGATCGTTTTGTAAGTCTTGTTCAGACGCTGTGTGGACTGATTGTGACAGGTTTTCATGGGGATCCGTAATCTGCAAGGTTGGATATGAGTGGTGGAAGAAAGAGTCTCTGCTCTATGTTATTCTTTAGAGGTGGAGCTTGAGGGATTTAGTGTGGGTGGTTTATTTTACAAGATGAGAAGTGTCAGAAAAGTGTAGAAGTAGAGATCATTTTACTTGAACTAAAAGTAAAAACAATTGAAACTTTCTCTAGGTATACAGTAAAACCCTGTTTATCAAAACACATCGGGATGGAAAGGTGGTTAAGATAACGGAAAAGTTCGGATCAACAGGGTTTCAAGTTTTGGCCTTAAGAACGTTACACTGGGTCCCTGAGAAAGAGTGCCAAAACTTTTCCCAAATAATTTCAGAGTGGCTTGCAAAATAAGAGAAAAAATGCCCAAAATAGCTATAATTTTTTGTGGCTGATGATATTACAAAGAATTCTGTAGACATGTAAAAAACCCAGAGATTCCATTCCCAAAATACAAGCCTACGGCTCCTAAATGGCCACAGCATTTTACATACTAAACTTGCTTATGCTGAAAAGAAGCTCTCAGTATCTTGGGGGACATCTAGAGTAAAAAGTTGTAATAAATTTCCAAACAAAATTGGACACTGGTTTAACAAACCCTCAAACAGTCATTTGCAATGTTTTTGTAAGGTGTACTGTTGTCAGTATTTTTAGGTATGAAGCCTACTGCTATATGTACTTTTCAGAACAAGTGAAACTAGGTCTTACATTATCCTATCCTATGTTGTATGTAGTATATTGAGCCTGTACCGACTCATGACTCTTAGCAAGTATTTCCTTGCAAAGGTACAGTTTTTCTTCCAAATTTGACATTGAGTTGTAAACTGTTGTCTTTTCCCAGGTGCATGCTGCTTTGAATAGTCATTGTGACATCTTACTGTGAATGTCAAAGTTCCGAAAAAATTTCTGTATTTCTTCTGAAATTTTTGTTGAGTTTTGCCTTGTAATGCACCAAAAACTTTGTGGATACTGCCTCATTTGTGTTGGATGCAAGTCTGGTAAAATCACGTAGCCAGTTCAGATAAACCGGGTTTTGGATAAACGGGGTTGGGATAAACATGGTTTCACTGTAGTTGGAATATTACACAAGATGCTTCATCAGATGCAAGAATAAAATTTTGTTCATATCCATTATTGATAGTAGCTGAGATTTTCTGCACATTGCCCTGTTAAGGCTTTTCAGTAATCAAGAAAAATGTTACTGTACATGCATGGAGATGCCTCATCTGGGGTTGAAATATTGGGTAAAGCCAAAGTTCAGCTAGAAATAGACCAAGGAAAGTCAGGAAAAGTCAAACTATGTTTTTCTCATTTATCTTTGAATACACCACAATAAAGCTTTAGGCCATCAGCTCTGCAATCTGTGGCATACACTTCCTTAATTCTTAAGTCAAACAAAAGGATTCAGATGAAAACAGTGCAATGCAATGTATTATACTTTCAGTGAGACCGTTTTAGCAGTTAAAAGGCTAGAATTGACCAGATAAAAAATCATCATGCCCTTTCTGATGCCAATTAGTACTACTGTACCATGAAAAGTCAGACTTGAGTAATTTGGCATCAAGTCTGCCAACTTCTAGGCCATAGGCTCTATCTACTTTGAAAATATGGTAAGAAAAAATTGAGACATTGAAAATGTCAGTTGATATCAAGGTAAATGTCTAGAAGAGTTGACACTCTGGGGTACTTCAGGACACCCCTGGGTTTCCTTGTTTACCTTACATATTCCTAGCAACCAAAATTTTTGTAGAAATTTTCAAAGAAATTTACAGAGAGGCTCATAAACTGGGAGTCCCAACCCTTGGCATTGATAAAAGAGAGAAGATCTTAAGTTCTTGTGGTTCTGAACAGTGCATGTTACAGTATGGAGAAGATTCAAACTTTACGTAACTCTTGCAATATTGATACTTGTGTAGGTAATGTACATAGTTTAGATGTGTACATTATTCCTTCAAACTGTTCCTTTATCAAAGGGAAAAGAAATTTTTGTATTTGTATTATCTTGATGAGGGTTATTTATTCTTCTCAGGTTCTATAGGATGGTGTAATGTATTGTATAGTCATTTAGTAGTCATTATTGTCACCCAGTCACATGATCACAGCATGATCATGGTCATAGCACCTAGAGACCCTAGTTTAGTACTGCACATGTGACAATTTAGTGCATAGCTAGGGACTGATTTAAGGTCCAGGCCTCCATATAAAGGACAATTGACAGAAGTATTATTAAGAAAAGTGCAGTAGGTTCTCGCATCCAGAAGATGTTAGTACAAACAACCCCTTTGACAAATCATGACCAAACTAGCTATGACATGATATGTGGATTGTTCGTGCTGTTTTTGACAAGTAAGTGTAGGGAAGTAATGTTGGTCTCGTTAATGTTTTCTCTGGACACTCTCGGTTTGTTGTTATATTGCACAGTGGATTAATTTGAAGTCTTGCTTTCCATTTCAAAGTTGAGTTTTGATGTAGTGCAGTACCAGCTAGGCCAACTAAATTTCACCTGCTGTGTGAAACAACAGACTTGTATTGTATGTGAGGTAGATCCTGCCTTTTGTTTTGTATGGATTTAAGGGAGATGATGGAGTGATTTTTACTGTTTTAGTGATTAAGTTACAGTGTACATTGAGCTATAGTGCTACTTCCACATTGCACTAATATGCATGTATTCTGGGCAGTGGCAGTCCCTCCCCTCGCATGATGTATTGATCAGTAGAACTGTAATTAAACTTCAACTTCCAAGTAAGCCACGCTTAATTGTAAGAGACTACGTAGTAGTTCTAACATAAGTGTCCTTTCATGGTGTGTAATGCATTTGTAAGTCTTTCAGTAGATATGAGACAAAAATAAGTGCATTTTGTTTTACTTTGTATTCATGTGAATGTCTCACACATTGCACATGGATTAAATTGTGTTTGGTTCATGCTTTACAACCGAAGTCAATGACAGCACACTGGATATTCTTCAAAGCTTAACTTATTTTGTAAATATCAATGAATTTATTTTGTCTTTCTTTCTACAGGTTTCTTTCCATTATCAGCATCAAGATATGAATGATTGAGACTTTTTTCAGAAAATCATACTTTTTGAGATCATCGAAAACTCTGGGAGACACAGACCTCCTCTGGTGCTACCATCATGAATATGTTTAAAAGTGACTTTCGGGTAAGTATCAATCTATGTATTGAGCAGAAATCTCTTGGAGAGACTTAATGTCTTCTTATTTCTGCAGTAAGATGTGAATCATTGATAGGATTTGTGAAACAGACCTCTCAAGATAATCAAAACTGTATTAGAAACGGACTCCCAAGGAAGGTTCCGATTTCCAGGTAAGTCCCCATCTATTTACAGGGTGAAAATTTTGTGAGAGGTAATCCTTTCTGTGAAGTATAATGTATTTGAAAGGTTTTGGCATATTCATTGCTACCTATTTGTACATGTCACTCACCTGTGTAGGAAGGATAATGGTTTCCTGTCTCTTCTACCATAACTTGGGTGATTGAAGTTTGCCCACATGGTAGAAATGGGAACTTGCCCCATTAGGTCCATATTAAAGATAGAGTGTAGAAATACATACTTTATAAAATGTATTCTGTATCTTGTGGTGTTGATGCGGTATTGCTGTTGTGTTGATGTAGTGTTGATATCTTTGTAATATCTAAAACATAAAGAGTGCTACAAATTAATTCCTTTTAAATGTAGCAACTGTTTATGATGTCAGTATAAACTGTGAAGGCTTGATAAGATATATCATAATGATCTTTAAACATCAGTTACCATCAAGTGTGCACTGTTGTGACATCAAATGAGCATGAAATTGTCACTAATAGCGCTAAAACAACTTTAGCAACATGTCTGTTGCCAGTTGAAAATTTTATGTATGAAGTACATGTGACAAAATCATCTTTATGGACAATGTGACCCATGTAAACACTTATGGTCCTCTGATAGCTAGGGCAGTACTCTGGACTTTTGTGTGATACTGTTTAGAGTCTGGCAATACTCTAGACTCTTAAGTGATACTTTTTAGAATCTGGCAGTACTCTGGACTCTTGAGTGATACTGTGTAGTCAGATTCAGTGTGAATTTTAGTCTTAACCCTTTCAGTGCTACAGGGGATTAAATCTACCCAAGAGGTGGATGGTGTGTTCCAGGTATCTGTTCATTGCACCCTGCTACCTGTCATTTCTGTAATGTATAGAATAAGCGTAGAGGATGCAATTCTGCAAAAATTGGTATGAAACATGTTGTACAGTTACATGGACATTTCTGGAGAATTTGCAGTCATACACAGCTGTTTGATGTAATTAGTGGAACACGGAAGAGGATGCACTGGGTAAAATAATGGCCTATCTACCCAGTGATGGTTATCTTTTTGTGAGAGCAATGTGGCAGTTATGGAGAATGTGACTTAAGCCTGAGGGAAGGCCTTTAGGGTTAGAATAACATTGTTAAGGCCTGTAGAATAGAGCCAAGGACAGGTTTGCATCTACATTTAGAAACATTAGTGGAGTACAAGCAGCAATGCTAGTGCTGGCATAGAACTACTTCTTAAAGGGAACTGCAATCTCCCCAATTGGAATTAGTGTACCCCACCATTCTTATTCATGAATAGATCTATCATGTGACAATGTGCTTACTTATTAGTAAGGTCATGCAGTGTAATTCTTTTCTTTACCTTTATTATCAATATTTATATTCAGAAACACCATGAAAGGTTGATGTAAAATAAACTTGGGATGAATGCTTATTCCCTTTAAGGCCTATGCCTACATTAGTCTTTGTTTTGGTCACGAACATCTTTAGTTTCAATTATATCAGTCTAACTAAACACATCCAATTATTCACATATCACCAATTACCATGTAAAACAACATTTAGTTTGTATCACTTCTTTGTACAATGCTTAAAAATAACAGCAAGTCACTGACCTGGTGTTATGTAAGTAAAACTCATTTTCTTCAACTTTGATGTTCAACACAATTCAGGAAGAGAAAGTTCTAACAATTCATTTTGAAAACACAACACAAACAGAATATTCTGTGTACGATTTAGTTGCAGTTTGGAGGGCATTAAATGGAACACTGAAATTGTTTAAAGTGCAAAGAACTTTGAAGTCATGTTGGATTATTCTTGTTATAGGATAAAATGACAATGATTTGATCTGTTACAGTTCACAACAGTTCTTGTAGCTTAGGACAAAATTTGTGACCGCTTAAAAAGATCCCATCAGATCATGACAAGCGGAGTGTCCATTTATGTATAACGGTTGTAACACCTGGTATGCTAAAAAAAAATGTTAATCTCACAAAACTTTTCAGAATAAATTAATGTTTTGGTACTTTTCTTATTAGTTTCATTGAAATCAAGATAGCTTTTAGTCTCTCCTTTCCTTTGATCTTTTTTCTTCGTTTTCCTTAAATTCTTTTTCTGGTAATGTGTTAATTTGCACACTGTTCTGATCAGCTAGTTCAAGTACCATTCAATCTGCCTGGGACTCAACTACTTACCTACATAACTGGTCAGCGTGTAGTTTATATATGTACAGGAAGAGAATGCTTAGTATTGACAGGAGCAAACTTCACATAAAAATCTAGGCTTGATACTCATTATAAATCAAAAGTCTGCTAGCATTTTTGTAAAATGTGTTGTGTGCCTGAATCCATTATGTAAAGCTACCCAAACTTCCACAGACTACATGAATACATGATGCAAAGGAAGTGAAGAATTTTGTAAAAAGCCTTCATAGTGTAGATTAGAATTTGCCAGAAATTTAATCCAATTTTGAATTCCACATGAACTCTTCCTATAAGTGAAGTCCATGGTAGTTTTTTTTATCTCTGCACGGAATTTAGGACCACGCATTAATTGGCCTCTACTGATGATGACTGCACACATTCAAAATATAATTATGGCCTCTATTAAGTAGAAATAGATGTTCACAGTATTGTCAATTATTTTACATGGCAAATTTGAAACTTAGCGTAAATTAAGCAGTGTAAGGAAAGAAGAAGTAAAAGAAAGGAGTGACATTTAAAAATGTTTATTCATTTCACACAACCTTGAAAACTTTTAAGTATATTACTTGTTATTCACATAAGGATCCCACAAGTGGGGCACTCACAGGGTAGATGGAGCTTCTGTTCTGAGAGTTATATACTGGGCTGATTAAAAGGTCTCAAATATTGGGTTCAAAACAACAAAAATAAAGGACAAATGTTTGGTTTAAACTAGCCACTTTACTTCCTTATGCATGTACTGTACAGATAGCTTTATTTTGATTTACAGTATTGCTATGGCTGAAATTATCAGGTAATGTGAAGCCATTATTTTATAGATATATTTCCTCTTGGGATTAGGTATCAAGGTGCCTTAAGAATAGGTGGTACCCAGAATAATTAATGGATAGGCCTACTAATATTCTTCAGATACCCTCATATTGTATAGTAATACAGTACAAATCTCTCACCTACAGTACATGTTCAGTGTTCCTTTTCCTGTAATTATAAAAACTACATGCTGCCCTCTATTAAATTTGCTTTGGCATGCAGATTGCAGAGGTCTGAAAACCTGAATCATGACATATTTAATACACAGCTTACCATAATTGTTGAGGTTTATGTTTTATAGTTTGGCATATTGGCTTATTTCATAAGGGCACTGTTAAGAGATAATTGAGGGAATGTTAGTGAAATTGATAAGTGTGATAAATCAGAATGCCAAGTACCAACCATTGATGTAAATCATAAATATTTAATTGTGCAGTTGTGTTGCAGAAGGTATAGCATCTACACATGATTAAAGTGTAGCCTGCTGATATGAAAGTTATCCTTATGATTGATAGGCCTTTATTTGAATTAAAATTTGAACTGCAACAGTATTTAAAGGGAAAATGCAGTCACCCCATTATTTGAACTAGTGTACCCTAGTACCTTAATTCATGAATGGCTCTGTGTAAGTATGTGATGGTATTTTTATTATTGAATTGTTCAGTTAATACAGAATAAGCACTAAGTTTATCTTTAATATGAAATATTTTTGTTTGGATACATCATGAAAAATGTTTGTAAAGGAGATAAGAGGAAATTTGTCAGATTTAGCTGATGTTTGCAAGTAAATTTGGGGCGCCTTTAATGGCAGTCTCATTACTGTGGATTTGAAGTGATTTCCTGTTTCAGATGTGCCAATTTCTAAATAAGTATGAAATTTTTACATAGTAGCATGGACTTTGGTATTGCCAAGTTAATAAGTATGAGAGATATATGATGTTTTGAAATTGGCTGTAAGCCATCAATTTTCTTTGTAACTTTGTCTAACAGGTCATTTTATGGACCTAGTTGATCATGTCCCAAGGTATTGGTCTTTCAGTAAAGTGTAGGTGATACATCATGAAGATGAGTGATAAACAAATATTGGAAGAAGAATAGTACAAACTCAATGTTTTAAAAAGTATAAAACACTTTGCATGAGTAGAGTGCAGAAACAGTTCTTGGTTAACACACAATACAATCATTTCATTTCAGAATTGAGTGTAGCACCCCCTCTATGTCACAAGCAGAAAGATTTTTCCATATTCACCTTCACATACTGTAATTTTAACCATGAAAATGCACTGAAAGGAAGTATGAATAAAATTGTTACTAGTCCCTTCGTCACAATGTTCACAGTATCACCTAGAGCAGTGGTGGGGAACCTTGAGCCCATGGGCCATATGCAGTCTGCAAGACCGTTTCATCCAGCCCACAAGACAATCTGTAAATGCAATTTCAGATACACACGGTTCTAAATAAATAGTTATTAACCTACCATTTCTCTTGCTCACCATTTGCGGGATAGTTGAGGTAAGTATACCTCGTCATGCCACTAGTCTTGTAGTAAAATCAAGGAAATTGGCAGCTCCAAGGGAGTAGGCCTACTACAGCCCACAGTATACACAATATAGCATATCTGAACAGATGCAGAACCTTACATGGTTTGAAGATACCCCAGAGCTTCTTGTTTCTGGTGGAACCTCAAAGGTCCCCCCAAGGGCGACTAGGCTGCTCCCTATTCGAGATGAGCTTCGCGTTCCTTCTGTACCCATGGCGTCATTGGTCTGCGAATGGTAATTAGTATCAAAATGACCCTTCATTGGAAAAAGTTTTCCTACTCCTGCCCTAGAGCAATGCCTGTAAATACAAGTACTTAAAATCATAATGTTGCTATTAGTTAATTCTCTTGTTTTTGTTAATCTTGGAATCTACTTCAAACCCTCCCCCCTACTCTTGATGAAATTACATTCAAAGCAGTGGAAATATTCGGCACTGTAGATTATTCAGTGGGTCAGTACAGATACTGTAGCAACAGGCATATTGCATGATCCCTGTTTTGCTGAATAGGCCTATGTAAATCATTTTACAAAGATAATATGAAAGTGATTTTCACTTCCTCAACAATGGCATCTCCCTACCCTTTCCCTCCCCTCTTTCTCATGAAAGGCAGGAAGATCAATTCCTTGTTTGCAAATATCACCTACCAATATTTAAAACTTCTGCCCAAGTGGCACCTTCCCACATCCCCCACCCCCATCTTCCATTTTATCCTTCTTTAGAAGTTGATCTCATCTCACACATATATCATTTCTTACTTGAAACTTGCTAATCCTTCATTACATTATTAGCACAGAACTGACAGATGTTCAAATAGAAATTGCTTCAGTGAAAATTTTGTGAAAATGAATGTAGTTAGTTAGATGGGGTTTACGAAAATGAATGTAGTTCACATGTAATCCTCCTGCCTCTCAAGGAATCTTCCTCCCCTCTGTAACACACCATGGCAGTAAAATGTATGCTGACATTATCATAAATGCAGCAGTTGTGACTTGGAAAAACTGATTTATAACTTTCTGCAAGTTATGCAGACAGTGCTGTGGATTATTATCTGTTGAAATTAAGGTGAATGTCTTCATTACATACAACTTGGCAAGGTAAAATACACTTCATTTAATTTGGGTACTGTCGTTTAACCATTTGTGGTGGGTTATTTCGAGATGAACATATTTTTTACATTAATTTTTTTTTTTTGTCTCTTCCGTGTTGATTTTCTTTTGGCGATACATTTACAGATTTACAGTATGATGGTAGTTTTTCCTGATTCTACTTTTTTTTTACCTCTTGAAAGATAATTTCTTCCTAAAGAAGCCTCCAGTTATAATGTTGAAAACTTGATGCTTCATTTGCATAGTAAATGGAGACAAAATATTGAAGGAACTGAAAATTAAATCGAGAAACAGCCATAACACATACCAGAAAATTTGAGAGGAGAGATGGATGTCTGAAGTTACTCTCTGAGAAGAACATTGGGCAAGTAATCTCAGCATCTTGTCATCACAGTCACTTTCAGAAGTGTATTGATTTTTTTTATGTAGTAGGATTGAATCGAGAAAGGCCAGCACACAGGGTATGATTAGCATGGTCGAAGAAGGCTCAGCATTGTTGTTTCAGATGTGGCTGTCTCTTGAAGCCTGGATGAGGCAGACATGGGAAAGAAAATTCACTCAAAATTCTGGGAAGGATTGCGATGTCTGTCAGACTGCCTGTAGCATTTAATTTCTCATTTGAAAGGAGGAGGCCAGTGTGAGGCACTATTTATACAACAGAGGGGAGGTAGCTATCTTTTGTCTTTACTCTCAACACTCTTAGATGACCACCTTTTTGAATAAGAGACATTCATGTTACATAAAGCTTTGCATGGTACAGCATATACCAGATTATGGTTGGTCATGACATGACGACATGAGCAAACATCTAAACAAGTGCCCCTGAAATACACTTGAATATCATTTTGCAGCTACTCTTCTGCACCACAACACCCAATCTCATCCCCATCTTAAAATTAACAAAATTAACAGAACACAAACCACAAGGGAGGCTTTTTTTTTGTAAGACATAAAATGCGGACATTTTCAAGCTAGCAATTCGTCAAATGCAATATGAAAAGGCCAGCTGATAACACTAATAGTTAAGATCAATTTAACTTCTACTCAGTAATCTCGGCGAGAGGTATGGCTTAGTTCTGAAGGTGGTCTTTCTTCCAACTCCAGAAAATTGAGAGCAACCTATATTTGTTTCTCACATGGAAAATGTTCTGCATGTCAAGGCCAGAAATGTTTGTAATTAACATAGTTAAGGGTGTTGCTTGAATGTTGATCTCAAGAAGGGGACAGATCCTAGATACAGCAGTGGTTACATTGGATAGAAGAGATAGAGAGAGCTCAAAACTCATTGGCCATGTTCCCACTTGATCTCCCAATGCTGATCTCTCCAAGCTCAGTCAACTGGAAAATTTTGTGGCCAACAGCAAGAGTGTTCCCATTTGAACTCCTAGGTGAGATCTGATCGCATCCTTCAGTTCAAGCGACAGAAAGTTGGCTCATTGAAATTATGTCTGCAGGTCATGTTTGTTTACACAGGGTGTGTGGCGCAGGATATGAGACTACAGGTAAGCTGTGCTACAATAGTACAGTCTGCGGAAGTATGTCATTAGTTTGCTTGCATCTCAGGTCATGTTGATCCCCAGTTGTACTTCCACTGACTTTTTTTGATCGCCTGCGGCAGTCTGATCCTCCCTGAAGGGGCGATCAAGCTCTCGAGATCTGATCCGGGGAATGAGAGTGTTTCCACTTGCAAATTAATGCCCTGCTCGGGAGCAGATCCAGATCTGCTCGTACTCAAGTGGGAACTACTATCCAGCCTAAAGTTGGACATCTGGACTGTGTTAACTGGTGTAAAAAATTTTTGTGAAGTATTATTTGCAGGCTTTGAAGATAATTTGCATAGTACATCTAAAGGTCACTATCGATTGCAGCAATTCTGATGGTCCCATGTATTTGGGACTGCCTACAAAAAAAAAGCAGATTGAAAAAGTTGAACCAGGATCTATGGATACAGCTTAATTTGCCTTTTTTGAGGAAACCAGGCCAGATAAGTACCTTTTCACCTTCCCTGGTCATGTTCTCAAAGTCAAACCCCATGACTTCAACAGGTGCCAGCCACAAAGATAGCAACTGTCAAGACAGTCAGTGACATTTTACAATGCAACTTATTGAGTATTCTTAGTATCTGGCCCAGTAGAATTGATTGTTTGGTACATGCCAAGTCATTTCCTGTACCCTAAACAACTCAGCATAGGAAGTCTCTAACAGTAGCCCACAGTTTATTTGGCATGACTAGTTATGGTTAACTTTCAGGCAGTGCCATTGCTACACATTTGTCATCAGGGCCAAAAGTTATATTAGGTAGGGGCTGGTACTGCAGAAGGGGGATACTTTGTCACCTTGGAGAGTAACTATTTGCCCACTCAAAAAAAAGTTTTTCCTCAAATTTTGAGAAAAATTTTCTATTGACAAATTCTAATCAGGCATACTTAGGATTGCCAATAACCATGTTACATATTGGTGTGGGACTCTTGGACTGAAAATAAACACAGTGTCCAACTGAGGGTTCTTTTATTTTTAGTAATAAAGAAAAGTATGATGAAGAAAAGTATTGCAAAATTGTAATTGACTCACCCAGGTGATAAGTGGAACTTACAGGAAGGTTTATGTATTGGTTGTATCACCAATTTATCTACAGCGATAATAACCTACAGTAGTTTCTTTGACAAAGCCTTTTCTGAAAAGGCACGTGTCAGCAATTTGTTAAAAGAACCCATAAATGTGAAGTTACATTGGCCCAACAAATTAATACCTGAAAATACATTTTTAGCTAAGTTTCACAGTTCTTTATGATTCCAAGTGGATTAAAATGCAAATTTTTCATTTTAAAGCATGAAACTAGACTATAAGTTAATTAGTGACTTAATTTTGTTTTTAATTTGAGCATGTAACTATCATTTTGTCACAGCTCTAAGTTTGCACCATACTCTGATGGTGACACACTGAAGTAGGCATTTGTTTCAAGTTTCAATTTGGAACCAAACAATTCTGTATTGCTGGATTTTTTGCAACTGACCATTATAAAGTAGAAGTACACCATGAGGGCCAAAGTTACTGTACCCTTCCCCATGGGGTTACTTTGGCCCACCCAGAAATGACAAAAAACAAGTTCCAAAACTTTTTGAAAAAAAAAGTTCTTGTGACAGTCCAAGGTAGATGGCATCAAAATATATAGTTAAACCAAGAAGATTCATGCCCCATATCATGAGTAAAACGATCAAATAAAAGAAGTGGGCCAAAGTATCCCTGTTTGGACACATTGCCTACTACTTGATCTAGATCAGTATCTGGATGAATACTACCACACAACACTTCTAGTGGAGTCATGCGTGCAGGGTTGGGTGTGCACATGCATAGTAAGTCCAGTGGGAGTAGGAACTTTAAAGTACCCGAAGGATAAAATTTCAAAAGTATATGTTACAAAGCTCGAAAAAAAGAATCTAAATGGTCCAACTTCCCTCGTTACAGGACATTCCCCAGCTGAGATATAAAATGTTGAAGCATATTCACACAATTTGAAGTGGTAGATAATGCAATATATAATTTGTGATGTAATTCTTGTTCTAACTCAAAATACTATACTTTTTTCTTTGTTGTTTTCAAAAGCCACTGCACCTTGTACCAAAATGTGGTCACTTTCAGACTGTTGAAGGGTGACTTGACTATACAAAACCTCTTCGTACAACATGCTATGTGAGACCACAGTAAATTTTTCAAAGTTGTATAAACATTTTAATTTCATAAGGAAGCAAAAGCAGGTAATGTGAGCTGTACAAGAAGGACATCACGGATTATTGCAGAATCGAGTATTTGAAATTCAGCGAATAAGTTTCAACACTGAATATCTCATCAATGGAGTAAGCTATGAAAATGGGAGTTGGATTAATGAATTCATTTTGCAACCTTTAAAAGATATATTCTTATAATACTAGACTTAAAAGTGCACTTTAAGGCAGAAAGCCTGTGCTGCATTTGCATTATAGGGCAAGAAAATCACACAAGGGCCATCACATAGGCACCATTTTATGCACAGAGGGGCCAGTTGTTTTGGAAAAGGGGATGAAAGCCTGATAAGAGTAAAGATCATTGGAGAAGAGAGAGAGCACTGATTCTTGGGTTTGCTGCTAGACAATAATTGTACTTACAAGTAATCATGGAGGGATGGGCAAGGGGACAATACTATGTCATGGGTATTTTGCATCAATGTTTTATTACAGGAAATAAAATGAAAAATACTGTACTGTGTACTCAAAGCACAACTAACTGACATATCTAAGAATTTTTTTGTGAATCACTTGCATATGCAGATGTTACTTTCATGTGGCTTACCTGTAAGGGACCTTACACATTGACATACAACATCATTTTGGAGGGTAAACAATGAAGCACACTGCACACACGATGTAGATGACTTCGCATGTGTGACTTATTTGTTTATAATTGTAACATTATCCAACCAGTACACAGATCAGCTGTCTGCATTTGTTCGTGTATTAAAGTTGCAATAATATGCACTTGCCTCCAAAAGTCGGCGCACTTTCTGTTCCGTGATGTCTTATGCAAAAGGGCTGTTAGTTTTAGCATGGAATATACTTAACTAAAAAGCTAATTTATCAACAAGTAATTGGCTCCCACAGTATTGAAGTATTATATACATCAGTATGTTTATCATCAACATAATGTTTATGATCCCATTTATTTGAGTCTTCCATGACTGGATACATCTTTACCTGGTTGTCACATGACCAGATTCAGAGTGTGCATTTACTAAAGATAGCACACTGCTAATTATTCCTCCATCCACTGACAAACATAATAGTCTTGTTTCTTTGCCTGTAGTTTTGAGCTACAAGAACTTTAATAGTGTGGTGATTCAATTTTGATGCTTCACTCAGAACATGATTTTGCATAGCTGAAGGACGTAATGGTTACAAGTGCCTACAAAACATTCCATTTTTTTGATTTTTGAATAACATTTGCTGTGACACATACATGTTGGCCCCCATCACGGATTGAGAACATCCCTTCAGCAATATGCCCTATATCTTTTCTATTTCCTTGACCCTTCCCTTTTGGTTCATCAGAAGTTGTGACTAAAGCCTAATAACAAATTTGGCATTAACAGCATTGCCTATAATTTCCAAATTTGTGAGTAGGATGACAAGATCATATCAGGGAGCTGCCACTTGGACCAAGTGGCAGGTCCCTGGTGAGAGACGTTCTCTCCGTTTCTTCACACCAGAGTCCAAGATGAGTCTCCTTACATATAAAGGCTGCTTCCTGACCATATAATACCCAGGCAGATGTGCAAGCACATGTAAAGGCTGTAAATAAAGTACATCACTGTTGCATTGGCAAAGATTAACTATATGTGGCTTGAATGTAGCCATATATACTGTATTGCTTACTTTTATTCTACATTAAATATATATATAGTTAATTACAAACCAATGTTAAGATTGAATAAGCAATACAAGTTGACATTTTGTGCTCTGTCAACAACATGAAGTACTCCGAGTCTGAGTGATTGATCTTATTGCAAACATTGATAGATGCCATACATGGTCTGCATCCCTTCTAACATTAATGTACGTGTGTTTTAGTAGGACTGTTACATACTGTACATTTATACCTTGCTACCATGGGTGCTAGTTTCAACAAAGGACAAGGGCATTCCTTGCTTCATAGATTTGCTATTGTTTAATTTCAAACCTTGAAAGATGATGATAACTGTTTTGTAAAACAATTGGCCTTGCTTACAGTACTGTGTGTATGCATGTACATGAGCATGTATGTGCAGTATGTTCAGTTTACATTCACTGTACACTTGTGTATGCAGTGCTGTTACAGTATGTTCAAATCATTGGTGTGTGAACTGTACATATGTTCGTAGTTATAGGAAATACACATTATGTGTACATCCCGGTTACAGGTTTAGACAGACACCTATGCTAGTTTGGTCACATGACCCGAGTGAAGCTGCTTTAAGTAGGGGATGATTATCAGTAGAGCTAACAGGGTTGTGCACAATTTTGGCACAGTTTAACTTTTAGTATTCAAATTGGAAGTACTTACTTGTACAGGGTACTATACTTCACTAGCTGTAGAAATGAAAGTGTTCATTGCATGAATAATTTATTATGGTAAATAAACTGGCTAAACCAATATTTTTGTTTGGTAGGCTTGGGTTGATAATCAGTGCAGAAATTATCCCCAAAGAGGAAGGAGGGGAGGGGGGGGGGACTAGGAAGGGAGGTTTGAGTCAGTTTTTATCAGTACTTCCATTGTTGCACAAGTGCATGTACCGTAGTAACTGCCTATTAATTGAATGAAAATCAGTAGGATTTAATATATAAGAGAGGATGGGTGGGAAGTAATTTTCCAGAACTAGGATTTTAGTGAAAAGATCTGAAGACCTAGTTTTTAGACCAAAAAGTCATTGGTAGTAAATAAATTCAGCTTTGAAATTGTATGTGTACTGCAAATGTTTTAGCATGGAAGTTCTTACTGTAGTAGGTTTGCTTGTGACCTTCTGTCTTGATGTCTGATCTAATCGCACACTGATAGGAAGACAAAAATGACAGTAATGAAGAGATTTTAAACCTTCAAACTCAAAAAGTAGGAGGGGGTGGGATATAGCTAATGTGATGTCACTTCCCTACTTGAAAAACCAAGCATGCCCACTTTATCAGTACTGCAAATTTGCTTGCAATATGTTGAAGTGATATACAATGGCCTTGGCATTAAATCAGGTTAGGACATATTCATGTCAGAAGTCACTTTTCCTTCCCTTCCAAGCACCCAAAATAGTTTGTGTAATTTTCCATTACAGAGTGGCATATGCAGTGGTCACCATTCCCCCTGCACTTGGTACAGTACCACAGTTTTGACAGGCTGGGAAATGTTACAAGAAAACAATGAGAGACATTGGAGTAAAAAATTTTTAACTTGACCCCCCACCCCCACCCCCGCTTGTCCCGCACATTTCACGATTATAGCATCATTGTATCATAGTAAAGTAAAAATAATGAAAAAAAATGTAGGTCTTAAGGTAGAAAGTTCAGATATTTAAGTCACATTCGTCATATTGTGGAAACAGTCTCTTAGAGTGGAACTTCGTGACTTTGAGCAGGTATGTAGGTCAAAGTTTAGCATTCTCAGACTGGTGTAAAGCAGCTGTTCAGACTATATCCTAGACAACACCCATGGCGCTGCCTCCAAGGTTATGGACAGCTTGGGACAATTAACCAGCCAATCAGTGTCACTTGGGGAGTTTGAATGTTTGAAGGTTATTTTGCATAATTTTTCTTTCAATGGATCATTTTACCAAACCCATGCCAATATTTCAAAACAAGCTTAACTTTGAAAGTACACCTGGTGGTTTAAATTTTTGTAAATTTTGTAATGTACTATGTAGTTAACCCTTTGGTTTCCATAGAAATAGATTAGAATAGAGACCTTAGAGAACAGTGGGCCCCTGTATTAAATGTTTGCACTAAGCCTGTATGTCCATTGGGAGCTATTGTGTAAAGTACAGTACAGTATCTGGAATAAAGTTCACCAATTACAGACAGGTAGTATTAGTGAACTCTCCTTTTATGCAGACTTTATTATGATTGATTACCTGTAAGAATCACTTTCCAGTATCCTCATGAAGGTTTTCAGTATTCCCTTGAGGGAGTGACAACTTATTTTACTGTAGTTACTGTACAGCAAAGTTTCTTTTCAAGCAAAGAACATGTATAATTGCAGATCACTAATATATTTCATCTATACCAGTATATTATACATGTTTATCCCACAATTTCTCAAATTTTGGAAATTAGTTTGGCATTCCTTGGAGAAAGACAAACTTAAATTAAAATCCCCCTAATGCAACATGGTATGAACAATATCATAACATTACCTCATGTGAAAGTTAAATCATGTTACTTGTGACAACAGATTTGAAAGTGAGATGTAATGCTTCTCCATGGAGGAAATTGTTTTAGTACAAACCTGCTTTCATTCATTAGCCAGGGTAATGGATAACCATATTATGTGGCGTATATACCTTTAACTCAAAGATGCTCTATTAGAATCCATGGAGGCCATTTCATACAGTACTTCCAAATCATCATGTGCTACAGTATAAAGCTATTATAACCAATGGAATTTTCATCATGTGTTGTATAGTCACTTTTCATAACATATGCAATTTTAATTACATTAATATGTGGGTTTGTTAATTTTCTGTTGAAGTGTGATATCATTGGCTCACTTTCAACATTGTACATCCGGGAACTGACAGAATTTAGACAATAATGCCACGAACCATTAGCAACCTAAAAATCAGCTTTTTAAGTTGAAATAATGTATTCAAGCCTGTTTGTGCTAACCTTTCAGAAAAAGCTTATATTCAAATGTTAGTATTTATTTCTCCTTTAAGGAGGAACTAGCCTTCTTGTACACATAACATTACTCCCATTCTAAAGGTCTGCTGTAAACTCATTTTTGGTTGGCATTGTGTGACAGTTTTGCTTTTATACTCGCTCAACAACAATCAAAGGAAATGCTTAATTAAAACTAAAGTTATATTTAAGTGGTTACTTATCAATATAGTATGGATGTGTTAAGAGAGCTCACAGAAACGTGATGGCTTGATAATATCCATTGGAAACAATCATACCCTTTCCCCTTCTTTCTTCTTTTGTGTCCCTTACTCAATGCTGGCATGGGCACATATCGGTTGGCATGGGATGTCTCATTAATGTTGATGCCAGCAATTGATGAACCATGTCCTACAAAAGGAAATGTGGATGGACAGATACTTTAAATGAATCTGTGGTTTTCAATTTGAATTGTTTTGTGGTATGAGTAAACGTGACTCATTGGACATAAATTAAGGTAGTTAGAAGTTGGTGATAACGCCCAGTATTTTATTCATTTCAATGTGGTTGCAATTAAAAAGAGGTACCCTAGTCCTGAATCTTAAAGCAGCAGTTTGAGTTGGCTAATGAATGTCACGAAAATTCTTCAAACCTGTCAAGTTTTTACATGTCTGGATGACAGTTGGTCAAACTACGAAAGTACCTCCCATTTGACACATAAATGAACAATAACAGGTGAATAATTAATCACATGGAAGCAGTGTTCACACAACCATGTCAACCAGTGAGTGATATTTACAGCCTGTATTGACATTGTTTTAAAGCCGTGTAGTCACAAATAACCATTTAATACTTGCGTGCAGTATAATATTCTAGTTCTTACAATATCTAGGCTTTTATAGGCTATTTACATTAGGCCTAGATTGCAGTTATACTGTTTTCAATCAGGCCTACAGTAAATGGGTAATACCACAGTAGACATCATATGGGGTTTTTTTTTAATCTCGAGATTTTCTCTCACCACCAAAGTAACCCCAAAACATACTTACTGCAGTATTTAAATTATTTTAAATAACATACAGACTTTACATTTAGTGACTTGAATGGTTATAAAAAATTACAGCACTCAGAAGATCCCTTTCAGTGGCACCATGCTGGACATTATTAGGACACAGTGTATTAAATTGACCAATCATAGAGTGGCCATTTTCTTGCACATCCAAAGTATTCATGTAGTTTAGTAGTATTTTAAGCCTGCCATACTAGCCTGCAGGTGTCTATAAGGGCTGTAGGTGTATTCCAAGTTAAACCACTGGTGTAGGCCACCAGCCATTAACTGTGACATGTCATTTGATGGTGATAAGTTTGTCTTAGTATTTAAACCATCAGGGAGTGATTTTATTCTTTAAGTAAATCTCTCAGTATAGTAGCATATGCCTTCCTACTGCACATCACAGGTGAAGCATATGTACATGAGACAATGTCACCACACCATGGGGCATCCTTCTGTAGTCTCCAACAGCTGTCAGATTGTCTACTCTACAGAATGTTTCTTCCCATCATGAATATTCATGTAGTGCATTTCACATGGAACCTGAATTTTCATGAAGCATTATACACCCTTTCCAAGCAGGAAAGGAACAATGATACCCTGGGATCATCCATGCTAATTAGATATCCTTAAAATAACCAAAATTTGGCATTGGTATTTAATTTTAAGTAGATCAATTTAATTTCTGAGTCAGCCTTGAGCTGTGAAGCCCTCTTGAAGTGCCTACAACTTCAGATATTTGTCATAGAGAGCCGGCTGTATTAAACCATTTAAAGTTTTGTGAAAGTTGGAAGTTATGGTTAGTTTTGAATAGATTCTCTCTGTTTCCACTGGATAATTACTTTGAAGTCTGAAGGCATTTACCTAGGTATATTCAAATTGTCACTGCTTAGTAACATCAGTTTATTGAATTGTTGCAGAGTGCTTGTTTAAATTTTTTTTTTTTTTTTGCAAATGCTAGAAACATTTGCTTTCATCGATCACTTTAGTAATTAATTTTGGATGAGATCTTTTGAAATCTTATCAAAAGAATTGGAAGCTGTGTTTATGAACAGTTAGCAAAGGGGAGCTTTGATGCAGTATGTCAAAATCAATCTTGAAGAGAAAAGTTGCCAACGTAGCTCCTGACATCACCTCAGAATTCTCAAGAAAGGATGGATGGCTGTTGGTGAGATTTTTTTGTATGTCTTCTGTACATATGGTAATTTTAAGTATTTTATTGTACTCGTCAAAAAGGAGGATGTGGTTAATAATGTTTCATTTTCTTATTAGCGATACATTAACTAAGTCATATTCTGAGTCTGAATGGAAGTACTAACTTTAAGATTGTACTTCCATGGATTAACATGCAGTTCTTTGTTTGCTGTTAAACAGTTGAATAAGCTTATCACAGTTTACAGAGCAATGTACTTACAGCTTCTAATAAGAATAAGAGGGTGAGTCAGTGTGAGGTTTTAGAAGAGACAGGGTTAAGTCTTTTGATTAGATAATTGTTCAGGCCACCTTAAAATGTCAGTGCCTCTTCACATAGTCGTAGAAAGCTGTCTTTGCTTGGGGGGGATGGACATTGCCAGTGTTTCAGACTACTTCCCTGGGAGAGGGAAACAAGGACAGGGGATGTTCTCCTCCCCTTTGGGAAATTTTCCAATATTTGAGGGTCATTAGATGCAATTTGGTGCAATGTAATTAATATATGAGGCAAATTTTAAGGAACATTACTGCAAATTTTTGATGTTTTTCACAGAGGGAACAAGTAGTCTAGATATTTCTCCTACTTACCTCCCCTTCTACTACTACTACTACAGAACAGCTACTGGCATTGAATAAGTCCCCTCTAGATGGCACTCTGCTCACTTCCTAACAGCTTGCTATAATATAGCAGCCTGGAGTTTTTGACTTTTTTTTTTTCGTACGAAATATACCATCCTTGACACCCCCTCTACAAAGCTCAGAAGTTGATACAAAAACATCTGATAACATTTACAGTAAAGGTCAGCTGCTAATATTTTCATCATCATATTGCTTTAGACGCACCTGAATACTCCAACCATAAATTTGTGTAAAAATTGCAAAGATGGCCTAAATTGAAGTAGATTTTTAAGTCTTCAAATTTTCTCATCTGTTGTTGGAATTTTCCAACAGTGCAGCAGCTTGTGTACATATAAGTCTTGTGACACAAGTTTTTGTACATACGTTTGACTTTGAATGCAGTGCATGTGCTAGCCATGCTAAAGCATTGCCAGACTATATGTCTAGTTTCCTGTGATATTTCACTTGTGGAATATCCTACAAATGTCTATGGTAGGCTGCTAAAAGCATGATAAATAGTGTAGTGGAAAAGAGTTTTCACTCTAGGTTTTTTTTTTCCTTCATATTTCTCAACTTGCTTTCAATTTTCCTATTCTTTAAAAATTAAAGTCAGTGGGAGGACGATAAAAAAATGAGTTGACATTGCTTATCACACACGTGTATCTTATTGTCCTGGCCACCACTGAAAATTAATAATAAACCTACACCGTGGTGTCCAGCTGATCAGATGAATCCTATATACTGCAAGATGTAGTACATTGTAGGAATAATGTCATTTGTGTAAGCCAACCCATCCAAAATGATTCAGTAATGACAGACCACTCTAATTGCAGTACTGTAGGAAGTCTTCACAAGGACACTTGGTAGTAATAGTTATTTTGTGAAGATTTGAAAAAGGATAACTTTGAATCCTAGCTGCCTCCATCTCATCTCTTCATCAGCATCCCCTAGATATATATTAGTACTGTACAGTTAGTTATTCAGTTCTACAGTACATCACAATCTCTGCACATCTTGCCATACGTGAAAGAAGAATATTTTTAGTATAGCATTCAGTCGTTGTCTGGACATGAAGCGATAGAAAATTTTAAGATATAAACCACTCCAATTGGCTGTGCACATTTAGCATCAGCCAATACGTATAATGTCTCCAAGACAATATATTGCTGCAGTATTGATTAGTAGGTATAGATGCTGCATCATCCTACCCACCGTCTTTGAAACAGCTTACTCCTCGACTCTCTTGAGAGAAAGTGGGAAAGCGGCTTCCTTCGTCAGTAGTAGCTAGCTGGTTGACACTTAATCACAGTCCATTAAACCTCTCTGGTGTTTACCCAGAGATTTTGGCTGTGATATCGGCAATCATGGCTTAAGCTTTGTTAATAGGCTACCTCTCATTAAGGCCTGCGTGAACTTCTCACTGCTGTAAATGGACAGCTTAGCTTTTGGACTTTAAACTTCTCCGTGGACTTGAGTGAAGAGACACACATATTTGGATAAAGATGTCAGATTTCTAAAGGTTGATATTAACACATCATAGTGTTTAAGTGGTTTATTACTGCAAAAAATGCAATGCTGGGATGACTTTGTTGGAAGTATCTTCATGTGCTCCTGATGTATGAGCAAGTAAAAGAGGCAAGTGTTTCCTGCTGTGATAAAATATTGGCAACTATTGTGGTGTGTACTAGCTCATCAAGTTGAATAACTAATTCAGGCTATGTACACAGTGAGTGACATTGAGTAATCAGTCAGGTTTATTTTGTCATGACTGTCCTTGAATGCACGTTGCAAGTGGATGCATTTGTCTGATGCCGTAATCTGGAAGGACAAGACACGGATGAAACAGTGCTTTCTGCAAAAAGCAGCTGAATTTGTGTTAACTTTTAAAAAGACTGCAGTTCAGAATAATTTTGATATCAGTAAAGTAGAAAATTACCCAAGAGAAGAGAGACCATGTCGGAACTACGAAATCATGCGAGAGGCAGTGTCAAAAGAGACCCTAGGAAAGAGGTGTGTATGCAGAGGTTAATTATCTTAAGGTTGTTTTTGAATTTGCATACCATATCTAGTGGATAGTATATACTAGAATGTGGCAGCTTTTCCCTCCATCCAAAAGACTATGTGGTGGGAGGGTTTTTTTTTTTTTTTCTTTCTTGCTTTCTTCCTTTTCAGTTCTTTGGTCCTGCTTTGTAGGAACAGTTGGCCAGTGGAGGCAAGAAGTTCTGAAGTGTGTATTCAAAGTTTTGCTTGGCAGGTTCCTTATTAAGTTGTGTATGTTGTGGATAGTATGGTAAGGTATGAGCTAAAGAATGACATCAGAGGGGGATGCTGGACTTCCCTTCATCCAGACATGTATTTCATAGGGCAAGAGGGGGTAAGAAATACCATTTTTTTTATCAAAGTGTGTAAGCAGTTAAAGGGAAGATGTAATTTCCCCAAACTGAAATAGTATACCCAGGTATCCTAATTCATGAATGGCTTTTTTGAATCATGTGACAATTTTGTAACAGTATTTTTGAATCTATGCAAAATAATGACATTGTTTACCTTAATAAGAGTGCCATATTTATGTTCTGAAACATTATGAAAGATACTTGCCATAGAGATAAGATGAGATTTGTAACATTTCCTTCATCTGTCAGAGTATTGTTTGGGGTGACTGCTTATTCCCTTTAAGCATCTTATTTGCAGAGACTGGTGGACTGAGATATGGAACTTAAAGTGGAGATGAGAGATAGTATAGTTTACTTTGCTGCTCCTTACACCATGTTTACATGCCATATGGATGGTACTTCCATCTGGCATAGTTGTAAGAACCAGGATGGCGCCCTCTCTCTTCAGAAGGGTGCAGATGAACAAAGTGATGTGCCCTTCCCTTGTGTTATAGACCTTGGTTGAATTTTATTTGATGAAGACTTGTGTCAGCGTTCACCCCCATGTAGTCTTTTACATGCACTCCTGTCAATTCCTGAACTGAATGAAATGTACTGCAGAGCTGCCAACCATTCTGTTTTTGCCAGAATACTTCTGTTTTTTTGGAGAAAAATACATCATTCTGTTTTTTCTTGTCAAATTCTGAATTACAGGCTCATTCACCATATACATAGTGTTATGCATTGATAAGTTTGCAGTTAATTTGCACTACTCCATAATTAGCCATACATCTCCTGCACTTATGATATGTGTACTTCACTGCAGGTGCCAGACGCGCCCATAGTGCTTGCATTCTTGTGCAAGTGGAGTGAACTCAGTTTCTCCAGACCTCATTATTGTGACCTCGGCACAGATGGTACACCTTGTCAAAAAATAGTATGCTGTGCAGGTATTGCACTAGGTTGTAAGTTTTGTTTTGTAAGATTCTGTTTTTTTGCTGGAAATGCTGTTCTTTTTGGCCATTTGAGGTCCTTTTTTTTTCGGTTTGACAAGGTTGGCAGCTCTGGTACTGTACATTTGGAGTCTTGGTCAATACTGGTACAGCACTTAAAACCTGCAGTTCTATTGATGAGGGAGGTTCGTTTATATTTACTGGAAGTGGTAAATTACAATCATTAAATATGAAAATCATCTGTTATGTCAGTGTGAATGTGTCGACTACTTGTTGACAATTTTTCAAGTACAAACACATACTGTAGGCTAGCAGCTAATATACCTTTCAAAATAACTTTCTCAAAAGTTAATCTGGCAGGGTTGTTTTGACTTGAATTGGTAAGAGTAAAAAGAAGGGAGGCATGAAATTCAAAGAACATACCTAAAACCTAAAAGTCACTGCATGCATTGCATACTGTAGTTTTTTGATTCCCTTAAAAATAGGAATATTAGTTGTTGGTATGCAGTATTTGTTAAGCTAGGAATATAGGATAGTATGATGAAGGAATGCAGGTGACTGCAGATGTTTCACAGTGGACATGTGGTGTTTACTCGTTGCACACCAGGAGGGGTCATGAAAGATACTCATTAGTCTCATACTTATGTTGTATCCTTTGTAGAATCTATGGGGAGCATGGAACAGAATGTATTACTTGACATGTGCTGGTCATTTAGTACAGTTCTGTGCATTGAGGATGCTAAGATGGCAGTAATTAGCATATAGTAGTTATTTACATTTCTGGCTAAGATAGCTATGTTTTTTTCAGGGGGAGGGGGCATGGTGAGGGAGAACATTTGCAGAATATCCTTAACTTCCAGGCCTACCCATCACACTACCGGCATTACCCTTTTTGTGGGTGTAAGTCTAGAAAGGCAAGTTTACTCCATTAGTGTAAATTAAATCTCTTTATATTAGTATTTTTGTGTACATGTGCATAGTTTATACATTGGAAGACTCATAATGACAACAAGCCACCTCCCTGGTTACATAAAACCAAAAATCAAATTCATACATGATACATCATGATGTGTGTAAAATGTTAACCAACTTGGAAAGAGAACTACTGAAGTACATTCCCCTGCAGGGGTGCCCAATCATTTCATTGCATACGTGTGATGCATTATGGTTCCCAGTGAGCTGGATGATTTCTCCATGTTTCATAGTTAGGATTTCTATAGGCTATCTGTTGTCTGTTAAGTAGTGTGACTGATAAATCTTTGGCAAACTGCAAACCGTAGAGATCTTAGGTCTGGATGGGTGGGTACCCCTTGTTTATATAGTGTAGCCAGTGACCTAGCTCTTGGGATCTTGGGGCTCCCACGACCCCCAGTAGCCTCCATTGGAAAATTAAAGACTGAAAATAATGTACCAGTTCTGTATTTGGAGTACCCCAATGCAAGAGTGGAGCCTCCCCTCCCTCCACCCCTAAAAATATGCTGGCTTTGCCACTGAGTATATAGCTACATTCAGACTAGGGAAACAAGAATAGAATATGAAAAATATGTATCGAGCATTAGAACTAGGCTTCATAGGGGCGTAATGAGGTAAAGCCAGTTCTGTGCCTCTGAAACTGCAGTCCTGTATTAAGTTCACCTCTATAGACTAGAGCTGACATACACCTCTAATGTAAAAAGTTACAGCTTTGTGATCCTAGAGTAACACACACCATTCTGTGCTTGGTGTATATGCGTGGGAATTGAAGTCTTGATCACCCCTGAGCTGTTTACAAGGTCTGCAGTACCTCACCTGAACTCCAAGTGCCTAATCAGGTCCACCTTATGAGTTTTGTTACTCCTTTGTACTCAGTCTAAATGTGATTTCTGTCTTTCCTGTGTTGCTCAGAGAACCTGTTACAATTAAAGTGAATAGATGGAGAGATTGGTGAAAAATGATTTTTAAATGAGAGGGCCTGAGTGGCAACTGATCTTTACAAGGAATTAAGGCATGGGTCAGCATACTATGCACTACAGCCTTTAGCAAGGTGGGGTAAAGCACATGATTTACATGGGGCTGACCCCTGATCATGGTGAATGGCTTGCAAAAACACAAGGGAATGACAGCTTTTTGTGGACAGTTAGCATTTCACAACCTTGACCACCATATACAGCGTATGCAGGCTTATGCATGTTGTGTCAAAAACAAAATATTTTGATGTGGAGATCAAAAGAAAGAAAGGAAGAAAGAAGTACAAAATGATTTTTTTCAAAAAATTTTTGTGGGTGTTCTTTTTCTTGGGACCCTGTGGGCTGCAGCCTTCAAATTAAATCCAGACCCTAGCCTGGAGTTATGATAAAGCTTTCAAATTTTATTCCAACATAAAAACCTTGGAACAAAGTCATTTACAAAGAGTTAATTTATATTACACAGCATGAAAACCTAGAAAATGAAAAAAAAATAACATTTTTGCTTTCTTTCAATTGAATTCTATACCCAGCATGTACCATGAATTTTGTAGTTCCACTTCCTAAAAACATAAAATTGTATAGTATTAATACTGTCTAAGAAAATACTATTTTGCCCTCTTTTTGGGAAACACAAAACTAACAAAAGAAACAGCTCTCCTTTTAATAAATAAAGTAATCAAAAATAACTTGCACTTGGTAACCAGTTCAACTGGTATAGGCACTTTCTCTGCCTAATATCTTGGGCAGTGCCATACATAATAAAGCATTTCCCCAACTCGGACTAAATGGGCAAAGCCCTACAAACTTCAAAGGGATAAAACAAACTACTGTAAATTCATGTGCCCATTGCTACAACAGCCTGACTGTACTTGAAATCTAGGCTTAACAGCCAGGGCGCTGTTTATCCGGATAACAGCTCTCTCTGCTGAAGGGCAGCTTGGCTGGGTGTCCTCCCTCAGTCCTACAGTAAGTCTAAATCCAGTGTCATGACCTCACCCTTGCCTTTCAACACTAAAGTTCCCTAAACAATACAGAGACATATATGTAAATGATCGCTGTAAGAAGCTTAAAGAAATGTGCATTATGTAACAGCAGCTGTGCTGTACCTGATGGAATCAGAATAAGGAGAGATTATGGCTAAGGATGCATGGATATCCAGTTCAGGCCGGATCTGTGAAGAAATCAGGCTGGATTTTTCTCAGTTTTAGCCGGAATTACCCCCGTCATCAAAAGATAGGGGTACTGTAGCTTCAAAAATAAATTCAACACCTTTACAAAAGTTTTGCATTTTTTTTTCTGACCATAAAAAATAACCAGAAATTGTCCCATATTAAAGTGTTGTGTACTTTAATAGGTGGTCCTACTGTAGTTCATTGTGGCAATGGCAGCAACACAACATGCATTTTGTGGTCTTAGATTAGCCTGTACAACCATAACCAAAATAAGTGGAGATAATTACAGTGAAGATAAATTCAGAGTTAGCCTGCTTCCAGTTATCTTACAGGACCCACATTTGCAAATGTCATAAATTTACATTTACTGTCACTATTACTATCAAATTGATATTGTTGTTTCAAACACCTTTGCTGTATATTATTTTAAATAATTTTACTTAGTTAATTTTCTGTCTGCATCATTCATGAGTCTCTGTTCATCTGTGCAAAATCATACCAGCTTAGTGACTTTTAATTTGCATTATCATGAAGTCAACCACCAGCTCCTCTGCCTTGACACACCTCCCCCCCCCCCTTCTCCCCCACCTGTGGCTTGCCTACAATGCTATTTTTTAACATTTGTCTTTATAAGTGAAAAATCTGGTTCTGGCCAGACTTTATCTGGCTGGATTTGAGATACTATCTGGCAAAATCTGGTTCCAGTCAGACCTCAAAATTTGGATCTGGTGCATCCCTCTTTATAATATGGCTGAGCTTAGGCTTAACGGTAACATTCGCAAAATTTGGAATATTTGTGACAAGAAGTCTATGTTGTTTTCTTGTTAAGCTATATGAATTAAAGCAAACAAATAAATTATATTTTAAGTTGTCAAATGAGTGAAGTAAAGAGTACAGTACAGTTATGTGAACTTTTCAAAAGTATGAACCATCCTCTCACTTGATGTGAATAGCATCTATCATTCTTCAGTATGTTGACTATGACAATATGCAGACCATGTGGGACCCATCTGTACTGTATAGCAGTCTTGATACCATATTTGCATATGCTCTGACGTCAATCAGGGACTTGAATCATGTGAGGTGTTAGCACTATGTTCTTGTGTTTGTTTGGACTGCTGTCACAAATTATGCATTGGAGTGGAAACTCCTTTTTTCACTGCCTTATTTAAAAGTGGTAACTTCAGTCCTATTCAGACGGAATGTTTTATGTGATTCTTTGTTGTGCTTGAGACCAAATTATGTTCACTGTAGAATATTATGTACAGTAGCATTCTGTGTGCATGCATGCGTGAGCCATACAAAAGGAAGAATATTGTACATACGGTGTCTTTAAAGTTTCATCCAGGTTGCATAGCTCATAAATTTATCCTGCTGAGAGGAGGTAGTTCGTTCATGCATTTCTGACTTAAACTTTTGTTTTAATATATGACATTGATTTACTAAGGATACAATGGACCGCCAGCTATTATGCTGCTAGTGTGGCACAGTAGGCTTTCCCAAGCTGGTGCTGCACTGAACTGTATATATACTGTTCAGTCATTGAGGAAGGGAGATGAAGGGGGATTGACAAAAGGATCGTGTGAATTTTAAGGGTTTGAGTCTCTGAGTAACGTTTCACGGTATACCGGTATTTTTGTGAGTACCGGTATTTACCGGTACCGATACGGTACGGTACCACCAATTACAAGGTACCGAAGTACCACGGAGAACAGTACCCGACAATACGTCAAAACAAAAATCTAAAAATACTGCAATTGAATGGAATATAACTGAAATATAAATACTATGATCCATATGATAACTGCCTTGTGTTCCTTTAAATATAAAAATGTAACCATGAAACGTTCATTCTGTAACCATTTTGCATCATTTGTCACAAATTTCCCCTCGTAATTTCGGAAATTGCCCTTTAACTGTTATGTATGTAAATTACCACGTGTAACGGGAAATTTCGCCCAACCAATACTTCCCACAATAACTTGTGGCTTGCTTTCTTTCGACATTGTGTGCAGTTTTCGAACGATCGTTCGTTATCAGCACATACATTTCAGGCATGAGCTTTTTCCGCGAATTCGCGGATTTCCGTGATTTTTTTCCAACTTCCGCTATTTTGCATTTTCATTTCCGCGAAAAAATGTGAAGTTGAAAATGGGAACGGCACATGATTTAATCATAAGATGTCAGTGAAACAGCATAGTGTCTTCAGTAAAATGTGTATTTCCACATATTTTGTTTACATGTCACTGCAGCTAGAAATGCATAGTCGACATTTTTAATTATGATACCCTTTTTCCTTGTCATATCATAGCTCCTAGGTCATACTGTAGTGTGCTGCTTGAAAGTGGAAAGTAAAAGTGGAAGCAAACAGTCATGTCCACTCCATATACCTAGTACATACAGTATTATAATGCACTGATTTAGTGCAAGTTTTGTATACATGTACGTACGTCCATTGGCACTGGCTGTGTCTGTACATGCAAGTGTGTAGATGTGCACACTGTACTGCAGCTAGCTATAGTCGATATACATGCTTGGTACTAAATTTATACTACAACGTAGCTTGTTAGGCACTGAACAGAACGATTGTCAGCAAAGGTAATCAAAGCTTGTATATTCACAGGGCATGTACAAAATACTCAACTGCGCCCTTTCCTACATCTTTATAAGGTTTAAGGCTGGTTGCATATTCTGTTCATATATATCTGTCACTAACTTAGTAGCATTGCCATTATTAGGCCTAGCCTACCTTCTTACACTATCCTAACATAGGTTATGTATGTGCACTGCTATTGAGCCTAGCCCATACTCTCACAGGCTGACAGGTTTCTGGGTCTGAAGAAGGCAGCCATTCTGGGATTTGGCTTGAAGTTCATAACAAACTGGTACCAATTTTCACCAAAAGAGCTAGGAATTGGTGCCTTAAATTAGGCCTTACCTAACAAGGCCTAATGTTTGGCCTTTGAAGTTTTGGCCTAGCCTAGGCAAGGCATGGCTCTTAAAAGTTAAATGTGCTTTACATTACAGAGCACAGCCAAGGCACTTTCCTTAGCTATATGTTCTGATGTACAAAAAGGGCTACTATTTACTAGTAGGTAGGCCCTATACTTTAAAGCCTAGGCCTAGGCAAAAATCCTCTAAAATGTGCTGCAAGTTGAATGGTGTTAAAACTTAATAGTGAGCCATAAAATAATCTTGGACATTGGATCAAAGAAATAAAGAAGCCAGTTGGTATGAACTAGGTTTTGGGAAAGACAAGGTATTAATGCTGACCCAACTTAGTGAACCTTAACACATAGGCTATACAGTATATTAAGTGTAGGGTGCTTTTGTTATTTGTTTCATCAAAATATGATAAACAATTAGCCCATTTAGGCTATGTGAAATCTTAAAAATCCAGGAGCTTCCGGGGGCGCTGCCCCCTGGACCCCTGCCAGGGCGTTGCCCCTGGACCCCACCAGGGGCCCTAAGGCAGGCCCCTGGACCCCACCCGTAAGAGTTCGCGCTTCGCGCTCAGACTGACGCCTTCGGCGTCAGTATACTACGTACCACATTCAAAAGTTCAGTGATTTTTTTTGTATGTCAGGCTCATCCCTGACATTTGTATTATGTACTAATAGCAGTTGGTATCATTCACTTTGCCTATGCTTACACAAGGCATTGTATCATTAAGAAATTCGTTGTAAGCATACGAAGAATCATTGCATCGCTGGCTCTGACATGAACGTTGTTTCAACGATTTCAAACACAGTAAGATAATGGGACTTCTCCATTGACCTCCATTGACTGTGTGTGAGAGAAATCTTCGGAAGAACGTTCTTTCAACAGTTTGTGCAGTGAGTCAATGGGACTTGTCCATTGACTTAACTGTATGTGAGACAAACTACACAGTAAAATCCCATTGAACGTTGTCGTCGTGGTCGCGTGAATTCAGACTTGCTTAAGTCGATTTAAATTTTTGAGACACTCAGCAGTACGGCGTTCTCATATTTTCGTGCAGTCCCAAAGATCGTACAGAACGTACCTATATCGTTAGGCCTACCTCTACGTGAAGCTGGCCTATCTGCACGAAAATAGGAGTCCCCCATCCTACGAGTGTTATATCAGTAAATGATTTACGCGGGTGAAAGCTAGCTAGATTGCGGCGCTATCATACTGTTAGGCATCTTCAACTCAAAACATGAAATGTTGCAAAAAAATGTTTTGATAGTAGTAATTGCGGTCGGAAATAGGCTTGATGAACCAATATTTTATGGGAATAATTTGGAAAAGTTCCACCTAAAAACTTCAGGTGATAATTTACGAAGGCGATTTTCATCATTTTTAGAAATTATTTTCGTAACTGTAAGTACAGTTTTGAGTGTTCTTTTGGGACTTTCGGGTTCAAAATCGCACTCCGCTCCCCGTGTTTTTCGGACGCTGGCTTTCGGCGGGTTTCACTTTTTGTTTACCAATGTGTTGAGTGTACTTAATTCATTAACAGTGTAGCGGAAGGCAGGGATGATCAGAACACAGCACGTACGTTAATACCTGTTGTTTTTCCGGGTATTTTCTTGTTTTTAATGTCAGACTATTTTCTCTTTTGGTACCGGTACTACGGTATTACCGGTACCATTTGTAGCGGTATTGACGGTACCAAATTTTTGCGGTACCGTGAAACCTTATCTCTGAGATGAGTGTTTATTGTACTGTAGTAAATACAGTGTAAAGAATTTTTACTGTGTTCCTTGAAGTTTACCTAATACCCAGTGGCTTGGTTTCGAAGGATCATTCTTATCAGTTATACCCAGGTTAAAGTTATGGTGACATGCCACCATAAAAAGCTGTTTTCACTCAATTGGCAGTCAAAGAATAAAATCCCTGATGAAAGATCCGTTGGAATTATTTCAATATCTTTTGCCCTTATCAAGATCTACCTCTTCAAAGTTTGATGGTTTCTGGAGCAACTCATTGCCTATGCAAAAATAATGATGTGGAGTGTTGCAGTGTAAAGATCTCTTTTGTTAACCCTGTATAAATTATCTTTTAATATACTGATCAGATATACAATTTGGTGGGTGATATCAATATTTTTCAAGGAAACAATTTTAACTTCCATAGTAAATCCCTCAGGGGATACCAATGCTACAAGTGTCCTTGAATTGAAGGTCAAAAAAAAGGCTAACATTAGCCATATTTGGTACTTATCTGACATCATAAATTTGCATATTTAGCACATGTTTATTCATGACACAAGTGTGAAAAGGAAATTACCCTGTAACATGGTCAATACTCAATGGATTTTGATGGAAAATGCAGCTATTATCTAGATTTTTAATGTTTTTTACATCAAATATTCAACTATGTAATTTGGATGTCACCATACCTTTAAGCTTGCAAAAGTACTTCTGTGTTTGGTATCTTGCCATATGCTGGCAAAATTTGATGCTGCAGAACATAAAAAGGCTTTTAACAGAGAACTGTCTTTATATCCTCCCTCTGTATTAAAACAAGGGAGAAAGGTAGCTTTTCCAGTACAACACTGTTTATGTCAGGATTATTGGATTTGGGTATAAAAGATTGAGCATTTGTACCAGGTTAAATTATACAATAAAAACATGTACAGTAAAGAAGAGTCAAAATTGAAATTTTGGGCAGTCTGGATGGGAACACTTCCTTTCCCAGGCTGCTGAATGTGGACTCCTCGATTTGAAACCCAGGATTATACACCTTGTAGATTATAGCTCCATGGTTACAGTAAGTCATGGAACATGACATATCAACAAAGCAGGCGCACCTGAACTCTTCTCTGGATGTACTGCAGGGATGTAGCTACGGTGGGCGGTGTGGGGCGGCCACACCCAGCACTCGATATTCCCGCCCGGCACTCCAGGCAAACACATGTCTCCCCGCACACCACAAATCTGCCTAGACCGACACCTAAAACTAGCCCCAAATTTACTCCCTAAAGTAAAATGAGGGAGAAATGAAAAATTAATGGTGTAGATGCCATGAGGTGGGATGAGGTGCTTTCCCCACATCAGACAAGTACCCGACACTCAAATTTGGCTAGCTACATCCCTGATATACTGTATTATACATGCAATGAATGAAATGCTGTTAGCTAGGTGTGTGAATTTTGGCGGTTGGTGTGAAACTGTGCAGGAGATGATGCTGTAATTATTTTGATTCAGCCATATAGACTGGGGATTAGGCCTACTGAAGTAAACCTTGGGGAGAAGACAATGTTCCTAGAGAGTCTGAAATTATGAACACATGCCATCTACAAAGTTTGAAAAAAGAAAGCAATTAGTCAAACTCCCAGAGTTTCAGTATAACTGTTGAACTATCTATATTATATATTTTACTTAACTATGGAAGTACTACCTTGAAGGTAGTGCTACAATTTGTGATGTCTTTTTGTAGTACAATGTACAGTATCCACTGTATACAGTAGGTCTGTCAATGTGTCTTGAACATAAATGCAAGAAGTACAGGAGCTGTGATATTTTCCTAGCTAGGCCGTGGCTATTAAAGTGCTTCATTGTAATGCAAAAATACAAATGTTATGATATTACAAATTTTTGTGCCGTCTTCAATTTTCACTTTAGTGAGTAAACTTGATTAAATTTTACATCAAATTGAATACTGTAGGTACTGAAGAACAGCAGTTTGACTGATGTGTTTCATAGGTCAAACTCAGTAAAACTATCTGTTTTTGACGTTTACGCTTTAGGTATCCTTTAAGTACTGGTATAATATTTCTATAAAGTACTGGTATTTTTATGCATGAAGTATTAAACACAAAAGCTTATTGTGTAGATACCACTACAGCAGTGTACTGCTATTGTGATACAGGTACTATTGTACAAGAAATCTATTGTTGTATCTGTACTGTGGTTAGTTTACTCCCTGGTTCGTTCATGGAAGTCCTACTGTACCTTGTTCAAGCTCTCAAACTGCTGCTTTGGAAATGTCAATGAAGACTGCCACTGGAGAGCAAAGGCTCACTATATATTCATACAGTGTATAGTAGTGTATATGGTTCAATTCTGCTGTATTCTCGACTAATTACCAGCTCGGTGGGGTGTTTGTTATTTTTTATTGCTCAGAATTTCAAGGATACTGTGGCATTGACTATAAAGCATTTTTATGGCACAAAAACAAAATGAATCTGGAAGCTTTACAGTATAATACAAAGTAATCGCAATATATTGAAGGGGATCTTTCCTTTTGTGAAGTTCAGCCTTTCAGACTTGCTAATTTTGAGAACAGGAAAATCAAATCTTTTAAACTTCCCTGCTTGAATAACAAGCCTTCTCAATACTGCATGTTATTACTGTTCTTCTGGATTTAAGTGTGTTCCTGATACACTTTGGGAAAAAAATTTTCTAGAAGTATTTTCTCTTCAAAATTCATAGCTGTCATTTCATGGTAAGTTCATTTAAATCTCCCTATCTTGGTTGCACTATGGTCGTTGTCGAGAGCTTCTTTTACTACTTTAAGGAAAAATGATTCAAGAGAGCTTCTGCGGGTGGTATTGATTGAACATTTACATGAGAGCTTGCTGAATTAATATCCTCACAATGTGCAAAGTATGTTGTAATTTTAGATGCAAATTTTAAGGCTTTCTATATTTGCAAGCCCTTTCTGCCTCTGTCAGGGTTCAGTTACATACTTATAGGAGTAAACCTACAGAGACTTTTGTCTGAAAGAGTGAAACCAAAGACCATTTTACTGCTTCTCCTGCTGCAACTGAAATTAGTCTCATAGAGAGTGTTCTGGAAATAGTCCATGTTCTTGGTCTCCAGAAATTGGTAATGGTTAGAGTACAATAAATTACAAGTCCGTTTCTGGCATGTTTTTAAATTAATGCACATGAGCTGAAAACAAATGTTATTATCATTGTCTACTTTACCAAGTTGTCTGCCTAGCTGTGAGAGAAAACAAGTCATTAGGGAGAGTGTTTGTTTTTACTTTGACTAGAAGACTTTTAGTCGAAGTAATGCAAATGCCACAGCGGCTTTGGCGAGGCGTTCAGAGATTTTGTCTCTGAAATGGGTTTTCTTGGCCATTTTGTAAGCTATGGATCTGAAATTTGGAGAGGATGTTTACGTGTTACGTTAATTTTACCACTAAAATTTTGTGTTGATTCAATGGTTATATGACGTCTCTAGAGCTTATTTTTCAATGATTGGCCATAAAACCTATCTTCCTCTAGGGATTTTGATATTTGTGCCCGCAAGTTTGCACACTAGTTCGTGGGTCGCCATGTTCATATCTTCTTCAGGAACAATCGATATCACGAGAAACAATGTTATTGGGGGTCAAGTTTGAATTGAAAATAGACGGTTCTGCATTGGCAGGATTTACTGTACTCCTGATTGGAACAAAAATAAAAAATTAACTGGTGCCAATTGCTTTAAAGTCTTGTCAGAAATCTTCTCTGCAAATTTCATTTCATTTTATGGAAGTATATTGGAGAAAATCCGAAATGAATTTGCCTTCTATTTGTCCAGAACAATGGATTCTGCTAAGTGCAAGCACTTGTTTGGCGTTTTGAAGCCAAAATCGCCAAGACAATGCCAAGTGAAATCATTTAGCATTCAGTTTTGCTGTATATTTCTCGCACGGATTGGCCAAACGAACAACTTCCCTGCCAATGTACCATGATAAAAACACAGGACTTGCTGGAGTAATCCAACTGTTTACATACAAAGCAAAGCTACACAAAGCTATGCATTGCTTGCAATTTCGCTAGTGTTTGCACAAGGCAGCTGGAGTTGTTACGTAACAACCCCTGCACAGGGTAATTTGAACCGGGAACTGCCACAATGTAGCAGCTCCCTGTTGGAACACTGAAAATAGTATGCCACAAAGCGTACTCTCTTTGCTCGTCTCCTCTTTGGGGCTTCCGAAACAAAATTATGGCTGAACAACGAATATGCGGTGCAGAATGCTACATAGGCAATGGCAATAGTCGATAATGAAGGGAGCTATTTCGTTGCTCCGGTTTCTTATAAACGTTTCAGTTTCCTTTCGAATATTGTCTTTGCTTTAAAATGCTGCATCGATTTATAATATAGGGTTTTTATGACATTTGCATGTAATTTTTCTTTCAGTATGTAATTTATACAATCGAATCAGGAATTACAAAAGATACACATATTTTTAGTAAACCCAGGGTTTTGGACTGCCTGAAAAATCACTTCCCAAAGATCAACCGTTCTCTTGTTAAGAAATCGGCTTGAATGAGATGCCATTGAAGGGCAGTAAATGGCTGTTGACAAGAAGTATTTTGACAGGTAGGCATATTGGGTGGATTGTCTGAGCGAAAATTTCCTTGTTGAGAATATATTATCCTATTTTCGAATGTCACCAAGTTAGAATTGTCTAGATGTTGTCCAACCACCTTCCAATATGTTTATTTAATCAAAATTGCACTTACACTGAGACAAAGATCCAGAGGGGGATTTCCCGGCTGTAACGGACCCCTTTTTCTACACCACCTTTTTAGACGGTCCTAAAGCTGCTTGGCAATATGTGGTGTTTATTTTAATTACTAGATGTCAGAAATACCAATCAAGTGCATAAATTTCAAGTTTTTTCCGTAGACCACCGCACTCCCTCTTTCGAGGCTTCGTATAAGTGGTACTCGTACCTGCAGAATTTGACCTTACGGAGTTAGTCCCATTCCTTTCATGCTTGAAATCCTGAATCCACCGAAGTCGAAGTTTACACCATTGGTGGTCTAGTTTAAAGCATTTAACCTTGCCATGACGAAAATTGGGCATAACTGATGCTGTGAAATGCTTAACGAATTGCTGCACTCTGATGATACTCTGTCCTCTACGAAGACTGCACATTGTAAAGTGTTCCAACTAAATAATAACAAGGTTTCTGAGACATAGAATAGGCAGGACAAATTTGTCATTAAATGGATTAATAATTCATTTCACTACAACCAAGAGCAATTAATTTTTATTACTGTTGAGGTGAGTTGCTTCATTTAAAGACAGACAGTCATCACCCCAAAGAATATTTTTAGTGTATGTATATCAAAATTCTCAGTTGGTGACTGCTCTTTGATTGACATCAAAGTTTGAAAATTTGAAAGATGCAGAGTAGCTCACATTCCACACAAGGCAGAGAGAGTACTTTTATTGCATTTTATAGCCTTGTATGCTCACCAGGACATGGCCTTAAGCAATAAAACAGGTTTATTCTTGCACAAGGAAGAGCCTCATGAGACAGTTATGGGAGGAGCTAGAAGATGCATAGTTGGGAGAATTGGAACTGTCTGGGATGATGAAAATTCCCCTTTAAGCTTACACTGTGTAATGGTTATTAATGCCAGTTCCAGTTAAAGTCTGTTTGGATTATTCAGTATCTTTCTTTAAGAGAAAGAAAGTAAAAAATCACATTAATTTGAAAAACTTCAAAAGAATCAAATTACACATGGAGGTTACAATGACTTCAGTGTGGGCCAATGCATTGTTAGGTTTGAACACTGTAGGAGTCGCTACTAAAATTCTCAGGTACCAAAGGCTTTATTCCATTTTTCACTGAACATGACTGAAAAAGCAGGGTGCAATTTTTTGCTAGATACATGACTCACTGAGAGCATGCATAGGTCTGTATTTGCAATTTTTTGTCACATGAACAGAAAGTTGCTGTTCAAAAATGTGAACAGTAAGTTATTCCCTTCAGTGCAAAATGGACTTGGTCCTACTGCACCTTGACCAAGACTTTTACATTCACAGTTTGTAGACACAGGCTCTTCATTGGACGTATGTTTACACACATTGTCTGTAATGTCTAATGCAAAAAGGACTTAGTTCTGCTGCACCTTGCATGACCGAAGAGTAATTCAAAGTGTTTAATACATTATTTAACTACTTTAGGGAAATGTAGCACCTCTTAATTGGATATGTGTTTACACACAGTCTCAACCCTTGTACTGTGGAGTGATGAAGGATGCCGACCATACAGAACATAGAGGCAGGTTTGATACTCTATATATATTGCGTCTGTTAAATGTAAACAAACCATTTTGAGTGACATACAGTGAGAGTACAGATGTTTTGACAATATACATGCTTCATTAATATTTTAGGCTGGAATACAGGTATAGAGTACAGGGTTTTCCCTGGGTTTAGAATTGAACGTCGCGGCTCTGGGGTGGGGTATAAGGGGAGGGGGTGTCCCCCTCCCCTTTTCGAAATTTTTGAATTTTAGAAGTGTCTAAACGCAAAATCGTGGCACTTTTGAGGCGAATTAGTCAACAGAATTTCTTTAAGTTTCTGCCAAAATATTCACCATTGGTGCTCACAAACTCGTAATATTTTAACCTCTCCAAATGATAGCGATCATTGGCTATTGTTAGTAGTTACCGCAATTTCTAATGCAGCACAGTTCAGGTACGTCAGAGCGCACACAGTACTTTACTACTGTAGGCTACCCGGGTAGAGTTTTTCAGCCTTCCCCTTTTGATCTTCGCGAAATAGCATGGTTATTGCAACTAACAAAATGTATTTACCCCCATCTCATTCACGATTATGTTGAAATGAAGTTGCTTTTGTCTGTTTCGTACCATGCTTTTGTTACATTGCATTTTTCACCAGAAACAAGCCCCGCGATGCGTGTTTCTAACATCAAGCCGCCCCTATACTAGACAACGAAACAACATAGGCCTACTATATTGTATAATAGCCTAGCCTATCTCTAGAAATGAACGTCGAAAGACAGCTCATAAATTTTTGCACGCAGTGCGTGTGGATGAGTAACGTTCCAAAACTAAGGCCCAGAAGTAGCGCGAAAGACCGACTAGAAATTTTACACGTATCTTTGCCGTATAAACACACATACCCAAATGGATATAGGGCACGTGGCTCGACTTTCGATGTTACTTATCAAGTTATCACTAACATTAACATGACATGATTTCATGATCTAAAGAAGTAAATTTTGGTGATACAGTTATGTCTACATAAGATATGCACTTATTACAACCACACTAATATTCTTTTGACTCGAATCAGTCGCCAGAACTTCGTATTTTTGGTGGAGAAACTTTTTTCTGAAGCAAAATTCACTCCCTCAGATTTAAAATCGTACAAATTCTTTCAAGGTGTATTGTGTGCACGAAAAAAATCTTCTTTCCTGTTACTTCTATCCTGGTACTACCTTACATACTAAAATGATTCCTATCTCAATATTGCTCGTAATTTTTTATTGCTATTCAAACTACTTGCAAAAGTTTTATGTCCAAAGTTTCCTAAATATATGGCAAAATAAGAGCAAAATATTTTCCCAGTATTTTACGTACCCCCCATCTGCGAAAAATGGAACTTGCCAAAGTCATGTGCTAACTACAGCAGAGAGAGCACTCCGGCAGCGAACGAACGAACGTTCGTACGTACACGGTGTCTGCCGTATCTTACCGTACATTTTTAACGGTGCTGTGCGGGTGAAATCTCGGCTAGGAGATGCATTAGAAAGCTTTTTACTGTCATTATCACGAGGGTGGATTTTTCATAAGAGTAACAAGAAAACAGTTTACGAGAAATTTGATCACATGGTTGAGGTACATTACAGTACAGAAGTTGCAGTGACAAACTGGATGTTATTTTTTGGTTCCGATGCACACGTTACGGCACACTTGAACACAAAGCCACAGGAAGTAGTGATAGGACTTGTTTAAAATTTGTACTAACTGCACTAAAATATGGTCAAATTATTAATTCCCGTCTGATTTCTAAACTCACGAGGTTAAGGACCAACGGCACATTGTATATATAGAAAATGTGACGTATTGTTTTCAACAGATCGATCCGACCAGAGATAAGGGGCCGATGGGTGGAGTCTTGAATTGTATGTGCATACCATGCACTAAACTTAGGCTAGATGTTGCAAGGTTTATGGTCGGGTACCCGACGGGTAATGCTTTTTGGGTACCCGTGTACGAATTTTCTACCCAGTTTCGACACAAAAAATGTGTTCATATTGTGAAGATTTGAAAGCAGCAAGATGCGTAAGTTGAGTAGATTGTTTGGCGGCCCCGATAATGCAAAGTTACGTATTTTTACAAAGGACACGTTATCAATAATATTGTCGGTCAAATGCTGATATTTCATTCATTCGTTGGGTTGAAAATTCTGAGACACAAGCCCCGCCTAGCCTATAACCTGCCAAACGGGGCATTTGGTTTTGGCTTTGCAAGTTGCGTCCACAGAATTATAATACCTGTGGTTGCGTCTCACGGTATAGTTTACTCGACTGCTCACGTTGGAATGTACATAATCATTACCAAATAATGACATGTAAACTTAAACTTGAGGGTCACGTGTGAATGAAAGAGGGCTTGCTGAACTCCGTGTACGTGTGTGGCATGCATACATACCGAACGCTTAGCTTTCTGTTTGCATCTTGAGACTTACGTGTATGACTGTGGGTACGTATGAGCACGAAAGTATTACCGCGAAGGTAGTACTACATGGCTCGTAATTTTGCCGTGACAAGGTTTCGGAAATAAGCTTGTGGTTTCACTGCACATTGTATTAACAAAAAGGCGATCGTTGACAAAGTTAAAGTAAAATTTTTTCAGGGTACCGGAGGAATTTTTGAACATCGCGGCTGTTTTTTGAACGTCGCGGTCTTCCTGTTTTTGAAGTTTGAACGTCGCGGCCCGCGACGTTCAAAAGGCCCAGGGAAAACCCTGGAGTATTTGTCAAGTAAAAACTGGCATCCTTGTACACAGTAATAATGCTTTCTTTCATGCAAGGTATGGTTAAGTACTGTATGTTAAAAAAAAATAAGTCCCACTTAATACACGATTGTGGGTCTCAAGCTATGTGGTACTGCGACTTAAATTTAGATTCCCAAATATGTATGGGAGGGAAAGGGGGCTGGAGAATGGTATGGCAGATATTTTTGACTCTCCAGTCTCCCTTAGGTTTTCTGCTTATTTTCTCATGTTGCATTCTGATTATAATTTAAAGACAGATAGTCATCACACCAAAGTGTATTTTTAGTGTAGGGGTATCAAAATTCTCAGTTGGTGACTGCTCTTTGATTGACATCAAAGTTTGAAAATTTGAAAGATGCAGAGTAGCTCATATTCCACACAAGGCAGAGAGAGTGTTTTTATTACATTTTATAGCCTTGTATGCTCACCAGGACATGGCCTTAAAACAGGTTTATTCCTGCACAAGGAGGAGCTTCATACAGTTATGGGAGGAGCTAGAAGTTGCATAGTTGGGAGAATTGGAACTGTCTGGGATGATGAAAATCCCCCTTTAGGGGCATGTTGGAGTTGCATCAAAAAGGAGGTCATGTTGTTTGACCTCTTTTTTGTAGTAAATACCTCAGTGGTACCACCAGGGAGCTGCTCCCTGGTAGGATAACATGGTTTCTGTTTTGCACAATGATTATCATTTCAATGGTTATAATTGTCACATGCCACAAGAAATTCACCAAAATAAAATTATAACAAGTGAAAGGATATGACTACTGTATGCATGATTATTTGCAATACTTAAGGAACAAAATTGAAGAAAAGTAGCCAGTTACTACCTGTACATGTTTGTAGCCACTCTATGGTATGGTACTGAGCAGTGCAAGACATTGTCAGTCAAGCCTGCAAGACTGTATTTCCCATGTAACTGTTTTTACCCTTGTAAATGTGTACTGAGGTAACGGTGCATATCTAGATGTTAAATTTAGCTGCCTGTCAGATTGCACAAATTGGCCCCATGCATTGGCTTTCGTAGCATGTTAGTTGTTTTATCCATTCTCCCAGCCTCTCTTTCGCTTTCCCAGTTTCTGGAGAAATTTTCTTGCAAAAGAAGTTGCAGTGCATCAGTACAGGGATGGCTTTCAGACCTGTACAGTTTTGTAAATGATTGGGTGGGACAGTATATGATTGAGATCAGTGAGAGGTTCAAGTTCATGGATAGGGGGTGTTCCAGGTCGTGTAGAAACGAAGGCGTTTGAGGTGATATGCTCTTGTACAGTATTTTAGTACTTTACTGTAGTATGAATATAATAAGCCTGTAAGGTTTTCCCTCCACTGACGGAACATACATAACTGTTTGTAATATTCAATAATTCTGTAGTACACCCCCTCTCTTTACACCTCCATCAGTAATTCTTCTTATGACATCATTGGTCTCCATGGATGAGGATGTGCAGAATGGATGTGAAATGAGGGACAGATTCTAATCTAGAAAGTTTCAAGTGCAGCAACTTCCAAGGGCCTCCTTCACAAAGTGAGGCACTCACTGGTTGTGAAGTTTATCATAAAAGATTTAAGTATGTCTGGATTTGCTGTACAAGAAAGAGGACATTGGCACAGTTCAGGGGTGCAGGATGTCTGTTGGCTAAAAGATAATGATATCTCATCAATTTATAAAACAGAATATGGCCTACAATTTTATAAGAAAAAAATGAAAAATATTCTTTTGTGTGAATGATCTCTTTGTTCACACACTTTACACCTGCCTGACATATGTGATATGTTTTGTCTGATTATCATGGCTCATACCACAGGTAGACAAAAGAATGATAAGATGGGTCCATATTTTGAACCCAGTGACATTTGGTTACAGAGAACTCCAGACACATGGTATTTATAATCAATGTGGTACACAGAGGGCATTGAAATAGGCTGTAATTCTATAACCTCCTCATGCACTGGAAGGTTATGCCACATCAGGACTTCTTTTTTGGTTTCGATGAAAAGAGAAACCTATGCGGTCATGATGGCGTGTGTATGTATGTGTGTATGTGCGTGTGTGTGTATGTGTGTGTGTGTGTGTATGTGTGTATGTGTGTATGTATGTATGTGTGTGTGTGTGTTTGTGACACTTTGCTCGTTAACACGATATCTCAAGAAGGGAAACTCTGACAGTTTTCAAACTAGGTACATAGATGCCCCATATTGAGAGGAAGAACCCTATTGTTTTTGGTGGGGGTCAAAGGTCACTTGGGGTCACCAGGGGTTAAAACCTGAAAACCTTGCTAACACAATATCTCGAGGTAGGAAGCTTGGATGAGTTTCATACTTTGTATGTAGATGCGTTACGGTAAGAGGAAGAACCCTATCATTTTTGGTGCAGGTCAAAGGTCATCTGGGGTCACCGGGGGTCAAACCCTAAAAACTTCGTTAACACGATATCTCAAGAAGGGAACCTCTGACAGTTCTCAAACTTAGTACATAGATGCCCCATATTGAGAGGAAGAACCCTATTGTTTTTGGTGGAGGTCAAAGGTCACCTGGGGTCACCAGGGGTCAAAACCTGAAAACATTGTTAACACAATATCTTGAGGTAGGAAGCTTGGATGAATTTCATACTTAGTATGTAGATGCGTTATGGTAAGAGGAAGAACCCTATCATTTTTGGTGGAGGTCAAAGGTCATCTGGGGTCACCGGGGGTCAAACCCTAAAAATTTCGTTAACACGATATCTCAAGAAGGGAACCTCTGACAGTTCTCAAACTTAGTACATAGATGCCCCATATTAAAAGGAAGAACCCTATTGTTTTTGGTGGAGGTCAAAGGTCACCTGGGGTCACCAGGGGTCAAAACCTGAAAACATTGTTAACACAATATCTTGAGGTAGGAAGCTTGGATGAATTTCATACTTAGTATGTAGATGCGTTATGGTAAGAGGAAGAACCCTATCATTTTTGGTGGAGGTCAAAGGTCATCTGGGGTCACCGGGAGTCAAACCCTGAAAACTTTGTTAACACGATATCTCAAGAAGGGAAGCTCTTACAGTTCTCAAACTTGGTACATAGATGCCCCATATTAAGAGGAAGAACCCTTTCACTTTTGGTGCAGGTCAAAGGTCACCTGGGGTCACCGGGGGTCAAACTCTGAAAACCATGTTAACATGATATCTCAAGAAAGAAAGCTCTGACAGTTCTCAAATGTAGTACATGGATGCCCCATATTGAGAGGAAGAACCCTATTGTTTTTGGTGGAGGTCAAAGGTCACCTGGGGTCACCTGGGGTCAAACCCTGAAAACATTGTTAACACAATATCTTGAGGTAGGAAGCTTGGATGAGTTTCATACTTTGTATGTAGATGCGTCACGGTAAGAGGAAGAACCCTATCATTTTTGGTGGAGGTCAAAGGTCATCTGGGGTCACCGGGGGTCAAAGCCTGAAAACTTTGTTAACACGATATCTCAAGAAGGGAACCTCTGACAGTTCCCAAACTTAGTACATAGATGCTCCATATTAAGAGGAAGAACCCTTTCACTTTTGGTGGAGGTCAAAGGTCACCTGGGGTCACCGGGGGTCAAACTCTGAAAACCATGTTAACATGATATCTCAAGAAAGAAAGCTCTGACAGTTCTCAAATGTAGTACATGGATGCCCCATATTGAGAGGAAGAACCCTATTGTTTTTGGTGGAGGTCAAAGGTCACCTGGGGTCACCTGGGGTCAAACCCTGAAAACATTGTTAACACAATATCTTGAGGTAGGAAGCTTGGGTGAATTTCATACTTTGTATGTAGATGCGTTATGGTAAGAGGAAGAACCCTTTCACTTTTGGTGGAGGTCAAAGGTCATCTGGGGTCACCGGGGGTCAAACTCTGAAATCTTTGTTAACACGACATCTCAAGAAGGGAAGCTCTGACAGTTCTCAAACGTGGTACATGGATCCCCCATATATTGAGAGGAAGAACCCTAATGTTTTGGTGGAGGTCAAAGGTCACCTGGGGTCACCGGGGGTCAAACCCTGAAAACATTGTTAACACAATATCTTGAGGTAGGAAGCTTGGATGAATTTCGTACATATTATGTAGATGTGTTATGGTGAGAGGAAGAACCCTATCATTTTTGTTGGAGGTCAAAGGTCATCTGGGGTCACTGGGGGTCAAACTCTGAAAACCTTGTTAACACGAAATCTCGAGGTAGGAAGCTTGGATAAATTTCATACCTTGTATTTTGATGCCTTATAGTAAGAGGAAGAACTCTATCATTTTGGTGGGGATCAAAAGTCATCTGGGGTCACCAGGGGGGTCAAACCCTGAGACAGAGCTCCCAACCAGCACAGACTTTCCATATTCAGTACGGAAAATCATTGTAAATATGGGAATACGGATTTTTCCTTGATAATCCAAATTTTGAATGAGTAAATAGGTCCTTTCACGAACTTTATTATTCTTTAGCCAACATATCAAAAGACTGAGAATAGACTACAGTATTTCACTTTTCTGTACAGTACTGTAGTGTATTTATTTGAGCCCAGTAATCTATGCTGTTATGTTATTGGTTAAATTTTTGTCAACAAGTTGATGTTAAACCAATCAGTAGATAGTTTGCAGCAGATCCATGACATTCCATAAGCTACCATATCATTGGTTGATCAGTTGTAAACAGATCCACTTTCAACCAATCAAAAACTGTGTTAAAAGCTAGTTTCTGAGTGCAGTGACAGACTCCTGCCAAGGTCTGTTGAGCTGGCTGAGTAGCCCAACGTTAATGTTAGATTTGACTGTAACTGAATTGGAAAAATAGCACCAAGAAATCGAATAATAAAAATTACAGCAGGAATATCACAGTATGTTGTAATATGGCTCCTCTTCAGAGTAGCAGAGTAGTATGAGTAACTTTAGTGGAAAATTTACCAGGCAGATCAAGTTTTAACGTAGGCCTAGGCCTAACAGTTAGGGCCTAGCCTAGGCCTAAGTGTTGTTACAGAACCAACAACAAACATTAGCCTACACACACAATAACGTTAGACTCAGTACATAAATCTAATGCAGAGTTCCAGGTTTATGGGCTAGGCCTAGACAGTCCTAGTCCTGTGACTAAGTCCTAGCCTAACTGCCACAGTACAGGCTAGCCTAATTGTAGTACAGTATGTATGGGCTGATATTACTTATTAGAGGTAGGCCTAGGTTACTGTAATAGCTATGGCCTAGGCTAGGGCTAGTCAAAGCAGTTATTGCCTGTCAAATGTTGGTACCCATCATCAAAGTTTGTAGTATTTACAGAGAGATTTCTGTGACCAGCTGTGCATAGGCCTAGGCTAGGTTTATACTTATAGCTAGGCCTAGGCTAGACCTAGGCTAATGTTACTTAGGGAGTTGCCAAGTATTTAGCATAGCCTCTAGGCTATACTGTAACGTTAGGCCTTGGGAATACTTGGGATATTTTGCATTTTGTTCTTTGGTGACCCTGATGACTATCTTGGGAATTCTTGGGAAATTTTGCTTTTTGACCTCTCGTAACCCCAGATGATGATCTTGGGAATTCTTGGGAAATTTTGACCAGTGACTGAAAGATATGGGACATCATGGCATTATTTGGAATAGAACATATATCATCGAAACCTCAATGCATTTTTGCATTCTGGTTTTTTTTTAAATTTCATTTTTTTTTTTTTATTTCTTTTTAAATAACAGTGTAAGGGGAAAATATAGAAAAGTCAGTGGAGGGTATTTTGAAATTGTTTCTGTGGGTATGATTGGTAATGCAATTGTGTACCTGTTAGCTGTCTTTTACAGAGATCATCGGTTATATATGATGTTCAATATGTTTATAATTGTCCTTACTCTTTGAAATTTTGGAAAGTGAAAGACCCTGGTAGATTGTTCCATTTATAGTCTGTCTTGGAACACATTTCCCAGACAGGCTGACAACTGTTGTGCACATGCAGAGATTTGGAATTAGTAGCATGTTTAGTCAGGGAAATTGTGCACCAATTTTTTCACCCACAGTACAGTACTGTATAATTGCATAAATTGTGCATGTTTAGCAACATGCAGCACTCAAGAACTCATCAGTGACAGGTTGCATGGAAACACCAAATGACAAATTGAAATATCAATAAAACTATCAGTATTTTTGTAAGAATTACAAAAAATGCTTAAATCACATTGTATGTAGGCTTTATCACTACAATCTTCTCCTAGACTCCTCTCAGGGACCGGGTATGGGGTACTGTATGTCATGGAGGAAATAGCTTGGATCCCAGGCCATAATGAGCAAGACCATGTTTGCATGCATGCTATCTGCTAGCTTGTGTCCCAAGCCCCCAGACCCCCAAACTTGGTAAATCTCACTGGCACGGCACCCTTATGTTCAGTGTAATATATTTTAAAGCTATAAGTGCAGCATATTGCTTTTTCAGAGGCATAGCCGGGATTTTGGTCACGGGTGGGGGTGGGGGTGGGGGGGATGCAGTATGTTGAGATTGCTGGTCTGGGAGAGGAGTGGAGGTCCTCCTCCCCTTTGAAAATTTTTGAAAAGTTAGGTGTCCTTACATGGAGTCTGGTTCCACATATGCTACTAAATGAAGTAAAGTTTGTGTTAAAAAATTAACATATTTTAAGTACTAAAAAAAAAAGCTTTAGCATCATGTGAGGAAAGGCCATGGCCCAGTGGCTCTCTCTCCTAAATATGCCACTGGTCAGACGTAATTTTGGATGCCTTAATGTCAAAGGTCTGTAGTGCATTACTGTGTGGCACACATCAGAATATTAATGTCTGTCAATCTCACCATCAGTTCGCACTGGTAAATTTAGATTGACATGTACAGTGCTTTAAGTATAACACACAGTACTCTGTTACTTCAAGTACTTTAATTGTATTACAGTATTAGTATCATGGGAATGCAGTAAAAGTGACCTGGAACTTAATCTTACCTAACATCAGTATTCAGAAAGCAATTCTGATCTGTTTTTGTTGGTTAAATATTAGTTGAAAGAAGGCAGGTGGGTGCAGTATTGTGTAAGCTTTAGCTTATAGCTTAAAGGTGCAATCTTCGAACAATGGACTTTAATCTACAGTACTGTACTGGTAAAACTGACCACTATTAGACAGTTTCATTAACAAACTTTTGAAGTTGTTGTACCATAAAGACCTAAAGTATACTTTACATGATGCCTGCACAGCATAAATTGGTATGTAGTACTGATAAATTTATGAATATATTTCGCTCCTACTTACCTCCCGCATTTACTACTACTGGTACAGATAAATTTATGATACTGCTGTTTCATGGAAGTTTCTGCTACTACAGTACTGTAAACTGCTTGCATGACTTACTGAAGTTCATTTTGCAATCAGTGTTGTGGTTGTCGTCATAAAAGGAATACCGTACAGGTAATGTCCACAGATTTATGCTAGTTTTGTCATAAGTGTCCTTGTCATGTTCGTGTAGTACTTATTCCGCCATTGTCAGTTCTGCACATTTATGTCTGTTTAAGGAAATACAGTAATATTGGCATTTTACATAAATGTACAAAATCAACTCAGTCATGGTTTAAGTTTGAAGTATAAAACTTTGTGCCATGATGGAAGTGGGTAATGTGTGAATTGTATTCACAGTGTCAACGTACGTGCACTTAGTCTTGGTAACTGCAGGCAAGTATACAAGAATGAAGTACAGTGACACTTTTGCATACAGCATAATACAGTGCAGTACATTAAGGGCACATGCTGTTGCCTTGACATTTGTTTGAAACATTTCTGAACCTATCAGATCTACTCCTATTTTACTCTAAAGTATCTCCCATAATATAATAATAATACATTGGACTTACATAGCGCCAAATCAGGAACAAAAACGCGTAGCTGCTCTAGGCGCTTGACAAAAAATCAGACTTGTTAATTACATGCAAAGGAACAAGTAAAGAAATGAGTCTTGAGATTATGCTTAAATGCAGAGAGATGAGTGCAGAACCGGATATGGTCAGGTAACTGGTTCCACAAATAGGGTGCAGCATATGCAAAGCATCGATATCGATAAGATTTTAATCGTGGATTAGAAAGAGACAGGAGTACCCTGCCAGAGGATTATCTCATGTATCACAATACAGAACTGGTAAATGAGGGTGTGAAGTGTATAGAGAATATTATTTAGGAATTTTTGTTAACAAAAATAAATGACATGTCATTATAGGATATGTTGTATACCCATAACTCAATTGGGAGATATAATTTGATGTATTTTAATGATCAGCATATATTTTATATGACTAGTACTGTATATATAGTATACCTACAATATTTATTCAGAAAAAAGTACAGGTATTTCAAAAACAAAATGTTTTGTGTTTTCATGGAGCACAGTTGTTGCACTACAGAGTGGTGTAATTGAGTTTGTAGTGCATTTATTGAACCAGTCTGAGATTTCTGTTTTGCTTTTAAACACCTTGCAGGCCTCAAGACCTGCAAAATCAGTCTCTTCAATTACTTGATGATATTTTCAAGGTTTGTAATTCAGATTGTATTACTACAGTACGATTGTATTACTACAGTACCCAGATATATGACAAAACCTAGGGTAGAAGTGTACTTGAGATGGTTCTTATGGGACAATCATAATTGTTAGATTTAAATGCCAACCTTGTTGTTATAAAGAACCTTGGCACATGTTCTGTCATATGGGAAAAAGATAATGGTTTATGACTATAGCGGAACATGCTATATGTCACACATCAGAATCTTTTACCTGCTAGGAATGCCAACTACTGTAACTGGTCCCTGGATGAAAAGTTAACACTTTTATCATCACTCTGCAACTACCATCCCTCACTAACTATCATCCTTATACTGATGGTAAAAGATTGCTACCAAGCTTTGTTGCATCTGCTGATGTAAATTGTTAGGTATTTAGGAATGCCTGTAGATATGCACGTATGCAGGGTATTGAAAGCATTCCTGCTTAACTTGATTTGTTTAAAACAGTAAAGCCACATTATCTGAACCAGGATGTAATGGGGCACCATAGCAGATCGGTTTTGTGATGGTCATATGCCTGGCCATATTAACCTTTGTGACTGCAGGTGAAAAGGGTTCATACTTTCTGTTGATATTAAAATCATAGTTAACATGTGACATTGTTTACTGTATTTCAAATATTGAGTTACACTGGCTCTGTATCTAGAACTTAACATAGCCAGAGACTTTACATTGAATGTAACTCAGTTACATATGGTGGACATTAATCTGCATGATGGTGTATCATGTAGTTCTACTTTATATAGAAGTTTTGAGGCACAGTAGGTACACAAATGGGCCACAAAATATGTGACCTGCATATGTAGGAGTACTTGTTCAAACAGTTTTTTATGATTTTGAGGGTGAGATCAGCATTAAAGTGCTAGGACAGTTTGATAGTACCATGGTTTGGGATAGTACTTCTACAACAGTGCCAGCTGGTGGACAGAATTTACACATGCTTTTTCTCACCTCACACACTGCTACTACTGCTCCAATAAATAACAAGCCCTTTTATGCCAAAAGTGGAAGCAATTATATCCTGTAGGACTGGACACAGAAGCCAAAGAGAAACTTAATTCAAGCAAGGCCGGCTCAAAAAAGGATTCGAAGGAAGTCTCTGAAGGGACTTTGTGCCAAAAATGTGTCATGTTATGGGCACTGTGGTGGGATTATTGTAGGAGAGTAAGCTAGGGTTTTACTTACATATAATAAAACTTTAGGCAATCGAGTTTTAAGTACTTTCCCTGCCTCCTCACTTATTCTCATGTTCATCTTATGAAGATAGCGGAGCTTCTTTATGTCTTAATGCTCTAGTCATAACATAACATGCTTTCAGATTGATGCCAAATGCAATCTTAGTAAACTTGCAGTCTGGGGCTGTGATCGTGTACAATTGTAATTCATGGCAAAATTTTTGCACGTAGAATTAAAAGGAAGTGCAACATTTTACCTGCAATTTGTCATGTTTCTTTTTATCAAAAGTACATTATTTCAACGAAAGTCTTTGCTTTCATTCCGTCTTTATCAATGAATCACCTTTTCTTACCTTCTCTTGGCAAATTGTCTGTTGCTTTGTCTTTTTTATTTCTGATATGTAAATGTTCCTTAAAATAGTTAATATGGTATATTAGCCCCAGTATATTGGTATATATTAGTATTATACTATCGGAATATTGGTATATTAGCCCCGGTATATGAACTCGCAGTGCATCGTGTACCTGTATTACTGTAAAATTTAATTGACCACAACGTATCTGTAGTATAAAAGTGCCTGGATCAATTACCATGCACAGGTCTGCTTAAATGCTACAGTTAGATATTTTTGCAAATGAATGGCTAACAATTTTGAATGCAGACACACTACGGTACTTTATTCACGCTCCCTATGAGTAAAATCTGAATCTTGCATTTGAAATATTTGATTTACGGTCAGTAGTCCTAAATGTCAAGTTATTCAAAATTGATTTAAATTGTGGTTTTGCATAACAAATTAGGGCAGTTGATATAATCATGTATGGCATTTATGTACTTAAAATGTGATTAGTGCAATAGAGACATGTTTATTAATGGACTTTTACAATTGGTGAAGGTTTATTGAAAGAGATAATTGCTGCTATAAAGTGAGTAACGTGTCACACTGTCACGTTACAGATAGCGTACGGTACAGTACTAGTTTGCCTTTCAGCAGGGAGTTGCTATTTGACTGGAGATTTGTCTTCACAATCTCTTTGAAGTCACCAAGTTACCGACATGTAACATAACACTCTTATCAAAACAGCTAGGTGCAATAAACCTCCGTGTGCGGTAGCTAATTTGCATACACCGCACACACTGTACTACAGCGCTAGCTTCGGCTCTCCGTGTAAACAGCAACTAGCCTAGTAAGAGTAATCTCGATGTGAGAACATGTATACATAATGGTCTAATCACCTCATACAGTCGAATGTAAACTACAGTAGGGGTTACCCTGATCAAGTTTCGCCATAGCTGCGTAATACAAGCTGCATGCTTTGACTGCACACACTAATGTATATAGAACAAACACTTGCCGTAAAGACAACGAGAACTAAAAGTAAAAGCAGCAAAGACCACAAAATCGACATAAATCACTTAACTTATTGCCAATTCACATTTCTAACTAAAATAATAACGGTGTTGAACTGAAAAAAGGTTATTTTTCTATCCCGATAAAGATTTCGCAGAATTGGTATATGGCATTATGGACTAAAAGTAACGTTAAAATTTCCGTTAGTTCCGCTCAGCAAAAACGCGCCAAAATTCGTCAACTTCAGTAACCATAGAAACAAATGGAAATTTTGCAAAATCTAGGCCCCGAAAAATGCTCTTTTCGGTAAATTGGCGCTTGGTGCCACGTTTTTTCTCTTCGTGAAATGTACGTATACAGACATAGCTACCTACACAGTACGTTCAGAAAATGCGATTCACTGCGGAAAAGCACGAAAATACTCAAATCTGAGGCCCTGAAATTGCAGTTTGACCACCAAGTTTTGTCACAATACGATTTTTAGGGTTCAACAAAAACGGAGGAAAACTAAACTTAGAAAAAACTCTGAGAGAAAAGGAACTTACCCATCGATAGATTTATGTCCAAGCTTGAACTGCACATATATTACAACTGTAACACCTCACTTATTTTCTACTGCGCATGGTATAAAAATAGGGAGAGTCCCATTAGATCATCGATTTCTGTACAGAGCAATGGTTTCAAAACCAGCTCAACCGATAGAGGGCGTTTGGAGCTGTCGGTAACATCCTTGTCTTCAAAGGATATTTTACAGGTCCCCTGGGGAGCCTGTCCTTGGTTAAAATTCAAAGAGTTTGCAAAGGCAGGATTGTGTGTCCTGAGGTAGATTTAAGGACAAGGTTCATAAAATTTTTGAAGACAAATCTCCAGTCAAATTGCAACTCCCTGCTTTCAGGCATCTGTACCCTACAATGCAATTTTTCATCAGTTGCCTTGAGCTGTCTTTCCAAGGTTGACCTGACAGAAATGTAGGCTACAGTGTGTCGCTGATCAATGTCAGTCTGAGTGTAAATCTGTCTTGTGATTTACTCCGTCACCGAAATGAATTTCAAGCTGAGCGTTCACTCTGTCATCATGGCACTCATCAACACTTTTAGAGTCCGTTTGTATGGGGCCGTCTACATTGCAAATCTGACATGATCTAAGTGAACTCTGTGGAATTAATTAACTGGTGTTTTGAGATGCTCGAACATGCCAGAGCAATGCAGTTAAATCGTTATTATAAACATAGTGGAGCCGTTTGATCTTCCATACTGCACTGTTCAGTTTTAGGATGAAATGAAAATGGGAAGTTTGTTGTCCGTCGGATAAACCCATGTCAAATAAAGGAACAATGTTCATCCTGTTATAATTAAATACCATATTTGATGTGAACAGTTAGTAAACTGCTATACACTATGTTACCATTCTGTAGAGACCATTTTGCTACAAAAACGTACAGTAGTTGAATATGGTTCTTTTCACACTTAAAGGAAGGGACATATTACCCCCCGTCAGGAATTTTTCAAGATATTGTTAGTGTTAGGCAAACTGGTTGCATTTATACTGGGGGAAGGGGTCTAAGGGAGGGGGCAGGAATACTGGAAGTTTGCCTGTGCCAGATGAAGATTGTGCTGGATGGGATTTGTGATTTTTTAAGCCAGCTGAGTAGTTTTAAGTGCCTGGGTGCAGCCACTAGCTGCCACCCATTGCTGCCTACTGCAGGTACATAGTGTACCAGCCAACTACAACAGTTTGTCTTTATATGAGCAACCAGAATTCACAGTTGATGACTACACCTTTGATTGGTGCAAAATGTTGGCATGCTCTAGTTATGGCCTTCAAATATAAGCCACTCTGGTTGGTCAGTGATTTGTGCAAATCACACATACAGTGTTGAACAGTAGCCCTTTTTAGCAATTATACTACAGAATTTTGTCTACAAGATGTGCAGCAGACAGTTATAACTGAGACTGGAGGTGGAGTTATAGTACTCTACTGGTAAACTTAGTTGAGAGAATGATAGTTGTGGGTGAAGAAATTGAACCCTCAACCATATAAAATTGTATAAATTTGTATGTTGTTTTTTCCCTACTGTACATTGTGGCCCTCAAGCCAACAGCAGGGCTTGATGTAATGTGTATTTTATAGCTTACTCTGTGTGTTTATGAAAGAAATAAAAGCCGACCAACCATTATTCACCACTTCCAGGATAAAATGTGTTATAATTTGATCTACTTTATATTACACAGATGAGCACTGTTTTTGTAAGAAAATACTTTTATAGCCCATACTGTAATACCAGATGTGCATCCAGGGTAATAATTGCATGTGCACATATGGACAATACCATAAAACGTCAGTGCATTTTTCTTAGTGTACTGTATATATTTTTACGGAGAGTAAGGGAGAGTACTGTATGTGGAATGATATTTGAAACTTTTTAGACAAAAAAAAAAAAAAAACTGTTGAAAGTGTAATCTACGTAGTAATTAAACAAAAAATTGTGTGTAATATATTTTTGTATGAACTTACATCAAGTACAGTACCGTACAGTACCGTATGAGTGGAAAATTACATAGAGATAGTGTTAAAATACAATAATTGAGAGAAGTCAACATTGACTGGGCAAGAAGAAAAGCTGTATGGTGTGCACTGTCATTGCCTTTGTCAAGCTTTCAGTATTGTATCACCAGTACTGATTATGCATACATGGAGGGATCTTCTAACACCTCCCTATCTCCTATTCACCCCCGGCATCATTAAACCTTTCTCTCAGTGATGTGGGCCAAACATAAACATTACCAGTGACCTCATAGTTGAGGTTTCATGAGTTCAGATGCATTGCATGCCTCTGTTACCAAATATATCCTCTCCTTTTTTCAAGTCTTGCTTCACTGCAGAAAGTCCCCAGGTGTATTGTACCTAAATTGTAACATCATCATTGATACATTAGTTTAATAGTGCCATCAATCTTTTATCTTTCAGAAAATGAGTGGAGATGATGTGATCGTTGATCATGGGAGCTACAATTGCGCTCACAAAGCTGACGAGGACGACATCGCAGGTATGATTTGTGAAATGTTGCTTTCAGCTTGACATTGGAAAGTTACTGGCTTTATGTGGTCAAACTGTGTTTCCACCCTGGAGTTTCGTACATTCCCAAAACACTTTGAATCTTTTGTTCCTGTGTTACAGTATTCCTAAAAAGATGCCTTAAACTTAAACCAGGCTCCATGGACTTGCCATGTCCCTTCAATGGTAGGATGATTCAGATATATGTGGTACCCTTTAGTTACTTCAGGAACTGAGTTAGTCAACCATATGAATCTATTGATGGCAAGAAAAATGGCATTGGAGAGAGCAGTTCCAATCCCTTCACACCCTCTGTAAATTTAATTGTATTTGTTTGTCCCACTTGAATTAAAAACGCTTTGTCACCTGAAAGTGACCTGTAATTTAAGTTTTTAATTGACTGTGTGCTGACAAGATGGCACAAAGACTCTCCTTCCTTGCACACTTAACCATACCAGATATTTGTCCTATGTCCTTACAGTGAACTTTAGTACACACATTACATGCCTTTTTTTAGGAGTCTTTGCACTTAATGTCCACAAATTACGCAAATCGCATTTCATCAAATAAACTGAACCCATCTTTTATTCATAACTGTCAAACATTGAAAGTAGCTGCACTTTCTAGTATCAGATAGCTTTTATAAGATTTGTCACCTTTATATGACCTTAAAAGCATGCTAATTGGGAGCTTGCATGTTGGTCATGTGTAATAGGTTTGTTGCATTTTTACAGTGGGAATTGATTCCTTTATCTCATTAAAGTTGCATGAATGGCTACATTGTTTGTAGCTAAATATATCTACAGTAAAAGGGAATACATCCCCTGAACATGGCGTTCACACGTTTGAAAAATTGACAAAAACCAGTATTTGAAGTGTTCGGTACTTTACAAGGGCCTCACAGATAGTCTATGGATAGTGTTGTCTTTCATACCTTGGAGAGGTTTTGTCAGTATGTGGGTAACTTTTCACAAATTTTGAAGGAGCAAATGTAGATTTATGTAAATTGAAAGGCTTTGTGATGTTTGACTTAGGTACTGCTTGACTCCTTTGATAACCAGAATAGTGGATAGTATTTTTATGTTTTTTTTTTTTTAAGGGAAAGGGTTCAAAAGGTTTTCACTGTATCAGATGAGAGTTGTAAATCTCCTAAAATTATCAAAAATTGCAGAGTGAAAGGTTTCTAAAGTTGAGGTGATGCAACTGAATAAGTAGGCCTGCTTGTTCTCCTTTGAAAGAAGGGGTGCATGTACCAGTTTTGTATACTGCACAGTATGTTATAGGATTTATGGTGGCATCAAAAAAGTCACAGACATTACCAGCTCTTGTGTATATCAACCTTTCTAGTACTGTCTGTGGCTTCAAGTAAAATGTTAGTTCAACTTCCATTCTAGAGCATTGATATTACTTCAAATGCACTATCAAAAATGTGAGTCTCAAGTGGGGTTTGAATGTTGGAAGTTAATCGCTACACCTTTAATCTTCTTGCATAGACTTCCATAATCTAGGGCCTATTTGAGGCACCTCCAAGATACAGCCTTTGGTACTGTTGCAAGGCTCAGTAAGCAGACAAGCTTTGTCAGGAGCTGTAAAAGAGCTGTTAGAGTGGCAGATCCCTGTTACAGTATAACATCACAGGTGATGTCCTGTAGCCTTCTCTTACAGACTCTTTTGATGTGAGCCAAAGAATTTTGAAGGTTAGCAGTTGCATTATGGGAAGCCAGTGAAGGTGATGAATAGTTGGGGTAGTATGTTTAAATCTGTTGATAGTCACTAGGAACTGTGCAGTGGTACTTTTCCTGCATGATGGACAGTTTGCTTGCCATACAGTCCCTGATAACACTTCAACTGATATAAAGCCCCACCCCCACCTTTTTCAAGAAGTATTTGATATGGGTTGTCATGTTGCGTTTCGCTGATGTATGGTAAGGTCAAATTGTTACACAAGTGAAAGGTGTGTAGTAGTTACATTACTTGTACAGGTAACTGCACTGAGTGCTATAGCATTTATTGTTATTTAATGAGAAAGATATCAGTACACCTCAAAATGCAGATAAAAAATTGAAATGTTCAATACATTTTTCCCAGGCAAAGGTGACTTGTGAGTGACCTCATAGCTAGAGTTCATTCCCCCATAGGAAACCAAAAAGGCAAATTGGAGAAGAGGTGACACTGAAGTACAACTTGTACAGAATGTTCTAGAAGACAGACCAGAAATGAAGTTATAGTGTCTTAAGTATTACTGTAAACAATATGGTCCAATCTACCATTTGCATTATTTTTGTTATCTCACCCTTCCAAAATGGTATACTTCCTGAAGTTTTCTCTCTCTCACTCACCCCCTACAGTACCCCACATATGCCATTGTATAGCTTTGCCATGGTATAAATGACATATATAAGTAAACTAGCTGCATGTTCAAACATTGGTCTCAGCTCACAAAATTTGCATGCTTCTATTTTAAAGTCCATGGTCTCTGTTGGGATTCATTTCAAGGCCATCTTGATTCTTGAGTAAGAAGCCCATCTGGAGAAAATTCCTCATTATAGATTCCCTATCAAAGCAGGTTGCCTGTCTTCAAGTTTTTAAGGATTCTTTTTCATTTTCCCTTGCAATGTTCTATTCCTAGTACTCCCATGGTGAATGTCTAATCCAATTGGGTAGCTGTTCACAGTCCGTCATTCTACGTACATGTACAGCTCCTTCCACCCAAGTCGTGGATGTGATAGAGTGGCATCATTCTAACTGCTGACATTTCTTTCATCCCGAGACTCTTTACTGCAAGGCTGATTATTCCACTGAAAAAATTTTAACTTCCATTTCGATTTCCCCTTCTCATTCCTTCAGGCCATGTTAGAGTGCTTGTTCAATACTGCACAACAAAAAAGATGCAACTGATCAGTCTTATCCAAGTTGTGTGTACAGTGAAAGAGAAAAGATGAAGTTCACATTGAAACATGATGATTTGTTGTGGCAGAGATATAAGAGCATGAAACCTTCTTTGTTTTAATAGGATTCAAACATTTTGTAATCTTCTGCAATTTAGTTGTATCTAGTTTATTTTATTCTCATCATCCTAGTTGGAAGTTTAAAAGTACAGTGGGCTACAGGATGGTTGGAGATGGAGTGTGAAAGAGTTTTTTATACTGAAGCTCTTTAAAGGCAGTAGGCAGTCGCCCCAAAACTTGCTTTGAAAAATCAGCGAATTCTTGCAAATCTCCTCTTATTGCATTATAAGCACCTCTGACGACGTTTTGAACATAACTATTAAAAATAATAGGTAAAGCAAGGAGAAATTCTTCTTGAATTTCACAATTCACTAACAAAAACATTGTCACATGATCAAAATAGGCCATTCATGAACCACAGTGACGGGGGCACACTAACTCTGATTGGGGTGACTGCCTATTACCTTTAATTAAGTTGGAAAGTATTCATACCGAGCTGGAAAAATTGAATGTATACATGTTCCTTTTTCATAGCATCATACAGGTGTATTTTTTGGAGTTAAGGCAATTAAAAGTGTGCTGTGTGCACATGAACTGTACTAGAGCTTGACAGAATGGGCTGATGACCATGGCCTTCAGGCGTTATCACTTTGCCTTGATCCCATCAAAACAATCTGCATTCTCTATAGCAGTAGTCTCCAGGCCCTTCTGTATAAAATTGTAATTTGGTTTCCAGATTTTGACATTTATTCCCCATTCTTTTTTTCCTCTCTGCACTGGAAATTGTGAAATCAATTAGACCTTGCCCTCTTCAAGTCTTTATTTATGCATACTGTGCACATGCACAGTATGCATTTACACATACCATTCAACAACTATTTTTAATTTATTTTATATTGAAGTGTATTAACCACACCCCCTTGTTTACTTATCTCTCACATAAAATGTTCATTTACACTCAGGTGCCATTAACTGTGTACTAATAGCAGCAGGTGCAATCTGTGGTTCCTCTCAGACAAGCTTGCCCTCAAAATATTCAACATCCTCTTCAGAACAAATGATGCAATTATCACATCAAAATTATGACCATTTTACTATCGCATAAATGCTTGCAGTGATTTTTGGTTGAAAGATGTGCTAGCCTTTACCTTCATCCCAGTCTGCTCCCCTTCAACTTTGGCCAAAATCAGAGAGGTCCCATATCCGTATGTCCATAAACACTTCCTGCTCGCTGTTACAGTGTACATAGTAAGTACTGAAGTTACAGTAGTTGTTTACTGGAGATAAGTAGTGTTCGAATTTGTTTCCATAGTATTGTTGGGATTAAGGGATTAGATCATGCTTCGCCTTAACATGAGATCAATTTATGCCACCACCTGACCTCAACAACAACTGCAACACACAGATGTAGGCCTATACCATTCACCTATAAGTGAAGTACCAATAATATCCATTCAACTGATTTGAAGGGGTTCATTTAACAGCAGTATTTTGTTTACACTGTAAATATTAAAGTTACTTGGAATGCCATTTGTTAGAATTCTATTCCCAGTATTACTTTTGTATTTCTTCTACATTATTGCTTTTGAATATATTTTTAACTCAGTTGCATTTACAAAAAAGGGCTGCCATCCACATTACAGTGCAGTGCATTATCCTACAGTACACCCCACCCTTTGGTTTGTTTTAGGTAAAAATCATTGAACTGTTGAATTTCCCTGAATCTTGCACTGTGCCAGCAGGAGCTTTTATTTACTGCATTCAGGCCTGTATGCAGCTTTTTAAAGGGGTGGTTCAATTTTATGATAAGTGGACCATTAATATGAAACAGTATCTAATCAAGCACCACTGTCAGTTGGTGCATAGCGTACCAAGAAAGTTTTTGCCGAGAATGGATTTTAGTTTGCTGGCAATGGCAATTTCCATGCCTTGTTAGTCACTTCTAAGCAATCTCTGTTTTGTATCTCATATGTTAGGAATTTTCACTTCGCCCTAAAAAGTGGTTAAAGTATAAAACTTTAAGGCTATTCTTTCAAATCACACTAGGTTGAGCCAGGTCACAAGAAGTTTTTAACTGTCTCATCTGGTTGTTTGAGAATGAATATCAGGTAGTGGATGAAAACCATGTTAGGACTTACCAATTTTTGTTTGGACAGATCTCCAATGTGGGGTTGGGTCATGTTCCTCCCTCTCTCATTTTAAACAAAAATAATTTCAGAAGATGCTGATTTACAAAATTGTGTGATCATTTTCATCAATTTCAAGTATGTTTATGTTCAAAATTTATTTTAAGTTAACAATCCAGAACAGTAAGATGTTTTATGAGTCCCTGGCAAATGTACATGAAATGTTCTTAAAAAAAAATGATACAAACAAGATTTTGAAGGGTGGAGATGGCTTTGTGGTTGAGTTTACAGCTCTGCATTCCCCAGATAAAAACTGTCTGGGACCAGGGAATTTTGGGTGGCTCAACTCGTACATTACTTGTTGACAGTTTGCTGTTCACAGTTGATGCAGTTTCAGTTTCAGTCTGTTACCTGACTAAGGAAGTTGTGTGGTTCAAGTCTTTACTCAATTAAGCTGTCTAGGCAGTGGTGTAGAGCAAAGGATTTTCCATCCTCCTCTATCAGCCTTTGAGAAAAGTCATTAGACTGGGGATACACTCTGTTTTTCTGTTGGGACATTAAACAGTGGTACATCTCTCCCTCGTTACCCTCTAAGCACTAGAAGAAAAGCTGTTCATCCAAGATGAAAATGTTGCAGGGCCCTTAATTTGTCCACATCGCCACCTTCTTACCTCCTATTTACATGTAACCCCTAATTACCTGCAGTATTACGTGGGAAATGAAAGGTAGCTTAATGGAAGAGAGTCCTAGAGCAGGCAGGGCTTCTCAAGTCTTCATTTGCCTGCCAAAAGTCCTAAACCAGGTAGTTTTGTGGATCATAAACCTATTGTAAGGTGCGTAATTTACAGTGTGGACTGTTTCATTTTACCGAGTGGATCAAGTGGTAGGTAGTGCCTGTTTTTCATGATTGTATGAAAGATTGGAGTAAATACTATGTACAGGGCATTTTAGACTGCCTAGGATGGTTTTGAGGCTATTGAAAGCTGTGAAATTCCAGACGTGTCACAATACTGCTCCTATTGTATCATCAGAGCGGACCATGGAAATTGCTGGGGGGTTCGTCCCCCCATGTGGGTCTGGCATTGTAAGTTAACTGTAAAGACTGGTACTCTACATTATCCCCTTATACAGTGCATACTTTAGTCTTTAAAGGATAGTTTATAATAGAATAAACTGGCTAATACTTTCTCCCTTCCAGGGATGATCAAGTATTTTGAACTAATGAATAATTCCAAGAGCAGTTGGTATGTATCTGACTTATCAACAAAGTCATGACAGTATTTGCAATATAGTTTGCTCATTGTTTATAAACTGCGTGTATTGCTCATGGAAAGTTGCCCGTCATGTTTACTCAAGCTAAATATGCCTTGTATCCTATCTATAAAATACATTTTCACCTGTCAATTCAATCCAGCATTAAAGGCACAGAAGAAACCAATTTAGGCACCTGCATATTACAGGAAACTCTAGTGCTTTGGTTTCTTTCTAAAGATATGATAGAACCTGGTTGCAGCAAAAAATTTCCATGGCAACAATATAATTTTGTTTCCCCAGGCCCTTGCAACTTTGTTTATTTGTTCCTGCTGTGAATTTTTTCTTTATTTTGATAATTTTTGGTGAAAATCTTCAATGATTCAAGGCTTTTTGTATTTTAATAATGATTCGTATTCAAAACTTTTGGCAACTTCCAACACTCACACAAGGTCATTAAATTTCATACTATAGCTTTTCATTTTTTTCTGGCTTAAAGGCAGTATGCAGTCACCCCAATCAGAGTGAGTGTACCCTGTCACTCTAGTTCATGATTGGCCTATTTTGATCATGGGACTATATTTTTGTTGGTCAATTGTTAAATTCAAGGAGAATTTCTCCTTGCTTTACCTATTGTTTGTAATAGCTGTGTTCAAAACATCTTCAGAGGTGCTTGTAATGCAATAAGAGGTGATTTGCAAGAATTTGCTGATTTTTCAAAGAAAATTTTGGGGCGACTGCCTATTGCCTTTAAAGTTGCAGTTTAGAGTCCCTTTACACTATACTTTCAGAAATGAAGTTTGGTTCCTTTAAATTCTGCTTTTTTACAGATTTTACTTCATTCTCAATTTTGGTATTGTTACAGAGAAAATTTTCTTTCGGCCAGGTAATTTAAAGATACATACAAAGGAACTTGAGTGCAGTAGTAAAGTATCTCTTGTTGCTGTTAGACACACGTCTCCTTCCCAAGATCAATTTAACGTTACCTAAGTCCCTTCTACCAAAATGGAATATAATTGCTTCATAATGACTTAAATAACAGCAGGCACCTCAGCAGATTAACAAACCACGTAATGTAATCCATCTCATGTAAGAACAGATAAACAGGGTAACAAAATTTCTTTAAGGGAATTGAACTTGTTTTATTTATAGCGTTACAGAATTTGGCCTTCAGGGTAGTGGCAGTGAGCTGTAAAAGTGACATTGTAAGGTCATAACTACAGTATAGGAGGCAGAATATCTAAGCATATTATGGATAGACTGAGGAATGCACCGCAGGTTTCATTATCAATGCACACGTATGATGGTACACAACATCCTAGCAGGCAACACCATATTGTCTTCTGTTTAATTCACAAGGATTCTAGAAAGGAAAAGCCTATAAAGGAAATAAGCAGTCATTCCAAACATATTTTCATACATCAGCTAAATTTCAAATATATCTCCTCAAATTTCCTTAGCTTGCATCTTTCATGATAATCCAGAATATACAGTAGGCTGTTGTAGGTAAATGAAGGACTTATTCTGCATAAATTCAGTTCAGTTTCAGTTTCACAAAAATTTATTTCAGATTGATTCTGTCTGAGAGATAAAGAAGATGAATATACCGTACAAGATGTAAATAATGGGAAGAGACTTCACAAGTCAGTTTCAAAAATATTGTCACATGACTTAAAATATCCATTTGTGAATTATGATAGCTAGACCCTATTTCATAAAGAGTTAAAATCAGTCTGATTTCAATAGAACTGTTGCATGACAGATCAAATTTAAGCTTGATCATAATAGCCGTGTTCCCATTTGAGTGAGCTCGGTGGATCAAGATCTACCGCTGTAGATCAAACTCTAATGGGAACGCAGATCAACAACACTCACTCAAGATCAAGATCCACCGATTTTGATCGACCGTTCGGGGTAGATCAGATCGACCGCGCTGGATCAAAGTTTGTAATGGGAACACATCGGTAGATCAAGTGACCCCGGATCTCCGGTTTATTCCTTCACGGCAGGCCGACTTGTAAACATTGGTGACCTTTTCGCGCTTGCGCAATGTGTTCATATAACATGTTGATCTATCGCGCTCACTCAAATGGGAACGCGGCTCTGGATCAAGTTATTCGACACCGCTTGATGCAATAAAACCCTGATCTACCGCGCTCGCTCAAATGGGAACACGGCTAATGCTTCATGAAACAGGAACCATGTACAGTGTACTTTTTATTTGTGGTGTGTGCATTTTCCCATGAAAAGTAAGCATTTTAAATAACATGGTAATTTGTCTGACTCTTTTGTACTATTAATAATGCAATAAGTGTGCGTGGTTCATGGGTTTGTTCAATTACACAGTATGTATACATGTATACCTGACATGAATATACTTCAGAATATATTAATGTGGGTTCTTTTGTGAGTAGCCTGGAAGAGAATTGCCATGAAGGATGTTTTGAAGGTCCTTTATATATCTAACCCAGGTCACAGTGTGAATTAGCAGCCTGTATTATTGAGTGAGGTTCAAAGATGGCTGAGTGGTATTCAAGCTATGCGATAAGAGTTGGCAACATACGTTACTAAACATCTCATATGTACAGTGGAAGACAACATATACTTAAACAGTCAGTGCCTACATGTACTAGTACTGTATTTGTACAGCTATCTGTTTACACAGGGGACTAAACATGAAGGTTGCATATCATATTAATTTTTAAACATTTACTAAAGGTCATGCGTGGTGTATTGTTTTTGTGTCTGTGCAACATTAAGCCAGTGAGCACTTCATTATTTAAAGGACTGGTGATATGAAATCAACAAACTTGGACACAGGTTTTAATATGAAAAGTATTCATACTTGTGAAAGTAGAAACATTACCATAAAATCCATCATATACTGTAGGTGGCCATTTTACAGGGTGATCTCTATTAACCTATGTTATGCATAAACATGAGCTAAATATACACCAAATCAGGGTGTTTGCGGGAATTTGTGATGTGCAAGGAGAGGCTCACAAAATATGTCATGCATTATCATTTGGTTTTTCGAGGTCAGTGTGATACTGATATGCTCTGAAGGGTTTACCTTGGATGTAAAAGTTGTCTACGTACTTCAAAAATACACTTGCCAATCTGTAAACTAGCAGGCAAGTACTAGTAAGAGTTTATAGACCTAATGAATCGATGTCACACTGGCGTCATGTTCGAGGAAAGGACAATGAAGCTAACTACATTTAAATAAAGTACATGAAATTAGTTGTGTGCATTTGTAATGGCATAAGTTGAAATGCTGCATGCTTGCCTTAGCTGAGGGCTCCTTTTCTATTCAGTGAAGTCGTATGCATATTACATCTTTATCTACGTAGGCTTTCAGCCAAAAGAAAATTTATTAATATGGTTCAGCACTCCCCATTATTGTTTTGCATCTAAGTAATGAGTTGTTTCACAAATCATTTCAGGGTTTCCCCTGGGTTTTAGAGAGTGTGAGGTGGTATTAGTTCATGGGGTTAATATGATGCCAGCTTTGGCAACATCAGTGAGTGAGAACAACTGTATCAATACTTCCATAGCTAGTATGGAACAGCTGGCAATTAGTACAGCAAATTTCTGTGAGGTGGTGGCCAGAAACTGAGGTGGCCACTTCACAAAAAGAGTGCCAGGGGAAACCCTGTATTCAACTTAGAGGATGTTTATCTTGACAACAATAAAGAGATGTTAAAATTATGCCAAGAGATCTTCCATTGTAAATCGTATTTGTTAACTGTTGAGTAAAGACAGTTGGTTTTTGGTTGTACTGTATGTCCGAATACCTTGAAAGAGCTATTGACTCTATTATATTACTGCAGTACATCATTGTGGGGTACAGTAGTTGGAGATGGTAAAGAAGACAAAATGTTTTTATTTTTCATTTGCAAATAAAAACTCACATAGAATGAAAGGAATATTACTTTTACTTTCTGATTTGTCATTACAGGCCACAGGGCTATATATGTCGGTATTCACATGCCCTTAAAAAACAAAGGGCAAAGGCATCGCCACCGTAAACATCGTCATCATCGAAGCAAGGAGAATAACACTGAAAATGATGGAGGTGCTAACGACTCAAATACACCTCTACTGGACAAAGAAAAGGACCGGAAACCTTCAGGTAAAAGGTTGATTACAATAGCATATTGTCCCAGTGATTACAGATTAAAGATCATCGAAGGTAGTCTGCCTTCACATGCTATGAAATTGTGTGAAAGGGTTCGTTAATTTACGGTTGGAGCACAGAGCTCTCTCTGTTCTAGTCCTTTTGTCAGATTTTCAGGGAGATCTTTCTACTGATTTTTAACAGCGTTTTTTTTTGTTAAATTGTAAATATACAACATACACAGCTGAGTTGTCACCCCTTCGTATCCATGTCATCTCAACACTGACCAGTAGATATGCAGGTTTGTAGAGATTAACAAAGTCAGACAAAAATGTCAAGTTACTAAATGAGCCCCAAAATAATGGACAACTTCAGTCAAAAGTAAAAAAGAGTAATGTCCCGCACCTCATTTACGGTCATTGAGTAGTAAGAAAAGCAATCTTTTTTGGCATTCAAGACAGTTTATTGGATGGACTTAAGTATCCCTTTGACGTTTTGTGTTTTTTTGTTCCTCAGATTATTGCCACTATATGCAACCTTTATATTTAAAAGGTTTGGTAAAAGAATAATCTAGAATAACAGGAGGCCTTTTAAGCAATGAATCATCATTATGATGTACATTGAAATACTATTGTGGGATGGTAATTTTAAATAAGTTTTGAATTATGGAAAAGTGCCCATGCAGTGGAATTTGACAGCTAGGTAGGTAATAATAATGTAGGTAATAATAATGTGTGAATAATTTATGTTGCTACCTTTACAGTTACTTAAACCATTTCCCAGATGTGTTTTCAAGGGCACCACAGCCAGTATTAAGCACCTTGCATAGGCTGTCATGTCACACTCAGTGACACTGGACTGATAGCCTAGTGAGACATGGCATTGTAAAATCACATCTTATTCCTCTTTGCCTCCATTTTGCATTAGTATGCCCCACTTTGTCTGCATTTTTAAGATAAATGGCATAGTTCTGGTGTCATGCTTGGGGTTGGCCCACGGCTTTAGTCTGTCCTTTCCTGTGGATTTTGAAGTAAAATGGGCCAGGTACAGTAATCAACAGTACATGATTGCAGACCTAAATTGGTGTGTCCCATTCTCTCCTCCTCTTACCTATTTATGTTTTCCCTAAATTGCCTACCATCTGGCAAATCTTTCTAGTACTGTAGACAAGGTATTATAAGCACTTTGGGCAACTGCAACTGTAGATCGCTTTTAAAAGCAGGGAGTTTTTGCAGTTTTCTGGAGTACGTATGGCTTTTGTTCTCCCAAAATGGCTTACCATGACAATATTATTTGAGTCAGACAAAAAGGGGAGGGAGGGGGGCGGGTTGTATAATGTTTAACATAAAGTTAACAGAGACAAACTAATCTGGCATGTGGATAATGTTCATTGAGCAATGCCTGTAACAGTATCAATGTTTTATACTATAGGACTTGACCTTGCAAATGTTCAAGGAATGTGAAGGGCCTATGTTTCCAAATGATGTTTATTGTTCCTTTCTTTGGGAAGTACAGTATGTCTTGTAATATCGTGCAGTGAAAGTCTCGTATTATTCCACTCAAGGACCTAAAATATTTCCAATCGGATATTCATTCATTTTTTGCAGAGGAACACCAGAAACAAGGTATTCTGCTAAATTATTACTGTATTTTTTTGATGTTGGATGAATGAAATGGGTGTAACCTTTACAGGTTGTTCCCCACCCTAATTCACATTTAACACCTCCCTAGTCGACCCACACTTACCCCTTAACTTACCCCCTCCTTCCATGTGAAAGATATTCCCCATGATGATAGATGATTCCTTTCATGTTCTTGTTTGTTGTATTTTGTCTTCACCTCTCAAGGTTGTGAATTGTTCAGTTTATAGCCATTTTGTTTATGCTTGCCAATTGTTGAGAATGTTTGTTCTTCTTCTCTCTGTGAATTTTTAATTTTTTTTCTTTCTTTTGTACTTTCCTTGTTTTATTTGTGTGGATTATTCTTAATTTGTCTTCTGTTTCTTCATCTTGTTTGTTATTTGTCTGTGTGTTTAACCTGTCATAAAGTTGTATGGGTTGTGGCAGACCAGCAGTGAGAGATGTACAGTGTATGGTCTTTGTGGATTTCCAGCAGGAAGCAACATGATGACTTCAAAGTGGTTCCCAACCATGGGTACAGGTACTCATCTGTGGGGACTCAGAACTGATGGCAGGGGTACAAAAGTAGTAATAAATGGCAGTGCAATTTTTGAGTTTTCATGGAGCCTTCAAGTTGGGATGTGTAGCTATCAAAAGTTGGGAACAACTGCATCATGTTTCTCTGTCATATTTCTCACTGTTCCCATCGTAGTAACCTTGTCATCAACGAATTGGTTCGTTCTGTCCGGCTGTATTCCTTTTCAAATTGTGAACTTGTTTCCACAGTATCGAGAGAAGATACCGAACCCGAGGACTTTAGCGAAGGCATGGACTTCCTAAAGCCTGATGTAGGACGTAAGGGCAATACGTGAAAAAACTTACTCTAGTTGTGAAGTTATTTCAATGCCTTTTGAGTCAGCATGATATTGTGGTTTCTTGCAAATCACTTTCGAACACATTGATTGCAGAGATGTGATATTATAATATTTACAATTTATACACATTGCTTTGTGGCTGGAGTTTGCATGAAATTGATCGGGCATTTTGCTTGAACATAGCAATATAAAACAACTGAGCTGACTAATTCTTAAGTATGACATAAATCAAGGGATAAACTTCTTTAGTTTAGTGATGAAATGATTGACATTTATAGTACTGAATGGCTAATCATGATGGTTTTGATCAGGATACTTGATAACCACCTTTTAGAACCAGAATTGTCAGTTTTCAGCTAAACTTTGGTATCATAAAAAATGTTATGCTTCAGTTTAGTCCAACATCATTTTGTAAGCTTTACAGAATTATTAATGTATTGTAAAATACATCCCTTCAGTACCTCCTGCAATATGCCCCTCAAATATCCTCCATTACATTTGACAGATTCCTAAATTCTCATATCATCAGGTATTTATTTAAAAATTTGGTGGATTTCAAGTTTTTCATGGGAGGCCATAAAAAACACTTCATCATAGAGCTTGCACAGCTAGTGAAAGCTGGTACTGACTTAGAGTCAAAAACCAGGGATAAACAATTAGAACAGAAGAAAACATGTTACAATGTTGCAGTGAGACTTACATTTACAACACTTCAATACAGTGAAATAAAGTTATACAATACATGAACAAATATGAAACAAGACACTGTAAGATGACCAGTTGTGTCCAGTCTGGTACAATGGTGTGACCACAATGGTTGTAGAAAATCAAAATGCTCCTGATGGGGGTCATCCCAGGACCATTGATGAAGCTCATGTAACTTCTGACAAAAGGTAAGTGCCCAACAGAAGTGATATGGTAAGGTTTGTCACAATGACATGATCACAAATGGGAGGGGAGCATAACAAATGCTTAACACCAATAACACCATCCCTTTTTTAGCCAGGAACTTATCCCTAAATTATGAAGTAACATCAGCCCAATTGTTTACATTTATAATGCATGTATCTAAAATACCACGCAACAGACAGTTCATTACATCACAAAATTCTGATTGATTTGTTCCCTAATAGTGATAGCAATGAAGTTGTAATTTATACATCAGCAATTAAGTTGTGAATACATAATATAAAATTCAAAAGCAAATTGTCAAACTGTCCCATACACTAACACCTTACCCTTTTTCTTTATCAATCTTTCAGTACTAAAAGCATATTATTTAATATCTTTCATGTACAAGTTACAATGTAAGTGATATTGCAGTTGTGGTCCATCATATTGAGCCTATTGGACCTCACAAGTTTGTGTACCCAGGTCATTCAACACATAAAATTACAAGTTCATAGTGTAATTGTCCTTACTATGTGTTTAACCTAGAGCAAAGGTCCTGGAGTAGTGGTCCACAGGCAGTTTGCAGCCTGCAATGTGCACAAAAATAAATGGCCCACAGAATATTCCGAGGATCCTGATATTTATTAAGTAAAGAATCTGTTTAATGAAGTATTGGCTACTGCAATTTAAGAAAAACTCAAGCGAAAGAAGCCCTTGACCCAAAGCACATGAAAACCTCTTTCCTAGAGTCTTAGGGTGCATTTACACTATATCCAGATCTGATCGCCCAATCTTTTCAGTAGATCAAATTACACGTATGGCTTGATCCTGGAGCATTTACACTTGTCTCGTACTCTGATCCACCTCCATGCTTCAGCGGAAGTGGCCTCCAAATGAATTACGAAATAGAATCACACACATGTGTGCACCAGAGTGTATAAAAAAAGAAATGAGAAAACACGTGTGAGGTCACCGTTGATCTTGGGTCACCATTGATCCTAGAGCATTAATACTACAAGTTTTGATTGCCTGCGCAGGGTCTGATCCTCCCCTCTTACCAGGATCAAAATCGGGCGATCAGATCTGGATCTGATCTGCATTTTCACTACAGATTTGATCTCTCGTAGTGGATCTGACCCCGCGCAGGCGATCAGGTCTGGATCTATTGTAAATGCACCCTTAAAGTTGCAGTACTCCGCTCTTTATGTAAAAACTTAAGTGACCAAAGCCAGAAAGAGCTTTACATATATGTCACTATGTTACATTTTCATTATAACCTACAGAAGTTTCAACCAAAATATGACAGATTTTCATGGGACACACAAGCCTCACGTGTAAAAGTGACTTTTAGAAGAAATGTGTGCGTGAGCACTACAAATCAATTTGAGGCTTTAATGAATAGAAGGACAGATTGCAGATAGTACATCCTTCTATACAGAAAAAAAAAAATTTCAGTTCAGTTTGATTTCGTAGCTAGCCCAGGCCTGTTCAGTCCCTTTGTTTAAGGCTTCAAAGCCATTGGTAATGTGCTCTACTGCAATATGAGATGTGTACAATTTCACACGTCTTTAGTAAACTCACAGTCCATAAGTTGATTAATTTTGTCTCGAGTTACACTAGCTTTAGGCTGCAATACCCATTTAGGGAAAATGAAACTAAATACATGTACACACAGCTATAACTGACTGGTGTGTGGGAGTCATGGGTTATGTAGTGACTGTCATTTTGTTTGACCACATACATTTTTTTCAAATAGAGACATTAAATGTACTGTTCAATACAGCTAAAAGGCACAGACTACCAAACATAAGATATCATTTTTGAGCAACCCAGTTTCCTTGTGGGGCCACAAAGTTACAGGATTGCAAGGTCATGCATTATTTTTTGAACGTACATGAGCTTTGAACTCAAATTATTTTAAGTGAATGGCTTTTTTTTTTTTTTTTTTTGAAAGTCATACTGCTTTTGTGCCGCACACTGAAACTGATATCATTTATATTAGAATCCAGGCCCCTGTTTCATAAAGAGTCACGATCGATCTTAAGTTTCATCAGCCATACAGTTGTCCTGTTGACATCAAACTTAAGATCAATCTTAACCCTTTATGAAATAGGGCCCAGGTATGAGAAAATTTTGGGATTTTCTTCCTAGACCCATTTCTCATGTTTTGAATGACAACTCACAAAAGCTTTCATGAGAATATAATGCAAGATGTGCAAAGTGACCAGTCAATCCAAGTTAGGCTGTGATGCCCTGGGTGCTCATACAGTATGCCATGTACAGTATGTACACTACTCCAAGTGTATGTTGTATAGTATGCGAACACATACAAAATCCACTTGTGCCCTCAACATGGCCACATGCATAAACAAACCATGGCAATATGAAATAGTTGAATAGCACTTCAAGTGATATCTCAAAAATGCCCCTTATCATCCTGAAAAATGGTTGGTTAGCCAAAGTTTGTGATAAACTTTTAAAACCTTTTCTTTTATTTCATCATAAATTATACTTAACTTACGAAATTCAGAAAGAGAAAAATAACCTTTAAAAGCTTTTAGCAACTTATTTTGGTAATAAAGGAAAGTCACAAAGAACGTAAACCACTCCATTTTGAGGGGTGCATTGAAACAGTTGTTGCTGTTTGGATGTATCACAGTAAACTTCTAATAATCACCAAGAGCCTACATCTTTGTACTGCTGTTACAGTATTTCAGATGAAGTTAGGTTTTAATTCATCAAGTTCTTATTTCGCAAAAAAGATCTCAACATTTTTTCACACTCCATCACCAGTAATCACTTAGTACCATATAAAAGTTTGACTGTAGTTATGAGAAGGCTTGATTTACTGCTGTCATCAACTTGACCATGTCTTTTGTCATTGCATTCCCTTGTAAATGTTAATTTTTAACAATTTCATATCTGGTCATGCTCAATTATGTATCACAGACAAACTTTAAGAGTTAAGTGAAACATATGATAGTGTTTAAAGGGGCTTATTGAATTGGTTTACAAAATTTATGATTTTTTTCATACCTGTTGAGATTTACTCACATCTTAATGGTAAATGGTTAAACTAAGAGATTCTGCACATTTGATACATAACTGAAATGGCAATGATAGGGTAATTAATGATGAAAATCATTTATTACAAATTCGTGACCAGACACTTTTTACCATTAGGTATTAATCATATGCAACCCCTGTCCACAAAAACTGCAATATCTCACATTTTTGGTAACTACTGTACATAGGAAGTGATACATGAGTAATGAGGCTAATTAGAAGCATTGTAATGCTATGATTTCCTTCAGACTCATCACAAAATAATGGATATCCACTTAATGAGCCCCTTTAAACTGCTAAAATAAAAGAAACTTATTTTCTAACATTTTTAGACCGCTTGAACTGTAGTATCGAACAAACTTTTAATAAGTAAAGACGTAGTATTGGTACTGTGTGCTGCATAAATTAGGGAAAACTTCACAATGAAACTGATTTGATAGGATTCAGCATGCTAAATGTTGGCCTTTTTTTTTTATTTCAAACATTTTTAGTCTCTGTATCATTTTAAATAAACTTGTAGTCTGGTCCAGCCACAATATTCTTTGCTGGGTAAATTGCTGTTGAAAAGTTGTTCATGTGATTGATTGCTGTATAACATATTCTACTGTTGCTATGGCAGCAGCATCTCCCCCAGGTTATTCAATGATTAAAATCTGCTAGATATTAGCTGACATGTTTGTAGTTATTATGTTTCATTCACCTATGACAATACTGCTCATCTCACTGCTAGTGTTTTTTTTTTTTTTTCTTTTTTTATAATTCAATATGTTCAATATGTTAAAGCCAACTGCTCAGAGAAGTGTCTTTCAAATCACATGTCAAAAAGAAGAGATTTTCTTTTATAGTCCTCTGAAGAGGCATTCAGAGGTTGATAAATTGTCTAGAGTTAAACGAGTCATGATGCATCAGTGAGACATTCAGCAGATGGGTTTGGAAAACTTTGTTTTGTTCTGTACTAGACTCAGAACAATTACCCTAATTGTTTCAGTCAGCTTGTCTGGCCATACTCAGAGACTGCAAAACCATTTGAAGAAAAAATAGGAAACAAGTTTTGAGCATCATGTGGAGGCATGATTATACTGCCTTCACCCTCTAATCTAGGTGATGATAAATTTGTTGCATAGTAAAGTGGATCTACAAAAATGATATAGGCCTTAAGGTCTACCTTTCCCAACTTTTAGCCATCCACCGATACTCCCATGGAAACCATCCTTCTACCATTACAGTATGTACTGTAAGGTTTGCTTACTGTTGAGTAGGATTATGGCATTGGTTAAAAGTTCAAATCTAGTTTTAAAGTAATATTACAAGATCAGTATCTCCCCTTCCCCTTGGGATCCCACCCTGATTTTGATTGTTTCTCGAAATCTAGAATAGAAATCATTTTCATATTTACTGGAAGCATGCTTGCAATTCATGGTGAGGTACAATGCTATTGTGTCATAAAGATGGACTTTGCACTTAGCCTGTTGATTCAAAAGTTGATGCTTTTTCAATAAATAATACTGTTTCTTTAATTATTAATCATGGACAAGTGTTGGACTTATTATCGCTATTTGACATTGGTATCGGCTGATTTTTCCCATTTTTGTCTTGTATCAGTGTCAGTAAAATACACTGATATTGCCTAACTGATATTTATTGTCATGAAAATGTTATATTATGTGAGAATTTTGAATATAACTATCTCATCAAAATGAAATGGCATCTAGTATGCAAAAAGTTCATTTCCCAAATACCATTATCAGATCAGTATCAGCCAGTATTTAGAATTGAAATATCTTAATTGGTATCGGCTACTTTCAATATCTGATACAACACTGTCATGGACTGTTTGCAGTTTGAGGCTTTATTCCCTTCCACACATTAATCAAACTTGTAGTGCAAGTACAGTGTCATGAGTACAAGTGGAGTGTGTCTGGTTATTACAGCTCAAGGATGTCTTTTTCGTATGCATGAGTACTTTAACTTTACTTTGGCACATATGCTTAACAGGGATTTGCTCACCCAGGAGCCACCAGGCAGTTCTGTCCAGCTTGAAAATTTCTGCTTGGTACTATTAGTTTTAAAGTTGTAAATTTCACATGGCACTTTACCTCCGTCAGGCACAGGTAAACCTCTAGCATAGCCACCCACCCCACCTTGGACCTTGGACCTCCTCTTCCCCAGGATGGTGAGATGGACCTGGCACTCAGAAAGTCATGGGCACATCCACTGGGTTAAACTTTAAGAATTTTTTAGTACAAATCCATTGTACCATGTGCCTGAGTCATTGTGAGTATAGTGCTGTGTGTACTCATTACAACAATGCACGTCTCATACCAATCAGGTAAATGTCAGATGTGCAAGTAATTTTCCTCAAGAATACTGTAGAAGTGCTTTTGGTTGGAAGTGATTTTGCATGCAGTATGTGGGTCTACTGTACATCGTTTAAATGTTTCCTACTCACTTGGCGATGAAATCTATGTTGAAACCTTATTGTCCCCCTTGTCGATAATGAAAACGATCTCATCCTGCCTGAAATTTGATGCTTTGGGGAAATGTTGTTATGAATTTTTTTGAGTGTTTATCAAGAATGTGGCATTTTACTTCCTGTATTGTTTCTTCTGCCTTTTGAGTGTTTTCAAGTGATTTGTTGTGGACTACACCTACGGTGTAGCAAAGCCTCTGTTTATATTCAGTTGATTTTCAGAAGCAAATTTGTATTTGAATCAGACGTTTGAATCCTCGTGCCATGCAGTTTCACCTACAGGTCTATGCCTGTTCAAAAATTAATTTCATGGTAGTATACATTGTATAGTGTCCATAAAGATCAAGCATTTCAAGTTTGGAAAGAAACTATTCCAATCTATAGGTCCAATTAATATGATGGGAGCTATTGTATGTGAAATTTGGGCTAAAATTTCAGTTATCAAAAGAAAATGTCTACTCATCACTCTATAAAGTTATCAACAGCCCCAGTGATTTTCTTACATCCAGGGTATGTTTTCTGATGCTCTAGTCTTACGAATCCAGATCCAGATAAAACAATTTCTTCATATAAAGCACTTGATTCTGTGCTGAAAATCTGAATCTGAGAAGTACAGGGTATGGATTTTATAGCAGGTTTCCATGGTGATAAATAGTGTAAAAAAGTCAGAGGTGTTATCACTTCTGCTTTGAAGTTCTTTTTCATTTTTTTTTTTTTTTAATTTTCTGAGGTTTTGTATTGACACATTATTAATGTTAGCAACAGTGAGGATGCACTATAAACTATTTGAACTAATACATTTTGCCATTCAACAATTCCTTTTTTGGAGGGGGGAATGAGGGTGGGAACTGGAGTTTTAGGGGTAGGGAGATGTGCATTTCACTACTGGTTACACATGTTACATCTCTGCACCTTACACTTGTAAAACAGCAAGTGAACTTCCATTTGATTGATGTTATGTTTAATTCCACACCATTATGATGAAAGAATACTGAAGTGAATGTCTTGTTCCCCTTTCTCCACAGAACAACCGTCCCAGAGGGTTAAATTCATCCTTGGTGATGAGAGCACAGCTGATGAAGAACATCAGAGTCATGAAGTCTTTACAGAACTGGAAGAACTGTACACGGCAGAAGATGGAGATGGTTTGGAGTGGAAGGAAACGGCCAGGTATATTATGGTAGTAGTGTAAACAATAAGTTGCTTTTGTTGTTAAGGGTGCAGGCTCACTTCAGTTTTCTTTGACACTTGCTGGTGCATTGTGGGAACAAATAATAGTTAACTGCTTACTCAGGTGTAAGTTTAGGGTACAGTGAGTTTGCCGAATGGAATTGTTGCATACTCGTAGGATACACAAACTGAGCTCAGCACATAGTGTACTGCCTTCCCCTATCTTCGTGTGTCTGCAATTTTGTGCAGTACATACCTATGTAACAAAGTCTGTATATATTTGTGGCCAACCTAACTGCGAAAATATGGGTCCCCATCCTACTTTATGACAGATTATAGTAAAAGTTTTTATACCAAAAAAGGCAGTTTTTGTGCAGTCCAGGACATAAAACCACACGTAAAAACCCTCTTTATATTTGCGATGGATTTAAAATGGATAATTCCACAAATTTCACAGGTAATCTCAAATTTTGGAACGCTTGTTGTGCAAATGGTCATGTGATGTTTATCCTGACGCTTTTGGCATTGTGTGCATGTGCAGTCAAATTAATTGAAGATGCCTATGCAACAAATACTTCTGTAATAATTGGGAAAAACAGGAACAACATTGCTTTTATGTAAACTATGTTAGGTGATAAAAGAACTTGATAAAAGTAACATTATGAGGTACCATATCATGCAAGATCTTTCAGTGACTATCTTTCTAAAGCTGCACCACTTTTATGGAACTCTTTACAGGTTGAACTCAAATCTTTGGATTCTCTGGTTCAGGCACTGTGCGAAAATTCTTTTCTCTTAAATTAATTCTGTAGACCTTGTGCTTATGACATTATAGAGCACAAAATGCTCCCTCGTTTGAAAGCAAGCACGTTTCCTTGCAAGTTACAGCAGCAAATGCAGACAGCTGATTTGTGAACCAATCAGATACACGTGCAAGTCTACTACATGCCCGTGCGAAGTATTGTATTGTATTGTATTGAGAAAGATTTCCACAATAATATATACATACTTATGTTACAATATTTACATTAATACTAAATTGTGGGGGAGGTCTGAAAAAAGCTGAAAAGCTTGTACAAGCAGACCCCCTTTTAAGGGTACCATAAGGGTACATAAGAAAATACAAGCTGGAAAAAGAAGGATTACTTACAAAAAGAAGAGAAGAGGAAAATCAACAAAGTAACTCATACAACACTACTATGCATACAACACCATTTCATTGATTTCATTAGATTAATCCTTGTCTGCGTTTATCAGGTGATCCTTAAAGCACTTTGAAAATTTACTAATTGATGGGCAGGCTTTTAATGTATTTGGGAGACTGTTCCATAGAGTAGCACCAGTGAATAAAAGGGACTTACTAAAGCTTAAAGTGTTTGGTTTAGGAATATGAATAAAAGCATTGCTTCTGGTGGGATAGGGGTGGACATTAGAGTTAAGGGAAAAGCAATTACGAAATATGTGTGGGAGCAACTGATTGGAGAACTTGTACATGAAGCTACCAAGCTGATACTTAAAAATATCATGGAGTTTGAGAATCTGTAGCTTAGAGAAAAGTGGTAAAGTATGAGCTAAGAAATTGGAATTGGTGATAATGCGGACTGCTTTCTTTTGCATAACATACAACTTATCAATGCAATGTGAAGAGGCATTACCCCAGACAATGTTACAATATGAGAGCTGGGAGTAAATCAGTGAATAGTACAAAGTAATAAGGACTGACCTAGGAACAATATTTTTTATCTTATATAAAACTCCAACAGCTTTACCTACTCTTCCACAAATTACATTTACATGATGGTTCCAATTTAACCGGGAATCAAGATAGAGGCCTAAGAATTTTACAGATTGTTTCTGAACAATATTAACATTGTCAATAATGATGTCGATTGTTTTGTTACAACGGTATTGGTAAGGATGAAAGAATACAAAATGGGTCTTACTGGTGTTAAGAGATAATTTGTTTACATTAAACCAATCACAAATAATTTTCATATCTTTGTTGATAATTTGTGCAGAATACGTTGGGTCATCAGACTTAAACAAAATACTGGTATCATCAGCAAACAAGCAAAACTTAAGTTTTTTTGAACAAGCAGGGAGGTCATTAATGTAAAGTAAAAATAATAAAGGACCTAGGATAGACCCTTGTGGAACACCACATGTTACATAATTACATGTAGAGGCAACGCCATTGACATGCACAAAGTGCATAAGTATACGTGTACAAGTATACGTTGTGTGTGCACTGTGCTTCATTGTTTTGCCTCCTAAAATGACATCAGGTGATGTCAGTGTATAAAGGTCTATTAGTTTTTGCACCTTGAGCAATCATAAAACACTAAGACTTCTTTTGGAGTCTGTGTACTGCATACTGGTATATTCAATAAAGCCATAATAGGGTTTCTATTATACTCAGGAAACTCAGGAAATATGAATGCTATTTTTGTCAGCCAAGAAAAAGTGACAGAATTTGAGTGGCCCAGGAGAGAAAATATTTTTACCAATCTGGCATGTATGTCTTGTGATATATATGAAGCTGGAACTGTTAATTTTTACACTGGCCACATATCTAGAGGCTTTTTGACAACTTTAAGTGAAACTAGTTTTCATGGAATTATTTCAGAGAAACATCCGGGAAATTTTCCTTTTGCTGGGAAACGTGTTTCACTCCAGTTGCAAGCATGATTGTAGTATTAAAATAACTGAAAAATGAGGTGATAATGGCATAACCCTCATAAATGCCATCATCAATATGTTTGAACTATAAGTAAATGCATGGCAGACATTAGTAAAGCTACTTGCTGCATCTACAAACCTTTCTCCCAGTCATTATTAAACTGTTTTCCTCTGCCTTTTCCTGTCATTATGAGAAGACTGTTTCCTGGGCTGTTAATTAAATTCTGTTTAGTGTTTGACATCACTAGACGTATATGGATAATACAGAGACACCGGTGAAAACAGGAAACAGAATCTGGATTTATTAAACTTTGAACAAAGTCAAGATTGAGCAGTCTTATATATACCTGTAGTTTCTTTCATAGGTCCGGGGGCAATTTCACTTTGTATTGATTTCAGTTAAAAGCATAATAAGACATACTGGCCAAGGAAGAGGTAGAATAGAAACTCATTTTCTTTCTACAACACTGTACATACATAGAAGCTGGCTGTGAGAATTCATAAATCTTGTTTTGTAAAGTTTTGAGCATAGCTGTTATGGTGACTGCTGTACATTTCACAGTTTCAGATTTGATTGGAAGGCCAGACTCGAAAGGTTGTGGGATTTAGCAGAAATGTTTAAGCTAAAGTGGCAGTTGATATCTACTGTCATATCAATGAGAACATTACAGGTTGTATATATGTAAGAACCCCAAAACAAGCCTTTACAGCAAAAAATTTTAACTTAAAAAACTCATCCAAATAGAGGAACGAGAACGTTTTGATATTGGTCCATATGTTAAGGTACATAGCTTATTGTCTTACTGACAGTATTACCTATTTCTTTGTCACTTCGGTGTCAGCCCCCCCCCCCCCTCCTCCTATCTCCTCCTCCTGTCTCCTCCTCCTGTCTCCTCCTCCTGTCTCCTCCTCCTGTCTCCTCCTCCTGTCTCCTCCTCCTGTCTCCTCCTCCTGTCTCCTCCTCCTGTCTCCTCCTCCTGTTCCCACACTCTCCAACCATTTCCTGCACGTTTTGTTCCCTCGTGACAGTTTTAGTTCTGCTGATAACCAGTAGACCTACAGTACTTCTTCAGACTAAAATTTTTAACAGACATATTTTGTTTTAATAAATTAGGATATATGAAGGCACTGCATAAAGCAAAAGAAGGCTATGAACAGAATCATAACAACCTTGGAAGTTATCTACTGTACTCTACAGCCGACGTGGATGTAATCAATTTGCCATGACAATGCACATGAATTTATTGATAATATTGATTTCAATCCTCCTAGCCCCTGGATTGTGTGATGTTGCAACTCAACAAATGGTTTACACAGTATTAAATATTGTTCCTAGACGCCACTTGTATTCACACTTTGTCTGAGACATTCATTATCGTTTCAGGCTTCATTAGGTACGTCTGGTAGTATTAGGCCTAACTTTAAAAAGAAATCTTACCAGTTTATGAAATGCTTTTCTGTTTTATTTTTTTAATCACTGTTCCATTTTGTTTGATCACCCTTTTTATTTGTGCACTGCTTAATGTGCCATTTATAATTTGAAAGACTGAATGTGAGACATACTTTGCCGAGAAAAAAATGCATTATGATTGAAAAAATTAATATCTTTGAGGCAAAACTATCTCCATGATTACACTTTGAATGGAGTTGTAAACCTTTCTGGTGCCTCCCAGGATTTTAAGACAGAATAGAATATATGTTAGCACAGACAAAAGTCAATATGCTGACAGTGAATGTGTTACTCTTGATATGAAACCTCACTTTCGTTCTTGTCAGTTGTACTTTAAAAGAAGGGAAGGTATGTCAATTCTTTGTCTGGGAAAGGAGGAATTTGGAAACACTTGAGAAATATGTAAACATGAATCAGGTCACAGGTAGGGTTGCCACTTGTGTTAATAGTGTTTAAATATTTAATATTAAGCCATAACAGTACTGGTATACCAGATATAGTCAAAGAACAAATGCATCCACCTAAAAGAATTTGCATATTCCGTTGTTATTTTACTGATGTAAAATTTTGGGGGGTGGGGGGGGTTAAATTTATAAAAATTTGCAAACATTTGTAATTATGTTTAATTTATACAAACTTAGTTTCAATTCTTAAAGTGAAAGACACTTTGGAGGGAAAATTTTGAAAAATTAAACTGATATTTTAAGAAATGGTTGGAGCAACTGTATATGCCTTTAAGCTTCCTACTATGATTTAGGAATACAAAGCTGAAAGCCTCCATAAAATTGGAACTGAAAGTGTGTTAGCAGACCTTTTGCCAAACCTTGCATCTATTTCATTTTCATTCTGTTCTGACAACCCCCACCCCCTTCTCCCATCTTGTCACCCCCAAAGTGTTAGTTCCCACCTTCCCACTTGACACTCAGCCCAAGCAGTAATATGTAGTTGTATAGTGTGTCGTTCATCAAAGTTCCCAAAGGATTCTAAACCCAGTTTCTCTACCTTGACATAAATAACAAGGCACTTATTATGACTTTTGTTAAGTTAATTAGCCTATATGTTACCCAGTTACACCTGAAGGTATAATAGTTACTCTCTCAATTAGCCCAGTACTTCTGGATAGAGAACCAGTAATATATATAAGTCATCGATGCTGTGGTATGGTCTACTGCCAATCACTGATCAGCGCTCTACATGCAGTACATTTCACTGATAGCATTTTGGCCAGCTCATAATAAGAAGTGCCAATAATGAGATTACTACATATGAATTCATCATAAGCCAACCGTAAATGAAATCACATATCTGCGATTGCATACGTGATTGATTCTATGGTATGTTGAAGCAAAATATCATCCCTCATGCATTGTATCAACCAAAATCTCAACAAATGTCGGATGATTTGTCGTCTTCTAAATGTTTAATATCTTTCTGTGAGAAATAGTAGGACAGATTTTGTTGAGATCAAACCATTGAATCATACAGTGATATCTGTTAGAGTAGTTATATCCTGAATTTGCCGTAGCCATTATGTGGGAATGTTTTATCAGGCTGTACCCAATTTTGTACATCTTCCGTAGGGAACAAAACATAATTTATTAGATGAAGTGCTTCTTCACCTAAGGAAATAAAGCAGTCTTGAGATTTTTCTAGGAGGGAAAATTCTGATTAGGCAAGGGAATTGAAACTCATTTTCCTCCTTGCCTAAGACGAGCTGCTCCTTGTACAGTTGATTTCATTTTGTTATCCTACTCTTATGCTATAAATCCTGTACAGGATAATAAAAGTACATTCTATATTGAAATTGTAGGTTAATGAAAAGTCCATTGCTTGCTGGGATTTAAAGGTGAATTTTTCAAGTCCTTGTGGCTGATACATTTTAATTTTCATGGATGTGATTAGGAGTGACAGGGATTATCATGGGGTTTTTTATGTAGAAGTAACAGTCATTTGACCGGAGTAGACTCAAGCCAAGTAATACTACCTTAAAGTGATTGGTTGGAGGACAAATAGAAGTGACTGATTACAAGCCTGGAAGACCATTTCAGTGACTATGTGATGCTAAAGGAAAAATTGTCATTGATGCAAGGAAGATTTATAGCAATTGAAAGGTTTAGGGGTCAATTCCCAGGGTGGTCATAAATAGTATGGTAGGATTTGTATCCAACAGTAATCCAAAGGCTGTCAGTTCTGAACTGACCAATGGAGTAAAAGTTGTCCGTTTGTTGCCTGGATCGCTTAGTTGATTAGCCATCACCCAGTGTCAATTTGTAATTGACATGCCACATGCATTCTTCACATTTCTAGTTACTTTTAAGCCCTTTCACACTACATGTGATACGATAGACATGAAAAAACATCACTAACCCTTTCACACTACAGGTGACTTTTTCTTCCTCTCTGCAATATTCCAACGACTGATTAGTCATGTGATCGAACAAAATATCAGTTCTATCTGATCATTGGTCACACAAAATATTGCTCAGCAACAAGTGGGTAAAAGGTGAAGTTATTTGAACTCAGTTTTATCACATTGTACTGTGTCACATCATATTGCTCTTAGTGTGAAAGGTTTTAAGTGATTACATTGTTTTGAACTTTTTTATCCTATCTTATCCCCTTGTGTCGCGCCTAGTGTTAAAGGGTATTTAGTATGGTAACATAAAATGCCCTTTGCAAAAGCTAAAGCAAAGTCTGCTAGTTAAAAGTTCTATTGAGGGTGCTTTAAAGCAGGGCTCCCTTGATTTCATGAGCTCTTTTTTGGCTGAATCATTCTTAATTTACATTTAGACTGATGTTCATACAAAACCTTGATTGTTCTTTTAGCTGTGGCCTCTAACCAGCAGCTCAGGTAGATTTGGGGGAAGGGGGGTAATAGGGAGAGGAATGAAGCGATATGTTTTAAAACAACATCTATGTCAGAGTTGCGGTTTTAGGCTCAAGCTTGAAATGGCTAGTGGTGTTTATAACTTTCCACGAAAGTAAATTTCCACCAGCACTTCTCATGGAAAAACATACTGAACAACAGATATTATAGAGAAGAGTGTGTGCCAACTTTTGTATTGAAAATGAGGGAAGTCCCCTCCCTCCCCCCCCCCCCCTCCAGCATTGTGGCGTTCGTCTCTTACTGCTATTCATCATCATGACCTGTGGTTGTAGCAATGGTTGCAATCTTGAGTCCTGTTGTGTTACGGTAAAAAGAGTTAGTATTGCTCCAAAATGGAGTACTTGAACAAAGTTGATACAGGACACTTTCAAATGATGCCTGTAGAGTGCAACATTGATGGTGAATGAAAATATTTCTTATGAATTTTTTTAATTTTTCATTTTATCATTTCTCAGATGGATCAAGTATGAAGAAGATGTGGATGAGGGTGCTGGAAGATGGAGCAAACCCCACATCGCAACCTTGTCCCTCCACAGTCTCTTTGAACTAAGAAATTGTCTCATGAATGGGGCTGTCTGTTTAGATATGGATGCTGGTAATTTGGACACAATAGCAGGTAAGAGTGAAGGTTGTAAGAGAAAAGATGCAGCTGTTATCACATCTTTCCCTTCCTTTTCATCCTGTGCTCCTCATTTCAAGGGATGAAAGATAAAGCATCCACTTCAACCTGGACTCAATACATCCATCCACCCTGAATCAGCAGAAAACGATAAACTCTTGAGAAAAACATTACACCTGTAATCTCTGGTGTCCATTCAGTCCTGCGCCCCTCTTCCAGGAATAAAAAGTGAAACAGTCCATTTCATCCGGACTTGTACGTATCTTCTACCCAACATGAACCAGAGATTGGGTATATCTGATTAGTTTAGGGGAAGTTAAGTCCTATTGATGTGTTATCTATTTACAATTAAACCATTGTTATTTTTTTCTTTTTTTCTTTTCTTTTTTTTTTTTCCATTTAGACCAGCAAAATGGAATCTGTATGCATGTGAACTGTTCGTGTTGAAATTCACTTACCACAGATGTAAGAACTAGTACATTAATGCAAAAGTCAGAATGTTACTGCTTCCCTGGTCTCATTTGCTCTCCTCTTCTCCCTCCTTCCCCAGCAAACAAGATTCTGATTAAGTATAAGGTACTGTTGTTTTGTAGTACTAATCTGTCTCTCATTCTTTCTCCTTAATGGGTACAAACCACTCACCCTTTGTGAACTTTCCCTCAAAATGTATGTTGATGGAGGTATAGGAATCAAGGAGTGCAAAATTATGTATACAAATGCAGTATTTTCACATCAAGAGACATAAATAATCATGGAATGTCAAAGCGATGTGTGGCATGAGACCTTAATTATAATCTCTCACAAATATTTTGGAGGCACGTATACTTTGTGTCTTGACATTGAGGAATAAAACATTGTTTTATTCTCAGATCTGGTCCTGGAAAAGTTAGGCAACTTAGGTCAACTGGACACTGAGAAAAGGGAACAGGTTAAAGCTGCCCTTCTTGAAAAACACAGACATCATGGACAGAAGAAGCAGAAGAAACCCAGCACTGCCCTCATGCCAATGATTCGCACCCTGACGGACATTGGTAGATCTCTTTCAAGTAGTGGTAATCATCATGTCAGTATGGAAGAAGGTATGTATTCTTTTATCATGCCGCAGGCAGAAATCTGACACAGCTCCTAAGAATCTTAAATGAAAAATATCTCAGCCCTCAGAGTTTTAACTTAAACCTGTCAGTAGAAGAAAACAGATTTAGTACTTAGGATTAAATTGGTAAGATTACAGGGAGGTGTAAAATGTTTTTTTTTATTACAGGAAATGTAAGTGTAAGTCTGAAACTGTATACTCGGAGCTTCTGAACACTTAGACAGTTAACACCTTATCAATATTCATTGTGACACTATTTAACTTTGTCATTAGTAGCCATGGTTTAGACAGCCTTTACATCATGCAGCTTATGAATGTTCATTTCATGACATAAAATTCACCATATCCTCGCATTTTGTTTTGTAATGTGTCACATTCTTGTCTCGAGAAGACATGCATGATATAAGTTAAGGGTTGGAAGTCTCATGAGACATTATTATGCATGATATCATGTGGAGGATTAGGTGGTAAAATTTGGTACTAACTTTTACTGCTAATACATTAAGACACTCCATCTTAAGAATTGTGAACATTTTTGTGACATGCAGCTTTGCATATTCACAGCTACTGTATAGCTAGCCATGCATTCTTTACGTTGTGAATATTCATGAATGACCTCTTAACTTTTCATTAACTTCTAGCTGCTGCACAGATTGACAGTCATTCCTCATCTCCAAACTTCCACAAGTCCAATTCTCTGTCAGTGGATAATGAGCTGTCAGATGCACACAGCAGTGAGGGCATGGTTAAAGTTGCTAGTGGACCTAGTATGAAGGTATTTAAGTCTTGTCTCATTCTGCATCTTTAATTGACTATGGGGTAGACTGAGGCAACTCCCAGTATTTTTGGAGTTGGTAATCAGGAACCTTAGGAGTTTCAAATCTGAATGGTCATGACCCCACCTCCAGTTGTCCACAGTGATTTTGCTTTGAATTGTGGCAGGCTCATATCTAATGGCAGTGACCTGTGCCCGCCAACCAGATAGTTAGTAGTACACCAGTAGGCCTTCAGTACAGGTTTTTGTATGCCTGAGGCACCATAATGCAGATGGCAGAGAACCAGTGTAGTCAACTGAAAGGAAAACTACGGACCCTAATGATTAAGAAAACATTGAAGAGCCAGGTTCCTTATTATACTTTATGAAGCCTTTCAAAAGAACAACCTTTTGCCTGTTTTTGACAGTATTGAAAGTTCAACAGAAGTGGGGACTCCAGAGTTTTGACAGCTGGGTGAAATTCATTACTCTGAAGTAGAGTAAATTCCCCAAGCCTTCTCTGGTCTCTTTTTGCGTGTGTGGTTGTGTGTCTTCTGAACTTCTAACCTTGGTCAGTTATTTTTCAAAATTCAAAGCTGTCCCATGGTACTGTCAAGATGTTGGCTTCAGGGAAAGAAAGGTAAGTGAGGATAGATAAGTAAACAGGCAATATTTCAAGTGTTCTTGAGAGAGATCAGGGTGATTTTGAAGTCTGTCTTCCAAAGAGTTGCAGAATATGATTGATCTTTTATTTGGGAGGCCATAAAAATGCTTACCTCCAAGTTAAATTATGGTAAATCCAGTAAGAAAAAGAAATTGCATTAGTTTTGGTTTAGTTTTGAGTGTCATTTTGTAGTTCAAAGAGACCATTCCATCCTTTAAGTTTGCCTGAATAGTAATATTCAGAACTTTTGAGGTACTTTCTTGTGTACTAAATGGACTCCCAGCCATCTTTGTTTTCTCTACAACATAGGCTCGCACTAGTTTCATGAGGAAAATTCCACAGAATGCTGAGGCCTCCAATGTGTTAGTGGGAGAAGTGGATTTCCTGGAACGGCCCGTCATCGCATTTGTTAGGCTGCTTCATTCTGTTACCCTGGGAGACCTGACTGAGGTACCAATTCCAACCCGATTCATGTTCATTATGCTCGGGCCACCCTCAGAGGAGTCATCAAAGTACCATGAAATTGGAAGATGCATCGCAACACTCATGTCAGACAAGGTATAACAATAATAGACCTATCTAGGGTTCCAAAGAAGAAACAAGATGCTTTGCAAAAGTTATGTTAGGCAGGGGATGAAGATGGTAGACCTATCCAGGGTTCAAGAAATTAACAAAGGTCACCATCCTCTTTGGTATCTTAGGATAGGTGAATGCAGAGAGGATGGAGTAGGTAGTAACTTGAGATGTTCAGGGAATACTTGAGAAGTTGTATTTTATTTCTCTGTTTCCTAGATTTCTCAGTACTGCTCACAAATGTTACCTTCCCTTCAATGTAAAGTTTATTGTAGATATCGATATTCCCTCAGAGAGTTATCCGTCTGGCATGTATTGATCAAGTGTGATGTCTTGTTCCTTTCCTTGATTAAACTGGAAGTCTGGTGTTTTGAAAACACATTGGGAGATAGTAGTCACTTAGTATGTATGTAACTAGCTGAACTAATAAGTTTTGCATTAAGTTATCAGGTTCTGGGATTTGACAGATTTGTTGAAATATACTGTAAGGTACACAGTGTATGTCTGTTTCTCTCTTACGTATTGTTTCTATCTTTATTCCATAAATTGCCTCTGGTTGTCCTCATCCAAAGTTGTCAGCTTATTGCAAAGCATATGTAGTCTTTGTGCCAGTGCTGCGACAAGACAATAATGCAGCTTGCCTTACATTGTATTTTTTTTTTCCAGTAAATTGCAAAGTGCAAAGACTTTTTTGATTTAAAATTGTAGATTTCAGTCACAATTTATGTGAGTAATGAATATGTACCATGATGTCTTAGAGACAGACATTATAGATAGACACTGTGTTGTATTTTCAACATTCTATTAAATTATTTGCCCATTGACAAGATGAACATGCCAAATGCAGTTTTTAGGAAGAGGGGTTTTCCCCTCTGGGCTGTTTTTGGCAAGTATTCTCCTTGTTAGTATTACATCGTTAACATTCTCCTTACTTTCTAGGTTTTCCATGATGTAGCCTACAAGGCGAAATGTGTAGAGGATCTTTTGGCCGGCATTGATGAATTTATGGATCAGGTGACAGTCTTGCCCCCAGGTAAGCAGTAGACTAGACCAGTGTTACCCCCAGGTAAACAGTAGACTAGACCAGTGTTACCCCCAGGTAAACAGTAGACTACACCAGTGTTACCCCCAGGTAAGCAGTAGACTAGACCAGTGTTACCCCCAGGTGAGCAGTAGACTAGACCAGTGTTACCCCCAGGTAAGCAGTAGACTAGACCAGTGTTACCCCAGGTAAGCAGTAGACTAGACCAGTGTTATAAGGGAGCATGATTACCTTCACATCTGCTAGGATTATGTAGCACAGAAAATATTCTTGTGGGAGAATTTTTTTCATTTCCCCTTTGCTAGATATTTTTCAGACAATTATACAGAAGGAAATGAAAACTTCCTTTTAAATAATCCTCTCCCCCCCCCCTTCCTTTCTCTCAGTTTCCTTTGACAGGAGGCATTCCCTCTGACCACTCTTAGGTCATTTGTAGGGAAGGCGTTATAGGTCTGGTGACATGAAAATAAAATAGTTGGATAGTTGATTTAAAAAGCATTAAAAATCCAGAAAATGGCCACAATTTCCATTTAAATCCATCAAATATTGACCATTTTACAGGGTAATTTCTGTTTCACACTTGTAGTATGAATAAACATGAACTTAATATGCAAATAGGTGACATAAAAAGAGGGACATACCATATAGGGCTAATGTTAGCCTCTGTTTTATCCTTGGGTAATATTGATATCACTCACCAAACTGTAAACTCTCTGATCAGTAATAAAGAGATAATTTATAAAGGGTTTACAAAAGAAATCTTACCCTTGTGCAACACTCCACATCATTATTTTTGCATAGGCAATGAGTTACTTCAGAAGCGATCAAACTTTGAAGACATATATCTCGAGAACGGTAAACGATATTGAAATAATTTCAACAGATCTTTCATGGGGGATTTTATTCTTTAACTGACAAGTGAAACAGCTCTTTTTGGTGGCATGTCACCAGAACTGGAAGGCCAAGTTCTTTTTGTGTATATTTGTGTGTGTGTGAAATGTTTCATTTACACGTTTGCCTTTGTCTATTTCATTTTGGCCAAGTGACCTCTTGCAACCAAGCCTAGGTCATAGATCCATAAGGGTACCTTCATATGTTGTGGAGGTGAAAGGTTGCATGTGAAAGGTGTTTTATCAATTCTAGTCGCATAACCTCCATTGCTGAGAAAAAAAAATTACAACAAAACTTGATCATATTATCAATCCTAGTGATTCCAGCAAACACTGCAGTAGATATGATGGTGTTTGGTTTTGTGGAAAATGGTCTGCTATTACTTTTCAAAGACTTTTTGTCATTTTTGGTCAGAAACAAATGGACATAAAAATCAGTCCTGTCATCATGGGTGTCTTTCTTGTTGCTTCAGCTCTCCTCTCAAGTGGCTCAATTTCCTATAGCTAAAATGGTTTGTCTAGTGACCTGTACTTTGCAGGCCTGACTGAAGTTACTTGCAATTTCTGCTTCTTACCCAAAAAGACAGGTTGTTTTAATATCAGCATTTTTCAACCCTACTTCATCCCTTTGAAATACTACTGTAACAGGAAGGACAAAGAAAATCATAAGAGGTCTGCTCTGTTGTTTCTGTAAATATTTTGGTTGAAAGTGTGGGACATGGAGGGGGTTGCTGGGCGGATAAGAGACAGATGTGCATTTAAGAATGATAACTTCGTTGGCTGGTTGCCCACTTTGTAAATATATAACACAATTTACCTCATTGCTATTATCTTTTTCAAATTTGATCACAGGGGTATGGGATCCTAACATCAGGATCGAACCACCAAAGACAAGTCCCCCTCCTCAAACCAAGAGATTGGAAGGATTTGCAGACCACCTGGGGAATGGCCATGTCGACGGTGCTGATGGTGCTGATGAACATGATCATCCAGGACTAGACCGAACAGGACGGTGAGTGATTTTAAATCAAAGCTTTCACTTTTGTGACATCCTTATCAAGTAATATCTCAGTAATGCAAGCTGAGCACATTAGGGAGTTTGTTGGTAGTTTACTTTGAGTTTCATCTTGTAGCTGACTACAGATAAATTTATGCCAGCTGTTGCAAGCTCATACTTGTTTTACTTGTTGACAGCATTACAGGAAGAAGTGTAGATTAAGTTAGATTTCACATTTGAAACGTGTGGGTTTGGTAGAAGCCATATAGACCAAGGCAGAAATTGCTACATCATTAGAAGTTGGTAAGATGGCTAACATGCCCTGTACAAGCAAGTCAAAAGCTTCTGTGAGCTTGGAGATTCATGCAAGGTCTCTAGCCATGGTCAAAATTTTGTTTACCAAAGATCAACTGTGAGATATTGTGAGTGTTGCAAGCTGTTGACATAAGTTGTTATGGGTTTTTATTGACACAACCTCCATAAAAGGCTTTTGTTAATGTAAAAACCATGTCTTCAAATTAAACCTGGGTGAATGATATTAGTAATACACTATATCAGTGAATACTTAATGTGAAAGAGAGGTGTGGAGAAAATGTGAATAGTGATTGGGTATATAGTACACTTGTTTGTAACTTACTCCTGGCTTCTAATCAATAGTCTACTTATATTATGATTATTGAGAAGAAATCCTTTTATCTTCTTGCATTCCTCCACAGTTGAATCCTCTCTTCCTACTTCAGGGACTGAAAAGAAAATGACATACCACTTTTTAAAGATACAAGATCATTGTTTTTCTCTCCTCTGTACTTAAACATTCAATGCCATTCATATTACCAGTCTTCATCTCTCTCTTTTCCTTACAGTCTGTTTGGTGGTTTGGTAGAAGACGTCAAAAGAAGAGCTCCACATTACTGGAGTGATTTTAAAGATGCCCTCCATGTACAGTGTGTGGCCTCCTTTATCTTTATGTACTTTGCTTGCATCACTCCAGTGGTCACCTTTGGTGGTCTGCTTGGGGAGGCAACTAACCAGATGGTGGTATGTTTTATTTTCTTTGCCCAAGTACTTAAGATATGTGGTCCTTTTACCCCCTCTCCTCCCCCTCCCCCAACAATTCCTTTTTCCATCCAGTAAAATTTCAGAAAGAAAAGGCATTTTCAGGTATAATTGGTTTGGTAACCTTATGTTATTTGGAATAATGAGTTCAGAATCAGATTCAAAAAGGTCTTCAAAAACCACACATAACAGTTAAACAAGTTTAGTTGGAGTAACTATCATGATATCCAAAATGGGATTTGATGCTCTGAAAGGGAATTAGCATTAGTACCAGTAAGCGAAATTGTTTTTTTGTCCAGCCAGTTGTGGAAAATATTTCTCAGATATTATAGGATTGCTACATTTTTGAAGTGAGTAAGATTGGCATATACCTTGACCAAGGTTTTGTCACTATTTTTCTGATAATGATCTGGGATTGGTTTCCACTCTTTGGTTTCTTTTCCTTTTTGAGTTTTTGTCATTTCCTGGAAGAGTGTATATGGAAATTTGGTGAAAAAAAGGATTGTGAAGTTGAAGGTGGTTGTTAAAATGTTAGCATTGCAGGTTAGTGATTGATATGATGAACCTCTCTGTATCAGCCATTTAGAAGAAGTTTTGATGACAACAGTTTCTTGTGTCACACAGAGTACCCTGGAGAGTTTACTGGGGGCATCAGCATGTGGTATAGCATATCATTTGTTCTCCGGTCAACCTTTGACAATACTTGGGAGCACTGGTCCTATACTGGTGTATGAGAAAATCATGGTATCAGTTTGTGGGTGAGTGTCTTTATCTTTGTACCAATTGATTGATTGATTTGATTGATTGATTGATTGATTGATTGATCGATCGATCGATCGATTGATCTACAGCATAGACCACTAGAAGTTGTAAAATTGCTAGAAGGGTATTTGAGGAGATAAATTTCAGTTTCAGATAATAATGTGTGTGATGATCCTAGTCAAGTTCAGTGCACAAAAGTGGATACATAGGTTGCATTTGATATGAAGGGAGGAGATGTGAGAGGGCAGTGGGCCTTCAATAGATGATCTTTTATTATTGAGGTTTGAAAGATACAAAGTAACATCAACCACGTAATAAATTGTTAATAGCATGATTGATATAGTACAAGTATGACAAATTCAGACTATACATCCAGTATCTATGCCACTCTGATTGGTCAATGACGTGTATCTGTGAGATGTAGATGAATGTTGCACAGTAGAGTGGCTGTAAAGAGAGGAGGCAATGCATTGTGTATCACAGTTGACATGAGATGAAAGTGATTAGACTGGACTGGAAATGGAGTTGTCTTGTACTCAGTAGTCATGCCAGCACTTGATAGAGCCACCAGTAGTGATAAGTTTGCAACATTAGATGAACCTATGGCCTTTGCTTTGCTCCATGGAACCCCACTTGAAGCCAAACCCCCTTCAGACCTCCATTATGACTTCATCCATCTTGCTGGCACAAGCATAGCTTGTGGAATGAAGCTGCTTAGTAGGGGATGGTCAGATAGATGTTGAAACAAAAGGAGGGGCTAAAATAAAACTCTTAGGGAGAACTTGAAAAATTTGGGATGAGGACATTGGTCATCTATGTGAGCGTAACTTGTTCTGTTTACCCAAGTAGAGAGAATTTCTACCTTAGCAAGCTTGGCTGTTTATTCACTGATCAGCTGTATTTTATGGCAGTATTGAGAACTGATGATAAAAGTTTTGTACTTTTTCCAAAGAGTGTAAAATGTCTGCAAGCTTTCTTTTATACCAAAACTTTGTTTTAATATTTAACATGGTCAGATAACATTAAAAGGATGTATGCTTCATGTACACTGCATCTCCACGAGCAAGGTAGTGAAAAGAATTTTACATAAGCTTAGGGTATCAGCTAACTTGTACTTAAACTCATGAGTAAAGAAGCAGAATCATTTATTTCAAGTATGCTTTTAACAGAATGCATTATCTTTCAAACTCACATACTCTTTAAAAACTAAGGCCCTGTTTCATGAAGTGATCTTGAATTTGATCTATTAATAGTCACATTGAAATCAAATTTAAGATTGAGTGTAACTCCTAGGAAACAGAGCTCTTAAGTGAGAAATTCAGAGATGAGCTGTATTTTCAGTTGATGATGTATCTTCTGTTAATCAGGCATTCGTGCTTGAAAAAGTGTTATAAGCCTTAGTCCTTAATTCTGACATCTAGTTTATTTATGAGTCAATAGAAGAAGTATACTTGAACAAGTTTTTGCTATGCTGAAGTTATTTTCTCACACCCTTCAACCTTTACAGGAGCCTAGGTTGGGATTACCTGCCATTTCGTGCATGGGTTGGTGTTTGGACAATGGTACTGTGCATCATATTGGTAGCAACAGATGCCAGTGCAATGGTGAAGTACTTCACTCGATTCGTAGAGGAGAGTTTCTCAACCCTGATATCACTTATCTTCATTTATGAAGCCATCCATAAACTCTTCAATATCTACCATGAGTACCCTATCCACAGGTAATTTCAGAATAGTAGATGTACTATCATTTACCTCATCTATGAGGCTGTCTACTGTGAGTACCCATTCCCCAGGTAATCAAGATTAGTAGATGTACTATCATTTACCTCATCTATGAGGCTGTCTACCATGAGTACCCATTCCCCAGGTAATCAAGATTAGTAGATGTACTATCATTTACCTCATCTATGAGGCTGTCTACCGTGAGTACCCATTCCTCAGGTAATCAAGATTAGTAGATGTACTATCATATACCTCATCTATGCGGCTGTCTACCATAATGACCCAATTCCCAGGTAACCAAGATTAGTAGATGTACTACCATTTGTTTCATCTATGAGAAATCAACAGGTCATCAGGAAATAGTAGATATACTATCATCTACTTCATGCCTGTGGCCATCGATTGGTAATATTGGAATAGTAAATTATCATTTGCTTCATAGGTGAGGCCACCCACAGGTAAACAGGGAATAGTAGATGTACTGTCATTCTCTTGTACACATGTTTTCCTTGAACGCAATGAAGTTTTTTTGAAATAAGTCTGCCTGAAGAGTACAAGCATAAGATTCATAGTAATTCGAATTTGTAAAGTCTGGGTCAGGAAGCTCCACCTAGACCCACCAAGGCTGTCAGTGAGGTCATTTTACAGAATACCCAATATTATGAGGAATTTCTCTGTATACTTTACTCACCATAGATTCCCACTAGCTGCCAACCAGACAGAATATGACTGTGAATGTCTCCCTACCAATAAAACCAAACCATACTATGTGGACAAGATTGAGGATATGTGGCATACCTCTCTTAAAGAGTGCAAACATTACGGTGGCAAAATTACCCCAGATCACTGTACACATAGCGAGCCTGTAGCGGATGTGTTTCTGATGTCCACCATATTGATGTTTGGAACGTTTACAATTGCATACAGTTTGAAGATGTTCAGAAATACTAGATATTTCCCTACTCTGGTAAGTGCAATCTGATGGGTCTGGAGCATAATAGGTAATGAAAAATGGGTCTTTAGACTGTATGGTGTGTTGGCTTGAAAGATGAATAGGTTGGTGATTTATTACTGTTCAATATATGGTAAGGGTACAGGGGAGAAACCCTCCCCCTCCCCCCCCCCCAAAAAAAAAGAAAAATCAGCAAAGTGAGGGAATTGATTCACTAGTTTGCATGAAATCTCAATATTACTATGAAAGTATTCCTCCCCTGTAAAAAAAGAAAATCATTTTGGACATTAAATTTGTCAGTTGGAAAGAAAAATTGGAGATGTCTTGTTTACCACAGAGGGCTAATCCCCATCTAACTTTGCCTCATCTCAATGGTTTCCTCACACCATCCCTCTCACAGAAACATTGCAAAATGAAGGTCACTGAATTGTGGTTTTACATGTGGGACCATTGTAAAATGTTGTTTGTCTTCTTCAGCTGGTATAACGACACAATATTGCAAACTTCAGGCTCATCTTTAGCATTTTGGGAAGCATTTTTCATGATGATGTTGTAAGCATATGCCATTTTCATATCAGATAGTTGTGTCACTTTTGCTGTTTCAGGGCTGTCAGAGAAGGGTGATACAACCTCTCCCCCCTCCCCCCCCCCCCAAAAAAAAATTTTAAGTTTGAAGTTTTCCTTTCAAAAAAGTGTCTTTAGGTGTGCCTGGAAATGGCCAAAAAATTACCCAAGAAAGTATCAAAGTCAAGGAGATAAATGTTTTGGCCTCTCAGTCGTAAAAGTGTCCCAGCAGCCCTGTGTGTAGCAGAAAGAAAAGAAAAAGTATATCATTTAAAGGTAAAGCTTGCAGCAGATAAATGTTCAAAGTGCCACAAATGAATTTTAATGAGAATATACTCCCTTTTTTTTTTTTTTTTTTTGCAGGTGCGAAGAACAGTAAGCGACTTTTCTGTGTTCTTAGCAGTTGTCATTATGGTAACTGTTGATTTGGTCATGGGTATCCCAACCCCTAAACTGCCTGTACCAACAGAGATCAAGGTAATATGGTATAAAATGCCGTTATCAATATTTGGAATTACTCTTCCATCAACAACATGATATTCATAGCTACCAAGAAGTGTAGCTGCATTGTTTATTTTTCGAAAAGATTAGGTGGGGTTGGATGTGGCCAGTTCTTGGGTTAAGATAGATAAAACCTCATGAAGCAAGTTGAAATGAACAAATTACTCCATGTTTAGAAGCTTTCAATTATATCCAGGGGAGGGAGTATCAAGGCTTCCTTTGTAATTTGCTTTAAAAGAATTTCAGATGACCTTTCATGTCTGCCTATGGTAAGAAGACATTTTGCCTCAGCATAAGCAATGGAGTAGGGAAAACAAGCCAGTGAGCCACAACTGGACAAAAGGCCATGGCCGGCCCGACTTAAACCAGTTGGTTAGAAACTGAGCCGTAAAATCTCATCTAACTCTAACTCTAACTCACTCAACGTTACTTTTCTTGGACATTTAACAGATTTTTCAAAGTTCAAATGGCCCTCAGTATGCCGGCTTGTTCAACTGAATGAGCGTATTGCAATAAAATATTTTATGAAGTTGTGTTAACTTACTTCTCATTAAAAATTTTCAGCCTACATCGAATGAAAGAACTTACTGGTTTGTTCCTCTATTTGATAACCCCTGGTGGAGTATAATAGTGGCAATCCTTCCAGCTCTCCTGGCTACCATATTAATCTTTATGGATCAACAAATCACAGCTGTTATCGTCAACAGAAAGGAAAATAAATTGAAGGTGAGTGGAATTTTGTTTGAAATTAAGTATGAATGTGATTCAGGTGGGGTGACACAGAGGAGAAGGGGGCAAAGAGGAGATTTAAAGCAAAAAGGCAAAGCTGTTGAGAACTTTAGGGTTCACTACTCACAGGTCATAGTACAGTGGATTTTGCTTACAAGTGCATTCAATGGTTTTCACACCTGAACTTCCAGACCAAAATTTAAGGTTAAATTATGCAGCCCAGTTACAGTGAATAAAGGTGCTTAGGTTGACCTCACTGAAATGCATGATGATGAAGTAAGAGAATGCTTTCATTAATAATAGAGTGGAACAAAGAAAGTATACATTTTAGTGCACATACCTGCAACAACCAATCATCATGTTTTCCAAGGAAAAGGGAGCCAACAAGAAACAATTGCTTCATTTAGAAATTTGTAGCAGATCTATAGTGAGGAGGTCAAATTATCTAGTCTGTGCCTTTAAGGTTAAATTTGGTGCGAAGCAGTTGTAGAAACTCTAGAAATAAATTTTTCTTCGTTGACTGTTTGACATTGCAAATGTATTTTCAGACAGCAGCAAATGTTTCTCCCTTATGGGAAAAATTATAGCACCACCAGTTTAAATGGTGTACTTTGTTAGTTGTAGCCAATTGCACTGCCAATATTGTCTGTAGATATATGTGAAAGACATGCCAACATCTGCTTGGTTTGTTAGCTCAACAAGTTGAGCTATTGTCATGGCAATGCGTCTGTCTGTCTGTCCGTCTGTCTGTCCGTCAACATTGGAAAAAAGGCTCCTGTCTGCAGGTGCTTTGACCGTTCCTTCTCAAAGTTGGTGTGGGTATAACACATATCAAGGGCTTGATAATTATGGTAACAGGAAGTAGGTCAAAGGTCATTGGGGGTCATGAGAGGTCAAAGAGTGAAATCACGCAAAAGCCTTCAACTCCTTGTGGTTTTGTTGGAATCTTTTCAAATTTGACAGGAATATTCAGTAAATGATTGGTCATCAAAGTTGTTCTTTTGAAGTAGATCAAAGGTCATTTGGGGTCAAAGAGAGGTCAAGCAAAAGGAGGTCAAACAGTGTAATCACGCAAAAGCCTTCAACTCCTATGGGTTATGTCTGAATTTTATCAAATTTGGCAAGAGTGTTAAGAAGATAATGGGTCATCAATGTTGTACTTTTGAAGTAGGTCAAAGGTCATTTGGGGTCATGCAGGGGTCAAACAGTGAAACCACTCAAAAGCCTTCAACTCCTAGGGGTTATATCCATATGTTATCATAATTGGTCAGGGTGTTTAGTAGATAACAGGTCATCAAAGATGTACTTTTAAAGTTGGTCAAAGGTCATCTGGGGTCAAGCAGGGGTCAAACAGTGAAATCAATCAAAAGCCTTCAACTCCTAAGGGTTATATCCAAATCTTATCAAAGTTAGCCAGAGTGTTCAGTAGATGACAAGCTGTCAAAGTTGTACTTGTGAAGTAGGTCAAAGGTCATTTGGGGTCAAAGAAAGGTCAAAAAGTGAAATGTTGTAAATGTCTTCAATTCTTAAGGGTTATATCCAAATCTTATCAACGTTAGCCAGAGGGTTCAATTGATGATAGGTCATCAGAGTTGTACTTATGAAGTAGGTCAAAGGTCATCTGGGGTCAGAGAGGTCAAACCATGAAATCACTCAAAACCCTTCAACCACTAGGGGTTATATCCAAACCTTATCAAAGTTGGCCAGAGTGTACAGTAGATGACAGGACTTCAAAGTTGTACTTTTGAAGTAGGTCAAAGGTCATTTGGGGTCAAGGAGAGGTCAAACACTGGAATTGTGCAAATGCCTTCAGCTCCTAGGGGTTGCGTCTGACTTTTATCAAAGTTGACAAGAGTATGCAGTAGATGAATTGATGGGTCATCAGAGTTTTACTTTTGAAGAAGTTTAAAGTTGTTTGGGGTCAAAGAGCTAGGGCAAACAGTAGAATCAAGCAAAAGCCTTGAAATACTCATGGTTGTGTCGGAATCTTATCAAAGTTGGCCAGAGTGTTCAGTGGATGATGCATAGGTGTACTTTGTGTTGATGTTAATTAGTGTTTGCACTGGGTACCCGGGTACCCGACCAATGGTGTCAGGACCCTGTTCTCAAATTGCTACCTGGATCCAAAGTTTCACTAACATAGATTGCATGTGTGACAGAACACCTTACTTTTTCCTGGCAAAATTTATCACGGACACGCCTAAGAACACTTGTCATGCCGATACGTAAGATACGTTGGTGTTGTATTATATCAACTTGCAAAGCAAAATTTCTCATTATTACTTTTATGACTTTAGAACAAACTTGTAGCCTAACATAAGTTATATTTTCGGGCACCCGCGTACCCGACCGACCATCGAGTTCGGGTACCTGGTTCCGAATTTTGGACCCGGTGCAAACACTAATGTTAATTGCCATTTGGGGTCACAAAACATCATATGGTGAAATGCATGCTAGTGCTTCTCCATAAGGGTTTATGTTTTGTATGATGTATACTATAGGAATCATTTTTTGACAGACCTGACAAATTGGGGTATAAGTAGCCTAATTTTTATCAGCAGAATTACCTACAGTACTGTGCCCACAAACACTTAACAAAAAGTCGCAAGCCAGACAACTCTAGCAGATATACCACTGCTGTGACCATTTACATCTATAGCACTGAAGTTCCTAGATCATGTCAGTCTACGACTCCTTGATTTGGATCCCTAGTGAAACTATATAACATTAACTGTGTGAGAGAAATTGTAGTTGAGCTACAGCATCATTGATGCTCTTGTTTAACTGTTGTTAAAGCAGGGACTTTGCTTAACATTAGGTTTTGATATGTTAGGAGGGTTAAGCCAAAAGTATGCTAGTGAACTTTACATTCAGTTTCTGTTTTGTGTTTCTCAAGATCATATAAGTGTATACAATTATCACATTCTCCCATTCTCTTGTTTTTCACCTCTTGACTGCAACAAGCCTTTTCCCCGCCAAGCTCCAAGCACACCAAGTTAGAGGCGAAAAACCCATTAAAACCCCTTCTACAAAGGGTGTATCATCAACTCCATGTGAACTTGAGGCAATCACACTTGACATCATAACCTCATATGAACCAGTACTGTTTTGTTTTTCTTTGTAACTTCACAACAAATTTTCTCCTCCATATGTCATAGTAATCCAGGGTTTCCCCTGGCATTCTTTTTGTGAGGCAGCCACCTCGCAGTTTTTGACCACCACCTCACAGAAATTTGCTATACTTGCCACCCGTACTGTACTAGCTATATGGAAGTATGGATAGTTCTCACTCACTGATGGTGCCAAAGCAGGCATGATGTTACGCCCATGAACTAATACCACCTCACACTCTCTAAAACCCAAGGGAAACCCTGTAATCTGAATGCATGTGAGGCATGCAAATACATTGCCTCTGAGAACCTCATATACCTTCGTATTTTTAAGGAGAAAACAGTACACAGAAAAACAAACACAAGAAAGAAAGCATTGCTCATCAGTACGAGGTTACAACATTGCTGCTTGCTTCAAGTTCACTTTAGAGATGTTGTAGCTTCATCTGCTGATATTTTAAGAAGTGAATGAAAGTTCCACCACAGTTATTAAATTTAGTTCCACTTTCATATATCATAAGCACACTTGCCATCCGTTTCCGTTAAGGGGAACTGTTCCGTTTTATGAGCTTTAAAACCCATAAAAATCACAACATTCCGTTTTTCTAATTTTTAGTATTAAACTGTAATTGATCAGAAAAATCGTGAAGCAACAGCTTGGCAAAAATAAAGTCAATCTTTTCATACACCTAAGTGATTTCAACATATATTGTGAACATTTAGAGAGGAAAAGAGGAGTTTCTCCCCCTTGGACCCCACCCATTGAGGTTAGCGCTTGTGCGCTCCCCGCACACAGTGGATCACATGCTACATATGTTCCGTTGTCTGAGATTACAATGTTGGCAAGTATGCATAAGTAAATAAGTTGTGAAACCTTTCCTTTAATTACTACATGTGATAATCCACATTGCATAAACTAGAGGGAAGACTACTTTTCTGGTACCTGGGTGATAGATTTTATGTCCTGCAATTGATAATAGTTACTGCCTCAAGTAATATAAAGATGAACATTTTATTATGTCAAGGAAGGGGTTCATTTATGGGTAAGGGAAGGAAGCATGGTGTTTTCTTATTTATCACTTCTAGTGCCCACTGAGCAGTGAAACAAGTACACGTAACTTGGGGGTTCAGTGAAGAGAATGGGTTTACCTTTAATATACCAGTAAAATGATAGGATGCAAAGAAAAGGAGAGGGATTTAGTTATGATTGAAGAGAATTTACAAAACAGTCTTTTCCTCTGTCCAATTTAGGGGGCATTTTTCTTGCTGTCTTAGTTATGCCACTGAGTGAGGCTCTAACAATGGTGGTATAGCGGCCTTGGCCAGAAATTTTGTGAAGTTCCATTGCAAGTGGACTGTAGTAAAGTGGGATGTTTTGTATGTTTACTGGTGTTCCTGTGCTAGTAACATTTGAATCCATTGTTTGACAAATGAATCCTTAACACCCCTTTGCCCCCTCCCCCTACCCTCCCCAAAAAAGAGACTGGGAGATAAGCTATGGAAGAAGTTATGAGCAAGTAGATTGCCTTATGCTGAAAAGTCCCCAAGATGTGTCTTATTTTGCTTGTCTTTCATTTTGTGTTCAACAGAAAGGTGTTGGCTACCATTTGGACCTTCTGATAGTAGCTTTGATGTTGGGGTTCTGTTCCATCTTGGGTCTGCCCTGGTTTGTAGCTGCCACTGTCCTTTCAATCAACCATGTTAACTCTCTTAGGGTGGAGTCTGAATGCAAAGCTCCTGGAGAAACACCAAAGATAGTTGGTTGTAGGTGAGTGAACATCAAAGGTAGTTGGTTCTAGCATAGTGAACACGAAAGGTCATTGGTTTTAGATAAGGGAACATCACAGGTAGTTGGTTATAGATGAGTGAACACCAAAGCTAGAAGGTTGTAGATGAGTGAACATCAAAGGTAGTAGGTTGTATGTTAGTTGGAACAAAAGGTAATAGGTTGTTAGTAGCACCAAATGTAGTTGGTTGTAAAAGTGAACACCACAGGTAGTTGGTTGTAGATGAGTGAACAGTAAAGGTATTCGGTTGTAGATGAGTGAACTCCAAAGGTAGTGAGTTGTAGGTTATTGAACACCAAAGGTAGTATGTTGTAGGTTATTGAGCACCAAAGGTGGTTGTAGATGAGTGAACACCAAAGTGTTCGGTTGTAGATGAGTGAACACCAAAGGTAGTGAGTTGTAGGTTATTGAACACCAAAGGTAGTATGTTGTAGGTTATTGAGCACCAAAGGTAGTTGGTTGTAGATGAGTGAACACCAAAGGTAGTTGATTGTAGATGATTGAAATGCATGAATGAAAAATTGTCATAGGTAGCTACATGACAAGTATTACAGCTACTTGTTTCTAGACATTTGTCATAATAACTTTACCCTTACGTAAATATTTACTGCCACCTTGCTAGAAACCATGATTCTATTTACATTCCTAAATCAAATAGCTTAAGTTAAATTCCTCTTATTGAAAAGTGTTCCTTTCTTTTACCTGCCACCTTAGGGCATTGAAAGATTCTCCATCAGCGTATAAGTCTTTTAATTGATTGAGAGTTCCCTGCTGAGTACAGCTCAGACAATGTTATAGTTATGCTGTAAATTCTATATTCCACTACATTTTGCTGTTGTGGCTGGCTTTCCCTCAAAATGTAAGCTGTTTATCACTTCTTTTTCCCCCATCTTTTTTCAAAGCCCAGTAGCACTTGTATCCTCTCTCTCTTATCAGAGCCCCCCTGTGGGCTGGGGGTTGTAGAATATGCGCACGGTATTTCCCGCCTGTCGTAAGAGGCGACTAAAGGGAAGGACTTGCACCGTATTTAAACTTTGCTTGACACTATATAACACATTTGTGTTGGTGTGTCGTTAAATTTCATCTAACTCTTATCAGAGGATCTGATTGTATAAGCATGGAAGCTTTGTCAGACTTCCTCTGCTTCTCACTTTTTGTATGATATATCATTAAGTAAGACTGATTGGGCTTGCCTTGGTTTGCCAATAAGAGTATTATTGGTTGTCATTCATGTTTACTTCAAGTTTTACTTTAGGTAAAGAATTTTTTTATCAACTTTTAACTGCTTTACATAGAATATGAATCCAAATTTCACAATAATGCTTGGGAAAAATCTCTGTTTTTCTTTTTAAAAATAAATTATAACTTATTGGTCTTATTTTAAGTTGTAAACTATCATTTAATGTCTGGCCATACATGTCTCTTCCACAGGGAACAAAGGGTGACAGGAGTGCTAGTATTCATCCTCATTGGTTTAGCTGTCTTTATGACATCAATCCTAAATGTAAGTATTTACTGGATCCCTCAAAACAGCAATATAGACTAGGGACAGGATTCTCTAACATATGCGAAAGTCAAAATAATTACACACTGCATACCAACATTTTGAAAGGTCTGTGGGCTTGTGACCAAAACAGCTGTTTTACTCAACAGTGATAAATTAAGATCCCCTGATGAAAAATCCATTGGAAATACTTGAGTATCTTTAACGTTTTCAAGATAAACCTCTTCGTAATTATGGCCACATTTCTGAGATTTCTCATTTGCTATGCAGAAATTGTGATGTGGAGTGTTGCAGAGGGTTTGTATTTCTTTTTTTTTATCCTTTATAAATCATCTGTTAATTACTTACCAGCTTGTTTCTAGTTTGGTGTTTAATGTGGACATATTCAAAGCAGTCAATAGCTACTTCCAAAATAAACCCCTCAGGGTATGCAAACATTACAACAATCCTTGGAATGAAAGTTAAACGAACAGAGGATAAAATAAGACACATCTGATGAGACTACATCACAAATTTGTATATGTATCCATGTTTATTCATGTAAATGCAAAATTAGTTAATTGTCTAGTAAAATTGTCAGTATCTGATGGAGGTTGATGGGAAATTCGACTATTTTTAATGTTTTTAATGCCGTTTACATCAAAAAGGCAGGCATTACATCTACATATCTGCAGAACTTTAAGTGGTATTGACAAAAACAAATTATGCAGTTCATAAAGATAGCCAGTGTAGCTGCAGTAAACGCACATGAGCCAGTCATGTTTGTAGTTGCATCTTGTTTTCTCACATCTTGAGCCAATCACATTGACTGTTTTTGGGTAACACTACTTGCGCAATTTTCTATGGTTGCACACACAGTCTTACGCCCTGCGCAAATTATTGGTACAGCATATCCTCTGTATGTGTTGCTGTTTTGTACTTCTTACAGCTGTGAAACTTAGGTAAAGTAGGCAAAATATATACACACTTTTTGCTTTGTGAATACTGAGTAAACAAGATACAACTTTTGTGCATAAGTATTCGTAGTGAATACAGCCCCAGAGTTTGTGGAACATGTTAAGCTTAGGGCATCCCTCCATGCAGCAAAGTTTTTTTTTACAGAATTTGACCTCTGAAACTGGATTTACTGCACACTGTGGTATAGAGGGCTTGCAGCTTAGGTCATGAGGTCAAATTTATTGATGTACAGTTGGTGTGGAGGGCAAACAAATGCCAGGCAGTATGTGCATATATGTACACAGTAAACATCACATACTTTGCTGTAAACTGAAAGATCATGGATGGATACTGGATGATTATCTCTCAATTTTTAGCAATTTCCTCTCTCTCTTTTCCTTCCCATTTTGTGTCTGATGCATAGATATTTATGACATATTTGTCTGATTTTTTTTTTTTTCCTTTTTCAGAAAATTGCCATGCCTGTGTTGTATGGAGTGTTCTTGTATATGGGTATATCATCACTGAAAGGAGTGCAAGTGAGTAATATCAACAAAATTGTTTTTACAGGAAAAATTTTGTTTCTGATTTTGAAAAGTAGGCTACAGAGAATTTGCTCTCTAGTTAGTGCTATATTTCTACCAAAGAGAGCAAAAATGAGCCCTCTCTTTCTCCTTTGCCCTCCTCCACTACACACCAAGGAAAGGTATTTACCCACTTAGGTAGGGGGTAGCTTTTATTGTGTAAGTGCTCTAAATGTGAAGGGGGTCTTGTAGCAAGTTTATAGTATGCCACATTGCTAGACTCTGTAAACAGTCTGTTGAGAAAATATTTCTGTCACCATGGTAACTGTACTATCCAATTGCTGTTTCATATAATGTTCACCTTTGAACCTCTGAACTCTGAACATATTGTCATCTACAAGACATAGCTAAACCCATTGTATGTTGCATATCAAAAAGATAGAGAATAGTGTCAGTCTCAGCATAACTAAGAGCTAAACAACACACAGGCGCTGTTAATATGGAGCCACAATTCTGTTGTAGCTTTATGCTGTGAATGGAAGACTCTCCCCTCTCCCCCCCCCCCCCCCTCCTCACTTTGACAGTAGGTGCTTAAACTGTTTGCTAACCATTACTGCTGTGGAAGCATTTTCTTTGCCAGGAAACGTTACTCGATACAGGTTCACTGAACTGAAGATCGCCTATGCCTAAAAATCTACTTAAGGTGGTTTTAGATCTAGGATTAGGATTAAATGTAGAATATAGGGTTAGGATAAGGATCAGGGTAGTATACAGGTTAGGGGTGGATTATGGTTAGGATTAGAATAAGAATTAGTCTTCGGTCTGGTGAACCTTTAATCTAGTGAAACTTTAATCTAGAGGACCTTCAGTCATGTGTACCTCACTCCTTGAAGGACAGACCATTATAATGAGTAGCCATGTGTACAAACTTGACAGAGTTTACAGTCTTTGAGAAGGACAGCTCATAGGGCCAGACTCAGGTCACAAACTTTTGAGACAGGGCAAAACAGTTGACAAATAAGCATAAGTAACTGAGACAAATTCACAGAAAAGAGTTAAAAAGCCTGGGATATACCCAGCAACATCTTATGTTTTTTTTTTCTCTATTTCTTGCATTTGGTTACTTTTACTGCTAACATGCATACATCTTGCAGATTTATCTGCTCATCTTTGATTCTGTATTTTGCTCTGTTAAGTTTGTGAATCGCATCAAGCTGTTCTTCATGCCCCCCAAACATCAACCAGACTACATCTACCTGAGGAACGTTGGGATACAGAGGGTCCACCTCTTCACCTTCATCCAACTGATGTGTCTGGTGATCCTCTGGGTAATCAAGACCACTGTTGCTGCCCTTATTTTCCCAATCATGGTCCTTGGGATGGTGTTTGTCCGCAAACTGATGGACTTCATCTTCACACAAGATGAGCTTTCCAACTTGGATGACATCATGCCAGAGGTGATCAAGAGAGACCGTCACGAAAGAGAGAAGAAGAAGAAGGAACAACAAGAGGCTGAAGAGGTAATTCATTTGATGTTAACCTGTATCTGAGATCCATCTACCCCCACTAATACACATGTGCATCAGCCTCCCCCATCCTTACCCCCATCTTCCTATACAAACACCATTGTGATGGTCGCTGCTTTTCTTTAAAGGTAGTTGTTGTGCTAAGAAAAGTGGGCATTGTTTAGCTTGGTTCTTTTCTTATGTAATAGATTTTATGATGTAATTACCAGTTTTTGTGTAGGTAATGTTTGTACATTTTACTATCTTTACTTTTAAGTGAAGGTGCAGTACAACAATTTTAATTTGCTTTACTGCTTAGGCTTATTCCTGTTTAACTCCTCTTAATCATATTGAAAATTTTTGGCTAAGATATTGTTCAATTCATAGACGATAATCCCTGAACTACTGTAAGGGATGCCATTGAAATTCTCTTATGCATTGAGATGCATTTTGGAACCTTACCAGTGCAAACACAATGAATCCTGTCGGCGAGGTGTTGGTGTTGCAAATACATCCAGCTTAGGCGTACAGTAGGCCTATGTAGAGAAACGAACACTGCTGTGTACGTAACAGTGTAGCGATGCATCGCTATTAGTGGATTAAGGAGGTGCTCAATGCCCACGATATCGATTTTTTCCCACAAAGAAAAGCTTTGTGAAAGTTTTGAGACGATACAATTCCATCGTACAGTAGGGATGTTTTGCTGATGAACTTTTTTTGGCCATTTGCGTGGGTCATTTGGTTGCAAAATCAAAAGGATTGCACCAATTGAAGGCACCAAAAATGAGCACAGGACAAATAGACCGCTCATAATTTAGGCCTATATCTAGGACTTCGTTACGTTAACCATACCATATAGACATGACAAGAAGCGCAGAAGTCAACTTGGCCTAAAACATGTAACTAGTGTTGGTATTTTTTGACTTAAGCAATATTTATGTAATCGCACCAAACCATAGCCATCTCATACCAAGTATACTTTGAAGGAAATGGTCGGTTAAAATTGGAAATTGAAAAGAAACACTCCTCAGTCCAATTGTAGGAACTTGTACCACCATAGGCTAGGCTACTGTCTTAAAAACACAGATGCAAGTTACTACTGACTGACAAAGTGCAAAGACCGTAGGTGTCTTTTATAGTTTCGACTTACTGTTTCTCATCTTTGAATGTCTTACATCTTAACCCAATGTTTCTCCCGTATTAAGTATTTTGTCGAAGGTGGTGTATACCACATTTCTTTCCTAAATGATAACAGCTGAGTAAGCTAGCTGCTGAACATGCAGACCTGCAAATGCGCAGAGCTCAAAATATCAAAGAAGTGCTACCTGGCGGTACATTGCATGTTTGAACTGAGGCCACACTTGCTTGGTTATTCATTCATCTTTTTCTGTCTCTTCTTTTCATAAAAAACACAAGAAAACATGCAGTGAAAGTATCCTTAATTTTCTAAGTATGTTGCTATGAGCTTTGGGTAATGAGAACGACCAAAAAAGAGTGTACGGTTATGAGTGAGTCCTAATACCGTCACTGCAATGCATCAGCATTTGCTTTGTGTTTGATGTAGATTACTGTGCAAAATACAGCAACAAAGAACGGCATAGAGCAGCTCACTGGTAATGGCTATTGTTCGACGTGAGGGACCTCTCACAGTTCTGCACAATAGGCATTTCGCTGCCCACGGATTCAAATTGTGGCGACAGGATGCAGAGAAAAGCATAAGAGAATTTCAGTGGCATCCCTAAGTATGGAATGTTCATGATCTCAAATGTGAAGGAAAAAGTAGGATACCTTTGCTGATAATTTTGAAGTAAGCATGTTACAGTGAGGTCTGAATTCATGACCTATATCTTTCCAAGCTTGTTTAGTTTGAATACTTTTCTTTTATTTGCCATCAGGAGAGGATGCAACAGTGTTCAGTGCCAGGCAGGGTGCAGGTCCCGCTCTCTGGAGGCAATGTTCTAAGCATTCCTGTGGATAAAGTGACTTTTGATCCAAATGCATCTACCATCAACATATCTGATGAGATGGCCAAGTGTGGAGTTTGGAAGTATATCGCAGATAATTCAGAGAAGAACGTCATACCAAAGCATCATCACACAGAGTAAGTTTGTATAAAGTTACATTGCAGAATGTCTGTGTAAGTGGCTTGGGGGTAACAAAATTGTGTAGATAATGCCCTGGATGCACAATGGCAATAATTGCAACAGAAGTGCTTCTCATACAATTGAGATTTTGGCAGAAAAACAATTGACCGGCTGCATTCTTACTAGCGTGGTCAGACCAAAATAGCAGTGAACAGATTTTTGTGATGTTTTGTTCAAGTTGTTGAAAAAGGGAACAAAAATAAATTAGAACTTGACAATATAATCTTTAGCCAGTTAGATGCCTTGCTTACATGTGAAGTAGCATATCTCTCAGCTCCACTGGTGAAGCTGAGAGATCTTGGTGTCATTCTTGACAACAAACTGAATTTTAATAAGCACATTGAAGAGATCACTAATAAGGCTACAAGGCTCTTAAATTTGTGTCGCCGTAACCTTCACATGTGTTCTAGGGAAATCAAAACCACTGCTTAACCACGCTATTATTCGTCCCCACCTTGAATATGCTTCCACGTGTTGGAATCCTCACACTAAGCTGAATATAGATAAAATTGATGCAGTCCAAAGACGTGCAGCGCGGTTCGTTTTAAATTACTACGACTATAGCTCAAGTGCTGATCTTTCAACAAAAATTTCCCAGACCCTTAAATGGCAACCCTTGCAGCATCGTAGGGCCTTAGCTGATCTTTGTATGTTTTACAAAATTAGGAACAACCTTGTGAATATTCCATTCCCACCTATTATTACCCCTTCTGTCAGACATGCCCACTGTTATAACTACATACAGACCCTGCACTCTGAGGCGTTCAAATACCAGTTCTTTGTTAGAAGCGTTCGCCTTTGGAATACTGTTCCCCAACAAATTCTTATTAAACCATCTGTTTCATCCTTCCGTGCTACTACCTCCAAATGGATGCTCCCCTTTAGTTGGATCAGAGACCCTGCTACAAACACATGGGTCCTCACCCAGTCAGCTCATTAGCGCCATTGTCGTTTGCTTTTACTTGCACTGGTTACTAACTGTAGTGTTTTCCTAGTTTTGTGGTCTTTATATATTTAGCACTTGTGCACTGTTTGTGGTGGTTGTGTCTCCCTTGTTGACTTTTCAATTGTTGACTGTTTACTCTGTGATGGCATTCTTGCCTTTTTGGAGTTTTTTACTGAAGACTGAAGACTGAAGGTGAAGATTGACATGCCATTTATTTTTTGGAACCACCAAATACATACAACACACAGTTGCATGTAGTTGCATTGCATGTAGTAAATTAAGCAAGTACACTGCAGTAAATGTGTGCTTGTTTACCATCCATCAAGGACAATATCAAGGAATTTATGATTTAAGAGGACAAAAAGAACCCTATTCTGTTAGACAAAAATTTCTGACAGTTGAAAGATGTTAGCGAAAGAAGGATTAACATCAGTAGTTTGTTTGCATTTTAAGAGATTCAGCCTGGGATAGTATCAAAGATATATAAATTTGTGACATGGACATGAACAGGTGGGGGATGGGGAGACATGATCCCCCTACTTTTGAACGTGGAAGGGATTGTCCCTTCCACTTTTTCCAGAACCCTAGTGAAAGTAGTTGGCAAATGTTTGATTCCATAGCTTGCAATATAGATGATTAAATGAAGTAAAATTCAAAAATGGTGGAAGCAGCCATTTAATGGATGAAAATCTTGGGAAAATGCCTCAGATGCTGTATTGTTCATGCAGCCTCCAAATTTGTCAAAGGTCCTTAAGTGGGCCCTAAATCCCTTGCTCCAAGGGCTTTTGGATTTATGGGTAAAGCAGGCCTGGTCAAGGTCATGTCCCCTCCACTTGGAAAAGCTATTGATGCTCTTGATTTGTACTATTCATATAGGGCTTGCCATCCAGGCTGGGTAAGGTTTCAAACAGGGTCAAGAGTTGTCTGTCTGTAGCTCATTTGTTCTTTGAAAGTAGTAAGGATCATAACCTGCATGAGGCCAGAGCAATTATATTATCTTCAGCACTGTCATTGCATGCTAAGTGTAGCTGTGGTTTTTTCAGTGTGGCTAAAGTAGCATGTGGTGTACACATTTCCCTCAACTGTTATTGTAATGCCTACTGTATTACACCATGCTAAAATTCGTAGGCATTATCCTTATAGATGAAAAATGCCTTTGTCCCTGTGGTGTGACCAAGGCCTAAGCTATTAGAGTAAGGCTATGAAAGTTAGTTTTATTCCACATGCACTGGAACTTGCTATTAATCCATTCTCAAATCTGTCTTTCAAAGTTGTGACGAGGTGGGGTGGGGTGGGGGAGTAGTTCTGGCCTTGTAATAGATTTCATGGTTCATTTGTGTAACAGCCAGTATTTAAAGGTGGTATTGCATCACCACAAACATATTTAGGATATGACCTTATCTCTTAATACAATTGAGTGACTGCACTTCGATTGTCATTCAGACAGTAGCTTCACTGTGGTTGGTTTTGATGACTTGTGTAGTCAGTTGTGTACCCAATTAGGCACACACACAGTCTTGTATAAGCAGTTTAAACTCAGTGCAGGCTTCTCTAGCTTTGACAGGTGTTTTTGTTGGAATTAGAGGAGGGGCTAGAGGTAAACTGATTAGGGGGAATTTTTGCTCTCTGGGGCAAGATTTGGTGCCCTTTAAGATTGTGACAAACCAACAGTCATTATATCTGACCCCTTAGCCATTAGTGCACCTGTTCTTTTTCTTTGTTCTCCCAGCTCTCAAGCTATTCCCAAATTAGAGACAATACCATCAAGTCCCAGGGAATCAACCATCTTTGAAGTTGGGGAAAAGTCATCCTCAGAAGATTTTACAGGCATTCGGATAGACATTCCAAGAATATCAGTAGAGGAGGACAGCGGGTCAGGGGAAACCCCAGTATGATGACGGCCTCCTCTGGCGGGGGTTTGTAAACCCTCCCGAATTACAAAATGAAATTGGTCTATCATAAACAAAGGTGTGTGAACAAAGAACTATTATATCTTTACCTTCTGAAGAAGAGTTAAGGATCAAGTTGATGAGTGAAGACCGTTCTTAGAATATTGCAGCCAGTGTTTTGGTGGTAAAAGTCAGTAGGCACAGGCGATACTGTTATTAAAAGATCATGTCCCTTCTTTTACCATCAGTATGCGGTGTTTTATGGGGACTTGAAGTTATTGCTCAGTACATGTGCAGAGTGTACCTGTGTGAGCTTTTTGAAATAAAATTTTGATATTATGCAAATGGTCTTTGTAATCTCCAGATATGAGATTGGATGGACATGGATTATCTTGAGAAACTTACAAACACTGTAAGGAGACTTGAGCCAGTTGAGTGGCTCTCATCTGTTCAATGTCTTAGCCATTGTTGCATAGGTTACATTGACAAATATGTCAAATTACAAGCTAGAAAAGAAGTTGTAAATAAAATTTGTTTTATGGCAAACAGGATCTAAGTAACTGCAATAATGTTTGTTGAAGTATTAGTAATTGAAACTAGCTAGGCACCAAAGTGTCCCCTGTGAACTTGTCAGGGTTGATTTATTAAGTGTGTGTGGTTGGATATGTGCTGGGAAGTATCAACAGATTCACAGGTGAATACTCCTCGGTCTCACTCTAAAGTATAACTTGAGTTTTATGACTCAGAATAATAATGCCAGAGACTGGCAATTTCTGAGTCACATATTGTCTAAAGTATAGAAATGTGGTCAGTATAGAAGCTTATATTTTAAAGTGTGGCATAAAGATTGTATGTTGAGGTGAGGACAGTATGACAGTTTTGTGTTCAAACAAGGGCTAAGTGGGACATAGTTGCACCTTTTTTGGAGGGGGGGAGCAGAACATTTCAGTATGGTCATGGATGCATACCCAAGATAGGTGACTGCTAAATATGAATCAAAACCTAATACTGGCAGTTTGAGTAAAATAGATGTTTGAATTAAAAGCAAAGACACTGAGAGCATAAGCAGGGTAAAGTAATATCAACCAAGAATAAGGTTAGTCTGACAACTGCTTTTGGTTATGTTCACACGTTTGAATTAAATTAGAATGGATTTGTTGAGAGGAAGAAGTTTGATGTTAGGAAAGATATAAAGACCTCAAAAAATAAGTTCAGAATTAATTTCTGCCTGCTTTAAAGAGGAAATCCTGACTTTTTATGTCAATTGTACCATGTAGAGTTAATTTAGGCAGTTGTGTCACACATAACCTGACAGCCCTGCTTGACACTGTGACATTCTGCTTTGATTTTCCACCTCCTGTTCAGGGGAAAGTACTGGGCTGGAGCAATAGCCTTGGAAAGAGCTTATAGATGTTCTTCAGATGATGTAAGGGACAGATCATTTTTTCTCTGTATCTTCTCATAAAGTGAATGTATCAGGATAGTGGAGAATACCTAAGTTCCAAATAAGGGGATTGCAAATATTAGAAATATATACAGTTAAGTTGATGGTGGGACAATCCATTCTCAAGATATAAAGAAGCCCCTCAAATTGCCCTTTTGTGAACAAGAACTGTATTTCAACAGTATCAGATTCAATCCTGGTAAAGATTTTGGAATATCTTCTTTATCAGTGTAAAGATACAACATCCAGAATTTTTCAATCCATCAAGTAACTCTTTTTGCCCAAAAGACAGTGGAGGGGGGGGGGGAGGGGGGAATCAGTTGGTATTAACCATTAGCTTTGTCTTTGTATGGTTTGTAAGGATACCACCCTAATGTTTCATCTTTGATAATTTGTAGAATTTGGTCCAGGTTTATTGGCTTTTTTGACTTTGACACCAGTGATGTTCCATTACATATGCAAGAGTTTTCCTTAAATGTTTTTCTAATGTTGAAATGTTTGTTCATGATGAGGTATTGAGGTCAATTTCTAAGATCATCTAACTACAATTTCAAATGTTAATATATGTCTCAACCTCCCTAAATTGTAATGTGAAAATATCAACACAATTAATTTTTAGGATAAATTCTGTGGGAGAGATTCCCTACTTTGTAGAAACCATGGCTTCTCCAGAAAGCCACATTGCAAAAGGATCACTAATTCAGTAACTAACTACCTTTAATTCTAAAGTGTAATAATATTTGTTAAAAGATTGAAAAAAAATGACACTTATTGGTCCATCTCTTATCATCACAGTACATTGTGATATCACAAATTATTGTGTTACCAATTTTATAAAAAAAAAAAAGTGAATACATTTCAGCATATTATTTCTCAGCAATGAAACAATCTCTGAAGATGGGAATTGTACCAATAAGTTTCACTTTTGAAGTAATACATACAATTTTAATATTTTAGACTTGAGATCCCTTGTGAATTAAGTGACCAATTTCTGGCACCCTGAAGGCTGCCATGTGTGACTTCATTCAAGCTGAAAAATATTAGATACTAGATTGTAATAATAATATGAACAGCAGCTTTGTAAGGAATGACAGTTCGTGTCATCAAAGAAATGTAGAAACATTTCAGGGAAGTGTTTCTGATCTAGAATAGAATAAAATGTTCTCATCATACTTTTATATATCTATTTGCATCATAATTTCTCCTGCATTATTGATTAAAATATCTCCTTCTTTGAAGAAAATTACACTTCCTTGAAATGTCTTTTAACAATTACGTAGTTGTCTGGATCTAGGATCATGAATAATTCATGGTAATATGCCTATTCCTGTTAACCATTATGCAGTTAAGTAAAGGAGAGCAAGTATAGTATTGTTCTAATTACGTTTATGTTAGAACCGAATTGTCGTCCAACATGTTTTATAGGTTTTGGTGCTGTGTTTTGAATCTTTACCTAACGGCGGTACCCAAAAATGATAAAACAGTCGAATCATTCTCTCTGTTGACAGTGTAAAGATGTTTACTGATAGAATCAGTCCATCTCTCATTATTTTTCACACATTAAAAATTTGTTTCATAAGAGGAGGTATTTGGTTCAATTTATTTCTGTCAGTGTTTAGAGAATTGTTTGATATCTCACTGTTTCTTTTTAAGGATTGTCTTTGCATTCACTTGGGTGAAATCCCAGGGTTGCAGTAAAAAAAAAATTCAGAGGTATGTTGTAGACTACTGACTAATCTCAAAAATGTTTTTGATCATGAAAAGATAATCTGAAAAATTGAAGTGTTATGCTGCATAAAAGTAAACATTTTCATTGAAGCTTTACTGACAAAAGATATTACACCTTGTTGAAGTGGAAGAACACAGAAAGCAAGATTTTTGCTCTTTTCATGTTAGAAATGCTTATTTAACTGCCTTTTCAAAAATTGAATCAGATGTTTTAAAAGATTAAAATTGCTGTAAACTAAAGAAAATGATCTCTGTAATGTTCTATACAGTTTGTATAATAGTATTGCAGGAACCATATGTTACTTAATTTCACAGTTTGTGACTCACAGGAATGTTAATCAGGTGTGCAAAGAATTTTTTTACCTCACATAGTTTTAAAATGAAGACAGCTAACTCTTTTCACAATTTTATGATTTTTGCTTGTTATTTCCATTAAGTTTGAATGTAATAATGGCACTGTTAATGTCACAACTATTTCTAGTAAAGCACAGGATTACTTAGCATTGTATGCTAAATGGGAAAATGAATTTATGAAAAGATCAATTTAGTTGTGGTTGAACTCCCATCATAGCCTTGTACTACAGTGATATCTCTGTTAAAATTATTGTGATTTCACAAAAGTTGAACAGCTCTGTAAAATTTATATAACCAGTGAAGAAAGGTGATAAAATTTAAAATTCACTGCACTTTGGGGAAATACCCTACCTCGGAGTAAAGTAGGAAAGGTATTTGAGAGTGGGGGTTGGAGTATTTTTGTAAGCACCCCTTCCCCCTTTTTCTTCACTCCTCCCTGACTTTGCAAATATTACTGAATCTTGCAAAGATTGCATGGCATACTATTAATAACTTAAAGAATGCCCTTAAGATATAAAGAGTTAAAAATGATATAAAATTATTATTTTGGAGATATTTTTTGAAAATGGTGGATGTTTCAGATGCTGATTCTGACTTTTTGGTGTGTTTTTTTTTTTTACTTTCACCAAAGTTATACAGTACTCAATAGTGAGAAGATAATGAATGTTTATTTTATTTCCTCTCCTTCCAGCTGTAATTGTATATATGGATCATTTGGAGATCCTCAGATCTCAAAAAAGAATTTTTGAGTTCATTTTTCTTCACACCTTTAGAGTATATATGAATATTTACAGAAAATTATTTTTAACACAGTGTGTTAACATTTATTGTCACATTTCAATTTTTGGCTGGAAGTTGCAAATTACAACTTTTTTTGTTCAGTTTTAATAATGTATTGGTGCACATTACAAACTATTGTCAAGGGTCACTTGGAGGGAGTAGGGGGGGGGGGGGGAAGCAGTGTTTGTTTCCACATCAATTAGTTTAGAATGAATACAGATATAAAATTAATTTCAAGTTGCACCTTTTTTGAACAGGTGTTGCAGGCTTGAATGGGTTGACAAAGGTCCTTTGCTGTTACACAAAATACAAAACAATTGTCAGTTTAGGTTTAACTACAAGGATATGTCTCAGTTTGTTAGTAATAATAGTGGACAAGGTTAGGGTGAGGGGTGGGGAGGAGTGAGAGATGAGGGAAAGGGTAAAATGTAGAAATTATATGTGGATGGGGAAGCATGGAGAATGATGGTAACAAAAGAGAAATCAGGTGATCAGATGACTTTGATGGTATTTTAGGCACATTTTGAGGTTAGACAGACAGAAGATATTTCAGAATATTTTATGTATCAGGAACATGTTAGGGTTGGGGTGGAGAAAGAATATAGAGGGATGATGGGGTGCAGCTAGTGTTTACCACGTACTGACCTTTTCACAGTTCTCATATTGGGCTGCAGGGTACGACAATTGCTGGTATTGTTAAAATTATGAATATTCACGCTTCATGGCACTGAAACATGATTGGTGCATTCTTACAAATAGCTCACTTGGAACCTCATCAGAGGTAACATGACATGTTTGATTAAAATTGGAATGTTGAAGAAAAAAGTGTTTATTTTTCTCTGGTTTCCTTGTATTTCAGTTTTGCTTAGTGAATGGACATTTAATAAAGACTGAAATGAAATAATAGAAAATGTTATCCTTCTTTAAATGTCACCTGGGGAGAAAGGCAAGCAGTGATTTCTTTATATCTTTCCATGGAAGACGTAAGTTAAAATAATATACACCCAGATGATTCAAACCTTGTTGGGGGGGGGAGGGTGTTGGGGGGGGGCAGGGGCAAGTGTTGCTTCCAATACACTGCATGTTTTCATCAGCCAGTCTAAAACTGGACCCACATGGCAGACGTTGGTGTAAGAGGCCAACAGGAGAAACGAAGGTCACAGTAGGTGTTATTTCTTTTGACCAGTGTTCGCTCAAAGGCGCGGGATTGCGTGAATCCCGCTTTTGTCTTTCGAACCCCGCACAAAAATAAATCTTATGCGGGAAAATCCTGCACACTTTTCCTGCAGCTGAGATCATAGTTCTACAATTATAAAACACACATTAAATAGCATAGTATCTTTACCAAGTGATAACCCCCTCCTTGATTTTGAAAATCCCTCCCCAAAAAATTTCTAGAGAGGGAATTCCCTCCCAGGTTCAATTCCTTAGTGCGAACACTGCTTTTGACTGCCAGATTGTTGGCTGAGATTTGTTTAAACTGAGATGAAATGATTATTTGTTAACCTATCTTGGCTTTGTAAGCATTTGGTGTCTAACTGTTGAAGGGATGGGGCTGGACATTATATGGTCTGCTGTGCAGGCTTAACTCATTTACCGGCCCAAAAGTTTGGAAGAAAATCTTTTGGAGAGGGCAAGTGAAGCAGAGCTTCAAACCTGGAACCTTGATAGTCTATGAACTGCATGGATGCAATTCCAAGGGTGGAGAAGGTGAGTATTCAACAAAGTGAAAAAAAAGAAACAAGTTAAGAAACAAAGGGATTGTATACCCTACTAAATCACCTACCTGCCCTAAGCACTTTCTTATTCTCAAACATTGCAATGGAATGTGACCTCCTCAGCATTGAATAAGTGTAATAAGCTGCTATAAATCAAACTGTATGAATCTCTTCATAATAAGGTAGCTGTTAAAGTCATCACCTCTACAGGTGTCAGCTGACACCTTTGAGGTGCAGCCGGAGGACCATAGCTTCCACAAACTGTCAACTTTTTTGCACTCTCTAAAACTGTCTAAAACCGGTCACAGCCACCAATAGAATTCAATCACCTCACCACACCCCCTCGAGCCTGACGATGGCCACGAAAGTGATGAAAAATTGTTTAGTCACACAGGAAACCCAGTAAAAGTTAAGCATGATTCAAACTTCCTAATAGCTTCTCGGACAATTTTCCCTGACAACCATTGAATTACCATTGACAGGCTAATAGCACTTTGATTGGCATAAAAAGCGGGCAAATTCACATTGTGCCTTCGTATATAGGCTGCTCTGATTGGTCAAGTCAGTTCAGACAAATGTGAAATGGAGTACTTTGCACGATAGGCAGATCGCTCAGATTACAAAAGGATGTGAGAAAGCACATAGTAGTGTTTCAATAGTTTTGGCCTTGTGTAATCTCTTTGTATGCCTGGGAGGTGCCAATAACAGGGTTTGGAAATGCGGGGGGGGGGGGGGTCTAGAAGTAAACTTAGTTGGTATGAAATTAGTGTCATGAAATTAGGAAATTAGCCTTTTTGTGATACCCTCACACTTGGAACTCGAAATCCCAACTTCTCAAACACGTTGTCCAATAGCCTTTGTGGCCCAGGACATCCACTCGTTATGGATACCTAGCCATTGCCTTAAGGTTGTCTTTTTTCATAAAGAATACCCTCGAAAGCTCCTCGGCTCAACTGTTTTACTTGTTTATTCAGTCGTAACGCATATAAATGAGTAGGTCATTTGTTGAAAAATGTGAAACATTGCAATTTTCAGTAGTTGTATTTTCAAAACGTTTGAGCGTGTTTGCTAGCAGGTACATTTTAATATTACAATAGTTGTCTTCATAACATACTTATGTGGGAGGCAAATTACAAATTTTCAGACGTTTTGCTTAAAAACACCATATTCGGAGAATGAAATATTCCTGGCATCTCACACACTTGCCTGTAATTAGTAACTGCCCTTCATTCGGTGAAATCGGGGCACCTCTCAGGCTGATTTTAACTCACATCTAAGGAGTATGAACAAGTGGATGGGACTTCATCGGTGTAGCAGCTATGAAAAGATTCGTGACTTGCAGAAAAGAACGTTGTGCTTATCATTATTATTCTATCACAAAACAGAAGATATGGTACAGGTTGCAATTCTATTTATCCTCTCTGCAAATACGTGATTTTAAAAGGAAAGTCTAAGAGGACGGGTTGAATGCTCCCTCTTAAAAACTGTTGCTTGATACCACACACTGATTAATGTTCTTCTAACTTAAATCTGCACCAACAAGGATTGCAGAAATGGGCATGACTTTTTTCTTTTTTAGTAAGATCGATCACGGCCAATGATAGGCGTTTGTCAAGCACATGAGAAATACCAAACAGTTGTAGGAGTTCAAACGTTACGTCATTTCTGTATGATGACTATTCATGAGACGGAAATTGGAAAACTAAAACCAGGACTTGATGTAGTTGTAAAAAGTATAAATGGGGCCATAATTCTCCGCGTTTTCCACATGGATCTCTACGTACTGATTAGTGATAGGGGGTTCGAAGTCATCTGATGGGGGACAGAAGGAGGGGGGAACGAAGACCGACATGTTCTTTATCCCAGGCGTGATGTCAAAGAAACGCGTCGTCAAGGAAACGGGAGGATCGGTGGTGTCGTCGGTGAAAACTTCCACCACAGGCCAGCAACCACCATTCTCTGTTTTAGGGGTGTAGATGCCAATCCAGCTTTCACCTGTAAATATCAAATGCAAAAAAACTATCGTAACACTTTCTTTGGGTTTTTCTTTCAATTTATATCGCCTTACGTTGTTCTAAGGGAAATTTCTCAAGGCAACGACAAAGTAGCAAACTCTTTAGCGCAATTTAATGCCATTCAACGCAGTACCGTACAAAAGCGACGAGGTAGACAATCCCAAAGGGGACACCCCTTCGTGAAATTTATTCTCAGTGAGGTGTACATGGTCTTACAAGGTAACCAAGGATGACCGTTCCCTGCACCCACCCCCACCCATCTAATTACGGTGTTAATTGAAGTACAGTACGGTACCCTAAAATACAAGAAAACAAAAATAATGACCCTGTGTCATCTTCAGTCTTGGTCAGTGTGATAACCGAGGGCGCTTATCAAATAAATTGTAGCCTATATGCTTGCATGGTGTGTTCTTCCAAGTACAAAAGTTGGAACTTTCCAAGGTACGACGGTGCACTTACTTCTCCTGGCGGGGAGTCTGTCAGACCACTCCTGGACATGGAGGCCCGAACCAGGGTCACCCATCTCATATTCGTCTTCTAGGGTGGCGTCGGAAGGAATTGTGTGGTTTTGCCATGGTTGCTTCAGTTGTGAGACGGTGCACGTTTGCAGGTTCATATTTATGGTGTACATTGTGTTGGTCTTGTATTCCATGAGGTACTCGTAAAATCTGAAGAAAGATTGAAAAGTTAGCAGTGAAAAACCATAGGTGTATGAGGCAGGGGCAGAGACACTGTGCCCCCCCCCCAAAAAAAAGGGGGTAACCTCAAACTTCGGGCAAAATCTGCATAAATTCGGGCAAATTTTTTTCTAAAAAAGGCTTAGAGGTTCGGGCAAAAAACTTGTGCCGGCTCAGATCCAAATGGTCCCTATACATTCATGTGAACAACAGAGAAAATAGTAGCCAGACATTTTATGAGAGGGCTTCAAACTGACAAAAACAAAGGATACGAACAGGATGTTTCTACGTCAAACAGTAAAGTCAATATTACGGATCACCTTTTCAGTTTTACGAGGTCCCCTGTATCCGATACCACGCTTTCTCACCAAGTTGCTTTTCCTCCAAGCCACCCTACCCCAACATAAGTACACAACCCCCCCCCCCCCCAAAAAAAAAGATGGGACGAACCATCGACTACCTATTACATATGTGCAGGCAATTCCACTTTATTTTTCTTTAAATATTGTTCCGTCCAACACTCGGAGCAATGGGGCGCCTCGATCATCCTTATGTTACCTGAGGAAATTGTATTAGCCTAGGTGTCTTTGACCAAGAGGTATTTACTCCATGGTTGAGAGTGGACAGTTTGTAAAGCGACGTCTATTTCAATTGGGTGTTTCATCAAATGATCTCCGTTCCCCCTCCGTCTTCATTCCCCCTCCCCCTCTCCACCTCCTACCTTGGCAGATGGCGTACAGTATAGAAGTCTTAAGAGTGAATCTATTGGCGAAAATGTTTGGATCTTGATATCTAAAGAGACTAACAACAGCCTCACGGTTTATTCTTCTAGTTCTTAAACAGACTGCCATTAGATATCACCTTTCCTACCCTTCCGAGTCCCTGACCAGTGCGCCAGACCGTAAGATACGTTCACCGACCAACAAGTGTACAAGCTTTGCCTCAGTTACGCCTACCAAACACCTAGCTAAATTCCATTCACGTAAGCTCTACTATAGGAAACCCTAATACACGTGATTACATGTCAGCCCCAATATGACTTCTACTTATAGTACTTTGCCCTTCAAAGTCGAGAATGAAAGTTGAAGATGAACCATAACTAGGTCGATTTAGACAGTGCAGGCAAGAGCGAATACAGGAAAGGGTTAACCCGCAGGGGTCCAGATGCCCCTTCCACCTTCAGAATTGAAAACATTTGCTATGTCATTTTCCTGAAAGCCCCCCCCCCCCCCCCCGATCATATAATCATTGTAGTAATATATGTGACTGCGGACAAACTAGAAAGTCATTTCACATTCTTTCCGGTAAATTGATTGTCAGGGTTAGGTACAGCAGGGAGGTCTAATAACACCTCCCTGGGTACAGGCAGTGATTCCCACTGGATTTTTCAAACGACCCAAATTTCATGCATGATTTTATGTTCTTCGGCGACCCAACCGCCGTCTGAGATCGCTACTGTGTCCTACCGGTATGAGTTTTACGCGTATTTAGAACAGAGAATATTGACCTAAAACCGATGCAACCCACTGCAACGCTCCCCCACGTGGGCTCTGGGTCCACCAGTTTTCACCTCGTGACCCACCATTTCTGAATCACTGGGTTAAGGGATTTCCGCAGGAATGCATGGAAGTAGGCCTACAGGTCGAAGCGCTGGTAACTGCTTGAAATTACCTCTATATTACTTTTTTCAAGAAAACTCCCAAATTGCAACCCAGCGTTGCCCATCCGGCATCTACACTGGCTGCACTTTTCACTGTAGAGCATGTCCGTGAAAAGACTAGCCGTACATGTTCGACTCCTGCCACGAAGGTAACCCTCAGTGTGAGAACAAACATCTTGTGCAATGACCTTCCTTGCATTGTCCTAAAAATTCCTCATGTAAGATATTCAACCTTGTTTTAATGTGATAGTACCAAAAGATAACGAAGACTTTGCAGGCTTTTCATTCTTGGCATTTAATCGAACTTATGTTACATTTTCTCAGTACAGTTGTCAAACAGTTGTGCAGAGAGCAAGGTCCTTCAGCCCTCACAGCCTTTAAGAAAATGATTAAGTGAAAGGATGGGGATACAAATTTTATCTGTCGGATGGGGACGTGGAATAGCCTGGGAGCAGGATTGGAGGCGATTACTACACTGACCCCTGTCTGATTGACACTGACCCCTGTCTGATTGTCCTCAGATGGCTTGTCGCAAAGCCTGGGGAAGGCGAATCTCATCCACAGCCAATTGACCGTTGAAGAATCCTCTTCGTCTCCAGATGCTTTCCTGACCATGAATTCAATAAACTACATTATTACCACTCCTTCGTTCCCATGATAATATTAGCTGCAAACTTTAAAGGCAATAGGCAGTCGCCCCAAAATTTTCTTTGAAAAATCAGCAAACTCTTGCAAATCTCCTCTTATTGCATTAAAAGCACTTCTGAAGACGTTTTGAACATAACTATTACAAACAATAGGTAAAGAAAGGCAAAATTCTCCTTGAATTCCACAATTCACTCACAAAAATATTGTCACATTATCAAAATAGGCCAATCATGAACTAGAGTGACAGGATACACTCACTCTGTTTGGGGTGACTGCCTACTGCCTTTAAGTTATTTTAGGACGGGGTGGTTAGTTATTATAGTTTCTTAAAAGAGGGTTCATTGTTTCTCTTTTCTCTGCCATTTCGGAGGTGAGTTTGCCCAAATTTTTGTAGGGGCAAAACTTGCAAAACTTATGAAGAATCCCATGTTTGGATAGACCATTCAATAGCATCGTGTCATTTACGGTCAGCCACTATAAAATAACAGTTTAAAAAAATTGGTGCGTTAATTCATTTTTGGGAGGGGAACACGTGGGCCTGTAGTTTAATGTCCTCGTGGCTTCGAGAGGCAGGAAAAGATATTTCTATTATCATCACTGACTTTTCTTATCTTTCAGTTGTAGGCCTTACCATAGACCATTTGTTTATGCAGTCAAGTCTAAACCATTACCTCAGTAGGACCATGGAAGAAGTACTTCCATGGTAGGACTTGGAGGGACAATTTACTAGGGAGTAGATAGTTCGGCGATAATTAAACCTAACAAGTACAGTAGCCTCCTACGTTTTCAATAGGATGGTCTAATCTGTTACACCGGCTAAGAGGTCACAGGACACTGGCTTTGTCAATGACAACAATATATTATGCAAGTCATACAAGAACAACCTGGAGCAGTCGACTAGACAAGTCAAGTACAACAAACCAATCAATAATACTAAGCCGTAACAAAGAGAGCTTCCATTGTATCTGCGCGTAACGGTTCATAAGTCTACAGTGTTGGGATATCATCTTTTCATACGGTAGGAGTGTATACCTTTACTTGCCGTTACTACAACCTTTAACATTTGGTCGGACATAAAAACCAATGTTAAGTTAACACTGCCATGTAAGAGTAGTATGGGTCAGAGCGTCGAGTTACGATGCTGGCACAAATCATTCCGTGATCACGACTGCGGAGCACTGGCGGGGGCCGTTCTATTCAGCCAGTCTAGAACGAGACTTCGCACGTCAGGCAGTTCGGTAGTTCTGGTTGAGTTGTCTCTTGGGGACGTAAAGCTCCTTCGGGAGTTTTGTTTGGTTTCCGCCCTGGCTCTTCGCCAGAGAGTTGCAGTGAGGGGACTTTTGAAAAAAAAAAAAAGCAAATCATTCACGGAAAACTCCACTTTAACGGGCCCTGCTCAACGACGCCGGGACCGTCGGGATCTTCACTGTGGCAAATTCCCATAACTAAGGAACTTGAAACTACTAGAAAACGAGCATTTAACCATGCAACGATGTAAATGGGTAGTCAGTTATTGGCCGTAACATATATATCTAACAACATACTACTACAAAATTTTTTGCTGAAACCCCGTCAAAAGCTGGATTTCATGTTCTTATGGCTTTGACTGCAGGTCGTTTTTAGCCAACTTTGCAAAGAACTTGCAGAAATTATGCATGTGAATTTGAAATAAAACCGTGACAAAGTGATGCACGTTCCATAGTACGTCACAACCACCACGTCTCGGCCTTTTGGCTAAGATGGTGTGTAGTATCTGTTCTTTCATTCTTTTCAGCAAGTCTAGAACGGTGCCACTCATGATGTAGGGGTTGGGAGGTCAAGGGTTGGTCTTGTTGAATATTGGTTTCCTTCGGAGTACGTAGCTCCTTTGGAGGAACGTTTGGTTTGGCCCTTACGCTCCTCGTCAGAGAGTCGAAAGGAATATGGAAAAAAATATTTGGTTACGTCACAATTAATAGATATTTGAATTCATTTCCACCGCGGAACAGGATGTAAACGAGGGATTCCTCTCAGAAGTTCCTATCTGAATCCCCCTGTATTTCAGAAATCTTGTAGAGCAGTGGGGCTTCCACGTTTGTAGCCATTTGAAAATACTTTTGGAGCATTTTGCCTAATGAGGGAATAAGCTGGTATGACTATTGGAAAGCTTTCATAACAGGAAAGACCAATCGTGACGAGAATAAAAGTGGGTTTCGATCGTCAGTGCTGAGGAAGAAAAGGAGTAGTCTCGGTAAGTTCCTCATATTCTAAATTCAAGTTCAGCCCATGTTGACATGGTGTGAACTTTCACGTAGAAGAGAGTAGTCTGTGAACTGAAAAGTTGAGAACAATCATTCATTGGCCTAGTATGCCAAGCTATGAATCGTGGAAGATCGTAGGGATTACCGTGTATGCATCACAGGCAATCGAGTGGATGCTTCCTGTGCAACCCGGAGCAGGGTTGCCGTATTGGGAAGATATTAAAGGGGAGGAGTAACATTATCTATGTAATGTCACATTCGTATATGGTTCTGTTTAGCTATTTGAACCCCAGATATGCCTATAAAGACATTTAGGCTACAGCGCGCGATTCGCACCGAAAATTTGGGGCATTTTGTCGAACATAATCTTGGAAAAGAATCCGTTTACTGTTCAGAACAGCCGCAGGCAAGGTATTGAGAGTATGATTACGTGGGTCATCCCCAAAAGGTCAGATGTTGGGGTTATATCACCTCAACCCCGGGAGTTCTAATTGGACTTTTTGGAATATATTATCAGAAATAATCATCATTTGGCGTAGCCTCAGTCCAGGGTACGGTAAGCGATGCAAGCCTCCAGTCTTAGTATGTAGGGTTCCCATATAGAGTAGGGTTCCTGTGTAGACAGGGACTCTATTAGTATGCCATTGTGAGCACCACCATCATTGAGTCGGCGCGTAACGTCGGTATAGGCCTAGGACATTTTCGTCAAAAATCTACCTAAAATAGCGGATATGGCCCTTAATATGCCTTTCAGTTAATCACCCTGATAGCAAAATTTGGTCGGCCCGACGACGGACCGCTTTCGGCCACTCCAGCGGTCCGCCAGGGAAATGTCCGGTGGTTCACCGGCGGTCCGCCGATGGCGGCGACGCTGATTGGTTAAAAGCTCTATGACATCATGCAAGTTTTCGTCCAGCCAGCGGACCTCCAATGGCCCTCCGTCGGCCTTTTGGCCACCGACGGACCCCCAAATTTTGGTACAGTATCAGGGCAATTTGAGTTGCATTTTAACATACCCGGGTACTTTACTTTCAAATTACATTCTTTAAAAGTTTCGGCTTGAAGAAAAGGGGTAAATTTGAAAAATTTGTTCAGTAAAATCTCTTCTTAGAGGAAAACAAGACTTTTATTTACTTTTCCAACTCATTAATTATTGCATGTAATTAATATAGTCATAGTTAATTTTTTAAAAGCAAGCTGTCGCAAGGCTTATAAACGTAGCTCTGCTTTAGCATATATACAGGCACTGTATATACAGGCAATTTGGGTGTGTTCTGGGTATCATGCAGTTCAGGCAACGATTTGTAACCGTCCGTGGGTGGATTCAGCAATCGGAGGAAGGGGTTCATCTTACGGAATATTTTTGTCTAGCAGTCTGAGTGTGCTGAGCCGTTTTTGGCAGAGAAAATTGCCTGATTTTTTCCAAAACTCTGACTGTGAAGTAGGTTTTGCCCGTACTCCGAGAGGGGTGCTTCAGCCTTCAGTCCGCCTCCGACTCCTTCTCCCATTGGATTAATTCGATGGGGCAAGGAACCCACAGGGTGCATCTACGGCGGGATCCGGGGACTTACCCGTAGAAACTGGGAAAAAAGAACGGTTGCATGCAATTTCCCAGGTCCTGAGGGACTAAGTTAAACTTACCGTTTCTCAGGTAGGATTTTGTAAAGGGGTGGGGGTGGGATGTACGTTGAAATAATGAAACATCGCGAAGCGCTCCCCTTAACGGCGTGGTGTTCACGGGCAGCGGCGTAGGAAGATGTTTGACATTGGGGGGGGGCAGACCAGATGTGACTTCTCGACCTTGAATCCCCTTCCCACACTAAAACACATTTGCTCAATGTGATTCTTCCGATTTTAATTTGAGCAAACTAAAAATATTCAAAGCAAAAGGAAACAAAAACAACACCATGAAGGAGTGATTTTTTTTAGGAGGCTCTGGAAGACTGGAGATTTTGTGGGGGTAACTCCCGTTTACTATCTAAGCGTAGCGCCACCATAGGCTGGGGCGGAGCGTACCAAGAAAATTTTAGATTTGAATACGTCCCAGATAGCCGGAAATGGCACTTGTCAGGCTTGAAAGCAGCCATCAAGATGTACAATTTTTGTGAAAAAATGTAAAGCTTGATTTGATTTTTTATAAAACACATTTCTGTGAGGACAGATTGGTTGAGCTGGCCTGGACTTGGGGTCCGAGGATTGGAAGTTTGAACCCCATTTACTATCTAAGCAAAGCGCCACCATAGATTTGCGTGGACGGAGCGTACCGAGAAAATCTGAGATTTTAATACATCCCAAATCACCGGAAGTGGCGCTTGCCAGGATTTTTGAAGCCCAAAGATGTGTCCTTGTTGCGCAAATTTTGTAAAGTTTGATTTGAATTTAACACTTTAAGTCTGTTTTACAATCTATCCGACTTCCTTCAAAATTGTTCAGCGTTGAGTTATCCCCCATGGATTTCAGTGGATTAATTGGAACTGAGATTTTCTACAGCCAGAGTCTGTTAACTTATTAAGTTGAGTAGAGGTAGCCCAACGATTTGCCCGGCGAACGGCCAACGATCCGAAACTCCGACAGCCCCAATGCCGTCGAGTATTGGTGAGGTGGGATTTGAAGAAAGCCTATGTACTAACCTCCATTTCATTCGGGTCATATATTGCATAAAGTTTGTATATACTAGAGAAGCTAAGTGTTTTTTCCGGAATCTGAACTGTAAAGCTGCAAAGCGCGCGAAGCGCGCGAAAATTTTCGGGTCATTTTTCACAAAAACATAGGCCTATGTAATTATTAAAAACAATAAGAAAGAAAAGCTGTAGGGGTTCTAGACCGTATAGGAGATAATATGCATTGTATCGAAACTACCTTGACCATCCGATGAAATAGCCAAATATTGCTCGGTGAGTCCTTCACCAACTGGCCGCACCGCATGACACACAAGAGAACAGTAGCTAGGCTTTGCAATATGGGATGAAATTTACGACCTCTACATAAACTGTGTAATTTTCCTACGTGTTATGGTAAGGGGGAAAGGACTTGCGCTAACTAGTGATGTAGAATGAAACTATTGAAGAAACCAGAATATCCCTCCTGCGCGCGTAGCGCGCCGAAAATTTTAGGTTTTTATTAGAGAAAATGTCCTCTTAAGAGCAAAAATGGGTAAAACGAAACTGTAAACTGTCGCAATTATTGGGGGGGGGCCAAAATGACATTTGGCCCCCCCTCAAAACATATTGGGGGGCATGGCCCCCTTGGCCCCCCGGTTCCTACGCCACTGACGGGTCCGCCTTAGGGCCCCTATTGGGGTCTAGGGGTAGCGCCCTAATTGGGTCCATGTGCCGAAGCCACTGGAGGCTTTGTGGGAGGGCGCAACAATCTTTCCCATTAGGGCGCAGGCCCAGGGACCCCAAACGGGCTCTGGTGGGACCTAGGGGAAAGCCCATGAAAGGACGTAGGAAGCAGCTCCGGAAGCTCTGGAGCTTGTACCGAATTTGTAGGCAATAAGATGCTTATCCACAACTTAACTGACATTGAATTTATGTGCAAGGCTATATACCGACCAGATGTATTACAATATGATTGTCTTTTTATATAGACCTATATATGAAGTAATAATGAATGAGCACATACAAAAAGTGTTCGTGAAGCGTGCCGAAAAAATCGCATATTTTGAATTCAACTTTATTTTTCGTTCACTTTACATTGCAACATTATTCACTTTCAAACGTTTAATTCATTCTTCGGAGGGACTGTTCTAATCCCCATCCCTGACTATACCGGAATAAATACAGAACGCACCGACTTTCTTACTGTAATAGATAGACTTGTACATGTGAAAGTGCAGTTCTGTTCAATGCTATGTAGCCTTCCACGCAAAGCTTCCGATATCGTCAGTAGTACAAGGATTCTGCACCTGGTTTAGCGAAACGTTGGGCATGTTACATTGTGCATACTATGGTTTTAGCAATATACTGGTAGTGTTTCTCACCAGTTTTACGTGAAATATCTGGAAAGTTATATAAGCAGGATAAGCAGAGACCTAAAAGAGTATTATTAATTACTTTTCAAGTGATTCTGAATTTGTACTTATGAATTGCCTCGCTGGGCGGATAAATTGGTCTCGCAGGCCGTATACTGCCCGGGGGCCGGAGGTTCCCCGCCCCTGGACTAAACAGACGGGCGGGATTGTTGCCAAGGGCTTGAGGGTGAATGGGAGGGTGGATAATGGTGAGGGTTTCTTGGGGCTTTGGAAGAAAACTTTCACTCAAGCTGCCCCAAAGGAAGTAATAATGGAAGAAGTATGGGGGTGCGAGTTTTGGTAGACATTTCTGTAGTGTTTCACGTTATTTTACAAGCAGAAGTTGTCCATCTACACACTTAAGTAGCATTATAAGTAATACTGTAGAAAACATAAAAAATAATTCCTCAGGGGTCACCCCCCCCCCCATTCTCTTCCTCCCTTCGGTGATTTGTATTACTTTTGAAAGTTCCAGTACACCACACATGTTCAGTTCACCAATTACCCGCATCAACTGAATTTCTCTTACGAAGACATTTCTTCGCTCTCACCGTACCGGTCGGTATTTAACGCAATACATACTACACTAGCCACGTTTCCAGCAACGGAGTCACGTGATTTGAAATAACTGCGACAAGTGGCTTTATTACTGGAGGTAGATTAACCAATGTTGGATGGAGATAGGCAACATTCATTTCCCGTCATTGATGTGAAACTGTTATGTAATTTTTTTGATGAGGGGGAGGGGTAAGAAGATCATGTGAGAAAAGTTCACCTTTCAAAAAGGGCGGCTCGGAAAGGTTGAGGCGTCCGGACGTCACCCGACACCCCCGCCCCCGATCCACCGCTGATAACCCCCTTTCCACAACGTGTTTGTCATCATTCAACATAAACTTTGTGGATCATCCATAAAAAATACATTACGACAACTAGGTCAGCAGAGGGCCAAGACCAGTGTGTTGCCGGGAACCCAAAATTGTCCTCGTCAAGGCGTATTGTGGTCCGCTGGGGCGTATTGTGGTTTCCGGGAAGGGCCACTTCGATAATTCACCTTTTACTACTTTTGGTGACATTTGGGGATAGTTTAAAAGCATGTTTGCCTTAAAGGAAAAATCTGCTTTTAGTTTAGTTTGTACTTTTCCCTCTTTAACTTGGTCTAAAAAGAAGACCATCGCTGAGTTAAGGGAGACAAAAGATCATAAAGTAATCTCATATCATGAGTAGGCATTTTTCGCTGGTTGTATACTTGAAGTAAGTTTGATACACAAAGTTCATTATAAACAACTTTTCAAAACCACTTTTTTTTAATTACTAAAAATGAACAATGCTATACCGTACTTTATGAAAGACTGTATTTTTCCAAAGCGAGAAAACAGAATCTAACTTTACGTGGCTTGAAATATTGTAACGATCTTTGAAAGCAATAAAATAAAAACTATCCCATGTTGGGAGGACTTGCGATTAACTTTATGGACAAGTTTGACTCCGAGTTGGTCGGTAAAAATATTTTTGCACGACGATAAACACCGGTTCGCATATACCAGGCCCGTAGTAAAGGGGACCAGGGGAAGCGACCACCCTCGAAAGAGGTTCATCCCCCCCCCCCGACAAGTTTTAAGACCAAAACTTATTATGATATATCTTAACATATATCGTCTTCTGAAGAAATCGCCCTGGCAGCTATTTAGCCCATTTCAGCACCAACGTCCAACGTGGATACGTCACAATGGATGGTCAGGTAACTGCACGACCATGAAAGCTTACCTTCGTCCAGGCATAAACGACTTCTTCTCCTCAATCACCCTCTTCCTCAAACCAACGCCATCGAAACTGATCAAAAATCGGTTGTTTCTACCCTGTACATGGTCCCACTCACTGGCACGTCCCTCCCACTGGGCCGCAGTCTGGCAGGGTGGCTGCTGTTCTACACTAGTTGAAGGTGGAACATTGATCCCTGTTGCCACGGCGACGACGACAGAGAGGAGGATAAGTTTGTTCATCGTTTTTCTTTCGTCGACCTGTCGATTGAAAGAAATTAACGTTTAGATTGAGGGACCCATTCTTTTGCGAGTTAATAGAGTTAATATTTGCCAGGCGCCGCGTAGCCAAGGGGAGGGGGCAGCCGCCCCCCCCCCCTTTGAGCACATATGTGGTATTTTTAATGTTTATCTTTACAATATTGCTAGTGTTTCCCCTATTTACATGCGGTAAATAGGCCTTGGAAGTGCCACTTCCAGCGATCTGGGAGGCATTTAAGGCCAAAATTTTCTTGCGCTTTGCGCCAACCCATGATGGCGCGGAGCGCTGAGAGCCTGTCCATGGGCTTTGCCCCCCCCCCCCTCCCATCCTTGACAAATTTCTGGCTACGCCACTGATATTTGCAACAATGTTTACAAATATACGCCTACTACCGGTGCTTATTTGAGTTACTTTTTACGGTATATTCCCGTAAACCTGGGTAATCTGACCTATGATTTCCGTCTTCGACATAAACACAGGCAGAGAAGTCATTTCTCTTCCCTCTCTTACCTCCTTTCCACCGGGGCCGTTCAAAAGGAGCTGGACCGCAGTCCTAACACAAGAACAGGACCGCATAAATCTACATGTACTTGGATTGGCTAGTTCCAACCAAGGGGTTGGACTTCGGTTCCCATTCGAGCAGGATTTCGCTCTTTTTTTATTTTTTTTTATTTTTATTTATTTATTTATGTTTTTTTTTTGCAAACGTATGGTTAAGAAATCATTAACATTTAGGAAAGAAGTGTTCGCGCCCCGCCCCCTAGCCTTCCTGTGCTGCAAGTTGTCCCGTTTGATTATAGTATCAACGGGACCGGCAAGGTTCCAGACGGTAGTACGGTGTACTTGCACCTTTCAAATTGGTTATCTTGTGCACAGAATGTACACGGTACTCGCCATCTGATCACAGGGAGGCGGTACCGCCTCCCTGTCTTTCATCCCAAACGTTCCGCTTTCTATAATCAACAGGGAGCATTACTGAATGGCTAAATGTTCCATGTTCAGAACCTTAGTAGACGGTTTTTACCGTGTACATCGCCATTTAGTTTTAGTAACTATTTTTCAGCCCGAAGAATTTTGGTTTTTTAAATCTGCGATCAGACAACCGAAGAAGTACTATTTCTTATAAGGCTTTAGGTTATATTTCAATTATATAATGTTGTTTGTCTAACAAACGCAGAGACATGTCAAAAACCAAGGAATTCATAGATCTCTGGTTGGCTACGTAGCAGGCTGTACGGCATCAAGCCACAGAGGTTTTTTTCCGTAGTGTTCAATGTAATGACCGGGAAGATCCACCTCAGGTGAAGTAAGAAGGGTGGGTGCATGAGTGTCTTTGACTAAACTTTGTTCACTGATATTAAGCAACTTACGAGAGCAGATGGTGATCTTGACGGGTGGGGGTGAGGGGGGAGGAGATATTTCCATCACACTTGACAGTGTGGTGATCAGATAGCAAGCTGGTGAGCATAGTAATGTCCTTGAAAGTGTGACTGGAACGCCTAGAAATAACCATATCAATGGTAACCAGCACTATGAGTTGCTACATATATATACATAATGTTGAAGCACCCAGATTCCAGGAGGACCAAAGAAAAATGAAAGCCTCTCTGTCATTAGGGATGTCTACAAGGAAATTGAAATTGCCAACAATAACAAACTCCCCAGGGAAAATGGAAATGGATTCCAAGAAAAAATTACTGAAAAACATTTCAGAAGTCAACTTATTCCTTAATGAGGGCGGCGGGCGATAGTTGGTAATGATCCTCAGAAATGTAGATCCTCTACTGAATGTCGTATCCATAATCTCAAATAAGGCACACCGTTGAACTTCATTCTTTTTCACTTTAAATCCAGACTGAATGAGGAGGCAGATGTCACTCCTCTACTGGAGCTCCGTGGACAGTAAAGGTTATTAAAATTGGGAAAGTAATATGACAAATCAGAGGGCACTTCATTATCACTACCATCGCCCCTCAGCCTTGCCTTCGTAACAGGCTGTACGGCATATTCTTTGTTCAGTCATATCCCTTAAGGTGTTTGAGAAATCTTAATATAAAGAGGAGCTGAGCAAACAGTCCGCTCCGCGGGGTACTCAAGGTAACTCAACCATGATTCAGTGATCACTAATCATCAAATTTTTGTGCAACAGCGTGTCAGTAATTGAGGGTGTTTTCCATCTCATGGAGTTAGCATTCCATTAGCTATTTAAGCCGCCAATGCCCTAGATGGGTGATCGGGTAATTGGGGATGAGTACCGATGAAATATCAAATTTAAATTCCAAATGAAATCTCCCGATTTAAATTAGCATACCGCCCTCATTAAAATTCGTTTATTGTTCTTTCTAATTTTGTGACACTATTTTGAGGTGCTTAATCAATGGAATACAACTTCCTGGCTTACCTTTAACATTCAATATTAATGAAAAGTGTTTCTAAGGGAAATAATGTCTTTATAAAATTCTAGCTGACGTTTCAGTAATAGGACGACTGTAGTTATTTTCCTTTAATTAAAACAGCTTAGATAATGCTTAGCTGTAAACCTCAAAAATATCCGACAATTAGCTGATTTAAGTTTAACAACGATTATGAAAATAATTTACGTGGGTATCACTTTCATTAGAGTCACGAGCTCAATGACATAACCAGTGTACAATTAAAAGAATGGAGCTGTTATGGAATGAAATAAAGCACCTAATCTAATTTCATTTATCAGACAATACATATTGAAAGTACTTTAGTCCTTTTCAAGTTTATGGGAAGAGACTTTGATTGACAGGTCCTTCAGTTCCTCTTCTAAGTTTGTTTGATCCCTTTCGTAATGAGTGTTTGATCCTTTCATACTAACGTACTCCTCAAACAAAGACCGTTGATAGTGACAATGCTTTGAAGTAATCTGCGATGTCAACAAGTGTGAAACCTTCAGTCTTTTGGCTGTTTGGTTTAAACGACTGTAAATTCACTTCTAAGTGATCAGATTCCTTTATTATTCTAAATTTCTTCCATTAGTAAGTAACGTCTCTTTTCAGCAATAAATGTAAGGCTAACTTTTGAATATGAACTTTGAAAAGATTCCGGATTGTTTTTGAAACAGCGAAATATGTGACCCTGTTCCATAAGTTATTTAAAGAAGTACTTTCAACTTGAAAATGTGAGCACTGGCGTTCGATAACACAGTAAGTCTTGCCTTCGTTAACGACCGACCATATTATAGCAATGGGCGAAATCATGCCAACAAGAGATCTAACAGACAAGAACTATTGTCGTCACTTCCTTATCCCTATTAGGCTAAGTGGCCCAATATTTTCAAAAACTCAACATTTACGAGCTTATTGTCGGCAAGCCTGTTAGTTTCGAAGGAGAGGCAAGTGCCTTATCTCCTTCCGTAACATCTCCGGTATAAGCACCGTTGGTGCCATTGAGCTGTATGTAATACAGTATGTAGTACAGCTAGAGCCGAAGAGGCATGTACAAGATTAGTTCCTGTTCCAGCCCTTGTAACTAGACCCTTTATGTGTAGTAATTGTATGGAACTAGGCCTACTCTGCAACAGTTTCATGTTATTGGCCTTATACTGAGGTATTGTTTCAATAAGTGTCAGTCTGTAGGCTACATTGACATGTTAAGAAAATGGAGCATTCCGTTTTCATGAACAGCAGACTTTAATGACTGCAATGCATGATGGGAACTGCGAGTACAAACAACCGGCGCCATGCTAATGGAAGCCTGCTTACTTAGCCTTAGTGCTACTACTGTATTGTTTTACTCCCAGTTCTCATGCTTCTTTCATACGCGTGACGTAATCATTAAGTCTGCTATTGCATATAGGCCCTCTATTTTGAGTCCAACAAAAAGCAAAGTTTCCGCTGACTTATGGAGTCATCATGTAAAACCTTTCATTCAAAGTTTCATGATCGCCATAACACCAGAAAATGGAAGAAATTGCCACTTCTATGAATTCCTGAAAGTAACTATTTTTAACACGCGTATACTTGAATACTCTGACCATTGAGGTGATATTAGATACTATATCATCTCCCTGCTCTGACGCACAAAGTACTCTTCTTGTGTTCTGGACGATCACGTGACGATGAACTTGAACCTTAATGGAGGATATCATGCGATGCCAGAATCTTTTGTTTTTTTCAAATTCTTCACTCTTCTCTCTAAATGTAGAAGAGTGAAAATCCAGCAAAAAGATTGACTACAGTGATCACTCTCTGTTTCGAGTGGAATTCCACTCTCCTCGGAGTGGAGTTTTCACTCATTTAGAGTTAATAACCAATCCGAGCAGAGTGGAATTTCAGTCTATTTCCACTCAAAAAAGAGTGGTCACTGTAGGGAATCGTCGAAGAAAGATTTTCACTCTGTTACATTACGGGAGTTGCCCTAAGTTTGTGAGGTTATCGGGGAGTGTGAGCCGTGCATGTGTGTATCTTTTTGCCAATACATTTAGCGGGGTTTCTTCAACAAAGTAATTTTCATTTGAGTAGCCTACCATTTTCATTGAGAAAAATGTGTTATTATTGCAAACTTGTAGTATGAGTAGCCTACAATGCCGTGAGCACTAATGCAAATGTGTAGTCGTTGAGTACACGTATTTTGTCATAGGTACGAGCCTATTAAATGTCGCATTAGCAGCATTGCTTAACTTTCATTAACTGTAAAACTATGAGTGCAAATCAAATCATAGGCGTAGGAAGCTGTTTGAGACTGGGGGAGGGTGAATGTTGTTTCGAATCGCCGTCCTGGGGGAGGGGTCTTAGTAAGGTGTCCCCCTCCCCCGTTGGAAAATTTTTGGATATTTGAGGGTCTTTATGTGAAATTTGGTGCAACATATTGGACAAATTTGAAGGTAAATTACTACGAATTTTTTACCTTTCCATCACAGGAAACAAGTAAGGGGTTTTCTTCCTTGGATTGAGGGGGAGGAAACATAGTTCTACCCCACCACATTTTTGACTGAGGCCTTTAGCCCCCCAGCCCCCCCCCCCCAGCCCTCACCGAGCTTCCTATGCCTATGAATCAATAGCACGAGTAAGAGCACGGTACGTCAGGCATAAATGTTAAAAGAGTGGCGAGTACGCACTCACTACACTTTGTGCATGCTACTGCTAGTCGGTTGCATTACTCGACACAATGTTTGACCAATTCACTTTAGCATATGAACTCTCATCATATGTTACATATTGTGAAACGCACAGCACGTAAGTACGGTTAAGACAACCACCATTTCAGAAGAATAAATTCCGTCAGCAATTCACTAGGGTAAATCATGCAACAGTGGTTATCCCCATAAAGTATGACTAACAACATGAAATTGGAAAACGACTTGAAGTTCAGAAATTTAAAGGTACATGATAATGAAAACTCACCTAACTTTACTTAGTTTCCAAACACCGTTTCTTGACGTGATTTCCTCTGCAAGTGCTACGCAGTGGCCGATTATCAGCTTGAGGGACGTAAGATTTTAGAAAAACATTTTTAAGGGCAAAGAGCAGATTGACAACTCAGTAACAATTAAAACCTGAAGGTGGATTTAAGGTTACGCTACGGATAAGGTTAGGGTCCATTGCGGCTACAAAACGAAACTTGCTGACTTTGTATTTGTAGAATTTGAAAGTGTGGCTGTTTTGCACTCCATAACTGCGAATGGAGTTCCTTTTTCTGTGGGTAAATAAAATGGGTATTAACTAATTTTACCCCCAGAGATTAAATTTAAACACATGTATACACTTTTCAGAAGAAAAATGATTGTAGGAACTGAACTCATGGGAGTAAACCGGTGGGGGACTTGGGACAGGGAAACATGACCCCCACACTTTTGAAGGTGGGAGGATATCATATCGTTTGTCCCCCACCCCCATTATTTCAGGACCCGAACAAATATAGTAGGTACATGTTTGATTCTATAGCTTACAAAATAGCTTTCAATGAAATCTGCAAACTCGAAAATGGTGGAAACAGCCATTTAATGGATTTAAATGGTGGGGGAATGTCTCAGATTACATCTCAGATCTTCTGAAATACATATTTTTCCGAGGTCCTTAAGTGCCTCCCCCCCCCCCAAAAAAAAAAAAAAAAATTAATAATAGGTCTTGCACTGAAGGAGGAAAAATTTATTACGAGAGCAGCATTTCTTGGAATACAAATATAAGAAGAAAAAAATGGAAAATCTCGCACCATTTTGCATCTAGAGTCCTTGAAAAAAGGCAAAAATTTTCAAAGGGGGACACCCCTTCTCTTAGACCCCTTCACCAGGCCGGTGAAACTAACATCGATGTGCCCCCTCCAAATTGGTTACTCTGGCTACGGGCCTACTTAAGCGGGCCCCAGATCCCTCGTTGCTAGGGCTTTGTGATTTGCGACAAGGTTATGCCACACACACATACACACTCACTTTTGACAAGCTGTTGACGCTCATTACGTAAGTTAGGGCCGCTTTAGAAAAAAAGCAGCACAGAGCTAGGCTCGCAAAACCGTAAATTATGGGCGTACAATTGCGGTACCTTAATCCAAATTCCAGTTTTATCCCTATTTCCAAAGAACTTGACTTTTGTCCTAAGACACCAACCTGCCAAACCCTATCATAGCTGAAGGGAAGAAAAATTTGAACAGAAAAAATCGCGTATTTAGCGTCCTGTAAAGGTACCCATATTATTTATCTGGAAAGTTCGCGCTTTACCTGGTGATGAAAATCTATTTATTTGCATACAAAAGATAATTTCCTGCTACCAGCCAGGCAGTGACCTTTTTCAGTAGGTGCCATGGTCTCTTAAATGGGTCACAGCTGCAAACAACATGTGATTTCTTTCTTTTTTGCTTTATATTTATAAGAGAGCCCTGTCAGTTATCAATTGATATTTGTAACTGTCAATGTCAGAGATAGCGGTTCATTACAGCTCAACGTACGATCTATGAAGGCCACTAAGCTTTGAGCAAAGTATTAGATGCTGCCGCCAATAGCTGAGATTGGACCCAAGTAGTTGAAAAATAAGAATGTCAACCAACATATTGTTTGCACTTGTGTTGACCCGCACGCGTATTCAATATCAGCATCGGTAGATAAGGCCTCTTAGCCTGTTCGTCCTTCATCGGCATCGGTAAAATCAGTCTAAAGTGACGCTGCATCCCAACTGGTTACATTAGGACTTGAATTCACACAACGGTTTTTCCATTATGTCACAATATTTCAGTTTACTATTTGTTAGTGAACTGGCACCTTACAGTAGTGGCAGTGCACAATGTGATTTTGTGAACAGCGCGCTCAGTCATTTCTGTAACATCGGTATTGGCCGATATTGATAATTTCAATAAAGGGTTGTAGTTGTATCGACATCGGTAATATCGGTGCAACACTTGATTGCACAGACTGAATGTACATATAGGTCTACGTGTAACAACAGGATTGATTTTCAGTATGGACTTTCTACCTCTATCTGGGCAGCTCTTTTGGCATAACTTCTGTTTCAACCTTTGACAAAATTGTAACAAAATACGACATTCTCTCAAGTTCATGGGAAAAGGACAGAATCCTTGTCGCTGTACGTGCGATACTGCAGTAGTCAGGGATTATTGCCAAAGATGACCTTCTCTCGGGCATGGACAGACTAGTTATCGCACTTGCGACAAGTAGATTTTATTGCCCATATGACAACATTCTTTCAAGCATGGACAGACTCCGTGTCGCACGTGCGACAAGTAGTCAGGGATTATTAGCAAAGATGGCATTCTTCCGGGTATCCTTGGCTTGAATCCAAAGGAAGCAAACAAATTCCATGAACTTGATGATTAAAAGTGGAATTTACAATCCAGTTTGAAATTGTAACTTGTTTAATATGAAAATCTGTTTTGCAGTTATATAACTGATCCACCGTAAGATGTAAGAACAACATCAGGAGTTTTTTTTTTTCACTTTTACTGATTACTTTTTATTTGTGTTTTTATTTTTTATTTGGTGGTGGGGTAGATGGAAGATACTGTAGCCATGAAGCAAACACCTTCGACCCGCCGCAACCTTGAAGATAAATGGCGTTCATTCAGAATATCGAATTTTGTGCAATGTTTCAGGGACGTGTGATCTTCTCCTAAGGAAGAATAAGTGCAATTAAAATTGCCCTGAAACAATTGCAGTATACCATTGCCTTAACCCTGATCCTGACCTTAACTTTATTTTCCATTTATACATGACTTCTTTGGAAAAAGGCCTATTTGGAAATTTCTTACAACCGCTATTCATCCTTGCAGCGCCCTCTAATTGGTTATGTTTTGGATGGATGGTCACTTGCAGGCCTGGAACACAACTGAGAAACGTAGGGGGTTTTATTTTTATTTTTTTTTTAACATTTGCCACTCCCTAATACCACAGTGTGACCTGCCACAATCGCCATGGGCACTTTTCGGTTGAGAAACGTCCGACGACTCTGATGCACTCAGAAGCACATATCACCCCATATAAACCCCCATACACACTTATTCGCAAACATAATGTGCAGGGCGCCTAAAGTGGTGTAGAAGATCTCACCAGGCAACCAAATATAAACTACAACCTTACCATTCACTAGCTGGCAGCTGGCACATTGACCATCATGATCACTTGCATTTACGATACACTCACAGAAATACGCTTCAAAGTTTATGTCAAATGAACACTTCACACCTTTTAAGTAAACATTTACACAAAATTACTGTACAAATTACACATATCTTGTGCAATAAAGCAAACTTACACATACCTAACATAGAAATTGTCCTTTCCTTGAGCAATTACAAAAAATAAGGTCATTTTTTACGTTAAAGGCAATAGGCAGTCGCCCAAAATTTTCTTTGAAAAATCAGAAAAAAAATTTGCAAATGTCCTCTTATTGCATTACAAGCAACTCTGAAGACGTTTTGAACATAACTATTACAAACAATAGATAAAGCAAGGAGAAATTCTCCTTGAATTTCACAGTTCACTAACAAAAATATTGTCACATGATCAAAATAGGCCATTCATGAACTAGAGTGACCGGGCATACTCACTTTGATTGGGGTGACTGCATTTTACCTTTAATTATGTGTAAAAATTTAGTTAACAGCTGTGTAAGGGTGCGTTCACACCAAAACCGAAATCTGCTGCGTTTTGCGGGCGGGACGCGGAAATTTTTATCCCATTACAAATAGGGGCAAATTTATTTCAGTGAAAGTTTAGAAATTCACCCCATTCGTTCTGAGGTAACAAATTTCGCGTCCCGCCCGCAAAACGCAGCAGATTTCGGTTTTGGTGTGAACGCACCTTAATTGTTGTTTTACCTAACTGTTCTGAGAGGGTGCATTCGTCAGACCGTGGAAGTATTTAAGTTTGACTTCAACGTACCGTACCTATCTTTGCTCAGACTATTTCATTCTCCCGAAGTTCATGGTTCCCCGCGCCGGAGGTTACTACGGCCATTAATCTACTGAATACACTAGTTTTTCAATTAATCCCATTTCACACCACTGACACTTCTCAACAGTCACTTTTATACCAAAGTGATAAAGAAGCCTGAGCATTTATTTGATAACATGTCAAAATGTCCCAATTTCTCAGGGGGTTGGGGTGGGGTGGGGGTAGTTTTCCATGGTGGAATCAACGTTTGCTTCTTTATTTCTTGAACTGTGGTCGTGAAAGACGACCACAGTATTTCAATTACCCTGTTCCAAACTGGGCGACCCAATCGCATTGAGCCGTTAACTTTATTTTGACAGTACAAATGAGACTTGTTGGAATTAAATGTTCCCTGTACGTCTTATAGCATACCACTAAAATATCAGTTGTTCGTCATGAATAACCTCGGGCCTCTAGTATCATGGTAAGGGTAAATTCCTTACCCCCCCCCCCCACTCCGCTTAGTCTTTGCTAATCGGTGTTATTAAAAACCATTATCTCATCTTGTGTTACACGTATGTCAGGGTTTGCCAATCTTTTGAAAAGAATGCCCCTACTGAATGAATGCTGATAAAGGAAAGGCCTCCCTGAAGTCGGAATGGCCTATCGGCGTTGCAGGGAGGGCCTAAGTTCCCCTCCCCTTGATGGGTGTGGGATATAGAGGTACACCTTGGGTCCCTGATGGAGTCCAGGGTAAACGTCTAGGCGAGAGACTAGGGAGAAAGCCCCAGTAAGCTATGGGGGCACTTACAAACTTTGGAATTAGAACGATGCATGAAACAATTTTTAAATAACATTGGATGAGCTCGATTTCATCGTTTTTGCATTTTTTGTTGTAGCCTAATTCGGACCAACGGCCGATAGATTTGGAAGATGCAGGAAGATAGTGTGTGTCTGGAGGATGGCTGATAGTAGGGGATTGCACAGGCCTGATATAGAATAAGACGTCCTTTCAACATGTGAAGGAGGCGGGAGACTGGGGCTGCTTCTCCCTAATTGGGCAGAATATTTGCTATTTTAGGACAAAAAATTATTCAATTTTTGGTCAAACATACATAAAAATTTTTGGGCAAAGGTGTTCAGCCCATCTCCCCAAGTAGTCACTTGCTCAAATGCTAATAAAGGTCTGTTGTAGAATGTGATGATGAAACGACTATCTACACCAGGCGTGGATTGAGAGAGGGCTTTTCAGGCTGCACCCTTGATCGGCACCACTTACTTTCTTGGGACAATCCTAAAGCTGCTCTTTATAGTTTATGTATACTTGTTTTGATTGTAAGATGCCAGAAAAACCATCACACAATGTTTAAATTTCAAATTTCTTTCCCGACCCTACTCCCATCAATGTTTCGTACATTTGACGTGATGCTCATAGGTTCCATTTTGACTTCATAGACTTAGCCCCCTCCCCCTTTTTTTTTGTAAAATCCTGGATCCGCCCCTGTACATGACGGGGACAATGCTCTTGAAGAAAATAGAAATTTTAAGAAGTTGGGTAATGTTCATACTTCATTTAACATTGCGAAAGTTTGCTCCTTAATATATAATGCGAGTTTGCATTTAATCGTCATGAAATGTGATGGTTCGCGTTATAATCAGTGCTGTTGCTCTTTAATGTCCACATCAATAACCAATTTTGAGAAAAGGCGGTCTATTGAAATTATAGTAGTCAAGCTGGGTGACGTCTACAAACTTCTAGATGGCCGGACCCTGTCACCGTGCAGTAGTCTGATCAACCCTGCTTTGTGCGGATTGACCTATGTAAGATTTTGAATGAAATGCAAACATTTTTGAAAAAAAAACAGCAGAGAAAGAATAAAAACATAGACAAAAAAATTCAACTTTACAGCTACAACTCTCCGCCCTACTCTCTTAATGTAAAATAGTGAAATAGACGAGTTGGGAAAATGCTTTTCACGCAATGCATCAGGGATGGTCAAACGTCAAGTGAACCACTTACCTTGACGAACTGTTGTCATGATACAACTGACCTTGTGACCTACACCGGAAGTACTAAATTACCCAACTCGTCTATTCACTCTTTGACGATTACCTACAGTGACCACTCTTTTTCGAGTGAAAATAGACTGAAATTCCTCTCTGCCCGAAGTGGTAGCTAACTCTAAAGGAGTGACAATGCCACTGGATAGAGAGTGGGATTCCACTCGAAACAGAAAGTGGTCACTGTAGTCAATGATTTTGATAGATTTTCACTCTTTTACATTTATCGATTTTCCCTAAAACTTTGAGCTTCGTCGTTTTTCAAGAAGAAAGACGGAGGTGTTTTTAGTGAATGAGCTCTATAAGCTTGTTCCAATCCGTGCTAGCAATGTAAGTAACTTACCACGTCTCGATCAGGGAGCTGGAGGACGTGCTCTAGCTCCCTGTCTCGATTAACAAAATGAAGTCATTTTCGTAAACCAATAACTCGGCTACCAAAGTCAGTTACTGAACTCGAGTCAAGCAAATAGCTGAAAATACCTCAAAAACAGAGTCAAATAAACACAAGTGTTCTTGACCAAATAAAATGATATAACAGTATAAGGTCCATAATGACGTCATGCCAAATGTCTTCTTTTATCTTATTTGCTATTTGCTTTGCTGTCCCTATGACTGACCTTCAGAGGTTGAACTCTACCTAGATTCATTAAGGTTCCTCTCAAAAGACAAATTCGAGTTACCCGAGGAGCGGACGAAGTTTTTTCGTTCAGCTCATCGGAGGGGCGGCAGCCAAACAGGGCGCGAGGCACTGAGGCGCTACGCAGGTTAAAATCGAGTGGCCTGCATAGCTGGCTGTGGCGATCACCCTAATTCAAAGACAACGCTAATGTACGTTAACCTTATCGGTATTTTGACATTAATGCAATCTCTTGGAGATACCAGGAGCGTTTTAGGTGTATTATGCAGCACGTGTCAGCAAACTATCATCTGCTCCAAGAGTTAATAACAAGGATATGATCTATACAGGTTTCCACTCTACGTTTCCCCTACCCCATCGATTATCGTGGGCCGAGTTGCCTTGCAAACATTTCTATCTTTCCGTAACCAGCCTTGCCTGCGTAGCAGACTGAGCGGCATATTCCTTGTTCAGTCATATCCCTTGTGAAGCCTTAAAGGGTCAGGGTACTGAACAAACCGAGCCCGCCCCGCGGGGTATAACCAACCCAGCCCGTGACTTTTCTTCCATCGCCATAGCCTTCAGAGATGATGTTACTTAGAAAGACGTGCCAAATTTGCTATTTGTTTAACTTTTTTTTTTTTCATGGTAAGCTCGGGTTCATGGTAAGCTCGGTGGTTAACAAACTATTTGCGACTCGTGATAACCCGATGAACCATTCGGCAGACTACGTGATCCGTGCAAGATAGCAGCAGTTGTTTGTTTGTTTGTTTTTTCCTTTGTTGTGTTGCTGGTTGCTACACACTAGACGTTTATTTACAAACCACAACCGATAGTTTTTTTGCATAATGTAACAAAAAGGCTATGCTTAAAGTTAAATTCAGAAAGTTTACGGATTAGACTTAATAAGTAATCAAGTAATGGCTATATTTTGTACAATAAAAACCCATTTTGAATTCATCGTAGAACTCATCTTCCCTTCTCTTTCGTACTGTTACCTCCTCCCCCCCCTCCCACACACACACACACACACACAAACACACGCACCCAGCTTCAACATTTTTAAATCAGGCGAATCAGGCTTCATTGATATAAAGGCTGAAAAACATCTTCAAGATTTCCAACGATTCCTTTCCTCAAAGTACTGTATCGAGCCTATACAACTTACGGATTTAGCCTCACTTCAATATTCATAACAATTAAATTTTTCTTTTCCACTCATCTACTAATATTACAAGTGTAGGCAACCGCACACCATATATGCCTGTCGCCATATTTGTTTAAGTTATTAGATTAAAAACCCAGGGACCGCAAACTCGAAAATTTTTTACATCCTTTTATTTCCTCCTTTTTGTCTATACAATCCCTATACGCAATGTGACTTGTCCTTTCAGTTTTATTAACAAAACTTATATATACATTACCACTGTGTGAAAAGAAACTTTGATGTAAACTCTGTGCAGAGAAAGGAATAAAATGAGACTGAAATTTGACTACCTGTAAAAGCAGTGTGTGGTAATACCTTTATATTGGTTACCGCAAAACGATGGCTTTATGAATTGAGGTGGTGCGTGTAGATGTCTCCTATAATATCCTGTTTATGTCTTTAACACTTTGACCGTCATAAATGACCTTTCATTTCATGATTCACATTAACTTGCCTATTTAAAGGGAAATATTCCTGTTGTGTTACAGGGCATTTTCATATTTTTAAAACCATAATTTATAGATGCAGAACGATAGGTAAGTCAAAATAAGGGAGAAATATTATAGCTTTATATTCAAGACATAATGTACTTACAGCAAGAATTCAGTAATTAATAGCTTAAAGGTCAAAAGCAGTCACCCCAAACTTATTTTGAAACAATAGCTAAATGTCATAAATTTCTTCTTATTTCTCTTCCAAGTATCTTTCATAATATATTAGGACATAAATATTGCATATTCAAGGTAAACCAAGCAGTTGCTCCTTGTAAATTTTACAATTGAGTGAGAAAAATACTGTCACATGATTCACAAGATCCATTCAGGAAATAGGATAGTCTACTATACAATTCTTTATTGGGGTGACTGCATTCTCCCTTTAAGAATAGTTTGTTAGCCCAAACTTTCAAAATTCAAATGTTGCAACATCTGTAACCAGTGTTGTAGTACTCGAAAGGTATACTCGAGTACATTTTTCAAGTACTCGTACTCGATTGTTGAAGTACTCATAGTGGGTACTCATAGTGGGTACTCATAGTCGGTACTCGTAGTCGGTACTCGTAGTCGGTACTCGTAGTCGGTACTCGTAGTCGGTACTCGTAGTCGGTACTCGTAGTCGTACTCGATTGTTGAAGTACTCATAGTCGGTACTCGTAGTCGAACATTAAAACACTCGCACTCATAGTATAAGTCGATTTTATGTGCCTGTACCCTGCTCAGGGCGAGTACATTATGAGTACCAGTAAATAAGGCTTTTTGTAAAACTTACAGTTATTTAAAAGAATTAGTGGCATAATTTCTTTACCCTTTGGCGTTCCAAAGTATAGTTACCCATGCAGTATAGTACGTTCCCCTATTTTCGTGCATCCCCTATTTTCGTGCAATACGTCATACGCTCTGCGTGTGCATGGCAACGGATACCTGCAGAAGACCTTTCAGTACTACACTGATCCACAACTATTTTCCTTCAAAATGACCAAATTTAAGGTGAATATGCTTCATTTGAAACTATAAAATGGTACATTTACTTTTAAAATATGAGCGTGTTCCCTTATTTTTGGGATCACGACAGATTACTAAAAAAAATCACCGTATTTTTCTTCTTCGAATGTCCTTCCGGCCGGAGCCTAACGTTTCTTAGTCGCAGAAAGGCCTAACCTTAAACTGCGCAATACTTAATGTATGCAGTTCAAAGGTCACTTTACTTTTTTGAGTTCAAAAGGTTGCATATTATTAAGCCTCGTTAAAGGAATAGTGTTGGTTTGATCGACTGAAAGTTTTGTAAGGCGGCAACTTTACAATCTTTTGTAAAATAAAAGAGAGATGATCATTAGGGTTATTTTTGTATCTTTTTTATACAATAAGGTTTAAAGCAGATCTAGACATAACACAGCACTGGATGCGTCTCAGTTTTATGCCAAGCCCTATAACATTGAAAGGCCTAAAAAACATTGACAGGCTTAAATATAGTTGATTCGATACACCTTGCAGGCGATAGCAATCCGTGGAGTTAATTAATTTATGTAAGCCTTGTGAAATAACTTGCAGATAAAGAATAATTTTAGCTTCCATTCGTAAAAAACTTGATCCGTGAAGATGATTAGATGGAAAGAGATATTAGGATCAGACTAATACACATGCTTGTATAATCCTGATAATTGCACGCCCCCACAGTCACCCTCCAAAACTCCTCGGCAGCCATTGTTAATTTTTTGTTTAGTGTCCGTTCCCCTGCAAGTTAAAGTATTTTCTTTTTTTATAAAAATGAGGCAACATGAATTAAAGCATGAGATTGTATTCAACTTAAAGATATATAAAGCTAGCTATTGATGAACTCCTCACTCTTTTTTCACAGCCCGAAAAACGTTATGGAAATTACCCCCTTCAAAATTTGAGAAGAGCCATTCAATTGGTAAACAACAAAAGGATGGCGATACGAAAGGCAGCCCGTCTTTGTGGTATTCCTCCTCAAAGTCTAAGAGACAAGGTGACAGGGAAGACCAAAATTGGTCGGAAATCTGGACCGCCTACTATTTTTACATCTTCGGAGGAGTCTTTATTAAAAGACCACATTCTATTATTGGCAAAGGTCGGGTATCCACTCAGCAGAAGGGAGGTCATTTCTTTGGCAATCAACTCTGCTGTTTTGTTGCAGAAACGAGGGCCCAACAACAAAGTGGGGAAAAGGTGGTTTGAGGGATTTTTGAAAAGGTGGCCTGAACTTAAAATCGGAAGGCCCCAGAAACTCTCCCTTAAAAGGGCAAAGGCCTCATCGGAAGAAATTGTTAACAATTATTTTAAAGAGCTTGATCTGATCATGACCAAGTACAATCTGAAGGAAAAGCCTCAGCTCATTTTCAATATAGATGAGACGGGGTTCCAGGTAGAACATTCTCCACCAAAGTGCGTGGGCCCATCGGATGGAAAGCTAAACAGCATTACTACAGATAAAGGGGCCATCACCACTGTCATAGCGGCCGGAAACGCCCTTGGTAATACCGTACCTCCGTATTTCGTTTTCAAGGGAAAGAAGATGTTTGAAAGCTTAAAGGATGGGGCTCTGCCAGGTAGCACTTTTACTTTAACCGAAAGCGGCTGGAGCAATGGCGAAGTTTTCAAGGACTACGTGCAAAATCACCTCATCAAGTTCCTACCAAATCGTAATGCAGATGAGCATGTTTTACTTTTGTATGACGGCCACAACTCCCACATCAGTGTGCCCCTCATAGAGTTTGCTTTGGAGAACAAGATAGTTCTTTTTGTTTTGCCTCCACACACGAGCCACATCCTGCAACCATTGGATGTAGCAGTATTTAAGCCTTTGAAGACTCATTTCCACAACGAGTGCCACAAGCTCATGAGGAAAACTCCAGGAGAAGTCATTACCCGCTACCACATCACGAGGCTAATTTCCACTGCTTACATGAAAGCATTCACTCCTGAAAATTTAACCTCGTCTTTCCGAAAAACGGGCATTTTTCCTTTGAACAAAAATGCTGTCAAAACGGAAAATTTCATGCCAGCTGAGAATCTCAGGACACCGCAAACCCTCAACACCAGTCGTGATTATTCTTCAAACTGTATTGATGGAGCTGAGTCGTCGCTAGCAACATTCCTGCTGCAGCAAAGGCCTCGTCCTTCGACGTCTGCAACAACAAAGCCAAAGAGAAAGGTTCAGTATCGACCTGGTGGTGTTGCTATTACAGAGGAAAAGATTCTCCTAAAAATAAGAAAAGTCTACGACAAGCCCGAGGAACTCCCCATCCCAAAGACCAACACGAAACGAAAAGCGGGAAACTGTGACGCTTTGAAAAGCCAAGATCACGAATCCACATGTGTAACCTCTAAGCCATCACACCTCCCTTCAACCTCCACATCCTCGGGCTCAGTGGCAAACAGCAAAAACCAGAGCAAAAGGGAAGGTGAAAGTGAAGAAGAAATTGAAGGCGACGACGACAAATGCTGCGTCTGTGAACAGTTTTCACCCCCTGGACTTTCAAGTGTTCTCAGAACTTCTGTAGAGTTTATTGAGTGGGCAGAGTGCACATCTTGCACCCACTGGGTTCACCTTGAGTTTTGTGTTACAGAAAAGCAAGCGGATATTGGGGAATTTTCCACTGTCCACATTGCAAAGACATGCCTTTGGAAGAATAACTGATAATTTCTTACTTAATATGAATTTTATACACGAGCTATGGGGCTTGTGATTTGTTTCAACAATTTTTTAAGACTTTGCACGATCGGCGGGCAAACTTGATTGAACAGATCGAGAGGTTAATATTTGTTAGACATTTTAGAGGGCTTTGGCTTCTTTGCCCTTTAACCTGTTATGTTATTTAGACTTGAAGTTCCACCACAAAGTTTTTTCAACAAAAGCATGAACATTTCAGACTTCAAGGAAAACGGTCAATCCTTCTTCATTGATTGTGGCTGCCTCTTTAAGTCACTTTTCCAGTTGGTGATGTTTCATTCGTCTTTGACTGTGTTTGAGAAGTACGCCACCCTTAGGTGCACGAAAATATGGGAACGAAAAAAGTGTCCACAGGGTGATGAGACCTTAACTTCATCGTCCCCTCAAACGTTTTAGAATCAGCTGAAAGTTTCAACTCGAACAAGGTAAGAAAAGCCGTCAAAAAATGTTAGCGTACATGTACTTTTCCATTGTATTCTATCTTCAACTAGGAAATTACAGGTTATTTTCCAATTTTGTTGCACGAAAATAGGGGCTTCCATGCTACTATGCAGTACTGTTAACACTAATGAAACCTCATTCCAGTTAATAAGTGGTTATGTCAAACTTGAACAAAGTTCGTATGCGGGTGTTAAAGAATAAAGCTAGACATTCCTTTTCTTCATACAAAGTTTAACTTAATACTGTTGTCAAAGTCTGGGTTAAAATGGCCGTCGACTAGGTCCTTCCTTCTGATGCCAATGAATGAGCCAAGGCTACATTGTTATTTATGGAACGCCGATCGTGCAAATATTATCGACAATTGCGTGCATACCCCGTTTTTAGAACGAAACATTAGAAAAATGAAAACAATAGGCAAACTAAACATTCGACAAACGAAAATAGTAGACAAACGAAAACAGTAGGCAAACCAAAACATAGACAAACGAAAACATTAGGCAAAAGAAAATAGTAGGCAAACGAAAACAGTAGGCAAAGGAAAACATTAGACAAACGAAACGGTATAGAAAAACGAACACTTTAGACAAAGAAAACATTAGACATACGAAACGGTATAGACAAACGAACACTTTATACAAACGAAAACATTAGACAAACAAAAGCATTACACAAACGAAACTGTCGACAAACGAAAACGTTAGACAAACAAAACGGTATACAAACGAAACACTTGACAAATGAAAACATTAGACAAACGTAAACAATGGACAAACCAAACCATACATAACAGATTTTTGACATGCCTGTGCACCTGTCTAATTACGTAACAAAGCGTTGATATCAATATATATATATATATATATATATATATATATATATATATATATATACGTTTTCTATTGTTCACATATGTTTTAAAAAGCAATAAACCTTCAAATTCTCAGGTTTACGAGTCTCGTTTCGAACGTTAGACCACTTAGGTACGACCCTCACAAACCACTGCATTATAGCCATTTTTTGTAACATATATACGAGAAATATCTAAGCATTTTAAGTTACGAAAGCGAAATGCCGGCAGGTATATGCTAAGGAAAGAGATAAACTAGGAGGAACTAAGCGTATCCGCGTGGAGGAAGGTTTTACCAGGCCGCAGCTAGCGGAACGTTATTCAGTAAGAATGGAAACAGTATAGCCCCCCCCCCCTCCCCCGTGCATCTGACTTTGCATGTAATTACTTGAATTATATTATATCTTAGCAAAGGAGCAAATATATTAAAAAGATTAAAGATATGAGTTGTTTACAAGAGGAGAATATAAATGAGGTAAAAAATGTATGATAGGCATGTCCGCGGGAATATGGACATGCAGTAAACTTCCACTCTTAACCAAAATTAGCAAGCGGCTGATCCAAACATCGAAAAGAACCTTTATTTGTACGGAGTGGTGCGTAAATTGATGGAAGGCATTTTAAATTTTAGGCGGCCGCGCTGATCTTTTCAAGGACAAATATTTCCGATTGGAAACAGAGGGCGCTTCCATCTTCCGTTCTACATAGCTGTGACGCCCGCCATTTCAAACATATTGGATTTATTCAACGTTAAGGTTCCACAAATATTGTAGTCGTGATTGTAGAGAAACTGGAAAATGCAACGTTGCGAAGTTCTAACCTCTTTTTCCTATCTTTTGGAAGATTCTTTCTTCAACCTCACAATGGTGGCAAACATATTTTGTAAGAAACAGATTTTTCAGTTTCGTAGGGGAGCCTTAATGGGTAACTTTGATAAAGAATGTACTCCCCGACGAAGACCATGCAGTCGTCCCATTAGATTTCTTGGTTTGCTCTTAAGAAGGGCAGATTTTTTAATAAAAACCCAAATTTTTCCAACTTTCCTTAATGAAAACAAAACCATGAAATCTTTTTTCATTATAACCCCATTTTTTCGGCGCCTTATATTTTGAGTTTGGCATCCTTTCGGCAACCCATTGTATCTGTCGGGGCTTATAGTAGCTGGCCTCCAGTCAGGGCGCTTGACCCCCATGTCGGCGAATCCAAGCACCACCCCTGGCTGATCTTGCATGCAGTTTTTCCTTTGGGCAATAAAGTGTACCCCCAATTTTCATAGCACCCCAAATATTGAAATATTTGGCACCATTTTACATCTGGGCCCCTCCTCTTAGACTCCTTCCCAGGATAAGGGAGAAGTTTTAGGCCAAATGCCCCCCCCCCCCCCACTTCCCAAATCAAATCGACGCCCCTGCTCAATTTTAATTCTTCTTTAAGCTACAAAATTAGTATAACTCAGCTTACGTGCATTTCCAAACTTTGCTTACTTTTATACACCGGAAGTTCGCGCAGTTTGAGGATACGAAATCTATATATATATATATATATATATATATATATATATATATATATATATATATATATATATATATATATATATATAGATTTCGTTTAAGGTTTAACAACCATAAACACTCAATAAGACATAACAAAATCGGGTTTCCTGTAGCAGCGCACTTCAATAACCCCAATCATTCCATCCCCGACTTACGTTTCTTTATTTTAGCTGGAAATCACCCCCTGGGGACACCCCCTCCCCTTAGAACCCTCCCCCAGGACCGCGATCAGTCACATCAGTCCTATATATGTGTGTGTGTGTGTGTGTGTGTGTTTGTAGAGCTTAAAATGGAATTCCTCCTGGGGATCAGGTTAGCGATCCCTACCCCCTTGGAAAATCCTGGTTACGCGCCTGATTGGAATGCACAAGAATAATGGTGGCAAAAACATAAAGTAATAAAACCAAAGCGAAAACAATTTAAATTGTTGAAACAAGTGGTGAGACTTTTCAAAGTGTTTGTAATGAATGAATTCCACCACCCTGTCTTTGCTCTCTTAAATAGCTCGCACAGTTTTGCGCCTTACTGACATTGATAACCTTGCTGTGGTCTGTATTCGCCTCAAACAAGAAGGCACACAACCAAGGGGAGGGGATCAAACACATTCCCAGGGGGGAGCTTTCCCGCATTGATGCCCTTACCCCTTCAATAACGGCTGCCATCCAAGCCTAAACTGATTATAGAGCTCCTCCCACTTAGTACTCCCTGCCAAGTCTTAAAGCCCCTCCCTCCCTCCCCCGCCCCCCCCCCCAAAGAATTGGATGTCCTCTTAAAAGTTGTAATCTACCTACGTGCCTGTGAGGAGGAATTATAAGGGGAAGTGAACGGTGTAGCAAAGAGGATATAAGGGCATTGTTATTCGAGGGTATGGGATTTTGGAGCAGACTTTGCAAAGTCTAATCCCTGATTCATCCAATTATCTGTCTCTTGTTTCATCACGTGGCTTTCCAATCGAAATGCTTTATTCAGATTGAGGATCCTTCTACTAGGTTGGACAGGTATCGAAATTTTGGCAGGGCGTTGCTATTCCGACTAGGGACTCCTTCATTTTGATGGAGGGCCATGTTTTTCTGTTGGACAACCACTTGGGCTCACCTCCCGAGAAAACGTGGGTCCGCCACTGGTTTCTCTCAGACCTAGGCACAATGAAGTGTCAACATCCTCGCGTGCATTCATTTCTTCCTGTTCAACAGGGAAAAGGTAAGAGTATGAGGCAGGCGTTCGTGGTCTCTGTACAAGCCGTTCAATTATCAGGATGTTTCTCGGTCTTCGGACTGACCTTCCTAACCAAATCCGCAGTAGCTCCACGACCCAATACACCGTAAAAGTGTTTATACATAAAATATGGCATGGTCGAACCATCAAAGATGTCGGGGCAGAAGATGGGGATCGGGGGCCTCCACCAGAAAATATTGAAAAAAGCGTATTTCATAACTTCTGTACCTGATTTTCTGCTGAGGGAAGGAAGCGCATCGTTTGTACCTCAGCCATAAGTGATGGCGCCATGTAACAAATGTCAGTACCGACTTAGCTGCGTGGTATTTTGCCCATGGTGCACTCATACAAATCTCCAATTCGCTATTGATCTAATTTTTTCAACCGTAACTTTTCTGTTTCATTTAACACACAAATCGAAATAACCGTGTTTTCGTTCGCCCAGAATTCGGGGCAATTTTTGCCATTTGAGTCGGATTCGATATCATCATTTGACGTGCCCACAGTCAACAGCTTTTGGCCATGTTGGGTGAGATTTGGAAATGGGCTTACTAGGCCACGTCCTAAGGCCCTGCACTCGCATGGGCAGCACGAAGTAACATGTATAAAATCAGCATAACATTACTTGCAGCGATCATCAGTACCAATCCTCGACAACAAATTAATTTAAATATATTTCGTAACCTGAACACTCTTCGAGACACGTATAAAGGAGGATTATTGGACCCCCCCCCCCCCGAGTGAAACAAACGTTGTTACACTCCCCCATAGGTCGCTACACTCGGCGTTTGTCAAAACTAAAGTCACGCATCGCTGAATCCCTGAGTTAAAAAAATACTGCATACGAGAATATACAAGGCTGTGAGTAACAAACCCGAACCCATTCCTTTGTTCTTAAAGGTCGTGTGACATGCCACCAAAAAGAGCTGTTTCACTTGTCACTTAAAGGTCGTGTGACATGCCACCAAAAAGAGCTGTTTCACTTGTCAGTTAAAGAATTAAGTCTTCCAATCAAAGATCCGTTGAAATTATTTCAATATCTTTTACCGTTCTCAAAATATACGTCTTCAAAGTTTGATGGTTTCTGAAGGAACTAATTGCCTATGCAAAAATAATGATGTGGAGTGTTGCACAGTGTTATGATTTCTTTTGTTAACCCTACATAAATTATCTCTTAATTACTGATCATATAGATTACAGTTTGGTGAGCGATATCAATATTTTTCAAGGAAAAAATTTTAACTTTTATAATAAACCCCTCAGAGAATAGCAATGCTACCAGTGTCCTTGAAATTAAGGTTGAAAAAACAAAAGCTAACATGTGCCATATGGTATGTCCCTCTTTCGATGTCACATATTTGCATATTTAGCTCATGTTTATTCATGATACAAGTGTGAAATAGAAATTTCCCTGTAAAATGGTCAATATTTGATGGATTTTAATGGAAATTGCGGCTATTTTCTGGATTTTTAATGCTTTTTACATCAAATATCCAACTATGTTATTTTTATGTCACACTCCCTTTAAAAAAATAAGTCCTCCAATCAAAGATCCGTTGGAATTATTTCAATATCTTTTATCGTTCTCAAAATATACGCCTTCAAAGTTTGATGGTTTCTGAAGAAACTAATTGCCTAAGCAAAAAGAATGATGTGGAATGTTGCACAGTGTTATGATTTCTTTTGTTAACCCTATATAAATTATCTCTTAATTACTGTTCATATAGATTACAGTTTGGTGAGTGATATCAATATTTTTCAAGGAAAAAATTTTAACTTTTACAATAAATCCCTCAGGGAATAACAATGCTGCCAGCGGCCTTGAAATTAAGGTTGAAAAAACAAAGGCTAACATGTGCCATATATGGTATGTCCCTCTTCGATGTCACATATTTGCATATTTAGCTCATGTTTATTCATGAAACAAGTGTAATATAGAAATTTCCCTGTAAAATGGTCAATATTTGACGGATTTTAATGGAAATTGCTGCTATTTTCTGGATTTTTAATGATTTTACATCAAATATCCAACTATGTTATTTTCATGTCTCACGACCTTTAACTTACACTTAAAATTGGTCTGTTTTGTGGCTCCTGGATCCTTGTACAAGTTCTAAACATGCACAAGCTTCTCTGCCCTCTTATCAAACTTCCCGAGTCGGCTTCTCATAGTATTTTCACACGTGTGTAACATCATGACTATTGGAATTGTGAGCTTCGACATCGTTTATGATAAAATAGGGACTTCCCTTTTGACACTTCACTCAAAATGCATTTTTCCATAGCGGAAGGATATAAGGCAAACTTTTGCCCCCAAAAATCTTCAATTTCCACCAGTTTTGCGTGATGAGAACTTGAATTCATTTGTTACAAAATACAGAGGACAGGTTGACCATACCCCTTCAACCATGGCAGTACTACTTCCATGCTTCAACAACATGGTGTACTACGCTGCTCCCTCCAAAATATTTTAGGGACTAAATTTGTCAGTCAATCTTGGTCAAATCATTGTTATTCTATCATTAATACGATTCTGAAGGAAAACAAGGCGCAGAAAGACTTGGTAAAGTGCAAAGGACTAAACCACTGTCTTCGTTTCACAAATACAGGGCACCATGCATGAAACGAGGACAATAGTAAATTATTGTTGGCAGATTACAGGTCCCCCTAAGCGGCTTATTCCATAGCAAGATGGATGGAAAGTATTTTCATAGAGCTACTATTTGCTCCATGGTATTTTGGCTGCACCAAATCGTTTTGTTTTGAAATGTATCACATTTGTGTCTCGAGACATGCATATAATGCATGATATCATGTCTCCAGGTTAGGTTAGGGTTAGAGACATGAAATAAGGTTAGGGTTAGAAGTCTCTAGACTGATTATCGGGCATGATATCATGTTGAGAATTGGGTTTTGAAATCGGTAGTCTTTTAAATATTCATTCCAGACTGGCTTTCGAAGAGAGAGAAGAGTTGCTTTAGAAAGGTAGGCTAATTCGGTCTCAATAATAACAATGGTAAAGTAACCAAGCCGTTATTTTTGTTGAGACCTTTCTTGTCAAATGCTGAATGCGTGGCATATGGAATCCGTTTCATCTCTTGAAAGGAACATAATTTATAAAAAATCATTACCGTACCAACCGCAACCGACCTGATAATGAAGGTTATATGCAAGGGCGTCTAGTGATTTGATTAGCAAATTTAGAGTAGGACATGATTGATAAAACTGAGCCTTATCAAGAAAAGAAAAAATTGGGAATGCAGAGGAGTCGATAAAAGCTGGAATAAGAAAGATATGTAAAATCACCCGCAAGACTCGACAGTTGACTTGAACACGACTGAACAACAGCAATAACCTTAAACCGACCACAAAGCGGGAACAGACTCACTGCCAGGTCTCCAAGTGGACTGGAAACCACATACTTAGCGTTCGGAGGCGAGGGCCTTACCATGGAACTACAACGTTGTAGCTCCATGACCTTACCGACCGACTTACGAAAGTGTTAATCACTATTCACTGCATACTACTACTGTATAAAGTGTTAAGCTTCATGACATATACAAGTAGAAGCCTGTGTTTTAGATTTCTGATAGTTTTGTGAGTTGAGTAAAGGGGATAAGCAGTCGACCCCAAATTATTTTGAAACAACAGCTAAATCTCACAAGTATCCTCTTATTTCCCTTCAGGTATGTTGGAAAAGGTATGAGGGAAAGGTAATTGGAAAACTTGAGTAAAAAGAAAACTGCGGCAAACGAAATTTCCCTGTCACCGTTTATTAGAATTTAGAATCATTATTAAGAATTAGTAACTTTAAATTCTCTTAACGTAACCTATAACCAGTGAGTCGTTAGAAGGGAAAACCACACCCAGTTTTGTCAAACAATGTCTTCGAGAAATAAGTCAATCCTCCCAAGGCGTCGTTACCTACAAGAAACAGTTCTTAGTAAAACCACAGTTTGTAAACGTCAACATGATCTGTTTCAGTGTGTACCCCTATAACTTTGTTGGTTCATGGCTTGAAAAAGTTTCCCCTCCTGGTAAGTTTCCCATTGTTTTGGGCAAATATCTACGTCACTTACTCAATGGAAAAGTTGTGAAATTATTCACCGAGTATAATTGACCTTAGTGCTTTTTCTGACTAATTACGATCAAAACTAAATACTGACATTTACCTCGAATGACGACTGGCAACAAAAGGCACCTTATAATATTCAGGCTTGTTTGCCTTGGCACAATGTGATAATTTTGAAGATAACGCAAATTCATACACGGTAATGTTTGGCAGCACACTACTCTTTTTACGTAGACCCTTCTCTAGTTTGCCATTATAAAGGATTATGGGATGGAGTTTTGGTGTACGTCATTTTTGTCAATGTTATTTTGCTGTAGCCAAATAAGACGCATACCAAAACTCTATCCCCTAATCCTTTGTAACTGCTATTTAGAAAAGGGTCTGTTGACGTATATACTAAATTTGGTCTGCCAGTTTCGTGACCACTGGACCCTTGCACAAGTTTTCAACAAGGAAAAGCTACACCTCACGTGTATCTTGCGTGAGTAAGACCTGATGGAACACACTTTTTTAATTTTTGTATCAAGACAATTGAAAGTTTGTTTCTCGGGGGCGTTTGTAATATAGTAGGGTTTTCCCCCTTTGACCGTCGCTCAAAATTCCCTTTTCCACACTAGTGGAAGCAGCTAAAGCCAAACGCTACCTAAATACACTCAATTTCCGTCATTTTACACATTTACTACCTCAGTTTATTCGCTGCAACATCTATCACAATTGAGCACATCCCGACAGCAACACGGTATACACGGTGCCCTAACTTTTTTAAAGACTTCGTTTGGCAGGCGATATTTAGCTCGGAGGAAATCTATTAAAAGAGTGGTACGTACCTCAAGGGACAATAGGGTGTTGTTTTTCCAAACCAAACTGAAGATGGCGGATTGATTTCCCACGGGAGCAAAAGTGCTGGTCATTGGTCGGTCGTTTTTAAAATAAACAGATGAATTAATATTCTACATAAGAGTTGCAACTTGTTCCCGGAACATTATTAAATCCAAGAAGGCATCACTCCTTGTAATGCATTCCATTGAGAAGTTTATTTCTTTCCAGCGACTTTCCTTACAATTGCACTTAAGCATGAACGTACGCCCACAATGACGCGCATACGCAAGTCAAGCTAGTCAAACAATGGCATTTGATGCAGTGCGTTTTACTTTTTGTACCCACATCACCGAGTGGAATGGTGAGCGCGTCCAATTCACACTTCCGTTCCTGATCTGATACATGGGCCTCCATGGGGTCACTGTCGGTAACATTGTAGGTATATGAGGCCGGTATCTATGTTCATAATATCTTTGCTTTCAATGACTCGCTACTACCGACCACCACATAAGAGACACAAAATTAGTTTAGTTAATCATACGTCCACTTAGTGCAGATAATCTTGGCTACTTTCTATTGTAAGACACAAAATAGACCTTATGCATATGACGTCACAGAGGAGAAAGTGCGCCCTCGGTTGGAGGCTAGCCTACCACATGTACGTTCGAAGTCAGTGTACAGTGTTCTTCATTGTTTGGCCTCCAAAAGATGACGTCAGTACATAAGGTCTGTACTATACTAGGATGATTTGAGTAACTTTACATCAAGGAGTTGGTTATTGTGTTGATCCTGGTGCAGGAATTCTATGATACGAAAGGAAGTAACAATCGTGTTTTGTGCATCTTTCAATTTTACAGAAATATAATTTACGTTTAAAGTGTACTTAAATTCTAAAATTTCAAAAATATATGTTACAAAGCTTGATAAGTGCATCAAAATGGTCCAACTCCCATCTCCACAGGACATTCCTGAGCTGAGATATAAAATGTTGAAGCTTATTCATGCAATTTAAAGTTGTAGATTGCGCAATAATTTGTGATGTCATTCTTGTACTTCTCAAATTACCGTCTTTGGTTTCCTTTGTTTTTTTCGAAATCCATTGCACCTTCTGCCAAAATGTGACCACTGTCTTACTGTTATAGGGTGATTTGGCTATGTAAGCCCTCTCCGTACAACATGCTATGCAAGGGTACAGTAAATGTTTCAAGGTCATATAAATTTCTTAATTTCCAAAAGGAAAGAAAAGAAGGTATGTGAGTTTTACAAGAAGGACATCACAAATTATTGCACAATTGACTTTTTTCAAAATAAGTGAATAAATTTCAAAATTTTAATTTCAGAAATGGAACAAGCTGTTAAAATGGGAGTTAGATGAATGAAATTCATTTTCCAACCTCTGAACTTAATATTCTTGTAATTCTAGACTTTAGGCACACTTTAAATCAGTACGAGTTTAAAATGTTAAAGAGTGAGGGATATAAGGGAATAGATACGCCACTTAAGCATGGTACTAAAAACTACCAAACTTCTTAATTATATATGAGGAGGATAATTTATACATTTCTGATAGTTACCTTACCAAACAGTAGTATTACTACCTGTATGGAACTATGTCATATTCTTCACATAGGTGTGAAAGCAAGATTGTAAGTTACGTCAATCGTCAAATGACCAATGACTACCAATCTCAATTAGTATGAAGTTATATCAGCTTCATGTTTGAAAATACAACGATGCTAGCATGTTTGTTGTACACTGGATATTGGACTTTAAACTTTCGGCTAAACTGAATGAAATCTTAATTGTTTAATTTACGAACAAGTCCCTGAAAATGATGGATGCCAACTGCTTACCATTTTGTTTTTACACTTTTATGAATTTAACTTTTAAGAATGTTAACATAGACAAATTATTTCACTACTTTGATCGAAAGCTTAGACTCGTGTAGGCTTCCTAAATGACTCGCCTGTCGAGGTATTTCAGAGTCGAGTCAATCCTTAGAATCCATCACCTGGATCATTGGAACTACTTGAATCACTCTTATCACTTGAATCACTTGAATCACTTGAATCACTTGAATCTTTCGATTGGTTTGGACATTGTTCGTCCACGAGGTCCCTTAATTGTACCGCTTGGAACTCCGCAAAGGATTGTTTAGCCCACGTAAAGCAAGCGTCGTCCTTTGTATACTCCAGTACTCGAGTTCCCTTTCTCTTCGTAACCTTCTCAACTGAAAAGACAAGACAGAAATAGCACTAGAATACGCACTTGACTGAAAAAAATTTGTTAGATATATTAACGGAAGGCCGTGAGTTAAAATTTAGTTTTGATATGTTTCGAGATGGTAGCAGATGCAGTTATAAGACAATCCTTACAAAATCTTTATTACACAATACTATAAAGGGACTGTGGCATAACCCCACGTATTTAGGAACATAACCATATTTTCATTAGACATTGGTGACTACACTCGATTGACTGACATAAATTCAAACAATAACATCACTCGGTTAGGTCAATGATGACTGTGTGCAGTCTGCGGTGTACTTCTTGCAAAAGCAGACAGCTCACACACACACACAAACACACACACACACACACACCAGTGGGTGGATATGGCTTGGGGCAATAAAAGTCAGTGCATGTAAGTACTGCAGCTTTGACAGGATGGTGCACTAGTCAGGTGTTTTTTTTATTATTTAAAGGGCAAATCTTATCATCCCAGACAGTTCAATTCTCCCAACTAAGGCACTTCTAGCTCCTCCCATAACTGTTTTTATCTCCTTTTGCAGACACAAACCTAGTTTATTGCTTTAAGGCATATCCTGGTGAACATATAAGGCCATAATGTGTAATCAGAACACTCCTTGTGCATGAGGTGTAATGTGAGATACCCTGCATCTTTTGAATTGATGTCAATCAAAGAGCAAATCACCAATTGAGTATTTTGTTTTCCCCAAGTGAAAATGTTATTTTGGGTGATGAATGTCTGTCTTTAAGTTGGTGGAGCGGGTAGAAGTCAACTTAGAATTGAGAAAGCGAGATTTGTAGACCTTTAAAGAAAGCAGCGGTGACATAAGCAGGCCCGTAGTCAAGGGGGGCCAAGGGGGCGAAGCCCCCCCCCTTGGAAAATTTTTCACCCCCCTAGAAGATCAAAAGTTAGCATTGCCGTAATGCATTCTAGTATGTTTCGCCCCCTCTGGAAAACTTTTCGCCCCCCCCTGCAAGCTTTTTCGCCCCCTTCAGCACCTTGTCTGGCTACGGGTCTGGAGATAAGTCTTACATTTATCAACACTACAGTATTACGTTCTTTCTCAGACTTAACAACCAGATTCCTACATAATATCATTCTTTCGTAATGTGAATGCGTGAGAGGCATGGGAATATTAGAAACTCCCCAATCACTCCATGGATAACCTCTTATCCTGTCACTTTCAGTGTCAAAACAATGAATAAAGCAGAACGTCCATTCCATCATTCCTTACCGAAGAATATAATACACGTCAAATTTTTCCCTCAGCTCGGTGTCGGGCTGTGCTGGGCGGTGCCGGGGGCGCAGGGGGGTGGTAAAATGCAAGACCTTGACATGTGCTATTTATAGTTCATGAGATAGATTATGCTAACAAGGTTTTAACAGTTTGACGTCCGGTAACCTCAAATAACCTTTGACCTCCACCAAACTCTTAAGGGTTCTTTAAAAGCATATTCTAGTGGTTTCCACAAGGGTCTCAAGTGAAGGAGAAAAATTTCCAATTTATATGTCCTCCGAATCCTGTAGCAATACTCCATCCCTAACGCAAGATATCTTATTTTAAAAAGAAGCTATTTTTGTCAAAAAATAACCCCACTTCTTATCAAGGTCACAGAGAATGTTATATTAAAGTGGGCACATTGCCTCAGATTACTTTTATCTTCTTTGTGATTGGATGTCCTGTTTGTCCTTGAAATTTGACATTGTTGAAATGTTTGATCATCTTTCCATGTAGATATAGCATAAACCTATACCATATGCGGGGTATAGCAAACAAATTAAATACCGTATTCCCTTCAGCGGCGTTAATATCATACAGAAATCCAATGCTAGATCTAATCGATTTGCGCGATAACATCACAGACTTCCCAGAATGCAATTTATCTCTAGAAAATATTGTAAAAAGTAATTCTTCTTGAGATATCATGTTTACGAGGTTTCCTCAGTTTGACCTCTTTTAACCGTAAATGACTTTTAATAAGATAAGAAGCTTTTTGAGCTCAGTGTGGAGCATCCGCATACTAATTGTGAGATCCATCAAGATTACCCCTTACGACTTATGATATTTACAAGGTTTTCACCATTTGACTTCTAGTTACCCCATATGACCTTTAACCTCCTCCAAAACAACAGAGATCTTTAACTTAATGCAGAGCATCTACATGCTTAGTATGAAATCTTTCAAGATACCCTTCTTGAGATACCATATTTATGAGTTTTTTTTCGCAATTTGACCTCCGGTGACCTTAAATGACTTTTCACCTCCACGAAAAAAATAGACTTCTTGAGCTTAATGTGGAACATCCACTTGCTGATTGCGGGATCCACCGAGGTTACCCTTCATGAAATATGATATCGTGTTTGCAAGGTTTCACCTTTTGATCTTTTTGATCTCAGGTGCTCCCATGGGCGTCCGAAGGGGGGCAAGGGGGGCACTTGCCCCCCTGGAAAAATCAAAAACTTGAAAAAACGAGGAAAAAATAAAGAAAAAACGAAGAAAATATAACATCAGTATTTCTTAACAGTGCAATCAGTGTGAATTTCTACTCTCAAAACAGGAATTTAGTAAAAAATATCAACACTCAGGCCCCAGCAGCCCCCCCCCCCACGAGCATATTTTTTTTGGTGTTTTTTTTTTAAAGTTTATATTTACGATATTGCTTATGTTTGCCCTTTTTATATGCAGTAAATAGGCCTTGGAAGTGCCATTTCCAGCGATCTGGGAAGCATTTTGCGCCAAAATTTTCTTGCGCTCCGCCCCAACCCATGGTGGCGCGGAGCGCTGAGAGTCTGTCTTTTGGCTTCGCCCCCCCCCCTTGATAAATTTCTGGCTACGCCTTTGTCAACACTGTGTGAAAAAGTAGCATCTAAACTCTCTTCTGGGAGTAAAATATTTCCCATGAAAAAAGTTGGCCCGCCTAAAAAATTTTGCCCCCCCCCTTGAATTTTTTTCTGCGGACGCCCATGGGTGCTCCGTTGACCTCTTACCTCAGCCAAAAATAATAAGGTTCTTGTACTTATAAATAGGACATTTGCATGGTATGTCTGAGATCCCTCAATGGCAATTTTCTTAAGGTGTCGTGTTTACAGGCAGTTTACTAGTTTTTCGTAGTTTTCCCTCTTATCCTCCTGCGAGGTTCCGCCTATGCACTTAAGCTCTCCTACAGAAACCTTTCAGGAAATAATAATGAAACAACCAACGTCCAAAAGATATATTTCTAGTCATTTTTAGAAGTGTTGTAACGAGTCACACAATTTTCAGTCGAGTCGAGTCATTAACTACTTTCAATGTGACTCGAGTCGGGTTAGTGACTCGAGTCATTGTATTATTTCTATGAGGAAAATTATGATACAATTGTTCAAGTCATTTCCCTTTTGAAAATTGGTGACTCGAGTCATGAATCGTTACAACACTGCATTTTAGTATAGTCTAACTCCATTTTACACTGGAAAAGTAACATCTTACTTTCTATTATCATTATCATGCATTCCAAGAGGTGAAGTAGTGGTTTCGCCGAATACTGCTTGGACTGGGGAACCTCGGCCCCTTACCCCTGTGACTCGCAGCACTGCTTGCAACAAAGTGTGACCTGGACCCCAAATCTGTTCGAGAGTGGTCCCTATTATAATGGTGTCGTGAGGGTGAACGCGGAAAAAAAAGCAAAACTTACTAAAAAAGAAGTATTCAGCATCTTTCACGATCTTACAAGTTGTTGGAACAGTGCATCTAGTCAATCTAAGCAAAGCTTCCTCTTCCGTAATTTTTTTGTCGGATCGAAAGACCTCTAGCACTCTTATTTCGAATTCTTCGACGTTTCCAACAACCGTGGCATCTGACGTAACTTTAGCCTTAACAACTGAAAGACGAAAATATTTAAACTAAAATATGTAATAAAATGCATCCTTAAAAAGGACCTATAGGTGTTATCACTCCACAGAGTGATCAAGTCCCTTGCTTTGAAGGACTCAAGTCGAGTCATGAGCTCGAGTTAGTGTTAAATTAAAGGTGGATCCTTCAGAATTACTCGAGTCAGGTCACTTTGTGGAAGTTTTGACTCGATTCATGGTCTGTAACAACATTGAGTGTTAGCATAATAGTAAGTACTCCATACACCTCTTTTTGTGCTAGTAAGGAAAATGAGAGACAACTTAATTTAGATGGACATCTTGAATTCACTAAGCTAAACCATTCTAAACTCCATTTAGCTCAGCTCTGCTCAAATCAGCTCAGCTCAGCTCAAGTCAACTCAACTCAGTTAAATAACATCATAAATAAGAGACAACCTAGTGACAATCTAGGCAACATATTTTGTAACTCTACAAATTTATGGATCAACAAATTTATTCGGGGAGAAGAATAGTGATACTAAGGTCCTGACTGTGAATAAAAAGACATGTATCATACATTCAACGCTAAGGGCTATTACATCGTACATTTTCATTGTACAACCCTATGATATCGATCACAGTAAAACATGGAAAAATTAATGTTGTTTCGAAATATTCCCCATACTAGTCTTTCATTTAGCTGGTGTAACGGAATCAACGAGGAACATGTTAGCTAAAGATGGAAGGTTTCCTAGGCACAGCGCACTAAACACCGAGGTATGTGTGTCGGGAGATTCGGGGTTCGTCCGGACCATAGTAAGGTAGGATGCGAACCCACTCTAACGTTTTCTCCTCTGATACCTTCTAAACACAAAAGATTCCAAATGTTAGTTAAATATTAAATTGGAGGCCACCCGACCGTCCGAAGTGAGTTGAATTCCAAAAACCCTTGCTGGTTTTTTCCACATTTCGTTAGGTAGGAGTCAAGATAACTGCCTCACGGTGTAAAACCGTTAAGTCTGTTTTATGATTTCTTGCCGAGTACATGTCAAGTTCTAAGTTCTGGGCGGTGCTGGGCAATGTCGGATGATGCTGGGCGTCGGAAGGATTAAAGACCTTGACATTTACTATAAATAGTACATGAGATATACTTTAGTAACATGATTTTAAAGTTTGACCTCTGGTAATCTCACATGACCTTTGATCGCCACCAACCACTGTAGGATCCTTTAACTTTATGTAGAGCATCTACATTCAAAGTATGAGACTTCCAAAGTTATCTTACTTGAGTTATCATGTTTACGAGGTTTTCTCAATTTGAAATCTGGTGACCTCACATGACTCTGACTTCCACCAAAATCACAATTCTTTTTCAAGTTTAACTCAGTTTGGATTGTCTACATGCTAAGTGACAGATCTCTCAAAGTTCCATTCATTCCATGTTTATGAATTTTTCACAATTTGAATTCCATTGACCTAAAATGACCTTTTACCCCAACCAAAAAGATATGGATCTTTAATTCAATGTAGAGGGCATCTGCATGCTAAATATGAGATCCCTCTATGTTATCCCTTTTGAAATCTCGTGTTTACACGTCCTTCACAGTTTGCCTTCCGGTCACCTCAATAGACCTTTGACCCCATGAAAAACAATAGACTTCTCGAACTTAATGTGAAGCATCCACATGCTTACTGCGATATCCATCAAGGCTAAAGTTCATGAGATATTATTTACAAGATTTACACCGTTTCATTTCTGGTGATCTTATATGACCTCTGTCCGACATGACCTTCACTAAGAAAAACAGGGTTCTTGTACTTAATATATGTCATCCACATGCTAAGTAAGAGATCTTCAATGTAAGTCTTTTTGAGAAATCATGTTTACAAGCAGTTTACAAGGTTTTCGTAGTTTCGCCCCAGGGACATCAGATGAATTTTGACCTCCACCAAAAACAATACGGTTTTTCCTTTTAATATATCAAATCTATACACTAGGTACTAAAAGTAATCATCACTCCTATTTGGGAATATTGTGTTAACAAGGTTTTCGGTCGTATACCTCTGGTGACCTCTGGTGACCTCAAATGACCTTTCACTTCCACCAAAACAAAAGGAACGGTCCTCTCAGTGTTATAAATCTGTATAGCCTATCAAGTATGAAAAGTACCGATCATTGCTGTCTTGAAATATCATGTTTACAAGCAGTTTACCACGTTTTCTTGATTTTACCTCTCGTGACCTCAGATGAAATTTGACCTCCAAAACATTGCAAATCTTTTTTCTTAATATGAAATATCTATCAAGTAAGTGTTCAAAGTGGCCATTTTTCCTACCTTGATATCGTGTTTACAAGAATTTCGGTTTTTCTGGTGACCTCAAATGAAATGACCTTTCACTTGCACTAAAGCCAACAGGAACGTTCCTCTCAACTTGAAAAATGTACGCAGCAACTTCCAGCAAGTATTAACAGTACTCATCGATTTTATCTTTGAGATATCGTGTTGAAAGCTACGCGGATCGATTTTTTTTACGTTTAATGTCTTTTTGACGGGTTTTCTCAGTAAAACGACATGATGTCTACACCCTACATACATTCCAATTTCTCCTTCTCCCCTTCCCCCACCCCCTTGCGCACACAAGCGCGCGAGCGCGCTTTTTCGTATTTCCTTCGTTTTTCTCTTTTCCCTCTCCTTTTCTTTCCTTCTTTCTCTTCTCTTTCCTTTCCATTCTTTTCTTTCCTCTTTTTCCTCTCTCCTTCCCTCTTTTTTCTCTCCCCTTTCCCTTGAATTTGCCTCCAACTGGATCCTTAAATGGCGGTGTCCCACCCCCCACACGCCTTCTAGCGACGCCCCTGAGGAAATGAACACTAAAAATACAAGAGTAATCAGTAAAAGATGGACACATAATACGTAAAAATAAATAAACTAGGAACTCTATAAAATAGTGTAGAGCGTGTGAAATAATATAACCACAGACCTAAAAGAGAAAAGTAAAATATAAAAAGCATGTCAAAGAAAGTAGCTACAAATAATCAACGGTTATAGTAAGCATTAAATATCTTAACAGACGAAAGATAAAAGCTGTCAGTCAACCTCTTGGAGCCCATAAAAGACAAGAACCTTTCTCCAGAAGGTAGGAACTAAAACTAATCAATCGCTGGATGGGAATAAACGTTGAATATATTTGTTACCTGTTTCAGTGCCTGTTCTCGGTAAAGTGAATTAAGAGGTGACACGCATGAACCAAGAATGCGCTCAGCAGTTCTTATCACAGATTCTAGTTTCCTAATATCATTTTTATTCGTGCGACCAAACCAAACTAAAATGTTTGTAGATCAAGATCAAGTTCGTCTTTATTGCATTCTTTAAAAGGTAAATACACCCTCGCATGAAACAGTGAATAAGACAATAAAAAGATAGGGAAGGAGCAAAAACACAAAGCGAGTGAAGAGAACGAAACAAAAATGAGTAAGGAAGATGAGACGACTAAAACAGTGAGAGTGATGTAACATGGATAAAGGAATGATAAAAGGCCTAAAACTACAAATCATACATATCCCGATTGCATGCATTATCTGCTGAAATCCTCATTGTAAACTTTTTATAGCACGTGGTACAAAGGATGATCTGATTCGTTGAAGCAGGTGGAAGTATTTAGCCTACCCCAGCCAGCAGAGATAAACTTTTCATGAAGAGGGTGATTAAATACAGAGTCGAATTTGGCCCACACATATCGATTATAACACTATACCGTCGATTTGCGTTCTCCAATCACAGCTCTCGCCCGCTTGATAATAGAATCAATCTTGGCTTTATCAATGGACCCCACATTTCCACCCCAGCGTACAAGAGAATTGTTCCACCCCCATAACAGCATTATAAAACAATGACAACGTAAATGGGTTAACATTAAATTGATTAAGCTTCCTAAGTACAATCTTGAGTTAAGTTTTTGTACAGTGAAGTCAATGTGATCCTGGCCAATCTAATCGGTTATTTCTCATAACTCCTAAGATGTTTGTGCACTTTAACACGCTCTATTTCAGTGCCGCCTTTAATGGAAATGACAGAGGACGTATGACACTCGGATACTCTAAAATCAACAATGATTTCTTTAGTTTTGCCAGGGAGTTGTTGCGTAACAACTCCCTGGTTCAACCATTCGTCTGCACATGCGCACATCGTCCACACCGTCGGGATAAACATAAAACACCCGTACCTACGACATGTCTTCCCAAAATTGGAGTTGACTTGAGAAATTCGTCGAATCATCTTTTAATAACCCATCGAAAACACAAAGAGGTTACTACTTACGAGTGATTTTGTGCCGTGGACTGCAAATAAACTGCCTCTTTGGTGTAAGATAAAAATGTGTGTTTAAATCTGCCATAAGGTAGGAAGGATAGAGACCCTATTTTCGTGCGGTTAGGTAAGCCACACTTAGATTTAGGCTAAATGGTATATGTATGTGCTGCACGAAACTTGGGTACACGGGAAAATGGGGAACGCAGAACACTGTGTGCTGAGCTCGGTTTGTTTACCCCGCGTGTATCCCACAATTCCGTGCAGCAACGAAATATCGAACTCGCTTATTTGATGATGGTTGAGTTTTGGTTGGCTGCTTCACAATCGCAAGTGAACAGAGAATGCAATAGCCGCGGTGATAAAAAGCAGCCCCGAGGTACCTGTGTTTAACCAGGGAGGTGTTTTAACAAAATGGGCTTGGAGTGATTGCTTCCAACACAGAAGAAATTCCAAAATCCAGAGATAACAGTAGGAAATTTAAGGTGTTCAATCATGTAGCTCCCTGGTTGAATTAACTTGAGATGCAGCCGGGAAGGAATAATAGCATATAGCTGTGACCAATAGAGTAAGAGTAAGATGAGGTTTTACGGCTCAGTTTCTAACCAATTGGTCTAAGTTGGGCTGGCCACGGCCTTTTTTTCAGTTGTGGCTCACTGGCTTGTTTTCCCTACTCCATCGTCCATTGCTTATGCCGAGCACCAAGCACAATGCCAGTAGGTTCCATTTTTTAAAGTCTTTGGTATGACCCTGTGACCAATAAAAAGCACACGTGCATAGGAACACTTCTTTTCCAGATGAGACACGGTTTCATCATGGAGCTACACCTCCTACACCTCCATGAATGATTTCATGTAACTAAAAGGAAATTGCATTGATTTTCAACTGATCTGCTACCCTGTGGAGCGAACTCTGTTTGCTCAGCCCCTCTTAAAGGCTTTCGAACGTGACTGAACAAGGAATATACCAAACAGCCTACTACGTAGGCAACCGATCTGCTTGCTCGATATAGGCAAATTGGAATAGGTCATATTCACCAGGTAAAAGAAATTTAAGATAGGTTAACAAGAAAGCCTTCGAAAGTTTTGAAGAAACTGAGAGGAATGTACGATAAGATGAGATACGAAGTTTCTGCAGCAAATGCCCGGTACGCTACCTGTTCATCCCTGACATTAAAAGATAATTGTATGGTCACATACCGTTATGATGTAATTTCAACAAAAACAGGGATATGTATGCTGCCTCTTCTACACATCGAAAGGAACGACAATTTGAGTATGATTGACTTACCGATCTTAATGTGTTCGAAGTTGTTTCGCCCACATACCTCGTCAACATCAAATTGTCTGAATAAGAGGCAGGGTGAGTCAGAGCAATCTACTGGACAAGCTCCCCCTTCCTCATCACTACTTGAGCTGGAACTTTTTGATGACTTTTTCGCAGACACACAGAGAGCTGCCACACCCATCATTATTACGAACCGGTAGAATGTCATCTTTGCTTCTCCTAGGTTTTGAGGTTAAAAACAATCAAAACGGTTTTTCAAAGTTATGAGTTCTTACATAGTTTGGAAATGATTTACAACTTACAAAACATAGTAAATTTTCCATAAATATTTCTTAGCTGCTAACGTTACAGCCATATGCGTGGAAAACAATGTCGGATTCAGGAAATTTTCAAACATGCGGTTCCTAAGAGGGACGCTGCTCGGAATAGTCGATCTAACCCCCCACTATGGTGGGGGCTGATGTCAGGAATTGAGTATTTCAAACGCCCAAGTTTTCAAGAAATTGCACCCTAAAAGCACATTTTTTCACCACAGCGCTGCGTCTTCTGTACGTGGGTCACCAGCATGGTGGATAGGGATGTCAAATCAGGAATGATCATGGGAAAACATCCCCCTCTCACCATAAATCCGCCACTTCTATGAGATACAAAAGAATGTAAAGTCATGGCAGCTTTCGGAGCTTTGTAGAAAAGCCATGGCAGCTTTCGGGGCTTTGTAGAAAAGCCATGGCAGCTTTCGGAGCTTTGTAGAAAAGCCATGGCAGCTTTTGGAGCTTTGTAGAACAGATAGAACGAGATGTTGGATCAGAATGATGAAAATGGGTGTGCAAGATTGTCAAGTGAATGTAAATCTTATTTTGTACATAAAAAGAAATCGGATGGGCAATATCGCCCGTGAAATGCTCCGAAAATTGAGGCTACGGTAGTAAGTCTGTACGGTACAGAGTCTGACACGGGTATGCGGAGTGTAATCTCCTGATATCCCGAAAAATATACATCTTGACTCACCCCCTACACAAAACTACAACTTAAATTGCAATTTTAGACCGTTTCAATACTTTGACCTCTCTGAAAACTGGGGGACATATATTCTCCACGCCACCCCCGTGGCGCAGCCAGTGTGTTCTTTATTATTTTAAAGCATGTATTATTAGTCTATACTAAAACATAAAGTAAATGTAGTCGCGAGATGAAGGTGACGTCACTTGCCAGTAACGAGGAAAGAGTCGATAAAGTTAAGTTCGCAGTTCATGTACATTTTAAAAACTAAAGGTATTTGTTTTGTTGCCATTGGCGTTGTGGTGGCTACCAGACCTTAGACCCAAATGGATGCATGACTGCGCCTGACCGTAGTGTTTTTTTTTTTTTTGGCGTATGTTAATAACACTACTATTCGTTTCACTTTACATGACCCATAAGTTATAGCCTTTTGCCTAAGTTGCCTAACATAAAAATATGTAAATTTGTGACAGCATTTTACATTGCGTTCACATGGGATAGCTTGCGTGTCATCAGAGTCAAGGAACTTATTATCAGACTGAGACCGTGATCAAATTCTCCATGTGAGTGCATTTGCTAAATAAATTGGCTCACTGGATCAAGATCACGACCTCGTTATCACACCACCCATAGACAGCATGTGAATGGTCACGTCATGCTGGTATTTTTTTTTAAATACCGTCTTGTTTCAAACACGTACAGCCCCTAAAAGGCTTACTTTGCCAGCCAAAGTTCGCGGAAGGTTTAATTACGCACCTGTTGTCTTGGTCACTTGGTCGCTCCACTCCATGAGAATGCAACTGTAATCTGGATAAGAATTTATACAGAACTATGGCCTAAGTTCTTAGACTTTAGGTACTATTAACTTCAGACCTAAGTTCCATCGTTTTTAATTTGGCCGTAATCAAAAGTAAGTTTAAAACCCCTGACGTTTAGGCCTTATGATTATGGGTGTATCTCAGTTAAAACCCTTGATTGGCGAGGCTAAGATATGTATCCTTTACAAAGCAAGTTTGGGAGTGTTCGTTTTGCGCTGTGCCCCTATAGAGTCTAAGTTTTAGTTGGATGGGTCTTGGTCCCCTTTGCTCGCATGGGTTAACCAGAGGGTCACCTTCACAGGGCTGTATCCGAGTCCACTTAACCCGATTCTGGGCCAATTTCGATTTTAGTGGTCGTCATTCCGGGCCAATTCCGAGTCTAGTACCCTTCGACTCCGAGCCAATTCCAGTTCCAGATCCTCAAATTCCGGGCCAATTCCGAAACCAGCCATTTGACAACGTAGCATCTAGTAAAAATGGTTTTTGGACTATTTTACAATTACACTCAAAACGGACTTTTTTAGGAGTCCATTTCATTCCCTGGCCCACCGTGTAATTCAGGTGACTGTATTTGGTCGTTCATGTGTGGAACTGTGAACCAGTAACAACTTAGCCTTAAGTAACATTTATGATAATTTCAGATTTGTGGACTCGGCTGGAATCGGTTCCGAGTCCGAGTACAGCTGCAGCCCATTCCGGGCCAATTCCGATTCCGGGACCTCCCATTCTGGGCCGGTTCCGAGTCCAACGACAAACGTACTCGAGTCCGGAATCGGACGTTACAGCCCTGTACCTTTATAAAGAGAAACCACACAAGTGTTCATTATCTGCGATCTCTCGTTATTTAAGATAACAGTTGCATTTAAATGAAACAACAAACACAGCGGATCAAGATAACGTGACTGTCATCACAAGGTCCGCCAACTTTCGCTGGCTTTTGCTTAAAAATATGGGAATTGTGTACGTATTTTCAGTAGAGTAAACGACGGTGCTATTAAAGTGTCGTCGAGTGTTGAGGTATACTATGAATATCAGGGTTTTTGTGCAGTAAGATATTACCATAGCGACATCTCAGATCTTGATATGTCAATATTTCAGCGTAAAATTGAAGATAATAACTTAAATTATCTCAACGTCTTAATATCTTCACTACAAGAGGGGCGATGCGCACTGTCTAAGAAGAATTTTTATGACTGGCTAACGCTAACCCTAATCCATTACTAATCCCTAACCTTAACAAAGGATACAATCGATACAGTTCAACAGAATCAGCCAATCAGAAAATACCTTCTTAGACAGTGCGCATCAGCTGGTACAAGATATTGAGATTTTCACATCTGAGATGTTGACACTTCAATATTTTAGCGTAAAATATTTAAAGATTATGTTTAAGAATCTCATTATCATAATATCTTCATAGTATGATATTGATATATTGACATTCGAGATCTTAATATCTCGGTATTTTAGCGTAAAATATTTAAAAATTATGTTTAAGAATTTCAATATCATAATATCTTCATAGTATGATATTGATATATTGACATTCGAGATCTCAATATCTCGGTATTTTAGCGTAAAATATTTAAAAATTATGTTTAAGAATCTCAATATCATAATATCTTCACAGTATGATATCGATATATTGACATCCGAGATCTTAATATCTCGGTATTTTAGTGTAAAATATTTCAATATTAAATTACAGAAATTCAAATTCTTATAAGTGTGACAGTTGGATGTTGAGATTTTGTCATCCGATATCTTGATATCTCAACATTTTGGCATGAAATCTTTAGATATTAAACTACAGGAACTCAGTATATTACTATCTTCACAGTAAAGGGTAAGCTGTTGATGATTTGACATCCGAGATCTTAACTTAACAATACTTTAGCCGTAACCTTAACATAGTGTGATATCGGTATCTCAGGTTGTCCTTTTTAAGTATCCTTCTGTAAATGTTGAGAAACTGCAACTCAACATCTTTATATTATATGCCATAATACTGAGATGCCATAGTACTGAGATATCAATATTTCCGATGTCAACATCTCAGTAAGTTAATGTAGAGATATTAATACACTGAAATGCTGTAATTGACTATCTCAGTATCTTACGCTGAAATATTGTCAAGTACTCCGATTTCAATACTTTAATATCTCTTTATCAGGATATTAACATAATGAAATCATGCAATTATAATACCCAAATATTTTACCCTTAATATTAAGACATCAAAATCTCGAATGTCAATACATCAGCATTATACTGTCATGTTATTAGTATACTGATATCCTGTGATTTAACATTTGAATATTTTAAGGTAAATTATTACCATATACAGGCGCGGATCCAGACATTTCGAAAGGGGGGGGGGGTTGAAAGCCCCCTTGAATATTCTCCTAGATTAACAGTATGCTAATTTTCGCGTATTTGTCATTGTTGATTTGGCGAAAAAGGGGGGGGGCTGAGGCCAGAAAAGCGCCCCCCCTTGGATCCGCGCCTGATATAGAGATCTAAGATGTCAATGCTTAATATCTTACTGCGAAAAACTCCAGATATTCATATAATATCTCATCTGCAGTATACTTCAATAGTTCTTTTGGTTAACTGGGTGGCATTTGAAAGTAAACGCATAATGTTTATGGCCCGACCAGTGTGTGCGAAACTAAGACCTAGAACTGCGACCACAAGAACTGCCAAGGACTGCGTGTCATCAGATGACGAGCGCGTTATCAGACCGTATATAATAATAATAATAATAATAATAATAATAATAATAATAATAATAATAATAATAATAATAATAATAATAATAATAATAATAATAATAATAATAATAATAATAATAATAATAATAATAATAATAATAATAATAATAATAATAATAATAATAATAATAATAATAATAATAATAATAATAATAATAATAATA